>OX336388.2:988696093-991196093 GCA_946902985.2 Meconema thalassinum | reverse complement strand
CAGCGGTGAGAGGCCAGCGTGCTGCCGCCTAAGCCACGGAGGCTTATGCTTTATCTAATAGGCAAATTAGAAATAATATTCAAATATCAGCGGATTTGGATACAAATCATGCGGATGCGGGTAAAAGCCATGCGGATGCGGATAACAGTCATGCGGATGCGGGGCGGATGCGGATAACAGTCGTGCGGATGCTGGGCGGATGCGGATAACAGTCGTGCGGATGCGGATAACAGTCGTGCGGATGCTGGGCGGATGCGGATAACAGTCGTGCAGAGGCGGGGCGGATGCGGATAACAGTCGTGCGGATGCTGGGCGGATGCGGATAACAGTCGTGCAGAGGCGGGGCGGATGCGGATAACAGTCGTGCGGATGCTGGGCGGATGCGGATAACAGTCGTGCAGAGGCGGGGCGGATGCGGATAACAGTCGTGCGGATGCGGATAACAGTCGTGCGGATGCTGGGCGGATGCGGATAACAGTCATGCGGATGCGGATAACAGTCGTGCGGATGCTGGGCGGATGCGGATAACAGTCGTGCAGAGGCGGGGCGGATGCGGATAACAGTCGTGCAGAGGCGGGGCGGATGCGGATAACAGTCATGCGGATGCGGGGCGGATGCGGATAACAGTCGTGTGGATGCGCGGCGGATGCGGATAACAGTCGTGCAAAGGCGGGGCGGATGCGGATAACAGTCGTGCGGATGCGGGGCGGATGCGGATAACAGTCGTGCAGAGGCGGGGCGGATGCGGATGACGTTTTGTTTATCCGCGCAGGGCTCTAGTTATTTGTCATAAGAACGTAAGCATTCCCCGCTCCCCGCCTCGTCTCCCGGCAGCAGTCCACGACATCAGCATTTACCCCCACACGGCGAGGTCGCTCGCCGTCACTTTCGCCTGGCTGAATCCCTTTACTTCCCTATCGTACGCCCGTTTCACCCCCTCTCGTCTTTCTAACACAAAACTCCATTACCCGCCAAGCGAGTTAATTTCTTCAGGAAGTATAAGAGAGATTTTTTTTTTAGCGTATGGCTTTTAGTGCCGGGAGTGTCCGAGGACATGTTCGGCTTGCCAGTTCTTTTTGTAGCTGCTTCGAGACGGACACCCAATGGGTGAGCTACAAGTACCGTTGGGGAGGAAAGTTTGGATGGAAGGACGAGGAGTTGGAAGGTATCGGCTGTGGCCTATAGTTAGGGACCAACCCCGGCATTTGCCTGGAAGGAAGATGGGAAACCACAGAAGACCATCTTCAAGGTTGCCGGCGGGGGGATTCGAACCTCCTCGCCTCCCGGAAGTGAGCGACTGCCAGCAGTCATGCCGTAACGACCACGGCTAACTCACCCGGTACGAGAGATCTGAAACAACTGGTAATGTTGAAATTAGGCTGCAATTGTTTCTATTTCATTAAAAAAGTATGCCCTCCCAATATGCTCCTGAAGAACAAGAGTTTGTCCATTCCTAGCGGAAAAAACGGCAAACATGGTGTAAAGGACACTGGAAAACTGGTTCGTCCATCGCAAAGAAAAACAAGATGTTCAGTAAAGAACATATAGCCTACTTTCTCCTAAATGTATGAGTATAGTTATAACTCGTTGTTATTATCAAAGAGTATAATAGAACTATTCTTTGTTGAAGACCTTAGAAACGATTTACCTCTACCAAACGCCACGACCTAGATAAAAACTGCTACCATCATTGAAGAAAGAAAGAAAGATAAGAAGTATATCAAGAATGTTATGGATCTGGAGACATAATCGACCGGACTGGCGGCGTGCCTCAGCGGTAACGTTCTCGCTTGCTGGGCCCTAGGTTGCAGGTTCGTATCCTGGCGCAGTCAGCTGGCATTTGAGGGTGCACAAATGCGAGGGAGCCGTGTCAGTACATTTACTGGCACGTTAAAGATCCCCTTCGGGCCAAAATTCCGGCACCCCGGTGTCTCTAAAAGCAGCAGTAGTTAAAAGGGATGTAAAACCAATAACATTATTATTATTATTATTACGACCTGCCGTGGGCAACATCCAACTTTGAGTTGAGGCATGTCTTTACACGTCTGGTTGTGCATGGCTTTCACAACCCTAATTGAATTAACAAATCTTTCCATGACCCTACAGAGACGTGTGTATACAAACTATGTGGATATTTTCGATAATATAATCCTAACAGAGCGAGTGCATTCTAGCGGCCAGAATAAGAAACTTTTCAATAAAATCTGGAAGTTACCTTTTTGGCAGCTAGATGTCTCGAGTAAATCTGCTGGCGAATTATGTTTTAATTAAATATATATTTTACACCATAATGTGGACAATATAACGCTTAATAACATTTTCAAGTAACGCAAAATAGGCTGTTACAAACCCTTTAAAATAAAAAGTTAAAATGTATCGTAGTATCAACTTGTCATTCTTCAAATTCGATGCGCATAGAATGATAATGGTATAGTAATCAATGGATCCCCACGTAGACTAGTCGGGACATCTAGTGGTGAAATATCGAACAATATAATCCTAACAGAGCGAGTGCATTCTAGCGGCCAGAAGAAGAAACTTTTCAATAAAATCTGGAAGTTTCCTTTTTGGCAGCTAGATGTCTCGAGTAAATCTGCTGGCGAATTATGTTTTAATTAAATATATATTTTACACCATAATTTGCACAATATAACGCTTAATTTTAAAACATCTGAGTCATTACAAAACAATAAACATATAACATTTCAAGCAAAAAACCTAGCTCTGATCGGGTTTGAACCATAGGCATCTGAGCGACAGGCTATCGCTCTACCACTGAGCTAATTGTGTCAACGAATATCGTTCTATTTAAAATGACTTACATAGAACTTGTTAGCAAATAATGATTTATACTAAACGATTTCATCACTGGAGTATATTATTTATATATAAAGCATTTCATACAAAGTTTATTTATTTTTTATCAGTACGCTATATTGCATTCAATACTCAAATTAGTGAAATATAAGTCAGGCACAAGATATCCGCTGCCATCTTGTCTTATTACTGTATCAGTTCAGCTTTTTAAAATCACGTCTGCACTATAGTATTACAAAATAAACTTTTAATTTCGAACGTGCCTCTTCCTTTAGAACAGTTAAAACGATTCTCGGCTCGATAATCGGAACTGGTGGGTCCCATGATATGGATTATAAAGTTTGCATAATTCGCACGGCCGCCATCCTGAAATGGTATGGCGGACGACCTTGTAGTTTGGTCACAAGACGCATCCTATACGAAGGTATGTTGTTACCAAATTTGGTAGAGATCGGATGATTTGGTTAGTCGTTATTTGATTTTACGTTTTGAACGTTTGAGTGGCCGCCATTCAGTTTTAGTAAAGATGGCGGCGATATAAAACATGACACTGAGGTGTCCTTTGCTAGTGCTACCTTTGTACCAAATTTCGTTCAATTCGCATTCACCGTGTTCGAATTGATAGGGGGGGGACAGACATTCAGAGTACACACACTCACACACACACAGACACACACACACACACACACAGACTCACACACACACATACACACACACACACACAGACTCACACACACACATACACACACACAGACAGACACACTTTTTTCGCCCTGTGTTGATCTCATAAGTCTACTTTCATTTTTTGCAAAAATCGAAAGTAGGCTAATAAATCAGGAACAGCAACTCATTCATCTGACGTTTGCATTGGGCTAAATGCAAAGGCAGTACTGTAGGCCCACTCCGTCAAAAAAAAAAGGATTCATTAAATCAATAAATGACGGACACTTAAATTTCAGATGGCTCTCCACTGCAGGTATCTATATGCACGATTCAATCAAATGACGGCCCCGTGATGTTGGGGTAACGCGCAACACGCCTGCCTTTCTTGCTGGTAGCGGCTTTGGTGGCGTAGTCGGTAGCATGCTGAACTGCTATGCCCAAGACAGCGGGTTCAAACCCGGCCGAAGTCGTCGGATTTTTGAGAGTGTTAAAAATCCTTCAGTATGCCTTCCTTCGGAGGGGAAGTAAAGCCGGCGGTCCCATGTCATAGATTTATGGCATGTAAAAGATCCTTTCACAGACTAAACTTGTGTAAAGCAAAATTTGTTAGGTTAGATTTCGTCAGAACGCTCTATCAAAGTTCCAACGTTCGCCACTAGGTATCATTGATATCTGGTGGCGAACGTTGGAACTACTTGAAATTGAACGGAACTGGTAGCTCACCCTTTAAGGTATCCGCTGGAAGCAGCTACAGACTCAGGCGAGCCGAACATGTCCTCGGACACTCCCGGCACTAAAAGCCATACGATAAATAGATAAATAAATTCTTCCTGGTCACGGAAACCATGATTTACGGCCGAGGAAATCCGACTCACTGACAACGCATCACTCTATAATCTTTAAGCCGAATGGCTGAGCAGCGCAGTGGTCGCTTGGGGAGGGGATTGATACAATCAGCTATCTATAATACCACCTGAACGGAACAATATAGAACCGTCGTCGTGGCAATATTCCATGAGAGATAGGACTCAAACAGCGGACTACCGGTGTTAAGGCAGAACGATCGATCGAGGATGCGCGGGTCGCGAAGCTCACAAGCCCGCGGTCCACAGTGAAGCAGAGTACGGTGTATGGCTCAGTGTTCGCCAGTAGGGCAGACAGTGTGGCTGGCCGCCCAGCTGATAGCGATTGGTGCCTGCCCGCCCTTAGGACCTCACGGGATGGAAGTAAGTTCTGAGCAAGTTTCGATCAAATAGAGTGCTCTATACCTACCAAACCCGTGGTCCTTCCACCTTGCATGCACTGTCAACTTCCAAATTTATTTGATAAGAAATCATTTATTTTTCAATTGATTGAAATGTTTTAACAAGTGTTTTGCTGAGATGTTCTGAAACAGAAACGAAAATTGACTAACATTTACCGTTTTGAATGAATGTGCAAAATTCAATATTTACACAACTCTAAGGACACAGTTTCATATCGTGTGTGTAGTCAGTATGTCGTTTCAAATGGCCATTTATTTTTTCAATGTTAATACACCAAATATTTAGAAAAGGTTTATTCCGCATTCGCTACGAAATTGGATATAGTTTTCCTGCAGTTTCCGTATATAATTTGCATTGCATTCATTTCAGGTAATAAAGTTACGTAGTTGCAAACAGAGATAATGGTATGCAATTACACGATTTCAAAGGGATGACATACTGACGTTTATAATTTGAACTTTGTCATTTCCCTGCGTAACTGTTTTAAAACAGCTGGTTTAATAGACTTTCATCGTTATATTGGTCGAACTAAATACGAGTTTATCTATACTAATCTATAAAAATGTAGTTCCTTAAATTACATTTTAATGTCAGGGGAATGTAAAACTCTATGATCAAATTTCTAACTAGTGAAATTGACCAAAGCAGTAGGGCTATATGTTTAAAAAGAATGTTTCCTAAATTCATAAAATAGCCGTGCTGCAGATAAATTTTACAAATATGTCGCATTATAGCGTAATATAAGATATGAAGCAATTTGCTAAAAACACTAACGAATGCATTACGTGTCTTTATATGGTATCAATCCAGACTCTCACAGTATGTTCTAAGAATTGAATTTTCATCACCTAATAGCTAAGAAAGAAACCCTTGTATTATGTTTCTATTAAGGACGAAATACTTCAATACGGAAATGTCCTGCGGTCATTTGTGTAATCTGTCATCCAAAATGAATAAATATCCAAGTAAACTGTAAAACAGATATAAATAGATTGCAGGGCAGTATATTATTCCACGAACGACGAATCTCCAAAATTATTGTATCTCAATATTTATTATAGGGATCTTTGAAGCCATTTTCAGTGTTGCCTTATTGATAGGACTTATCAGTTGGTCAACACTATGCAATTCCAGTTACTGGAACATATGTTATCAATAATATTAAATGGCAAACAGAAAAAGGACAATGAAACATTATTAATGATTATATGATTTGTATCACTCATAATGGTTCCGTATTGATGTGCTTATACAGTAAAAATAGTTTATATTTCCGCCTGAATCAATACTTAAATGATCAAAAATATTAACAAAGTTGTTCTTGGTACATGTTTCAGGGACTAATGAACAATTTTTGTCCCCTTCATCAGCCAAATATAAAGCTTTAAATGAACGCAATTATTATAAAGCGTAGCGTTAAACTATAAATTGTCACTTAACCTGATATGATGCACCTTATATATACTGTACAGTAGGTTGTTGAATTAATTGAGGTACAGATTAAATTAACGTGGTTGTTAACGGTGTGACATATGCGAAGATAGTATGCGTAAAGTAAACAACCACGTTAATTTAATCTGTACCTCAATTAATTCAACAACCTACTGTACAGTATATATAAGGTGCATCATATCAGGTTAAGTGACCATTGATAGTTTAGAGCGACGCTTTATCATAATTTCATTATTTTAATGCTTTATATTTGGCTGATGAAGGGGACGAAAATTGTCCATTAGTCCCTGAAACATGTAACGTTTCCAAGAACAATTGTGTTAATATTTTTTGTTAATACAGTGGAACTTGGATAATTCGAACTTCTGTAAATCGAAATCGTCTTTAATTCGAATATTTTGCTTGGTCCCTAGCGTTTTGTAAGTAAACAATGTTACAAAATCATGGATAATTTGAATATTTTTTTGGTTAATTCGAACTCTTTTCGTCAACGGTAGAGCGCAGAATTGCATTTCAGTTGACGGTTGGGAGGAAATAGTGACTGTACCTATCTCGTGTGAAGATTTTTTAATGTTGATAAAGTTGTTGCAGTTTGTGGCTAGCTTAGTGACGCGGACATAATCACTGAGGTAATCAGTAACGCCAACAAAGCTACAGGTGACCCATCTGATGATGAGGACGGTGATTCTTTGGAGAATCAGGAACGAATGATTTCGAGTGAGGCAGAAGCATCCGATTACGCCCTACAACTCAGAATATTTTTTGAAAATCAACACAACGTATGTTATTCTATTTTTCAGTCGCTATATGACGTAGTTTCATGTATTACTCGTGAGAGAATTAAATATCAATCTAATATCTCGGGCTTTTTTTTACAAATTGTAAATGTTGTTTACTGTGTCCAGTACTGTTGCATATACTAATAGTATCTAAAATATAGTTATTTGTTAAATTTTAAAGTTTGAGTTATTTTTGAAACACTTTTTGTTTAATTCGAATCTTTAGATGGTTCGAATTTTTGAAATGTCCCTTGAAGTTCGAATTATCCAAGTACCACTGTAATAGTTTCATTAAAGTATTGATTCAGGCGGAAATATATTTTTTAAACTGTAACACAGATGATGCCACTGGATAATTGTGGCTATAGCCGAGAGATACAGGATATTGAGAATAAAAATAATAATAATAATAATAATAATGGTTTTACGTCCCTTTTATCTACTTCAGGTTTTAGAAACACCGCCGTGCTGGAAATTTACGTCGAAGGAACTATTTAACGTGCCAGTAAATATATTGGCATGGCTCCTTCAGATTTGCTCTCCCTTAAATGCCAAATGACTGCGACAGGATTCGATCCTCTAATTGCACCTGTGTGAAGCTAAATTGGATAGGTTAAGAATGTAAACTACGCTCTTTGGTTTCTATGTTCGTTGCCAAGAGCGTGGCGTCTAGGAGCTAAGTTCTGAACTTGGCCTAGTAGTCGTTGAAGATGGCGCTTGGTGGCATAAGTAGGAACTATTTGAAAAATTCTGAGGCAGTACTTAAATTAAAAAACAGATAACACACACTAATACAGTCATCACAATTCACACCGGTTATCAGACTGATTCTACACACACCCAAAGTACACGGGGCTA
Organism: Meconema thalassinum; assembly: GCA_946902985.2. NCBI lineage: Eukaryota > Metazoa > Arthropoda > Insecta > Orthoptera > Tettigoniidae > Meconema > Meconema thalassinum. Next base: position 991,188,259 of record OX336388.2, on the reverse strand, counting down.
CATGACCGCGTTGTCGCAGCCCCCAAACTTAAGAACCAACCAACCAGGATTGGATCCTGCAACCTTGGGCCTAGCAAGAGTAAAAATCTGCTCAGCCACGCAGCCAGTCGAGAATAAGCAACGTACAGTAGACTAGTAGATAAAAGTAGAGAGATATGAAATATAGCATTACAGCTCCAATTGCCACAAACGGATTACATGAATCTATCGTCACCAATAACACCATATTTTGGTATTAATAGAATCGCTTTTCAGTCGGTCAACATGAGTGTACCCTATTAGATTGAGTTAGTAGTAGCAAATAATGTGTTGTTGTTGTTGATGTTCGAGTCTTCAGTCTCTTGACTGGCTTGATGCAGCCCACCTGAGCTAATAATTTCATGTTTACATATATATGAGGCAATCTGTTTTACGTATTCTAACCTTGGTCTACCCCTACAGTTCTTAACTTCAACCCCTTTTCCCATGACTAACTTTGCTATTCCTGGGTGTCCTAGCACGTATTTGTCCTACCAACTTACCTCTTCTTCTCATTAGCAGTCGCCAGAAACATCTCTCCTCTCCCACTCGTCTTAATACATCTTCATTTTTTCTTCTATCTACCCATCTGATCTTCATCATTCTCCTGTAACACCACATTTCAAAAGTTTCTATTCTCCTCTTTTCTGCTGTGCCGACAGTCCAAGCTTCACTTTCACGCTCCTGACACCCAAGTACACGGAGCTAAATGACCACGATGTCCAAGCACCTCAAATGAAACAACAACAACAACAAAAACACACTTCTTCTGTGACGTTGGAAATGTACAATATACAACGCTTTTTTGGTAAACTTTTTCAGACTTTGTTATTGAACTTAACGCAGTCCTATGTCCTCTACATAGTTGAGGTTAAAATGTATCAAGTATCTCCGTGAAGAAGTAAAATGCCCTCTATCTCGTCAACTAAATTATTCCCCTCTAAATTAATATAAAAACGATTGGCAGCTCTGACGTCATCTGGATGTGCATGGGCTATGTCTGCCTAATCCCGTAATTAAGTTATTAGCTTGCTCGACATTAGCCCGAGGGACCACAAGATTATTTCCCGGCCTGTCTGGGGGGATTTATATCTCCAGGGATTAATTCCCCTAGCATATTTTTGGGTCTTTTCAATTATTCAGTTTCATTATTGATTTCATCCTGATTACTCACGGGCGTCAACTCCAAAAGCCAGCACCAGGCCTCTTCGGAAACCACACGACATTATTATTAATTATTTATTTGAAGCGAATAATCCCAATACATAGAAGATGTTAAGCAAATGACTCAATCAACTTTTCTTTTGGTTCCTGCTGTTGTTCCAATATACTTTCATTCATTCCGAGAAGGCTTGTTTGCGTTGTTCCGACCACTTTGGTCTCTACTGTTTTTGTTGTGGTTGCTCTGATATAACTTCCCATTTTTTTTTACTTTGTGCTTGAAGGTATCCCTTTCTAAAATGTCAGGTGAACTTATGTTTGCGTTTTTGAGGTCCTTTCGAAGTTCCTCTAACCAAGGTGTTGAGTTCTTGAGTGTGGTCAAATAATCTATTATCCTTTTCGTCAATAGATTTTCTGATAGTCTAGTGAGATGTCCAAATAATTTCATTCGTCTTTTCTTAATGTCAATTTCGATGTTTGAATACTTTTCTGTTGTTTTATTGATTGTAGTCTGTAACCATTTTGCGTATATCTTGCTCCCAAAATTTTCCTAATGATTTTCCTCTCTTCCTTTTTGATGTCTTCAAGTTCATGTTTACTGTTAAGTGTCAGAGTTTCGCTTGCGTAAAGGACTTGGTTTTATGACTGTGTTGCAGTGCCGAATTTTTGTGTATTTTGACAGAGATCTTTTGTTGTAGACGTTTTGGACTAACCCTAATGCTTTTTTGACTTTTTGGAGACGATGTTGTTGCGAGATTTTTTCAAGGCCTATCGGTTCGATAAATTCTCCGATGTATTTAAAGTGCGGTACCCTTTCGATTTTACCATATTTTGTTGTCAGGTTCGTGATATCTGTCTTTGAACAGAAGGATATCATTTTCTCAAACGAGATCTGTAGTCCCACCTTTTCTGCACTTTCTTTAAGTATCTCGAGCTGTTTGACAGCAGTCTCCTCATCCTCGGTTAGTATCGCCAGATCATTCGCAAATGCGAGGTATGGTATGTAGAGGTTGTTTTTGGGAAAGCCCAGGCGGATTGGCTTCCAAAATTCTCATTTCTTAAGGTCCTTCTCCCATTCTTCCATAACCTTGTCTAGGACGACGTTGAACAGAATAGGAGAAGAGTCCATCACCCTGTCGCACACCTGTTTGAATGTAGAATGGTTCTGAGATCATCCCCATAAATTTCACCTTAGACTTTGTGTCAGTTAGTGTTTGTTCTATGAGTTCTCGGGTTGTAGGTTCTACTCCTCTTTCTTCTAGAATTTGGTATAGTGATGTCCTATCTATCGAATCGTAGGCTTTTTTGAAGTCTACAAATGTACATACTATGGGTTTTTGTCTGAGGGCTCGCATTTTGAGTATGGTTTCGAGATTAAAAATTTGTTCTGGGCATGACCTGTTTGGTCTGAATCCTGCTTGATATTCAGTTAATTTGGGTTCCAATTGTTTTTGCGTCCTTTCCAAGAGACAAGCTCATAGAATTTTGTACGTGACCGATACGAGAGAGATCCCTCTAAAGTTGTTTACATCTCATTTGTTGCCTATTTTATGTAGGGGATGGATAAGAGCAGTCTTCCATTCATCTGGAATTGTTTTGGTATGCCAAATGTTGAGGATTATTTGTGTAATTTCCTTGAGTGAATTTGGGCCTGCATTTTTCAGAAGTTCAGCTACAATTTCGTCCTTTTCCTGATGCTTTATTGTTTTTAAGTTTCTTGATGTGTGAATAAATTTCTTCTTTTGTTGGTGGTGACGTGTTTTCTGGTGCGATTTCCGGTAGTATTTTCGGGAATCTCTCTTTGGGTTCTGGAGAATTTAAAAGCTGTGAAAAATATTTAGCTAGTTCTTGGCAATTTTCCTCATTTGTCAAGGCTAATTTACCATCTTGTTTCCGAAAGCAAAGGTTCTGTGAGGAATAACCTTTGATTTGGTTCGCGAAGGTCTTGTAGAAATCGTGTGTGTGGTAATTTCGGAAGTTGTCTTCAATTGACTTCAGTTGGTCATTGATGTACTGTATTCCCTTTTATTTTTTCTCAAAATCTTACATGTTTGTTTGCGAACATCGAAAAAGTCCTTCTGTGTTTCTTCTGATTTGTTTCAATTGTAGTTTTGAAATGCCTTTTTTCTCTCTTCTAGCTTATTCTCGCATGCTTGATTCCACCAGGGATGTTTTTTTTTGTGGAGAGGGATTAGATCTTTCTCTGTTTTGATGATTTTAGTTTGAAATTCCTCCCAGTTTTCCACAGGTTGTCTTTCCCATTCTGCTGTTATTTTGGAATTCTCTATTTTGTATAGATCAAATTTTGGGATCCCCGTTGTTTTTCTATTGATTTTTCTTTTGGATGTGAATTTGATTTTGACTCTTACTAAATAATGATCCTAATCGATGTCAGCACCTCTGCGCACTTGCACATCGTGAATTTCTTTTTGGTAATTGCACGATATTGCCACATGGTCAATCTGAAATTCTCCTAAATGATAGATGGATGATTGCCATGTTTTCTGTTTTATTTTTTTATTTTTCTGGAGTGAGGTGGACATAATTTTCTAGTTGTTTTGTTGGCGCAACTCAATGAGACGCGTGCCATTTTTATTGGTGAACCTGTGTGCTGGGTAATGTCCTACTGTCTTCTTGTATTGGCGTTCCCTGCTAATTTGTGCATTAAAATCTCCGAGTAGAATTTTCACATCATCTTTTGGAATGTTGGCCATAGCTGTTTCAAGTTCTTCCCAGAATCTTTCCGTTTATTTCGGGGTCAGCATTCGTCGGAGCATGAATATTAATAATGGTGTAGCTTTTGTTTGTGCGTTTGTTTCTTAAAGTCATAAGTCTATTGTTAATGGGTTTCACCTCTTTGACTGAATCCAAACTTTTTTGTCGACGACGAAGGCCAAGCCAAATAATGGTGCTCCTTAGCCAAATTTCTTGTTTGTTCCACTTTTGATGATTCTGTAATTCTTGTAATCTATTGTTTCTGAATCTGTGAAGCGTGTTTCTTGTAGGGCGAGACTTTGTATTTTCTGATTCACGAGTTCTGTTGTGAGATTGTGTAGTTTTCCCGTGTGAATCAGTGTCCGAATGTTGAAAGTGCCACTGTAAGTGTTATGTTTCCGTGGATGTTTACCAGGGCACTCCGACTTGCTCTTTCGTATATGTCCAAGCTCCCCAGAATCCGAATGCTTGGTTGCCACTTTAGAGTGGGTGGATTGCCCACCTGGGGTAATTTTGTCTTTACTTGTACGAGTCATGTTTGCTTGTAATCAATTATCTAGCTTTTGCTAGTGGCGTAGAACCAGGGATTGTTAGTTCCTGGAGCATGTTTACAGCCGCACCTCTTGGTGAACAGACGCTGACCATTAGCCGCCCAATCTGGGAACAAACGCCTTTGGATTTGGAATTCTATGTTGGTGGTGAAACCACCAGGCTCTTCCGCTCCATCCACCGTTGCGAATCCGAGATTCCTCCTCCGCCGTCAGGACCGTTGACCAATCATCACCTAGTAACACTAGGCAGGGGCCCTTACAGGGTGCTACCATCCGGAGCCAGATGGACCCAGGTTTTTTAAACGAGATGTTACTCCTCCCCCTCCTCCTACCTCTTCACATACGAGATGAGGCCCCGGGCTTGGGGCCGGGATTGGCGCATTATTATTATTATTATTATTTTCTTCTATTTCTCATAAATATGGTACAATTCACTCTACAAGATACGAATTTGACAATCAAGTATGCTGTAAACCTTACTGAGAAAAAATAGCCTAACAATATGGCATGTATCCAGCAGTACTGCCTTCTGTATTCTGGCAATCAGGTGTTTCATTTGCAGTTCCTCCAAAGCCATTACCAATGTCTTTGGAACAACTTCCGTGGAAATGATCACTACTGGCAAAATTATCGAGCATTTTAGTCCCCATAGTTTCCGTACTCCTTCAGCCAACGGTGCGTACTTGTTTTATTTTTCTTAACGTGGGCAGTTAGCATATTTTGGCTAAGTGGGACAGCAAAGTCTATCAAGTAGGCCTTTTCGTTTCATTTATTGAGATAGACAATATCAGGTAGATTGGCCACAATTTTCTGGTCGGTTTAAATAGGTCTATCAAAATACATTTCATAATGCTCATTTTCAAGCACGTTGGCAGGCTGGTAATTGTAGTACACCTTGCTCGTATCCAGAAGTCCATATTTTATGTAAGATATTAGCAACATCATTGCGCCTCTTGGTATACTCTACACCAGCCAGCATAGTGTAGCCACCGATGATGTGATCGATGGTTTCCAGCGCAGAGGTGCATCTACGACATCGATCATCTGCTGTATTCCCTTTAAGGATGTGCTTTCTATAATTTGTTGTTGCAATTACACGGTCCTGTATCTCAATTAGGCTACAAAGCCCTCAGTTTCACTGAAGAGCGAACCATGCTTCAACCATAAGTTTTACAATGATCGGTCGACATGATGTTGGCTGAGCATGTGAGGGAGTACACCATGCAGTTCCTTTCGTAACCATGCCCTCTGGCACTGTTTAAACAAAGTAGAGTGCTCCTTTGTGTCATATTGCATGTCTGCAAGTCGTAGTGGTGTGAATCTCTTATCACTTTCATCAATTATTTCATTTCTTAAGCCAATGATGTACAGTCACAGACGTTCTAGTTGCCTACTTTGGGCGATTGTGAAATCAATGAACCCTCGACCGCCTTCGCTTCGTGGTAGTGTGATGCGCTTGATCGCTGCCTTTGGAAGATGTAGCCGATATTTTGTCATTGACACTCGTATTCGCCGTTCTATCATACTAATATATAACAAGATGTTCAGTAAAGAACATATAGCCTACTTTCTCCTAAATGCATGGGTATTGTTATAACTCTTTGTCCTTTTCAAGGAGTATGATCGAATGTTGGTTGTAGTAGCTTGTTGAAATACAACGTGCTATAGGGATATTAAACATGAATATGAGGTGCCCTTTGCTAGTGCTACCTCTGTACCAAATTTCGTTCAATTCGGTTTCACCGTGTTTGAATTGATAGGGAGAATCGATTTTCACACATACTTGGCCACCATCTGCAAACTATTGGACTGATGTTCTTGCAGTTTGGTCAGAGTATGTTTCCCTCATAAAGATATGGTGTTGCAAAATTTGGTAGAGACTAGATTATTAGGTTGGTCGTAATTACATTTTAGCTTTTAACATTTGGGTGGCCGCGATTACGTTTCCGTCAAGATAGCGGTGATATAAAACATGACACTGAGGTGCCCTTTGCAAGTGCTACCTCTGTACCAAATTTCGTTCATTCGGTTCCACCGTGTTCGAATTAATAGGGGGAATCAATTTTGACATAAAGATGGCCGCCATCCGCAAACTATTAGGCTAATGATCTATTAGATTGGTCAAAGGATGCTCCCTCCATAAAGGTATGATGTTGCAAAGTTTGGTAGAGATCGGATGGTTATGTTAGTCGTAATTTAACTTAAGCTTTGAACATTTGTGTGGCCGCCATTACGTTTCTGTCAATATGGCGGCGATATAAAACATGACGCTGAGATGCCCTTTGCTAGTGCTACCTCTGTACCAAATTTCGTTCCATTCGGTTTCACCGTGTTTGAATTAATAGGGGGAATTGATTTTCACACAAAGATGGCCGCCATCCGCAAACTATTAGGCTAATGACCTATTCATTTGGTCAAAGGATGCTTCCTCTATAAGGGTATGTTGTTGCAAAATTTGGTAGAGATTGGATGATTAGGTTAATCGTAATTTGATTTAAGCATTAACATTTGTGTGGCCGCCATTACGTTTCCGTCCAGATGGCGGCGATATAAAACATGACACTGAGGTGCCTCTTGTTAGTACTACGTCTGTACCAAATTTCGTTCCATTCGGTTGCACCGTGTTTGAATTAATAGGGGGAATCGATTTTCACACAAAGATGGCCGCCATCCGCAAACTATTATGCTGATGACCTATTAGTTTGGTCAAAGGATGCTCCCCCCATAAAGGTATGTTGTTGCAAAATTTGGTAGAGATCGGATGATTAGGTTAATCGTAATTTGATTTAAGCTTTGAACATTTGTGTGGCCGCCATTACGTTTCCGTCAAGATGGCGGCGATATAAAACATGACACTGAGGTGCCTTTTGATAGTACTACCCCTGTACCAAATTTCGTTCCATTCGGTTGCACCGTGTTCGAATTAATAGGGGGAGTCGACTTTCACACAAAGATGGCCGCCATCCGCAAACTTTTACGCTGATGACCTATTAGATTGGTAAAAGGATGCTCCCTCCATAAAGGTATGTAATTGCAAAATTTGGTAGAGATCGGATGATTAGGTTAATCGTAATTTGATTTAAGCTTTGAACATTCGTGTGGCCGCCATTACGTTTCAGTCAAGATGGCGGCGATATAAAACATGACACTGAGGTGCCGTTTGCTAGTGCTACCTCTGTACCAAATTTCGTTCCATTCGGTTCCACCGTGTTCGAATTAATAGGGGAATCAATTTTTACATAAAGATGGCCGCCATCCGCAAACTATTAGGCTAATAACCTATTAGATTGGCCAAAGGATGCTCCCTCCATAAAGGTATGTTGTTGCAAAGTTTGGTAGAGATCGGATGGTTATGTTAGTCGTAATTTAACTTAAGCTTTGAACATTTGTGTGGCCGCCATTACGTTTCTGTCAATATGGCGGCGATATAAAACATGACACTGAGATGCCCTTTGCTATTGCTACCTCTGAACCAAATTTCGTTCCATTCGGTTTCACCGTGTTTGAATTAATAGGGGGAATTGATTTTCACACAAAGATGGCCGCCATCCGCAAACTATTAGGCTAATGACCTATTCATTTGGTCAAAGGATGCTTCCTCTATAAGGGTATGTTGTTGCAAAATTTGGTAGAGATCGTATGATTAGGTTAATCGTAATTTGATTTAAGCTTTGAACATTTGTGTGGCCGCCATTACGTTTCCGTCAAGATGGCGGCGATATAAAACATGACACTGAGGTGCCTTTTGTTAGTACTACCTCTGAACCAAATTTCGTTCCATTCGGTTGCACCGTGTTCGAATTAATATGGGGAATCGATTTTCGCACAAGGATGGCCGCCATCCGCAATCTATTACGCTGATGACCTATTAGTTTGGTCAAAGGATGCTCCCCCCATAAAGGTATGTTGTTGCAAAATTTGGTAGAGATCGGATGATTAGGTTAGACGTAATTTGATTTAAGCTTTGAACATTTGTGTGGCCGCCATTACGTTTCCGTCAAGATGGCGGCGATATAAAACATGGCACTGAGGTGCCTCTTGTTAGTACTAACTCTCTACCAAATTTCGTTACATTCGGTTGCACCGTGTTCGAATTAAAAGGGTGAATCGATTTTCACACAAAGATGGCCGCCATCCGCAAACTATTACGCTGATGACCTATTGGTTTGGTCAAAGGATGCTCCCTCCATAATGGTATGTTGTTGCAAAATTTGGTAGAGATCGGATGATTAGGTTAGTCGTAATTAGATTTAAGCTTTGAACATTTGTGTGGCCGCCATTACGTTTCCGTCAAGATGGCGGCGATATAAAACATGACACTGAGGTGTCCTTTGCTTGTGCTACCTTTGTACCAAATTTCGTTCAATTCGCATTCACCGTGTTCGAATTGATAGGGGGGGCAGACATTCAGAGTACACACACTCACACACACACACACAGACTCACACACACACATACACACACACAGACTCACACACACACATACACACACACAGACAGACACACCTTTTTCGCCCTGTGTTGATCTCATAAGTCTACTTTCATTTTTTGCAAAAATCGAAAGTAGGCTAAAAATGAGATGGTGGGTGTCTGTCTTTCTGTCTGTCTGTCTGTCTGTTACCTAATAACGCAAGAACCACTGGTCCGATTTAAATGAAATTTTGCATTGATGTAGCTGAAATACCAGGTTTACATATAGGATACATTTAATTTCGATATTTTGCACTATTAAGAAATGGCGACCATTTTAGTGACGTCACTACACCCTTTGGTTTCAAAATTTCATATTTCCATATCAAATAAAAAGAGAACGGTAGGAAATAGAAAACTTTTGATGGCACGTGTGAGCTTTGAAATTTAATTTCCTATCCGAAAGGTCCTTATCACTTTTCGTGTATCTCCAACAGTTAGCGAGTAAAACCTACTTTTGTGACGTCACTACACCCTTTGGTTTCAAAATTTCATATTTCCATTTCAAATAAAAAGAGAACGCTAAGAAATAGCAAACCTTTGATGGTTTACACGAGCTTTAGAATTTAATTTTCTATCCAAAAGGTTCTTATCACTTTTCGTGTATCTCCGACGGTTAGCGAGTATAACCTAAATTTGTGCAATAAAACACGGTCAACACCGAGCGGTGCAGTATATCTCTATATATATAAATAGAAAATTTGTCTGTTTTTTTCTGAATTTCTACGGAAATTTGAGTTATTTACACGTTTCAGACTGTTTTATGATAGATGCGCGCGAAAATAATGTTTTGGTCTGTCTGTTTGTTTGATTGTCTGTGGACAAATTTGTTCCCTTATAACTCGAGAACGGCTGGGTGTATCAACGTAAAATTTGGTACAGATATCCATCAGAGGCACGACACTAATCATTGATGTAACCCTTCTCCGTACCTCTCATAAAAGGGGGCCTAGCCCCTTAAAATGCATGCTGAAATAGGAGTAGAAGGACGAGACAAAAATCATTTTCAGCCCTTCGATGTGAGAGACAAAACTCGGGAGCCCTGAAGGGTCCCCGAAATCCACATTTTAAGGACCTAAAACCAACCGTTTTTGAGATATTCCCAGAAAACTAATTTCATTTAATAAACTAACTAGATGAAACCCGTCAAAACATGACGGACAATGGAAAACAAATTTACTGAAGAAGCTTCTTATATAAGTTACATTCTTTGTACGATTACTTTTTAGCACTATTGCAACTTTAAGGGCGTCAAAAGATAGCACTCTCAGCATTGCAACATATTGCTGGTCATGACTGAAAACGTGATGAGGTCATCATCATCTTGCACAGTTTCCAGCCACTGGCCGGGTCTGTTTGGAACACAAGCCTCTCCAACGTCTTCTGTCTTCCCACCATCTCTCAGCCTCCACCCTTGTCCAGTCTTCTCCTCTCTTCTTCACGCTTTCTTCCACCCCCTTCAGCCACCTGTCTCTCGGTCTCCCTCTTGGTCTCTTTCCTTCCCACTTCGTCTCGTGTATCCTCCTGGGTATCCTCTTCTCCTCCATTCGTTTTACATGTCCATACCATCTACGTCTAGATTTCTCTATACCATCCTGTAATGGTTCCTCCTTCATTAATTCTCTGGTCCTCTCATTTCTTATTCTGTCCCTCTTTGTAGCTCCAATACTGCTTCTCAAGAACCTCATCTCACTGGCCTGTATTTTTCTCTTCTCCCTTCCTTTCATAACCCAGGTCTCCGAGGCATACGTCAGGATAGGGACATAGTACGATATATGATCTACTTGCTGTTCTGAGGGACATCCCTGCTCCATGACATGCTTCTCACACTCCTCCGGAATGCTTCTGCCTGTCTCCCCCGCTCATTTATTTCTCTACCGTTTCTTCCATTCTCTTGTATCAGGCTTCCCAGATACTTGAAACTCTCCACTTTCTTCAGCTGTTCCCCACCAATTGTTATTCCCGTTGTGGTCCTTTCCTTCTTCCTTGTTGTGATCACCATCTCACTCTTATTTATGCCAAATTTCATCCCATATCCTTGTATTATTCCTTCCCACACGTCCAACTGTTCCTATACCTCCTCCTCCTTGTTTCCACAATCATCAAATCATCCGCAAACACCATTGCTTTCATCTTTCCTTCCCCAATTACTTGTGCCGCTCGGGTCATTATGTCATCCATCACCACAATGAAAAGTAACGGTGACAGTGCACTTCTTTGTTTCAGGCCGTTTCTCTGTTCCACCCAGTCCGATCTCTCTCCTCCCACTTTCACACAGCTCACGCTTCCCTTGTACATCTCTTTTATCCTCCTTATAGTCCATTTTTCTACTCCTCTATCCTCCAGGGACTTCGATAATTTGTTTCTGCATACACTGTCATATGCTTTCTCAATGTCCAGGAAGGCCATCAGTAGATCTGTTCCATACTCATAGTGCTGTTCTTGTAACTGACTTACAACAAAAATCAAATCCACTGTGGACCTTCCTGCTCTGAAGCCATGTTGTTCTTTCCTCATCCCTCCTTCTATCCTTGTCCTAATTCTCCTTTCTAAAACTTTCTCAAACATCTTTGCACAATGACTCATCAGTGTTATTCCCCGATAGTTTCTGCATTCTGTTCTACTACCTTTCTTGAAGATCGGGACAATTATTCCCTTTTTCCAGTCCTCTGGGGTCTTCCTTTCCTTCCATGCTGCCTTCATCACTCGGTACAACCATTGTATCCCCACCTCTCCTGCTGCTCTCACCATCTCTACACTCAACTCATCCACACCCGGTGCCTTCCCTCCTTACATCATCCTCACTGCATCTTCCACTTCTTTCCATGTTAAGTCCTTTTCTGTTTGCAGTTCATCTACTGTACCTCTTCCCCGATTTCTTCTTCCTCGCCGTGGTTTCCATTTGGGTTCAGGAGTTCTTCAAAATATTCTTTCCACATTTTCTTCAGTTCTTCCCTATTTTCTATCCCTTGTCCCCTTTTGTTCACCATTCTGACATAATCCGTAGGATCCTTCCGCCTCTTATTCTTTACCATCCCATACAGGACCTTTTTTGTACCTTCACTATCCTGCTGGTCATGACTTAAAACGTGATGAGGTAAATAGCCCAATACGTTCAAGAGTTTCTCCTTGAGCTTGATTGATTGTGATAAAGTAGGCCGAGCGAATAGGACATTGTTGCCTATTAAAAGAAAATGTACTGTACCTGCAAGTGTTTTATCGGAAGGTGTTAAATCAAGTCGTAGGATTTGAGCTCTCTGCCTAATATTACTGCACCTATTATATCCGAATCCAAGCAATTTCTTACATATTTCTTACAATTAATATATTACCATATATGAGTCCTTGGGAAACGTTCAGATTTCTAAGGAGCATAACTATGGCTCAAACGTTCGGAGTATGTGGAGGCGAATCACTTAATTCCAAGGAATTGAAAAATTCAATAATAGGGAAATGAAGTAGCTGGCTTTCATCTTCAGTATCCAATCTGTTAACGCTGATGTATGTGTTTGAACTACTGGATATAAGTTCAATGACTTTTAAATTAATATCATTACATTGTTGCAGCTTGGCAAATATTTTATATTCCAGCAGATCAATTTTACCCTCACAACAGTAAAGACCAAAGTAACCACGCATAGATTTTACGCAAGAGAAGTACAATGTAGAACAATGTTTACATTTGATCGTCAAAGACCTTACAGTACACTGTACTGCATAATATCTGGAATTGTTTCTGAAATGGCCTATTTATATTGGATTTTAAATGTGGCTTCGTATTATTCGATAACACTATAGTGTCCTGCAATAACGGAGCCGCTAAATGTTAAATGGCAAATAATACTTCCATTGCCGAAATCAACTGCGTAGTTAGACTCAGTACTCTAAACAAATAATCATTAAACAATTGTCTTATACAATGAAGTTCAACATGACCGTCCAGAGACTTTCATACTCAAGTTGGTTGGTGAGGAGAATGCGATGAGACTGATCGCTTAAAATAAATTCCTTATAATTGTTCCTGCCAGCGAAATTTTTTGCGATAGCTTGAAAAAGCAGCTCAGAATGACGTTCTTCATTTTGTTATAAACAGTACGAAACTGCTCTAAATAAGCAATTTCCATCACCTGTTATAGGTTATGACAGTACATTTTGCAGGGGAACATAGAATCACTTCGCCAACTACTGGAACGACCATAGGCCTATACTCAATACTCACTTCGGCAGTCACCCTAATGGAGGCAGTTTTTGAATTATATGTCCCGTGCATGTCAAAAATCGTATTAACACATGGAGGCCCACCTATTCTTGTCTATCGCCCCGGAGACCCGGGTTACATTTCCTGCTCTGCCAAGAAATTGAATTCTGGTCTGAGGGCAAAAACGGGGCACATTCATTCTCTTGAGGTATAACTAAGAAGAGGAAGGTTTAATTCCCACCTCGACAATCTTGGATGTGGTTTTCCGTGGTTTCCCACTTCCACTTAAGGCAAATACCGGGATGGTTCCTAACTTAAGGCCTTGGCCGTCTCCTTGCCATTTACCACATTATTAACAAATACACACAGTAATGCAGCCATCACAATAACACAGGTTATGAGAGAAAATTTCACACATACACACCCAAGTACACGGGGCTGAGTGACCACAATGTCGGAGCCCTTCAAACGAATTATGTTTGCCAAGTGTCTCTCATGGCGAAAGCAATTGTGGACACGCGCGAGTGCCTGGAAAACTACTTTTTTCTTTAATAATTTAAGAGTATATCGACGATGCATAATTATAACTTTTAGTCTAGGACGCTAATAACGACCACCGAAGTATTGGGAAGAAATTGCAATATTAAGGTACATAAACAACATAGCCTACTCATTCAACTGTCGGTTAATGTTCCTCAAAATTTCCCTTCTTAAATATTCCCCTTCTTTATAATTCTCCATATCGATGCAATGGTGCTGCCATCTGCTGTCAGTTACTGGAACTATATGGGCGATGTACTGCCATCTGTTGTCAGTTATAGGAACTGATTGCAGATATTTAAACGGCGTAGGTAATCTGTGGGCGTACTGAGGACAACAGTTTGCTCTTTTGATCACATGCTGTAATGCAATGGTAAAACGGAAATAAAACGTATTGAGAGGGAATGTAGAAATATGTATCTCTTACAGACATAAAACCTTACTAATACTCCTTGATTAAACAATATTTCAATGGTAAAAAAAAAACATACATCGGCGAGGGCTGGGATCGAACCGGCGATCCTAGAAACCACAGTCTGTCGCCTTAACCACATAGCTACTCGAGCAATCCTGTACAGCAGCAGACGCAGCCATTCATTATCTTCAAAAGCTGCTGTCTGAAGGAAATAATCCATTTCATTATCCAAATAAATCAATGTTGCACATTCGTATACGTTCATGCTGTTATTATATTTTATTGCCAGAACTTGGTTAATGTATGTTTTCAATTACATGGAAGCTTATTAAATAACTTACATTTTAATGGAATTCTCACCGCCATTTTGTCATGACCTAAGGCGGTTTGTGCGCATGCGTGAGGGGAAAGAATTCTGCTATTTTCTATATTAATTCAAAAGTATACCGAGAGGGAATGTAGAAATATGTATCTTTAACAGACATAAAACCTTACTAATACTCCTTGATTAAACAATATTTCAGTGGTAAGAAAAAAAGATAGCGGCGAGGGCTAGGATCGAACCGGTGAACCTTGGAACAGCAGTCTGTCGCCTTAACCACATAGCTAAACGCGCACGCTTGGTCAGCAGCAGACTCAGCCGTTCTTTTTCATTAAAAGCCGCTGTCTGTAGGAAATAATCTATTTCATTATCCAAATAAATCAATGTTGCACATTCGTATACGTTCATACTGTTATTATATTTTATTGTCAGAACTTGGTTAATGTATGTTTTCAATTACATGCAAGCTTATTAAATAACTTACATTTTAATGGACTTCTCACCGCCATTTTGTCATGACCCCAGGCGGATTGTGCGCATGCGTGAGGGGAAAGAATTCTGCTATTTTCTATATTAATTCAAAAATATACCGTAATATATTTGTTTATTTTATAGACACTCTGCAAATCTAGAGGCCAAGAGCTTTCGTTAGAGTGCTCTACGAAGTAAATCGGTTCTGTCGTTCTCTCAATCTCGTGGTAACAAAAATCACCCTACTGTTTTAAATATATAGAAGATATAGATGAACGAATACAAGCCGGTAACCATGGCAACAGATTCTCAGAGGTCCATCTATTGCTGTAAGACGCAATGCAATTCCATTAATTACATTGGTGTGAAAGTTTGCAAACGGCTAGAAGGTTATCACGGAACCAAATTAAGCTGTAGAATTCATCAATACGTATAATGCGCTTAAGGGGTTCAAGGGGTACAGTAGAATTTTTTCACGCGATTTACACCTCCGGGTGTGGTACGGCAGGTCTATTATATTCCTATCTCTATATTATATTATTATTATTATATTATGGCGAACAACGAGGAGACAAAGCCCCCTCGGTGCCAGAAACAAAACTTGGGGGCCCTAAAGGGTCCTCGAAAACTACATTATAAGGCCCTAAAACCAAAAGTATCTGAAATATTCCCAGAAAACTAATTTAATTTAAAACAAGATGTTCAGTAAAGAACATATAGCCTACTTTCACCTAAATGCATGGATATTGTTATAACTCTTTGTCCTTTTCAAGGAGTATGATTGAATGTTGGTTGTAGGAGCTTGTTGAAATACAACGTGCTATAGGGATATTAAACATGAATATGAGGTGCCCTTTGCTAGTGCTACCTCTGTACCAAATTTCGTTCAATTCGGTTTCACCGTGTTTGAATTGATAGGGGGAATCGATTTGCACACATACTTGGCCACCATCTGCAAACTATTGGGCTGATGTTCTTGCAGTTTGGTCAGAATATGTTTCCCACATAAAGATATGGTGTTGCAAAATTAGGTAGAGACTAGATTATTAGGTTGGTCGTAATTACATTTTAGCTTTTAACATTTGGGTGGCCGCGATTACGTTTCCATCAAGATAGCGGTGATATAAAACATGACACTGAGGTGCCCTTTGCTAGTGCTACCTCTATACCAAATTTCGTTCCATTTGGTTTCAGCGTGTTTGAATTAATAGGGGGAATCGATTCTGACACAAAGATGGCCGCCATCCGCAAACTATTAGGCGAATGACCTATTAGACTGGTCAAAGGATGCTCCCTCCATAAAGGTATGTAGTTGCAAAATTTGGTAGAGATCGGATGATTAGGTTAATCGTAATTTGATTTAAGCTTTGAACATTCGTGTGGCCGCCATTACGTTTCAGTCAATATGGCGGCGATATAAAACATGACACTGAGGTGCCCTTTCCTAGTACTACCTCTGTACCAAATTTCGTTCCATTCGGTTCCACCGTGTTCGAATTAATAGGGGGAATCAATTTTGACATAAAGATGGCCGCCATCCGCAAACTATCAGGTGAATGACCTATTAGATTGGTCAAAGGATGCTCCCTCCATAAAGGTATGTAGTTGCAAAATTTGGTAGAGATCGGATGATTAGGTTAATCGTAATTTGATTTAAGCTTTGAACATTTGTGTGGCCGCCATTACGTTTCCGTCAAGATGGCGGCGATATAAAACATGGCACTGAGGCGCCTTTTGTTAGTACTACCTCTGTACCAAATTTCGTTCCATTCGGTTGCACCGTGTTCGAATTAATAGGGGGAATCGATTTTCACACAAAGATGGCCGCCATCCGCAAACTATTACGCTGATGACCTATTGGTTTGGTCAAAGGATGCTCCCCCCATAAAGGTATGTCGTTGCAAAATTTGGTAGAGATCGGATGATTAGGTTAGTCGTAATTTGATTTAAGCTTTGAACATTTGTGTGGCCGCCATTACGTTTCCGTCAAGATGGCGGCGATATAAAACATGACACTGAGGTGTCCTTTGCTAGTGCTACCTTTGTACCAAATTTCGTTCAATTCGCATTCACCGTGTTCGAATTGATAGGGGGGGACAGACATTCAGAGTACACACACTCACACACACACACAGACACACAGACACACACACACACAGACTCACACACACACATACACACACACAGACAGACACACTTTTTTCGCCCTGTGTTGATCTCATAAGTCTACTTTCATTTTTTGCAAAAATCGAAAGTAGGCTAAAAATAATGAAAGAATGGAAATCGCTAACCATGACAACATTATCTCAAAGGGTGGCATCCAACTTTCCATCTATTTCTGTTAGAAGTAATGTCACTCTATTTATTACATTTCTGTGAAAGTTTGCAAATGGCTATACGGTTATCACGGAACCAACGTAGACTGTATAATTCATCAATGCAATTAAGGGGGTCAAGGGGTAACCTAGATTTTTTTCATGCAATTTTCACGTGCGACATATAGTACAGAAGGACTATTATATCTCCAAACATTTGCAAAGTGAAATGCCATGCCCTGTGGTTCAGATTCCGCGTAAAATGGAGGTCCCGTGGCTTATGATCTCGCGATTAATGGTCACGTAAAACTACAATCATCCTTTATATCTCCAAACAGCAACATTATTTTCAAAAATCCCTGAATTGAATCTGCATTTTTTGCGGCTTTTAGGAATTTGGGCCATTTGAGAATAAAGAACCTGAATTTTCATGCCTTTATAATTTATGAAAGAGGTCTTCCTGTGTATGTGGACCTAACACAACGTAGAGGGTCATTTTTTATGTGAGGTATATTGCGTTTCGTCTACAAGTCTTTCAATTCTATTTCACGTCAAGAAGTACAAGTTAGGTGAATTTAGTTTGAGAGCAAATTTTAACTAATCTTTCTTTTGTCGACATACGGGTTCATTGTAAGGATGGTTTTGTTTGATACTGTATGGCAGATATACCCATATTTGGATATCTGGGTGATATGTTGTAGACAATAGCATTGTCTGTCTGTCTTTCTGTGTTTCTTTATGTACGCCTATAAATCGTGTTCGTAGGCGTGGTGCATCGTAAAATTAGGTATGGTAAACATGAGTCAATACACCAATCATTTATAAAACTCCTCACCGTACTTTTCAAACAGTAGAAGGGTGGATATAGGGAAAAACTTCTCAAAATACATGCTAAAATAGGCGAAATATAAAAAATTATCCTAGAAGGACGATCAAAGCATATGTTGCGCTTCTCAATGTGAGACACAAAATTCGCGAGTCTATAAGTGGTCTCCGAAAACCACATTTTAAGGCCCTTAAATTAACAGTGTGTGTGGTATTCCCTGAAAACTAACTTCGTTCTGATAAACTTATGAAGGAATGAAAAACCGCTAACCATTGCAACAGTAGCTCAATTGATAATGTCTAGTGTTAATATATAACACCGTTCGAAGGACGGGTACTTCTGCTATACTAATATATAAAAATGAGATGGTGTGTGTCTGTCTTTCTGTCTGTCTGTGTGCTACTCAATATCGCAAGAACCACTGGTCCGATTTAAATGAAATTGTGCATGGATGTAGCTGATTTACCAGGTTTACATATAGGATACATTTTATTTCGATAAGTTGTACTATTAAAAATGGCGACCATTTTAGTGACGTCACTACACACTATAATCAAAACTTCATATTTCCTTATCAAATAAAAAGAGAACGCTAAGAAATAGCAAACTTTTGACGGTATATACGAGCTTCACTTTTCGTTTATCTCCAACGGTTAGCGAGTAAAACCCACATTTATGACGTCACTACACCCTTTGGTTTCAAAATTTGATATTTCCATTTCAAATAAAAAGAGAACGCTAAGAAATAGCAACCTTTTGTTGGCATACATGAGCTTTAACGTTCAATTTTCTATCCAAAAGGTCCTTAACACTTTTCGTGTATCTCCAACGGTTAGCGAGTAAATCCTAAATTTGTGCAATAAAACACGATCAACACCGAGCCGTGCAGTATATCTCTACATATATAAATAGAAAATTTGTCTGGTTTTTTTTTTCTGAATTTCTACGGAAATTTGAGTTATTTACACGTTTCAGACTGTTTTATGATAGATGTTTTGGTTTGTCTGTCTGTTTGTTTGATTGTGGACAACTTTGTTCCCTTATAAATCGAGAACGGCTGGGTGTATCAACGCAAAATTTGGTACAGATATCCATCAGAGGCACGACACTAATCATTGATGTATCTCTTCTCTGTACCTATCATAAAAGGGGGCATACCCCCTTAAAATACATGCTGAAATAGGAGTAGAAGGACGAGACAAAGCCCATTTTCAGCCCCTCAATGTGAGAGATAACATTTGGGGGCCCTAAAAACACATTTTAAGGTCCTACGTCCAACCGTTTTTGAGATATTCCCAGAAAACTAATTTAATTTAATAAACTACTGAACGAATGCAAGCCGATAACCATGGCAACATATTCTCAGAGGTCCATCTATTGCTGTAAGACGCAATGCAATTCCATTAATTACATTAGTGTGAAAGTTTGCAAACGGCTAGATGGTTATTATGGAACCAAATTAAGCTGTAAATTTCATCAATATGTAAAATGCGCTTAAAGGGGTCAAGGGGTAGTCTAGAATTTTTTCACGCGATTTACACCTGCGGGTGTGGTATGGCAGGTCTATTATATTCCTATCCCTATATTATATTATTATTAGTAGTATTATATTATGGCGTACAACGACGAGACAAAGCCCCTCGGTGCCAGAAATAAAACTCTAGGGTCCTCGAAAACTACATTATAAGGCTCTTAAACCAACAGTTTCTGAAACATTCCCAGAAAACTAATTAAATTTAATTTAACAAACTAATGGAGGAATGCAAATCCGTAACCATGACAACATTATCTCAAGGGGTGGCATCCAACTTTCCATCTATTTCAGTAAGAAGCAATTTATTACATTTATTACATTTCTGTGAAAGTTTGCAAATATAAGGTTATCACGGAACCAACGTAGACTGTATAGTTCACCAATGCAATTAAGGGGGTCAAGGGGTAATCTAGGATTTTTTCATGCAATTTTCACGTGCGACATATAGTACAGAAGGTCTATTATATTTCCAAACAACAACATTTTTTTCAAAAATTCCTGAATTGAATCAGCATTTGTTGCGGCTTTTAGGACTTTGGGCCATTTGAGACTAAAGAACCGGAATTTTCATGCACCACAAGCTTTTATAATTTATTATAGAGGTCTTCCTGTGTATGGGGACCCAACACAACGTAGAGGGTCAGTTTTTATGTGACGTGTATTGCGTTTCATCTACAAGACTTTCAATTCTATTTCATGTCAGGAAGTACACGTTAGGTGAATTTAGTTTGAGAGCACATTTCAACTAATCTATTTTTTTTTTTTTTTTTTTTATTTTTTTTTACATACGGGTTCATCGTAAGGATGATTTTCTTTGATACTGTGTGGTAGATACACCCATATTTGGATTTCTGGGTGATATGTTGTAGACAATAGAGTTGTCTGTCTGTCTTTCTGTGTATCCTTATGTACGCCTATAACTCATGTTCGGATGCTTGGTGTGCATCGTAAAATTAGGTATGGTAACCATGAGAGTCAATACACCAATCATTTATAACACTCTTCACCGTACTTTTCATACAGTAGAAGGGTGGATATAGGGAAAAACTTCTCAAAATACATGCTAAAATAGGCGAAATATAAAAATTATCCTAGAAGGACGACCAAAGCATATGTTGCACTTCTCAATGTGAGACAAAAAATTCGCGAGTATATAAATGATCTCCGAAAACCACATTATAAGGCCCTTAAATTAACAGTGTGTGTGATATTCCCAGAAAATTAACTTCGTTCTGATAAACTTATGAAGGAATTACAAGCCGCTAACCATTGCAACAGTAGCTCAATTGATAATGTCTGGTGCGTCTCTAAAAGCAACAGTACTTAAAAGGGATGTAACACCAATAACATTGTTATTATTATTATTATAATATCTGGTGTTAACACCGAACACCGTTCGAAGAACGGGTACTTCTGCTAGTCTGCTCTAAATCTGTCTTAGACCACTTAACGTTCCCGAACGAATACGTAAGAACAGGTTGCTGCCCAGGTATTGAGGGTTTAGACCTTCTTGCCTACATCCAAGTATGATTTCAAAAATCATATCCACTCGATTAAAGAACTTCTTCAGTAAATAGGCTTTAACTTGTGTGTGTCGGATCCCTCGAAGCTGAAGAAAGCCCATGTATTTGTTGGTCTCGCCCTCATCCAAATACTGTATTATTATTATTATCATCGTTATTTCCCCCTGTTTTCGGATTGTGACTGTGTATATATTCCTGTCTGCCATGTCTTCTGTAGAGACGTTTAGTTTCTTGACAGTTTTGGTGCTGCGACTACGCGGTCATGTAGCCCCGTGTACTTTGTGTGTGTGTGTAGAATCTGTCTGATAACCGGTGATAATTGTGATGACTGTATTAGTGTGTGTTATCTGTTTTAATTCCAGTAAGGAATGGAGACATTGAATTTTCAAGTAGTTCCTTCTTTTGCCACATAACGCCACCGTCAACGACTACTATTTCAGAACTTGGTTACTAGACGCCACCGCAGTCGGCTCCTGGCGACGAACATAGGAACCTAAGAGCGTTATTCAAATATTTAACCTTTAATTTAGCTTCACACAAGTGTAATTAATGGAAGGTTCTTTAACTTGCCATTAATCTACGACATGGGACCGCCGCCGGCTTTACTTCCCCTCCGAAGGAAAGCATACTGAGGGATTTTTAACACTCTTAATAATTCCGACGACTTCGGCCGGGTTTGAACCCTCTATCTTGAGCATAGAAGCTTAGCATGCTACCAACTACGCCACGGAAGCCGCTAAAAAAATTACTACCAGAATCAAGAATACATGGTCGGAAAAACGGAGGAGGATTTTCAGTGCCCCGATGAAGAAATTTTAGGTGAAGAAAGAAACAAAATTAGCAAAATAAGTTCTATCGCACTCCATAGTTGGGCATAACGATGTAAAGTAATAATAATAATAATAATAATAATAATAATAATAATAATAAACGGAAAATAACGGACACCATTCGCATAAGAAGACTCTCCTTTTATGGCCATTTAACACGAATGAACTCCGGAAGATTGTCCAATCGAATCTGTGCCTACTTTGTGGGAAAGAAAACCAAAGGGATCTGGTTTACAGAGGTGGAAAAGGACCTACAAGAACTGGGGATATCACATGAGGACATCTTGGAACGTGACTCTTTGAAGAAGAAACTTGGGGAGATACAAAATTTTCAGCCAAAACCTATATTGAAAACCGGCAAGAAGTGGACCGAAGAACGAAGGGAAGCTCACCGAAGAAGAATGCGCGAATACTGGGCCAATGTGAAAGAACGAGGGAAAAGGCAGTTGAAATAACGTGGTCCATAGACACGACCGAAATGATAAAAAAATAATATATAAATATTAATCATATTTTTCCCTTACAAATTTGGCTAACTTTAGCTTTTCCCAAAGTGGGTTAGTCAAAGGTTACCGTAATGTTGCTACCAAATATTAATTACGAATGGCATCTCTGAAGTCTTCATGGACAGAAATGAATATCTGATATGGACAACTTCATTCATACAAAGTTGGGTACATATTCGTTAGACTTTCAACAGTTATTCAAAGATACCGTAATTGTAAGATTTCTATTAATTTATATATTGAGGTTGGCATCACTGCTTAAGTATTTAAGTGCAGTACATAGAACCAAGTGTCTGTAATAAATGCTTCTTTTGCACAAAGTTTGATAACATTTGCATGTGACATTCATGAATTATTCAAGTGTGACCATAAAGTTAGTATCACTTTTTACTATAAGTTGCGGCTGGTGACAACAGTGTTCGAACTTGACAATGTAAATCAACTTCCTGTAAGCTTAGCACGATGGGTGCGTGGTTATCGTGTCGGACTACCAACCCCAGCTTGCAGGTTCGCTCCTGGCCGCGGTAAGTGATTTTTGAAAAGCCAAAAAAAATCACGATACGCATGTCATATGTTGTTGGCATGTTAAGGAACCCATTTGAATTTAGGAGGCCGTGTTCATAATGGCAAAATTAATCTCGGGATTTTCCGCCAAACAAAAATCTTAGATATCCTATCTCATCGACTTTTATAGCGCTCCAAGAAGTATTAAATTTGACATGCAAGCTGCCCTCTGGGCATCAATTAACAAAGCCTGTGCCCGGCCCCCAGGTCATACGATATTATTATTATAAACTTTCTGTAAACACTTCTTTTGTAAAAGTTTACAGAATGACCGGTCAGTAGCTGGCGAGTTATTCTAGGGTTGTCCAACGCTCAAGGACCTATTAAGTACATTCGTCAGCCCTTATATCAACGAAATATGAAAGTCAAAAGTTAGTAGTAAGTACTTCTTCTCCTACAAAGCTTTGTCAAAATAACGTATGTTTGTGGTGTTTGAAGCCATTTTTTCAGTGTTGCCTTAGTAAACAAGAGTTTAGTGCTTTTCAGTCGGTCAACACGAATGTATCCAAAATAGCTGGTTATGCCCTAATCCTGAAGTAAATTACATGAGATTAATAAATACACTAGGATGACCAGTTTCGATCGTCATGCGATCATCATCAGATCCATTACACTTAGGCTATAATATCTAGGTTTGAAAATACAGGTGAAAATATTTACAATATGCACAATTATTTATTTGCAGTATTGGTACTGCAACTATCGGTGTATGCTAAATGCAGTTATGATGTTATGTGAAATGCTAAATGGTGATAGACACCCGGAGTTTGTAATTTGGAGTGATTATATGGTTGTAAAAATGAACTATGTAATATTACAGGCTATTACTTATCTGGTAGTCTTCCTTGCTGGAGCTGCGCGCAGTTTTCGTGTTCACTGTAACTCCAGGCAAAACCCAGCTCTTTTGGGTACATTCGTGTTGACCGACTGTAAAACACTAAACTCTTGTTAACTTATGATTGTTTGTTCAGTAGTTCACTACGCAAGAATTACATACCCGCAGATGCTCGCAGAGTTCGGCCCAGACTGGTCTCGAATGTCCTCTTTTGTTTGTTAAGTCCGTCTCGTAGTGTAGTGGTTAGCACTCCTGGAGGCCCTAGTTCGACTCCCGCCTCTGCCAAGAAATTTAATTCTCATCCGAGGGTTGGAATGAGGAATACTCAGCTTTGTGAGGCAAAAGTGAGAAGAGACGGGTTCGATTCCCTCCTTAGCAATCTTGGAGGTGGTTTTCCGTTGTTTCCCCACTTCTACTCCAGGCAAATGCTGGGATGGTTTATAACTGGTTGGTTGGTTGGTTCCTTAGTTTAGGGGCTGCGACAACGCGGTCATATAGCCCCGTGTACTTTGGGTGAGTGTAGAATCTGTCTGATAACCGGTGTTAATTGTGATGACTGTATTAGTGTGTGTATCTGTTCTTTTAATTCAAGTAGGGACTGCAACTTTGAATTTTCAAATAGTTCCTACTTTTGCCACCAAGCGCCACCGTCAACGACTACTAGGCCTAGTTCAGAACTAGCTACTAGACGCCACCGCAGTCGGCTCTTGGCAACGAACGTAGCAACCTAAGAGCGTTGTTTACATTCTTAACCTATCCAATTTAGTTTCACACAGGTGTAATTAGTGGAAAGATCTTTAACATGCCATAAATCTATGACATGGGACCGCCGGCTTTACTTCCCCTCCGAAGGAAGGCATACTGAGGGATTTTTAACGCTCTTAAAAAATCCGACGGATTCGGCCGGGTTTGAACCCGCTATCTTGGGCATAGAAGCTCAGCATGCTACCGACTACGCCACCGAAGCCGCTATGGTTTATAACTAAAGGCGATGGCTGCCTTCTTCCAAATCCTCATCTGAATTACAAATACAAACACTAATTCAGCCAGACAATAACACAGATTATCAATCAAATTACACACACCCATGTACATGAGGTTACATGACCACGAAGTCGCATAGATCCTAAATGAATCAACAACAACAAATTCCTAGGTTTAAATGGTAAAAGTAATTATTATCGTGTTGGGAGACAATTGTCTGTGTTACTAATTAAAAATATGATTTTCAGTCGGTCAACACGCTTATACCGAATTGTAATGGGTTTTTCCCTAAACCTGAAGAAAATTAAATGAGATTAATAAATAAATAAATAAATTCACTTGGACGACCAGTTTCGATCGTGAAGCGATCATCATCAGATCATTTACACTAATGCCCTTAAATCTACAGTATGTGTATGATGGTAGCCTATGTACATTAAGTACACTTATTTAGGTCCAGTATTTATTACAAACTTGCGCACCTTGTCAATTATGTGATTCTTTTTAAGATATTGTTAGTGATTATTGACCTTCAAGTTTGCTTGTTTAAAGTGATATCTGGAATTGTTAGTGAATGATCAGGTTCGAATTGAATATGAACTTTGCTTATAGTTTGAGTGATGTGCGATGCGTTCCCGTGCACCTGCTACCACTTCCACTGGTTACACCGAACTGGACGGAATTTCCATTTGCACGCTGCTACCTCGTTATCTCTTTCCCCTCCTTGGGCTTTTCCCGCATTTCTACCTGTCTATGTTCGTCTCGAAATGTAACATATTGTGCTGGCCAAGTCTAAAGTTTCCTCAATATGGACATCTTCAAATATATACCGGTATATATACAGCGATCGCCATCCCTATAGAAAGGAGACTCGCAGAGGCCGTGTGGCCGCCGGGGTGCAGTATATTGGAGCATGTCGAGAAGGGCATTGGCACTAGCAGCACCGTAGTGCCCAACTAGTTTAACAAACTTACACTTTTTAACGTATTTAATAATCATCATGAATTACAGAGTAGTTGCTGGAAATGCTGACCTTCAACTTCTAAACACACGTTGCACCAACGTAGGAAGTTTTGGTGCACTCGCTGCAATTCATCCTGATATTTCGTATCAGTGAAGTAATTTCGTTCTCGACAGCCTCCAGAGTCCTCTTATTTGACGTTCTCCCACAAGTAAAACTCGCACGGCTCTGAAACTTACAAACAATAATTTACTGCAAACTCACGGTTGTGATCGGTACATGCTGATGAACCCATGTACCATAGGCTTCAAAGGGAGTCGAATCCATGTATTTTTTGAAAGTAATGAAAGAATCATACAGTTTCTAAGGGAACGGAGAAAGATTTCAAGCCAGGATTCTAGCCTAACATTGTGCAAACGCTAGGGCCAGGTGTTCATAAGATGAGCTCATGCCTCTTGACATTTATAAGGAGCCAGTCATGGATATTATTAGAACGAGTGGAAAGTTTGGACTGTAAGACGAAGAAGCTCGACTCGGAAATTGCTCTTACGTTGCAGGAAAGCGGCAACCTCGCTGCTGAGTCAGAACAAGAATAATTAAATTTAACCCGTTTACGAGTATAAAAATAAGTAAACAGATACAGTACGGTGAAACATTTTGGATTAGAGATTTTTGTGTAAAGAAAAACCCTTTAATAATAGTCCAGGAGAAAACTGCAAACGCAAGTATACGTCATTGGGAATTCACAGGGGGACCCAAGGAGTGGGAGAATTAAAAATGAACAGCACCACCCACACAGTTGAGGACGAAGAATTAATTAATATCTCGGAAATGCACGATCGATTTCCATGCACAGGAAGATTATTTTACGTTTGGAAGACGAGCTTCCTGGAGATATAATTTTTATAATTGTGCGACAATTAGTTCAAAAGTTGGTCACGAAAAGGACTAGGATTTTATCTTTTTTTGACTAAAAGGTATAAAACACCTGGCCTCACCAAGCCAATCATGCAGTCTACGAGCATTCCGTGAGCGGAGGTGCTGCACCACATCGTATATGCAGTCTACAATAGCCCAGGGAGGCGTTACGCTGTATCAGTTCATGCAGTATTCAAGAGCCCGTGAGGGGAACGTCACGCTGTATCAGACATCGAAGGCAGTTTACCAATACTCCTTGAGGGGAGAAACGCTGTATTACACCGCAGAATTAATATCCGACAGCCACGGGCGTCGAAGTATCAGTAACTTGCGTGCCTCCATAAGGAGTTGCAAAGAAGAAGTATTAAAGTATCGCCGTGTTGAAAAATTAGGAAAATCCTAGTTACAGGATTTAGGTCCGACAGGGCAAAGTTTACCGTAAAAGTTCCAAAAATACAGTTAAAGCAGGCTGCGAACTTAGGATTCAGGCGATAGGTCTTTCAGTAAACGACCAAAAGTATCATAACGTACGGAAGTACCGGAACAGCGAGATAAACAAATTATCAATTTTAAAGAACCCGAACAGGGAAAAACAGAGTAAGGTTCGCAACGTATTCCAGAAAATTAGAAGTGCGAGAACCAAATAAACAAAGAAGAACGGAAACTATAGACATTGTCTCAAGAAAGCAGACGAACTATTCTAAAGCACTAAGACTCGAGAAGTATTAGTGGCAAAAAAAATCCATAGGTCACCGATAGGTTATCGAGGGGACCTCGATCAGAACAGACTTTCGCTAGGATCGATAAACCAGATCTAAAAGGGGAGCCGTTAAAGCTAGAGAAATAGCCGATCATCAGGAACAGGATTCGAAGAATTGTTATTCCAGGGAATAAGTAGATGATTCGAGACTTTCGTATTCTGCAGGATAGGAAGCCGACATTGAATAAATTTCACCCTTGGAGACGGGAGATTAAGAGGTCACGTGTGATAGGCTAGAAAAAGACGGCCTAGTGATAGAAAGTTGTGAAGTGTAAATATATCAAGAGTGTGTGTTAAAAGTAATATATTTTTTAGTGTTTTATTGTGTATTCTAAACGGATACACCAGTGTATTAAAAATGTTGTCAGTGTTAAATGTATTGAATATGTGTCAAGAAATGTCTGTACATGAGATGAGTTTGTACAATATGGAGTAAGTCAAGAAGGTGGGCCAAAATGTCACATCGAACGAGAATAAAGGTCAGAAAACGACCTTAGACATGTGAGTAAAGATTTTCATTATGTTTTGGGTGTCGGGGAAAATTTGGTGTACAATTCCACCGGAGTTTTTGAGTAAAAGGGATGTTTTTAAATAAATAATAACTAAATAAGAACGCGATCTGAACGAAAATAAAGTTTTAAGAAATAATAAATAATTATGTGAAATAATAAATCCTGTAGAGGAAATGCATGGAATAAAATGTCAGTGAATTTGATGAATGTTATAAAAGCAAGCGTAATAATAATAATTATAACAAAGATATTTACATAAAGGTAAATTTGAATTATATGAAAGAAATAGCTTTTGAGCTTTTGTAAGGAATGAAAACATGATGTGAATAACAAGGTAAAGAAATCTAAATAAAGATTAAATTGAATGATATAAAAATATAGAGCGTTGGAGCCTTAACAAATGTATAAGACATGATGTGAATGCATGTTCTTAAAAAATGGAGCGATTTATTGTCAACGGAAAAGATTAATATAAGAATTGAGATATGCATCAATTGTTACTGTGAAATTTATCAGTTCTTTGGAAGACATTAGGCCGTAAAGTAATGTGTAGCGTAATGGAACGCAATTAAATAAAAAGTCACGCTAGGAATGCGTAGAATTAAAATGTACTTGGTAAATTACTTATGAGGGGTAGTTGATTGTATTGAATTGAGATAAGGGGAGGTATGACTGAGTTTTTCAACTTCCACAGTTTTTATCATATCATTACCAAATTTAAACCACTTGCATAAACAGTTGCTGGCATCTAATGTTCTAATTTGTAATTAAATATCTTTGTTAGTTTTTGAGATATTGCACTTTTTTGTATTCAAAAAGTGGTCACATAAAAAAAGTCCCTTGCGACAAAGTTTTTGTTCGACCAAGCTGATTTTTTTAAAAAATGGTGTTATGATGTATAGAAACAATAATTGCTATGGGTTTTTGTGTTACATGAATACTGTTCTTTCCAGAAAAGTTTAAACTTTCATTTTATATATTTTTAAAATTTCAGCATTAATAGTTTAAAGTTATCTATCAAAATTCATACTAAAACTCAGAGAAGTTCAAAACCAGAAACAAGTTTACATTAGTGTACCTTTTGCAACTACTTTACCAAGTTTCAACAACATCTGAAAAGAATTGCATCGCAAGGAGCATTTTGTACACAGAAAAACATTGGAAAAGAACAATGCGAGAAAAAGGCAAGTTAATATTTACTCACTCAAAACTGCCCTGCCCCATATGTTTCCCCTTCACATCTCCTCGTTCTTTCTTCCTTAGATATCTTCTGCCATTTTACATGCCTCCTAGTCATTTTCTCCCGATCACAGCCCCTCTTTTGTGCCTGAGTAACACGTCTAACATCTTGTAGTTTGCATAGAGAACTTGAGTTTATAGGGATGGTCGAATTTCTGATGGAATGAAGGGTTTCCAGAGTTTTGTAGTGCCCCATATTGAATTCTGAGACAGCCCTGAGGATACCAAGTTCCAGTTTTGTCTTGGAAACAAATATCTCCTTAGGCATTTACTCCACACTACATTATGGAGGGACTCGTTAGCATTCTGAGTCTTCCCCGCTGTACAACGCTGCAATATCTGATCTGATGCTAGTCTCAGATACACAGGTGCTATCTTCTCAACAACAGAAGGATTCAGCTTGCAACTCATTCTACTGTGGCTATCATTTGGTTTTCCTTCTGCCTGTTGTCGGTTATAGAAGCACCAGGAGTTGATACCCTTAGGACAAGTCAAATGCTGAGGCTTGCGGTCAGTTGACATACAGTGTCTAAGAGTTGCAAAAACTGCCCTCTTCATTTTTCCTACATCTGGAATATTATTGACAATGGCATGCCTATAATAATGGGTCAATTTAGTTATAGTGCTGTCTTTCAAGTTGCCCTCTTTACGCCCACCCAGTGTCACACCCTTCGCCCTCCATTCCTTTACAGTGTTACGAAGAGCAGTACCAAGTCGCTTAGAAATATGGTTTATGCATTCTTCTTTCTCAATCCTTTGTTCTGGACCGTACACCTCAATCTCATTCAAGTGGGCGTAGGTCTTGGCATCCCCATCTGACAACACCGATGTGTATCGAAAACCATTGTCAATGGATCTCTTCCACAGGATCTCTCCAATGTCTTTTTCCATTGCATTGGAGGACCCATCATAATTTTTCTGGCATTCATCTGAGCTCTTATGACCCTCCCACCAAATATTATATTCTGCACTATTTTTTCCCAGGTCCCTTTCTGCAATAACACACTGATGGCAATACTTTGACAGAACATGGTAGTCTAACACAACTCCAGTCAGAATGTCAATTACGAATCCTGCACCATAATTCGATGTATGGCCACGTTTCTGCCATGTTGCATCATATGAAACACCTATGTCAATGGTGTGTTCATCACTAGCCCCATGAGCATTGTGTACTACTTGTGCAGCCATAGAAAGTACTTCTCTTCTCATTAATTTTCCCTCATCTATGAGAATTCTAAGGTGTTTTGCAAAAGGCCTTCGACCTAAAGTGTTCATACCCATACCTATAGAAAATGTCTCCAGCCCACGCTGGCCTTTACCTAAACTACTAAATGTTTCAACCATAGCATTGTTCACATGGAAGCCAGGTCTTTGAGAATTATCATCTTTAATTCTTGGTGAAGTGTAGGTGTTAGCAGAAACATAACCACATGTTCTGCATTTAATTATAATTTTAGAGGAGAACCCATGAGTTTCCCTAAATTCAATAAAAATAGATTTGTTCTTACACTCACAACACAGTAGCTCCTTCACTAGTTCTTGCCAAACATCCTTATGCACCAAGGTATAGATCACAGACCCAACACTTTGTTCTGCACTGGCAGAAACAGAAAATAAATTTATTTTCCTCTCAGATGCAGACATATCTGCATCTAGTGAGCTACTAGAAACGTTATTCACTTCTTCATTAGGCCTAACTGAACTGACTTCTTGTCCTGGTTTCTGACTCTTTCTTTTAGCTATAGCTAATTTGGCAGCCTTGCTGTTCATTGAGGGACGTTTTTTCACTGGTCTATAGCTACACCTAGGACTCTTCTGAATTTCCATGGCTTCTCACTAATAATAATAATCACTATTGCTATAGGCCTAACCTAAAAACTATAATCACTACTTATCTATACACTAAAACGACGCACTAAGACCTACACAACTACAAAGGAAATAAGACGAAACACATCACTGAATAATCACTAGTTTGGATATGTAATTCGCTGTACTGAAACCACACGTTACTTTTGCATTACAATAACATAAACAAACAGGGAAGCCATGCTTGTACTACTACAGTCAACACAAATACGAAATTCAGAATGTAAATAATACAAACATATATATATATAATATTAACTATCATAGTATAGTTGTGTGAAAAAAAATGGAATGCAATTTTGAAGAGAGAAATCGTTCTCTAAATTAGTTAAAATTGAACTATTAAATGACATAACGTAGTTATATGGACTACGTAGTAAACAAACGACTGTCAGCTTGCACAGGTGTGCCTCTACGACACATACGCCGCGGAATACTTGAATAATCGACAAAAAACATACAGAAAACTATCATTATGCTATTACAGGAAAAGTGGGCGTGGTAGTGGGCTATTAAATGCCATGCGCGCTCACATTAAATGGCCTCTACAAGCTTCAAAATAGCCGGAATTACTAAACTGAGATGATTTTCTGAAAGAGGAAGAATTAGGGTATTTTTATATAAATAAAACAAAAAAACGAGTTTTTGCTTGAAAATCCGAAAAATTCAGTCATACCTCCCCTTGTCCTCTAATTGTGACGTAGATCACGAGGCCATGTGTGTGTTATTATAGAAAAGGGAGCAAATGTATGGTATTATTGAGCGTATGTCATGTAGGCCACGGCCGACTTTAAATCGCGTCTTGTATAAGTCCTCCAATGTGGAAATGGTTCCCGAGGCATGTTAAGAGATTCGAACCTAGAATCCTCTGTTTGTTAAAGCCCCTTATTATTCGTCGTCGAATGTGTATTACTCTTCCCGATCAACGAGGACCCTTCATAATTAATAAATGCCAAGATTACGAGAGTGGTTTATGAGCCAAAGAATATTGTTGAAAGTGTAAAGAGAAGTTAAAATGCCAGGTCTCTCCATAGAACTGAAAATAATGTGAAGGTTTGTTTTAAAAGCATTGAAGAGAGCTCCAACAGTAGGCTAGGCAGGGAGCCGCTCTCCCTGTCATAAATCACGCTCGAGTATAATGGCCTGACCCTCATAGAGCGAGGGTGGGTAAAGATCGTCTTGTAAGAAGTGTTAAATACACCGTGAGTGTTTAAAGTTGTTAATGACCCGGGCGTTGAACCGAGGTCCTTGTAGATTGATATTATCGCTTGCCAGTTCAGATCGTAGTTTTCTTATGTGATAATGGTCTTATAAGAAAAATGAATTAAATAAAAATCTCTATTGTAATGTTGTATGGAAAATAAGGAATCCACGAGTTTTGTGAAGATAACTAGATTTCGGGAGTAATCATAGTTTTTGACTTTGTCAAGTAATCTTTATAACTCTGGAGTACACAAAATGGTTTCCCGATCACCGTAGTGAATTTGCAAACTTGAGAGAGATAGTAAATACTGAGAATATGTGAAATGCCCAAATATTGAAGTGAATAATTAACATGTAATTTTAAATGTAATTATATATTTGTTTTGATGATAAGAAAAGATAAAAATAGTTCTTGAGGTGTACAAAAGTATGACACCATTATTATGGGAAAGTATCGAGCCAAAGAAGCTCGTAGTTAAATGGAACTTTAAGATAAGTACTTTATGGAAGTGAAAATAATCGTGAATTGTTGGTTTTAAAGAAAACCATGTGTTTTAATCTAATATTTGTTTTATTTTTATGATATTCCTTGTTCACTTTGAACAAGAAGAATTATATTGGTCAGTAGTTTATTTGTTTTATTGTTTGTAGCGCCATAATTTTGATTAATTAAATGTGTTAAAATAGGAGTTGATTTTGTTGTTATTTTTGCAAGTGTATCCTCTATTTAATCCAAAATATGTAAGTCACAGAGTGGGAGAACTTACCGCAGCCCCGAAAATCCCGAATTGAGCAATGCTGGCATACTGTGATTTGCATATTTCTTGCTGAAAGGGCACACTATAAATCTGTCAGTGAGAAATTGCGACCTCTCCGTGGCAAGCCCGTTGCAAAGCTCCGTTCTATAGGAAGTGCCCTCGCTGTATTTTTAATCGCATGTAATTTTTAACCTACTTTCGATTTTTGTAAAAAATGGAATACACTTATGAGATCTACTCAGGGCCAAACGTTGTGTGTCCGTCTGTGTGTGAGTGTGTGTACTCTGTACTGTATGTGTGTCCTCCTCTACCAATTCAAACATGTTGAAACCGAATTCAACGACATGTGATACAGAGGTAGCACTATCAGAGGACACCTCAGTGTCATGTTTTATATCGCCACCATCTTTAACAAAACAGAATGGCGGCCACTCAAACGTCAAAAACGTAAAATCAAATTACGACTAAACCAATCATCCGATCCCTACCAAATTTGGTAACAACATACCTTCATATGGGATGCGTCTTGTACCCAAACTGCAAGGTCATCAGCCATACCATTTCAGGATGACGGCCATGTGAATTATGGAATCATTATAATTAATAGCTTTGAACCTATTAGTTCCCATTAACCAACCAACAATGGTTTAAACTGTCCTAACGGACGTGGCCCGTTCGATATTTTAAGTTCATGGTAGCAGTGGCTTTAAGAAGCCAAGCCGTCTCGGTTACAAGACAAGAAGGCAGCTGATATATTGTGCCTGACCTATATTTCAATAAATATTGCATGTAATATAGCCTACTGATAGAAATAATATAAACTTTGTATGAAATGCTTTATATCATTATAAAAATATACTCCACTGAAGAGATCGTTTATTCCCAATAATTATATGCTAAGACGTTGTATGTAAGTCAATTGATAACGACGAATTTCGGTCGGCATGTTTGGCTGTGTGGTAAAGCGTTAGTCTTTTACCCGTTTGACCAGGGTTAAAAACCTATCAAAGTTGGGTTCCTTTAATTGATTGTTATTGTATTTATATTTATTGTTTTGTAATTACGCAGACGTTATAAAATTAAGCGTTATATTGTACATATTATAATGGGAAATATATATTTAATTAAAAGAACATTCGCTACCGGATCTGCACGAGACATCTAACAGCAACCAGATGAACTATGTAGGTGACAATCATGGCCAACTGGTTGCGAGCTGCGCATCGGCCTGCACGTGGGAACAGCTTTAATTGAAAAGTTTCCTTTTATGGCCGCTAGAATGCAATCGCCCTATCATGATTATATTATGCGAATCTTTTCCTCCAGATGTCAAGACTGGTCACTTGCGTCTCGCGAGCACAAACTTCTGTGCATTTTTCGTACACAGTCGGAATGTTTCGGAATCTGTCGGGATTCCTAGAGGAGCAAAGAGCAACAAACAAGAGACACTCCAAATCCAACTTCTGGAGGAGGGTTGTTGAGGTTAAAATTTGCTAATGATTAGCATTATTACGCAAATGATCTTGAAACTTCTTTAAGTAAAGTTTAAAATATACCAGGCGCTGGATGAATGCATTCCAATTGGTATTTGAGATCTAACGTAATTGAAATCATTCGATAATACCTCGCAATTTCGTAGGTAAAGTGTACCAGTGGTATCGAGTCTGCTCATTAACCTAAGGGCCTCGAGTTCAAGTTTTCTTCTTTCATATAGCAGAAAAAGAAGTTATGTTCAGCGTGGAACCTCCGCAATTTTCGGCTGATAGTTGGCCCAAAATCCTGACCTGCCTTTTGCAATGCGCAAGTTAGTACTGAACTTCAATGTGGAGTGTATCGTGTCTGTTGCTCTTTGCTGCTCTAGGAATCCCGAGCGATGCCGAAACATTCCGACTGTGTACGAAAAATGCACAGGAATTCCTGCTTTCGAGACGTAAGTTGACTGGCCTATGTAGGACTCCGTTGGTTTGCCCACCGTTGGCATTCAATACGCATCGAATTTGAAGAGTGACACGTTGTTAATACGATATTTTTTATTATTTTAAAGTGTTTGTGTTATTTGGAAATGTTATTTGAACTAAAGAACAAAACGATCCCACAAAGATCCCTGTACTCTATCTGTTGGTGCTAGCTCAGGATATTAATTAATACTTTTATTGCAGCCAAATAGCAATTGAAAATAAAGAATGAACATACACACTATAATTGCGCTCTGGCGATTTGAATTGCATAGTCTTTGATTGATTGTTTCCTTTTACTACAGAGAGTAGCGTAGCGTTCACATGCTTGTCCGCATAGTTGGCATTCACACGTCATTGTAGTGTCATGGAAAGATTAATGCAATTAAGGTGGTGAAACCCATGGACAGCCAGACGTGTAAACACATGCCTCAACTCAAAGTTGTATGTTGCCCACGTCCTTCCGTCCGGTCGATCATGTCTCCAGTTCCATAAAATTCTTGAGATATGTCTTCTCTTTCTTGATGTGTAACATCTTTCCACTCGGTTGCTGGATATTTTTGTGGGAGTGATTTTTAAGAATGGGACGGAAGTGGATTGGACGGAAGTGTGTAAGACGCACTGCCAGCTGGTTCACATTGCTGAACAGTTTCATTCTGACGGCAAACGCTCATGTGAACTCTGGTGTCAACTGATTGAACAAAGCGCATGGCACATGTTTGAAGTCTTCGTATCAGTATTTAAATTATAAAATGCTTTAATATGAAACATTGTAAGTAGTCGGCATTGCCGGTATTATGTTTCTGCAAAATGGCTATTCAAATAGTCCACATAACGTTAATGCAGTCATCAATATAATATAATCGTTGTGTTTATACGAGAACTGAGCAAGCCTTCATGAACTATTGCTGAATACATTCTCTTTACTCACAAGAGGGCCTATTCATAAGGCATTTTAAACTCAATATCACGCAGGAACATTATCAAAACAAGCAAAATATAAATGAAACTTAATTCCGTGACGCAGTATTATTGGTAGGTGAAAATAAGTCACCATCTAGTGCGTAATATTCGCGTGGTCGAAATAGCCTTGTGGTTAGCGTCTTTGATTGTGAATCTAGAGCTCCCGGGTTCGAATCCCAGACGGGTTAGATATTTTTGCTACCAGATTATCGTTTTAAACGATATTTAT
This sequence comes from Meconema thalassinum, assembly GCA_946902985.2. Taxonomy (NCBI): domain Eukaryota; kingdom Metazoa; phylum Arthropoda; class Insecta; order Orthoptera; family Tettigoniidae; genus Meconema; species Meconema thalassinum. The sequence goes on along the minus strand of OX336388.2, from coordinate 991,152,111 downwards.
CATATCAATACGACTCATTTTAACAGAATCCATATGAAATTACGTGTTTGTCTGTGAATCAAGAGGTCCGGGAACTGGGCAAGCCCTTCATGATCTACTGCTGAGCACGTTGCATTTACTCGCAAGTTGGCCTATTTATAGGGAATGGAAGGTTATGAGTGATATCGCGTCTAGTAATCTAGTTGATCCATATCGTATTCTTTATTTAGGCTAGTAGTGGTGGAAGCTACATATCATCTAATAAAATCTACAATATCTGTAAAACACTCCCTTTTACAATAGATTAATATTTGTACCAATAATATTATAAAATACCGGTGTATGATCAATTTTCCGTCCTTGAAATGGTTTTCCGTGGTTTCCCATTTTCAACTCCAGGCAAATGCTGGGACGGTACCTTCTGACAGACCACGGCCTTTTCCTTCCACATCCTTAACCAGTTTCATTCACCATCATTCATTTTATCTCTCATTAACTCCTCTCGTGAGGTTGGTGTCAGGAAGGGCATCCGGCCGTAAAAACCATCCACCTCAAAGACTTCCATCGCATCTCATCCCCGACCCCGTAGAAAAACGGGAATAATAAGGGGTAGACATTCAATACCGGTTTATCAACAATTTCATGTGAGGTTTCTTCTATGTCAGTTGTTACACATCATATGCGACTACTGTAAGGCTCGTAAAGTTTTCTTCTTCAATGACGGTTGTATTTTTTCCTAGGCTCTGGTGTTTGGTAGAAGTAAATAGTTTCTAAGGTCTTCAACCAAGAAATGATTTTATTATACTCCTTGGTAAAGACTAAGAGTTATTACTATATCCATACATTTAGGAGAAAGTAGGCTATATGTCCTTTACTGATCATCTTGTTCAAGTAATATTATTCTTTTCGCATGTCCCAGGAATTTGGATTATATTGTGTTGACCGACTGAAAATGTGCCCTAACAATTGTCCATAAGGCAAGAATGAATAATGGCTTCATTGCTATCTAAAGACAGGTAACGAAAGTCTGTATCACGTATGAATATGGCGTATGGAACATAAACATAGACTGTGTTCCTTTGTTTGTGTGTTCTGAAGTCATATTCTATTGAACATTTCTATTCATATTGTAGAAATTTTTATTTCACTACGAATGTCTGATGTTCTGCGCCTGTTGTGCAGTTAACTTGAACTTAAACACAGGATTTTGGGCATATATACGATGGTCACTTACTAAGTCATGGCAACTATTTTTTTGGAAACACGCACAAGTCAGTCGGCGCTTTGTAATTTCTCAAGTATGGATGTGAGTAAACTAGAACAACGTGCATACTTAAAAATAGCACGATAATGCTACATCCTCTACCGTACGGCAAACATTATGCAGACCCATTTACGGCGCTGGAGATGGGCCTTACTAGAGCTTCTCCCATACTTCCCGGACGTGTCACCATGTGATTTTGATTTGATAGCGAAAATGAAATCTCCACTGGGAGACGCTTCCATACACGAGAAGACATAGCCAACGCAATGCGACGCGAAATTGCCAGATTGGACAATGGAGCAACTGATGGTAATGTCGTCTTCCTCATTGTTGGCAGCAACTAATTGATTACCTTGAAGAGATTACTTCGAAAAATGTTAATGTGTTCAAAATGTGATATTGTGTTAACATATGTGCAAATTAGTGTTCTCAATATTATGACATTCCAAAGCATGTTCTTAATTTTGCTCTTCTCCCTTGCCTTAAATGCTTCCTGACAATGAGAAACTCACGTCACGGACATGATTGGTAAAGTACAGTACCGTATTTTCATACGAGTATAATACAATGTTTGTATAACAACGCATTTGTCTAAAAGAAAATATTTGCCATGACTTACTAAGTGACCATCGTAGTATGCCTTACATTATTAGGTTATTAGGATGATGTTGTGAGTGAATATAATGGTTGCTGCGAACGGTTGCTAGCCAAATATATACTGGACAGAAGCAAAAGGAAGTGACTTGTTATAATACGAATATATGGATGAGATAAACATGAAAGTGAAGCATAGGGTAACATTTGTTCAGAATATTTGTTTGTATTTCAATTCATAAGGCAAGTAACACAGGCCTGAAGGATGTTTACTTTGATATAGGCAGTGACGTTACGTGACGGGGGGGGGGGGGGGGTGAGGGGGGGGGGGTGATCAGGATTAACAATCCCCCACAGAGCAAAATAATTAAAATATTAAATCTCACGGCTAAGCTGCTGGGTCATCAATGAATTACTGAGAAGCACATTGACTTTACTTGCAACTTATGAACTGAAAACAAAAATCGGTGACTTGAAGGTGATTATGCTGGCGAGTTGGGAGGAGAAAATAGACGAGTGCACTGCAAAGCAATGAAAGAAAGACTAAGTTTTGTCATCAGGTAATGTTCACTAGTTTAAGTCATCTTTGTTTCAATCCTGTTTATCTTCATTAATTCGAGTTGTGAACATTACAGGAAGCCACAAATACAATGCTCACTGCTATATAAGATAATATACAGCAGTATATAAATAGAGATACATAAAATAAAGATATACATATAGATACAAGAGATACATAATTAAAGATATAAAGAGAGATGCAAGAGATAAATAAAATAAAGATGAATTGAGATACAAGAGATACATAAAATAAAGATATAAATAGAGGTACAAGAGATACATAAAATAAAGATATAGCGAGAGATGCAAGAGATAAATAAAATAAAAATGAATAGAGATACAAGAGTAACATAAAAATAAAGATATTAATAGAGATACAGGGGATACATAAATAAAGATATAAATAGAGATACAGGGGATACATAAATAAAGGTATAAATAGAGATACAAGAGATACATAAAATAAAGACATAAATAGAGGTACAGAACAAGAGGTACATAATATAAAGATATAAATAGAGTTATAAGAGGGCGGCTTGGGTGGCGTAGTTGGTAGCATGCTGAGCTTCTATGCCCGAGATAGCGGGTTCAAACCCGGCCGAAGCCGACGGATTTTTAAGAGCGTTAAAAATCCCTCAGTATGCCTTCCTTCGGAGGGGAAGTAAAGCCGGCAGTCCCATGTCATAGATTTATGGCATGTTAAAGAACTATCCACTAATTACACCTGTGTGAAACTAAATTGTATAGGTTAAAGTATGTAAACAACGCTCTTAGGTTGCTACGTTCGTTGCCAGGAGCCGACTGAAGTGGCGTCTAGTAGCTAAGTTCTGAACTAGGCCTAGTAGTCGTTGACGGTGGCATTTGGCGGCAAAAGTAGGAACTATTTGAGAAATTCTAAGTTGCAGTACTTAAATTAAACAAGATGTTCAGTAAAGAACATTAAACTTTCTCCTAAATGCATGGGTATTGTTATAATTCTTTGTCCTTTTGAAGGAGTATAATTGATTGTTGGTTGTAGTAGCTTGTTGAAATACAACGTGCTATACAGATATTAAACATGAATATGAGGTGCCCTTTGCTAGTGATACCTCTGTAAAAAAAAATCATTCAATTCGGTCTCACCGTGTTTGAATAGATATGGGGAATCGATTTGCACACATACATGACCGCTATCTGCAAACTATTGGGCTGATGACCCTGTAGTTCAGTCAAAAGATGCTTCCCACAAAAAGGTATGTTGCAGAAAAATTTGGTAGAGATCAAATGATTAGGTTGGTCGCAATTTGATTAAGCTTTTAACATTTGAGTGGCCGCCATTCCGTTTCCGTCAAGATGGCGGCGATATAAAACATGACCGTTAGGTGCCCTTTGCTAGTGCTACCTCCGTACCAAATTTCGTTCAATTCGGTTTTACCGTGTTTGAATTGATAGGGGGAATCGGTTTGCACACATAAAAGGCCGCCATATGCAAACTATTGGGCTGATGACCTTGTAGCTTGGTCAAAATACGTTTCTCACATGAAGGTATGTTGTTGCAGAATATGGTAGAGATCAGATTATCAGGTTGGTCGTAATTTGATTTAAGCTTTTTATATTTGGGTGGCCCCATTACGTTTCCGTGAAGATGGAGGCGATATAAAACATGACACTGAGGTGCCCTTCGTTTGTGATACCTCCGTACCAAATTTCGTTCAATTCGGTTTTACCGTGTTTGAAAAGATAGGGGGAAACGATTTGCACACATACATGGTCGCCATCCGCAAATTATTACGCTGATGACCTTGTTGTTCGCTCAAAAGATTCCTTATACATAAAGGTATAATGTTGAAATATTTCGTAGATATCAGATGATTAGGTTGGGCATAATTTGACTCAAGCTTTTAACATTTGAGTGGTCGCCATTACGTTTTTGTCAAGATGGCGGCGATATAAAAGACGACAGTAAGGTGCCATTTGCTAGTGCTACCTCTGTACCAAAGTTCGTTCAATTCGGTTTTACCGTATTTGAACTGATAGAGGGAATCGATTTACACACATACATGGCCGCCATCCGCAAATTATTGGGCTGAAGACCTTTTAGTTCGCTCAAAAGATTCCCTTTACATAAAGGTATAATGTTGAAATATTTCGTAGAGATCAGATTATTGGGTTGGTCGTAATTTGATTTAAGCTTTTAACATTTGGGTGGCCACCGTTACGTTTCCGTCAAGATGGCGGCAATATAAAACATGACACTGGGGTGCCCTTTGCTAGTGCTACCTCTGAACCAAATTTTGCTCAATTCGGTTTCACCGCGTTTGAATAGATAGGGGAAATCGATTTGCTCACATACATGGCCGGCATCCGCAAAGTATTGGACTGATGGCCTTGTAGTTTGGTCAAAAGATGCTTCATACATAAGGGTATAATGTTCCAAAATTTGCTAGAGATCATATTATTAGGTTGGTCGTAATTTAATTTAAGCTTTCAACATTTGGGTGGCCGCCATTACATTTTCGTCTAGATGGCGGCGATATAAAACATGACACTGAGGTGTCCTTTGGTAGTGCTACCTCTGTACCAAAATGCGTTCAATTCGGTTTCACAGTGTTTGAATTGATAGGGGGAATCGATTTGCACATAAACATGGCCACCATCCGCAAAGTGTTGGGCTGATGATCTTGTAGTTTTTCAGAATATGCGTCCCACATAAAGGTACGTTGTTGCAACATTTGGTAGCGATCGGATGATTAGGTTAGTCGTAATTTGATTTAAGCTTTGAACATTTGGGTGCCCGCCATTACGTATCCGTCAAGATGGCGGCGATATAAAATATGACACTGAGGTGCCCTTTGCTAGTTCTATCTCTTTGCCAAATTTCGTTCAATTCGGTTTCACCGTGTTCGAATTGATAGGGGGGGGGGGGGGACACAGACATTCAGAGTCCACACACACACTCACACACACACACAGACAGACACACAATTTTTGGCCCTGTGTAGATCTCATAAGTCTACTTTCATTTTTGGCAAAAATTGAAAGTAGGCTAAAAACAGATAACACACACTCATACAGTCATCACAATTAACACCGGTTATCAGACAGATTCTACACACACCCAAAGTACACGGGGCTACATGACCGCGTTGTCGCAGCCCCTAAACTAAGGAACCAAACAACCAACCAAAAGTTACAAGAGATATATAAAATAAAGATACAAATAGAGGTACACAAAATAAGGATATAAATAGCGATACGAGAGTTACTTAAAAATAAATATATCAATAGAGATGCAAGAGATACATATAATAAAGATAAAACCAAGAGATACAAGAGGAAAATATAAATAATGAAATTACCTAAAGATACACGTGAAAAATCATAATAATACGATGAAAGGATGGATTACGTATGAGAAGGAAATAATAGGCCATACAATATATTACAAGACAACTTTCAGTTTATCACCGGATGTTGCAAACTGGATTAATGACATACTGAAATTATGTATATAAATCAAGATGATGAACAATAATATTATACTGACAATGTGATAATATTCTATAGATCGGTGAGTTTTTATGGCAGTCCGTGTAAACTATCGGAATAAAGATAATGTTTCGGAATCTACTTGGTTTAATGGCTGAAACATATAACCTAATTCCTTCTCAAATTTTAGCGTCGTCAATTTTATTGTTTACTATTTTATAGAGGAAAGGCTGGCCCTGACAATTTCGCCTTTGAGGTAGTTTTGAAACATTTAACGACTGTTGTATATTACTTGAAAAACAGGTGATTCGTTTTTTAATCGAATATACTGATTGAATTATCGATTGATTGATTGATTGATCGAATGACAGGTTGATGACGGAGACATCAGGTGAACACAGTTTGACGAAATACTGACTGCAATGAATGTATTTGCAATGCAATTTTGTGACGAAGTTACCACAGTTCAAACGTTGCGTTTTATTTATTGAGATATATTAAAATTATGGTTGAAATACTAATTAATCTTGTTATGGGTCACAGGGGTTTTTAGATTTTAACCACTATTTACCCTGTTTAACGCTCCCATTGCACCAAAGCTAACACAATTACACATCAAAGTATCATATAAGCGCTTACATCCCATACAAATTACAATATTTAGTTTCGCGCAAAGGAAAGCGGACAATGAAGTGGAATTTTAAAATTAACTGGTAATAATTGTGTTGATATTTCATATTGATTCTATATAAACTAATTAGTGATTACTTTATGCTCCATAAATAAGTATACTGAAATTGCCTTTAGATCACAAACATAATTACTCCCAGTGCATGAATCAATCTGTTCTGCAGGATTTCGAAAGATCCTCTATTCATGGCGTTAAACCATCGATTAAATCGATCGAACTAACTACCGTATACGCTCAATATTTTCTCCAATAGAGAAGATCAGTATTTAAAAATGTATGGACCTGGATTACAGTCTGAATAGCCTACATCACTTTTAGGGAGAGAATTCATTCCACACTTCAGTTCAGAAAATTTTGTTTTAGGTTTCTGACCATAAAATTGATTTAAAAATATATGTTGTCCATGTCTGTCTATACAAATGGTAGTATTCAAATCAGTTCTATTTTTACAGAGGGCATTTAGCATATCATACGCCCCACTCTGAATGTAGCCATTCCACAAAATATTAAGTTTTAGATCAAAGCATTTTATGAATGACTACAGCGAGATTAGGCCGGCAATTGTGACTTTAAATTTGGTATTGTGGAGATTGGAATTCTCAATTCCATCTGTCAGTTTCAACTTCAAAACCATCCATTATGGCTCCAATGAACGTTTGAAAAGGCATCTCCAGAGTGTATTTAATAATTTAATAAGTGCAGCTAAATGCCAAAAGAAATATATACACGACCATGCATACAATAACCAAAATAAGACCACACATTCAGTCTTTGCAGAAATCTGTTAACGAGACTTTCCTTTTGGGGCACAAAAGCAGGTGATAACGGTAACAGGTTGTCCCACACAATTTACATCTACAGTTATCGTCCGGGTCATGGAATTTCTCAGTCTGGCATATCTGGTGGTGGAAACCATGCACGGCGTATCGCGTCACTACATGCCGTAGTTCATTTCCAACTTGAGTCCATTCCCTGTACATCATAGCATCTGTTGAAAAGTACGTTGGCCATATATCTTGCCGTATTGCATTGAGTCCTTACATAAGATCTATGTAAGCGGCGGTTGATGGTAGCAATAGGTTAAGACGAAGATCTTTGATGAAAAATTGCTCTCTTGCTAGCACGTAGGTGAGGCGAGACCGTGTGAATTTCGACAGGCACAATGTTCTTTTCAGGAAAGTGGCTTGATTCTTTCTATTTCTTCCAAATTTCTCTTCGTCAGATGTAGCCAAATTCTCTACTCTCTAGCGGCTTCGGTGGCGTAGTCGGAAGCATGCTGAACTGCTGTGCCCAAGATAGCGGGTTCAAACCCGGCCGAAGTCGTCGGATTTTTTAAGAGCGTTAAAAATCCTTCAGTATGCCTTCCTTCGGAGGGGAAGTAAAGCCGGCGGTCCCATGTCATAGATTTATGGCATGTAAAAGATCCTTTCACAGACTAAACTTGTGTAAAGCAAAATTTGTTAGGTTAGATTTCGTCAGAACGCTCTATCAAAGTTCCAACGTTCACCACTAGGTATCATTGATATCTGGTGGCGAAAGTTGGAACTACTTGAAATTGAACGGCACTTGTAGCTCACCCTTTAGGGTGTCCGCTGGAAGCAGCTACAGACTCAGGCGAGCCGAACATGTCCTCGGACACTCCCGGCACTAAAAGCCATACGATAAATAAAATAAATCTCTACTCTCTAGTCCATAAGTTATGATTGGGGTCATTTTAAGGCGAAACAGGATGATAGCTGTGGCTAAAGATAGCTGTCTCAGATTCCTTATAGTGTGAATAGCAATCTTTGCCGCAGCAACTCTTCCCTTGACGCGTAGGCTATAGACATCTATTCTTGTCTGAAAAGTGATTCCCAAGTACTTGAAGTGTATTTAAAAATGATATTCAAATATTTAGAACCTTTATTTAACCAAATTATTTGTAAAGATATCCATTTTAATTTTATTTCAAATTAATTGTATTATTTTACATTTTACACGAATAATTACCTCTTAGATCTTAAATATGTATTGTTGTAAAAACAATAGATTATATTTCCAAATCATTGTTTTTCCAGTTTCTTGATGTTGTCCTGTATATACTGTACAGTATTTTATTTAATTTCATTTCTCAACAGTTTTATTAGATCAATTTCTTTAGATTTGATTATAATTTGCTGAAGAAGGTTCCATTGACGGATCGAAACATGTACTATTTTTAATGTAATTTTGTATTGATTAGCAGAGCATTTTAATTATCTATTAGTCAGCATGGCAATTTTCTCTCATTTTCCTATAATAGTAAATGTTTTTGCATTTTAAATCAAAGACCATGAGCATTAGGGCCCGGATGTTGATGCCGTAAAGAGTTTAAAAAAATGCAAATAAAATTTTCAAAAATGACTGTAATAAATGACCTAAAAAATCAAAAAATGCACTATAAAATGGAGAAAATGATCTATAATAATAAAGTCACCAATATTCCAAAAATGACATCTTAAGCTCAAACTGAAAAGTCAATCAAAATAGATTTCTTGCACTTAACAAAAGGTTTATATTCACTTTAGTCTGAGTTGCACTGCACTACGAATGCCATTCTGATGTGAAATGTAAATGATCTTCGGTTATCAGGCAACAAGTTTTTATACGGTATCTCAAAAAGCAGCGTTCTGTATACCTACGATACCGTTCTTCTGCCTCCAAGATATATATTTTTTCTAATAGTATCAATACTGAAATGTTTAATTTAAATATTTTAGATTATCTTCTATCATCTACCAGCTTGTTCTTAACTCTGAGAGACGTAACTCCCTCATTAAAGCTGTGACATGACTAAATTGAAAGAAAAATGACCTTAAAAGACCAATTTCTCTAAAATATGACAAAAAATCTACCAAACATAAAACAATGTTCTTAAAATGGAAAAAATAGCAAAAAGTGCAAAACGATGCAAAATAAAAATGACATATTTGAAGACGGATTGGCCCGTCCGGAGTTTCTATGTACTTCAGCATTGTTTTAGACAGCTCAGTAAAAAGATGACATGTCATCAACATCCGGGCCCTAATGATCATAATTAAAAATATATGTTTTTCATGTCACAATGCCGATTCCACAAAGCTCACCACAACTATAAGGAACAAGAAAACCCCCTTCATAGAGGAACTTTGATATAAAGTTAATTTAGGCTTCCTTTAAATCATGGAGTTTACGATCATATTAGGACTGTGACTTCAAAATTCAAAAATTAATCATTGTTGTAAACAGAAACCATAGGTGTGGTTCCGTTATTAGGGGTGAGTAGTGGTTTTGTACGGGTTCAAGGCCCTCCTCCTCCTCCCCTCCTCACAAGATGGCGGCGACGCGATATCTCCCGAACCCATGGTCGGATTTTGACGAATGAGGTGTCATTGAACTCGGGCTGATACCCCCTTTCCAATGGACAACATATTTCAACCCCCAAAATAAAACCTACCCCTACTAGGGGGTGAAATTGTATTTTTTTAGAGAATCTCTCTTTCCAATTGCAACATGTGAGAGTTTGAATGCCGATATGGATTTAAACGTTGTTCTACATAAAGTGCATGTGTTCGGTGAATAGCCACTATGAATTAACATGCTTGTTTTTGTTTTTTACGCATGCCCACTCATGGCTTTTGTAAGAGGGTGGGAGAGCGGATCCCTATAGATGGGGTATTGTTGACGAGTCATTGTTGGCGGGGGTCATTGTTGTCGGGTCATTGTGGACGAGTCCTTGTGGACAAGTCCTTGTTGACAGGTCCTTGTGGGCAAGTCCTTGTGGACAGGTCCTTGTGGACGGGTCCTTGTTGACAGGTCTTTGTTGACGAGTCCTTGTGGACGAGTCCTTGTCCCTTTGGACTGATCCCTTTGGACGGGTCCCTTTGGCCTGGTTCCTACGGACTAGCCCATGAATTTATTTAAATTATATCAAAGGGCCTAACTACATTTGTGTGTGTGTTGAATTGACGTTGTTCACTAATCCCCCACTACTATAATGGGATAACGATATGAAAGGAAAGTGATGAAATACATGTGAACACGTGCGAGATGTCATTATTAGCATCCTCCTTGTGAAACAAGTCACATCCTGTTTTGGTTCATACGTGAGAAAATGCAAGTTCATGTGTAATATGACCTAAAACACAGGTGTTCACCTGTGCACGTGCACGATAAGAGCTAACAAGTCACAACCTGTTTTGACAGTGGTGAGAGGTGAAGGGGGGAGAGTCAGTGTAAGAGAGAACACAGGTGAAGAGAGAAAGAAATATGTATTGCTCATCTCATGAATCAATAAGGTTAGGGACCTGTATGAGAGGTCGTTGGACTTGGGGTGACATTCTGTTTTTGAATATACTATTTATTTATGTCAAAAGGACCTAACTGCACTTTTGTTAATATCTCGCTAACTAATAATCAGAGAGGGTCAAGTGAGGTGTCATGGGACTCAGGATGGTCAACCCTTTTCCATGACCAACGAATTTACCCAAAAGATCTAAGGTCATTAGCTTTTTAATATCTCATGAATCAATAAGGCTAGAGACCTGTATGAGAGGTCGTTGGACTTGAGGTGACATTCTGTTTTTGAATATATTATTTATTTATGTCAAAAGGGCCCAACTACACTTTTGTTGATATCTCGCTAACTAATAATCAGAGAGGGTCAAGTGAGGTGTCATAGGACTCAGGATGGTCAACCCTTTTCCATGACCAATGAATTTACCCAAAAGATCTAAGGTCATTAGCTTTTTAATATCTCATGAATCAATAAGGCTAGGGACCTGTATGAGAGGTCGTTGGACTTGAGGTGACATTCTGTTTTTGAATATATTATTTATTTATGTCAAAAGGGCCTAACTGCACTTTTATTAATATCTCGCTAACTAATAATCAGAGAGGGTCAAGTGAGGTGTCATAGGACTCAGGATGGTCAACCCTTTTCCATGATCAACGATTTTACCCAAAAGATTCAAAACAGAAAGGTCATTGACCTATGATTTTATAAACTAATAATCAGAGAGGCTCAAGTGAGGTGTCATGGGACTCAGGATGGTCAACCCTTTTCCATGACCAACGAATTTACCCAAAAGATTCAAAAAACAGCAAGGTCATTGACCTAATATTTTATAAACTAATAATCGAATACGAACATGTGAGATGTTTACCATGTGTGTGATGAAACATAGCTAGGTAGAGAAAGAATTAGTGTAGGCTACATGTATAGTGATTGACAAGTCTTTTACCATTGAAACTTGTTTTTCAGATCAAACTGCAGTATAGAGAGAGTATAGGTTGTAGGTATGGGTTAATAAATGACGAACGGTGAACACACAAACTCTGATTTACCGATTCAAGAATTAAGAGTAGACTATCTTTAATTGATTGGTTAAGGAGGATAGCTAAAACACAAAAATGCTCAGTGGTTACTGGGACAAAATGGTCGCTACACACACACAACAAGCTTTAAATACTTGAGGCTAATAATCTATACACACACACTCGCTTGTTCTAAACTAAACTCTGTTGCTGTCAGTGCTCAGACAGTAGGCTGATGACAAAAAATGCATTGCTATCAAAAATATAATCATTTCCGGTTGTATAATGTTACCAGCTATCCATTTTGTGTTGCAGTGTTAAGCACTTTTAGCTCTTGTACTGGTGGTCTTAACTCGATTTCCAGGTCTGATGCCTAGAACGAGTCAAACTAAGAAACAAGGGCATGGTGGTGTAGTGGTTAAGCTGTTAGCCTTTTCACTAGGGTTCTATTTCAGGTTAATATGCATGTCATAAACATATTAAACAAAACAAAACAGAGATAACGTTCAAAACTGATTACATTTGTGTCTTTCCAAATTATTACTTGGATTACAAATACAAAGGTGAACTGGGTTTGTTATACAGTTAATGCTGTCTATCACACACTAGACTGTAAGAAAGCCAAAAGAGCAAAAGGCGTAGGTAGAGCAGTGGTAAAATTGCTATATGTAGAGAACTACCTAGCGGTTTTATGAACTGGCAAAGCTATATCGCATAAACAGTGCAGGATACAATCCAGCAATCAAATTTGTATCTTGTGGAACAGAGAAAATGCACTTTTACCTTGATGGATAGCAAATGAGTGCAGATGAATGACCTATGCATTAGCCTACCATAGGGTTATAACCACGAGGTGGAGGTGTGATTCTATATTTTATTGTTTAGAGACATGGCTTTTTTGTAACCAGTAGATTTAGTATTTTGTAAATATTCATTTTTTGTAATTGTAAAATAGTGGAAACATTTTTTTGTAATAGTAAATGTTAAATGTATAACTAAAAGTTATTTGGGATAAGTGTGCATGTCAAGGATAAATAGCGTGGTTGTATTTGTTTTTCAAAGACAGGTATGGTTGTGTGAATGTATGACTATAGATAGAATGATAGAGAGAGAGAGAGAGAAAGTGTGTGTGTGTGTGTGTGTGTAGCATTGATTGTTCAACCAAAGCAAACACGGCAAGGTAGGATGGTGGGGTAATTAATGTATATAGCAAATGGTAAATAGTATACTGTAGTTTTTTTAACACTTGTGTTTTTTTTAAATGCAGCGGTAGATAGGTGTTATTTTGTAAAACAGTCTTACCTACAGTAGTAGTATTAGTAGTAGTAGTAGTAGTAGTAGTAGTAGGCCTATACGTTTTTGGAAACAAACAGAAAGAGAATACACTATTGCCATGGCCAAGCACTTCCATTAAAATAATTTCAAGAAAATTTTAATCAGCAAATGTGTGTTTTACAAAACTAAACTTTCAGCATGGACTAAATCATAAACGTGTCGTCTGTGATATGAAAAAAAAAAAAAAAACGAAATCCATGTTTCCATATCAACACAATTTAAAAACTTAAAACTGACATTTAAAAAATGTAAATGGGAAATTGACAAATGTGTAAACAACAAAATGGAAAATTCTTGTTTCCATATCATGAAATCCAAAAAATTTAAACTGACATTTTCAAATCGTGTACATGGAAAATTGACAAATGGCAATGTGTGAAATGTGAAAATGAAAAAAAAATGAACAAATGGCTATCATTATTTAAAAAAAACCGTCGTGTTCTATCGTTTAAGTGTGAATCAAACCACATCTACTTATTTGAATCACCCGAGACTTAGTAGACCTGTTATAGTTCTAATATACTTTTAAAATTTTATGTTAAAGCTCGAATTGAACTCAAGAGCTTTAGAGTGCCAGCTAACTATTATAACCGTTACGTCACAAAGACAACTTTACACTACTCTTAATGAACAATAATATGAAAAAGAATAATAAATATTGAATTTTTTTTAAGAATGAACATGGTGACACTGTTTCTGTTGCACTGTCTGCTAGCTACTAGCCAGCAGCTGGGGTCTTAGAAAACGATACAGTTGACATTTTGCAATGAAATGTGACATGTTTCAAAGTATAGTATTATGGGTTGCTGTTGAGTAAAAACTAATCCTGTACAAGGAAGCAAGGGTTTGAACCCCTTACTGTGCCCAACTCTAGGAATGGGTATTCCAAGTTTCAGACACCTAGATATCAAGGGAAAGGCTGTAGCCGCTTTTGAAAGTTCAGATATTTGAATATCGCGCTACATTGCTTCTCGAAGCATTTCGAAGGATTTTACCGATAGTTGGATGTCAAGTGACGTAGCGAGTAACAGCAGAGGTGGAGGCTATTTATTGATTAAATAGTTAACTATGGAGTAGAGACTTGAGACTGGGATCAGATTACCGGCACGGCCAAATGAAAGAGAATGCAATTAGTATCAAGTAAATCGGACCAGGGATTCAAGAGATATGAGGATTTCCAGATATCAGGCGATGACGCGTGACCCTGACGGATTTGAATAAAAGCCAGCTGGAGGAGGCATGGGTAGCTCACTTCAACACAAGCACTTGGCAAGCAAGTTGCGTCTACGCTGAGCCAAGGCACATGGTTGCCGTATCTACGCAGAAGTTCTTTTCAAATCGTGATAGTCACGAGAAGTGCTGCGCAAACGAGTTGGAACTTAGTAAGTTTCTGGTGAGGAGAATCACTGAGGTGATTGATTTCTACAGACATTGGTGGAAATATTTATATTTCCAAAAGGACATATGCTAGACTTTGTCTAGGAAATAGTATTTTGTCACAGTCCAATAGTAACTTAATACTTGGATGTTTAAATCCATTTCAAGTCAGTTTTCATTTTTGTAACTAGTTAACCACGTCGATCTGTCAGTACATTGAAGACTAGTCTATAACGGTAGCGTTCATTAGTCTACGCAAGGGAAACTGCAAGTTGTCTAGCGCATGGCAGATGGTGATATTAATAAACCATGCCCAGGGAACGATCTTCAGAACAGCCGTTAACTGCTTAGACTGTCAACGTTTTTCTTGTACTGATGAGATTACAGTGAGTTATGTTACAACTGACATATTTAAGAAGAGATCACTTAGATCTGACCCTATTTCAACAAACTGTTATGGCTTTGATAGAAGCCCATATTAAAATGGAACCACAGTTTATTCAAACGTCGAAAGATACTACCACTATGTCTGACTAGACGAATTGTGGGTCTACAATGGCGGCCGATACAAGGATTATACGTGCTTGTCCGCTAGGGCATGTCTATGGATAAATCTGGTACAGACCAGGTTTACTACACTTCAAGACCATCAAGAAATGTAAGCCACATTTGAATTATATTATGCCTAGCTAATTGGAACAAACTATTTTTCTGCAGATGACCAACACGATTTTACGTCGTATTTAAATCTTGCAATGATTTACGCAAGACTTATTAGAGTTATTCTGAGCATTTTCAGCACTCAGAACAGTTTAGGATCGATGACCGAGCATTTCGAGCATTTATTTGAATTTTTCATATTTTAAGGAAATCACGGTAATCAGCCGATGTAACTGTAAAAGTTAAATTTATTTTTGTTGAGGAATGGATATTTTTTCCATATTCGAAGGTTCGAACATGTGGATTCTCACATAATGAGATGATAATTAAACATATAACAAATAATAATAATAATAATAATCCACTAATAATAATAATAATTTTTATAATTTTTCTAAATAATTCTTGGATATTATATTTTCTAATAATCATATGTATTGAGAAAGAGCCTATGAAGTAGTTTAAACATTTCTAGTTAGGAACAGGAGATTTTCCGAAGGAGAGTGGTTAGCGCAAGCCCGCATTCAACCAACATTTCAGTTCTGGTTGAACAGTTGATATTTGCATTGAGCAAAGTATATTTTTCATATAACACGGAGAGGCATGAAACGGGAAGCAAATGATATTTGTATCAAATAGGATATTTTTGTATTTATATAAAATCATGACGTAAATACACTCGAAAGTGAAATGAAGCTTTTCATAAGTATGGTAAATTCACGGGTTGAACTGAATGGTAAAATAAAATAAACTTGTAAGTTTATTAATCTTCCAGTGTTGATAACAAGCAGAGGCTTGATTTATTGTATAAATTTTGGGAAGATATTTTATGTGTGTGGAGTAGTTGAAAGCCATTCCCAGGTGCGCATGTTAAGTCGCAGGAATGAAGGTTTTTTCGAGCATCAATCAAATAGCAGGTTCGATGGCTCAGGTTTATAGTAGGAGTATTGGAGCCACACATTTCGTCGTATGAATAACCCGAAGGTTATTTCTTTGAAACCATCAGTTCTTATTTCAACCTTGTTTACGAATTCCATTTAGACTTTGATTTTGCTAGAACCCGGATTTGTCATGATAGTAGTTTATTCTTCTTCAGAGGAAGACCTTTGCCGTTGTTGTTGTAATATTGTGTTCTTACACAAATAATAGAATGGGCCACTGCCAATTAAAAATAATTCTTTAACCACGAATAATTTGAAGGATATTTTCAATCCTAGTGCCATGAACTAAATGAATTCATTATAAAACTACAATTCTTATTTCCGCATTCTGTCGAAGAATTGCAAGTTGTGAAAGTTACTAAGAATGGCCATGAATATAAATATTTTTTTCATAATGATTCCACATGGAAAATCTAATAGTTGAATGGTTCAACCATTTATTGATCAAGTTGATGATTCAGAAATCATGTATTTTGTTAGGAACTTGAAGTTCATAATCGAGTCACTTCTCGAATGTTTAATGTCAGAAGAACAATTAATTGTTGTTGTGCTTCGCACAGTTCTTCGATGCTATGCTCAATGGTCAAATACTTTTCAGATGTTATTAATATGTGTTAATAATTTGTGTTGCTTCTATGATGATAATATTTTCAACGATATATTTTTGAAAACTGGAAAACAAATGAAAGTCTAAGAAATTCTATAAACATTTATTCTACGAGTGTTAATATCATGTAAATAGTCAAACAGTGATCTACGTTATTTCCAGTATAGACAATTAATTTTGAACTGGAATTAAATATTAATAATTTTGGAATAACTAACAATGACACGGACTGCATAAAGACAGAAAATAAACTCGTGTAATTCACCACTCAAGCATCCGATGGCAAGGAATTTGAAACTCAAAGATGCATGGACACTAGAAAGAAGACAGGCACATAGCGAAAATGAGGAAGTTTTGGGAAGATAAGAAGAAAAAGATCAGCTAATGGTTCTACGTACTCGTAAGGGGCCAAACGCATTATATAAAATAATTTAATAATGAACTAGTTGATACCCGTCAAGACATGACGATCATTGGGAAAATATTTACTGAAGGATTCTCTTATACAGTAGGCCTATGCATTTATTGAACGATTACTTTTTGACACTGTTGCAACTTTAAGGGCGTCGAAAGATCGACTTCGCAACATATAACTGGTCATGACTGAAACCTTGAAGAGGCAAATAGAGACCTACACGTCCCAGAGTTTCCCCTTTAGCTGTATTGATTGTGATAAAGTACGCCAAGCGAATTGGAAATTGGAAAATTGAAGTGTTTAATCGGACGATATTAAATCAAATCGAAGGATTATAGCTCTTTGCCCATTAAGTGATTTCCCTCCACATGTACGTACTCTAAAAGTTTGAGCCATAGAGCCACAACAATATTTCCCCCCTTTTTAATTCTCATAAACAAAGATCTCAGTAAAACGCGGCGGGATCCGCCATTTCTCAGGTGGAATAGAGCCATTGTGCGCAAGCGCGGGAGCGACAAAAATATTACATTTTTCTTTAATAATTTAAAAATATACCCTAGCATATATTTTCATTTTAAAGACACTCGACAAATCTACATACCAAGAGCTCTCGTAGGAATGCATTGCGAAGTCAATCGGTTAAGACGTTATTTCATCTCAATCTCGCGGTAACAACAAGATGTTCAGCAAAGAACATATAGCCTACTTTCTCCTAAATGTATGGGTATATTTATGACTCTTTGTCCTCATCCCTAACACAATCACCTCTACCACAATGTAATGTTTGTTTTCTTTTATATTGATAATTAGCCAGTAAGTGTCAAAATCAATATTGTATACTTTATGATGATTGAATAACAAAACTACTAACTTATTGTAATGCATTCACGTCCGTTAATCTCTATATTAAGCCAGCCTGCTAAGTTAAGAATCTTCCGTTTTGGGTATCTTCCCCTTTAAAAATCCACGCCGATCACAGTAGGTTGGTGCTGCGACCTATCAGTGAATTAATCTTTATGTTGTACGCCTATGCACTGCCATCGTAATGTACTACGATGGCAGTGGCCTAAGAGTGTTGAATGAGTAGACAGTATAAAGTAGCCAAGAGAGAGGCGATCCAGCTGGCAGTGTTTAAAGGTAATCGGAGCGCGATCGTGGCTAATAGTTGAACTACCAGTATTACAAAATTGCCATACTTCAGGAGGCCAGGTATTTACACAGCGGTAAGTTTGTAACAATATTACCCACATAACCCACAAGAGGACAGCACCGTACAGAGGCATTAAGAAGGCTGTGGTTAATGACAACGTGTATCTAGTTCTTGTATTCTTCTTTTCCTAATGTCTTCTGTTTATTTGCGATGCTGGGGCTGTGATTTTACTAATTAACGAGTGTATACATTAGCCTCTCCTTTGAGCTAAATGACATCTTATTCAGTATCTGTGGAAAGAGCTCGTGCACATCATTTGTAAAAGAATTCAAGAAAAAAAAAGTTAACTGCAGCAGTACTCGATCCCCAGTCGACTTCGTGATAGACTAACACGCTAGCCCAGAGCTAATCCTATCCTTAACAACATGGTGTTCTTAACTGACATTAGATACAACTTGTAGCAAATATATTCCCTAAAATTTTCACGTCAAATATTTCGTTGAAATTTTCTTCTGATTCATCTATAAATTGTTTGTATTGAACTTGTTATGACCTTAAGTAGTATTAGAACTCGTTACATTTCTTTCTCTCACTGCGCTTGTTTGCGGTGTGTCACTGTTGAGGTTATAAATTGCTTGCAGTGAGGATTTCTTCTTTCCTACGTGTTTTCTTTTCTTGAAAACTTTCAATTCACTTTTTGGCATGATTATTGCCAGTAAAACAACACAAACCAATTTGAAAACTGTACACTTGGTAAACACAGTTACTAGACGCAATCTACAGAGCACCCACGCATACACGTTACCGCGGAAACGAGCAGCGAGCAGCTTGGATTTTTGCAGTTCTGGCGCCCGCTCGAATGTCACTTGCCAAGTTTATTCGTGATTTAGTAACTCAATCGATAGGGAGGATGCGTGACGGTTATAGTATCAGTCACTTCAATTTTATACTCAAAGATCTTAGTCATCCCTAATTCGTCAGTGAACACCTCGGGAAAACACCCACACAAGATCTCTTAATATCTTTACCTTGAGCATTAGATAAATTACTTAAGTCCAAGGCGACCTCCCTTGGTCAACTCTTGTTCTCTTCCGACCCCGACGGTATTAGGTTATCCGAGGCCTAGGGAGTCTTTCACTTTTCCGCCTTAATTGGCCCTTGTCTCATCTTTTCTGATACCCATTTCTGCGAGGGGTCAGCCTTCTTTTTCTCTTCCTTTTACCTCCTGCCTTGTGCTCTAGGCCCTTAAGGAGGCAGGGTGTATGTAGCCCCACCACTTCTGGTGCACCCTAGATAATGCTACACCCTCAGGGGCTCACGGCTGGTGAGTTCGGGAGTTGGCGACCCCGAGGGATTCCTGAGCTGGGTCCGTTTTCCCCTTTTGTCCCTTACCTTTGGGGCGGACCCTCTCCTCTTTTACTTTCCTATATGCCTTTCATGGCTCTCCTTCCTTCCAAGTCCCTCAATCCGCATTCTCCGAGGGTTGAGGGCATTTCTTTTCCTTCTGTCCTTTTATTTGCCTTATTCTCCTTTAGTTTTCCATTTCTTCTTCTAGTATGTAGGTTATTAGTTAGTTTTAGTTTTAAGTTCGCTTTTCATTTTCATCTTCACGATCACCCAAACCATCAGGGGCCGATAACCTAGATGTTAGGCCCCTTAAAACAACAATTATCATATCATCATGTCTCATCTTTCCTGATACCCTCCTTCTGTGCGGGGTCAGCCTTCTTTTTCTTTTCCTTTTACCTCATGCCTTGTGCTCAAGGCCCTTAAGGAGGCAGGGTGTATGTAGCCGCACCACTTCTGGTGCGCCCTAGATAATGCTACACCCTCAGGGGCTCACGGCTGGTGAGTTCGGGAGTTGGCGACCCCGAGGGATTCCTGAGCTGGGTCCGTTTTCTCCTTTTGTCCCTTACCTTTGGGGTGGACACTTTCCTCTCTGCCCTCTCCTCTCCTCTTTTCCTTATATTTCCTTTTCTCTTTAAGATTCCCGCCCTGTTTTTGTTACTTGGTTCACCGTGTATCTAAATTCCCTTTTAGCGATTTTTTAAGGCATTTTTGATCTACGTTGCATTTTGAAAGTTTTTTCGATCTAAATTACTAACTAATGCGGCCTGACGGAGTATGTGTGTCATGAACAAAATAAGTGACCGTAATACATTTGAATCGAATAGCACTGTAAGCCTTGTAGGTGGCAAAGGTCGCGTTTTCCATCTTTCTCAGAAACACTTGACTTCTTGGAAGCCAATCCGCTCTCTTACTGTAGTCTGAATTACTTCAGTGAAACCTGTCCTCTACGAAACCTTTATTCACAGGAGAACTTCCCATTACCAATATATATCATGGTCCTGTGAATTACGACGTAATATGCTTTATACGAAGGATAACCATTGGCATTATCTTTGCTCTCTTCCTGTAAGTATTTTCTATCTAAATTGCATTTTGTAAATATTGTCAATTCAAATAACAGTACAGTAAGTATGTAGTTAGTTGTAGTTGTAAGTAGGTAGTTAGTTTGTCTATTAGATATATGTCATTGTTCTATTAGACTGTGGTGTGTGAGTGTATCTGGTAACAGTTGCATTGCTTATTAGTTATAGTTCATTGTTTCAGTAGACTGTGATGTGTGATTGCATGTGAGTGTCGCTGGTGACAGACTGTTTTAGTGGTAGTATTTGTTGTTGGTGGAAATTTAGTATTTTTTCGTTAGTAGAATTTTGGTATTTAATTGTTAGTACAGTAGAAGGTTAGTATTTTTGTTAGTAGAATTGCTCTTTACTTATTCTGAAAGGGAGTAGCAGCCTTTCAGAATAAATCAATTCTTTACTAGTCTTATAGACGGTTAAGATATTGATAATATAAGCCAAATAATGGCTACACTGCGTCCTGCTGCACGGCTGAAAGCAAGGGGAAACTACAGCCGTTTGCTATTCCAGAGGATATGCACCTCTCTATGCATAAATACATGTGATGATGGCCTCCTCCCTTGTAAAATTTCAATCCGGAGGTAAACTAGTCCCCCGTTCGGATCTCCGGGTGGGGACTACTCGAGAGGGGGTTAACATCACAGAAGTGACAAAGAGGAACTCTGACATTCTACGGATCGGAGCGTGGAATGTTAGAAGTCTGCTAGGAAATGGATAGGTTGAGGTTGGATTTGGTTGGGATTAGTGAAATGCGCTGGCAGGAAGAACAGGACTTTTGGTCAGGAGACTATAGGGTCATTAGCACTAAATCAAACAATGGCCAAGCAGGGGTTGGCCTCATATTGAGGAGGAAACTTGGACAGCGGGTGGAATATTATGAGCAATATAGTGAACGGATTATTGTAGCAAAAATAAATACTAAACCTACCTGCACCACAGTGATACAAGTCTATATGCCTACCAGTCAAGCTGATGATGAGGATGTTGAAAAGGTCTACGAAGAAATAGACGAAATTCTGAGGTATATCAAGGGTGATGAAAATGTTATAGTAATGGGAGATTGGAATGCTGTGGTAGGAAAAGGGAGAGAAGGGAAGATGGTAGGAGATTTCGGATTAGGTGAAAGGAATGATCGAGGAAGCAGGCTGGTAGAATTCTGCACTGAGCATGAGTTGGTCATAGCTAACACCTTATTCAATAACCACAATAGAAGAATATACACATGGATGAGACCAGGAGATACAGGGCGTTACCAAATCGACTTCATTATGGTCAAGCAGAGGTTTCGAAACCAGATTTTGGATTGTAAAACATATCCTGGTGCTGACATAAACTCTGACCACAATCTGGTTGTAATGAAATGCAGATTAAAGTTGAAGAAACTGAAGAAAAGTCAAAAGCCAAAAAGGTGGGCAATAGACAGACTGAAAGAGAAGGATGTAAACGAAAGATTCAAGAAGAGTATAAAGGAAGGACTAATGAAAAACCCTAAACAAACTTCAATTGCAGACGAATGGGCACTTTTGAGGAATGAAATAACAAAATCCGCAGAAGAAAACATTGGTAGGAAAGAGAGAATAGTTAGAAAACCGTGGATCACTGAGGATATACTCGAATTGATGGATGAAAGGCGGAAGCACAAGAATGTAAGAGATGAAAAGGGGAAAGCAGAATACAGACGTCTGAGAAATGAGGTTAACAAGAAGTGCAAGGAAGCGAAAGAAGAATGGTTGAAAGAGAAATGTGCTGGTATAGAAAATTGTCTGAAATTAGGAAAAGTAGACACAGCTTATCGAAGGATTAAGAATATTTTTGTGGAAAAGAAGACTAAGTGCTGTAATATTAAGGACACAAATGGAAAGCCTCTAACAGATAGGGAAGAAAAGGTTGAGAGATGGAAAGCTTACATAGAGAGTTTGTATAAGGGAAAGGAGATTGAGAATCATGTAATGGAAAGGGAGGAGGAAATTGATGAGGATGCGAAAGGAGATTTAATATTGAGATCAGAATTTGATAGAGCTTTGGAAGACTTAAGCAGGAACAAAGCACCAGGCATAGATGATATACCGATTGAGTTGCTACGCTGCATAGGAGAGGAAGGTCTGATCAGGTTATTTCACTTGGTGTGTAGGATTTATGAGACAGGTGAGGTACCCCCTGATTTCAAGAAGAATGTAATCATCCCTATACCAAAGAAAGTGGGAGCTGACAGATGTGAAGATTACCGTACAATCAGCTTGATTACTCATGCTTCAAAGATCCTGTCTAGAATAATTTACAAGAGGATTGAGAGCCAGATAGAAACGGAGTTGGGTGAAGACCAGTTTGGTTTCAGGAGAAATGTAGGAACAAGGGAAGCTGTACTAAGTCTTAGGCTGATTTTGGAAGGTAGAATAAGGAAAGATAAGAGAACGTTCATGGCTTTTGTAGACTTAGAAAAGGCTTTTGATAACGTTGATTGGACTAAATTGTTTGACATTTTGAAATCGATTGGAATAAAGTACAGGGATAGGAGGGTGATATACAATCTATACAGAAACCAGACTGCAGTCATTCGAGTTGAAGGACATGAGAGAGAAGCTGGTATTCAGAAAGGTGTAAGGCAAGGCTGCAACTTATCACCCATACTTTTCAATCTTTACATTGAACAAGCAATGAAGGAAATTAGAGAAAAATTTAAAGTGGGAGTGAAGATTCAAGGAGAAATAATTTCAACTCTGAGATTTGCTGATGACATCGTCATCTTGGCCAACAAGCCTGAGGATTTGAATGAGTTTTTGAATGGTATGGACTCCGTCTTACGGAAAGAATTCATGATGAAAATTAATAAATGTAAAAAAAAAATACTGGAATGCAGCCGAAATAAATCAGAAACCTCTATGGAGATCAAATTGGCAGGTGAAAAGCTGAAGGAAGTAGGAGATTTCTGTTACTTAGGAAGCAGAATAACCAGTGATGGACGAAGCAAAGAGGATATAAAAGTAGGTTGGCTCAGGCAAGAAAAGCATTTCTACATAAAAGGAATCTGCTGACATCGAATATAGATTTAGGTATTAGGAAGTCATTTTTGAAAGCCTTTGTCTGGAGCGTGGCGCTCTATGGAAGTGAAACTTGGACTATTGGTGCAGCAGAAAAGAGGAGAATTGAAGCATTTGAAATGTGGTGCTACAGGAGAATGATGAAGATCAGATGGGTAGATATGGTTACAAACAAAGAGGTATTAAGACGAGTGGGAGAGGAGAGATGTTTCTGGCGACTGCTAATGAAGAGAAGAGATAGGTTGGTAGGACACATACTAAGACACCCAGGAATAGCAAGCTTAGTTATGGAAGGAAGGGTCGAGGACAAGAACTGTAGGGGTAGACCAAGGTTAGAATATGTTATACAGATTGCCTCGGATGTAGGGTGTGGTAGCTATGTAGAGATGAAACGAATAGCTCAGGACAGGGAGGCATGGAGAGCTGCATCAAACCAGTCAAAAGACTGAAGACTCAAACAACAACGGAACACAGTCCACAGGACTATTAATCGGACTTGTGTTTCCAGAAAGATTGTCAAATGTGTTTGGAAAATTTCTGTATATTGTGTGTAAATAAGGGTGTGGATCGCCACAGGTGGAGTGATGCTGCTTTGAGCATCTTTGCAGTCAGATTTTAACTTTAAAATAAACTGAGATAATTTTACCAGATGTGTCTTACCCAATTAAATCTCCTTCTATCCTTATTGTTGCATTGAGCCAAAAATCAGTAAAGCATTTTTTTAATTTGATGTCGTTTTTGCGATTTGCTTTAACCCATCTGGCGCTCCGGGATATTTTGACTCTCGTGCTGACTGATTATTGGTAAAATGCATATGTGGCCGTGCGGACTCCGGTCTAAACGGGCACATAAAATAAGATAGAGAGAGAAATGGCTTCGAACGTGGGTCTCGATTTAGACATGGTCAATCGCATGCCGATTTGAAATTGTGATAATTTTTATAGAAATATTTTGGGAGTTGAGAGATGTCTGGTTTGGATGAATAAATTAGTAGGAAACCCAATTAGTGGGGAAACTTAAAAATTTAACTTGGTTAATAATTAGAATGGGTTTGATTATTTTTGATAATGGCTTAACCATTAGGGCGTCAAGTAAATTCAGTAGTAAACGTTCGATGACGGGACATACACATTATTAGAATCCAGGTGGAGGATATTTGAGAACTTGCATATTTTTCTTGTGATATTGTGGTAAATGTAATTCGTAAAAGTAGAGAATTTTGTTTTTCCATCACGTCGACATTAGGACAAATCTCATTTTATTATAGTGTTCCAATTAGCTATTCATATTTCTTGTTCTAGTTATAAGCTTGTGTTTGCCACTGTTGTATACCCCTAAGTTTTGAATAATAATTGAAAATTATGGAAGAAATGATGAGGATGATGAGGAGTTTGGAGGAGAGTTCAAAAGAAGCTGGACTGCGTGTAGCAGCCATTATGAAAGAAAATACTGAGGCTTTAGAAAAGAAACTTAAAGAAAATTCTGATTCTTAAGAAAATAAACTTAAAGAAAATTTGAATGATAAACTTAAAGAAAATTCTGATTCTTTAGAGAATAGACTTAAAGAAAATTCTGATTCTTTAGAAAATAAACTTAGAGATAATTTGAATGATAAACTTAAAGAAATTGCTGATTCTTTAGAAAGCAGGTTAAAAGATAACTTGAAAGAAAGTTTAGATGAAAAACTTAAAGAAAGTTCTGATTCTTTAAAGAGTAATTTGAAAGAAAATTTAAACAGTAAATTTAATTCAATGGAAAGTAAATTTAAAGAGAATTCTGAAATTTTGAAAATGACACTTGAGAGTAAAATGAATAAATTATGCGATAAAACACATGAGCTCGAAACTTCATTAGCTACTAACGCAAGTTTAATGGACGATAAATTTCGCGATGCCGATCTTCGATCTCAAAGCTTAGCTGATAGGATAGAACATGGTCTTAGGAAAGTTGGTGAAGACATGGTCAACCTGGAAGTCAGAGTGAAGAAGGAGAGTAACGAGATGGGAATTCTAGTTGTTCAACGTTTAACGGAACAATTCAAGGAACTTGTCATGGGAGAAATAAGAGAAGGTGTGATTAGTGAATTGCAAACTGAAATCAAAACCACAGTTGTCAATGAAATTAAAGACACACTCAAGCTGGAGAATCAAGAGGGAATCAAGGAGATTAGGGAATCTTTGTCATCCCATATTGAAGTAATTGCCAAAGATATCCAAGCAACTCAGAAGGACATATCAGATATGACAGGGTCATTGAAAAGTCATGAGGCTGTTATGAACCAGATATCCATTGATGTTACGGAAAATTGTAAAGAGACTGAAGCAATTAAGAAGATGGCAGAAGAAAACCAGAAGGAACTTGAGGCTATGAAAAGTCAAATAAAGGATGAGAAACAGTCTGATCATCTGTTGAAAATGCCAAATGTACGGGGAAAGGAACAGATACAGATAAATCTAGGAGCAGCTAGAGAGACTGAAAGACAGGATGAGGTCAGGACAGTATTTCAATCCAACCCCATAACTGTATTTAAGAATATAGAAGATAAGCCTTCTAAATTTTCAGGGCGAGATTCGGTAACACCCGTGGAATTTTTGAGAGAAGCAGGTGATTACCTGAAAGATTCTAAGATCCCTAAAGAAAGACAGATCCGAGTGATAGGGAAGTTCTTGGAAGGTCCTGCACTTTTGTGGTTTAGAGCATTTAGATCCACTCTAACCACTTTTGAGGAGTTTTCTCGTGGGCTATTGAAGAAGTTTTGGTCCCCTGAAACCCAACAGAAAGTCAGAGCAGAGTTATATTCGAAGAGATTCTCGACGTCACAACCTACTCGATACTCTACGTACTTTTCTGGACAGCTGTCTAAACTCCAACATTTAGATCCGCCGATGCCAGATAACGAGTTGATTACTGCATTGATACGTCAGTTTCCAGCAGACGTCCAGAGGACTTTGATCGCTGCTGATATCTATAATATGGAACAATTTGATGAAGTATTACAGAAGCTGGATCATACAAACGCTCAATTCTTCCATCAGAAGGGAGCAAAGAGTAACAACGCTGTGTACGCTGTTATGGCTGACGGTTATTCTCAGACACCTCGAGAGATTCGAGAGGAGCGAGAAGAGAAATCGCCGAGGGAAGATCCGAATAAGAGAGGATGGAACCAATACAGTAACAGATACAGTTACAAGCCATATGCGAGACCGGATGGTGGTAATCGATACAATACTCGATGGAGAAGACCACGAGATACTCAAGGAAGGTACCAGGAAAGAAGATCCTATGGTAGAAATAACTACAACAACAGAGGGAATGTAGATACTCGTCAGTCCAATGAAGAGTTTAACAAGGAGACGAGGAAAAATTTGGAAGCAAGACACCAAGATAACTTGCAATTTTTGGAGCAGAGGCCCAATGAACCAGGTCCATCGGGAACACAACAATCCCGGGGGAATGGTAATGAAAAAAAAAAACTTCGAATTCACAGTAGAAGATAGAATTTTGAATACTTTCACTTCCAGAATTATTAAATGGCAAGCAGAGGATGATGACTTAATTCAACAGAATGACGAACGAAAAGAAATGGGTACCAGAATTAGAATGCCATCATATCATGCGAAGTATTCGGTATGCCTGTCGATACTTTGATCGATACTGGGGCTATGCTTTGTCTGGTGAGTGAGAAGCTTTATATTCTGTGGAAGCTCAAAGAGAATTTAGAAGAGATTCCAGTATCAGGAATTAAGATCCAAGGAATAATACCCAATAAAATATCTCTGTGTAAAACACAATTATACTTATGTATTACGATTGGAGGACATGATTTCCGACATGTATTTGTTGTTATGAAGGACATGGCTTTTGACATGATATTGGGAGCAGATTTCATTCAGAAATATCAAGCAGTGATAGATATGAAGACAGAGACGATCAGATTCAAGGATACCGAAGAGATTAACTTCGAGGGAAAAGAAGAGGAAGACATCGAGGGAGATGCTCAATGGTCTCTGATTTTTCATGAAGCTATGAAGTAGCTAATACACGAACTGGTAACATCGTGGGAACTTATAATGCATCGAATTTGAAGATCTATTATTCAAGAACCAGATGATTTAATGTGTAGATAGGAAAAATAAAAATTTTTCAATTTTTATTTTTTGCTAGGTGTGGGGTGGATGTGCCCAACTCTAGGAATGGGTATTCCAAGTTTCAGACACCTAGATATCAAGGGAAAGGCTGTAGCCGCTTTTGAAAGTTCAGATATTTGAATATCGCGCTACATTGCTTCTAGAAGCATTTCGAAGGATTTTACCGATAGTTGGATGTCAAGTGACGTAGCGAGTAACAGCAGAGGTGGAGGCTATTTATTGATTAAATAGTTAACTATGGAGTAGAGACTTGAGACTGGGATCAGATTACTGGCACGGCCAAATGAAAGAGAATGCAATTAGTATCAAGTAAATCGGACCAGGGATTCAAGAGATATGAGGATTTCCAGATATCAGGCGATGACACGTGACCCTGACGGATTTGAATAAAAGCCAGCTGGAGGAGGCATGGGTAGCTCACTTCAACACAAGCACTTGGCAAGCAAGTTGCGTCTACGCTGAGCCAAGGCACATGGTTGCCGTATCTACGCAGAAGTTCTTTTCAAATCGTGATAGTCACGAGAAGTGCTGCGCAAACGAGTTGGAACTTAGTAAGTTTCTGGTGAGGAGAATCACTGAGGTGATTGATTTCTACAGACATTGGTGGAAATATTTATATTTCCAAAAGGACATATGCTAGACTTTGTCTAGGAAATAGTATTTTGTCACAGTCCAATAGTAACTTAATACTTGGATGTTTAAATCCATTTCAAGTCAGTTTTCATTTTTGTAACTAGTTAACCACGTCGATCTGTCAGTACATTGAAGACTAGTCTATAACGGTAGCGTTCATTAGTCTACGCAAGGGAAACTGCAAGTTGTCTAGCGCATGGCAGATGGTGATATTAATAAACCATGCCCAGGGAACGATCTTCAGAACAGCCGTTAACTGCTTAGACTGTCAACGTTTTTCTTGTACTGATGAGATTACAGTGAGTTATGTTACAACTGACATATTTAAGAAGAGATCACTTAGATCTGACCCTATTTCAACAAACTGTTATGGCTTTGATAGAAGCCCATATTAAAATGGAACCACAGTTTATTCAAACGTCGAAAGATACTACCACTATGTCTGACTAGACGAATTGTGGGTCTACAATGGCGGCCGATACAAGGATTATACGTGCTTGTCCGCTAGGGCATGTCTATGGATAAATCTGGTACAGACCAGGTTTACTACACTTCAAGACCATCAAGAAATGTAAGCCACATTTGAATTATATTATGCCTAGCTAATTGGAACAAACTATTTTTCTGCAGATGACCAACACAATTTTACGTCGTATTTACATCTTGCAATGATTTACGCAAGACTTATTAGAGTTATTCTGAGCATTTTCAGCACTCAGAACAGTTTAGGATCGATGACCGAGCATTTCGAGCATTTATTTGAATTTTTCATATTTTAAGGAAATCACGGTAATCAGCCGATGTAACTGTAAAAGTTAAATTTATTTTTGTTGAGGAATGGATATTTTTTCCATATTCGAAGGTTCGAACATGTGGATTCTCACATAATGAGATGATAATTAAACATATAACAAATAATAATAATAATAATAATCCACTAATAATAATAATAATAATTTTTATAATTTTTCTAAATAATTCTTGGATATTATATTTTCTAATAATCATATGTATTGAGAAAGAGCCTATGAAGTAGTTTAAACATTTCTAGTTTGGAACAGGAGATTTTCCGAAGGAGAGTGGTTAGCGCAAGCCCGCATTCAACCAACATTTCAGTTCTGGTTGAACAGTTGATATTTCCATTGAGCAAAGTATATTTTTCATATAACACGGAGAGGCATGAAACGGGAAGCAAATGATATTTGTATCAAATAGGATATTTTTGTATTTATATAAAATCATGACGTAAATACACTCGAAAGTGAAATGAAGCTTTTCATAAGTATGGTAAATTCACGGGTTGAACTGAATGGTAAAATAAAATAAACTTGTAAGTTTATTAATCTTCCAGTGTTGATAACAAGCAGAGGCTTGATTTATTGTATAAATTTTGGGAAGATAATTTATGTGTGTGGAGTAGTTGAATGCCATTCCCAGGTGCGCATGTTAAGTCGCAGGAATGAAGGTTTTTTCGAGCATCAATCAAATAGCAGGTTCGATGGCTCAGGTTTATAGTAGGAGTATTGGAGCCACACATTTCGTCGTATGAATAACCCGAAGGTTATTTCTTTGAAACCATCAGTTCTTATTTCAACCTTGTTTACGAATTCCATTTAGACTTTGATTTTGCTAGAACCCGGATTTGTCATGATAGTAGTTTATTCTTCTTCAGAGGAAGACCTTTGCCGTTGTTGTTGTAATATTGTGTTCTTACACAAATAATAGAATGGGCCACTGCCAATTAAAAATAATTCTTTAACCACGAATAATTTGAAGGATATTTTCAATCCTAGTGCCATGAACTAAATGAATTCATTATAAAACTACAATTCTTATTTCCGCATTCTGTCGAAGAATTGCAAGTTGTGAAAGTTACTAAGAATGGCCATGA
Organism: Meconema thalassinum; assembly: GCA_946902985.2. Taxonomy (NCBI): domain Eukaryota; kingdom Metazoa; phylum Arthropoda; class Insecta; order Orthoptera; family Tettigoniidae; genus Meconema; species Meconema thalassinum. Next base: position 991,121,620 of record OX336388.2, on the reverse strand, counting down.
ATATAAATATTTTTTTCATAATGATTCCACATGGAAAATCTAATAGTTGAATGGTTCAACCATTTATTGATCAAGTTGATGATTCAGAAATCATGTATTTTGTTAGGAACTTGAAGTTCATAATCGAGTCACTTCTCGAATGTTTAATGTCAGAAGAACAATTAATTGTTGTTGTGCTTCGCACAGTTCTTCGATGCTATGCTCAATGGTCAAATACTTTTCAGATGTTATTAATATGTGTTAATAATTTGTGTTGCTTCTATGATGATAATATTTTCAACGATATATTTTTGAAAACTGGAAAACAAATGAAAGTCTAAGAAATTCTATAAACATTTATTCTACGAGTGTTAATATCATGTAAATAGTCAAACAGTGATCTACGTTATTTCCAGTATAGACAATTAATTTTGAACTGGAATTAAATATTAATAATTTTGGAACACAGTCCACAGGACTATTAATCGGACTTGTGTTTCCAGAAAGATTGTCAAATGTGTGTGGAAAATTTCTGTATATTGTGTGTAAATAAGGGTGTGGATCGCCACACGTGGAGTGATGCTGCTTTGAGCATCTTTGCAGTCAGATTTTAACTTTAAAATAAACTGAGATAATTTTACCAGATGTGTCTTACCCAATTAAATCTCCTTCTATCCTTATTGTTGCATTGAGCCAAAAATCAGTAAAGCATTTTTTTAATTTGATGTCGTTTTTGCGATTTGCTTTAACCCATCTGGCGCTCCGGGATATTTTGACTCTCGTGCTGACTGATTATTGGTAAAATGCATATGTGGCCGTGCGGACTCCGGTCTAAACGGGCACATTACCTATCATTACTATTGCCTGAACATGGCTTGACGACACTGTATTATTATGATACTCGGTACACAAAACATAGATAGAGTGTATTGTTCAAGATCACTTTCTTTCTGAACATAGGTGGAGATTGTTGATGGTTAACAATGGCATTAATATAGTAGGACGTGGGTATAGCAATTGAGAAAAAACAGACAATACCCATACAATATTTTTATTTATTTAATATAAGTACTTGTACAATAGTTACATTCAAAATACATTTCTTTTTTCTCTATTACTATTTAGTCCTTTTTGATTCTCTTGCATATGAAGGGTAGATAACCCTGTAGTTCAGCCCCTTAAAACAACAACAACACAACCTTTTGCATAGTTTGTGATGTTGATGACTCTTGAGATGTGGAAGATGTATTAAACATAACTCTTACAGCAGGGGTTATATGTTGCGCAATAAACACTGCACTATTTTGAGTAGCAACATTTTTTTCTTGTACTAGATTTTTAGCATTGTCATGATTAATTGTTGAGACCAACAGTGTTTCATTTGGTGCACCACATTGATGATCACTCACACTTAAAACCTTACCATTTCTACTTTTTAGATTGCCTCGACATTTTTTTTGACCTGTCTTTTGAGCATTGCCAAAATATTATCCCTTTTACATTTTGACGATTATAGTTATAAGAGTAGCCTTTATAGAGTACACGTTGTTTACCTTTGTTAGTTGTAGTAAGTTCCATAGTAGCAACTAACCTGTTAGTATGATTTGCTCACTACAAAGGTTATATCTGTTCTGATAATAAAATCATTTGGCTTTGGCTTTTATATTTAATATGTACAGTTTGAAGTGATAGCAAAAGTGAGAGCAAAGTGGTAGCATAGTGGTAGAAAATATAACATGTATTGTTAAGAAATAGTTTAAGCGGTTATGTGGATCCATTACATAATAATTTTAGCACGACGAAGCTCATTTTCTATACCCAATAGTTCTTCCTCATATTCAGTATAACCAGCCTGTTTATAGACATGCAGTTGCTGAAGCCGCCGGATTAGCTTACTTGGATTGTTCCAGTAGACAAATTTAACAAATGATTATTATCTTCATCATCAACATCATCATCATCATAACCATTATCATTATCATCATCATCATCATCACCATGATCATTATAATCCTCATCACTATTACCATATAGTCCTTTTTGATCCTTTTGCAATACCACATTTTGCACAGTCTGTGTTGCCTTTGATAATGTTGGGAGTTTTTCAGACATTGACAACTGTCCTAACACGACTTTCTGAGGAGATGATACATGCTTCTTAACAAACAATGCACTATCTTGAGCTGCAATATCTTTTTCTGGGACAAGTGTTTTAGCATTTTGAAGAGTTTTTTAAACAGCAACGATGTTTTATCTGGTACACTACATTGATGATCACTCACACTTAAGACATCACTATTTTTACTTTTCAGCTCACCTCGACACTGTTTTGAACGATGTTTTGAACAACGCCAAATAACAGTTCCATTTTTATTAGTTCGTTTTACAATATATGTATATCCTTTATAGAATGCGTATGGCATACCATTGCTATTTGTTGATACTTCCATGTCAATTGTCAAGTATGAACTAATCTCTAGCAAAGTTCACTCGATAATATAAATAATAGTTTAAAGTGAGAGGAAAAGTGGGTGCAAGAGTGGGTGCAAGAGTGGGTGCAGGAGTGGGTGCAGGAGTGGGTGTAAGAGTGGGTGCAAGAGTGGGTGCAAGAGTGGGTGCAAGAGTGGGTGCAAGAGTGGGTGTAAAAGGGAGTGCAAGAGTGGGTGCAAAAGTGGGTGTCGCTTATAGTATGCATGAATTTTACTAGAATGTGATTTGAGTAAATGTAATTTCTAAACCCAAGTAGTGAATAGTCAGTTGGTTTTGATCTATGCAAGCGTAAACATGTCACATACACTGGTGATGGATACTCAAGGCTTTAAGGTCAACGAAAACAAGTACAGTATATGTTTAAAGAGGTGGCTATCATTGATTGCACAACACGCGGGTTACCATATCTTTTTTTCGGACTAGTGTTTTAACATTTGAAGTATTTTTTTAAACAGCAACGATGTCTTATCTGTCACACTACATTGATGATCACTCACACTTAAGACCTCCCTATTTTTACCTTTTAGTTCACTTTGACACTGTTTGAAACGATGTTTTGAACAACGTCAAATAACAGTTCCATTTTATTGGTTCGTTTTTGCAATATACGTATAACCTTTATAGTATGCATATGGCTTACCATAACTATTCGTTGATACTTCCATATCAATTTTCATGCATGAAATAATCTCCAATAAATTTCGCTCGATAATAGAAATAATAGTTTAATGTGAGTGCAAATGTGGGTGCAAAAGTGGGTGCAAAAGTGAGTGTAAAAGTGAGTGCAAAAGTGGGTGCAAAAGTGAGTGCAAAAGTGAATTTAAAAGTGAGTGCAAAAGTGGGTGTAGTTTATAGTAGGCATGATTTTTACTAGAATGTGATTTGAGTAAATGTAATTTCTAAACCCAAGTAGTGAGTAGTCAGTTGGTTTTGATTTATGCAAGCGTAAACATGTCTCATACACTGATGATGGATACTCAAGGCTTCATGGTCAACAAAAACAAGTATATAGTTAAAGAGGTAACTATTATTGATTGCACAACACTGAATCTATTTTTGAAATTTTGACAAAGGGCCTAAGTGCACTTTTGTTAATATCTCGCGAACCAATAAGACTAGGGCATTGTATGAGGTATTGTTGGACTTTTTGCCGAAGACTGCTGGTAAACACCTCTGTTCCCACGACCTTTTTAAAGATGGCGGCTAACCCACGAGGGGTGATTAAAAAGTAATCCAAGCGGCGCTTGTCGATAAGCAAACCAATAATCAAAGGGGGGTATGACAGAGCTTGAGGCGATAACCCCTTTTGATTGATCCCTGTTGATTCGCCCCTTTGGACTGGTTCCTGTTGACTACTCCCTCTGGACGGGTCCTTTTTGAAGGGAGTCATTTTTGACGGGCCCCTGCTGACGGGTCACTGTGGGCGGGTCCCTGTTGACAGGTCCTTTTGACTAATCCCTTTGGACCCGTCCCTTTGACATAATTTGGCTAAATGCCCGGGTCAACCTATAGGGATCAGTCCAAAGGGACCGGTCCAAAGGGATTAGTCAAAAGGACCTGTCAACAGGGACCCGTCCACAGTGACCCGTCAGCAGGGGCCCGTCAAAAATGACTCCCTTCAAAAAGGACCCGTCCAGAGGGAGTAGTCAACGGGGACCAGTCCATAGGGGCGAATCAACAGGGATCAATCAAAAGGGGTTATCGCCTCAAGCTCTGTCATACCCCCCTTTGATTATTGGTTTGCTTATCGACAAGCGCCGCTTGGATTACTTTTTAATCACCCCTCGTGGGTTAGCCGCCATCTTTAAAAAGGTCGTGGGAACATAGGTGTTTACCAGCAGTCTTCGGCAAAAAGTCCAACAATACCTCATACAATGCCCTAGTCTTATTGGTTCGCGAGATATTAACAAAAGTGCACTTAGGCCCTTTGTCAAAATTTCAAAAATAGATTCAGTGTTGTGCAATCAATAATAGTTACCTCTTTAACTATATACTTGTTTTTGTTGACCATGAAGCCTTGAGTATCCATCATCAGTGTATGAGACATGTTTACGCTTGCATAAATCAAAACCAACTGACTACTCACTACTTGGGTTTAGAAATTACATTTACTCAAATCACATTCTAGTAAAAATCATGCCTACTATAAACTACACCCACTTTTGCACTCACTTTTAAATTCACTTTTGCACTCACTTTTGCACCCACTTTTGCACTCACTTTTACACTCACTTTTGCACCCACTTTTGCACCCACATTTGCACTCACTTTAAACTATTATTTCTATTATCGAGCGAAATTTATTGGAGATTATTTCATGCATGAAAATTGATATGGAAGTATCAACGAATAGTTGTGGTAAGCCATATGCATACTATAAAGGTTATACGTATATTGCAAAAACGAACCAATAAAATGGAACTGTTATTTGACGTTGTTCAAAACATCGTTTCAAACAGTGTCAAAGTGAACTAAAAGGTAAAAATAGGGAGGTCTTAAGTGTGAGTGATCATCAATGTAGTGTGACAGATAAGACATCGTTGCTGTTTAAAAAAATACTTCAAATGTTAAAACACTAGTCCGAAAAAAAGATATGGTAACCCGCGTGTTGTGCAATCAATGATAGCCACCTCTTTAAACATATACTGTACTTGTTTTCGTTGACCTTAAAGCCTTGAGTATCCATCACCAGTGTATGTGACATGTTTACGCTTGCATAGATCAAAACCAACTGACTATTCACTACTTGGGTTTAGAAATTACATTTACTCAAATCACATTCTAGTAAAATTCATGCATACTATAAGCGACACCCACTTTTGCACCCACTCTTGCACTCCCTTTTACACCCACTCTTGCACCCACTCTTGCACCCACTCTTGCACCCACTCTTGCACCCACTCTTACACCCACTCCTGCACCCACTCCTGCACCCACTCTTGCACCCACTCTTGCACCCACTTTTCCTCTCACTTTAAACTATTATTTATATTATCGAGTGAACTTTGCTAGAGATTAGTTCATGCTTGACAATTGACATGGAAGTATCAACAAATAGCAATGGTATGCCATACGCATTCTATAAAGGATATACATATATTGTAAAACGAACTAATAAAAATGGAACTGTTATTTGGCGTTGTTCAAAACATCGTTCAAAACAGTGTCGAGGTGAGCTGAAAAGTAAAAATAGTGATGTCTTAAGTGTGAGTGATCATCAATGTAGTGTACCAGATAAAACATCGTTGCTGTTTAAAAAACTCTTCAAAATGCTAAAACACTTGTCCCAGAAAAAGATATTGCAGCTCAAGATAGTGCATTGTTTGTTAAGAAGCATGTATCATCTCCTCAGAAAGTCGTGTTAGGACAGTTGTCAATGTCTGAAAAACTCCCAACATTATCAAAGGCAACACAGACTGTGCAAAATGTGGTATTGCAAAAGGATCAAAAAGGACTATATAGTAATAGTGATGAGGATTATAATGATCATGGTGATGATGATGATGATGATAATGATAATGGTTATGATGATGATGATGTTGATGATGAAGATAATAATCATTTGTTAAATTTGTCTACTGGAACAATCCAAGTAAGCTAATCCGGCGGCTTCAGCAACTGCATGTCTATAAACAGGCTGGTTATACTGAATATGAGGAAGAACTATTGGGTATAGAAAATGAGCTTCGTCGTGCTAAAATTATTATGTAATGGATCCACATAACCGCTTAAACTATTTCTTAACAATACATGTTATATTTTCTACCACTATGCTACCACTTTGCTCTCACTTTTGCTATCACTTCAAACTGTACATATTAAATATAAAAGCCAAAGCCAAACGATTTTATTATCAGAACAGTTATAACCTTTGTAGTGAGCAAATCATACTAACCGGTTAGTTGCTACTATGGAACTTACTACAACTAACAAAGGTAAACAACGTGTACTCTATAAAGGCTACTCTTATAACTATAATCGTCAAAATGTAAAAGGGATAATATTTTGGCAATGCTCAAAAGACAGGTCAAAAAAAATGTCGAGGCAATCTAAAAAGTAGAAATGGTAAGGTTTTAAGTGTGAGTGATCATCAATGTGGTGCACCAAATGAAACACTGTTGGTGTCAACAATTAATCATGACAATGCTAAAAAGCTAGTACAAGAAAAAAAATGTTGCTACTCAAAATAGTGCAGTGTTTATTGAGCAACATTTAACCCCTGCTGTAAAAGTTATGTTTAATACATCTTCCACATCTCAAAAGTCATCAACATCACAAACTATGCAAAAGGTTGTGTTGTTGTTGTTTTAAGGGGCTGAACTACAGGGTTATCTACCCTTCATATGCAAGAGAATCAAAAAGGACTAAATAGTAATAGAGAAAAAAGAAATGTATTTTGAATGTAACTATTGTACAAGTACTTATATTAAATAAATAAAAATATTGTATGGGTATTGTCTGTTTTTTCTTAATTGCTATACCCACGTCCTACTATATTAATGCCATTGTTAACCATCAACAATCTCCACCTATGTTCAGAAAGAAAGTGATCTTAAACAATACACTCTATCTATGGTTTGTGAACCGAGTATCATAATAATACAGTGTCGTCAAGCCATGTTCAGGCAATAGTAATGTTAGGTACGGGGTTCGAACCCTTGCTTCCTTGTACAGGATTAGTTTTTACTCAACAGCAACCCATAATACTATACTTTGAAACATGTCACATTTCATTGCAAAATGTCAACTGTATCGTTTTCTAAGACCCCAGCTGCTGGCTAGTAGCTAGCAGACAGTGCAACAGAAACAGTGTCACCATGTTCATTCTTTAAAAAAATTCAATATTTATTATTCTTTTTCTTATTATTGTTCATTAAGAGTAGTGTAAAGTTGTCTTTGTGACGTAACGGTTATAATAGTTAGCTGGCACTGTAAAGCTCTTGAGTTCAATTCGAGCTTTAACATAAAATTTTAAAAGTATATTAGAACTATAACAGGTCTACTAAGTCTCGGGTGATTCAAATAAGTAGATGTGGTTTGATTCACACTTTAACGTTTGAACACGACGGTTTTTAAAAATAATGATAGCCATTTGTTCATTTTTTTCATTTTCACATTTCACACATTGCCATTTGTCAATTTTCCATGTACACGATTTGAAAATGTCAGTTTAAAGTTTTTGGATTTCATGATATGGAAACAAGAATTTTCCATTTTGTTGTTTACACATTTGTCAATTTCCCATTTACATATTTTAAATGTCAGTTTTAAATTTTTAAATTGTGTTGATATGGAAACATGGATTTCCTATTATTTTTTTCATATCACAGACGACACGTTTATGATTTAGTCCATGCTGAAAGTTTAGTTTTGTAAAACACACATTTGCTGATTAAAATTTTCTTGAAATTATTTTAATGGAAGTGCTTGGCCATGGCAATAGTGTATTCTCTTTCTGTTTGTTTCCAAAAACGTATAGGCCTACTACTACTACTAATACTACTACTGTAGGTAAGACTGTTTTACAAAATAACACCTATCTACCGCTGCATTAAAAAAAACACAAGTGTTAAAAAAACTACAGTATACTATTTACCATTTGCTATATAAATTAATTACCCCACCATCCTACCTTGCCGTGTTTGCTTTGGTTGAACAATCAATGCTACACACACACACACACACACACACTTTCTCTCTCTCTCTCTCTCTCTCTATCATTCTATCTATAGTCATACATTCACACAACCATACATGTCTTTGAAAAACAAATACAACCACGCTATTTATCCTTGACATGCACACTTATCCCAAATAACTTTTAGTTATACATTTAACATTTACTATTACAAAAAATGTTTCCACTATTTTACAATTACAAAAAATGAATATTTACAAAATACTAAATCTACTGGTTACAAAAAAGCCATGTCTCTAAACAATAAAATATAGAATCACACCTCCACCTCGTGGTTATAACCCTATGGTAGGCTAATGCATAGGTCATTCATCTGCACTCATTTGCTATCCATCAAGGTAAAAGTGCATTTTCTCTGTTCCACAAGATACAAATTTGATTGTTGGATTGTATCCTGCACTGTTTATGCGATAAAGCTTTGCCAGTTCATAAAACCGCTAGGTAGTTCTCTACATATAGCAATTTTACTACTGCTCTACCTACGCCTTTTGCTCTTTTGGCTTTCTTACAGTCTAGTGTGTGATAGACAGCATTAACTGTATATCAAACCCAGTTCACCTTTGTATTTGTAATCCAAGTAATAATTTGGAAAGACACAAATGTAATCAGTTTTGAACGTTATCTCTGTTTTGTTTTGTTTAATATGTTTATGACATGCATATTAACCTGAAATAGAACCCTAGTGAAAAGGCTAACAGCTTAACCACTACACCACCATGCCCTTGTTTCTTAGTTTGACTCGTTCTAGGCATCAGACCTGGAAATCGAGTTAAGACCACCAGTACAAGAGCTAAAAGTGCTTAACACTGCAACACAAAATGGATAGCTGGTAACATTATACAACCGGAAATGATTATATTTCTGATAGCAATGCATTTTTTGTCATCAGCCTACTGTCTGAGCACTGACAGCAACAGAGTTTAGTTTAGAACAAGCGAGTGTGTGTGTATAGATTATTAGCCTCAAGTATTTAAAGCTTGTTGTGTGTGTGTAGCGACCATTTTGTCCCGGTAACCACTGAGCATTTTTGTGTTTTAGCTATCCTCTTTAACCAATCAATTAAAGATAGTCTACTCTTAATTATTGAATCGATAAATCAGAGTTTGTGTGTACACCATTCGTCATTTATTAAACCATACCTACAACCTATACTCTCTCTATACTGCAGTTTGATCTGAAAAACAAGTTTCAATGGTAAAAGACTTGTCAATCACTATACATGTAGCCTACACTAATTTTTTCTCTACCTAGCTATGTTTCATCACACACATGGTAAACATCTCACATGTTGGTATCCGATTATTAGTTTATAAAATCTCAGGTCGATGACCTTGATGTATTGGGTATTTTGGGTAAATTCATTGGCCATGGGAAAGGGTTGACCATTCTAAGTCCTATAACACCTCACATGTTGATATTCGATTATTAGTTTATAAAATATTAGGTCAATGACCTTGCTGTTTTTTTAATCTTTTGGGTAAATTCGTTGGTCATGGAAAAGGGTTGACCATCCTGAGTCCCATGACACCTCACTTGAGCCTCTCTGATTATTAGTTTATAAAATCATAGGTCAATGACCTTGCTGTTTTGAATCTTTTGGGTAAATTCGTTGATCATGGAAAAGGGTTGCCCATCCTGAGTCCTATGACACCTCACTTGACCCTCTCTGATTATTAGTTAGCGAGATATTAATAAAAGTGCAGTTAGGCCCTTTTGACATAAATAAATAATATATTCAAAAACAGAATGTCACCTCAAGTCCAACGACCTCTCATACAGGTCCCTAGCCTTATTGATTCATGAGATATTAAAAAGCTAATGACCTTAGATCTTTTGGGTAAATTCATTGGTCATGGAAAAGGGTTGACCATCCTGAGTCCTATGACACTTCACTTAACCCTCTCTGATTATTAGTTAGCGAGATATCAACAAAAGTGTAGTTAGGCCCTTTTGACATAAATAAATAATATATTCAAAAACAGAATGTCACCTCAAGTCCAACGACCTCTCATACAGTTCTCTAGCCTTATTGATTCATGAGATATTAAAAAGCTAATGACCTTAGATCTTTTGGGTAAATTCGTTGGTCATGGAAAAGGGTTGACCATCCTGAGTCCCATGACACCTCACTTGGCCCTCTCTGATTATTAGTTAGCGAGATATTAACAAAAGTGCAGTTAGGTCCTTTTGACATAAATAAATAGTATATTCAAAAACGGAATGTCACCCCAAGTCCAACGACCTCTCATACAAGTCCCTAACCTTATTGATTCATGAGATGAGCAATACATATTTATTTCTCTCTTCGCCTGTGTGCTCTCTTACACTGACTCTCCCCCCTTCACCTCTCACCACTGTCAAAACAGGTTGTGACTTGTTAGCTCTTATCGTGCACGTGCACAGGTGAACACCTGTGTTTTAGGTCATATTACACATGAACTTGCATTTTCTCACGTATGAACCAAAACAGGATGTGACTTGTTTCACAAGGAGGATGCTAATAATGACATCTCGCACGTGTTCACATGTATTTCATCACTTTCCTTTCATATCGTTATCCCATTATAGTAGTGGGGGATTAGTGAACAACGTCAATTCAACACACACACAAATGTAGTTAGGCCCTTTGACATAATTTAAATAAATTCATGGGCTAGTCCGTAGGAACCAGGCCAAAGGGACCCGTCCAAAGGGATCAGTCCAAAGGGACAAGGACTCGTCCACAAGGACTCGTCAACAAAAACCAGTCAACAAGGACCCGTCCACAAGGACCTGTCCACAAGGACTTGTCCACAAGGACCTGTCAACAAGGACTTGTCCACAAGGACTCGTCCACAATGACCCGACAACAATGACCCCCGCCAACAATGACTCGTCAACAATACCCCATCTATAGGGATCCGCTCTCCCACCCTCTTACAATAGCCATGAGTGGGCATGCGTAAAAAACAAAAACAAGCATGTTAATTCATAGTGGCTATTCACCGAACACATGCACTTTATGTAGAACAACGTTTAAATCCATATCGGCATTCAAACTCTCACATGTTGCAATTGGAAAGAGAGATTCTCTAAAAAAATACAATTTCACCCCCTAGTAGGGGTAGGTTTTATTTTGGGGGTTGAAATATGTTGTCCATTGGAAAGGGGGTATCAGCCCGAGTTCAATGACACCTCATTCGTCAAAATCCGACCATGGGTTCGGGAGATATCGCGTCGCCGCCATCTTGTGAGGAGGGGAGGAGGAGGAGGACCTTGAACCCGTACAAAACCACTACTGGGGTGAAATGAGGGAACGGATATGTAGTTAGCACAGTGATATTAGGTCCTCGATTGAAACCCTCGTGCACTTTAATCTGGCAATTAATTGGATTTCGTGGAAGCGGCCCGTTAAACTTGGTAACCACGGTAATGAGAAATATCTGAAACGCAATTTTTTCTCTTATCCGATAATTTAAATATAACATTTTAATTATTCTAAAGAGCAACAAAGCTCCCTCAAATGTGCCGCCGGGTACAAAAGCCGATGGATATGAAAATGGTTTCATAGTTACAGACGAACACGAGAGTTCCCAACCCACCGCTAGATTCCCAGTTACCTTGGTTTTTCAAGTAATATATGCCTACTCTCACAATAATATAAGAGTCAAGGAGGGTAACGTTATGGTAACGCTTCGGGAGTGATGAACGCACAAAACTACGTATCAATTAGCCGAAATACCATGATTAAGTATGAATAATAATTGTGGAAATGATGTCGTATTGGAAGTTCTCTCCTCCGCTGTCTGTAACAACCCGCCGTACCCATTTTATAACACGACTTATATAGTGAAATTCCAGTTGTGTTGGGCATTGTTTGCGTGAATTATGGAACAAAAAATATATTGCCAACCCCACGCACACGGTAAACGGCCGTGAGGTGTTTTGCTTTATGCTACACTCGCTCCGCTCACTTCGTTGCGTTTCTATGTTAAGAAGGCTTTACATACAAAATCAAATCTAACCTGGGGCTAGCATCCCAGTTCCCCTAGCTTGAAGTACATGCAATAATTTTCGGCCAGACAGTGCCTAACCTAGTAGTGGACGTAAATACTATCTTATTAAGGCTTTACATACAAGAACAACCCTAACCTGGGAGTAACGCTCCAGACCCCCTTGCTTGTAGTACAAGCAGTCATTTTCGGCCAGACAGAAGCCAATAGTATCTCGTTCCGCTTCGTAAGCCAAATTTTCTCGCTCTGTTCACTTGGCTCACTACACATGACCTGTGTCGTGTATTTTGTTTACCATACATTGACAACAGTAAAAGGACGTCAATGTTCACGCCTGTGTGCGTGTAGGTAGCAGTTGAATCAAACATCCTGGACAGACGAACGAAAAAGGAACATATCTTCCATGTAAGCCCCCCTTGTAATTTGTGAAAATAATGATCACATGAAGATTGTTTCAAGTAGAACCTTATATAATAGTGAGCATGCATTTATGTTGACCGACTGAAAGTTAATTAATCAATATTTTGATAACAAGGCAACATTGAAATTTAGTTTCAAGGCTTTCGTACAGACAAGATGTTAACATACACCATTCTTCGTCCTGAACCTCCCTTCTCGATACTTTTCAACGCTGTCCTTGATAAACGGCAATCGTATTCAATTGTGGCGGATTCGGTGGCATAGTCGGTAGCATGCTGAGCTTCTATGCCCAAGATAGCGGGTTCATACCCGGCCGAAGCCGTCGGATTTTTTAAGAGCGTTAAAAATCCCTCAGTAGGCCTTCCTTCGGAGGGGGAGTAAAGCCGGCGGTCCCATGTCATTGATTTATGGCATGTTAAAGAACCTTCTACTAATTACACCTGTGTGAAGCTAAATTGGATACCGTAGGTTAAGAATGTAAACAACGCTCTTAGGTTCCTACGTTCGTTGCCAAGAGCCGACTGCGGTGGCGACTAGTAGCTAAGTTCTGAACTTGGCCTAGTAGTCGTTGACAGTGGCGCTTGGCGACAAAAGTAGGAACTATTTGAAAAATTCTAAGTTGCAGTCTGTAATTAAATTAAAAAACAGATAACACAATTTACACCGGTTATCAGACAGATTCTACACACACCCAAAGTACACGGGGCTACATGACCGCGTTGTCGCAGCCTCTAAACTTAAGAACCAACCAACCAACGTATTCAATTGTACAGGTTTAGTTAGATGAATCACTCCAGAATTTATTGGCTTTTTATCAAGTTCAAGATCTCTCAACAAAGCACCATTGGAATATTTTGTTATGAATAGGGAACGGAATTTTAGGTTTTTAAAAATATAAAATAGTTCTTTTGTGTGTTTAAATAGGTTTTCATGTTTCAAGTGTAGCAAAAGTTGTCATAAACAGCGCAAAGCTTAAAATTAATGCCTAATAGTTAGTATAACATCTGATTGCAACGAGAGTGGTAATATATTACATACTGATACGTCATAAAATTATCACCGAGAACTTCACACTTTTGACAATAATTAATCTCATTAAAAATATGTTGATTATACTAATTCAATAAAACCAAGGATGTCAGAGGTGATTTTCACACTGTTGGCCGTATAATTAACTTCGTTTATTTAGAATATTGGATTTTTGGGAATAATAAGAGATTTATTCCCACTTTCCTGACAGTGAATAGCCAAGCAATGCGATTTGGGTGATGTAGTTGGAAGCATGCTGAACTGCTGTGCCAAAGATACCGGGTTCAAACCCGGCCGAAGTCGTTGGATTTTTAAGAGCGTTAAAAATCCTTTAGTATGCCTTCCTTTGGAGGGGAAGTAAAGCCGCCGGTCCCATGTCATAGATTTATGGCATGTAAATGATCCTTTCACAGAATAAACTTGTGTGAAGCTAAATTTCTAGGCTAGATGTCGTTGGAACGCTCTATCAAAGTTCCAACGTTCACCGATAGGTATCAGTGACACCTTGTAGCGAAAGTTGCAACTACTTGAAATTGAACGGAACTTGTACCTCACCCCATGGATGTCGGCTTGAAGCAGCTACAGCCTCAGGCGAGCCGAACATGTCCTCGGACACTCCCGGCACTAAAAGCCATATGATAATAATATATAATTAATAAATCAAATTATCACCGAGAACTTCACACTTTGAGGCAATATTTGATTTCCTTAAATAATATGATAATTATTCAAATTTCAATAAAGCCAAGGTTTTCAGAGCTGATTTTCACTCTCTAGCCCGATTAATTAACTTCGTTTATTTAGAATCGAGGATTCTTGAAAATAATAAAGAGATTTATCCCCACTTTCCTGACAGTAAATAACCAAACAATAAGATATAAGCTGAAAAGTGCTGAACTATTTGAATTTTCTGGCAGGTAGGATTTCTCTCAATCAACTGGAGCTAGGAATAAAATTGTCTTGTGGTTAACTTTTAAAAATTATGGACTAAAAATTCAAATATGCTACAATAAAATGGAACATAACTGCAATTAGGTGTTTTTAGGTACTCGCATATTATTTAGGTTTTGTTTTTGGTAGGCCTACTACAGAATTCAAGAATATGGCTCTTTTGAGTGTGATTCGGAACAGTATGAAATTATTTTTTTAATGTTTGATGATTTCAAAATGTAAATATTATATGTCAGAAAACTGTATCATAATGAGGGTCATTATAACACAATTTTTAATTATTAAACAGTTTCTCCCACCAATCAGAGCTCAAGAAACAGTTGTGTGACCAATTATGTAAGGATAGCATCGCATCTGTGGTGATTTCCACGGCCATCTATTTTAAATTTCACTGCGTGGCTAGTGTCATAGTGGAGTATTCGAGGAGGCCATGGTCAAATACAAGGTATTCTCTGCGTCCCATACGCTCTGTTCAGTACATAAATCTGGCGAAATCTCGACATATATTTATGAATATTTATGTTGAACATAAAATTGTTATGATTATCGTCGAACATAAACAGTCGTATGCAACTCGCCTATAATGGTAATTAAGACATTCGTATGGAAATTATAAGCACACTCGTGTAGCAATTATTGCCTTTATGGGCTCGTTGCATAATGTACTAATTTATAATTAAGCAAATAATAGGTAAAAACCTAAGAATCAGGTCCCTACTTATGAATTACATTGCTCATAAATATTTCAGTTGGTATAGGCTATATACCTAGCTCCATTCTTGTGGTGCTCATGATTTGATTAGAAGATAACCGCATATTGAAACTGTCATCGTATATCGTTCCAAATTCTATTTTGCCGTGATATTTTGTCATGTACATTGAATTTTATATTTGAGCATGGACACACCGTGACCACACCTGAAAATGTTATATAAATCAACAGAGCATGACACGCATACTCTCTGTGGAATAAAAAAAAAAAAGCAATGAAACAGTCACCATATGCTATTGATGCTGTTTAATGTACGGTACCGTAATATTTCTGCACTTTTGTTTTGTCTTTCCTTCCTTCCTTTCTTCCCACAAACGTGTAGCGAATTCATTGCAGAGTTCGTTATCAACTTTGAAGATCTGCAGTTTGCGACATCGGACGTCATGTTTCTTAGGTATACCGACTCTTTGAGTTATTTTAGTCCAATGCAATCAATAACTTCATGTTTCCTGTGATACTCACTGAAGCAGCTTATCCACAACTTACTAGATGGGTCGAACAGTAGCCTACAGCACTACGGTTAAGAACTTGTTCACACTGGAAAGAATGGAAGCAGTTTACCTGGGGAGGGCGATGAGAGTAGCAAATACTACACGATCAAGACTCTTATATATTCTGGCAAGAGAAACTTTTCTCATCGCAGACTGGCGGGCTTTACTGACACTACCTAATACCAGCGCACCAGACAAATTACTAACAACACTAGCCTATTCATGAAAAGGGAAGACATATGCCCTTTCTCCTGTGGCACAGAGGCCATGACTGACCGAGTATGAACAAATGATAATTTTGAGATGAGACACGTCTTCACATGATTGGCAGTTCACGGCTTCCATCAAATTATCTGCAACAATCTTTTCATGATCCTAATACAGAGTGTGAATGTAAACTATAGTAGAACACCTCTTGTCCGCCCTCAGCAGGTTCGCCGCTCTGGTTGATCCGACCGTGCACGAGCCAAACTTGCCTCACTACCCGTCGCGCCATTGTTGTTTACGGTATTTTTGTTTACATGTAATTAATGATCCGTCATCTCTCGTGTCGTTTCTGCCGTTGTCCGTGTTTTGCACAGTACGTACTGCACTGTGAAGTTTTTAGTGCATACTGTTCGTTGGTTTTTGTGGATCAAGAAATGGAGGGACACTGCAGCTGGAATTTCATCTCCTAAATTTTAATCTATCACTGACTTTCTTCCTAAGTAATGTTTTACTGGTGTAAAATTTTTCCAGTACTGTGAACACACTGTAGAGTATTGCACTTTTCCAATATATAATCACAGTTTTTGTGGGGTTTACTGAATTGTATTGGTTTTTACTGTAGACAACAATGCGCATACTGTACATACTGTACATACAGTAGTAATTTTGAGTTCATATAATGCTTCTTTTATGTAAATCCGTATTTGAAAATCCGACCTTTTTGCGTTCCAAAGGTGACGGGTTACAGGGCTTGTACTATACGTAAACAACCCTGTCATCGCTATCACATAGATAACTGCACCAAAAGAAAACTATCAATAAGTTAATATGCGCAGATGTGTGAGTGTTAAAGAGTTGTACAGTGATATTGTTATATTATTCTATTTGGCTGCATTAAATATATTAATAACAGTACAACACTGACACTAAGAACACCTCCCTCTAGCTTCCGAGTAGTAGCACTCTCTTTCACTCATATATCGCCTGTAGGCGATAGAAAATGCTAGGAGTCTGGTTCCTTATTGGACTCCTTTCACTCCGATGTGAGGTGGCAATATTAGCCTATTTTAAACTATGAAACAAGAAGTTCCGTGACGAACTAAAAAGCCTACTTATCTTAAAATTTAAGATTCGTGCCAATGATTAATCTATCTGGATATATCTAGAATAATGACGAAATTAAGTTGCTAATATCGAAATTTCTAATTAGTTCGAAATGCTGTATACCTGGCATAATGTAGCCTAATAGAGCACTACAGTTGGCAGCCCTGGTGACTGAATATATTCTTAGTTCCATCTCTTAAGGTATAGAATACAAAATTTGGTTGGAGTCCAATGAATAGCATGGACGTTAAATGCAGTTAAACATTGGATCAAACAGCGCGCGTAAAATCATGTTGGCAACAATGTCATGCATGTATTGGTCAGAATTAATCTGAAATAATATGATCTACTGTTGTGGCAATTTTGAATGAAATCCATTAGTTAGTATAGAAGTTACATGTATTTTTAAATTGGACCTATCAGCAGGCTTAGAATCATGTTGGCAGCACTGACGTATATTAGTTACTCCAAATTCATCTAGAATGCCAGATACTATACGTGAGCAAAGTTTAGAGTTATTGGCTTGCATACTTTATGATATACTAGTTGAAACCCGTCAATACATGACGGTCAATAAGAAAATATTTACTGAAGAATTTTCTTATATACACTGAAGAAAATGGAAATTGCAACACCATGAAGGCATTGGTCGTTTGTGTTGATTTTCAAGATATGGAACGATGCCTTGTAGGTATGTAAACGATCAAAGTTTCAGACCCATTGGATTGTTGCTACAGGTCTCCCCACGTGATTGGTCGCGGAGGATTCAACTCCAGTATACGGACACCGGTGTAGCGTAGTTGACTTGCAGTCTGTGCAGTGAAGTGTTCCCCGTCAAACATGCCTCGACGACAGAGAAGAGCACGCTATCAACAACTGTCGCCGTTTGAGAAGGGTCGGATAATTGGGCTGTGTGAGGCTGGATTATCGCTAAGCACTGGCGCTGCACGTGTTGGCCGACAGGCATCTACGGTACAACGTGTATGGCAGCAGTGGTCAAATAAAGGTACCCACACTCGTAGACCTGGCACAGGCCCACAGCGACAGACAACTGTGAGAGAGGATCGCCGCATCATTCGGATGGCCCGGATGGAACCCCATGCAACAACAGCGCAAATTCGAGCAGCTGTGGCACCCCACGTTACACAACTAACAGTTGGTAATCGCCTGCGTGCAGCTGGCTTACGATCCCGTGTCCCTGCAGAAGGTGTTCCATTGACCCCACAACAGCGACGTGTAAGGCTGGCCTGGTGTCGAGAACGATCGACGTGGGTCGACGAATGGCATAGGGTCGTCTTTAGTGATGAATCGCGCTTCTGTCTTGCCCGCAGTGATCGCCAGAATCGTGTGCACCGACATACCGGGAAGAGGAGCCGCCCAGACCTTATTGTCGAGAGGCACACGGGGCCAACACCAAGCATTATGGTCTGGGGAGCTCTTGGCGTTAATGTGAAATCACAATTAGTGCCTGTTGAGGGCACTATGACTGCTCGACAGTATGTTGATAGGGTACTCAATCCAGTGGTTGTCCCTATGATGGCGAACATTGGTAATGGGATGTTTCAGCAGGACAATGCCCGGGTTCACACTGCACGCATCTCCAGACATCACAACCTTAGAATGGCCCTCCAGATCCCCGGACCTCAGCCCTATTGAGCATGTGTGGGACATGATGGGTCGACAACTGGCCAACCGTCCTCAGCCACCCATAACTCTGGAATAACTGACCCGTGCAGTGCAGCAAGCATGGGCCACAATTCCTCAGGAAGCGATCCAGGGCCTTATTGACTCCATGCCTCGCCGAATTCATCAATGTATTGCAGCTCGTGGTGGGCACATCCAGTATTGATTGTTGTCTAAACTTGCGGTCAGATTGCCCTGAAAGTGTAATCATGGAATCACAACCGAACACTCGTCCTGTATGTTCAATTGCAGCAATGTAGCACCACTCCTTCTGGATGTTGCAATTTCCATTTTCTTCATTGTACGTTCTTTGTACAATTATTTTTTGGCGCTATTGATACTTTAAGAGCGTCAAAAGATTCCAGAGTTCCCCATTGAGCTTTATTGATTGTGATAAAGTATGCCAAGCGAATCGGAAAATGTTGCCTCTTAAAAGAAATTGATTGGTTTATCCTATGGTGTTAAATCAAGTCGAAGGATTAGACCTCTCTGCCTAATTTTAACTGCACTTATTTCCAAATCCAAGCATTTTCATGCATATTTCTTATAATTAATATGGAATCAAATCGAAGGGTTAGATCATCCGCCTGATTTTAACTGCACTTATTATTTCCAAATTCAAGCAATTTTCGTACACATTTCTTATAATTAATATGGTAGTATTTATGAGCCCTTAGGAAACTTCAGTTTTCTAAGGAGCATAACTATGGGTCAATCGTTTGGAGTATGTGGAAGCAAATCACTTAATTCCAAGGAATTCAAGAATTCTGAGGAGTCTAATATATACAACTGGCCGCAAGAACCGTCGCTTATAATTTTGGAATATACATTAACGAAGAAATGCGATGATGTGCAATTCCATACATTTTAAAACAATATGGACCGTATGCATGTGGCACAGTGACATTGGCACCAAATGAAACCAAGGACATAGCATTTGTTGTACTGCCGATTATTCTCTCCTAAATTCCTTGAGGTATCATTTCCAGTGAAAAATTGTTGCAGTCTGTCAAATATTTTATATTTAGTAAGATCAATTTTGCCATTACAACACCAAAGGTCAAAGTAACCAAGCGTAGATTTCTCGCTACAGAAATACAGTGCAGAACAATGTTTACATTTGTTCGTCAAGGATCCTACACTGTACGGCATAATATCTGGAATTGTTTCTGAAATGGCATATTTATATTAGATTTTAAAAGTGGCTTCGTATTTTTCTTCGATTTCCCACTTTTTTGTGGCTAATGTTCTTTTTCGTCAAATGGATATATTTATTGTAGCATTTTTCTCCAAATTAGCGTCATATTCAATAACACTATAGTGGCCTGCATCAACGCAGCCGCCAAATATTAAATGGCACATAATACTTCCATTGCCAAAATCAACAGCGTGGTTAGAGTCATTGTTATGTACTCTAAACAAATAATCATTAAACAATAATATTCATTTATACAGTGAAGTTCAGATACTTTCATTCTCAAGTTTGTTGCTGATGAGAATGCGATGATACTGATCGCCAATAATAAAATCCTTATAATTATTCATGCCAACACCAATTTTTGCAATTTGCTTGCAGACGCAGCTCAGGATGACGTTCTGCATTTTGGAATAAACAGTACGAAACTGCTTTAAATAAGAAATTTCCATCACCTGTTGTAGGTACAATCCTTTGCATTTCCATGACAGTAAATTAAGCAAGGGAGCATACTTCGCCAACTACTGGAATGAGCATAGACTCACTTCGACAGCCACCGTAATGGAGAGTTTAAGGGTTAGACTATATGTTCAGTGCTTGTCAAAAATCGTATAAACACAGGGAAGCCAAATCTTAAGGCTAAATTCTGAGCTATCGCCCCGGATTCCGGGTTCGAACCCTGGTTTGCCAAGAAATTTAATTCTGGTCTGAGGACTGGTACGGGGTGCACTCTTGACGCAAAACTAAGGAGAGCAAGGTTAGATTCCTATTTCAACAATCTGGCATGTGGTTTTCCGTGGTTTGCCACGTCCACTGAAGGTAAATACCGGGATAGTTCCTAACTTAAAGCCTCGGTCGTCAATTCTCCATTCCCCACATGAATTACAAATGCACACATCAGTAAAGGCATCACAATAACCCAGGTTATCATAGAAAAATTTACACACACACCAAAGTAGACGGGCCTGAGTGACCACGATGTCTGAGTCCATCAAATGAATTATATTCGTCAATTGTGTCTCATGGCGAAAGCGATTGTGGCCATCTTTTATTTAATAATTTAAAAGTATATGGCAATGCAAATCGAGGATAATTCCTTACTCTACGGGAATAATAAAAGTAAAATATGTTAAGACAATGAATTACCAATAGCCAGAAAGAATAATTAGGAAATAGAAATACATGTCTGAGGTGAGATGTGAACTCCTTCGACTATGCTAAATTCATTCCTGGGTCCGCAATGTTACCCCTGAGCCACCCAGTCAACAGACTTCGAAAGCAATATTAAGTTACTTAAACAACAAACGAACTCAAACGCCTGTTGAAGTTCTTCAATCCCCTCTTTTTAATTCTAAAAAACAAAGATCACACTACGATACGGAGGATCCTTTATCCGCCATTTCTCTAGAAATGTAATTCTGGTCTGAGGGCTGGAACGGGGCGCACTCTTGAGGCAAAACTAAGAAGGGCAAGGTTCGATTCCCATCTCAACAATCTAGGATGTGCTTTTCCGTGGTTTGCCACTTCCACTGCAGGTAAATACCGGGATAGTTCCTAACTTAAAGCCTCGGTCGTCAATTTCCCATTCCCCACTTTAATTACAAATGCACACATCAGTACAGCCATCACAATAACACAGGTTATCAGAGAAAATTTGACACACACACACACACACACACTAAAGTAGACGGGGATGAGTGACCACGATGTCTGAGTCCATCAAATGAATTATGTTCGTCAATTGTCTCTCATGGCGAAAGCGATTATGGCCCTATTTTATTTAATCATTTAAAAGTGTATGGGAACGTAAATCGTGGAGAATTCCTTACTTTACGGGAATAATAAAAGTAAAATATGTTAAGACAATGTATTACCAATAGCCAGAAAGAATAATTGGGAAATAAAAATATGTGGCTGAGGTGGGATTCGAACTGCTCCCATTGGGCGATGCACAAATTAAGACTTCAGCGCTGCCATCTGGGCTACCGAATCACTAGAGTTGTAGCGCAATATTAAGGTACTTAAGCAACATTCACACTCAACAGTCAGTATAAGTTCTTCTACATTTCCCGTCCTTTATAATATTCTATTCCTGTTTATATCGTGGAAACTTCATATTCGATATTCCCTTCCTTTATTATAATTCTTATAAATAACTATTACATTAAAACGCGGTGGACATCCGCCATGTCTGTCATTAACCAAGGTGATTCTGCGCATGCGCTTGAGCCAATAATTTTGCAGTTTTGTTTATAAATTTAAAAATATATAATAACATATTTGTTTATTTGAAAGACACTCTGCAAATCTGCATGCCAAGAGCTTTCGTTAGAATGATTTACGAAGCCAATCGGTTAAGTCGTTTTCACAATCTCGTGTGTACAAAAAATAGCTTAGTGTTTTAAATATATAGATTGATATTAGGGTAACAAAAAAAAGAGACAGCACATATTAACAGTTGGCAACCCTGGTTGCTCTTAAGAATACGCATAGTCATAACTCTTATGGTATACATAGCACATACGAAATTTGGTTGAAATCCAAATGATAGTATGGAAGTTACATGTATTTAAATTTGGACCTCTCAGCAGGCTTAGAATCATGTTGGTAGCACTGACGTATATAAGTTACTCCAAATTAATATAGAATGTCAGGTACTATACGGGTGCATAGTTTAAAGCTGTCGGCTTGCATACTTTCTGATATATTGGTGTTTGGATAACATAAATTAAGAGCATTTATTAACAGTTGTCAGACCTGGTCGTTCTTAAGAATACGCTCAATCATATCTGGCTATGTACACATACAACATACGAAGTTTGGTTGAATTCCGATTGTTAGTGTAGAAGTTATATGCATTTAAAAATTGACCTATCAGCAGGCTTATAATCATTTTGGCAACGCTGCTATATATAGCCTCCTGGAAATTAAACTGCAATATTATTATCTACACGTGTGCCAATTTTGAAATAGCTCCCATTCATACCTTCCAAGATATCCATCATGGAGCTCAAATTTCAATTGCGATTTTTCAGCAGTTGGTAGCACTGACATCATTTTCAAATATGGCCGTTAGATATTCAGGTATAGATCTTTACTCCTACCAAATTTTGTTTCGATTGCTCCAGCCGTTTAGGAGTTGATAGGGGGGGACACACACAGACTGACAGACAGAAGGACAGACAGACAGACAGACAGAAGGACAGACAGACAGACATTTGCCCGATCTCATTAGTCTACTTTTTCCTCATTTTTGAAAAATGTGAAAAGTAGGCTAAAATAGGCTTATGAGATCACCTTTTGTCCGCGTGTTTGTGTGTGTGTGTGATGGTGTGTGTCCCCCCCAATAACTTCTAAACGGCTGGAGCGATATCAATGAAACTCGGTAAGTTCATTGCACTATTCCGGATGACCCCGACCGTCCCCTTCAAATTTTGTTACGTCTCACCAATCCAACATGGCGACTGTGCGAAATATTTTACCAGCATTCCATATCTCCGAAACTATTACAGATATCACCAGGGAATATTTTACGGTGTTAAAGGGAACTACTAGAAGTTCACCTATGTGACTTTTGAAAACCTGGTAACTAGAAAACCAACATGACGGACATGCAAAATTGCGACTTTTAAATAGAAGTTTCTCGCGATTTAACCAACCAAACGCAACAAAAACTGGTACAGTGTATGTTTATCCACATTGTAATGCACCGACATCTAACTTCGTTCAATGTTTACATAACCTCAAGATGGCGGCTGTGTGAAATATTTCACCGGTATTCTATATCTCTTAAACTATTAGCGGTATCACCCTGAAATTTTGTACGGAGATAAAGCGCACTACTGGAAGTTCATCTATACGACTTTCAAAAACCGGTTAACTACAAAACGAATATGGCAGACAAGCAAATTTGAAAATTTTAAATAGACCTTTCTGGCGGGTTAATGATCCAAACGCAATGAATCCTGCTACAGAAAATGTTTATACACATTGTAATGTACTGGTATGTAATTTACTTCAATTGTTTATAACCTCAAGATGGCGGCTGTGCTAATTTTAAAATTATTTTTTTTATTTCTTGTGTCGTAATCATGCGATCGAAGTGAAAGTTTGAATAATGAACCTACGCAATAATTTTCCTTCAATGGTACTTGACTCTATGGCCTATACATATAACAATCCAACATGGCGACCATCCGAAATATTTAGATGGATCTCAATATCTACGAATCTATTACAGCAATCAAACTGATTTTTTTAATGTTCATAGGGGCTATGAACATAAGATCACCTATAGGACTTTCAATAACCTGGTGAACACAAATCCAATATGGCGGTGACGCGAAGTAAAAATATTGACATGGTCGTTTCTCGTAATTTGAACATCCGCGTGCAGTGACACTTGGTACAGTACATCCTTAAACAAATGTTAATCCACCGGCACCGAATTTTCTTCAATTGTTTCCATAACCCCAAGATGGCACCTGTGCGAAATTTTAAAATCTCGTTTTTACTTCTTGCGTCTTTATAATGCTATTGAAGTTTGAATACTACACGTACACAATTTTTTTCATGTAACAGTACATACCTCTAAGACCTACATATATAAAAATCCAACATGGCGACCATCCGCAATATTTAGTCGGTTCTCAATATCTACGAATCTACTACAGCAATCTAACTGAGATTTTGTATGTTGATTGAGGCAATTAACATAAGTAGGATATTTGAAAATAGGCTGTATAGTTCTTGTCGGAACTTTTTTTTGTGTTTGGATTTAATTAATTTCTTAGGTAAATTAATAATTACTCCCACAATGCATTAAGTTTAATGCATTTGCGGGAGTATGTCGTCATTTGGATTGTTATACTTTCGTATGATTTTATTTTAATTCTTTAGATGACTGTTCGTTGGAAGGTTGAGAGTACTAATACTGTACTTAGGGAGATATGGAGCTGCGCCCATAATCAGTGGTATTTCCAGATCCTTTTAATTAGACCGATTGAACTGCGCCCATAGTCAAGTCGGCTGTTAGCCCAGGTTCGGTTAAAGGGGAAGTGACGGACTGTCTCCCACCACTCGCTTCTGCACTGCTGAGAATAAGAGGTAGTCCCCCGTCCCGATAAGCAGCTGTACTACGGGCCTCCGGGGGTGGCAGCTAATCACACTAACCACTACACCACAGAGGCGAATAATGATAGTAATAATAATAATGATAACAATAATAATGAACATCCAGAGCCTTTTTACAGTCATTGGAACGGATCAGGGTTGGAATGAATGAAGCCCCCATCTAGCGGCGAGGATAGGCATTGTGCTGGCTTCCGAAGCCTGTCGCACTCTTCTGGGACAATGATTAATGAATGACAGATGAAATGAAATGATATTGGAGAGTGTTGCTGGAATGAAAGATGACAGGGAAAACCGGAGAACCCGGAGAAAAACCTGTCCCGCCTCCGCTTTGCCCAGCTCAAATCTCACATGGACTGGCGAGGATTTGAAGCACGGAACCCAGCGCTGAGAGGCCCTCGCGCTGCTGCCTAAGCCACGGAGGCTACACTAATAATAAAACAATAATACATCTCTCTCTAATCCACCATAAATAACTGCCCCTCTAGTTTTGTTATACAATAAAAAAATATAATAATATTCTAAACGGTAAGATTACCTCAAACTAGATTATTAAACATTTGCAATAACAAAACTATTTTTAAAATATGGTTAGGTTGTCGAAAACATCCCAATGTACCAGTTAATGCTAATATTGCTAGAACAAAAATTAAATATTAGTCTGTTTTGAAAACTGTACCTGTTTTATGTATCCCAGGCCAACACTAATCTCATGTCCGCAATCTGGACAGGGTATATTTAGTTGTTCGCAATCTGGACGGTTTTTGACTTGTTCGCAATCAAGACACAACCGATTTGAAATGAGTCACTTCAAATTCACACCACTCGACACAACATAATTCGGTAGAGGGTTGGAGGGAGTGAACCTACCTTACCGCTCTCAATGGGCGCACTTCCACTGCCACTTTTGAAAGGTTTATGCTAATGACCAGGGTCACTAGTGAAGCTTGGGCGCAGTTCCATACAACCCTGTACTTATGCCTGTATGAGCTGCGAGTACTGATATAGAGTCAGCTAATTGGCTATTGACCATCGGGACTCACAGCGGCAATGGGTGTTATTTATGAGGTTCGCTCGGCCATGGCCAATCAGCAGTTGCTTCCGCGGGGTTAATAATATTAATAAAAAGTTTGAATGTTTTAAATTTTTAAATTTGAAGTTACTTGGAAATTTGGAAAAAGAGAAAAACCTCTAGTTAGGTAGGTTTTTGTAGAATGAAGATTTATAGACCTCTAGTAGGTTTTGAGGATTGAAAATAATAATAATAATAATTATTATAATAATAATAATAAAAAGCCTCAGTTGTGTAGTTTTATGGTTTAAGTGAGTCAAGTATATGGTGTGTAGGTGGATGGTGTAATTAATGATTTAAAATGTACAGAGCGGGAGTTTGAATTTAGAGTAGCTGTTCGCTGATTGGCTGGATATGTGCTGTCATTGGCTAATGGTTTACCGCTGATTAAATGTAACTTATTTGAAGTTAGAAATAATGTTGAATAATGATTGTTTATTGTTGAAAGGGTATAGTTACATTGTATTTTGATTGTTTTTTGTACTTGAGAGGTGTATTTGTTTTTTCCACGGTCCGTCGCGCACCATCCCAGGCGAGCGAGCTTGAGTTCGCCGCCCGGGCAGATACACGACGTAATCGGGTCCTGTGTTCGAGCGGCTCCCGAGCCACGTGCAAAAAGTGGTCAACGAGTTAGCGGATCAAGTTTTAAATGAAGCGATATTACTACCACCTTCTATTTGGAGGTAATAATAATATCGTATGTCCTTGAGTGCCGGGTGAAAGCTTTGTTATTTGGCACCCAGAGGGCACCTTGCATGTCAAATTTTGTTGTCCCTTGAAGCACTATGAAAGTCAAGGAAGGAGGTTAGAAATCTAAGCTCCTTGACACTATAGCGCTTTCTAGTAGAGAAATAAGGAACTTTGTGTTGGCGGAAAATCCCGAGATTCATTTTGCCATTATGAACACGGCCTACTTAATTCAAATGGGTTCTTTAACAGGCCAACATCGTATGACACGAGTGTCGTGATTTTTGCCGCCTTTCAAAAAAAATCACTTAACACGGCCAGGAGCGAACCTGCAAGCTTGGGGGTTAGTAATCCGACAGGATAACCTTTCACCCACCGTGGCATACGCCTTCGGAGGTATAAACTAGGGGCAAACACTATCAGTTACGACACCACGTAATGGTATTCTACAGCGCAACATGTTCATCTGAAGCCTACTTTGTTTCCCCTTGGCCCTCTAGTCATCATGTTGCTGGATCTACAGCTATTTGCTGCTGCGGAAAGGCGTGACTTGCACTGGGTAGCGCGCACGTGAGGATGATTTACAATTGGTGAAACTCTCTCCCTCCACCCACCACGTGCTCTCCCTCCTCTCTCCTTCACTCACTCGCGCCTGCAGCGCCCTCCCTCAGGGCTTCACTTGAACTTGCCGAGTTATATGTTGGTAACTTTTACAAACCCTAGAAAACTGAATGTAGCAGGACTACCAGAGTTTAGCGAACGTAGTTCCGGTCTTCATGATGTAAAGCCATCACATGATGCGGATTAAGAATAGAGATGGGGAAAGATCCTCTCACTCTTATCTCATGAGAAGATATGACCACTCTCAGTATTAAATGTGACTCACATTTTGACTGAGTAAGTGAATCTTGCAGATTTACGAGGAAACCTCAGTCCGAAAGGAATTCTATTAGCCTATGATGAGATGGTTATTCATCTCACTAGCCATTCTATGGGTTACAGTCGGTGTAGTGGTAAGAGATTCATTCTGCACGGCGATGTATCAGGGGCTAGATAAAGTTGATTCAAGAGTGCGTACGTATGAACTATAGGCAAAGCTCTTGTTTATTTAAAGCATTAGCTTGTTGTGTATTGTTTTTGTGTGCGTGCATTTCTCGATCTGATTGAATACATCCAGTCGAAAAAAAAAACCAATTATTTGTCACAAGCGAATAAACTGAAATCACAAGCGTGTGAAACAACATACCGATTTGTAACGTGCAAATAATGATTACCGGTTTAATCCAGGGAGTTTCAAATTATGAAATCCCTTACTAGGCCTACACCATGATCGCGTTTAGTAGCATTAAAACCACTTCCAATATTGTATGCTCGGGCCTACCCAAAACAGTTGCCAGCAAACTTCATGTCGGTCGCCCCTCATTTCCTATCGCCGCTGGTCGCGAGTGAACGTGCGCTAATCTCTAACGTATTAGCTTTTCGAAATTCGAATGCAATTCACTTTCAACACCAAGAACACAAGAAAATGCAACATTAACTTGAGTTCATTTTCTAGTATTTCTGGAGAGATGTATCCATGAATGTTTGGTGACGTAGACCTTATTATTAACCCACATTTTGGAAAAAAAAATCATCATTGTGCATCAAAACGTACTGCAGGCAGCTCAAGAAATCAGAAATCTAATCGTTGCCCTAAACACAGGGACTGGAGAGTGCAAGATGAATATAATATTCAAGCAGGGACAATTTTGGCGACTCAGTTGACCACTCGTTTCCATTCCGGATTGCATGTTGGTTTTGGAAAGAATGGTACACTGTTATCTCTAGATAGTCTTGCCGTATGTTTGGTGAGTGAACCGGGACACATTAATATGGGATGGCCTTACCGAGGGGTGTGGGGGTATTCCATACTCCCCAGTAGAACGGGGGGTCCGGGAAATTTTTTAAAAAATAGAAGCAAAATGGTGAGTTTTAAGCCATTTTTTAAGCCTCGCAAGTGACGGGAGGGGGGAATCTGGCACCATAAATTGTTAGTTCTACACACCTTTTAAAAATAAAAATATATAATTTTTCCTTAATGATAATTTTTTCTGGTCTACCATCTAGAAAGAAGTGTTAATAAAATACAATTTCAAATACTTCATAAAATTGTTTAATTGACCAATATCTAAGTCTAATTATCTTTTTGAAATACTACAAATATTTGTCTAACTACAAAAACAATTAGAGTACAAAAAAGCGATGTTGATTGTTGAAAAGTAACCGATTCATAAAAGATTCTTAAACGCATAAATTCATTACTATTTACATCTTACAGCCGTTTTCCGGGACATTGATAAAACCGGGCGGGACACCGGTACAAGAGAAAAATACCGGGACTGTCCCAGTCAAACCGGGACGTATGGCAAGGCTACCTTTAGAAGCTGGGAAAGTTCTGGTAACATGTGAGAACATAGAGCCAAATTGGGAGTACACTTGGATCACCAGAAATTATGCACAACGTACTGGTGAAACTATTCACGAGTTCTTTAATGTAATACAATACCAGACCCACAACCTCGTCGGTTTAAACTTTCAGGTAAAATATTCAGTGCTGCTGTGTTAGTACTGTTCGCTAGTATTTTCTAATTTCAGGATTTTCTATTTTAAATTCCAGATTAATAGAATGTTGTCAATCACGAGGGATTTGTTTCTTTAGTTCCTTCGTGGATAGATAGCTGTGGATTCAAAACTGAAATGGTACTGTAATTAAGAGAAAATGATGCACCAAATATTGTATAGGCAGTAGTTTTAATAATAAAATAATGCCTGTGGA
The DNA here is from genome assembly GCA_946902985.2 of Meconema thalassinum. Lineage (NCBI taxonomy): Eukaryota > Metazoa > Arthropoda > Insecta > Orthoptera > Tettigoniidae > Meconema > Meconema thalassinum. The sequence goes on along the minus strand of OX336388.2, from coordinate 991,091,905 downwards.
AACCTTCCATTAAAAAGAATAGCGTCGGCGGGGGAATTATTCTTTTCCAATTGTGTCACGCTGTCAGCCTGCTTGATTGGCAAGTTTGTCACGCGGGTAAGATATGCCTCGGCTCCATTAGCATCAGTCATCGTTCTACTCTCCGTGGTGACATGAGCTACTGTTACGCTTAGCTGTGCTATTGCCAAATATTATTCTTTTTCCAGTTCACAATTAATGGGTAACTTCTGTTTAATGCAAGTAGCGTGCGCAATGCTGCTTGACTTATGTCGGGACTGCACTCCGTCATCGCTGTGTACCCCTTCTCTTTCTGCAAGACTCCAGCTGCTGTAAACAACAAACGCTGGTGCAGCCAATTTCTTGTAGGAGACGGCCGTGAACTGAAGTCTGTATGCCGGAGGTAAAGGCCACTATGTCAGAAAATAAAAACTTCACAGGAGAGGCATTTGAAGCTCTATTTGTTTCTTAGGGTGCAGCGTTCTTGTTGACGTAGACCCTTGTCTGCTTTATTCTTTGGATTATTGACTTTGAAATTACAACACTATATTTAATAAAGTTGGTTGGTGGATGGTTCCTCAGTTTAGGGGCTTCGACAACGCGGTCATGTTGCCCCGTGTACGACAACGCGGTCATGTTGCCCCGTGTATTTTGGGTGTTTGTAGAATCTGTCTGATAACCGGTGTTAATTGTGATGACCGTATTAGTGTGTGTTTCTGTTTCTTAATTCAAATAGGAACTGCAGACTTTGGATTTCTCAAGTAGTTCCTACTTTGGCCGCCAAACACCACCATCAACAACTACTAGTTCAGAACTTGGCTACTAGACGCCACTGCAGTCGTCTCCTGGCACCGAACGAAGGAACCTGAGCGTTGTTTACACTTCTAACCTAATTTAGCTTCACACAAGTGTAATTAGTGGAAGGTTCTTTAACATGCCATAAATCTATGACATGGAACCGCCGGCTTTACTTCCCCTCCGAAGGAAGGAATACTGAGGAATTTTTAAGGCTCATAAAAATCCGACGACTTTGGCCGGGTTTGAACCCGCGATCTTGGGCATAGAAAAGTTACTGTAGTAAGGTTAATTTCGTTGTAACTTTTTTTAAACAATTTGTTCGGCATATAGAATTTAGGTACCTGCCCGGCATTAATTTGGAGTAAAATTGAGAAACCACGGAAAATTACCTCTAGGATGGCTGAGGGATGAATCAAACCCCCCTCATATCACTTCTGCCTCACGAGGCTGAGTGAATCCCGTTCCAGTCCTCAGACCAGAATTCAATTTCTCAGCAGAGTTGGAAATCGAACCCGGACCTCCACTATGACAGCAAAGACTGCTAATTTCTAAGTCTATCCTGATATAACATAGATAGGCTGATAAGCAGCAAAATGTTAAATCCAACCTTGCCTATAAGGAGTTGCAAAATGAAAGATACGGAGATCGGAGCCTCATTAAACGCTATTTCAACTCTCGCTACCGGTCCAACATGTTGCTCTTCTCCTCCAAGATTTAATTTTAAAAATAACTTGTGCAAGTTCCAGTTTTACGACATCCCAAACTCTTCCTTGGAGATAAAAGACTTATATTTAGAAACGCTACCAAGAAACTTGAGTAATCATGTCCTTCTTATTCGTAGATTGAAAATTAAACGTAGTCTTGGGGCGCAAACAGAGGAGCATTAAGGCAAAATGAACAGCGAGAAGCGAGCAAACTTTGTTTATCTGAAAGTGGAGGAAGAATATTTACAGCAGGGTTGGCGAAGAATATCACAATCTCGTGAAGTTTGGACTTGGTGTCTGCAAATACAATATGTGATGTTGTTGATTTCACATCTAGGTCATCTGCTCCTAATGGCATGGGTGAGTATGGAAATGTGTACATTTGAAGCCATTTTTTCAGTGATGTGTGTGTAGTTCTCACACTTTTCTCGTTAAAGAGCGGCTCGCCTTTCAAACCTAGCCGGGCGGATATGTTTACATTCCATGTCCGCGGGGATTCTAGGATTTCAGAGCGCGAATCACAGTGTTGTCAACTCTCCACCGTAGCCACCGAGTGCAAGCAGTGAGACTGAACAGAACTACGTGCAGCTGTGCAACACTGGACACTTGCGTGACACGCGAGCAGGTCGCCAGACCGGGCTCTGGGGTCCACGTGGAGTGATAGCAAGCATGTTATTGGTCAAGAACCATCAGCTATTGGTCAGCAGTGAACAATGGTTATTGTTGGCGCGTGCTACTGCCTAATATTTGAGTCACCGCTCGTTAACGAGAAAAGTGAGAGAACTATACAAACTAACATTTTATACTTTTCAGTCAACACTTTTTAGCCTACTTTCAATTTTGAAAAAATAGGCTTATGAGATCACCTTTTGTCCGTGTGTGTATGCGTGTGTGTGTGTCCCCCCTAATAACTTCTAAACGGCTGGAGCGATTTCAATGAAACTCGGTAATTTCATAGCACTATTCCGGGTGACCCCGACCGTGCCCTTCAAATTTTGTTACGTCTCACCAATCCAACATGGCGGCTGTGCGAAATATTTCACCTGCATTCAATATCTCCGAAACTTTTCCCGATATCACCCTGGAATCTTTTACGGTGATAAAGGGAACAACTAGAAGTTCACCTATGTGACTATTGATAAACTGGTATTTACAAAACCATCATGGCGGCCACGCGAATTTGCGATATTTAAATAGACGTTTCTCGCGATTTAACCAACCAAACGCAATAAAACTTGGTACAGTATATGTTTATACACATTGTAATGCACCGACATCTAACTTGGTTCAATTGTTTACATAACCATAAGATGGCGGATGTGCGAAATATTTCACCTGAATTCTATATCTCTGAAACTATTAGCGGTATCACCCTGAAATTTTGTAAGGAGATAAAGCGCACTACTGGAAGTTCATCTATAAGACTTTCAAAAACCGGTTAACTACAAAACAAACATGGCGGCCAAGCGAATTTGAAAATTTTATATAGATCTTTCTCGCGATTTAATGTTCCAAACGCAATGAAATCAGGTACAGGAAATGTTTATATGCATTTTAATGCACTGGTATCTAATTTAGTTCAATTGTTTACATAACCTCAAGATGGCGGCAGTACGAATTTTAAAATTAAGTTTTAATTTCTTGTGTCGTAATGATGCGATCGAAGTGAAAGTTTGAATAATGTACCTAGGCAATAATTTTCCTTTAATGGTACATGCCTCTATGGCCTATACATTTAACAATCCAACATGGCGACCATCCGAAATATTTAGACGGCTCTGAATATCTACGAATCTATTGTAGCAATCAAACTGATTTTTTTGTGTTCATAGGGGCTATGAACTTAAGTTCATCTATAGGACTTTAAATAACCTGGTGATCAAAAATCCAACATGGCGGCGACGCGAAGTATAAATATTCACTTGGACGGTTCTCGCAATTTAACCATCCGAGTCCAGTGAAACTTGGTACAGTAAATCCTTATACGAATGCTAAACCACTGGCATTTAATTTATTTCAATTGTTTCCATAACCGCAAAATGGCAGCTGTGCAAAATTTTAAAATTTCCTTGTTACTTCTTGTATCCTAATCATGCGATTGAAGTTTGAATGCTACACGTACACAATAATCTTCATGTAACAGTACATAACTCTAGGACCTACATATATAAAATCTAACATGGCGACTATCCGAAATATTTAGTCGGTTCTCAATATCTACGAATCTATTAAGGCAATCAAACTGAAATTTTGTATGTAGATAGAGGCAATTAACATAAGTAGGATATATGAAAATAGGCTGTATAGTTTTTCACGGAACTACTTGTTGCTATATTAGATTAGCCGCGGTGACTATATCCCGGGTTGGACCGGGGTGGCTCACTGGTCAAGCTGTTTGCTTCTCACCAAGATAGACTGGGTTCGATTTCCGTTAAAGACATGTGAGTTTTTCGAAATGATATACCGCGTCCTGTCTTTCGTATTCCACCCAAACGGAGGTTCCGTAATTCATGATCGCGAGATTAACGTTCACGTAAAACTACCAGGTTTCTTCCCATTTTATAAACCTGGTGAATCAGCAGCGCCTAATAATATTGTTTTATGCAGCCGAATTATCGCGTGGTGTCAGGAAGGTCGAAATTTATCTGCCTGCACCCGATATGGTACTAATGCACTGTAAGCATAGCTCGCAAACGATACGCATCATTATTATTTATCCCTCGTAATTAGTTCGTAGTCACCGGGTGAGTTAGCCGTGGTCATTACGGCATGACTGCTGGCAGTCGCTCACATCCGGGAGGCGAGGAGGTTCGAATTACCCCGCCGGCAACCTTGAAGATGATCTTCTGTGGTTTCCCATCTTCCTTCCAGGAAAATGCCGGGATTGGCCCCTAACTATTGTACCCATGTGAGTAATCTCCATGGAAAATATGCTTCCGCCTCCAGCTAGCATCAGGACTCGGGCGTGTACCGTTCCCCCATTGAGCAGTTGCATACTTTGGATTTGAAACTAAAAGGTATCAACTCTACAATGATAAGGCACAACTCTATTCTAAGACTTTAATACAGTAATAAAATCATGGCTTCAAACAAATAAAACAATCCCAACAAACATAAAATAAAATCAAACAAAAATTACTTCCACAATCCACTAATATTAACATAATATCTTCATAATAAACTCATATCATAACTCAAACCTTTACCCTTATCAACTTTACAATTCATTCTAGTGCGCTGATGCACATACAACTTCAGAAACAAACTGTACTGTAATTCTTATATCATCCAATGTGACTTCTTTAATTTCACAAAATTACTTATTCCTTAAACCTCGTCTTAATTTGACAATTATGTGTGCCGTGTGTGTTTGATCTTTCTCTTCCCACCAAATGCTTTACATGCATTAGCCTATTCAGGTGTCGCACAACAGTCTACGTGCAACTCCATAATTATGTAAGCTACCCCTACACTTCCTCTCTTTATATAGCTCCACTGCATGCCGTTGTGATTTCATCTTAAAACTTTAGTTAACGCTGTGTCGGACGGTACTATTAAACTACCCTTGCGCGCGTAGCCTGTGGCGTTAGTAACCAACTTCTGAAAAAGGTGTCAGTGACAGTAACAAATTCAACTTCCAACCCTTCGTTAGAATGCTAAAATCATGAACCATCAGGGTGATCTATAATTACCAATGTGTTATTAAACCACATGACATCATTACTCACTATAACAATGTTTCTTTCAATGCAAGCAAGGTCTTAAATCTTTCCTCTCAAAACGCTAGCCTTCATGGTACGTTTAGCGACCCAGCCCCTTGGAGCTGTCTGTATACAATGGAACGGAGTAGGGGTTGTTCACAGCTGTAAACCGACCCTTGTCTCCCTGATTCCTGGACTTCATCTCCCCAAGCAGTATTACTATTTTTAAAGACAATACCGTGGTCACAGTGACACACATATCCCAATGGATTTAAACTGAATATTATGCAAATAGCTATTGGATGAGCTTTAACATTTATTCCTACCCTGAGGATATAATAATAACTGGCTCCAAATCGGTCCATTTCAACATGAAGGCACGAGATTCATAAAAACATTGGTCTAGTAGGATAACCGGTATCTTAAATAAATGCTGCGGTCAGCCCACATGCTGCCGTCATAAGATTCGCTTCACACGAGCCGAATCACTCAATAATAAGTTCTCGGGCGATCAGATAGAATGCAGAGGTGTCCAACGTTCTCCTCTCACCTATCACAGGATTCGAACCCGGAACATTCCATATCCATCATCAGAGTTAGGGTCCAACACTAATTACACTCTGGCACAAAGCACATATCCCAGTATACACACGGCATACGAGATTTCATACGTCGAATAGAATACCTGGTTCCATGACCAAATGTTATAATCTTCGTCCGTTAATTATTTAGAGAAATCTATCAATTACTCTATTAGCTTTTACACAAGCTGCAAATTCAATTCACTAGAAAGCTTTTCCATTTCCTTGCATAATTATATTCCCATTAATACAATATATTTAATATTAAACTCTCTTCTCAATCCCTTAATGTAATCTTACTGTATAATCTTACTGCTTAGATCGATAAGTCTTCCAATTAGCGTAAATATTTCTTGCTTACCACATTTTTCCTGATGCATTCATTCATACCTTTTGTTATTCATTATTATTATTATTATTATTATTATTACTGACATAAATCACCAAAATCCGACACAACTTAACCATCTTAAAATCCGAACAACCGTGTTCGTTACGTTACATTTACATAACTGATTTGCCATTTTATTAATAGTGGTAACGATTAATCCACTCACTGATGTAACAACATCCCAACTCTACTAAAATCAACACAATAATAATTAAACCTGGAGGGTCTACCTCCTAATACTGATTTTTACTGGCATCTTTATAACTCTGAAATCACATTACATGCAGTGGCCTATACTTCTACATAATCATAATTTGTGGGGTACTCACATATATAGGCTCATCATGGTGGCTCCAACCACTTATATCCTTCCGGGCCGCCTGCCATATGCAGATTTAGTGCGACATTTGCATCTTGAATATACACATTTTATGATACATTTCTCTCACCAACCGCACGGCACTTTTCATTTCCATAAAGAAGCTATTGCTTCCAAGACACATGACACTTTATGACACTTATTATACCATTAAATTAAAAGATTTTTCACAAATTATTTACACATAACACGCGTCACTTTTTACTCTTTTCATTGGTTGAAATTCCCCGGCAAAATATTAGAAATGCTGGCGTCGACGGCATCTTCCGTGCTCCTACCAACTCCTGATTGAAAGTCTGGTTCATCTGCCTCCGGAATTCACCAACAGTCTATCAATAATCCTACGGTTAACTTCCTGCTTTGCATAAATATGCTTACTTCCGTCCTGAGCGTTACTATTTGGTATTCTTAAGACATTACCAAATGCTTCGTAAAGTTTCTCCCAGCGCATTCCAGCGTAATAAGACATGTATAACCAGTCAATCTATTATACACTGCGCTTAACATTGTACATAATTTTTACACAGCTTATTACCTTCAATAGTTTTGCAACTTATATCACATGGTACTTCCTATGTGAACACAAACCATTGTTCGTACTGCTGACATCACCTGAAGCACGACTTTCCTTAATAAAGCCTTCTAAAGGTTTTACTGCGCGGCTTCCCAAGTTGAAGTCCGGGCCTCCTTCCTTGACTTCGGTAATACGCATTTCACACAATAACGTTCGTTGATTACAGTACTTCTTATTATTTCATGACCATGCATGATTATCTTCTCACTTGGTGCATTACGATGTGCGGTGACTATAATGGTTAACACTCAAATGTTCAAGTCTTTGTTTGAGCGTCCTTTCCTGAGCCGGACCGACATACGTTCCGCGCTCGAGTCTGTTCAAAAACAACTGTCTCCGACTGTCTGACAACGACTGACTTCTGCTAAGGGTCAACTCCCTTATATTGGTTTCACACAAAAAGTAGAAGTAAATTTCCCGCGCTATCTCAACTCCTCTCCCAGCGTGATTCTGGTCTCGAAACCATGCTCATCGGGTTCCTTTTTCTTCACTGATCCCAGAACTATCTGCGTGCTGAAGGATCGATCGGCCAATTAATTAATATTAATTGCTTTTCCCATGGCTTGGGGACGCGGTTTCAGTGGGAATCCCTGGCGACATCGTCAAACCCAGCCGCGAACATCCATCGTCCTGTGTCCCTACGCACTCCATTAAATATGCGTCAATTTCGCAGATTAAAGGCTCTAAAATTAGCCTCCTGGCCAGAGATTCACCTGTGTGCAACTCTCATGTCATTGCGTTACTCCAATTACGAGTAATCAATGATTTTCCTTGGGATCTTCTCATCCCACTCCCATTTTCCTTCTCAAACGGGGAAGAACCTGGTCATTATTCAACCCCCCGACCCCTTCCAGGCGACTTAACTAGGTCAGCGAGATTGACACGGCTCCAAGAGTCTCCTACTATTCTGGGACAATTAGTAAAACGTCAAACTCTCTACTTCTGCGTTCTAAGTCCAGCATAGCCTACTCCAAGTAGTCCAATAATGCTGCATTCCGCTCCTTTTCCCTACATTATTTTAATAAATAATGTCATTATCAACTGAAATCACACCAGTGATTAAATATATACTTTCCTCTAGGGGTTTTTACAATGAAACTCCCTCAACAGATCTCGGGTTCGTTCCCTGGTGGAACCTTTATTCTGAGATCACAGTCTCTGAGATCCACGTTCGATATCAGTCAGCATAACCCCCTCGGGTTCCTATTCCCCTTGCAAAACTTATAGAAGTCAATTGCAAGTGACTTTCTGTAAGTAACCAGCTGACTGCCTACCACTGTCTGTGTTTACATTAGGGGTCCTTCACCTCGTCTGGCTGCGAGTAGGTTTGACTAGCTCCCCCTTCCACACTGCGCTCAGCTCTAAGCTGTTCATTCTCTTGACGGAGGGCTTCATTTATGTCCTCAACTTCCCTTGCCGCTTCGACCATTTCTTAGTAAAGTTCTCGCAGGCACTGGCATTCTTGTTGTTTGTCCCTTACACTGGGCAAGCTGTCGGCTTCTCGTTCCGTCTCGCCACGTGAACTTTCAGGTCTGACTGCCTGGCTGACTTCGCTATCCACGTTCAGTTGGGTGTGCGCTGCTAATACTTCTTCTTGTTCGTCAAATTCTTCTGGCGAATGGTAAATTTTTAAGTTGGCTGCATTCATAACGGCCTCGTTTCCTGTTTCTAAATGCCTTATTCTGTACGCATTGTTTTGTAGGTCTCTAATCACCTCGAACGGGCCTGTTCTAACTCATCCCACTTGTATAGTATCTGATTATACCATACATAATCTGTTGCCAATGCCTCTGCCTCTCTGTATATTGCAGTTCCCCTTGCTAAGCGTCCCTCGAAGTAATCGATCATCATCTTCAACCACGGGTCTTCGCGTTGTAGGTTGGTAAGATTCCTCAAGTCATCCAAGGTCTTCTGATCTCGATTCTCAATCTGGACAGCTAGCGCTTCCTCTTCTCTAGGGTAACGGCTTAATATGTCCGGTATTACATTTTCTTTCCCTGGACAGTATTCTATTTCCACATTGAATTGCTGAATATACAGGGACCATCTTGTCAACCGCTGGCTAGACAAGTCTGTCTTTAACAGAAATGTTAAAGCTTTATGGTCTGTTCTGAGGACTATTTGAAAGCCATACACGAGTTTATGCCATGATTGCAACGCGTACAAAATTGCAAGTAACTCTATCTATGTAATCGTGTAGTTTTTCTCATGGGCTTTCAACCTCCTACTTATTAAGGCAATAAAAACTTCCTTTTCAGGCTTATCAACCTTTTCCTGGAATAGCATCGCTCCTATACCAATACGTGATGCATCCGTCTGTATAATGAATTTCTGGGTATAATCCGGGTATCCCAGCTTCAAAAGCATTTGTTTTGACCTCACGAATGCTTCCTGACATTGCTCCGTCCAATTCCATCTGCCGTCTTTCTTCAATAGGTCCTGCAGGGGTGCTACTGTCGCAGTATAGTTTGGGCAGTGGTTCGAAAAGAATCCAATTACTCCCAAATACTGTCGGACGTGCTTAACTTTCGTGGGTCGAGGGAAATTTCGAATTACCTCCAATTTATCTGGATTAGGCTTAACTCCATTTGCATCAATAACATGCCCTAGGAATTTAACTTCCCTCTGACAGAAGTGCGATTTCTTGTTATTAACCTTAAAGTTAGCTTCTCGAAGGTCATCTAGCAACTTCTTCAGGTCTCTCATGTGCTCCTCCAGAGATTCGGATGTGAGTAGAATGTCGTCTACGTATCTGATGGTACTCTCTTTCACATCATCGGATAGATTGCGATCTAACGCTCTTATCAGTGCTGAACCAGCTGTTTTCAAACCAAAAGGTAGCCTTAAAAACGTGTACGTGTGTTGATCAAACATGAATCCTGTCAACAGACTAGTTATCTTCTCTAATTCAAGATGGTGGAAACTGGAAGTGATATCCAAGTTTGTGAATACGGTCTTCCCTTTGAATTTCCTGAGGATCTCTTTAATAGGTGGTCGAACTCCGGAATAACCTTCATATTTAAATGTCTCAGGTCCAGACATACTCTGACAGTCCCGTCTGTCTTAGGTACGATTACCAATGGACTTACATAAGGCGTAGGTGTCTTCTCAATAACACCGGCCTCCAAAATCTCCTGAATTGCCTCTTTCACCTCGGCATAATGCTTTTCGGCTATAGGGTAGGGTTTCTGCCTAAATGGTGTCCAATCACTGACTTGAAAAGCATAAGTGAAGTTCTTTATACGACCAGGTCTCGAATCAAAGACTTCCTTCTTTTCCAGTAATAATTTCCATAAATTTTCTTTCTCTTTTAGCCCAATGTTTGCTTCTTCTAGTTTTTCCGAAATATATTCTTCCAGTTCGGGTTCCAGATCTTTCTCCATGTCTGTGGCTAGTGTTTTCAGTTCTTATTCTAACTGCTCCATAGCTAACACTTCTTCCTCCGCCACGTCTCTGTATGTATGCCATACTTGTTCATCTGATCCTGGTTCGTTCTGATTGAGTGCGACCTCCAAGCCTTCGGCTTCCTCATTCACATGGAACATAACCCTGTCCTGTGCTAGGTCTATTATCACTCTGTATTCCCTTATAAATTCTGCCCCAATAAGTAGGTTATAAGGCAGTTTGTTTACTAATAGAAAACTCTGTGAGAAAATAGAGCCTCCTATCTGTAAATCTAGGAATACCTGATATTTACATATCATCGTTCTGTCTGGAATTACCCCTTTTATTTTGACACTAGAGATCGGTATTTTCAAAACATTCTCTCTCTGGGCTATTTCATTATATAAAGCTTGTGTCATAAGGCACACTGTTGAACCCGTGTCTAACAGACTTCTTATTTTCAATCCTGCCACTCTTACTATTATAATAGGCAATTCTCTCTTGACCATGACCTGTGATCCTCCTGTATCCTCGATTAGCTCTTCTGGTTTGGCTATCCAATTGATGATGTTAACTGACTTCCATCCATCAGTCTCGAACTCTTCTAATTTTGTAGTTTTTTTCTATAGCGCCAGTTCCCTTAGAATTTCTTCTCTCTTGTTCGCTGCGCTGTACCTCCAAACTCTTAGCTCCATCTACATATCTGTCTGGCGATGTCCTGTTCTGCATAACTTCTTGCCAGCGGACTTGTTGCTTCTGGGGCTCATCTCCCTTTCCTCGAGGTATCGCAATGAAGCGTGATATCGTTCCTCTACCTCGTCATCGAAGTTACTTCTTCTTTCCTGGGGTCTCCAATTTCTATTGTTGCCTTCTCGGCCATTGTTACCTCCATTGTTTTGGTACGGTCTACCCCTGGTATTCTGCTTATTCCACGAATTTCGGCCTCTTCCTCCTCTACTAGCATTCCCTTTGTACTTCGGCTGCCATCTTCTGGGTTCCTGTTCCCATTGACGTCCGTTGGAATCTAATGTTTCAGTGCTCGTAGCTTTGTTGTTCCTTGGAGCTTGATGTTGGTCAGTCTGCGTGTTTGTCACGTGTACCTGTTCCACGGTTCGATTCTGACGCATCGTATTGGCTGTTGTGAGGTCCAGTTGTCTAAGAACTGTCTCCATTTCCATAGCAGTTTTCGCATTTGCCGAGATTAGCAGTCTTTGGATCTCGTATGGAAGCTGCTTGGCGATAGCAATACATAGCTCCAGCTCGCTAGGTTTTTGATCAAGTTCTTTGAACCTACACATTTGAGATATGAAAAACTCTGCGTACTTCGTTGGGTTGTTGGTGCTGTATCTTTTGGAATACAAATCCAATCTCAAATTTTGCTGTGTGGCTGGATCCCAGTACCGTTTCAAAAATGCCTCCCGAAACTCCTCAACAGTATCGAAAGTATACCGGAAACTGTGAAACCATAATGCACATTCTCCCTCTGTTAGTTTCTCAATGGCTCGTAGCCTGCGCTCTTGCGGTATCCGCGCGTCATTCAAATATTCAGACACTTCCTTCAACCAATATTTTGGTGTCATATTACAGTGGCTACCTGAGAATTTCCTTGGTTTCTCTTCGCTTGCCCTGATTACGTTTATCATCTGGGTGTGCATAGCATTTTCATGTGGCGTTGATGCTGCAAATGGTGCACCTGGCGTCATATAAGTACTTTCGCCTGGGCCTGTAGCATTCCTGATTATAGGTTGGGTTTCTAAGTCTGCCCACCTTGTTTTCCTCATATCTTCCATGCTGCCTTCACTTGACTTAGGATCTTTCATAAGGGTTGCCTCCTGTGCGATTATCCTAGTCTCCATTTGATTGTGGCGCATCTCCGCTCTTTCCAGTCGAGTAATTACCTCCTTCTCGATTCTGGTAAGCCTATCTCGATTTTCCTCGGCCACTTGAAATATTGTCTTCTTGTCTTCTTTCAGGCTTTGTTTGATATGGGAGATTTCATCCTCTACATCTTCCTTAATTTGAGCAAGGGTCTTGTCGCTTGCCTCTGTCTTCTGGCCTTCTCTCACTTCGAGTTCTTCTCTCAATCCTTTGATTTCCTCTCGAATGTGTCCATTAATCTTTGACATTTCATTCTGGACCTTAATGATCTCACCTCTATTCTCCTCTTGCCTTTTGTTAACTACAACAATGTCACTTTGAACTTGGTCCAGTTCTTGATGAACTTTGCTCATCTGACCTTTCACGTTGCTTACCAGCTCTTTACTTTCATTAGCGATAGCCTTAATCTCGCTTATTTCCTGACATTGATCTAATATGTTCTGATCCTGTTTCTTGAGATCACCGTTAATTGCTCTGGCATAGCTTTTCAATTTCTGGTCCCATTTAGAGTCGTTCTCTTCTGACCTCTGATCTACCGTTCTCGTAAATTCTGAAAACTGTTTCGCTTGGCGTTCGAGATTCGCCTCATTTTGGATTTGAATATCCTTAATGTCATTAGACAGCGCATCTAACCTACTGTTGGTTTCATCCTGCGCATGATTACACGCTTGTAAATTACTTTCGAGCTTGGCTTCTATAGGCTCGAAACGTTTATCTGTTTTAACCTGCATTTCTGATATAATGCTTACAACAGTTTCTGTTACTTCGGTCTTAATCGTTTCCGGCATTTGACCTAGCTTATCATTTAATTCAACCAGATTAGCATTCATTGCAACCTGATTTGCATTAATTGCCTCCTGATTGGCATCTAAACGAGTGTTTATTCCATCCTGGAAAACCTTAGCTTCCAGCTTGTTCTGTTCATTCACAGCGTCAAAATGCAGTCTTAACCCTGCAATAACCTGCAAAATCTCCTCTGTGCCTGACATTTTTACAATAGTACACTTTGAGATGCAGGCAGGCTTCCTGGAAACAGGTGTGGATATGTTTTGAAGAGAGACACCAAACACTGCACACATATTGTAAGATCGTACAAAACCTGTTAATTCTATGATAAATTGTGGATTTGGTATGTAGCGCTCGTACCCTTGGGTAATTCTCTTCTCAATAGAGAGATTCGCGTTACATGAAAAGCCTACTGAACTCAACAATCACTCAAACGCAGTTTGAGGCAAAAAATAATTACTATTGTTTTCCCCATGAAATACCATAAAAATCTATGGGGTTTCCCTAAATCCCATAAGCTCCACAAACCTGGGCGCCATGATAAATGAAATATACCACGGGAGGTGGTCCTCGTTAAGACATTGCAGCAACCATCCAAGGTCTCAGTTGTACTGTCGAATGCCCCACTTGGGTCTCGCCATGATAAATGAAATAGGTTTCATGCTTTGCCCACACACGGGCGACATGATAAATAAAATACATACCTGCGCCTATGGTGACCTGTATTTTAAACTGGCCCCACATATCGGCCCCATGATAAATAAAATAAGCATGTACGTGTGTTTATCAAAATGTATATTGTTTGTATCGGAGCTTAGCTATGGTTAGGTGCGGTCATCCCATAATTCACGTTAATTGTTACTTTAATAGAGTTGTGTGCACTAAATCTAGACCGACTTTAGTTATACCTATAGCTCAAATCACTATACAGGACATCAATTTCCATGTACCCATGTGAGTAATCTCCATGGAAAATATGCTTCCGCCTCCAGCTAGCATCAGGACTCGGGCGTGTACCGTTCCCCCATTGAGCAGTTGCATACTTTGGATTTGAAACTAAAAGGTATCAACTCTACAATGATAAGGCACAACTCTATTCTAAGACTTTAATTCAGTAATAAAATCATGGCTTCAAACAAATAAAACAATCCCAACAAACATAAAACAAAATCAAACAAAAATTACTTCCACAATCCACTAATATTAACATGATATCTTCATAATAAACTCATATCATAACTCAAACCTTTACCCTTATCCACTTTACAATTCATTCTAGTGCGCTGATGCACATACAACTTCAGAAACAAACTGTACTGTAATTCTTATATCATCCAATGTGACTTCTTTAATTTCACAAAATTACTTATTCCTTAAACCTCGTCTTAATTTGACAATTATGTGTGCCGTGTGTGTTTGATCTTTCTCTTCCCACCAAATGCTTTACATGCATTAGCCTATTCAGGTGTCGCACAACAGTCTACGTGCAACTCCATAATTATGTAAGCTACCCCTACACTTCCTCTCTTTATATAGCTCCACTGCATGCCGTTGTGATTTCATCTTAAAACTTTAGTTAACGCTGTGTCGGACGGTACTATTAAACTACCCTTGCGCGCGTAGCCTGTGGCGTTAGTAACCAACTTCTGAAAAAGGTGTCAGTGACAGTAACAAATTCAACTTCCAACCCTTCGTTAGATTGCTAAAATCATGAACCATCAGGGTGATCTATAAATACCAATGTGTTCTTAAACCACATGACTTCATTACTCACTATAACAATGTTTCTTTCAATGCAAGCAAGGTCTTAAATCTTTCCTCTCAAAACGCTAGCCTTCATGGTACGTTTAGCGACCCAGCCCCTTGGAGCTGTCTGTATACAATGGAACGGAGTAGGGGTTGTTCACAGCTGTAAACCGACCCTTGTCTCCCTGATTCCTGGACTTCATCTCCCCAAGCAGTATTACTATTTTTAAAGACAATACCGTGGTCACAGTGACACACATATCCCAATGGATTTAAACTGAATATTATGCAAATAGCTATTGGATGAGCTTTAACATTTATTCCTACCCTGAGGATATAATAATAACTGGCTACAAATCGGTCCATTTCAACATGAAGGCACGAGATTCATAAAAACATTGGTCTAGTAGGATAACCGGTATCTTAAATAAATGCTGCGGTCAGCCCACATGCTGCCGTCATAAGATTCGCTTCACACGAGCCGAATCACTCAATAATAAGTTCTCGGGCGATCAGATAGAATGCAGAGGTGTCCAACGTTCTCCTCTCACCTATCACAGGATTCGAACCCGGAACATTCCATATCCATCATCAGAGTTAGGGTCCAACACTAATTACACTCAGGCACAAAGCACATATCCCAGTATACCCACGGCATACGAGATTTCATACGTCGAATAGAATACCTGGTTCCAAGACCTAATGTTATAATCTTCGTCCGTTAATTATTAAGAGAAATCTATCAATTACTCTATAAGCTTTTACACAAGCTGCAAATTCAATTCACTAGAAAGCTTTTCCATTAATTCCCATTAATACAATATATTTAATATTAAACTCTCTTCTCAATCCCTTAATGTAATCTTACTGTATAATCTTACTGCTTAGATCGATAAGTCTTCCAATTTGCGTAAATATTTCTTGCTTACCACATTTTTCCTGATGCATTCATTCATACCTTTTATTATTCATTATTATTATTATTATTCTTACTGACATAAATCACCAAAATCCGACACAACTTAACCATCTTAAAATCCGAACAACCGTGTTCGTTACGTTACATTTACATAACTGATTTGCCATTTTATTAATAGTGGTAACGATTAATCCACTCACTGATGTAACAACATCCCAACTCTACTAAAATCAACACAATAATAATTAAACCTGGAGGGTCTACCTCCTAATACTGATTTTTACTGGCATCTTTATAACTCTGAAATCACATTATATGCAGTGGCCTATACTTCTACATAATCATAATTTGTGGGGTACTCACATATATAGGCTCATTATGGTGGCTCCAACCACTTATATCCTTCCGGATCGCCTGCCATATGCAGATTTAGTGCGACATTTGCATCTTGAATATACACATTTTATGATACATTTCTCTCACCAACCGCACGGCACTTTTCATTTCCATAAAGAAGCTATTGCTTCCAAGACACATGACAATTTATGACACTTATTATACCATTAATTTAAAAGATTTTTCACATATTATTTACACATAACACGCGTCACTTTTTACACTTTTCATTGGTTGAAATTCCCCGGCAAAATATCAGAATTGCAGGCGTCGACGGCATCTTCCGTGCTCCTACCAACTCCTGATTGAAAGTCTGGTTCATCTGCCTCCGGAATTCACCAACAGTCTATCAATAATCCTACGGTAAACTTCCTGCTTTGCATAAATATGCTTACTTCCGTCCTGAGCGTTACTATTTGGTATTCTTAAGACATTACCAAATGCTTCGTAAAGTTTCTCCCAGCGCATTCCAGCGTAATAAGACATGTATAACCAGTCAATCTATTATACACTGCGCTTAACATTGTACATAATTTTTACACAGCTTATTACCTTCAATAGTTCTGCAACTTATATCACACGGTACTTCCTATGTGAACACAAACCATTGTTCGTACTGCTGACATCACCTGAAGCACGACTTTCCTTAATAAAGCCTTCTAAAGGTTTTACTGCGCGGCTTCCCAAGTTGAAGTCCGGGCCTTCTTCCTTGACTTCGGTAATACGCATTTCACACAATAACGTTGGTTGATTACCGTGCTTCTTATTATTTCATGACCATGCATGATTATCTTCTCACTTGGTGCATTACGATGTGCGGTGACTATAATGGTTAACACTCAAATGTTCAAGTCTTTGTTTGAGCGTCCTTTCCTGAGCCAGACCGACATACGTTCCGCGCTCGAGTCTGTTCAAAAACAACTGTCTCCGACTGTCTGACAACGACTGACTTCTGCTAAGGGTCAACTCCCTTATATTGGTTTCACACAAAAAGTAGAAGTAAATTTCCCGCGCTATCTCAACTCCTCTCCCAGCGTGATTCTGGTCTCGAAACCATGCTCATCGGGTTCCTTTTTCTTCACTGATCCCAGAACTATCTGCGTGCTGAAGGATCGATCGGCCAATTAATTAATATTAATTGCTTTTCCCATGGTTTGGGGACGCGGTTTCAGTGGGAATCCCTGGCGACATCGTCAAACCCAGCCGCGAACATCCATCGTCCTGTGTCCCTACGCACTCCATTAAATATGCGTCAATTTCGCAGATTAAAGGCTCTAAAATTAGCCTCCTGGCTAAAGATTCACCTGTGCGCAACTCTCATGTCATCGCGTTACTCCAATTACGAGTAATCAATGATTTTCCTTGGGATCTTCTCATCCCACTCCCATTTTTCTTCTCAAACGGGGAAGAACATGGTCATTATTCAACCCCCCGACCCCTTCCAGACGACTTAACTAGGTCAGCGAGATTGACACGGCTCCAAGAGTCTCCTCCTACTATTCTGGGCCAATTAGTAAAACGTCAAACTCTCTACTTCTGCGTTCTAAGTCCAGCATAGCCTACTCCAAGTAGTCCAATAATGCTGCATTCCGCTCGTTTTCCCTGCATTATTTTAATAAATAATGTCATTATCAACTGAAATCACACCAGTGATTAAATATATACTTTCCTCTAGGGGTTTTTACAATGAAACTCCCTCAACAGATCTCGGGTTCGTTCCCTGGTGGAACCTTTATTCTGAGATCACAGTCTCTGAGATCCACGTTCGATATCAGTCAGCATAACCCCCTCGGGTTCACTATATGCCACAGCCGCTACCTTCCAACTTCTCGACCTTCCATTCCAACTTTCCTCGCCAACGGTACTTGTAGCTCACCTATTGGGTGTCCGTCTCGAAGCAGCTACAAAACTGGCGAGCCGAACATGTTCTCGGACACTCCCGGCACTAAAAGCCATACGCTAAAAAAATAATAATAAAATATTCTCACATGCATTGGCCAGGAATCGAACCTGCCTTTGTGAGAGGCAAACAGCGTGACCATTGCATCAACACGCCACTTCAAAACCGAGAGGAAGTTGGTTCGATTCCCAGCTTAGCCATCCTGAAAGTGAATTTCCGTGGTTTACAACTTTTACTTAGGAGAACGCCGGAATGGTTCCTAACTTAAGGCCACGACTGCCTCCTTCGCATTTGAACATGTAGCCTATTACAAATGTACACACTAGGTAGAGTGGGAGTGTTGGTGCATAGGTCAAGCTTATTGCCACTTCCCAAGGTGGACAGGGCTCGATTCCCGGTCAATACATGTGCGATTTTCGAAGTGAAATGCCATGTCCTGTGGTTTGGATTCCACGTTTAAAGTAGGTCTCGTGGCTCATGATTGCGAGATTAACGGTCACGTAAAACTACTTCCTTTCTTATATTAAACACTATTATAGCCATCGCAATAATGCAGGTTATCAAACAAATTCCCACTCACACCTACAAGTACACGGGGATAAATGATCATGATGTCCAAGCTCCTCCAATGAATTATCAACAACAACAACAACAACAACGGTCGCTGTAATTGGTGCAACTTCCTATTTCATTCTCGGAGCGTCACTCAACGGATATTCATAGTCTGGTTGGTTAGTAGATCCCTCAGTTTAGGGGCTGCGACAACGCGGTCATGTATCCCCGTGTACTTTGGGTGTGTGTAGAATCTGTCTGATAACTGGTGTTATCTATATTAGAGTGTGTTATCTGTAATTCAGGTAAGGACTGCAGCCGATCAATTTCAAGTAGTTCCTACTTTTACTACCAAATACTACCATCAATGGCATGTAGCCGCGAACTTGGCAACTTGATGCCTCCACAACCAGCAACTGGCGCCAATCGTTGGAGTATTAATCAAATATAACCTAAAAGTTTACCTTCCCTCAATTGTAGTTAATGGAAGATTCTTTTACATGTCATAAATTTATGACATGGGCCCACCGACTTTACTTCCCCTCCGAAGAAAGGCACACTGAGGGATTTTTAAAGCTCTTAAAAAACCGACGGCTTCGGCCGGGTTTAAATCTGCAATATCCATAGTCTACCATAATATATGAATTTCGTCCTAAGTGGACTGAATATGTAAGATGCAGCCTCGGTCCTAACGCAACATTATTCTTGTTCCCGCCAGTCGACATCGCCTAATTAAACAACAATATATAGTAGACTGGAGCTTGCTTGTGGGATTTAAGATCCAATTAAATTAAGCCGTTAGCCCGGACTACTGTATATAGAGCGGAAAACACCTGCTCGGAACAGTTTACCTGTATTTTATAATAACCCCAGGTACAATCATGGTAATATTGCTCCAAAATATACACGATCGTTTTGTGTTAAAGTGCGTTGTTGTTATTTTTTCATTTTGGTCTTGACAATAACATGATTGCAATCAATTATTACCCAAATGAGATGGGTTATTCCCTAATCCTGAAAACAAAATACATGAGACTTAGACTTGGCAACTTACTACAGGTACACTTGCACGAGGAACACATAGCACTTAGGAATGCGAGAGGGGGAATAGATAACGAGATAAGGGACCCTCACACACAGGCATTTCCCGTCAGTCGAGTGCAGACAGTGACCAAGTGAACTGCTCTCAACAGGACCGCGCAAGAATAAACCAGATAAGTACCCCGTACAATACAATCTGAATTGACCATTTACAACAACCACATATTCACTCCAAACAAGCGAATTCCGGAGGTCAATCACCACTTCCAGTATTTTAACAAAACATCACATAGACCACAACTATCAAATACTGACGAGTTGCATTATCTCAACTAATACTGCAACTAAATAAGTGTAGATATTGTAAATATTTTCACCCATACTTTCAGACAGATATTATAGCCTAAGTGTAATGGATCTGATGATGATCGCTTGACGATTCAAACTGGTCATCCAAGTGTATTTATTAATCTCGTGTAATTTTTTTCAGGATCGTGTTGACCGACTGAAAAGCATCAAACTTTTGTTTACAAAGGCAACACAGAAAAATGGATTCACACACCATAATAATTAATTATCCCTTCCTATATTATTCTGATAAGGTGCCATTCCAGTTTTGTACCGAAAATAAGGTCCCATTAACACCAACCTACACATATGCGGTACCTGCAGGTTCAGCATAACCCAATGCGTAAGCGAAACGCGCTCACTTACTCTTTAAATGCCCCACAATTAAATAATTACCTTAAAACATGTATATTTACAATGAAATAGTGAAAGAATGCAACACGGTAACCATGGTAACAGAATCTCACAGGTCCATCTACTCCTGTAAGACGCAATGCAATTCCAATTATTACATTACTGTGAAGGTTTCCAGACGGTTATTAGGTTATCAATGAACCAAATTAGGCAGTAAAATCCATCAATACATACAGTATAATGCGTTTAAGGGGGTCAAGGGGCACTCTAGAATTTTTTCACGCATTTTTCACGTGTGTGTGTGGTACGAAAGGTCTTTTTCGCCCGACTATAAAGGGTCTCCGAAAACCACTTTTAAAGGCCCTTAAATTAACAGTGTCTGTGATATTCCCAGAAAACTATCTTAGCTCTGATATACCTATAAAGGAATGACAAACCCCTAACCACTGCACCAGTAGCTGAATTGATAAATTCTGATCATTCATACCAAGAATAAATCAGTCATAGCATTCACGATTGAGATTTTGCTAAGTGTACTCTTTACAACTAGAATATTCGCGGGCAAAGCCGCGACGGGTAATGCTAGTTATATATAATTCGCTAGGGCCATCTAGGACCACGTTAAGTCTTGTCACATTTGGCTTTCTTTTACACCCAGAATTCCCCAATCCTTTGGGAATGAGCCTGCTTGCGTTCCACTGTCCAAGGGGCACCATTTTTTTTTTTTTTTTTTTTTTTTTGAGGCAAGGCTCGGTTGAGCACTTTCGTCACGATCTTTTGCGGAAGAGATCCCTGTCCAATAGGTCGTTGGGATTTATTTGGAGCATTCGGAAGTCTTCTTTGGAGTTTCTAAACTAGGGCAACGTGGTTTTGTGGTTTGAATAAAAAAAGTGAAGGATCTATTACCTAGGTATAGAATACGCTAAGTTCATCCGACAAAAAACTCAAGATCCTGAACCAGAAGGAGGTAGAAGGTGCGTTTTGTGCCGAAATCTTCCAAATCGTCTCAATAGTACAGGAAAAATCTTGCATTTCTTGAAAAGTCAACGGGAATATCTTTATTAGTTTAAATAATGTGTTTAAACAAATAAACTAGACGATAGCCCCTGGCAGGACTGTGTCGCGTACAGTCCTCATAACACTAGCGCCGGGCGGATGGTCTATACACATGGGAATATTTATACTTCGCGTCGCCGCCATGTTGGATTTGTGATCACCAGGTTATTTAAAGTCCTATAAGTGAACTTAAGTTCATAGCCCCTATGAACATAAAGAAATTCAGTTTGATTGCTATAATAGATTGTGAATTGAAAATACTGTAATATTCAAACAGAATTACCCGCATCAGTGACGAATCGCACTCGGATTTCATAAATATCGACAATTTGTATAAAAGTGTGTTTAAACAAATAAACATATTTATAGAAGCCCGCATAACAGTAAAGCTGGGAGGGTGGTTGGTTAATGAACATGCGAGATTTCTCGCGCAGGTCCTCTAGTCTTTAATATTCTTCTTCTTGTTGCGTTTCGGCTAACACAGGACCACGTTATTTCAGCTGGTTTCTGCGTCGAGCTTTAATATTCGCCCAGTACTGTCGCATGAATTCTTAATGTTGTTGCTTGCTTTCCTTCGTCCACTTCATGCCTGTTTTAAGCTTAGGATTTTCTACGAAACTCTGGTGAGTTGTTAGATTCATCTTAAGTTGCACACGCTCCGGCACACCGTTACATGAAATCCCAATTTCATGTAAATCTCTCCCTACCTCAGTGAACCATGCCCCCTTGATTTTCTTCTCTAGATAGTAGGTAAATATCTTTTTCGTCAATCTCACCAAGCTCATTCGTTTCATGTGGCCATTATATGAATTTCTTCTTTTCCTCATCACATCAGTTATTTTTTTCACACCTGCGTAGAGCTCGTTGTTGTGCCGTCTCCTGTATTCATCATTTTCTTTTACTGGGTCCAAGATTTTTCGTAGGATCTTTCTTTCTTTCTTTCTTTCTTTCTTTTACTTCCAGTTTCTCCACAAGTCCTTTCCTATGCATTGCAAGGCATTCCGGACGGATGACTGTGTGATAGTGTCCTAGCTTGGTATTTAGGGATATTAGATTTGTTAGATGATAGGCCATTTACATTTTTCTGATTCAGTTGCCTTCTTGGTGGTGTTAGCGGATTCGGGGGCGTAGTTGGTAGCATGCTGAAATGCTGTGCCCAAGATAGCGGGTTCAAACCCGGCCGAAGTCGTTGGATTTTTTAAGAGCGTTAAAAATCCTTCACTATGCCTTCCTTCGGAGGGGAAATACTGTAAAGCCGGCGGTCCCATGTCATAGATTTACGGCACGTAAAAGATCCTTCCACAGACTAAACTTGTGTGAAGGAGAATTGTTAGGTTAGATTTCGTGGGAACGCTCTATCAAAGTTCCAACGTTCACCACTAGGTATCATTGATATCCGGTAGTGAAAGTTGGAACTACTTGAAATTGAACGGAACTTGTAGCTCACCCTAAGGGTGGCCGGTGGAAGCAGCTACAGACTCAGGCGAACCGAACATGTCCTCGGACACTCCCGGCACTAAAAGCCATACGATAAATAAATAAATAAATAAATAAATAAATAAATAATCGGTGGTGTTAGGCTCTATCCACTCACCTAGATATTTAAACGATTTCGTTCTTTTAATCTGTCCCTCACCCACGTCTAGCACTTTGGGTTCTTGTTTTAAATATTAGTGATAAACACTGTTTTCTCAAAGGAGATCTTGAGGCCTACCTTTGCTGCTTGAGTCTCACGTTGGTTGATCTGTACTGCTGCTGTGTCAAGGGAATTTGAAAAAATCGCGAGGTCATCTGCGAAGGCTAGGCAATCAACTGTCATGTTCAGGTTTCTGTAACCCAATCTGACTCCGTTTGCAAGCCCGTTGTTGTTAATTTCTTTGCGCCACTCAAGAATGACTTTCTCGAGTGCACAGTTAAAAAGCAGAGGCAATAATCTAACTCCCTGCCTTACACAGGTACTGATTTCAAACGCGTCAGAAATTTCTCCTCTAAATTTCACTTTGGAGGTGGTGTTGGTCAAGGTCTGCTCGATGATTTTTCTTGTTTTGTTGTCCAATACCAGTTCCTTCAGGATTTGAAATAGGGTGAATCGATCAATGGAGTCACAGGCCTTCTTAAAATCAACGATGGACTTTATTATTTATATTATTATAATTATTTATTTATTCACAGCGTATTTTACCAATATTGGAAAGCGTTAAGCACTTTGACTCAATTCTTGACGATCTTCTTATTTTGCCAGTATTGTTTCATTATGTTGGAGAATGCCATTTTTCTATCATCAGACCATTGAGGTCTGTAAGGTGTAGGTTTTGGTTGCTTTGGTTAGACTTCCCAGTTGTTCACTTTGTTACGGAAGGATTCCATGTGTGATGTGTCGGATATGTTAGCAGTTCGCTTGTCTTTATGTACTTCTTTCATCCGTGGTGTTGTACTTTTGAGTGATGATAATATGTAATCTAGTATTATTTTGGTTAGTCGGGTATTCGGCAGTCTATTTATGTGCCCGAAGAATTTCAATCGTCTTTTTCTGACGTCGACTTCGATGTTTGAGTATTTTTCAGTTGTCTTGATTGACTGTAGTCGGTACCCGTCAGGAGTGAGTCATGCTCCTAGTATTTTCCGAATGATTTTTCTTTCTTCTTTCTTTTCGCTTGCGTAGAGACTTGCCGGTTTGATGACAGTGTTGTAGTGTCGAAGTTTGGTTTGTCATGACATGCATATTTTGTTATAGAGATTTTGGATAAGTCTGAGTGCTCTCCTGGTATTCTGGAGACGGTTTTGTTGTGAGATATTTTCGGATCCAGTTTTTTCGATAAATTCTCCCAGATATATGAAATGTGGGACTCTTTTGATCGTTCTGTATTTTGTTTCAATGTTGTCGCCTTTGTGACTCAGCACTTGAGTATTTTCGAAAGATATTTGAAGTCCCACTTTTTCGGCGCATTCTTGGAATATTTTTCTTTGTTTTATTGCAGTCTCTTGATTTTTTGTTAGTGCAACCAATTCATCGGCGAAGGCAAGATATGACATGGAGAGATTGTTTTTACGAAAACCAAGTGTAACTGGTTTCCAGACATTTTGTTTCTTAAGCTGTTTTTCCCAATCTTCCATGGCAATGTTGAACAATGTAGGGGAAATACCATCTCCTTGTCACACGCCTGTCAGAATTTCGAAAGTTTCCGAGATTTCCCCCGTACATTTTACTTTGGATTTCGTGTTGGTCAGCGTTTGTTCAATGAGTGCGTGTTTTGTGGTCTAATCCTCTTTCTTCAAGGATCTGGAAGAGTGATTGTCTATCGATCGAATCGTAGGCCTATGCTTTTTTGAAATCGACAAATGTGCACATCACTGGTTTATTTCAAATTGCATGCATTTTGACAATTATTTAATGTTTAAAGATTTGTTCATGGCAGGATCGGTTTGGTCTGAATCCTGATTGAAATTCTCGTAACTTTGGTGCGAGCTGTTCCTGTGTTCGTGTCAAGAGACATTTTCTTTTGTTATACTGGTTATACGTTATACTCGACTAATGAGCGCGATTGAACCTATTTTACAGAAAAATATCAGTATGCATTCTTCTCTTCCCAATAATTCTTCATTCTCTCACTATGATATTTCTTCTCTTTGTCTGTCAATGCAGTGGTGGCTCTTATCCAGGGGTTTGCAGCAATGTGATGTTTTTCACCAACGTTGTGAAGCTAGGCCTCTCTCGTAAAGTTTCGTCTGTTACGTGGATTTCTTGACCGTCATTTTCAATTTCACTTATCTAGTTGTTTTTTATTTTTAGTGAGGAGGCATGCTTAAATATCCTTTTTTAAGTCATTCGTTGTCCGTGTGATGGCCGGAACACTGAGGCTAGCCCTTGAGGAATATCGCAATTTCGTAAGAAAATCTAATGTAACAATTTGATCGGGAAATCTGCCAGAAAATTAGAGAAGCGTTTAACGCGTAATCTACCAGACTAAATCTAACAATCTTATGTCGTTTAAAGACTCATTGTGAATGTTTAAAAAATGTTCTAATAATTTATTTATAACTCTCTGTCGGTCAACACAAATAACGTTACTGTTTTTTGAAACCAATAAACTTTTAATATTTAACTGTCTATATCCCAAGCTGTTAATGATGGACTTGATCATGCAAACCAATATAAGACCAGCACATTGGTGGCCGGTGGGTATATTTCCTGGAGGGACACAGCAAGAAAATATATCGTTATTCGCCACCAACTGGTGAAACCATCATCTTTTTAGGGGCTTGGGATATCTTGGTAACCACCTCCGTGTATTCGTATGTTTCTTTAACTGTCTGATTACCTGTATTTCTATCATTACTGTTGGGGTGTGTGTTATTGTAATTATAAGGGTTATGGTTGGGGTAAGCGCCCCGGGACTTTAATTATGGTACTATCCCCGCATTTGCTTGGAGAGTGAATGGGGGAACCCACTCTAAGGATACCCACTGTCAGCGCTAGGATTTGAGCCTCCGAACTCTGGACTTGATGCTGCTCCCCATGATGGTCGTGGTGAGCAATTTAACGCGCACGGCTTCTCCATTGTTACTTCATTTAAGGGCTTGGGACATCTTGGTCATCAGTCCCGTGTAGCCTACTAGACTGTGTATCGCAGGCTTGAGGTGGAGTTTCATGCAATTCGTACAAAGCATTCTTTAATGTGGCTGCTTTCAACTACTTACTCATTCATTCGCAGCAACTCACTGGCTTAGCAACAGCCCTATGTTAGCAGTATTGGACTATAGTCTGACTTACAAAAGATGCTCGGTGAAAGCTGTCACACGCTTGATGGGTGAGGTGAAGAGTGGTGACGAGAGGGGTAACGGTTTCCATGGCAACAGTGAGCAATGTTGCAATGTATGCCGACACAGTAATAAGCACATGGTTTGACTCAGTGTGTCTTCACTCGTCACGGCAATTAGAGCGCGAGGCAGGGGGGCTAACTTCCACAGTATTTGTGTCTGCCTGCAAGCCTCTTGGAATGTTATGAGTCATAATCTTCCTCAGTGGCAACGCAGCATTTCCCCACGTGCTAGCTTTGACTGCTGTCAGCGAGCTTTATTGGTAATTCAGAGTATAGACAGAAATTCCAGATATCACGGCGGCTGTTGACAGGCCCTTCTCTTCCCTTATGCCACATCATTTCACCCCGCAAGTTCACTTACATGTCGCCTCCGTAGCGTAGCTGTCAGCATGGTTAGCTGCCGCCCCGGGGGTCCTGGGTTCAATTCCCGGCTCTGCCACGAAATTTGAAAAGTGATATGAGGACTGGAACGGGGTCTACTCGGCCTTGAGTGGTCCAAATGAGTAGAGGGGATTCGATTCCCACCTCAACCATCCTCGAAGTGGTTTTCCGTGGTTTCCCACTTCGTCTTCGAACAAATGCCGGGATGGTACGTACTGTAAGGCCACGGCCGCCTCCTTCCCTCTTCCTTGCCTCTCCATACCAATCTTCCATCCCTTCCCATCCCTCATGAGGCCCCTGTTCGCTTTGCAGGTGAGGCCGCCTGGGCGAAGTGCAGATCACACCTCCCCAGTTTTATCCATCCCGACCAGATGTTCCAGGCTCCAGAACACTGCCCATAGAGGCGGTAGTGGTGAGTTCCCTCGCTGAGACCGTGGGAACCACCAACCTAGAGGGTAAATTGACTAAATAAAAATAAATTTAAAAGAAAGTTCACTTACTGGCAGCTAGCTCTGCACTTCTCCATCCCACTCCTCCGGTATAACACTGCAGCGTAAAAGATTTGTCACGCTGACGAGGGGAGGATACGATGCATGGGTCACCGATTCGAACCAACTTTAGTACACTTGTAGGGCATGACTAGGCGTATACTAAGTGCAAGTAGTAAGGTGCGATTCTCAGCCGATTGCGAGAAATTAATTGTAAATTATTCGCAATTGCTGTACGGCGCTCATGTGCGTTTTACGTTAACATAAAGCCAAGAAGCGCGTGGTTCAGTGGTACTAGCCGCAGGAGCTTGCCACGGAGGGTGAGTGGAGGTAGTTGGTCACTGGTCGTGGCCAAGTGCGGTACGTGTGTGCGCGCTGTGTGACCGCATTGGAAGAGGTTACAGTTCCTAATACCGGTGCTTCCTTAGTTCCACGTGTGTACTGACCTTCCGTGTGTCATTCGGACAATACTTTTTTAAGTAGTGTTCCAGATAGGACAACAAAACCAGAAACCCAGAAAACCCCGCTGAAAATCATGTCCGGATACCAGAGAAAAAACACCGTACGCTGCCAATGGGACAGGCAGAGTTCTCGCCCCTCACCAGGAGAAATTCACCGCTGGATTGGCGATACCCTCCGGTTGACTGTCGACCAAGTAGAAGCCATCCAGTTAAATGCGCACGAAAAAACCATGTACATCAAGGTAATCACCATATCTATTTATCAGAAATTGTTAAATACTTTTGCAGATCCTATTAAATTTCAGTATGATTCAGGCGAAATGACCAATGTTAAGCTCTCCACAGCGGATTACAATTTTACCACAGTGCGTATATTTAATGTCCCACTCGAAGTACCCCCTGAAATTTTCAAATCCGTCCTGTCGAAATATGGCACTGTGAGTGACGTCAGGAAAGAACAATGGTCTTCTGCTTATCAGTTCCCGGTGTATAATGGAATACGTGCCGTAACTATGGAAATCAAGCAAGATATCCCCTCCACTGAGGCTTTTGGTGGCCATTCTGGCTATATAACGTATAATGGACAGAAACAGACCTGTTTATTTTGCAATGTTACCACACATCTACGTATTAACTGCCCAAAGAAAATGATTCCCCTCGGTATAACTCCTACACAACAACGACGTGTACAATACTCGGAAGTTGTGACGCAGCAAACGTCATATGAAAACATGCTCATTGATCAGTCAGCTGAGACAACCCCAGGAGTGACCTCGGATACATCTGACGCAGAACTGGTACCTTGCACTGACCAGAGCTGCGAGACACAGAGTGCCCCTGTGCTCTCGGCAACCTGTATCGCATCCTTAGAACCAACTCTGCCGTTACTACAGGCTGCCATAGAAATTTTGTCTTCACTGCCCCCGACTTCGGTGGTCCCTACCGACTCACTTAAGAATGTTGATCGGGGATCCGAGAACGTCTCTAAGAAGATTAAAACAAATGCCTCGATTGCCGTACCAGCCCCGAAGAATAAAACTGGCTCCACAAACGTTTCCGCAGCTGTGAAAAAGAAACAAAATCTTCTTTCTACGTCATCTAGGGACCCACGAACGCTCTCAACCGCTGACAGCCGACCTATGAATGGCAGTCAAAAGGAACTATCTCAACCTAATTTGACATAGTGCACCAGGATAATTCTCACCTGTGTCTTCTTTCGAGTCCACCTTCCAGTATGTCTAGCACAGCTTTTATACTTCTCTTAATGGCGCAATTTCTCACTGTGGCCACTGTGAATATCAATGTAATAGAATGCCCTCTGAAATTTCAACTGTTGGAGAGATTCCTTCGAGATGCTGACATTGACATTGCTTTCATTCAAGAAGTTGCTATACCGTGTTTACCCATATCTGCCTTCTACAAACAATACATCAATACCGGTAATACGAATAGAGGGACCGGATTCCTCATAAGACATGATATCCCACTCGCAGGTGTGCTATGTCATCCATCAGGACGCATAATATCTGGACACATAAACAATACCCCCCTGATAAATGTATATGCCCCATCCGGGTCTAATAAACGGGTGGAACGGAAAATGTTCTTTCAACAGAGTATACTGCCTCATCTGCACGACGTTAAGGAAAAACTTATTCTTGCAGGGGATTTCAATTGTATTCAACGCCCAGAGGATTCCACTAGTCCATACAGAGGTGTCAACCCGGCTCTCAGGACCCTTCTTACCTCCCTACACCTCATTGATGCTGTGGATAGTTTAAGGGTGCCCCTGCCCCATTACACCTGTATAAGTCACAACTCCTCATCACGACTTGACCGCATCTACTTTTCACAGGAACTTATCCAGCCTAGACGATATGAAGTGATTCCTGCCAGTTTCACTAACCATCATGCTGTCGTATGTACAATCTCTTACCCCCATCCCATATTTCACATAGTAAGAGGTTATTGGAAGCTGAATTGCTCGCTGTTACTGGAGGAGGAATGCCAAGATATTTTCAGACAACACTGGATTCGATGGGTCCAACAAAAATGCAAATTTCGCGACTGCACAGACTGGTGGGATATTTTAGTTAAACCAGGGATCCGCCGCGTCTTTAAGAACATATCTTACCAACGAGGTCGGGAAAGACGGGATACAGTTGAATTTTACTATCGAGTTCTTCGCCAGCTCCAGCAAAGATCTGATGCTGGGGAGCGTATATATGACCAGATCCGGGAAGTTAAAACCAAGCTCCTGTCTCTACAGCAACGAACGCTCGCTCATATCAACGTGGCTTTAAAAGATCGTACAGTGCTCCCGGACGAAAGTGCAAGTGTATACCATATCGCCAAAGGACAACGTGAGCGGCAACGTAAATATATCCACCGCCTCCGCACCAGTACTGGAAGTGTCGTCACCTCCCCTGACGCTATACGTAGTGAAATATCATTATTTTATCAACGGTTCTACGCTAAGGCTCCCATTGATCCACAGCAGGTGACCCTATTGCTGTCATCTTGCAGTACCAAACTATCTCCGGACAACAAAACTCTGCTCAGCGCGGATATTACGGATGAAGAGACTCACTCTGTGGTTAAACGACTCCCAAACAACCGCTCACCTGGCATTGATGGACTGCCATATGAAATGTATAAACACTTCTGGCCTCTCATTGGCAAAGAATTTTGTCATGTCCTGCGTACCATTCTCCAACGTCGTGCTCTTTGTCAATCACATCACGAGGGTACCATAGTCCTCATACCAAAAACATCCTCTCCCATGGCAGTTGGTGACTTCCGACCAGTTACTCTGCTCTGCAGTGACTATAAAGTCCTTACCAAAGTACTTGCATGCCGATTGAAGACTGTTCTACCTGATATCATTGGTGATGAACAATGTTGCAGTATTCCTGGAAGAACTCTGTTAACAAACTTAGCGATACTACGGGACCTACACCTAAAAGCCGAAATGCTCCCCACTGAGCCAATGAGTTTTCTCACCTTAGATCTTGATAAAGCTTTCGACCGCATCAGTCATGAATACTTGTACATGGTCTTGCAACACTTCGAATTTCCTGAAATCCTTATTGACTACATTCGTATGATAAATTGTAATGCTACGTCTAGAGTACTCGTCAACGGTTTTCTTTCCCCTCTGATTCCAATACAACGATCAGTTATGCAAGGATGTCCCCTTTCTATGCTACTTTTTGTCATTGGCCTTGAACCGTTCATTCGGACTACCCAGGTGAAGCTACAGGGTTACAAACTGTCCACACATGTTTTTGGAATGTGCGCCTATGCTGATGACGTATCAATATTGATCCGCAATGAAGAAGACATCTCCCACATCGATAGCGTCCTTCAGCTCTACCATATCGCCTCTGGAGCACAATCGAACCCCCAGAAAACTGCTTTGCTTCCGCTCAATACTAACTCAGTGATTACCCCACAGCCCTGGTTCCGGATAGTAAATGAGGTGAAAATTCTTGGCATTACCTGGAAGCAATCGCTTCTGGACACAGTGCAAGTTAACTGGACTAAGGTCATTGCCAAAGTTAGGGGAGTCCTGATCCAATTTGGTCAAAGAAACCTCAATATAGTGCAACGGGTCATGGTCCTCAACGTGTTTGCGCTCTCTAAAATATGGTATGTCGCACAACTTTTCCCACTTCCCAAAATGTTTGAGAGCCAATTGGCAAAATATACAGGTTGGTTTATATGGCAAGGATTTTTGTTCCGAGTACAACGGGAACAGTTGTATCTCCCATCCCGGCAAGGCGGGCTAGGGCTAACAGCTCATGGCATGAAATGCCGTGCACTCCTCTGCAAGAACGATATCACCATTCTTTCCCAACATGACACTTTTACGAAAGCGCTATACAAAGATATTCGAAACACAGCCCGTGGTTGTGATAGAGCTTTGCCGAAGATATTTAGGGACCATCAACAGCACCTTCTGGAAACTGTTCGCCAAATGCCATCAGGGATTGTTCCAATGACGAAAAGTATCTATAACATGTTGCGGCAAGTGGTACACTCCAAACCGCGAATAGAGGCCACCACCCTCTATGTCCATTGGCCCACTGTTTGGAAAAATTTTGGGGCTATGTCCATTTCTTCTGCTGTACACTCCCAAGTTTTTATCTTCCTCAACGATCTCATCCCAACCGCTCTACGGCGATATACCATCCATCTTGAAGCTTACCCATGGTGTACTATATGTGGTCAAACTGATACGGCGATACACCGCTTCACATCATGCACGCGAGTTGCCTCCACGTGGCTGTGGTGTAAGGGAAACGTATGTCAACTATTACATGTGCCCTCGGATGACCTTGATGACAGGAAGTTGGTTCGTTTGTCGGTGACCGCCTTCCCCCAAATTAAACAGACTGCCATTGTGTGGATAATGGGCCAATATGTACACTTCGTGATGGACAATGATCAACATTTCTCTTTCCTGGATCTCAGGTATCACCTGCAAAAAGAGCGTTGGAAGCTGAGTGAAAGTGGACAATTGTACGATAAATATGGACACTATCTGGATTTCTTGTGATGTATTAGTATGGTATTTATCATATCTGAAAATTCTGTAATTCTGTAAAGAGCTAATAAAAAAAAAGTGGTAAGAGGCCTGCTTCGTAAGCGTGGGATCACTGGATCGAATCACACCGGTGAGCATTTTTTTTAAACATAGTCAATTCCTACAACTGTAGGTGTCGTAAATAATGTTCATTTTGCAGTCAATTATAATCAAGTGTTTTGGGAACGGAAAAGGGATTCTGAAATCATCGTATGAGGGTCAACGTTTGTGACATTACATACTGTACAGTATCGGTATTGCAAATACATTGGTATTATACACGGTCAGGTGTATTCTATCATATATATATATATACATTTATACGTTGAAGGCCCAGACTGTTCCGTTCATTGCACGTCTGTAACCATCAGACCACCCCGTAAGCAGTGACTCTTGCTATGGGTATTGGTTGGAAATTGGCAATGGTTACAAAAAAAAAATGATGATACATGACACCAGCGATCCCGTTCTTACGAAGCAGGACTCTTACCGCTGCACCACGTGCTCCTTGGCTTCATGTTAACGTACATCGCACATGAGCGCCGTACAGCAATTACGAATAATGTATAATTAATTTCTTGGATTCTTACTAGCGTACAACCCACGCAGACGCCGCACTGCCGCACTGTAATTGCAATTAATTAATTACTCGGAAACGGGTGAAAAGCGCATCTTACTACTTGCACCTGGTATACGCCTGTTCATGCCCTACACGTGTACTAAAGATGGTTCGAATCGGTGATCCATGCATCGTATCTTCCCATTGTGAGCGTATCTGTGTTTGATTGTGAGAACCTACTGTCACGCACGTCAATGTTCTCAGTAGGGAAATATTCATCATGCTCCCCACACCACTCTATACCCCCCTGCTACCGCTGAGCTCTAAAGTTCAAGTGTACAGCTAAACACCGCTATCTGAACATGGGACTTAGACCCGAGCAGTATCTCAATGAATCAAGCTCTTCATTTCTTATTACGCTGGTTGCTTGATAGTTTTTCTTAACATCATTCTGTTATTTTGTTGTCATCCTAATGCTACCTCTTAATCAACACTTACCGACAGCAGTGGCTATGCTCGCTAAAAGCGCAGCGTTGGGTCATGGGGCCAAGCTCTCTGCTGACTCGGTAGACGCGTGGGTTCGAGCCCCACCGTCGGCCGTCCTTGAAATGGTTTTCCGTGGTTTCCCATTTTCAACACCAGGCAAATGCTGGGACGGTACCTTCTGACAGGCCACGGCCGATTCCTTCCACATCCTTGCCCAGTTTCATTCATCTTCATCCATTCCATCCATCATCCCGGCACGCAGGTCGCCCACGGGCGTCGACTAGAAAGACCTGCACTCGGCCTCTCAGGAGGTCACACGAAAAAAAAAAAAATCAACACTTAATTGAAAGCAAAATAATGGACGGGATGAAAACTGCTACACCCCACAGCTGCAGACCAAACAAGTTCCGCTAAGTCCGTTAGCCTAGCTTCAACTTGCCAGCATCGAATGTGGTGACGTCGGAGGATTTAAGATTGAAATTGTCAGTCGGTCAACAGAAAATTATTCCAATTACTGGAATATGTGAAAAATAACTGAAATTTATTACATGTGATTAAGATTTCTTCAATAGTGCGTAACAATATACCAGGTGAATCAGCTGCTGCTAAATCTTCTTCTTCTCCTTTCGATTCGGCCAACTAAGGACCACGTCATTTCAACTGTTTCTTATTGCATCGAGCTTTAACATTCTCCCAGTACTTTCGCATTAGTTCTCGATGCTGTTTTTTTGCTTTCTGCAGTCCACTTCTTGCCAGTTAGAAGCTTTGGTTTTTCTTGGAAACATCGGTGTGCTGTTAGTTTTTGTTTAAGGGGGGCACGTTCCCAAATATCGTTGCCTGTAATTCCCACTTCGTGTAAATCTTTGTCCACCTCAGTGAACCAAGCTCCCTTGGTTTTCTTTTTGAGGAAGTAGGTGAAAATTCTATTTTTCAATCGTGCTGGGTTCATTCTTGTTATTTGACAGTAAAATGCAATTCTCCGTTTCCTCATGGTATCAGTTATTTTTTCCACATGGGTGTAAAGTTCGTGGTTGGCCGTCTCCTATATTCCCCATTTTCTTTTATCAGATCCAAGATTTTTCTTAGAATTTTTTTTTCTTTCAATTCCAGATTTTCTGTTAGTCCCTTGCGGTGCATTGCAAGGCACTCTGCAACATACAAAGCCTCTGGACGGATGACTGTTTGGTAATGTCTTCACTTGGCATTTGTTGATATGTATTTCTTGTTGTAAATGGCCTTTGTTAGATTATATGCCATTTCCATTTTCCTGATTCGTGACTCGAAAGCTGCCTTTTCGGAGAGCGTTGTTGTCAGGAAGATCGATATTTCTCTGCTAGCATCCTGAATGGAACTAATGCACTGCAAACATATCCTGGAAACGATACTGAATACTCTTACGTTTCCCTCGATGTGACTACAGACTAATAGGAGGGAAAAATAACAGTGTTCAGCATCGTTTGCGGGATATGCTTGCAGTGCATTGGTATCATACGGGACGCAAGCAGAGAAATATCATTCTTCCTGAGAACTCGTGTTAGTTGGGATGCATAAACAAATATCATTAGGGGCTGCTGATTCATCTGGTATAGGATATCTTAATCATATGTAATTTATTTCAGGTTACTTATTTTTCACATACTGGTATTTTTGTTGACCGATGGATTCAAAGCTATCTTTGATGTCAGAGGATTTAATAATTTTTAACAACCCTAATGGATTGACTACTCAACCATGTTTATGCAGCTCCAATAAGAGCTAATTCTGTTATTTTGACAATAATATTAATCAATGTGTTTTATTCTAGGTTACAGTGTGAAGTGTGCCTTCTCAGTGCGTAGCCAAAGGTCATGCCTGGGTATTGACATCCCCCAAGCACAGCCTACGACCACCGCGAATACTACCGTAAGTTACCTTCATAAGGAATATATTATGCATTACATTTGAGGAGTGATATATAACTAGTCACTATTGTTTGTTGGATTAGTTAAGTAACGTTATTACACAAAATGGATTTGAGAATAGCGTCAATTACATAATTCACTTGGTGTAAATTTTCTCTGCTGTAATAATTTGTTGTTTTTGTCGTTAATTCAATTTTAAATATAAGGCAATCTTAAAAATAAGACCGTGTTTTTGGATGTGGGAAAATATGTGAAGATATTTCGCTTCATTTCCTTTTATCAGTCTGGGATGGGTTTATAAGTGTTCGCGACACGTCTTAAATTGCTGAAACAATTTTTAATTTCACGCTATCTAGTAAATAGGGAGTGGGTTAATCCGAGGTTGATTACTCTTCACGTTGGTGGCGCATGATGCTGTTTGATCCACCCAGAGCAATTCGTCACCGCACTGGTCCGTGTTATGAAGTGTAGTGATATTCATTAGTGAGAGCTTCACACACACACGCAGTCATACACATGCACAAGCTTACAGTGTCTGCGATTTACCCAGATCATCCCCATCCTCCCATTACTAATAGAAGCTGAGGATGAACAGCCTTCAAAAGGGAGATAATAACACTGGCCCATCCCTGAGTTCGAGGCTAACTGTGAGACTTAAAGAGCAAGACTGTCAGCTGCCATGGCCAAGGTTGCGAAATCGAATCCTAATACATCTGCGACCACATCCTGGGTTGTATTTCAGTACGGAATTAACTGTCAGTTAAAACTTCAAACTTTTCACGGCAATATCATAGTACCCTTTAGTAATGCTCTGTGATGAGCGAATCAAGGAAGCTGGAAACGGGAATGAAGGAAGGAAGCTTTTAGTTTTACGTGACCGTTAAATCGTGCAATCATGAGCCACGGGACCGCTTTCTTACGTGGAATCCGAACCCCAGGACATGACATTTCACTTCAAATATCTCACATGCATTGACTGGGAACCAAACCTGGTCTACCTTGGTGAGAAGCCAACAGCTTGACCGCTGCGCCACCACGCCCCCCTGGAAACGGGAAATGGAGAGGATGATGAAGGATTATCTCTCTAGGCATGAAATCGTCACTGGAACTAGCCATTGTTGACATTTATTTTGGAGGAAGGGACATTGTGGTCATTTAGCCCCGTGTACTTGGGGTGTGTGTGTATAGCCTATATACGAGGGAAGTTCTGAAAATAAGTTTCGCCATTTTTCCCAGGGACCCTTTATTGCCAAACTGACATACACCATGGTATCATGAACTATACACCTTGCACTATTTTTCGACATAGTCGCCACCAACATTGAGACACTCGTCGTAGCGTGCCATCAGGTAGAAGAAACCACTCTGGTGAAACTCAGCATCCTGCGATGCAAGGAATTGTCGTACAACCTGCTCCGGGGTCAGGTTTCTCAGTCCCCATCTTGTGGACACTTTTGAGTATCCCAACACATTATGGATCATGTGATGGGTCCGGGCACAACCAATACGCATCTGCCACTGTTATAAACCTGTCTGCTAACACAATGTTCCGTACTCGAGCAATGTTGTTTACGTCCGTGGATGTGGTGGAACGCCCACTTCGATACTCATCCTCCAAACTGCCGTTCTTCACTGAACATGCAACACCAGCGACCGACCGAACGATATCGGGCACGCTGGTCTGCTGCTCCTCTCTCTCATCATTGAAGTTGTCTGATAACCTGTTTAATTGTGGTGTCTATAGCAAAGTGTTTATTTGTAATCCTGCCTAGGATTGGAGAGAAGGCGGCCGTGGCTTTAAGCTAGAAACTATCCCAGAATTTGCCGGGAGCAAAAGTAGGGAAATCATAGAGGAACACTTCTTAAATGGCTGAGTTGGAAATCGAACCCACCTCTTGTCCACTTTGCCTCACGAGGCTGTATGTATTCCTTTGCAGACCTCAAACCAGAATTAAAATTTGTGGCAGAGCTGGGAATTGAACCTAGGACTTCAAAGGTGTCAGCCAAGTCTGCTATCCTCTACACCTTGAGGTGTTCAACTGAAACCAGCGTGTGCGTGTACAATCATTCGGAATTTACGTTGGTTTAGATAATTATTACAAACGCCAAATCCAAGGGCTGCCTGTTAGTTTTCCGCACTTGTCATACTACGTTAATTCACTAGTCTTTTGAGTTTCTAGAGTGAAGGCCTTCTCTATAGAACGGAACCTCGCCGGGTCCGTGTGACAGTTGGAGAGCGATTAGTCACCACCAGTTGACTAGTATCTACTGATTACACAACATCGGTGCGAAGCTCCGGATGCCGTCATATCATTGATTACCGGCGTATCTGACATGATACCCTAGTTGAGAGAGTTATGACTTGTGGTGAAGTTCTTTAGTCTATCTTGTATCCCGTGAACATGGTTAGGTATATAACAAAACATCGAATTTTCCTAGTGGAAACTTATCTTCTCAAGAAGATATCTTCCAGTAAATGTGTTCATACGTTTCGGCGTCGTGTGGTTTTTACTTCTTGTGGAACCTCAAACAAATTGTACACGGAAACAAACCACGAACTCTGGATGATCTCAATAAGCAATCGACCCCGGTGATCAAAGAACAGGTTGAGCATCACCATTCAAGCGGATGGTTGGCACTTGGTCTTCTTGGGATGAGGGGCGATGGATGATACCTTTGTTTCGTCGACGCTTTCAATTCCCGTTGCTAATGGGGACACTAGCTTTCGTCGCCTACCGCATTGCGCTCCAGGAACGTGTGGCCTTCAACATTACAACGCATCAGGCTTATTTATTTAGCGTATGGCTATACAGATACAATACGTACACAGATGATAATTAGTTTAGGAAAGGGAGACAAGCTATGTATTTACATCTAAATCGTTTATATAAGTCATTGCGTCTGGTGATCCATGAGCGAAATCAGTGACGTTGCCACTGTACTTGCTATTAGGACACTTGGTGATGATATGCTGGATGGTCTGCATAGGGGCACCACAATCACAGTTAGGTGAAGAACTTATTTTCAATTTAAAATGGAAGTCTGCACAGTTGCCATGACCATTGCGAATCGTGTTGACAGTTGACCATGCTTTCCGAGAAAACTCAAATCCAGGTGGCAGCGATGATCCAATGCGTGGTAAGGTTGATCCAGGCCTAGTATCCTGTCTTCCCTGCCATTCTTTATTTATGTTGCAGTTGGTATTCTCCGAGTCTATTGCAGTTTCTTTGATGGATTTCGAGATCGTAGACGATCCAGGTGAACATCAGCAATGCCCGCATCAGGTGCTTCAGGCAAACAGCTATCCGGAGTGCCTTTTGTTTGGCATTTAACGGTCGGGGTATCGCTGTAGCAACGCCCTCAAACGGAAACTTTTTGATCACGGCTTATACATCATGCTAATTATTTTTCAGTCGTTTGCCTGTTGATATTCACATGTATTGATGGCTTAGTTTCTATATATTTCCTTATCTTCGGTAGTGATTTATATCTTCATAATGGTGACGTATAAAACTGATAATATTTTACTTATAACTGGAATTGTAAGTGTTGTGAGCTGACTGTGAACACAAGGATAAGGTCTGGAGCGTGGCAAGGGACAGTAAGCTCTAAATGGTGATATGTATGTTTGTCACGCACAGTTCGCACTGGTTGTCATTCTTATCAGACTACTACTTTGAGCATTTCAGCGTAACTTATAACAAGGAGGGCAAACGGTCCGTCAACTTATATAACTCATCAGTTTACATATTACGGTTCCATTGGGAGTGGAATTAAGAATTTTGTCTAAGTTACATCTTAACTTCATTAATAAAAGGAACGCTATACAGTAGTTCTCACATTCCCCCACTTTCTCTCGTGCACGCAGTAATCCAAAGTTTGGATTAATTTACATGCAGACAGTGTTTGGCTCGTTGTATTCAGTGCGAGCACATTTTATGAGATCCCTGAGAAATATATAAAATAATTTATATAATAGTGCAATAGAGTTAAAATCCACCACAAAATGGGTTGAGGAAACACGAGCAGATCTCAAGGAAGTTGGTATCACTCAAGAAGATATTCTCCACAAATCACTGTTTCGAAGGAAGGTTGATAAATGTAAAGGGTTTCAGGAGAATCCTAGCTCAAAAACCAAGGTCATCTACCCCTCGTAACACAGATTAAAGAATACAAATTTGGAATTGAATTTAAAATTTGGAGGAGGACAACTAATTTGAAAAGTCCTAAAATTAATAAAACAAAAAATTAAATACAAATAATACAGTAATTATAAAATTAAACAAAAATTACGAGAAAATACATTCAAAAACGAACAAGTCGTTGAAGGAGGAGACTCAGCAAACGCATGAAGAAATTCTGGGAGGAGAGGAAGAGAGTGGCAAGTCGGCCGATTGTTCAACGCGTTCTACAGGAGGCCAAAATCAACAGAAGAAGACGAATTGCAATAGAGGTGGATCGTGTTGAGCGAAACAATTGACAGACAATGGTTGAATATAATACCCTCAAATTCCAATTTCGGATGTACATAGATTGCAAAGGGAGTAAATTTATTCTATCCTCGGATTGTATACATGAGTTTATTAACCGTTATTATTACCTACTAGAGGGCCTGTGCGAGAAATCTCGTATGTGTTAAATCACCCGCCCAACTTGCGGGCTTGATGCAGCACAGTTCTGGCAGGGGCTATCGTCTTGTTTATTTGTTTGAACGCAATTTTTAAACAAATTGTGGATATTTAAGAAATCAGAGTGCAATTTGTCATTGCTGCGGGTAATTCTTATCCTTTTGAGTGCTCATTTGTTACGATCGGTTACCTGTTTACCTGCCCAGCTTTAATTTTATACAAGCTTCGCGCTACAATGTTCTTGTCCTTAAATAAATAAATATATTTCCG
The DNA here is from genome assembly GCA_946902985.2 of Meconema thalassinum. Classification (NCBI taxonomy): domain Eukaryota; kingdom Metazoa; phylum Arthropoda; class Insecta; order Orthoptera; family Tettigoniidae; genus Meconema; species Meconema thalassinum. Next base: position 991,051,838 of record OX336388.2, on the reverse strand, counting down.
TTGACTCCTGTATTTTTCTTGTATTATTGAGACGATTTGGAAAATTTTGGCACAAACCGCACCTTCTACCTTCTGGTTTAGGAGCTAGAATTTAGTGAAACATACACCTTAGCGTATTATATAAGCAGCATGCGTCAATCGTCGTACGCTGCCAGTCGCATTGCAAACAGTGACATGGAGGCGTCAAACGAAGAGCAAATAGGTGTTGTTCGATTTCTGACAGCGAAAGGAGTAGGGGGAACGGACATTCATCGCCGAATGTCACAAGTGTATGGCGAACAGTGCAGGGAAGGACGTGTGTCGTTAGCCGAAGATGCCCGGTCTGCGGCACCCCCCTGCATTACCAATGACAACGTCCAGCTGGTTGATGCACTCATTACCCAGGACTGACGAGTGACAGTGAATGCCATAGCCGCCGTGGTCGGATTGAGCGTCGGAAATGTGCACACCATCATGAAGGAACGACTGCACTTGCGGAAAGTGTGTGCCCAATGGGTGCCCCACATTCTTCAACCACACCAGGAAGCATGTCGAATGGACTACTGTCTTGGTCTTGGTTGGACGATTGATGCAGGCTGCTGCTCGCTTTGTATCGTCACGTGACGTGCACACGTGCCCTCTAGCGACGGGCTGTGACCTTCCACGCTCTGGTCGGAACCACACCTCGTTACACACGCTACGATTTGCCGATGTCGTCACCGGTTTGCGCATTACAGCCTCCGGCTCGTTACTTTTTGAACGCCCCTTATATATTCGATGTTATATGCCACAAATAGAAGAATTAAGCTTTATGGCTGTGAAATGTTAATTCTTATAGTTATACTGCTTTTAGTAATACTAGTGGACCCGTACGAGAAATCTCTTATAATCATTAATCAAACTTTCCCCGATATGTTTTTAATGCGAGACTTAAGGAGAAAGGTTGTTATGTTTTTATTTCAGTCAAATGATTATATAGAAAACTATTTACATTTCAGTTAGAATTCAAGTTCTACGTTCCCTAACTTAAGAAGACAATCACTGAAAATTGGATCATCATAAGACTCACCAAATATTCGATATTTATGAAATTATACGATTTGAGTACTCAATCCTTAGATTTAGGCTACAATTTCTGAAATCCATTCAAAAAGAGAAAGTAAAAACCTCAGAATGTTAAAATAGTATGAAACAGGCGTCACAGCGGCCAAAATGTGAAGTGGACAGCAATTATGGAGCACATTTTCCTACAGCAACAGTATCTGCAAATCGCACACTTCGTACATTTTTAGCCTAATTCCGATTATTGCAAAAAATTAAAGTAGACTTATGCGATCACTACAGAGCCAAAAATGTGTGTCTGTCTGTGTGTGTGTGAGTCTGTGTGTGAGTGTGTGTACTCTGAATGTCTGTCCCCCCCTATCAATTCGAACACGGTGAAACCGAATTGAACGAAATTTGGTACAGAGGTAGAACAAGCAAAGGGCACCTCAGTTTCATGTTTTATATCGTCGCCATCTTGACGGAAACGTAATGGCGGCCACCCAAATGTTCAAAGCTTAAATCAAATTACGACTAACCTAATCATCCGATATCTACCAAACTTTGCTACTACATATAGTCGAACAGCGAGCGTCTTTTGACCAAACTAAAAGGTCAAGAGTCCAATAGTTTTTAGATGGCGGCCATGTATGTGTGCAAATCGATTACACTTATCAATTCAAACACGGTGAAACCGAATTGAACGAACATTGGTGCAGAGGTAGCACTAGCAAAGGGCACCTCGCGGACGTGTTTTATATCGCCGCCATCTTGACGGAAACGTAATGGCGGCCACCCAAATGTTCAAAGCTTAAATCAAATTACGACTAACCTAATCATCCGATATCTACCAAACTTTGCAACTACATATAGTCGTATGGCGAGCGTCTTTTGACCAAACTAAAAGGTCATCAATCCAATAGTTTTTAGAGGGCGGCCATGTATGTGTGCAAATCAATTACACTTATCAATTCAAACATGGTGAAACCGAATTGAACGAACTTTGGTGCAGAGGTTGCACTAGCAAAGGGCACCTCAGTGTCATGTTTTATAACGCCACCATTTGGACGGAAACGTAGGCCTAATGGTGGCCACCCAAATATTAAAAGCTTAAATCAAATTACGACGAACCTAATCATGTCATCTCTACTAAATTTTTCAACAACATACCGTTTTGTGGGAAGCATCTTTTGACTGAACTACAAGGTCTTCAGCCCAATAGTTTGCAGATAGCGGCCATGTATGTGTGCAAATCGATTCCCCATATCAATTCTAACACGGTAAAACCGAATTGAATGAATCTTTTTTACAGAGGTAGCACTAGCAAAGGACATCTCATATTCATGTTTAATATCCGTATAGCACGTTATATTTCAACAAGCTACTACAACCAACATTCAATTATACTCCTTGAAAAGGACAAAGAGTTATAACAATACCCATGCTTTTAAGAGAAAGTAGGCTATATGTTCTTTAATGAACATCTTGTTAAATGTATGTTTTTTAAAGAAATTATAGATATTTATGAAATCGGAGTGTAATTCGTCACTGCTAATGTATATTCTCTTTCATTTGAATGCATATTTGACACGATCGGTCGCTTGTGAGCGCCGTAGGAGGATCTATACTACTGAAATAATATATATGATGATTAATACTGATGATAATATTTATAATGTTAATGGTAAAAAACAACACAAAGCTGTATATAATGCATTATTTACTGTTGGTTAAAGACGCTTTCAAGAATTCATATCATCTAATGATGTGTAGGTTAAAACGAGCCATGTTAGCTACATGTTATATGTAGCCTACCATACCCAGCTCTGTGTTATTGGGATAACCCTACTGTTTTCATCGTATACATCCTTTTTCATTTCTTATTTGAACCTCTTATTCTCCATTCTCTGTTCAATATTTTAGCCTATTATCATCATATGAAATGTAAGCCTCCGTGGCTTAGGCGGCAGCACGCCGGCCTCTCACCACTGGGTCCGTGGTTCAAATCCCGGTCACTCCATGTGAGATCCGTGCTGGACAAAACGGAGGCAGACAGGTTTTTCTCCGGGTACTTCGGTTTTCCCTGTCAACATTTCATTCCAACAACACTCTCCACTATCATTTCATTACATATGTCATTCATTTAATCATTGCCTCAGTGAGTGCGTCAGGCCTCGGCATCCGGCACAGTTCGAATCCTCGCCGCTAGATGGGGGCTTCATTCATTCCATTCCTGACCCGGTCGGAGACTGGAAGCAGGCTGTGGATTTTTTCATCATCATATGAAATAAAGTCTAATGACGTCACATTTTGCCGTGAGTGCATGTGGGTTAGCATAATTATGTTTGTCCCCCTAAAACCACTAAACAACTAGAGCTATTTAAATGAAACTCAAAAAGGTCTTACTACTGCGTCGTCTGACCTCGATGTTGCCTTTCGAACTTTGAATATGAGTTGGCTTTGATTTACATGCGTTAGAGCAGTCTTCCTCACGTTTAGTAGTTCCGTGCAAGCGGAAGTCACATTGCACCCAAAGCGAAGAGTTGGAATATGTAAATCGTATGCTTCATGTAAGTAGGAGGTGCGGAGAATTGCAAATGGTTGGCCATATTCATCTAGATAAGATAGGCAGTGAAGTGGAGTGCATAAACAAGATACTGGCAGTTTTCTGCACTAGTGGGTTAGAATACTTTACATGATATGGAACATAACATTACACCGGAACGAGTTGAACCTATTTGCATCACACATAGGAATATAAACCAGCCCCTTTAACATTCATGGGTCAATGTAAACTGTCGAAAACACGTTGGTACATTCGTTTTCTTGCACTGCAGGGCGCTGCTTGATAAACATTATTTTTAATGCCGCACTCTTACCACTGGCTCGAAGTTGTGAGTCACTAGCTTTTTAATGAGGCATATAACAGTTACCAGAACACAGTTGGCAGCATCGTTTCTAGGCACAGCTAACAGTAAATAAGTCCGTCTCGTTGCGTAGTGGCTAGCAGTCTAGGCTGTCGCCGCGGAGGCCCCGGATCAATTCCGAGATCAGCCAAGAAATGTAATTCTCTAGTCTAAGGGTGGTAACGGAGTCTACTCAGCCTAGCGAGGCAAAACTGAGAAGAAGTGGGTTCGACACCTACCTCAGCCATCCTGGAAGTGGTTTTCCGTGGTTTCCTACGTCTACTCCAGGCGAATGACGGGAGGTTACTAACTTAAGGCCACGGCCGCCTCCTTTCCAATCCTCATTTCAATAACAAATACACACCTTAATACAGCCATCTCAATTACATAGGTTATCAGAGAAATGCACCCCCTCCCCACACACACACCTAGGTACAAGGAGCTACATGACCATGATGTCGCAAAACCCCTAACAAAATAAAAGCATCACAGGAAGCTTGTAGTTTAACGAGACCGTTAATCTCGCCATCATGAGACATGGGACCTCCTTTTTACGTTGAATCTGTTCCTCAGGACATGGTATTTCACTTCGAAAATCTCGCATGCTTTGACCGGGAATTAAACCTGATCCGCCTTGGTGAGAAGCATACATCTTAACCGCTGTGCAACCACGTCCTCCAACAACAACAACAACTACATCAACAACAGCAATGTAATTCTGATCTAAGGGCTGGAACGGGGTACACTCAGCCTCGTGAGGCAAAACCGAGTAGAGACACATTCGACTGGAAATGGTTTTCCGTGGTTTGTCACTTCTACTTCCGGCACACACTAATACAGCCATCACAATTTCACAGGTTACCAGACAAATTCCCCCCCCTCAACACACACACCCAAGCACACGGGGTACATGAGCATAATGTTGCATAGCCCGTAAAGAATCAACAACAACGAATATTTTACTGATTTACTAATTTACCGACAGCGGTAGCCACGCTCGCTAACGCGCAGCACCAGACCATGGGGCCAAGCTCTCTGTGGTCTTGGTAGACGTGGGTTCGAGTTCCATCGCCGGCCGTCCATGAAGTGGTTTTACGTGGTTTCAAGAACAAGCCATGAAAAATAAAACCTATGGAAAACAATATCAGTATGTAAAATTAAGTAATCTTTCTTGATAACAAAATAATATTCTTTAACAGAGAAAATATATAATTATACTAAATTAAACTAAGAATTTGTAGATTTTAATGATAAAAGAATGATAGATTTATTGAATATTCCATTAAAAAGTTTCTTTGGAGTGAATACAACTTGAATTGAGGTTATTAATCGGGGGCTACCAGGTTACCCAGTCGCGATAAAGGAGATACATCAAGTTGAATATTGTACAGCCTCCCAGGGGTATGCACCCCTTGGAGTCCATCCCCCCGGCATCTGGCTAAATCCCCTAAATGGTAACCCTTGGAAAGCCGGCCCAACATCCATAAAACTTAGCAGGGACAGCTTGCCACTCTAAAAGCAGCCCAGTCCTTGCGCAATGGTTACACATACCTACATACTAGTAACTGGGCCAACACATTGCTGACAACATAGCGCCAGAGAGTATAAGAAGGCATCCTAATGAGGTCAAAGGATCTCTCCATTATCAGTGCTTCATCGAGACGGCCGGAGGCCACGCTGGTGTCAACCGAGGTGAGTTAGTCAATCGTGTTCAGAGTTCCTACTTTGTAACCTGTAACCCAACACTTGTAATACATTGTGAACATAATTACATTCCCTACAAGGGACTCATACTTAGAACTACAGACCAATAAAACACTTGGTCCACACTCTACACTAGCATTACTGTTTATACGCCTCTTTACATCCCAACGCCCTTCCTTATTCCCGTCACGTAAAGACGTGACAGACGGCAGGCTAATAGCGCTAACTCAGGTACCTTTGTGTTCCCCGAGCCGGCTCGGCTGCCAGCAAGCAGCACGTGCCACTCGGCTGATACGAGCAGATTCAATTACATAATAAGCAGTCAGCTGAGCGACTAGCACAGCGACCCTTTGCAGTGGGCCCCATCTCTTCAAACACTACCACATTATTTATAGGAACGCCCCCTAGTTCCTAGCACACCACAACACTCTACACTGGTCAGCTTTCCCTGCCAAGGGAAGCTACCCTTTTTAGGCACAACCTTATAAATTAGTACAATAACTCTCCCTTTTAGATCCACCCCCAAATAAGGGATCTAAAACACTGGTGGAGGCGCGGGGTCCTACGCACAGTAGAACGGGACTCAACCAACGAGCCCTCGTAGGAGAAACGACCCCTTCCGTACCGCAAAAAGCCAAGCAGATAGTGAATTTTTTTTTAACCTCATATTACGTTACACATTTTTTTAAAATTAAATGTCCACATTTAGAACTACATTAAGAGACTTTGCACACCATTTGTCGGCTAGCACGACTCCACTCCTGCCGAAGCTAAAGATTAAGAACAGTGACTTGATAACTGACCAGACTGCAGTACAACTTCTCAGGGACCTTGAATTCCACACAGCACAGATCCGTGCTCAACACCCTGCCGCTGCAGCACAAGTTATACATTTTACACGGTCCCAGGCCAGTGAACACACACAAGAGTCACCAGTATCCAGCGCTAGTGAGGTAGATTGCCTGCCAATACTCCATCCCCTATTGTTGCAGCAACTGCAGATCACAGAGCAGAAAGCCAGTAACCTGCTCGAGCGCATTTCAGAGCTATTAGAGACAGACACTATTAAAGCCAATAATCACACGACAGAAGCGGTCCTTGACATCCACACTATTTTGGAAACAGTAAAACAGGATTTAGACAGAACCGTACACATAGTCGAATCCACACAGTACGACAATACACCATCCATCAGCACAAGCATATCAGGTGACGAGCCACCTGGTAACGTAACACAGGTGTCGTACACGGGAAGCGAGGCTAATTCCCCTCTAAACAGCCCAAATACCTCAGCACACGACAGCGGGGTGAACGGCACAAACAGACCCGAAGCACTACACAGCCAACGAGACACAGCTGAAAGCGAGATGAATAGACACACTGAATACCCCATGATCCACCCCACAAAGTTCACGGGGGAAGGCCAGGATCCCGAGGAGTACCTCAAGGCCTTCAATAGAACGGCCCGGATCAATGGTTGGAGCGAGGAAGTTAGGAAACGGCTCCTTCCTGCCTACCTCACAAAGGCGGCCATGACGTGGTATGAGCTCCATGAGGACACACTAGAAGCTGCCACATGGGAGGAAACCGCTTTACTCTTAAAAGAGGAGTTCCAACTCATACCAGACGATGACGATCTCTATGACCAGATTAGACAGAGGTCACAGGGACCCAAAGAGAGCGCCCAGGCATACATCAATGTTAAATTGATAATGTGCGAAAAGTACAACGCAGCAATGACAAATAAACAGAAAGTCAAGCTGTTAATGCAGGGCCTCAGACCAGCCATAGTAGAAAAGCTATGCATAATGAACAACCTCACGGTCCAACATATGTTGAATAACATAAAGACCATAGAGGAGGGGAGAAAGATCACGGAAAAGGCTACGGAAAAAGCCGTGGATCTGCACTTCCAAAATCAGAAAGACGACACTAACGCCAAAATGGACGAATTAGTGGACAGGATGGAGAGACTGACCATAGCTGCCATCCAAGCGGGCGGGAGACCGCCAAGGGATGAGCAAGCAGACACACGAGGACACTATCATACTGAGAGGGACAGGGGGTACACAGAGAGGAGACGCTACGGGAGGGAAGAAAATTACTACCCTCCACAGCGGCCAACAACACCTCCCCCACAGGATAGGCCACACTACCCTCCTCGGTACTCACCGATAGCATACACGGACACAGAGCCGACATACCCCTCAAGGCGGTCACCATCTCCGTACACACGGGAGTACTACCCTGAGGAGTACGACCACGACATCCCCCGACGAAACAGCCCGCCACCAAATAGACAGGCCTACGCTGCCCCGCAATACAGGGGAAATGGGGAATATCGGGAGAACCCGCCCCCACGCAGCCAAGGCTATGCTGCCCCGCAGTACAGGGGAAATGGGGAATATCGGGAGAACCCGCCCCCACGCAACCAAGGTTATGCAGCCCCGCAGTACAGGGGAAATGGGGAATATCGGGAGAACCCGCCCCCACGCAGCCAAGGCTACGCGGCCCCGCAGTACAAGGGAAATTGGGAACAGCGAGAAAACCCACCCTCGACCAGACAGGGGTATGCAGCTGACCAATATAGCGAAAAGGGGAACCGACGGGAACACCCGCCCCAGCAGCAGCAGACATACACCCCACCCTGGCGGAGACAGAATAACGGACAACAGGGCAATAACCGACAAGGAAGAAAACCCACTAGAGAAAGGGACAACATAGACAAACACACGAAGGGCCCAGAACACTACCCCCTCCCCGACGAATACCCGAGGGAGTTCAGGGATGAAACACCCCACAGGACAGACAGGGGGGCAATACTCCCTACGCCTAGACACACACCGCAAGCGGGGAGCTGGCGCAGCCACCCCGAGGGGGGGCGCACATACATTACAGGTAGGCGTACACCCACATTTTCAAAAAACGCCTAGACGGGGAGGTTCGGCTAGCTGATGAAGCAGCTGAGGTTCCTCCCCCAACACAGCACAAGAAAGGCCCTTCCCCCAAGAAAACTCGTAAGAGTAAGGGGAAGAAGCAGCCAGCTAAAGCTAAGGCTGACGATCCGCCCCCGGACCGTTTCCAAACACACCCCGTGCAAGGAGACGGCAACTGTCTGTTTAGGGCCATGAGCTTTCTAATCCGGAATACCGAGGATTATCATGGGGACTACAGACAGAAAACGGTCAAACATATCCTGGCCAACTGGAAAGAGTACCGGGACTTTGTGTCGGACGAGCGGGAAAACCCATTCCAGACCGGGGCGGATTACCGAAAATACATGGGCAAGGACGGCACCTATGGCAGTGCCGTAGAGGTAACCGCTCTCGGCAAAGTGCTCAAAGCCAACATCCATGTATATACGGATGTGCACTCGCCTCCGCTATTCTCAACTGCGGGATTTAATAGGGACCTACACATACTTTTCACAGGAAACCCTAAGGCGGGACATTACACACCCCTCACAATCAGAAGCAAACAGCCCGAGAACACGCCCACACCCTCCAAACAGGAAACCCTACCCCCTTCGCCACAACACAGGGGGGGAATTGACCACACACAGGCGCATGACGCGAGCTCGCTCGGCATGGGGAAGCCAGCAACAGGAGTCGAACTCGCGACCGCCTGGAACAAAAGTCGGGATAACAAAGGCAAGCTCAGGGTCACATTTGCAGACACACCTTCCCGAGAGGAAGAAACCAACAACAACACAACTACACAAAGGCTGGGAACGATTAATACATTAAACGTTCGCCAGCAGACTCCTAGTCTCACAGCAAGACCGGTTAAAGGAGATGGCAATGTACTTGGCAAACGCACTTTGCTGACCGGGGCAAAGTATTCAGGACAGGAAGTAAGCCTAGAGGCGAAGCGTGCCAGGTACGATAAGCGGACAGCTCCGTGCCTTCTCAGCACAAATGTCACGCCGGCAACAACAACAACAACAACATACATCTTACACAACACATCGGTGCAGGGCAGTGGATTTCAGGTATCGGCCCTCACGATACACGCCACCATAAATGGCCACAGAGTGCAGGCCCTAATTGATACCGGGGCAGCCGTAAGTTGTGTTAATAGACGACACATTGCCGAGGCGCAAATACAAGGTGTCACGGGAAGCATTCGGTTGGTAGCGGCCAATGCTCAGGCGCTGGAAAACATGGGGGTAGCGAACATACATATTAGGATAGACCATTTTGCCACAACGCACCCCATGTTCGTTATCGAACACCTTTCTGCGTCAGCCATAATTGGCATGGATTTTCTCGCTAGATATGAGGCTAGCATAAATTTCGCTAGTGGTCAGATGCTTTTAAAGCACGACCAGAGGCTCACCACACATCCCATGGTATACACCAGGAACAGAGATGGGATTAGAGCGGAGCGAGAAAACCACGAGCATCAGGCCCCTACACTGCACACTATCAGCCAATACACAAACACACACACTGATAAGGCGGCCAACCAGAACCACAGACAGGACCTGACTCCGGAGCAAAATAAAAGGCTCACGGAGCTCCTGGAGACCAACAGAGATATTTTTGCCCACTCAATGAAGGATCTCGCTGTGACAGACCTCATTGAACACCACGTCACACTCACTAGTGACCGACCAGTACACCAGCCTCCCTTCAGAGTGAGCCAGAAGGAGAGACATGCCATCGAGGCCCAGATCTCAGAGATGCTCGAGGCAGGGGTCATTGTTCCAGTTATTTCTAACTATTCCTCTCCAGTTCTGCTGGCCAAAAAAAGGGACGGATCGCACCGATTTTGTACTGACTACAGGAGGCTCAATAAGTTGATCGAAAATGATAGTTATCCACTACCAAGGGCAGACACCTATTTGGACGCCCTTGGTGGAGCTAGCTGGTTCAGTTCGATGGATTGCTATAGCGGATTCTATTCAATCCCCGTCTATGAACCAGATAGGCACAAGCTGGCGTTCGTTACAGAGAACGGACTATTTACCTACACCCGTTTACCGATGGGTCTCCGTAACGCCAGCCAAACCTTCCAAAAGCTAGTGGATAAGACATTTTCAGGGCTTAAATGGCGTTCCGTATTGGTGTACGTGGATGACATAACGGTCTTCTCCAACACTTTTGACGAACACATCGTACATTTGGAGGAGGCTTTCGCAAGGATCAGAGAAGCTAAACTAAGGCTTAAACCTGCGAAATGTCAATTTGCCAGACAGCAAATTAACATATTGGGCCATATTGTCAACCGGGAGGGCATTATTCCCGACCCAGCCAAGACTGACGCAATAACGGGCATCCCAATGCCCACAAATTTGAAACAATTGCGCAGTTTTATTGGCTTGGCTTCGTACTATCGCAAGCATATCTATAGGTTTGCACACATCGCCCATCCCCTAACTGAACTCACACGGGAAAAAACGCCCTTCAGCATCACCCAGGAACACATAGATGCCTTCAACACACTGAAGCAACTATTGACCTCACCTCCATTGCTGCAACACTTCCATAGTGATAGGCCCACATTTTTACACGTGGATGCCAGCCTGTATGGGTTGGGAGCAGCCCTATTGCAGGAAGACGCCGAAGGGCGCAAACGGCCCGTCGCCTACGCTAGCAGGAAGCTAACGGCCGTTGAGACTAGATACTCTGCCACAGAGCGGGAAATGCTGGCATTTTCGTGGGGAGTGAACTATTTTAGAGTATACCTCTATGGTATCAAGTTCACGGTAGTGACTGACCACGCGAGCTTGCTTTTTTGGGACAAATTTAAAAACCCAAATTCGCGACTCAACAGGTTTATATTCCGCCTGTATGAATATGACTTCGTGGTCAAACACAAGAAGGGCGCAACGCACCTAGACGCAGATGGGTTGTCTAGGCTGCCAGTAGCCGAGCCCCCGGATGACAGTAAGGACCACGACTGGGACGATATGCCCACCTTTGCCCTGACGGTGGTTGACATCAAACAGGAGCAAGAAAGTGATCCGCACTTGAAACAGATTCTATTGGCACTAGAAGACTTGGATAAAGTGGACTCCAAGACAGCACGGATGTCTAGGCGATTTTTTCTAGACAAAGACGGGGTACTGAAATTTAAGCCCACAGCCATGCACGATAGCGCACCTATAGCGGTTCCGGAATCATTGAGAGAAAATATCATGATCGGACACCACAATAGCCCACTGGCAGGGGCACATTTAGGTACGCATAAAACATACCTTAGAATCCGTGACAAGTACTATTGGGTGAACATGAAGGCCGACATAGATACCTTTGTAAAGACATGTCACACCTGCCAACGATTCAAAACAAGACCTGGCAAGCCTCATGGACTACTCAACCCAATTCCCGTGGGAGAGTTATTTCACAGAGTCGGGATAGATGTGAAAGGCCCCATTACAACAAGTCAGAAAGGCAATAAATATATCCTGGTGGCCACCGAGTATCTCACACGATACATGATTACAAAGGCTGTTCCCAAAGCAGACACGAACAGCATAGCCGAATTTCTATTTGACATAATTACACGATATGGCCTATTCCAAACCTTATTATCCGACAGAGGTACTATTTTCGCCTCGAGAGTGCTCCAACAGTTTCTGGAGATACTCAGGATTAAGGCATACACTACCACGAGTTTTTCCCCGCAAACCAACGGACTCACGGAGAGTATGAACAAAATACTTGGAATAGCGCTGGCTAAATTTACAGAGGACGCAGGAACAGACTGGGATGAATACCTGCAAAGCATTACTTTTAGTTATAATACCTCTGTATCTACGGCTACGAAACACTCTCCACACTTCCTACTGCACGGATACACACCCAGAAGTCCCATAGACAATATATGTATCCCACAGGACGCCCACACAGACAATGCGGCTCGGCTAGAGCATTTGCAGATAGCCCGCATGGACGCTAGAAAAAACATAGCCGAGGCCCAGAAAAAGCAAAAAGAGCGGTACGATCGGAATAGGAAGACCGTGGAATACACACCCGGGCAATTGGTCATGGTCTCCAATCATGCCCGTAAAAAGAACGTGTCCGAATTCCTCCTGCCACGATGGGCAGGTCCCTTCAAAGTCTGCAGGAAGGTATCTGACCTAAATTATATAGTGAGCGTGCGCCATGGGAGAAAACTCATAAAGGACACTATTCACGCCCGCCGGATAAAGGCATATCATACACGTGAAGCTCACACACCCACACGTACAGGAAGGCACACTACTAAGAGAAAAGGAAACGGTCCCGCTGGCAGACGTGGGAAGAAAGCCAAGAAATAGCCCACTGACCGCACCGGGATACGATCCTAACACCCCACAGAACTGTCCCGGAGACACGCGGGCATAATGACATTTCGTACCATTGTAGGGACATAATCGAACCACGGCACAATAACACAAAATCTGGGGACACACATGTAGTCAATGGAAGGTTCTTCTATAGTACGGCCAACGCATATGGGATTTCCGAAGTGAAATGCCATGGCCTGTGGTTTGGATTCCAAGTAAAACGGAAATCCCGTGGCGCATGAGCTACAGATCAATGGTCATATTAAACCACAAGTTTTTTTCTACAATGAGAGAGGCACTGCTAGCAATCACTATAGACAGCAATCAGGTTCACACACACACACGTGCAGAAAACTAGGACGTGGGCAGAGCATGAAACAAATGAAAGCACACAACATCGTAATTCAACACCGTCGTATCAGCAGTAACATACTCCTCAATGAGCAAGACTGCTCGACACAGACAAGCCGAGCCAAAGCCTACTGGACAGAAATCAACACATCATTCACGCCCGATTTAGAGACCCTATATCTTCCAAAATTACACTACGAGGGGAAATCAAAAACATACAAACTCTACACAGGTATGCATGCTTTCATATGCGCATTGCACATCCACGGGAACGTGCCATATTATATGCGGCACGGAAATGATCACACCAAGTCTTTACAGACAACCGGATTCGAACCCATGACCACACACCACACGCGTACCAAAAACTAACTATCCAATGGTATTTTTGGTACACGGAACACAAGCAAAAACCACACTGGGAAAGCCCCAAGCCCTGGAACACAACGCAAACATAAAACACAGAGAATGACATAAGGTCACGGGTCTGAGTTCCAGTAAAAATTTAGACACAAAGGAGAACAGCTATTCAGGCGTCCAATCATACTGCAATTGGCCCATACAAGGGCATGTACAGGGAATACTACCTTTCCTCCCACCAAAAGCCAGACATAAAATTTCGGATTACACCAGGCATAGAGGATACATTTCACAGATACAGGTAGGTAAATTTCACAAGACACAAGTCTTAGGGAACAATGGCCACACGACGTCATTACCTAACTAGGGCGAATTGCTACATTAGGCCGCTAGGAATCCAAAACAATGACCACACTTGCATTCGTGCAGAAAGGCACATACCAGCGGATGACAAACAGTAACTTCCCAGCCTGGTATTACACATACCAATTGCTGACTGCAGACTATTCACACTGCAATACTGCGGTGACGAGACACTATTGCGTATCGCCCGTGACCGTGAAATTACACACACATAACAATTATAACACCATACATTTTTTTTTTCCCACACTGCAAAAACATTTGGCAATGGACAAGACGTGACACAGCGGAACTTATCTTGGGCCTATAGGGCACGTTCGCAAGGACGTTGGCAAGCCACGGGCGCCTTCTGCCCACACAGGCGATACATATTACGACTTGGCCTGCAACAGACCAACCGTCCGCGTGGTGTAGCGGTACATAGGCACACACACGCATACGCACTCAACAATTAGGAGCGAACACAGACAAGATCTCCCCCCTAATAACTTCTCTTATCAATCGTAAGGCATAACAGTCATTACAGATGACTAGCACATGACCAGTCGCACTACGACCACTGGCCACATCTACACTGCAAATGGCCGACCAGATTAGGTCATGCAGCTCTACTATCCCAAGGCGCGGATAGACAGCCAACATGGACCAAGGGAGGATAACAGGAGAACAGGCTACCAGCGTACCACCTTACTCCCTTCCCATAACCTTCTCACGCCCAACATAAACAACGCAAACACATCTACACGACCAAAAACAGCTACACTACATTACAAAATACACACAAGGGGTTGATGGACTTCATGCGTCTAAAGAGCAGGCATGCTACGCCTTGAGCCACGGTGCTACCACCCGAGTATTAGGGGTGGCTCAGCAAACATTAAAGAAGCATAATGCGCCTCTCCAAATGAGAGAGGAGGCCATAGATATATATTAACCATTCTTTAGTACTTAAACACTCCCGCATGAAAGGGATATATTGGTATTATGCCCCACCCTACACCTATCCGTCCATGAAGGCAGAAACTTCATATCCAGACACATGCATGAGTATCCCATCCATTTACCAGGGATTTTAATATCAAACCTGCATGAATTTTCGTATCTTTGCAATCCCGGGAATTACCTCCCCACTCCACTCACTATAGAAGCATCCCAGTGGCATCACCGGTTTCAGGCCACCACTAACGTGGAACCCAAAGGTGCGCAAACCCTTCCTACCATACTTTAAGCCCACTCAACAAATAACTACCCCCAAATCCTAATAACAGGGTACCTGACATTACAGACCCTACTAACACCTCCATTAAGGTAAAGAAAGCATTATTGCCGGAAAGCTGACGTAGCGATGGTAGGCCAGAAGTAGCCTATGTACTTAGAAGATCTACAACCCCGCAACACTGAAAATATTTTACATTTTACACAGAGGTTGAACCATTTACACAGGTTACGACACATTTTTTCTTCTTACAAAGGAATCTGATACGATCTGATGGTTGACAACGGTGTAAGCCGAAGGTCGGGAGAACCACACTTTGAGAGCTGGGGAAGGCGATGTGGACCCTTCCCCAGTTGGCTCGACAGCGCAGCGACCTCACTTAACGGACGACTAGACCAAACAGACGAACTACGTAAGGTCAAAGCATTCGCGGCCTGGTCGGGCAAGCTCTGGAATCCTAGGTGCGCATAAACCGCCCCTGGGAGGAAGGGATGCTACACCCACTTTGTGCCACGGTCGTCGAGGCCAAGACCTGCAGGGAGACTTTCTGAGAATGGCGGGAGAAATAGCTCACTCCGCGCCGGACTCGGGAGCTATCCCTAGAGACGACCCCATTATGACTAGACTTCTAGTTAAGTTTAAATTTAAGTAGGCACGGCTTCCATAGCGGGAAGCAAAACTCCTATGCGTTGGAGTGGAAGATAACTGCGAAATACATATTACTGCGGCCCATAGCGGCAAAATCATATATCAATGCGAAAAGCATACTACGGCGGCCCATAGAGGCAAATATCACTGCGAAAAGCAGATTTTTTTTCAGAGTTGCGACGGCCGATAAAGGCGAAGACAATATTATGCCATTGGACCACACCGTCCAATGCCCACATAAATGGCGACGCAGCGGGCAGTCAATGGGCATTAAGAGAGGGGCAGTGCGCGCACCTCACAGGAGCCAAGTGGGCGGCTCAACTACGATAAATCGGAACAGCAAACGGTCATGAACAAGGAAGTTACAGCGGGCGAAACGGTTAGCTTAGTGGCACCGTAAGCCGCCTGCGAATAGATTAGTACTAGTAATAGACGTCGACACCTAGAGTTAAGGGGACGGAATCTAGCGACCCTAGAGACAACCGGTGTTTCTGGGGCTCGTGCGGGTGGTGTCCTGGGGATTTAATTGCCCCAGGCGATCGTCCTAGGCCAAATTTAGTTGTAAGACGGTTGCATTTGACACGCAACCTAGGATTAAGCAAATTTATTCACCGCTGTTGCCAGGTATGGCGCAGCACATTTCGGCAATAGATTAAGACAACCCTCTCGGCTTAGTAATAGTTTTTTTTTATTATTAGACCATAATTAAGTTCGATAGTATTAAGTAACGCCGGTCGGCTCCTGATGACCGCCAAACCCGGCATCAGGGTAAATCCGACAATACACTATAATATAGGATAATATATAATATAGTACAATAGGCATAATCAAAGTGGAATATATCGGCACCCGGTAACCACAATTCCGCTACCGGGGTAAGACCAACTACATATTATTTACGGCATTACGGCACCGTATAGGGTAAGCCCGGTCTTGCAGCTAATTAACATTAATCATGCTATTTTTTTTTCAGAGAAAGAAGAGCTTCAGCCAGTGAAAACTATGACACAGGAAGCGACATAGAGAATATGTCATACTAATATGTTTTTTCTAAACCTCGCCATTTTTTCACAGGCATCGTCACCAGATACAGGAAACTGGTGACAGGAATTTCACTACCATATAGCAGTGGCATATTATTTACGGCATGCCATGATGGTGTACTATTTTTTTTTATTTTTTTATACGTCAACTTGCACTAATCCCAACACACTCTCAAACACTCACCACATTTTTCTTTTTCAGCTACACACTCCAAAAAAAATCTGCACAGCAGGACTGGTGCCTGTGGGGTACCAGGCTTACTGGCAGATCAACTCAATAGAAACACATAAAGCGTCAAAATGCGACGCAGATTACGACAATGAGGGCGCAACCGATTTGTGGCAGTGACTCTCATTGTCAAGTGTGAAAGCATTCACCCACAGAGGATGCTTCACAGATTAAGTAGTAAGAATACATGCAAGCGGTACGACCACTATACCGTACCACGAAGTGGCCGTACAGAATCAGCCGTGAGACGGCAAGCGTACGTACAGACGGGTAGCGTGCACGCGAGGTACCTCACAAAAACTAGAATTATAAGGGATTAGCGCACTTAAGTTAGACATAAGGTCACTGTAATGCATAATTTTTAAGGATCAACTTCATACAATTATTCCATTAGACATAAGACCACTGTAATTCATAATTTTTAAGGATAAACTTCATACAATTATTCCACTAGACATAAGGTCATTGTAATTAATAATTTTTACGGATAAACTTCATACAATTATTCCACTGGAAAGCGACAATATTCCTAAATGTCAGAATCGCAACATAGTACATTAAACACTATATATTTTTGTTTGTTTATCAAGATGCCTATGTACATAATGTGTATGATTTGTTTTCTTTCAATTTTCTTTCTTCTAACTTCCCCATTTGTCAGGGTGTTCCGTTTTATCCCAAACCAATAAATGTCTTTTGAATATTTCCCTTAAATTATACCCTGGAACACCCATTTTTCTATTTTCTTCTACCTTTCTTATTGCAGGGAGCACTTTTTCCCTAAGATGGGGCGGACGACGCAATCATCCGTTCGGCCCTGGGTTTTTCCTCCCTGCACAGCTATGTAACACATCACCATCAGAAACCATGTTTTTTTTTTAAACTAGCAATATGCCAGCAATAGCAAGGGCAATTTTTTTTTACATGTCGAATTTATTTTAATGTTAAATTTTTCTCAAATGTCAATTTTTTCCCAATGTTAATCAAATCTTTCGCAATGTCAATTTTTTTGTTTGTTTTTTCACAATGTCAATGTATACATATATCTGTACATCCCATAACCCTCCCCTCTGAACACGGGCTGACCTCACACCCACACTTCGATACGACACCACCAGGAGATACGAGGGGGTTTCAAGGACCACTACGTCAACGCCCCAACCTCCAGTTCCGTTCCCGTTCGCGAGGACGCGAACAAATGAAGGAAGACGCTTGTACAGCCTCCCAGGGGTATGCACCCCTTGGAGTCCATCCCCCCGGCATCTGGCTAAATCCCCTAAATGGTAACCCTTGGAAAGCCGGCCCAACATCCATAAAACTTAGCAGGGACAGCTTGCCACTCTAAAAGCAGCCCAGTCCTTGCGCAATGGTTACACATACCTACATACTAGTAACTGGGCCAACACATTGCTGACAACATAGCGCCAGAGAGTATAAGAAGGCATCCTAATGAGGTCAAAGGATCTCTCCATTATCAGTGCTTCATCGAGACGGCCGGAGGCCACGCTGGTGTCAACCGAGGTGAGTCAGTCAATCGTGTTCAGAGTTCCTACTTTGTAACCTGTAACCCAACACTTGTAATACATTGTGAACATAATTACATTCCCTACAAGGGACTCATACTTAGAACTACAGACCAATAAAACACTTGGTCCACACTCTACACTAGCATTACTGTTTATACGCCTCTTTACATCCCAACGCCCTTCCTTATTCCCGTCACGTAAAGACGTGACAGACGGCAGGCTAATAGCGCTAACTCAGGTACCTTTGTGTTCCCCGAGCCGGCTCGGCTGCCAGCAAGCAGCACGTGCCACTCGGCTGATACGAGCAGATTCAATTACATAATAAGCAGTCAGCTGAGCGACTAGCACAGCGACCCTTTGCAGTGGGTCCCATCTCTTCAAACACTACCACATTATTTATAGGAACGCCCCCTAGTTCCTAGCACACCACAACACTCTACACTGGTCAGCTTGCCCTGCCAAGGGAAGCTACCCTTTTTAGGCACAACCTTATAAATTAGTACAATAACTCTCCCTTTTAGATCCACCCCCAAATAAGGGATCTAAAACAATATCAAGTTGTCGTACGATTAGGTTATAAAATCCTTGAAATATATCCTTGGGTTATAACAAAAAAGTTGTAGGGAACTTCACAATACATGTGAATATTTCTTCAATAATAGAACTTGTCAGTATGTAATAATTCGGCGCACACCAATTGACGCATGTAATCAGTGTTCGTGTTGAATGTAATGTTTGTTATTAAGTCACTATCTTAATGCGTAGGTTGTTAAGATTATTATCCTACGTTAAAGTAATGTGAAGAAACATTGATAACATCGCCTAAAAGTAATCGTCACTTCACAAATTTCAAATTATCCCACATATTCAAGACATCAAGACTCGATTGACATTGATGGTTGACTGATTCTGTAATCATTACGAATCGAGTTATGAGATAAAATCGACCACATGACCGCGAGGACACAAATACCCAGTTAAAACAAAATCCACAACCGAAAATCTCTTGAAATATACCTGAATTGACACTCATCATTTTGCTGCCAAAGGTACACTTTTCTCTGTGTGTAGTTCCGCCCCTTAAAACAACAATAATTAACTAAATAACTCTCTGTGTGTTTTGTTTAGATATGCAAAGTAATGTTAAAGGATAACACCCGTGCAAACTGGACTCGCATTTTAGTGGTTCTAAATTCCAATTAACTGTTCCAATTCAAATATTACCTCAGTCATCACGCAATGCCAAAGTTATAACCCTCGTGTGGTTGACAGCCTGCCAAAGTGCAATATAATGACTCGGTCACATTTTTGGGAAACTCATTAAACGTTGTGTGACAGGGGTATTAAGACCTCAGGCACGTGGCTAATGACCTGGCCTTATTGCGAAGCGGAGAGCACCAATCGTCGTGTTCATCTGGATGAAGGCAACGTGTCACGCGAATCAATGTATTTGTGGATTGTTCAGACAAAAACTCGATTGACATTGATTGATGGACAGATTCTCTGCCGATTGTGAATTGAGTTACGTGTTAATATCAGCTACGTGAGTAGCCTCGCACTTCTACCTCATTATTTTGAAGGTGGGGATTGGTGAGAATGCAAAACTACAAACCTACCAATATAGTGCACATTTCCCCCGATAAAAATCATGAATATTGATTCCCGACTCAGTCATCGAGGATTTAAAACCGGATATGAGGATTGAGACAGGGTACACTCAGACTATAGTGATTGATTGAAATAAGAGGTCTGTAAGATTTACATGGCTGGTTATATTGTAAGTAGTAGTAGATTTCCATGGTTTCCAAGTAGGGATACTTCCTGCATTAAGGCTATGGCCGCTGTCCCGTGACCAATCCTAAATATGATATCAAGTTGGCCGTCATCCTTTAGTGAAGCTGCTACATTAGCGCAGGCCATCTGACAGATTGGTTGGTTGGTTCTTAAGTTTAGGGGCTGCGACAACGCGTTCATGTAGCCCCGTGTACTTTGGGTGTGTGTAGAATCTGTCTGATAACCGGTGTTAATTGTGATGACTGTATTAGTGTCTGTTATCTGTTTTTTAATTTAAGTACAGACTGCAACTTAGAATTTTTCAAATAGTTCCTACTTTTGCCGCCAAGCGCCACCGTCAACGACTACTAGGCCAAGTTCAGAACTTAGCTAATAGACGCCACCGCAGTCGGCTCTTGGCAACGAACGTAGAAACCTAAGAGCGTTGTTTACATCCTTAACCTATCCAATTTAGCTTCACACAGGTGTAATTAGTGGAAGGTTCTTTATCATGCCATAAATCTATGACATGGGACCGCCGGCTTTACTTCCCCTCCGAAGGAAGGCATACTGAGGAATTTTAACGCTCTTAAAAATCCGACGGCTTCGACCGGGGTTGAACCCGCTATCTTGGGCATAGAAGCTCAGCATGCTACCGACTACGCCACCGAAGCCGCCCTGACAGATTCCACACACACAACTATGCAAACGAGGCTGATGATCATTTTGTCCCTAGTCTGAGAATTGGCTAAATGTTTCCTAACGGAGAATCATGGGTGCCTCCTTCCAAATTCTATCCTAACGGTGTTAGTGTATCCAAAACCTTATTCAATGTATTATTGTTCAATGTCCAGTTGGGTGATCCACTATATGACTTCCTCTGTTGGTTCCAGAAAGTCATTTGCGTTACCTGGTATTATTATTCTTCGAGCGGTCAGTGGTAGTCTCTGCATGATAGGCGGGTTCGGTGGCGTAGTTGGTAGCTTGCTGAACTTCTAGGTCCACGATCGCGGGATCAAACACGGCCGAAGTCGTCGGATTTTTAAGCGGGTTAAACATTCCTCAGTATGTCTTACTTCGAAGAGGAAGTAAAGCCGGTGGGACAATGTCATAGATTTATGGCTTGTAAAAGAACCTTCCACTTACTACAGTTGTGCGAAGCAAAAATTTGTAGGTTAGATTTGATTAACACTATATTAGTTCCAACGTTTGTCGCCCGGTGTTGGTTGCGATGGCATCTAGCATCCAAGTCCGCAGCTAGGTGTCGTGGACGGTAGCATTTGGTTGCAAAAGTAGGAACTACTTTAAAATTGATCGTCTGCAGTCCTTACCTGAATCACAGATAACACACACTAATACATCCATTACAATTAACACCGGTTATCAGAGACATTTCCACACACCCAAACTACACGGTGCTACATGACCGCGTTGTCGCAGCCCCTAAACTAAGGAACCAACCAACCATCTCTGAATTATACAACTACTACCAAAAATCACTCCTAGTAGGCCTTTACAGCTTAACGGCTGCGCCACTACGTCCCCGGTGCACCAGGAGGTTTATTATTTAGCGTATCGCAACAAGTTTGATACATATATTCAAGTACAAATACACAGACAAGAAACATCTATCCCGGGAGCAAGGTTTAATTATATCGCAATGTCCAGTTGGGTGATCCACTGTATGGCTTCCTCTGTTGGTTCCAGAAAGTCATTTGAGCTACCTGTATAGGAACGTCGCACGCATTCACTTACAATATGGGGGAATGTTTGTTGAGTGGCACCACAGCCACACTCCGGTGATGTAATATATTTCCACTTATAAAGGGCGTCCCTACATCGTCCATGATTTGTTCTCACCCGATTCATTGTGGTCCAGAGCTTACGCGGTAGATGATGTCCCCTAGGAAGATGTTCACCAGAAAAGATGTTGTGTAGGGAACTGTCTGTGGCAACTTTCCAGTGACTTCTCCATTCTTCTAAAGGGTAGAAATTCCCATCGGTCAAAGCGACAGCATCACGCTAAGTTGGATGACGTGACTTGAGCCTTGGTATCTTGAGAGCGGAAATATCATCCAGAACAGGCAATTGAGGGTTCATGAGTATGAGGTGGACTGCACTTACCGTAGATCTATTAGTAACACAAAAATCAAATTCTGACAGAGAGGTACATCCATACGTCAAAGCACTTGGATCAGGGGCATGTTGCGCAGCCTCTCACCTAGGTGGACGGTGTTCGATTCCTGATCAATGCATGTGAGATTTTCAAAATGAAATACCATGTCCTGTGGTTCAGATTCCACGTATAGAGGAGGTCCCGTTGCTATTTGCCATGAGATTAACGGTCACGTAAAACTACCAGCTTCCTTCCTTCAATGCACTTGGTTGTGCCTTCTCCTTTAAAGCAGCGTCAGCTTGTGATAACCCAGAATCCTTTCTTCTACTGCGTGGAGTTGAAGGAAAATGTGGCATCTGTCGCGAAACAGTCTTTATGTTTCATTTACTTGAGATAAACGTTTACCGCGCATTCTCCTCATGTAACAAAAGTTGTGCTGTAAAGTAGTCGAGCGTTTCCGGCTTTCAAGCTAGCACTTTTCCATGGTAATCCGTACACTAAGTACCCAAGTCGCTAAACTCTATACGGATGGCTTTTCTGTGAAGAATGGGCTGGTGCTTGCAATTGTTCCTCCCTCACTAAGCTGTCCAGTGTTCACACAGCCTCCTCTCCAAGGAAAACTTTTCGTAGCATGGCAATGGGCGAGGGAACCAGAAGCCTTGAGCTTGCTATCCGTCTCTTTATGTTGCCTCAAGTAGGTTCAAAATAAATAAATAAATAAACAAATAAACAAATAAATAAATAAATAAAAAATAAAAATAAATAAATTAAAAAGGTAAAGGTAAATGAGATGCGATATAAGTCTTTGTGGCGGATGGTTTTTACGGCTGGATGCCCTTCTTGACGCCCACCTCTTGAGAGGAGTTAATGAGAGATGAAATGAATGATGTTGAATGAAACTGGGCAAGGATATGGCCGGAAACGGCCGTGGCCAGTCAGAAGGTACCGTCCCAGCATTTTCCTGGAGTTGAAAATGGGGAAACCACGGAAAACCATTTCAAGGACGGCTGACGGTGGGGCTCGAACCCACGCGTCTACCAAGTCAGCAGAGAGCTTAACCTCATAGCGTAGCCACTACTGTCCGTAAATGAATAAGTAAATAAGTAGATTAAATCTCTACTTAGTATAAAACAAAGTCCCCGGTTCCTGGATGTAACGGGTATCTCGAGAAACATTGAATGAATTTTGATGCGGTTTTCACCATTCTGTAAAGGATTTATTGAGGAAGGTTTCTGTACAAAAACATTCATTTATGACCAAAGAAAGCCCAACAGTAACACTTTCAGTGAATCGAGTCGAAGAAAATCTTGCCATCCGTGCGCCTTTTAAGCTTACGCTGGGTAAACCATTCAAAATATCTATATACTATGAGTGTGAATTGTTCAGCATGAAAAGTTCAACAAAAACGATCGTGACAGCTTATTTCTATCTTTAATAGACGGCCCAGTAAAAGGGTTTTTACGTTTTCATTTCTTCCGACAATCCCCATTCAGTGGAAATTTAAATTACTAATTTCGAAGCGAGTTTATGAGCTAGCGAGTGAGCCTGTCACCCCAGCATCGGCTAGGATCTAACTGTCGAGTCGTGTCGAGTTAGAAATCACAGGAGAATATGATGTGAGTTTGCAGTTTTGCTGTTCACCTCGGCTTTTCTGAATTGCGTCTGGGACCTGACGTCCGTAAGCCTTTTAAAAATACTGGGTTGGTTTGCTTGTAAATAAATAAATAAATAAATAAATACATAAGTAAATAAGGGTTGCGTTGTTGTTGTCTCATTCAAGGGCTTGAAAATGTTGGTCACTTGACCCTATGTAATTTGGTCACTAAGCTTATACAAAGATTTAACAAAAAAATCCAAATGTTCGGACGGAAAACTTACTTTATTTATAGAGATTGTCACATGCCAAGGATTATCTGTCTGAAATTAATGAATACTTTCAGTCAAACCTCGATATCTCGAACCTCTATAAATAGAATTTTCGATAACCCGTGGTAATTGTTATTTCCTGAACAAAATTCCTAAAATTTACATGTATATTAGCCTACTTTCGATTTTTGCAAAAAATGAAAGTAGACTTACAGGGCCAAAAATTGTGTGTCTGTGTGTGTGTGAGTGTGTGTACTCTGAATGTCTGTCCCACCCCTATTAATTCGAACACGGTGAAACCGAATTGAACGAAATTTGGTACAGAGGTAAAACTAGCAAAGGGCACCTCAGTGTCATGTTTTATATTGCCGCCATCTTGACGAAAACGTAATGCCAGCCACCCAAACGTCCAACGCTTAAATCAAATTTCGACTCACCTAATAATCCGGTCTCTACCAAATTTTGCAACAACATACTGTATATATAGATGGCGACCGACTTTTGACTAAACTGCAAGGCCCTCAACCCAATAGTTTGCAGATGGCGGCCATGTATGTGTGCAAATCGATTCCCCCTATCAATGCAAACACGGTGAAAACGATTGGAATGGATTTTTTTTACGGAGGTAGCACTACCAAAGGACACTTCTGTGTCATGTTTTATATCGCCGCCATCTTTACAAAAACTTAATGGCGGCCACCCAAATGTTGAAAGCTTGAATCAAATTACGACCACCCTAATCATATGATCTCTACCAAGTTTTGCAACTATATATCATTATGTATAAAGAATCCTTTGACCAAACTACAAGGTTATCAACCCAATAATTTACGGATGGTGGCCATGTATGTTTGCAAATCGATTCCACCTATCTTTTCTACTACGGTGGAA
The DNA here is from genome assembly GCA_946902985.2 of Meconema thalassinum. Taxonomy (NCBI): domain Eukaryota; kingdom Metazoa; phylum Arthropoda; class Insecta; order Orthoptera; family Tettigoniidae; genus Meconema; species Meconema thalassinum. The sequence goes on along the minus strand of OX336388.2, from coordinate 991,026,550 downwards.
GCGAATTGAACGAAATTTGGTACAGAGGTATCACTAGCAAAGAGCACCTCACAGTCAGTGTCATGTTTTATATCGCCGCCATCTTGACGGAAACGTAATGGTGGCCACCCAAATGTGAAAAGCTTAAATCAAATTACGACCAATCTAATCATCTGATCTCTACCAAATTTTGCAACAACATAACTTTATGTGAAAACTATTCTTTGACCAAGCTACAAGGACATCAGTCCAATTGTTTGTATCTGGTAGCCATGTATGTGTGTAAATCGATTCCCCATATCAATTCAAACACGGTAAAGCCGAATTGAACGAAATTTAGTACAGAGGTAGCACTAGCAAAGGTCACCTGAGTGTCGTGTATTATATCACCGTCATCTTGACGGAAACGGAATGGCGGCCACCCAATTGTTAAAAGCTTAAATCGAATTACGACCAACCTAAGCATTTGATCTCGACCAAGTTTTGCAACAACATGCCTTTTTCTGGGAAGCATCTTTTGACTGATCTACAAGGTCATCAGCCAATAGTTTGCAGATAGCGGCCATGTATGTGTGCAAATCAATTCCCCATGTCAATTCAAACACAGTGAAACCGAATTGAATGCTTTTTTTTACAGAGTTTGCACTAGGAATATTCATGTTTAATATCCGTATAGCAAGCTGTAGCCTATTTCAACAAGCTACTATAACCAACATTCAATTATACTCCTTGAAAATAACAAAGAGTTATAACAATACCCATGCATTTAGTAGAAAGTACGCTATATGTTCTTTACTGAGTCAAATTCCTATAACTCGAATCTTGCGTTATCTCGAAGTTTAAATTATATCCCTGACACTTACACTTGTTATTTATCTCGAATATTTACGTATTTTTACATTGCAACTTGTCTCATTCGAAGGTTATAACTTAATTTAAATTTCCCACCGATTAATGTAGTTGAGTCAACCGTATGCAACTTCTATACTGAACTGAGATCTCGATAGAATCCCATACCGGCCCAAACCACTGGAGTCTCTGATAGTATCCGCATTAAATTTACCGGCTTTCGTAAGTACTGTAAGTAAAATATTATTGCTATTTTTACTGGATAATTTCTTTTTTAGTATATTTATGAACTGCATTTTCTATTTTACTACTTTCATATGGCAGAAATGTAGGTTATGTTTCCCATGTTTGTCGCGGAGCATTCGCCATTTTTGGCTGATAAGAATATTGGCACCACTTCAAAACGGGAGATTGCATATAGAGTTGAGATCACAGCACTTTCTTTCAATTGTTACTGCTCTCTGCTCCAACCACCAGTTTCATTACACAGCACATCGTTAAAGCCCTGCGCGGAAGCGAATAACCGCTACATTTTAAATTGACCATTCTCGCGATTTAGCCTTCCAAACGCAAATATGCCCTCGGGTACAGTACAGCAAATGTTTAAACACAGTGTAATGCACAGGCATCTAATTTAGTTCAGTTGTACACATAACTTCAAGATGGTGGCTGCGCGCATTATAAAATTAAGGTTTTCATTTCTTGTGTATTAATCATGCGATCGAAGTGAATGTTTGAGTAATGAAACTACGCAGAAATCGTCATCCAATTGTGCATAACTCTATGGCCTACATATATAAAAATCCAACATGGCAACCAACCAAAATATCTACTAATCTATGATAGCAATCAAAAAGAAATGTTGTATGTTGATAGAGGCTATGAACATAAGTTCACCTATGGGACTTTCAATTACCTGGTGAGCAAAAATCCAATATGGTGGCACGCGAAATATAAATATAGAAATAGATGTTTCTCGCGATTTAAGCATCCGAATGCAGTAAAGCTTGGTACGGTAAATGCTTAAACAAATTTTAATCCACTGGCATCTAATTTATTTGAATTGCTTTCATAACCACAAGATGGCAGCTGTGCGAAATATTAAAATCTGATTTCATATCTTATGTCCTAATCATGCGATTGAAGTTTGAATACTACACCTACACAATAATCTTCATATAATAATACATCACTCTAAGTCCTGCATATATAAAAATCCAACATGGTGATCATCCGAAATATTTAGACGGTTCTCAATATCTACGAATCTATTACAGCAATTAAACTGAAATTTTATATGTTGATAGAAGCAATTAACGTAAATAGGATATATGAAAATAGGCTGTATAGTTCTTCACGGAATTACTTGTTGATAAGTCCAATTTATTTTGACATCCCCTAACGATTCGTGATATCGAGGTTAGATTGTTCATACATATTCTGTTCGGTCAGAACACTTTCGTTGGCCTACTTCAACGTAAGATGCATGTCACAAGGGGCCCACGACTTCAATGATTCACCTCTTGAAGCAGAGAACTCAATCATCACCACGAGTTCATTCTTGCTGTAAACCTGATATAATCAGATGTAACGGTGACTATAACACTACTTAACACAATTTTTGTACTTGGAAAGTAAATGCATTTTTATAATTGAATATGTCTGAAAACATAATTATTCATGTCAAACTTTGTTTTTGTGAGCAGAACATTGATATTTGTGACATAAACATATATTCATTTATTTTGCCACTCCTTTTAATCATAACTAGCAAAGGAAAAAAGGAAAGAGAGAGATTTTGTTCAAGGCAATTAAAATGCATGGTACATAGTAAAATAAATACCAGCATATAGCCTACTGTATCCAGAAGTGTGTTGCATTTCCACGTGAGCAAAGCAAAGTTTAAGGAACATAATGGCAATTTTACATACTTTTGGGGCATAAACAATCAGAAAATTACATTGTCAACACAAGGACAAACATAAAGTTAAAATTTGTTACATAGTGTAGGTATAACCAGTGGCGGCTGGTGGTGTTTGTTCTGAATGATACTCTATTCTCACTAAGGCGAGAGGTTGAAATATTGATGCTTGATATCATAGTACGTAGTAGGCCCATTCCCGTATGCGATAGGCTGATGTAGGCTATCTCGTCACGAATGCCATTGTCCATTCATTAGAGCTTAACTTGATTTTAAGTTATTTGATGAACTTTGCGAGAACAAAACACCGTACGCCATACCCGAGGGCGAGAAAGAAACGCGAGTGTCGCATTCACACACTAATTACATTGCGGGACAATGAATGGTATCGGTAGTAGACTGAGCATCTCGGATGTCTTCGTCCTCCCGTCTCCTCCCTTGTTTCAATCAGCGGGCAACGACCAGCCGAGTTAACTTGTGGGGTAGAACTTACACGGTCTAGCATCTCTACCATGCCCTCCATTATTGAGATCTGGACGGTGTTCAAGTCTGACAATGACCACAGCCAAAATACATTTTACTATACAGGAAATAATTTCAGATATGAGTGTCAGTGTATGGAAAGCACTCACTTCTCCCAAGAAGAAGAAATAAATTGGAATGCATATTATTAAAATTGAAGATCTATTCTAAACAGTAAATACTGAGGGGCTTGAGCTCAGTTATAAACAAAACTGAGGGATTTCATCGCTCATACAAATCCAAGTAATATAGCCTACCTTTGAATTATAAAAAGAAGGACATATAGGTCTACAGTAAATTGTAAGGAACTTCGCCGAGAAATTAAAATTACTTCGAAGTATAGAAGTTCGACTGTATAATTTTCTATATTCACCGAACTATACTAGGAATGAATGGAATGAACTCTACTAGGATACCGTCAACAGAGTCTTGGACAAGATTCCTCTCCATTAACTGTATGACATGCAAAGACAAATTTGGTGTTGCTCTCTGTTATTGCAAACTTCTTAAATTACTTAGCTTGATAAGAATCACATATTTAATAAGCTAGTTACTCTTCTAAGTGCTGTGTTTCTTCATTAACATTTTTAAAAATGTAGAAGTCATAATTCTTAACTTATCAGGAGGGTGGGGTGGAGTGATAGGCTTTAAATGTCTACAGGTTTTGGGTCTTCATTAAATGTAAGTTAAAATCCTACGTTTTCATAAGTTTTTATTTTGAGAGGAATCATTTTTTTGTGCGGACGTCATATCCATACCAGGCAATGGGCCCAAAATAAAATTATTACCTAAAGTCAGTTGGCAACTAATACTTGTTGCTCCTCACTAGTATAACAAGAAGTTCCGTGCCGAACTAAAGAGCCTACTTTTCTTAAAATAAAGTTTCATGCCAATGATTAATCTACAGTATATGGACCTATCTAGAATATGGACGAAATTAAGTTGATAATTTCGGTCTAATTAATTAGAAATATACCTGGTATAATGTAGCCTAATAGAGCAATACAGTTGGCAGCCCTGGTGACTGAATATATTCTTAGTTCCATCTCTTAAGGTACAGAATAAAAAAATTGGTTAAAATCCAATGGACGTTACATGCAGTTAGACATTGGATCTATCAGCACGCGTAAAAGCATGTTGGCAACAATGTCATGCGAGTGCTGGTCAGAAATAGCCTAATCTGAAATATTATGATATCTTGTTGTGCCAATTTTGGACGAAATCCATTTGTTAGTATAGAAGTTACATGTATTTTAAAATTGGACATATCAGCAGGCCTAGAATCATGTTGGCAGCACTGACTTATGTTAATTATTTCAAATTAATCTAGAATGTCAGGTGCTATACGTGTGCAAACTATAGGGCTGTTGGCTTTCATACTTCCTGATATATTGATATTTGGTTAAAAAAATATAGACAGCATTTATTAACAGTTGGCAGCCCTGATTGCTCTTAAGAATACTTATAGTCATATCTGTTATGTTACACATAGCACATAACGAAATTTGGTTGAAATCTAACTGATAGTATAGAAGTTACGTGTATTTTAAAATTGGCCCTATTGGCAGGCTTAGAATCATGTTGGTAGAACTGAAGTATATAAGTTACTCTAAAATTAAACTAAATTGTCAGGTACTATACGTGTACATAGTTTAAAGCTGTCGGCTTGCATACTTTCTGATATATTGGTATTTGGATATAATGTACCCATTCAGCATGAAATATGCAAATCACAGTATGCCAGCAATGCTCTAATCGGGATTTTCGGGGTTATGGTATGTTCTCCCACTCTGTGACTTACAAATTTTGGATTAACTAGAGGATACACTTCCAAAAATAATAAACAACATCAACTCCTACTCTAAAACATTTAATTCCACAATTATATGGCGCAACAACAAATTAAACAAATAAATACTGACCCATAATTTATACTTGTTCAGAGTGAACAAGGAATACATAATAAAACAAAGATTAAATCATAATGAATGGTTTCTCATAAACCAACAAACTTATATTTCTTTTCACTTCCATATAGTGTCCTTTTAAAATTCAATAAAATCAAGAGCTCCAATAGGCTCGATACTTTTTCATACACTGTGTTATTCTTTTACCACACATCACTTCCTATTATATGAGTATTTTATAATAAAAAAATATAATTCTTATTAAAGTACTGTTACTCATTTACTTAATTTTTTTGGCTTTCACAATGTTCTTCGGTTACCACCTCTCTCTCAATTCAACAATTCACTACAGTGATTGGGAAACACTTGCTTACTCCCGAGTTATAGAAGACTACTTGAACACGTCAAAAATTAAGATCACTCCTGGAATCTAATTGTCTTCACTGAACTCGTGAATTACTACATCATATAACATTGCATTACGGATTTATTATTATTTGTCTTAAAAGACCATTATCTCATAAGAAAGCTACGATCTGAACTTGCAAGCGGGAATCTTCATCTAAAAGAATCTCGGTTCGAAACCCGGGTCGTTAAACAAACTCTAAACACTCTGGTGTACTATAACTTTAAACAGACGGCCTACCACAACATCTCAATGGCCGGGTCTGGCCTTGGCCACTCAGCGTGATTTATTGTTGGGGAGCAGGAACATTACGGTCTCGCCCACAAGAGACGAGCTACGCTCTGCTTTATACAGCTATTTCTTAAATGCAGTTCCTTGAACAGGCCAGGCTTTTCATTCACTTATTTTAACAACATATTTAGGTTCACTAGACCATTCTCGTAACCTTGGCATTTATTAATTATGAAGTGTCCTCATTGGTGGGTAAGAATAATTCAATACAACAACAAATATTTAGGGGCTTCAACATAAAACGAATCTAGGTTCGATTCTTTCAAATGCCTCGGGAATCATATCCCCTACTGGAGGACTTATAACATTCGCGACTTGGGCGGCCTTTGCCTTAAACCTGCGCTCATAATACAATAAATATTTCGCACCCTTTTACAATATAATACGCACACAACGGCCTCGTGATCACATCACTATTTAGAGGACTTACCATAGCTCAATTACCACGACCAACTGCCCCTCATAATTAATTTACCAAGTATATTTAGGTTGAACGCCTTCCTAGCGTGACAAATTACTTCAATACGCTACATTGCGCGATTACTTTACTGCCAAGTTGCCTCCAAAGAACTGATATTCAGAATCAACATTTGATCTACATCTCAATTTTATATTAATCCTCTCCCATAACAATAATCGCTTTATCTTAAGAACATGTGTTCACAACATGTATCACTTCTTTTAAAGGAGCTCAAAAGCTACTACTTTCATATAATTCATCATAATCTTCATTCATTTATATAATTGTTATTATTATTATTACGCTTGCTTTCACATATTTAAATCATTTATCAATTACACTGATATTTTATTTCATATATTTCCCCAAGGGATTTATTTATTTCATATAATTATTTTATACTTTCTCAATTTTAATCGATCAGATCGCGCTATTATTCTGTTTTTTGTTATTCAAAAACATCCCTGTACTCTCATTCTCAGGTGGATTGCACGCAAATATTCCCCAACACATAACATAATGAAATGGTTACTCACATGATATGACGGTCACCGCCCAAATTCTCCAGCGATGTTTCATTTTCGCCCACTTACGGTAATTAAGCCATCTTCATTTATACCATTTCACACAATGACATTTCTTGATACACATACGCATTATTTACCTTAAACATTGGTAACATATTGAATACAATTTTGTATTCTTTTATCATACACAAATAAATTCACTAAAAATTATTACACTAAAACAGATTTGCTATATTTACATTACACTGCTTTTAATCACTGAGGCTTTGATTTTTGCCTTACACACGTGATTTCTTTCTTCCCCGTCTCCAAGGGTGATACTCTTAGACGTCAGCTCCCTAATCTGGCAAGAAGATGAAAGTCTCGATCAATCTACCCCTCCCTGGAACGGTAATTCTTCAAATCCGGTTTTCGGACTATTCGGCTTCTATTTTTATTAGCTCGAAGTCGTTTCTTTCTAGACACTATTTCATTTGTCTAGATAAAGTCTATCCTGTTTACGGCCTCTCGAATACTTTATCGGTGACCTATGATTCTCTAGCATTTACTGCTATTCCTTAGTTTCGTAACTTATTGTTTTTACTGTTCGTTTGTCTCCTGTAGACAACGTCTCGGATTAAATTCTCACTTCTTATTATTCTGCGCTCTAGTTCCTGTCTTTTCGGTACACTAGGCGTTACTTATTTCGTCCGACCCTGATCGGGTTCCTTAACCTTGATAGAAATGTTTGTATCACGATCGTTGGTACTTCAAAACGTTACGATACTGTCTATCGTTTAACTGAACTGTTATTTGAAGACCTATGGCCTGTTCTTTAAGTTCGCAGCCTAACTTTGACTGTAATGCAGAACTTTCACTATAAAGACTGGCGCTTGCTGAACTAAATCCTGTACTAGGATTTTACTAAGTCTTCACACGGCGATACTATGGTGATACTTCTCGTACTGTGATCTGGACACTGTGATGCAGCACCTCCCCACGAGGTCTGCTGTAAACTGCATGATTGGTCTGGCTCTGCCAGGGCTTTTATACAAATCGGCGACAAAAAGATAAAATCCACGTCTTTTACTTAACTAACTTTTGAAGCAATAGTCGCACACTGTTGAAAATTATACCTCTGGAAAGCTTGTTTTCTAAACGTAAACTGACCTCTTTGCACACGAAGATCGATCGTACAATTCCGAGATATTAAATAAAATTTGGTCTTCAGATATGTGGGTGTTACAGTTGATTTTTAATCCCTACCACCTCGGGTCTCGGGGAACTTTTAATTGCGTAATGCCGCGTTTGCACTTCTTTCCTGGGCAATTATTATAACATCTTTCTCCACACAAAAATCTCTATTCCGAAATGATTCACAATGATGTCTTTCTTTTGTGAATCATTTCTCGCAAATGACTTAAATCTAATTATTCCTCTCCTTGCACAACTGCGAGTATGCCGTTTTACTGCTGCTTAAGATCAATTTCCGAAACCTCCTCTCACTCACTCCCGTGGAAAGTTTTTATCGTTCTAATAATAGTCGTGGCCGGCTCCCTATCGGTGCGTCGTGCATGATATCATTTCCTGGCCACCTGGACCCTTATTCTTACATAACATTATACCCGTCCTCTTGCATAACATCTTCCAAGTTCTACTAAAGACTGTATCTTTCCTCCTTTCATTTACCAATAAATTATGGATTCGGCGCTTGAACCAACAGTACATAGGTTCAATAATAATAGAGAGACCAATTATTAACAGTTGGCAGCCCTGGTTGCTCTTAAGAATACGCTCAGACATATCTGTTTTTGGACACATATTATATACAAAATTTGGTTGAAATCCAATTGATAGTGTAGAAGTTAAAGGCATTTAAAAATTGGACATATCAGAAGGCTTAAAATCATTTTGGCAACACTGTCTTGTATGGCCTCCTGGAAATCAAACTGAAATAATGTTATCTACATGTGTGCCAATTTTGGAATAGCTCCCATGCATACCTTCCACGATATCCAACATGGAGCACAAATTTCTAGAGCGTGTTTTCAGCAGTTGGTAGCAGTGACATCATTTTCAAATATGGACGTGAGATATTCCAGTATACATCTTTACTCATACTAAATTTGGTTTCGATTGCTGGAGCCGTTTAGGAGTTGATAGGGGGGGGGGGTGACACACACACACACAGCCAGACAGACAGAAGGACAGACAGACACACATTTTCCCGGATCGATCTCATAAGTCTACTTTTTCCTCATTTTTGCAAAATGTGAAAAGTAGGCTAAAAAATTATATTCTTTGATCCGAAATCACAACGCGGCGTGAAGAATTTGGTATTTGTCCCTGTTTACATCTCAGATGGACCTCAGCTGTAAAGGACATACGTCTACGAAATGGTCTATTAGTATTGTGGAAGCAAAATCCAAACTCAATTAGTACTACATAATGCCCAATAGATGGCCGAACATACCAGGGATTAACTCGGTACTCGAAAGCGAATGGAGAATGTGAAAAGGAAAGAAACATTCTTGTGCAAGGTGTATAGACGTGCCAAGCTCACAACGGGCTAAGGAATATCATTACATTAGGAAATTGACAAGAATTTAAAATTGAAAAGCAGGAGAAATAATGTAAATGTAACAAATTGATTTTGATAAATTTAAGGTGAAAATGAAAACACACGGTGAGCGCACCTACATTGTTGGCGCACTTTGCTTTCTCAAACAGTTCACAGTTCTACAAGATTTCATGAAGAACATAACTATGGATTCCTATGCATGTATGAGTAAACACATAGGTATTTTATTGTTAAAAACGATTATTAACATATTTTATTTAATTTAAAAATTCCGGTCGTTTTGCAACACTCCAATCTTATTACTGGCCACCAGTATGGTTGTTCATCCAACGCCCGAACCTCTTGAGACTGGTGTTCCAGTGCAGATGGTCCATTCCTATTCACAGAATTATTTGAGGGGATAATATATTGAATCTCCATGCATTATAGCTCATGGAACGTTGCCCAATCAAACTGGCGCCAACTCGGCTGCCCGTGAGAGAGGCAGTCAAGTGAGGAGCTACCTCAACCCGTTCTATATGAGCCAAATTTTGACACTGTGATTTTATGTGTGTCACTTAGTTGGCGAGCCAATAAGTCTTTGTTAATATCACAAAATGTATTTTAGGAGCTAACAGCACAGCTTAACAACTGTAGAACACAACTCAAAAAAAAATCTGGGGAAAAGTGAAGTGTTTCATTGTTTCTAGCCACTACGCCACGAGTTGGTTGCAGAGATTACGAGGGAGTGAGATTAGTCTAGGCTGTTTGTGGTTTTGTGTAGTGTTTGGCAGTGCATATTTTTTTTTTGTCTTGCATAGGGTAGAAGATTATTTTTATTAATCCAGATCTGATGATATTCACATGACGTACGAAACATGACAACCTTGTGAGGCCCTCCAACTCCCCCACCTCATACTCTGGGCAAATAATTATTAATCCCTCGTTAATTTTTTCAGGTAGAATCTAATATTTCGCGGGCATGGTGGTTCAGAAACCAACGTGCTTGTCTCTCACCAAGGCGGACCAGGTTCGATTCTCAGTCAATGCATTTGAGATTTTCGAAGAGAGATATCACATCCTGTGGTTCGGATTACACGTAAAATGTACCTGTAGGTTAGTCTTATGTTTTCCACCTAATAGAATATAACTTAACTTCACTACGCTTTGGTGGACTGATAGTTATCAGTTAACTGCAAACAGTATGCCAAATAATTTTCTGTCGACTGCAGTATATCAAGTGTCACAAAACCGGACAGTACAAAGTGTGTACGATTCTGAAATTTACGGTTACCTAAAGAGGGCGAACCAAGGTATTGTGCCACGAATCATATGTTATAGAAGACTGTGTCACGTATACAGGGAGGGTAGAGGCAGTATATTTGTGTTTATGTAATGCCTTCGTTTCGGCTTTGTTACAGCAGCCACGCTGGCAAAATATTATTATTTATTATCAAGTGAAATACCGAATAGAAAAAGTAGAATGTAACAGTTTTATAGCTCGGGTTAAGTTATGGCACATGGTTGAACAGTCTTACAAGGCAGGCTTCCATTTAGAAAAGAGCATTAAATTTTCCTTGAGCGATATATCGTACAATACTTTATTATCTAGAACATAGATTTCGGGTAATAAATTCTACTCATAAACCCACCGAATCACATATAACAAAATTAAAAACTCGTAAAGTATTTTAAAGTCGAATAACTGTGAGAAATTTACAAGAAAATCAGACCATTACATCAGTTGTAGAGTATATTTTTTGGTAAGAATGAAGAGTTTTGTAAGTAATGACCGTACAAAACATCCATTGTAAAGGCGCTTACGCTTGTGAGATACGAATATTTTGCTTCCTATGTAACACAAGTCTCCTACTTCCTTTATATTTTCACCTGCCAATTTGATGTCCAAAGAGGTTTCTGATTTATTTCGGCTGCAATCCAATATTTCTGTTTTACTTTTATTAATTTTCATCATGAATTCTTTCCTTAAGACGGAAGCAGCTTTCTTGCAGATTTCAATCTACAAAATATGTTAAAATTTAGAAAGAAATTATCTCAATGAATATGTGCATAATGCTTGAAGACTCCGAGATCACGAGCGTGCCTTCAAGTTTGAGCTGGGATAACTACAATGCTAAGAGACATGTTCAAGCCAACTACTGTATATTCGTTTTTGGGTTAACTTAAAGTCAGCCTACCAAAAATATTTTTGAATTCACGATTAACTGTTCTTTTATTACTCCATTTTAGATCAACGATATCATTAACAGGAGAGACATAGCTCAGAGAAGTAGCAGTATAGTAGTGCATTATACAACGACCCTATAATGGCAATGGCAATAATTAAGACACGCTACGCTCGTTTCATAACTTCCATACGAGTGTCTTAATTACCATTATAGGCGAGTTGCCTACGACTGATTAGATTCGACGATAATTATAAATATATATATATATACACCGCGGACAGGCCAACAAGGACCACGCAAATATCACTTCTTTTTAGGTCTAGTTTCCTTCTTTCTCTTCCAGAAGTCTTTCATCCTAGTCGACTGTGGAGCTCTTCTTTCAGCAGTCCATTCATCTCGGTTGAGATTCTTCTTCTCCCCGACAAGAATTTTGAGGCCAATTTTTTTTTCTGTACTCTATTCGATTTAGACAATCTTCTTCAGTAATTTTGAATTTTTGAAGTTCTTCTTTCATTTGTTTTACATAGCCTCCTTGCCCTTTATAGATCCCGATTTTATAAAAAATTTGTTTGTTTAACCTTGAGCAATCCATGCGTGCCATATGTCCGTAGAACAAAAGTCGCCGTTTTCTGATCATCACTTCAAGGTTATCGATTTTACTATAAATTTCTGCATTGGATCTGTGTTTTCCTAGGACCATAAATCCTTCTTAAAATTCTTCTTTCTATCTTGAGCAAATTCTCCATTCCGGTTACATTTGTAGTTTCCATGCCGTACAAGATGTCGTAATTTTGCATTTATAGACAGGTTCTTTTTATTGTATACCGTATATTTTTGTACAAAAATTTAATCTTTCCAATTTCCCTTTTTTGTTCTCAGTTGCCAATTTATCCGTCCCATTGCTACTAATTATTTCTCCAAGATATTTAAATGGTCAGTGACCCTGATGCTCCCATAGTTTGTTTTTATCATTTTCTTAGTGTATTTCTGATCACTTGTCATCATCTCTGTTTTTACTAACGAAATCTGTAAGCCCACTTTTTCCGCCTGATCAATTTGGTTAATAGCTTCTTGTTCTGATTCAGCAAACAACGCTACGTCGTCAGCAAATGCTAAACATTTGACTTTGAGGTTCTGATTCTTTGTACTGCCCCCGTAAATTGAATTATACTGAGACCACGGTGGCTGTATTGGCATATGTGAATAAAGTTATGGCCGTCATAGTTGTGACGTGTATATTCATGACGTAGGCGTGGATGACGCAACGCTCGAGCAAGTAGGCTGGCTGAGCTTAGATTCTTGCTGACGTCACGATTTTGTTCGAGAAGGATCTTAGATTTACGACGCAGTCGCAGGGAAGCAAGTAAACGTGCTGAGGAAGAAGTTACGCTATTGGAGGAGAGGCTCGAACCAATGAATGATAGCTTGAAGGGAGACGGAGATAACTGAAACTACCATATTTAATAACTTTTGGCATGCAAAATTGTGGAAAACTATTTTCAGTTATGGCATTGATTTGGAATTTTGAAGAAATTAATTATATGTTTTTGAAATCTGAAAATCCGTCAAGAAAAGCCAAAGTTGGAACTTCGAGTAATGATAGAAGAAGAAGCTATGGTAGGGATGGATACGCCCCTTCAAAGTTGATAAAAGGCCTTGCACAGCAGAGAGGAGTTTCTCACTTCGTGGTTTTATTCTGACTTCATAGTCTGACTTCGTGTTCTGATAGAACAAGCATATCGTCATAAGCAAGCGTGGCAGAGCCCACCGCATCGAACAGTATTGGGTATCCAGCAGTGCAATTTTTACTGTTACTAAATCTAGGCGAAGTTGGAGCGCACACATAAACGATTCTACAAGTTTATCTATCAAGAATTAGCTACTGCATTTATACTAATTCAATAGTGCATTACAATATTGAGGCGTGTGCGAAAGTTGAATATTTTCATTATAATACTTCAGAAGATATTCGCATTTAAAGACTGCAGAGAAAAGTGTTTTTCTCGAATCCTGAGAAGCATTTTTACCACCACATTCTACGCTACGGCAGACACGTGTATTGCAACCGTGATACTGAAGATTACATTTGGTGATACAACGCTACATTCTACAATGGAACTATACAATCTGGCAGTACTTTCGACTAACATTATAATGGAAGTGGAGATGGAAGACTAAAACTTTAATGCAATTGGGACATACATCAGTAGTGTGAAGTAGCAACATGGAGCTTCGATAATCGTCATTCTACAAAGACGAGCATGTAGTGAACATTCAGCTACACTCATGCATCGTAATCCATCGCTGAATTACATCAAATGGCAGTGGAAATAAATTCATACTCCACAATTATGAACATTTCTGCGGAAATATTTGCAATGAACTTCATGGCTGATTTCTACAAGAACTTCAGGGAACTTTCAAGAGGGGAAAGGGTTTTTCCCAGCACACAAAGAAGAGTTTTGCCAGAGGGATGTCTATCGTCTACACGGAGCAGTGCGATTTCCGGAGGAGGAAGCTGTTCTATTCTCCGAGGGCGCAGGTTCCAGGTTCGAGGTCGGTGCACATCTATCCTGTGGTGAAATGGAACCAGCAGCACTCTTCTGTGAAATTTTCTTCTAGAACTTCAATCCAACAGATAAGGTAGCCGTGAACGTTTCTTGATTTATTTGAGCCATTTTAGTGAGATCTGAGCAACTATCTTTCCCATATTTTCTGTCATATATTTGATTGCCCATATTCTTTTGCTAGATGTTTCTGTACTCTGTACACTTTGCAGCTTTATGCCATTTTCTTCGATTTATTGAGACATTATTATGTCATTTGCATATCTAAACATTTTGGATCAGTTTATATTGAAGTTAAATATTCTTTCGAGAATTTGAATTTTTCTTGTAGTCACGATTTGACTGTAATGTTAACGATTTTCTATGGCAAGTTTGAATTCAGACAGCGTGTCGTTTTATTAAAGTAATTCTTTCCAGTAAATTACTTTGACCAATTTTCTGTCATCCTCAAGAGAGAAGAATGATTAAAAGAGTTTAGAGCGTTAAAATCTACTACTTTATCGACGATCTTGGAAATACTAGTCGTTTTTATGAACATGATTGAAACACAGACATGTTTAGTCAATTCTGTAATACCATTGCAGTATAGACAATTTTATGAAATATGAACTTTGAATACGATTTATTCAGTACACTATAGTAATGAATATTTGATAGGAGATTTTCTCAATTCTAGATTGAAACAATAATGTTTGCATTTTCTGGTCTATTTGCATTCTATTCGACTATTTCTGCAGTTAAATGAATTTTGCTTGAATATAGTATTTTTATACTGCGATAATTATGATGAGATTAATTCATTTTGATAGACCAGGGAGGCGTGTCTAATCGTATTTGCTATTAAATGTATTTGTGACTGGCAATTTTTTACTTCATATCGCTTCATGAATGAAACCCACGAAGGTTAAATATAATAACAATTTTCGATACAGTTGATGAATATAAGAAGTTTTAAAGAGGAACTATGGATGTATAATCGGTAGTTCAGTGGACGTGTAAATGTCGCTGATGAATAATGCCCTTTAATAAGTGAAGGAGGTTCCCACAGTAATATTGATGATGATGATGAATTTATAAGTGGAGGTTTTTTGTGTGTATTGTGGAAGATTTTGGTGCCATATATAATGAGATATATGATGAATTATGGGCCAATTTTGTGCGTTTGTGCGAGGTATGTTTCCGCTGAGTTGTATTGTTCAGGTCCATTGAAAATTATTCATGTGATGTTACTGTTAAAATTGATTGAATTATAGATTTTGAATGGAGGTTACCGTCACAAATAATAATTATTAAACCTTATTAAACCTGAATCTAAAATTTTAATATAAGTAACCTTCATCGGTCGATTATATTACCACGATTTAAGAAAATATCAACCGGATAAACGTGTGGTTAATGTATTTCAAATATAAATAAAATATAAATAATGTAAATAACTATGTAAATATCTATAATAATAATTTGAAACAAACGGGATTAATAGAGGCGTGTAAAATTTTTCAATTGTCGTTTGACTAAGTTATGAACAAACTAAATGTTATAAATAATTATTGAACACTATGATATAACATTATGCGTTTTGCTATTAACATTTAAACAACGCTAGTTCGATAATTGGAATAAACATTTAAATAAGATTTGAGATTAACAGAGTAATCCATTGCAATGTGAACGGAACTTGCATAAATTTTGCGTGATAATATTTGAGTTGAGATGTGAGCATTTAAATTGTTTTGAATGAGAGCTAGACTCTGCGTTGGCCAGCATTTGGTGACTCTGGTTAGGCAGCTGCGTCCATTTGACGAAGCAAGCATGCAACACTGCTTAGGGTGTATTGCAGGTGGCCAGATAACTGAATGGTGGAGGTCAAGGTCAACTACTTAGCGGCCTTGCGGTTATTAATAAATGTGTGTCAATGAACTGAATTATGAAGTTCATGAACAAGGAAACAAATGCTATATGTCTCGTCCCAGCTCCCTTATCCATTCCAATGTGCATTGTTGTTATTATTACGTTCTTTTGAGCTAGAGAAAGCTGAATTTTTGTATGTGAAGTCTACAGTCCTACAGGAGGACATGGTTGCATTGACAATGGCTTCAGACAGCCATAACTATTTTGTTGTTAAATTTTGTTAAAATATTTTTTTCTTTATGTGAAATAAATTATTGTGCAGTTTAAATTTTCGGGTCTCCGACTTGGTTCATTTTAAATATCGTGGTGGAGGTTATTGTGAGGGCATACTATTAAGTTATCCAGTTGAAAACCCAGACACGAGATTAAATTGAATAGGTAAGTAAAAGGTAAGTATGAAACCCCGTATATTTTGGTGTGTTCCACAATATTTTCATGTTAACTACTGTGCTCTAATCTCGGTAGTATCTGTCAGTGCCATTTTCATTGATGTAGCTGTGCCGGTGCAATCGATTATTGGCAATCCGATTGAGGGGGCGGATTTCTGACAGCCTACTATCCGGATTATCGGGGACAGAAGGATTGGCGCAATCAACGTGTGGGGGCTCGAATAACATTGGATTACCAAGTTATCGATGTCAATGGGATTGTGAAGACTCAAATAAAGAGGTTGATTCTTTGTTAGATGTCTTAGCCAATTGTAGAATTTGAGAGTGTGATTATATAGGGATTAAATGTTGTGTTGTATTAGGAAAATTACACTCAGAAAAGATCAGATCTTATACAACCTGAGAGAGGTTAAATAGGCTGGAAACTTAGAAAAATCGCTTATGATATGGAGTCTTATTTTATTTGACCGGCTTATGACATGTTTAGTCATATTAAAGATAAAATTAAACTATTTGGATTGTCAATGTAAATTATTTATGTTAGGATATTTAAAATGAACCAAAGAAATTTGAACATGTGCTTGAGTTTATTTCAACATAGGGTGTTTATGAAGTTAGTGATCAGCTAATTATAAGTTAGATTTAAGACAGAAAATTGCTCAAACTTTATATATGGTGAAAGGCGTTGCTCAGATGTTGTTATCTTGCTCTATTTGATGTATGTCCCTAACGCAGTCTATTATTGAAATATTATTGAGATGGCAGATGAGAGTATGAGAAAGATGTTGGAGGAGATGTCCAACAATTTGAAAGCTAGCATGAATGAAAGTGTGAGGGAGATGGAAGCTAGGAATGCTAGTCGAATGCAGGAGATGATGAAGGAGAATTTGAAGGATCTCCAGACCAGTTCTGCAAATATGGAAAATAACATGTCGCGTTTACAGACCAGTACACAGGAGGTCCAGAATGCCTTGACTAACATTCACAAGGATGTCTCAGATGTTAAAGTAGATTTATCCAATGTCCATAAAGATGTTTCAGATGTAAAAATTGATGTTTCCAATGTACAGGGAAAAGTTGATTCAGTCCAGAAAGACCTTACTTTGTTAAATCTTGATGTTGCTAATGTCCGGGGTGATATTTCATGTGCTAGAGCAGAAGTAATCGTTGTTAGGAATGATGTTGCTACTGTACAAGACAAGGTAGAAGAAGTTCAAAGAGAGAATAGAAATGTTCGAACCGATGTGTCAAACGTTCAAGTAGACATAAATAATATTCAGTCTGCTATTAATGATATGCAAAGCGATATCAATAAGGTGCAAATAGAAGTTAATACAGTTTTTGTAGACATTGCCAAAGTTCAAACTGATGTTAATAAGGTTAGAGAAGAAATTGAAACTTCAAAAACGCTTTGTATTCGTAACATTAGTGCTTTAACAACCAGATTGGTTGACGAGTCTGTTAGGACAACAGCTTCACTAGCTGGATTAAAACATGATGTAGAGGTCATGAGGACCCAAGTCTTAGATCATAATCGTTTACTTAAGGAAGACATTGAAGTAGATATTGCTGAAATGTTAACTGCAAATGTAACGGTTTGGAAGGATGAATGGAACAAGTCAAGTGGGGAACATGTCAATCAGATTCAGGAGCGAATTGAACGAAAACTAGCCAGTACATAAGTAGATATAAATAATGAGGTAGTTCAAATTAGAAAGGATTTGAGTATAAGGATGGATTCGCTATCCGAAAAGCAGGTAGAGGATAGAACTCAAATAGGCCAGGACGTGCAAGCATTAAAAACCGCGTTAGAGGAACAAATTCATAAGGTTGTCTCTGATGTCAATGAAACTACGAGCAAACTTCAGAATTTAAACCTAGGAGAAGCTAGCATGTTGGAAACGTATAAAGAAGAGTTGATTAGGAAAGTCATCACGGAAATCACAGATAAGGATCCAGAAGGGTTGACTTTTGAAGATAATAGGAATTACGTGAGAAGATGTAACCTCGCTACTGAAGAGAGAGATATTAGTCCTGAGGAACGTATATTCAGATTCCGGGAAGAAGAAGAGGATAGGAATATTGAACCTGAATGGAAATATCGTGATAGTGGGAAGAATTACATGGATTCATATCCAAGAAATGTGACAGTCATCCGAAACTTTGAGGACAAGCCTCAGAAATTTAGTAATACAGATAGTCTAACACCGATAGAGTATATCAGAAACCTGAAAGACTATTTTATTGAAGCCCATATTCCTAGAGAAAGAGAAATGAGAATCGTAGAAAGATTTCTAGCTGGAGGACCTCTTGAGTGGTTCAGAGCATTTCTGTACACTTTTAGAAATTTCGATGAATTTGCACAGGCACTGATAAAACGATTCTGGTCAATAGAAGCACAAAATTCATTAAGAGCTGAGGTATACTCGAGGAAGTATTCGGGTACTCTTCCAACACGGTACGCTGATTTCTTCACGAGCCAGTTATCGCGCTTAAAATTTTTACAACCCCCATTGTCTACAGAGCAGTTAATAGATGCCATTTCACGTATGCTACCTGTTGAGGTAAGAAGACTTATTATATCGTCAAATATAAGGGATTTGACCAGTATGGACGAACTATTGAGAAGGCTTGATTACACGAGTCCGGTGCCAAATTTGGTTCAAAAAGGTCAGAGGCACGAATTCAAAGACATTAATACAGTCTACATGGATCAAGTTCAGCAAACTGATACGCCTGCTGAAGAGAAAACTGAAAATGTAGGTCCTCACAGGAACAATTATTTTCGCAACAACAGATCACAAGGTTACCGTCCATATCAGCAAAGACGAGGCTGGAATAACAATAGAGGGAACTATAATAACGAAGAGGTAGATATTATAATAACAATGGGTACAATAGGAACTACAACAGAAATAACCTGTACCAGAATCGGAATCAAAATTCTCAAGGTCAGGTTATGACACCGGACAAGTATCAAGAGAGAGAGAAAGAAAGTCAGCAGTATTTGAAGGAATTACGAGAGAAGGAAGCTGAAAACCAGAAGAAAAGACAGGATTTAGTGATCGATCCTGGTCCTTCTACAAGCCAGCAGGGGAACTTTGAAAATGGTAACACAAAAAAAACGCCGATTTCTCAACGAAAGTGAGAAACAATGAATACATTGCCACACCACACATAATTACTATCAATGAAATTTACGAAGTAACTGATGAAGATTTATTAGAATAGAGAGGAATCGTCAAAGAGGAAAGACCATGTGCCTTACCTATTATTTCTGTACTGATAGATGGCCAACAGTACAAAGCTCTTATGGATACCGGCGCAATTATTTCTATCATTTCTGATGAATGCTATCAAAGTCTATTAAAGGGAGAAAACATGACAGTTTTACCTGCTTCTACCGTCAAAGTGAGAGGAATTTTCCAAGACAAGGCAGTGAAATGCAAGATCCAAGTGTTGTTGAACTTTGAAATTAATGGAAGGAATTATGAACAGATCTTTATTGTGGTGAACAAGATCCATTTCGACATTGTGCTAGGAATCGATTTTATATCGAAAGTTGGAGCCATTATTGATATGAAGAATAGGATTATTAGCTTTAATGATGGGTACATGATCACAGAAGAGATCGAAGAACAGGACGTGAAAAACAGTCTGGAGATAGACCTTAGGGAAGAGACTTTAAATACCATTATCAATGAAGTGGAGAATCTAACAGAAATACCCAGTAGAAAAACTGAAGGATTTGAAGAAATTCAGGGGGAATTTGAGGATTTGATAAAGGAATTCCAAGATATATTTGATGAAAAGCCTGGATTGATTAAAGACTATAAGTATAAGATATGGCTGACCGATGAAACCCCTTACCAAAAGAAAATATACCCCATACCTGAGATATACTACCAAGAAGTACGAGGGTTGATCAGAAAAATGGAGGTAGACGGGATTATAAAAAAACAGGCGTCGTCTTACATAAACCCCATCACTGTAGTCAAGAAAAGTAATGGTCAGATACGTCTCTCTCTCGATGCTCGGACCATCAACTTAAAGATTCTTCCAGAAAATGACCGACCACCTAAGATTAGAGATCTGCTTAGAAAGTTCAAAGGGAGAGCGTGTTTCAGTGTTCTTGACATGACATCTTCGTTTTACCAAGTTCAACTGGAAGAAGAAAGTATGCAGTACACTGGATTCTTATTTGACCAGACGTCATGGGCCTTTGTGAGAATGCCTTTTGGAATGGTCAACAGTGGACCAGCACTTATTCGAG
Source organism: Meconema thalassinum (assembly GCA_946902985.2). Classification (NCBI taxonomy): domain Eukaryota; kingdom Metazoa; phylum Arthropoda; class Insecta; order Orthoptera; family Tettigoniidae; genus Meconema; species Meconema thalassinum. The sequence continues at coordinate 991,005,820 of OX336388.2, read as the reverse complement.
CACTTGATAGCAAGCTCACTGACGAAGTAAAGGAAAATGTAATCTGCTACATTGACGATTTAATTGTATCTTCACCCAACGCCGCAGAACATTTAGTGCATTTGAGAAAGTTGTTTGAAAATTTAAGGAAGGCCAATATTAAGGTCAATTTTGGAAAATGTCAATTCATGAAGAAGGAGATCAACTACTTGGGGCATACTATTGATAAAGATGGATATCATCCGAACATGCAGAAAGTAGATGCGATCACAAGGTTCCCAAAGCCAACTAAGGTGAAACAAGTCAGAGAATTTGTAGGCGCATGCCAATTCATCAGCAGCCACTGTCCGAGATACTCTGAAATTATGGCTCCTCTGTATGACTTACTCAAGAAGAATAATAGATGGAAATGGAGTACCGCAGCAGACGAGGCTTTTGAGAAAGCAAAGGAGATGCTCAGAAACAACGTTAAACTGGAGTACCCAGACTTTGAGAAGGTGTTCTATATTGAGTCTAATGCATCAAGAATAGGCATTAGTGCAGTCTTATACCAAAAAGACGAGGCAGGCAACAAGCACTACATTGCGTTCACTAGTCGGAAATTAAGGAAACACGAGGAAAACTACTTTACGACAGAACTAGAAGCGTTAGCTTTTGTAACAGCTTTGCAAGCGTGGAAGAAAATGCTGCTGGGACACAAGGTTATCATTATTACAGATCACAAAGCACTTCAGTTTATGCTGCAAACTGACATGTCTAGTGATAGATTGACACGTTGGGCTCTGTTCACCCAACAGTTTAACGCCACTATTGTCCATCAGCCTGGGAAAGACAACTTACTGGCTGATGCTTTATCACGTAACCCTATCAAAAATGTGCAGATACACCATGTACAATTGGAGCAGCAAGATCAAGAGACCGTTAGGAGGTTAGCCCGAATCGGTGTGTCACAGAAGAGACACGCTCCAATCAGGAAAATGTACAGGTTCCTTAAGGGTTACATGGACAATACTGATGTTGACTATGCAGCTACACAGAGAGATTCACGACACTTTGTCTTGAGTGGAGACGTCGTATGTAAGTATGCTGACTCTGCGCATACAAAGCTCCGAATAGTCGTGCCACCTACACTTGTAGTCAATATAGTGTGGGTAGCTCATCACGTAACTGGACATGCCGGTCTGGATAAAACTCTTGATACTCTTAAAGAGAGGTTTATTTGGACTAACATGCGATCCAGCATTGCTAATGTCATTCGTTCATGTGATAAATGTCAAAGAGCAAAGTATGCTTCCGCTCTATTAAAAGGAAAACCTAAGGCTATGATTCCCTCTAATCCGAATGAACTCATGGCGACGGACATATTTGACCCCTGTCCGAAGGGATACCAGGGTAATCAGTACCTGTTGGTTACCGTGGATGTCTTCTCGAAATTTGTAACAATGAGTCCCATGCAAAAAGCTAACACGAGGAACGTTGTAAGCAGACTGGAACATGCTGTATTTCCAAAAGCTGGTAAACCAGAGTATCTACTATCGGATCATGGAGCTCAGTTTACATCCTTAGAATTTGCTGCAGATATGGAAAGGCTTGGTATTAAGCACATATTTTCAAGCGTGCGCTATCCGGAATCGAATTCTTCAGAAAGATACATGGCTGAATTTTCGAAATTTTGTCGAATTTTCTGTCCGAATGATCATACTAGTTGGGTGAGATTTGTACCCCTTATTGAGGAGTGTCTAAATTCTACAGTGCAGGAGAGCACAGGAGAGGTGCCAATGAGACTTCATCTAGGAAGAAACCCAGAAAGGCCGTGGGACATTGTTTTCAACAACGTTCCTAGAGATCCCGACCTAGGAAGGCAGCAGAGAATTGACAGAGCGAAAGAACAACTCCAGAGAGCAGCACAAAAACGACTGAAATGAGTAGCTGGAAAACGTTTTGGTACTCCCTTAGAAATTGGAAATCTGGTATTACTACGCAGACCTGTCAAGGCTGACGAGAGTAAGAAAATCTATCCCAAGTTTGGAATAGTATTTATGGGTCCGTTCAGAATTACGAATGCTTATGGAAACAACTGTTATGAACTCTATGATGATGAGAATGATGTCGTATATGGCAAGTTCAATGCTGGAAACTTGAAGAAATATTATCCAAGAGTAAGCCAATAATAATTCAATTTCGTGTTCAAGTGAATTCAGATATTTGTAACAGAGTTTAAAAACAATTTGCAACTGTTTTTAAAACGTGGTGAAGGGAGAATGCCCCCGTAAATTGAATTATACTGAGACCACGGTGGCTGTATTGGCATATGTGAATAAAGTTATGGCCGTCATAGTTGTGACGTGTATATTCATGACGTAGGCGTGGATGACGCAACGCTCGAGCAAGTAGGCTGGCTGAGCTTAGATTCTTGCTGACGTCACGATTTTGTTCGAGAAGGATCTTAGATTTACGACGCAGTCGCAGGGAAGCAAGTAAACGTGCTGAGGAAGGAGTTACGCTATTGGAGGAGAGGCTCGAACCAATGAATGATAGCTAGAAGGGAGACGGAGATTACTGAAACTACCATATTTAATAACATTTGGCATGCAGAATTGTGGAAAACTATTTTCAGTTATGGCTTTGATTTGGAATTTTGAAGAAATTAATTGTATGTTTTTGAAATCTGAAAATCCGTCAAGAATAGCCAAAGTTGGAACTTCGAGTAATGATAGAAGAAGAAGCTATGGTAGGGATGGATACGCCCCTTCAAAGTTGATAAAAGGCCTTGCACAGCAGAGAGGAGTTTCTCACTTCGTGGTTTTATTCTGACTTCATAGTCTGACTTCGTGTTCTGATAGAACAAGCATATCGTCATAAGCAAGCGTGGCAGAGCCCACCGCATCGAACAGTATTGGGTATCCAGCAGTGCAATTTTTACTGTTACTAAATCTAGGCGAAGTTGGAGCGCACACATAAACGATTCTACAAGTTTATCTATCAAGAATTAGCTACTGCATTTATACTAATTCAATAGTGCATTACAATATTGAGGCGTGTGCGAAAGTTGAACATTTTCATTATAATACTTCAAAAGATATTCGCATTTAAAGACTGCAGAGAAAAGTGTTTTTCTCGAATCCTGAGAAGCATTTTTACTACCACATTCTACGCTACGGCAGACACGTGTATTGCAACCGCGATACTGAAGATTACATTTGGTGATACAACGCTACATTCTACAATGGAACTATACAATCTGGCAGTACTTTCGACTAACATTATAATGGAAGTGGAGATGGAAGACTAAAACTTTAATGCAATTGGGACATACATCAGTAGTGTGAAGTAGCAACATGGAGCTTCGATAATCGTCATTCTACAAAGACGAGCATGTAGTGAACATTCAGCTACACTCATGCATCGTAATCCATCGCTGAATTACATCAAATGGCAGTGGAAATAAATTCATACTCCACAATTATGAACATTTCTGCGGAAATATTTGCAATGAACTTCATGGCTGATTTCTACAAGAACTTCAGGGAACTTTCAAGAGGGGAAAGGGTTTTTCCCAGCACACAAAGAAGAGTTTTGCCAGAGGGATGTCTATCGTCTACACGGAGCAGTGCGATTTCCGGAGGAGGAAGCTGTTCTATTCTCCGAGGGCGCAGGTTCCAGGTTCGAGGTCGGTGCACATCTATCCTGTGGTGAAAAGGAACCAGCAGCACTCTTCTGTGAAATTTTCTTCTAGAACTTCAATCCAACAGATAAGGTAGCCGTGAACGTTTCTTGATTTATTTGAGCCATTTTAGTGAGATCTGAGCAACTATCTTTCCCATATTTTCTGTCATATATTTGATTGCCCATATTCTTTTGCTAGATGTTTCTGTACTCTGTACACTTTGCAGCTTTATGCCATTTTCTTCGATTTATTGAGACATTATTATGTCATTTGCATATCTAAACATTTTGGATCAGTTTATATTGAAGTTAAATATTCTTTCGAGAATTTGAATTTTTCTTGTAGTCACGATTTGACTGTAAAGTTAACGATTTTCTATGGCAAGTTCGAATTCAGACAGCGTGTCGTTTTATTAAAGTAATTCTTTCCAGTAAATTACTTTGACCAATTTTCTGTCATCCTCAAGAAAGAAGAATGATTAAAAGATTTTAGAGCGTTAAAATCTACTACTTTATCGACGATCTTGGAAATACTAGTCGTTTTTATGAACATGATTGAAACACAGACATGTTTAGTCAATTCTGTAATACCATTGCATTATAGACAATTTTATGAAATATGAACTTTGAATACGATTTATTCAGTACACTATAGTAAAGAACATTTGATAGGAGATTTTCTCAATTCTAGATTGAAACAATAATGTTTGCATTTTCTGGTCTATTTGCATTCTATTCGACTATTTCTGCAGTTAAATGAATTTTGCTTGAATATAGTATTTTTATACTGCGATAATTATGATGAGATTAATTCATTTTGATAGACCAGGGAGGCGTGTCTAATCGTATTTGCTATTAAATTTATTTGGGACTGGCAAATTTTTACTTCATATCGCTTCATGAATGAAACCCACGAAGGTTAAATATAATAACAATTTTCGATACAATTGATGAATATAAGAATTTTTAAAGAGGAACTATGGATGTATAATCGGTAGTTCAGTGGACGTGTAAAAGTCGCTGATGAATAAAGCCCTTTAATAAGTGAAGGAGGTTCCCACAGTAATATTGATGATGATGATGAATTTATAAGTGGAGGCTTTTTGTGTGTATTGTGGAAGATTTTGATGCCATATATAATGAGATATATGATGAATTATGGGCCAATTTTGTGCGTTTGTGCGAGGTATGTTTCCGCTGAGTTGTATTGTTCAGGTCCATTGAAAATTATTCATGTGATGTTACTGTTAAAATTGATTGAATTATAGATTTTGAATGGAGGTTACCGTCACAAATAATAATTATTAAACCTTATTAAACCTGAATCTAAAATTTTAATATAAGTAACCTTCATCGGTCGATTATATTACCACGATTTAAGAAAATATCAACCGGATAAACGTGTGGTTAATGTATTTCAAATATAAATAAAATATAAATAATGTAAATAACTATGTAAATATCTATAATAATAATTTGAAACAAACGGGATTAATAGAGGCGTGTAAAAATTTTTCAATTGTCGTTTGACTAAGTTATGAACAATCTAAATGTTATAAATAATTATTGAACACTATGATATAACATTATGCGTTTTGCTATTAACATTTAAACAACGCTAGTTCGATAATTGGAATAAACATTTAAATAAGATTTGAGATTAACAGAGTAATCCATTGCAATGTGAACGGAACTTGTATAAATTTTGCGTGATAATATTTGAGTTGAGATGTGAGCATTTAAATTGTTTTGAATGAGAGCTAGACTCTGCGTTGGCCAGCATTTGGTGACTCTGGTTAGGCAGCTGCGTCCATTTGACGAAGCAAGCATGCAACACTGCTTAGGGTGTATTGCAGGTGGCCAGATAACTGAATGGTGGAGGTCAAGGTCAACTACTTAGCGGCCTTGCGGTTATTAATAAATGTGTGTCAATGAACTAAATTATGAAGTTCATGAACAAGGAAACAAATGCTATATGTCTCGTCCCAGCTCCCTTATCCATTCCAATGTGCATTGTTGTTATTATTACGTTCTTTTGAGCTAGAGAAAGCTGAATTTTTGTATTTGAAGTCTACAGTCCTACAGGAGGACATGGTTGCATTGACAATGGCTTCAGACAGCCATAACTATTTTGTTGTTAAATTTTGTTAAAATATTTTTTTCTTTATGTGAAATAAATTATTGTGCAGTTTAAATTTTCTGGTCTCCGACTTGGTTCATTTTAAATATCGTGGTGGAGGTTATTGTGAGGGCATACTATTAAGTGATCCAGTTGAAAACCCAGACCCGAGATTAAATTGAATAGGTAAGTAAAAGGTAAGTATGAAACCCCGTATATTTTGGTGTGTTCCACAATATTTTCATGTTAACTACTGTGCTCTAATCTCGGTAGTATCTGTCAGTGCCATTTTCATTGATGTAGCTGTGCCGGTGCAATCGATTATTGGCAATCCGATTGAGGGGGCGGATTTCTGACAGCCTACTATCCGGATTATCGGGGACAGTACCAATTTTAGCACTTGAATCGTTCTTATCCCAAAATGTCCTCATGACTTTATCCAAGACCAAATTGAAAAGCAGTGGTGATAGAATGTCCCCTTGTCTTAGCCCAGTTTTTACCTCGAAGGGCTCGCTAACTTCATTTAAAAATTTGACTCTGGAAATCGTATTAGTTAATGCAAGTTTTATTGATTTTATGTTTTTTTGATCAACTTGGTATTCCTTCAATGTGTCAAAAACAATATCCCTATCCACTGAATCATACGCTTTCTGAAAATCAACGAATGAGATAAAGATATTATTTGGCCTGTTGTTGTAATATTTTAATATTAATTTTAAACTAAGAATTTGTTCTGCACACGATCTATTCCTTCTGAAACCACCTTGGAACTCATCACGCTGTGGTTAAATCTGTGGTTCAAGTCTGTTTAGAAGTAATTTGGCAAATATTTTATATTTGACAGACAACAATGAGATCCCCTATAACTATTGACATCAATTTTTGAGCCTTTTCATGTAGTGGATGAATTAAGGCGATTAACCAGTCTTCTGGAATTGCTTCCTCAATCCAAATTTTCTGAAATAGATTTGTCGTCGCTATTAAAAATTCATCATCTACAAGCTTCCACATTTCTGCAATTATTCCATCCTCGCTTGAGGCTTTATTATTTTTAAGTGAGTTGATAATAACTTTAACTTTATTATATGTTTTAAAATAAATATTCATAAATATCTGTGGGATTCAGTAACTTCAGTTAGTGAACAGAGCGCGCTGGGTGGTTTGCTGACTGAACAGAACGCATGCTTGGGCCAAAGAATTTCGAAAGCAGAGACCATTTACTTTGCTTGGCAATGCTATTGTTTACAGCCTGCATGATGTCTAGTGCCGATCAGAACTAGCATTCAATAATATTGTCATCGAAGTCGTTTGAAAGCAATGCGCTGTGTAGAAATTGGATTTGGGGATATTAAGGTACAGTGCTATTTCTTGTCTCATGTTCGCCAGTATATTTACGCGAACATATGGGACTGTGCACTTTCCATGTCGGTAATTTATATAGAAGGATGCAGTGTTGCTAACTTCTAGACGTAGATTCATAAATTTCTTGCATATGTCATAGTATTTTCTTTTTACCGTAAAGGTTCGTGCTGATTTTGTCTTTGTGTTTGGGATTGTAACTACAATGGTTGATCCGATATCCAATTTGAACTTTCAAATCATGTGATTCATGTCCGACATGTTGGATTTCGAGCGCATGCGCGAAGCTATTCTTACCTAATTGGTCAATGAATGAGCTCTGATTGGCTGGAGAAACTGTCTCATAATGAAGAATAGGAATAAAATGACCCTCATTATGATACAGTTTTCTGACTTATAATATTTACATTTCGACATCGTCGAACATAAACATAATAATGTTAGGGGATTTACGTCCCATTTAACTACTGTGGTTTTTAGATACGCCGGGGTGCCGGAATTTCTCCCCGAAGGAGTTCTTTAACGTGCCACCTACTGACATGGTTACCTCACACTTAAGCACCGTCAAATGCTAACTGACTGCGCCGGGATTCTATCCCGCTATCTTGGGATCAGCAGGCGAGAACGTTACCTCTGAGCCACGCAGCCATTCGCAATATTATGACTTCCGGAATCGTAGGAGACTTCTGTTAATTAGGAAGAAAAATAACCAGTGATGGAGAAAGCCAAGAGGATATAAGAAGTAGGTTGTCACAGGCATGGAAAACATTTCCACAGAAACAAAAATCTTTTGACATCAAATATAGATTTAGTTATTAGAACATCATTTTTGAAAGCCTTTGTGTGGAGCGTGGCGCTCTATGGGAGTCAAACTTGGACTATTGGAACATTAGTAAAGAGGAGAAAAGAATCATTTGAAATGTGATGTTAGAGGAGAACAATGAAGATCAGATGGGTAGATAGAGTAACAAATGAAAAATCCACAGCCTGCTTCCAGTCGACCGACCAGATCAGGGAGTGGAATGAATGAAGCCCCCCCCCCCATCTAGCGGCGAGGAGATGAACTGTGACGGCTGTCGAAGCCTGTCGCACTCCCCTGGAGCAATGATTAAATGAATGACAGATGAAATGAAATGACAGTGGAGAGTGTTGCTGGAATGAAGTTTGTGACAGGGAAAACCGGAGTACCCGGAGAAAAACCTGTCTGCCTCCACTTTGTCCAGCACAAATCTCACATGGAGTGACCTGGATTTAAACCACGAACCCAGCGGTGAGAGGCCGGCGTGCTGCCGCCTAAGCCATGGAGGCTCAGAGTAACAAATGAAGAGGAGGGAGGTTTTTGTGGTGACTGCTATTGAAGAGAAGGGATAGGTTGCAATGACACCTAGGAATAGCAAACTTAGTTATGGAAGGAAGGGTCGAGGACAAGAACTTTAGGGGTAGACCAAGGTTTGAATATGTTAAACTGATTGCCTCGGATGTGTGGTGTTCTAATTATGTAGGGATGAAACGATTAGCTCAGGGCAGGGAGACATTGCGTGCTGCATCAAACCAGTCAAAACACTGAAGATTCATACAAAACAACTATTTGTGTCTAATATTCAAAACTTGCCCTTGTTTTGAGCTGGCCTTGGCTGTTTCCCTCATATTACATTATCAATATCACGTTGTGAATTTTCTTTTTTTATAAAGATCAAGTTAAACATTCAGCTGACCACACCGAGGTGTTGGGGATAGCGTTATTAGCTGTCGCCTTGGAGGTCCGGGTTGGACTTTGGGCTCTGCCAAGAAATTTTAATTCTGGTGTGAGGGCTGGAACGGGGTACACTCAGCCTCGTGTGGCAAAACTGAGAAGAGGTGGGGTTGATTCCCACCTCAGCCATCCTGGAAGTGGTTTCCCCATTTCTACTCCAGGCAAATGCTGGGATGGTTTTTAACCAAATGCCACATCCTCCTCCTTCCCATTCCTCACCTCAAATACAAGTTCACACACCAGTAAAACCATCATAATTAGACAGGTTATCAGACAAATTCTACACACATGGGCTACATGACTGTGGCGTCGCAAGTTCCAGAAGTAATTCAACAACAATACTTAATTGCCATTTATAATCCAATCTGAAGATGTATTTTTAGCCTATTTTCATTTTATGAAAAATAGGCTGATGAGATCACCATTAGTCCGCGTGTGTGTGTGTGTGTGTGTGTGTGCGTATGTGTATGTGTGTCCCGCCTAATAACTTCTAAATGGCTGGAGCGATTTCAATGAAACTCGGTAAGGTCATAGTACTGTTCTGGCCAACCCCAACCGTTCTCTTCAAATTTTATTACGTCTCACGAATCCAACATGGGGGCTGTGCGAATTATTTCACCGGCATTCCATATCTTCGAAACTATTACTGATATCACCCTGGAATTTTGTACGGTGATAAAATGCACTACTAGAAATTAACCTATGGGACTTTCAAAAGGCTGTTAACTACAAAACGAACATTGCGGCCAAGCGAAGGTGAAACATTTAAAGAGACTTTCCTCGCGATTTAACCTTCCAAACGCAATGAAACTTGGTACAGCAATTGCTTAAACACATTGTAACGCACTGGCATCTAATTTAGTTAAATTGTCTACATAACCTCAATATGACAGTTGTGGGAAGTATTTCACCGGCATTCCATATCTCCGAAACTATTCCTGACTTTGAAATGTTGTAAGGTGATAAAGGTTACTACTAAAAGTTCAACTATGGGACTTTCAAAAACCTGTTAACTACAAAACGAACATGGCGGACAAGCGAAGGTGAGACATTTTAATGGACTTTTCTCGCGATTTAATCAAATGAGCGCAGTGCAATTTGGTACAGTAAATGTTTATAGACATTTTAATGCACTGGCATCTAATTTAGTTCAATTGTTCGCATAACCTCAAGTTGGCACCTGTGCGCATTTTTAAAATTAAGTTTTTATTTCTCGTGTATTAATCAAGTGATCAAAGTGAACGTTTGAATAATGAACCTACGCAAAAATCGTCATCTAATAGTACATAACTCTATGGCCTACATATGTAAAAATCTAAAATGGCGGCCATCCGAAATATTTAGACAGTTCTCAATATCTACGAATCTATTACAGCAATCAAACAGAATTTCTTTATGTTCACAGGGGCTATGAACAAAAGTCACCTGTAGGACTTTCAATAACCTGGTGAGCGCAAATCCAACATGGCGGCGATGCAAATTATATGTATTTAAATGGACGTTCCTCGCGATTTAACCATTTAAATGCAGTAAAACTTGGTATGGTAAAGGCCTATACAAATTTCAATCCACTGACATCGAATTTATTTCAGTTGTTTTCATAACCACAAGATGGCAGCTCAGCGAAATTTTTAGCCTACTTTTCACATTTTGCAAAAATGAGGAAAAAGTAGACTTATGAGATCGATCCGGGAAAATGTGTGTCTGTCTGTCTGTCTGTCCTTCTGTCTGTCGGTCTGTCTGGCTGTGTGTGTGTGTGTCCCCCTATCAACTCCTAAACGGCTGCAGCAATCAAAACCAAATTTAGTATGAGTAAAGATGTGCACCGGAATATCTCACGTCCATATTTGAAAATGATGTCAGTGCTACCAACTGCTGAAAAAACGCACTAGAAATTTGAGCTCCATGTTGGATATCTTGCAAGGTATGCATGGGAGCTATTCCAAAATTGGTACACATGGAGATAATACTATTTAAGTTTAATTTCCAGGAGGCCAACCATGACAGTGTTGCCAAAATAATTTTAAGCCTTCTGATAGGTCCAATGTTTAAATGCATTTAACTTCTACACTATCAATTGGATTTAAACCAAATTTAGTATGAGTAAAGATGTGCACCGGTATATCTCACGTCCATATTTGAAAATGATCTCAGTGCTACCAACTGCTGAAAAAACGCACTAGAAATTTGAGCTCCATGTTGTATATCTTGCAAGATATGCATGGGAGCTATTCCAAAATTGGCACACATGTAGATAATACTATTTCAGTTTAATTTCCAGGAGGTCAACAATGACAGTATTGCCAAAATAATTTTAAGCCTTCTGATAGGTTCAACGTTTAAATGCATTTAACTTCTACACTATCAATTGGATTTAAACCAAATTTAGTACAAGTAAAGATGTACACCGGAATATCTCACGTCCATATTTGAAAATGATCTCAATGCTACCAACTGCTGAAGAAAACGCACTAGAAATTTGAGCTCCATGTTGTATATCTTGCAAGGTATGCATGGGAGCTATTCCAAAATTGGCACACATGTAGATAATACTATTTCAGTTTAATTTCCAGGAGGCCAACCATGACAGTGTTGCCAAAATAATTTTAAGCCTTCTGATATGTCCAATGTTTAAATGCATATAACTTCTACACTATCAATTGGATTTCAACCAAATTTTATATGTAATATCTGTACATAAACAGATATGACTGAGCGTATTCTTAAGAGCCACCAGGGCTGCCAACTGTTAATAATTGCTCTCTTTATTTTTTTTTTATCCAAATACCAATATATCAGAAAGTATGCAAGCCAACAGCTTTAAACTATGCACACGTATATTCTGACATTTTAGATTAATTTCGAGTAACTTATATACGTCAGTTCTGCCAACATGATTATAAGCCTGCTGATACGACCAATTTTTAAATACATGTAACTTCTATACTATCAGTTGGATTTCAACCAAATTTCGTATGTGCTATGCGTACCATAACAGATATGACTATAAGTATTGTTAAGAGCAATCAGAGCTGCCAACTGTTAATAAATGCTGTCTATATTTATTTTACACTAATATCAATATACCAGAAAGTATGCTAGCCAACAGCTTTATACTTTGCACATGTATAGCACCTGACATTCTAGATTAATTTGGAGTAATTAATACAAGGCAGTGCTGCCAACATGATTCTATGCTTGCTGATATGTCCAATTTTAAAATACATGTAACTTCTATAATAACAAATGGATTTCATCCAAAATTGGCACACCAAATATCATAATATTTCAGATTATTTCTGACCAGCACACGCATGGTATTGTTGGCAACATGCTTTTACGCGTGCTGATTGATCCAGTGTCTAACTGCATGTAACGTCCATTGGACTTCAATCAAATTTTGTATTCTGTACCTTAAGAGATTGAACTAAGAATATATTCAGTCGCCAGGGCTGCCAACTGTAGTGCTCTATTAGGCTACATTATACCAGGTATATTTTGAACTAATTAGATATTTCGATATTACCAACTTAATTTCTTCATTATTCTAGATAGGTTCATATACTGTAGAATAATCATTGGCATGAAAAGTAGGCTGTATAGTTCTTCACGGAACTTCTTGTTAAATCTGATTTTCATTGATGTTTGAATACTACACGTACACAATAATCTTCATGTATTAGTGCATAACCTGCATACATAAAAATCCAACATGGCGACCATCCGAAATATTTAGACGGTTCTCAATATCTACGAATGTATTACAGCAATAAAATTGAAATTTTGCATGTTGATAGAAGCAATTAACATAAATAGGATATATGAAAATAGGCTTTAGTTCTTCACGGAACTACTTGTTATATTTTCTCGCAGACACTGTTTGTTTCAAAAGACGTGAAGAAAGAGGAATATCTTCCTTACAGTCACTGACTCAATAGCTCCAAATATACTGTAGCTCCTCATGGCGCTTCCCTGTGGGCTGTAAGCTAGCTGTGATAGGATCTTGAGCCCCGTGTCAGACTCATTGTATATAAACGCTTCCATTCACCGAGGAATTACACTAATACGAGTCGACTGATTGTAGGCAGTAGCCGACTGGCGACAGGGGCTCAAGGAGATATACTTTACTATAGACCAGGGGTCTCCAGACTTTTTGGCCTAGGGGCCACACTGACTCCTCTACTAATTCCCTAGGGCCAAGACCTAGCTAGCTCTTCATACCAACATACAGTAGTTTTGAATTAGGTCCGACCGAGAAGAAGATGGGCGGATGACTTCCGACAGCTACTAGGACAACACTGGTCCAGCACAGCAACACAAAGAACGGATTGGAAGGAGTTAGGAAGACGTTGCTTCAAGTAAACATTATGACTGTCATAGTGGCAAAACAAAGTATCTCACGTGACTAGCTCACTACGTGAGATATAATTAACGAGCTCCCCCCTTTCGAGGGAGGTCTTTGCCCTTCTAGGGACACTACAGGGTTTATTCAGGCATCCATTCATGCAGCCTAAATAACACGTGTTGTCAGGAAGCTCGATATTTCTCTGCTTGCATCCTATATGCTACTAATACACTGCAAACATATTCCGCAAACGATACTGACACTACTATTTTTCCCTCATATTAGTCTGTAGTCACATCGAGGGAAAATAATATGGTTCAGTACCGTTTGCAGAATATTTTTGCAGTGTATTAGTGCCATACGGGATGCAAGCAGAGAAATATCGAGCTTCCTGACAACAACGTTTGTTGGGTGCATAAAACAATATTGTTACGTCAGCTGATTTTCCTGGTAGCCTATATCAGTAATTCTAGGCAATAAACATACTTTCTAAAACCTAACTCCCGTTTGCAAAACCTACTATATTTCTGATGTTTTCACACATGCTGTCCAATTTAGCATTTCCCTGGCGTCCGACTCTTTGCTTAGTGGCTAGCGTTCTTGGCTGTCACCGCGACGGCACGGGTTCGATTCCCAGCTCTGATAAGAAATATAATTGTAGACTGAGGTATGGAAAACAAGTAGTTATGTGAAGAACTATACAGCCTATTTTCATATTTCCTACTCATGTTAATTGCCACTATCAACATACAAAATTTCAGTTTAATTGCTGCAACAGATTCGTAGATATTGAGAACCGTCTAAATATTTCAGATTGTCGCCAGGTTGGATTTTTATTTTTGTACTATTACATTAATATTATTGTGTACGTGTGGTATTCAAACTTCAATCGCATGATTAGAACACAAGAAGTCAAAACGAGATTTTAAAATTACGCACAGCAGCCATCTTGTGATTATGCAAACAATTGAAATAAATTAGATGCCAGTGGATCAACATTTGTATAAGCATTTAACGTGCAACGTTTCACGGCACTCGGATAGTTATTTCGCGAGTAACGTCCATTTAAATATTTATACTTCGCGTCACCGCCATGTTGGATTTGTGCTCACCAGGTTACTGAAGTCCTATAGGTGAACATATGTTCATAGTCTCTATGAACATAAAAGAATTCAGTTTGGTTGCTGTAAAAGATTCATAGATATTGAGAACCGTCTAAATATTTCGGAAGCTCGCCATTTAGGATTGTTATATGTATAGGCCATAGAGTTATGTACCATTCAAGGACAATTATTGCCTAGGTTCATTATTCAAACTTTCACATCGATCGCATGATTACGACACAAGACATAAAAACTTAATTTTAAAATTTCGCACAGCCGCCATCTTGAGGTTATGTAAACAATTAAATTAAATTAGGTGGCAGTGCATTACAATCTGCAAAATCATTTACTGTACCACATTTCACTGCGCTCAGAGAGTTAAATCACGAGAAAAGTCTATTAAAATATTTCAAATTCGCTTGGTCGCCATGTTCGTTTTGTACTTTACAGGTTTATGAAATATACATAGGTAAACTTGTATCAGTACCTTTTATCACCGTACAAAATTGCAGGGTGATATCTGTAATAGTTTCGGAGATATAGAATGTCAGTGAAATATTTCGCACAGCCGCCATTTTGAGGTTATGTAAACAATTGAACTAAATTAGACTCCAGTGCATTACAATGTGTATAAACATTTGCTGTACCAAGTTTCATTACGTTTGGATAGTTAAATCGCCAGAAAAGTTTATTTAAAAGTCTCAATTTCGCTTGACCGCCATGTTGGTTTTGTAGTCACCAGGATTTTGAAAGTCTCATAGGTGAACTTTTAGTAGTGCCTTTTATCACCGTACACAATTTCAGGGCGATATCGGTAATAGTTTCGGAGATATTGAATGCTAGTGAAATATTTCGCACAGTCGCCATGTTGGATTGGTGAGACGTAACAAAATTTAATGGGCGCGGTCGAGGTCGCCGGGAATAGTGCTATGAACTTACCATGTTTCATTGAAATCGCTCCAGCCGTTTAGATTTTATTAGGGGGACACACACACACACCTCACACACACACACACACACACGCACACACACACGGACAAAAGGTGATCTCATAAGCCTATTTTTTTCAAAATTGAAAATAGGCTAAAAATATATAGGTTAAACATTCGACAAACGCTATTACGTACCGACGTTCGTCGCCAGTGGCATCTGGTAATCAATTTCTGAACTAGTAGACCTAGTCGTTGACGGTGGCGTTTGATGGCAGAAGTAGGAACTACCTGAAAAAAAAAAATCAATGTCTACAGTCCTCACTTGAATTGAAAACAGATAACACACACTAATACAGGCATCACAATTAACATCGGTTATCAGACAGATTCTGCACACACCCAAAGTACACGCGGCTACATGACCGCGTTGTCGCAGCCCCTAAACTGAGGAACTAACCAATCAACCAACCAACCGAGGTCTGGAAATAGGGGTACACTCAATCTCATGAGGCAAAACTGAAAAGTGGTTGGTTAGATTCCTACCTCAGCCATCCTGGAAGTGGTTTTCCGTTATTTTCGCCTTTTCTACTACAGACAAATGCTGGTATGGTACCTAACATGAGGCCACGGCCGCTTCCTACCCGAATTCTAACTCAATTACAAATACACACACAAGCCCATTCATTATAGTGTCACAGGTTATCAGACAAATTTTACACACACCAAAGTACACGGGGCTACATTTCACGATGTCGCAAATCCTCTAAAGAATCAACGGAAGCAATTTCTTGGGCACAAGAAAAGTTATAATTATTCGTTGACCTGTGTTGTGAAAGCATATCCAGACTTCATTTATGTAATTCGTACGAGTATTTATATTTATGGACGGTCATTTCAATCACACCCGTTCTAAGGACCAATTGCCACGATATATAGTCGATTAACTTATAAACACGGACTGTAACACACGTTCAGAATACAACACATCAAGTATTAAATTAAACTCGATTAGCGATTGATTACCGAAATTAATCAGGTTATCTCAAATGCCATACTGACACAAATTAGAATTTACGCCACTGTTCAGATATTGTTATGTTGAAATCTATAATCAAATATCCATTAAGCAATTTATCCACAACCTGTGACCTCTAGCTCGTTGGTTTGTTTTATAGGCAATAAAACACTCGATTTCACAATCATGACGTTTGCAATAATTCAATAAAGCAATAACTGCGTGCAATTTGATTACTTCTTGATCCAGCTAGTTCTAATATAAACAGCTCTCATCACTCGAATGCTTTCAATTTAGTTCATGAACAAATTTATAGTCTGGCATTTCAGACTCCACTTTTAAAAGAAGGAACTTATCCACTTTTTCATATACATGAGAGGCGTAACTATGCATTGCGGTGCACTCTCTTTGCGGAAGAACATTAGCTGGATATGTACCATTTTTGAAATTCGACAAAACAGATTTGTATGAAAATGAGGATAACACCCTTCATTTAAAAGGTGGATTTGTACCACTATTGAATAAAGGCCTTCCGGCAAGGTAACCGTTCTACATAGAGGACCTGAAACTCAAGCAGCTTCTGCCACACACCAAGCAAGTATCTCAATTAATAGAGCAAACGAAACAAAAAACAAAATAAATACCCAAAGACTTTTACGCTACTGACGCCATGATCGACAGGACATTGGCAAAAGCGAACCAAGAACCGCGATCGGTGCCAACCAGACTTTCAGTGCAGGGCTATCACCAGAAGATCTGTAGAAATGACAAATTTCACGAACCAAACAATGCATGTGTATGTGTATGCGTACTATGCAATGAACATTGTGAAAAATACCACCTAACTAAATGTCATAAGAGGATTAGGTCAATCTTCGACTATAGCAAAGAATAGATCTAAATGTATCAAACATTGTACATAGGATATAAATCTTTATGTATGCACGTTTGTGCGCATTTTATGTAATGATAATAATGGCCTTCCTATAAGGGGTGATCAAAAAAAAAGACAGTCAGTCTACAAATGCTGAAAAATGCTAGAAAGGCTGGAGGCTTCGCTCGAATCCAAAGACTCGTGACATGTTAGATGATCAAGAAACAATCATAACGCTAGAAAGTAACAAGTCATGAGGGAGCTGGAGCGCGCGGTGAGAGGAGGGAACTAGCTGGATGACGTCACGCTCGCCATGTCGTTGCCGTCTCGTAACGCCAGAGCTCACCAGTGAACTCAGTACACAGGCACCAAGCGATACTATGACGTCACACACCTCAGTGCATTCTCGGTACATTTCGTGACGACGCCGTAACGTAACGACGAAGTGGACTCGATCATTTCAAATGATAAACATTTCCGCTTGGTGGCCATACAGTCCAGAATCGGTATGCCAATCAGGATAAATCACCGTGAGCATTGAGACATTCATCACACCGATGCACCAGGTTAAACATCCTCATACAGTAAAACACTGTGGCCTGGTGCGGGAAGAAATCCGTAACCGCCTGCTGCACATCCTCGTTCGACAGGAATCGTCGACACTTCAATAGCTTTTTTAAGGGACCGAAGGCATGATAATCACATGAGATGAGAACAGAACTATAAAGCGGATACTCGAGTGCCTCGCACTTGAGTTGGCGTACCTTCTGCGTTACGACCTTTGGAGATACGTGGACGTGCGTTATCATGAAGCAGCATCACCGCTAGTCGCTGTTTTGCCGTATGTTTCGCCTTAATTGCACGCCGTAATTTCTTCAGTGTTTGCAGTGCTGTTCCCGAATGATAGGCACACCAGGTTCCTTGAAATCAATAAGAAATGGGCCCCGGTAATCAAAGAACAGGTTTTCCAGCGGATGGTTGGGTTTTTAACTTCTTGGGACGAGGAGACGATGGAGTCCGTACTTACATATCCGCATCGGAGTCGCACTACGTTGCATATACGCAGCAGCAACGCCCTCTTGGTCACTCCTTATAGATTAGTGGAAATGTAAGGTAATTCGAAGGGAAACTCTCGGCGTTAATAAAGCAATTTGCAATAAATAGATAACGCTCAATTAATTTTCATAATGTTGACTAGCCATTGCATTTTCAGACAAAGATGCCGTCTAGTTTAAATGTAATTTAATGCCAGTTTTGAACAATGAGCATCAGGACATGGCTTACTTGGTGACGTTTCGTGTCGTACCCCATCAATGACAACAGGAACGACATCTTATATATTAAAATAGTTTTCAAAAAATTTCCCACATTACTAAAACTAAAATATCTCGGGAAGTATTTGTGCTACGGCGAGGTTTGTTGTCTTAAAATGTAATGCCCCTCACGCATTATCGATTGATACCCACATTACTTGATTATATCATCCGTGTATTAAAATAATTGAGAATATTACTTCCTTCAAGGTCACACGAAAATAGAATCGAATGACTTGACGTCGCTAGGCGGCAACGACTAACACCGTATCATGATATTCAACGCCGCCCCAATAATAAATATAACTTGATGGACTGTCACTAGGCAACAACGAATTACTCTGTATCATGATAGTCCGGTAAAGTAGAGTGCACATCTTCGTCGTTGTTTCCATGGTAGTAATGTGAATCCACGTAAACATCTTCATATTAACAGATATCAAATCTCCTTGAGGACATATAGGATTCACATAACAAGTAGTTCCGTGAAGAACTAAATAGCGTATTTTCATGTAGCCTATATCCTACTGGTATTTTCTATTAAAACTCTCCCGGCTATTAAAAGGTTTTTCCATGTGATGTACTAAATAGCTGTTGGTACACGACCATTACTTTGAGAAATGATGTGCTGGAATGTATAACTATCAGTATCGGTTATTAAGACTCCTCCCGCGAGATGCCATCTCTAGGTAACGAGTCACCGGAGTTTATTTCAAGAAAAGTAAAAATCCACAGCTTATATGATTTAAGGTAAGATAGAGAATTTATTTCCATTAGAATATGATTATTATAATAAACCATCATACGAATCTTCTCTTCAATCGCTTGAATAGAATGAGAAATAAAACCAAGTAGTTCCATGAAGAACTATACAGCCTATTTTCATATATCCTACTTATGTTAATTGCCATTATCAACATACAAAATTTCTGTGTGATTGCTGTAATAGATTCGTAGATATTGAGAACCGAATAAATGATTCGGATGGTCGCCATGTTGGATTTTATATGTGTAGGTCCTAGAGTTACGTACTGTTACATGAAGATTATTGTGTACGTGTAGCATTCAAACTTCAATCGCATGATTAGGACACAAGAAGTAACAAGGAGATTTTAACATTTCGCACAGCTGCCATCTTGTGGTTATGGAAACAATTGAAATAAATTAGATGCCAGTGGATTAACATTCGTATAAGGATTTACTGTACCAAGTTTCGCTGCACTCGGATGGTTAAATTGCGAGAAACGTCCATGTGAATATTTATACTTCGCGTCGCCACCATGTTGGATTTGTAATCACCAGGTTATTTAAAGTTCTATAGGTGAACTTAAGTTCATAGCCCCTATGAACATAAACAAGTAGTTCCGTGAAGAACTATACAGCCTATTTTCATATATCCTACTTTGTTAACTGCCACTATCAACATACAAAAATTCAGTTTGATTGCTGTAATAGATTCGTAGATATTGAGAACCTACTAAATATTGCGGATGGTCGCCATGTTGGATTATATATATGTAGGTCCTAGAGTTATGTACTGTTACATGAAGATTATTGTGTACGCGTAGCATTCAAACTTCAATCGCACGATTAGAACCCAAGAAGTAACAAGGAGATTTTATAATTTCCCACAGCTTCCATCTTGTGGTTATGGAATCAATTGAAATAAATTAGATGCTAGTGGATTAACATTCGTATAAGGATTTACTGTACCAAGTTTCACTGCACTCGGATGGTTAAATTGCGAGAAACGTCCATATTAATATTTATACTTCGCGTCGCCACCATGTTGGATTTGTGATCACCAGGTTATTTAAAGCCCTATAGGTGAACTTAAGTTCATAGCCCCAATGAACATTAAAAAAATCAGTTTGATTGCTATAATAGATTCGTAGATATTCAGAGCCGTCTAAATATTTCAGATGGTCGCCATGTTGGATTGTTAAATGTATAGGCCATAGAGTCATGTACCATTAAAGGAAAATTATTGCGTAGGTTCATTATTCAAACTTTCACTTCGATCGTATGATTACGACACAAGAAATAAAAACTTAATTTTGAAATTCGCACAGCCGCCATCTTGAGGTTATGTAAACAATTGAACTAAATTAGATACCAGTGCATTACAATGTGTATAAACATTTCCTGTACCAGATTTCATTGCGTTTGGAACATTAAATCGCGAGAAAGGTCTATTTAAAATTTTCAAATTCGCTTGGCCACCATGTTCGTTTTGTAGTTAACCGCTTTTTGAAAGTCTTATAGATGAACTTCCAGTAGTGCCCTTTATCTCCGTACAAAATTTCAGGGTGATACCGCTAATAGTTTCAGAGATATAGAATGCCGGTGCAATATTTCGCACATCCGCCATCTTGTGGTCATATAAACCATTGAACGAAGTTAGATGTCGGTGCATTACAATGTGTATAAACATATACTGTACCAAGTTTCATTGCGTTTGGTTGATTAAATCGCGAGAAACGTCTATTTAAATGTCGCAAATTCGCCTGGCCGCCATGTTGGTTTTGTAGCTACCCGTTTTTCAAAAGTCACATAGGTGAACTTCTAGTAGTTCCCTTTATCACCGTAATAATTTCCAGGGTGATATCTGGAATAGTTTCGGAGAAATTGAATGCTGGTGAAATACTTCGCACAGCCGCCATGTTGGATTGGTGAGACGTAACAAATTTGAAGCGTACGGTCGGAGTCGCCCGGAATAGTTCTATGCACTTACCGAGTACCATTGAAATCGCTCCAGCCGTTTAGAATTTATTAGGGGGACACACACACACACGCACACACACACGGACAAAAGGTGATCTCATAAGCCTTTTTTTTTTTTCAAAATTGAAAATAGGCTAAAAATTCAGTTGGATTGCTAGAATAGATTCGTAGATATTGAAATCAATCTAAATATTTCGGCTGGTCGCCATGTTGGATTGTTAAATGTATAGGCCATAGAATCATGCACCATTAAAGGAAAATTGATGGGTAGGTTCATTATTCAAACGTTCACTTCGATCGCATGATTACGACGCAAGAAATAAAAACTTAATTTTAAAATTCGCTCAGCTGCCATCTTGACGTTATGTAAACAATTGAACTAAATTAGATACCAGTGCATTACAATGTGTATAAACATTTCCTGTACCAGACTTCATTGCGTTTGGAACATTAAATCGCGAGAAAGTTCTATTTAAAATTTTCAAATTCGCTTGGCCGCCATGTTCGTTTTGTAGTTAACCGGTTTTTGATAGTCTTTATCTCCGTACATAATTTCAGGGTGATACCGCTTATAGTTTCAGAAATATAGAATGCCAATGAAATATTTCGCATATCCGCCATCTTGTGGTTATGTAATCAATTGAACGAAGTTATATGATGATGATAATTGTTGTTTTAAGGGGCCTAACATCGAGGTTATCGACCCCATAGGAAGTTAGATGTCAGTGCATTACAATGTGTATACACATATACTGTACCAAGTTGTATTGCGTTTGGTTGGTTAAATCGCGAGAAACGTCAATTTAAAAGTCGCAAATTCACGTGGCCACCATGTTGGTTTTGTAGTTACCAGTTTCTCAAAAGTCACATGGGTAAACTTCTAGTAGTTCCCTTTATCACCGTAAAAAAATCCAGGGTGATATCGGGAATAGTTTCGGAGATATTGAATGCCGGTGAAAAATTTCGCACAGCCGCAATGTTGGATTGGTGAGACGTAACAAAATTTGAAGGGCACGGTCGGGGTCGCCCGGAATAGTGCTATGAACTTACCGAGTTTCATTGAAATCGCTCCAGCCGTTTAGAATTTATTAGGGACACACACACACACACACACACACCTCACACGCACACACACACGCACACATACACGGACAAAGGGTGGTCTCATAAGCCTATTTTTTCAAAATTGAAAATAGGCTAAAAATCTTCTACAGTATGCGGTTTGAATCACTCCAAAACAGAATATTTCTTCATGCAATTTTTTGTTTTAATTCCTTCGTTTGGTGTTTCAATACATCCAATATAATTATTACATTCACTGGTATAGGGCGATCAGTTCCCTAATTGCGACATCATATCGTTAACTTGTGCCTGCTCCACTCGGGCGCTAATGTCCCATGTATCCATGCAGTAAGCAGAACGGGATTCGCAACACCAGTACATTACGTCTGGAATAAGAGCAACTGCCAGTGGCCAAAAATAAAAAATAAAAAATAAAAATAAAAAACTATAGGCAGAATGTATAATGTTTCGCCTACAGAAACAGAAAGGTATTATTTCCCCCTGTTATTGCTTCACGTCATAGGGGCTACCAGCTTCCAAATTCTACGAACATAGAAAGCCGTTGTCTATTCTACTTTTAAAGAAACAGCTAAGGAGAGAGTTTTGCTGATTGATGATTCTGAATTGCAGCGTTGTTTGGCAGAAGCGTCACAATTTCAGATGCCTTCTCAGTTACAACAACTGTTTTCTTACATATGTATCTTTCAGACCCCTTCAAATGTAAGACAGTTATGGGTCATTTTCAAGAATTCATTATCAGAAGAAGATTATCTGCACTTTGACGAACCTAACATTGCATTTCAGTTCACTCTTATACATATTTCAATGCATTAAAGCTCCATGGTCTTCGCATTACTTCTCTCGAATTGCCAGCTATTAGTGATAATTTCCCTCAGACAAATTTATCAATGTATTATCCAAAAATTAATGAGGATGAATTAAGTCGGATGATAAACCAAGCAAATGAAAACCAAACGGCTATAATTACAAAAATTTCGGGGTTAGTACAAAACAGCAATGAAAGGATGAGTAATGCATATTTCATTGACGGTCCAGTGGGCACCGGGAAAACATTTCTTTACCAATGCATGATTCACAGTTGAACAAATTTGGGGTTAAATGTAGTTTCTTTTGCATGGACTTGTAGTGCAGCAATGTTACTATCTCAGGGGCGCACTGTGCACAGCCAATTGAAGTTACCTCTACATTTACATGAAAGTTCTGTATCAGGAATAAAAGTTAACAGCAAGGAAGCTTTTTATATTCGTTCACCAAACTTATCATCTGGGATCAAACCCCCATGGCTAATAAGCACGCGTTGATGTGTGTAAATCGGCTGCTCAATGACATCATGAATAACGATGTGCCTTTCGGAGAAAAAATTATCATCTTAGGTGGAGATTTTAGGCAGGTATTGCCTGTTGTGCCTCATGCATCTAGAGCATCTTCAAACCAAATGTCAGTAAGGTTTTCTCCTTTGTGGCCATTATTCAAAATTTTTAAACTCAACAAAATATGCGAGCGGATACAGATCAACGTGACTTTGCAAACTTCTTGATACAAATTGGTAACGGTGAATACCCTCAAATATTGGAAACAATGTCCTACTTCCTCGCCGTGACCTTACGCCGTCAGATACTTCAATGCCATTTTCCTCCAAAGGAGGCAGTTTCCAGTAGGTTTGGTTTTTTGTATAATTATCAACAAAGCTCAAGGTCAAACACTAGATCAAGTAAGCATTTGTTTACCTCAACCGGTGTTTAGCCACGGACAGCTGTATGTCGCACTATCGCGAGCAAAATCCTTTCATGACGTCAAAGTTCAAATAGAACCAAAAGGCAAGCTAACAGCAAATGTCGAATGGAAGGAAGTACTATTAGAATGTTGAAACGAATGTTGCGGAGGAGCACAGACCTCAGAAAACGGGGCACAGATTAAATAACAATTATACAAGGACGTCCGCATCCCTAATACGATAACTGTCCTGTGGTAATGGTAAAAAAGTGCTATTGTCCAACATCGGTGATTACTATTCTACATCCTGTACTTTCATTGCCTCAGTTCTATAACTAAGATATACTAAATCAAATTCACAACTTAATAAATATTAATTCCTTCCGTGTGAGTTCTCTTTTCATTTCCCATCAATCGCCTTTACTTACTATTCTATCTGTAGTGGTGGAGGCGATAGCTGTCTTTTCAGAGGTGTGAAAATTATTAGATTCGATGTCAGTTTTCCAAAATTGCATTTTTACTTTTCACGGTTTAATGCACTAAGTATGTGTACAAGGCGATGAAATTACTTCAAATGTTTAACCAAGACTCCTAATTACATTTTCAATTAAGAAATTAAAATTAAAATGATTTTTTAGAGTTTCCACTAACAGAGGAGCCTTGCAAATGCAAAATGACACACGTTACGTTTTTATTACTTCACTCTACTTTACGTGTGAATTTAGAGCAGAGGGATTTGGGGTATTTTAACTGATGAACGCTATTGAACTATTCAAAGAATCATGAACTATGTATTGAAATCACCTGACTTAAATTCTAAAGTCAATGAAAAATTGGAAACGGACCCAGCTCAGATAACCCTCGGAATCCAATAATCTGAAAGTTTCCAGACGCAATTCCTTATAGGAAAAGGTGTAATTCCACGGGAGAGGAAACACTAATAAGTAGGACAACAAAAGAAGTTATTCAATGAAATGATATTGAATAAAAGAAATTATGAATATTTTTATTTATTTAATTCTATTAATTTGCACACCCAAGAGTTACATCTCTAAATTCAAATACAGTATAAGCGACCCATCTTTTATTTTAAATTTATACCATTGGTATCATAAGTAGACAGAACACCAAATTGTACCACTGTACCCTTAAATTGTGTGGATATCTCTACCTATTTAGTATAAACCAAAGTTTCCAATTCATGGATGTAACGGGTAATCTCGGGAGCAACTTGTTGGATTTTGATGCGGTTTTCACCATTCTGTAAAGGATTTTTCGATGAAAGATTAGGTAGAAAAACATTTATTTATGACCAAAAGAAGCCGAGCAGTTACGATTTCAGTGAACCGCGTTGAAGAAAAACCTAACGTCCTTGTGTCTTTAAAGCTTACACTGGGTAAACCGTTAAAAATATCTATATACTCTGAGAATTGTTCAGCATGAAAAGTTCTGCAAGAAAGTCTGCGACAGCTCCCAAATCGACCACTGTAAGGGTTTTTACGTTTTCATTTCTTTAAGCAATCACTATTCAGTGGAAATTTAAATTACTAGCTTCAGAGTGAGTTAACGAGCTTGCTAGTGACCTATCACCCTAGCTTCAGCCAGCATCAAACTGTCGAGTCGTGTCGAGTTAATACTTCAGAGAAGAGTATAGCTTATGTGTTTGGAGTTAGCTCTTCACCTCGGCTTTACAGAATTGCGTCTTGAACCAGACGTCCGTGCGCATTTTAAGCTTACGTTGGGTAAATAGTGGGACACACACGCAGAGGACAGGCAGACACCCACACATTTGATCTCATAAGTCTACTTAATCATTTACCGAAAAGCGACGGTACCGTTAATGTCTGTTCAGGTCACTAGCATGAAGACATGCAAATGTCATGTGGACAGAAGTGCTGTAGGATTGTTGAAGTGAATGCTGCGGAGCAGCACGGGTCTTCTAGCAAATCTTGCATCGCCTTGTGCTTTTACGTTAAACAAAATAGCAGAGGTATGAGGAATACAGTGGAAGCAAAAACAACAAAAACTAAACAGGATCACGTAGGGAACGAGGAAGGAATACTTCTTTCGATGCGTGCTGGGCCCAAGATTCCGAATCGAAAGAAAGATGACTTCCACAGAAAGTAAGCCAGAACAAATGTTTAAGATAAAATCAAAAGGAAAAATTAAACTTAAGTAATAGAGCAAGGGTCCCAGAGACCGTGTTAGTCGTAACTTCGCTACAGTGCGAAGCCAAGACTAAGTCGAATCGAAAGACAAACGAGGAACTCAAATACGAGAAATCATAAGACAGAAGCAAATATAGTACTTACTGAATAAAAACTTATTAATAATAAAATAAACACATGTGTACTGATTACAAATTAGAAATGAAAATAAAACACGAGCAACTTAAATGTAAAATAAAAGGAATCTAGAAATAAATTCAAATCATAATAGCAACTAATTGGAAACGCGATTCAATAATAAAACTAAAAAAAAAGATGAAGCAAAATTAAAGAAATTAAAGAAATTCGTGGGATAGATTACAAGAACGACTACTTACAGAGATGACATGATCTAGACTAGAATGTCCAGCGCCAAAAACAGAGCTAAGACGCTCATGATGTTGTGAAATCATGGGGTAGGGGGTGAAAGGGTGGGGGAGTGGAGGAGTGCGTATGTAGGGAAACGGGGGGTGGGGGATGACACAGAGTTACGTAATATAACGAAGTCAGAGGAAGTAACACAAAATTAACGCATAAAAATAAACAGAAAAAAAATACATTAAATTACTTGACATTACCGGGACAGGAAATAAAAGAAAAAAATCAATCAGCTAAGAAATATGCTTCGTAGGAAGATGAAGGCTTACGAAGAGGTAGAAATGCCGAATCACAACGACATACGAAGAAACAAAGAAAGTAATGTGGCGCATGGACAGTGATTAGCACGATGACCATCGCTCACATACATTTCAATAAAACAGAGGGAGGATCTGGCTTAAGACGTGAGACTCAGCTCCGTAACTTCGCCGATTCCATCCACAAAAACAAGGCTCTGATGCGACAATCCACCGGAGGTCGTCTTAAAAGAACGCCGAACCAGGTGGTGATGCAATACAGAGCATAATTAAGCATCGTTGAAAAATAGCAGATATTTCCTACCTGAAAGATTTACGTAAAAATAAAACCAATTACATGAAAGGGAGGGATGACAAATAAACACAGAGACTTCGCTAAACTAACGTAAACAAAGGCGAAGGGACTTGGGTTCATGGATCGAATTCACATCATCATAAGAAAGGAAAATTATAACTGAATCAAAGGAGACACAAAATGAAAAAATATGGTGAATCGGAAATTTAAAATGACCTCAAGTTAGATAAATTCAATGACTGAATCGTACTTACATTTAGTTGCTTTCTGGGTGCGGGCAAAAGCCCGACACGTGCACACACGTTCGTCTACATCACGGCCCAAAATTTGAAGGCAGAAACCTTCTCTAAAAGAACGCAGTAACGCGCCCGAGAAAGATAAGTCGTAGATACGACAAACATCCCCTCTCCGTATACATGGGTGGAGGTGGTCCAATGGCGAAGGCGAAGCCTGGCAACAAGTAGTGCTTCAATCAATGGGGAAATTGCACATAAAGTGAGTTAGCAGAAGGGTGAAATATTTCACCATATTGCGAGGAATGTATGAAGTTTATGCGCAGTACGAAAGACAGAGAAACATATGTCACAATAATGCGACATGAAGGAAGATAATAATAATAATAATAATAATAATATGACAAAAAATATTGAACCTGATAAAACCGGTTCAAAATTCCCCTGCTCTCCCAAAAAAAAAAGAATTTTCCTGGCCGTGGAAAATTTCTTTTTTCGTTCAAATAGAGAGGCAAAAAAAATCGTAAAGGGAGAAAAATTGAATACTAAAAAAAATGGGTACTAAAGACCTCTAGAAGAATAAGTGGACTAATCTGACCGCGAAATGAAGGTGATACCCCCTTCATTGCTCGTCAACACTATCCACTAACGTCAAAAGTACTGCGTTCAAAAAGAAATACAGTGAGCTCATATAGTAATAGTAATTGTTGTTCTTGCTAGTTCATGATGATGCGGATGTCGAAATCTTCAAGATGGACGTTACCCCAAGACTGCCAATCTCTCCAGTCTCTGATGAGAAAAGACAGACAAAGTTAAATCATGATCACATTTAAAAAAATTGAAATGTAACACCTGTATATAGGACCGCTCGTAACGTCAACGAGGAATATGCAATAGTGTCATAATGTCTTCGAAAGGGAAAGTACTCCCCTTTTCAGCAGCTGAAAATAAAGCCATGTATAAATCCAGTGGGGGTGACTGGTCCATTAATGAGTTCCGAGAAGACCCCAGCCGTGTTAGCCCAGGTACACAAAGGCTGCTTGTTGTTACTCGCTGCCCGTCTGGATGGTTGCTAGACAAAACACGAGATTCTAAGAACACTTGACAATTTAAAACAAAACAAAATACATGACCTCACAGTAAACATCAAAACCAAGATGACACAAAAGTACATGATGTCTCAAAACCATGACACAAAAAGTCAATTACATCAATAAATTTAAAATAAATCCAAAGTTCCTACAAGGTAAAGCAGGAAGTGTTGAAGGGTCCTTGTCTGTCGCCGAACAATGGGGCTTAAGCCGAGGAGCAGTACAAAAGAGGAGTAGGTGTGCGGTTTACAAATAGTGACCGACCAGGTATATGCTGATGGCCTCAGGCAAAGGTATAGCTCGACAGAGATGTCAAGTATTCACGACACACTCGCGTACGAGAAATAGGCCACGGGTGTCTCCTGTCTTGTCACAGGAATAAATGAAAAGGAAGCACACGAATTAAAATCTGAATAGGCACACATGCTAGGTTGGCTATTAAGAAGCTCGGGCATCCAATTAGACTAAAAGGAAAACAAAAATACAACATTATAGCGAGGTGAAATTCACAAGATCATTTGACAATTTTTTTCAACTGCGTGACGTGGGCCGAAGTCACTGAATTATCGTTATCGTCCACCAACTCAACTGAGACAGGATTTAAAAAACGTGCAATAGTCTTGGGAGTTGACCAACGTAAGCACAGCTTACTGGAAATTTGTTTGGTAGCGTCACTCAAAGGAAGTAAACGACACAAAACTTTGTCCCCAATTTGGAATTTAACATCATGACGGCCTAAGTTGTAACGCTTTGCCACTCTGGCTTTTGCTTTCTTGAGGTGACCGGTAGCGATGGCCCATTTTTGAGCAACAGAGGTAGTGCGAGAAGGTTCAGAAAGATATTCAATATTCCATTTGAGTAGCAAGTGGTCGACAAGCGATCGGCCTAGGAATAATTCAGCTGGAGTAGTTTGAACGGACGAATGGAAAGAGGTATTGAACCCGAGACTGAAATACTGTAGGTTCGTATCCCAGGAGGTTTGATTGGCATTGTGAAAAGCGGACATACAAGCCTTCAAGTTTTTGTGAAAACGCTCTACGTGATTTCCCTGTGGTCGATACGGTGACAAGAAAGTATGTTGGATGCCCCAGTTAAATACCTTAGTTTCAAAAGCTTTGGAACGGAACACAGAGGCGTTATCTGACACATGGTACTTGGGAGGACCAAAAACTCCAAACATATATCTAGACAAGAAATGGATAGTAGTCTGAGACGTGATATTCTTTACTGGGAATAACCAAACAAACTTCGAAAAACCATCAATGACAGTTAAAATGGCTTGATTACCAGATTTTGATCTCACGACTGGACCAAAGTAATCAATGAAAAGGCGTTCGCCGGAACGAGTGACAATACCAGCTTGGTGGAAGCCTACACGAGTGTTCTGGGCAGGTTTAGAACGCTGGCAGGTTAAACATCTTCTGACATGAGCAAAGGCATCTACCTTAATTGAGGGCCAATAAAATTCACTGGATAGCATACGGAAAGTGCGCTGCATCCCTGCATGGGTTCCCAGTGCTGAATCATGATAATATGTCAAAAGCATATCACGTACTGCTAATGGAGCAAACATTCTAAATTTAGAAGAGTTAGGAAGAACATAGCCAATAACATCATTTCGAACACAAAAGTTGCTTACTGCCGGATCTTTGTTTGCAATTTTTGCACGGAGGTCAGTGCAAAATGGATCCTCAGACTGGAATTTCCGGATATCCACAAAAGACCAAGGACAATGTTGCAATAGGAAAAGATTTTCATGAAGTGGTGTACTGATAGAAACGCTCTCGATTGGAGTCCTAGGGGTCTCTTCAAACATGCGTGATAGGCAGTCAGCTACCGGGTTCTCGCTCCCTTTTACGTGGATGATATCAAACTTAAAATATGACAACCTCAAAATCCACCTGTTGATGCGTCCAAGCTTTTTTACGCGAGAAAGACTCCATTTCAAAGCCTCATTGTCAGTAAAAACAGTAAAATGACGGTGTTCCAAAAAAGTCCTGAACTTTTCGCATCCAAAAACCACAGCAAGACTTTCCTTCTCGAAAATTGAGTAACGTCGTTCATGTTGATTTAACATACGACTCGCGAAGGCCACTGGTGCAAATTTTCCATCCACGCGCTGGCTCAAAACAATAGAAATGGCCAAATCACTGGCGTCACAATGTAAAAAGAAAGCTGATTCGAAATCAGGCGTGTGCAGTACTGGTGCTGACATAAGGGCTTCTTTCAAAACATTGAAAGCTTTGTCCTGTTCTGGCCCCCACACAAATTTCACATTCTTGTTTTTGAGAGCATTTAGAGGTGCCGAAATGTCAGAGAAGTTTTTAATAAAACGAGAATAGAACGTGAACATACCCATTACTCTTCTCAAGGCCCTAACTGTGGTGGGTACAGGTAACTGCTGAATGCAATCGGCGCACTCGGGTATGACACGGACACCATCGGCTGACAGAATGTGGCCCAGAAATTTAATTTGAGTGCAGCCCAAAGAGGTCTTTTTGGATTGATAGTGAGACCGGCCTTCCTGAGGCGGGAGAAAACTTTCCTAACATGAACGACATGTTCCTCAAAAGATCTGCTGTATACGACTAAATCGTCAAGATAATTAAATACAAAATTGAACTTCAGGTCTCCCAAGATGTCGTCTAGCACGCGACTGAGGACTTGCGCACGAACAGCTATACCCATCGGGAGGCGCGTGAAATTATATAATCCGAAAGGGGTGTTAAAAGCAGTGAAGTCGCGACTCTCAGCATCCCAAGGAATTTGTTAATATGCACTATTTAGATCAATTATCGAATACACATTGGCCCTGTGGAAATGCTGAAAAGCACTCTCAATAGTAGGCGGTGGGAAATTATCCAAGATTACCTTCTTGTTCAATTTTCGGTTGTCTACGACTAGCCGGTACTCGCCCTCTTCTTTCTTAGGAATTAAGAAAGCAGGAGACCCATAAGCTGATTTGGAAGGAACCACTACTCCTCGATCTTGCAAATCATTGATATACTTTTTCATGGCCAAGAGCTTGGGCGGATTACAAGGAAATGGAGGACTTCGAACATGTACATTGTCACTCAAGTCAATGTGGCATTCGTGATTTACAGCAGAACCTAAATCTTCTGTGAGGACATCTGAAAACTCCTCAACCAAATCATTCAGAGTATCACGTTGTTCGGACATCAAAGTTAATGGAAGATGTACGGAAAATACAGGAGACACATCAACGGAGTTAGAAGTACATTCTTCAAAGGGGAACATTTTATCTGAGCGAAATTTGAAACAAGAAGAATCGTTAATAAAATCCAACTGCATACCAGTTTTATGCATAAAGTCAATTCCTAGAATACATTGAGTGGAGAGATTGTTAACCACATGAAAAACATGTTTCCAAGAAAATCCGTGAATTTTAATGCGACATAAAATAGTTTCGGCAACATCGATAACTGACGATCCCGCAGACAGGAACTGACATTTATTCTGTATGGGGTGTTTTTGCGAAGATCGAATGCTATCTGCCACTGAACGGAGGATGAAACTTCTGGTGGCGCCTGTATCGAAAATAGCAGGTGCCGAGACATTATCGAAATTTACTGAGACTCCTGGTTGTGACACTACTTCAAAATTAGATGCATTGTCAAGTTTGGATGGAGGACTGCTCCGGGAGTCGAACTCAGAACACCTCCCTATGAGTTTTCCTGGTTGGAATTACAATTTGGACAGGAACGAGTCGTGACCTCATTCATCCCACAGCCAAAACAGAATTTTCGACGTTTTAAAGAACACATTTTAAAATGATGTCCAAGTTCAATACAGTTCCAACAAATTATGCGACCAGAAGAAACATTGCGTGTGATTGCTGTTGGGTTGTTTTGTAGTCCACGGGAGACAGCAGATGAATTACGAGCCACAGAAGGGTTTGGATTAGAATTCCTAGAAAGGGGGTCAGCACGGTGAGCGGGCGGCATAAACCGTAAGGTGTTGTCTTTTGTTCGGTCGACAGCTGGGCTAGACAGTGTTGTCTGGGGGGAATAGCCTAACTCGGGGAAAATCGTATTATCGGCTCTTGGAGGTGGAGTATCGTTCGAACAGGCTCGTGCATTTGATTCATACTCACGGCCTTGCAGTATGATGTCCTCGATGGAAAAAACGGATGTACGCCGAATGAAGTATTATAAGTGGGATTTAAATTCCTGTAAACAATTTCCAACAGATCCCTGGGATGAAAGGGTTGAGGGAGGTTTGCTGCTAACAGACGGATTGCGGTTACATAATCGTCGATCATCTCTCCAGGAGCCTGAGTACGGGAGTATATTTCTTGTATGAGAGCGAAATTGAAATCTTGTGACGTGAAATGGTCCTTAATGCAACCAACAAATTCGTCCCATGACTTATAAAAATTTGGAGAAGTGCGATGCCACATCAGCGCTTTTCCGGACAAAAGAATAGGTAAGCAACGTACAATACTGTCGGGATGAATATCGTGACAATAACACAATTCCTCCACACGTTGGATAAAACAAAAAACTGATGAGGTATTGTCTTCTCCGGAAAATGTCAAACCCCACCTACTCACTATTGATGCAACATTTTCGTTGTGGCGAGTACTATTAACTGTACCAACAGGGGCGATGGAGCAATCTAAAGGGGGAGGGTCTATCATTAGCAGGTCCTGTGTCGTATCTTCCAATAGTGGCGTGGGCATTGTTAAGGATTCAAGGCCCATAAAATTTAACTCCTTTTTGACGGGTGGGAATTCTGACTTAGACATGACGATAGACAAGGAGAAAAGTAAAACACTTTAACTTAGTAAAATAAAGGTCACAATACCGTAATGTGTCCTATTCCAGCGTTGCGAAGTACTCACTAACTTGTTGAACTCTTCACCTCGGAACTAGATTCTTTGGATGTCTTGTTCACTCGAGAAATGCTTTCACACTCCACACTTTCTTCGGGGATGGGGGAACAATTCAGTACAGGTATCTTAAACTCAGAAAGACAACATTGTAATAATTGCAAAAATAATATAAGTTTGGTAACCTAAAGGGGACGATTTCGCGCGTAACCTTAGCTCTACTACCATTTGCACCGCTTTGTGCTTTTACGTTAAACAAAATAGCAGAGGTATGAGGAATACAGTGGAAGCAAAAACAACAAAAACTAAACAGGATCACGTAGGGAACGAGGAAGGAATACTTCTTTCGATGCGTGCTGGGCCCAAGATTCCGAATCGAAAGAAAGATGACTTCCACAGAAAGTAAGTCAGAACAAATGTTTAAGATAAAATCAAAAGGAAAAATTAAACTTAAGTAATAGAGCAAGGGTCCCAGAGACCGTGTTAGTCGTAACTTCGCTACAGTGCGAAGCCAAGACTAAGTCGAATCGAAACACAAACGAGGAACTCAAATACGAGAAATCATAAGACAGAAGCAAATATAGTACTTACTGAATAAAAACTTATTAATAATAAAATAAACAAAAGTGTACTGATTACAAATTAGAAATGAAAATAAAACACGAGCAACTTAAATGTAAAATAAAAGGAATCTAGAAATAAATTCAAATCATAATAGCAACTAATTGGAAACGCGATTCAATAATAAAACTAAAAAAAAGATGAAGCAAAATTAAAGAAATTAAAGAAATTCGTGGGATAGATTACAAGAACGAATACTTACAGAGATGACATGATCTAGACTAGAATGTCCAGCATCAAAAACAGAACTAAGACGCTCATGATGTTGTGAAATCATGGGGTAGGGGGTGAAAGGGTGGGGGAGTGGAGGAGTGCGTATGTAGGGAAACGGGGGGTGGGGGATGACACAGAGTTACGTAATATAACGAAGTCAGAGGAAGTAACACAAAATTAACGCATAAAAATAAACAGAAAGAAATTACATTAAATTACTTGACATTACCGGGACAGGAAATAAAAGAAAAAAATCAATCAGCTAAGAAATATGCTTCGTAGGAAGATGTAGGCTTACGAAGAGGTAGAAATGCCGAATCACAACGACATACGAAGAAACAAAGAAAGTAATGTGGCGCATGGACAGTGATTAGCACGATGACCATCGCTCACATACATTTCAATAAAACAGAGGGAGGATCTGGCTTAAGACGTGAGACTCAGATCCGTAACTTCGCCGATTCCATCCACAAAAACAAGGCTCTGATGCGACAATCCACCGGAGGTCGTCTTAAAAGAACGCCGAACCAGGTGGTGATGCAATACAGAGCATAATTAAGCATCGTTGAAAAATAGCAGATATTTCCTACCTGAAAGATTTACGTAAAAATAAAACCGATTACATGAAAGGGAGGGATGACAAATAAACACAGAGACTTCGCTAAACTAACGTAAACAATGGCGAAGGGACTTGGGTTCATGGATCGAATTCACATCATCATAAGAAAGGAAAATTATAACTGAATCAAAGGAGACACAAAATGAAAAAATATGGTGAATCGGAAATTTAAAATGACCTCAAGTTAGATAAATTCAATGACTGAATCGTACTTACATTTAGTTGCTTTATGGGTGCGGGCAAAAGTCCGACACGTGCACACACGTTCGTCTACATCACGGCCCAAAATTTGAAGGCAGAAAACTTCTCTAAAAGAACGCAGTAACGCGCCCGAGAAAGATAAGTCGTAGATACGACAAACATCCCCTCTCCGTATACATGGGTGGAGGTGGTCCAATGGCGAAGGCGAAGCCTGGCAACAAGTAGTGCTTCAACCAATGGGGAAATTGCACATAAAGTGAGTTAGCAGAAGGGTGAAATATTTCACCATATTGCGAGGTATGTATGAAGTTTATGCGCAGTACGAAAGACAGAGAAACATATGTCACAATAATGCGACATGAAGGAAGATAATAATAATAATAATAATAATATGACAAAAAATATTGAACCTGATAAAACCGGTTCAAAATTCCCCTGCTCTCCAAAAAAAAAAAAATTTCCTGGCCGTGGAAAATTTCTTTTTTCGTTCAAATAGAGAGGCAAAAAAATCGTAAAGGGAGAAAAATTGGATACTAAAAAAAATGGGTACTAAAGACCTCTAGAAGAATAAGTGGACTAATCTGACCGCGAAATGAAGGTGATACCCCCTTCATTGCTCGTCAACACTATCCACTAACGTCAAAAGTACTGCGTTCAAAAAGAAATACAGTGAGTTCATATAGTAATAGTAATTGTTGTTCTTGCTAGTTCATGATGATGCGGATGTCGAAATCTTCAAGATGGACGTTACCCCAAGACTGCCAATCTCTCCAGTCTCTGATGAGAAAAGACAGACAAAGTTAAATCATGATCACATTTAAAAAAATTGAAATGGAACACCTGTATATAGGACCGCTCGTTGCGTCAACGAGGAATATGCAATAGTGTCATAATGTCTTCGAAAAGGAAAGTACTCCCCTTTTTAGCAGCTGAAAATAAAGCCATGTATAGATCCAGTGGGGGTGACTGGTCCATTAATGAGTTCCGAGAAGACCCCAGCCGTGTTAGCTTAGGTACACAAAGGCTGCTTGTTGTTACTCGCTGCCCGTCTGGATGGTTGCTAGACAAAACACGAGATTCTAAGAACACTTGACAATTTAAAACAAAACAAAATACATGACCTCACAGTAAACATCAAAACCAAGATGACACAAAAGTACATGATGTCTCAAAACCATGACACAAAAAGTCAATTACATCAATAAATTTAAAATAAATCCAAAGTTCCTACAAGGTAAAGCAGGAAGTGTTGAAGGGTCCTTGTCTGTCGCCGAACAATGGGGCTTAAGCCGAGGAGCAGTACAAAAGAGGAGTAGGTGTGCGGTTTACAAATAGTGACCGACCAGGTATATGCTGATGGCCTCAGGCAAAGGTATAGCTCGACAGAGATGTCAAGTATTCACGACACACTCGCGTACGAGAAATAGGCCACGGGTGTCTCCTGTCTTGTCACAGGAATAAATGAAAAGGAAGCACACGAATTAAAATCTGAATAGGCACACATGCTAGGTTGGCTATTAAGAAGCTCGGGCATCCAATTAGACTAAAAGGAAAACAAAAATACAACATTATAGCGAGGTGAAATTCACAAGATCATTTGACAATTTTTTTCAACTGCGTGACGTGGGCCGAAGTCACTGAATTATCGTTATCGTCCACCAACTCAACTGAGACAGGATTTAAAAAACGTGCAATAGTCTTGGGAGTTGACCAACGTAAGCACAGCTTACTGGAAATTTGTTTGGTAGCGTCACTCAAAGGAAGTAAACGACACAAAACTTTGTCCCCAATTTGGAATTTAACATCATGACGGCCTAAGTTGTAACGCTTTGCCACTCTGGCTTTTGCTTTCTTGAGGTGACCGGTAGCGATGGCCCATTTTTGAGCAACAGAGGTAGTGCGAGAAGGTTCAGAAAGATATTCAATATTCCATTTGAGTAGCAAGTGGTCGACAAGCGATCGGCCTAGGAATAATTCAGCTGGAGTAGTTTGAACGGACGAATGGAAAGAGGTATTGAACCCGAGACTGAAATACTGTAGGTTCGTATCCCAGGAGGTTTGATTGGCATTGTGAAAAGCGGACATACAAGCCTTCAAGTTATTGTGAAAACGCTCTACGTGATTTCCCTGCGGTCGATACGGTGACAAGAAAGTATGTTGGATGCCCCAGTTAAATACCATAGTTTCAAAAGCTTTGGAACGGAACACAGAGGCGTTATCTGACACAAGGTACTTGGGAGGACCAAAAACTCCAAACATATATCTAGACAAGAAATGGATAGTAGTCTGAGACGTGATATTCTTTACTGGGAATAACCAAACAAACTTCGAAAAACCATCAATGACAGTTAAAATGGCTTGATTGCCAGATTTTGATCTCACGACTGGACCAAAGTAATCAATGAAAAGGCGTTCGCCGGAACGAGTGACAATACCAGCTTGGTGGAAGCCTACACGAGTGTTCTGGGCAGGTTTAGAACGCTGGCAGGTTAAACATCTTCTGACATGAGCAAAGGCATCTACCTTAATTGAGGGCCAATAAAATTCACTGGATAGCATACGGAAAGAGCGCTGCATCCCTGCATGGGTTCCCAGTGCTGAATCATGATAATATGTCAAAAGCATATCACGTACTGCTAATGGAGCAAACATTCTAAATTTAGAAGAGTTAGGAAGAACATAGCCAATAACATCATTTCGAACACAAAAGTTGCTTACTGCCGGATCTTTGTTTGCAATATTTGCACGGAGGTCAGTGCAAAATGGATCCTCAAACTGGAATTTCCGGATATCCACAAAAGACCAAGGACAATGTTGCAATAGGAAAAGATTTTCATGAAGTGGTGTACTGATAGAAACGCTCTCGATTGGAGTCCTAGGGGTCTCTTCAAACATGCGTGATAGGCAGTCAGCTACCGGGTTCTCGCTCCCTTTTACGTGGATGATATCAAACTTAAAATATGACAACCTCAAAATCCACCTGTTGATGCGTCCAAGCTTTTTTACGTGAGAAAGACTCCATTTCAAAGCCTCATTGTCAGTAAAAACAGTAAAATGACGGTGTTCCAAAAAAGTCCTGAACTTTTCGCATCCAAAAACCACAGCAAGACTTTCCTTCTCGAAAATTGAGTAACGTCGTTCATGTTGATTTAACATACGACTCGCGAAGGCCACTGGTGCAAATTTTCCATCCACGCGCTGGCTCAAAACAATAGAAATGGCTAAATCACTGGCGTCACAATGTAAAAAGAAAGCTGATTCGAAATCAGGCGTGTGCAGTACTGGTGCTGACATAAGGGCTTCTTTCAAAACATTGAAAGCTTTGTCCTGTTCTGGCCCCCACACAAATTTCACATTCTTCTTTTTGAGAGCATTTAGAGGTGCCGAAATGTCAGAGAAGTTTTTAATAAAACGAGAATAGAACGTGAACATACCCATTACTCTTCTCAAGGCCCTAACTGTGGTGGGTACAGGTAACTGCTGAATGCAATCGGCGCGCTCGGGTATGACACGGACACCATCGGCTGACAGAATGTGGCCCAGAAATTTAATTTGAGTGCAGCCCAAAGAGGTCTTTTTGGATTGATAGTGAGACCGGCCTTCCTGAGGCGGGAGAAAACTTCCCTAACATGAACGACATGTTCCTCAAAAGATCTGCTGTATACGACTAAATCGTCAAGATAATTAAATACAAAATTGAACTTCAGGTCTCCCAAGATGTCGTCTAGCACGCGACTGAGGACTTGCGCACGAACAGCTATACCCATCGGGAGGCGCGTGAAATTATATAATCCGAAAGGGGTGTTAAAAGCAGTGAAGTCGCGACTCTCAGCATCCCAAGGAATTTGTTAATATGCACTATTTATATCAAATATCAAATACACATTGGCCCTGTGGAAATGCTGAAAAGCACTCTCAATAGTAGGCGGTGGGAAATTATCCAAGATTACCTTCTTGTTCAATTTTCGGTTGTCTACGACTAGCCGGTACTCGCCCTCTTCTTTCTTAGGAATTAAGAAAGCAGGAGACCCATAAGCTGATTTGGAAGGAACCACTACTCCTCGATCTTGCAAATCATTGATATACTTTTTCATGGCCAAGAGCTTGGGCGGATTACAAGGAAATGGAGGACTTCGAACAGGTACATTGTCACTCAAGTCAATGTGGCATTCGTGATTTACAGCAGAACCTAAATCTTCTGTGAGGACATCTGAAAACTCCTCAACCAAATCATTCAGAGTATCACGTTGTTCGGACATCAAAGTTAATGGAAGATGTACGGAAAATACAGGAGACACATCAACGGAGTTAGAAGTACATTCTTCAAAGGGGAACATTTTATCTGAGCGAAATTTGAAACAAGAAGAATCGTTAATAAAATCCAACTGCATACCAGTTTTATGCATAAAGTCAATTCCTAGAATACATTGAGTGGAGAGATTGTTAACCACATGAAAAACATGTTTCCAAGAAAATCCGTGAATTTTAATGCGACATAAAATAGTTTCGGCAACATCGATAACTGACGATCCCGCAGACAGGAACTG
This sequence comes from Meconema thalassinum, assembly GCA_946902985.2. Taxonomy (NCBI): domain Eukaryota; kingdom Metazoa; phylum Arthropoda; class Insecta; order Orthoptera; family Tettigoniidae; genus Meconema; species Meconema thalassinum. Next base: position 990,966,328 of record OX336388.2, on the reverse strand, counting down.
ACATTTATTCTGTATGGGGTGTTTTTGCGAAGATCGAATGCTATCTGCCACTGAACGGAGGATGAAACTTCTGGTGGCGCCTGTATCGAAAATAGCAGGTGCCGAGACATTATCGAAATTTACTGAGACTCCTGGTTGTGACACTACATCAAAATTAGATGCATTGTCAAGTTTGGATGGAGGACTGCTCCGGGAGTCGAACTCAGAACACCTCCCTATGAGTTTTCCTGGTTGGAATTACAATTTGGACAGGAACGAGTCGTGACCTCATTCATCCCACAGCCAAAACAGAATTTTCGACGTTTTAAAGAACACATTTTAAAATGATGTCCAAGTTCAATACAGTTCCAACAAATTATGCGACCAGAAGAAACATTGCGTGTGATTGCTGTTGGGTTGTTTTGTAGTCCACGGGAGACAGCAGATGAATTACGAGCCACAGAAGGGTTTGGATTAGAATTCCTAGAAAGGGGGTCAGCACGGTGAGCGGGCGGCATAAACCGTAAGGTGTTGTCTTTTGTTCGGTCGACAGCTGGGCTAGACAGTGTTGTCTGGGGGGAATAGGCTAACTCGGGGAAAATCGTATTATCGGCTCTTGGAGGTGGAGTATCGTTCGAACAGGCTCGTGCATTTGATTCATACTCACGGCCTTGCAGTATGATGTCCTCGATGGAAAAAACGGATGTACGCCGAATGAAGTATTATAAGTGGGATTTAAATTCCTGTAAACAATTTCCAACAGATCCCTGGGATGAAAGGGTTGAGGGAGGTTTGCTGCTAACAGACGGATTGCGGTTACATAATCGTCGATCATCTCTCCAGGAGCCTGAGTACGGGAGTATATTTCTTGTTTGAGAGCGAAATTGAAATCTTGTGACGTGAAATGGTCCTTAATGCAACCAACAAATTCGTCCCATGACTTATAAAAATTTGGAGAAGTGCGATGCCACATCAGCGCTTTTCCGGACAAAAGAATAGGTAAGCAACGTACAATACTGTCGGGATGAATATCGTGACAATAACACAATTCCTCCACACGTTGGATAAAACAAAAAACTGATGAGGTATTGTCTTCTCCGGAAAATGTCAAACCCCACCTACTCACTATTGATGCAACATTTTCGTTGTGGCGAGTACTATTAACTGTACCAACAGGGGCGATGGAGCAATCTAAAGGGGGAGGGTCTATCATTAGCAGGTCCTGTGTCGTATCTTTCAATAGTGGCGTGGGCATTGTTAAGGATTCAAGGCCCATAAAATTTAACTCCTTTTTGACGGGTGGGAATTCTGACTTAGACATGACAATAGACAAGGAGAAAAGTAAAACACTTTAACTTAGTAAAATAAAGGTCACAATACCGTAATGTGTCCTATTCCAGCGTTGCGAAGTACTCACTAACTTGTTGCACTCTTCACCTCGGAACTAGATTCTTTGGATGTCGTGTTCACTCGAGAAATGCTTTCACACTCCACACTTTCTTCGGGGATGGGGGAACAATTCAGTACAGGTATTTTAAACTCAGAAAGACAACATTGTAATAATTGCAAAAATAATATAAGTTTGGTAACCTAAAGGGGACGATTTCGCGCGTAACCTTAGCTCTACTACCATTTGCACCGCTTTGTGCTTTTACGTTAAACAAAATAGCAGAGGTATGAGGAATACAGTGGAAGCAAAAACAACAAAAACTAAACAGGATCACGTAGGGAACGAGGAAGGAATACTTCTTTCGATGCATGCTGGGCCCAAGATTCCGAATCGAAAGATAGATGACTTCCACAGAAAGTAAGCCAGAACAAATGTTTAAGATAAAATCAAAAGGAAAAATTAAACTTAAGTAATAGAGCAAGGGTCCCAGAGACCGTGTTAGTCGTAACTTCGCTACAGTGCGAAGCCAAGACTAAGTCGAATCGTAAGACAAACGAGGAACTCAAATACGAAAAAACATAAGACAGAAGCAAATATAGTACTTACTGAATAAAAACTTATTAATAATAAAATAAACACATGTGTACTGATTACAAATTAGAAATGAAAATAAAACACGAGCAACTTAAATGTAAAATAAAAGGAATCTAGAAATAAATTCAAATCATAATAGCAACTAATTGGAAACGCGATTCAATAATAAAACTAAAAAAAAAAGATGAAGCAAAATTAAAGAAATTAAAGAAATTCGTGGGATAGATTACAAGAACGACTACTTACAGAGATGACATGATCTAGACTAGAACGTCCAGCGCCAAAAACAGAACTAAGACGCTCATGATGTTGTGAAATCATGGGATAGGGGGTGAAAGGGTGGGGGAGTGGAGGAGTGCGTATGTAGGGAAACGGGGGGTGGGGGATGACACAGAGTTACGTAATATAACGAAGTCAGAGGAAGTAACACAAAATTAACGCATAAAAATAAACAGAAAGAAATTACATTAAATTACTTGACATTACCGGGACAGGAAATAAAAGAAAAAAATCAATCAGCTAAGAAATATGCTTCGTAGGAAGATGTAGACTTACGAAGAGGTAGAAATGCCGAATCACAACGACATACGAAGAAACAAAGAAAGTAATGTGGCGCATGGACAGTGATTAGCACGATGACCATCGCTCACATACATTTCAATAAAACAGAGGGAGGATCTGGCTTAAGACGTGAGACTCAGCTCCGTAACTTCGCCGATTCCATCCACAAAAACAAGGCTCTGATGCGACAATCCACCGGAGGTCGTCTTAAAAGAACGCCGAACCAGGTGGTGATGCAATACAGAGCATAATTAAGCATCGTTGAAAAATAGCAGATATTTCCTACCTGAGAGATTTACGTAAAAATAAAACCGATTACATTTTCATGACAAATAAACAAAGAGACTTCGCTAAACTAACGTAAACAAAGGCGAAGGGACTTGGGTTCATGGATCGAATTCACATCATCATAAGAAAGGAAAATTATAACTGAATCAAAGGAGACACAAAATGAAAAAATATGGTGAATCGGAAATTTAAAATGACCTCAAGTTAGATAAATTCAATGACTGAATCGTACTTACATTTAGTTGCTTTCTGGGTGCGGGCAAAAGCCCGACACGTGCACACACGTTCGTCTACATCACGGCCCAAAATTTGAAGGCAGAAACCTTCTCTAAAAGAACGCAGTAACGCGCCAGAGAAAGATAAGTCGTAGATACGACAAACATCCCCTCTCCGTATACATGGGTGGAGGTGGTCCAATGGCGAAGGCGAAGCCTGGCAACAAGTAGTGCTTCAACCAATGGGGAAATTGCACATGAAGTGAGTTAACAGAAGGGTGAAATATTTCACCATATTGCGAGGTATGTATGATGTTTATGCGCAGTACGAAAGACAGAGAAACCTATGTGACAATAATGCGACATGAAGGAAGATAATAATAATAATAATAATATGACAAAAATAATGAACCTGATAAAAACGGTTCAATCTTTATTATAATTTTAAATGGCCGTATATGCAGATTACTTTGCTACCCTCCGTTGGTCGCGTGGATTGCCATTGTAATCGAGGTTGATTTGTTTCATATCCGCAAATATATTACACTAGGTTTTGGTGCAAACAGTATTGTTCAGTACCTTTCCTGGAAGATCTCCCCGTTACAATCATTGTGAAATATTACATCAATGACCACTAGCGTGTCACTGACATACCAAAGAGTTAACTTATATACAACTGTACTCCAGCCGACTATTTGCGGAACTAGGCAAATATATATTCGCTTATACAGGTATAGAATTGTATATAATTGGGATTAGATTGCAGAAAAATACTCATCTGTTCGCAAATATTTCATGTTTTTACTCAATGCGAGAAATATTACCAAATTTCTTTCAAAAGTTCAATTCAACTGCGTTTTTCATCCTGTGCCAAGATATTTCACATTTCATGAATTTGTCTATTATTAGTATATTCATTACTCTCCATCCTTCTTATAAAATGAAGAATCAAAGTTTAAAAACAAAAATAATTCAAATGGAATACGCATTAAAACTTGGCCTACGATTGAAATCCACGCGACTACTGGTTTTACATTTTCGAGCGCGACCACTGGAGGGTTAATAGGATCAAGCTTTGCTCTATTCGAAAAAATGAGAATGCAATGACTTAAATTTAAGCAAATAAGCAAGGCTGCCAACCGCTATGCGTTATTATATTTTAAGGGTAAATATCTTTAAGCTACAATAGCCAGATTGATAAATATGTAACGATTTCGAGTGTAGTAAATATTGATCCCAGCGAGTAAAGTAACTTCAACTTATGATACATGGTCAAACAAAATGTTGTCTCTAAACCAGTCTGTCTCGTTTGGTAGTGGATATCATTCTTGACTGTCATCGAGAGAAACGTCCGGGACAACTGCAACGAGGGCTGCTGCTTCATGATGACGCACGTCCCCATACCACAAAGGTCGTAACGCAAAATGTACACAACTCAAGTGAGAGACACTTGAGTATCCGCCCTATAGTCCTGATCTCACCCCATGCGATTATCACGCCTACGGTCACTTAAAACTGGCCTTGAAGGGTCGACGATTCTTGTTCGACGAGGATGTTCAGCAGGCGGTTATGTACTTCTTCACGCAGCAGGACACGGTGTTCTACCACACGGGGATCTTCAACCTGGTGCGTCATTGGGATGAGTACCCCAGTACTCACGGCGATTTTATCTGATTGGTATAGCCTACCGATTCTGAACTGTACGGCCGTGAAATGGAAACATTTTGAACACGCCTTTTATTTAAAGTAGATAATAAATCACAAACCATGAAATATTCTGCTGTTGCAAGCGATATTGTGGCATTTTTCGTGGTTGTCGTGTTGAATTGTTACATGAAGTTTAGTATCGACAAAATTTTACGCCTAGCAGTGGACATATTAATGACGTACAGACCATGCACATTCCAGTGAATATTTGAATACCAACTTGCACGAAAAAGTAGTATTGAGTGGATCAGAGGAAGATTTTACTGTTCACTTCAACATATATTTTCATGCTTGAAAAGTAGACCACTATTTAACACATAACATTCAACATCCCTCCCGATTTTATTCTGCTAAGGTCCCATTCCAGTTTTGTACCGAAAATAAGGTCCCATTAACACCAACCTACACATATGGGGTACCTACAGGTTCAGAATAACCCAATGTGTAAGCGAAACGCACTCACTTACTCTTTAAATGCCTCACAATTAAATAAATACCTTAAAACGTGTATATTTACAATGAAATAATGAAAGAATGCAACACGGTAACCTTGGTAGCAGAATGTCACAGGTCCATCTATTTCTGTAAGACGCAATGCAATTCCAATTATTACATTACGGTACTGTGAAAGTTTCCAGGCGGTTATAAGGTTATCACTGAACCAAATTAAGCTGTAAAATTCATCAATATATACAGTATAATGCGCTCAAGGGGGTCAAGGGGCACTCTAGATTTTTTTCACGCAATTATCACGTATGAGTGTGGTACGAAAGGTCTTTTTCACCCGACTATAAAGGGTCTCCGAAAACCACATTTAAAGGCCCTTAAATTAACAATGTCTGTGATATTCCCAGAAAACTAACTACGCTCTGATATACCTATGAAGGAATGACAAACCCCTAACCTCTGCACCAGTAGCTGAATTTATCAAGTCTGATCATTCATAACAAGGGTAAATCAGTCATAGCATTCATGATTGAGATTTTGCTAAGTGTACTCTTTACAACTAGAATATTCGCGGGCGAAGCCGCGACGGGTAATGCTAGTCATATTATAATACTACAATTTAATTTACAGCAAAATTAGCCAAATATTTTCGAATTAATCTCTAATTATTTTCAAATCATCATTTTAGGCTTCTCACCTCGAATGTCAGGGTAAGATGCCAAAAATATGAGATTTCTGTTATATCAATTAACATATTATTTATATGGCCAAAATATTTTCTACTATTGATGATATGCTGACTAATGATTTGATTATTAACAAAATTATTATATTAAATCTATCAATAGTCAGTCATTTTATGCCACACAGTTGTCACAACAATCTTCATCAAGAGTGCAAGTTTCATGCAGCCATTAGTTTCCTTTCCGACTCCAATCACCTCTGTTAGACGTCCTTTGATAGTTTCTGAGAATATTCTGAGAGAAGATTACGAATAATTGATTAAAATGAGAATGAGCCTCCTGCCCTGTTACAGTGGCATCTTCCCCAAGCATCGGGGAGAGATGCCCACTAGACTGTCTCCATTTATTAGATGTTTGAACAAATATGGTGGTCACCGATAACATGCACTTAAGAACATTCTTTATGCGATACACTAACAGATTAGAAGGACTTTCGACTCAATGTGCTTAATAATAAGTATTTAATAAACGATTGAAACTATTTAGTGGTTTGTTTAAGAGCTTGCTGAGTTTTTAATTAGTTCCTAAACATCAAAAATACATGCACACGAGATGCACAACGCACTGGCGCAATGAACACCACAGAAAAGCGAGTTGTGCAATCTCTTGGAAGCTTCCGAAGATATAACAAAACAGATAACTTCGCCCGATTGCCATCCCGAACTACTCTATTAAACATTTTATCCGTCATTTTCAGTGTATGACATTAATCCTAGACCGGTAGCGCCTCGCATCGACGACGACTACGTTTCTAAAAACTGATAATAAATGCAACTTACGTCAACTTTTATTTCACTCTCTAGGCTAGCAGAAAGGAGACTGTTTTTGAATAATTTTGTTTTTTTTGTTGTTTTTTTATTTTACTAATTTTAGGTAGATTTCATTAGAAAGCTAACTATTGCAATGGGTCCCATGTTTCGACTTCCGGAAAATTTCGACATATCTTCGCGTTTCACATCCCCCAGACCCCAAAACCACCGTCAGTTCAAAAGTTTATATATAATTTATGTATATATATATGTATATATATATGTATATCAGTTTCTTGTGGACACGATAACTGCCGTAATTTTGCACCAATTACTTCGAATTTTTTACCGAAGATGTATACCTATAAAATCTCGGTCGAGTTCGTTACTGGGCTAAATCGGTCGAAGGGGGTGAAAATGGGGGGCTTTTTTCGAAAAAGTGAAATTTCGCTATAACTCTCTTAATACGTGCAATATCGAATCCATTCAAAGTTCATAATATGTGTCGGATAAGTGCCAAAAATTTATGTCAAATAAGATTTTTGATAGCACCAACCATTGACCAAAGGGGTGGAAAAAAGTGGGTTTTTCGGGAAACATTAATCATATCTCTCTTAATAGGCACAATATCAAAACCGTACAAAATGGACAATATTCCCCTAATAATTACCTAAAACTTTTGTCTGAAAGAATTTTTGATATGACCCACCATTACGCCAAGGGACGAGAAAAATGATTTCGGAATTATAAGAAAATGCCAAGAGCTATCAGTGGTTGCCATGGCAACACTACTAAATTGATGAGGCATGGACCATCAGACGTTGCCATGACAACGCACTTGCACGAGATCAGATTCAGTATTTCCATCTGATTAAGTGGTTGGTTGGTTGGTTCTTAAGTTTAGGGGCTGCGACAACGCGGTCATGTAGCCCCGTGTACTTTGGGTGTGTGTAGAATCTGTCTGATAACCGGTGTTAATTGTGATGACTGTATTAGTGTGTGTTATCTGTTTGTTAATTTAAGTACTGCAACTAACAATTTTTCAGATAGTTCCTACTTTTGCCGCCAAGCGCCACTGTCAACGACTACGAGGCCAAGTTCAGAACTGAGCTACTAGACGCCGCCGCAGTCGGCTCTTGGCAACGAACATAGAAACCTAAGAGCGTTGTATACATTCTTAACCTATCCAATTTAGCTTCACACAGGTGCAATTAGTGGAAGGATCTTTAACATGCCATAAATCTATGACATGGGACCGCCGGCTTTACTTCCCCTCCGAAGGAAGGCATACTGAGGGATATTTAACGCTCTTAAAAAATCCGACGGCTTCGACCGGGTTTGAACCCGGTATCTTGGGCATAGAAGCTCAGCATGTTACCGACTACGCCACCAAAGCCGCCTGATAAAGTGGGAAGCGGCTTCGGTGACGTAACTGGTAGCATGCTGAATGTCTATGCCCAATGTCGCGGTTTCAAAGCCGGCCGAAGTCGTCGGATTTTCTAAGAGCACTAGAATCCCTCAGTATGCTTTCCTTTGGAGGGGAAGTTCCAACGTTCGTTGCGAGTTGATGGTTGGGGTGGCATCTAGTAGCCAAGTTCACAGCTAGGTGTCGTTGACGGTTGTACCTGGTAGCAACATTAGGAACTACTGCTTGAAATTGACCGTCTGCAGTACTTACATGAATTAAGACTAATACAGCCATTACAATTCACACCGTGTATCAGACAGATTCTACACTCACCCAAAGTACACGGGGTTAGATGACCGCGTTGTCGCAGCCCCTAAACTGAGGAACCAACCAGAGGTAGATTTCGTTAGAAAGCTAACTATTGCAATGGGTACCATGTTTCGACTTCCGGAAAATTTCGACATATCTTCGCGTTTCACATCCCCAGGCCCCAAAACCACCGTCAGTTCAAAAGTTATATATAATTTATGTATGTATATGTATATCAGTTTATTGTGGACACGATAACTGCCGTAATTTTGTACCAATCACTTTGAATTTTTTACCGAATACGTATACCTATAAAATCTCGGTCGAGTTCGTTACTGGGCTAAATCGGTCGTTGGGGGGTGAAAATGGGGGGCTTTTTTTTTTCGAAAAAGTGAAATATTGCTATAACTCTCTTAATATGTGAAATATCGAATCCGTTCAACATTCATACTATGTGTCGGATAAAGCCCAAAAATGTATGTTTGAAGAGTTTTTTTATAGCACCAACCATTGACCAAAGGGGTGGGAAAAAGTGGGTTTTTCGGGAAACATTAATCATATCTCTCTTAATAGGCACAATATCAAAACCGTACAAAATGGACAATATTCCCATAATAATTACCTAAAACTTTTGTCTGAAAGAATTTTTGATATAACCCACCATTATGCCAAGGGATGAGAAAAATAATTTCGGAATTATAAGAAAATGCCAAGACCTATCAGTGGTTGCCATGGCAACACTACTAAATTGATGAGGGATGAGCCATCAGACGTTGCCAAGATAACGCACTTGCACGAGATCAGATTCAGATTTCCATCTAAGTGTGAAGCGGCTTCGGTGACGTAACTGGTAGCATGCTGAATGTTTATGCCCAAGGTCGCGAGTTCAAAGCCGGCCGAAGTCGTCGGATTTTCTAAGAGCGCCAAAAATCCCTCAGTATGCTTTCCTTTGGAGGGGAAGTTCCAACGTTCGTTGCGAGTTGCTGGTTGCGGTGGCATCTAGTAGCCAAGTTCACAGCTAGGTGTCGTTGACGGTAGTACCTGGTAGCAACATTAGTAACTACTGCTTGAAATTGACCGTCTGCAGTCCTTACCTGAATTACAGACTAATACAGCCATCCCAAAGTACACGGGGTTACATGACCGCGTTGTCGCAGCCCCTAAACTGAGGAACCAACCAAAATCTCTGCGGTAGATATAATTTTGCGTGAAGAAGTAACAGACCGTTACATAGTTGCACATCAGTGTCGAAACCTAGCATAAGGACAGTGTGACCACAAGTATAAAAATGGACCCCAAATGACAAGAAGGTTACCGTTCCCATAAGACAATAAAATGTTTAAAATAAGCATAAAATGACGAAAAACAAAGTTAATTAAGCTCCAATTATAAAATACCTTCTCGCATTAAATGAGGTCTGATCCTTCTACGAAAATCTGCATATTCTGCCTATTTTCGCCTATCCCCAAGTTTGTCCGGTGAAATCTACCTCCGCCTTCCGGCGTGCCGAGAGGACTTTTTTTAATATTTATTTGGAATTTTATAACTCTTTTTCACTAATTTTGTCTAATTGTGATTGTTTCCTTTTGGGATTTTGAAATTTATAATTTTTTAAAACTTTTTGAGCTCTATAGACTAATTTTGAATGTCTTCTTTTTGTATTTTGACTAATTTTTATTTATTGTGTTTGTTTAAATTTTGGGGACAGATGACCTCGTAGTTTCTCCCCTAAAACAACAATAACTAATTGGTAAGAATTTAAGAATTTTTTCATTTTTTGCTTTGTTTTTGACTAGTTTTGATTGTTTATTGTGGTTTTATGGATTTGACTAATTTTTTTTGTGTTTTTTTTATTTTTATATGTACTAATTTGCTTTGTATTTTAGGACTACCAAACACTGGTGGGGGTTGGGCAAAAGGGAGGAGTGGGGGAAGCAGAAGTGTATCCCGTTTTCGTCGTGGGGACGAAAGCACCCCTCTAGGGTTAAGTGCGCCAACTTTCATATCCAGGATTCGGCAACCATTTCAGCACAGATGTCTGGTGGGTTACAATACTTCCTGACTTTTTTACTGAAGAGTCTAGTCGGCTTTTGGTCACAAAGTGTTTCATAAGTCGAGAGCACCTTAAGAATGTTTGGTTAATTAAATGACGGTGGCTCCAAGACTGGCTGGTAGAGGGAGTGGGGTGGGGAGGTGTTCCGTCAGAAACTAGCTAACCCAGGCAAAGGAAGATGTAAGCTGGAAGGCCACTAGCCCAGGCGTTCCCTCAGACCATCACAAGAGATGAAGCTTAACCAGATTCCAAGCCCGGCTTTGTCATCATTTACTTTACGAGGGTCTGCGATAAGGTGTTTTAGAGTTTCAGGGGAAAATGAGATTTCTCGCTGACACAGGGTGCAACAAGTGTAGGCCAGTGCGTAAAGAATACTCTATTAACTGGGTTTTAGTGGCGTAGTTGGTAGCATTCTGAGCTTCTATGCCCAATATCGCGGATTCAAACCCCGCCAAAGTCGTCGGATTTTTTAAAGAGCGTTAAAAATCCCTCAGTATCCTGGCGAATGCCGGAATGGTACTTATATTAAGGGCACGGCTGCCTCCTTCCCAATTCTCACATTAATTACAAATACACACTCTGATACAGACACCAAAATAACACAGATTATCAGACAAATTCTACACACCCACGTGCACGGGGATAAATAATCACGATGTCGCAAATCCCCTAAATGAATTAACAACAAATCCAACAAGAGTGGTTGAATTCATAAATGTTTGAATGTGCCAACCGTACCTGATGGTCAAATGTCAGAATATATGAAGAAACGTTATACTCAGCAGAATAACCCAAAAAGCCATTTTGATGAATACTCAACCGGAAGTGATTGCGTACTCTCCATAAATTTCTATATTCTTTCGAGGCAAATACCGATATAATTTATTCAAACCCCGATGAGGTCCAGGTTGAGATGAGATAAGATTGCTATGTGGTAGATGGATTTCACGATCGGATGCTCGTCCTAATATCAATCTTATCACAAGAGTTAATACGTTTCAAGTGTATGAAGGTAAATCAAACTAAACATGGAGTTGTAAGGAAGCGGTTGTGGTTTAACAGAAGAAACCGTCTCAGCATTTTCGTGGAGTGAAAAATAGGAAAATACGAAAACCATTTCAAGGGCAATCGACAGTGGGGTTCTAACCTGCTAGTCTTCTAAGTCTGGAGATATCCCAGCTCTATGCCCTTGGGCAATAACGTGCATCGTGCATAAATAATAATAATAATCTACGCAAATCAGACAAAAATTCGGCACTACAACACAGTCATATAACCAACAGACCTTTAAGCAAGCGAAACTCTGACACTTAACAATAAACATGAACTTGAAGAAATCAAAAAGGTAGAGAGGAAGATCATTATGAAAATCTTAGGAGCAAGATATACCCAAGATGGTTACAGGCTACAATCAATCAAAACAAGAGAACAGTGGGCCTATTCAAACATCGAAATTGATATTAAGAAAATACGAATGAAATTCTTTGGTCATCTCACTAAACTACCCGAAAATCGATTGACGAAAAGATAAGAGATTATGTAACCTCAAGCAAGAACTATACACCTTGGCTAGAAGAACTTCGAAAGGACCTCAAAAACACAAATATAAGTTCAACAGACATTTCAGAAAGGGTCACCTTCAGATACAAAGTAAACAATTGTGAAGTTACATCAGAGCAACCTTAACAAAAACAGTACAGACCACAGTGGTCGGAAGAACGTAAACAAGCATTCTCGGAAAGAATGAGAGCCTATTGGAAAAACAAGAAGAACCAAAAAGAAAGTTGATTGAGTTATTTGCTTAACATCTTCCACTTATTGGAAGAATTCGCTTAAAATAAATGAATAAATGAATAATTAATAATATCATTGCTGCTTTTAGGAGAAGAAAGCCAAATGGACCTGGTTCATTGAGCTGTATAAAGATCTCATAGAAGTGGTGATTACATAAACTGACATACAGGTGCCCATCAACACCCAAGACAAACCTTCATGCTTTCCATGTTTTCCGAAGAAAACCGAAGCTGAAAACGGGAAAGATTTGGATACAGGAAAAGAAGGATTCCCATGGATAACGAATATGGGCGTACTAAGAACATATCAAAGGGCAAAGAACGTGATAGTTGGGATGACGCGGTATATAGACGGCTGATTGGAAATGAATGAATGAATGGAAAATAATAATAATAATAATAATCCCATTTTTCGTTTTGCACCTTCTAAGTGGACCACCACATATACTTCCGTGTTTTAAGTAACCTGTGGATAAAGAATGCAGAATTAAAACCTTGTTTATTATATACTTAACGCAGAGTGTTTAATAAAACGTAATAAATGAGATATTTGTTCTCCTGGGAGGAATAACTGGGTGAGAAATGTACACATAGGCTATAGCAGAAATAAAGCAGGCGCTACTGGCTGTTGTAATGAGGTTATAAATAATTAATGGTATTAATGTGGTGAATGAGCTACATAATAACAGGAGTTTGCATGTTACAGTAACTCCCATGCTGTGTAGTATTTAACGGGAAGTGTGCAATGTTCAAGTCAAACTTCGGTACAAAGGATTTACCCTTTTGGTGCGAAGCTATTATTAGAATACGGTATACTGTAGATTAAAAATTCCAAGCCTCGTTTCGTGAAATTACAAGTACGTATTTGATAAAAATTATCTCCTTCCTATATTAATTTTACAATGTTGATATTTTTCCGTAGCAGGTAAAATATATTTTAAATGTAGGCCTATTTTGTATTGGAAATTTTAATGTTGAAAATATATCTTAGCAGACAAATTAGCAAAAATGTACAGTTAAGCAATTTCCTTAATTATGCCAAACGTTGAATTTGCTAAAGGTCCTGGAAAAGTTTCAAATTGTGAGGCTTGGAGAGCTCTTTCAAACTAAAACATGTAAATCACTTCCGACCCAAATGTAGTTCCAAAAATGCAGCCTATGCTTGACTGCATCGTATCACACACCGTGCTCAGAATGCGTGTGTGAGCGATGCAACAATCTCTGTGAACGTTATCATGTGCTGAAGTGTCCAGACAGGAGGGACACACTAACACAGTTCTGCTTGGATGAAAATTAGTTATAACATGCACATTGCACGCAATTTTAACTCTATTATTAATGTATTCAAGTATTAAGTTAGTATTTATGTTCTTTGGCCATTGGCTGCAATAAATGTTTATTATAAAAAAGCAGCCTCAAATCTCTTGTTTCTTTACTCGTTTTCTTTCTGATTCAAATCCTAGCCAAATTAACTTATGTGTTCATTGATTCAATACCTCCAGGCGTTTTGTTTTGGAAAATCTTCACACTGGAAGTAGTTCGAAGGGCTGAAGTGAAACTCTGCATTGACTCAGACTAGCGCTCGTAGTGGTAAAAGAAGGCAAACTGCTAATCTAATCGACAGGATATGGTAGAGTTTCCAGTGAAAAATCAACAGCTCACCGCGTCATCATGCCGGTACCTCGTAAGAAACAATTAGTGTGTCCTTATGGCTCCGAAGAGTAGAGGAAACAACGAAAATTAATTTCAAATGCACCAAAAAAGCAATAGTGTTCATGGAAAGTCTAGCCTATGACATTGATTTTTAGCCTACTTTCGATTTTTGCAAACAATGAAAGTAGACTCGTGAAATAACACAGGGCGATAAATTGTGTGTCTGTGTGTGTGTGTGTGTGTGTGTACTCTGAATGTCTGTCCTCCCTCCCCCCCCCCCCTAATCATTTCGAACACGGTGCAACCGAATTGAACGAAATTTGGTACAGAGGTAGCACTAGCAAAGGGCACCTCAGTGTCCTGTTTTATATCACCGCCATCTTGACGGAAACGTAATGGCCGCCACCCAAAATGTTCAAAGCATAAACCAAATAACGACTAACCTAATCATCCGATCTCTACCAAATTTTGTAACAACATATATTTATATGACGAATGCCATTTGACTAAAATACAAGACCATCAGCCCAATAGTTTGCAGATGGTGGCCATGTATGTGTGCAAATCGATTCCCCCTATCAATGCAAACATGGTGAACCCGAATTGAACGAAATGTTGTACGGAAGTAGAACTAGCAAAGGGCACCTCAGTGCCATGTTTTATATCGCCGCCATCTTGACGAAAACGTAATGGCGGCCACCCAAATGTTAAAAGCTTAAATCAAATTACGACCAATCTAATTATTTGATCTCGACCAAATTTTGCAACAACATACCTTTTTGTATGAAGCATCATGTGACTGAACTACAAAGTCATCATCCCAATAGTTTGCAGATAGCGGCCATATTTCTGTGCAAATCGATTCACCATATCAATTCAAACACGGCGAAACCGAATTGAATGAAATTTACAGAGGTAGCACTAGCAAAGGGCACCTCATATTCATGTTTAATATCCGTATATCACGTTGTATTTCAACAAGCTACTACAACCAACATTCAATTATACTCCTTGAAAAGGACAAAGAGTTATAACAATACCCATGCATTTAGGAGAAAGTAGACTATATGTTCTTTACTTAATATCTTGTTTAAATTCATTGTCATCATTCAAAAATTCTCTCTCAAGCTCTTCACTCAGCGTTAAAACCTGCTTATTTCCTTTTCTTTCGAAGAGTTTATATACTTTATCGCCAAGTATATAAATTAGCTCAGCCTAAGAACAAAAATACACACAATTTCAAAAGATCACATGCGTGGGTAGCCAGCTGGATCCAACATGTTCAAACAATACCTCTTACTAATCCAGTTATTCAAGGAACTAAACCGCATAGGTATATCCAGAGAGAGAATAATTCCCGCGTCGTCTTGGTTACAGCAGAGATAATACTGCCTGGCTAGAAATAATAAAAAACACCTTTTATGAGAACGGAGCCAAAAGATCGGCCCGTGGCATTCTCCTTCAATCGATATATTGCCCCCTGGCACTATAAGGGTTAATGTTACTGTTAGATTTCTACCCCTTATTATTTCCATTTCAACAATTGGTTGGGGTTTAATTGGAAGTTTAATTGTTGGAGAAGTGCGCTAACATTGCGCTTAGAGTTGCGTATTCAGTTGCGCGTGGATTTTTGTTCCACACAATAAATAACCGTCAAAGCTGTTGGAATGACGAAATTAATATTATTCATATTTATTACTAACTTAATAATTTGTTCCTATCAGATACGTTACCTATGGTGTTGTAGACCTATCTTAGCAGGGGGTGGTAAACTGTCGTCTTCATCACCTGATTCCACACTGGCAGAAAAACGGTCACTTACTTTAACATTATTTTACCGACAGCGCTAGGCCATGGGGAGGACTCGGTAGACGTAGGTTTGATCCTCACCGTCGGCCGTCCTTGAAATGATTTTCCATGGATTCCCATTTTCAACTCCAGGCAAATGCTGGGAAGGTACCTTCTGACAGACCACGGCTGCTTCTATCCACATCCTTGCCCTGTTTCATTCATCTTCATTCATTTCATCTCTCATTAACTCTTCTAATGAGGTTGGCGTCAGGAAGGGCATCCGGCTGTAAAAAAAAAACATCCCCCACGTAAAATTGCATTGCATCTCATCCCGGACCTCGTTGGGAACGGGAAAAATAAGGGGTGGACTGTGGACATACACTCCAACATTATTTTCTTTGACTTCATCATGTGTAAAGTATATTTGACTGTGTTTATTTGAACCCATAGCCTCCAACAATAAGTTGTGAATCTTCCCTTTTCATTTCCATAATCGTGCATTTTGAATGATAGAAATGTATCTGACGATATATTTTCACACAAAATAATGCACATGTAATCCACAGAGAAAGCCCTTACTGTATTATAATTGGGTCAAGACAGAAGAAGAATTATTGTGGGATAAAACAAGTCCGGAATGGAGGGCCGGAAACAGCTCTGATTGTTAAAAATTTAAATTCGTCTCGATATTACGTCATCGAAACGGCTACGCGTGCGCGGAAATCCTCTCTGCAAAAATGCACTCTCGAAATAAGATCTCATTGCTACAAAAGATCACGAAGGCTGGAATGAAGTGGTTCGGCCACGTGAAGAGAATGAGTGCCAATAAAACTGCAAGAAGGGAGTATGAAAGGGACCTAGGAGGGAGGAGACCAGTGGCAGACCTAGAAAACAATGGACAGATCTGATGAAGAGGATGTACAGGAGAGGTTAGGATTGGGAGAGGTTTGTGAACGTAGAATGGTTAATGGATCGACAGAAATGGAGGGGGGTGGGGGGCTCGTATATAACACCCAGGAAACTGGAGTTGGACAAAGTTGATGATGATGATGACTGCTATAGAATGATTTGGAAAAATGAATGAAAATTTGAATTGTAGTATAAAGGTGATCACAAAAATGGCAGCTAGACAAGAGATTAAATGATTCCAATAGAAGTGTTAAGAAATATTGATTTATACAATTTAATGCGGAATACAATTCCGCACCGCGACTTATTAGGGGTTACCCTATAAATAAATCATTAAACATTTATTTCATATGACAGGGTGATCAATTAACCTATTTGGGCACTCTTGTGTTGACCGACTGAAGAGCAATTCTATGGATTGATTATCCAGGAAACACTGAAAATAGGATTTGAACATTTCAATAAGTTCTATTTATCTTTCCCGGTGTTGGATTCCCGCGGGTTTTTTCTCATTTTATATAGAATCTGATCGTCTCCACATTTCTTTTGTAAACATCCACAATAAAGGCAGTATAATGTAACACAATAGGCGTCTGATGCACGCCAATGTATAAAGGATGGGTACAAACACAAAGCAAACAGTCGATAAACGATCGCTCAGTGCGTTGACAAAGAAGAGCCGATACGACGCGGCACAGTTTTAGCGCCGACACAACCCCTTCCCTAATTTGACAGTCAGTCGAAGTGGTACTAGCCTGCCTCAGTCTTCTGAACCGACCGTCTTAGTTCTGTATCTTTAATCCTTCTGCTACCAGGGAGGGGGAGGGGCAGGGGGTGGTGTAAGTTATTTACTCCAGTGATGACTTTCAATGCTATTTCACGTTTTATATTTATTTATTTATTTATTTATTATCATTTCAAATGATCTTGTCGACTTCGTCGTTATACTTGGGTCTAACGTTATGCGTTACGGTTACGGCGTGTATGACGTCATGCAGCACAGTGCAGCTCCCTCTCCCCGTTCCCCGCGCGGGAAGATTACGCGCTAGCTGCGTGATACTGAATGACTTGCAACTTGTAGATCATGAAGCGTCACGTGATTCTTGCTATCTCTGTACTTGCGGGTTCGTTCGTTAAACTTGCTTACTTACAGTTTACAATTTGTGCAGGGTAGTAAAGTGTGTTAATAATGGACTCTGTGGACCGTTCGTTAAACTTGCTTACTTACAGTTTACGTAAAATGTGTTAATAATGGAGTCTGTTGACAGTATTAGTGCTATTATATCTACTAAAGCTAAATCTCGTGCTGTAATGGAGTTTATGTTCGACCCTCACTATTATGTGTTAGAAAACTGTATCATAATGATGGTCATTATAACACCGTTTTTCATTATGATACAGTTTCTCCAGCCAATCAGAGCTCGTTCATTGACCAATTAGGTAACGATACCTTCGCGCATGCACTCAAAATCCAACATGTCGGATATAAACACAACATCGAACTATAATAAATTACCGACATGGAATACGCACCGTCCATATGTTCGCGTAAATAAACTGGCGAATATGAGACAAGAAATAGCACTGTACCGGTACCTTAATATCCCCAAAACCAATTTCTACACAGCGCGTGGTTTTGACACGACTTCAGTGACAGTTTTACTGAATACTGGTGCGCAATCTGAGCATATGGTATTGAAGCACACAGAGCGCATGCGTCGGTTGTCCAGAGAGCTTGGACAAGAGAGATATACTACCCACCGCAGCACCCGATCACAACATTCTACTGTAGTGACTGAACAGATATTTATGAATATTTATGTTAAAACATATAATAAAGTTATAATTATCGTCGAACATAAACAGTCGTATGCAACTCGCCTATAATGGTAATTAAGACACTCGTATGGAAATTATAAAACTCGCATACGCTCGTTTTATAAAAATACTCGTGTCTTAATTATAGTCATTATAGGCTCGTTGCATAATGTACTATTGTTGAAAGAGCCGTCTTGAGCCTTTGTAACAGTATTTGTAGCATGCATCATTTGAAATGATATAAAGTCTAGTCTCTCAGACTGCTGTATCTTTTTAGCCTATTTTCAATTTTGAAAAAATAGGCTTATGAGATCACCTTTTGTCCGTGTGTGTGTGCTTGTGCGTGTGTGTGTGTGTGTGTGTGTTCCTAATAAATTCTAAACGGCTTAAGCGATTTTAATGAAACTCGGTAAGTACATAGCACTATTTCGGACGACCCCGACCGTGCCCTTCAAATTTTGATACGTCTAACCAATCCAACATGGCGGCTGTGCGAAATATTTCACCAGCATTCAATATCTCCGAAACTATTCCCGATATCACCCTGGAATTCTCTACGGTGAACAACGGAACTACTAGAAGTTCACCTATTTGACATTTGAAAAGTTGGTAACTACAAAGCCAACATGGCGGCCACGCGAATTTGCGACTTTTAAATAGACGTTTCTCGCGATTTAACCAACCAATCGCAATAAAACTTGGTAGAGTATATGTTTATCCACATTGTAATACACCGACATCAAACTTCGTTCAATTGTTTACATAACCACAAGATGGCGGATGTGCGAAATATTTCACCGGCATTCTATATCTCTGAAACTATTACCGGTATCACCCTGAAATTTTGTACGGAGATAAAGGGTACTACTGGAAGTTCATCTATAAGACCTTCAAAAACCGGTTAACTGCAAAACGAACATGGCGGCCAAGCGAATTTTAAAATTTTAAATAGACCTTTCTCGCGATTTAATGTTCCAAACGCAATGAAATCTGGTACAAGAAATGTTTATACACATTGTAATGCACTGGCATCTAATTTAGTTCAATTGTTTACATATTATCAAGATGGCGGCTGTGCGAATTTAAAAAGTAAGTTTTTCATTTATTGTTTTGTAATCGTGCGATCGAATTGAAAGTTTGAATATTGAACTTACGCAATAATTTTCCGTTAATGGTACATTAATCTATGGCCTATATTTTTAACAATCCAAAATGGGGGCCATCCGAAATATATAGACGTCTCTGAATATCTAAGAATCTATTCTAGCAATCAAACTGAATTTTTTTACGTTCATAGGCGCTATGAACTTTAGTTCACCTATAGGACTTTAAATAACCTGGTGATCACAAATCCAACATAGCGGCGACGCGAAGTATAAATATTCACATGGACGTTTCTCGCAATTTAACCATCCGAGTTCAGTGAAACTTGGTACAGTAAATCCTTATACGAATGTTAATCCACTGGCATCTAATTTCTTTCAATTGTTTCCATAACTACAAGATGGCAGCTGTGCGAAATTTTAAAATCTCCTTGTTACTTCTTGTGTCCTAATCATGCATTGAAGTTTCAATGCTACACGTACACAATAATCTTCTTGTAACAGTTCATAACTCCAGGAACTACATATATAAATTCCAACATGGCGACCTTCCGAAATATTTAGACGGTTCTCAATATCTACGAATCTATTACAGCAATCAAACTGATATTTTGTATGTTGATAGTGGCAATTAACATAAGTAGGATATATGAACATAGGCTATATAGTTCTTCACGGAACTACTTGTTAATTATTTATTCATTCATTCATGTATTTATTTATATATTTATTTAAATCAATTGACTTGAATATGGGTCCTGCTTATTTGAATTACTAGTATGCAGGTGTATGCCAAATGTAGAAAAATTCAAAGTAGGAGTAAAACTCAAGGACAAATATCTTCCACTCGGAGATTTGCTGACATCGTCATCTTAGAGGATTTGACACCAGTGAAATTGAATGAGTTCTTAACTGGTATGAATTGTCTTGAGGAAAGAATTCAGGATGGAAATTGATAAAAGTAAACCGAAAAT
The DNA here is from genome assembly GCA_946902985.2 of Meconema thalassinum. Taxonomy (NCBI): domain Eukaryota; kingdom Metazoa; phylum Arthropoda; class Insecta; order Orthoptera; family Tettigoniidae; genus Meconema; species Meconema thalassinum. The sequence goes on along the minus strand of OX336388.2, from coordinate 990,945,844 downwards.
ATTGGAAAGCATTCGAAAGAAATCAGATACATCTATGGCCATTGAACTGGCAGACGTAAAGCTAAAGGAAGTAGGAGACTTCTGTTATTTAGGAAGCAAAACAACTAGTGATGGAGGAAGGAAAGAGAATATAAAGACAGGGAAAACATTTCTACAGAAAAGGAATCTGTAGACATCGAATATACATTTAGGTATTAGGAAGTCATTTTTGAAAGCCTTAGTCTGGAGTGTGGCGCTCTATGGAAGTGAAACTTAGACTGTTCAAGCATCAGAAAAGAGGAGAATCGAAGCGATTGAAATGTGGTGTTACAGGATAATTATGAAGATCAGATGGTTTGATAGGGTTACAAATGGTGAGGTGGTAAGACGAGTGGGATCGGAAAGATGTTTGTGGTGACTGCTAATGAAGAGAAGAGATTTGTTAGTAGGACACGTAGTAGACACCCAGGAATAACAAACTTAGGTACGGAAGGAAAGGCTGAGGATAAGAACTGTAGGGTAGACCAAGATTAGAATATGTTCAACAGATTGCCTCAGATGTAGGATGTGGTAGCTACGTTAGATGAAACGATTACCTCAGGACAGGGAGGCATGGAGGGCAGCATCAAACCAGTCAAGAGACTGATGACTCAAACAACAACAGCAATAACAACAGCAACAACAACATGCCAAATTTGTTAGTTGTTCTGAATGCTATTTTGATTCCTTGATTTAAATTAACTTGGGTGTCATGTATCTACGTAAATTTAAAAAAAATGTTTTTACCTAAGTGTATTATCTAGTTTCTTTGCAACCAGCGTACAGTCTAGGAAACTAGTTGTCAAGGAAGTTTAAAATGAGAAAGTTCTTGAGAACTTGTAAGCATTTTCCGATACTGTATCGTTACCTCACTGTGTTGTTTGAAACTATGAGGCCCGCTTGCCACTTGCTTCACAAGAGTTACGGGGGGTGCTGTTCCGGGACCCAGAGCGGAAATGACACGCTGCTAGCAGGCAGTCAGGCAAGATTCTTGAATATGGATGTGGAGCTGTGCTAACTCTCACACCCTGCTGCTGTCAATACTGGTGATTACCAGCGGCACTGCTCTACCCATTAATTCACATGTGAATACATTGTCACAATGACGAAGAGGTTTATTCAGTGTTTTCCATACAGGAATTTCTCTAAATATTATATTTTGTAGACCATTATTAGTAATCACTGTAGCTATTTGTAGTATGCCATTCCTAGGGACATCTCCACATTATTATTATTATTAGTAGTAGTAGTAGTAGTAGTAGTAGTAGTATTAACAATAATAATAATAATAATAATAATAATAATAATAAATACACTTGGATGGCCCAAAACTCTCCGTAGTAGTCTATCAGTATTGAATCTGCAACCGCAGATACATATTGAACTACAGAGGGCAGTTCTGTTAAAAACCTGCCATATTGTCAGTAAGTTCCTTGGCGAAAACACTACAGTCCATCACTCAGCAAGGCTCTAAGATGATTCAGATGGAAACTTAGGTCATCTTATAAGGAGACTGGTGAAGAGTGCGGGCACAAGATTAATGTAATGTGAGGTTCCTTTACAGTGTAATTTATATTGTACTGTATTTCAGTACAGATGGTTCCTTGCTAAGGCTGAACCAGGCTGTTCCTTAAAATGTAACTGGGTATTCGCCATGATAATGATGTCAAAAAATAAGCAATAATAATAATATTAATAATAATAGAAATCAACACGGTTTTCCAACCGAATTTTTGCTTTTCTCCATGGGAAAAAGACAAAGGGGGCCTGGTTCAGTGAAGTAGAGAAAGATCTGTTGGAGAGTGGATTACATGTGAAGATATCAAGGTGCGTGGCCCACTTAGGGAAAAAACTTCAAAAACATCGGAGTTTTCAACCTAAGCTGGCTATAAAAACCGGGAAGGCGTGGACGACAGAGAGAAAGGTGCAACATCGATTGCCAATGAAAGAGTACTGGGCCAACATTAAAATGCAGAAGAAACAGTTGACATGACGTGGTCCTTAGTTGGCCATAACGAAGCGAGAAGGAGAGGAAGAAGAAGAAGAAGAAGAAGAATACTAATAATAATTAGAACGCTCCTTGGACCAAGGAAAACAACACATCTTTAGTCGGTCAACATGATAGTGATTGACCTTCAAATTTGCTTCCTTAGTGTGGTATATGTGAATGTTATCAAATGGGCAGGTTATTGCGGATTGTGGACTTAGCTGATTGAGCTATGTACGGTCCGTTCCCGTGCAGCAGCTTCCATCACCCATACTTGTAGACATAGATTTAATAGCGTAAAGGATCTGATAATGATCGCTTGATGAAAGTATTTATTTATTCTTCTTCTTCCTCTTCTTCTTCTTCTTCAACTATCCCTTTTGCCTCTCGGCGTCGGGCCTGTCAGTCACTTTCTGTATCCGTCCGGCTCTTCCGTTTGTTCTCTGAATTTGAAAAGCTTCACCCGACGTGTGTAATCACCCCTACGCGAGCTAGCACAGTGAAGGGGCTGCCTCCTCACAGCATCTGTGCCTACTGGACTTTTCTGTCAAGGTTGTTCCGCCTTATTTAAGCATATCCCGTTTTAAGGAGCCGGAAACTCGCCCTCACCCCTCTCTTACGGGCTGGGATTTGCTGGTTGCATTGCTAGGCAGAGCCTCCCAACTAAGGAATTTCTCAGTACTTACTAGAGTCACCTACTCAGCATTGGCGTCCCCACCGAGACCCAATAACCAGCCATTCACCCTCCTCCTTTCTCAAGCGGGCTTGGGACCGGCTATGGCGGAGATAAGTATTTATTTACCTCATGTAATTTCGTTTTCAGGATTAGGGGTACAATCGTGTTGATCGACTGAAAAAAAAATCTAATTCTACTAATAATAATGTTATGGGTTTTACGTCCCTTTTAACTAATGTGGCTTTTAGAAACGCCGGGGTGCCGGAATGTTGCCCCGAAGTGGTTCATTATCGTGTCAGTAAATCTACTGCCACGGATCCCTCACATTTAAGCACCCTCGAAAGCCAACTGGCTGCGTCGAGATTCAATCCCGGTATCTAAATTTCGATTACTAAGGCAACATTGAACAAGTAGTTCCGTGAAGAACTATACAGCCTATTTTCATATATCCTACTTATGTTAATTGCCAACATCAACATACAAAATTTCAGTTTGATTGCTGTAATAGATTTGTTGACATTGAGAATCGACTAAATATTTCGGATGGTCGCCATGTTGCATTTTATATATGTAGGTACTAGAGTTATGTACTGTTACATGAAGATTATTGTGTACGTGTAGCATTCAAACTTCAATCGCATGATTAGGACACAAGAAGTAACAAGGAGATTTTAAAATTTCGCACAGCTTGGTGTATTCTTTGGAATACACGGTAAGATAGAGTAAGCTTTTGCTTCTCTTTGCTTTAGTTCATCCCTTCCTTTTTTCTCAAACACCAACAGTGATCTTCTGATTTCTCCTTGTTGGTTATGTCTCTCATGTTACTTGTAAGTCTGTTCTAGATATATATCTTCCATGACTCACCTAGCGTCATCTAGCAGCGAATCTCTGAAGTTCCTCAATTCTTCCCTGTACAAGAGGACTTCCTTATCAATCTAGCCACCAGATCTCGTCGCCATCGTCAGCTATCATCTCCGTGATCAAGAGAACTTCGTCTACTTTTTCACCCTCCAGGCTGCGCTAGTGACTCCTACTATCAACTCTTTGAAGATCATTTCATCAAGAGAAATTAATATTTCAATGTTGGTTATTCATATATGTATTCCTTTTGTCTCCTACCCCCACTCCTTTCCCCTTCCATGGTCCCTCCGAGCTCCGTCGAGCGTGTCTCACTTGTACGTCGGAAGTCGACCCAGTCAGTTAGAGCTAAACTAAAGCTCGCCTCCTCAACTCTAGAGGCAAACTTTTAAAATTCTACGCCATGTTAGAATTTTAGTATCAACCGTCAATAGGAACATCGCCTTCGTCATGTAGCAAAGCTAAGTACTACTTCTACGTTCTTCAACTTATTTTAATTGATTTTAAATAGCTACATGCTTTTTAATGATCATTTTATAGGCAGTGTGAGATTTCTATATTTGGGGCATTAATCATCCTTCACGGGATTTTCTATGTTGGGCTTTTTTCTATCTAAGCCAATCTTAACATGAAGCAGCATTTCTTATGCTTATTAAATGAGAGATTTTCTCACAAGGTGGGACACCATTAAATTACCTACTATCTATAAAATACTTAGCTCGTTCCACCGCTGGACTAACTTTTTGCCCTATTCTTCAGTCATGATTGCTCTGGAACCTTCCAGAATCTGCACTCAATCTACCAGTTATACTGTCATGTATTTTCCACTCACATATGGGAATACTTTTTCAAACTAAGGAATCTTCCTTATGAACTGCTAATCAATATCTAATTTTTCTTCCTCCGTTAGGATTTTTTCTGGTGCATTCAACTATAACTTACAAGTTTCTCAAGCAATAGATTCTCGCAAATTTAGTGTAACTAGTTATTTTCCACCATTGCAATAGCTTTCTTTGCCATCAACTTTTTATGCTACTACAGTGAACTTTTCAACTATATCAACAGACTATAGTGAAAACAGTGCTTGTTCAACCTTTCATCCGCGTCGAGCTCGTTCGTGTACAATAAATACGGCCATGAACACTTTTCCACAATCCCATTTGATCTTTCCCAACCCTTTACTAACAAAGCAAAATAATAAAATTGTTACTTTAGGTCTTTTTTCAATGAGGTGTCACTCTCAATAAGTGCCCTCCCTCTCTTGTTCCACGTACAACGAATTAATTTCTGTAAAACTTCGTGTCTAGTACACGCCTCAAATTATATTGTTTCTCCCTTCTAATGAGGGAATACAATTCTTTCAACTCATAAGTGAGTTATCTCTAGGTTTCACGAAAGGGAAACTTGCCCCATTTTTCTCGTGATCCCTACTTAAACATAGGAGTTCTAGAAACTTCCTTTCGATTTTTCTCTTCAGGTTTCACAATAAGTGACCTGCCCTCTTTGTATAATCCAACCAAGTATTTCTGTATCAATACAAGAAGTTACAGAAACTTCTATTTTATTCTTCCTGCTTTTTGTTGTTGTTACTTTCGAAGTTGTTATTATTTCTAAGATACTTATCTAGAAATCCTTAAAGTACACACCTTGTACTTGATTTATTGTCTAACTTTAATTACGTCAGTTATCATTAAATTTTTCATTTATTTATCTTCGTCATTTCAAAATCTTACGAAGATTTTAAAGCATATAAAAGGATTGAAACCAAAAGAATTATTAATTGCCTGGCGCAAGCTTTAAATGTTTTCGGAGGTCTGCGACCCCAATTGTTTATAGAAATAAAAATTATATATTTGTTACAAAACTACTTCCTTTTACATTGTTAAATAAATTAAAGATTTCTTTTTCGCTTTATCATTTCTCTAACATAACGGTTAGGCAAGATCCCATCTTCCTTGACTCTTCCTATTCAATAAAAATAAATCTATTGATAGGGCTTTCACCACTTGTTGCATTTGAGCAAGAACTCTTAGTTGGTAACTTAGTAAAGTCTCTCTTAGCTTTAATAGCTAATTCTAACTGGCCAGTAAGGCAAGCATAGCTCGCTACGCCAGCTTCCTGCTTATGGAGATTCTCTCTAACACTTATGGTTGGTTTTTCAAAATATAAGTGTTTCTCATTGTCTAAACTTTTAGTCGGCGCCTTGCTGGGTAAAATCTTAGCCATTTCTAAATGCAACTATTGGCACAATTCCCAAAATTATTCCCAAAGATATAATTTCTTTATCCCTATCCTTCTTGGAAGCATTTGGTCGTTCTTTAGAAATTCTACAATTACAAAAATTAAAATATCAAATCTGATTCAAATTATTTGCACTCTTCAAATTACTTGTTTAGAAACAAACTACTTTGAACAGATACACAATAAATCTGTTATTCTTTGTCTTGCCAGACCACCACCCTTCCCCATAGTAGGCATATGTATGCTTGAGAGGGAATACGCTACAGCAACTTTCTCGCAAACCGCCCAAGTTCCAGCTGCGTTTCCCGTTAGCTTTGCCCAGGTCCCTACCCACTTTAGGTATCGGAGAGCAGATTTGCAACGGCAGCTGCCTTTGAGTATATTTAAAGTTAAACTTGTAACTTCTGTAGGACTCTCGTCCTATTTGTCCATCCTTTTTCTCCAGTCCGAAACCCACTTCCTTTTCTTTATCATCTTCCCTTGGGGGTTAGGTTATTCCCAAGCTAATAATCTACCCACAGCTGCCATTTTGTGGTTATGGAAACAATTGAAATAAATTAGATGCCAGTGGATTAACATTCGTATAAGGATTTACTGTACCAAGTTTCACTGCACTCGGATGGTTAAATTACGAGAAACGTCCATGTGAATATTTATACTTCGCGTTGCCGCCATGTTGGATTAGCGATCACCAGGTTATTTAAAGTCCTATAGGTGAACTTATGTTCATAGCCCCTATGAACATTTAAAATTCAGTTTGATTGCTATAATAGATTCGTAGATATTCAGAGCCGTCTAAATATTTCGGATGGTCGCCATGTTGGATTGTTAAATTTATAGGCCATAGAGTCATGTACCATTAAAGGAAAATTATTGCGTAGGTTCATTATTCAAACTTTCACTTCGATCGTATGATTACGACACAAGAAATAAAAACTTAATTTTAAAATTCGCACAGCCGCCATCTTGAGGTTATGTAAACAATTGAACTAATTTAGATACCAGTGCATTACAATGTGTATATGCTACAGGGAAAGTCGATTCTCCAGTAAAAGTTGACTCTCCCTAGGTAAAGTCGACTCTTACTGATCTTTTCAGTAAAAGTTGATTCAAAGCGGTAAGTGTTCAATTTCGATCAACATTTACTAGTCAGAGTTGACTATACCTAGGGAAAGTGTACTCTCACTGCCTTGAGATAGTAGCAGTTGACTATTTGCAAGGAAACGGTACTAGTTATTAAAAACAAATAGGAAGGCAAAACCAATACTTTAAGAGAGAGAAATGTTTAAGAGAAACTAATGAAAATGCAAAACCTTTATAATAAATAAAGAGATAGAAATATTTATCATTCATTACAGCAAGGTGACACTTTAAGTTGCAAAGTACACTTTTTCTTCTTACACATGCACTTCGTGGATTCACATTTAGTGTTGCAAGAATATTGGAAAAAAAAAAAAGATACGAGCCTTACAGTAGTCGCATATGATGTGTAACATCTGACGTGTTATCCTACTCGTATACTACACAGCGCGGACATTCTTAAACTGTTAATTTACACTCCATTTGCATACTGGTACTATGATGAATGTATAGATTGAATTGGAGATATGCAACTGTCACATTTGTGGCGCAGCGGTCAAGCTGTTAGTCTCTCACCAAGGTAGACCGGGTTTGATTCCCGGTCAATACATGTGAGATTTTCGAATTGGTTCGCATTCCACGTAAAAGGGAGGTACCGTGGATCATGATCGTGAGATTAACGGACACGCAAAACTACAAGCTTCCTTCCTTCCTTTTACATTAATAATTCATAATAACAAAGTGACACACAACGCCGACAGTACTCTCAAATACTGTGAGCACATTCCTCAGTAACTATAACATTCATTATTCTGAAGGCTCTCATACAGTTCGTCGTAAACAATCAAAACATGGCTTCCTACATTCATGAAATGACCTAGTCTCACATATGATGAAAATACAGCTTTTATTCCACTCATATAACAACATTCTGTTATGCATTTAATATTTGACTACTCACCCACAGCTTACCAATAATGCCGCTTACTTAAATGTCATTTGTCGTCTTTGTCCTACCCCATGTGATATTCGACCTTGAACGTGAAGCTTCATAAACTGCTCAATGACAAATGAAATTCGGTGAAACATTTGCCACTGTGCTCGTCAAACCAGTGCCTGCTAAATGCACTGCCTACTGTATTGCCATAACATTCTCGCGCTACAGAGCACACACTGCCTTTTTTCCAATACACACATTTTCAATTGTACATCCAGCTGGCAGTGCGTCTTCACTTCCGTCCGATCCACTTCCGCCCGATTCACTTCCGTCCCCAATTTTCAAAATCACTCCCACAAAACTATCCAGCAACCGAGCGGAAAGATGATACACATCAAAAACCTTGTCCACTTCCAAGTGTCAGTGAAGTTACAACAGTCCTCACAGCTATTGTTTTATCCATAGGAACTTCATTTTCTTGGATAATGTTCGTAGGACATTTACTGAATTGAGACCTGAAAAAATATAATCATTGAAATCTGAACAATTTAACACTATGGGCAGCGAGAGAGAGGAGAGAGAGATATATCTTTTATTTTAGCTTTGAAAACTTACTGTACCTTGAGAAAAGCTGCTTTAGAATTCCATTTATCGTTCCAATTCGCTAAAATCCATCATCGACAACCTCCAGTACAACGCCAAGGATAGATCGAGCATCTCCTCTACCACGGTCAACATCGGGGACAGGAATTCGAACTGATGTTCTACTGGCGGATGAATGTGATCTGATATTTATTTTTCATGCGTTTAGCTTGTTGTTCTAGACATTATAAAGCTTCATTTCCGTGTCTCTTGATGTCCTCAGTAGACTTGTGCAGGTCAGTGAGGAGAGATAATCACTGTCATCTACGAGCTTTTCACCACTTGATAAATTTTGGTTTGTTTCATTTTCATCAGGATTTCCATTTCCGTTGCTTCCAATTTCGTTTTCTTGTTGTCGCTTAATTTGATCAATTGCGTATCGAAGATCCTCTTCTGTTTCTAAATTTGCCAGTACCTCAGTTGGTAGTTTTGAACTAGAAAAGCCGTGTCTCGGGGGGCAACCGGACATTGCCTCAAACGGGGATCGTTTTATCCTACTATGCAATGCACTGTTTTTCATAAGTTGAATAAACTTTAAGCCTTCGCTCCATTTTGATGTTTTTTGGTCTTGCATCCAGGTGGTTATCATATTCTCTATGTCCTGGTTGGCTCTTTCGACGGTACCTTGACTCTGACTATGTCGCGGTTTGCCGTGCACCATTTTGAAGTTCGGCCATGTATTAACCAGACAGTCAATAATTTTATTAACAAATTCTCTCCCATTGTCTGATTGTAAAATACAAGGGGCGCCTAACAAAGTAAAAATATTAACGATATTAAGGCCTACACACTTCGTCTGCAGTCTTCAGTGGTCTTAGCACAACAAACTTTGTTAAATGGTCCTGGTACACCATTATAAATTTGAAGTCTTCATCAGGTTGCGACTGAAAGTCAATCAAGTCCACTTGACATCGTGAATTCATTTCCTTGAATAACAAAGGCTTTACAACCAGTCCTTTCTTCTTACCGCAACACATCCGCAATAAAATATTCATCACATTGCCAAACCAACACTTGGCACTGAACCCAGTACAGCGTGGCGCGCCTGCCCGGGGAGTAGGCCACGGCATGCTCACCTAGGATGGCGCGACGCGCAGCAGGGAACAGGCGTCAATTAAATCACATATCAACCCATCCATAACCAATACATAAATACAGACCCAAATACTCTCACCCAAATCAACGAGGCTAAAATCCCTACTCTAAATCGGTCAATTTTTACAACAACAAAAAACTCCCTAAGACCGTCTTAAAACATTACAACACACCCAAATTACACAAATTCAACGAAAAACATTAACATTAATAATAGGAAACACATCAAAAAGGCAAGAAACCAACAGCCAATCACAGACCAGATACAGCCAATCACAGACCAGATACAGCCAATCACAGACCAGATACAGTCAATCAGAGCCACCTACTCAACACCCGCTACATACATCCCCCTACATGCATTACTTCCCCAGAGAGGCTTATTAATATCAACTTTTATTTTATTTTTAATCAACCAAACCTACTATAGGGCTTTCCAAGATTTTTCATACTATCAAAACTAACCCACTAGTTAAAGTAATATTTAAAAACTACAAACATTCATATTATTAGGCCTACGGTATATATTATTACTACCAACTGAAGCTGCTGCTACTGTCGGGCATGAGAGCTACCATCATACGAGTAAACAAAGCTAGCTAATCTGAACACACCCAAGTACGCACGTCAAATGTAAATTACATCAACCACCATAATAAATACACTAACACAGGCAGCGCGGGTCCAAATACCAAGGGCCGGCGCTGCCCAAACTCACACAACTAACTACACTCTAAATCAAATCAACCACCTCTTGAAACAGGGTAAAAGGAGCACCGTAAGGAGCACCAGTCCCTTCATACACAGGTCAATTCTATGGATGACCTCCAGCCTGAGATTAGTACGAATGGCAACTGCCTGTTGTGTGGTGGGGTAATCAAACCAAAGAAAAGTTCAGATCGATAACTGTCGGTCCAATAATGGAAGTACGAGTCCAAACAATGGCAATGTTTTAATATCATAACAAAGGATTGGCGCGCGCGGTTACATTATCAGAGCAGCATCTGTGAACCAACTTTTACTAAACCACAGCAGGCATAGTTAACTCTTCCTAAGAAAAGTTGATCTGTTTGTTTTCAATCAACTGTTACTGATACTTTTAGTAATAGTTGACTTTACCTAGGGAGAGTCAACTCTTACTAAGAATCGACTTTCCCTGTAACATATACACATTTCCTGTACCACATTTCATTGCGTTTGGAACATTAAATTGCGAGAAAGGTCTATTAAAATTTTCAAATTCGCTTGGCCACCATGTTCGTTTTGTAGTTAACCGGTTTTTGAAAGTCTTATAGATGAACTTCCAGTAGTGCCCTTTATCTCCGTACATCATTTCAGGGTGATACCGCTAATAGTTTCAGAGATATAGAATGCCGGTGAAATATTTCGCACATCCGCCATCTTGTGGTTATGTAAACAATTGAACGAATTTAGATGTCGGTGCATTACAATGTGTATAAACATATACTATACCAATGTTTGTTGCGTTTGGTTGGTTAAATCACGAGAAACGTCTATTTAAAAGTCGCAAAATCCCCTGGCCGCCATTTTGGATTTGTAGTTACCAGTTTTTCAAAGGTCACAAAAGTGAACTTCTAGTAGTTTCCTTTATCACCGAAAAACATTCCAGGGTGATATCAGGAATAGTTTCGGAGATATTGAATGCTGGTGAAATATTTCGCACAGCCGCCATGTTGGATTGGTGAGACATAACAAAATTTGAAGTACACGGTCGGGGTCGTCCAGAATAGTGCCATGGACTTACTGAGTTTCATTGAAATCGCTCCAGCCATTTACAATTTATTAGGGGGGGGGGCACACACACACCTCACGCACACACACACACACACACGGACAAAAGGTGATCTCATAAACCTATTTTTTCAAAATTTGAAATAGGCTAAAAATGGGTTCCAACACGATGAGAACAACACATTAATTGAAATTCCATTCAAGACTAACAGAGAATGTATGAGAGATTTGAAAATACCAGTACCACAATGAGGAGAAGGATATTGAATTTCTAAGGACATGTTAAAACGATGAACCCAGAATGGCTCACTTACAGGATTATCACCTTCCAGGAAAACAGGAAAAACTCCATCGGGATTTAGAAAATTGTTGGATTAAGACAGAAGAAAGAGAAAAATGTGCTTAAAAGATCAGATAGTTATGCACAACAGACATGCTCTGGTTTTTATTGACAAACATCTTAAGCACATAGGCTACACCACCTTTATCGATGTGATGATTCCAAGCATTTGTTACATCCAAAATGTTCAAAGTCTTGCAAAAATTTGCAGTTTGAAAACTCAATGGAATGTGTTTCAATAAGGACAGTGCATGTTATCGACTTCTTCATCTCCATTCCCAACTTTTTACAGAATAGCCTCCGAGAACTCGTGTTTTACCCAGGCCTTTACAAACTTACGCAAAGGGCAGTTATCTTTTCTCTATGCAGAATTCGCATTTCGCTGTTCATGGTAAATAGATCGACAACAATGGAATGAAGTCACCAATGGGTTCAAAAAACTGAACATTATTCTGCACTGAAGCTAATCCTGAATATCTGGGAGTATGTTTTTGTATTTCCAAAGAGCAAGCACAAATTAAATAAATAAATAAATAAATAAATAAATAAATAAATAAATTTATCCCAAGGATATATTGAACTAAAACACTGCGTCCTGGAGTAGGAGTGAAGTGGACTAAGGAAATCAAAGCAGTTCGCCGGGGTTAGGACCCACGTTGTCCAAGGTGCCGCAACGAACCAGAATAAATAAATAAATTATTAAATAAATAAATAAATAAATAAATAAATTGTTAATTAAATAAATTAGTAAATAAATCAATAAATAATCAGAGAAATAAATAAGTAAATAAATAAATAAATAAATAAATTCATTAACTATCGATCCCCATCTCAGCCATCCTGGAAATGGTTTTCCCACTTCTACTCCAGGCAAATGGTTCCTAACCTAAGGTATTGGCTGCCTCCTTCCCAATCCTATCCCCAATTATTTAATTAATTAATAAGTAAAATTGAATTAAATAGCACCTTTCTCATGGAACACGTGACTGGTTTACGCCTCTACTTTCATCACTAGTAATTGTACCCTCTATGAATGGAATCATAACCGTAAACATGAATGTGTGGTCGTGGAAAACGCTTATGTTCTTATTTTTCCCAATTCTTCCCCTGTAGTTCCCGTATATGCACTGTTCGTGTTCACTAAGATTTTTCACTGAATTTTTTACTCTAATTAAGGCGATAGGATGGATACAGAAAGCTCGTTTTCTCCATTAAGTGCAAGTCCCGTCTCGCAAGGAGGTAATTTGAAGGAATGCTTTGCCGTCCCACCCACCTCTCAAGTGCCCAGGGCTCGTAGTAAATCAAGCCCAGACAGGTATCAAAGGGACAAGAACCAGTAATTTACTAGTTCCTATCGGATATCACAACATTGAGCCTGCAGCTCGGTCCCCGACCCCACTATGCAGTAATACAGTACAGTCTTTGACAAATATAACAACTGTACGGATATTCTTGGGAGAAATCATACAGTTCTACCACAACACGGATCATGGATATGTTTGATTCCTTTAAGGGGGGACCTACACTTTCAAGGATCAAAATTTGTCATTTTTCAATCTATCTTTGTTTATAGATCCATCCACTTGAAATCACAGCAACAATTTCTTTGATATGTTGAAGTTATGACCAAAAATGTCGAGCGAAGTCTTTGAAGCTTTCCTACATATAGGTAATTTTGTTGCTCGTTTTCCGTAACTACGGATTTTCCAATCCGTTTCCTTAGTAACTGCTAGGATTTTCAAGATATTGAAGTGAAATTTTGTATGCATGTGTAGAACAATATGACCTATAACTGTTGCAGGAAGTTACATATCATACTACTGTCCTTCAAGAAACATTGCTATAAGACCAGGCTGAAAGTTAGTTCACGGAACAATATTTTGAGGAAGCTCACAGCCACCACCTGGGGGGCAAGTCCTCACGTCCTAAGAACTTCTGCTCTTGCTTTGTGCATGTCTGCTGCAGAGTACGCTTCACCTGTGTGGAGTGCATCCAGTCACACCAAGCAGATTGACATTGCCATCAACGAGACCATACGAATCTTGTCGGGATGTATGAAGCCTACTCCAGTCGACAAACTCTACCCGATTGTTGGGATAGCTCCCCCAACTATCAGAAGGGCTGTTGCTGCTGATGCAGAGAGGGCGAAGCAGATTAATGATCCCCGTCATCCACTGCATAATCATCAGGCTGTTGTCCGTCGACTGAAATCGAGAAAGAGTTTCATCGCCAGGACTCAACCACTGGAGGGAACATCGGAATCTAACCGCATCTCCAGGTGGAAGAGCAAGCTGCCGCCGGATATCCCTGTTAAAGAAGAGCTAGCCCCAGGAAATGACCTGCCTTACCCTGTTTGGAAATCACTTAATCGTCTCAGGGTAGGCGTCCCTCGTTGCAAGACCAACATGCAGAAATGGGGTATCCTTCCAGCTGATGGAGACACGTCCTGCGAGTGTGGAGCAACACAAGACCCAGCCCACCTGCTCATTTGTCCACTACTAGAACAACCCTGCACTACCCAGGACCTGATCGAGGCAAACAACAAGGCCATCGGAGTTGCTACATTCTGGAAATGATCGGACACGGAAATGAAATGAATGAATAACATATCATACTTGACGTTTTTGTTTCAATTATTCAGTGAAAAAACTTGCAAATGTGTGCCACTACAATGTAAGGTTTAAAAATATATTTTTTCAGTATCGATTTATTGATTCTACGTCAATCTTGAGCTACTGTATTATGAAATACAATGAAGAAATATTTTAAAACAAGTAGTTCCGTGAAGAACTAAATGGCCTATTTTTTATATATCCTACTAATATTAATTGCCTCTATCAACAAACAAATTGTCAGTTTGATTGCTGTAGTAGATTAATAGATATTGAGAACCGTCTAAATATTTTGGATGGTCGCCATGTAGGATTTTAATATGTGTAGGCCATAGAGTTATGTAATATTATATGATATTGTGTACGTTCATTATTCAAATGTTGATTTTGATCGCATGATAAGAACCCAAGAAATATAAAAATAATTTTCGAATTTTGCACAGCCGCCATCTTGAGTTTACGTAAACAATTGAACTAAATTAGATACCAGTGCATTACAATGTGTATAAACATTTCCTGTACCAATTTCATTGCGTTTGGATCATTTAATCGCGAGAAAAGTATATTTAAAACATTCAAATTCGTTTTGTAGTTAACCGGTTTTGAAAGTCCTACTGATGAACTTCCAGTAGTGCCCTTTACATCCGTACAAAATTTCAGGGTGATACCGGTAAAAGATTCAGAGGTATAGAATGCCGGTGAAATACTTTGCACAGCCGCCATCTTGAGGTTATGTAAACAATTGAACGAAGTTAGATGTCGGTGCATTACAATGTGTATGAACATATACTGTTCCAACTTTCATTGCGTTTGGTTAGTTAAATCGCGAGAAACATGTATTTAAAAGTCGCAACTTCGCTTGGCCGCCATGTTGGTTTTGTAGTTACCAGGTTTTCAAACGTCACATAGGTGAACTTATAGTAGTTTTCTTTATCTCCGTACAAAATTCCAGGGTGATATCGGTAATAGTTTCGGAGATATTGAATGCTGGATAAATATTTCGCACAGCCGCCATGTTGGATTGGTGAGACGTAACAAAATTTAAAGGGCACAGTCGGGGTCGCCCGGAGGCATAATTTTTTTCTCAGCCCGAGCCTAGCCACAGTATTAAATTCCGAGCCTCTTATTGGCTGTTACGTCATGCCATTCTCCTGGTTCCGAATAGAGACGGTAGGTAGTAGCAGGGGTCACATCCGATCAAACATGGAGGAAGGTTATCGAGTGAGATGTGGATAATGTTCGATGTTGAATTGCATTATTAGCGTGAAACAGGCATGAAACGTGCTTTAGATCAAGTTTAAAACAACCCACGCAGCAAATGAATGCGTTCCAATCAACATTTAAGGTCCAAGTGAAATCATTCGACATTTAACCACATGTATTAAGACCTATGATAATATAGTTCCTTTACAAGTGGAATTGTGCACGAGTGGTAACGTGCGAGCTTGGTAAATTTGTGTCTCGGGTTCAAGATTGCTCGAGGGCAGAAATTTTTATTTCTTTTGAATTATCTTATTATATCCTCCCTCCTTTTTACTGCATGTTTTATGCCTTGCTTTATTGAAGTCGCCTCCGTAGCGTAGCGGTTAGCATGGTTAGCTGCCACCCCGGAGGTCCTGGGTTCGATTCCCGGCTCTGCCACGAAATTTGGAAAAGTGGTATGAGGACTGGAACGGGGTCTACTCAGCCTCGGGTGTTCCAAATGAGTAGAGGGGGTTCGATTACCACCTCAGCCATCCTCGAAGTAGTTTTCCGTGGTTTCCCACTTCGTCTTCGGGCAAATGCCGGGATGGTACCTTCTTCAAGGCCACGGCCACCTCCTTCCCTCTTCCTTGCCTATCCATCCTGACCTTCCATTACCTTCCCTCATGAGGCCCCTGTTCGCTTTGCAGGTGAGGCCGCCTGGGCGAGGTGCCAATCACACCTCACCAGTTGTATCCCCTCCGATTAGACGTTCCCAGCTCTAGGACACTGCCCGTAGAGGCGGTAGTGGTGAGTTCCCTCGCTGAGTCCGTGGGTTCCACCAACCTGGAGGGTAAACGACTAAGAAAAGAAGAAGCTTTATTGAAATAATAAACATTGTTAGACAGAAGGGTCGAGAACTGTACGGGTAGACCAAGGTTAGAATATGTCAAACAGATTGCCTCGGATGTAGGGTGTGGTAGCAATGTAGAGATAAAAAGATTAACTCAGGACAGGGAGACATGGACAGCTGCATCAAACCTGTCAAAAGACTGAAGACTCAAACACACAATCTCGCGATCATTAGACACGGAACCTCCAATTTAATTAGAAACAAAAACTCAGAACGTGATTATTCCCTTCGTAAATCTCACGTGAATTGACCGGGAATCGAACCCTGTCCACCTTGGGGAGAGGCAAGCAGAAGTTGACGCTGATGTTGCTCTTGTTGATTTGATCAAATTGGACATGGTGGTCAACGAACCCTCCTACTTGTAAATAAATAAATACATTTCTCTGATAACCTGTGTTATTGTGGGGTATGTAGTATAGTGAGTATTTGATATTCAGGTGAGGATTCGCAAGGAGGCGGTCGTGGCATTGTTATGAACAATTTCGGCATTTGTCTGGAGTAGAAGTGGAAATCTATGGAAAATCACTTCCAAGATCGCTGAGGTGGGAATCGAACCAACCTCTACTCAGTTTTGGCTCACGAGGCTGAATGTACCTCGTTGCAGCCCTCACACCAGAATTGAAATTTATCGGCAGAGCTGGGAATCGAACCTGGTCCACCTTGGTGAGGCAAGCAGCTTGACCACTGCAGAAGTCGACGCTGATGTTGCTCTTGTTCATTTGAGCAAATTGGACATGGTGGTCATTGAGCCCACCTACTTGTAAATAAATAAATAAATACATTTCTCTGATAACCTGTCTTATTGTGGTGTATGTAGTATGGTGAGTATTTGATATTCAGGTGAGGATTCGCAAGGAGGCGGTCGTGGCATTGTTATGAACAATTTCGGCATTTGTCTGGAGTAGAAGTGGAAATCTATGGAAAATCACTTTCAAGATCGCTGAGGTGGGAATCGAACCAACCTCTACTCAGTTTTGGCTCACGAGGCTGAATGTACCTCGTTGCAGTCCTCACACCAGAATTGAAATTTATCGGCAGAGCTGGGAATCGAACCCGGTCCACCTTGGTGAGGCAAGCAGCTTGACCACTGCAGAAGTCGACGCTGATGTTGCTCTTGTTCATTTGAGAAAATTGGACATGGTGGTCATTGAGCCCACCTACTTGTAAATAAATAAATAAATAAATAAATACATTTCTCTGATAACCTGTGTTATTGTGGTGTATGTAGTATGGTGAGTATTTCATATTCAGGTGAGGATTCGCAAGGAGGCGGTCGTGGCATTGTTATGAACAATTTCGGCATTTGTCTGGAGTAGAAGTGGAAATCTATGGAAAATCACTTCCAAGATCGCTGAGGTGGGAATCGAACCAACCTCTACTCAGTTTTGGCTCACGAGGCTGAATGTACCTCGTTGCAGTCCTCACACCAGAATTGAAATTTATCGGCAGAGCTGGGAATCGAACCCGGTCCACCTTGGTGAGGCAAGCAACTTGACCACTGCAGAAGTCGACGCTGATATTGCTCTTGTTCATTTGAGCAAATTGGACATGGTGGTCATTGAGCCCACCTACTTGTAAATAAATAAATAAATACATCGGTAGAGCTGGGAATCGAACCCGGACCTCTGGGGAGACAGCCAAGAACGCTAGCCGCGTTGAACAGTAAGCAGAGGAATATAAATTGAAGTGAGAACATGGAAGAATTCCGCCTAACAATGTTTATTATTTCAATCACCCATACAGATAATTTCAATAAAGCAAGGCATAAAACATGCTGTAAAAAGGACGGAGGATGTAATAAAATAATTCAAAAGAAGTAAAAAGTTCTACTGTCGGCCAGTCTTGAACCCGGGACACAAAGTTGCCAAGCTCGCACGTTACCACTTTTTTTTTTTTTTTTTTAGCTCTTTACAGAATTACAGAATTTTCAGATATGATAAATACCATACTATTACATCACAAGAAAGTCCAGATAGTGTCCATATTTATCGTACAATTGTCCACTTTAACTAAGCTTCCAACGCTCTTTCTGCAGGTGATACCTGAGATCCAGGAATGAGAAATGTTGGTCATTGTCCATCACGAAGTGTATATATTGGCCCATTATCCACACAATGGCAGTCTGTTTAATTTGGGGGAAGGCGGTCACCGACAAGCGAATCAACTTCCTGTCATCAAGGTCATCCGTGGGCACATTTAATAGGTGACATACGTTTCCCTTACACCACAGCCACGTGGAGGCAACTCGTGTGCATGATGTTAAGCGGTGTATCGCCGTATCAGTTTGACCACATATAGTACACCATGGGTAAGCTTCAAGACGGATGGTATATCGCCGTAGAGCGGTTGGGATGAGATCGTTGAGGAAGATAAAAACCCGGGAGTGTACAGCAGAAGAAATGGTCATAGCCCCAAAATTTTTCCAAACAGTGGGCCAATGGACGTAGAGGGTGGTGGCCTCGATTCGCGGTTTTGAGTGTACCACTTGCCACAACATGTTATAAATACTTTTCGTCGTTGGAACAGTCCCTGAAGGCATTTGGCGAACAGTTTCCAGAAGGTGCTGTTGATGGTCCCTAAATATCTTCGGCAAAGCTCTCTCACAACCACGGGCTGTGTTCCGAATATCTTTGTATAGCGCTTTCGTAAAAGTGTCATGTTGGGAAAGAATGGTGATATCGTTCTTGCAGAGGAGTGCACGGCATTTCATGCCATGAGCGGTTAGCCCTAGCCCGCCTTGCCGGGATGGGAGATACAACTGTTCCCGTTGTACTCGGAACAAAAATCCTTGCCATACAAACCAACCTATATATTTTGCCAATTGGCTCTCAAACATTTTGGGAAGTGGGAAAAGTTGTGCGACATACCATATTTTAGAGAGCGCAAATACGTTGAGGACTATGACCCGTTGCACTATATTGAAGTTTCTTTGACCAAATTGGATCAGCATTCCCCTAACTTTGGCAATGACCTTAGTCCAGTTTGCTTGCACCGTGTCCAGAATCGATTGCTTCCAGGTAATGCCAAGAATTTTCACCTCATTTACTATCCGGAACCAGGGCTGTTGGTTAATCACTGAGTTATTATTGAGCGGAAGCAAAGCAGTTTTCTGGGGGTTCGATTGTGCTCCAGAGGCGATATGGTAGAGCTGAAGGACGCTATCGATGTGGAAGATGTCTTCATTATTGCGGATCAATATGGATACGTCATCAGCATAGGCGCACATGCCAAAAACATGTGTGGACAGTTTGTAACCCTGTAGCTTCACCTGGGTAGTCCGAATGAACGGTTCAAGGCCAATGACAAAAAGTAGCATGGAGAGGGGACATCCTTGCCTAACTGATCGTTGTATTGGAATCAGAGGGGAACGAAAACCGTTGACGAGCACTCGAGACGTAGCATTACAATTTATCATACGAATGTAGTCAATAAGGATTGCAGGAAATTCAAAGTGCTGCAAGACCATGTACAAGTATTCATGACTGATACGATCGAAAGCTTTATCAAGATCCAAGGTGAGAAAACTCATTGGCTCAGTGGGGAGCATTTCGGCTTTTAGGTGTAGGTCCCTTAGTATCGCTAAGTTTGTTAACAGAGTTCTTCCAGGAATACTGCAACATTGTTCATCACCAATGATATCATGTAGAACAGTCTTCAATCGGCATGCAAGTACTTTGGTAAGGACTTTATAATCACTGCAGAGCAGAGTAACTGGTCGGAAGTCACCAACTGCCATGGGAGAGGATGTTTTTGGTATGAGGACTATGGTACCCTCGTGATGTGATCGACAAAGAGCACGACGTTGGAGAATGGTACGCAGGACATGACAAAATTCTTTGCCAATGAGAGGCCAGAAGTGTTTATACATTTCATATGGCAGTCCATCAATGCCAGGTGAGCGGTTGTTTGGGAGGTGCTTAACCACAGAGTGAATCTCTTCATCCGTAATATCTGCGCTGAGCCGAGTTTTGTTGTCCGGAGACAGTTGGGTATTGCAAGATGAAAGCAATAGGGTCACCTGCTGTGGATCAATTGGAGCCGGAGCGTAGAACCGTTGATAAAATAGTGATATTTCACTACGTATAGCGTCAGGGGAGGTGACGACACTTCCAGTACTGGTGCGGAGGCGGTGGATATATTTACGTTGCCGCTCACGTTGTCCTTTGGCGATATGGTTTGCACTTTCGTCCGGGAGCACTGTACGATCTTTTAAAGCCACGTTTATATGAGCGAGCGTTCGTTGCTGTAGAGACAGGAGCTTGGTTTTAACTTCCCGAATCTGGTCATATATACGCTCCCCAGCATCAGATCTTTGCTGGAGCTGGCGAAGAACTCGATAGTAAAATTCAACTGTATCCCGTCTTTTCCGACCTCGTTGGTAGGATATGTTCTTAAAGACGCGGCGGATCCCTGGTTTAACCAAAATATCCCACCAGTCTGCGCAGTCGCGAAATTTGCATTTTTGTTGGACCCATCGAGTCCAGTGTTGTCTGAAAATATCTTGGCATTCCTCCTCCAGTAACAGCGAGCAATTCAGTTTCCAATAACCTCTTCCTATGTGAAATATGGGATGGGGGTAAGAGATTGTACATACGACAGCATGATGGTTAGTGAAACTGGCAGGTATCACTTCATATCGTCTAGGCTGGATAAGTTCCTGTGAAAGGTAGATGCGGTCAATTCGTGATGAGGAGTTGTGACTTATACAGGTGTAATGGGGCAAGGGCACCCTTAAACTATCCACAGCATCAATGAGGTGTAGGGAGGTAAGAAGGGTCCTGAGAGCCGGGTTGACACCTTTGTATGGACTAGTGGAATCCTCTGGGCGTTGAATACAATTGAAATCCCCTGCAAGAATAAGTTTTTCCTTAACGTCGTGCAGATGAGGCAGTATACTCTGTTCAAAGAACATTTTCCGTTCCACACGTTTATTGGACCCGGATGGGGCATATACATTTATCAGGGTGGTATTGTTTATGTGTCCAGATATTATGCGTCCTGATGGATGACATAGCACACCTTCGAGTGGGATATCATGTCTTATGAGGAATCCGGTCCCTCTATTCGTATTACCGGTATTGATGTATTGTTTGTAGAAGGCAGATATGGGTAAACACGGTATGGCAACTTCTTGAATGAAGGCAATGTCAATGTCTGCATCTCGAAGGAATCTCTCCAACAGTTGAAATTTCAGAGGGCATTCTATTACATTGATATTCACAGTGGCCACAGTGAGAAATTGCGCCATTAAGAGAAGTATAAAGGCTGTGCTAGACATACTGGAAGATGGACTCGAAAGAAGACACAGGTGAGAATTATCCTGGTGCACTATGTCAAGTTAGGTTGAGATAGTTCCTTATGATTGCCATTCATAGGCCGGCTGTCAGCGTTTGAGAGCGTTCGTGGGTCCCTAGATGACGTAGAATGAAGATTTTGTTTCTTTTTCACAGCTGCGGGAACGTTTGTAGAGCCAGTTTGATTCTTCTGGGCTGGTACGGCAATCGAGGCATTTGTTTTTATCTTTTTAGATACGTTCTCGGATCCCCGATCAACCTGCTTAGGTGAGTCGGTAGGTACCAGAGAAGGTGGGGGCAGTGAAGACAAAATTTCTGTGGCAGCCTGTAGTGGCGGCATAATGGGTTCTAAGGCTGCGATACATGTTGCCGATAGCACAGGGGCACTCTGTGACTCGCTGAGCTGGTCAGTGTAAGGTACCAGTTCTGCGTCGTGTGTATCAGAGGCCACTGCTGGTGTTGTCCCAGCTGACTGATCAATAAACATGTGTTCATGTGACGTTTGCTGTGCCACGACTTCCGAGTATTGGACACGTCGTTGTTGTGTAGGAGTTATACCGAGGGGAATCATTTTCTGTGGGCAGTTGATACGTAGATGTGTGTTAGCATTGCAAACTAAACAGGTCTGTTTCTGTCCATTATAAGACAGGTAGCCAGAATGGCCACCAAAAGTCTCAGTGGAGGGGATATCTTGTTTTATTTCCATAGTGACTGCGCGTATTCCATTATACACCGGGAACTGATAAGCAGAAGACCATTGTTCTTTCCTGA
This sequence comes from Meconema thalassinum, assembly GCA_946902985.2. Lineage (NCBI taxonomy): Eukaryota > Metazoa > Arthropoda > Insecta > Orthoptera > Tettigoniidae > Meconema > Meconema thalassinum. The sequence continues at coordinate 990,923,446 of OX336388.2, read as the reverse complement.
CTTCACTCACAGTGCCATATTTCGACAGGACGGATTTGAAAATTTCAGGTGGAACTTCAAGTGGGACATTAAATATACGCACTGTGGTAAAATTGGAATCCGCTGGGGAGAGCTTAACATTAGTCATTTCGCCTGAGTCATACTGAAATTTAATAGGATCTGCAAAATTATTTAACAATTTCTGATAAGTAGATATGCTGATTACCTTGATGTACATGGTTTTTTTCTTGTGCATTTAACTGGATGGCTTCTACTTGGTCGACAGTCAACCGGAGAGTATCGCTAATCCAGCGGTGAATTTCTCCTGGTGTGGCGCGAGAACTCTGCTTGTCCCATTGGCAGCGTACGGTATTTTTCCTCTGGTATCCGGACATGATTTTCAGCGGGGTTTTCTGGGTTTCCTGGTTTTGTTGTCCTATCTGGAACACTACTTGAAAAAGTATTGTCCGAATGACACACGGAAGGTCAGTTCACCCGTGGAACTATCGGAAGCACCGGCATTAGAAAATGTACACTCTTCCAATGCGGTCACACAGCGCGCTCACACGCACCTCACTCGGCCACGACTAGTGACCAACTGTAACCACTCGTGCACATTTCCGCTCGTAAAGGAAGTATATTATCATAGGTCTTAATACATGTGGATAAATGTCGAATGATTTCACTTGGACCTTAAATGTTGATTGGAACGCATTCATTTGCTGCGTGGGTTGTTTTAAACTTGATCTAAAGCACGTTTCATGCCTGTTTCACGCTAATAATGCTATTCAACATCGAATATTATCCACATCTCACTCGATAACCTTCCTTCATGTTTGATCGGATGTGACCCCTGCTACTACCTACCGTCTCACTTGATGTTACAGACAGTTAAGAACAGGGCTCCGAGTGAAAGCCGAAGTTAAACGATTGACTTCGCGTCACCACATGGTAGCTTTACGATTGGTTACGAAGTGAGAAGCTTATTATCCTCTCTGTTTCAAAATAAATCATGTGATTGTGCCAGAGTTTATCTATATTTTATCTATATTTACTAAATGTAAAATACTGTAGTGTAATATTCAACATTATCATATTCTCAGAATACATTACATGAAGTACCTCCATTTTCTGCCTATTGCACGTCGGCTTGTTGGTCTAAGGGAATAATTCCTGCTTCGGGCGCGAGAGGTCCCGGGTTCAAACCCTGGAAGTACCTTGCAATTTTACTTTTGATTTTATCTTTTGAAAAGATTCAAAAAGTGTATAAAAGAACCTTAGGAACGTTCTTTCTTTCGGGCGAGACTTGCACTTATACCGGTAATATGAATACATAGGTTGAGGTAAACGCTTATTTTTTCCCGTCGGTTTACCCTCCAGGTTGGCTTTTCCCTCGGACTTAGGTTGGTTGGTTGCTTCCTCAGTTTAGGGGCTGTGACAACGTGGTCATGTAGCCCCGTGTACTTTGGGTGGGTGTAGAATCTGTCTTATAACCGGTGTTAATTGTGATGGCTGTATTAGTGTGTGTTATCTGTTTTTAATTCAAGTAAGAACTGCAGACATTGATTTTTCTTCAAGTAGTTCCTACTTTTATCGCCAAACGCCACCATCAACGACTACTAGTTCAGAACTTGGTTACTAGACGCCACCGCAGTCGGCTCCTGGCAACGAACGTTGGAATCTAAGGGTGTTATTAAAATTTTTAACCTATAATTTAGCTTCGCACCGGTTTAATTACTGGAAGGTACTTTAACATGCCATAAATCTATGACATGGGACCGCCGGCTTTACTTCCCCTCCTAAGAAAGGCATACTGAGGGATTTTTAACGCCGGCTTCGGCCGGGTTTGAACCCACGATCTTGGGCATAGAAGAACAGCATGTACCAACTACGCCACCAAAGCCGCTACCCTTCCTTGGACTCAGCGAGGTATCCCACCATAACCGCCGCCAGGGCAGTGTCCTGGAGCTTGAAACACCTGATTGGGGGATACCACTGGGGAGGTGGGGCCACCCTCCTTGCCTCTTCCTTGCCTATCCCTCTCAATCTTCCCCTCACTTTCCATCCCTCATGAGGCCCATGTTCGCTTTGCAGGTGAGGCCGCCTGGGCAAGGTGCTGGTCCCACCTCCCCAGTTTTATCCCTCGTCCAGGTGTTTCCAGCTCCAGGACACTGCCCTGGCGGCGGTAATGGTGGGATCCCCCGCAGAATCCGAGGGAGAAGCCAACCTGTAGGGTAAAGCGACTAAAATAAAAAAAAAAATGCGTTTGACCTCAAACTATGTATTTATATTACTGGCACACAACAAGTACAAGTCTCGCACGAAAGAAAAAAAAACGTTCGTAAGGTTCTTTTATATACTTTTTGAATATTTTCAATAATAAAATATATAATAAATAATAAAAATGCTGGAAACTTGCGGGTTTTGAACCCGGGACCTCTCGCACTCAAAGCAGGAATCATACCCCTAGACCAACAGGGCAACGTGGATTATGCAGAAAATGGAGGTACTTCAATGTAATGTATTCTGAGAATATTATATGTTGAATATTACACTACAGTATTTTACATTTAGTAAAGTGTCGTAAATATAGATAAGCCCTGGCACAATCACTTGATTTATTTTGAAACAGAGAAGATAATAAGCTTCTCACTTCGTAACCAATCGTAAAGCTACCATGTGGTGACGCGAAGTCGATCGCTTAATTTCGGCTTTCACTCGGAGCCCTGTTCCTAACTGTCTGTAACGTCAAGTACCGTCTCTATTTGGAACCAGGAGAATGGCTTGACATAACAGCCAATAAGAGGCTCAGAATTGCATACTGTGGCTAGGCTCGGGCTGAAAAAAAAATTATGCCGCCCGGAGTAGTGCTATGAACTTACCGAGTATCATTGAAATCTCTCCAGCCGTTTAGATTTTATTAGGGGGACACACACACGCACACACAGACAGACACATGGACAAAAGGTGATCTCATAAGCCTATATTTCATAAATGAAAATAGGCTAAAAATGATATTTGAGTAAACTATCAGGGAAATAGTGCACAATATGCAGTCGCCATTTTGAATGCCTAATTTCCTTAAATGCATTCGCCATATGACATGTAAATGACCCTATAGGGCAAAGTGATGGCACCCAGGCGTTTCTAAAAGCCGCAGTAAATAAAAGGGACGTAAAACCAATTACATTATAATTATTCTTATTGCAACGTGCAGATGACGCTACTGGTGTAGTTTGCACAAAAATGAGCAAACGACAAGTAACTAAGAGAACAGATCGACTTTTTCCAGAGCTCCTATTGGTGTAGGCAGCCCAACTGACTGGGCTGTATGTACAATTACGTTTCTTAGGAAAACTACAAAGGCCTATTGACTTCTGAGACTTTCTTACGTGTTGAATGTACTCTTGTTCCTGAGAGAAAGCGCAGTTAGTTTGAACTGATTTGGTTCCTAAAAGGGGCGAACTCATTGTTAGTCTACTTGTACATTCTATTCACAAGTGACACACATCTTCAAGCTCATAAAATATATGGTGCACATATTGGAATTCCTTAGTGCGTTATCGTTACGTTGAAGTATAACTGAAGTAGCATATAGGTTTATTCTTTCACTTATCCGTAGTAGTTTTCACATTCCACATTTACTGTATTACCTTCATGGTATGTGTAATGCTTCCTTGAGGCCAGACGGCAAGTGTTCCGTAATATATTACGTACCGTACACAAATATTTATCGTTGCAACAAGGGTAAAACTTCATTTCTACTTCTTGAAGAACAATGTCTCAAAATAATATTCTATAGACAGTTAGAAATACATTAGTTACATATGCGGCAACAGGAACATTTAGCAATGTGTATGCATCCAAGAAAGTATAATCAACATTTCAATAAACTTCAACACCGAGCAAAAAACTAGACTTGTGTTGCATTGAATTCGTATTTCACCAAAACTATTCACCATAGACAGTTATTTAATTAGCGAAGTCCCAGTTACGCTCGCCATGTCCTCGCACATTTCTCGCCAACTCGGCGCTTCTTGGCCAAGGGTAATGTGGTGGTTGTTTGACAGTTTGGCAGGATTGTCAACTCCACTAATGTATTTTAGCAGAAGTTCAAAGTTTGGACTTGAACTGGACAAACTTAGTTATCCATACCGACCACTCAGAGCATAACCGCTTTTCTGTCCTACACTTCAATATAGCCCATCCTCGTCTGAAGGGAAACTATACACATAGGTCATTTGTAGGAATATTTACTATAATTTTCCGCCTTCTCTGGTCGTGGAGTACATATTGAGACTGCAATTAAAAATGACAGTGTTTGATTCCCAGCTCTGTCAAGAAATGTAATTCCCGTCTGAGGGCTGAAACGGGATACACTCAGACATTCCTTTAATTAGACCCAAATTAGCGGTCTCCTGGGTAATCGGCCTGTTACCATCCCTAGTTGTATCAGATAGCAAAGTGTGTTCAGGTCCAAGACACCATCCTTGGGACGGTAGAGGAATGATCCCTCGCAGAGTCTGTGGGTTAAGCCAAGCTGGGAGGATAGACCTAATCGATACAATATACGTGAAACCAGTATTTAAATTTTAGAACTTCTTAATTAATCTATACTAATACAGCATAATAAAGCTGAAGAGTTTGTGTGTTTGTTTGTGTGTATGTGTGTTTAAACGCGCTAATCTCTGGAACTACCAGTCGGATTCGAAAAAATCTTTTTGTATATGACAGCCTGATTCAAGAGGAATAGTTTAGGCTATGTAGCATTAGGCTACACCTCTCAGGTAACCTTAAATATTGATTTTTGTTCAGTAATTCGGAAGAACAAGCGCTCCAGAACGGCTTCAATAATACCGAAGTCTATTGTTGCCATGTAATGCGGGCTGCATCACGTCGCCCCTACCAACGTTCTGGTGCAAAATTTCGAGCTGCTTATAAATTGCAGTCACGAGGAGTAATTCGTGCAAAAAGATTTCTTATGCCCCTTAAAACAGTTATCATCATGACAATAGTATGCCTCTGTATAAGGGCGATGGTGTTGGTGCAGTATACTGAGGTTATCAGCTGTAATAAGCGTTGGTGCTTTCAACTTTACTTTCATATACTGTATTCCGATCCTTATCCTTGAACGCTCCAGTTCTGTAAAACAAATAAATCCACAGGGCGAAGCCGAGCACTACTGCTAGTAATTAATACTGTGTAATGTGAATAGGAAAAGAAGAGGACACATGTAATATAACAATAGATGGAATGGTATTAGAACAGGTGCAATCATTCCAGTATTTAGGAAGCTTGATAACCTCCAACGGAAGTTGTACAGAAGAAGTGAGACGCAGCTACCCTATAAATGTTTTTCCGTGCTTTCCCACTTTACTCCTGGCAAGTATTTTTGTATTATAGGGCTACAGTACCGCAATATCGCAACGCCCCTAAACGAGAAACAACTCTTATCGTGCAAGGGCGTCTTTGTCTCTAGGCAAACCTGTTGTTCAATTCGGTTACTTGAACAAGGTGGTCATCAGCCCCGTGTATCATATCGTTTAAGCGAGTCTCACACAAGAGCAACCTTTGCTTCCATCTGTTTGTGCTTGGCTACTCCCTTTCATGTCTACTTCTGGATTAGTCGTTCTCCATAATATATGGTGATTAATTATATACCTATAGATACTTTCGCAATCAACCTGCAAGTTCACTTTGTTTTTCCATAGATCCGCTTCAGTCTTAAGTCTTAGGTATTCCTTTGGTTCCTAACTAGTAAGTCACCGTCTTCTTCGTTATCACCATCATCACCGTCATAACAACCTCCTTCGTTTTAACTTATAGTGCCACCATCGTTACTTCCGTCTTGACAGTTCACCGGCTGGCGATACAGTGTTGCCAGTTCACTAACGCGAATCAGCTGACGTAAAGTTAACAAAACACTCGTAATGTGAACAGACATATTTACACATAACATCATACTCGTGAATAAGTACATAGTAGCAGAAATTACACGTATACTGCGGTTAACAGAATATTTCTGATAATGGAGCAGAAAAAAAATTGTAACAAATAAATTACTCACTCAGAATCTCCATGGGGAAGAGAGTTTTCGGGAGAGTGAAAGTTTTATTAACAGCCAGAAGCATACCGATAGAGTCGGGAATCCTATACAAAGGGTATATGATACTAGATATTAAAATTCTAACGAGGAAATGGTCTAACGTAGTTGTTTCGTATCTAAAGAAATAAATCAATTTTCTGTCAGATTTAAGTGATAATGCATATTTTTCGAGTGACAACGCCATATTTCATGTCTGCTAGAGATAATGACACAGAAATTAGATTTAAGTAGATGCATTTATTTATTTATTTATTTATTTATTTATTCTGTGATTGCTCTTTGGAAATTCAATAACATACTCTCCGATATACAGGATTAGGTGTAGAGGAGGGTATAATAATTTTTAGTTTCTTTTACCCTTCGATGACTCCATTCAATTGTAGCATTACACCTCTATTTCTCCTGTTATTGATTTCTTTCCCGTGAGCAGCCAAATAATTCTACATGTAGAAAGAATAACTGCCGTTTGCATACGTTTGTAAAGATGTGGGTCAAACTTCAGTTCTCGGAGACTATTCTGTAATAAGTTGGGAATGGATATGATGAAAATGATAACATACACTGTTCTTATTGCTACATGTGCCATTGCTTCTCCAAACTCTGCATATTTTGGTAAGACTCTAAACATTTTGCAAGTTGCAATGATTTGTTGGAATCGTCACATCTATAAAGTTGGTGGGTGTGAATAGATGTTTGAATATAAAAACCAGATCATGTATGTTGTGCATAACTATCTGATCATTCAGCACAGTACTATCCCAGTGCAATGTATAGATTATAGTACACTATCAGAAGAATATATCAGTAAATGCAGAACGGGAACATGCCATGTAAGGACCACGATCCAATTTCAATGTTCAGATTTAGTTGCATTTTACTAAATAACATTAGATTTCAAGACCACCAAGCTGGCAACTCTGTCACAGCATGACTCATGGAATATTCCTATATTTCCTAGTCTACAGAAGCTGTCATTGTAGCATAATGCAATTGGTGGATTCTACGTCAAGACTTACTTCCTCAAAGCTCTCTTCAGAGAAGTTAGACATTATTTTCTGCTGCGTACTAAATTACTGATATAATTTTGTTTGTTGCTCAATGACTTATATACATGTAAAATTGATCATTAGGGAGTTTTGAGACAGACAGATTATTTAAAAAACCACTTGATTTCTCTGTAATTTGTTTTGTAATTTTTGTATGTGACTTTGAGTGGATACTCATTTCCTTCGTTTTTGTGGAAATCATTAGATTTCTAAGGCCAAGAATCGTACACATTTGATTGCAATGAATGAATTCTGGAATGAATTGAGGAAGTAAAAGTTGGAATAATGGTTCCTTTGAAATTATTCCCATTTCAACTCAATAATCCTTAATTTTGGAAACTGTGTAAAGAGTCTCTGAAACTTTGTCACAGTGTCTATAAAAGAAATGGAAACTTTAAATGAGTCCTCTAGTGGAGAGAGATAGAATGATCTTAGTTTGTTTTGAAACCTTCCATTATGAAGTTCTCCAAGTTAATATGAAGTACTTTATAAAACAGTTTGGTATGAGACGAATCCTTATATACTTCATGTTTCGCACTGAGTTTCAAATGGAATCAAATTAAAACAAGGCAGTGGAAGAATACAAGATATACTGTACAGTCTACGTAATAGAAACAGAAGAAGAAATAGTTCTCATATATTCTGCAAGATCAATCAACAAAGATTGTTGTTGTTGTTGTTGATTTAGGGGTTTCTGTATAGCGTTGTCATGGTATCCTATGTATGTTGATTATGTAATTTTTCAGATAACCCCTGTTGTTGAGATAGATGAATTAGTGAGTATTAGTAATACAGGTGAAGATGGGAAGATGGCGGCCGTGGTCTTAAGTTAGGTACCATGCCTGAATTGCCTGCAGTAGAAGCGAGAAACCACGACAGATTAGGTAGTAGTATGTCCTTACCGAATTTCATTGAAATCGCTTAGGCCGTTTAGATTTTATGAGGGGGACACACATACGGACAAATTGTGATTTCATAAGCCAATACAGGGTTTGACGTATGGAATTGAGCTTATTGAAAGTGAGTGATCTAGAAACTCCAGAGAAAGTGAAGGCCTCTTTCCTCAAGAGAACGTTTGGTGTCTCGAAATTCACTCGTTCAAGACTCGTATATAATACTATCTAAGGAAGACTATCTGATACAAGAGATCAGAAATAGAATATTTCTGCCATCAACGACTGCTTTCCAAGACACTATAAGCAGACGAGAACAAAAAAGAGCAGACGTATGGTGGAATTTTACAGCTCTGACGCGATTACGAATAGGCACTGGACTCATACTAACTACGAGTTGAGCCATGTAGTCACCAGGTTTGCATGCCATGGTTTCCATCATGTGGTCTGCACCAATAAGCGATTTCATGAACCTTTTGATTCGTGAGTGTGTAAACTTTTTGATGTTCGGTGTGGCAGATACCACGTGCAATTTTCTAGAAATAGATCAAAATCATCTTTTGATTACGCTAATCAAATATAATGCACATTGTGTGCAAAAAGAATGACAACTATGTAACCGAAAAGAAGCTTTTCATTTTTAAGACATTCTTTTCTTGTATGGCCATTGGCTGCGATCAATAAATTATATAAGCCAATTTTTTCATAAGATGAAAGTAACCTTATAAAGACCCCATTTCAGCAGCGTTTGAAATTATGATATTGCACTGTGTGGGAATGTGTGTAGCTGTGTTGGCAAACTAAAGCAGCAAACACTTCTTGCACTCCGCAGAATTCGTGTGTCCGTTGTCTTGCCGTTTTATACTCGAACCTGGATTGGTTTGAATTCCAGAGTCATTTATCAGAAATGTTGTGCTGTTGCTCAAGATTGTTGATTAACTTGCCAGACGTCTTTGATGTTTGAATCCGTTCATTCTCGTCTTTCTCGAACGATTTGCTGACCATTTTTTCACACGTCGTTTATCTTCAACAATCCACCGGCTGATGTAACTTCTTGTTATTTGCCAATCATTCATTCACGTATCTGTAAACGTATCCAAAACATAAGCATGAACGTTGGCGCATTTCCATATTTCCCCGTTAGTTTCAGAATAGTTGACGATTTGGTCTATTTTTAGCCTATTTTCATGAAACTCGGTAAGAACATAGAACTATATTGTCCGACCCAAACCATGCCCTCCAAATTTTATTACGTCTCACCAAACCAACATGATGGCTGTGCGAATTATCTAACCGGCATTCCATATCTCCAAAACTATTATCGATATCATCCTGAAATCACTACTAGACGCTCACCTATGTATCTTTCAAAATCCTGTTACGTCTAAAATGTACATGACGGACAAGCTAACCCCCCTGACACTACAGCCCATGAAGGGCCTAGGCCTACCAAGCGACCGCTGCCCAGCCATTTGGCCTGCAGATATTGGGGTGACGCGTGATCAGCGCATCGGGTCCCCTCGGCCGTTAATCTTGGTTTTCGAGATCGGGGTGCTGACTCACTGTCAGACAGTTACTCAATTGTCCTCACGAGGCTGAGTGCACCCCGTTCCAGCCTTCACGTCAGTTTCTAAAATCCCTGACGGAGACGGGAATCGAACACGGGGCCTCCGGATGAGAGGCAGGCGCGCTACCCCTACACCACGGGGCCGGCGGACAAGCTAAGTTGAAACATTTAATATACGTTCCTAATTATTTAACCATCCAAGCGCAGTGAAACATGCTACAGCGAATGTTTATACACATTTTAATACACTAACATCTAATTTAGTTCAATTGTTTACATAACCTCAACAAGGCGGCTGTGCGAAATTTAAAAATTAGGTTTATATTTCATGTGTCCTAATCATGCGATCGAACTCAATGATTGAATAATGAACCTACACAATAATTGTCATCTAATTGCACATAACTCTATGGCCGGGATATATACAAATCCAACATGGTGACCATCCGAAATATTTAGACGGCTCTCAATATCTACTAACCTAAGAGAGCAAACAAACTTAAATTTTGTATGTTAATAAAAGCTATTAACATAAGTTCACCTATGGGAATTTCAATTACATGGTGAGCACAAATCCAACATGGCAGTGACGCGTAATTGAAATGCTCTAATGGACGTTTCTTGCTATGTAACCATCCCAGCGCAGTTAAACTTGGTACGGTGAATGCTTATAGAAACTTTAGTCCACTGACATCTAATTTATTTCAATTGTTTGGCTGTGCGAAATTTTAAAATCACTTTTCTTTATTTCTTGTGTTCTAATCATGCGATTGATGTTTGAATAATACACCCACGAAATAATATTCATATGCAACAGTACATAACTCTATGAACTACATATATGAAACTCCAACCTGGCGACCTTCCACTATATTTAGACGGTTCTCAATATCTACGAATCTATTACAGCAATCAAACTGAAATTTTGTATGTTAATAGAGGCGATTAACATAATTCGGATGTATGAAAATAGGCTATTTAGTTCTTCAGGGAACTACTTTTCCTCCAAGTTTTTAATATTTTTTCCGGTGAATGATTGTCCCCTTTCTGTAATATAACATGACACATGTTAATTAAAATCTCAGAATCATAGTCTTGCATTTGCATACGCGACCATCCTCGACCTTCTCCTGCAAGAGACATGTGTTCATGGAACTCACCATTTTCATCCCTTTTCCACATTTTTAAAGGAGCTACTTCATAACGGGAATCTTTTGTGTCCATAAATTCAACTTCCTTTTCTTGAACAAAGTCAAGATTTCCGTCCAGAACCGTATCAAACGTTTGTTTGATTAGTGTATACGGTTCACAATCCGCCTCTTATTGGAAAGTTCAGAAACATCCTTCATGTTAACTCCGTAATCAACAAAAAGATCTACCAGAATATTGCAATCTGACATTTTGCTGGTTTCCAACTGCAGTAAACACTTCACTGACAAGAGCTAAACACCGCAACCTTTGGATGTGGCGTACAAACGGGTTCTAACACCGCCCAATGGGCCTTCCATAAGCAGACTGCCAGAAACGAAAGAAGTGGCAGACTTATGGGAGACCCCTAATGGAGACTAAGGTAAAGCTAAGAGACTATCGAGGCGAGCGCGAACATGGACTACCCGACGGACAGTCGGATGCTCTGCCAATCGCGCCACACCAACAAACGTAATCAGAACCGTGCATGTGTGGTTGTGCAGTTCCTATGATTGAACGTTATATTTACAACATAACTTACGGTCTTCACAATGAGTTATGAAAAATTAGATCCTACTAGACTGGTAGTGTTTGGTATTAAATGACCTCTACATACTGTGTCCTTCCAGCAAGAAATATGCAAATCACAGTATGCCAGCAATGCTCAAATCGGGATTTTCGGGGTTTTGGTACGTTCTCCCACTCTGTGACTTACACATTTTGGATTAAATAGAGGATACACTTCCAAAAATAACAACAAAATCAACTCCTATTTTAAAACATTTAATTAACCAAAATTATGGCGCTACAAACAAATAAAACCAATAAACTATTTACCAAATCCTTCTAAACTTGTTCAAAGTGAACAAGGAAGATATAAAATTTAAACAAACATTATATTAAAATAAATGGTTTCCATCAAACCAACAACTCATAATTATTTTCACTTCCATAAAGTATCTATCTTAAAGTTCAATACAATCACGAGCTCCAATGGCTCGATATCTTCCCCTAATAACGGTGTCTTTCTTTCATACACCTCAATAACTATTTTATCAGTTTCTTATCATCAAACAAATATATAATCATATTTAAAGAACATGTTACTTCTCTACTTAATTGTTTGGGCATTCAACAATGTTCTCAACATTACCATCTCTCTCAAGTTTCACAAATTCACTACAGTGATCGGGAAAATACCTGTGTACTCCAGAGTTACCAAAGATTAGTTGACAAAGTCAAAAACTATGATTACTCCCGGAATCTAGTTATCTTCATTGAACTCATGGAATCCTACATCCATACAACATTACATTAGGGATTTTATTTATTTGTCTTAAAAGACCATTATTACATAAGAAAGCTACGATCTGAACTGGCAAGCGGAACTTTCATCTACAAGGACCTCGGTTCAAATCCCGGGTCATTAAGAACTTCTAAACACTCACGGTGTATTATTACTTCTCCCAGACAGTTCTTTCCGACCCTACTACCACAAGGGGTCTGACTGTACACTTGACTTGCTTTATGGCCCGGGAGGGAAGGCTCTATGTCTCGCCTCGAGACCGCTACATTCATGCTTTTAAACCAGCTATTTCCTTACCACAGTTCTTTTCTTCAGTTCTTTGGGTAGACCTGGCGTTTCTTTCATTTACTTTCAACAACATTATTATGTTCATAAACCACTTTCGTAACCTTGATATTTATTAATTATGAAGTGTCATCATTGATTGGTAAGAGTAATTCACATACAACGACGAATATTTAGGGGCTTCAACAACTAGACGAGTCTAGGTTCGACTCTCTTAACATGCCTCGGGAACCATTCCCATACTGGAGGACTTCTATAAATGCGACTTAGGGTCGGCCGTGGCCTATATTACCTGCGCTCATAATACCATACATTTGCTCCCTATTACAATACAACATAACACACATGGCCTCGTGATCTACATCACTATTGGAGGACTTTAACATAGCTCAATTACCGCAATCAACTGTCCCTCAAAATTAACTTGCCGAGTATATTTAGATTCAACGCCTTCCTAGCGTGATAAATTACTTTAATACGCGACAATATGCTACACATTACTTTAAAGCCTAGCGTCTTCCAAAGAACGGGTAAATTCAAAAATCAACATTTGATCTACATCTCCATTTTTATATTTATCCTCTCCCGTGACGATAATCACTCTACTTTAAGAACACGCATTAACACCATGTCTTTATACTTTTATTAGATCTCTAACGCTCTTACTTTCTTATCATTCAATTTAATCTTTATTTATATTTCTTTTATTATTATTATTATTTATTACGCTTGCTTTTGTAACATTTGTCAACTACACTGACGTTTTATTTCATACATTTCCTCTACAGGATTTATTCATTTCACATAATTATTTATAATTTCTCAAATTTTATTTGTTCAGACCGCGCTCTTATTCTATTATTTGCTATTTAAAAACATCCCTCTATCTCAAACTCCGGTGGATTGTACACAAACACTTCCCCAACACAAAACATAATGAAAATATTTACTCACATGTTATAGGTCGGTCCCTGACCTTCCTTTTCTTGCGATGTTTCATTTTTGCCCACTATTTTGTGATTACACCATCTTGTACAAATTCATTTCATGTACTGACATATCTTGACACACATTTAACTCAAATACATTTAACACTGATAACATTTTAAAATACACTGGTGTATTCGTTTATAATACACGATAAAAACACTGAAAATATTACTGTTTAACACAAATTTTATATATTTACACTTCACAGATTCTAATCACTAAGGCTGATATTAAGCCTTTCACACGTGATTTCTTGACCTCCCGTCTCCAAGGGTGAAATTTAGTAAATGTCGGCTTCCTATCTTGCCAGAATGTGAAAGTCTCGAACCATCTACTTCCTCCCTGGAATCGCACTCCTTCAAATCCCGTTTCCTGACGATCTGCTATTATTATTAGCTCGAACGGCTCCTTTCTAGACCCTATTTGTTGGTCTAGCGAAAGTCTGTTCTGTCCACGGTCCCCCAGATAATCTATCGGTGACCTATTGATTTCTAGCAACTAATACTCCTCGTAACTTAGTGCTTTTAATAGTTCATACGTTTCCTTGAAACAATGTCTAGAGTTTCCTTCTCCTTTCCGTTTATTTGGTTCTCGAATTCCTATCTTTCCAGAATACTTTGCGAACCTTATTCTGTCCGTCCCTACTCGGGTTCTTTAAAGTTGATAGAATGTTTATCTCGCTGTTACGGTACTTTAATACGTTATGATGCCTTCCTTCGGAGGGGAAGTAAAGCCGGCGGTCCCATGTCATAGATTTATGGCATGTTAAAGATCTTTCCACTAATTACACCTGTGTGAAACTAAATTGGATAGGTTAAGAATATAAACAACGCTCTTAGGTTGCTACGTTCGTTGCCAAGAGCCGACTGCGGTGGCGTCTAGTAGCTAGTTCTGAACTAGGCCTAGTAGTCGTTGACGGTGGCGTTTGGCGGCAAAAGTAGGAACTATTTGAAAATTCAAAGTTGCAGTCCCTACTTGAATTAAAAAACAGATACACACACTAATACAGTCATCACAATTAACACCGGTTATCAGACAGATTCTACACACACCCAAAGTACACGGGGCTACATGACCGCGTTGTCGCAGCCCCTAAACTAAGGAACCAACCAACCAATACTTTTGGTCGTTTAATTTAAGACCTATCGCCCTGGGCTCTAAGTTCGCAGCCTGCTTTGACTGTAACTACTGAATTTTTCACTGTAAACTTTGTACTGTCGGAACTAAATCCTGTAACTAGGATTTTCCTAATTCTCCACACGGCGATACTGTAATAATACTTCTTGGCTACTCCTTACGGATGCACGTTGGTTATCGATACCGCGACGCTCTTGGCTGTCGGATACTGTCTATACGATGTGATTTAGCGTTTCCCCTCAAGGAAAGCTTGTAGACTGTCTTCGGTGTGATGTAGCTTCACGTCCCCTGGACGGAATAATACTGCATTTACTGCTTATACTTGTTGTACGGCATGACCTCCCCTGAGGTTCATACGTTTGAATACGGCGTGATGTAGCTTCACGTCCCCTGGACGGAATAATACTGCATTTACTGCTTATACTTGTTGTACGATATGACCTCCCCTGAGGTTCATACGTTTGAATACGGCGTGATGTAGCTTCACGTCTCCTGGACGGAATAATACTGCATTCGATAATAGTGACACAATGTCACGCCCGCAGGCTGACAATAACTGCTTGTACTGATACAGCCGGACGCCCCCTCTCGGGCTCTCGGAATAACTGCATGATGTGTGATGCCGCAACGTCACGCCCCCTGGACGGACTAATACTGCATGATGATAGTGATGTAGCCTGACGCCCCCCTCGGGCTGTCGGAAACTGCATTCGATGTGTGATGCCGCAACGTCACGCCCCCTGGACGGACTAATACTGCATGATTGGTCTGGCTTGGCCTGGACTTTTATACTATTTAGTCACAAAAAGATAAAATCATAGGCCTTTTCGTGACCAACTTTTGAAATAATTGTCGCACAATTATAAAAATTATATCTCCAGAAAGCTCGTTTTCTAAACGTCAAATGACCTTACTGCACATGAAAATCGATCGTGCATTTCTGAGATATTAAATAATTTTTAGTCTTCAGCTGTGTGGGTGTTGCTGTTGATTTTTAAATTCCCCACTCCTCGGGTCTCAGTAAATCCCCGATGACGTATGCTACGTTTGCACTTCTCTCCTGGGCAATTATTAAAAGCTTTTTCTCTACACAAAAATCTCTAATCCGAAATGATTCACAATGCTATGTTTATTTACTTACTTTTATTCTTGCAAATGGGTTAAATTTAATTATTCTTCTTCTGGCACAGTTGCGCTGTTGCCGTTTTAATGCAAGGTAAGGGTGATTTCCGAAACGTGTTCTCTGTCATACGCCTGGAACTTTCCACTGCTTCTATTTATATTCGTGACCGGCTCCTTATCCATGAGTCAGGCATGATCTCATTTCCTGGCCACCTGGGTCTAACTTCTTGCACAACGTTAGGCTAGCATCCTTGCTTGAAATCTTTCTATGTTCCATTAAAGACTGTATATTTCTTTCCTTCCTTTTACAAATATACATGGATTCGACCCCTTTTGAGCCAATGGTACATGGGTTCAATACATATAACTATTATTGGCCATTTCGTCTGCCAACTTCACGAAATTCCCTCGTAAAAGTAAAAATAATTCACATAGTTATTTCAGTCACTAGAAAATTAAATGTAACTCCTCGACTAATCTAATTATTGT
The DNA here is from genome assembly GCA_946902985.2 of Meconema thalassinum. NCBI lineage: Eukaryota > Metazoa > Arthropoda > Insecta > Orthoptera > Tettigoniidae > Meconema > Meconema thalassinum. The sequence continues at coordinate 990,907,338 of OX336388.2, read as the reverse complement.
TGTCCGACTTTTTCGTGACGTGTGGCTTCCTGAGAGGCCGAGTGCAGGTCTTTCTAATCGACGCCAGTGGGCGACCTTCGCGTCGGGATGAGAGATGGAATGGATGAAGATGGATGAAACTGGGCAAAGATGTGGAAGGAAGCGGCCGTGGCCTATTAGAAGGTACCGTCCCAGCATTTACCTGGTGTTGAAAATGGGGAAACAACGGAAAACCATTTCAAGAACGGCCGATGGTGGGGCACGAACCCACGCGTGTACCGAGTCAACAGAGAGCCTGGCCCCATGACCTAACGCTGCGCCTTAGCGAGCGTAACCACTGCTGTCGGTGTTGCCCGAATGAAAAGCTTTTAATAATAGACGGCAAAGAAATATCCTACAAAGTCTCAAATGTTGTTCGAAGACTGGATCAACTGTCCGTGACTTCTGTAATGCTGTGACACTTTTAGTACAATGCAGAGTATCTGCCTGAGAAGATTTCAAACCATCGCCCAGAATTTATTGACTTGCAGATATGAAATATTAATACCATCCAATATCGAAATGGAATGCTATTAGAATTCTTGCCACCTCTCTCGGTGCTATTTCTATGATTTGTTCCAGCAAGAAAATAGCTTCCATGAGAAAGTGTCGGCTTCTATTAGTGATATCGGGATTTCTATTGAATTCCGTTCGGTTTACAATTTCCTCTATTATCCCAGCAGAATTTCTATCGGCCATGGAATGTGGGGAAAGGGGACTTGGGGTGGGAGGCAGATCAATACAAAGAGCCAAAGATTTCGCTTTATACAGCAGACGTAAACACCACCAGGTCAGGGGAGCAATACTCATGTACAAGGTGTTTACTAAAACTGAATTCTTACCCTACCATGCGCTATACTTACGTAGTTGAACTATGGAATTATTGTTGATTTAATTTTCAAAGACGCTGCGGAGGATATCTTGAACGTGAGTCTGCTGTTACAGGCTTCTTGCGTTCAGGCACTTTAATATGACAATCGACTGCACGAAAATGTCGAGGATGGAAACAAGAGCCTTAGAAACTAAACCATACTGTCAGCCGATGTTGGACGTTACATATTATTTACTATTCCTAAATTTTCAGTGAGTATCTCATTGTTTCTAAAACAGAGTTTATAGTGGCAGAGGAAGGAATTTGTTAGCCACCGGTGACTCGTTATATCTATGTTTTGTATAGTACATTCCTATTGGTTGGCCCAAGAGATCCATTATGTACATTCTGCTGCTCAAGCTTTCATATACGAGCAAAGAGAATGAAAAGGCATATTGTTTTAGACCTGATTTCAGCAAGGGTGAATATTACAACACGAAGTGATGGAAATAAACTGAGGAGAAAGGTACCATAAATACTTAGACTTACTGTACTTGTCTATTCATGAATGATATTCAGTGAAAGTGGCTTATAAATCAAAGGTCGAAGTGTTGAAACTGTATTTCGGCTATTTGTAAGACAAAACTTTAAAGAATTAGTCAGAAAACTTCATGAAGATTCTTCGTGAGATATGTAAAATATCAGTGTTTATTTTCGGAATTACAAACAAATGGACGTAGAGAACTTTAAACAACTCTCAACAGAATTCATTGTCACCGACATCGAACAATTATGACAAGGTTTGCTAATTAACTGGAAGAACGTGGAGACAGTAAGGTTGTAAACCGTAACTGCACCCAGCCCCGACGAGAGGGAGGGCAAGCGGGGTTTTAGCTTAGGGGCCTGGATTTTCTGAGGGGCCCGAGGCAGTAAAAGGACATAGAAAGAACATTTTTTTTTAAATTAATGTTTAAACTATTATGAAATTTTCTGATATGACTGTGTTCGGTGTAAACACAGCCAGTGAATAGTATCCAAAACATTAGAAAGAGAACATAATTGTTGATGTGTAACATCTTTCCACTCGGTCGCTGGATATTTTTTGTGGGGGTGATTATGGAAATGGGACGGACATGGGACGGAAACAATGATCACGCGCGGTGGCGAAGATTAGTACCACGACGTACTGTCGGCCATGTGGCTCTGTGTATATCGCACACGGTTTTCTTCAAGGTTTGGAGGCCCCATTAAAGATATTCCTACAATAAAGCATCTTCAAGTTGTCGTTCTTTGGTGTGAAAATATTCATTATATCATATTTGCTGAAAACAAAAATGATTTATTAAATCTTCATACTTTTGCTGTATTCTAATTTATTGTAAGCATTCGAGGTACTGTCGGCCAACATACATACCTTTGTGGAATGTACATCGCATTCAGTTTACTTCAATGTTTGGAGGCCCCATTAAAGATTCTTCTTTAATGTAAGCATTCGAGGTACTGTCGGCCAAAATACAGCCCTATGTGGAATGTACATCGAATACAGTTTACTTCAGGGTTTGGAGGCCCCATTAAAGATATTCCTACAATTAATCATTGGCACTGGAGTTTTACAAGTAGTTATTTCAATGACCAACAGAGTTCACTGTTAACAAGGGACTTACGCTCCCGGCAGACTCATAGTAGGAAAACATGTCACATGTTACACATCATATGCCACTCTGTAAGGCTCCTAATTTTTTTTCAAATAACCGTTGTGTTTTTCGTTTTTCTTCCGGGGAAAATACACAGTTGACAGAGTTTTCTATTTAATGCATAAGGTCCTAAATTTAAACCGCTCTTTATGGATCATAAAGATTCTAATTCAATCTCAGAAAAAAAGGAAAAAGACTCTTTACTTAATACATTTCTGAAAGAAGTATGGCTTATTCTTTTGGTGCTTGAACACCTTCGGATACAATGAAGATTAAATTTTAATGCACAGTGATCAAAATCTTAACGTAAACAACAATCAATGAGAGAAAGGTAGAAAAAGATAGTAGCTGAATAACTAAAAGCGAAGTAAAATTAATAATCATTTCTGGAAGCTAAATGCCCCAGAGCTTTTGGATGCTAGGGGGAGGGGGTAAATTTGCAACCTTAATACCGTGTTTCCAAAATTGTCACAGGTTGAATAAAATTGCAATGGCCCGGAAAAACCTATCCTGGGGCCCGTGATCGCTCTCTACGGCTCTGATTTCACCTTCAAAATCCACTATGTGCCAATGCCACTCATTTGCAGCCTTTCCTTTAAGACTGGTCACCCCTCCACTCTATTGTTTGTAAGTTTCTTGTCCCGCTAAACAAATTCTAAGTGTGAAGTATAATAGCCTACCCTACGTGGCACCACAGTGGTTGGTTCCTTAGTTTAGGGGCTGCGACAACACGGTCATGTAGCCCCGTTTACTTTGTGCGTGTGTGGAATCTGTCTGATGACCGGTGTTAATTGTGATGGCTGTATTAGTGTGTGTAATCTGTTTTAATTTAACTTAGGACTGCAGACAATAATTTCAAATAGTTCCTACTTTTGCTTCCAAATGCTACCGTCCACGACACCTAGCTCGCGCACTTGCATACTAGATGGCATCACAGTCAGAACGTGGCGGCGAACGTTGGAACTAATAGAGCGTTATCAATTCTAACCTACAAATTTTGACTTCACACAAGGGTAGTTAGTGGAAGGTTCCTTCTCATGCCATAAATCTATGACATGGGACCGCCGGCTTTTTTTCCCCTCTGAAGGAAGGCATATTGAGTGATTTGAACGCTCTAAAAAATCCGACGACTTCGGGCGGGTTTGAACCCGTGACTTTGGGCATAGAAGCTGAGTTTGCTACCAACTACGCCGCCGCCTGAACCACAGAGGAAAAACAAGCCTAAGTGAGTTGTACTGTCGGATCGTGTCTACACTTCGGGCTGGAGTAGGACCAGCCGTGAGGAAAAGAATGAAACATAGCAGATTCAGTGACGGTATAAAACTTGAGCCTCTCCAAGTTTATCCAATTAACTAGTAAACCTTGTTACTTACAGATTTCATGTCAAAAACATCAACTGACTTTGACATGAAGACTTCTGCTTTAATAGAAAAATTTCAGCTGCGTCAGCCCTGAGGCGTGCTGCTGTCTGTTTAATTTACCTGTCAACTTCCTTTGTCAACCTGAGGAATATTTACCTGTGGAAAAACCGACAGTGGTGACTACGCTCGCTAAAGCGCAGCGTTAGGTCAAGGGGCCAAGCTCTGTGCTGACTCAATAGACACGTGGGTAAGAGCCCCACCGTCGGCCGTCCTTGAAATGGTTTTCCGTGGCTTCCCATTTTCAACACCAGGCAAATGCTGAGCGGTACCATCTGACAGGCCACGGCCGCTTCCTCCCACATCCTTGCCTAGTTTCATTCATCTTCATCCATTCTTCATCTCTCATCCCGACGCGCAGGTCGCCCATGGGTGTTGACTACAAAGACCTGCACTTGGCTTCTCAGGAGGTCACACGAAAAAACAACCTGGGGAAAACAAAAAAATATCGTCATAATTAAATGTTGAATATAAGTTGCTGTTGTTTCATTTAAAGGGCATGAGCATTAGGGGTCATTTAGCCCCCCGTACTAAGGTGTGCGTGGAAGTTTGTCTGATAACCTGTGTTCTTGTGATGGCTGTATTAGTGTGTGTATTTGTAATTCTTGTGAGTATTGGTAAGGAGGCAGCCATGGCATTGCGTTCGGATCCATCCCGGTATTTGCTTTGAGTTGAAGTGAGGAAACACGGAAAACCTCCTCCAGGATGACTGAGGTGGGAATCGAACCCACTTCTTCTCTGTTTAGCCTCACAAGGCTGAGTGTACCCAGCCGTTAAATTTCTTGGCAAAGTCGGAGATCGAAAAGACATTTGTTAGAAGATGGTGCTAGGATACATAATTCCGCATTGTTAGAACTATAATAACAATAATAATAATAATAGCATCGTATGGCCTCAGTTGCCGGTTGCAAGCTTTGTTATTTGACACCCAGAGGACTGCTTGCATGTAGAATTTTATTGTTCCTTGGAACGCTATAAAATTCAAGGGGGTTAGATATCTAAGCTCCTTGACACTAAAGCTCTAGGAAGACCTTTTTGGTGCTGGCGGAAAATCCCGAGATTAATTTTGTCTTTATGAACACGGCCTACTGAATTCAAATGTGTTCTTTAACATGCCAACAACGTATGACATGCATGTCGTGGTTTTTGTCGTCTTTCAGAAATGGCAAACCTGCAACCTTGGGATTGGCAGTCCGACACGATAACTACTCACCCACCGTTGCACAGCGGGTCAAAATCGATATCTAGGACAAAATTATTTTTTTCATAATTAAAAAAATCAAAATGTATTACTTCTACAGCTTTCTCATATAATTGCCGCTCACTATTCTGGGATATAAACGCATCTTAGTGTAAATCTGTCACCACTGTTCGAGCAGTCTGAATTGGAGGGTGAATGTAAGTGGCTGTGGTTTGGTTGTCATTGTAGTTAGTGTGATGCTTTAAGATGGAACATGTAGCTGAAGGTATGATCTTTGTAACGTGTTTCAGTTATTAATGGGCGTAATTGTTACGTAATTTTAGCTATATTTGCATTATATAATATTTAACTATTATTTTTAAAATTATATTTTCACTTAGATTTTAAGTATGTCGCGTCACTCTGCGTCACTTTCTACTTAATGTTAAAATGTAGATACAGTCTTGTAGTATACGCCTGTTATACGTTTTTTTTGCATCATTTTGCAACTTACTTAGTTATTTTACGTTTTATAAGATGCCGCGCAACCAGTTCTCACACGTTTACAACTGTTTGAAGCACTGGATTCGACGATTATGCCAAAAGTGGAACTTTGTGACATTGTTAAAAGTAAATTAGGGGTAGAAAATTGTTCTGAAGAGATAACTGAATGCTCTATCCAACTCTTAGCCATATACAATTTCTTACATGTGTAGACGTAGCTTAAAAACGGTCTTAACTGATGTTTATTAAGAAGTAAACAAATTATATACGTTGCTTTCACTCTAAATTCATGAAACGTAAAAATAATTTTGTCCCCCTAGATTTCGATTTTGACCCTCTGTGCGTTGCAAGTACTTTTAGAACTAAATATGAACTTTAGTTTGCGATGGGTGTTTCTTCTACTGAGCCACACAATTGTCAATCACGGACGTTGAACATTTTACTGAATTGCGTGTCATTAGAACACTACTGTACTGTATGTGCACACAATCTCAGTGTAACTACGTAACAGACATCCCTCGTTTCGTTTACTCAAGAGTTGTGTCAACATGCGTCGCTTGATTACTATAAATGAAAGTGAGCTGTCACAAAGGGAGTGTTGCCAGCGGACAGAGGGGATGGGGAATCAATGGCGGCCAGTAACAATGTAATAGCTTGTTCTACACACAAGTCCGAGCTTCATGCACACGTTATTCATCCTTCCTGCTCATTGTTCTGTCTATAACACGTCCAGTATTCACAGAAATACCGCGTCATATAAAACAATGTTCAATGTGACACCTAAGTACGCTATAATGATAGTTTCCATCAACGAATCTGAGCATCTATACTGTGCCCGTTATCGGTGTACCTTTCAGGATGTTTTAGAGGCGAAATTTAAATGCCTTTCGGTCGGTCAACACGACTGTGCCCTATAGTAACGGGTGGTATTCCTTAAACCTAAAATAATATATATATTACATTAACTAATGAATGAATTATAACCTTCTTAGAAAAGTTTTGTTGGAGAACAAAATTTCGGTTGTTAACCTTTTCACTCCCAAGTATCTTTCCTGCTTATGCATGCCCCATCCCGGGATGGAGGTTGGGGTATCAAGGCAGGGGCGTATATAGAAAAATATTCGGGGAGGGGGGACTGACTATCCTGGAAAATTGTGAGTATTCTCAGGGGATTGTCACCGCAAAATACCCAGAAATATCAACCAATACCTTACAGCATATAACTTTGTGTAATTATTTTAGAAAAGATTCAAAGTTTACATAGCCTACAAATATTACTGGCGATACAAAAAAAGTTGTAAAATACAACACAACACACAAATAAAATTGTATACTTAATGAACTTTCTATTATGATCTATGGAGTATGAATGGAAAATATCTAAACAGTTGTCAATTTACTAAGCAGAAAGGTAAACAGTTTTTTTACATGTATTTTTCTAAAAACGTACTGTGGAATTCACAGCTTAACCTCACAAGGCTGGGTGCACCCAGTTCCCGCCCTCAGACTAGAATTAAAATTTCTTGGCAGAGCCGGGAATCGAATTCGGATTTCCGGGGCGGCAGCTAAGAATGCTACCCACTACACCACGAGTTAGTATAATTTCAATTTTAATATTGTTTATAACTTTGCCAATAAGTCAAGAATAGGGTACAACCAAATTTACCATTGTTTAACGCTCTTACCAAAGCAACACTTTCTTAATTTTTATTGGCTTTTTTTCGTAGGGGGGGGGGGGGGGCTCGAGCCCCCTCAGCACTCCCCTTATATACGCCCCTGTATCCAGGCAGAAAAGCAAGTGGTGAGTCCTTGAGGATAACGATAATGTGGTGATAAATGGGGGGCCTAACTACACTTATATTGATATTTTCTGATCCCATGGTCGAATTTTGACATGTGACATGTCGTAGGACTCGGGGTGACGCTCCCTTTCCTATGGATGACCTATTTCCACCCTATAATATAAAATTACCCTTACCCGGGGGTGAAATCGTGTTTTTTTTGTAAGCATGTGCACTTGGGGCTTTTGAAAGAGGGCGAAACTTTTAAAACATTATTTATGTTCGACCCTCACTATTGTGTCAGAGAACTGTATCATAATGATGGTCATTATAACACTGTTTTCCATTATGATACAGTTTCTCCAGCCAATCAGAGCTCGTTCATTGACCAATTAGGTAACGATGCCTTCGCGCATGTGCCCAAAATCCAACATGTCGGACATAAACACAACATCGAACTATAATAAATTACCGACATGGAATACGCACCGTCCATATGTTCGCGTAAATAAACTGGCGAATATGAGACAAGAAATAGCACTGTACCTTAGAATCACCAACACTAATTTCTACACAGCGCATTTTCTTGAAACAACTCCGGTGACAATATTACTGAGGGGCGGCAGATGTAAACATATGGCCTGCATATGGCATTGCAAGCAGACAGAGCGCATACGTCGGTCGGCCAGAGAGCTTGGAACATGGAGATATGCTACCTAGCGCACCACCCGATCACAAAATTCTAGTTACTGAACAGATATTTATGAATATTTATGTTAAAACTTGTAATAAAGTTATAATTATCGTCGAACATAAACAGTCGTATGTAACTCGCCTATAATGGTAATTAAGACACTCGTATGCAAATTATAAAACTCGCTAAAGCTCGTTTTATAAACATACTCGTGTCTTAATTATAGCCATTATAGGCTCGTTGCATAATGTACTATTATAGATGAGTTATTTTTTTTTAATATTAAAGAACACAAAACTATTAGGTCATCGGCTTTTTAGTATCCCGCTAACCAATAATCAGATTTTAACATATGGGGTGTCGTAGGACTCGGGGTGAACCCTCTTTTTCTATAAATGATTTATTTCCACTCCCAAATAAAAACTACCGTTACCTGGGGGTGAAATAGTGACTAACTCGCGACCGGAAGAGAGCGGGGCATTTGAAATACGAGTTAACTCGTGGTTGGGACAGCTTGGGAGTGAAAGGGTTAATACTGTACTCAGCAAAACTCAGTGAATTTTAATTCCTTGGCCGTGAAAGACAATATACCAACAACTTGGTTGTTGTTTGAGTCATCAGACGTTTGACTGGTTTCATGCAGCTTAATAATAGTAAATATATTGCTGCCGAATGGCCAGGAAATGTCTTGCAATTTTAGGTTACATAATTATTTACATTAGATCAAAAGAAAATTGTACTGTTCATTTGCTTGCATTTATGAGGTCATTAAGAGACCCTATCCAGCTTTTGAATTGCTTGAAGTGATCAAGTTCACACCTTTCGCCACATATTTTACACACGCATTGGTCATCTTATTGGTGATATTTAGTATTTACACACATTTTATGGTGGAAACCATGAATCGCGATCCCTACGATTGAGTACCTTTGCGATTGATTGGTGTTAGTCCATTGTCTATTTAACATGGCATCTGTTCCAAAAAATCCATTATCTATCTCTTTCTCCTTCAGTTGCCTTGTTTCTGTTACTTCTGTACAAGCGCGTGTACTTGGAGGGAATTCCTTGAGCCTTATATCCTCGAGGGAAAGTGTTTCTTTTGCTAGAATGTATGCCATTCTATTTAGCGCATATTTGCTTGCTCCAATGGCCCGTTTGATGAAGCGTGCTTTCACGTTTTCTAGCTTTTCTAAATTACTGGTTTTCAATTTATCCCATATGAGTTCAATCCCATATGTAGCGATGGGGGCGATTGTCGTTTCGAAGACAGTAACATGCAGCTAATCGTTTCATCTCTACGTAGCTACCACACCCTACATACGAGGAAATCTGTTTAACATATCTACCTTGGCCTACCTACTACAGCTCTTGTCCTCGACCCTTCCTCCCAAAACTAAATTTGCTATTCCTGGGTATCTTAGTATGTGTCCTTCCAACTTATCTCTTCTCTTCATTAGCAGTCGCCAGAAATATCTACCTCACCAACTCGACTTAATAGCTCGTCATTTGTTACTCTATCTACCCATCTGATCTCCAGATGCCTATATTCTCCTCTATTCTGCTGCACCAACAGTCCAGGTTTCACTTCCATGGAGCGCCACGTTCCAGACAAAGGATTTCAAAAGTGACTTTCAAATACCTAAATCTATGTTTGATGTCAACAGATTTCTTTTCAATAGAAATGCTTTCCTTGCCTGAGCCAATCTACTTTTTGATGTGTAACATCTTTCCACTCGGTTGCTGGATATTTTTGTGGGAGTGATTTTGAAAAATGGGATGGAAGTGTGTAAGACGCACTGCCAGTTGGATCCAGATGGCAGTGGTACCATGTAGAATGTTTATCACATACGGATTACTTTGTAACAGCAGAGTGTCAAGAAGGCAGTGCGAGAGTAGAAACATCAAGTAGGCAGTGAAGAAAGAATAGTCAGTCTCTGTTAACGTAACATAGTTACTGGCAAGAGAGTGATGTAACGGCAGAGTATCAAGAAGACAGTGCGAGAGTAGAAATATCAAGTAGGCAGTGAAGAAAAAATAGAGTCTTGGAATTGTCATGTATTATGAGAGTGTAAAAAATAAAAAGATTTGTTTGTGTGTTGATGAATGTCAAGGATAATAAAAACGGTAACAACTTCAAGGTAGGATAACTTGTCAGATGTTACACATAATATGCAAGTACTGTAAGGCTCGTATCATTTTTATATCCTCTTTGCTTCCTCTTTGCGTCCTAAGTAACAAACGTCTCATACTTCCTTTAGCTTTTCACCTGCCAATTTGACGCCAATAGGGGTTTCTGATTTATTTTGGCTGCATTCAATTATGTATTCAATGTATATAATATAAATTGCTACATTCTAACTTACATCAACACAAAGTATCATGACGAGCGTTTTCAGAGGTTTATAGAATGTTTTATTATTTCGATTCTACGATAATTAACAGTACAATTATTATTTATCGTATGGCTTTTAGTGCCGGGAGTGTCCGAGGACATGTTCGACTCGCCTGAGTCAGTGGCTGCTTCCAGCGGATACCACTAGGGTGAGCTACAAGTTCCGTTCAATTTCAAGTAGTTCCAACTTTCACTACCAGATATCAATGATCCCTAGTGGTGAACGTTGTAACTTCGATACAGCGTTCCGACGAAATCTAACCTAATAATTTAGCTTCACACAAGTTTAGTCTGTGAAAGGATTTTTACATGCCATAAATCTATGACATGGGACCGCCGGCTTTACTTCCCCTCCGAAGGAAGGCATGCTGAAGGATTTTAACGCTCTTAAGAAATCCGAAAGCAATGGCAAACTACCTCACTCCTCTTCTTGCCTAGAACGCCTCAAAATAGCGCTGCCTTGGGTTTTTGTTGGTATCTACTCACATAACGTAACGGCGGTACTTTTTGAGGATCCAACCAGCCCTCGGGCTGACTACCTAACAGACAGACAAGAAATCCGAAGGCTTCGGCCGGGTTTGAACCCGCTATCTTGGGCACAGCAGTTCAGCATGCTACCAACTACGCCACCGAAGCCGCTAACAGTGGAATGATAATAAAGAACAAAAACAACATTTTGGACGACTTTTGAAAAATTATACATTACGCTACTATATATTATTTAAATTCATAATAAATGTTGTTTGCTTTCAAGTAAAGTTAACCAATATTCTATTATTACACTGGAGAACTTTTTTTTTTGTGAGGTGTCTGGAATTTAAAAAAACATTCTGCGCATATTTGCACTGCCGATTCTAAAACTGCTGTCCGTTTTGATCTGTCAGCTCTATCTTTTTTTTAAGATATTAATAATTTTGTGACTACCGATATTGGTAGCTACGCTCGCTAAAGCGCAGGGCTACACCATGGCGCCTAGCTCTCTGCGGACTCGGTAGACGTGGATTCGAGACCCACCGTCTTGCGTCCTTGAAATGGTTTTCCATGGATTCCTATTTTTAACTCCAGGCAAATGCAGGGACGGTACCTTCTGACAGGCCACGGCCGCTTCCTTCCACATCCTTGCCTAGTTTCATTCATCTTCATTCATTTCATCTCTCATTAACTCCTCTCATGAGGTTGGTGTAAGGAAGGGCATCTGGCCGTAAAAACCATCCGCCACATAGAATTTCATCGCATCTCATCACCGAACTCGTTGGAAATGGGAATAATAAGGGGTAGACATACAGTACATTGATAATTTTGTGATTCATTCCGGTAACTCTAATAGTCTTGTTGAGCTTCATGCTATTCCTGAGAGAATTTCGCCTAGTTATTTCATTAAGTTCTTTTTCAGAGAGATAAGGGTTCGGCGTTAGCTGTATGGGCGGTTCATACTCAGTAGGTGTCAATATTGTAGGGTTCTGAGTAAGCGGTAAAAATTTTAGGTTTGCGACATATCCTTTCAGATGACATGTTCGACTGGTACTCGGCAATACCAGGAGATTTATTGACTGAAATGACCGGCCCCGTGGTGAATTGGTTAACTCGCTAGGATATGGCCCAATGGATCACGGGGTTGAATCCCGGCCGGGCAATCGGGATTTTCATCTCCTGGAGTTGACTCCTCTGGCCTGGGGACTCGGTGTATGTGACGTCTTAATCATCAATTCATAATTCGGACGCGCAGATCGCCCATGGGCGTTCACTAGCAATACCTGCACTTGGCCTCCCAGGAGGCTACACAACAAAATTAATTCACTGTGATTCAAAGTAACAGCCGTTAAAATTTCAGGTCTCATCTAATTTTACATGCCCAAGGTCGCGGGTTCAAACCCGGCTGAAGTCGTCGGCTTTTTAAGAGCGTTAAAAATCCCTCAGTATGCCTTCCTTCGGAGGGGAAGTAAAGCCGGCGGTCCCATGTAATAGATTTATGGCATGATAAAGTACCTTCCACTAATTACACTTGTGTGATGCTAAATTATAGGTTAGAATTGACTGACGCTCTTAGGTTCCAACGTTCGTCGCCAGGAGCCGACTGCGGTGGCATCTTGTAACCAAGTTCAACTAGTCGGTCGCTGATGGTGGCATTTGGTAGGAAGAAGTTGGAACTACTTGAAAATCGAATGTCTGCAGTCCTTATTTGAATTAAAAAGAGATAACACATACAAATACAGTCATCACAATTTACACCGGTTATCAGACAGATACTAAACACTCTCAAAGTACACGGGGCTACATGACCGCAGCCCCTAAAGCCTAAACTGAGGAACAAACCACCTAATTTTGCTAGCAAAATTTTAAGAGCAACAAATTTATAACGAGCATTTGGAGAACCAACACTTTGAGTAAGATTCTGCTGGTCATTTTCTGACACTGGAGCGCGTAACTAAATTTCTAGGTTATTTGGTTAGAAACGCTGTATCAAGTTCCACCGTTCGTCGCTAGGCGTCAGTGACAGTGGCTTCTCTGGTAGACAAAGTTGGAACTACGTGATATTGAACTTGATGGTGAACTTTCGGGCGTTCGATTATGATACCCTGCTGTGGCCATTGGCTGCAATTCAAATATAATTAATACTTTTCTGGTAATTTATTACAGTAATTTAGAAATTAGGATTACGGAAGAACAGTGCTGTGGAAGATGGGATACGCCTATGATGGCGGACTATTGGTGGAGTCTTCATCGAGAATGTGCAGAAATATCACATCATATAAAATCACAGAAACATGGATTCAACGATATGCCACATTGAAGGTGTCAAACGTATGTTGCTCTCTTTCTGCTAGGCATTACATCATAGTAAACGATAAATGGATAATAATAATAATAATATCGTATGGCCTCGGAGGCCGGGTAAAAGCTTTGCTATTTGCGCTCGGAAGGTAGCTTGCATATCGAATTTTGTTGTTCCTTGAAGAGCTATGAAAGTCAAGGAGGTTATATAGGCCTATCTAAGCTCCTTGAAACTATAGCGCCTTCTAGTAGAGAAAGGAGGAACTTTTTGTGTTGGCGGAAAATCCCGAGATTAATTAATTTAGCCATTATGAACACGGCCTACTGAATTCAAATGGGTTCTTTAACATGCCAACATCGTATGACATGCGTGTCGTGATTTTTTCCGCCTTTCAAAAGTCCCTTTCAATGGCGAGGAGCAAACCTGCTAGCTTGGGGTTGGTAGACCTACATGATAACCACTCACCCTCCGTGGCAAGCTAATCAATAATGACTAACTACAAATTTAACAAATTTGTATCATACGTGTTATCTTAATGAAGAACTGGTGTTTATTTGTCAATGATTTAGGCTTAATTGAATAATCTAATGTGCCATATTGTGAGAAGGAGAGCTGATATACAAAAAAATAAAACCATTTTCAGATTCTACGACCCAAGAACATCCCAAAAAGGGACTAACATTTTAGACGCCTTAAATCATGTTCCCTAGTGTTACTACTTAGTTCAAGAAAATAATAGCTATAGTTAACGCCAGTATATAAAGCTCCAAGAACTGTAGTTCGTCAATACAGTCGTTTACTGTTAACAATGGCACTAGGCTAAGCCACTGATTCATCAAAGAAAAGAAAACAGTATTACATCAACTATTCTTAAAGGAAGGTAATGTAAATATGTTTCAATAAAGCCAGTTAACCTAGCCAAATCCGTTAAGTTACACTGTGTAACTACAATGGGGCGACTACCTCTTGGTGTAGCCACTATCAATCTTGGCTGGAGGGTAGGGTTCGAATCCCGGCTCTGCCAAGAAATTGTATTTCTAATCTGAGGGCTGGAACTGGGCACACTCTGCCTCGTGAGGGAAATTTGAAGAAAGGAAGAATTGAGGGAGGGATCACAGTCATCTTGGAAGTCGTTTTTCTTGGTTTCCCCTTTTACTTGAGGCAAATACCAGGATGGTTCCTAACTTAAGGCGGCCACTGCCACCTTCTTCCCAGTCATCACCTGAATTACAAATACACACACTAATACAGCCATCACAGTAACACAGGTTATAAGTCAAATTCCACAAAAAAGCAATTACATGGGATGTCGAAAAGTTCCTAAGAATCACGCAACAACATACAATGGCACAGTGCAGCAAGTTCCAAGATTGTACGTTTGAAATTTTGCGCTGACTGTCAGCATCCTGAGTTTGGTTTCCAGACGGGTTCTTCTACAGTCTCTTCATGATAAGGCTGGAATGATACCTCATTTTAAATCCCGGGACACATACTCAGATCCAAGACCCTAACACTGTAATTCAATTACACTACTGCTATCAACGAAATAACATAAGTGATCAAATACAATGCGCACTGAATTAGAATGAGTGATAACCAACGATGCACAGTACCAAGCTCCTAATTGAAACAATTTCATCCAAGTGAGCTGTAGCATTACCTCCATCTCAGAGGGTGGGCATCATTTGCCTTGTATTGAATTCTGTTTCAATAGCATACTGATTGAGAAGAGGCAGCTCATTATGGCAGAAATCGATACTCAACGCGGGGATAATCCCTCTATATTTCTGAACATCAGCCTGTCATTTGCACTCCATATTTCCGGTTCGACTACAAATGATAATTTGAATACCCATTCCATATTCAGAATAAATTCTCAATAGAGTGATTTTGTAATTCCAAGTGTTCTTTTCAGCGAGCAGGTCATCCTGCATTGTAAATGTCACCAATGTACCGGGTGCCTTACTTAACATTTGCCAGTTGCCTTTCTTCTGGGGTTTCTAAGGATATTTTAAATATTTTTTTAATGTGCAATTGAAATAAAGACGTTCTATCTGCTACGTCATGAAACAACTGTTTAAAACGAAAGATCAAACTTACCAGGGGGCTTAAGAAATGTCTCGGAAACGGTCGGTTCTAGAGTCTTACAGTAAAATGTTGTATTCAGTGTTCCACTTAGTAGACTATTGTTTCTCGCACTGAGGAGCGTAAAATAAGATACACAAGGTAATTTATTTACATATTTTAGCCTAAGTCGAGTTCCAAAGGGTCGAAATCAGAAGAGTACAGTATATCATATTGCAAAAGGAGAAAAAGTCCTATATGGTTTTCTTGAGTTGGATGTAATCTTTATTCAACTTTATCTCATCTGAGATTACTGAATGACAAAGTATGTTGTTGCATAAAGTATTCCAAACAAGCAGGTAAATTTCACATTTGAATAAAAATAATATGTAATCTCCTAGACATGATCACAAATCACCGTACATTCATTCATTATGGTTATGGAACCTTTCAGTGACGTGGTGATGATACCGGGCAGCAAATGTATAACATAAGCCTAATCAAACACTTTTTACATTGAAGACTACCAGACAGGCACCACTAGATTTATATTTTTCTTTACATCGTTATGCCCTACTCAGGAGCACGATTGTTACTTAGCTGCTGTGTTGGCCTTCTTTTCCTCTCAAATTCTCTTCATCCTCTCGCTGACCTTCTTCCTTCGTTTTTCTGTCCAAGTTATACTGGCTCTGGTGTTGGTTTTGTCCCCAAATTGGTGATTGTCGATTTTGGTTCTGAATTTACATTTGTCCCGTACAATGTCTTCTGAGATGTTGATTTCCTGGAGATCTGAATCAATTTCACGAAGACAACAATCTTGGTGTTTAATGAAAAGGCCAGGTTGAGAATTGCTTTAGTTAGTCTGTTATTGTTCATAATAATAATGTGTCCATAAAATTTCAATAGTTTTTTCCAAAAAGTAAAAGTGTGTGAGATTTTATTCAGAATGACGATATATTTACTAGGATGATTTTTTCCTCCATATTCCCTCTACACAAACTGAGCCACCTTAAAATTTTCAATTTTTGTTTCTATATGAATTTGGTTAAATATCCGCCACCAATGATTAAGGTTTCCGATGCACATAACGCTTCAGGTTTGATTTTAGTTTTAAAGTGTCTAAGTTTTGTTTTCTGAGATATTGATTTTTATTCTATCTGTTTCAAGTGATCCTGTAAGCTTTCTGTAATTTGAAAATTTGTTGCTCTATTTGATTTCTATATTATTATTATTATTATTTTATTATTGTTATTATTATTATCTTTATGTTATCATCTGGTACAATTCAGCTTACAAGATACTGATTTCACAATCAAGTATTATGTAAATATTACTGAGATAAAATAGCCTAATAATATGGCAAGTATCCAGCACCACTGCCATCTGTATTTTAGCAATGGGTGTTCATTTGCAATTACTCCAGAGCCATTACCAACGCCATTGGAACCCCTCCTGTAGAGAGATCACAGCTTAAAAAATTCTCTCGCACTTTAGTCCCCATAATTTTCTTATTTCATCTGATAACTGTGAATACTTGCTTGTTATTTTGAGCATGGGTAGTTTTCACATTTTGGCTAAGTTGAACAGCAACATCTGTCAAGTAGGCATTTTGGTTTCTTTTATAGTGATAATCAATATCGGATCGATTGGCTAAGATTTTCTGGACGGTTGAAATAGTTCTATCCCAATATTTCTATGATACTCATTTCCAAGCTCGTTGGCAGGCTGGAAATTGTAGTCCGCAACCAGAAATCCACACTTTGCAGCAAGCTCTTGATGTAAGATGCCTGTTGGCATACTGTATACCAGAGGTCCTCAATGTGTGGGGCGCGCCCCGTAAGGGGGTACAGAGAGTGATAAAGGAGGGCGCCGGCTCTGAATGAAATATTTATATTTCATATTCTAAAACGAATATTGCTATCCTCATAACCATGAATCTATCATAGACAGGAAGCTCCCACGACCATTCAAGTCTTATAAACTCGTACTTTTGCTGTCTTATTTCACAAGAACTGACCAGCAGTATTGATTTAAAAGCAACACAGGTGACAGCTAAAGAGCTAATGAGTGAAATAAACAAATGTGCTCAATTCCAATAACTGCACATGCAGCAGGTTTTCTTTATATAAGCATGGAGAAATAGTTAACTTTCAACACCTTGGAGTAATACAAATACATGATTTTTTTTTTGAAAAGTTGTTGAACTCAGATGTGTTCTAACAATAGTAAATTTATTATTATTATTATTATTATTAGTGTAACTGATAACTTCAGTAATTAGACAGAAGCAAATACTGTAGATCTTGTGATCCTTCTTTTTTTTGTGTGTGTGAAAAAGTATATGAGAACTGCTAACAAGGGATGTATCAGGTAAGACAGGTCGAAGCCTATCTTGAAACTGTGTGGACGCAATCGTTGTACTATAAGAGAACAACGTGCGGAAAATCAGCCGCCAGACTGAACGGCAAGGCTCCGAAATCGTACCTGACATCCTGGTACGCAGGCATGATGGCTGGAGGAGCTGGACATCCCTGAGGTACTCGAAGTTGTCGCATCGGAGCGTATATGCAGGGCAGTCAGGGCTGTCCCTGCCAACATGTACGGTACTCGCTACTTCCCATTGATTTATATATGAGTTTCGGCACATGACTTCAGAGCGTTGCAGTCCAATCTGGCAGCTTTTTTTTCTTTTTTATCGTGTGGCCTACTGAGAGGCCAAGTGCAGGTCTTTCTAGGCGACGCCCGTGGGCGATCTGCGCGTCGGGATTAGAGATGGAATGGATGAAGATGAATGAAACTGGACAAGGATATGGAAGGTAGCGGCCGTGGCCTGTCAGAAGGTACCGTCCCAGCATTTGCCTGGTGTTCAATATGGGGGAAACCACGGAAAACCCTTTCAAGGACGGACGACAGTGGAGCTCGAGCCCACGCGTCTACCGAGTCAGCAGAGAGCTTGGCCCTATGACCTAACGGTGCGCTTTAGCCAGCTGAGCCACTGCTGTCGGTTGTTTACCTCACTTCAACTCCAGGCAAATGGCATGGTTCCTAACTTAAGGCCACAGCTGCCTCCTCCCCAAACCTATACCAATTTAAAAATACCCACACGAGTACAGCCATCACCATAACAAAGGTTATCACAAAAATTATGCACACACGCACCCTTAAAACACGGGGCTCTATTTCCACAATGTCGCAGTTCTTAAAATGAGCGACAACAGCAACAAAGATCAATGACCCATCGATCGCCTTCTTTCCTTGGTAGTGTGGTGCGATCGATTATTATTAGTATTATTACTATTAGGGCCATCTAGGACCGAATTAAATCTTGTCACACTTGGCTTTCTTTTGCGCCAAAAATTCCTTCATCCTTCGGGAAGGGGACTGCTTCCGTTCCTCTGTCCAAGGGGCACCATGTCTTCTCTTTGGAGGCAAGACTCGGTCAAGCCCGTTCATCACTACCTTTTTTTCGGAAGAGATCCCTGTCCAATGCGTCGTCAAGATTGATTTGGAGCATTTGGAAGGCTTCTTTGGTGTTTCCAAACCAGAACATCGTGGTTTTGTGGTTGGAATAAAGTAAATGAAGGATCTTCTTTGTCAATCCGTTTATTATTATTATTATTATTATTATTATTATTATTATTATTATTATTATTATTATTCATTCAATTTCGCTAATCGGCCAACTAGGGAACACGATAAGCCTCATTTTACATTCTGGCATTTGTTCATTTTTCGCTTGATCCACATTGCCTTCATGAGCTCACTGTGTTTAGCACGACGTTCCTCTGTCCATTTCGCACCAGTTGTCCGTTTTTCGTCCCGGAATGTCCCAAACGTCTTGATGGTTGCTCTATAAAGATTTCGGTCTTGTGCATCTTCTGCTCGTATCCCCATTTCTTTCAGATCTTTCTGGACGTTAACATACCATGGCATTGTCGTTTTTGGTTTTGAGTCGAATATACTGAAGATACGTTTCGTCCATCGGGAATCGATCATCCGTCGCATATGACCGTAGAAGCAAACTCTGCGTTTTCGCATTGTGTCTGTGATCTTCTCTATCCTCGAGTAAATTTCTTGCCTGGATTTCTGATGTAGATGCCATTTTTGTAGTCTGGGCCAAGTATGATGTGTAGGATCTTTCTTTCTTTCGTTCTTTTCTCTCTAACTTCGCGAGCAAACATTTCTCGGATAGGATAAGGCATTCAGATGCATATAGCGGTATTGGTTTGATGACAGTGTTGTAGTGACGAATTTTTGTGTTCATAGAAAAGCACTTTTTGTTATATATGTTGCGGGTGGTTTGAAAAGCGACTTCCATTTTCTTGATTCTTGCTTCTATGGCTTCCTTGTCAAGGCCATTTTTCTGGATCCATTCCCCAAGATATTTAAATTTATTAACACGGTTTAACGTTCCATATTTGGTGTTTAGTTGTGCTGTATCATCCTTGATGTTTGACATTACTTCTGTCTTTTGAAAGGAAATTTGTAATCATGTTTGTTCTGCTACTTCCTTCAATATATTGACCTGTTCTGTTGCACTTTCGAAATCTTCTGTCATCAGGGCTGTATCATCAGCGAATGCTAAGCAATCTATTTCCACTCCGTTTTTCTTCGTCCCGATCCTTGAAGGTTTGTAAAGGCCTCCTTCTTTTAACTTCTGTCGCCAATTCTGTATTACCTTTTCAAGCACGCAGTTGAACAACAGAGGTGACAGGCTATCTCCCTGTCGAACACCTGTCTTGATTTCAAAGGGTTCAGAGATACATCCTTGGAATTTGACTTTGGATGTGGTATTAATTAGGGTTGCCCTTATTATCGCCCTTATTATCGACTCCCATTTCTGCAAGTATGTTAATCAACACATCACGGTCTATGCAGTCGTATGCTTTCTTAAAGTCTACAAATGTCGATACATACGTTCGACCTCTCAACACATTGTACCTAATTATGGTTTTTAGGTTAAAGATTTGTTCTGCAGTCGATCGGCCTTTCCTAAAACCCCCTTGGTATTCTCCGAGTTTGTGTTCAACTTGCTGTTCCAGTCTTTCAAGGATGGAAAGTGACAGGATCTTGTAAGCTACTGACAGAAGAGAAATACCACGGTAGTTGTTCACATCTCTTATATTTCCTTTCTTGTGTAAAGGATGGATCAAAGCTATCTTCCAGTCCTCTGGGAGTTGTTCTGTCTCCCATATATCTACAATGGTTTGGTGTAGGATGTCAATTGCTTCTTCTGGGGCATGATTCCATTATTATTATTATTATTATTATTATTATTATTATTATTATGTGCAAGCAAGTGAAAGGGTTATTAGCATATTGGGCCTTGGTCAGAAGGATCCCGAATTCGTGTTCCAGTCAGACCTTGGGATTCTAACCTCCTGTGTTTCTTTAATTTTCCAAATTGATTGTGAAGTCATCAACTTCATCCCGACACGCAGTTCACCCTCGGAATTCAACACTAAGACCTGCACCGGGTCTCTCCAGATTGTATTGTACTCGGAGTTTTTTTCTATCGCAAGGGGAGTTCGCTACGATTGTTGGTCTGGTTGGTGAACAGAGCTGAAATAAGCTCTGAACAGACTGTTGATGCGCCATGGAAAGAGAATGATATATGAGCCTTGCATTCCTCACTTGTCAAGTAGATATAACATTAGCGACTGGAAGGTCGTTGGTCTCCTCATATTCCCGTGGCTCATGATCTCTAGATTAACGGTCACGTTAAACTACAAGCTTCCTTCCTTCCTTGCTTTTGGTCTCCTCATAGGAGCTCAGACAGATGTTGCTGTCTTTTATAGAAGAGTATAAATCACTAGTGGCTATTTCAAAATACATTTGATTCTCCCTTTTGAAATACTTTTTTACATAATGCGCAGTCAAATTATTGTTTTTAATCATTTAATTAATTAGTTAATTTAATTATTCATTCAGGGGATTTGTGTCATCCTGGTCATTCAGCCCCCTCGTACTTTGGTGAGTGTAGGATTTGTCTGATAGCCTGTATTGTTGTAGTGCATGTAGAAGTGTGTGTACTTGTAACATAGGCAACAATTGGGATGGAGGCGACCGTGGCCTAAAGTAAGAATCACCCCGAAATTTGCCTGGAGTAGAAATAGTAAATCACTTTCAGGATGGCCGATGTGGGAATCAAACCCCGCTTATTCTCAGTTTTACCTTACAATGCTGAGTGCACCCCATTCCAATCCTCAGGACATAATTCAATTTCTAGGCAGATCCGGGAATCGAACCCTGGCCGACATGGTGACAACCAAGAATGCTATCCACTACGCAACAAGGCGGGCAAGAGTTGGGATGCAAGGAGCTATGAAAATTCTTAAAGATTTGATTTAATCATGATTTCATATATATATTTTGTCCGCTCTGTTTGGTATTTCAATTTCCTGCTTCCCACTTCATACTAGAATTTGAAGAGCTCATGTGATAAATATATTGAATTGTAGTTTACTTTGTTTCTTATGAGGACTTTAAATCTAGTAACAGATTTCCCAAGAGTGATGGAAGAAGTCCCACCCTCCTCTTTGTAGAAACTTTTGAAGTTTGTACGGTGGCCCGGTTATACTTGAATTTGGATGTCAGTGCATTTCAAAAGGCACTGGTTCGCTGCCATCCGTTGTTACGTGGTTCACGAAATCACTCTCACAAGTTACACTACTACGGTAGAACAGTTGCTCAAGTTTGGATAAGTATTATGTATGTAAGGGGGCGTCTACATTAGAGCTGGTAATACGCGTTAATCGATTATACGAGTAATGTTCTCAAACATTCACCTAAGTCAACGTGCTATACGTTGCTTCAATCGTGAAAGAGAAGAGAATATTGAAGCATAATAGTAACAAGTAGTTCCGTGAAGAACTATACAGCCTATTTTCATACAACCTACTTATGTTAATTGCACTATCAAGATACAAAATTTCAGTTTGATTGCTGTAATAGATTCGTTGATAACGCCATGTTGGACTTTTATATATGTAGGTCTTACAGTTATGTACTGTTACATGAAGATTATTGTGTACGTGTAGTATTCAAACTTCAATCGCATGATTAGGGTACAAGAATCAAAAACCAGATTTAAAAATTTCGCACAGCTGCCATCTTGTGGTTATGGAAACAATTGATATAAATTAGATGCTTGTGGATTGGCATTTATATAAGGATTTACTGTACCAAGTGTCACTGCACTCGGATGGTTAAATTACGAGAGAATATTTATAATTCGCGTCACCGCCATGTTGAATTTGTGATCACCAGGTTATTGAAAGTCATATAGGTGAAATTATGTTCATAGCCGCTATGAACATAAAGCAATTCAGTTTGATTGCTGAAATACGTAGATTCGCAGATATTGAGAACCGTGTAAATATTTCGGATGGTCGCCATGTTGGATTCTTATATGTATAGGCCATAGAGTCATGTACCATTAAAGGAAAATTATTGCATAGGTTCTTTATTCAAACTTTCACTTCGATCGCATGATTACGTCACAAGAAATAAAAACTTAATTTTAAAATTCGCACAGCCGCCATCTTGAGGTTATGTAAACAATTGAACTAAATTACATACCAGTGCATTACAGTGTGTATAAACATTTCCTGTACCAAGTTTAATTACGTTTGGATTATTATAACGCGAGAAAAGTCTATTTAAAACTTTCAAATTCGCTTGGCCGCCATGTAGTTAACCGGTTTTTGAAAGTCTCATAGATGAACTTCCAGCAGTACCCTTTATCTCTGTACAAAATTTCAGGGTGGTGTCGGTAATAGTTTCAGAGATATAGAATGCCGGTGAAATATTTCGCACAGCCGCCATATTATGGTTATGTAAACAATTGAACGAAGCTAGATGTCGGTGCATTACAATGTGTATAAACATATACTGTACCAAGTTTCATTGCGTTTGGTTGGTTAAATCACGAGAAACATCTATTTAAAAGTCGCAAATACGCTTGGCCGCCATGCTGGTTTTGTAGTTAACAGTTTTTTCAAAAGTTACATAGGTGAACTTTTAGTAGTTACTTTTATCGCCGTAAAAAATTCCAGGGTGATATCGGTAATAGTTTCGGAGATATCGAATGTAGGTGAAATATTTCGCACAGCCGCCATTTTGGAGTGGTGAGACGTACCAAACTTTAAAGGACACAGTTAGGGTCGTCAGGAATAGTGCTATGAACTTACAGAGTTTTATTTCAATCGCTCTAGCCGTTTAGAAGTTATTATGGGGGGACACAAACACACACACACGAATCTCACACACACGCACACACACACACGGACAAAAGGTGATCTCATAAGCCTATTTCTTTTTTTGTAAATTAAAATAGGCTAAAAATTGCAATTTTTGGTTGTTCCACACTGTCCAGTGCCCTTAAAATTGAAATTGGTTAAAGTAAATTCTGTATTTCTCCATGAATAGAGTAGCAATTCTGTCGGAACAATTCGAAATGTTCTCTAAAACTTTGTGGGTATTTATCCCTTAAGAGATGCATAGTTATCAAATATACACTCAGGTCTCGTTTGTCCGAAACCCGAAAAACTTAACTTCTGGATTAACCAAATCGAAAAAGTAAAAAATCATGTTGTTATTTTATTTGAGGGTCTGTACTTTAAGATTACAATCGTAATATATGTTAGTTTGCCGTTTCAAAACCACCTTTTTAATATTTATTTTTTTTGCGGCAAATAAGCTTAGTATTTGTCGTATGCTCGCTTTATTGCAGAAAAAGAATGCTTCCGGATCGTCCGAAATTTGGATTCACGAATGACCCTCGTTCCCATCAAGTTCGGATAATCCGGAATTCAGTGCTCTCAGATCCATGTTTGTTGTTTGTTACGAATTTCCGTGAAAACGTCTGGTGTGAATAGCATGAAAATTCACCTCTACAATACAGCTTTGTTATAAACTATTTATATAGTCAAGTCCTAAACGATGAGGGGATTGATAGGAAGCCCTTAAGCGTCTTCTTTTAAATGAGTTGTTTAAATAAATGAATGGATCAGAATGTCCTATAAATTATGAAAATGTTAAGGTAAATAATTTTTCGTGAACAATCCTTCGACGAGGTAAAAAATTACATATTTTGACTCATCAGCTTGAGAATTTCTGTAACTCCTCAATGAGTTAATAAGAATTTGCCGAAAGACTGGACGTGGGTACAAAGTAGCCTATATCATATAAAATAGTAAATAAATAAGTATATAAGTGATCAGAAATAAGTAATTACCCCATTATTATCGGGTGAGTTAGCCGTGGTCGTTACGGCGTGGCTGTAGGCGCTCCAATCCGCGGGGCGAGTAGGTTCAAATCCCCCCGTGGCAGCCTTGAAGATGATCTTCTGTGGTTTCCCAGCTTCCTTCCAGGCAAATTCCGGGGTTGGTCCCCAACTATAAGCCACAGCCGCTACCTTCCAATTCCTCGTCCTTATATTCAAACTTTCCTCCCCAGACAACACTTCACACACGGCGGTACTATCTTGTAGCTCACCCCATGGGTGTCCACATAGAAGCAGCAACAAACTCAGACGAGCCGAACATGTCGTCGTACACTCTTGACACTAAAGGCCATACGCAAAAAAAAAAAAAAAGGATTATTTATTTATCGTATGGCTCATACAAACATTATCAGTAAAATATATGCAAGGTGAGGCATTTAAAATTGTTATTCGTAATATTTGTAATAATACAATTCAGATTAGAAATCAGTTTCAATAAAAGTTGTTCACCTCGAAGATCCATTGACAATAAGCTCGACCCCCTTGCACCACCCCCGGGGGCGGGAGGGAGGGTAACTTTGAAATCTTAAATAGGAATCCCTATTTTTATTCTAGATTTGGATTCTCCATGAAAACATATGTAACAATTGTATATAACATTTGTTTCGTTTCATGATAGATGGCGCTGTAACGGCAAAAGTGAAAATGATTTGAAAATTGTTGAAAAATGGTAATATCTCAAAAAATTACACATCTGATTAGGAAAATCAAAGTTTTTTTCAATATTTTTGAAAATGCTATCATGTGATACCGTCAAACCTCCCGCAAAGCAATCTTAGACTACTTATAGCGTTACCCAGGAACAATGACGTGGACGTAGTAGTAATTTGTTCCCTCGGGGTGCTTGTTTTTGGTGAGTCCCCTTGTCTCTCACTATCTCGGGGTGCTTGATTTCTGTGAGTCCCCTTGACTCTCACTGTCTTGGGGTGCTTGATTACTGTTAGTCCCTAGCCTCTATCTTGGTGTGCTTGATTACTGTTAGTCCCTTGCCCCTATCTCGGTGTGCTTGATTACTGGGAGTCCCCTTGCCTCTCTCTATCTCGGGTGCTTGATTACTGTGAGTCCCCTTGCCTATCACTATCTCGGGATGCTTGGTTATAAGGAGATTGCCGATTACAACGTCATCTATCATGAAACGAATATAATGTTTCATACAAAAGTTACATATTTTTTTCAGGGAGAATCCAAATCAGCAATAAAAATAGGGGTTCCTATTTAAGATTTCAAAGTCACCTCCTTCCGTCCCCGAGGGTGGTGCAGGGGCGTCAAAATTTATGTTAATGGATGTCCCCCTTCGAGGTGAACAACTTTTAGTGCAACTTATTTTTAATCCGATTGGTATTCTTCCAAATATTTCGAAAAACAGTTTTAAATGCATCATCCTGTGTATACATATTTACAGAAGAGAAACAATTTGAGCTTCACAACTGAATATCCAGATTTTCAATCTAGCGTTCAGCATCTGAAGTTGCCAAAATGAAGTCCGCTTCATCACAGTGATAAGCTCGAATCTTGCATTCTCAGACAATGTGATGAATAGTCTGGTGTGGAGCTCCGCAGTCACAGTCTGGATTTGGTAGCTTTTTCCACTTGTGAAGAGCGTCTCTGCACCTACCATGTCCTGTTCTGATTCTGTTCAGGGCAGTCCAGGTCTTGCGAGATAGGTCGAATCCACTTGGAAATCTGGAACCTGAGAAGAAGATATGCAGGCGCATATCTGTTGCCGCTTCCCACCGACCTTTTCATTCATCAAGAGATTTAAAATCCTTAGCATCCATGTCAGCAGCATCACGCAGAGTAGGATGGCGTGATTTTAGTCTTTTGAGATTCAAATGTGGCAGGTCATTATACACGGGTAGACTAGGATTCCTGGAGATTTTGTGGAATTCCTTCATAAGGGCATTAGATCAGCGTAGATTAGGTGGCATTATACCGGTTAGCAGTGGAAGCCAATGAACTGGAGTAGATGTGATTGCCCCAGATATGGTGCGCAATGTGGTATTAAGTTGAGTGTCAACAAGCCTTGTGTGATGTCTGTTAAACGGGTGCACATTACTCAGCACTTGAATACACCAAACCCAAGGCTGAAGATCACAAGGTGGTTGCTGAAGATCCCCTGGTAGTACCACACTGTTTATGGAGGATGTTGTTTCGAGTTCTCAACTTTTGTGCTAAGTTCAGGAGGTGTTGTTTGAAGGATAGTGAACGGTCTAAGATGACGCCAAGGTAATTTGGGTTCCAATTATGACGAAGAACTCTGCCTCCGAAAAGTACATTCAGTTTCACGCTCGCCAAACGATTATTTAAATGGAAGCAAGACACTTCTGTTTTACTCACACTGGGTTGAAGTCTCCAGATTTGGAAGTAATTTTCCAGTCAAGACTAGTCTTTGGTAAGAATCTTTTCAGTCCTCTCCATTGCCTGATCTTGTACGGCTAGAGCCAAGTCGTCGGCATAGTAGAATTTTCTGGATGAAGTGTCAGGAAGGTCAGAGAGGTATAGGTTGAACAATAATGGTGAGAGAACTGATCCATGAGGCAATCCATTGTTTAGCTTCCTCTCCTTGCTTATCTTGTCTCCAGTGATTACTTGGAACTTCTGATCATTTAACATGTTGTTAACCAGTGTAGCCATCGTTTTGCAGGGTATGATACAAAGAAATTTGTAGATAAGGCCTTCCCTCCACACAGTGTCAAAGGCAGCAGTAAGACCAACAAATGCTACAAATGTTTTCAGCTCCATTTGATATCCTGCCTCTATGAAGGATTTAAGGGACAATACTTGGTGTCAGCAGCTACGCCCTAGTCTGAAGCCAGCCTGTACAACTGGAATATGCTCTAGGATTGCGCTACTTTTTCTGGTATATATCAATCTTTCAAAAGTTTGTAGCAGCAGCTAAGAATGGCGATGGGCCTATAGCTTTCCACCTTGTTGCTGGGTTTGCCAGGTTTCAGAATAGAAATTATCTTCGCCTTCATGAACTCCAATGGAAGTTGACCAGTCAGCAGGATGTCAGTGAAGAACTCTGCCAGCCTTTTCTTTGCATATCCTCTCATATGAATCAGGAATTCTGGATGGATGCCATAGAAACCTGGTGACTTGAAATGTTTGAGGTCCTTCAGTCCCAAATCAATGACCAAAACTGTGAAGGGTCGTGCATATTCAGATGAGGGAGATGTCGTCTTTCTCAGGTCATGAAGATGCCGTCTAATGTGTTTGGTATGTTTCTTGATGTGGTAATGATGTGGGAAGCAATTTGGTCAGGTGTTACTTCTGAAGGATTTCTGCATACTGGCTTACTTCCTCCCAATCATCTCAAAAGGCTCCATGCTTCCCTGCTTGAGTGGGTAAAGTCCATACTTTCAACTGCTTCTGTCCATTTCTGCCTCCAAGCTAAGTCCAGGCTGGTCAAAAGTTCTGTAGCTATCTCTGGGTCACCACTTTGCTGGAAGTGTTGATACAGTGTTTCACTTTCATCGTTCCATCCTGGGATATAATCATGCCAGTATCCTCTTGGCATACACTTTTTAGCCGTAGCAGTTTCAGCACCGATGAAGCGATGGTAGTTCTTATGAGATGGAGCGATCCAGCGAATGCACTTATCCAGTTCCGTTGAAAATTCCGCCCGGTCAGCCTTCTGGAAGTTCCATCGAGCTTGTGGAGTTGATCGTATGACAGGGACCATGCAACCTTTTTGTATTATTACAGGTCTGTGCTGGCTGTGGAGGAAGGCATCTCTTACTTTTCTTGTGGCATTGATGGGAAAGCCTCTTCCATTACAGGTAACAAAACATAAGTCAGGGTTTGAATCCTTGCCCCAAGCAGCTGACCTGAAAGTACCTTGATCTTTGGCATCGAACACGAGATGAAGATTGTTCTATTCGGCCCATTATACAAGCATGCTTCCATTTTCATTATTGTCAGAGTACTTCCAAAATTCATGGTGATTATTGAAGTCTCCTTCATAAATTGCAGGATGTTCTGCAGATTGTAAGGCAACATTGGGCCAGGGTGTCTTGGGTGGCTTATAAACATTTGTGATAGTGATATAATGCACTTGTATGATAACTGTATGTAAATCTTCCTTCACATTAAGAGAAATTAGTTAAGCCTCGTTTAAGTTGCTTCGAACATACGTAGCAATTCCATAATTATACCTCGTGATAAGTTGCACCAAGTGCAGTATGTCCAGGAATTTGACCTCTGCTTCGGAATGTTTCTTCGCTGGAAACATGAGTTTCCTGAATGGCGACAATATCGATGTTGTTGTCCAGCAGGAATTTCGACTTTGCCTTGCTAATGCTTTCGACATTCAGTTGAAGGAGTCTGACCACAAATTAATACGTGTATTTTTTTCAGAAGTGTTTGATTGGTTGGTTCCTCGGTTTTGGGGCTGCGACAACGCGGTCATGTAGCCCCGTGTATTTTGGGAGTGTGTAGAATCTGTCTGATTACCGGTGTTCATTGTGATGACTGTATTAGTGTGTGTTATCTGTTTTCAATTCGAGGACTGCAGACATTGACTTTTTTATAGTAGTTCCTACTTTTGCCGCCAAACGCAACTGTCAACGACTACTAGTTCAAAACTTGATTACCAGATGCCACCGCAGTCGGCTCCTGGCGACGAACGTCAGAACCTAAGAGCGTTTGTCGAATGTTTAACCTATATATAATTTAGCTTCAAACAGGTGTAATTAGTGGAAGGTTCTTTAACATGTCATAAATCTATGACATGGGACCGCCGGATTTACTTCCCCTCCATAGAAAGGCATACTGAAGGATTTTAACGCTCTTAAAAATCCGACGACTTCGTCCGGGTTTGAAACCGTGATTCTGGGCATAGAAGCTCAGCATGCTACCAACTACGACACCGAGGCCGCCTTCAGGAGTGTTTATTTCCTTATTTTTGGCCTACTTTCGATTTCTGCAAGAAATGAAAGGAGATTTATGAGATCTAGACAGGTCCCAACAATTGTGTGTCTGTCTGTCTGTGTGTGTGTGTGTGTGTGTGCATGTGCGTGTGTATGTCTGCCCCCACCCCTATCAATTGAAACATGATGAAAACAAATTGAACGAAATTTGATACAGAGGTAGCACTAGCAAAGGGCACCTCAGTGTCAAGTTTTATATTGCTAACATCTTTACCAAAACGTAATGATTGCCACTCAAATGGTCCAAACTTAACATTAAATTATGACCAAACTAATCATCGGATCTTTACGAAATTTGATTTTAAAAAAACATACCTTCATATGAGACGGGACCTCTGCCCAAATTACAAGGTCATCAGCGGTACCATTTAAGTATGGTGGCCATGTGAATTATGCAAGCATTATAATCATTAGCTTAGGACCCACCAATTCCGATTATTGAGCCGAGAGGTGTTTAAGATATCCTAAAGTACGTGACCCATTATTTATTATGATTTTATACAGTATTATAATATTACTCTTTATCAGTGACTTAAAAGAGCTGAGCCGTCGGTGTCACATGACAAGATGGTAGCTGACCTCCTGCGTCTGTCCGATATTTCAGTAGTTTGAGTATGTTACATGCGACATAGCCTACTGATAGAAACAATATAAACTTTGTATGAAATTATTTATAACGAAGATGCACTGCAGTGAAGAAATCGTTTATTTCAAGACATTATTTGCTAACACGTTGTATCTAAGCCGGTTAATAACACTGAGATCATATGGACATGTTTGGCTCTGTGCTAGCACGTTAATCTCCCACGTAAGCGGCTGCGGTTTGAAACCTACTAGAGTTTTCTTTTCTTTCTTTACTTGAATTCTTTTACAAATAATATAGATTAGTTCTTTCCACAGATACTAAATAAAATTATATTTAGCTCAAAGGAGAGGCTAATGCATACTCTCGTTTATCAATAATGAGAGTAACAGCATCGCACATAAACAGAAGACAAAAGAAAATGCAGAATAGAAGAACAAGATACACGTTGTCATCAACCACAGCCTTCTCAATGCCTCTGTACATTGCTGTCCTCTTGCGGGTTACGTGGGTAATTGTTCCAAAACATTCCGCTTTGTAAATCCTTGGCCTCCTAAATATTGTAATTTTATAATAGTTCAACTTCTAGCCATGACCACGCTCCTATTACCTCTAAACACTGCCAGCTGGATCGCATCCCTCCTGGTTGCTTTAAACTGCCTGCACAGTTTCAACAGTCAGAGGCGTACAAGGTATATATTAATTCACTGCTGGGTTGCAGCACCAACCCACTGTGATGGTCGTGGATTTTTAAAGGGGAAGATACCTGAAACGAAGGATTCAAGTTTGGAGGCTTAGTGTCGAGATTAACGGACGTGAATGCATTACAATAAGTTAGTAGTTTTGTTATTTAATCATCGTAAAGTACTGTATATAATATTGAATTAGACACATACTTACTGGCTAATTATCAATATAAAGGAAAACAAAAATACATGGTGGTGGAGGTGATTGTTTTAGGGGCGAGGACAAAGAGTTATAACTTAAGTATACCCATACATTTAGGAGAAAGTAGGTTATATGTTCTTTGCCGAACATCAGTCATTGACCGATTGAAGAGATGCAACTAACAGTTTGTATAAGCAACACTGAAAAAATGGATTCAAAACTATACAATTCTCTCTCTATTTAACCTATGAGAAATAATTACTCACTAGCTTGCCACGGTGGGTGAGTGGATATCGTGTCAGTCTACTAACCCCAAGATTGCAGGTTCACTCCTGGCCGTGGTAAGTGTTTTTTGAAAGGCAGCAAAAGAACGACACGCATGTCATACGATGTTGGCATGTCAAAGATCCATTCGAATTCAGCAGGCCGTGTTCATAATAGCAAAATTAATCTCGGGATTTTCCGCCAACACAAAGTTCTTCATTTCTCTACTAGAAAGCGCTATAGTGTTCAAGGAGCTTAGATATCTAACCTCTTTGACTTTCATAGTGAATCAAGGAACAACGAAATTCGACATGCAATCTACCCTCTGGGTGTAAAATTACAAGCTTGCACCCGAGGCCATACGATATTATTATTATTAATTATTATTCACTGCTCAACCAATGCATTGTCTACCGTCATCAATATTGTATGCTGACTTCGACTCCCGGTCAATGCATGTGAGATTTTCGAAGTGAAATGTCATGTCCTGTGGTTCGGATTCCATGTAAAAAGGAGGTCTCGTGGCTCATGATCGCATGATTAACGGTCACGTAAACCTAAAAGCTTCCTTCCTTCATTCCTTCCACTTCCCTGTATGCTGACGCTGCTATAGAGGAGCGGGACCTCTTATCCCAAAATAAACTTGATGGTCTCATTCAAAGCGTGCCCCCTCCGTGTGCGGGAAGGACAACTAGACTGGTACTGATCATCATGAGATACTGATTTTCAATGTTTTTGTTTTCAAAAGAGACGCTTAGAAGTGAGTTCACTTTGTTCATGTACCATTTCATTCTGGCGGCTTCGGTGGCGTAGTTGGTAGCATCCTGAGCTTCTATGCCCAAGGTCATGGGTTCAAACCTGGCCAAAGTCGTCATAGATTTATGGCATCTAAAAGAACCTTATACTAACTAAATTTTTGTGAAGCAAAATTTGTAGGTTAGGTTTGATTAATGCACATAAGTTCAACGTTCGGCACTGGTTGCGATGGCATCTAGTAGTACCATAGCCAAGTTCACAGCTAGGTGTCGTGGACGGTAGCATTTGGTAGCGAAAGTAAGAACTACATGAAATTATCGTCTGCAGTCCTCACTTGAATTAAAAACAGATAACACTTACTAATACAGTCATCACAGTTAACAACGGTTATCAGACAGATTCTACACACTCCCAAAGTATACGAGGCTGCATGACAGCGATGTCACAGCTCCTAATCTAAGGAACCAACCAACCGTTTCATTGGTATCTAACCACGATAGTTATTGCTTTCAGAAGGACTGATGTTTAGTTTGTTAATTAACAAACCTCAATGGGTTTACTTTAAGAAGTCATTGTGGTAAAATCTATGCTATTCCAAACTTTTGTTGAGCAGTGTATTTAGATGACCTTCTCTGCTTGAAAATAATTCTTCCCAACTACTTTGTTTCCAAGCACGTTTTAATTTGTATCTGGAGAAAATGTCTGTGCAATGAAATTAAGTTTGTTTTCAAATTATATGAATGTGAGAGTTTTTTTTTTTTCAAAATAGATATAGTCATGCATCATTTATGCTGGTTTCATTCAGATTAATTACATTGATTTAAACATGGAGAATAATGTAATGGCATACAGTACATTGTAAGTATAATGGATTTGGATTTAGTGAGCACATTTATTTGTTACTAGGCTTCCATGGTCAATGTATTTATTTATATTTAGTTCCTTTCAACTGGTAAAACATGAAAACATGCCATTAATCAAGTTTCAGACTCATCAATATTAGCTTCAATACTGAATATATATGTCCAAATTTAGTATATTATACTGGTATCAATCCATACAAGGATATAAATATCATTTGATTGCAATTAGTAAAGGGTATCTATTATGAATTACTATGTAATTCTATCGCTAATACGAAATCTAATGATAGGTATTACGGGACGTAACAGCTGCTATTATTGTCATTCATTTAAGGTGCTTGTGTACATTTTGGTCAACAGCCCCGTGTAGTTAGGTGTGTGTTCAACATGCCTGATAATCTGTATTCCTGTGATGACTGTAGTAATCCCTCCCTATATCATTCTGCATAAGTCCCATTCCAGTTTTGTACCGAAAATAAGGTCCCTTTAACACCAACCTACACATATGTGGTACCTACAGGTTCAGCACAACCCAAATAAAAATAAAAAGTTCTAGTGTGTACAACTTAATTTGTATGTGAACTTTTCATCTTATTTTATTTTAAAGCATAATTTTGTCAGGATATCCATTTCACTTTATCATGTTAAACTATTAAACTATCAACGCTGATGAAGATATTATTGTCATATTGAAAGATATACGTTCAAAATATTTTATTAAAT
The DNA here is from genome assembly GCA_946902985.2 of Meconema thalassinum. Taxonomy (NCBI): domain Eukaryota; kingdom Metazoa; phylum Arthropoda; class Insecta; order Orthoptera; family Tettigoniidae; genus Meconema; species Meconema thalassinum. The sequence goes on along the minus strand of OX336388.2, from coordinate 990,873,715 downwards.
ATCATTTCCTAGAATTGACAAGGTGAATTACACAATTACATATTGATAAACCCACCAAACCGTTGGAATCCTTCTAAAATTCCCCACATTTTACGTTGAAATGTGAATCGATCCCAGGATTTTTGGGACTGGAGAGACAATACGTATCCAGAGACCACAGAATGTGGAGGTTAATTAATTGATTTTTAGACAGCTGTTATTTGCTTTATATTTTTGAATGCATTGAATTTTTCCTCATTAGTATCAAGTACTTTGGTCTGTATTCCCTAAAGAGATAGATATGAATCTTGAATGTTCTGCCACGCTTATTACTTTTCTCCATCAGCATCTGTCATCCGCAACATTTTAATAAATCACTCCTTTAATCTGTAACAGCATTATGTTCCTCTCTTGCCTAACAGAGAAACTTAATAATGGGGTCATTAATTCACATATAACAACATTTTTCATCGCATTTGCCTGTCACACCACCAAGAATTCAGACTTCTTTTAGAATGTTCAATCTGGCACAAAGTTTTTCATCACCACACCACTTTTATTCTGCTTTTGATACACCCATTCATCTGATCTTCCCTCTTGGCGTGGTCTGGCGTGGCGTGGCATGTCATGGCATCACTGAGATTATTCTCGCAGACAAATTTCAATAAATCTGCGTCTATCTTTCATTCTTGTTGGCAGGCTGCCAGGGGTGTTATACCTTGTGCTGGCGTCCTGACGCTGCGTGGGTAGTGACGCCCGCAGACGTTTAATTGATGCTACGGTGAGCAGTTGGCCTGATGTGCAATATAGTAAAGCTGGAGATAGGTAGCATAGAATCGTTCGGTTACACTAGTGCTAAGAGTTATTCAGTGCTGAAATAAAGCGAAGAATATGATTTATCTATTGCTTGATTAAATTAAAGATCATTATTATTTATATGAAAAATATTACACAGACGCGTCATTGATAACCAGAAAATTCCCTTTAAAAATTTCAACTATGCCTGGCCGCCATGTTGGCTGTTTCTTTTATCGTATTTCTTAAGGACACATATCGACGGTGTTAATGCAATACCTCACGCCTGACATTGCTCATCGTTCCATTATATGCCTACTTTTCACATTTTGTAAAAAATATGAAAACGTAGTCTTATGAGATAACCCCGTCTGGTGTGAGTCTGTCTGTCCGTCTGTCTGTCCATGTGTCTGTGTGTATCCCCCTATCAATTCCTAAACGACTGCGGCTATCAAAACCAAATTTGGTATGAGTAAATATCTATATCTGAATATCACACGTCCAAATTTGGAAATGATGTCCGTGCTACCAACTGCTGAAAAATTACAATTTAAATATGAGCTCTATATTGGATATCATAAAGAAATTATGAATGCGGACTATTCCAAATTTGGCACACACGTAGATAATGACATTCGAAATTAATTTTCAGGAGTCCATACATGGCAGTACTGCCAACATGATTCCAAGCTGGCTGATAGTTCCAATCTTTAAATGCATGTAACTTCTGTAGTCTACTATCAATTGGATTCCAACCATATTGCGTATGTGTTATGTGTACCACAGCAGATATTACCAAGCATATTCTTAAGAGCAACCAGGGCTGCCAACTGTTAATAAGTACCCTCTTATTTCTTTATCCTAATACCATTATAACAAAAAGCATGCAAGTCAACAGCTTGAAACTTTGCACAGATATCGTCCCTGGCCTGCATTTATTTGGAGTAACTAATGTACGCCAGTGCTGCCAACATGATTCTAAGCCTGTTGATAGGTCCAATTTTAAATGCATGTAACTTCTTTACTAACAAATCGATTTCAACCAAATTTCGTATGGGCTTTGTGTACCATAACATATATGATTTTGCGTACTTATATAAGCAACCATGGATTCCAACTGTTAATAAATGCTCTCTCTATTATTTTACCCTATCATCAATATATCAGAAAGTATGCAAGCCAGTAATTCTAAACTTCGCATACGTACATTACCTGACATTCCAGATGAATTTAGAGTAACTAATAAACTTCAGTGCTGCCAACATGATTCTAAGCCTGCTGATAGTTCCAATTTTAAAATACATGTAACTTCTATACTAACAAATGGATTTCAACCAAATTTCGTGGTCCGTTATTTTCCACATCACTATGCGTATTCTTAAGAGCCGGAAGGGCTGCCAACTGTTAGTAAATGCTCTTTTTATCCTAATATCAATATATGAGAAAGTGTGCAAGCCAACAGCTTTAAACTTTGCACACGTATGGTACCTGACATTCTAGATTAATTTGCAGTAACTAAAATACTTCAGTGTTGCCAACATGATTCTAAGCCTGCTGATAGGTCCAATTTTTAAATACATATAACTTCTATACTATCGAATGGATTTCATTCATAATTGGCACAATGATAGATCATAATATTTCATATTAATTCTGAGCCCCACTGAATCCCTAGTTTTAGATCTCTATTCACTCTGCTCATTACACTGTCCAACACAAGTTGGAAAAGTGTCGGAGAAAGAATGCAACCTTGTCGAACTCCAGATATCACGTCTATAGGTTCGGTGAGATCGCCATTATGCAAAACTTGACATCTATAGCCTTCATACATTTCCTTTATAGGATTTAGAATTTCCCTTGGTATACCATATTCCTTTAGTGTTTGCCACATAACTCGTCTATTAACAGATTCCAGGTCCTTCTCAAAATCAATAAAAGTCAAGTATAGAGTGTTTTGCCATTCTGTACTTTGCTCCAAGATGATTCTCAAAGTATTAATGAGATCAACACAACTGCGACTCTTGCGAAAACCGTCCTGTTCCTTTCTAAGACGTATTTCAACTGAATCCTTTCCCGGGTCTAAAAATGATCCTTGTAAGCACTTTGATAGGTACCGGCAGCAACATAATCCCTCTCCAATTATCACATTTCGTAAAATCCCCCCTTTTTTAGAATTTTTAGAATCAAGCCGTTCTTCCATTCCACTGGTAGCTTCTCCTCATTCCAGATCTTCTCGAATAGTAGGTGTAGCAATTTTGCCGAAGTGCCAATGTCTACTTTACATATTTCTGGTGTAAAAGTAGACTTATGAGATCGATCTGGGCAAATGCCTGTCAGTCTCTCTGTCCTTCTGTCTGTCTGTCTGTCTGTGTGTGTGCCCCCCCCCCTATCAACTCCTAAACGGCTGCGGCATTCGAATCCAAATTTGGTATGAATATCTCAAGCCCATATTCGAAAATGATGTCAGTGCTACCAACTGCTGAAAAACCGGAATTGAAATTTGAGCTCCATGTTGGATATCTTGGAAGGTATACATGCGAGCTATTCCAAAATTGGCACACATATAGACAATAATATTTCAGTTTAAATTCAAGGAGGCCATGCATGGCAGTGTTGCTAAAATGATTCTAAGCCTGGTTATAGGTCCATATTTTAAATAACTTCTACACTATCAATTGGATTTCAATCAAATTTCGTATGTGCTATGTGTACATACACAGATATGACTGAGCGTATTCTTAAGACACCAGGGCTGCCAACTGTTAATAAATGCTCTCTCTCTATTTTCTTATCCAAATACCAATATATCAGAAAGTATGCAAGCCGACAGCTTTAAACTATGCACGTGTATAGTACCTGACATTTTAGATTAATTAGGAGTAACTTATGTACGTAAATGCTACCAACATGATTCTAAGCCTGCTGATAAGACCAATTTTTAAACACATGTAATTTCTATCCTCTCAATTGGATTTCAACCAACCTTCGTATATGCTATGTGTACTATAACAGATATGACTATGCTTATTCTTAAGAGCAACCAGAGCTGCCAACTGTTAATAAATACAGTCTCTATTTTTACCCTAATATTAATATATCAGAAAGTATGTAAACCAACAGCTGTAAAATTTGCACTCGTATAGTACCTGACATTCTAGATTAATTTGGAGAAACTAATATACGTCAGTGCTGCCAACATGACTCTACGCTTGTTGATAGGTCAAATTTTAAAATACATGTAACTTCTATACTAACAAATGGATTTCATCCAAAATTGGCTCAACAAGAGATCATTTTATTTCAGATTATTTCTGACCAACACATGCATGACATTGTTGCCAACATGATTTTACGCGCGCTGATAGATCTAATGTCTAACTGCATGTAACGTCCATGCTATCCATTGGACTTGAACAAAATATTGTATTCTGTACCTTAAGAGATTGAACTAAGAATATATTCAGTCACCTGGGCTGCCAACCGTAGTGCTCTATTAGGCTGCATTATACCAGGTATATTTCGAACTAATTAGAAATTTCGATATTCTTCTTTTTCTTCAAGTGCCTCGTCCTCCAAGAACATTGGCGATCAGTAGCATGATCTGCTGTTTGTCCATTGCTGTTCTAAACAGTGACACTGTATTATGTCCAAACCACTTGCTTAAGTTCTTTAGCCAGGATATTCGTCTGCGTCCTGGACCCATAATGCCATCAATCTTCCCTTGGATAATTAATTGCAGGAGGTGGTATTTTTTGTTGCGCATAAAATGACCAAAGTATTCTAGTTTTCTCCTATTGATGATACTGAGAATGTCCAAGTCTTTGTTCATAGGCCGCAGTACTTCCACATTTGTGACTTTAGCTGTCCATGATATCCTTAAAATCCTGCGATACGTCCACATTTCAAATTCTGTCAGTTTCTTTTTTAGAACCTCGGTATTACGAACTTAATTTCGTCATTATTCTAGATAGTTCGTTACAGATTGGCATGAATCTTAAATTTTAAGGAAAGTAGGCTCTTTAGTTCGTCACGGATTTTCTTGTTATCTGCTTCAAGGCCTTTTCTGTTTCTGTACATGTTGGGTGGTGTAGCTTTATTCTATGGTCACTATCTACACGCTTGACTAGTTGGTTTACCATCTGTTCTGAATCTTTACTGAGCACCTCATAGAAATGCTTCTTCCATCTTCGAAGCTGTTGTTCTTGGGTTGTCAGTAGTTCACCTCTCCTTCTTCTAACATGCTTATTCCTGACAAGACATCTCGATAGTTATATAAATAATTCATGCTTTTGGGCTAATGCCGTGTGTATTTTTAATTTAAACCATACGTTTCGGAGAAACCTTGCCTCCTTTTTCAATGGAAATAAACAGTGTGGCCAAAGAAAGTATATCAATGAGATTACAAAAATCTCATTGATATACTCATTGATATACAATCAGACATCCATTCCTTCTTAGAATAATTATAGAATCCAAGTACCTTTTCACTAACCTCCAAGTACACTTCCTTAATGTTTTTCCATGCCAATGAATTCAACATTTAAGTACAATTCTTGTGCATATTCTACAGCAGACTATAATCTTGATTCTAAATCTACAGCAAAACATTCAAAGTGATTTCTTTGTTCGATATATATCACTCAAATTCCTCACACCCAAATACACGGGGCTATATGACCACGATGTCGCAGCCCCTAAAATAAGGAAAAGCAACCTATTTGTATGTACGTTGGGTTCATTTTAGTGTGTAGAGGCATAAAGAAAATAATGTAAGCTTTAAATTCATTGTACTGTAGAGAAGTATATTTCCGTTTAGTTATGCACTCCTACAATACAAGGTTCATTTCCCTAGATTTTACACAGGAAAATGAACCTAACGTGAATTGTTCTATTGGTCAGTACATCCACATACGGTTGCAAGGCGTGACCAATCATAAGGAAAATATTAGAGAAAAGAACAGAATCGTCAGATACGATGTATTGCATTGACACCATCGATAGGCTATGTGCAATCGACAGGAAAGTAAAAAATAATATTTCGAAATCACGTGGCTGCCATTTTGATTTTGTGCTTATCTGGTTCTTAACGCAATTATTTAATAACCCTCTATCACCATACACAAATCAGTAGAATTCCTTTAATAGTTTCGGAGTAGTGTTCAAATATATCAGGGGACTTCCATGTTGGATTGGCTTAAACGTAACCCGCAGAGTAATTTACCAGGAGATAAAGAATATGACGGTGGTTAATTATACAAATTAACATGGATATGTTTTTGGGTCAAGAGAAAGATTGCATGATATAAAATGTGTGCGGTTTACTGCACAAATTGCCCATAAGCGGGTGCGCAGATACTACCCGCATCGCATTCCTGCCCCTGTTAGGCGAGAACCAGGAGCGCATATAATTATAACACTTCGATAATGTCTTCATTTGCGCAATTTTAGAGTAACTTGCTCAGTGCGAACATATCGTCCGCTGAACGCATGAGACGATTGTTGTTCTGAATTTGTACTTGTCCCCGCAACTTCATTGCAAAATTAACTAACTTCATGTGTCAACAACATTATAAAGAAACTGTTTTACAGACCTATCCTAATGAGAATTGTAAACACATGATCACCCGTAATATAATCTTGCTAGAAATAGAAAGAAAGAAGCAGGAGACGGACCCAAGACACCTCCTATTTGGAAGTGAACATCAACTACCAAGATTGAAATCAAGAAAAAGTTTCCTCCAGACGACACAACCAATTCTGACACCACCTGCAAACCGTCGGAAACAACTCTGGCGTAGCTCATCATCAGAGAAATATTGGGACAACCCCAAAGAAGAACTTGCTGCAGGTCATCACCTCCCATACGAGACATGGAAGGTCCTTAATAGACTGAGGACTGGAGTATCTCGGTGTAAGGTGAACATGAAGAAATGGGGATTCATCTCAGAGGACGAACTATGTGAGTGTGGTGAACATCAAGACCACCAGCACCTTCTCAACTGCAGGAAACTATCAGAACTTGTCTCCATGGACGATCTGGTAGCCGCCAGTGATAAAGCAGTTCGTGCAGCGGAATTCTGGGCATCACGTGGAATATAAAGATGCACATATACTTTGTAATCTTTGTTATATATATTTATAATATGTTATGTTCTGGACGCGTTTAAATAAATAAAATCTTGCTAGAAAGGTTAACAAGTTTTCCTCATCTAGATCTGAAAACGTTGCGCATGAATTGGTGTTCCTCAGTGTAGCGGAAAAGCTTTAACCCTTTTATTAAACATTTGTTCTTATAATTTATTATATTTTTAAATTTATCCCTGGCATAGGGTTCGAAAATTTTTCTTCTATAATTTTGCACTACTGCCATCTAGAATTTTCCTCAGTGTTTGGCTCTTAAAACAAAAATAACTAACTAATTAACTATTTTCTTGTATTGCTGGATGTAATATTGATTATTCTTAATAATAAATAAATAAAATTAAAAAAATATATCTAGAATTTTTTGAGAAGAAGCAGTTGCCCCAAAAGAGGTCGGTGCGTTATCTCGACCTAATACCATCAAAACAGTATTTAGTATAACATGGATATGATAGACTTCGGATGCACTTCTTAGTAACGTAAACGAATTAGTTCATCTGTGAATTCCATGGACAGAAACCCGACACGGATATGTGGAAGTTACCATGGCTTCAAGTTTTTGTCATCCATGCCAATATATTCTAGTTTTGTATAGACATCTATATTTTGCTCTAAGATCATCTTACTTACTATTATTGACAGTTAAAACGCCTATCTATTGCTAGATAATACGAACTCATAGTGTTGGACAAAAAGAACCGGAAGCTATTAAACGTCGTTCATTTTCTTTTCTTTTAGCGTCTCCGAATGGCATTTTAAATGTTAAAAAAATATTACCAAAATACAATTTTTGCGTAAACAAAAAATTGAAAGTTCCTAAATTCAAATTACTTTGAAAGTGTTATTTTATGTTCACAGGAAATCTAGTCATATATGGTTACTCGACAAGGAAAGTAGCCTATCAGATAAGGCAGGTTGAAACCTATCTTAAATCTTTGTGGACGCAATCGTTGTACTATAAGAGGACAACGTGCGGAAAATCAGCCTCTAAATTTAACTGCAAGGCTCTGAAATCCTACCTGACATCCTGGTACGCAAGCATGACAAATGGCGGAGTTGGACATCCCTGCGGCACTCATTATTGCTGTTGCTTGTTATTGTTGGACGCAGTGCTACACAACTCAGCTGACTGGAGCGTGCGGCTGCTTCCCACCATCCTTGAGTGCCTGGGCCGTCAGGACTGTCGCTTTCTACATGTACGGTACTCCCTACTTCCCATTGATTTATATGAGAGATTCGTCACATAATTTCGGAGCCTTGCCGTTCAGTCTGGCGGCTGATTTTCTACACGTTGTCCCCTTATAGTACAACGATTGCGTCCACAAAGTTTCAAGATAGGTTTCGACCTGCATTACCTGATACTTCCCTTGTAAACAACAAAGTCCTCAAAATGGACCATTACTATAAATTACATTAAATTTTGCTACATAGCAATACTACAGTGAGAACTTTCCCTATAGATTGAAGCTTTGCCTGCGCCATGTGACGTGTAAAACGTGCCTTGAGTTAACGCCAGTTGACTAGCATCTAACATTACACAACAGTGCGTCGGGAAGCCCTGAACGTGGCCATAGCTTCATTATATTCCCAGCTTAGTTGAGAGAGTTGAGACTTGTCAAGTACTGTATCCCGTGAACATGGTTTGGTATTGAACAAAACAACGAATTTTCCTAGTGGAAACATAACTTCTCAAGAAGAAGTCTTCCAGTAAATTTGTTCATACGTTTCAGCACCGTGCGATTTTTAGCCAATTTACATTTATGAAAAAATAGGCTTATGAGATCACCGTTTGTCCGTGTGTGTGTCTGTGCGTATGTGTGTCTGTGTGTCTGTGTGTGTCCCTCCCCCGCAATAACATCTAAACGGCTGGAGCGATTTCAATGAAACTCGGTAAGGCCATAGCATTATTTGGCCGACCCCGACTCTGCCCTTTAAAGATTGTTACGTCACACCAATCCAACACGGCGGCTGTACGAAATATTTCACCGTCATTCTATATCTCCGAAACTATTACCGACATCACCCTACAATTTTGTACGGATAAAGGGCACTACTCTAAGTTCACCTATGAGACTTTCAAAAACCTGGTAACTATAAAACCAACATGGCGGCCAATCGAAGTTAACACTTTTAAATAGAATTTTAAACGCGATTTAACCATCCAAACGCAATGAAACTTGGTACAGCAAATGTTTATACACACTGTAATGCACTGGCATCTAATTTAGTTCAATTGTTTGCATAACCTCAACACGGCGGCTGTGCGAAATATTTCACCGTCATTCTATATCTCCGAAACTATTACCGATATCACCCTACAATTTTGTACGACAATAAAGGCCACTACTACGGTATAAGTTCACCTATGAGACTTAAAAAAAAAGGTAACTACAAAACCAACATGGCGGCCAAGCGAAGCTAACACTTTTAAATAAAATTTTAAACGTCATTTAACCATCCAATCGCAATGAAACTTGGTACAGCAAATGTTTATACACACTGTAATGCACTGGCATCTAATTTAGTTCAATTGTTTGCATAACCTCAAGATGGCGACTGTGCGAAATATTTCACTGGAATTCTATATCTACGAAACTATTACCGATATCAACCTGAAAGTTTGTATGGTGATAAAGGAAAGTAAAGGAAGTTTCTAGTTTTACGTGACCGTTAAACTCGAGATCATGAGCCACGGGACCTCCTTTTTACGTGGAATCTTAACCACAGGACATGGCATTTCACTTTGAAAATCTCACATGCATTGACCGGGAATCGAACCCGGTCCGCCGTGGTGAGAGGCCAACAGCTTGACCGCTGCTCCACCACGCCCCACGGTAATAAAGGGCATTACTAAAAGTTTATCTATGTCTTTTTCAAAAAATGTAAGTACAAAACGAACATGGCGGCCAAACAAATTCGAAACATTTTTATAGAGTATTCTCGCGATTTAACCATCTGAGCGCAGAGAAATAGGGTACACTAAACGATTATACATATTGTAATTTAGTTCAATTGTTTACATAACCATAAGATGGTGGCTGTGCGAAATTTTAAAACTTTGTTTTTATTTCTTGTGTCGTAATCATGCGATCAAAGTAAAAGTTTGAATATTGAAGCTACGCAATAATTTTCCTTTAATGCTACATAACTCTATGGCCTATAAATATAACAATCCAAAATGGCGACCATCCGAAATATTTAGACGGTTCTCAATATCTACGAATCTTTTCCAGCAATCAAACTGAAATGTATTACGTTCATAGAGGATATGAACATAAATTCACCTATAGGATTTTCAATAACCTGGTGAACACTAATCCAACTTTGCGGCGACGCGAAATATTCCTGCGATTTAACCATCCAAGTGCAGTGAAACTTGGTACGGTAAATGCTTATACGAAGGTTAATCCACTGGCATCTAATTTATTTCAATTGTTTCCATAACCACAAGTTGGCAGCTGTGCAAAATTTTTAAAATCTCGTTTTTACTTCTTGTGTCCTAATCATGTGATTGAAGTTTGAATACTGCACGTACACAATAACCTTCACGTAATAGTACATAACTCTAAGACCTACATACATAACAAGTAGATCCGTGAAGAACTATACAGCCTATTTTCATATATCCAACTCATGTTAATTGCCTCTATCAACATACAAAATTCAGTTTGAAGGTTGTGGTAGATTCGTAGATATTGAGAACCGTCTAGACATGTCAGATGGTCGCCAGGTTGTATCTTTATTTTTGTACTATTACATTAAGATTATTGTGTTCGTGTGGTATTCAAACTTCAATCGCATGATCAAGACACAAGAAGTAAAAACAAGATTTTAAAATTTGGCACTGCTGTTATCTTGTGATTATGCAAACAATTTAAATAAGTTAGATGCCAGTGGATTAACATTTGTATAAGCATTTAACGTGCAACGTTTCACTGCACTCGGATAGTTAATTCGCGAGAAACGTCCATTTAAATATTTATAATTCGCGACGACGCCATGTTGGATTTGTGCTCACCAGGTTACTGAAAGTTCTATAGGTGACGATATGTTCATAGCCTCTATAAACATAACAAATTTCAGTTTGATTGTTGTAAAAGATTCATAGATATTGAGAACCGTATAAATATTTCGGATGCTCGCCATTTTGGATTTTTATATGTATAGGCCATAGAGTTATGTACCATTCAAGGACAATTATTGCCTAGATTCATTATTCAAACTTTCACTTCGATCGCATGATTAATACACAAGAAATAAAACTTAATTTTAAAATTTCGCACAGCCGCCATCTTGAAGTTATGTGAACAATTGAACTAAATTAGGTGCCAGTGCATTAAAATATGTAAAATCGTTCACTGTACCATATTTCACTGCGCTCAGAGAGTTAAATCACGAGAAAGGTCTATTAAAATCTTTCAAATTCGCTTGGCCGCCATGTTCATTTTGTACTTTTCCTGGTTTATAAAAGTTACGTAGATAAACTTGTATCAGCACCCTTTATCACCGTACAAAATTTCAGGGTGATATCTGTAATAGTTTCGGATATATAGAATGTCAGTGAAATATTTCGCACAGCTGCCATTCTGAGGTTATGTAAACAATTGAACTTAGACTCCAGTGCATTACAATGTGCATAAACATTTGCTGTACCAAGTTTCGTTACGTTTGGATAGTTAAATCGCGAGAAAAGTCTATTTAAAAGTCTCAACTTAACTTGGCCGCCATGTTGGTTTTGTAGTCACCAGGTTTTTTGAAAGTCTCATAGGTGATTTTCTAATAGTGCCCTTTATCACCGTACACAATTTTAGGGCGATATCGGTAATAGTTTTGGAGATACTGAATGCTGGTGAAATATTTTGCACAGCCGCCATGTTGGATTGGTGAGACACAATAAAATTTGAAGGGCACGGTAGGGGTCGGCCATTATAGTGCTATGATCTCACCGAGTGTCATTGTAATCGCTCCAGCCGTTTAGAAGTTATTAGGGGGACACACACCTCACTCTCACACACACACACACGCACACTCACGGACAAAAGGTGATCTCATGAGCCTATTTTTTCATAAAACGAAAATAGGCTAAAAATGCGACCACCTGTAATATTAGACGGTTCTCAATATCTACGAATCTATTACATTAAATAAACTGAAATTTTGTATGTTGATACAGGCACTTAACATAAGTAGTATATATGAAAATAGGCTTTAGCACTTCACTGAACTATTTTTGCCTGTTGAAGAACCTCAAACGAAAGGTATACAGAAACAATCCGCATACTCTGGAGTTGAGGATGAATTGCAGCGAGTGTACCAAAACTTCCGACGTTGGTGCTATTTGTGTTTAGGAGTAATGTGTTTAAGGAGGCTAGCCACAGTGGCCCGACCCTCACGCGATATTAGGGTAGATGGAGCCAGTGAGCTATGTTGACATTCCTCCTGCTAACCTCAATCTTCTGACTGGTTTGATGCAGCCCCCATGACTCCCTGTCCTGAGCTATTTGTTTCCTCTCTGCATAGCTAGCAAACTTTATATCCGAGGCAATCTGTTAAACATTCTGTAGAGAAGTCTCCCACTGTAGTATGGCACTATTAATTAATTAATTTATTTATTTGTTCCAAGTTTTCCACTGTAGTAATGTTGTCAATTTAGCTGGTCCATCCTTCAAAACAACAGTCACCACCATCAAAGACATACTCTTGCACTGGTGTGCCCGTCAGTATATTAGGGTAGATGGAGCCAGTGAGCTGTGTTGACATTCCTCCTGCTAACCTCATCTCTCTGCCACGAGTATGTTGCGGTGGGTTTACCCATTCAGTGGTATGTGCTCGGATTAGTCTGGCCAATGGACCTGTAGTAATCACTGCAATCAATACTGCACCTTAATCCTTGACCCTGATGTAAGCATAATTTGGTAGGGCTTGCTCCATCGTCTGTTGTTTGAGTGTTCAATCTTCTGACTGGTTTGATGCAGCTGTCCACGGCTTCCTGTCCTGGACTAATTGTTTCATCTCTGCATAGCTAGCAAACTTTACATCCAAGGCAATCTGTTAAACATATTCTGACTTTGGTCTACCCCTACAGTTCTTGTCCTCAATCCTTTCTTCCATAACTAAGTTTGCTATTCGTGGGTGTCTAAGTATGTGTTCTACCAACCTATCCATTATCTTCTTTGGCAGTCGCTAGAAGTATCTCTTCTCTCCCAGTTGTCTTAATTCTTCTTCATTTGTTACTCTATCAACCCATCTGATCTCCATAATTCTCCTGTAACACCACATTTCAAACGGGTTTATTCTCCTCTTTTGTGCTGCCCCAACAGTCCAAGTTTCACTACCATAGAGTGCCACGCTCCAGACAAAGGCTTTCAAAAATGACTTTCTAATACCTATATCTATATTTGATGTCGGCAGATTCCTCTTCTATAGAAGTGTATTTCCTTGCCTGAGCCAACCTACATTTTATATCCTCTTTGCTTCCTCCATCTCTGGTTATTTTGCTTCCTACGTAGCAAAAATTTCTTACTCCCTGTAGATTTTCACCAGCCATCGTCTACAGATCTAAAATTCGAATTCGGGGTTGCCTGGCGAAAATGGCAGGGGGTCATAGTCACTAATAATTTCGGCAAAGCAAGCTGCTCCCACTGTTGTAAGTCGTTTGGTATGTTTTCAGTTTTTTCTCTCAGAGAATAATTAGTGGCCACAAACGCCAGATGGTTTGAACTTCGATGGTGACAGCGGCCACTCTAGAATTGAAGTCCGAAACGGGGGAGGAGCTTACGGTAGGCTGATTCCAATATGGCGGCGAGATAGTGACGAGAAGTAAGCAAGACAGTGATTGGGTGTGCGTTTGTTATGGCTTCTAATTTATGATGGCAAAATACTACATATTTTCTTTCATTGATAGAAATATTTTTATAATCAATTTAAATGCAGTGCCTAATTACTACCAGTTAAAAATATTACCCACATGTAGATAGTTAATTTACTGTCTGCTGTTACATATATGAAGCCTGTACTTGGGAGCCTAGCGGTATCGATGTTTTTATTAATTTCACAATATATATATCTCACATAACACAAAGGACGACTCCCTGATAATAAATTGAATCCAGCAACCCTGAATTTGCATGAATCTTTTGGGTTCAAAGAAGCGTTACTTGGGATGCTCAAATCATACTTCAATATTGCTAATATTGACCTACATATTTGCTGTTCAAAGGCAAGAATATAATTTAATTAATCTCTTGCCACAGGCAAGTTCAAATGGAGGCATCCTCTTTATCATCATATTTAATTAAGTATTTAAAATGCAGATATTTAACAAAGCTGGAGTCTCCATTTGAACTTGTCATAAGCAAACGGAACAGATCATAAAATACACTTTAAGGAAAATCAAATTCACTCCTCAGCTCGACATAAACCATAACACCAAACAAAACCTATTGAAAACATACTCTCCTTACTGTTGTACAACTCTCAAACCAACTATTCACACTCAAAACTGAAAAACCCTGAAATGGGATCTAATTATAGTTAGAATAACCTAGGCCGATCAGGTCTCCTGCTACATTACCTCATATGTATATTTAACATCACTATAACTTCCAAATTACGGCTGAGTAGTATAGGTGTTACCGGCCTGCCTGGGACGATGGGCCACCAAACCGGTACTTAAAACTAAGATTTTACACATTAATCAACTAAATGCAACAGTAAGGAGATCATAGCCAAAAACACAATTTAAGCCAAATCATACTACAATATTGCAAATATTGACCTACATACATGCTGTTCAAGGGCAAGAATATAAATTCTCTGGCAAATTAAGGCTAGGAACAGCATTTTTCTAACGTTTTCTAACCATTCGGCTATTGTCAATCGGAAGAAACCCTAAAATAAGTTTACGAAGAGCGGATTACATTCTATGTAGGCCTACGGCACAGAAGTATTAGGCTACAAGTTTATCAGTATTTTTGATGTAGCTAAATCCTTGTGAATACAAATTAGAGACAATAACTATCAATAATCAACAGTACCGGTGCTTATGCTGTGGAAAGAAGTCGTCTTCACAAAAATGCAGACTGCACACTGTCATGTAACGTGTAACACGTTTTCCAATTGACAGCGCCGAAGCCCATCTTTCTCTCTGAACTTTTTATACAGGAAAGTAGTGAAGAGATTTCGTACCCGCTTTATACGATTTGCAACCGTATACAGAGCAGTCAGTACCTCCTCGAATTTGACAAATTCCTTTCTGTTTCCATCACGACGTCAATGCTTCACCATGCTCACCAGTCACTATGTTACAGCTTCTACATTCTACCGCGTGGCTGCGCCATCCAACTTTTCTGACGTCATCAAGCAGTAGTATCAATCGTGACGAGCTCTCATCTAGTCCAAGTGCTGCACTGAACTCAAGACAAGACTGCATGCGAAGGTTGTTTTTTTTTTTTTTTTTTTTGCGTATGGCTTTTAGTGCCGGGAGTGTCCGAGGACATGTTCGGCTAGCCAGTATTGTAGCTGCTTCGAGATGGACACCCATTGGCCGTGAGCTACAAGTACCGTTGGGGGAGGAAAGTTGGAATTGAAGGTTGAGGTGGTGGAAGGTAGCGGCTGTGGCCTATAGTAAGGGACCAACCCCTGCAAGGAAGATGGGAAACCACAGAAGACCATCTTCAAGGTTGCCGGCGGGAGGATTCGAACCTCCTCGCCTCCCGGATGCCGTAACGACCACGGCTAACTCACCCGGTCATGCAAAGGTTACAGACATACACGAAACGTATTCGAGGAGCTTGAACATCGCGGTTGTTCTACTCCAGGGAAATGCTGGGATGGTTCGTAACTTAAGGCCACGGACACCTGCTACCCAATTTTATCCATAATTTTCAAATACACACACTAGATGACTTTTAAAATATTACGCCTATCAATACAAAATTAAGAACATCTATTCAATTTTTAGCCTACTTGCGATTTTTGCAAAAAATGAAAGTCGACTTATAAGATCAACACAGGGCGAAAAAAATTGTGTCTGTCTGTGTGTGTGTGTGAGTCTGTGTGTGTGTGTGTGTGTGTGAGTGTGTACTCAGAATGTCTGCCCCCCCCTATCAATTCGAACATGGTGAACGCGAATTGAACGAAATTTGGTACAAAGGTAGCACTAACAAAGGACACCTCAGTGTCATGTTTTATATCACCGCCATCTTGACGGAAACGTAATGGCGGCCACACAAATGTTCAAAGCTTAAATGAAATTACGACTAACCTAATCGTCGGATCTCTACCAAATATTGCAACAACATTCCTTTATGGAGGAAACATCCTTTGACCAAATTAATAGATCATTAGCATAATAGTTTGCGGATGGCGGCCATCTTTGTGTCAAAATCGATTCCCCCTATTAATTCAAACACAGTGAAACCGAATGGAACGAAATTTGGTACAGAGGTAGCACTAGCAATGGGCACCTCAGTGTCATGTTTTATATCGCCGCCATATTGACAGAAACGTAATGGCGGCCACACAAATGTTCAAAGCTTAAATCAAATTACGACTAACCTAATCATCCGATCTCTACCAAATATTGCAACAACATACCTTTGTGGGGGGAGCATTCTTTGACCAAAATAATAGGTCATCAGCCTAATAGTATGCGGATGGCGGCCATCTTTGTGCGAAAATTGATTCCCCCTATTAATTCGAACACGGTGAAACCGAAAGGAACGAAATTTGGTACAGAGGTAGCACTAGCAAAGGGCACCTCAGTGTCATGTTTTATATCGCCGCCATATTGACAGAAACGTAATGGCGGCCACACAAATGTTCAAAGCTTAAATCAAATTACGACTAACATAATCATCCGATCTCGACCAAATTTTGCAACAACATACCTTTATGGAGGAAGCATCCTTTGACCAATCTAATAGGTTAACAGCCCAATAGTTTGCAGATGGTGGCCAAGTATGTGTGCAAAACGATTCCTCCTATCAATTCAAACACGGTGAAACCGAATTCAACGAAATTTGGTACAGAGGTAGCACTAGCAAAGGGCACCTCAGTGTCATGTTTTATATCACCGCCATCTTGACGGAAACGTAATCGCGGCCACCCAAATGTTAAAAGCTAAAATGTAATTACGACCAACCAAATAATCTAGTCTCTACCAAATTTTGCGACAAGATATCTTTATGTGCGAAGCATATTCTTACCAAACTGAAAGGTCATCAGCCCAATAGTTTGCAAATAGCGGCCTTGTATGTGTGCAAATCCATTCCCCATATCAATTCAAACACGGTGAAACCGAATTGAATGAAATTTTTTACAGAGTTAGCACTAGCAAAGGGCACCTCATATTCATGTTTAATATCCCTATAGCACGTTGTATTTCAACAAGCTACTACAACCAACATTCAATTATACTCCTTGAAAAGGACAAAGAGTCATAACAATACCCATGCAGTTAGGAGAAAGTAGGCTATATGTTCTTTACTGAACATCTTGTTTGAATATATATTCAATCCTTTGTACATGCCTCAACCTGTCACTGAGGTCAGCCGAAGCTACTTATGTCTAATTCTAAAACCTAAAGTAACAATTATTTACAAAAATTAATGGATTTCCTTACGATTTGCGTTTACACAAACCCGGCTTCGGTGGCGTAGTCGGTAGCATGCTGAACTGCTCGCGGTTCAAACTTTCCGGTCGAAGTCGTCGTATTTTTAAGAGCGTTAAAATCCATCAGTATGCCTTCTTTCGGAGGGGAAGTAAAGCCCATGTCATAGATTTATGGCAAGTAAAAAAACTACCACTAAAATTGGCAGTTGGTAGCCAAATTTGTAGGTTGAATGTGGCTTGTTAGAAACTCTCTACCAAGTTCCCAAGTTCGCCGCTAGGTGTCAGTGACAATGGCATCTGGTAGACAAAGTTAAAACTACTTGAATTCGAACCCATGGGCGCTCAATTAAAACTTCCTGCTGGTTTACGATGAAGTACGGTATTTAACCAATAAAAAAAATTGGAAACTCAGCAATTCTTCTAGCTTTGTGCCGTGTCTTGTGTGGGGTTTCGCCCAGGACACAATGCTGGCTCATCGGCGGGCTCTTGGAAGTTGGTCCATCTAAAAACTAAGTCATTGAATATTGTGAAGCTTGCTGATACAGCGGTCATTTTGTATTTTACACAATAGAACATCCATCATAATAACACAGGCTATAAAACAAATTCCATACAGACCCAAATACACGGGGTGATATGAGCACGATGTCACAGTCTCAAAAATAAGCAACACAAAACAATGATGAGGTGATATGAAATAAGTTTCACTTAGGGATGCTTAATACTGTATATGCGATACTAGCTGTGTCACCTTACATGTCAAGGAGTGGTAGTGTGAATGAGCTCGGAGTGTACACTCAACAGACTGTTCTTTGTTCCCGCTAATGGACAGGGGAAGGGCTCTGAATGCGTAGCGATGAATGCGACGCTTCTGAATGGATCCACAGTACCAAAATCGGTGACAAAATATGACCACACTAAGTGCACGGCACTATTGTCTTTCAAAACACTACCTGTTGCTTTGTCTGTGCCGAAAGGGAATAGATTGCGAGGAAACATTTTGCAAGTACTTCTGCAACATCTCAGAGGTCAATGAGAGCAAACATTATCGATACTATTTACTTATTACTCTTGTGGTTTCTTACATTATCGCTCTCGGCTATGGTGGTCCCAGGGGAGTGAAACAAGCAGGGTGTAACACAATTAGCTTAGTAAGGGGCCAGCCTACAGTAATAGGAGTTTGATCCTACTATGAATAACACTATGCACATTGATGGAATATGTTTCCATGATTTGCTTGAGGTGGACGTAGCTGTTCCCAGATGAATCGTGTTCAGACGCTGGTTCACACACTTGAGGATTTAAATCTTGGTATGAAGGTTAGAGTGGGATGTACCTACATCATCTAGTGAAGACAAGAGAGAAGGAAGATGAGGTTTTAATATCACTCAAAGTCATCGTTGTGGTTTATTACTTTACAAGACATGAATACAGAGATAATACCCAGCTGAAGGTAATAGCAAATTATTGATTAACCTTAGCCATAATTATAGACACATAATAGAACAAACATCTCAATAACACCGATCATTTGACAGATTATGCAATCACTGAAGTATGCTAAGCTAATGATCAAACAAGATGTTCCTAAATGTATGGGTATAGTTATAACTCTTTGTCCTAATCAGTTCCTATTTTCTTCTTATTCGAAGTGCAAAATGGCACACGACAGTATGACATACTGGATTTGAACAGCAGCGTTCAAACCATAGTTTATAATTTACCCAGCATTTCACAATTTCATCAGCAAAAACTCCAAACAACGTAGTAATTCAGTATATTAATACCGACTACTTACAATAATTGAAACTGAAACAAAACTGCGTTGGTCTAAAAGTATCACTGGGAGAAGCACATTTAATAAACCTACTGCACAGCTAATTTTTAATCGCGCCTATCCTTAGAGGCGAATGTGCACTATCAGCAACAAGAGGAAATTTTCCATTTACACCGTATGCATGGGTTCACTAACTAGGAATGTCAAGGCTAGTATAGAGCGCAGCTTGCATCTAGTAGGCCATAGTTAGCACACGCATAGTTCACCTGGTTGGTAGTAAATGTCACTCGTTCACATCCGGTGGTGAACTCTGTTTTAATTAAATATGTATTTTCCATTGTAAAATGCACAACATAACGCTCAATTTTGTAACGCCTCAGTACTTTATAAACAATAAATATAAATAATAATGAAGCAAAAAAATACAACTGTGATAGGTGGGCCTATTGTACCCCGGCCAACCGGGTGAAATACCAAAGCTTTGCAACATAGCTAAACGTGTCCACCGAAGTTTACCGTTATCAATCATTTTACATACAAAGTCTTAGCAAATAATGACTTGGACTAAACGATTTCTTCACTGGAATATACATTCATTATAATCCATTTCATACAAAGTATATATTATTTCTATCAGTAGGCTATATTGCATGAAACATACTCAAATTAGTGAAATATAGGTCAGAAATAGAGATCAGCTGCCATCTTGCATTTAAAAGTCACTTCTGCACTATAACATTACAATAGAAACTTTTAATTTCAATCTGGCCACGTCCTTTAAAAGAGTTTAAACCATACTCGATTTGATAATCGGAACTGGTGGGTCCTAAGTTATGGATTATAAAACTTGCATAATGCAAATGGCCGCCATCCTTAAATGGTATGGTTGATGACTTCATAGTTTGGGTGCAAGACGCGTCCCGTACGAAGGTATGTTTTTACCAAATTTTGTAAAGATACGATGATTAGTTTGATCGTAATTTAATTTGAAGTTTTGAGCATTTGAGTGGCCGCCATTAAGTTTTGGTAGAGATGGCGGCAATATAAATCATGACAACACTGAGGTGCTTTTTGCTAGTGCTATATCTTTAACAAATTTCGTTCAATTCGGTTTC
Source organism: Meconema thalassinum (assembly GCA_946902985.2). Lineage (NCBI taxonomy): Eukaryota > Metazoa > Arthropoda > Insecta > Orthoptera > Tettigoniidae > Meconema > Meconema thalassinum. The sequence goes on along the minus strand of OX336388.2, from coordinate 990,853,294 downwards.
GTCACGTTTGAATTGATTAGGGAGGGGGGACAGATAAATACACTCGCACACCGATAGACTGAAAACTTTTGGACCGTGTGGATGTAAGTCAACTTTCATTTTTTCCAAAATAGAAAGGAGGCTAAAAATGAAGCAATCCAATTAAAACATCACAAGCATTTGGTCCTCAAAGGTGAATTAAAATTGTTGTTATTGTTTTGTTTGAGAGCTTGGACATCATAGTCATTTATCCCCGTGTGCTTGGGTGTGTGTAGAAAATGTCTGATGGTCTGTGTCATTGTGGTGTCTGTAGTAGTGTAGGCCCTATCTGTATTTGAAACTCTGACGAGTATTTGGAAGGAGGCAACCGTGCCCTTAAGTTAGGAATTAACCCGGCATTTACTTGGAGTAGATGTAAACCACGGAGAATCATTCCAGGATGGCTGAAATGGAATTCGAACCCACCTTCGTCACCACAAAGGACCGGGTTCAATTCCCGACTCTGCCAAGAAATGTAATTCTGATCTGAGGGCTAGCGCAGCGTGCAGTCAGCCTTGTGAGGCAGAATTGAGAAGAGGCGAGTTCGATTCGTACCTTAGCCATCCTGGAAAGGTTTTTCGTGGTTTCCCAATTCTACTCCAGGAAAATGCGAAGATGGTACCTAAAGTAAGGTCAGGGCCGCTTCCTAACGAAATCCTACTTCAATTACAAATACACACTTTAGTACAGACATCACAGTGATACAGGTTATGAGAAAAATTCTACACCCACCCAAGTACACGAGACTACATGACCATGACGTCGCAAAGCCCCTAAATAATCTACAGCATTAACAAAATCTAAAGCTCAGGATCCAATTGTACAAAATAAAATAATAATGTTATTGGTTTTACGTCCCTTTTAACTACTGCGGCTTTTAGAGACTCCAGGGTGCTGGGTTTTTCACCCGAAGGGGATCTTGAACATGCCAGTAAATCTACTGAAAGGGCTCCTTCACATTTGTGCACCCTCAAATGCCTATTAGCTCTGCCAACCTTGGACACAGCAGGCGAGAACGTTACCGCTGAGCCACGCAGCCAGCCAATTGTACAATTATCGTAACATTTGTAAGAGAGGAGTTTCAGATAATAGATCTCAATAGCATTTGTCAAGAGAAAGTCTCACTGCATATAGCACGGAGCTGCCATCTTGAAAATATGACAAAATCCACTACCTAAACAGTTTCAATGATAATTCTCAGCAAGCAAGTAATCTCACGTAAAAAACATCACCTCAGATGGTAGATTGAATAAACTTTGGTTGTTAAAGTTTCATGTTTTCGTGTTTCGGTCAACCTTTCTTAAGTGATTTCCACAATCCAATGTTACGCATGCGATAAAATAATGAACTCGTAGCAAACGTGCATGATGTCAGGCGACGCAAAGTTTAACCGGATGCGTGCATTAAATTGAAATATAGCATATAGGCCTAGTAGACGCCACACCTTGTAGGAAACTGTAGTAAGCGTGAGAAAGAGAGAGTATGCCCAAAATACAGGGAATAGAGTCTACATCAGGGCAGTTATTATAGAAATTAAATTAGGTTAAAGTTGCTAGAGTTGGTATTAAGCGATGTTCGATTAATCGATTAATTGAATAATCGACTGACAGTTCATTCGATTAATTAACTAATCGAATTATAGTTTAATCGGCTAACGGAAGAATCGATTACTTGATAAGTCGACACGAGATAAGAAAATAAGTATAAATGAGAGGTATTCACTAGTGTTATGTGACGCTTTCTTTCGGAATGAAGCATAGAAATTTACAAAAACAAAAGTTTGGTGCTTTTCAGTCGGTCAACACGAATTTACCCAAATAGAGCTGGGTTATGCCCTAATCCTGAAATAAATTACATGAGATTAATAAATACACTAGGATGACCAGTTTTGATCGTCAAGCGATCATCATCAGATCCATTACACTTAGGCTATAACATCTATGTTTGAGAATACAGGTGAAAAATATGTACAATATGTACAATTATTTCGTTGCAGTGTTGGTAATGCAACTGTCGGTGTATGCTAAATGTAGTATATCTAATGTTAGGTGAAATGCTAAAATGGTGATAAAAATCCGGAGTTTGGCTGTTTGCGGTGATTATATGGTTGTAAAAAATCAACTATGGTTATACTGTAATAATACAGGCTGATACTTATCCTGTTGTCATCCTGGCTGGAACTTCGAGCAGTTTCGTGTTCACTCTAGCACCAGTTGTGGTTGACTGAACCCGGGTGTTAACTGGACTAAACTGGGTAGAGGGGGGGGGGGGGGGAGAAAGGAAAAACCAGTTTCGTACAGTTAACACTCGGGTTCAGTCGACCACAACTGGTGCTAGAGTGAACACGAAACTGCTCGAAGTTCCAGCCAGGATGACAACAGGATAAGTATCAGCCTGTATTATTACATTATATCCATAATTGATTTTTTACAACCATGTAATCACCACAATCAGACAAACTCCGGATTTTTATCACCATTTTAGCATTTCACCTAACATTAGATATACTACATTTAGCATACACCGACAGTTGCATTACCAATACTGCAACTAAATAATTGTACATATTGTAAATATTTTTCACCTGTATTCTCAAACATAGATGTTATAGCCTACGTGTAATGGATCTGATGATGATCGCTTGATGATCGAAACTGGTCATCCTAGTGTATTTATTGTCTCATGTAATTTATTTCAGGATTAGGGCATAACCCAGCTCTTTTTGGGTACATTCGTGTTGACGGACTGAAAAGCACCAAACTTTTGTTTACTTAGGTAACACTGAAAAAATGGCTTCAAACCCCACAACAGAAATTTATGAAAGTTGTTTTGGTTCGTTCCTTAGTTTAGGGGCTGAGACAACACGGTCATGTAGTCCCGTGTACTTTGGGTGTGTGTAGAATTTGTCTGGTAACCAATGTTAATTGTGGTGGCTCTATTAGTGTGTGTTATCTGTGATTCAGGTAAGTACTGCAGACGATCAATTTTCAAGTAGATCCTACTTTTGCTACAAAATGCTACCGTCCACGACACCTAGCTGTGAACTTGGATACTAGATGCCATCGCAACCAGCACCTGGCAGCGAATGTTGGAACTAATATAGCGTTATCAAATCTAACCTACATAGTTTAGCTTCACACGATTGTAGTTAGTGAAAGGTTCTTTTACATACCATAAATCTATAACATGGTCCCGCCAGCTTTACTTCCCCTCTTAAGGAAGGCATACTGAATGATGTTAACGCTCTTAAAAAATCCGACAACTTCGGCCGGGTTTGACCCCACGATCTTGGGCATAGAATCTCAGCAAGCTACCAACTACGCCACCGAAGCTGCATTGATAAAAGCTACATTTTTCCTAAATATACAAAGTGTCCTTCCTTGTTCATGTTAACAACAAACGAATAAGGTTGAGCGACAGTAAAAGGACAAACATCAATGAAATTGGGAAGGGTTTCGAAAAAAGAAGACGAAGAGTTTTCAGCAAACATTTTAAATTCTTGTTCACAATTTAGGACAGGAACTTTTTTGTTTTACTTTGCTTTGGCTTAGTTTTCACGTTATTTAAAACTATATGATACAATAATATTTTAATTCATTAAATGTCTGTTTTGCTTCTGTGAAAGCGCAGTGAAAGTAGCGATGTGCGTCGTTTAATAGACAAAACAATTAATGGGCTTAAAATACAAGGAAGACATGTGATATCTGATAAGTATGGCTCGGATCGATATGCTTGATAGATATGCTCGAAAACCATGTGTTTTATGCTCGATAGATATGCTCGAAAAAACATTATATGCTCGAAAAACCCATTATATGCTCGATAGATATGCTCGAAACCCCCATTATATGCGGTTAAATATGCAGAATATGCTCGAAAAACACCGTTAAACACTATAGAAAGGAAAGTGAAACGAAAAAAACAATAACATACCTTTATATACGAGCTTTATTTTCTAATTGTGTGTATGATACACTCCAATATACTCGCATTCAGGTTTTTCAAGTATATGTAAGAGAAGTTTTCTTATAAAAGATACAGTTTAAAAGTTCATTTACAAAATGTTCAGAATTAGCCGAGTCAATGAAGTAGATCTGCATTGGTCTGTACTACAAGAAATTTTCTATGTTTTCAATTTTTAATGATTTTCTTAAATCAGTCAATAAAAGTTTCAATGCCGAGAACGACCTCACTAAAGGTTAAAAATCTGCGGTTCTATTATTCACACCAGATAGGTTTTTCAATAATTATTTCTGTTTTTGAACCTAATGGATGGTCAGGGCCCGAATTCGGGGGAGAATTCGAAGAAAAACAAACTATTTAGACGAAAACCCCAAGAATAGCCTATGCATTTATATGCTTCTATTCTGAAAACCGCGGTTTTATGCATTTATATGCTCGATAAATTTCAATTCTGTTGGTCCCAGAGAGATGAAAATACCACCGAAAGGCTTCTTTCAATGTGTACTATTCAGGAAAAAATATGCAAACATGCTCGAATCCGAGCCCTACTGATAAGCATGGGGAAACCACCCTTATTGACATAATTATCTCTTAAGGATCATTTACTCACGCTTATCAGAATTCCTTTGTCCCTCTTTTGGTCCCGGCCGAAGTCGTCGGCTTTTTAAGAGCGTTAAAAATCCCTCAGTATGCCTTCCTTCGGAGGGGAAGTAAAGCCGGCTGTCCCATGTCATATGTGTATGGCATGTTAAAAAACCTTCCACTAATTACACCTGTGTGAAGCTAAATTAGGTTAAAAATGTTAACAACACTTAGGTTCCTACGTTCGTCACCAGGAGCTGACTGCAGTGGCGTCTAGTAGCCAAGTTCTGAACTAGTAGCTGTTGACGGTGGTGTTTGGCGGCAAAAGTAGGAACTACTTGAGAAAATCAAAGTATGCATTCCTTTCTTGAATTAAGAAACAGATAGCACACACTAATACAGTCATCACAATCAACACCGGTTATCATATAGATTCTACAAACACCCAAAGTACACGGGGCTACATGGCCGCGTTGTCGCAGCCCCTAAACTGAGGAACCAACCGAACCTCTTTGTTCTAAGGCCCTCAATTAATCAATTATGCGTTTTACCGACTAATCTATATTTGTAGCCTTTAATCGTTTTTTCTGCTTCGATTGATCGATTATTCGATAACTAAAAGTATCGATTAAAGGTACCAGCACAAAAAGATACGCCCAGTTCAGTTAATTGTGTTGCTAGTAATAGGAGTGTCGAGACAGCACGTGTGAAGTCTAAACCCCTGATGTATCTGCAACTTCTCTGCCATAGGTGTCCAGCGAGACTATAAACTCTAAATGTGAAAGATGATACATACGCATAGAAATGAGTTAGATGACGATATGAAGATGAGATAATGGGTTCTGTAATTTCAATGAAATATTTACTTTAGATGACAACAGACCATTTTGGTTAAGGCACAGGTCACACCTCTGTTTCCTCACGTAGTTGCTCTATCGATTCTGGTTGCAACAGGAACCGTGTGTCTACTCTGGATGAATGGGTGCACATGAATATTCCGGAGTGATTTCCGGTACGCTAGCACGATACCTGTGTGTCGGTAAAGGATGTATTGCAAATGGAATATACAGTACGATCAGGAAATTAGATACCCTGGACTACATCACAGTCGAATGAATAGCGGGAGAAAAGCCACAGGAATCGTATGAAACAGCCATGACACAGCAACAAGTATTGAGGTTAAATCCAGGATCAGAAAAATATTGTAACGGTTTTAGCACTCATATTTATTTATTTACTAGCAACCCGAACCGGCTTTGCCCGGGAGCAGTTATAAATGCATTACGTGATAAGCGCTTTTCTTTCGATATCAATTAACTACGACCTTATTTGTTTTTCGTCTCGGAATGATGGGTTAAAATCACTGACTGGACTATTAATTAAATTATCTTAACTTGACTGTGTATTTTGCGGAACGAAAAGTTCACAGGCGAAATTAAGAAAAGCCGAGTTGCACTTCCAGGGAAACTCCAAACTCAACCTCTCTTCTCTGAAGTCTTAACTCAACAGGACTGGACAGTTTGCTGCTGGCTGTATCTGGGGCAATAGGCTCTCCCGCTAGCTAGACGGTATCTGGGGTTGTAGGCTCGCCCCTAGCTACCTCGTAAACTGTCTCCTCAGTAATTGACTGGAGATTGGTAGAAGAAATGAAAACGTAAAAACACTTAGGTCTATAGTGGGCGATGTATTCAAGATAGAGATTATGCTCTCATGGACTTTTTTGTAGAACTTTTGATGCTTAACAATTCTTACACTCATAGTATATTGATATTTTCAACGGTTTGCCCAGCGTAAGCAGAAAAAACGCACGGACGCCAGGTTTTCTTTTCAAATTTTTCACTGATATCGTTACTGCCTGGCTTCCTTTGATCACAAAATTATTTTCAACAGAAAACTTCCTCGAGATATCCTTTACAGAAAGGTGAAACCGCATCAAAATCCATCCAGTGGTTCTCGAGAATCGGGGACTTTGTTTTATGCTAAGTAGAGATTTATTTATTTATTTATTTATTTATTCTTCTTCCCCTTCCCCTTCCCTTTCTTTCGAATAGGTTTACTTTGGACCACGTTTATTCAACTGTTGGGCCTTGATCTTCGCCCAATATTGCCGCATCCTTTTCCGATGCAACTCCTTTCGTTCCACTGTCCTTTCCTTCGAGTTTTCTCCTGAAATCCACAGGCTTCCTTGAGGTTTGTCTCACAGCTTGTCTGTCTTGAAGATAAGACAAATTCCCTTTTCTTGAATATTTGTCTCGTTTTCTGTGACCTAGGTGGGACGAACTTTCTTGTTTCTCCAGAAGGTGAACAGACGATTAGTCAGTCTGTTTGGAGACAATCGTGACACATGACCATAAGAGGCTATACTTCTCTTCCTAGGAGAGTCCGAGAACCTTTCTATACACTCCTGAATTTCAGAATTGTGCCTTCTTCGGAATTTCCAATTTCCCGCACCGGGCTCAGGACCTTCCTGAGTATTTTTCTCCCCAACTTTCAATTGATCAACCGGTCCTCTTTGGTTCAATAATGGACACTCCATGGTGTACAAAGCTTCTGGATGTATGACAGTGTAGTGTTTCAGCTTTAATTTACGAGACAGACATTGTTTGTTATAGGTATTATGAGTCAATCGGTAAACCAATTCCAGTCTGTTATCTCTCTTGGACATCGTGACTCTTTCCGATAAGTTGGATTGAATCCATTCTCCACAATATTCGAATTTTTCAGTTATTTTGTTTTACCCTGTTCTAGTAACATTTCCCTTTCCATATCTTTGATGTTGGTGAAGAACTCGGGTTTCTCTAGTGACACTTGGAGACCCACCTTGGTTGCCTGCCTTACAAGGAAATTGACTTGAATTGTCACTGTTTCTAAAGAATCAGCAATCAATGCCATGTCATCTGCAAAGATCAAGCAATCTACGACCAGTCCTTCGTTGTTTTGACCTAGATGAACCACACTACAGGGCACAGTTGAAGAGAAGTAGGGATATTCGATCTCCTTGTCGTGAACCTGGTTTTGTCTCGAAGATTTATGAGATCTCCTTTCTGAATTTAACTTCGGAATAGGTGTTGTTCAAGGTTTCTAGAATGAGTCTGCGTGTTTTGTGGTCGAGGCCCAGTTCGTGGAGGATTTTATTTAGTGTTTCTCTATCAATGGAGTTGTAGGCCTTCTTCAAAAATCAACCAAGGTGACAACCACATTGATGCCTCTCATTTTGGAGTATGCCAGTACAGTTTTTAGGTTAAGATCCGTTCAACATATGATCGGCTTTTCTTTAAGCCTCCCTGGTATTCTCCCAATTGACTATCCAGTTGATCCCCCACCCTCATGAGTAGCAACTTAGAGAAGATCTTGTATGTCACTGGAGCGAGAGAAATCCCAAGATAATTGTTTACATTGGTGATATCTCCTTTCGTGTGAAGCTGAGGTCCAATCAGACGGTAATTTCTCTGTTTTCCAGACGTTTTGAATCATTTCCGTAAGTTTCTCTGTGGCCTTATTTCAAGAAAATTTCCAAAGCTAACTCACTATGAATTCCTATCCAATGACTCACTGTTCTTAAGTTGATTAACAATTTAGTGAACTTCTTCCAGGGAGGGAGACAACGAATCTGGGTTCGATGTAGCACGTTTATAGTCAAAGGCTTCGCTGGCCGGGTCACAGTTAAATAGTTTCTTGAAGTACTGACAAAGAATGTATCAGTTATCCATTTCATTGAAAGCCAGTTTGTCTTGTGAGTCTCAAAAGTGAAGAATAGGGGGAGTGTGTTTTCTATCATATATTTATATATTGCATCTCATCCCTGACCCCCTTGGAACGGGAATAATAAGGGGTACACATTAATTAATTAATGTATTTATTTATTTACTAGGTGACCCGGCGAATTGTGTTTATTAGGAAATACAAATAAAAAATAAGTATTTTAATGATTCTTTATTGTTCATGTATTTTGGTGCATAGGTTGCACTCTTCAGTTAAGTACCTTGTGATACACGACATTTTATGTTTTATTATCAGGCGCAAGAACAAACAACGCAGATGGTCTTCCGACCCGTGAACATGCCACATATAATTGACCATGGGAAAAACATGGATATTCCAGATTCAAACCACAAACTTTCAAGGATTGGCTGAACAATCCAACTGTTGTCGACAACGAAATCCATTTTTTTCACTTTTGTTGTGATCGTTCGACCGTTATCATCGTGTGATCGACGCCGATACAGTGGATAACCATCGTTGCCAGTGACGGTCTCCGGCGTTAATTTCCGTGGATATCGTTTGGAACACTTTCCGTCGACCATGCAAGGTGATTGGGGATTGATGGCGCCACACGGTCCATGAATCATACTTGTAATTACAACATCATGTAGGTCTGGATCGTCTTCATGATCGGAATCTCGGCACATATGATATCATCTGTTTTGTCTGGTTGAATTCTTCCACAAACCAAATAAGAATGTGTGCGTGCGGCAGGCCTCGTTTTTGCCATTCGATTGAATACATCCAGCATCGAGTATCTCCAAAGACGCGTTGTTTAACAATGTAGTTCATCAGGGTCCGCATTTTTAGCCTGAATACACGTGCTGTGATGTGTCAATCATTTGATGTTTGTCTGGGAAGCAGCAATTGAACAATTTCTATCTATTTTTGGATTACAGGTAAAAGTAATAAAGAGATCTGGCCGACCGTAATGACGAACATATGTCATTGCATCCAGCGCATATTCATGCATATGACGTGGACTACCTATTGAACCCTTGCAAAGAAGCATATGAGACTCAGTTTCGGGGGGTGTAACGGTTCATATCGTAAGTTGTTGTCAAGGCGCTTCATTAACTTGCAGGGTAACATATAACAAAATAACATGCAGGAAAGAGTGAAGCCAAGGTTAAAACAAATGAATTTAATAACAAATCACCATATTTACACTCAACAATAACAACGAAAACTCCCATCTGACTCCAACTTAATAAAAATGCCAAAACTAGGCCAAAATCTCTGGAGAGATTAATTACCTGGACCAAGTGTCCCTAAGATAAAAATAACAAAAGTGACCATATATGTGCGTATGCCGTTCTACATGCATCACGATGTGTACAATGAATGCGTGATTCGTTATCATCCAGAATAATCATTCAGACAACGAATCCACATTTCTAGAGCTAGACCGACACGGGGGAACACAACTACAATACTCAAAATTAAACCGACACTTCCTAAATCTAATATAAACAAACACAAAATTTCCGTGTGAGATTGGAATCAAATTGCCGTAGCAACATTTACTGCCTAAAAACTTAGGACTTCTCACAAAAATCAACACAAGTACACTAACACGTGACCAATAAAATATACAAATGACCGCTGTCAAAATTTACAAGTACTCTACCACTACACCGCACAGGTGTGACACACAAAATTACATGAATCGAGTCATAAACAAAGCAATAGGCACAAAGCCAACATTTACATTAATAATACAATAGTTTACCCATACAACGTACAACAAGCCGTTACACACATGGCGAACTCCCCAATTAATTATGGCTCAAAAATAACCATCACAATGAACAGGTTTGCTACATGAAAGCTTACAGGGGTCAGTCGGACAATCAGGACTGCCTATCAAAAATCAGTCAACCTGAAAAGGACTCAAAAAAATCTATCAAAATTAGAACGAAGGTGTTCTACAAATTACTTTTAAATTGGTGCGCTTGGCAACCCTAATATGAATAATAACCTGTTCAGCAAATATCTTACAGTAATTACCTCCCATTCCTATTTCAAATATTAACGTTAATAAAGCACCATTTATCGAATGTAACGGGTTCCGCATTTGCAAGGATAAAAATCACGTATGCACGCCGCGCACATTACATATGACTCAAGGAAAAACAAATATAACAAACACTTTGGCCACGTGCCAACGGACATTTAAAACATTTAGTGTCGGTGCAAGAAAATCTCTAAACAACAAGAAAAGGAACATGACTATTTACAAAAGTTCCCCGGCCAAATCTAACTACATAATTGAAATAATCCAATTTTTGTACATCACCGATCTGCTTGTAGAACTAAGGACATCCTCCTCAGCCCATTGCCCCTATGGACAAATTAACACTCCATCATGGTCGTCTGCGTTGAATTGTTGAAGCTCATCCCAACTCCAAACCACGTGCTGGTCATCTTGGTATCGACTCCTTGGCAGAAAAGTTCAATGTTTATTATTTGACCTATCTATAATCGCTTGCAGGTTACTCAATTCGCCCACAATTGTCCTAATGCGATTAATTGCGAAGACTGGCCCTAGATATCTCGCACACACGCACAATAAAACACATGAAAAAAAATACACTGAAATTTGTACATAAAATATACGCCTCGAGACCACGTCACAGGCTCGATAACAAGTTTAAGATCTTGGCTGCACTGGCAATCGCTATCTTGCTCGGTATTTCCGTACTGTACTGTTGACCTTCGCTCCGGTGAGCGCTAATTAGGGTGTTACAAGACTTGCCCCTCAGAGGTGAAATGGTCGTCTTTAAGTAAATGTTACAAGTTACCACGCACTGGCGTGAAATATTTAGCTCACAAAATAAAGTTGATTTCAGAATAAAATGTACTCGAGCTTTAAAATTCGATATTACCACTGATGTGAATTTAGTTCCTCAGAGCTCACAAATAAAATAACTTAACCAAATTCAGAGCGTTAAAATCACGATACAAACTGGCGTGAAGTTAGCCTCTCAAGGCTCCACAAAGAATGACTTAGAGTAGCGTCATGCCGAACTATTTATTAGAAAACTGACAGGGGACGGAGGAGTGGGGTGGAATCGGATAAAAACTACCAGAGTTTTTGTCTCACAAATATGGGACTAGTGTCATTCTTCTTCAAATAAATCAAACGTCTCAATGCACTCGTGCGGAGATTAATCCGTTCGGCGGTTCTTTAGATAGTCAATTCCGCGGGCTTTTTACTACAGACGCTATCCACCGCGTGGTCATGGCTTGGTCTCTTGTGATTGGCTGATTCAATCGTATGTTCGTTGCAAGTAACTCGTGATCCTTCCTTAATGCTTCCAATTTTGGTACAGTAGTTGCTCAATTTGGCCTTGAACCCGACTAATTCTAGCCGTCCCCCAAGAATAGCTACCAGCTCAGCTCCTGTTGCAATCATTACGAAATGCTGGCCTCCCTTATCCATGTCGACTTCCTCAAGTACTGCCTGGGCCGTAGTAATAATAATAATAAATATGAATACTTATTTATCGTAGATCAATAAGGGTTCATTTATCCTCAGCAAGGTTTTGAAATTCGAAGCAATTTATTGGTTTGGATTTCAAAAACAAAATCCACTGTAGTAACAACACATCTCTTTAAATCTCACTCAGCTGCTCGAGTGTACGCCCCTCTGACTCAATTAGTGTGCTCCCTTCTCGCTGGAATGTCATTCATACTTCCTCACTAGGTCTCCCCCTTCTCCTCAAGTAGTTGCCACTCCTGTCGTCTCAGCTGCTCGTTGTTTACAAACAAAGTGCGTACTCTGGCGCTCCCCGTAGATTTGAGTGTTGGCTCTCAAAATAAAATTTTTGCAATACTGATTCTGCACACATCCTAGTCATCAAATGGTTCCCTTTTGTAGTAAGGTTTTAAATTGGCGCTATTAAAAACAGATTTAGCACCAGTGATCACTTCTTCCAGCCTATAGGCATTGTTACCCAGATTCTTAATTACCCGGAACGGGCCAATAAATTTTGGACAGAATTTTGCGAAGACTTTGTTCTTAGGGTCGGAGATCGGTGGTCTACGAACCAGCACTAACTCTTGTTCTTGTAACTCTCGGTGAAACTTCTTTCCTCGGTACCGTCTCAGCCTTCGGTCCGCTTGGTTCCTCATGTGCTCTCTCGTTCGCTGGATTCGCAAGTCATGCGCTAATAATGGATCCCTTGGGCAAGGAATAATCTTGTCCCAAGTTCTTTCTGGCAACCTGTTGTGGTGTACAATCAGTGGGACTTGACCCGTCGACTCGTGCTTGGTGGTGTTCATGCACATCTCAATTTCCCCTACTTTGTCAACCCATTTATTGTGTTCGTTAGGAATCATTACTCTGTAGTACTTGGCAACACAGCGAATTGTTCTCTCGCTCGGATTTCCACAAGGATGACGAATGCTTGAAAATACGTGTTTTATTCCTAGGCTCTCCAAACCTTGCCTAAAAACATTGCTTGTGAAATAGGTTCCATGATCTGATAGAATGGATTCCGGCTTCTCAAGCATCGGAATAACTTTGTTCTTAATTCGACTGAGGACTGGTCTTGATGTCGTCTTCTGAATAGGACATAGCACGACCATCTTCGAAAATACGTCGATACACACCAGAAGGTGTCGGCATCCACGCTTTCCTTTTACTAAAGGGCCAAAGCAATCGATAGCGAGCATCTCGCATGGTTTTTGCGGTAAAAGTGGTCTTGGAGGTTGTTTCAGAATAAAGTTGTTCGGCTTCGTGCGCTGGCATGCGTCACAAGTTCTGATTACTTCAACAATGGTGAATCTCATCTTAGGCCAAGTAAAGGTCTCCCCTATCGTAGCTTCAGTCTTATCCGTGCCGATATGTGCTAGGCTCTCGTGAACATGCCAAGTCAATCCCCTCTGTAGTGATGCTGGAACTAAGATCTGCAGTTTAGTATGATGCTCATCCACGTACTTATGTAACAAGTTATTTAAGTAGTGAAATCTCGCTTGTTTAGCACTGGCTTCACGGTACTCCGGTGAATTTGGTTGTAATTCCTTCCTGTAGAATTTTATCATCATCATTATCCATGGGTCTGCTTCTTGCTCCTTCCGAATATCCTTCAATCTTGCCAAAAACTCACGAGCCTTAGGTGTTAATGTAATATTGTGAACTTCCGCTGTTACGTCGTTTTCGTCCTCAGGATTTCTACTCAAGGCATCTGGTATGACGTTCATTCTTCCAGGGCAATGCTCTATTGTGATGTCAAACTGCTGTATGTAGATGGACCAGCGCGTAACTCTCTCACTTGCCATTGTTGTCTTGAATAAAAATGTCAGTGCATGGTGGTCGGTTCTAACAATGATGGAATAACCATAGATCATCTTACGCCACTGTTGAAGAGAATATAGAATTGCTAGTAGCTCAAGTTCCGTAACGGTGTAGTTCCTCTCATGTTTCCGTAATTTACAACTCGTAAATGCCAAATAGGATTTCCTCTTGGGTTCTTCAGCGTCCTCTTGGTACAGCATAGCACCGATTCCAATCAATGAAGCATCTGCTTGAATAATAAATCGCTTCTCAAAATCCGGATATCCAAGTTTCACACAGTTTTCCAATAAATCCTTCGTTGCTTTAAAAGACCTGTCGCACTCCTCGTTCCACGACCATCGATTTGCCTTCTTCAACATCTCCTGCATAGGTGCTACTGTTTCTGTGTAACCAGGGCAATTTTCTTTGAAGAAGCCTGTCACTCCCAAAAACGCTCTCACATGTTTGACTTTGGTAGGTGTGGGAAATTTCTTAATAGCATCAATCTTGGCTGGATTAGGCCGCACGCCCTCGACATCGATTATATGCCCCAAATATAAAATCTCGATCTGGCAAAAATGTGATTTCTTTAGGTTAATTTTGAAGTTCATGGTTCTCAAGTTGTCCAGCAGTTTATTTAAATTTATCAGGTGTTCCTCCATTGTTTCAGAAGCAATTAATATGTCGTCAACATATCTCGTGGTGAAGTTCTTGACCTCCTCAGTCAGATTTCTATCGAGTGCTCTAATGAGTGCACATCCCGCAGTTTTCACGCCAAAGGGCATTCGACATCAGATATAACTTTGATTATCGAATAAAAATCCCATCAACAGTTGGGATTTTTCTTCAAGTTCAAGATGGTGGAAACTATTCGTCAAATCAACACTTGAGCATATCTTCTTCCCACGGAAGCCTTCCAAAACATCTTTGATCCTAGGTGCTTGGTCATGCTCGACTAGCAGTTTGCTGTTCAAAACTCGCGCGTCTAGGCATAGCCTAATTGATCCGTTTGGCTTGGCCACAGCCAATATTGCGTTCAGGTAAGGGGTTGCCGCTTTCCTTATCATGCCAGAATTTAATAAGTTAGTAATAATGTCCTTCACCTGAGAAAAATGTTTCTCTGAGATCGGGTACAATTTACTTTTAAATGGGGTCCAATCTGTCACTTGCATGGCATATTGAAAATTTAAAACTGTCCCAGGTATGGTGTCAAAAGCTCCTTTATGTAATCTTAAAATTTCTTCCAGTTTTCTTCTATCAGGTTCCCCTACGATGGCCTCCTTAAGTCGCTCCTGAAGTAGAATTTCAAATTTGGTTCCGCTAATTTCTTCTTCCGCCAAATGCACCCAAAGTTCCTGCGAAATATCTCGGCTGTCAATTTCTAGCACTGCTGTCTGGCTGACTCGCTCCCCCGTCAAGATCTTATCTCCGGCCTCATTAGTGCATTCTTCAACAACCCAAGTATTGGCCTCTCTCTCCAACGGACTCTCCTCCATGTTTAAACCCACATGATTCAACCCCTCTACTTGTTTGAAACTTACAGTGTTGTTATGTAAGTCAATTACAGCATGAAAATCGCAGATGAAGTTGGCTCCTAAAATTATGTTGTAGTTCATCTTTGGAATAACAACGAATGTTTGTGAAAAAGTATGGTTCAATATTTCCAGATCTAGAAATGCTTGCTGTTTACAATTCATAGTTTTATCAGGAATAACCCCTCTGACTTTCATTAGCGGTACCGGCATAATAGGAACAGTTCGTTTTCTTCCTATTTCCTTTATCAAAATTTCAGTGACTAAGCTCACCTGGCTACCTGTATCAATCAAACATCTCACCCTCATGCCTCCAACATGCGCGTAAATAATTGGTAGCTGTCTGATAACATTTTCACGGTTCTTCACCACTTCCTCCAGGCAGTCGTCCGGGAATGCTACCCACTCTTCTATATTGGCCACTATCATCTCTTCTCGCTCCCTGGCGACCTTCATTTTCAGCCTATCACTTTTCAGTTCATTTGTTTTTTTTTTAATCCCGGGACCCATTTGTTGTGTTTCGCCGGTTGTCATTCTGTCGCTCCTGTTGCCTCAATAAACTCTCTGCCCCCTCTCCTTGATGATTGTCTGGGCTCTGTCTGTTCGCCATGGCACGCCCCCACTTCTCTTTCTCCGCTTCTTCGGTACTTAATTGATCCAAGTATTTTCGTGATTCAATATATCGCTCGTCCCAGTTGTTCCGATAATCTCCCCTATTTTCTTGGCGATAGTCCCTGCCGTTATTCCATCTACCATCTCCATTTCTTTGGTAAGGTCTACCTTGTCTCTGGTTTCCCCTCCAATTTGTGTACTCCCGCAGGTACGTCCACTGATTGTTTTGATTTTGGTTGTTCTGATTGTATCTCCCGCGGTTATTCTGATAGTTCTGATTATTATTGTTGAACTGGTTTCGGCCGTCAAAATCTTGCCTTCTTGGTGTGAATTGTGTTCCTGTGGACTGTGTCTTGGTTTGGTTCCCCTGGCTGTGGTTATTTTGGAGTCCCTGAACTACCTCTGCCGTGTTGACACATTCCATATTCCTCCTTCCTGTCTGTGGGCTCACCACACTCGTCTCGTCTAAGTGTCTGAGTAATTCTTCGGCTTGGACTGCGGTTTGAATGTTTCCTGCGACTAATAGTTGTTGGATGTGCATTGGGAGTTGTTTCCCGATGGTTAGAACCATATTTTGCTCGCTAGGCGGGTCGTCAAAATCTCTGAATTTTACCAATTGCTGGCTGAAGAATTCTGAAAACCGGGTTGGATGCGTACTATGATATTTTCGCGTGTACAGGTCCATTCTCAACCCCTGCTGTAACGAAGGGCTCCAAAACTTCTTCAAAAATGCCTCGCGGAATTGAGCCATGTCTGTGAACGTGTACTTAAAGCTTAAAAACCAGGTTAGGCTAGGTCCTTCTAAAAATTTCTCCACTAGCCTTAATTGTTTCTCAGGGCCGATGTGCTGGTCATTAAAGTAATCAGTTAATTGTCGCAGAAATGCTTTGGGAGTAGTTCCTGAATGTTCCTTAAATTTATCGGGCTTTAAATCATTACCCCGAATGACTTGGATGACTTGGGCGGGTGCCAAGTTCGGTTGTGGTGTTGAAATCTCCCCCCTGTATTGCTGGAATGCGTTACTCGTTAGTCTGGGACTTTGACCCCGGCTAGTATCCTCAGCCAACTTCAAGCCTGCAGGACTTCCAATACTTGTTTGCTTCTCCGGTATATTTTCAGTCGAAAATAATGTCGCATTCTCTAAAGATCTAATCTCGTTTTTGATGATTAACTCTGAGTGTTCCTGTAATTTTGACTTTACATTTTCCTCCTATGCCTGCATTCGCTTTAAAACTGTCAGCCTGTCTTCCTTATTCGCGTGAGCCTGCTGGTCCCAATCTCGCCGGATCCTACTTTTCAAGCTGTTAATTTTCTCCTCGTTCCTTTCCTGATTTTTCTCTAACTCTTCACGTATCTGTTCTTGCGTTTTTATTAACTGGCCTTCCAGATTATCCCGAGTCTTGACAAGCTGCTCTCCCACCTCTTCTCTTATGATCTCTTGTGTTTTTACTAGCTGTTCCCCGACTTCTTCTCTTATGACCTCTTGTGTTTTTATTAGCTGGCCTTCCATCTATTTTCTTATGATCTCTTGTGTTTTGCCTAATTGCTCCTCTAAGTTCTCCCGCAAGTGTATCCGTTCGGTTTCAGCCTTAACCTCGACTTTATCAATTTCCTTTATTAATTCCAGCACGTTGCTGTCTACCGAATTAATTTGCTGCTGTAATTTCTCTTGGGTTTTCTTCATTCCCGCGGTGTTATTGACACATGCTGCCTCTATCTGCTTGAGTTTATCTGCCACCATCTCGTCAAATTGTATTAATTTGTTATCAAATTTCGCCTCCAAATTCTTAATTTCGCCTAACAGTTTGACGTTGTTCTCCGCAACCTCGCCTGCCAGTTTCTCTACCTTTTTAACGCTCTGACTAATGCCATTAGTGATTTTTCCTAATTGTTCGGTTTGTGTTACCGCCTGTTGTGACAATTTGTGATTTAGTTCATTGAATTGTTTGTCCGTGTCTAATTTCTGGACTTCTAACTGGACCGAAATATTACCGCTCATGTCGTGTAATTGTTTTTCACAGTCTATCTTCTGCGCTTGTAACTGGACCGTAATGTCATTTAATTGTTTATCATTATGCTCCCGCTGAGCTCCTAATTGTTCTTTCAATTGTTTATTTAATTGTTCTTCCGTCTTTACGGACATTTGGATCGACATGTGTTCTAATTGTTTATTTAATTGTTCTTCCGTCTTTACGGACATCTGTTCTAATTGTTTATTTAATTGTTTATTATTGTCTTCGCTTATTTCCTCCTTCATGTTCTTTAATTGTTCTTCCGTCTTTACGGACATCTGCACTAATTGTTCTTCCGTCTTTACGGACATCTGTTCCAACAATGCCTTAATTTCATTAACAATCGCCATTTCACACACACAAATATATTCAGAGAAAACAGGGGCATGGGCCAAGATTTCAGTCATATACGCACATACATGTCACACATTTAAGTATTACTGGCTCTAATTTAATGAAAATTTCAGTAACAAAATTTACTGAATACAATGACACTTATTCCCAAACAACAAAATAACCCCTAGTGATCTGCTTTTAAATTCCTAACCAACAGAATTTACGAAACACCAATTAACCGAAGTCAATTAAATGCCAAATATAAGGCAACACCTTCCTGCTTTGACTGAGTTCAATAATAATGCAAATTTCTAATTTTAATGTCGGGCGCCAGAACAAGTTTATAACAAATACAAAATCAAATTCTAATCTTGTTCAATATCTCTAACTTTAGGAACTCAGTGATTTTACTAATGCACATGGCGGTAAAACATCGCCTCAATTTACTGAATTTACATGTCCGCTTGACCTGGCATCATTTCTCAACGAAATAAATATGAGATCAGCGAAGCAACAACAACAACAATCCCCACATGGGCAGCCATTTTTGTTTTATGAACACTTGCAAAGAAGCATATGAGACTCAGTTTCGGGGGGTGTAATGGTTCATATCGTAAGTTGTTGTCAAGGCGCTTCATTAACTTGCAGGGTAACATATAACAAAATAACATGCAGGGAAGAGTTAAAACAAATGAATTTAATAACAAATCACCATATTTACACTCAACAATAACGACGAAAACTCCCATCTGACTCCCACTTAATAAAAATGCCAAAACTAGGCCAAAATCTCTGGAGAGATTAATTACCTGGACCAAGTGTCCCTAAGATAAAAATAACAAAAGTGACCATATATGTGCGTATGCCGTTCTACATGCATCACGATGTGTACAATGAATGCGTGATTCGTTATCATCCAGAATAATCATTCAGACAACGAATCCACATTTCTAGAGCTAGACCGACACGGGGGAACACAACTACAATACTCAAAATTAAACCGACACTTCCTAAATCTAATATAAACAAACACAAAATTTCCGTGTGAAATTGGAATCAAATTGCCGTAGCAACATTTACTGCCTAAAAACTTAGGACTTCTCACACAAATCAACACAAGTACATTAACACGTGACCAATAAAATATACAAATGACCGCTGTCAAAATTTACAAGTACTCTACCACTACACCGCACAGGTGTGACACACAAAATTACATGAATCGAGTCATGAACAAAGCAATAGGCACAAAGCCAACATTTACATTAATAATACAATATTTTACCCATACAACGTACAACAAGCCGTTACACACATGGCGAACTCCCCGATTAATTATGGCTCAAAAATAACCATCACAATGAACAGGTTTGCTACATGAAAGCTTACAGGGGTCAGTCGGACAATCAGGACTGCCTATCAAAAATCAGTCAACCTGAAAAGGACTCAAGAAAAATCTATAAAAATTAGAACGAAGGTGTTCTACAAATTACTTTTAAATTGGTGCGCTTGGCAACCCTAATATGAATAATAACCTGTTCAGCAAATATCTTACAGTAATTACCTCCCATTCCTATTTCAAATATTAACGTTAATAAAGCACCATTTATCGAATGTAACGGGTTCCGCATTTGCAAGGATAAAAATCACGTATGCACGCCGCGCACATTACATATGACTCAAGGAAAAACAAATATAACAAACACTTTGGCCACGTGCCAACGGACATTTAAAACATTTAGTGTCGGTGCAAGAAAATCTCTAAACAACAAGAAAAGGAACATGACTATTTACAAAAGTTCCCCGGCCAAATCTAACTACATAATTGAAATAATCCAATTTTTGTACATCACCGATCTGCTTGTAGAACTAAGGACATCCTCCTCAGCCCATTGCCCCTATGGACAAATTAACACTCCATCATGGTCGTCTGCGTTGAATTGTTGAAGCTCATCCCAACTCCAAACCACGTGCTGGTCATCTTGGTATCGACTCCTTGGCAGAAAAGTTCAATGTTTATTATTTGACCTATCTATAATCGCTTGCAGGTTACTCAATTCGCCCACAATTGTCCTAATGCGATTAATTGCGAAGACTGGCCCTAGATATCTCGCACACACGCACAATAAAACACATGAAAAAAAATACACTGAAATTTGTACATAAAATATACGCCTCGAGACCACGTCACTGGCTCGATAACAAGTTTAAGATCTTTGCTGCACTGGCAATCGCTATCTTGCTCGGTATTTCCGTACTGTACTGTTGACCTTCGCTCCGGTGAGCGCTAATTAGGGTGTTACAAGACTTGCCCCTCAGAGGTGAAATGGTCGTCTTTAAGTAAATGTTACAAGTTACCACGCACTGGCGTGAAATATTTAGCTCACAAAATAAAGTTGATTTCAGAATAAAATGTACTCGAGCTTTAAAATTCGATATTACCACTGATGTGAATTTAGCTCCTCAGAGCTCACAAATAAAATAACTTAACCAAATTCAGAGCGTTAAAATCACGATACAAACTGGCGTGAAGTTAGCCTCTCAAGGCTCCACAAAGAATGACTTAGAGTAGCGTCATGCCGAACTATTTATTAGAAAACTGACAGGGGACGGAGGAGTGGGGTGGAATCGGATAAAAACTACCAGAGTTTTTGTCTCACAAATATGGGACTAGTGTCATTCTTCTTCAAATAAATCAAACGTCTCAATGCACTCGTGCGGAGATTAATCCGTTCGGCGGTTCTTTAGATAGTCAATTCCGCGGGCTTTTTACTACAGACGCTATCCACCGCGTGGTCATGGCTTGGTCTCTTGTGATTGGCTGATTCAATCGTATGTTCGTTGCAAGTAACTCGTGATCCTTCCTTTATGCTTCAAATTTTGGTACAGTAGTTGCTCAATTTGGCCTTGAACCCGACTAATTCTAGCCGTCCCCCAAGAATAGCTACCAGCTCAGCTCCTGTTGCAATCATTACGAAATGCTGGCCTCCCTTATCCATGTCGACTTCCTCAAGTACTGCCTGGGCCGTAGTAATAATAATAATAAATATGAATACTTATTTATCGTAGATCAATAAGGGTTCACTATGTACGTCGCCGGCAGAATAGTTAATCGACCAATATTAGCTGCATTTCCTTCAGTACGAATTGCATCACGTAAATGGTTACTCTCCTCAGAACGCAGTTTGGCTTGGTTCATCCTAATGAAAGTTAAACGCTCAGTTTCTATTTTGACGTACATGTCGACGCAATACTGCTGAAACAATCGACGAAACCGTAGCAAATAGTTGCCAGGATTTTGAGAAATCATCAAACGATATGCGTAATAATTCTTCGATCTAACTTTCTTTGTGGTTTCTTCACCTGGAATTGAAACAGTAGATTTAGTATTTCGTATGTACATATTTAGCATAATTATAAAGGGGTGAAGATAAATGATTTTAAATCGGTTGCCAGTCATTTGTCCAATTTTATCTATACAAACAACCCCTAATATTTTCCTGGTAATAAGCAGTCAGCGTCAGCGCCCATGCAAACGAAGCCGGCGTAGCCGGCTTCGTTGCGTGATTTATAGCCTCTCAGCCCATCTAGGGGCCTTTAGTGCTATATCCAGGGTAAGACAGGTTTCTATTTAACTTAATGGGTTATGGATGGTTTGGGTAATTTGCATTATATCAGACTGGCCAGAATATGACCTGAGGTAGGGTGGTGGGAGTGTACTGTAATTGGTCTTTTATTGTAAACCAAAACCAAACAATGTAAAATGTACGTCATGTTGAACTATGATATTGATACTCACCAATCAATGCATTTATCATTTTGGTATTAAAATAATATCCATCTTCTCCTTGCCAAAACATCAGCGGGTATTGCAACGTGTCATATGAACGATTTGTTTCAGATATTTGTTTCAGTTGCCCAGTATCGCGACGTGTAAGCACAATATCGCGTGTTTCCATGTGTTCACCAACAATCAGGATGGCAACTTCATCTATTGTTGGAGCGTTAAATGTGCGTTCGTGTGTTCCAGATGGTCATTTATCTGCTCTGATCACGACTTTGTAGTCATCATTTGGCATACGCTCCAAAGCACCCTTGATCAGCCTGACCAACGCATGATGTTCATGAAGTAGTTGCTGCAAATCTTCAAGAATTAATTATATAAATAATTATAGTAAGTTATTCTTCTACTATATTGTGTGTAAGTACAAAAATAAATAAATAAATTCTTGAATGTCGTATTAAATCCTCGCTCTTCGATAATGTCTGCCCCAAATAAGGTCATTTGGAAACAACCATTGTATTTTTGAGTGTTTGCAAGAAAATGACGTGATTCGGGTGTTTCGCCACAAAGCAATGAATGCAATGGCTCAGGTGGAGGAGTCAATATTGGCAATTTCACTTTCCCGCTAAGGCAGCACAATCCGAGCGTTTCTCCGGAAAACTTCAATGCGCCACAATACTCGCAAACAACGTCCATTGGCCCAATGCAAACGCTAGGATGCAAGCAGTAATCAGTGCTGCAATCGTATCGAAACGCTGCTCGATTCAAATCAGCACTTGATAAATCTCTTCTTGTGCGTCGACAATTATCTACTTCTTGATCTCTGTTGTTCGCTCGAGGATTTCGCATTGCCAACCGAGCCGTTTCACGGGCTGCCTCACTTTGCTCATGTGATTGAGAAGCACGAAGTCGAGCCATACTAACGCGGCGCTCTTCACGGGCAATTTCTTGTTCTTCTTCAGTCCTTTCATTCGCAATGTTTCATATCCTTCTTGCATTATGGCTGTGCCGGGAAAGATTCGATCGTCTTTGTCGCGGCATTGTTAATGATGATTCAAAGGGAATACATATTACGTTGAGTAACTAACGGGATTTCATGTTAAGAGCCTCATTTTCTATACCTGTAATAATATCGTACGGCCTCGGATGCCGGGTGCAAGCTTTGTAATTTGACACCCAGAGGGTAGCTTGCATGTCGAATTTCGTTGTTCCTTGAATCACTATGAAAGTCAAGGAGGTTAGATATCTAACTGTAAGCTCCTTGAACACTATAGTGCTTTCTAGTAGCGGTAGTGGAGAGCGCTACTCGCATCCAGTCGGCCGTGTCTCGTCAAGAGCTACTGTTGCCTGGAAACGACTTGCCTTGCCATTCCTTCATGAGTTACTTTAGCTGTCATTAGCGTTACGTTTTATAGTGACTTGTATTCTCTTAGACGTTTTATGTCACGGCACGGGATTTATAAAAAAGTATCCTATGTCCGTCTCCTGGTTCTAAGCTACCTCCACACAAATTTTCAGCCAAATCGGTTCAGCCTTTCTTAGTGTAACTAACACGACTTTCTTGTATATAGATATATTTATTTATTTATTTAATTAATTAATTTTGATCAGTCCCCTTCGCTATTTTCAGGTGTTAGTGGCAAAATGTTAGCGGCTCTGTATAGAAAAGTCAAAAGAATGACAAGGTGAGAGATTCGACTGTGTAATTGCTAATGTAATAAATTGGTATTCAAAATACAGATTGTAATTATTAATAGCGACAAGCGTAGGTCTGGCAGGACCAATAGTCTTTAATAAATAAACCGTAAACTACTACTAATAGTTCTAATATTACTAATAATAATATAAGTAATAATAATAATATTAATAATAATAATAATAATAATAATAATGTAGAACATTCAATAAATATTACGGAAGCATTTGAATAGCATACAGCCACTGTTTGAGCATTGCTCTTCACCCTCAATGAGCCTACATCCATCCTGCGTGGACACATGTCGCCAGCATGTCACAGGCTTCATTTAGCAGATCCAACCTCCCTCTCCGCGCCACACAGGCTGTGTTGAATTTAATCGCATTAACCTGACGTATTCCGGATGATTTGTGCGATAGGCAAGTTGAAGATTTATAACTAAATCGGCCGGAAATCTGATTTTTTTGACCATTCCACATCCTGCGTGGTTCGATTTAGCTGGTAGAGTATGTAAAACGAGATATTTTCTTTTTTTTTATCTGATAGATTTATGACTAACCCATTGTGTCATATTCTTCTTCAAAACGGTGTTGAATTTTTGCATTCCTCCTTCCAATTCCATGCTAGTGCCACTTGCCATCGGTTTTTAGGATAAATCGATATTTAAGTGGCCGGAAGTCAAACTCACTACCTCTTCTAATGGATATTAATAGACCTAAAAATCATAATAATATTAATGTTTTAATCGCTTATCCTCCAAAGTTGGCTTTACCCTCGAACTCTGCAAGAGATCATTCTTCTACCGTCGCGAGATCAGTGTCTGGGAGCTGAACACGCATTGTCAGCAAGTATTATTGGGGATGGTGATAGGTCGATCATCCAGGCGACTGCTAACTTCAGTCTAATTAAGGGTTAAAGAAGGGATTTTTAAAGGATATGGGCCTGTTAAAAGGAACCATCCTGGCTTTGCCTGGTGGTGACAATGGAAAACCACGCAAACCATTTTCTGGATAGGTGGGGTGGAATTCGAACTCACGCTCTCGCGATGCCAGTGAGGCTACCGTGCCGTTAACAATAATAGTAATAATAATATTAATAATAATGTTTTTAGTGTAGTTCTACGTTCCTTTTAACTACTGCGGCGTTTCCTGCAAATTGAAATACTGTACAGTACTTGGAAAGAGTTTTTACTCTCATTAGGCCAGAGGCACATAGCCTCGCTGTTCCGCTCCTTAATATCTCAATAACTAACCAACTAACTCATTACGCCGCCAATTAGTTGCATTTGAGGAATCTTGGTGGCTAACAGAATGCTATCAACACTTCGTCGCGATGACGTGCGAAGGTGAGATGCGAATCCTCACGATATGAATGGGTCATAAGTAGGGCTCGGATCGATATGCTCGATAAAATCTCCAGATATGCTCGAAGACCATGTGTATTATGTTCGATAGATATACTCGAAAAAAACAACATTATATGCGGTTAAATATGCAGAATATGCTCGAAAAACACCGTTAAAAACTATAGAAAGGAAAGTGAAACGAAAAAACCAATAACATACCTTTAAATACGAGCTTCATTTTCTAATTGTATGTATGATACACTGCAATATACTCGCATTCAAGTTTTTAAAGTGTATATATAAGAGAAGTTTTCTTATAAAAGTTACAGTTTAAAAGATCATTTACAAAATGTTCAGAATTAGGCGAGTAAATGAAGTAGATCTGCATTGGTCTGTACAACAAGAATTTTTTTCAATGTTTTCAGTTTTGAATGTTTTTCTAAAATCAGTCAATAAAAGTTTCAATGACGAGAACAGCCTAACTAAAGGTTAAAAACCAGCGGTTCTATTATTCGCACCAGATAGGCTTTTCAATAATTATTTCTGTTTTCGAACCTTAAGGATGGTCAGGGCCCGAATTCGAGGGGGGGGGGGATTCGAAGAAAAGCTAACTATTTAGACAAAAACCACAAGAATATGCATTTATATGCTTCTATTCTGGAAACCGCGGTTTTATGCATGTATATGCTCGATAAATTTCAATTCTGTTTTTCCTATAGAAGTAAAAATACCACCAAAAGGCTTCTTTCAATGTGTACTATTCAGGAAAATTATATGCAAATATGCTCGAATCCGAGCCCTAGTCATAAGCATGCCCATCAGAACTCGCTGGCAACAATAGGTCTGCTAAAACTAACTGACTATACGGTTTCTCTCTTATATTGCTCAACATCACGTGGTGGTGCTGTGGCTGCCATTGTTGGCTGTTACCCCCTGGAGTCCGGATTCGATTCCCGGTTCTCGTTTCAAATCTTGCGCTTTAAAGTAATTTTGTACGTAGCTAGCCCACAGTATGAAACCGTCAATGATGGGTATGAATGGCTAGTTACCCGATAGTCTCTTTGTGTAGCAGCAAGATCTTTTGATGACATCCCTGAGATCAGGAGTTCAAGTGTCAGCTGTGACGAAAAGTCCAATTATGGTCCAATGGCTGAAATGGAGAACACTTAGCCTCGTGAGGACTCAGATGAAGTGAGTGGTAATCTCACCAAACTCATCTCTACAAGGTTGTTGTTTCATTTGAGGGGTTTGGTCATCGTGACCATTTAGCCCCGTGCATTTGGGTGTGTGTGTAATTTGTCTGCTAATCTGTGTTATTGTGGCGTCTGTAGTAGTGTGTGTATTTGTAATTCAGGTGAGAATTGGGATGGATGCAGCCCTGGCCTTAATTTAAGTAGGCTACCATTCCGGCATTTGCCAGGAGTGGAAATGGGGAAACTACTGAAAACCACTTCGAGGATGGGTGAGGTGGGAATCGTACACCCTTCCTCTCAGGTTTATTTCACGAGGCTGAGTGTTCGCCGTTCCAGGCCTCAAACCAGAATTAAATATCTTGGCAGAGTCGGGAATCAAACCCAAACCTCCGGGTTGACAACCAAGAACGCTAGCCGCTACACCACAAGGTGGACCTCGCTAAAAGGTTTCTTTATTGTATACCACTTTTATTACACCTAACATTTGCCTTCTTTCAAATCCTACTTATAAATACAAAATTTGTATTTAATACATACACTTGCACGGCCACTTGTTTTCACAGTGATTGAACATACACTCAAGTGAGTGGGGCTGATGACCACCCTCTAAATGAAACTAAGTAGCTGATGATCTTGCAGAAGTTGACCAATACAAAGACCATAAGGGACCGTAGATCATGCTAACCTCCCGAAGCCGTTAATCGCTAGTGGAATTAACAGACGGTCACCATATTTGATGACTAGCTATAATTAAGCTTAACTGTTGGCTGTGGTGACATGTGGGCACAGTGGGGTGAGCCTGATGGCTTCCCGTCATAAGCACGTGGGCCGGATAATTGCCTCTTAGCAACCCAGTGTAGCTCAGTTGGAACAAGCTCAGGCAGAAGAATAGATAACCTATAGGCAGCTGAACAAACCAGAAGAATTTACAAAAAGGGCTCCGGAATGCTAAAGATCACCAACATAATCAATCTTTTCTTTTTTGTACGTCTGGGCTGGCTGCGTGGCTCAGCGGTAACGTTCTCGCTAGCTGGGCCCAAGGTTGCAGGTTCGTATCCTGGCGCAGTCAGCTGGCTTTTGAGGGTGCGAAAATGCGAGGGAGCCGTGTCAGTAGAGTTACTGGCACGTTAAAGATCCCCTTCTTGGCAAAATTCCGGCACCCCGGCGTCTCTAAAAGTCACAGTAGTTAAAAGGGACTTAAAACCAATAACATTATTATTTTTCTTCCTGGCGTTGTTCCCAATTATTTTTTTAGGTCCGCCACTCTGCACCTCGCTCTCCATTTGTTGCGGTTTGCTGCATCTGTAGGACGAAGACCTACGATGCGCATATCGTCGTGTAGTGTATCCATCCAACGCCTTTTTGGTCGTCCTGGAGGTCTTCGTCCATCAGGCTCGAGAGCAAGTGACTTGCTTACAATGGACTCTGTATTTGCTCGGGCTACATGCCCGTACCAACGCAACTGAGTCTCCCTCATTTTGGCTGGAATAGGGGCAATTCCAAGAGTATTGCGGACGTCTTCGTTCTTAATATGATCCAGCCGTGTAATTCCCTAGGACCATCTTAGCATCCGCATCTCCATTGAGTGCAAAGCTTGTTCATGTTTCTTTGTATTAGGCCAGCATTCAGCTCCATACAAAGCAACAGGGCGGACGACTGTTTCATAGATCTTAGTTTTGAGGCGCAAAGGGATCTTGCGGTCACAGAGAACGCCTGTGACCTGGCGCCACTTCATCCATGCAGCATTCACTCTTGCACGGGCATACGAGACTGTGTCACCATCAGGTCTCACAACGGAGCCAAGGTATCGGAGATGTGAAACCTTTGGTAGTGGGGTGCCATCTACTATGATGGTCCCATCTGTCCGGGAACCACATTCAAGGTACTCAGTCTTAGTGAGGTTGAGCCGTAGTCCAAATTCACAGAGCCTCGCATTCCAGAGGTTGACCAATTGCTCTAGATCATTACGGGTCTCGCTTGCAAGCATGACATCATCGGCGTACAGTAATGTCCATGGTGGTTGCCTCTGCAAATCGGCAGTCACTGTATCCATGCATAAGATAAACAAGAGTGGAGAAAGTGCAGATCCCTGGTGAACCCCAACTCGAATATCGAACTGTTTGGTGAGGCCAGCAGCACTGCGTACAGAGCTAGTTGTATTATTGTAGAGGAGTTGGACCCAACGGACATAAGCTTCTGGTACGCCATGAGATCGAAGATGATACCATATAAATATAATAACATTATTAGTCGCCTCCGTAGCGTAGCGGTCAGCACGATTAGCTGCCGCCCCGGAGGTCCTGGGTTTGAGTCCCGGCTCTGCCACGAAATTTGAAAAGTGGTATGAGGACTAGAACGGGGTCTACTCAGCCTCGGGTGGTCCAAATGAGTAGAGGGGGTTCGATTCCCACCTCAGCCATCCTCGAAGTGTTTTTCCGTGGTTTCCCACTTCGTCTTCAGGCAAATGCCGGGATGGTACCTACTGTAAGGCCACGGCCGCCTCCTTCCCTCTTCCTAGCCTCTCCATCCCAATCTTCCATCCCTTCCCAACCCTCATGAGGCCCCTGTTCGCTTTGCAGGTGAGGCCGCCTGGGCAAAGTGCTGATCACACCTCCCCAGTTGTATCCATCCAGACCAGATGGTCCAAGCTCCAGGACACTGCCCATAGAGGCGGTAGTGGTGAGTTCCCTCGTTGAGTCCGTGGGAACCACCAACCTAGAGGGTAAATTGACTAAATAAAAAAAATAATTAAAAAAATAAAAATAATAAAAATAAAACATTATTATTATTATTATTATTATTATTATTATTATTATTATTATTGTTATTATTATTATTATTATTATTATTATTGTACGTCATATTAACCCCTTGGATGCCAAGCTATTACAAGTGGTTGTGTTAAAAATGCCACGCGAAGTTTAGTGGAGTTATAAATTATCTCCTACCTACATTTTATCATTTTAAATGATCTTGTCGACTTTGTCTGGCGTTACGTTACGGCGACGGGACGAAATGTACCGAGAATGCACTAATGTGTGTGACGTCATAGTACGATGTAGCAGCCGAGTACCAAGAAGGCAGTGCGAGAACAGAGTTTCAAGAAGGCAGTGCGAGAACAATCAAGTAGGCAGTGAAGAAACAAAATAGAATCTTGAAACTCTGTTCTCGCACTGCCTTCTTGGTACTCGGCTGCTAGCATTTAAAATGATATAAAGTCTAGTCTTTCAGACTGACTATCCGTGTCTTTTAAAGATAAAATATTGAAATTATTTCCATAAGAGATAAATATATTTTAAACATTTAAATATATTAAATAATTAATATGTTGTTTCATTTGTTTCATTAATATTCTAAGTTTTCCTTTTAAATTTAAATTGTGAAATTTAATATAATCTTGACATTTTATTCAATCAAAATATATTTTTAAAACCTTATTTTATCTTCATTCATTACCAAGTATCTTATGTATCTCCAAAAAACGCATGACTTTAAAGTATGACTTCAGCATGATCAAGGAATACTTATTATGAATTGAGTTATTCACGGAACTTAAACAGCTCGATGTACTCAGAGATAGAATGGTCCCATCGTTGTTTTGGTTACAACATTAATAGCACTACGTGGAGTGTTTTTTTAATTTTTTCATTTATAACATTGCATCTTTAGCAAATACTCCCTCGACTGATATATCGGTCCTGTGGCACTATAAGGGTTAAGCTACAGAAACTTAACT
Source organism: Meconema thalassinum (assembly GCA_946902985.2). Classification (NCBI taxonomy): domain Eukaryota; kingdom Metazoa; phylum Arthropoda; class Insecta; order Orthoptera; family Tettigoniidae; genus Meconema; species Meconema thalassinum. Next base: position 990,823,442 of record OX336388.2, on the reverse strand, counting down.
TTCTATCAGTAGATTTATCTTATAATTGGCTCGCTTTTAAGATCACATTCTTTAACTTAGTCTATACTTTCCCACAGCTGAGCGTCCTATTAGTAAACAAACAATTTTTATTATTATCTCTATTTTTACCAGATTTACATCTAGATTCTTAGTATTCGCTCTATCAGACAAAACACTTAAGAAACATTTTTCATAAAGAAATAAGGGTGTTGCGGTGTCGGAGCATACCTCGTCCAAAAACCAAAAATATCGCCATTTCCTCAAAAATATTGATTCCATTTTCTTCCTTAAATACATATCTACGCAACTTTTCAACATGCAAAGCTGAAATTTTAGAAGTAATTCCTTCTTATGTGATATATTTCTTCGGTCTGTCAAAAGTGGTGAATTGGATCCTGAATTAGGACTGGTTTAGGTGAGGCGTGGTTTTATTTGCATCGATGTTTAAATTCACAAAGAAAAACAGCATGGCATTGGTTAAACGAGAATCCAAGAATATTCATGAAACTCCACGCCATGATGATAAAACAGAAGTTTGATCCCCTGTTACTGCCAGAATAATATTGGGCCAACTTGTTATAACGATACCATCAACTCTGAATAACACCGAACGCGATTTACCTCAACTGACTGAAAAGCTGCTTGGATATTTCCAGCAAGATTAGGCTACGGCACATACCGCTCGTAATTCAATTAATACTGTTCGTGATGATTCTGGGGACAATAGTAAATAGTGCAGGCTTAAGGCCAGCTTGCTCTCCAGATTTAATGACTTCCGCTTTTGGTGTAGTTCGATAAATTGTATAGAAGAAACTTTGGCAACGTGAAAGAACTGAAAAATACAATCCAAATCAAAATTTTGGAGATAAGAGAGACTAAATTGTAAAGGGAGAATTTGCATATCATCACACGCTACAACGCTTCCCTACAAGGCAAGGGAAAGTATTTGCAATCATTACTGTAAAGGGGTAAGTTTTACAGACAGTAGTGGCTACGCTGGCTAAAGCTCAGCATTAGGTCATGGGGCCAAGTTCTCAGCTGACTCGGTAGACGCGTGGGTTCGTGCCCCACCGTCGGCCGTCCTTGAAATGGTTTTCCGTGGTTTCCCATTTTCAACACCAGGCAAATGCTGGGACGGTACCTTCTGACAGGCCACGGCCGCTTCCTTCCACATCCTTGCCCAGTTTCATTCACCATCATTCATTTCATCTCTCATTAACTCCTCTCATGAGGTTGGCGTCAGGAAGATCATCCGGCCGTAAAAATCATCGCCACAAAGACTTCCATCGCATCTCATCCCCGACCCCGTTGGAAAACGGGAATAATAAGGGGTAGACATACACTGTAAAGGGGTAAGTTTTATGTTATTTTCATTTTTCTCTGTTTTGTAATCTGATAATCCATACAACGAAGATGATCTTTTTTCTGCGGACATATGGGAACGGTGTGACGGCGCCTACGCTCTCGTTTTCCGACAAGCGCCATGCATGAAAGCCGGCAACACTTGCGGGGTTCATCTTGTATACAGTAGATGCACAATAGTTATGACAGTCCATGGTGTACACTGCACGTCACAACAACACAGCCTCTCAAGTGTCGGGATCCTCTCTTTCACATTGCCAGTCGATTCTCTTGGTTAATGCCGGTTCTCTCCCCCTCCCAACTGTGTTAGGTATCTGGAACCTAGGGTTTCTTTAATTTTCGTGATAAATTCGCCCTTGTCTATTCTTTGGAACGGGGAACAGTCAGTGTCCCAAACACATTGCCTCCCTCCTGATCTCTTCCTGAATGAATACAACGGTATTATGTTCTCTCGCACTGGGCAGTAGTTCGGCTAACTTATAGCTGAGCAGCTCCGAGCCGGTCATCAAGAAGTTGAGCTAGACAGGCATGACCTAACAGAGCACATCCAGTTTTCTCGTAGCTCCTTAATGCTTTTTACAATCTCGATCCAAGATAAGTCTATTTGAGTTGTAACATTGCCTTGATATTTGCTAACAAAAGAAATGGATACTGAATACAAGATTTACGAAGCTCATTAAGCCTGCTCTTATTTGACTCTTCTAAATAAGTGAATTGGGCCACGGCCTGTTATCAAAAACATGCTTTGAAGTTGAAGCCTTCTCCTTGTTTCTTTATAACCAATGAAGGCATTGACAGCCAAACTCACTTTGTGCTTGAGAACGTTATCATATTCAAAACTGGTGAACAATATTCAGTTACCAACGTAATTGGAATGTCCTCTTCTAACAAGGATAAAAGAGGAGCATACTATCTTCAAAGAATAGAGAACTGGGAAGTAAGGACACCAACAAAGAACATAATGGGAAATAGACGAAGTTATTTCCTCTAAGTAAGAACACAGATATATGGTACACACATCAAAAAAAGTTTTGCATCACCTCGGTTCCCAGATCTCCGGCATATAGACGTTGACTGTGTATATTGTATCAAAGATACAGTCCCTTTGACTGTTCATAGATGTCACTAAAACTGCTCAAAGATGTAAACAACCATGCATGAGCAGGGCCTATTAGACGGAGGGGGTACGACAGCCGATCAGTTCCAGTCATTCCACCAGGACGAAGGTACGCTGCTCATGTTGTCTGTAGTTCTACCATGCCTAGAAGGTCAATACCGCAGTTCGATCGCGTCCGCATTGTTACTTTGTGTCAAGAAGGGCTCTCAACAAGGGAAGTTTCCAGGCGTCTCAGAGTGAACCAAAGCGATGTTGTTCGGACATGGAGGAGGTACAGAGATACAGGAACTGTCGATGACAGGCCTCGCTCAGGCCGCCCAAGGGCTACTACTGTAGTGGATGACCGCTACTTACGGATTGCCGCTCGGAGGAACCCTGACAGCAATGCCACCATGTTGAATAATGCGTTTCGTTCAGCCACAGGACGTCGTGTTTCAACTCAAACTGTGCGCAATAGGCTGCATGATGCGCAACTTCACTCCCGACGTCCATGGCGAGGTCCAGCTTTGCAACCCCGACACCATGCAGCGCGGTACAGATGGGCCCAACAACATGCTGAATGGACCCCACAGAATTGGCATCACGTTCTCTTCACCGATGAGTGTCGCATATGCCTTCAACCAGACAATCGTCGGAGACGTGTTTGGAGGCACCCTGGTCAGGCTGAACGTCTTAGACACACTGTCCAGCGAGTGCAGCAAGGTGGTGGTTCCCTGATGTTTTGGGGTGGCATTATGTGGGGCCGACGTACGCCACTGGTGGTCATGGAAGGCTCCGAAACGGCTTTACGATACCTGAATGACATCCTCCGACCCATAGTGCACCCATATCGGCAGAATATTGGAGAGGAATTTGTCTTCATGGACGACAATTCTCGACCTCATCGTGCACATCTTGTGAATGCGTTCCTTCAAGATAACGACATCGCTCGACTACAGTGGCCAGCATGTTCGCCAGACATGAACCCTATCGAACATGCCTGGGATATGTTGAAAATGGCTGTTTATGGACGTCTTGACCCACCAACCACTCTGAGAGATTTACGCCGAATTGTCGTTGAGGAGTGGGACAATTTGGACCAACAGTGTCTTGATGAACTTGTGGATAGTATGCCACGACGAATACAGGCATGCATCAATGCAAGAGGACGTGCTACTGGGTATTAGAGGTAGTGGTGTGTACTGCAATCTGGACCACAAATGCTGAAAGTCTAGCTGTATGATGGTACAACATGCAATGTGTGGGTCTCATGAGCAATAAAACGAGCTGAAATGTTGTTTGTGTTGATCTCTATTCCCTTTGTATTTAAAGGTTCCGGAACTCTTGGAACCGAGGTGATGCAAAACTTTTTTTGATGTGTGTATATTGGCTTTCACGGCGAGTGAATTAAAACTCAGCAATTTTTCTATGTTTGTGCCGTGTCTTGTGTAGGGATTCACCGGCCGTGAAAGCCAATATACCATCTTTTATGAAGCCTTCATAGGGAGTTTAGGGCTGCATGAGCTTTTAGTTCTCGCAGAAGAGAGGTGCAGGTGCACTTTATATAAATGGAGTTAGCGCGCAGTTTGCTGCTCCTGTGAGAATCCGGGCGCAAACGTCAAGAGCTCGCTGATGAGCCAGCGAAACCCCCACACAAGACACGGCACCAACCTAGAAAATAATATATCTAGTAAACAACATTCCTACAATTTCTAAGCATTCTAGGAATAATTACTTGTCGTTTTATTTAGGGGCTTGGATATTGTGGTCATTTCATCCCCATGTACGTGGGTGTGGGCTAGCCCTGAGGTGTCGGGAACTTTAGAAACTGCCGTGAGGTCTGGAACGGGGTGAACTCAGCCTCGTGAGGACAATTGAGTATCTGTCTGATAGTGCAGTGGTACCCCGGTCATGAAAACCAAGATTAACCGCCGAGGGGACCTGATGCGCCGACCACGCGTCACCCCAATATCTTCAGGCCGAATAGCTGAGTAGCGGTCGCTTGATAGGCTTAGGCCCTTCATGGACTGTAGTGCCGGGGGTATTTATGTACTTTGGTGACTGTGTGCATTTACAATTTGTTGGTTAACCTGTGTTGTTATACCTGTATAAGTGTGCGTAATTCAACTCTGACTAGGCTTGTAAAAGCGACGGCCGTGGCCTTAAGAGAGAAACCATTCCTGCATTTGCCTGAAGGAACCTTTTCCAGGATGACAAAGGAGGCTATGGAACCTCTTTCTTCCCAAATCTGCCTCATGTAGTTTGAATCATCAGTCTTTTGACTGGTTTGATGCAGCTCTCCATACGTCCCTGTCCTGATTTAATGGTTTCATCTACCACACCCTACATCCGAGGCAAATTGTTTAACATATTCTAACCTTGGTCTACCACTACAGTTCTTATCCTCGACTTTTCCTTCCGTAACTAAGTTTGGTATTCGTGGATGTCTTGGTGTGTATCCTACCAACCTATCTCTTCTCTTCATTAGCAGTCGCCAGAAACATCTCCCCTCTCCCACTCGTCTTAATACCTCTTCATTTGTAACGCTATCTACCCATCTGAACTTCATCATTCTCCTGTAACACTATATTCCAAACGCTTGAATTCTCCTCTTTTCTGCTACACCAACAGTCCAAGTTTCACTTCCATAGAGCGCCACGCTTAAGTAAAGGCTTTCAAAAATTACTTCGAAATACCTAAGTCTATATTCGATGTCAACATATTCATTTTCTGTAGAAATGCGTTCCTTGCCTGTGCTACCATACTTTTTGTATCCTTTTTGCTTCGTCAATCACTGGTTATTATGGTTTCTAAGTAACGGAAGTTTCCTACTTCCTTTCGCTTTTGCCTCCAAATTCGACGTCCATAGGGGTTTCGGATTTCTTTCGACTGCATTCCAATATTTTTGTTTTAAATTTATTTATTTTCATCATGAATGGGTGTGTGTGTGCATTTAGAATTTTTCGGTTAACCTGTGTTATTTTGATATATGTAGAAGTGTGCGTATTTGTAACTCAGACTAGGCTTGTAAGTGTGACGACCATGGCCTTAAGAGAAGAAACCATCCAACCATTTACCTGGAGAAACCAACGAGGACCACTTACAGGATGACTGAGGAGTGAATGGGACCCCTCTCTTCTCAGGTCTACCCCATGGGGCTGAGTTAATACCGTTTCAGCCCTCAGACTATTATTAAATTTCTTGGCAGAGCCGGGAATCGAACCCGGGTAACCTCGGTGACAGCCAAGAATGGTAGCGCTACGCAACAAGGCATGTGTTATTGTTCTCTTCGTTAGATCATAAGAAAATCAACATTACGAGAATGTTATGTGAGGCTACTTACTCACAGTCCGTTGGGACGTGGCCGGTTTTAAGACAAAGTATGGAAGAGAATACCGTTGCATTATGGTGAAATTCTTAGGTGCAGGGTCGAGGTAACTAAAAAGGGATACTGTCTTTCTCCAGTATTTCTCAGAATAGATATAAAATTTAGGATAATTTAATCTGAATAGTGACTACATTTATAAGCAAAGGTTTGGTGCTTTTCAGTCGGTCAACACGAATGTACCCAAATGAGCTGGGTTATACCCTAATCCTGAAAAAAATTACATTCGTGTTGACCGACTGAAAAGCACCAAACTTTTGTTTACTAAGGCAACACTGAAAAATGGCTTCAAACACCATCATGAGGAGTTATACGATCAAATGGATTAAATACTCCATGTTCTTTCGGAAATACACCTGATATACTATGGGATTTCCACGTTCAAATACTCCTGTTTTTCACATAAACTATGGGACTAAAGTACAGATACAGCCAAACTAGATAAAAAGGGGGGGGGGATAGGGAAATTTTATTAGGGAAATATTATTTGGATCAGGAGTACTAAGTACTTTTTTTCTTCAATAAACCAAGGCCGGCATTCGTGGCAGTAGTAAAGGTGTCGGGACATTCTCAAAAGACTGGGTGTGCTTAGTATGAATGGCTATTAGTCTATGCGTGGCGAGGAATGTTCCACAATCTTTAATAGTTGAAGACCTTCCTGAATTCAATAACATACATCTTATTTAGACTAGGCAAAACGTCACAATTGCACATGCATTGACTACAGTCAACACATAGGAACATAGGGCGGGGGGAGGGAAAAACCAGTTCAGTGATAACATTCCAATTCAGTCGACAGTCACTGGTGAAAGAGTGACTTTGACGCTGCTAGCAGCTCCAGCCCTGAAGACATCCAACCAGATAAGTAATAGCCTACACTATACAGTACAACTATAGTTGACTTTTACAACCATATAGTCACACCAAACAGACAAATTCCGGATTTCTATCACCATTTTAGCATTTCACCTAACAACAGATATACTACAACTAGCATACACTGACTAGTTGCACTACCAATACTGCAAGTAAATAATTGTACATATTGTAAATATTATCACCTGTATTTTCAAACATAGATTTTTCAGCCTAAGTGTAACGGATCTGATGATGATCGCTTGACGATCAAAACTGGTCATCCTTGTGTATTTATTAACCTCATGTATTTTTTCAGGATTAAGGTATAACCCAACTCGTTTGGGTACATTCGTGTTGACCGACTGAAAAGCACCGAACTTTAGTTCACTAAGGCAACACTGAAAAATTGCTTCGAACCTCACAAAGTTAAAGTACTTTAGTTTTACAACATTATCTATGGGACTTCAACAGTTCAAAATACTCTTATTTTGCACATAAAGTATGGGACTTCAACATGTTCAAATACTTCAGATTTACAACATAAACTATGGAAATTCAACAGATTCAAGTAACCTACTTTAATTTTAGAACATAATCTATGGAAATTCAACAGGTTCAAGTACTTAAGTTTACCACATAAACTATGGAATTTCAGCTGTTTCAGGTCCTACAGTTTTACAGCACATATCAATGAAATTCAATGGTTTGAGGTATTTCAATCTTAGCACATATACTACGGGAATTCAATGGGTTAAGGTACTTGACATTCACCACATTCAATAGAGAAATTTAAACTGGCGACGAATCTGTTTTCACTGAAATTCTTTAATAGAAGGAAGAATAATTCATTTTGATACATCTGATGCATTAGATAAAATTCAGCACATTTAAGCGACTTTCAGATAAGATAAGTGATTTATATCCCTTCTGGAGGTTTTTTTAATTCCAGTACTTTGAAACTCGAGTCTCGCTGTAATGAACGAACCGATATAGATCGTTCCGAGTTTTAATGTGTCGAGAGAATAATACTGTGCAGAGAGCAGGTCGTAAATCAGATGTAAGACCATCCATCACACTCTTTGTATGCAGTACGCTTGCGAATTATCAAGCACATTGGAATTAAATTAAATATACTGTATGTGTATTATTTCTACAGTTTGAAGAAACGTTATATACCGGGTGAGTCTTCCACGCGTTTTTTTTTTTTCGGCCACACTTCCAACTTCCGAAGCCAGCATGTTCGACGGTTCCCCATCTATAGCCAAGCCACAATGACAAATAAGGGGTGCAAGACTCACCCGGTATAAGAAATGGCACATATTGTTTTTCAGATACTTTTGTAAAATTTCACGTTCACTCATTTAGTACAATCTCAAAGTTCTTTGATAAGTTATATCTGTATGTGTGAGGGGTGATCAAAAAGTTTCTGTTTGAGGGTGTTGCTGCAGCCAGTGGATACACCTGGCGTTGAATGCCGATCAAACCGCACACCGGATAGCTGTTTTCCTGCAGCACTTCATGCGTTTCAATGTTGAATGCAACGCGATCCTGAAGCCTATTGTTGTAGGCGAGGAAAGCTGGCGCTACCACTTGGAATCCGAATCGAAAGCGTGTACGACGCAGTGGTGTCATCCATCGTCCCTCGACACAAGAAGTTCAAGAGCCAACCATTCACTGGAAAAGTGATGCTCACCCTGTTCATGATTACCGGAACCATTGCTTATTGATTTCAAGGAAACTGGCGTCTCCATCACTGCGCAACACCGGAGAAATTATGGCGTGGAATTACAGCGAAACGTCCGGGAAAACGGCAACAAGGGGTGCAGCTGCTGATTCATGATAACGCTCGTCCCCATACCGAAACGTTTGTAACGAACAAGGTACGCCAACTCAAGTGGGATAGTCCTGATCTCGCCCCATGCGATTATCACGCCTTAGGTCCATTGAAGGTTCGATGATTCATGTCGGACGGGGATGTGCAGCAGGTGATTACGGACTTCTTCACACAGCGGAACACAGTCTTTTACCACATGGGGATCTCTAGATGGTGCGTCAGAGGGATGAGTGTCTGAATGCTCACGGTGATTTTGCCTGATTGACATACCGATTCTGGACTGCTTGGCTGTCAAACGAAAACTTTTTGATCACCCCTTATATTCGATCATTAAAAAAACTAGCCTTACAATAGTCGCATATGATGTGTAACATCCAACATCGAAGAAACCTCACGTGAAATTGTTGATACACCGGTATTTTATACTATTATTGGCACAAATATTAATTTATTGTAAAAGGGAGTGTTTTACAGATATTGTAGTTTATAATACGGAACTCACTTTATTGGATGATTTGTAGCTTCCACCAGCACTAGCCTAAATAAAGAATACGATATGGATCAACTAGATTATTAGACGCGACACCGCTCTTAACATTAAATTCCTTATAAACAGGACCTCTTGATTCACAGACCAACACGTAATTTCATATGGATTCTGTTAAAATGAGTCATATTGATATGATAAATAGCGTTTAAAATGATAATCTGGTAGCAAAAATATCTACCCCGTCCGGGATTCGAACCCGAGATCTCTAGATTCACTGTCATAGGCGCTGACCCCACTGCTATTTCGACTGCGCAAATATTGTGCACAAGATGGTGACTTATTTCCACGTTCCAATAATAGGCTACTGCATTACGGAATTAAGTTTCATTTGTATTTTGCTTGTTTCGATAATGTTCCTGCGTGAAATTGAGTTTAAAATGCCTTATGAATAGGCCCTCTTGTGAGTAAAGAGAATGTATTCAGCAATAGTTCATGAAGGCTTACTCAATTCTCGTATAACCACAACGATTATACCCTATTGATGACTGCATTACCGTTATGTGGGTTAATAGTTGAATAGCCATGGCGCAGAAACATAATACCGGCAATGCCGACTACTTACAATGTTTGATATTAAGGCATTTTACCATTTAAATACTGACACGAAGACTTCGAACATGTACCATGTGCATTGTTTCAATCACTTGACACCAGAGTTCGCATGAGCGTTTTCCGTTCTGTATGTCATATACATTCTACATGGCTGAGAGTACGTCATGGTATCAATTTCCTACACCGCGCGCTCATTGTTTCTCTTACAACTGTCAGCTGGAACTTACCACTGCCAGCTGGATCGATCGATCGAGTTGGCAGTGCGTCTTACACTTCTAATCGATCCACCACTGCCAGCTGGTGCCACCTCGATCGTTACGATCCACTTCCGTTCCCATTTTTCAAAATCACTCCCACAAAAATATCCAGCAACCGAGTGGAAAGATGTTACACATCAAAAATCAGCCCAAAAACCAATTTAATTAGCAGTGCCTAAACTTTTACCATTCACATAACCAAATCTGTGGCATTGGAAATAAAATCACCCTGTTAAATCTTTAGTAAGCTCCATCTCGCTGAAATATAAATATGGGAGGAAAATCTGCGGTATTTTCTATTTGAACGTCTCTACATTCATCAGATGTATACATCAGTTTCCAATCAATCATTGTACGAATCTGTGGTGATGGGAGTATCGACTTGGCATATTCATGAATACAATCCTGCCGATAAAATGCCACTTGGCGCACCATTCGATCGCTCGAACTCATTCCATTCTCCCAGCTTCAATGGGAGTGAGGTCGGACGGACTGAGCTCATGTGCTGCCTAATAGGTCTTGTCAGCCACATACGTTACAGTGTCTCGCGGGTCTGCGGTCTGACATCGAACATCAATTCAAACGTTCTGACCTCATTGAGAAATTCTATTGTCTAAGGAAAAAACAGTTTTGTTATACAGGGTGTCTTTTATGTACCTTTGGAGAATGATACGTCGTGTAGGGGACGAGTACAGAAGTAATTTGAGATAAGGAACTTGGGGTCGAGGCGGCCTCCTTAACCCCTAAAATAAGGGTTGATTCAGGCCCTCCACTCTGTAATTTAGGTAACCGACCTGATCCTCTATTACATTGCTCAATCCTTTAACTCTTGGAAGATTCATTTCGGCATGTGGCGCTGGCGTAATTGATAGCGTTGTGGTGCGAAGGGCCGGTGGTCCCGGGTTCGATTCCGGGCTAGGGAAAAATCTTTATTTTTAACCTATTTTCAATTTTGAAAAAAAAAATAGGCTTATGAGATCACCTTTTGTGTGTGTGTGTGTGTGAGGTGTGTGTGTGTGTGTGTGTGTGTGTGTCCTAATAACTTTTAAACGACTGGAACGATTTCAATGAAACTCGGTAAGTTCATAGCACTATTTCGGGCGACCCCGACAGTGCCCTTCAAATTTTGTTACGTCTCACCAATCCAACATGGCGGCGGTGCGAAATATTTCACCAGCATTCAATATCTCCGAAACTATTCCCGATATCACCCTGGGATTTATTACGGTGATAAAGGGAACTACTAGAAGTTCACCTATGTTACTTTTGAAAAACTGGTAACTACCAAACCAACATGGCGACCACGTGAATTTGCGACTTTCAAATAGACGTTTCTCACGATTTAACCTACAAAACGCAATAAAACTTGGTACAGTATATGTTTATACACATTGTAATGCTCCGACATCTAACTTGGTTCAATTGTTTACATAACCACAAGATGGCGGATGTGCGAAATATTTCACCGGCGTTCTATATCTCTGAAACTATTAATGGTATCATCCTGAAATTTTGTACGGAGATAAAGAGCACTACTGGAAGTTCATCTATAAGACTTTCAAAAACCGGTTAACTACAAAACGAACATGGCGGCCAAGCGAATTTGAAAATTTTAAATAGACCTTTCTCGCGATTTAATGTTCCAAGCGCACTGAAACCTGGTACAGGAAATATTTATACACATTGTAATCCACTGGTATCTAATTTAGTTCAATTGTTTACATAACCCCAAGATGGTGGCTGTGCGAATTTTAAAATTATGTTTTTATTTCTTGTGTCGTAATCATGCGATCGAAGTTAAAGTTTAAATAATGAACCTACGCAATAATTTTCCCTTAATGGCAAATGACTCTATGGCCTATACATTTAACAATCCAACATGGTGACCATCCGAAATATTTAGACGGCTCTGAATATCTACGAATCTATTATAGCATTCAAACTGATTTTTTATGTTCATAGGGGCTATGAACTTAAGTTCACATATAGGACTTTAAATAACCTGGTGATCACAAATCCAACATGGCGGCGACGCGAATTATAAATATTCACCTGGACGTTTCTCGCAATTTAACCGTCCGAGTGCAGTGAAACTGGGTACAATAAATCCTTATACGAATGTTAATCCACTGGCATCTAATTTATTTCAATTGTTTCCATAACCACAAGATGGCAGCTGTGCGAAATTTTAAAATCTCCTTGTTACTTCTTGTGTCCTAATCATGCGATGGAAGTTTGAATGCTACACGTACACAATAATCTTCATGTAACAGTTCATAACTCTAAGACCTACATATATAAAATCCAACATGGCGACCATCCGAAATATTTAGTTGGTTCTCAATATCTACGAATCTATTACAGCAATCAAACTGAAATTTCGTATGTATATAGTGGCAATTAACATAAGTAGGATATATGAAAATAGGCTGTATAGTTCTTCACGGAACTACTTGTTATGAAAGCCGGATCTAGATCCTATAGGCTTTCATATAGCCGTGGTATGTTGGAAAAAGTCTGTCTATAAGTATGTATGTATGTATGTGCGTGACGTTTTTGCGTTTAGCAAAGTACAGGTCGTCATTTTCTAGATAACGAGCTCAAATTTGGTACGGTGAAAGAGTTGGGGCCTGTGAGGAATCCCACTGTTGGGCGTTAAAATCGGTGCAGGGCCGGACCCTTTTTTGGGGCCCTGAATTTCATCCTATTTTTTTGAATCGATCTGGCCTGTTTGCCATCTCTTGATGAATACAGTACATTTGCATTTGTCAGTTGGCACAGGCTAGAGTAAAAGGTGGCTTTTCACCGATGTCTCAGTCTCACTCATGGCTGTGATTATATGGAAGCTACTGAGGTATGGGTGGTGCTTAGTAATGGCATTCGAGGCACAGTCAGTGGTTGTGAATGCTGTGAAAAGTTCAACTCATAGGGTTAGGACTACTGTTCTGACTCAGTGAGGAAAGCAATGGCAAACTACCTTACTCCTCTTCTTGCCTAGAACGCCTCGAAATAGTGCTGCCTTGGGTTTTTGTGGATATCTACTCACATAACATAACGGCGGTACATTTTGAGGATCCAACCAGCCTTCGGGCTGACTACCTAACAACACATATCTCGGAAACGGCTGGTCGTATCGAAAAACTTTAAAGGTACACGTGTAAGATCACCGTGGTATGCAACTTTATTACTCAAGACGATTTTTAGCCTACTTTCGATTTTTGCAAAAAATGAAAGTAGACTTATGAGATCACTACAGGGCGAAAAAAAAGTGTGTCTGTCTGTGTGTGTGTATGTGTGTGAGTCTGTGTGTGTGTGTGTGTGTGTGTGTGTGGTACTCTGATTGTCTGTCTCCCCCTATCAATTCGAACATGGTAAGCGCAAATTGAACGAAATTTGGTACAAAGGTAGCACTAGCAAAGGACACCTCAGTGTCATGTTTTATATCGCCGCCATCTTGACGGAAACGTAATGGCGGCCACACAAATGTTCAAAGCTTAAATCAAATTACGACTAACCTAATCATCCGATCTCTACCAAATTTTGCAACAACATACATTTATGGGGGCAGCATCCTTTGACCAAACTAATAGGTCATCAGCCTAATAGTTTGCGGATGGCGGCCATCTTTGGGTGAAAATCGATTGCCCCTATTAATTCGAACACGGTGAAACCGAATGGAACGAAATTTGGTACAGAGGTAGTACTACCAAAGGGCACCCCAGTGTCATGTTTTATATCGCCGCCATCTTGACGGAAACGTAATGGCGGCCACACAAATGTTCAAAGCTTAAACCAAATTACGACTAACCTAATCATCCGATCTCTACCAAATTTTGCAACAACATACCTTTATGGAGGAAGCATCCTTTGACAAATCTAATAGGTCATTAGCCTAATCATGTGCGGATGGCGGCCATCTTTGTGTCAAAATCGATTACCCCTATTTATTCGAACACGGTGTAACCGAATGGAATGAAATTTGGTACAGAGGTAGCACTAGCAAAGGGCACCTCAGTGTCATGTTTTATATCGCCGCCATCTTGACGGAAACGTAATGGCGGCCACACAAATGTTCAAAGCTTAAACCAAATTACGACTAACCTAATCATCCGATCTCTACCAAATTGTGCATCAACATACCATTATGGAGGGAGCATCCTTTGACCAAACTAATAGGTCATCAGCCTAATAGTTTGCGGATGGCGGCCATCTTTGGGTGAAAATCGATTGCCCCTATTAATTCGAGCACGGTGAAACCGAATGGAATGAAATTTGGTACAGAGGTAGCACTAGAAATGGCCACCTCAGTGTCATGTTATATATCACCGCCATCTTGACGGAAACGTAATCGCGGCCACCCAAATGTTAAAGGCTAAAATGTAATTACGACCAACCTAATAATCTAGTCTCTACCAAATTTTGCAACAACAAATCTTTATGTGGGAAGCATATTCTGACCAAACTGCTAGATCATCAGCCCAATAGTTTGCAGATGGTGGCCAAGTATGCGTGCAAATCGATTCCCCCTATCAATTCAAACACGGTGAAACCGAATTGAACGAAATTTGGTACAGATGTAGCACTAGCAAAAGGCACCTCAGTGTCATGTTTTATATCGCCGCCATCTTGACGGAAACGGAATGACGGCCACCCAAATGTTAAAAGCTTAAATCAAATTTCGACCATCCTAATAATTTGATCTCTACCGGATTTTGCAACAACATGCCTTTTTGTGGAAAGCATCTTCTGACTGACTACAAAGTCATCAGCCCAATAGTTTGCAAATAGCGGCCATGTATGTGTGCAAATCCATTCCCCAGATCAATTCAAACACAGTGAAACCGAATTGAATGAATTTTTTTACAGAGGTAGCACTAGCAAAGGGCACCTCATATTCATGTTTAATATCCCTATAGCACGTTGTATTTCAACAAGCTACTACAACCAATATTCAATTATACTCCTTTAAAAGGACAAATAGTTATAACAATACCCATGCATTTAGGAGCAAGTAGGCTATATGTTCTTTACTGAACATCTTGTTTGATATCTCTCACCGTTTTCTTTTCTGGGGCCCTGAAAATGTCCATTGTGCGTGACATTTTTGGGTTTAGCGAAGTACAGGTCGCAATTTTCAATATATCAAGCTGAAATTTGGAACGGTGAAAGAGTTCGGCCCTGAAAGGAAACCTGTTGTCGGGCGTTAAAATCGGTGCAGGGCCGGACCTTTTTGGGGGCCTTGAAATTGATCCCTTCTTTTGGAATCTATATATCTCGGAAACGGCTGGTCGTATCGAAAAACGTTAAATGTACAGGTGAAAGATCTCCGCGGTATGCAACATTTTTATTCACAACAATTTTTTGATATCTCTCACCGTTTTCTTTTTTGGGGGCCCTGAAAATATCCATTGTGCGTGACATTTTTTGGTATTGCGAAGCACAGGTCGCAATTTTCAAGAAATCGAACTGAAATTCGGTGTGGTGAAAGAGTTAGACCTTGTGAGGAATTATTTTGTCTTGCGTTAAAAACGGTGCAGGGCCGGATCTTTCTTGGGGCCCTCAATTTCAAACTTTTTTTGGAATCGATATATCTCGGAAACGGTTGGTCGTATCGATAAACGTTAAATGTACAGGTATAAGATCCCCTCGGTACACAACTTTTTTCCTCATAACTAATTTTTGATGTCTCTCACCGTTTTCTTTTTTGGGGCCCTGAAGGTGTCCATTGTGCATGACATTTTAGGATTCAGCGAAGTACAGGTCGCAATTTTCAAGATATCGTACTGAAATTTGGTGTGGTAAAAGAGTTAGACCCTGTGAGGAAACCTATTGTTGGGCGTTAAAAACGGTGCAGGGCCGGATCTTTTTTGGGGGCCCTGAATTTCATTTTTTTTTTTTTTTTTTTTTTTTTTTTTTTGGAATCGATATATCTCGGAAACGGTTGGTCGTATCGAAAAACGTTAAATGTACAGGTGTAAGATCTCCACGGTATGCAACTTTTATACTCATAACTATTTTTTGATATCTCTCACCGTTTTCTTTGTTTGGGGCCCTGAAGGTGTCCATTGTGCATGACATATTAGGGTTCAGCGAAGTACAGGTCGCAATTTTCAAGATATCGTACTGAAATTTGGTGTGGTGAAAGAGTTAGACCCTGTGAGGAAACCTATTGCCGGGCGTTAAAAACGGTGCAGGGACGGATCTTTTTTGGGGGCCCTGAATTTCAAACTTTTTTTTGGAATCGATATATCTCGGAAACGGTTGGTCGTATCGGAAACCGTTAAACGTACAGGTGTAAGATCTCCTCGGTATGCAACTTTTTTACTCGTAAGGTTTTTTGATATCTCTCACCGTTTTCTTCTTTTTGGTCCCTGAAGATGTACGTGTGTGTGTGACGTTTTAGCCTTTAGCAATGTACAGGTCGAAATTTTCAAGATATCGAGCTAAAATTTGGTACGCGAAAGGGACGCGGCCTGTGAGGAATCCTATTGTTGGGCGTTAGAATCGGTGCAGGGCCAGATCTTTTTTTGGGGCCCTGAATTTCATCCTTTTTTTGTATCCATATATCTCGGAAACGGTTGGTCCTATCGAAAAATGTTAATGGTACAGGTGTAAGATCTCCGCGGTATACAACTTTCCTATCCCTAACGATTTTTTGATATCTCTCACCGTTTTCTTTTTTGGGGCCCTGAAAATGTACGTATGGGCCTGATGTTCATGCGTTTAGCAGAGAACAGGTCGCACGTATCAAGATTTCGAGGTGAAATTTGGTACGGTGAAAGGGTTGGGTTCTGTGAGAACACCTTTTGTTGGGCGTTAAAATCGGTGTAGGGCCGGACCTTTTTTGGGGCCCTCAATTTCATCCTCTTTTTTTGTAATCGACATATCTCGGAAATGGTTTGTCTTATCGGAATGGTTAAATGTGCAGGTGTAAGATCTCGGCGGTATACAACTTTCTTACCCTTAACGATTGTTTGATATCTCTCGCCGTTTTCATTTTTTGGGCCCTGAAGATGTACGTATGTGCGTGACGTTCATGCGTTTAGCACTGTACAGGTCGCACATTTCAAGACATTGAGCTGAAATTTGGTACAGCGAAAGGGTTGCGGTCTGTGAGGAACCCTATTATTGGGCGTTAAAATCGGTGTAGGGCCGGGCCTTTTTAAGGGGCCCTGAATTTCATCCTACTTTTTGGAATCAATATATCTCGGAAACGGTTCGTCGTATCGAAACAGGTTAAACGTATAGAAGTAAGATGTAAGTGATTAGCAATTTTTTTACCCCTTATGAATTTTTGATATCTCTCACCGATATAATTTTCTGGGGCCCTGAATATCATTCTTTTTTATTCGAATCGTTATATATGGGAAACGGTTGGTCGTATCGAACATAGTTACATCTACAGGTGTAAGATCTCAGTGATTAGCAACTGTTTTAACCCTTATGATTTTTTGATATCTCTCACCATTTTCTTTTTGGAGCCCTGAATGTCATCGTTTTTTTTTTCGAAACGTTATATCTCAGAATGCATCGGTCCTATCGAAAAAGTTAAATCTAGAGGTGTAAGATCTCAATGATTTGCAACTTTTCTACCCCTTATCATATCTTGATATCTCTCACAGTTTTGATGTTATTAAATGGTTTTTGTTTTTTGAAAAAGGAATGGGGCCCAAATGTATATAATAATCGGTAAACGTTCAACTGATGGTCTAATTGAATTCTACGGAAAATTATCTATAATAACCCGTATTAACCTTTTCAATAAGTTGAATCATGTATTTACAGCAGTAAGATATTTTCCATTTCCGAGGACGTCCGGCTTTCATAACCATGTGATGGTGTCAGCATTGCCTAGCATAACATTTTATAATTTTCCTACATTTCCTCGCATACGGGTCGAAGGTCCGAAATGCAATTCCGCAGGCCTTGCCGCCAACGAAGTTGTTGTTTCAGATTATTACCCCTCTTGCTCGCCCAAATGTTGCGCCACCATCTCATCAAAAGCAGGTCGTGCTGCGTGGACTCCTACTTGTTATTTTTATGTTAGTTGTCGTATTTGTAGTCACATGATACAGTCTGGGGCTACGTCAGAGAAGAGAGTGCACCAGACTGTATCATGTGACTACAATACGACAAAAAACATTTTAAAAATGGCCCAAGCCCGGAATCGAACCGGGGACTACCGGTCTTTCGCACCGCAACACTATCCTTTACGCCAGCGCCACTTGGAAAATGAATCTTGCCAAGAGTTAAAGGATTGAGAAAGGTAATAGAGGCTTGGATCGGTTACCTAACTTACAAGGAGGAGGGCCTGAATCAACCCTTATTTTAGGGGTTAAGGAGGCCGCTCCGACCCCAAGTTCCCTATCTCAAATTACTTCAATACCCGTCCCCTAAACAACCTGTCATTCTCAAAAGGTACATAAAAGACACCCTGTATAAAATAATAAGGTATGAAAAACAATTCTGTTGTGCCAGGGAAAAGTGACATTAGTTAATATTCCTTAGTTAGTTAGTTACCGTAATTCTAGTAGGTATTTCTATCATATACAACTTGAGAAAAGAGGCACAAGTAATTAGACAATTACAAAGGACAAACTGAAGCTTGAACAAGAAGTTCCGTGACGAACTAAAGAGCCTACTTTTCTTAAAATTTAAGATTCATGTCAATTATTAATCTATTTGGATCTATCTAGAATTATGACGAAATTAAGTTGGTAATATAGAAATTTCTAATTAGTTCGAAATACTGTATACCTAATAGAGAACTACAGTTGGCAGCCCGGGTGACTGAATATATTCTTAGTTACATCTCTTAAGGTACAGAATAAAAAATTTCGTTGCAGTCCAATAGATAGCATGGACGTTGCAGGCAGTTATACACTGGATCTAACAGCGCGCGTAAAATCATGTTGGCAACAATGACATACATGTATTGGTCAGAAATAATCTGAAATAATATGGTCTATTGTTGTGTCAATTATGAATGAAATCCATTAGTTAGTATAGGAGTTACATGCATTTTAAAATTGGACCTATCAGCAGGCTTAGAACCATGTTGACAGCACTGGCGTAGGCCTATATTAGTTACTCCAAATTCATCAAGAATGCCAGGTACTATAAGTGTGCAAAGTTTAGAGCTATTGGCTTGCATACTTTCTGATATACTGAAGTTAGGGTAACACAAATAGAGACAGTAATTATTAACAGTTGGCAGCCCTGGTCACTCTTAAGAATCGGCATAGTCATATCTGTTATGGTACACATAGCACACACGAAATTTGGTTGAATTCCAAATGATAGTATAGACGTTATATGTATTTAAAGTTGGACCTCTCAGCAGGCTTAGAATCATGTTGGTAGCACTGACGTATAAAAGTTACTCCAAACTAATTTAGAATGTCAGGTACTATACGTGTGCATAGTTGAAAGCTGTCGGCTTGCATACTTTCTGATATATGGGTATTTGGATTTAAAAAATGACAGTATTTATTAACAGTTGGCAGCCCTGGTGGCTCTTAAGAATACGCTCAGTCGTATCTGGTTATGTACACATAGCACATACGATATTTGGTTGAAATCCAATCGATAGTGTAGAAGTTATATGCATTTAAAAATTGGACTTATCAGCAGGCATATAATCATTTTGGCAACACTGCCATGTATGGCCTCCTGGAAATAAAACTGCAATATTATTATCTATACGTGTGCCAATTTTGAAATAGCTCCCATTCATACCTTCCAAGATATGCAACATGGAGCTCAAATTTCAATTGCGATTTTTCAGCAGTTGGTAGCACTGATATTTTCAAATAAGGCCGTGAGATATTCAGGTGTAGATCTTTACTCCTACCAAATTTTGTTTCGATTGCTGTAGCCGTTTCGGAGTTGATAGGGGGGGACACACACACAGCCAGACAGACACAGAAGGACAGGCAGACAGACACACGTTTGCCCGATCTCATAAGTTTACTTTTTCCTCATTTTTAGCCTACTTTCCATTTTTGCAAAAAAATGAAAGTAGACTTATGAGATCAACACAGGGCGTAAAAAAGTGTGTCTGTCTGTGTGTGTGTGAGAGAGAGAGAGTCTGTGTGTGTGTGTGTGAGCGTGTGTACTCTGAATGTCTGCCCCTCCCCCTGTCAATTAGAACACGGTGAACGCGAATTGAACGAAATTTGGTACAAAGTTAGCACTAGCAAAGGACACGTCAGTGTCATGTTTTATATCGCCGCCATCTTGACGGAAACGTAATGGCGCCCACACAAGTGTTCAAAGCTTAAATCAAATTACGACTAACCTAATCATCCGATCTCTACAAAATTTTGCAAAAACATACCTTTATGGGGGGAGCATCCTTTGAACTGACTAATGGGTCATCTGCCTAATAGTTTGCGGATGGCGGCCATATTTGTGTCAAAATAGATTCCCCCTATTAATTCAAACAGGGTGAAACCGAAGGGAACAAATTTGGTGCTGAGGTAGCACTAGCAAAGGGCACCTCAGTGTCATGTTTTATATCGACGCCATCTTGACGGAAACGTAATGGCGGCCACACAAATGTTCAAAGCTTAAATCAAATTACGATTAACCTATTCATCCGATCTCTACCAAATTTTGCATCAACATATCTTTATGGAGGGAGCATCCTTTGACCGATCTAATAGGTCATTAGCCTAATAGTTTGCGGATGGCGGACATCTTTGTGTCAAAATCGATTCTCCCTATTAATTCGAACACGGTGAAACCGAATGGAACGAAATTTGGTACAGAGGTAGCGCTAGCAAAGGGCACCTCAGTGTAATGTTTTATATTACCGTCATCTTGAAGGGAAACGTAATCGCGGCCACCCAATTGTTAGAAACTAAAATGTAATTAAGACCAACCTAATAATCTAGTCTCTACCAAATTCTGCAACAACATATCATTATGTGGAAAGCATATTCTGACCAAACTGCAAGATCATCAGCCCTATAATTTGCAGATGGTGGCTAAGTATGTGTGTAAATCGATTCCCCCTATCAATTCGAACACGGTGAAACCGAATTGAACGAAATTTGGTACAGAGGTAGCACTAGCAAAGGGCACCTCAGTGTCATGTTTTATATTGCCGCCATCTTGACGGAAACGGAATGACGGCCACCCAAATATTAAAAGCTTAAATCAAATTACGACCATCCTAATAATTTGATCTCTACCAGATTTTGCAACAACATGTCTTTTTGTGGAAAGCATCTTATGACTGACTACAAGGTCATCAGCCCAATAGTTTGCAAATAGCGGGCATGTATTGAACCCATGTACCATTGGTTCAAGGGGTCAAATCCAGGTATTATGGTAAAAAGAAGGAAGGAAATATACAGTTTTCAGTGGAACATAGAAAGATTTTATACGAGAGGGCGAGCATAACGTTGTGTAAGAATTAGGGTCCAGGTGGCCAGGAAATGATATCACGCATGACGCAGCGATAGGAGCGAATCATGGCTATAATTAGAACGAGTGGAACTTTCCGTCGGAGTGACTGCGAGCATGTTTCGGAAATTGATCTTACGTTGCAGTAAATTGGCAACCTCGCAGTTGTGCAAGAAGAAGAAGAATTAGATTTAAAGCACTTGCGAGCATATAATTAACTAACGAAATACATCATTGTGAATCATTTCGGAATAGAGATTTTTGTGTGGAGAAAAAGGTTTTAATAATTGCCTAGGAAAGAAGTGCAAACGTGGCCATACGTCATTAAAAGTTCCCCGAGACCCGAGGAGGTGGGGATTAAAGATCAACTGTAACACCCACATATCTGAAGACCAAATTTTATTTAATATCTCAGAATTGCACGATCGATTTTCTTGTGCAAAGAAGTCAGTTTACGTTTAGAAAACAAGCTTTCCAGAGATATAATTTTTAAAAGTGTGCGACCATTGCTTCAAAAATTGGCTATGAAAAAGACGTAGAATTTAACTTTTTGTCGCCGATTTGTATAAAAGTCCTGGCCGTGCCAGGCGAATCATTCAGTACTTACTAAACCTCGAGAGGTCGTGATACTCTGTATCACCTGCGTGCACCCGAAGGGAGTGGCCGAGAAGTATCATCAAAGTATCGCCGTGTGAAGACTTAGGAAAATCCTAATACAGGATTTAGTTCCGCCAGTATCAGTCTTATAGTGAAAAGTTCAGTATTACAGTCAAAGTAGGCTGCGAACTTAAAGAACAGGCGATAGGTCTTCAAATAACAGTTCATTTAAACGACCGAAAGTATCGTAACGTTTTGAAGTACCATAATAGCGAAACAAACATTCTATCAATGTTAAAGAACCCGATCAGGGTCGGACAAAATAAGGGCCGCATAGTATTCTGAAAAGATAGGAATTATAGAACAGAATAATCATAAGTGAGAATTTAATTTGAGACGTTGTTTCAAGGAAACAATCGAACTATAAAAAGCACTAAGTTACGTATTGAAGGAGGAGCATTAGATGCTAGAAAATAGTATGTCACCGATAGAGTATTTGGGAGACCGTGAACAAGTCAGACTTTCGATAAACATATTAATAGTGTCTAGAAAGAAACAATTTCGAGCTAATAATAATAGCCAATCGTCAGGAATCCGGATTTGAAGAAGTACCATTCCAGGGAGGGGTAGAGTGTTCGAGACTTTCATATTCTGGTCAGATAGGGAACCGACATCTATTAGTTTCACCCTTTGAGACGGGGAAGAGAGAAATCACGTGTGTAAAGGCTAAAATCAAAGCCTTAGTGATAAAAGCAGTGTATTGTAAATATAGGAAATTTGTGTTAGTGTAATAATTTTTCAGTGAATTCATTTTTGTATTATAAAAGAATACGGAATCGTATTCAAAATGTTACCAGTGTATAAGGTATATAAGTTATATGTGTGTCAAGAAATGTCAGTGTATGAAATGGAATTAGGGAAGATGGCTTTAACACATTCAAGTGGGCGACATGAAACATCGTTGGAAAATACGGTCGAGGACCGTCTTATCATGTAAGTAACCATTTCATTTTGTCATGTGTTGGGAGATGTTTGCGTGCAATCCACCTGAGAATAAGATAATAGGGATGTTTTTGTATAATAAATAACAGAATAATAGCGCGATCTGGACAACTAAAATTGAGAAAATATAAAATGATTCTGTGAAATGAATAAATCCCTTATGGGAAATGTATGAAATAAAATATCAGTGTATTTGATAAATGATTTAATTATATGAAAGCAAGCGTAATAATAATAATCACAATTAGATAAATGAAGATTATGATGAATTATATGAAAGTAGTAGCTTTTGAGCTCCTTTAAAGGAATAAATACATGTTGTGAACATATGTTCTTAAGGTAAAGCGATTATTGTACGGGAGAGGATTAATATAAAATTGAGATATAGATCAAATGTGATTTTGAATTTATCAGTTCTTTGAAGGCAATCTGGAAATAAAGGATAAGCGTAATGTATCGCATTGAAGTAAATTTGTCACGCTAGGAAGGCGTTGAACCTATATATACTTGGTAAATTTAATTATGAGGGGCAGTTGGTCGTGGTAATTGAGCTATAGTAAGTCCTCTATATAGTGATGTGGATCACGAGGCCATGTGTGTTGTTGTGTTATAATAGGGTGCGAATTTATTGTATTATGAGCGCAGGTTATTAGGCCGAGGTCGCCCTAAGTCGCATTTATATAAATCCTCCAGTATGGGATTGGTTCCCGAGGCAGTTGAGAGAGTCGAATCCGATTCGTCTAGTTGTTGAAGCCCCTAAATATTCGTTGTTGTATATGAATTACTCTTACCCACCAATGAGGATACTTCATAATTAATAAATGCCAAGGCTACGAGAATGGTCTAATGAAAATAAATATGTTGTTAAAAGTATGTGAATAAAAAGCCAGGCCTGTTCAAAGAACTGCATTTAAGAAACAGCTGTGTTGAAACTAGGAGTCGCTCGTCCCGTGGGGGCGATGGCCGTGAAGTCTCCCTCCCTACAATAACTCACGCTAAGTGTCCAGGCTAGACCCCTTGTCATTGATGTTGCGGTCGGTCGGGGATCCGTCTGTTTTGAAGTTATAGTACGCTAGCTTGTTTAGAGTTTTGTTTAACGACCCGGTCTTCGAACCGAGGTTCTTGTAGATTGAAGATTACCGCTTGCAAGTTCAGATCGTTGCTTTCTTATGAGATAATGGTCTTTTAAGACAGATAATAATAAATCCCTAATATAATGTTATAATTATGATGTAATGATTCACGAGTTCAGTGAAGATAATTAGATTACAGGAGTGATCTTAATTTTTGGACTAGTTCCAGTAGTCTTCAGAAACTCGGGAGTGCCCAAATGTTTTCCCGATCACTGTAGTGAATTGTTGATTTGAGAGAGATGGTAACTGAGAACATTGTGAAAGCCCACAGTTTAAGCAAAGTAGTAAAAGTACTTTAATAAGAATTATATATTGTTTTAATTATAAAATACTCATATAAAAGGAAGTGATATGCAGTAAAAGTGATAACACCGTTTATATTGGAAAGTATATAGCCAATTGGAGCTCTGAATTGTATGGAAATTTAAAAAGGACACTATATGGAAGTGAAAATAGAGATATATTCGTTGGTTTATGAGAAACCATTTATTTATGATTTAACATTTGTTTTATATTGTATTCCTTGTTCACTTTGAACCGGAGTATTTTATTTGTTTATTTTCCAACGTCCGGCCAGTATGATTTTATCATACACCCTATAGCAAATATTTTCATGGCGCCCAGTACGTAGGGATGAGTTTTCCTAGGGAAAACCCGAGTTTTCGTGAAAAATCAAAATTTTCAAATTTTTTGAAAAAAATGGTTTTTCGAATTTTTGAATTTTTCAATACTTCCATAAAGGTTTTGACATTGAATGAGTATATCAAAAGGGTACGGTTTATTAAACGCCCGTACCAAGGTAAAATTTTGAAAAATTGGGACACAATGGCTTGGAGTACCATCTCTCAAGAATGTACCAGCGATGTGGCATGATAGCCCACTGTATTCTAATAAGATGGCATTGAGTGAGGAAATGCAGATGCTTGCGGACGTCTTGAAGGCGAATATGCAAGCAGAGAATAGGGAAGAGAAGCAGGGACTTTTGGACGCTTTAAAAGCTGATAGTAATGAAAAGTTGGAGGCTATAAAAGCCGATAGCAAGGAAAAGTTGGAGGCTATAAACAATAAATTTGAAACGATAGACAATACATTGGACCTCCAACAGGATGAAAATATCAAAAAGTTAGGATCCATAAATCAAAGTTTAGAATCACTAAAAATTAATAGTGATAACATGGGGACTAAATTAGAAGCTATCCAAGCCGATTGTATAAAGATGAACAGTGCATTGAAGGCTGAGATAGAAAGTAAATTAGATAGTATGAAAACAGAAAATGGGGAAATCATGGCAGAACAGTTGAAAGCTGTAAAAGAAGAGACATTAGAGTCTATGAAAGCCGACAGTAAAGCAAATAATGAGGTACTGAAGGCTGAAATTGAGGGAATAAAAAAGGAATCAAATGAACTCCGAGAGAGTATAGAAGGGACAATGAATACCAAATTTCAAGCTTTTGATACGGGTTTGGAGATTAAGTTAAATCAGTTTAAAGGGGAAATCACATGTAACATGGAAAAAACTTGTAAAGAGAATGTAGATGCATGTAAAGATGAACTTGTAACCCAGATCCAAGGTGTGCAGGAAAAGTTAAAAGATCAGATAGAATCTAATAGGAGTATTTGTGAAAAATCCCGGAAGGAGATAAAAGATAGTCTTGATAGGCTAGAAGGCAGATTTAAAGGGATGGAGAACCAAGTAGGAAAATTCGAGGGAAAAGTCGATGAAATTCCGGCCAAAGTAAATGATATGGAAAGTCAGAATCAGGAAGATGCAAAGAATAGGAAGGCTCAATTTGATCATTTTACCGGGCAGGTAGATGATAACTTGAGGAAGCACGAAGATGAAATAAATAAGAGATTAGGTACATATGAAGAGCATCTCCAGGGAGAAAGAAAGAAACGAGACAAAGAAATTAAGGAAAATACCCAGAAAATAGATGAAATAAGCAAGGGTATCAATGGGGTTCAGGAAACCATGGAAATCTTGAAGGAACAAGTAGGAAAAACTAATACTGAAGTGAAACTTGTCAAAGATGACGTAACGAAATTATATAAGAGTCAAGGGAAAACTGAGGAAGAGCTTGAAGGAATTAAGGGAGATATGGTCAAAGGACAAAAGGAGATGGAGAAAAAGATAAAGGAGATACGAGAAGACATGGATTCCAAAGGTAACGTTAAGCCAGAAATCATAGAAGAACAGGTCGTGGTCTTCAAGAAAGAGGTAGAAAAACACTTAGCTGAAATGAGGGATAGTTTCAGGGAAGAAAAAATCCAACTCAAACAAGACATGGAAACCAGTAAAAAGAATCAGGAAAGAATTCAGAATGAACTAGGATCCCGGTTGGAAAGGACTGAACACAAGAACAGTCAAATGGAAATTCAACTCATGGCTAATGAGGAAAGTGCCCGAAGAGAAAGGAAATTAGAATTTGAAAGTCAGGATGAGTTCCAAAAGACAGGATGGGTAGATCCCCATGAACGAGGCACAGATCAAGATAGGGACTTAGGAGGGGAGAGCCCTTATAAGAACCCAGGATATCCAATGGCGATGTCAACCCCTTATATGAACCAAACAAATGGTCAAATAATAAATATCATCAAGTCAAATGAGGACAGACCGGTGAAGTTTACAGGGAATAATATGTCAATTACTCCTAAATACTGGTTGAAGGAGGTCGCAGAGTACTTGAATGAAATGAAAGTTCCTCAGGATCGGAGACTGAGAGCAATTGAGAAGCTGTTGGCAGGTGATTGTCTCACCTGGTTCAGGAGTTTCAGGTATACATTTGACACGGTGGAAGGTTTTAGAGAAGCTTTTCTGAAACGATATTGGGCAGCAGATGTCCAAGAAAATCTGAGGCTAGATCCGTACTCTAGGAAGTATAGTACAAATGCCGCAACTAAATATTCAGAATTTTTCACCACTCAGCTGTGTAAATTCCGGGAACTTGGCATTGCTCCTGCTGAGAATGACCTGTGTGCCGCCATTGCAAGACAACTTCCATATGAGATCCAGAGGTTGTTAATCTCGTCTAAAGCCAGAAGTGCTGTGGAAGTGCAGAGCGTCTTACGTCAATTAGATATGACGACTTCACAAGTTACTCCCAGGCATCCAAGACAGACTGAACAAGTACATATGGCCAGCAGTCAAGAAAACAGAGAGAAACCACCGACCAGAAATCAGTCCACTAATACTGATACTCAGGGATTGGGTCGAGAATATGGACATCAAGAGCCTAGGGGAATACAGCCATACTATAGAGGAGGATATCGAGGAAGAAATCCTAGAAATACGGGTTATAGGCAACAAGAGAACCGACCCTATAACAATAATAATCAGAGGCAGGATAACAGAAAGAGATGGGAAAATTATCCCAGAAGGAATGTGAGGCCGGAAGACAGAAATGATGAATATCGGGCCGAAATAGAAGAAAGATATCAGGAAAGTCATCGTTACATGAATGAACGAACGGACGAACCTAAAATGCAAAGAGCCCGTTGGAGTGAGGCAATAAAGAACCGAAAATCACCCGACCGATTAGAAGGAGCTCAAAGCTTGGAGTTACAAGCTGAATTGAAGAATGAGGGGAAAGGAAGCCCTCAGGATTTTAAAAAAAACTTCAAAATTAAATCATCAAAAGTGGAAACATACCAGGAGCTGGGAGGAGGTAGAGATTGTGAATTGGATAGCAAGACCAGATGAGCTAATTAAAGAGGATGTGGAAGGAATCCCACCTATTAGAAGAGAACTACATATCATCATGCTAAGGATAGAAGGATTACTGGTCAGGGCATTAATTGATACTGGATCAACCATAAGTTTAATTACGCAAACCCTCCTAAATGAATGGGAAACAAGAGGCCACGTATTGAAAATTCCCACCTCAAGAGTGAAGATTAAGGGAATTATTCCTGAAAAATCTTTGACATGTAAATTTCAGGTATACATTGATTTGATCATGGGTAACGCTGAAATTTCGCAATGCTTTTTGCTGGTAAATCAATTGCCATATAGTGTCATATTAGGTATTGATTTTATCCGTGAGAACAAGGTCATCATAGACCTAGCATTAGGATTCAAAGAGAGGATGTGGACGAACAAAACCTTAATTTACAGGAACAGGATGCGAAAATAGGAGAACAGGTATGGCATGTGGAAGAAGTGAACGAGGAAGGTTGTAAGGACATAGAAAAGATATTTGAAGTCCAAAATATAGAACTTGAAGATAGTTTGGAAACTGAGTTCGAAACCAACCTGTCAGGAAAAATAGAGGAAGCTAAAGTTGACCTCGAAAACAAGGAAAATTTAAAGGAATTACTATTAAATTACAGGGACGTATTTGATTCCAAGCCAGGAAAGATTAAACATTTTAAATACGCTTTTCAAGTAAATGATTGGGCACCGTTCAGACAAAAACCATACCCAGTTGCAGAAAAACATTACCCACAAACGAAGAAAACACTGCAGGAGATGAGTGATGCAGGTGTTATAGAAAAGATGGCGACACCATATGTTAGTCCATTAGTAATTGTGAGTAAACCGGATGGCTCAGTAAGGGTGTGTTTGGATGTCAGGAATTTGAACGCGAAAATCATACCAGAAAATGATTCGGCACCACCCATAAAAGAAATACTGAGGAAATTTAAAGACAAGAAGATTTTTACAAATATTGACATGACTTCTTCATATCATCATCTCGAACTGGAAGAGAAAACCAGTCTCTTAACTGGATTTCAGTTCGACCAACAAACGTATTGCTTCAAGAGATGTCCGTTTGGCTTGAAGACCGCGGGATCCATCTTAATAAGAGCGCTTGATCGAAACCTGTCAGAGGAAGTGAAAGACTGCACTATCCGTTATGTGGATGACATATTGCTTACCTCGGAAAACATTGAGGAACACTTGGAAAAATTAAAGAAATTATTGGAAGATTTACGAAGGGCTAACTTTAAGATTAATTTGAAGAAATCAAATTTTTGTCAGAGACAAGTTACGTTTTTGGGGCATGTGATTGATAAGGATGGTGTTAAACCAAATCCATGCAAATTAGAATCGATAAGAGATTTTCCCAGGCCTTTGAAGGTGAAAAACGTTCGCCAGTTTTTGGGATTGATCGGATTTTTCTCAGGACATTGTCCGTCATACACCAAAACTGTTGCACCACTACAGGACCTTCTGAAGAAGGGGGGCAAGTGGAAATGGACGGAGGAAACAGAAAAAGCATTTATAGAGGCCAAGGAAATACTCTTAAATTATGTGAAGCTAGGATATCCTGATTTTAATCAGAGATTTGTGATACAAACAGATGCATCCCCGATTGGAATAGGGGCAATGCTATATCAGGAAAACCCGGATAACCCTGAGAAGAAAAATTATCTAGCTTTCACAAGTCGGAGACTGAAACCAAACGAGAAAAATTATACAATCAGCGAGATCGAGCTGTTAGCGATATTGCATGCGCTGCAATTTTGGCGAAAGATTGTATATGGGTTTCAAGTCACATTAAGGACTGATCATAAAGCCTTAACCTTTTTGATGAAGACTGATTTATCCAGTCAAAGGTGATGCGTTGGGCTTTATACATCCAACAGTTCGACGTAAATATAGAGTATTGCCCAGGGAAAGAAAATGTAGTTCCAGATTATTTAAGTAGACAGCCAGAGTCCACAGAAGAGGAAGTAATGGCTATTGATTTGGAAGACAGGGATCAGCGCACTTTGAATGAATTAAGAAGCATTGGTCAACGACAACGTGAGGATCCATGGATGAACATGCTCATATCTTTCTTGGAAGGGAGTTTGATAAGGGGAACACCGGCGTATACTGAAGGTAATAAGATAGCTCAGGATTATACGTTCTTTAATGGATTGTTGTATAAGTTTGTGGACTCTGACCATACACGATTGAGGATCGTTGTACCTGCGATTTTGCAGAGGAAAATGGTATGGTTAGCCCATAGATCGTTTGGACATATGGGAGTCGACAAAACAGTCTCGATGCTGAAAGAAGCATTTGTATGGCCGAGACTGAGAGAGACTGTAAGGGATACGCTCAAGACATGTGATCTATGTCAAAGGATTAAGCCAAATGCATTTTTGATGAGACAAAACCCAATACCATTGTTGCCCGAGAGGCCAGGTCAAATTATTTCGATTGACAATTTCGGATCTTTGCCAAAGGCTAGGAGAGGAAATAGACATATAATGGTGGCTATGGATGTTTTCACAAAAATGGTTGTCCTTGCTCCCATACAGAAGACTAGTACCAAACAGGTGTTAAAACGACTCAAAGAAAAAGTGATACCTATTCTGGAAAACCCCGAGAATTTGTTGTCGGATCACGGTAGTTGTTTTACAAGTGTAGAATTCAGACAGGAATTAGAGAGACTTGGAATACGTCAGATACTGTCTAGTATTCGCCATCCTGAGGCAAATCCTGTGGAAAGAGTTATGAGGGAAACGGCCAAGTATTGTAGGATATACTGTGCCGAGGAAAATTGGAAATGGATAGATATCCTTGATATTATCGAATTTTGTATAAACAACACAATCCATGAGTCTACGGGAGAGATACCCATAACTCTACATCGGAATGAGCAACCAGAGAGACCTTGGAGTCAGGTCATTCCTACGCCAGCAGATGCTCAGCCTGGAAGAGATGTACGTATTAGAAGAGTTTTTGAGCATCTAAAAGCTCAAGCTGATAGAAGGCAAAGAAGAAACAGGCACAAGAGGTATCATCGACCACTATTAGCAGGAGAAATGGTGTTAGTGAAAAGACCAGCCATTTCGGATCCAGGGAACCGCGTGTACAAGAAGTTCCAGAAAATGTACCACGGACCGTATCAAATAATAAGAGACTTAAGAAATAATGCCTATTGAATTCGGCACTGTGAAACGAATCACGAAGTGACCATGAACTCAGCGATTTTAAAAGTATATTACCCTCCCGAAGACTTCGATGAAGCAAATGAACAAGCCCTGGTTATGGAACAATTTAGAGAAGAGGAATCCACTTTTGATAGAAACAATAGTAAGGTAGAACAAGGAAACAGAGCTCAACCATTCGATTGCGAATGCGAATTAGAGAAACTGTATTGTGAGATAAGAGAAATAATTGATTTTGTTGAAAAAGAAAATTTCAATTTAAGAAGAGAAAATGAGGAAATAAAGAAACGGGTAGGGATAGACCACACCCGTAACGAAGAATTATGTTCTGGAGACTTTTAGACCAGAAAAATAAGAAAGAAAGAAAGAAAGAAAGAAAGAAAGGGTAGGGACAGAGCGTACCCAACCTACACTATTACCGGATATGACTTAAAAAGGTGGAAAACCCTAATTATCGTGGGATTTTAAAAGAATAAAGATCAGAAGGTACTGAGAAATGTTATGATGGCTTCGACACTAAAGAAAAAAGAGATTTTTATGAAAATTATTGAAATAAATTTCCTCAAAATTTTTCGAAAATTTATTTACCTAAGGAGGGGAGAGATGAACCCATGTACCATTGGTACAAGGGGTCGAATCCAGGTATTATGGTAAAAAGGAGGAAGGAAATATACTGTCTTCAGTGGAACATAGAAAGATTTTATACGAGAGGGCGAGCATAACGTTGTGTAAGAATTAGGGTCAAGGTGGCCAGGAAATGATATCACGCATGACGCACCGATAGGAGCGAATCATGGCTATAATTAGAACGAGTGGAACTTTCCGTCGGAGTGACTGCGAGCATGTTTCGGAAATTGATCTTACGTTGCAGTAAATTGGCAACCTCGCAGTTGTGCAAGAAGAAGAATAATTAGATTTAAAGCACTTGCGAGCATATAATTAACTAAAGAAATACATCATTATGAATCATTTCGGAATAGAGATTTTTGTGTTGAGACAAAGGTTTTAATAATTGCCTAGGAAAGAAGTGCAAACGTGGCCATACGTCATTAAAAGTTCCCCGAGACCTGAGGAGGTGGGGATTAAAAATCAACTGTAACACCCACATATCTGAAAACCAAATTTTATTTAATATCTCAGAATTGCACGATCGATTTTCTTGTGCAAAGAAGTCAGTTTACGTTTAGAAAACAAGCTTTCCAGAGATATAATTTTTAAAAGTGTGCGACCATTGCTTCAAAAATTGGTTATGAAAAAGACGTAGAATTTATCTTTTTGTCGCCGATTTGTATAAAAGTCCTGGCCGTGCCAGGCAAATCATTCAGTACTTACTAGACATCGAGAGGTCGTGATACTCTGTATCACCAGCGAGCACCCGAAGGGAGTGGCCGAGAAGTATCATCAAAGTATCGCCGTGTGAAGACTTAGGAAAATCCTAATACAGGATTTAGTTCCGCCAGTATCAGTCTTATAGTGAAAAGTTCAGTATTACAGTCAAAGTAGGCTGCGAACTTAAAGAACAGGCGATAGGTCTTCAAATAACAGTTCATTTAAACGACCGAAAGTATCGTAACGTTTTGAAGTACCATAATAGCGAAACAAACATTCTATCAATGTTAAAGAACCCGATCAGGGTCGGACAAAATAAGGGCCGCATAGTATTCTGAAAAGATAGGAATTAGAGAACAGAATAATCAGAAGTGAGAATTTAATTTGAGACGTTGTTTCAAGGAAACAATCGAACTATAAAAAGCACTAAGTTACGTATTGAAGGAGGAGCATTAGATGCTAGAAAATAGTAGGTCACCGATAGAGTATTTGGGAGACCGTGAACAAGACAGACTTTCGCTAAACACACTAATAGTGTCAAGAAAGAAACAATTTCGAGCTAATAATAATAATAGCCGATCGTCAGGAAACCGGATTTGAAGAAGTACCATTCCAGGGAGGGGTAGAGTGTTCGAGACTTTCATATTCTGGTCAGATAGGGAGCCGACATCTACTAGTTTCACCCTTGGAGACGGGGAAGAGAGAAATCACGTGTGTAAGGGCTAAAATCAAAGCCATAGTGATAAAAGCAGTGTATTATAAATATAGGAAATTTGTGTTAGTGCAATAATTTTTCAGTGAATTCATTTGTGTATTATAAAAGAATACGGAATCGTATTCAAAATGTTACCAGTGTATAAGGTATATAAGTTATATGTGTGTCAAGAAATGTCAGTGTATGAAAATGAATTAGGGAAGATGGCTTAAACACATTCAAGTGGGCGACATGAAACATCGTTGGAAAATACGGTCGAGGACCGTCTTATCATGTGAGTAACCATTCATTATGACATGTGTTGGGAGATGTTTGCGTGCAATCCACCTGAGAATAAGATAATAGGGATGTTTTTGTATAATAAATAACAGAATAATAGCGCGATCTGGACAACTAAAATTGAGAAAATATAAAATGATTCTGTGAAATGAATAAATCCCTTATGGGAAATGTATGAAATAAAATATCAGTGTATTTGATAAATGATTTAATTATATGAAAGCAAGCGTAATAATAATAATCACAATTAGATAAATGAAGATTATGATGAATTATATGAAAGTAGTAGCTTTTGAGCTCCTTTAAAGGAATAAATACATGTTGTGAACATATGTTCTTAAGGTAAAGCGATTATTGTACGGGAGAGGATTAATATAAAATTGAGATATAGATCAAATGTGATTTTGAATTTATCAGTTCTTTGAAGGCAATCTGGAAATAAAGGATAAGCGTAATGTATCGCATTGAAGTAAATTTGTCACGCTAGGAAGGCGTTGAACCTAAATATACTTGGTAAATTTAATTATGAGGGGCAGTTGGTCGTGGTAATTGAGCTATAGTAAGTCCTCTATATAGTGATGTGGTTCACGAGGCCATGTGTATTGTTGTGTTATAACAGGGTGCGAATTTATTGTATTATGAGCGCAGGTTATTAGGCCGAGGCCTCCCTAAGTCGCATTTATATAAGTCCTCCAGTATGGGATTGGTTCCCGAGGCAGTTGAGAGAGTCGAACCCGATTCGTCTAGTTGTTGAAGCCCCTAAATATTCGTTGTTGTATGTGAATTGCTCTTACCCACCAATGAGGATACTTCATAATTAATAAATGCCAAGGCTACGAGAATGGTCTAATGAAAATAAATATGTTGTTAAAAGTATGTGAATAAAAAGCCAGGCCTGTTCAAAGAACTGCATTTAAGAAACAGCTGTGTTGAAACTAGGAGTCGCTCGTCCCGTGGGGGCGATGGCCGTGAAGTCTCCCTCCCTACAATAACTCACGCTAAGTGTCCAGGCTAGACCCCTTGTCATTGATGTTGCGGTCGGTCGGGGATCCGTCTGTTTTGAAGTTATAGTACGCTAGCTTGTTTAGAGTTTGTTTAACGACCCGGTCTTCGAACCGAGGTTCTTGTAGATTGAAGATTACCGCTTGCAAGTTCAGATCGTTGCTTTCTTATGAGATAATGGTCTTTTAAGACAGATAATAATAAATCCCTAATATAATGTTATAATTATGATGTAATGATTAACGAGTTCAGTGAAGACAATTAGATTTCGGGAGTGATCTTAATTTTTGGACTAGTTCAAGTAGTCTTCAGAAACTCGGGAGTGCGCAGATGTTTTCCCGATCACTGTAGTGAATTGTTGATTTGAGAGAGATGGTAACTGAGAACATTGTGAAAGCCCAAAGTTTAAGCAAAATAGTAAAAGTACTTTAATAAGAATTATATATTGTTTTAATTATAAAATACTCATATAAAAGGAAGTGATATGCAGTAAAAGTGATAACACAGTTTATATTGGAAAGTATAGAGCCTATTGGAGCTCTGAATTGTATGGAAATTTAAAAAGGACACTATATGGAAGTGAAAATAGAGATATATTTGTTGGTTTATGAGAAACCATTTATTTATGATTTAACATTTGTTTTATATTGTATTCCTTGTTTACTTTGAACAAGTTAGAATGGGTCAGTATTTTATTTGTTTAATTTGTTGTAGCGCCATATAATTGTGGAATTAAATGTTTTATAGTAGGAGTTTATTTTGTTTTTATTTTGGAAGTGTATCCTCTATTTAATCCAAAATATGTAAGTCACAGTGTGGGAGAACATACCATAACCCCGAAAATCCCGATTTGAGCATTGCTGGCATACTCTGATTTGCATATTTCATGCTAAATGGGCACAGTATGTGTGCAAATCCATTCCCCATATCAATTCAAACACGATGAATCCGAATTGAATGAATTTTTTTACAGACGTAACATTAGCAAAGGGCGCGTCATATTCATGTTTTATATCCGTATAGCACGTTGTATTTCAACAAGCTACTACAGCCAACCTTCAATTATACTCTTTGAAAAGGACAAAGAGTTATAACAATACCCATGCATTTAGGAGAAAGTAGGCTCTATGTTCGTTACTGAACATCTTGTTGCAAAATGTGAAAAGTAGGCAAAAAAACTATATATATAAAAATGCATTGCTGTTGGTTAGTCTCGCTAAAACTCGAGAACGGCTGGACCGATTTGGCTAATTTTGGTCTTGAATTATTTGCGGAAGTCCAGGGAAGGTTTAAAAGGTGAATAAATATGAAAGTTGTTGCGCACGAGTAGATTCAACAAATGAGTGATGGCACGCGAATCGCTTAAACAAAGTCCCGTATGCGTTCATATACCATTCATCCGATTGCTATGAAACTTTGGTTGTATTGTTGTGCACACTCCGGGAAAGGTTTCTGACTTAGTAAATCCCTTTTACAATAGGTAGATTCAACAAATGAGCGACGATGCGCGAAGCGTTTTAACAAAGTCCCGTATGCGTTCATATACTATTCGTCTGATAGTGACGAAACTTGGGTGAGATATTGTGTACACTTCATGGTAGGTTTCTGGCTTAGTAAATTCACTTAACAATAGGTAGCGCATGTGTAGATGCAACAAATGTGCGACGACGGGCGAAGCGTTTCTACAAAGTCCTGTAGGCGTTCACATACCATTCGTCCGATTGCGATGAAACTTGGGTGAGAGGTTGTGTACACTACAGGCAAGGTGTCTGGCTTTGTAATGATGTTATAATAGGTAGCGCACGAGTAGATTCAAGAAATGAGCGACGACGAACGAAGCGTTTCAACAAAGTTCCGTATGCCTTCATACACTATTCGTCTGATAGTGATGAAACTTGGGTGAGATGTTGTGTACACCTCAGGGAAGTTTTCTGGTTTAGTAAATCGACTTAACCATAGGTAGCGCACGATTAGATTCAACAAATGAGCGACGACGGCCGAAGCGCTTCAACAATTTCCTGTATGCGTTCATCATACCATTCGTCCGATAGCGATGAAACTTGGGTGAGAGGTTGTGTATACTACAGGCAAGGTGTCTGGCTTAGTAAATCCATGTTATATTAGGTAGCGCACGAGTAGATTCAACAAATGAGCGACGACGAGCGAAGCGTTTCAATTAAGTCCCGTATGCGTTCATATACTATTCGTCTGATAGTGATGAAACATGGGTGAGATGTTGTGTACACTTCATGGAAGGTTTCTAGCTTAGTAAATCCACTTAACAATAGGTAGCGCACGAGTAGATTCAACAAATGTGCGACGACGGGAGAAGCGTTTTAACAAAGTCCTGTATGCTTTCACATGTCATTCGTCCGATAGCGATGAAACTTCGTTGAGAGGTTGTGTACACTACAGGCAAGGTGTCTGGCTTAGTAAATCCATGTTATATTAGTAGCGCACGAGTAGATTCAACAAATGAGCGGCGACGAGTGAAGCGTTTCAACAAAATCCCGTATGCCTTCATATTGAACCCTTGCAAAGAAGCTTATGAGACTCAGTTTCGGGGGGTGTAACAGTCCATTTCGTAAGTTGTTGTTAAAGCGCTTCATTAACATGCAGGGTAACATATAACAAAATAACATGCAGGAAAAAATGAACCCAGGGTTAAAGCACATGAATTTAATGACATATCAGCTGCTTACAAAATGAAATAAACAAACAAAACTCCCAAAATGACTCCCACTGAATAAATTAATTTGCCAAAAACTAGGCCTAATCTCAGGAGAGATTATTAATCGGACCAAGTGTCCCAAATCTGCAATGACAATGTATACGTGTGTGCCGTTCTACATGCTTAACGATGAGTACAAGTGAATGCATGATTCGTCATCATCCGGATAAACTTTCAGAAGACGAATCTGCATTGCTTAGAGCTAGACAGACGCGGGGAACAACTATATACAACTTAAAACTAAACCGGCACTTCCTATACTAAGTAAACAACAAATTTCCGCTTGAAACTGGAATCAAGAACTGCCGTAGCAAAAAATTACTGCCTCTAATTAGGACTTCTCAATAATCAACACAAGTAAGTTAACCTGTGACCAACAAAAGAAACACACATATGACCGCCGTCATTTTTACAAGTAAATACAACTACACCACACGGGTGTCACACAGACTAACAACATGGACTGAGTCATAGAAAAATCACTAGGCTCAAAGCCAACATTTACATCATTAACACAATATTCCATCCATACGACATGCAATAACTCGTAACAAACGAAGCGAACTCCCCAATTAATTATGGTCCAAATTACCATCACAAAAGAACAGGTTTGCTAATGATAGCTTAATAGGGGTCAGTCGGACAACAGGACTGTCTAACAAAATAAGTCACCAAGGCTAGACGGGCGCTAAGTGGACATCTGCACATCTGTCAACCCACGTGTCAATAACCTCGACCTCCCAAGGCACGGGATCGAGTCTAGAAGAAGCGTGCCCCAAAGCACAATATATACGTGTGTGTCAGAACAAAACATATCTCTGCATTTCCCCTAGGAAATCCAAGAATCAGCATTGGACAAGGTTCAGTAGCCTCCTCGGAGCGCACTGCCTTTCCATCAAAATACAACAACAACAAATATGAGGGCGGTAGCACCATCTACCCCTCATCACGTAGAATCGAAACACACACTTGACACAAGAACATTCACAGAATCACACGTATGGGTTTGACAGAAACCTGAAATAAATGACATAAATATTTTTCCACCAGCACGCGCTTCCGTTCTAGGCTGTGACTAACGAACCTGAAAAGGACTCAAAAAAAAATCTAAAAAAAATTAGAACTAAGGTGTTCTACAATTACATATTAATTTGTTGCGCTCGGCAACCCTAATATGAGTAATAACCTGCTCATCAAACATCTTACATAAATTACCTCCCTTTCCTATCAAAAATATGAACTTTAATAAAGCACCACTTATCGAATGTAACGAGTTTCGCATCCGCATGGATAAAATCAGGTACACGCGCCGTGTACACTAAATATGACTCATTAGAAAAATAAACAACAAACAAATTTGGCCACGCGCCAACGTACATTTAAAACACTAGTGTCGGTGCACAAAAAAATCTAAACAAGGAAAAGTATAAATGAACTATTTACAACGTTCCCCCGCCTTATCTAACTACATATTGAGTAAATCAATTTTTGTACATCACCGTATCAGCTTGCAGAACATATAACCTCCGTCCCAGCTCATTTCCCTACGGGAAATTAGCCCTCCATCGTCGACGTCGTAGAAGCGATGTACATCAATCGGTCTCCTGGCCAAACGTCGGACATCTTGGCGTAGTCTTTTGGACAGAAATGTTCAATGTTAATGAAAATTGCCTGGCTATAATCGCTGTGAGTTACTACTTTCACTCACGATATGTCCTATGCGGTTAATGATCGAAGACTTTCCCTAGCTTAGCATTCGCTTACACACGCACAATTATCACTTGAAAAATACAATACAAAATGTACATAAATTATACACTTATACACATCGTCACTGGCTTGAAAAACAAGTTTTAAACATGACTGTCTCGCAGTCCTTATCTCGCTAGATATCTCTACTGCTCTACGTGAACCTTGCTCGCTGTGAGCACTAATTAGAATGTTAGTAAAGTCTTGCCCATTAAGAGCTGAAAATCGTGACGCAGACTGGCATGAACCTTGCTCACCAGAGCTCAATACAAAAGTTGTCACTAGTATGATTAATAAGAGCGGTAAATCGCGACGCAGACTGACGTGACCCTTGCTCACCAGAGCTCAAAACAGTTGTCC
Organism: Meconema thalassinum; assembly: GCA_946902985.2. Classification (NCBI taxonomy): domain Eukaryota; kingdom Metazoa; phylum Arthropoda; class Insecta; order Orthoptera; family Tettigoniidae; genus Meconema; species Meconema thalassinum. The sequence goes on along the minus strand of OX336388.2, from coordinate 990,784,354 downwards.
TCGAAACAGTTTCTCCTCGATCAATTTATTGGAAACTGACAGAATGACGTGGAGTGGGGACAATTAAGAAAAATATTCTAGAGTTTTTATCTCACACACATGGGACTAGTATCAATCTTCAACATTTTATTCAAAAGTCTCAGCGCACTTATGCGGAATTATTTCGGATCGGCGGTTCTTTAGATAAGCGTTTCCGCGCCTTTTTTTTACAGGGTACGCCACACATCGCGTGGTTTTGGCGTGGTCTCATCTGATTGGGTGATTCAATCCTAGGTCGGGTGAAACTCACTCGTGACCATCCCCTAATGACTCCAATTTTGGTGCGCGTTGTTACACAATTTGTCCTTGAACTCGGCTTACCCGGTCGTCTTCAAGAATAACTACCAAGCCTGCCTCTGTGGTAATCATTGCTACACACTAACTTGGCTTCCCCTTAGTCAATTTCCACATGTACTGCCTGGGCCTCAGTAATAATAATAATAAATCATGAATACTTATTCATCGCAGATTAATAAGGGTTCATTTATCCTCAGCAAGGTTTTGAAATTCGAAGCAAGTGATTGATTTGGATTTTAAAAACAATATCCACAGTAGTAACAATAACATCTCTTAAGTACTTCACTCGATTGCTTGAGTGTACGTTCCACTGATCCAATTAGTGTGCGCACTCCATGCCGGAATATCATTCATACTTCTCGCTAGACCTCCCCTCTTTCTCACATGATTACCACTCCTGCCGGATCAGCTGTCTTGTTTACAAACAAAGCACGCTCTTCCCAGGCGCTACATGGCCACGTACTTTTGAGTGTCGGCTCTCAAATAAAATTCTGCAATAGTGATTCTGCACTCATTGTCCTGATTATTCGTCAAATGGTTCTCTTCTGTAATACGGCTTGAGATTAGAGCTATTGAAGACAGATTTAGCGCCAGTGCTCAATTCTTCAAGTCTGTAAGCATTGTTACCCAAATTCTTAATGATGCGGAACGGGCCAATAAATTTTGGACAGAACTTTGCAAATACTTTGTTTTTGGGATCAGATAACGGTGGTCTTCGAACAAGCACTAGTTCCTGTTCCTGTAATTCACGGTCAAATTTCTTTCCTCTGTACCTCCTCAATCTTCGGTCCGCTTGGTTCCTCATGTGCTCTCTTGTTCGCTGAATTCGCAACTCATGTGCTAATAATGGATCCCTTGGGCATGGAATAATCTTGTCCCAAGATCTCTCTGGCAAACTGTTGTCGTGTACAACTAGTGGGACTTGACCCGTCGACTCGTGCTTAGTAGTGTTCATGCACATCTCAATATCTCCTACTTTGTCAACCCACTTATTATGATCATTAGGAATCATTACTCGGTAATACTTGGCAACATAGCGAATCGTTCTCTCGCTCGGATTCCCACAAGGATGGCGAATGCTCGACAAAACATGTTTTATCCCTAGGCTCTCTAGACCTTGCCTAAAAACATTGCTCGTAAAATAAGTACCATGTTCCGATAAAATAAATTCCGGCTTCCCAAGCATCGGAATGACTTTGTTCTGAATTCTGCTGAGGACTTGCTTTGATGTCGTCTTCTGGATTGGACATAACACTACCATCTTGGAAAACACATCGACACACACAAGAAGGTGTCGGCATCCTCGTTTTCCCTTAACCAGAGAGCCAAAACAGTCGATAGCGACCAGCTCGCATGGTTTTTGAGGTAATAATGATTTTGGGGGTTGTTTCAAAATGAAGTTATTTGGTTTAGTGCACTGACACGCGTCACAAGTTCTTATTACTTCCACAATGGTATATCGCATCTTAGGCCAAGTAAAAGTTTCCCCTGTTGTCGCTTCTGTCTTGTCCGTGCCGAAATGTGCTAGGCTCTCGTGGACATGCCACGTCAATCCTCTCTGTAATGATGCTGGAACTAGAATTCGCAGTTTGGTGTGATCCTCATCCACATACTTATGCAAAAGGTTATTCAAGTAGTGAAATTTCGCTTCCTTGGCACGGGCTTCTCGATATTCAGGTGAATCTGGTTGTAGTTCCTTCCTGTAAAATGTGATCATCATCATCATCCATGGGTCTTCTTCTTGTTCCTTCTGAATTTCCTTTAGTTTGTCCCAAAACTCACGAGCCATAGGTGTTAGTGCTATATGGTGAACTTCCGCTGTTATCTCGTTCTCATCTTCAGGATTCCTGCTTAAAGCATCTGGTATGATGTTCATCCTTCCAGGGCAATGCTCTATAGTAATGTCGAACTGCTGTATGTAAATGGTCCAACGCGTAACTCTCTCACTTGCCATCGTCGTCTTAAATAGGAATGTCAGTGCATGGTGGTCAGTTCTGACAGCAATGGAATAACCGAAAATCATCTTACGCCATCGTTGAAGTGAATACAAAATCGCTAGCAACTCAAGCTCTGTCACAGTGTAGTTCCTCTCGTGCTTCCTCAATTTACGACTCGTAAATGCCAAATATGATCTTTTCTTGGGTTCATCAGCGTCCTCTTGGTACAGCATGGCACCGATCCCAATCACTGAAGCGTCTGCTTGAATTATAAATTTCTTCTCGAAGTCTGGATACCCTAGCTTCACACAATTCTCCATTAAGTCTTTCGTAGCTCTAAAGGACCTGTCGCACTCCTCATTCCACGACCATCGATTTGCTTTCTTTAGCATCTCTTGCATAGGTGCAACTGTTTCCGTGTATCCAGGTCAATTCTCCTTGAAGAAACCTGTCACTCCCAAAAACGCTCTCACATGTTTTACTTTAGTTGATGTGGGGAATTTCTTGATTGCATCAATTTTCGCCGGATTAGGCCTCACGCCTTCAACATCAATTATGTGCCCCAAATACAGAATCTCGCTCTGGCAAAAGTGCGATTTCTTTAAATTAATTTTGAAATTCATGGTTCTCAAGTTATCCAGAAGTTTGTTTAGGTTTACCAAGTGTTCCTCCATTGTTTCTGATGCAATAATTATGTCATCAACATATCTCGTAGTGAAGCTCTTGACCTCCTCAGTCAGATTCCTGTCTAGTGCTCTTATCAATGCACATCCAGCTGTTTTTACACCAAAGGGCATGCGAGACCAGATATAACTTTGGTTATCGAATAAAAACCCCGTCAATAGTTGGGATTTTTCTTCAAGTTCAAGATGGTGGAAACTATTTCTTAAGTCGACGCTAGAATAAATCTTCTTACCACGGAAGCCCTTCAATACATCCTTGATCCTTGGTGCTTGGTCATGCTCAACTAGCAGTTTACTGTTCAAAACACGTGCGTCTAGGCATAATCTAATTGATCCATTTGGCTTGGCCACAGCCAATATTGCGTTTAAGTACGGGGTTGCTGCTTTTCTTATCATGCCAGAATCTAATAAATTATTAATGATGTCCTTAACCTGAGCAAAATGTTTCTCTGGGATCGGGTACAATTTACTCTTAAATGGGGTCCAGTCGGTAACTTGCATGGCATACTGGAAATTTAAAACTTTTCCAGGGATGGTGTCGAAAGCTCCTTTATGATGTCTCAAAATTTCTTCTAATTTCCTTCTATCAGGTTCCCCTACTATTGCCTCCTTAAGCCGCTCCTGAAATAAAATTTCAAATTTGGATCCGCTAATTTCTTCTTCCGCCAAATGTACCCAAAGTTCCTGCGAAATATCTCGGCTGTCAATTTCAACCACTGCTGTCTGGCTTACTCGTTCCTCCGTCAAGTTCTTATCTCCGATCGCCTCATTAGTGCATTCTTCAATAACCCAAGTATTCGCCTCTCTCTCTAGTGGACTTTCTTCCATGTTCAAACCCACATGACTCAACCCCTCAACTTGTTTGAAACTCACAGTATTATTATGTAAGTCAATTACAGCATGAAAATCACAGATAAAGTTGGCTCCCAAAATGACGTTATAATTCATCTTCGGTATCACGATGAATGTTTGCGAAAATGTGTGGTTTAATATATCCAGGTCTAAATATGCTTGGTGCTTGCAAACTATGGTCTTGTCAGGAATGACCCCTCTGACTTTCATTAATGGCATAATTGGAACGGTTTGTTTACTTCCGATTTCTTTCAACAATACTTCCGTGACTAAGCTCACCTGGCAACCTGTGTCAATTAAGCACCTCACTCTAATACCTCCAATACGTGCATAAATAATCGGTAATTGTCTGGTGACATTTTCTCGGTTCTTCACCACTTCCTCCAGGCAATCGTCCGGGAATGCTACCCACTCTTCTATGTTTGCAACAATCAACTCCTCCCGCTCCCTGGTGTCCTTCGTTCTCAGGCTATCTGGTGTTGGTTCATTCGAGGTTTTTTTAAAATCCTGGGACCCATTCGTTGAGTTCCGCCGGTTGTTATCGCGCCTCTCCTGCTGTCGTAATAAGCTTTCTGCCCCCGCTCCTTGGTGATTATCCGGGTTCTGCCTATTTGCCATCGCACGCCCCCACTTCTCTTTCTCCATCTCTTCGGCATTTTACTCATCCAAATACTTCTGTGATTCGACGCACCGCTCATTCCAATCATTGCGATAGTCTCCCTGATTATCTTGGCAATAGTTCCTCGTGTTGTTCCACCTGCCATCTCCGTTCCTTTGGTAAGGTCTACCCTGCCTTGGGTTTCCCCTCCAGTTGGTATACTCTCGCTGGTACGTCCTCTGGTTGTGCTGGTTCTGATTATTATGATTATAATTATCTCGGCGATTCTGGAAGTTCCTATTATTTTGATTGAATTGGTTTCGGCCATCATACTCTTGCCGTCTTGATGTAAATTGCGTTCCGGTAGATAGTGTTTTTGTTTGGTTACTCTGGTTGTGATTGGTTTGGTGTCCCCTGAACCACTTCAGCTGTGTTTACACACTCCATGTTCCTTCTCCCTGTCTGCGGACAAACCATACTCGTCTCATCTAGATGGCGAAGTAACTCTTCAGCCTGCACTGCGGTCTTAATATTTCCGGCCACTAACAACTGCTGAATATTCATTGGAAGCTGCTTACCAATGGTTAAAACCATATTTTCCTCAGTAGGGGGGTCGTCAAAATCCCGGAATTTAACCAGCTGTTGGCTAAAGAATTCGGAAAATCTGGTGGGATGTGTGCTGTGATATTTCCTAGTGCATAAATCCATTCTCAACCCCTGCTGCAAAGAAGGACTCCAGAACTTTCTCAAGAACGCCTCTCTATACTGTGCCATGTCGGTAAATGTATATTTAAAACTCTGGAACCAGATTAAGCTTGGGCCCTCCGAAAACTTCTCCACAAGTCGCAACTGTTTTGCGGGACTGACATGATGATCGTTAAAGTAGTCATCTAGCTGACGTAAAAATGCTTTGGGAGTGGATCCTGTGTTCTCCCTGAATTTTTCGGGTTTGAAATCATTCCCCCTAATTACCTGTATCACTTGGGCAGGTGCCAAGCCGGGTTGTGGTGTGGACGTCTCCCCTCGGTAATGTTGGAAAGTGTCGCTCGTTATCTTAGGACTTTGACCTCGGCTCATATCCTCAGCCAACTTCAAGCCCACTGGACTTTCAATGCTTCCCTGTTTGCCTACTGTGTTTTCTGCAGAGAATAAAGTTGGGTTTTCTAATGACATGATCTCATTTTTAATTATGAGATCTGTGTGTTCTTGGAGTTTGGACTTCATGTTTTCCTCCAAAGCCTGCATTTTAGAATTGTATTCGCCTAGCCGCTTTAAAATCGTCAGCCTGTTTTCTTTAGTTTCGTTCACCTGCTGCTCCCAATCTTTCCGGATCCTGTTCTTCAAACTGCTAATTTTTTCTTCGCTCCTTTCCTGATTCTTCTCTAGCTGCTCTCCTATCTGCTCTTGTATTAGCTGCTGAGTCTTGACTAATTGTTCTCCCACCTCTTCTCGTATTTGCTCTTGTGTTTTAACTAATTGTTCTCCGACCTCTTCTCGTATTACCTGCTGGGTTTTAATTAATTGGTCTTCCAAGTTTTCCTGATTTTTATTTAGCTGGTCTTCTAGGTTTTCACGCAAGTGCATACGTTCTTTCTCTGTTTTGATTTCGAGCTTATCGATTTCCTTTATTAATTCGAGTACGTTACTATCGACTGAATTAATCTGTTCCTGTAATTTACCCTGTGTACTTTTTATTCCAGCCGTGTTGTTTACGCATGCTGCCTCGATTTGTTTTAATTTTTCGGCTACCATTTCATCGAATTGTATGAGTTTATTGTCGAATTTGGATTCCAAGTTCTTAATTTCTCCTAATTGTTTTGCGTTATTTTCCGCTACCTCATCTGCCAGTTTCTCTAATTCTACCCTAGTACTTTGGTTTATGTCATGGGTGATCTTTTCTAATTGCTCTGTCTGTGTTATTGCCTGTTCTGATAGTTTATGGTTTAATTCGTTTAATTGTTTATCGGTATCCAATTTCTGGACCTGCAATTGCGTAGTTATGTTACCGCTCATGTCTTGTAACTGCTTTTCACTGTGCTCACGCTGTATTTCTAACTGTTCTGTTTGTGTTTGCAATTGCATCGTAATATTACTTAATTGTTTATCATTGTCTTCGCTCATTTCCTCCTTCATGTTCTTTAACTGTTCTTCCGTTCTCGCGGACATCTGCTCTAACTGTTCTTCCGTTTTCGCAGACATTTGCATAGACATCTGCTCTAACAATACCTTGATCTCTTCGATGCTAGCCATCGCACAATACACAAATATAACCAGAGAAAAACAGGATCATGCACCGGGATTTCAGTCAAACACACGTACACATGTCATGATATTTAATACTACTGATCCTAATTTAATAAAAATGTTCAGTAATCAAAATTGACTGAATAATGACTCTTATTTCCAAACAACAAAATAACTCCCTTGTGATCTGCTTTTAAATTCCTAACCAACAGAATTTACGAACAACACCAATTAACCGAAGTCAATTAAATGTAAAATATAAGGCAACACCTTCCTGCTTTGACTGAGTTTAATAAAATGCAAATTTTCTAATTTTAATGCCGGGCGCCAGAACAAGTTAATAACAAATACAATATCAATTTCTAACCTTGTTCAATATTTCTAACTTTAGGAACTCAGTGATTTTACTAATGCACATGGCGGTACAACATCGCCTCAATTTACTGAATTTACTTTTGCCCGCTTGACCTGGCATCATTTCTCAACGAAATAAATATGAGATCAGCAAAACAACAACAAAAACAATCCCCACTTGGACAGCCATTTTTGTTTTATGAACCCTTGCAAAGAAGCTTATGACACTCAGTTTCGGGGGGTGTAACAGTCCATTTCGTAAGTTGTTGTTAAAGCGCTTCATTAACATGCAGGGTAACATATAACAAAATAACATGCAGGAAAAAATGAACCCAGGGTTAAAGCAAATGAATTTAATGACAGATCAGCTATTTACAAAATGAAATAAACAAACAAAACTCCCAAAATGACTCCCACTGAATAAATTAATTTGCCAAAAACTAGGCCTAATCTCAGGAGAGATTATTAATCGGACCAAGTGTCCCAAATCTGCAATGACAATGTATACGTGTGTGCCGTTCTACATGCTTAACGATGAGTACAAATGAATGCATGATTCGTCATCATCCGGATAAACTTTCAGAAGACAAATCTGCATTGCTTAGAGCTAGACAGACGCGGGGAACAACTATACACAACTTAAAACTAGACCGACACTTCCTATACTAAATAAACAACAAATTTCCGCTTGAAACTGGAATCAAGAACTGCCGTAGCAAAACATTACTGCCTAAAATTAGGACTTCTCAAAAATCAACACAAGTAAGTTAACCTGTGACCAACAAAAGAAACACACATATGACCGCCGTCATTTTTACAAGTAAATACAACTACACCACACGGGTGTCACACAGACTAACAACATGGACTGAGTCATAGAAAAATCACTAGGCTCAAAGCCAACATTTACATCATTAACACAATATTCCATCCTTACGACATGCAATAACTCGTAACAAACGAAGCGAACTCCCCAATTAATTATGGTCCAAATTACCATCACAAAAGAACAGGTTTGCTAATGATAGCTTAATAGGGGTCAGTCGGACAACAGGACTGTCTAACAAAATAAGTCACCAAGGCTAGACGGGCGCTAAGTGGACATCTGCACATCTGTCAACCCACGTGTCAATAACCTCGACCTCCCAAGGCACGGGATCGAGTCTCGAAGAAGCGTGCCCAAAGCACAATATATACGTGTGTGTCAGAACAAAACATATCTCTGCATTTCCTCTAGGAAATCCAAGAATCAGCATTGGACAAGGTACAGTAGCCTCCTCGGAGCGCACTGCCTTTCCATCAAAATACAACAAATATGAGGGCGGTAGCACCATCTACCCCTCATCACGTAGAATCGAAACACACACTTGACACAAGAACACACACAGAATCACACATATGGGTTTGACAGAAACCTGAAATAAATGACATAAATATTTTTCTACCAGCACGCGCTTCCGTTCTAGGCTGTGACTAACGAACCTGAAAAGGACTAAAAAAAAAATCTAAAAAAAATTAGAACTAAGGTGTTCTACAATTACATATTAATTTGTTGCGCTCGGCAACCCTAATATGAGTAATAACCTGCTCATCAAACATCTTACATAAATTACCTCCCTTTCCTATCAAAAATATGAACTTTAATAAAGCACCACTTATCGAATGTAACGAGTTTCGCATCCGCATGGATAAAATCAGGTACACGTGCCGTGTACACTAAATATGACTTCATAGAAAAATAAACAACAAACAAATTTGGCCACGCGCCAACGTACATTTAAAACACTAGTGTCGGTGCACAAAAAAAATCTAAACAAGAAGAAGAATAAATGAACTATTTACAACGTTCCCCCGCCTTATCTAACTACATATTGAGTAAATCAATTTTTGTACATCACCGTATCAGCTTGCAGAACATATAACCTCCGCCCCGGCTCATTTCCCTACGGGAAATTAGCCCTCCATTGTCGACGTCGTAGAAGCGATATACATCAATCCGTCTCCTGGCCAAACGTCGGACATCTTGGCTTAGTCTTTTGGACAGAAATGTTCAATGTTAATGAAAATTGCCTGGCTATAATCGCTGTGAGTTACTACTTTCACTCACGATATGTCCTATGCGATTAATGATCGAAGACTTTCCCTAGCTTAGCATTCGCTTACACACGCACAATTATCACTTGGAAAATACAATACAAAATTTACATAAATCACACTTTAAACACTTCGTCACTGGCTTGAAAAACAAGTTTTAAACATGACTGTCTCGCAGTCCTTATCTCGCTAGATATCTCCACTGCTCTACGTGAACCTTGCTCGCTGTGAGCACTAATTACAATGTTAGTAAAGTCTTGCCCATTAAGTGCTGAAAATCGTGGCGCAGGCTGGCGTGAACCTTGCTCACCAGAGCTCAATACAAAAGTTGTCACTAGTATGATTAATAAGAGCGGTAAATCGCGACGCAGACTGGCGTGACCCTTGCTCACCAGAGCTCAAAACAGTTGTCCTCGAAACAGCTTCTCCTCGATCAATTTATTGGAAACTGACAGAATGACGTGGAGTGGGGACAATTAAGAAAAATATTCTAGAGTTTTTATCTCACACACATGGGACTAGTATCAATCTTCATCATTTTATTCAAAAGTCTCAGCGCACTCATGCGGAATTATTTCGGATCGGCGGTTCTTTAGATAAGCGTTTCCGCGCCTTTTTTACAGGGTACGCCACACATCGCGTGGTTTTGGCGTGGTCTCATCTGATTGGGTGATTCAATCCTAGGTCGGTTGAAACTCACTCGTGACCATCCCCTAATGACTCCAATTTTGGTGCGCGTTGTTACACAATTTGTCCTTGAACTCGGCTTACCCGGTCGTCTTCAAGAATAACTACCAAGCCTGCCTCTGTGGTAATCATTGCAACACACTAACTTGGCTTCCCCTTTGTCGATTTCCACATGTACTGCCGGGGCCTCAGTAATAATAATAATAGATCATGAATACTTATTCATCGCAGATTAATAAGGGTTCAATATACTGTTCGTCTGATAGTGATGAAACTGGACTGAGATGTTGTGTACACCTCAGGGAAGGTTTCTGGTTAGTAAATCGACTTAACAATAGGTAGCGCACGATTAGATTCAACAAATCAGCGACGACGGTCGAAACGTTTCATCAAAGTTCTGTATGCGTTCACATAGCCTACCATTCGTCCGGTAGCGATGAAACTTGTGTGAGAGGTTGTGTACACTACAGGCAATGTTTATCTCTTAGTAAATCCATATTATAATAGGTAGCGCACGAGTAGATTCAACAAATGAGCGACGACGAGCGAAGCGTTTTAACAAAGTCCCGCATGCGTTCATATACTATTCGTCTGATAGTGATGAATCTTGGGTGAGATGTTGTGTACACTTCAGGGAAGTTGTCTGGCTTTGTAAATCCTCTTCTCAATAGGTAGTGCACGAGTTGATTCAACAAATGAAAGACGACGGGCGAAGCGTTTCAACAAAATCCTGTATGCGTTCACATGCCATTCGTCCGATAGCGATGAAACATGGGTGAGAGGTTGTGTACAGTACAGGCAAGGTTTCTGTCTTAGTAAATCCATGTAAATCCATCCATGTCACGAGTAGATTCAACAAATGTGCGACGATGCGCGGAGCGTTTCAACAAAGTCCCGTTTGCGTTTATATACTATTCGTCTGATAGCGATGAAACTTGGGTGAGATGTTGTGTACACTTCAGGGAAGGTTTCTGGGTTAGTAAATTCACTTTACAATAGGTATCGCACAAGTAGATTAAACAAACGAGCGACGACGCGCGAAGTGTTTCAACATAGTCGTGTATACGTTCATATTCCATTCGTCGGATAGCGACTAAACTTGGGTGAGTTGCTGTGTACACTCCAGGGAAGGTTTCAGGCTTAGTTAATCCATTTTACAATAGGTAGCGCTCAAGTAGATTCAACATATGAGCGAAGGCGCGCGAAGCGTTTCAACCAAGTCCCGTATGCGTTCATATACCATTTGTCCGAAAGAGATGAAACTTGGGTGAGATGTTGTGTACACTTCAGGGAAGGTTTCTGGCTTAGTACATCCACTTTACAATAGGTATCGCACAAGTAGATTCAACAAATAAGTAACGGCGTGCGTATCGTTTAAAAAATATTCCGTATGCGTTAATATACCATTCATGCGATTGCAATGAAATTTGGAGAAATGTTGTTTCCACTCCCGCAAAGATTTCTGATTTAGTAAATCCATTTTACAATTGGTAGCGCACGATTAGATTCAATTAATGGGCGACAGCGCGTGAATCGTTTCAACCAAGTCCCGTATGCGTTCATATAACATTCATCCGATTATTATAAAACTTTGGCGATTTGAGCACAGTCCTGCGAAGGTGTATGAATTAGTTAATCCGTTTTTCAATGGGTGGCGCACAAGTAGATTCAACAAATGAGTGTCGTCGCGCGAATCGTTTAAGCAAAAACCCGTATGCGTTCATATGCCATTCATCCGATTGCGATAAAACTTTCATGAGTTGTTGTGTACACGCCAGGGAAGGTTTTCACTTAGTAAATCCATTATTTTTACAATAGGTAGCGTACGAGTATATTCAACAAATGGGTGACAGCGCTTGAATCGTTTCAACAAAGTCCCATATGCGTTCATATACCATTCATTGCGATGAAAATTTGGTGAGTTGTTGAGCACGCTCCCATGATTTTTTGAGATGGTAAATCAATTTTACAATAGTTTAGAGGTGGTTAACGGAAAAAGAAAAACAATATTGGGAATCCAAAAGCACTTCAACATACAAAGTTATAATGCCAACACTTTCTTTGATTGGCATTGCAACGCATGCCGGATACAGATAGTATGTTAAAATTTAAAATTTAATTTTTCAACTTGCGCCATTTTTCCCTGGTACTACAGAATTGGAAGCCAAAATTTAGCGATACGCGAAGATAGCTACGCAAAGAAATAGACTATGCGGCTTCTGTGGCGTAGTTGGTAGCATGACCAAGATCGTGGGTTCATACCCGGCTGAAGTCGTCAGATTTTTTAAAAGCGTTAGAAATTTCCCAGTAGACTATGCCTTCCTTCGGAGGGGAAGTATAGCCGGTGGGCCCAATTCACAGATTTATGGCATGTAAAAGAACCTACCACTAACTACAATTGTGTGAAGCTAAATTTGTTGATTAGATTTGATTAACCGTCTATTAAGTTCCAACGGTTGCCACTAGGTGGCAGTTGCGGTGGCATCTAGTAGCCAAGTTCACAGCTAGGTGTCGTTGACGGTAGCATTTGGTAGCAAAAGTAGGAACTACTTGAAATTGATCGTCTGCAGTCCTTGCCTGAATTACAGATAACACACACTAATACAGCCATCGCAATTACAGCGGTTATCTGACAGATTCTACAAACACCCAAAGTACACGGGGCTACATGTCTACGTTGTCGCAGCTCCCAAACTGAGGAACCAACCAACCTTGCTACGCAAAAGAGAGTTGTTGATTCAGGTAGAGGATTTGCTTCATCTTAATCCTATACACCCGCCTACTTCGGTGTGTGTGTTAGCCTATAGGCTATGTTTGAGGCCTGTGTCACTGTGATGTCTGTACTAACTTAGTTCGTGTAGGCTATTTGTAATTAAGGTAGGATTTGAGTATGACGCAGTCGTGGCCCTAAGTTAGGTACCGTACCATTGCTGCATTTGCCTACAGTAGAAGTAGGAAACCACGGAAAACCACTTCCAGGATAGCTCAGGTAGCAATCGAACCCATCTCTTCTCTTCTCAGTTTGGCCTCACGAGGCTGAATGTACCACGTTCCAGCCCTCAATCCAGAGTTAAATTTCTTGGCAGAGCCGGGAATCGAACCCGGGCCTCCGCGGTGACAGTTAAGAATTCACGCAAAGAGGCAGGGACACAAAAAAGAACAAGTAGTTCCGTGAAGAACTATACAGCCTATTTTCATATATCCTACTTATGTTAATTGCCACTATTTAACATACACAATTTCAGTTTGATTGCTGTAATAGATTCGTAGATATTGAGAACCGACTAAATATATCGGATGGTCGCCATGTTGGATTTTATATATGTAGGTCCTAGAGTTATGTACTGTTACATGCCGATTATTGTGAACGTGTAGTATTCAAACTTCAATCGCATAATTAGGACACAAGAAAAAACAAGGAGATTTAAAAAATTTTCACAGCTGCCATCTTGAGGTTATGGAAACAATTGAAATAAATTAGATGCCAGTGGATTAACATTCGGATAAAGATTTACTGTACCAAGTTTCACTTCACGCGGATGGTTAAATTGCGAGAAACGTCCATGTGAATATTTATAATTCGCGTCACCGCCATGTTGGATTTGTGATCACCAGGTTATTTAAAGTCCTATAGGTGAACTTAAGTTCATAGCCCCTATGAACATTAAAAAATGCAGTTTGATTGCTAAAATAGATTCGTAGATATTCAGTATCGTCTAAATATTTCGGATGGTCGCCATGTTGGATTGTTAAATGTATAGGCCATAGAGTCATGTACCATTAAAGGAAAATTATTGCATAGGTTCATTATTCAAACTTTCACTTCGATCGCATGACTACATCACAAGAAATAAAAACTTAATTTTAAAATTCGCACTGCCGCCATCTTGAGGTTATGTAAGCAATTGAACTAAATTAGATACCAGTCGATTACAATGTGTATAAATATTTCCTGTACCAGGTTTCAGTGCGCTTGGAACATTAAATCGCGAGAAAGGTCTATTTAAAATGTTCAAATTCGCTTGGCCGCCATGTTCGTTTTGTAGTTAACCGATTTTTGAAAATCTTATAGATGGACTTCCAGTAGTGCCCTTTATCTCAGTACAAAATTTTAGGGAGATACCGCTAATAGTTTCAGAGATATAGAATGCCGGTGAAATATTTCGCACATCCGCCATCTTGTGATTATGTAAACAATTGAACGAAGTTAGATGTCGGTGCATTACAATGTATATAAACATATACTGTACCAAGTTTCATTGCGTTTGGTTGGTCAAATCGCGAGAAACGTCTATTTAAAAGTCGCAAATTCGCTTGGCCGCCATGTTCGTTTTGTAGGTTACCAGGTTTTCAAAAGTCACTTAAGTGAACTTATAGTAGTTCCCTCTATCACCATAGAAAATGTCAGGGTAATATCGGTAATAGTTTCGGAGATATTGAATGCTGGTGAAATATTTCGCACAGCCGCCATGTTGGATTGGTGAGTCGTAACAAAATTTGAAGGGCACGGTCGAGGTCGCCGGGAATAGTGCTATGAACTTTCCGAGTTTCATTGAAATCGCTCCTGCCGTTTAGATTTTATTAGGGGGGACACACACACGAATCACACACACACACACGCACACACGCACGGACAAAAGGTGATCTCATTAGCCTATTTTTTCAAAATTGAAAATAGGCTAATAAATGGTATTATCTAAGCACACTAGAATCTTCAAAATTGGAACCAGAGACGCTCGTATATCAATAACACTGACAGTTAATAATGAAGATTGTGAATTCAGTATTTCTAAAGGGTGCAATCGTACTACAAGATTATTTACTATTCCCGTGTACATGTTTGTATTGTTGGAATATGTATGATAACCTGCGTTGTTGTGGTGTATGTAGTAATGTATTAATTTCTAATTGAGGCTAGGATTGGGATAGAGATGGCTGTATCTTTAAGATAGGAACCATAGCGTTATTTTTCTCAAGCAGAAGAGGAAAATCGCGGAGAACCCCTCAGTTTTGTCTTACGGAACTGGATATAGCCTACCCAGTAGGCCTACTTGAATTAAATTTCTTGTCAGAACTAAGCATCGGCCTCGGACTTCCGCTGTGCAAGCCAAGGATGAAAGAATTGAAAGTTAGATGTAGGCATATAGGCTATAATGTATACTTCAATGAAAATACACTCCAAGATATGCCACACGTCACCTCGCATTAATTTATAGTGGATCCAGATTATAGATATAATTACAGAGTACAGTATGTCCTGCGATAGTTCAAATAAAGACGTTGCAGATAGTGTTCTCAGGCCACGGGGTTGGGTATCATTATTGGTAATTTATCATTGCATCTTGTCTAATTTATCAGTATTCGGTATCTCGTTCAAAGTAACACCACGTAATACTAGACTCTTAACAAACGACACGTGTACATTATTATAGAGTAAGTAGTTTCTACAGAACGTGAATAATTCCTAAATATTACGATGAATGTAATTAATGTATCAGATAACTGCTAGCTCTGGAAATGGTTGATATAATCTAATAATATGGTATATTGGCTTTCACGGCCGGTGAATTAAAACTCAGCAATTCTTCTAGGTTTGTGCCGTGTCTTGTGTGGGGTTTCGCCCAGGACACCAAGCTAGGCTCATCGGCGGGCTCTTGGTGTCCCCGCCCGGACCCCCACAGGAGTGACGAACTGCGCGCCTCCTCCCTTTATATAAGGTGCAACTGCACCACTTGACTACGAGAACTAAAAGCTCAAGCAGCCCTAACCTCCCTATGAAGGCTTCCAAAAAGATGGTATATTGGCTTTCACGGCCGGTGAATTAAAACTCAGCAATTCTTCTAGGTTTGTGCCGTGTCTTGTGTGGGGTTTCGCCCAGGACACCAAGCTAGGCTCATCGGCGGGCTCTTGGTGTCCCCGCCCGGACCCCCACAAGAGTGACGAACTGCGCGCCACCTCCCTTTATATAAGGTGCAACTGCACCACTTGACTACGGGAACTAAAAGCTCAAGCAGCCCTAACCTCCCTATGAAGGCTTCCAAAAAGATGGTATATTGGCTTTCACGGCCGGTGAATTAAAACTCAGCAATTCTTCTAGGTTTGTGCCGTGTCTTGTGTGGGGTTTCGCCCAGGACACCAAGCTAGGCTCATCGGCGGGCTCTTGGTGTCCCCGCCCAGACCCCCACATGAGTGACGAACTGCGCGCCACCTCCCTTTATATAAGGTGCAACTGCACCACTTGACTACGAGAACTAAAATCTCAAGCAGCCCTAACCTCCCTATGAAGGCTTCCAAAAAGATGGTATATTGGCTTTCACGGCCGGTGAATTAAAACTCAGCAATTCTTCTAGGTTTGTGCCGTGTCTTGTGTGGGGTTTCGCCCAGGACACCACGCTAGGCTCATCGGCGGGCTCTTGGTGTCCCCGCCCGGACCCCCACAGGACGGGGCAGGCTCATCGGCGGGCTCTTGGTGTCCCCGCCCGGACCCCCACAGGACGGGGCGGGGACACCAAGAGCCCGCCGATGAGCCTAGCTTGGTGTCCTGGGCGAAACCCCACACAAGACACGGCACAAACCTAGAAGAATTGCTGAGTTTTAATAATATTATCTTTAAATATGAAAGTGAATTTTTCTTGATAGGTTGTCCATTTTCCCCGCATGAGTTCATATACCATTCATCCGATTGCGATAAAACTTTGATGTGTTGTTGTGCACACTCTCGCAAATGTTTCTGAATCACTAAAACTATTTTGCAATAGGTGTCGCACATGTACCCGTAACCAATGAGTTTTGGTGTGTGAATCGTTTCAACAAAGTTCCTTATGTTCATCCAAATGCGATGAGACTTTGGTAAGTTGTTTGCACACACCAGCGAAGATTTATGAATTATTAATTCAATTTTACAATCGGAAGTGCACGAATAAATCCAACAAATGTGTATTGGTGCGCGAATCGTTTAAGTTCATATATCATTCAACCGATTGCAATGAAACTTCGGTGAGTTGTTGTTGGAAGTTGAATGGGGTAAGGTGAGGCTTCGGAAGATCCAAGAAAAGGTTTCATAATACAAAATCATATGGCAATCTCGTTTTGAAGCCCTTTGTAATTATAATTACCAAATATAGTATATGTTATCCGATGTTAAAGTGGGAACGAGGGCGAAAATACAGTATAACTGTTTCATCGCAAAGATATGAGCGATCACTTGGTACACGAGGTAAGGGTCGTTCGTGGACTGTGCTGTTATGGGGTTTGGTTATAGTAAAATAAATAATATTAATAAAATTCTTGGCCCGATTAAAGACAATGGTGACTATACATCGACAACCGCATAACCATGAGCTGTATATTCATGTCCAAAAGATCTCTGATGTTATGAGGAAAAGGAGAATTGAATTTTATGGCCATTTGCTAAGAATGAAACCCATACGATTGACGAACTGGATCTTTACCTATTTTAAAGATAAGAAGACCAAGCAAGCCTGGTTCGAAGAGGTAGAAAGTGACCTACAGGAGATGGAGATTACCTGTGATGATATTCAAGGATGCAACCCCCTCAGGAAGGAACTAAATGACCACCAGGGTTTTCAAGTAAAATCAAAGTTGAAGACGGGAAAGAAAGAAAGAAAGAATGAAAGAACAACACCAGCAACATATTGTAACGTTTTGTTACTAACCTTGCAGGTAAATATACATATATCTAAATCTCCACAGTTGGGCGGCAAATGTAACGTTTTTGCTCCACGTTGAGCGCACAAATGTAACGTTCCCGGTCCTTCTAAGTGACCAAAGGTTACGTTCCTGGCGGGGCTCCAATATTGCGTTCTCCTGGAGTACAGTAGAAGAATCGCAACAAGAACAAGCACCGCTTTACTCACACCACCAATAGCATACTTACCTCTTACCTGTTCATTAGCAATGATTATAATCAGCTCGTGTGGGCGCCAGGACACCTAACACTTACTTTAGATGTGCCAAAGTATTTAATTAAAATAGTGATAGAGCACTCGAAACGTCTTTCTCTCAAGCCGTGGTATAGCTGAGCCATTAACCAATTGTCTTATCGCTACTGGGAGAAGGTATGCATCATGTCTAAAGCTAGCTACTGGAAATGAAAGTCCTACCATTACTTAAGAACAAAATTTAATTGATCAAAATATAAAGCAGCAAAAGACGTAAAAAGAGAAACAAATGAATTTAAAAAAATCTGGAAGTTATATTAAATTGGCGAGAGTTACAAAATGGAATATGAATTAAATTTAAACAAAAGCTGGATTCTAATTTGCCATAAACAGAATTACAGAGACTTGATTGGATTTAGTAAAGGAACTCACGGCCGTCTTCTTCATAGTGGTAGTCTGGTTTTCCCTCTGATCTTGCTGGCGGATGTTGTTTGGTTCTGCCTCAATATTGTATAGATCCTTATCTTGATACGGGCAGGGAACCAATTTGTCCCGTCTCCCGACTGACATGTGTGAATGGCTTTGCTCCAAAATTCACTTTTGTGAATATGATCAAGGACACGATCATATTCACGTCAGTAGTATTAATTTTAAAACTTCTTGAACTGATAAGTTGCGATCTCGCAGCGAAGATGTCTGATAGACGTGAAGATTCAGAAAATCTGAGAAGATTGGGGCTTGAGAGTAGATGACCATTGGTTTTTATGGAAGATGAACTTCCCCACTCTGCAGTATTTCTCGACCAATCAATTAGGTATCCTGATGACGTAGCTCCCCACTCCAGATCCCTAAGTTCTGATCATGCCTCTTCATTAGTTGGGTTAACCACGTGGGGTTGCTTCTGAAGTAATTTTAAATCAGCGTCCTGATGCGGTGTTCTTCCGAGAATTCGTGACGTCAGCGCTAACTGACCAACTTGCTTTGTCTAGAAGCCTCGCGTCCCCGGAATGTTTGTACATATATCTCGAAAGTCAAGTCTATTTTTGGCGGACTACCCGTGGCGAAACTGACGACACGTT
The DNA here is from genome assembly GCA_946902985.2 of Meconema thalassinum. Lineage (NCBI taxonomy): Eukaryota > Metazoa > Arthropoda > Insecta > Orthoptera > Tettigoniidae > Meconema > Meconema thalassinum. The sequence goes on along the minus strand of OX336388.2, from coordinate 990,765,589 downwards.
GAACGAAATATTTCCCAATCAAGTCTTGTATAAAATATAACCTATAATGAATCTATAAATCTAGAATCGATATGATAATTAAAATATACATAATAATAATAATGAATTAATTTTGCTGCTTATAAAACATATAAATTAAGGGGAAGTATCCGGACTGTTACATCGCCCTTAAAATTTTTTGTCCAATCTTAGATTTGGGCGAACAAATTATATACACATTTAACCTAACAATTAACAGCATCATACAAAATTATACCCTTCAACACTAAAAATATACATATATACCCTTCAATATTTACAACAATGAATACTTTGTTGTTGCTTTAAAGCGTCAATGTTCATTTCTTTCTTCCTGATATGTATGATTTCATTCATACTAACACTCGTTTGTTAGGCAGATATTCTGAGAGACTTGTATCGTTTTAATTCAAATCGTTATTTTTCTTGTCTCCAGAATAATTATAATAAATATTGCCTTCACTAATTCATCACACGACACATCACACGCATGTGATAATCCTGCATACTTGATTCCTCGCAAGTACTCTGTAATGAATTTACAAAATTTTACCTATATCACATAAAACAAGAAAGCATAGTTTTATACATAGGCATAATATTTGAGTGTTAAGTTACCCCATTAATTCCAAAATACAAGGTACTAGGTCACCCTTCGCTTATCTGATTCAGATAACTCACTCGTTCCAGTATATGTGTCAACAGTCGGATATGCCTCTTGTAAACTTAGTTACCTATCTCTTTAAAACTACTAATTGTATACCAGGGCATTGACACATGTTGTTCCGTTACACACGAGTCCTTACCTGACTCATTCCACGTATTTTCTTAAAGGGTGTACTCATCTTTAGGTACGGTACTTAAGGAGTTAGCATATGGGCTTAAGGATGGTTCAATGATCTTATCTCTTAACATGTCGTCAATCTGCTGTTGTACTGCCTCTTGGTATTTAAATGGGATAGGGTATCTATTACCTACAAAGACTTTGCGATCAATTACATTTAATGAGTGTGTGTAGCAATTGGCCTCGCCAATCCGATTCTCAAAAACTCTACTATTCCTTACTAAAACATCCAATAATTGATCCCTCTGATCAATGCCTAAAGAACTTTCTTCCACAGCCTGACATAATGCATCCTCTAGATTGTCATTAGTCAGCAAACTGCCAATAAAATTAAAACCATCGTCACTACTTCCCACCTTATTGTCACCTGACAAAATCACTTTAATAACGCACACTCTTTGAGAATAATCACTCTTACCTGGCTCATTAAATGCAATAATCACAGCTTTCTTCCCCCATTTCATTCTAATACACCTCTCATCGTAACACACCTGAACCTGATTAGCAGACAACCAATCAGTACCCAATATCAAGGAAAACACAAGGTTTGAGATCACCAAACATACCTGCATACCTATTACATTATTAATACAAATTTCCACCAGAACCTGCTTAGAAATGACATGAGACTTTTTACCTACAGCTGTTATTACAAAAGTTGATTTGATAGGGATTTCTTGAAATATTACACCTTCGTCTCTCATCCAATTATAAAATGACAAGCTAATGCAACTCTTGACACACCCTGTATCTATAAGCGTATCTATACGCGCCCTCAACACATTTATGCTAATGACGGAATTTAAATTTTCAATATCACTAGGTTTTGTCACCTTTTCATCATAATCGCACAAGAGATCATCTCTTACATTTAGGTCATAACCACTAAATAGAGTATTGGCTGGGAATATCAACGACTGGAAATCTGACCTCGCATTACATGAATGCCCTACCGTGCCTTCCTAACTTTTTATCATCCTCCTCTTTTTCTTTCTCTCGTTTCACTGTAATTATTTCTTCTCTTCTAAGAACGATAGTTTCTCCCTCCCCAGTACTACTCTTATCAACCACAAAACTACACTTCCCCTCTCCCCTAGTTTCACCTACCGTAGCCACTACTGTAAGCCATTGCATTCTATATTCTTTATCTCTTTCTTTCAATCTTCCTTCCATTTCTTCTAGCATCGTAATCGGTTTCTCTACTTCCTTTCTACTCCTAGGACTTCTAACTTCGATAATCTGCTCGTTACTTACCTCTAAACTCCTCTTTCCTACATCCAGCATTTCTTCATCCTCTACACGATTTTTCTCTAACGTCTTCGTTAACTGCTGCTCTTTTTCTCTACTCTCATCTATTTCCTGCACCTCCTCAACATCTATTCTATTTTCAACTAATGTCTTCTCTACCGTAATATTCTGCTTTTTCTCCTTCCTTCCCTTCCTGGCCTTCCCCCCTTCCACCTTCTGTTTTTCGTGCTTGTCTGAGACCCCTTGTTGCATTCGATCCAACATACGTTTCTCCATCCCAGCTAATTTAATGTTCATTCTTTCATCTACCATTCTCTGAAAGCTCTTCCTCATCTCCTGCTGTGATTCCTTTATGCTAACATTGAATTCTTCTTTCATCCGTCTATTTTCTTCATCAATGGCTTTCTGCATTTTCATCTCCTGAGTATTTACTACTTTCCTTATCCTCGTTATTTCTACTCTTATCTTTTCATTAATTATCTTCTCCTCTCTCTTACTATGCTCTTTTATCTCAACCGTTACTTCCTTAACTTTCTCCCCTATCTGCTGGTTAAGCTCCCTAATTTCATTTCCTACCACCTGTAACTTTTGTTCAATTTCTACCCTTATTTGACCTGCTTCCACCTTCATGTACCTCTGAATGTCTTCCTTCACTGTTTCTTTAAATGTTATAATATCTACTTCAAGCTGCTCATACATCTTACCTAACCTCTCTGTCTCTTTGACGACCTTATCTACTTTCTGACTATTATGCTTTAGTCCCTGATTTAATTTCGTCATCTCCTGTTTTAATTCTTTATTTAATTTTTGATTATTACTTTCCATTTCATGTTTTAATTCTTTATTTAGTTGCTCAAATTTATTATTATTTTCCTGTCTCATTTGAACTAATATACTCAAAATGCTATCCTGTGCTGACATCTCCGATGAACTACCCTCTACACTAGTCGCATTAGAATTTACCTCCGCTAAATTCCTAGCTTCGTCTATCTCCTTCTCCAGATTCACGCTACTACCATTCTCTTTACCATCTCCCGTCAACTCTATACCACTTCGCAGCTTCATCTTATCTTTATCCGCCATACCGACACACACAAAAAACTTATTATTACCCCCAAAAATACTTGCACTGAAATATATCCTTTTCCCTTCACGACAAACAATTGGTTTTCGGGCCTACGCTTGTGGCGCCAAATGTAACGTTTTGTTACTAACCTTGCAGGTAAATATACATATATCTAAATCTCCACAGTTGGGCGGCAAATGTAACGTTTTTGCTCCACGTTGAGCGCACAAATGTAACGTTCCCGGTCCTTCTAAGTGACCAAAGGTTACGTTCCTGGCGGGGCTCCAATATTGCGTTCTCCTGGAGTACAGTAGAAGAATCGCAACAAGAACAAGCACCGCTTTACTCACACCACCAATAGCATACTTACCTCTTACCTGTTCATTAGCAATGATTATAATCAGCTCGTGTGGGCGCCAGGACACCTAACACTTACTTTAGATGTGCCAAAGTATTTAATTAAAATAGTGATAGAGCACTCGAAACGTCTTTCTCTCAAGCCGTGGTATAGCTGAGCCATTAACCAATTGTCTTATCGCTACTGGGAGAAGGTATGCATCATGTCTAAAGCTAGCTACTGGAAATGAAAGTCCTACCATTACTTAAGAACAAAATTTAATTGATCAAAATATAAAGCAGCAAAAGACGTAAAAAGAGAAACAAATGAATTTAAAAAAATCTGGAAGTTATATTAAATTGGCGAGAGTTACAAAATGGAATATGAATTAAATTTAAACAAAAGCTGGATTCTAATTTGCCATAAACAGAATTACAGAGACTTGATTGGATTTAGTAAAGGAACTCACGGCCGTCTTCTTCATAGTGGTAGTCTGGTTTTCCCTCTGATCTTGCTGGCGGATGTTGTTTGGTTCTGCCTCAATATTGTATAGATCCTTATCTTGATACGGGCAGGGAACCAATTTGTCCCGTCTCCCGACTGACATGTGTGAATGGCTTTGCTCCAAAATTCACTTTTGTGAATATGATCAAGGACACGATCATATTCACGTCAGTAGTATTAATTTTAAAACTTCTTGAACTGATAAGTTGCGATCTCGCAGCGAAGATGTCTGATAGACGTGAAGATTCAGAAAATCTGAGAAGATTGGGGCTTGAGAGTAGATGACCATTGGTTTTTATGGAAGATGAACTTCCCCACTCTGCAGTATTTCTCGACCAATCAATTAGGTATCCTGATGACGTAGCTCCCCACTCCAGATCCCTAAGTTCTGATCATGCCTCTTCATTAGTTGGGTTAACCACGTGGGGTTGCTTCTGAAGTAATTTTAAATCAGCGTCCTGATGCGGTGTTCTTCCGAGAATTCGTGACGTCAGCGCTAACTGACCAACTTGCTTTGTCTAGAAGCCTCGCGTCCCCGGAATGTTTGTACATATATCTCGAAAGTCAAGTCTATTTTTGGCGGACTACCCGTGGCGAAACTGACGACACGTTGAACGAAATATTTCCCAATCAAGTCTTGTATAAAATATAACCTATAATGAATCTATAAATCTAGAATCGATATGATAATTAAAATATACATAATAATAATAATGAATTAATTTTGCTGCTTATAAAACATATAAATTAAGGGGAAGTATCCGGACTGTTACAATATGAAAGAGCACTGGACAAATACCAAACCCCAGAGAAGACAGTTGAAATGACGTGGTCCTTAGTAGAACTATACGATTAAAATAATAATAATAATAATAATAATAATAATAATAATAATAATAATAATAATAATAATAATAATATTACCTTCTCCCTTATAGACTTATTTCACCTGAACATACGTGGAGCCCATAACCTAGAGGACCCCTGTTACTAATAGAAGCACAACATTGCTCTCTGTGAGTAGGTTACTATTTCAAGTCACCCTACGTTGTATTATTCCGTGATATTGTCAAATAATGTGCCAAATGGAGATTGTGACGTCTCGTGTCAGGTTTTGGCCACCACAACTCAGAGCATGGTCTGGGTGATGGATGTGGCGAGTTAATAAACATCGCATCAGCCAACAACACAGACAGAGGAATTGACTAACCTCTGCTTTATTTATAAAGCAGTAGTTGAAATGAGTTGGCAATAAGAACGCATTGTGTATACGAATATTCCGATATAATTCTTCTCACGAATGAGAATCTTCAAATAAAGCTTGCCCTTTGCTGGCTCTCTTCCACACACCTGACTCTGTCTGGACCTCTATCACTGTAGAGAATATTGGACCTTCTTCCTTTCATCTGACTACCATTTAAATTATTATCGCTTGTTGTTTCATCTCTAGAAACAGTAGCTACCACACCCTACATCCAAGGCAATCTGTTAACATATTCTAATCATTGTCCACCCCTACAGTTCTTGTCCTCGACCCTTCCTTCCACAACTAAGTTTGCTATTTCTGGATGTCTTAGTATGTGCCCTACCACCCTATCTCTTCTCTTCATTAGCAGTCGCCACAAACATCTAATGTCTCCCAATCGTCTTAACACCTCTTCATTTGTTACTCTGCCTATTCATCTGATTTTCAACATTCTCCTGTAACTCCACGTTTCAAATGCTTCTATTCTTCCTGTGGAGCTGTTTTAACCGTGGCCCGCATTTTAACCGAATGTGTGGATCTTGCTGACTTACGAAGAAACCTTGGGTTGCAGATGACACTCAAACTTATATTAGCTGATGACGCGGTGGCTGCTGATCGCCTTATTCACTTTATAAGTGAGAGTGGGTTAGGGCCAGCAATCTAAATTTTCCAGCAAACATTGTTCGTTTTTGAGTGTTTTTTTTCCCGTAATTTTCGTTTATTCTTATATTATTATTCTTTCGATTCGGCCATCTAAGGACTACGTCATTTCAACTGTTTCTTGTTGCATCGAGATTTAACATCCTCCCAGTACTTTCGCATTAGTTCTCGATGCTCTTGTCTCCTTTCTGCAGTCCACTTCTTGCCAGTTGGAAGCTTTGGCTTTACTTGGAAACATCGGTGTGCTGTTAGTTTTTGTTCAAGGGTGGCACGTTCCCAAATATCGTTGCCTTAATTCCCACTTCTTGTAAATATTTGTCCACCTCAGTGAACCAAGCTCCCTTGGTTTTCTTTTTGAGGATGTAGGTGAAAATTCTATTTTGTCAAACGTGCTGGGTTCATTCTTGTTATATGACAGTAAAAGGCAATTCTCCGTTTCCTCATGGTAACAGTTATTTTTTCCACATGGGTGTAAAGTTCGTGATTGTGCCGTCTCCTATATTCCCCATTTTCTTTCACTGGACCCAAGATTTTTCTTAGATTTTTTTTCTTTCACTTCCAGATTCTCTGTTAGTCCCTTGCGATGCATTGCAAGGCACTCTGCAGCATACAAAGCCTCTGGACGGATGACTGTTTGGTAGTGTCTTAACTTGGCATTTGTTGATATGGAATTCTTGTTGTAAATGACCTTTGTTAGATTATATGCCATTTCCATTTTCCTGATTCGTGACTCGAAAGCAGCCTTTTTGGAGAGATTGGGGTCTATCCACTCACCCAAATATTTGAACGCTTTCGTTTGCTTGATTTTCCCCTGTCCTACATCTAGCTCTTTTGGCGCTAGCTTGATATTAGTGATGAATTCTGTTTTTTCAAAGGAGATCTTAAGGCCCATTTTTGCTTTTTGAATCTGGAGTTCATTCATTTGCGCTGCGGCTGCATCGAGGAAATCTGAAAAAATTGCGAGGTCATCTACGAATGCTAGGCAGTCAACTATCAGGTTCTGTTTTTTGTAGCCCAATCTGACTCCATTTTCAGACTTTTTAGTGTTAATTACTTTCATTACTTATTCTTATAATTATTATTTTTATTTAATTTTTTGTTTTATTAATTTTAGGTCTTTTCAAATTTAGATGTCCACCTCTAAATTTTAAATTCAATTCCAAATTTGTATTCTTTAATCTGTGTTAAGAGGGGAAGATGACCTTGTTGTTCTTCCCCCTAAAACAACAATAACTAATTAACTAACTTCTATTCTTCTCTTTTCTGCTGCACCAACAGTTCAAGTTTCACTACCATAGAGTGCCCACGCTCCAGACAAAAGCTTTCAGAAATGACTTCCTAATACGGTACCTACATTCGATGCCAACAGATTCCTTTTCTGTAAAAATGCTTTCCTTGCCTGAAGCAACCTACTTTTCCATCCTCTTTTCTTCGTCCATCACTGGTTATATTGCTTCTAAGTACCAAAAGTCTCCTACTTCCTTTAGCTTTACACCTGCCAATTTGACGTCAATAGTGGTTTCTGATTCCTTTCGACGGCTTCGGTTACGTAGTTGGTAGCATGCTGAGCGTCTATGCCCAAGGTTACGGGTTCAAACCCGGCCGAAGTCGTCGGATTTTCAAGAGCGTTAAAATCCCTCAGTATTCCTTCCGTCGGAGGGGAAGTAGAGCCGGCGGGTCCATGTCATAGATTTATGCCATGTAAAAGAACCTTCCATGACCCGTCCTGAAAAGAAAAGTACATGGCCATTCGCTGCATTAATAAAATTATATAAAGAACCTTCCACTAATTACACTTGTATGAAGCTACTGTAAATACATAAGTAAGATAGATTCGACCGACGCTCTTAGGTTCCAACGTTCGTCGCCTGGAGCCGACTGCGTTGGCATCTAGTAACCGAGTTCAGAACTTGTTGGTCGTTGACGGTGGCGTTTGGTAGCAAAAGTTGGAAATACTTGAAAATCCAGTGGCTGCAGTCCTTACTTGAATTAAAAGCAGATAGCACACACTAATACAGCCATCATATTTAACACCGGTTATCAGACAGATTCTACACACACCCAAAGTACACGGGGCACATGACCGCGTTGTTGCAGCCCCTAAACTGAGGAACCAAGGAACCAACCTGATTCCTTTCGGCTGATTTCCAAAATTTTTGTTTTACATTTATTGATTTTCATCATGAACCGCAGACCAGAATTTAATTTCTTGGGATATTAGAAAATGGAACCCAGGACCTCAGGGATGGCAGCAATTAACACGAACTGCTTCACGACGAGACGGTCATTAGCCGTGTTAATGAAGCCTAAAACAGTCAAGTAATTTATTATCACTGTGATGTTCTACACAATGTTACACTTTCGGGATATCTGCCGAGAGCAGAACCTGATACGTGTTGTCTAGGATATCATTAGCATTCTGGAGCGGTCTCTCAGATGATGGGAGGTGTTTCCTACCGATCTTTAGCCCTTCCCCCTTGGTCACGTGATCCCCGGCTGACTCGCGGTGGGCTGGATGCATGGTGAGACCCAGCGGGACAGTACGCGCGCGATGTTTGATGGTGCGAGGTGGAGAGATGTAGTGGTCGCTCAAATATATTTAATCATCTCCGCTTGTCAACACAGTATCCATTTTTCTATTACCTAATTCTCTTAATTTCCGTGACAGAGTAAACATTTCATCCGTGGATTCGGAATTGAGCATACCTTCCCAAATGCAAAAGGTAACTTGGCCAAATACCATCGCGTGCATTAGAGGACACATCACTTGTTTCTGGATTGCGATATATTACAGGTAAAGGCATTTTCCTTGTTAGTAGACTGTTAGTTAGTTATTGAGCATTTAAGGGGTGGAACAGTGAGGTCATCTGCCTCTGTTAATAGACTGTATTTTATGGAATAGTTTGTCTGGGATTCATCCTGCCAATCGTGATGGTGTGGCTTACCATTAAAATATTTCGACAGCTTTATAGTCAATAAATTTCTTATTCACTGTACCAAAGATAAATCCAAGTACACTTGATTGATATTTTAATAAAAATAATATTAAAAATAATAATAAAAATAATTGATTGCGCACAATGTGCAACGAGTAAACATTACATTATTCCGTTGTACAAAATTTTACAAGTGATGCCATATGTCGACTGCAGCTTGATGCTTGGTACTTGTCACTTTGGTTATCACGTCTGATAGATTGATTTTATTTTCACGGCTACACTTAAAACTTAAAAGAGCTCCTCTACAGTAGCGCACTACATAAAATAGGATTAGGGCTTATAATCATAGTAACAAAATAAGAAGTAGAAAGCCACTATGCATTACATTCAATTAAGATAATATTAAACAGTATATCGTATTATATCATAAGCAACAAGTTAAATGTGTGTAATATTATAAAGTGCGGTTTATACAGCATTCAAAATATAAATAACAATAGTCTAACAGTGATAGTAACAATAATAGAGGATATTTCCAGGAAAAATAATAAACCGCTTCAGAACAAGATACCCAGCTGTCACAAAATCCTCACCAGTAACTTCCACGTTGAATGAAATTAATTAAGTTAGCATTTTTATTTTTTTATTTATATATTTATTAATTAATTAATTAATTAATTAATTAATTAATTAATTAATTAATTTATTTATTTATTTATTTATTTATTTATTTATTTATTTATTTATTTATTTATAATGTTGTCACGTGGGAGTTTTCAGGTTAAGTGACCATTGCTAATGCATTCCACTAATGTAATATTTATATGGTGCAGTAAGCCGTAACCATCTGTTTTACTGTAGCCTACATGGGGTTAAACACTGTTAAAAGAAATATACGGTTAACCCACACAGATCTTCGTAGCTTTCGAAATAATGAGAGTTACACAAAGAAGTACTGTAATGGGAGTAAGGGTCGGATATTGTAGTGAGATATCTTCTTTCTTTTCTTAGAAAAAGACTATGTTCTTTGGTATAGACGTACATTCTACGTTATGGTAAAGGGAAATAATAAATCTCTATATTGTTCTATTTTCCAATTTTGGCTAATTTTGGTCAGTAAGCCATTATTTCATATTTATGGACAATTTATGAGCATTATCCCGTTATTTATTGAAATTTTAGACTCTCTCAGTAGATAGCATTCTGTCATACGGATACGACAAATGCTTGCCAGGCTGCTTATTCTCCTTCTGCCAGTTTATTTTCGAAATCTTAGTCATGTATCAGTGCTTAATTTTTGTGGGACAGTAAATAAAATATTTAGCATCCCACATTACCTAAATACACCCATCAGCAGGCGGCTTCGGTGGCGTAGTCGGTAGCATGCCGAGCTTCAATGCCTAAGATAGCGGGTTCAAACCCGGCCGAAGCCATCAGATTTTTTAAAGCGTTAAAAATCCCTCAGAATGCCTTCCTTCGGAGGGGAAGTAATGCCGGCGGTCCCATGTCATAGATTTATGGCATGTTAAAGAACCTTCCACTAATTGCACCTGTGTGAAGCTAAATTGGATAGGTTAGGAATGTAAACAACGCTCTTAAGTTTCTACGTTCGTTGCCAAAAGCCGACTGCGGTGGCGTCTAGTAGCTAAGTTCAGAACTTAGCCTAGTAGTCGTTGACGGTGGCGCTTGGCGGCTAAAGTAGAAACTATTTGAAAAATTCTAAGTTGCAGTACTTAAATAATAAAAACAGATAACACATACTAATACAGTCACCACAATTAACACCGGTTATCAGACAGATTCTACACACACCCAAAGTACACGGTGCTATATGACCGCGTTGTTGCAGCCCCTAAACTTAAGAACCAACTAACCAACACCCATCAGCAGGATTATTTACAGTAATTTACAATTAAGAAAGCATTATAAGTTTTGTAAATTAATTCATAAATCATCTGAAAAATAACAGACAATGTTTGAAGAGTAGTTTGGAGTTAGTTTATAATTTGATAGGGATTGTATTTCTGTGTTAAATTACTCTGAAGAATCAGTTTGGTCAAATAATTTAAAGACATTTTTATTACTCATACGTCCTACTGTATTACAGCATTGTTCCATAAATTTAAAGTCATTAAATATTCATTTAAGTGATTCGATATGTCTGTAACATCCGCTTCCTAGTTTTCAGCATGGGTTTCGACGGTATGTGTTAAGGCTTTTAGTGAATTCCTTGCTTGGTAATTAATTTACTCTAGGACGGAAGTGTTTGCCACAGTTCAGCCAAACTATTTTTCATTTTCATATTGATTTAAAGTCTCTTTACCTAATCAGAACTTTTTAGCACTACCAGTAACTTAGCAGAGAAAAGTCGGAACTTTGATGAGGGTCCGCGGTGTTGAGAATTTTGCCTTAAACAGTCATTAAAAGTCTACCACTTATAAAATGCAACACCCGCGTCTGGGGAACAAACTCACTATCAAGAATCGGAAAACAGAAGCTCACTTGAAGACAATGAAGGGGGTTTTAAATACATTTGTTATTGATTAATTAATTTCGTGGCTTTGCGACATCAAAGTCATGTAGCCTTGTGTATCTGGGTGTGTGTGAAATTTGTCTCATAACCAGTGGCATAGTGTCATAGTGTGTGTAGTTGTAATCCGAATGGGGATTGGGAAGGAAGCGGCAATGCCCTTATTTTAGGAACTTTCCCAGGATTCACCTGGAGTAAAGAGGGGAAACCACGGAAAGCAAATTCCAGGATGGCTGAGATGGGAATCGAACCCGCCTCTTCTCAGTTTTTCCTCGCGAGGTTTAGTGTACCCTGTTACAGCCCTCAGACCAGAATTAAATGTCTTGGCAGAGCCGGGAATCGAACCCGGGCCTCCGCAGTGACAGCCAAGAGGTGAACTTAAATACTGTTACATGGCAGTTTGATGAAGGACGTAGGTTCTTTGTAAAAGTACTCTTTAGTTGGTTAACACGTAAAGACTAAGGATTAAGGATTAATTGGGCAATTAATGGGTATAGTCTATGCAAAAATACCTGGAGTACTAATTTACAAATTATACATTTCACTAACTATTTTAAGTGTAGTGCACAATTTTTAAGTGTAAATTTCATGTATAGATAATTGGGCTCCCTAAACGTGTTGACCAACTGAAGAGCATGTTGACACTGAGTCGGGAAAATAAGAAATAACTGCAAGTTATCTATGAATGACATGCCGAAAAGAATTAAATGTAAATCAAGGTAGAGTTGAGGAAAATAAATATGATAGTATTTTGTGCTCTCTTAAAATAATTTTGTTCATATTATCAGCCTGAAAAATCTTATTAATTTAAGAGTTAATAGTTTAGTTTACCAGCTAATAAAAATAAATTAGTAGCAACAAAAAATGTTAGTTTAACAAGAAATATTCACTAGGTACAACATGAAGAAGACAGAATGCTTAGCTACTACTACTTTCTTCGGCTTTTCCCAATTAATTGGGGTCACCGGAGCCAACCAAGCTCATTTTGGTTTTGGCCGGGGATTTAAGGCCGGATGCCCTTCCTGACGCCACGTGATTTTTCAGGTGAAAATTCCACCCCGCTGTCACCGGGATTCGAACCCCGGCCGTCCGGGTGAAAGACGAGCAGCTAAGCCACTGCGCCATCACGCTCCCCACAGAATGCTCAGCATTAAACAATAATTTTTCTACACCGTTTGGCTCCACAGAGTGATTATTTTGATGTAGTTAATTCGTATTAGAGACTTGGGATATCTTGATATTCTGCCCCGTGTTTTTGAGTGTGTGTACATTTATTTTTTCTGATAACCTGTCTTTCTCTGCTGACTGTAGTAGTGTGCGTAACTGTATTTCTTAGAGTTAGGAATGATGTGGGTGACGCGGTTCTTGAGAGCCTATAAGTTACTATCCTGGTATTTTTCGTGGAGGGAGTCAGGAAACACCTCGGGAAATTCACACTCAGGATAGCCGTTTTAGAGCCACTATTCGGAACTCCTCTCTCCCAACTTGCTGCAGCTCCCGTCACAGTCGTGGTGAGATATTTTACGCCCATGACTACGCCACGGTTTGTAGTGGTTGTTATTCATGTGTATGCATAAATATACATTATGCATGTTTATTGGAAAAGTACTGAAATAATGCATAGATCAACATCATCATCATCATCATCATCATCATCATCATTTATTGTATCTGACAAGCCATTAAGACCCATAGCAGAAAACCAAGGAAATGCAATTCTTGATTACAATATAAATAGCAAGCATAACATTATATAACATTGTACTTCATAACAGGAAGAATGATTTCAGCTTCTGAAATAATGGTTGCATATATTAGACCAACGATTTCTATCCCTGGCATCTTCCATACTTGCATCTGGATCCACCTGGTTCAGTGCCAACATAACTCGATCTTTCCATCTTGTTCTTCATCGACCTCTTGGACGTTTCCCCGTTGGTTGAAAATTGAACACACGGTTCGGGAGAGTACCTTCTGCTCTGATAATGTGTCCTAACCATTGTAATCGTCTTCTCTCTATCTCTCTACTGATGTCTGCCTTTTTATAACGTCGATATAACTCCTCTTTACTCCGTCTTTCCCAACTGTCAGTTTCTGGGCAGTATTTTGGGCCATAGATTTTCCGCAGCATTTTTCATTCAAATGCACATATACGTTCTTCAAAAGTTCTTGCAGTCGCCCACGTTTTACAACCATACATTAAATAAAATAAAATAAAAAATCCATCTCTAAGAGAGGCAAGAGTATGTAGGCTACATTATGATAAGCAGGCAAATATAATGCGACCCAGTTGGTTATAATTATTTTCTGATGTTGGTGGTGGTGACTGACATTTTAAGGGAGTCTTTTTTAAGAGAGGCACTTTATTGTACTCAAATTGTTTACTTCAAATGTACAGTATGTTGTTCTCATTTTAATTATACAGCTGAAACGTACAAATATGATGTAAAATTAATTAACACGGACATCAGAAATGGATACAGGATATGATTAACCTTCAGATATACCTAGGATCATAAATTCATTTCTAACTCAAAATCCCCAAATGAAACTGGACGCCTCTCTGTCCTGAGCTAATCGTTTCATCTCTACATAGCTAGCCCACCTTACATTTGAGGCAATCTGCTTAACATATTATAACCTTGGTATACCCCTACAGATCATGTCCTCGACCCTTCCTTCCATAACTAAGGATGCTATTCCTGGGTGTCTTAGTATGTGTCCTACCAAACTATCATTTCTCTTCATTAGCAGTCGCCAGAAATATATCTTCTCTCTCACTCGGCTTAATACCTCTTCATCTGTAACCCTATGTACTCATCTGATCTTCATCATTCTCCTGCAACACCACATTTCAAACGCTTCAATTCTCCTCTTTTCTGCTGCACCAATGGTCCAAGTTTCACTTCTATAGACTGCCATGCTCCAGATCATCATCATCATCTTGTACAGTTTCCAGCCCCAGGCTGGGTCTGTTTGGAACATAGGCCTCGCCACTTATTTCTTTCTTCCCACCATCTCTCCGCTGTCACTCTGGTCCAGTCCTCGCCTCTCTTCTTGACACATTCCTCCACTCCTTTCAGCCATCGATCTCTTGGTCTTCCCCTTGGTCGTTTCTTCTGCATCTGCATCTCATGTATCCTCTTGGGAATCTTCTTCTCATCCATTCTCTTTAAGTGTCCATACCACCTCAGTCTTGATTTCTCAATCCCACCTTGCAAGTGCTCCTCTTTCACCATTTCCCTGACCTTTTCATTCCTCACCCTGTCTCTTCTTGTTACTCCGATCCTACTTAGCAGGAACTTCATTTCACCTGCCTGTATTCTGCTTATGTCTCTTTTCTTCATTGTCCACGTTTCTGAAGCATAGGTCAGTATCGGGATATAGTAGCTTCTGTATAACACTTCCTTACTTTTTTGTGGGACATCTTTATTCCACACTAAGCTCCTAATGCTTCTCAGAAATGCTTCTGCCTGTCTGCCACGTTCCGTAATCTCTTTGTCATTTCTTCCATTTTCCTCCACTATACTTCCCAAGTACTTGAGACTTTCCACCTTTTTCAGCTGTCCACCTCCAAGTGTTATCCCACTCATTGGTCTGTCCTTTTTCCTGGTCGTTAACAGGATCTCACATTTACTGATGTTGAACTTCCATCCGTACTCTCCCACTGTTTCTTCCCAAGCCTTCAGTTGCTCCTGGATTTCCTCCTCCTTGTTTCCCCAGACCATGAGATCATCTGCAAACACCATTGCCTTCATCTTATCTTCTCCTATCTTTCCTGCTATCCGTGTCATTACCTCGTCCATAACCACAATAAAGAGAAGGGGTGACAGCGCACTACCCTGTTTCAGGCCACTCATTTGTCTGAACCAGTCTGTTCTTTCCCCTCCAACTTTCACACAACTCACACTTCCACAATACATCTCCTTCACTCGGCCTACAGTCTCTTTTTCCACTCCCATGTTTTCCATTGCTTTCCAAACCTTCTCCCTACACACACTATCACAGGCCTTTTCGATGTCCAGGAAGGCCATCAACAGATCCTCTCCAAATTCGTAGTGGTGTTCCTGGAGCTGTCTCACTGAAAATATGAGATCCACTGTTGATCTCCCAGGTCTGAATCCATACTGTTCCTCTCTCAATTTTCTCTCCACTTTGGCTCTTATTCTACTTTCTAATATCTTTTCATATATCTTGGCACAGTGAGGTATGAGTGTGACTCCCCTGTAATTTCTACACTCCTTTCTGCTTCCTTTCTTAAATATTGGGACAATTAATCCTTTCTTCCAATCTTCTGGGGTCTTTTTCTCCTTCCATATCACCCTCATCACACGGTACAGCCACTGTTTCCCAACCTCCCCTGCTGCCTTCACCATTTCAACACTCACTTCATCCACACCTGGTGCCCTTCCTCCTTTCATCTTGTCTATAGCCATTTCCAGTTCTCTCCAAGTCAGGTCCTTTTCCATTCCTGTGTTGTCTTCTCCATCTTCCAATACATTGTCTTCCTCCCTATGACCATTTGGATTCAGCAAATCCTCAATGTACTCTTTCCACACTGTCTTGAGTGTCTCTTTGTTGTGTACCTCAGTTCCGTTTTTGTCCATCATTACCACATCCTCTCGCAGACCTCTTCTCTTACTTTTGACCATCCCATAAAGTACTTTCTTATTTCCTCTGCTGTCTTCCTCCATCATCTCTGTCCACTTTACCATCCACTTCTTCCTCTCCTCTGCGACAATCTTGTTTGCTTCTTTCTTCTTTATCTTATAATCTTCCCTTGCCAGATCAGTTCTTTCCTGGAACCACACTCTGAAAGCCTTGTTCTTCCTTCCCACAGCTTCTTTTACTCTCTCATTCCACCATGGTGTCTCTTTACACCGCTTTCTGTTGCTTGTCCTTCCACATACTGCCACTGCAGCTTCCACCATTGTGTTTATGAATTGCTTCCATTCCTCTTCCCCTGTTTTAGGATTGTCTGTTGGCATCTTTTCCCTTATTATCTTCTGGAATTCTTCCTTGACTTCATTTTCCTTGAGTTTCCATACTTTGATTCTCCTTTCCTGGTACTCTGTCCTCTTGCTATCCTTAACAACTCCCAGGTTCATTACAAGTATTCTGTGGTCGCTATCTAAGGCCTCTGATGGTATTACCTTTATATCTCTGACACTTCTCTTCTTTTCCCAGTCGTACAGCATGTAATCTACCAAAGATTTCTTTGTTAAATCACTGCTGTACCACGTTACCTTGTGGCTTTCTTTCTTCCGGAACCAGGAGTTGCCTACCACTAAACCGTTTCTCTTGCAAAA
Organism: Meconema thalassinum; assembly: GCA_946902985.2. Lineage (NCBI taxonomy): Eukaryota > Metazoa > Arthropoda > Insecta > Orthoptera > Tettigoniidae > Meconema > Meconema thalassinum. The sequence goes on along the minus strand of OX336388.2, from coordinate 990,748,888 downwards.
ATCCAGCAACTTTCTCCCTTCTTCATTCCTGCTACCCCATCCTTCTGCTCCCAATACATTTTCATATCCTTGCCTTTCACTTCCTACATGTGCATTCAAATCTCCCATGACAATGATGCTCTGACCATTCTACTGCTGTTGTAGCTCCTCCTCTGCTCCAGATAAAGACTTTCAAAAATTACTTCCTAATACCTAAATCTATATTTTATGTCAACAGATTCCTTTTCTGTAGAAATGCTTTCCTTGCCTGAGCCACCCAATTTTTATATCCTCTTTGCATCGTCCATCACTGGTTATTTTGCTTCCTAATTAACAGAAGTGTCCTACTTCCTTTAGCTTTTAACTTGCCAATTTGATGTCCATAGAGGTTTCTGATTTATGTCGGCTGCATTCCAATACTTTTGTTTTACATTTATAAATTTTCATCATGAAATTCGTTCATCAAGACGGAGTCCATACCATTCAAAAACTCATTCAAATCCTCTGTCGTGTCGGCCAAGATGACGATGTCATCAGAAAATCTCAGAGTAGTATACGAAGGACGTTCAGAAAGTAAGCTCCGTTTGGTAATAAAATTAAATTGTGTACAGATACAGAAAAAATATTTATTGCACAACATTCTACACCTCTTAAACTACTTTTCCACATAACTGCCGAACTTTTGCAGGCATTTGTCATAGCGTGGCACAAGTTTTTGGATACCTTCTTCATAGAAGTTTGCCGCCGACCCGTAAACGAGAGTGAAGACTCCCCTTAAGATATCCTACTGTTTGGTCACTACTGTTAGGCAAATTGCGTGCTTACCAGGAGAACTGCGTATGTTTAGGAGTTCTCCTGACCACATACGCAATTTGCCTAACAGTGATGGCCAAACAGTAGGATATCTTAAGGGGAGTCTTCACTCTAGTTTACGGGTCGGCGGCAAACTTCTATGAAGAAGGTATCCAAAAACTTGTGCCACGCTATGACAAATGCCTGCAAAAGTTCGGCAGTTATGTGGAAAAGTAGTTTAAGAGGTGTAGAATGTTGTGCAATAAATATTTTTTCTGTATCTGTACACAATTTAATTTTATAACCAAACGGAGCTTACTTTCTGAACGTCCCTCATAATGATAATGCACTAAATACCCTCGGAGGAAGTCAAACGCTTCTGGGGTAGCATTTACGTTGTTAGAAGTACTTGAACATAATTGATAACTTTCCTTCTTTGCGAGAAAAAATGAAATTATAGTAATTCTGTCAAGGTTGGAAATTCATAAAACTATTTATTAGTATTATTTATTCTGCACTGAGATTACTAAAATATGATGTTTATTAGTATCTAAACGAACATGCTTCGATATGCAATGACATCTTCTGTGAATAACTCCAATTCAATATATTTTTAGCATCTCGATATTGGAGTTTTTCAATACTTTACCAGTTATATCTAAATAATTGAACCATCATATGCTTTCTTAAACATGGATATTTGGTGTCACAACTACGGCATGATTGTAATCCCTCCAAGAACAGCTGATTCTCTAGATGCAACGAGTATAAGCCAGCAAATAAGGTTATGACTTTGGAAGATATCGAAATTAGAAATCTCAATTACCTATATCAAGTTAAAAATTTCACCATATTCCATCACAAGTCCAGTTTAAAAACAACATCTTCTAAGTGTCTGTTGAAGCTATTTGAACATCTACTGCGATAATTCTTCTTCTTTACCTGCCGTCTTCGCGTCGAAGATTGGCGATCACCATTGCAATCCTTTCTCTCGGGGTTGCCATTCGAAACAGAGATGCTGAGTCAAGTTCAAACCACTCCCGCAAATTCTTGAGCCAGGAGATCCTCCTCCTCTCTGGTCTCTGCCGTCCTTCAATCTTGCCTTCCATGATTAGCTGCTGGAGTCGGTACTTGTTATTTCGAATAACGTGGCCAAAATATTGTAGCTTCTGGTGCTTGATGTAGTAGAGTAACTCCATCTCCGTGCCCGTCCGATCCAGCACCTCGGTGTGTCTCACCTTGTCGGTCCACGATATACGAAGCATGCGACGATACATCCACATTTCAAATGCCAGCTAATAAGGGTGTGTGACTTTTGCAGATGTCGAAGGTAGAATTCTCATTTCCTATATCATTGATTTACATTTTCACCAGAATCCATCGCAACTCCAGTTTAGTAACATCATCTTAAGTGCTTGAAAATTTATATTTTTATGTGGTAATTTCATTTTATTTTACTCAAATAATTCTAAGGATATCCATTAATTTTATTAAATTTAAAGTTTAAACTCTATTAACGCTGAAAAAGATATAATTGCATATCGAAACATGTTCGTTTAGATACTAATAAACATCACATTTTAGTACTGACATTGCGGATTAAATAATATAAAAATTTACCAACAGTCAATCCGCATACCCTTTACCAAACCAACCTGATAAACATACACGTACTTTATGCTTAAAACTGTTCACCTTAATGACACTATTTTGACTGGTTGGTTCCTCAGTTTAGGGGCTGCGACAACACGATCATGTAGCCCCGTGTACTTTGGGTGTGTGTAGAATCTGTCTGATAACTGGTATTAATTGTGATGACTGTATTAGTGTGTGTTATCTGTTTTCAATTCAAGTGAGGACTGCAGACATTGATTTTTTCAAGTAGTTCCTATTTTTGCCGCCAAACGCCACCGTCAACGACTACTAGTCCAGAACTTCATTACCAGATGCCACCGCAGTCGGTTCCTGGCGACGAACGTTGGAACCTAAGAGCGTTTGTCGGATTTTTAGTCTAACCTATATATAATTTAGCTTCACACAGGTGTAATAGAAGGTTCTTTAACATGCCATAAATCTATGACATGGGACCGCCGGCTTTATTTCCCCTCCGAAGGAAGGCATACTTAGGGATTTTTAACGCTCTTAAAATATCCGACGACTTCGGCCGGGTTTGAACCCGCAATCTTGGGCATAGAAGATCTACGCCACCGAGGCTGCTTGACACTATTTTATCAAGTCATATTTTCAAGTCCTTAGGTTTGACGTCATTTATCTGCCGGCGTACCACAGAAACATTTGGTGATCAACTACGTGTACGAATATCCAATATTAGCTGGTATGTATTATGTCCGACTAGTTGGAGGTCTTTCCCAAATATTTTTAAATTGAAGGTTAGACCGTTTTTCCATGCATGCCTTGAATTCCTTTATCGCAGTAGAATCCTTGAATGTTGCATGCGACATCCCTCCACGTGTACTCTCACACGTAAGCTATAAGTCTTCCGACTCAGGAACTTGCGTGTCTAACCATCACACTTTATCGTGCTCCTTTTCATCAACTTATGATTATAGAAGAGGACAGAAAGTAGGCCATTGGCCCCCAGATCTATGTTAAAAAAACGCAGTTAACAGTACTCAGATATCGGGGATATTGAGGAACTCGTAACGTAGCCCCGCAAATGTGATCACATTGAATATAGGGTAGCCTATTCGTAAAACTACTGTACTATCTGTGCTGCTCTACCGTGGGTGATTCTAGGAATTGTGAGTAGTAAAAAATTAGTAATTTATTCATTTGGTGGGTGAGTGGTTATCGTGTCAGACTGCCAACACAAGCTTGCAGGTTCGCTTCTGGACGTGGTAAGTGATTTTTGAAGGCGACAAAAATCACGATACGCATGTCATACGACGTTGGCATATTAAATAACCCATTTGAATTCAGTAGGCCGTGTTCATAATGGCAAAATTAATCTCGTGATTTTCCGCCAAAACTAAGTTCCTCATTTCTCTACTAGAAAGCGCTATAGTGTCAAGGAGCTTAGATATCTAACCTCTTTGAATTTCATAACGCTTCAAGGAGCGATAAAATTTAACATTCAAGTTTCCCTCTGGGTGTCAATTAACAAAACTTGCACCCGGCACCCGAGACCATACGATATTATTATTATTATATTTCATTTTCATTCTGAGGAATTTAAATAAATCATTTTTAGCCTACTTTCGATTTTTGCAAAAAATGAAAGTAGACTTATGATATCACTACAGGGCGAAAAAAAGTGTGTCTGTCTGTGTGTGTGTATGTGTGTGAGTCTTTGTGTGTGTGTGTGTGTGTGTGTGAGTGTGTGGACTCTGAATGTCTGTCCCCCCCCCCCCCCCTATCAATTCGAACACGGTGAGCGCAAATTGAACGACATTTGGTACAAAGGTAGCACTACCAAAGGACACCTCAGTGTCATGTTTTATATCGCCGCCGTCTTGACGGAAACGTAATGGCGGCCACACAAATGTTCAAAGCTTATATCAAATTACGACTAACCTAATCATCCAATCTCTACCAAATTTTCCAACAACATACCTTTATGGGGGCAGCATCCTTTGACCAAACTAATAGGTCATCAGCCTAATAGTTTGCGGATGGCGGCCATCTTTGTGTGAAAATCGATTGCCCCTATTAATTCGAACACGGTGAAACCGAATGGAACGAAATTTGGTACAGAGGTAGTACTAGCAAAGGGCACCCCAGTGTCATGTTTTACATCGCCGCCATCTTGACGGAAACGTAATGGCGGCCACCCAAATGTTCAAAGCTTAAATCAAATTATGACTAACCTTATCATCCGATCTCTACCAAATTTTGCAACAACATACCTTTATGAAGGGAGCATCCTTTGACAAATATAATAGGTCATTAGCCTAATAGTTTGCGGATGGCGGCCATCTTTGTGTCATAATCGATTACCCCTATTAATTCGAACACGGTGAAACCGAATGGAATGAAATTTGGTACAGAGGTAGCACTAGCAAAGGGCACCTCAGTGTCATGTTTTATATCACCGCCATCTTGACGGAAACGTAATGGCGGCCACACAAATGTTCAAAGCTTAAATCAAATTACGACTAACCTAATCATCCGATCTCTACCAAATTTTGCAACAACATACCTTATGGAGGAAGCTTCCTTTGACAAATCTAATAGGTCATTAGCCTAATATTTTGCGGATGGCGGCCATCTTTGTGTGAAAATCGATTCCCCCTATTAATTCGAACACGGTGAAACCGAATGGAACGAAATTTGGTACAGAGGTAACACTAGAAAAGGCCACCTCAGTGTCATGTTTTATATCACCGCCATCTTGACGGAAACGTAATCGCGGCCACCCAAATGTTAAAGGCTAAAATGTAATTACGACCAACCTAATAATCTACTCTCTACCAAATTTTGCAACAACAAATCTTTATGTGGGAAGCATATTCTGACCAAACTGCTAGATCATCAGCCCAATAGTTTGCAGATGGGGGCCAAGTATGTGTGCAAATCGATTCCCCCTATCAATTCAAACACGGTGAAACCGAATTGAACGAATTTTGGTACAGAGGTAGCACTAGCAAAAGGCACCTCAGTGTCATGTTTTATATCGCCGCCATCTTGACGGAAACGGAATGACGGCCACCCAAATGTTAAAAGCTTAAATCAAATTTCGACCATCCTAATAATTTGATCTCTACCGGATTTTGCAACAACATGCCTTTTTGTGGAAAGCATCTTATGACTGACTACAAGGTCATCAACCCAATAGTTTGCAAATAGCGGCCATGTATGTGTGCAAATCCATTCCCCAGATCAATTCACACACGGTGAAACCGAATTGAATGAATTTTTTTACAGAGGTAGCACTAGCAAAGGGCACCTCATATTCATGTTTAATATCCCTATAGCACGTTGTATTTCAACAAGCTACTACAACCAACATTCAATTATACTCCTTGAAAAGGACAAAGAGTTATAGCAATACCCATGCATTTAGGAGAAAGTAGGCTATATGTTCTTTACTGAACATCTTGTTTAAAGTTACATAGAAAGGATAATCAAAGTCACTGAATGAGATTCAATGTGCAGCTGAAGTTTCAACACGCACTTAAAAAAGGATAAGCAAAACATTTCGTATAAACATGGGAGATACGAGAAAATCGGCGAAGGTCAGCTCAATCCAAATGCAAATATTAAAAACTTAAGGTATCTTATGATATCTTATCATTATTTCTCAAACTTTGTCTATAAGGGGCGTTTTCAAGACGTGGTTATTATCTTGTCTCTACCTATCAAAATCTTGATAAAAAGATGGAATGTTTTGACTTTCAAAGCCCGGGTCATTTAATACAACAATTTGTTTATGTATTTTGCCATGTCTGTTGGAGTTTCACCCCGATGTTCCGATTAGGATCGTCAGTAGACGTCGGTACATATTGTCTAAAAATCCCTGGTTTAACGTAGATATTTGCGCTAACGCAGCCAATGTTTTTTGTGGTAACAGAAGGTGGTGAATTCCTGCTTCTTATGCTGTGTTTTAATATTTTGGGGGATTAATTTAGTATTTGTTCTGTTCTTATGTTTTATTTGATCAACCGACGACTGTCACGGTACACCTGTCCGTGCACTGTTTCGTGTGGAAATTCTTGGGTGGGAGATTTCTTTGTTTGTGTTTGGCGTTGTTTTTCATTGGTTTAACATTGTTAGGGTGTATAGCTTGTCTCGGGTTACACTGCATCCTCTACAATAAATGCATTGCAATTTATTCAGAACCGAACGCTACGTACGATATCAAGAGCTGAGTGGTACGTACGTAACGCTCAATTACACGATGATTACCAGGTCCCTTTGATGACTACGTGAATTAAGAACCAGGCAGAAGAACTGTAACACATGACACAAAGATCAACCAATCCTCTCATAAACAGATGGCGTAATTGCCGGGGCACCGGGTGGCGCCTTATGCGACCCCGGATCTTAAATAAATAGGATTTGTCACATCTGCATCAACTATGCTACCGGGCCATCATTTTATTTCCCACATGTACGCGCCGCTAGGCCGGTGAAGGTGGCCTTGGCGTTCTCAACGCAATGAACACGTGCGCTGCGATCGGCAATGTTGCAATAAGCTGTCAGTATCTCCCGCGTATTCAAGCTTGTGAAGTGCTAGTTGATTTGACCTAACATACAGTGCAGTCTCGGGGCAATTTTACAGTTTATGTGTTGCCTTAAAGTGATGTTTTCTATACAACAACGTGTATTCATTGTGCTTTGTTATGCGAAGTGATGTTTTCTATACAACAACGTGTATTCATTGTGCTTTGTTATGCGAAGTGATGTTTTCTATAGAACAACGTGTATTCATTGTGCTTTCTTATGCGAAGTATTCTTCTGTTAGAGAGTGCCGTTTTCGTTTCTTTCGGAAATATCCTGGTATCCGTCCTCAACATAATATTCGCCAAGTTATAACGAACGTCATCCAGGAAGAAATTCGCCAGGTGTCTAGAAACTTGTTTACGAGGTGCCAGGCATGCTTGCGAGCTGACGGACAACACTTTGAACATTTCTTGTAAAACCAGGTAAGTTTGTAGATAATTATTTTCACTAGAAATTGCTATTAAATGACTGTATGTTGACGCGAAGTAGTGGGGAGAAGTAACGCACTTTTTACCGGCCAGCGAGCGGGTGTCAGCGCGAGAGCTTGCCGCGCCGTGATCGGTATCGGATGCGAGATATAAATTGATGACCCGGTAGCTGTAAATTACTCTTTTCACCAACGGCTTCGGTGGCGTAGTCGGTAGCATGCTGAGCTTCTATGCCCACGGTCGCGAGTTCAAACCCGGCCGATGTCGTCGGATTTTTAAGAGCGTTAACATCCTTCAGTATGCCTTCCTTCAGAGGGGAAGTAAAGTCCCATGTCATAGATTTATGGCATCTAAAAGAACCTTCCACTAATTAATTTGTGTGAAGCTAAATTTGCAGGTTAGATTTCGTTGAAATGCTCTATCAAAGTTGTAACGTTCAGAACTAGGTGCCAGTAATATCTGGTGGCGAAAGTTAGATCTACTTGAAATAATGGAACTTGTAGCTCAGAAATTCTAAACCAATAACGAAATGTAAGGTCGCATGCCGAGATTAACTGTTGAATACTGCTGACTGACTCGTAAGAATAGTGATGGATGATTGGACATATGACTCAGCTAGGATAATGTTTTGGATTTTTTTTTTAGCGTATGGCTTTTAGTGCCGGGAGTGTCCGAGGACATGTTCGGCTCGCCAGTTTTGTAGCTGCTTCGAGACGGACACCCAATGGGTGAGCTACAAGTACCGTTGGGGAGGGAAGGAAGGAAGTTGGAATGTAAGGACGAGGAGTTGGAAGGTAGCGGCTGTGGCCTATAGTTAGGGACCAACCCCGGCATTTGCCTGGAAGGAAGATGGGAAACCACAGAAGACCATCTTCAAGGTTGCCGGCGGGGGGATTCGAACCTCCTCGCCTCCCAGATGTGAGCGACTGCCATCAGTCATGCCGTAACCACCACGGCTAACTCACCCAGTATGTTTTGGAAATTATACCGTAGAAAGGTTTGTGGCATTGTGATCATTATTATTATTACTATCATAATTATTACTCAAATGCCACATTCATTAATATTAGTATATAACATAAGTAATTTACTCTTTATAGATCATCATAATGAACTTGTAAGTTATGTCTTGTATTTCAAAAATTGTTTCAAATGTACTGGTACCATATTGCTTGGTAAAGTGTAAGAGAGGACCAAGATTCCTAAATTTTCCACTACTAAAGACATGAAATAAATAAACATCAACAAAATACACAAACAAGTGGATCATCACGACCTATTTCTTTGGGGGCAGTATATCAGAACATTGTACTTCCAGGAACAGTCCCGGCATTTGTCTGGTGGTGAAAATAGGAAACCACGACAACTATTCTAAGGACGGCCATGGTGGGACGTTCTCCCGATGCCAGCGAGGCACGAACTAGCGCATGAGTACTCTCGACCACCGTTGCCGTTTTAAATATTTTAATTGATAAATTTGACTTTGCCCTGCCAAATCATTTTGAGTTTTTATTGACGTTCCCTACTGTAAGTAACTATACAATCGTGGATTGGAAATAGTTAAATAAATTGGATTTCACGTATGATGATGAATCATCGTCATCATCATCATCATCATCATCATATTTTAAAGGCAAGGCCTCGTTACTGCAACCACATTTTGTCTCTTTTGCTAAACGTTTCAAATCAGCATATTCCTGGAAATTTAGTCTGTCAATCACAGAATCCAGGTACTTCTTCCTTGGTCCTCTTCTTCCCTTCTTTACCCAAACCTTTCCTTCCAACACGATCGTTTGGAAATTGTTATAGCATAGTGTGTGGCCAAAGAAATGTGATAACTAATGATGAATTTACATTAAACAAGAAGTTCCGTGACGAACTAAAGAGCCTACTTTTCTTAAAATTTAAGATTTTGCCAATGATCAATCTATATGGATCTATCTAGAATAATGACGAAATTAAGTTGGTATTATTGAAATTTCTAATTAGTTCGAAATACTGTATACTTGGCATAATGTAGCCTGATAGAGCACTACAGTTGGCAGCCTTGGTGACTGAATATATTCTTAGTTCCATCTCTTAAGGTGCAGAATACAAAATGTGGTTGAAGTCCAATGGATAGCATGGACGTTACATGCAGTTAAACATAGGATCTAACAGCGCGCGTAAAATCATGTTGGCAACAATGTCATGCATGTATTGGTCAGAAATAATCTGAAATAATATGATCTATTGTTCTGCCAATTTTGTATGAAATCGATTAGTTACTATAGAAGTTACATGCATTTTAAAATTGGACCTATCAGCAGCCTTAGAATCATGTTGGTAGCACTGACGTATATAAGTTACCCCGAATTAATATAGAATGGCAGGTACTATACGTGTGCATAGTTTTAAGTTGTCGGCTTGCATACTTTCTGGTATATAGGTATTTGGAAAAAATAAATTGAGAGCATTTATTAACAGTTGGAAGCCCCGGTGGCTCTTAAGAATACGCCCAGTCATATCTGTTTATGTACACATAACACATACGAAATTTGGTTGAATTTCAATTGATAGTGTAGAAGTTATAAGCATTTAAAAATTGGACCTATCAGCAGGCTTATAATCATTTTGGCAACACTGCCAGGTATGGCCTCCTGGAAATTAAACTAAAATATTATTATCTATACGTGTACCAATTTTGAAATAGCTCCCATTCATACCATCCAAGATATCCAACTTGGAGCTCAAATTTCAATTGCGATTTTTCAGCAGTTGGTAGCACTGACATCATTTTCAAATACGGCATTGAGTTATTTATGTATGGATATTTACTCCTGCTGAAGTTCGTTTCGATTGCTGCAGCCGTTTAGGAGTTGATAGGGGGGACACACACACAGCCAGCCAGCCAGACAACAGACAGACAGACAGACAGAAGGAGAGACAGACAGACACACATTTGCCCGGATAGATCTCATAAGTCTACTTATTCCTCATTTTTGCAAAATGTGAAAAGTAGGCTAAAAATGTAATTCCTCCCCCTATTTTGATCACTTCTGGAAGAATAAATATGAATGCACGTCTCCATGCAATTCTGAGAAGAGTTGATTTGCTGTAACCTACCTTGTTTTCGAAGAAAGAGACCTCGTAATGACACCCATTTTAAGATTTGTAAACAGTAATATTGTTGAAGGTAACACATGATTATGTCCGCGTGCTCTCAGTTAATAAACATAATTAGCGTAATGCATTCTGAGGTCTTCAAAAGAAAGCTGGAGCAAGCCGAGGTGCTATATTTACACTTCCTAACTAACTACCGTACGTGGTTCACATGTAATTAACACCACACAAACTCCAGGAAGTCCAGGGAAAGTAAAACACAAGCCTTTCACTAGGCAGGGCAGGTAGAACTGCTCAGAGATTGCATTACAAGTGCAATGTTACCTGCGTGAAATGAGTGAAATTTTGGGTAATCCTTACTAACCGAATAAATAGGTTAAAGGTTCCGCCTGATCAATACTTGTATTATATATGGTCACTGTGTGGTCATTAGTAGGACATGTTTCGAGGCCTAATTATTAGTTTTGGCCCCTTCATCAGCCGTTATGACAGAAAACGATACACGATAATTGTTTGGCGTAACATTAAAAATTCCTTTAAAATTGAATCTTGTATGGTGCACCATAAAGAGAGATTGACAAGTTTTAGCGCCTATAAATAAATGCTGTCTCATGAACTATGAACACTTTCAATACACGCCTCACTGTGGTCTGTAGATGCTAATGAAAACACACATGTACCAGTTCAGTACGACAGCAACAGTTGAAAACACCATGAAAACATGTTGTAAACCAGCATTAATGATGGAACACTTAATATCTCAATACTTCACCAGCAATGCAGACATATAAAAATAATACAACCAATGAAGTCACTGCGCTGAAATTATATCTTGCCAATAGAACGCTTATGAAGTGCATAACTTCAACACTTGCAATGGCAGAGATTGGCCTCTAATCCTTCAAAAAAGAAGAAATATGGGGAACATTTGGTAAATTGTTAAGGGAGAATTGAGTAGGATAAGGCCACTTATAAACTTCATAACTGTAGGTGTTAAAATTTTTCAATCTCTCTTTATAGCGCACCATACAAGATTCAATTTTAAGGGTATTTTTAGTGTTACGTCAAACAATTATCTTGCATCGTTTTCTGTCATATCGTCGGATGAAGGGGCCAAAACTATTAATTAGGCCTCGAAACATGTCCCACTAATGACCACACAGTGAGCATATTTAATAAAGTACTAGTTGAAACCCGTCAAAACATGACGGTCAATAGAAAAATATTTACTGAAGAATTTTCTTATATAGGCCTACTGTACATTCTTTGTACGATTATTTTTTGACTCTATTGAAACTATGAGGGCGTCAAAAGATTGCACTCTCAACATTGCAAAATACTGCTGGCCATGACTGAAAAATTGTTGGGGCAAATTGAGGCCTATACGTTCCAGAGTTTCCCCTTGAGCTTTATTGATTGTGATAAAGTTTGCCAAATGAATTGGAAAATATTGCCTCTTAAAAGAAAATGATAGTGTTTTATCGGATGGTGTTAAATCAAGTCGAAGGATTAGACATCTCTGCCTAATTTTAACTGCACCTATTATTTCCAAATCCAAGCAATATGGTTGCATTTAGGAGTCCTTGGGAACCGTTCAGATTTCTAAGCAGCATAACGGGCCAAGCGTTTGGAGTATGTGGCGGCCAGTCGTTTAGTTCCAAGGGATTCAAGAACTCTGATGAGTCTAATACAACTGGCCGCAAACCATCGCTTATATTTTTGGAATATAACGAAGAAATGCGATGATGTGCAATTCCATACATTTTAAAACAATGTGGACCGTGTGCGTGTGGCACAGTAACATTGGCACCAAATGAAACGAAGGAAGGAAGGAAGCTTGCAGTTTAACGTGACCGTTAATCTCGCGATCATAAGCCACGGGACCTCCGTTTAACGTGGAATCCGAACCACAGGACATGGCCTTTCACATCAAAAATCTCACATGCATTGACCGGGAATCGAACCCGATCCACCTTGGTGAGAGGCATACAGCTTGACCGCTGCGCCATGAAACGAAGGACATAGCATTGTACTGCCGATTAGTCCCTCTGGAATTCCTTGAGATATCATCTCCAGTGAAAAATAATTGTTAAAGTCTGTCAAATATTTTATATTTATTCAGATTAATTTTACCATTACAACAGCAAAGGTCAAAGTAACCAAGTGTAGATTTCTCGCGAGAGAAATACAGTGCAGAACAATGTTTACATTTGTTCGTCAAGGACCCTAAACTGTAACGGCATAGTATCTGGAATTGTTTCTGAAATGCCATATTTATATTGGATTTTAAAAGTGGCTTCGTATTTTTCTCCGATTTCCCACTTTTTTGCGGCTAATGTTCTATTTCGTCAAATGAGTTTATTTATAGCAGCATTTCTGCCCAAATTAACGTCATTTTATATAAAACTATAGTGGCCTGCATCAACGTAGCCGCCAAATATTAAATGGCAAATAATAACTTACTTCCATTGCCAAAATCAACTGCGTGGTTAGACCCATTGTTATGCACTCTAAACAAATAATCAATAAACAATAATATTCACATATACAATGAATACTTCCATTCTCAAGTTGGTTGCTGATGAGAATGCGATGAGATTGATCGCCAATAATAAAATCCTTGCAATTTTTGCAATTTGCTTGCAAACGCAACTCAGGATGACGATCTTCATTTTGAAATAAACAGAATGAAATTGCTGTAAATAATGAATTTCCATCACCTGTTGAAGGTACAATACTTTGTATTTCCATGACAGTAAATTATGCAAGGGAGCATAGAATCACTTCGCCACTACTGGAATGAGCATAGACTCACTTCGCCAGCCACAGTAATGGAGGGAGTTTTAGAATTATATGTTCAGTGCTTGTCAAAGATCGTATTAACACAGGGAAGCCCATTCTTAAGGCTACATTCTGAGCTATTGCCCCGGATTCCAGGTTCGATCCCCGCTCTGCCAAGAAATTTAATTCTGGTCTGAGTGGAACGGGGCGCACTCGTGAGGCAAAACTAAGAAGAGCAAAGTTTGATTCCCATCTCAACAATCTTGGATTTGGTTTTCCGTGGTTTCCCACTTCCACTCCAGGCAAATATCGGGATAGTTCCTAACTTAAAGCCTCGGTCGTTAACTCCCCATTCCCCACATTAATTACAAATGCACAGATCAACACAGCCATCACATTAACACAGGTTATCAGAGAAAAGTTTACACTCGCACACCTGTTCGCCAATATGTTAACGCTGATGTATGTGTTTGAACTACTGGATATAAGTTCAATGTTCCCCATCTCTTGATGAATACAGTACTTTTGCATTTGTCAGTTGGCACAGGCTAGAGTAAAAGGTGGCTTTTCACCGATGTCTCAGTCTCACTCATGGCTGTGATTATATGGAAGCTACTGAGGTATGGGTGGTGCTTAGTAATGGCATTCGGGGCACAGTCAGTGCCTGTGAATGCTGTGAAAGGTTCAACTCATATGGTTAGGACTACTGTTCTGACTCAGTGAGGAAAGCAATGGCAAACTACCTCACTCCTCTTCTTGCCTAGAACGCCTCAAAATAGCGCTGCCTTGGGTTTTTGTGGGTATCTACTCACATAACGTAACGGCGGTACTTTTTGAGGATCCAACCAGCCTTCGGGCTGACTACCTAACAGACAGACAGACAGACAGACAGACTTTAAAATTAATATTATTGCATTGTTGCAGCTTGGCAAATATTTTATATTTCAGCAGATCAATTTTACCATCACAACAGTAAAGGCCAAAGTAACCGCGCGTAGATTTTACGCAAGAGAAATACAATGTAGAACAATGTTTACATTTGATCGTCAAAGACCTTTCACTGTACTGCATAACATCTGGAATTGTTTCTGAAATGGCCTATTTATATTGGATTTTAAATGTGGCTTCGTATTATTCGATAACACTATAGTGACCTGCAATATCGGAGCCGCTAAATATTAAATGGCAAAAAATACTTCCATTGCCGAAATCAACTGCGTAGTTAGATTCAGTACTCTAAACAAATAATCATTAAACAACTGTCTTATACAATGAAGTTCAACATGACCGTCCAGAGACTCTCATACTCAAGTTGGTTGGTGAGGAGAATGCGATGAGACTGATCGCTTACAATAAATTCCTTATAATTGTTCCTGCCAGCGAAATGTTTGGCAATAGCTTGAAAACGCAGCGCAGAATGACGTTCTTCATTTTGATATAAACAGTACAAAACTGCTCTAAATAAGCTATTTCCATCACCTGTTATAGTTTATGGCAGTACATTTTGCAGGGGAACATAGAATAACTTCGCCAACTACTGGAATGAGCTTAGGCATATACTCAATACTCACTTCGGCAGTCACCCTAATGGAGGCTGTTTTAGAATTCTATGTCTCGTGCATGTCAAAAATCGTATTAACACATGGAAGCCCACCCATTCTTGGCTATCGCCTCGGAGACCCGGGTTACATTTCCTGCTCTGCCAAGAAATTTAATTCTGGTCTGAGGGCAAAAACGGGGCACATTCAGTCTCTAGAGGTATAACTAAGAAGAGGAAGGTTTGATTCCCACCTCGACAATCTTAGATGTGGTTTTCCGTGGTTTCCCACTTCCACTCAAGGCAAATACCGGGATGGTTCCTAACTTAAGGCCTCGGCCGTCACCTTGCCATTTCCCACCTTAATTACAAATACACAAAGTAATGCAGCTATCACAATAATACGGGTTATCAGAGAAAATTTTACACTTACACACCAAAGTACATGGAGCTGAGTGACAACGATGTCGGAGCCCTTCAAACGAATTATGTTTGCCAAGTGTCTCTCATGGCGAAAGCAATTGTGGACACGCGCCAGGGCCTGGAAAACTACCTTTTCACTAATAATTTAAGAGTATATCGACGATGCATAATTTATAACTTTTAGTCTAGGATGCTACCAACTTGACCACCGAAGCATTGGGAAGAAATTGCAATATTAAAGTACATAAACAACATAGCCTACACACTCAACTGTCAGTTAATGTTCTTCAACGTTTCCCTTCTTAAAAATTCCCCTCTATAACTCTCCATCACTTGAAAACGCGCCATGTTTTGTGTTTTAAATATATCGATGCAATGGTGCTGCCATCTGTTGTTAGTTACTGAAACTATATGGGCGACGTACTGCCATCTGTTGTCAGTTACTGCAATTGATGGCAGATATTAGCTCTTTTGACCATATGCTGTAATGCAATGGTAAAACGGAAATAAAACTTATTGAGAGGGAATGTAGGAATCTTTAACTGACATAAAACGTTACTAATAATCCTTGATAAAACAATATTTAACTATCACGCGAAAACTCGCCATCAAGGCCATGCCTTGTGTTTTAAATATATCGACGCAATCTGCTCTCAGTTACTGGAACTATATTGGCGAGGTACTGCCATCTGTTGTCAGTTACTGGAACTGATTGCAGATATTCAAACGACGTATTGAGGACATGCTGTAATGCAATGGTAAAACGGAAATAAAACGTGTTGAGAAAATGTGTAGAAATATGTATCTTTAACTGACATAAAACCTTACTAATACTCCTTGATAAAACAATATTTCAGTGGCAAAAAAAAAAAAAATACTGGCGAGAGTTGGGATCGAACCTGCGATCCTTGGATTCACAGTCAATCGCCTTAACCAAATAGCTACTCGCGCACTCACATTTAGATGAAGACGCAACCATTCACTATCTTCAAAAGCCGCTATCTGAAGAAAATAATCCAATTCATTATCAATAAAATCAATATACATTCGTATATGTTCATACTGTTATTATATTGTATTGTCAGAACTTGGTTAATGTATGTTTTCAATTACATGGAAGCTTATTAAATAACTTACATTTTAATGGACTTCTCACCGCCATTTTGTCATGAGCCCAGGCGGATTGTGCGCATGCGCGAGGGGCCAGAATTCTGCTATTTTCTATATTTATTTAAAAATATACCGTCTTATATTTGTTTATTTTAGAGACACTCTGCAAATCTACAGGCCAAGAGCTTTCGTTAGAGTGCTCTACGAAGTAAATTGGTTCTGTCGTTCTCTCTATCTCGTGATAACAAAAATCACCTTACTGTTTTAAATATATAGATTGATCAGGCGGAACCTTTAACCTGTTTATCAATACGGAACTTGGATGAACCTTATAAGTTCTAAAATATTACTAACTGTTTCATAATGATGAAAAGTGTGAGAAACGGAAACACTAAATAACACTTATATTGCAGCCAAATAGCCATATAATGTAGTGAAGAAGATAGTAGTAACATAATTATGGTATTAGTTCGTGTAATTTGCATATTCGGTTACTAATTTCGTCCTTTTAACACATAATAAATTCCGGATGATATCGTTGACAGCCCTTTCCACACAGTTGACACTCACAAGTTTAGTCATGTTCGGTTCGTGATACACGCGGATGCAGTAACATGTGTTCTAGTGCATAATTAAAAGGTTACATTGAGCTAACCGTCCAATTTTATAATATTATTTGATAATTCATATGCTCAAACGGAAATTAACATCATATTCAATTCGGGAATATTTGAAACTTATTTATAGCTACTCTTTTAACAGTATGGTGAGACAAAACCATTGGTCGCTATTAGGTTAGACGACGGTCTGGGCTAAACCTTTTGTCCATATTAGGTTAGACGATACTGCTTGCAATACAAGCAAGGGGTTCTAGGTCGTTAACACCGATTAAAGCCATGGTGTCATGGATGTCGCCATTTTATGCCTGGGGAAATTTTGAAGTGTAATGTATCGCGATCTATATTACTCCCAAATAATACTGGTTATTTCGTTCTCCGTTATGAGTTTCCCTACCGGGGCTAGAAACAATACAGCTCCAAAATATACTGAGAGGAGTCCACAAAAACAAACACCTCACGGCTTAGCCTTGCAACTTAAATCACTCACCGAGACCACGATGGTGAGCTGCGGGAAGCCCAGAGAACGGAGGTTCAAATCTGGGTGCTCATCTCAGTTAACCTAAGTGTGTCTCCCCCGAGCTTTTCCCCACCCCCTTCAGGAAGACGCCAGGATAGTCTTGGAAGTATCTACCCCATGCTCTACTTAAATTATTAGTTATTCATACTATTTAATTGATCCCATAAATACAGGTTATTATACAAATACTCGCGGCTGATGACCAAAATTACCCAGGTCACTAAATATCGAATTTCGTTTAGCGATTGCACGTAGTTAGCTCCTGCTTTTTCGACATTTGATTTTTTTTTCAGTTTTTTTTTTCTTATCTAAAAGTTATCATATCTCTAGCCGTCTGATTCCCTTCAATTTGGAAATATGTCATCGTAATGTAGAGATCTGAAGCCATTCTTTTTCAGTGTTGCCTATACAATTTGACTTTCTGTAGCTTTTCAGTCGGTCAACACGATTGTTCCCAATGAATGGGCGGGGTATAAATACACTCTTGAAGGCGGCTTCGGTGGCGTAGTTGGTAGCATGGTGAGCTTCTATGCCCCTGATCACGGGTTCAAACTCAGCCGAAGTCGTCGAATTTTTTAAGTGCGTCAAAAGTGTCTCAGTATGCCTTCCTTTGGAGGATAAGTAAAGCAGGCGGGCCCATATCATAGTTTTATTGTATGTAAAAGAACCTTCCACTAACTAAACTTGTGTGAAGAAAAATTTGTAGGTTAGGTTTGATTTATGCTCTTAAGTTCTAACTTTCGTCACCAGACACTGGTTGCGATGGCATCTAGTAGTTGCCAAGTTCAAAGCTAGGTGTCGTTGACGGTAGGGTAATGAAAGTAGGAACCAATTGAATTTATCGTCTACAGTCCTTACTTCAATTAAAAATAGTTAACACACACGAATACAGTCATCACAATTAACACCGGTTATCAGACAGATTCCACACACACCTAAAGTACACGGTGCTACATGACCACGTGGTTGCAGCCCCTAAACTAAATAACCAACCAACACTTCTGGAAAATATTACATGTATTAGTTACTATTCACAAATAAATGGGGCAATTTAGATAATTTTTTATGCTCTGTATTTCAAAAGAATGAACGTGAAGGAAATGGCGGGAGCTTGGAACAGCTGAGCTGTGTTGCCAAGTTTTTATTGTTGATGTAGAACAGCTGATTCGAATAATACACAGGGCTACACTTCGGATATTATTTCGGTACTATTATGCACAATATAATGCAAATGTCGATCCTGAGTCAACGCCGAGGACGTTCAAATAAAGAAATACGGTATGAAATGAATAAATAACACAGCGAAACTATGCTACCTTTTGTCACCGTTATTTAATAAACACGAGAAAGATGCCAAACACTCGACAGCTATACAAATATAATACAAAATACAAACACAAAGTAATATGATGATGAATATATCAACACTCACCATGCAATGATTATATCCTTCAAAATGAAACAAGAGTTTGGGTGAAGGTCGTTCACAGTTTACAGCAGCTAACACAGAACGCAGAAATAACATCATGACAATACCGAGCACACTCACTCACTGTATCGTGACTCTGTACGGTTAATAATAGCCTCCACATACGTAATGTTAAGGTGAAGTATTTAGCACCAAGCACACAAACAAGCTGTTCTGTGGCGATATTATTGCAGTGATTTTACATTGTCGATTTGTAGGATATTGAATGACAAGCGTTAATTTGAACACTACGGTATGCAATGAAACATTACTGGATACGTAAACATTAAGACTAAATATACATAGCCAATTTTGTACGTCACGCATGTATTCTAAATTAAGTATATTTAAATTTGAATTGAAGAAACAAGGATAACCATGAAAATAGTTTGATGTCGAAATGAACGATAGCCGGCCGTTACAGGTTGGCGCGCGCGGTCTCTAGCGGTATTTCCAGCATTTTCCCACGTTCTTCCTGCGGTACTATTTACAACTTATTGACTCGGTGTTTAAAGTAAACGAAACGATGGTAATGAAACAAACTCCGACAAAGTTAACAGGCGACTGAATGAATGACAATAAGCTGGCAACCTATGGTATTAGTTGTCAAAATCCAGCAAATAGGAACCCGCGGCGGTCAGCTGTTCCAATCTCCCGCCATTTCCTTCACGTTCATTCTTTTGAAATACAGAGTTTACTCACACTATTTAAGTCTTCACAGAAATACAGTTTATTATACCTATAAAATACTTTAATTATGAATAGTAACTAATACATGTAATTATTTCCACGAGTGTATTTATATATTTATATCGTGTACCACACCCATTCGTTGGACACAATCATGTTGACCGACTGAAAAGCTACCGAAAGTCAATATGTCATCGAATAAATCTCAATGATGTAGATGTACAGCTCCGTTCTTGACTCACATCTGCACTTCCTCAAGTTAATGGAAACGACATATTGAAAATCATGACCTCTTTCCTTCGCTCGTTCGTTCTACTCAATGTAGGCGTGACGTCTGCCAACATAGGGAATACAAGAAGCCGCGCAAGCAAGGGAAGCAATTACTTGCAGACATCTATTTTATCAATCCCTCTGCTGAGACAAACTGCTTCTCGGAATTGAACGGCGTGGTTGTATCGTCTGCTGGGAATACTTTGTCTTCTGATATAACTACTCCAGGCGTGTTCTGGAAATAATAGTCAGTGATGTTAAAGACTACTGTTATATGGGAGACCTTGTGAAACACATTGCGCAGTAAAACACTAGTTCAATTAGCTTCAATCTTGATTAGCCTAAATAACTAAACGGACATTAAGCATCTTGCTTGCATTAAGGCCTTTTTCACCAACTCTTTATTAACGATTAGATCCGTAATCATATAAACTTAATCATATTTATTATTTCCTTATTGACAATCAATCAAAAAAGAAATAACTTACTTACTTAATCCTACCCTCTTGTACCTTCCGGTGTCGAGGTTTGGCAGAGAGCTCGCCATTTCTTCCTGCCAAGTGATGTTTCTCTTGTGGAGTATTTCTCTCACGGAGTCGTCCCATGTCTTTCGAGGTCTTCCTCTGGGTCTTCTTCCTATACTTCCTAAACGTGCTTCCCATACCTGTTTTGGCCCTCTATTGCTGTCCATTTGGTTCAGATGTCCGAACCATCTTAACTGCCTTTGTTCAACGTGATTTTGTAAAGGTTGAACTTCTAAGGTCTTCCTAATTGTTTGGTTCCTGACTTTATGCCGTCTAGTCTTTCCTGCTACATTTCTTAGGAACTTCATTTATGCTGTTTGTAGCTTCTGCCTCTGCTTGGTGGTAATTATCCAGGATTCACTTCCATATATCAGAGTTGGAACATATGTAGATTTATATACGGCCATTTTCTTAAACTTATTTCCTTCTTTCTCAGGAATCCTCTATTTATAGAACACTAGAGTTAACTTGTATTGAGTAGTCTTGTGTTCGGCTGCTCATCAATCTTTCCATCTTGATTGATTGTTATCCCTAGTTATTTAAACCTATCGGCTTGTTCCAGCTCCTTTCCCATGATTTTCACCATACATTCCTTCTTTTCCCTTCCAATCATCATTGTGTGCCGTCTGGCCTTTCGCAAGATGTAGTTCGCAGTGGAAGAGTGTACCGATTAGCCTGGCGCTGGGCCCATTAAACCGGACTAAGGTTATGAAGGTATCAGAGGCGATGGATTGAACGTACATTCACTGCCATGTGAATGCAAGTTCTATTCGAATGCGCTATACATTATGGGCCTAGTTTAGCTTAGCCTAAAGAAATAAAGACTAAATAAGGTACACATACTCAACACATAGGCAAAGAAGAGATAATGTATTGACCAAAGAGATAACATCAAGGAATGACGAGGAAGCATTACATGCTATGAATGAGGTTAAGTGGACGACAAACATGTGATACTAGGTAAAATAACGGGCGAAAGGACCGAAACGTAAATGTCAACATCGATAGGGAAAAACGATAAAGGGGGGAACACATCTGAGCAAGTATACTCGTAAAGAGTAAAATTACATTGTGAAAAATAAAGATTAAAAGGGCTAGACAAAGAGTCGGGGAAAGTGAGTCTACCGTCAAAGGAGCGAACGGTAGCTCAAATAGCCCTGAAGGAGATGAGGGAGTGCAAGGGGGACGGAGTATTAATAAAAGCGCGCGTAGATATGACGTAAAAGAATAAACACAAAAAGGGGCAAGTAACCGATATTAAAAATAATTACGAGAAAGGTATTGCAACACAAAATAAAAGATACCCATCAAAATAAGTTACGTCAGAAAGGGATTAAACCAAACTCATGGACTTGTATATGAAAACGCAGTCCTAAGATAAGAGGCAAACAAAAAGATAAGAGATATGGCATAGGTCTTACTGTTGAACACACGTTACTCAGTAAACCGGACCAAATACCTACACAAAAGATACGACGAAAAGGGGGCAAAGATAACGGGAACGAAACAGATACTCCATGGACATACTAGAATAGGCGAAACGCCCTAGTATTCCATACAATGAGCAAAGACAAAATTACGTAACCTACCTTGATGGTAACAGTATTAATCCGGCATCACGGAATTACATTAAATAAACTAGATTCGCACCTCTACGCGCACCTTTATAAAAAAAACACAAACGAACGGGTAAAAACAGATAGAAAAGCAAGGCATCTCGAAAATGAGAGCGAGTGCATTAAAAAAAAGGTCCTACCCGGATAGAAAAAACAGAAGACTGCCCAGAGAGTAACAAGGGGTTGTCACAAGTGACGAAAAAGAAGATAAAAAGGTAAGAGGTGTCACTAATCACGCTTCGGCATAGCAAGAAATCACTATAACGAACCTTGATCAGCAATTATAGAAATGTCCACTGATCTGCTCGGCTATTCTGGCCAGTAATAACCAAGAAGAAAAGAGAACAATTCCGATAATTGACACGCCGAAGAAAATAAAAAAAAGGGAAGACTACAGGAGGAAAAGAAAAACCGTTCAATTGTTTTCGTTTTATCTTGGTTTATCACCATTTTCCTCTTTTCTAATTCTGTTCTCAGTAATTCTATATTTCTTTGTAGATCAATCAAAAAGAAATAACCACAGGTATTTAACCCGTGAGGAGTGGTGCATGGGTATTTTAGACCCAAGGCTTAAATAACGTTATACTGAATATTTTCGTTTTGTTCAACCCTTATTTAAGAAAACACTTAAGTTAATTATACGCCAAATCAATACTAATAATAACACACTTAAATGTCTACAATTTATAGATCATTTGAAGTGTACATGTTTTGAAACAACAATGGTTTCTTCTTCAGCTCAATTGAGAGAGGAAGAACTAATTCCAAGGAAAAAACTTAAATTAAACATGGATATCCTTACAATACGTCTTAAAAGAATAATTTTGAAAAACATTTATAAATCCTTAAAATTATCCATGAAAATTTAGGCAATTATATGGTTAATCTTCTGAAAAATATATATGAAAAATATTGTATAAATTTCTCTTCTGAAAAATGTATTAGTTAATATGGTTCTCTGAACATAACAGTATCATAAAAAAGAAGCTAATAAAGCTTTAAAGTACTGTACCATGAAGTTGAAATAACACATATCTCGGGAAATGATACAATCTTGGACCCTACTAATAGTATCAAGTCTAACTTTCGATGTTCATTCAGTTCTTATATGCCTTCTGTTCCGCATACCAAGTATTTCAATACGTGGTGGCATCTCAATCTACGAAGTTCAAACAAAATTTTAGTTGTATAAAAGGGCTGGAGCTTGAAAGAACAATTTTTAAAACCATCCTAAACCTCACATATCATTCCCTCTCCCTCCTTGTTGATACATGTTTTACGGTTTAATGGTGTTTACTAACCTCGAAAATCTTAATTCAGAGCATCAGATTGAAATCTACGTCGTTATGCCATCAGTTCCGCGTGCCAACTATTTTTGGATATTTAATGTATTAATATTAAACTCCAAAATAATTATAGGTCTTTCAATGTTAAACATGTGATCATAAATCCTTAAGTAATTGAAAGTTAAAAAACATAAGATGAATGGAAATTATCCTAGATACCGTGTTGGCAAAGAAACTTAAAAGACAATCATTCTTCAAGTCTTCACAATGTCCTGTCGACAACAATACGTTCCTTCCTGGCCTTGAACTTAACCCTGCAAAAGTAACATGTCCATAGTTTTATGAACACCCAAATTATTATTATGCTATTTACCGTCGGGTCAGATTTACCCATGTTGCCAATCCTCGCGTGACAATTCTTGGCATTCATTAATCGGGACGATATGAAAAAACAAGTGGGAAAATCCACATGTTTTGTGCAGCACAATAACAACTACAAGACTCACGTTCTTCATGATCCATTTTTATAGGATAGGGATACCTTGGTCATCAGGTGACTAAAATTGAAAATAATTGCTTTGCCGCCAATTTTCAGGCCAATTATACTGTTACATAAAGTAGCCTATTGTCATTTTTCTGCATGTTAATTTCAGGCAATGCAACTAAACTTCATTTTATATTTGTGATTGGTTTATCTAAAGACACCCGGTGAAAATTACTTAATTAAAATCCGTACCGGTACGACTAGAAAAAAGGGGGTGTTACACTATGGGTCAAAATGACCCGGTGCCTTTCCTCGTGTTATATTTTATCATGACAGCTCTCAAGGGTTAATACATCTAATACACCTTAGTCAATAAAATTTTAAAAATTACCATTTATTTATTAAATACCAGTTTCAACCACATTATGCCCTTCTTCAATTTTTCAAAGAACACAAGAAGAAACTATTGGAAAACTACGAGCAAAGCTTTTGAAAACAACATTTATCGGTAAGCTTGGAAATAAAAGTCAGTGATATTAAGACTAGTATTATATGGGAGAGCTTGTGAAACGGAACTGTACTTCCACAGCATTGAGATTTATTCGATGACATATTTCCAAATACAAGCTTTGCTCATAATTTTCAATTAGATTTATTTTCTTCTTTGAAAAACTGTAGATGGCGATAATGTGGTCGAAACTGGTATTTAATTAATAAATATTAATTTGTTGTTGCTGTTGTTATTGTTGTTGTTTGAGTCTTCAGTTTTTGACTGGTTGGATGCAGCTTTCCACACTTCCCTGTCCTGAGCTAATCGTTTCATCTCTACATAGCTACCACACCCTACATCCAAGGCAATCTGTTTAATACAGGTATATTCTATCCTTGGTCTGCCCCTACAGTTCTTTTCCTCAACCCTTCCTTCCATAACTAAGCTTGCTATTCCTGGGTGCCTTAGCAAGTGTCCTACCAACCTATCTCTTCTCTTCATTAGCAGTCACCAGAAACATCTCCCCTCTCCCACTCGTCTTAATACCTCTTCATTTGTAACCCTATCTACCCATCTGATCTTCATCATTCTCCTGAAACACCACATTTCAAACGTTTCTTCTACAATAATAATCCAAGTTTCACTTCCATAGAGTGCCACGCTCCAGACAAAGGCTTTCAAAAATGACTTCCTAATACCGAAATGTAAATTCTGTCAACAGATTCCTTTTTTGTAGAAATGCTTTCCTTGCCTGAGCCAACCTTATTTTAATATCCTCTTGGCTTCGTCCATCACTGGTTATTTTAATTTTTTATTGACTAAGGTGTGATAGATTTATTAAATACCTGTGGGTATTTCGTTTTAGACTTAAATACGAGAGTTATGGTTATCGACGATGCAATTCATGAGGCCATTCCGGTTCGTAATAACTTGAGTACGCTTTACGGCTCTCGCGCATGCGTAGACTCGTCTTCACCCTGAAGAAACATGGCGGACAGATCAAGGAGCGTGTAGCACTTATAGTTGTTTGCGATGCTTCCTTGAGATTTTCCGGAAAATAATTATTAAGGTAGCGAAATACAGAAGACCTTATTCATGGCAAAAGCTTGAAATGATATGAACATTTAACCCTTAGCTACACGCATCTCTTTCACTAACATTCGTACACGCTAGCGGCATTCAATGCCGCAATATTTTTTTCATTCTTTTTCGGCATTTAGTGACTTGCTAAACGGCTAAAATTGATTTGTATGGAGAATTATACAGAACCTATGAGAATACATAGAAAAAATCTTTTCAGTATGTATGAAATTCTTATTAATTAAATATATTATTGGGGGGGGGATGGGATAAGGACATATTTACTATCCATACTTATTGTAATTAAAAATTCTTATAAACATTTATTGGACAACGAAGAAAAAATAATAATTTTCACCCACAAAAGAGATATTGAGAATTATTGGATTGAGATTGCCCTTTTTCAGGCTCATATTACAAGACATTGTACTTGATGCTCAAGAAGCTCGAGAAATACACTAGAGTAAAAGAAAAACTGTTTGTCAGAATCATGTAGGCCTATACACTTAGATTCCTGGCTTGGTAAAGGACACTTTCTGCTAATTTACAGTACGAAATAATATACAGTGCCTAAATACACAAAATAACTCTGCACTAGGACTTAAAAATCGAATGGATGCTCTTCATCCAGTGACCCTTCTTGCTCATCAAGTACTTGGAGCAACCTTTCAATCTCCTGTTGTTGACAGCCATGTCGAGACCTATAAACAGAAGCAAGCGTGCAGACGATGTGCTGACATCGATAATAATGATAGAAGCATAGAAAGAAACAACAAAGGTAAAATAAGTTAAATACCTACATTATTTCACAACGCCGATTCCGGCCAGTTGTTACACGCAAGCGGTACGAAATGCCGCATTCGCGCACCCCGCACTTTGACAACCTGTCTCAGATTGACTGGGAACCGGATAGGCTCCTAACCTACACCCTCCCCTGCAGCACATGTCGAACAAAGGATATAGCGGGCGATCTCACAGAACTCGTAAGTGTTGACCGCGTCAAACAAAATTTCGCAAAAAAGCGGCACTAGTGCCGCTTAGCGTGTATCTAAGGGTTAAAAGACCTAGCAGTTGTGTGTATACATTGTTTACTTAGCTAAATAGGCCACGCTATTCCCATTGCCTTCGTAGGTGGTTGCGTTCCAGACTAGGAGTTCATTATGAGTTTGAATCCACTTCGGTTATGTTATGTTTATTTCCATGTTCTTGTTTCTTGGTATTAATAACATGTGTGATCTTTCATAATTTAATTGTCATAAACATATTTTATATTCATATGGATGAAAGTTGGTGTGAAACTCAGAAATAAACCAATTCGTCAGTCATTGCAACATGCACGAGGTAGAATTCAGCTATTTCTCTCCACTTTAACAAAGCTTTAGTGAGTTGAGCTGTCAGATTTTGCCATTTAACGCAGATGCTTGTTGGTGGTCCGTTAACGAACGTTTCTGTTTGATGAACTGCTCGTGCGAAATTAAATAAGCCTTAATGGCAAATTAAGATATAATTGGCGTTGGTGGAAACGGCTCTAAACTATTTAACGGACATTTAGCATCTTGCTTGTGTTACACCAATTATATGTATCTTTGTGTTTAAAATCGAAATCTTATTTCCAGAGTTTCGCTCCACGAATGTGAATTTCTCATTGGTATAAAATCTGCTAAAATCAGTTGCAATGTCTTTTTCATTTAGAGGTAAGTTACTTAGTGTACACTAATGGTGCATTAGTCGTTTCGTAGTGGCTATCATCCTTGGCTGTCACCGCGGAGGCCCCGGCTCTGCCAAGAAATGTAATTCTGGTCTGAGAGCTGGAACGGGGCACACTCAGCCTCGTGAAGCTAAACTGAGAAGAGGTGGGTTCGATTCCTACCTCAGCCATCCTGGAATTGGTTTTCCGTGGTTTCATCACTTCTACTCCAGGGAAATGCCAGGATGGTACCTAACTTAAGGCCATGGCTGCTTCCTATCCAAATTCTACCTCAATTACAAATACACACATTAGTACAGACATCACAATAACACAGGTAATCAGTCGAGATTTACACACACCCATGTTCACGAGGATGCATGACCACGATGTCGCAAATCTCTAAATTATCAATAACAACAACATAAGAATTATAAGAAATTTTAATTCTTCAAAGTGTTCTTCTGTCAACTTTTTTTAATATAAGTTAGCACATAAATATTATGTCAACACACATCAAAGTGCACTGAGCTTATGACCACGCTATCATATGTCTCGTTAGTTAGTTATTGTTGTTTAAAGGGGTGGAACTACGAGGTCATCTACCCCTAATGCCAAATCTCTGAATTGAATTAAGTACAAAAAACGTGTAAATAATTCGTGTGAATAATGTTTCTTTATTTTTGTTTGTTTGCAGGGGAAAGAGACAGCATGTGCAAAGACATCCAGGCAGTGAGCACATCCGTGAGTCACCAACGTCAGAGCATTAAAAATGTTGAAGATTAACTCCACAACTTTGACGGAACCTACGTAACAATTCTTAAATGTCCTCAGCTAAGATCAGAAGATGTGTTGATAAATTACAAGTTATGTCAATAGCTTTCTTCACAATTCATTGCATTGTTCGCGAAGTCGTACAGTGTGAGCTGGTATGTGTGAATGTTTTCCATACTATGTGATAACGATATAAGCGTCGGGATGGGGATCGTTCGTAAGTGTCGGAGGCAAAGCTCTGATATCACAAGGTGTTGTTCTGTGTTGCTACTGATAGCCAGTACTCCACCCGTAGCAAATTTGAACGCTATGGAGAAGCTTAGAACAAATAGTGACCAATGGCTCGAGTATAAGGAATGAATAAGGGACCCATATTGTGTGTTGTAGTGAAATTAAATATTTTATGACAATTGTTGTCTTTCATAGATTATGGAGTTAAAATGTAAAAGAACGTGAGATTTATTTAGCACGATATTTAACAAAGAATATAGTATATTTCGCAGTTACTCATTAAATATTTAAAGTGTTCAATAATGTTGTTTGGTGTGAATATTAAAGACTTATCACTGTTCCATTTATAGCGTGCGCGTAGCTTTCCTCATAGAGTTATTTATTATAAAAGAATGTTATTGTTAGCTCACTTTATTTTATTGAAGAACGAAATGTAATGCGTCGTAACCTCGTAATAATGTAAAGACCAAACCATTATTTTTGCACGGAGATGTTTGGCCTATAGATGCAGCTATAGGCCTATTTATAAGTTTCTTTTAAATCGAACGGTGTAATGTTATATCCATTCTCTTCTCTTTAGCTTAAAAAGAAAATACTAATGGAGAGTTTAATACCAACAGTAAACCGTTAAATCGGAAATGAATATTGCAATACGTGGTATAGGCCTAAACCAACAGTGAGTGGTGCTGGTGTTGTGATTTAAATATAGGAGTATTATGTATATTAAAAAAGAATGTTCTTGAAGATTATGGTGTTCTGATTAATACATCAAGACAAGTGCCCATCCAAGTCAAAGCGTGTGTTAAGGTCATGTTGTTGGTGGAAAATGAGCGATATTTTAGTCCCAAAATGATGCCCGCATCGCAATCAGCGTCGCCATCCATTTCGCCATCACCACCTCCACCGCCACCAGCAGCTGTCATACCACCGCGATGGACGGAGATGGCTCAAATGAGGAGAGCTCCAGCAATGGAGCGCTGTCTCTACAGACACAACAGTAGCTACAGCACGCGCTCAGCAACTACACTCCAGAGCTTCGCGAGTTCCATACACCGAGGTAAGATACACTTCTCTACCCATTGTCTTTATTAGAAACAGGTATTGATGCCAGGAAGGTCAGAAACTTAGCACGCGTGAAACAACTTGCACGCTAGCAATAAGCTGTTGGACAGTTGCACACTCCTCACCTTCAAGGCTGAATAGCGGGGGGATTCAGTTGGCTACAGCTGTGTGCAGTAGGAGCTGAGTAAGATAGTCGAGTATTCGCGTGGCTCAGTTTGTGTACATTCCCCCCCAGGGGCTCACATCCAGTGGGACGTGGGTTGGCGACCACGGGACTCCAGCTGAGTCCGGCACTGCTTCCACTTACTTGTGCCGGGCTCCTCTCTGTCTTCTTTCCTGTCAACCTCCCTTGGTCAACTCATGTTCTTTTCCGACCCCGAAGGTATTAGGGTATCTGAGGCCTAGGGAGTCTTTCACTTTCCCGCCTTAATTGGCCCTTGTCTCATCTTTCCTGATCCCTCCTTCTTCGAGGGGTCGGATCTCTTGTTTTCTTTTCATTATATATCCTTTCCCGCACTGTTTTTTGATAATTGGCTCCCCGTGTATCTATATTTCCTTTTTTTTAGCCTCTACACTCCATTTTGTAGGTCTTTCCCATCTACGTTGCATTTTGTAGGTTCTTTCGATCTAAATTGCATTTTGCTAGTGTTTTCAACCTCAACTGCATTTGGTAAGGATTGACAATCTAAATTGCTTTTTAGTAAGTCTTTCAATATAGGGGGCGGAACTTTTGCGAGTATTTTGAATTTCAATTGCATTTTGTATTTTCAACCTAAACTGCTTTTTGCAAGTATTTTCAATCCTAATTGCACTTTGTAGGGTGAGCATTTTGCAAGTATTTTGATTCTCAATTGCAACTTGTGGATATTTTGAATCTAAATTACATTTTGTAAGTATTTTCAATCTAAATTGCATTTTGTAAGTATTGTCCATCCAATTGAGTAGCTTAAATCTACCATACATTTTGTAAGCCTTTTCATTTTCAATTGCATTTTGTAAGTATTTTGAATTTCAATTGCACTTTGTGAGTATTTTGAATCTGAACCGGCCTTTTTACTCTAAATTGCATTGTGTATTTTCAATTTCAATTGCATTTTGTAAGTATTTCGAACCTCAATTGCATTTTTTACGTATTTTCAATCTCATTTGCATTTTGTAAGTATTTTGAATTTTACTTGCATTTTGTAAGTATTTCGAATGTACATTGCATTTTGTACGTATTTTGAACTTAACCTACATTTTGTGCGTATTTTTCAATCTATTCCTTTTGTGAGTATTTTTGTTCTAAATTCCCTTTTGTAAGTATTACCGATCTCCATTTTGTGAGTAGTTTCAATCTGAGTTTCCTTTTTGTAAGTATTTTTCTTATCACTTAATTTTCGTTCTGGTTTCCACTTCATTGACATTTTCGCTATCACCCTGACCATTAGGGGCCGGTAACCTAGATGTTAGGCCACTTAAAACAACAATTATCATCATCATCATGTATACATTCCGTAATCACCAAATACACAGATATTGGTTAATTGCCTATTCAATCAGCGAAAATATGAATGTAATGTTGCCAAAGATTAGTGTTAAACAGTGGCGATTCCTCCATGTAGGACGTGAGGATCATCCTACAGTCAGCTCTCAGCCGTAACTATTTAAAAAAAAAGAATTTGTTTTTAAACGGTCTATGGTGCTACCTTGCGCGTCCTCTCGATAAGCTCTGTGTTTCTGTCACTGTTAGTACTTGTAACTAATGTGATCTTCACCACGCGGAGTAGAAAGCTGAGGAAGGAAGGCTTGCATCCTCAAAGCACGTGTTTATAGCTCTAGAAAATGTATGGGAGCCCATGAGGGGGAAGGAGAAGGTTTGGTGTGTTTAAAGACGCTCTGAGGACGTCTACTGAGATTCTCAAGTCTCGCTATTGGTTGAATTTGAACCAACACTACGGGCTTATTGGTTACGATTTCCACGGTCAGAATGGATAGTCTGTTTTCAGCGTGTGCACATCTTTTGAGTGGTATTCGATTGCATTGTATTGTGTTGTGTTCGCAATAGTCCTGTGCGACTGAATAATTAATATTAGACCGAGTCTAATGTCTCAATTTAGCCTAGCTATAATAATCTATATATTTAAAACAGTAGGGTGATTTTTGTTACCACGAGATTGAGAGAACGACAGAACCGATTTACTTCGTAGAGCACTCTAACGAAAGCTCTTGGCCTCTAGATTTGCAGAGTGTCTATAAAATAAACAAATATATTACGGTATATTTTTGAATTAATATAGAAAATAGCAGAATTCTTTCCCCTCACGCATGCGCACAATCCGCCTGGGGTCATGACAAAATGGCGGTGAGAAGTCCATTAAAATGTAAGTTATTTAATAAGCTTGCATGTAATTGAAAACATACATTAACCAAGTTCTGACAATAAAATATAATAACAGTATGAACGTATACGAATGTGCAACATTGATTTATTTGGATAATGAAATAGATTATTTCCTACAGACAGCGGCTTTTAATGAAAAAGAACGGCTGCGTCTGCTGCTCACCAAGAGTGCGCGTTTAGCTATGTGGTTAAGGCGACAGACTGTGGTTCCAAGGTTCACCGGTTCGATCCTAGCCCTCGCCGCTATCTTTTTTTCTTACCACTGAAATATTGTTTAATCAAGGAGTATTAGTAAGGTTTTATGTCTGTTAAAGATACATATTTCTACATTCCCTCTCGGTATACTTTTGAATTAATATAGAAAATAGCAGAATTCTTTCCCCTCACGCATGCGCACAAACCGCCTGAGGTCATGACAAAATGGCGGTGAGAATTCCATTAAAATGTAAGTTTTTTAATAAGCTTCCATGTAATTGAAAACATACATTAACCAAGTTCTGGCAATAAAATATAATAACAGCATGAACGTATACGAATGTGCAACATTGATTTATTTGGATAATGAAATGGATTATTTCCTTCAGACAGCAGCTTTTGAAGATAATGAATGGCTGCGTCTGCTACTGGTTTGCTCGAGTAGCTATATGGTTAAGGCGACAGACTGTGGTTTCTAGGATCGCCGGTTCGATCCCAGCCCTCGCCGATATATGTTTTTTTTTACCATTGAAATATTGTTTAATCAAGGAGTATTAGTAAGGTTTTATGTCTGTAAGAGATACATATTTCTACATTCCCTCTCAATACGTTTTATTTCCGTTTTACCATTGCATTACAGCATGTGATCAAAAGAGCAAACTGTTGTCCTCAGTACGCCCACAGATTACCTACGCCGTTTAAATATCTGCAATCAGTTCCTATAACTGACAACAGATGGCAGTACATCGCCCATATAGTTCCAGTAACTGACAGCAGATGGCAGCACCATTGCATCGATATGGAGAATTATAAAGAAGGGGAATATTTAAGAAGGGAAATTTTGAGGAACATTAACCGACAGTTGAATGAGTAGGCTATGTTGTTTATGTACCTTAATATTGCAATTTCTTCCCAATACTTCGGTGGTCGTTATTAGCGTCCTAGACTAAAAGTTATAATTATGCATCGTCGATATACTCTTAAATTATTAAAGAAAAAAGTAGTTTTCCAGGCACTCGCGCGTGTCCACAATTGCTTTCGCCATGAGAGACACTTGGCAAACATAATTCGTTTGAAGGGCTCCGACATTGTGG
Source organism: Meconema thalassinum (assembly GCA_946902985.2). Classification (NCBI taxonomy): domain Eukaryota; kingdom Metazoa; phylum Arthropoda; class Insecta; order Orthoptera; family Tettigoniidae; genus Meconema; species Meconema thalassinum. The sequence goes on along the minus strand of OX336388.2, from coordinate 990,716,082 downwards.
TCACTCAGCCCCGTGTACTTGGGTGTGTATGTGTGAAATTTTCTCTCATAACCTGTGTTATTGTGATGGCTGCATTACTGTGTGTATTTGTTAATAATGTGGTAAATGGCAAGGAGACGGCCAAGGCCTTAAGTTAGGAACCATCCCGGTATTTGCCTTAAGTGGAAGTGGGAAACCACGGAAAACCACATCCAAGATTGTCGAGGTGGGAATTAAACCTTCCTCTTCTTAGTTATACCTCAAGAGACTGAATGTGCCCCGTTTTTGCCCTCAGACCAGAATTCAATTTCTTGGCAGAGCAGGAAATGTAACCCGGGTCTCCGGGGCGATAGACAAGAATAGGTGGGCCTCCTTGTGTTAATACGATTTTTGACATGCACGGGACATATAATTCAAAAACTGCCTCCATTAGGGTGACTGCCGAAGTGAGTATTGAGTATAGGCCTATGGTCGTTCCAGTAGTTGGCGAAGTGATTCTATGTTCCCCTGCAAAATGTACTGTCATAACCTATAACAGGTGATGGAAATTGCTTATTTAGAGCAGTTTCGTACTGTTTATAACAAAATGAAGAACGTCATTCTGAGCTGCTTTTTCAAGCTATCGCAAAAAATTTCGCTGGCAGGAACAATTATAAGGAATTTATTTTAAGCGATCAGTCTCATCGCATTCTCCTCACCAACCAACTTGAGTATGAAAGTCTCTGGACGGTCATGTTGAACTTCATTGTATAAGACAATTGTTTAATGATTATTTGTTTAGAGTACTGAGTCTAACTACGCAGTTGATTTCGGCAATGGAAGTATTATTTGCCATTTAATATTTAGCGGCTCCGTTATTGCAGGACACTATAGTGTTATCGAATAATACGAAGCCACATTTAAAATCCAATATAAATAGGCCATTTCAGAAACAATTCCAGATATTATGCAGTACAGTGTACTGTAAGGTCTTTGACGATCAAATGTAAACATTGTTCTACATTGTACTTCTCTTGCGTAAAATCTATGCGTGGTTACTTTGGTCTTTACTGTTGTGAGGGTAAAATTGATCTGCTGGAATATAAAATATTTGCCAAGCTGCAACAATGTAATGATATTAATATAAAAGTCATTGAACTTATATCCAGTAGTTCAAACACATACATCAGCGTTAACAGATTGGATACTGAAGATGAAAGCCAGCTACTTCATTTCCCTATTATTGAATTTTTCAATTCCTTGGAATTAAGTGATTCGCCTCCACATACTCCGAACGTTTGAGCCATAGTTATGCTCCTTAGAAATCTGAACGTTTCCCAAGGACTCATATATGGTAATATATTAATTGTAAGAAATATGTAAGAAATTGCTTGGATTCGGATATAATAGGTGCAGTAATATTAGGCAGAGAGCTCAAATCCTACGACTTGATTTAACACCTTCCAATAAAACACTTGCAGGTACAGTACATTTTCTTTTAATAGGCAACAATGTCCTATTCGCTCGGCCTACTTTATCACAATCAATCAAGCTCAAGGAGAAACTCTTGAACGTATTGGGCTATTTACCTCATCACGTTTTAAGTCATGACCAGCAGGATAGTGAAGGTACAAAAAAGGTCCTGTATGGGATGGTAAAGAATAAGAGGCGGAAGGATCCTACGGATTATGTCAGAATGGTGAACAAAAGGGGACAAGGGATAGAAAATAGGGAAGAACTGAAGAAAATGTGGAAAGAATATTTTGAAGAACTCCTGAACCCAAATGGAAACCACGGCGAGGAAGAAGAAATCGGGGAAGAGGTACAGTAGATGAACTGCAAACAGAAAAGGACTTAACATGGAAAGAAGTGGAAGATGCAGTGAGGATGATGTAAGGAGGGAAGGCACCGGGTGTGGATGAGTTGAGTGTAGAGATGGTGAGAGCAGCAGGAGAGGTGGGGATACAATGGTTGTACCGAGTGATGAAGGCAGCATGGAAGGAAAGGAAGACCCCAGAGGACTGGAAAAAGGGAATAATTGTCCCGATCTTCAAGAAAGGTAGTAGAACAGAATGCAGAAACTATCGGGGAATAACACTGATGAGTCATTGTGCAAAGATGTTTGAGAAAGTTTTAGAAAGGAGAATTAGGACAAGGATAGAAGGAGGGATGAGGAAAGAACAACATGGATTCAGAGCAGGAAGGTCCACAGTGGATTTGATTTTTGTTGTAAGTCAGTTACAAGAACAGCACTATGAGTATGGAACAGATCTACTGATGGCCTTCCTGGACATTGAGAAAGCATATGACAGTGTATGCAGAAACAAATTATCGAAGTCCCTGGAGGATAGAGGAGTAGAAAAATGGACTATAAGGAGGATAAAAGAGATGTACAAGGGAAGCGTGAGCTGTGTGAAAGTGGGAGGAGAGAGATCGGACTGGGTGGAACAGAGAAACGGCCTGAAACAAAGAAGTGCACTGTCACCGTTACTTTTCATTGTGGTGATGGATGACATAATGACCCGAGCGGCACAAGTAATTGGGGAAGGAAAGATGAAAGCAATGGTGTTTGCGGATGATTTGATGATTGTTGAAACAAGGAGGAGGAGGTACAGGAACAGTTGGACGTGTGGGAAGGAATAATACAAGGATATGGGATGAAATTTGGCATAAATAAGAGTGAGATGGTGATCACAACAAGGAAGAAGGAAAGGACCACAACGGGAATAACAATTGGTGGGGAACAACTGAAGAAAGTGGAGAGTTTCAAGTATCTGGGAAGCCTGATACAAGAGAATGGAAGAAACGGTAGAGAAATAAATGAGCGGGGGAGACAGGCAGAAGCATTCCGGAGGAGTGTGAGAAGCATGTCATGGAGCAGGGATGTCCCTCAGAACAGCAAGTAGATCATATATCGTACTATGTCCCTATCCTGACGTATGCCTCGGAGACCAGGGTTATGAAAGGAAGGGAGAAGAGCAAAATACAGGCCAGTGAGATGAGGTTCTTGAGAAGCAGTATTGGAGCTACAAAGAGGGACAGAATAAGAAATGAGAGGACCAGAGAATTAATGAAGGAGGAACCATTACAGGATGGTATAGAGAAATCTAGACGTAGATGGTATGGACATGTAAAACGAATGGAGGAGAAGAGGATACCCAGGAGGATACACGAGACGAAGTGGGAAGGAAAGAGACCAAGAGGGAGACCGAGAGACAGGTGGCTGAAGGGAGTGGAAGAAAGCGTGAAGAAGAGAGGAGAAGACTGGACAAGGGTGGAGGCTGAGAGATGGTGGGAAGACAGAAGACGTTGGAGAGGCTTGTGTTCCAAACAGACCCGGCCAGTGGCTGGAAAATGTGCAAGATGATGATGACCTCATCACGTTTTCAGTCATGACCAGCAATATGTTGCAATGCTGAGAGTGCTATCTTTTGACGCCCTTAAAGTTGTAATAGTGCTAAAAAGTAATCGTACAAAGAATGTAACTTATATAAGAAGCTTCTTCAGTAAATTTGTTTTCCATTGTCCGTCATGTTTTGACGGGTTTCATCTAGTCTATATATTTAAAACAGTAAGGTAATTTTTGTTACCATGAGATTGAGAGAACGACAGAACCGATTTACATCGTAGAGCACTCTAACGAAAGCTCTTGGCCTCTAGATTTGCAGAGTGTCTATAAAATAAACAAATATATTACGGTATATTTTTGAATTAATATAGAAAATAGCAGAATTCTTTCCCCTCACGCATGCGCACAATCCACCTGGGGTCATGACAAAATGGCGGTGAGAAGTCCATTAAAATGTAAGTTATTTAATAAGCCTGCATGTAATTGAAAACATACATAAACCAAGTTCTGACAATAAAATATAATAACAGTATGAATGTATACGAATGTGCAACATTGATTTATTTGGATAATGAAATGGATTATTTCCTTCAGACAGCGGCTTTTAATGATAAAGAACAGCTGCGTCTGCTGCTGACCAAGAGTGCGCGAGTAGCTGTGTGGTTAAGGCGACAGACTGTGGTTCCTAGAATCGCCGGTTCGATCCCAGCCCTCGCCGATATATATATATATATTTTTTTACCACTGAAATATTGTTTAATCAAGGAGTATTAGTAAGGTTTTATGTCTGTTAAAGATACATATTTCTACATTCCCTCTCGGTATATTTTTGAATTAATATAGAAAATAGCAGAATTCTTTCCCCTCACGCATGCGCACAAACCGCCTGAGGTCATGACAAAATGGCGGTGAGAATTCCATTAAAATGTAAGTTATTTAATAAGCTTCCATGTAATTGAAAACATACACTAACCAAGTTCTGGGAATAAAATATAATAACAGTATGAACGTATACGAATGTGCAACATTGATTTATTTGGATAATGAAATGCATTATTTCCTTCAGACAGCAGCTTTTGAAAATAATGATTGGCTGCGTCTGCTGCTGAACATGGTTGCGCGAGTAGCTATGAGGTTAAGGCGACAGACAGTGGTTCCGAGGTTCACCGGTTCGATCCCAGCCCTCGCCGATATATGTATTTCTTTGTTTTTACCATTGAAATATTGTTTAATCAAGGAGTATTAGTAAGGTTTTATGTCTGTAAAAGATTCATATTTCTACATTCCCTCTCAATACGTTTTATTTCCGTTTTACCATTGCATTACAGCATGTGATCAAAAGAGCAAACTGTTGTCCTCAGTACGCCGTTTAAATATTTGCAATCAGTTCCTATAACTGACAACAGATGGCAGTACATCGCCCATATAGTTCCAGTAACTGACAGCAGATGGCAGCACCATTGCATCGATATATTAAAAACCCAAGACATGGCACGTTTTCACGTGATGGAGAATTATAAAGGAGGGGAATATTTAAGAAGGGAAATTTTGAGGAACATTAACCGACAGTTGAATGTGTAGGCTATGTTGTTTATGTACCTTAATATTGCAATTTCTTCCCAATGCTTCGGTGGTCAAGTTATTAGCGTCCTAGACTAAAAGTTATAATTATGCATCGTCGATATACTCTTAAATTATTAAAGAAAAAAGTAGTTTTCCAGACACTCGCGCGTGTCCACAATTGCTTTCGCCATAAGAGACACTTGGCAAACATAATTCGTTTGAAGGGCTCCGACATCGTGGTCACTCAGCCCCGTGTACTTGGGTGTGTATGTGTGAAATTTCCTCTCATAACCTGTGTTATTGTGATGGCTGCATTACTGTGTGTATTTGTAATTAAGGTGGTAAATGGCAAGGATACGGCCAAGGCCTTAAGTTAGGAACCATCCCGGTATTTGCCTTAAGTGGAAGTGGGAAACCACGGAAAACCACATCCAAGATTGTCGAGGTGGGAATTAAACCTTCCTATTCTTAGTTATACCTCAAGAGACTGAATGTGCCCCGTTTTTGCCCTCAGACCAGAATTCCATTTCTTGGCAGAGCAGGAAATGTAACCCGGGTCTCCGGGGCGATAGACAAGAATAGGTGGGCCTCCATGTGTTAATACGATTTTTGACATGCACGGGACATATAATTAAAAAACTGCCTCCATTAGAGTGACTGCCGAAGTGAGTATTGAGTATAGGCCTATGGTCGTTCCAGTAGTTGGCGAAGTGATTCTATGTTCCCCTGCAAAATGTACTGTCATAACCTATAACAGGTGATGGAAATTGCTTATTTAGAGCAGTTTCGTACTGTTTATAACAAAATGAAGAACGTCATTCTGAGCTGCGTTTTCAAGCTATCGCAAAAAATTTCGCTGGGAGGAACAATTATAAGGAATTTATTTTAAGCGATCAGTCTCATCGCATTCTCCTCACCAACCAACTTGAGTATGAAAGTCTCTGGACGGTCATGTTGAACTTCATTGTATAAGACAATTGTTTAATGATTATTTGTTTAGAGTACTGAGTCTAACTACGCAGTTGATTTCGGCAATGGAAGTATTATTTGCCATGTAATATTTAGCGGCTCCGTTATTGCAGGACACTATAGTGTTATCGAATAATACGAAGCCACATTTAAAATCCAATATAAATAGGCCATTTCAGAAACAATTCCAGATATTATGCAGTACAGTGTACTGTAAGGTCTTTGACGATCAAATGTAAACATTGTTCTACGTTGTACTTCTCTTACGTAAAATCTATGCGTGGTTACTTTGGTCTTTACTGTTGTGAGGGTAAAATTGATCTGCTGGAATATAAAATATTTGCCAAGCTGCAACAATGTAATGATATTAATTTAAAAGTCATTGAACTTTTATCCAGTAGTTCAAACACATACATCAGCGTTAACAGATTGGATACTGAAGATGAAAGCCAGCTACTTCATTTCCCTATTATTGATTTTTTCAATTCCTTGGAATTAAGTGATTCGCCTCCACAACTCAGAACGTTTGAGCCATAGTTATGCTCCTTAGAAATCTGAACGTTTCCCAAGGACTCATATATGGTAATATATTAATTGTAAGAAATATGTAAGAAATTGCTTGGATCCGGTTATAATAGGTGCAGTAATATTAGGCAGAGAGCTCAAATCCTACGACTTGATTTAACACCTTCCGATAAAACACTTGCAGGTACAGTACATTTTCTTTTAATAGGCAACAATGTCCTATTCGCTCGGCCTACTTTATCACAATCAATCAAGCTCAAGGAGAAACTCTTGAACGTATTGGGCTATTTACCTCATCACGTTTTAAGTCATGACCTGCAGGATAGTGAAGGTACAGAAAAGGTCCTGTATGGGATGGTAAAGAATAAGAGGCGGAAGGATCCTACGGATTATGTCAGAATGGTGAACAAAAGGGGACAAGGGATAGAAAATAGGGAAGAACTTAAGAAAATGTGGAAAGAATATTTTGAAGAACTCCTGAACCCAAATGGAAACCACGGTGAGGAAGAAGAAATCGGAGAAGAGGTACAGTAGATGAACTGCAAACAGAAAAGGACTTAACATGGAAAGAAGTGGAAGATGCAGTGAGGAAGATGTAAGGAGGGAAGGCACCGGGTGTGGATGAGCTGAGTGTGGAGATGGTGAGAGCAGCAGGAGAGGTGGGGATACAATGGTTGTACCGAGTGATGAAGGCAGCATGGAAGGAAAGGAAGACCCCAGAGGACTGGAAAAAGGGAATAATTGTCCCGATCTTCAAGAAAGGTAGTAGAACAGAATGCAGAAACTATCGGGGAATAACACTGATGAGTCATTGTGCAAAGATGTTTGAGAAAGTTTTAGAAAGGAGAATTAGGACAAGGATAGAAGGAGGATGAGGGAAGAACAACATGGCTTCAGAGCAGGAAGGTCCACAGTGGATTTGATTTTTGCTGTAAGTCAGTTACAAGAACAGCACTATGAGTATGGAACAGATCTACTGATGGCCTTCCTGGACATTGAGAAAGCATATGACAGTGTATGCAGAAACAAAGTATGGAAGTCCCTGGAGGATAGAGGAGTAGAAAAATGGACTATAAGGAGGATAAAAGACATGTACAAGGGAAGCGTGAGCTGTGTGAAAGTGGGAGGAGAGAGATCGGACTGGGTGGAACAGAGAAACGGCCTGAAACAAAGAAGTGCACTGTCACCGTTACTTTTCATTGTGGTGATGGATGACATAATGACCCGAGCGGCACAAGTAATTGGGGAAGGAAAGATGAAAGCAATGGTGTTTGCGGATGATTTGATGATTGTTGAAACAAGGAGGAGGAGGTACAGGAACAGTTGGACGTGTGGGAAGGAATAATACAAGGATATGGGATGAAATTTAGCATAAATAAGAGTGAGATGGTGATCACAACAAGGAAGAAGGAAAGGACCACAACGGGAATAACAATTGGTGGGGAACAGCTGAAGAAAGTGGAGAGTTTCAAGTATCTGGGAAGCCTGATACAAGAGAATGGAAGAAACGGTAGAGAAATAAATGAGCGGGGGAGACAGGCAGAAGCATTCCGGAGGAGTGTGAGAAGCATGTTATGGAGCAGGGATGTCCCTCAGAATAGCAAGTAGATCATATATCCTGACGTATGCCTCGGAGACCTGGGTTATGAAAGGAAGGGAGAAGAGCAAAATACAGGCCAGTAAGATGAGGTTCTTGAGAAGCAGTATTGGAGCTACAAAGAGGGACAGAATAAGAAATGAGAGGACCAGAGAATTAATGAAGGAGGAACAATTACAGGATGGTATAGAGCAATCTAGACTTAGATGGTATGGACATGTAAAACGAATGGAGGAGAAGAGGATACCCAGGAGGATACACGAGACGAAGTGGGAAGGAAAGAGACCAAGAGGGAGACCGAGAGACAGGTGGCTGAAGGGGGTGGAAGAAAGCGTGAAGAAGAGAGAAGACTGGACAAGGGTGGAGGCTGAGAGATGGTGGGAAGACAGAAGACGTTGGAGAGGCTTGTGTTCCAAACAGACCCGGCCAGTGGCTGGAAACTGTGCAAGATGATGATGACCTCATCACGTTTTCAGTCATGACCAGCAATATGTTGCAATGCTGAGAGTGCTATCTTTTGACGCCCTTAAAGTTGCAATAGTGCTAAAAAGTAATCGTACAAAGAATGTAACTTATATAAGAAACTTCTTCAGTAAATTTGTTTTCCATCGTCCGTCATGTTTTGACGGGTTTCATCTAGTAATTATCTTAAATTTATAAGTAGCCTATCATATAACATCCTACATATTGTAAAAATCATGAGTCACCACTGCTGTCAAACATGAGTATTTAAAGCGACATGTTGGTTATTTAGTTCACCCCAATTCATGTCGTCTCTTTCAATCCACCATCACTCTTTTACTTAATAGATTGGGATTTAATTCTTCACCGAAAAAAAGAAAAACCGCAACGATTTGCAATTAGGATTTAAGCGGTGAAATAAAAGGGGTCGCCTCCGTAGCGTAGCGGTCAGCATAGTTAGCTGCCACCCCGGAGGTCCTGGGTTCGGTTCCAGGCTCTGTCACGAAATTTGAAAAGTGGTACGAGGACTGGAACGGGGTCTATTCAGCCTCGGGTGGCCCAAATGAGTAGAGGGGGTTCGATTTCCCCTCAGCCATCCTCGAAGTGGTTTTCCGTGGTTTCCCACTTCGTCTTCGGGCAAATGCCGGGATGGCACCTTCTTCAAGGCCACGGCCGCCTCCTTCCCTCTTCCTTGCCTCTCCATCCTAACCATCCCTTACCTTCCCTCATTAGGCCCCTATTCGCTTTGCAGGTGTGGCCGCCTGGGCGAGGTGCCAATCCCACCTCACCAGTTGTATCCCTTCCGATTCGATGTTCCCAGCTCTAGGACACTGCCCGTAGAGGCGGTAGTGGTGAGTTCCCTCGCTGTCCGTGGGTTTCACCAACCTGGAGGGTAAACGACTATAAAAAAAAGACAGGCATCAGCAAGAGGCCATAATGATTTTATTCACAGTCGCTGTATGTACGAGGTAGAAACGTAATTCTCATTCATAATTTTAAGGGTGTGGTGAAATATCACCAGATCTGCGTTATGGATACATGGTATCAGATAATTGATAATGTATGTTCACGCGCACGCATAGACTTTCTGAAAAAATCCACATCCTGCTTCCAGTCTCCGACCGGGTCAGAAATGGAATGAATGAAGCCCCCATCTAGCGGCGAGGATATGAACTGTGCCGGCTGCCGATGCCTGTCGCACTCCTCTAGGGCAATGATTAATTGAATGACAGATGAAATGAAATGATAGTTGAAAATGTTGCTGGAAGGAAATTTTGACAGGGAAAACCGGAGTACCTGGAGATAAACCTGTCTGCCTCCGCTTTGTCCAGCACAGATCTCACTTGGAGTGACCGCGATTTGAACCACGGACCCAGCGGTGAGAGGCCGGCGTGCTGCCGCTGAAGCCACAGAGGCTCACGGATAGACTTTCTATTCGTCCCAATTCCTAGCACATAATGAATGTTTCAATTAAACGGAAAAAGGTTCTTGATGCTAAGTAATACTTCATATTCGTGATTAGAATTCCCTATTAAACGTTTGAACGTTTTCTTACTAAAGCCAATATAATTACAGAGATGTGAAAATTATTAGACTCAAGGCCTGATTTGAAATATTTCATTGATACTCTTCATGATTTAATGCACTATTTATATAAGGTGCTTTCAAAAAGTAACGAGCCGGAGGCATAATTACAGAAACCAGTACCTGTATGTTAGAAGTATTGGCTCTGGCTGTTGAGGCACTTCTCCCACTGTGACACGAGGTGGTGAATGGCTGTCTCATAAAATTCCCTGGGCTGCGATGTGAACCAGTTCCGCTCGTACAGCTGGACGTCGACGTCCGAGGTGAATCGTTGGCCCCGCAGAGCCCCTTTCAGGGGACCAAACATGGCGTAATCACAGGGAGGGAGGTCTTGACTGTATGGAGGGTGGCCGAGAACCTCCCATTTGAATTTCTGCAGGAGTCCCGCGACTATGTTGGCCGTATGAGGTCGTGCATTGTCGTGGAGCGTTCACTGTTACTCTGCGGTCCTGGGTAATGAGTGCATCCACCAGCTGGACGTTGTCATCGGTAATGCAGGGGGGTGCCCCAGACCGAGCATCATCGGCTAACGACACCCGTCCTTCCCTGAAGCGCTTGTGCCACGCCTTGACCCTTGCAAGGGACATGCAGTGTTCGCCGTACACTTGTGACATTCAGCGATGAATGTCCGTTCCCCTACTCCTTCAGCTGTCAGAAACCGAACAACACCTCTTTGCTCTTCGGTTGACGCCTCCATGTCACTGTTTGCAATGCGACTGGCAGCGTTGGACGATTGATGCATTCTGCTGCCCGCTTTGTATCGTCACGTGACGTGCGCGCGTGCCCTCTAGCGACGGGCTGTGACCTTCCACGCTCTGGTCGGAACCACACCTCGTTACACACGCCACGATTAGCCGATGTAGGCCTAGTCACCGGTTTGCGCATTCCAGCCTCCGTCTCGTTAATTATTCAACGCACCTTATATGTGCAAGTCACTGAAACAATTTCAAATATTTAACCATTATTCTCAATTACATTTTGTTTTAAGAAATTCACAGTAAAATGATTTTATAGGATTTCCACCAAAAGAGGGGCCTCGTTAATGCAAAATGCCTCACGTTTTGATTTGAATACTTTATTCTACCGTTTGTATGAATTTAGAACTGAGGAATTCAAAGTATTTTATACTGATGATCCGCTCTTGAACTATGCAAAGATTCGAGAACTATGGATTGAAATCACCTGATTTAGAGGGCACATTGCAAAGTCAATGAAACAAGAGAAAACAGACTCAGCTCAGGTATCCCTCGGAATACCCAATTCTGAATATTTATAAATACAATTCCTTATGGGAAATGTTATATGTCAACAGGGGAGAAAACTTAACTACGTAGAGTGATTTTATGTCAATCGTTGTTGAATTAAATGATGTTTAACAAACGTTCTGTCTGATTTCAATTCTCTAAAATGCATAGACATTAACAATTATGAAGATGGTTATCCGAGTTGACTGATATTGATCTCAAATTATAATAGCTGCATTGTCAAACACTAGAAAGTAGTTTAATAATTAAATTAACACGTACATGTTTCGTTATAGAGAGAGTTTGTTTTATATGCGACGGGGACCCTCGCTTGCCCACTCGCCCGCGATGCGGGTCTATCTCCCGCCAGGCATTTTGCCGTTATGCGGCGCCATCGCGGCACTGAGTCATTGAGTATAGGAATGTGTACTTACCTAGTTCACAGCTGGTGCTGAAAATGTTCGCCATTCACTGCTACACATCGCTGGCACCTCTTTATGAAATTGTCATTTACTATCTGAAGATCCTTAGCACCGATTGACTGTATTTCAGCTGTAATACAGTCTTTAAGCTAATTATAGTGTGAAGGTTTCTCGCATACACTTTATTTTTAAGCGTGCCCCACATATAAAAGTCACATGGCGATACGTCTGGGCTTCGCGGGAGGCACACATTCCAACGACCCAATTATGTCATGGATGCTTCGGCAGTGCGAGCAGTGGCAGGATCTTGTTGAAAATAAGTTGACAATCGCTCTCCGTAAGTCAGTTCACCAAAAAATTGGTCAAGGATCACATTGAAGTACAAATTTAAGTACAAATTCCTATACTCAATGACTCAGTGCTGCACGAGCGCCGAATAACGGCAAAGTGCCTGGCGGGAGACCAACGCGCAACGTGGGTGAGCGGGCAAGCGAGGGTCCCCATCGCATATAAAACAAACTCTCTGTATTAATGAAAACTTAGTCAGCGTGAAAAATTTTAGAAACTATCTTAATAAAAAACAAAAAGAAAATGGATATCCTTACAAAAAGTCATTAATTTAAATAAACGAAAGGTAACAAAAAAGAATTAATGAATAATTATATGATGTGCGAAATACTTGGATATTGATATTCCAACCGTAAATGAAACGATAACATTGCACGTCATCCCCCTGAGATATCAGTCACTTCAATGAATTTTGCACATGGGAAAGTTTGCTTCAGGACATAGACCTGCTGAATCATCTGTCATTTATACATATGTATTAATCAGAAGGTTTTTGTTAAGATAGATTCCAAGATTCTTTTCACGCTGACGAAGTTATCATTGACACAGAGAAACATGTACGTGTTAGTTAAATTATTAAACTACTTTCTATATTGGACAAGGCGGCTTTTATAATTTGAGATTTAAGTTCTCTATATTTTTATTCTAATAATTTGCACACCTAAAGTACTAAAGAACATTGATGTTCTCCTCCACTGATCCCTCTATTTCTGTCAATCTTGCGATGCTGTGGTGCTTAGCATTGTTGGCTGATACCTTGGAGGTCCGTTTTCGATTCCTGGCACTGCAATGAAATTTAATTCAGTTTTGAAGTATTAGAACAGTCTCGTTGGCATGCAGATCATCCAAGTCTTATCCTACCCACGTGACTGTATCTGTCAGTCCACCTACAGGTGTAGTGGCTATCATTCTTGGGTGTCGCCACGAAGGTTCAGGTTCAATCCCCGGCTGTGCCAAGAAATCAATTATGGTCTGAGGGCTAGAACGAGGTACACTAGCCTCGTGAGGCAAACTGGGTGGATTCTATTCCCATCTCAGCCCTCCTGGAAGTGGCTTTCCGTGGTATCTCACTTACCATACTAGTAATTGTTGGGATGATTTCTAACATAAGGACACGGCCGCCTCCTTCCCATTCCTCACCTGAATTACTAATAAACACACCACTACAGACACCAAAATTTATCAGACAAATTGTATGTACTCGAATATATATATATATACTAGCAGAAGTACACGGTCTTCGAACGGTCTTCGGTATTAATAACCAGACGTTATCAATTGAGCTACTGTTGCAATGGTTAGGGGCTTGTCATTCTTTCATAAGTTTATCAGAACGAAGTTAGTTTTCTGGGTATATCGCAGACACTGTTAATTTAAGGGCCATAAAATGTGGTTTTCGGAGACCCTTTATAGACTCCCTAGTTTTGTGTCACACATTGAGAAGCGCAACATATTCTTTGGTCGTCCATCTAGGATAATTTTTATTTTTCGCCTATTTTTGCATGTATTTTGAAAAGTTGTTCCTTATAACTACCCTTCTATGAGAAGTACGTTGAAGAGTTTTATAAATGATTGGTGTATTGGCTCATTGTTAAAATGCCTAATTTTACGATGCTCCAAGCTCCCGAACATGAATTATAGGTGTACATAAACATAAAGATATATCAACCACACAGTATCAAACAAAATCATCTTTACGATGAACCCGTTTGTCGACAAAAATATGATTAGTTAAAATGTGCTCTCAAACTAAATTCACCTAACGTGTACTTCCTGACGAGAAAATAATAATGAAAACCTCGCAGACGAAACACAATATATGTCAAATTAAAACTGACCCTCAACGTTGTGGAAAGTCCCCATCCCCAGGAAGAACCCTTTAATAAATTATAAAGGCTTGGGGTGCATGAAAATTCGGGATTTGTAGCCTCCAATGGCCCAAATTCCCAAAAAGCTGCAAAGACACTATTCCAATCCAGGAATTTTTGAAAATAATGTTGATGTTTGGAGATATAATAGACCTTCTGTACAACATATCGCATATCGCACGTGTAAGTCACGTGTAAAAATTGTAGGGTACCCCTTGACCCCCTTAATCGCATTGTTGAATTTTACAGTCTATGTTTGATTCCACGATAACCTTATAGCCATTTGCAAACTTTCACAGAAATTTAATAAATTGAGTGTTATTGCTTCTTACAGAAATAGATGGAAAGTTTGATGTCACCTCTTGTGATATGCCTACAGTTGTCATGGTTACCGGCTTGCAATACTTCATTAGTTCCTTCTTGTTCTTCTTCTTTCGTATGGGCCAGCTAAGGACCACGACATTCAACTTTTCAGCCTGGCGAGGGACTTGATGTTTGTCCATTATTCGCGCTTCTTTGGCTATGTTTCTCCTTTCCCTCTTTTGTCCAGATGATGCCGGTTTTCTTACAGGGTGGTCTGTCCTGAAAACTTTCTGTTTAAGTATCTTTCTGAGATGTGATCGCCTTCTATTATCACTTTTCATTATCTTCAGTTCTTGGATAGCCTTGTTAACTAATGTTAGCGACGGTGTCACGCTCTTTCTATTCCCCCAGTAGTTAAGAAGCCGGTTGGTTAGTCTTGTTGGGTTCATCCATGAGGCATGTCCTTAGAAAGCCAGACGTCTCTTTCTGGCCACATCTGTGATTTTCTCAATATATCTACATAGCTCCTGATTTGGTCTTCTGTACTCGTCATCTATTTACTAGTTTATTAAATGAAATTAGTTTTCTGGGAATATCTCAGAAACGTGGTTTCAGAGCCTTAAAACATAGTAGCCTCCGAGCCACCGAGGGGCTGAAAATGAGTTTTGTCTCGTCCTTGTATGCCATAATGTAATAATCAAAATTATAATTAAATAATATAGGGATAGGGATATAATAGACCTTTCTACACCCGCCCGTGTAAATCACGTGAAAAAATCAAAAGTACCCCTTGACCCCCTTAAGCGCATTATAAACGTATTGATGAATTTTACAGCTTAAGTTGGTTCCGTGATAACCTTATAGCCGTTTGCGAATCTTCACAGTAATGTAATAAATGGAATGGCATTGCGTCTTACTGAAATACAGTAGATGGGCTTCTGAGATGGTGTTGCCATGGTTACCAGCTTGCATTCTTTCAATAGCTTAATAAATGAAATTAGTTTTCTGGGTATATCTCAAAAACTGTTGGTTTTAGGACCTTAAAATATGGTTTACGGGGCCCGTAGGGCTCCTGATTTTTGTTTCTCACATTGAGACGCTGAAAATGAGCTTTGTCTCGTCTTTCTACGCCCATTTCAGCATGCATTTTAAGGGGATAGGCCCTCTTTTATGAGAGGTATGGAGAAGAGTTACATCAAAGATTACTTTTGTGTCTCTGATGGACATCTGTACCAAATCTTACGTTGATCCACTCAGCCGTTCTCGAGTGAAACGCGTGCAAAGTTGTACAAAGACAAGCAGACAGTCAGACAAAAATTTTGTTTTTGCGCGCAACCGTCATAAACTAGTCTGAAACGCGTTAATAACTCAAATTTCCGTGGAAAATCAGAAAAAACAGACACACTTTGATTTGTATATATATAGAGATACACATTAGGGGGAAAATCGACACTCAGGATAGCGGCTGTCAGCTCCAGGATCGAGATGTCCGAATCCCCTATATGAAATTAGCAACAACATCTTATTTTCGGCCACTGAATCCAGCACCATCCAGTAGTTTGAGTGCAGTGAGTGATGTCTTTAAACATCAATAAAGTATGTTCACAAGTGCTGGAAATTTGTGTTCAAGCCTGCTCTCTTGCCTTGCTAATTGGGCCATTATGGAAATTAAGTATAATCTCGCATCATTACTGGTCACGACTAACATAATTAAAGTAATAAAGCAATCTGTTTTCCACTGAAATAATGTACATGAGACTCATTCTTTTTTCAATTCTCGGTAGAATTGTTTGATATTTCACAGAAGTGAAATTTGAATTGTGCAAGATGAATCTATGTAGGTAAATAACGGATAATACTCGTATTAAGGAGTGAAAAGTGTTCTATCCGTGTGCACATGCCATGATAGATAAATTTGCCACTTATAGATGGCTCCATTCAGCTGATATTGCAGCTGTTTAAGTTGAATCTTTCCACAAAAATAAAAAAAGATTTTCTATTTTAATTAATACATTACAGTGAGAAATTGGAATCAAGATTTTTCCGGCTTTTAGAATATCCCAGTATCAAAGGATTCCTCTTCCATTTGAAGCAATAGCATCAATTTGGTTATCTTTCCACGTTCCTTTGTTCTTGCTTCGTATGCAGACACTTTCTTTAATGTTTTTTTAAATTCTCTGCTGCCTAATAGAAATAAAAATAAAACAAGAAGTTCCGTGACGAACTAAAGAGCCTACTTTTCTTAAAATTTAAGATTCATGCCAATGACTAATCTATATGTATCTATCTCGAATAATGACGAATCAAAGTTGGTAATATCGAAATTTCTAATTAGTTCGAAATACTGTATACTTGCCATAATGTAGCCTAATAGAGCACTACAGTTGGCAGCCCTGGTGACCGAATATATTCTTAGTTCCATCTCTGAAGGTACAGAATACAAAATTTGGTTGGTGTCCAATGGATAGCATGGACGTTACATGCAGTTAAACATTGGATCTAACAGCGCGCGTAAAATCATGTTGGCAACAATGTCATGCATGTATTGGTAAGAAATAATCTGAAATAATATGATCTATTGTTGTGCCAATTTTGAATGAAATCCATTAGTTAGTATAGAAGTTACATGCATTTTAAAATTGGACATATTAGCAGGCTTAGAATAATGTTGGCAGCACAGACGTATATTAATTACTCCAAATTAATCAAGAATGCTAGGTACTATACGTGTGCGAAATTTAGAGTTATTGGCTTGTATACTTTCTGATATATTGATATTAGGGTAACAAAAATAGAGACAGCATTTATTAACAGTTGGCAGCCTTAGTTGCTCTTAAGAATACGCATAGTCATATCTGTTATGGTACACATAGCACATACGAAATTTGGTTGAAATCCAAATGATAGTATAGAAGTTACATGTATTTAAAGTTGGACTTCTCAGCAGGCTTAGATTCATGTTGGTAGCACTGACGTATATAAGTTACCCCAAATTAATATTGAGTGTCAGGTACTATATGTGTGCATAGTTTAAAGCTGTCGGCTTGCAAACTTTCTGATATATTGGTATATGGATAAAATAAATTGAGAGCATCTATTAACAGTAGGCAGCCCTGGTGGCTCCTATAAATACGCTCTGTCATATCTGTTTATGTACATATAGCACATACGAAATTTGGTTGAATTCTAATTGTTAGTGTAGAAGTTATATGCATTTAAAAATTGGACCTATCAGCAGGCATAAAATCATTTTGGCAACACTACCATGTATGGCCTCCTGGAAATTAAACTGAAAGAGTATTATCTAAACGTGTGCCAATTTTGAAATATGTCCCATTCATACCTTCCAAGATATCCAACGTGGAGCTCAAATTTCAATTGCTATTTTCCAGCAGTTGGTAGCACAGACATCATTTTCAAATACAGCATTGAGATATTCAGGTATAGATCTTTACTCCTTCCAAATTTTGGTTCGATTGCTGCAGCCGTTTAGAAGTTGAATGGGACACACACACACACACAGCCAGACAGATAAAAGGAAAGACAGACAGGCAGGAGGACGGACAGACACACATTTGCCCGGATCGATCTCATAAGTCTACTTTTTCCTCATTTTTGCAAAATGTGAAAAGTTGGTTAAAAATGTACCGTTAGAGTGCTAAGAATCCGTAGAATAATACGGCACAAAAGAGACAGCTTTTAGAAAATTCTGAAATTTTCGGTATCAGGAGTCCGTAAGAACCACGGCAGTCTCCTTCCCATTCCAAATCATAAATTCAAAATTTGCATATACACTGCTAAAAACTAGTGCTGGTACTTTAAATTGATTCATTTCACTTATTGATTAATCGAAGCCAAAACATCATTTAATTGCCACAAATAACGATTGATTGGTCGATTAAACAATGGTTGGTCAATTATTTCATTAATTGTACTCTCCATAAATCGATGTACTTCGCTCTCACATAAGCAAAACAGGCATTTAATTCATTAAAATATACTAGCGGACCCGTGCGAGAAATCTCGCATATTCATAAACCACACTTTCCCCAATAGGTTTATAATGAGACACTTAAGGAGAATGGTTATGTTTTTATTTCAACCAAATGATTATAGAACACTACTGTATTTGCATTTGAGGATAAAGGAAAGACCTCAGAATGTCAATATACTTTAAACAGGCATCGCACCGGCCCTTGGACAACAATTATAGAGCGTATTTTCATACATCAACGTTGTTTGCAAATCGCACACTTCGTACAATTTTTAAAGTCATTTTTTAAATAAATTATAGATATTTATGAAATTATAGTGCAATAAGTCACTGCTAATGTCGATTCTCTTTCATTTGAATGCTCATTTGTCACGATCGGTCGCTTGTGAGCGCCGCAAGAGGAATCTATACTACTGAAATAATATATATGATTGTATCATATATTTTTAAATAATGCATCTTCTTTGTGAAATATAGGCTAAAACAAAGTAAAACTAAAATGTTCCTGTTCTAAATTGTAAACATTGAACAAGAATTTAAAACCTTTGCTGAAACTCTTGTTTTTTTCTTTTTTCGAAACCTTTCCCATTTGATTGACGTCTGTCCTTTCACTGTCACTGACTCTTATTTGGTTATTGTTAACATAACAAAGTAAGGACATTTTGTAGTTTATATTTAGGCAAAATGCAACTTTTATAGATTTCTATACATAATTCCGAAAATAAGCGTAATTCAACTTAAGCAAAGTCCTCTCATTTAAACTTCCTTTCTTATCTCGTGTCTACTATTCAATTAATAGATTCTTCGGTTAGCCAATGTATCTATTATTCGGTTAGTAGAATAATCGATGTAACCGTTAGTCGACTAATTGTTTACGATTTATTTCAAGATAATCGATTAATCCATCGTTAATCGATTAACCGAACATCGATTATTACCAGCTCTGCTACTAACACGTCAATTATTTATGCTTTCCATTCAAATCCAATACACACACCTAAGTACATGGGACTAATTGACCTCATGTCACAACAATCCCCTTAGTGAATTAATAACACAATCAAGTACATGAAGTTAATGACGACGCCGGTGCATGCCGCATGACTAAACAACAAAAATAACAACGTACTTATTGCTTTTGGGTTATATGAATAGATCATTTAAGTTACAAACTCTTTAATTATACTCATCTGTGCAGTTGGCAAATGTTATTCTCAATTTATTTTTCCATGAGACTTAGCCCGAGGAAGGTACTGTATATACTACCGTGGCGCAGTGAAAACACTGCCAGACCCTTCAATGGCACATTTCTTTCGCCCCATTTTCAACTCGTAAGTAACTAAATAACAGACGCTGGAAGATGGTATATTGGCTTTCACGGCCGGTGAATTAGACGCTGGAAGACTTCCAAAAGTAAATCTTTCAGCATTCACAGCTTGAGGAATTATTTTTTCATTTGTGAATGTGCCTGCTTCATTAATACAATGTCGCGCTTATCTTCGCTTGAGGAACTTGAGATGCTCCTAATAGAACCACTCTCTACGTAGTCAAACCCCGATGTTCACATGTAAGGAAACAACGACGTCATGCGTGTTCATTTATTTCAGCTTTGTATTGCAACAGGAATATTATTTTAACTCGAATTTGGTATTGGTTTGGAACTCGAAAATGTGCTGGCGACTTACGAGGGAGCAATACAAAATTGAACAAAGAGTTTAGAAGAAAAGAAACTATATATTCAGGAAAGTATTTTCCAATTAAAACAGGTTTGATAGGCATCTAAGTTATTTCTGGTCCTTTTTAATGTGAGAGTCTGGAGATATAAATCAATAGGCTGGCCATTTTGGCGAAAAACTCTGTCTTAAATTCAAATGATAAAGCACCTCCTTTGTTGTCAATATCTTATTCTGTTCAATTCATACTGTTTATAAAATTAAATATTATTTATTTGATTGTCTGCACACAGTCGATATGGACCTGCAGTATGTTGGTTACATTGAGTCCCATTCACTATCTGTCGGTGCCATTGTCTTGTCTTCATACGTTCAAAGGTCCTTGTTCCTAACATTGTTGTAGCCAGAGTTTCCTCCCTCAAAAGAGAAGGCAAGTACCACTGTCGCAGTCTGTGTGCGCTGACACTAGCGACGTCTATTCAGAGCACAGGCCACCAACTTGAACCCCTTGACTCTGAATTCCCCTTATAAAGAAATATCGAAAAATAGGTTCCTCCAAATCTGTTTAAACTACCTCCACGAATATGTATTTATTTTCACCCCTAGATAGAGGCTGTTTATGCAGTCTATACCTACATCCAAATCCATTATCCACCCTCTCCCCCACAAATTATTCTATGAGAACGCCAATGAAGGGAACGTTTTCTTTACGTGTGTAAAATGCAAAACAATGTAATAGCCTATGTGATATTAGAACCAATAGGAGAATACAGAATATTATGTTAAATTGATGTAGAATGGACCTATGGTGTGTAAGAATAACTCATCACAAGGATGTTAATTCGTCTGGAAGACCATTAGCCTATTTCACTTAATGAATTCCTACTCATACACTTCTGACCCAAATGTTTCCGTGATTAATTCAAAAGTAACTTGACCTCAGATGCTTCTGTTTATGTTTAATCCATTGTGCTAGGACATTTACTTTCTGAATTACCCATGTATCAATGAAAATTTGTTATTAAATCGGTCAGTAAGAAGTATTTTTTTAGAAAGTACGCAAAACATTGTAAAATGATACGGAATTTTCTGGGAATGTTATTTATTATGCCCAAATGTATTGACGTGTCATATTATTCTACAAAAATAGGTTTAAGATAAACAAGTTGGCTTAGTGTCTAGAAATTAATCCGTAGAAATAATAGTTTGATTAGTTCAACAAATTTTCATTAATACATTAGTGATTCAATAAGTAAATGTTAGAGCACAATATTTTTTACATAAACAGATGCATGTGAGGTCAAGTTATTTTTAAAATAATTATGGAATTATTTGAGCCAAAAGTGTATGACTAGGATTTTTAAATGCGAAATACGCTAATGGACTTAAACTTTTGTTAGGGACTGTATATAGCAGTTAAAATGTTAACTTATTTCTCGCACTCATATAGTAGGCTTCATGTTGTATTACAATTTTAAATATTCTCACTGTGGAATTCACATTACTGGACAAGAACTCATACCCTCTCACACGTACCGCATCAAGTGATCGAGGCTGGTGCCCATTCTTGCACTCTTGTGTTGCAGGGTCAGGTTTATCGGTACCGTACTCATCGTGCGGACACTTTTCGATAAACCAACACATCATGGAGCATGTGATGGATTCGGGCATGACCAATACGCAGTGTGACGCCACGTCTGCCACCGTTATGCTCCTGTCCGCTAATACCATGCCCTGTTCTCGAGCAATGTTGCTTTATTCGTGAATGTGGAGGGACGCCCACTTCGATCTTCATCCTCTACACTCTGCTGTCCTTCGCTGAACATGCAACACCAGTGACGAATCATTGGGCGAGACATGACCGCTTCACCATACCCGGTCTGTAGGCGTTCATGGATGACTGGCACACCAGTCCCACGTGCTCATTCATACCGGAAAACAGCACCACTTCCATTGGTGACCAGCTTGTCAGCACACGTCTGTCTGCCATCGTGAGTTGAACTCGAATGATATTGGGCACGCCAGTCTGCTGCTCCTCCCTCTTCGTCAGCGCTCTGCGCATGCGTCATTCCCCTTCCGCCGAAGCTCCTTCTGTCGTAGAACCAGCCACGGGCGTGGATTCTTATGGCGACTGTTTGTGTCACCTAGTGTACCATCTGCTCGTGCAATAAAATGACGAAACTTACTTTCGGAACTCCCCTCGTACCAAACACAAGAACAAGAACACCAACCACTTTTATGTGCCTTTCTGTCAATTTTTGAGCGTTGATACTTCGAAGATTCTTTAAATAATAGAATTTTAAAAGAAGCCCGAGAAATATGGTAATTCTTACCTTTCTCCTTTTCTCTACGTTCAAGTGCTTCGGGCGACAAACTTACAAAAGTTTCTTATTATGAGTTCACACTGTGAATGTTGAGACAGAATAATCTTATTGCTACACGGAAGATGAAATGACTTGTTTATGCACGCAAAAGTCAATGGAGCCTTCAGGCCGTCAATTTAATCGTCATACCAACACAAGAGAAAATTAAAACAACGCTGAGCTCTAAGCTATAAGGAGACAGAAGTAGGGTGTAAGGAGTGTCTGTATCATGTAACCCAATTGTCAAGTAGGAGAAAAGGTGTAGTACTATAGCACTGTTGTTTCAAGCACCAGTCTACTACTATGCACTCGAAAGCGAAGCCTCAGAACGCATTCGGGCGTATTAGACGGTTAGCGCTGAGGAACTTACGCGAACGGCCGTCGGGATGTTACCTCTGCGTATTCTGACGTAATCTTCCTGCAGGCAGTGTAACCCCTGTAAAAATAACTTATTTGACATCCCATTAATGCCTTTCCGACTCTTTGCGTAGTGGCTAGCGTTCTCGACTGTCAACGCGGAGGCCCAGGTTCAATTCCCGTCTTTGGCGGGTCTGAGGGCTGGAACGGGATACACACAACCTCGTAAGGTAAAACTGAGAAGACGCGTGTTAGGTTCTTACCTCAGCCATCAAAGGAGTGACTTTCCGTGGTTTCACACTTTTACTCCAAGCAAATGCCAGGATGGTACCTAACGTAAGGCCACGGCCACTTCGTACCCTAATTCTACCTAGATTACAAATACACACACTAGTACAGACATCACAGTGACTCAGGTTATCAGGGAACTTCTACACACACTCAAGTACACGAGGCTACATGACCACGATGTCGCAAAGCCCCTCAAATAATCAACAGCAACAAACATTAATGCTTAAGAGCCACTTATAAGTCGTCCTGCTGCGTAGACATGTTCGTTAAATTATAGACCATGACTGCGCGGGCAGTTGCAGCAAGTCCGGAGATCATAGGTTCAAGTCCCGGCATTGGCAGTGGCAAACCTGAGTGTGGTTTATCTCTGTGTCTTGCCTCACTCCCTCCAGGCAAACATCGGGATATACCATATTTCAAGAACCATCCCTGTTCCTAAAAGAGCAACACATATTACTACAGTCATTATTGTACATGCAGGTTATCAGACAAATTCAACACACACCTAAATACACGGGGCTCATGATTAAGATGTCTGAAAATTAATTATCAACAACAATACTTATAAGTGGAAAGTACGGCACAAGTTGTCAAACTGGAATAGTTTTCTAGCCAGATTCAATTCGTAAATTTTAAATACATACACACATTTGAGACTGTTTTGCCTTTCAGCGTCCAGTCTAGTCTGCAAACCTCTGTTTGTAAAAGAAATCAGCTCCATGATTAGAAGAAAGCATTAACGCCTTCTCTGCTTCTACATCTCTCACCTTGAAGTCGTTTAACACTGAATCTAACCATCGCCTTCTATGTCTACCTCTTCTTCTCACCCTCTGCTGCCGAAATTATTATTAATATAATAATAATAATAATAATAATAATAATAATAATAATAATAATAATAACAATAATAATAATAATAATAATAATAATGACCCCTGGCACTACATAACATGAAGGGCCTAGGCCTACCAAGTATCCGCTGCCCAGTCATTTGGCCTGCAGGTATTGGGGTGACACGTGATCAGAGCATTGGGTCCCCTCGGCCGTTAATCTTGATTTTCGTGATCGGGGCACTGCCTCACTGTCAGGCAGCTACTCAATTGTCTTCACGAGGCTAATTGCACCCTGTTCCACCCTTCACGTCAGTTTCTAAAATCCCTGACGGAGCCGGGAAGCGCACCCGGGGCCTCCGGGTTAGAGGCAGGCGCACTACCCCAAAAGCCAAACTCATTAATCTCTTAGGTAATCTCTTCTCCAAGGGGCAGATTACCTCGCTGTTACGCCTCTTAAAACCTCAATAACTAATAAACTGTTTAACAAACTAACTAATCTCTCCTCTCCCATTCTCATCGCATGACCCTACCCCACCCTATTTCATTGCAATTAGCGTGTTCATTTCTAACTTAGCCTTTATCTCCTCATTACGAGTGACTTCCTCCCATCTACTTGTCATAGCAATCATTCATACTACCCTCATATCAGTTACCTCTAGCTTATGTATCAGATATCCTTAATCCACCCAGATATAACTTCCTTACAGCAAGGTCGGTTTGAGTTCGTACATACACTTAGGACGTAATTTAAAGTTAAGGACATCACAAACACCCATGGCCTAGGCCAGACTTGAACCGGCAACCGACACATCTCTCAGTTTTAGATCCTCGCACGCTAGATCTGAGCGACGCCTGCCGTCATCTCCTTCCATTCATAGATTTATTTTTATACCTTCCGACACACTGAATATCACTGCAAACCAATGATGAGGTCATTCCTCTCTGCAGGACAACATTATATATATTTCTCTTGTGAGTGGTCCAAAGGTTTGTCTCATTTAACATTTGTGTTTATATCATCGCTTTCCATTTTTCAAGGGCAAGTGAACCTTTATTCGGTTACCTACCTCAAAGATGATGCAAATGTACCGTAGTGAAATAGTGTGTCTATTTTTTCCTTGGCGTCTATCTTGCAAATCTCAAAGGACTTTCCGCAGAACAACGATTAGCTACAAGCCATTCCAATTATCCGCATCCAGCATGGCAGAAAATAACTAAATTCGTTACACATTCATTCAGGCATAACCTGGCTTGTTATTGTGAATAAAATATACGCCCGCTAACTAAGAATAGTCTAAGTAGCCGAGAACACCAACGCGCTAGATCGTGCCTCGCTGGCATCGGGAGAGCGTAGGTTCGAATCCCACCTCTGTCGTCCTGAAAATGGTTTACGTGGTTTCCCATTTTCATTGACAGGATGCCTGAGGTGGAAATCGAACCCACTTCTTCTAAGTGCTACGACACGAGTGTGAGTGTATTCTGTTGCAATTCTCGGACAAGAATTATACTTTTAAGGAAATAGGAATCAAGGAATGGATCTTTGGGACCGGAGTGGAATTACGTATGCTGATATTACAATATTTTAGAACTTAAAGGTTGATTCTGGTTCCATATTGATAAACTAATTAGTATAAATAGGTTGAAAGTTCCGCCTGATCAATACTTTTAGTAACTAAGATCACTGTGTGGTTATTAATGGGGCATGTATATAGGCCTAATTAATAGTTTTGACCCCTTCATCAGCCGATTTAAGAAGTTTGGTTATTAATCGTTGCTCTAACAAGACGGATTAGGGGCCAATGTCTGCCATTGCAACTGTTGAAGTTAAGCTTTATATTTGGCAAGATATGATTTCAGCGCAGTGACTTCATTGGTTTTATTTTCTTTATATTGCTGGTGAAGTTTTGAGGAATTAAGTGTTCCTACTGCTGATTCCAACAAAGGTGTTCTCAACTGTTGCTGTCGTACCGAACCGGTACCATACATTTGTGTCTTCAATAACATCTAAAGTACCACCGTGAGGCGTCCATTGAAAGTGTTTACAGGCCTAGTTCATAAGACTCTTGACATAACTCATATTAGGCGTAAAATGTTTCAATCTCTCTTTATGGTGCACCATACAAGATTCAATTTTAAGGGAATTTTAATTGCTACGCAAAATAATATTATTGTATCGTTCTCTGACATATCGGCTGATGAAGGGGCCAAAACTATTAATTAGGCCTCCAAACATGTCCCATTAATGACCACACAGTGATCTCAATTAATAAAAGTATTGATCAGGCGGAACTTTTAACCTGTTTATACTAATGAGACTACAAAAGGCGAGAAATGTTAACAGTTTTGGAGGTGATTGTTGTCCACCAATCCTTATCATAGCTACTGTCCTGGAAGAATAACAACTAGATAATCATCAAGCAATATGAATGTTTTGAACCCTAGAATCGAACTGTTCGTCTCCACGACAAATACGGGATACACTTGTGCTTCCCCCACTCCTCCTTTCTGTCCAATCACCACCAGTGTTTGGCAGCCCTAAAATACAAAGTTAAAATAAAAATCAATATAAAAACATTATTATCAAAACTCAGCATTTTTTCTAGGTTTATGCCCTGTCTTTTGTGGGGTTTCGCCCAGGAACACCAAGCTGGCTCATCAGCGGGCTCTTGATGTTCCGCGCCCGGACCCCACAGGAGTAGCGAACTATGCACTACCTCCATTCTTATGAAGCACACATGCACCTCTAACTGCGAGAGTTAAAAGCTCAAGCAGCCTTTCACCTCTCAATAAAAGCTTCCAAAAATATGGTGTTTCTGGACGATACACCATACAAGATCCGTCATAAACCTAGAAAAATTGCTGAGTTTTGATTTACGGGCCGTGAAAGCCAATATGCCATCAATATTATCAATATTAAGAGCTCAAAAATTAAAAATAAAACGATAAAATACTTAATATCTAAAAAAACTAAAAATCTATAATAGTCAAATTACCAACAAAAAAAACTCTCAACCCAAAAAGAAACAATCACAATTAGTCAAAATTTGTGAAAACCAGCTCAAAAATTTCAAATAAATAAATAAATAATTCGTCAACATCAAAATAAAAGTTAACAAAAATCAAAAAAAAAAATATTCAAAAACAGTCTCCATTCTGCTAGCTTAGAGACTGAAATAACAGTCGACGTAAGTGGTATTTATTAGTCTATCAGTTTCTAGAATCGTAGTCGTCGCGAAGCGCTACCGATAACAACGTTGCAATTAGCGGTACCGTTCTAGGGTTAAAATCGCTATCCTCCCGGCTTGGCTTCATCCACGTACTTTGCAAGGGATCATTCCTCTACCGTCTCAAGGATGGCGTCTGGGAGCTGCCCACACTTTGTAGGCAGATACAACTGGGGATGCTGACAGGCCGATGACTACTAACTTGGGTTTAATTAAAGAAGGGGCAGGGAAGGAGTTTTGGATGGAAATCAGCTGTGGACCTGTTGAAAAGAACCGACCCAGTATTTGCCTGGTGGCGAAAATGGGAAATCACGTAAACTTCTTTCAGGACGACCAAAGTGGGATTGTAACCAACGCTCTCCCGATACCAGCGATGCGCCTTCGGCGCCTTTAGTCACCATGACTAGTACGAGTATATTTACCAGACAAAATTCCTTTCGTGGTTAAGAATCATAGACGCGTTTTACTGTAATTTTCTCACCACAAGTCTCTTACTGTAGTTTTTTCTCACCACAAGCGAGTGAAGAGTGTAGATGTATTACGTTCCGCTTGATCAAACAGAATTGCTGTGATTAACGCTTTGGCCAATATTTATTAAATAAAAGTTCTGGTTGAACGAATTCTGTTTTTTTTTATCCATTGTTCGAACCACGGGAGTTAATTTGTGTTGTTTATGTGCCCTAAGAATGGTAAGACAACACACAAAACGGCAGACAGCTCGGACAGTCTTCATCATAAGTAGGCTATTTTCTGATGGTACTTTTGACGGAAAACGTCTTACGTCACTACACCAGTGTGGGAGGAAAATATGCAAAAACCGATAGATTATTATTTCTCTGCGTCCCATGCACTCTGTTCAGTACATAAAACTGGCAAAATCTCGACAGATATTTATGAATATTTATGTTCGAACATGAAATAGTTATACTAATTATCGTCGAACATAAACAGTCGTATGCAACTCGCCTATAATGGTAATTAAGGCACTCGTACGGAAATTATAAAACTCGCATACGCTCATTTTATAAACATACTCGTGTCTTAATTATGGCCATTATAGGCTCGTTGCATAATGTACTATTCGTGTATATCATATAGACGTTAAAACTATATATAATACAAAGCTCAACAAGCAATACACGATATAAAAGAACAGTAATGAAATAATGACAAGTGATATTAAGGGCAGTCAGCCAGGTGGGGGATCGGGGAGAGGGGCAAAATATCCTATTTTAAATTTTTTGCTTAAAAAATTGGAGATGTTCTCTGAACAAAGTGGTGTAATCTATATCGGTCTATTGTAATTTAAAGACAATAAAAGCTAATTTAAATGCATAGCCCACTTGTTTGACTTTATTGTAAAAAAAATGCACGCTTTTACTTTAAAAAATTTACGTACGGTAGTGATATGATGGAGCTTCCTTAATGACGTTTAAACTGAATGCAATACCAACGAGTATTTAATAAATGTATTACACCATATACTGTAGCGGCTTCGGTGGCGTAGCTGGTAGCATGCTGAACTGCTGTGCCCAAGATAGCAGGATCAAACCCGGCCGAAGTCATCGGATTTGTTAAGAGCGTTAAAAATCCTTCAGTATTCCATCCTTCGGAGAGGAAGTAAGCCGGCGGTCCCATGTCATAGATTTATGGCATGTAAAAGATCCTTCCACAGACTTAACTTGTGTGAAGCTAAATTGTTAGGTTAGATTTCGTCGGAACGCTCTATCAAAGTTCCAACGTTCACCACTAGGTATCATTGATATCTGGTGGCGAAAGTTGGAACTACTTCAAATTGAACGGGACTTGTAGCTCATCCTAAGGGTGTCCGCCGGAAGCAGCTACAGACTCAGGCGAGCCAAACATATCCTCGGACACTCCCGGCACTAAAAACCATACGATAAATAAACCATAGCGATTAAAAGTTAATCATTATACAATAATTAATAGAGGAAGGGGTAGGAATATGAGATACCCTTTTTGTTTTTGGACCTGGGAAGTGTCACAATAGTCATACATAAGAAATTGAAAGGAAAAAGGATGATTGTAGTTTTACGTGACCGTTAATCGCGAGATTATAAGCCACGGGACCTCCTTTTTACGTGGAATCCGAACCACAGGACATGGCATTTCACTTTGAAATTCTCACATGGATCGAACCCGGTCTGCCGTGGTGAGAGGCCGACAGCTTGACAGCTGCGCCAGCCACCACGGCCCTAGAAATTGAAAGGAAATTGGTTAGTAAATTGTATGTGGAACGTGGAGCATGAACATGAATTTTCTCAAGCTAATAGTATTTACAATACTTAAGTTTTTCTGGAAAACCTCAGTTTGAAAGAATGTTTGAATTGGGTAGTAATATGAGACACTTCTAATTTGTATTAAATAAAACCATTAAATTCATACCAAAGTCTTTGGGAAGAATTTATCCACATAAAATTCCTGTACATGAGTCCCACTGCCAGCATACCTAGGATTCATTTAGTTTTACAATAATCACAAACATATAATACTCCACTCTCCGGAGCTGTACAATCACTGTGGGCCCAGGTTTAGCATAAGAAGCACTGAATCCACAATTCACCTTTAGAATGATTTGAATAATTTGAGTAAAAAAATAAGCAGGTCACATCTTCTGATTCTGGTTTCAGCAGTAGTATCATCATTCACCTAGGAATAAAGAAACTATAATATTGAAAAATGTAATCCTTGAAAAATGTAACACTCAAATACATGTCTACACTAAAACATTACAAATAGCGTACCGGGTATAGGAACGCTTTGGGGAGAGAAAACAGCAAAATAATACAAATAATATATGTATTACTTTTTAACACATTCGCGCAAGAGTAGACCGTGGCACGTTATATTTCTTCGATGCTTTCAGGTTGCCACATTTCTTTAACTTTACTGCTTCAATAGCTTTTAAAATATCCTCTTCGTTGTAGTTCTTTTTTAGTCCTTGACTTTCATTTTATAACTTCTTTCTTGGCATCTGAAACAGAGATTAGCATTTGATTAAAGCATTAAAAACCATGCTGATTAAAGGTAGTAGCAATATGAGACAGTCTCATATTGCTACCAAAAAGTGCCTCATATTATAACCAAGCCGCCACTTTAAAGTTTGTCATTATCTCACGCACAACACCTCACTATTCCATAAATCCTCACCGATATTCTAAGAGTGCAATTAATTAATGAAGATCAACTTACTTTAATTGTTTCTTGGAAAATTAGAATGTATAGTATCAGCAATGGTCTTTTAAAAGAATGGAAACTATTGTAATTACAAGTAAAGTTAGAAATAATGTTATTTTTTGTGAATAATTTATAAAAAAATAGGTAAAAACAGATCTAATACAAATGTGGGCTTTAATTTTATGACAATACAAAATTAATTTTGTGGAAATGAATATCTAAAGAGATGGTATTTGTGTAGACTAAAAATATTTCTTTAAAAAATATCTTGAGTTGGTCAACAGACGGTCTATGTTATGAAAAAAGGCTCTTTGCATGCTCTAATTGAAATTTTGAAGTGATATGGAAATGTTACAAAAACCTGTTGTGTCGTAATGTAATCTATCGTGATGAAGTTGGATTTTGTCATATGTTACTGTACGTGTTGGTTATCATTTAAATTCTCATACAAACAACAATTGCTGAATAAGGCCATAATATAGTCGAAACTGGTATTAACTAATGTACATTAACTTAATTTCATTGACTAAGGTGTAATAAATATATTAAATAGCCTACATATTGGTATTTCATTTAGATTAAAAATTATATTTAAAAAATATTTAGTGTAGAAACTTAAGATTTTATGTTATGTAGAGGAAAATCCATTGCATGTCTTGGTATTAAACTAATGGCTCTATCAGAAGCATAATGGCAGTGTACACCTGTTAGTTGTGATAGAAAATATCATATTATTTCCATCCATTTCTGAAGAATATGACTACTGCACCGGATATACAGAATGTGCTTAAATACGTAAATATGTGTTTTTATTTACTGCTAATTTGACAATGGTAGCCATGTTCGACAGTGAATGAAGTCCCTTCAACTGTCACCAAGACCCAAATACCGAGGCACACGCTTTGTTGTTGCCAGCATAAGATATTCCAAATACACTACTCTAATTAAAGTTTATTGGAGCGTGACTACCACACTTTGCGTGACAAAAACCAGAGGTGTGTACCGAGGCTAACGCTACCTAACCATTATTGGTCTAGACAAAAGCCATTGGCCAGGATTCAACAAATTTAACAGTAGTACCGTAAGCGCGGGATTGGCAATAATGTATTTGACGGTAATTCACGCACATAAGGGGGAACACAGCCAGAATTTTACTATTTAAGTCGTGATCTAAATGAGGGTTAATAATAACCCCTGGCACTTCAGCCCGTGAAGGGCCTAGGCCTACCAAGCGACCGCTGCCTAGCCATTTGGCCAGCAGATATTGGGGCGACGCGTGATCAGCACATAGGGTCCCCTCTGCCTTTGTTCTTCGTTTTCGTGATCGGGGTGCTGCCTCACTGTTAGACAGGTTCGCAATTGTCCTCTCGAGGCTGAATGCACCCCGTTCCAGCCCTAAGGCCAATTTCTAAAATCCCTGACGGAGCCGGGAATTGAACCCGGAACCTCCGGGTAAGAGGAAGGCGCGCTATCCCAACACCACGGGGCTGGCACCTAAATATGGGGTGGTGGATGGTTTATGGACAGCGGAGGAGAAACATTTATTACTACACCATTTCCTGATTTATTATTCATCATTATAGAAATATGTTGGCTATTTCAGTACTTTAGAAAGTTTTATCCATTGAGTGACGTTTCATTCAGTGTTAGTGAATTAATAACTCAGTGTGTTGTCATTTCAACAATTGGAGCAAAGTGGGCTGTAATTACAGAATGAATTAACACCCAGGACAGATAAACTTGTTTCGTAAGAATTTGATAGTTATTGCAAAGTAATGCAGCGTAGCCTGCAATTAGACACGTGCAGAATGGAATAGTAATTATTGGTATTATTGATGCAGAACTAGTGGGTTACTGGGTATCGTGTAGCGTGGCTGTCGGACGAGCAACAGGCGGCCGTGACGGGATAATAATACACCAGCTGTTTGACTCAGAGAGGAGGGGACTCTCTACGTGCTTGCTGTACATTCAAGTATCTCTTCTGTTTGGGACCAATCGGCTGGTAAAAGGAATGCTCTATTTGGTCATCAATCTGCAGTCACATCGATTACGGTGTGAATCTCTTAATCAGGAAGCTTCGGTGGCGTAGTTGGTAGCATGCAGAGCTTCTATGCCCAAGGTCGTGGGTTGAAACTCAGTCGAAGTCGTGGGACTAATTGCATGAAAAAGAACCTTCCACTAACTACAACTTATGTGAAGCCAAAATTTGAAGGTTAGGTTAGATTAATGCTTTAAGTTCCAGCGTTCGTCACCGGGCGCTGGTTGCGATAGCATCTAGTAGTAGCAAAGTTCACAGCTTGGTGTCGTGGATGGTATCATTTGGTCGCGAAAGTAGGAACTATTTGAAATTATCGTCTGCAGTCCTTACATGAATTATAAACAGATAACACACACTTATACAGTCATCACAATTAACACCGGTTATCAGACATATTCTACACACACCCAAAGAACACGGGGTTACATGACCGCGTTGTCGCAGCCCCCTAAACTAAGGAGCCAACCAACAATCTCTTAATCGACGAACAAAAAGCTTTTAACCTTTAGAGTGCTATTAACGAAATGATTCATCGCTACGTGCGGGCCTTCTTAGTTCCACATTCCTACTGTTCAAGTCGATGTCATTTGAAGGTAGACTTAGAGTATGCGCTGTTTTCTGATAAACGATAAGAGCATGTACTTAACGTTTTTAATCCCTATTGTGATGCGAATTACGCTATTAGTTTGTTGAAAGAGATGGTAATGTTTGACTTCTGTGCGCTGCAGTGGCTGACAACAGACCAAGTAGTGTAGTACAGTGTGTCCGAAAAGTCTCTCCGCAGCGCGAGTCTCGCCTTGCGGAACGTGTTGGCTTGGCAGTACATTCATGTTATGTTGTTACAAGGAAAACAATTACATTAAATTAAGAAATGCAATTATATATACGGTACTTAACACTATCACACTATGCTCCAAAATGTTTTCATCAGCACGGAAGTAGTGTGGATAAATAAACAGAACTGGCCAAGGACCATAAATCAAAATACATAACGTATTTCCATACAGCGCCATCATGCGTGGTTCACATACACATTACCCATCATGCCATGCAACCTGGAGGGATGGTCATCCGATAATCAGCGATATACGTCACTCCTGACGTCAGACTAGCCTCTGAATGTCCAGAATGTTCCAAATTCTGAGATCGACCCAACTCAGATCAGTCACAGCACCTTCTACCTCCCTCTGGTTTAAGTGCTTGAGTTTTGTGAAGCATACACTTGAGCGTTTTTTATTATATGATGGTTCCAACTCAACTCAACAGAATCTGGTTTACGCTTAACAATTTTTTATGAGTGAGTTATTATGAATGTGTGCGTGATTACAATAATCTTCAGGCTAATCTACATCTGTTGAACAGCTCTCCGTGGTGAACGTGCAAAACAAACTAGGATACGATCGTCACGCATTCTATTGGTGACCTAATGATTGCACTGTTATAGTTCGTGAGAAGTGTATCAGATAATAAGTGCAATTTAGACAGCAAAAACTGAAATGAGCTCAGTACTGTAAATAAGATCTCTATTGATTTACATGTACGGATTTCATTAACTTGAATGAAATAAATGGAACATAGTATTAATTATTTAGTATCTAGTACGTTTAAAATATACTGTACTTACCTGTTACGTAAAATTATCAACAATTTTTCAAAAAATTATAGGCAGGAGATAATTGTTATCAAAAAATTAAAGGTTCCCTAAACTTTTAACTGAATGACTTGGCATTGAAAGGCTTAAAATGTTAAAATGGCACTCACTCTAACGACACAACCTTACATGTTTCGTTAAAGAGAATATTTAATCACGGTGCATCGGTAATTTCGTGTGATATCGTATTTAGTAAAGTCTTATTGTATCTTGGCTACATTATAGCCTGTAAGAATGATCCG
This sequence comes from Meconema thalassinum, assembly GCA_946902985.2. NCBI lineage: Eukaryota > Metazoa > Arthropoda > Insecta > Orthoptera > Tettigoniidae > Meconema > Meconema thalassinum. Next base: position 990,682,026 of record OX336388.2, on the reverse strand, counting down.
GTAATTGAGTGGTTTATACTAGGTACTCTCCAGGATGACAACCTTTAAATGGAGTCAAACAGCTTCCTTCCAAATTTTCAACATTAACCAGTAGCCACGGTTATATTTTAGCACGGAGATTTATGACTAATATTTTGCAGCCGGCTGCCGTATATTATTATAACTAGAGCCGCTAATGGCAACATAATTCATGTTATTGCGCTAATCTTTAATTCATCACTGCGGGCGTAAACTGTGATATTTATGATTGCCACCATTTAGATCCTACAGGACACATCCTCATGGTCAGCTTACGAGGGTATTTTTTATTGGCTAACAACTCATATTCATGGGAATATTCTTTTCAAATCCTTTGCGAATAACAGTAGAATCTGATTTAATTGAAGGTTTAGATGCAATGCAAAATGCACTGCGCATGCATCTTTCCCCTTCCGCTGAGACAGCTTCGGTGGCGTAGTTGGTAGCCTTCTAAGCTTCTATGCCAAGATCGCGGGTTCAAACCCAGCCGAAACTGTCGGATTTTGCAAGAGCGTTAAAATCTTTCAGTATGCCTTCCTTCGGAGGGGAAGTAAATTTGGCTGGCCCATGTTATAAATGTATGGCATGTAAAAGAACATTCCACTAAAACAATTGTGTGAAGCTAAATTTGTAGGTTGTATTTGAATAACGCTCTATTAAGATCCAACGTTTGTCGCCAGGCGCTGGTTGTGGTGGCATATAGTATCCAAGTTCGCAGCTATGTGTCGTTGACTGTAGCATTTGGTAGCAAAAGTAGGAACTGCTCTACTGGAAGTTGATCGTCTCCAGTCCTTACCTTAACTACAGATAATACACACTAATACAGCCATCATAATTAACACCGGTTATCACAATACACACACCCAAAGTACACGGGGCTACATGACCGCATTGTCACAGCCTCCAAAGTGATGAACCAACCAACCAACCCCTCCGCTGACGTTCCTTCAGTTGTTGAACTAGCCACTGGTGTGGATTCTAATGGCGATTGTTTATGTCACTTGGTGTACCATTTGCTCGTTCAATAAAATGACGAACTTTACTTTCAGAATTTCTGTCGCAAATTTCGATCTTTCTAACCATGTTGATTTATGCTGGGTCACAGACGTTGTTACTTTCTTTAACTGTGGCCCAGGTTTCCTTCAGGAATGGTATTATGAATGTGAGGATGAATACTTTTTCGTGTGAGTTGTAGACCTACTTATTTTGTTGTTAGACTGACTGCGTTGCTCAGCGGTAAAGTTCTGGCCTGCTGTCCTCGAAGTTGCAGGATGAAATCCTTGCGCAGTCAGTTGACATTCGAGGGTGCGAAAATGCGAGGGATCCGTATGAGTAGATTTACTGGTACGTTAAAGATCCCCTTTGGGGCAAAATTGCGGCACCCAGCTTCTCTAAATGCCGCAGTAGTTAAAACAAAGGAACGTAACACCAATAACGTTATTATTATCTTCTTGATGACGCCTCGGAAATGCTTTGCACCGCGCTGGATGACTAATACTCACCTCTGGTTCCATTATTAACATGTTTCTTTTTGATTCATTTGAAGTAAAATGCTTTATTGCCTAATCGACACTTACCTTGATTATTCACTGTGCACTCACACACTTTCCACTGGGTGAGCTTATCGTGTTATTTATCTCTTTCCTCTTTAGGTTATTCGCTTCCGGGTGGATATGATTTGCTTTGGGTTATACTTAACCACGTATTGATATGAACTTAATCATGTTAAAAGTTTCCTTACTGACGTTTAAATATACAGAAAATATCAATGAGTATTTAATAATTTTATTCTATCTTATGTCATTCTGACTGGTCCACCACACTCTTCGAAGGGAAGATAGAAGGAAAGAGGAGTCGAGGAAGACCAAGGACTCAATTTATAGACAGCATTAAAGGCAAGCACACTTATTGCCATTTGAAACCACAGGCCAGAGATAGAAGACGTTTTGGAAGACCTGCATGTTACCCACTAACCTAGCGGTTGAGAAGAAGAAGAAGAAGAAGAAGAAGATGTCATTAAAATTGAATTAAAAACATTAATTAATTATATTAGTTCCAGCCACATTATAGCTCTCTTCAGTAATTGTTTTTTTTACCAATATAATTGCGAGCATAGTTTGTGACAGATCTTAGATCTGCACAGACACTCCTCATTTATTATTATTATTATTATTTTAGTCTAACCACGATATGTCATCTCTATATCAAGTAATTCACTTTTTCATTTATGGTTGTTTGCGTCATGGTTTCATATTTTATGTTAGTTATAAATAAAAGGGACATGCACGTTTTAAATTATGTAATTTTAGTCGGAAAGTGCAAATTTTGGGATTTTCAATAAGCAGCCAGGCTATGGACTGATGGGCTTGAGTTCATGATGAAGAAAGCATCACTACGGTGTGTAACGTCGTTGATATGAAGGCATTCCTTTCACTCGGAGTGGTCATATGACAAGAAGGTTTATTGGAAGACTGGATCCGCTGTTACTTAGCAGCTCTCGATGTACTTCAACTATGGCATTAAGTAGCGATACGGACCATGTCGAACTAATGCGTTATAGATTGGAAATTGTGTATGATATAGATGGATGTGTACGAACCTTTCAGTCTATGGAATTACGCATACTTTTGGTTATGTTATCCGTGTCCTTGGTTGGTTTTGTTATTCTATGGAGCGCAATGATAGCCTATACGATATGTGATAACAGAGGCGAGTTGATTGAAAGTGGATTATTGTAATAGTATACGGAAGGTATACTGCAAGATGACATATTACTTGGAATTAAATCATACCAAATAAAATGGAAATTACTCACTACGGCAATGAAGGTAAAAGCACATACAATTGCACTCATGCCATACCCCTGGTTAGCTCAAGAGAATGTGTGATGTAATGCACTTTCTGACTAGTGTTCTCATAATTTATTTGTCGAATATAATTTTGTTTTCTTCCATCATTCCATTACTGTTATACTTTCATTTATCAAGAAATTCATGTCATGCAGTGTGTTCCCAAAATTAATGATATCGATTAATGCAGAATTGCCCCAATCCCCGCAAATTAGGAATCTCGTGTTCTACTTCTTCTATTGATAAATATCACCAATATATATGTATATATGTATATTTATATATATATATGAGCGAGTCATAAGTTGATTATTAAACTTGTGTTTTTACCTTTGAAAAAATAATAAAAATATAACAAAATAGTTCGAAAATCAGATCTGTAAAACATTTGGGCCTTAAAATGATAATAACATAAATAATTTAGTGAAAATGACATATCTAAACAGCTGGTGATTGTAAATTACTATAAAACAGACTAGAAAAATATTCCTTAAAAATATCCTGTGATGGTCAACAGGGTGTGACCTCCATAAGTCGAATATAGGCTGTTTGCGGAGTGGAGCAAAGGTTGAAATTCGTAGGTTATTGTATGAATCTTCCTGTTGCAATGGCAATTTTGATGTGAATTGTCTTTGACAAAGAACTTTCGTTTCGGAATATATGGTTGTATTTTGACATGTAACCAAAACACGAAATAGCACATTTCAAAATACAATCAAAAATTCCGAAACAACAGTTCTCTTTCAAAGACAATTCACGACAATCTGCCCTGAAATGCATTAAAATATCTTAATTTAACCCTGTAGGGCTATTTGTTTTTTCCTCGTATGGTATGATCATCTCCATGAAAGTCGAGCTCTAAGCCAGTATAATTCTGCTCTGGCTGGATCGCGATGGCTGGATCACGCTGTGCCGCTGGCTACTCGTGGTCCACGCGCCCACATAAACAATGTCTGATAAGGGCTGGCAGGGCTGCAACTCGAGAACCAAAGGGCTGTAATTATTAGTGCGAGGCCGCCTAACAAACAAAAAAAGAGTTGATCCATTGTTCTCTGCTTTCTCGAATACAAATATTCTTTATGTCTTGACACTTCTCCACTATTCTTCATTGAATGTTCTACCGTAAACAAGGATAAAACTACAACAACAACAACCTACAGTATATCAATGCTAAAATCAATAAATATATCTCGTTTTGTATAAAATCAATATCACAAGTATTACTATAGTTATAACAGTTTTAACATTTTCTCAAGTAATGTAATATAGCCACAGTCTCTCAGTTTTTCATCAATATTTATATCGTATTAGCAGAAAAGAGGAGAATTGAAGCGTTTGAAATGTGGTGTTATAGGAGAATGATGAGTATCAGATGGGTAACGTAGATAGGGTTACAAACGAAAAGGTATAATACGAGTGGGAGAGAGAGATGTTTCTGGCGTCTGCGAATGAAGAGAAGAGATATAGGTTGGTAGGACACATACTAAGACACCTAGGAATAGCAAGCTTAGTTATGGAAGGAAGGGTCGAGGACAAGAACTGTAGGGGTAGACCAAAGTTAGGATATGTTAAATAGATTGCTTTGGATGTAGGGTTTGGTAGCTATGTAGAGATGAAACGATTATCTCAGGACAGGGAGCCATGAAGAGCTGCATCTAACCAGTCAAAAGGCTGATGACTCAAACAACAACAACAACAGCTGAAGAAGGCCACAATGTTGTCTGAAACATGTACTACTAGATCCATTTATGGAATAATGTATTAATTTTGGTGCAAATACCAAAATCTCCTTGCCTCAGACCTGTAGTGTCTATGAAGCTCTGCAGTTTGCACTGCAGGATGCACGAATCCACTTTCTTGTGTGTACCAAATCTTTGAGTTCGTTGCAGTCAATCGCTTCATATCACCCCTTACTGCAGCGAATCCACAAACTACTAGCCGGGTTGTGCCACGTTGACACTCGAATCACCTTTCTGTGGTTTCCAAGTCACATGGGAATTACGGGAAGCTGTATGTATCGGATCAAGCTGCAAAAGAGGCGGTATCACTACCACCTTGACCTAAGGAGTCCCCCGCTAGAGATATTCTCTCTCAGTTACGCTGACAAGTACTGGGATTCTGAAAGAATCAGTGGCTAGTTGAACTAATGCCTAGTGTAAACTGAGAGCGAGCAAGGGAACTACTCGATTGTGGCGGAGCTCCTTCCGGTCACGGAGGGAGTCCATCATTTAGTGTCATTTTGTAGATAGGTCAAGAAAGATCCACCGATTCGAACCTAAAAGGAAGAGACCCCCCCCCCCCCCCACTTTGTACCTGTGGAGCCGTATTCAACGTGGCCCACATTTTAACCGAGTGTGTGGATATTGCTGATTTACGAATAAATCGTGGTTTGCAGACGACACTTATTTTAGCCAATGAAGTGGTGTCTGCTGATCTCGACATCCGCTTTGAAAGTGAGAGTGGCTTAAAGCCAGTAATCTAAATTTTCAAGTGATCATTGACTAAAAGCCTTTTTTTCTTTTTTGAATTCCAAATTTTTGTTTTTCCTTAATTTTTTGTTCACAATAATTAATAGTTTTTTTGTTTTATTATTATTTAGACCTATTTTCATATTTAGGCATTTCTTTATACATAAAAACGAGAGTTTGTCTGTTTTCTGAATTGCTACGGAAACTTGCGTTATTAACGCGTTTCAGATTGTTGTATGACCATTGCACGTAAAAGTAAGATTTCTGTCTGTCTGTATGTCTGCCTGTGTACAACTTTGTACGTTTTTAACTCGAGAACGGCTGGGTAGATTGACGTAACATTTGGTACTGATACCCATCAACGGCACGACACTAATCATTGATGTAACTCTTCTCCATACCTCTCATATTAGAAATGCTACCCCCTTAAAATATATGGTGAAATAGGCGTAAAAGGACGAGACAAAGCTCATATTCAGCCTCTCAATGTGAGAAACAAAACTCAGGACGGGCCCCGAAAACCACTTTTAACACCTACAATCAACAGTTTCTGAGATATTCCCGGAAAATTAATTTCATTTAAGTAACTAATGACGAAATACAAGCCCTCATCAGCTGTCACTACCATCATTCGTTCATACTTCATAACGGGACTCGGTGGTGTACGAGTGAGTCACACACACGAGGGAGCTGCGAGATAGGAAAGATATTTGACCACCTATCACTCTAACTTGATTCGTTAGGTAATGTGTAGGCAGTAGACACTGATAGGCAGCACAAGCTGATGGCTGACAAAATACTTGTATGAAGGATACACGGGAAGAACGATAAGATGAGTGAAAGACTCCACTCTTAGGCCAAGTACTGCTCGAGTCCAAGCTCTGTTAACCTGAGAGGAATGTGGAACACGAGCGATGAGGAGAGATGTGGGGGGGGGTCCCAGCCCGTGCGTAGTAACAGAACCAAATTCATTGGTCGGTCACCCACTCACTCATTCGCAATACCTTAGACCACACTGGTTTAGGCAACGGCCCTATGTTAGCAGTATTGGAATAGATAGGAATTTCAGATAACACGGTGGGTTGTTGACAGGCCCTTCACTTCCCGCCTCCACATTTTAAGGCCCTAAATTTAACAGTGTCTGTGTCATTCCAAAGATACTAAATTCACTGTGGTAAACTGATGAGGGAATGACAAGCCCCTAACCATTGCAACAGTAGCTATTAATGCTGAGGACCGTTCGATGAACGGGTACTTCTACTAGTCCACCTATAAATTTTAAATCTTCCAAATTTTTATGAACTTATTTTCGTTAAAAGGGACAGATGACCTTGCTGTTCTGACCCTTAAAACCACAACAATCAATTATTGATATTCTATAAGTGGATCCACGACACTAATCATTGATGTACATTCAGCCCCTCAATGTGAGAAGCAAAACTCGCGACGGACCCCGAAAAGTTTCTCATAATAGGGGAGCTACCCCCATAAAATACATGCTGAAATAGGCGAAAAAGGACGAGATAAAGCTCATTTTCATCCCCTCAATGTGAGAAACAAAACTCGGGACGGACTCCGGAAAATACTGACATTTGCAATATCCCTATTTAAGGTACAACTTTGAATTATACATCAATACGGTAACATTTTTCAATAAGATTAACTTTAATCTGTATTTAAGTCAACAATCCTGATGCAGGATATATTATGTGAGGTCGCATTGTGGTTGGTAAATGAACTGATGGAGTCACAGGTCTTGGTGGCGTGGATAGATGCCCGAAGAATGATTGTGTAACTGTGGTATGATCATTTTGATTTCCGGCTCCACCCAATAAATGCAATTCTGATCCGATAGGATGAAGCATTATTAACCCAATATCGACTGGATATCTGTGACAGGGAAATTTTCAATAAACCTCTCAGATGTCATAGAAGAGATTGCCGTTGTTTGCTGCTTCTAAACCACACAAATGCTGAGATAGTGCATATCGCAAGGCCACGTCCGTCTCCTTCATTATCATAACCCAGTTACTAGAATACAGGCCACTACAGACACCGCATTGTCACAGATTATTATCAGACACATTTTGTTCACTTACAAGCACACGGTGCTGATGACAACGATGCCATAAGATCGCAATTCTATATCACCAGCAGTTGGGCCACATCAAGCTTTGAGATGAGGCACGTGTTTACCAGAATGGTGGTACACGGATTTCATCATCTCATCTGTGTGAACACATCATATCATGAGCCAGCTGAGACGTGTGAGTGCAACTTATGTGAACAAACATGTGGACGCTACCACATAGAATTGTGCAAAAAGAGAACCCAATCAATTACAGAATATGCAAACCAAGGCACCAGAAGGCAAAATTGAAATTGCTTGAATAATTTGTATTGTAATTGAATTTTCCTTTTGTGTTTGTATGGCCATTTGGCTGCAATAAATGTATTATTATTATTATTATAACACCAGCAGTTTAAGGGAAAAATAATAAAATAGGCTTTTCATTTCAGTTAGCAACACTAACATAATTAGCTTGGCTGCATCTCTACTCCCTTTGTTTACACTACCAAACTGAACTAGCAGTCTGGATCTGCAACGTATTTTGTTTCCAGGCTGTAAGTATCGCTTCTGTTCTGAGACTGTTTGTTCAGTATTTGAGCAAGTCCATTATTTCTGAATAAATCCTAACACACAAAGATACATTAAGAATACTGCGTACTCCTGAGCAAGTAAATTGTGTACATTACGAGGCATCATTAACCAAGGCATTTCCTCGTCTTGTGGTAAGGACACGGCTAAGATACTTGTAACGTGCTAAAAGTAACTTATACTGAACTAGATGATTCCCATAATATGATATTTTGAGGTTAAAATTCTAAAATATTAACACACATTGCAACAAAAGAAAATTCAGTAATAAACGAACATTGTGGTTTATTCAGGAACACTTTTCTCATTTAATTTTCAACCAATTATTCTCTAAGATTTTTCACATAATGAGAATAGCTTACTTCAGAATGTTCACCTACTGCTCGAGTCTAAGCTGCGTGAACCTGAGAAGAATGTGCATCGCGGACGATAAGAAACGGTGTTGACAAGTGATGAGGTTTCTCGGTCCGTGCATAGTACAGAACCAAATACATTGGTCGGTGACTCACTGACTCATTCGTAACACCACACTGGTTTAAGAGAAGACCCTATGTTAGCAGTATTGGAATAGACGAGCATGTCAAGTAACACTGCGGGCTGTTGTCAGGCCCTTCTCTTCGCGCCTGACCCTTCCCTGCTCTCTCTCCTCACCCCGCAAGTTCATAGAGCTTGGACTAGTTCATTAATATTAGAATAGAATCCAAGAAAGAATATTTCAACTAATTACTTAATGTTTAATTATTTATTATGGATTATAATTCATTAAATAAGGAACATATTTTGATTAATGCACATTTGGATATTGCAAATAAAAATAAATTTGTCATGTCCTTCCTATGTAGTGTGCTTCTGCTTGCATGTGAATCTTGGACAATCAGAGGTCAGGATTGGATGTGACTTGCAGCGTTTGAGCTGAGGGTCTGGCGGAGAATGTGACGGGTTAAATGGATCGAAAAGAGGACTAATATCAACATCCTGCAAGAAATTCAAGGGAAGTGAGAACTGAGACAAACGATCCATAAAATAAAAGCTTAATTCACAGGCCACATTTTTGCGACATAACGCTTTCCTAACTAATCTTCTGGAAGGAAAAATCACAGGGAAGAAAGGCCGAGGTCGACCGAGAAAATATTTCCTCGAAGTCATCACACTAACTCTTCATTATGGTTCCGACTATGAAATGAAACGACAAGCTGAATACAGAGAACAATGGTTTGCGGAGACAAGGCATAGCCTTTGGAATTTCAAGATAAATTTATTTTTGAATTGCTAATATCTGATGAAAATTAGTATAGAATAAGGAGGTACTAACTGAATAGTTGAACAAAACGGTTCAATTTCCTATTATGCTCCTAGCAAACAAACTATCGACTTAATTACTATGATAATTATCAACATTTACATTTTATAAGTTGAAATTACAATAGAATTAATGAATTCTTGAAAACACAATATTAAGCGAACGGTACATTTACGACCTAACTATTGAAGTTGAAGATCGGAAACTACAGTAAACCCACTTGATGATTTCATGGCTTGCAATACAACATGGGTCTAGTTCATCAAACTTACTGTTTGTAATTTTTTAGCCTACTTTTCACATTTTGCAAAAATGAAGAAAAAGTAGACTCATGAGATCGGGCAAATGTGTGTCTGTCTGTCCTTCTGTCTGTCTGTCTGTCTGTCTGTTTGTATGTCAGTCTGGCTGTGTGTGTGTGTGTGTCCCAATATCAACTCCTAAACTGCTGGTGCAATCGAAACAAAATTTGATAGGGGTAAAGATCTATACCTGAATATCTCACGGCCATATTTGAAAATGATGTCAGTGCTACCAACTGCTGAAAAATCGCAATTGAAATTTGAGCTCCATGTTGGATATCTTGGAAGGTATGAATGGGAGCTATTTCAAAATTGGCACACGTATAGATAATAATATTGCAGTTTAATTTCCAGGAGGCCATACATGGCAGTGTTGCCAAAATGATTATAAGCCTGCTGATAGGTCCAATTTTAAAATGCATGTAACTTCTATACTAACTAATGGATTTCATTCAAAATTGACACAACAATAGACCATATTATTTCAGATTATTTCTGACCAATACATGATGTCATTGTTGCGAACATGATTTTACGCACGCTGTTAGATCCAATGTTTAACTGCATGTAACGTCCATGCTATCCATTGGACTTCAACCAAATTTTGTATTCTGTTCCTTAAGAGATGGAACTAAGAATATATTCAGCCACCAGGGCTGCCAACTGTAGTTCTCTATTAGGCTACATTATTCCATGTATACAGCATTTCGAACTAATTAGAAATTTCGATATTACCAACTTAATTTCGTCATTATTCTAGATAGATCCATATAGATGAATCTTAAATTTTAAGAAAAGTAGGCTCTTTAGTTCGTCACGGAACTTCTTGTTCTTGACTGAGTTTAAAAAGTTTTTGAAGCAATGATTTTTCCTCAAGTTACATTAAAACTGCAGCCATTATTTTAGATCAGATTAATGCACATATGCGTATGAAGATACTGTGAAAATTGAAAGCAGATCGGTGCATTCTTTTCTAAAATAATGTACCTTATTTGTATAAGAATACAGGTTGTAAGAAATGGCCATTAAAGAAAATAATCCCTGCAAAGGTAAAATAATAAAGAATTGATAGATGTTTGCCAAAGTTGCAGTAGACTCCAGTATTTATGTATCTTGAGAATAAATGCATTACCTCAAAACTTTTTAAACTTTACAAAGAAAAATTTACAAATAAACGTTTGAAGCACTAGAATCATGATTCTAATTTGGATTGCAAGCCTTGAAATCTACTTCAATTGTATTATGTTTCAACTTTTTAACTTCAATAGTTATGTCATAAATGTACCGTTTGCTTAATATTTTGTTTTCAACAAGTCATTAATTGTTATGTTGGTATCAGTGAATGATAATGCCTATTCTGTAACTTAACTATTTCTACTTATGGAGGTAAATGTTGATAAATTTTCATTGTATTTATTCAGTAGTTTGTGTGGTAGGAGCAAATTAAGACACTTTTATTTATTTAGTTTAGCGTATGGCTTTTAGTGCCTGGAGTGCCCGAGGACATGATCGGCTCGCCAAGAGGCTGTAGCCTGCTTCAAGCGGACACCCATGGGGTGAGCTACAAGTTCAGTTAAATTTCAAGTAGTTCCAACTTTCGCTAATAGACGTCACTGACACCTAGTGTGGAACGTTGTAACTTTAATAGAGTGGTACAACGAAATCTAACCTAGAAATTTAGCTTCACACAAGTTTAGTTAGTGGAAGGATCTTTTCCTGCTTTGTTCAACTATTCAGTTAGCGCATCCTTAGTCACTGCATGACATTTTTGAAAAAAAATCTACGTTCCAAAATAATTAGGGAAGTTCATGGAATCATATAGCTTGAGAGGGTTACTTTACTTCTTGAGCAAACCTCGTGTATGTGGAAGGAGACAGTTATTTTACGCTGCCGTACGATAGTGAATAACTCGTGTGGAAGAAAGCAAGTATTCACTAATGACTGGGTGCTCTGCCTCATCATGGCCTACAAAGGAAGAGAAGGTGTCTGTTAAATGTTATTATTTTGCAATTTGATGTGCTTTAATTATACAAAGCACGCAAGATATAATATCATGCTACTTCTGCTCGACGTGCTAGAATAAATACAATCCCGGTGGTCTGATCCACTTCCATCTAATTGTCTGTTAGCCTTGTGTGTGTGTTTATTGGCAAACTACAACATACGAATAATTTTAAATGCTTATCGTAACGAAGAGAATTCACTAAACAAGAAATGTATGATATACACCCTCTGTCTGGAAATTTCGATGAATGGGCCTATATTACGAATGGATTGTTGGCTTACCTGAAACAGCCATTACTCTCCTTCAAAGTAATCCCCGTGGATGATTATGCATTTCTTACAACGGCTGTACAAGTCCTGGCATAGTCTTCCTGAGGGATAGCCTTCAATTGGCTCGTCACATTACGTTGGATGTCCGAAATGTACGAAAACCTCTAGCCCTTCAGGGCTTTTCGGCGACCCTGGACCCCGATACTCCATACTTTGACGCTTGCCTTCGTGGACTTACCTCAGGCACCAGGTTTCGCCACCCGTGACGATGGTTTTCAGAACCATTCCATTCCTTGGAACATTCACCCTTCTCACTGCCGCCCGTCTATCAAGTGTGCAAGGCAGGTTGCATAAATTCACGCTTCTCTCTTGCTTTCAATTTAGAGTTTTGACGACTATTCCTAAAGAAGACTATACCAGGAGTTTTCAGGACTTGTACAGTCGTTCTCAGAAGTGCATTACCATCCACGGGGATTACTTCGAAGGACAGTAACGGCTGTTTCAGGTAAGCCAACAATCCGTTCGTAATATAGACCCATTCATCGAACTTTCCAAACAGAGGGTGTATTTTGGTAATGTCCATTTGCCAATATACCAGGGGAAACAGCTGCCCCTAATAATATTGTTTTGGGCGGGCATCAATTCCACCCGGGAATTCCAGTCAGGTAGCCAGGGTTACCTCAATTCCACCCGGTCCTCCAAGGGACCCAGAAATGAGTTCCTCAACTCCGCCCAGGCTTTTCCCCAATGACGTAAACAAATGTCATAACCCTCCTGCTCGCATACCAAGGGCCGGGGTTATAGTTTGAAATGAAGTAAAGATTTATGTGATTTTAAGATACTGATTTTTCTTATTTTATTAAATTTCCTGCCCATATTTTTATTTAACAACAGTGATTAATATCTAGCTCTTTATGTATTATGTTTATATCTGATTTAACGAATGAGCGGACTTGACTTCAGAGCGTTTGACCGATGGCGTGGTGGTGATCGCAAGACATTGTTGTGCCATTGGTCAACCGCTCTGATGTCAAGTCCGCTCATTCATTAAATCAGGTATAAAGTGTTTGGCACATTATAACTTATATGGTAGAAAATACAAGTGATTTAAAATTAATCATAATATTCTTTTAAATAAGTCTGCCAAGTTTTCTATTTTTTCTACAAATTTTATACATTGTTTTTAACATGTGCATAATTAAATGTTTGTGTGTTTTTTGCCCTAATCAGACATTATTAGATTAAATTTAGATAATAATAGGTGTATAATTTGAACCTAAAAGAATACTTTCGATATCAGCTGCGGATGCTGAAAATACTGTTTTCCAGCCTAGAACGGAAAAATCAGCTGCATTCAAGAATTTACTCATGCGCTGCATAAGGTGTTAGACCCGGCCTTTGGTATGCGAGCAGGAGGGTTATGACATTTGTTTACGTCATTGGGGATAACCCCTTTGCCGACCCCTTGTCAAAGCCTGAGCGGAGTTGAGGAACTTATTTTTGGGTCCCTTGGAGGACCGGGTGGAATTGAGGAAAATCGGGCGGAATTGATGTTCGACCATTGTTTTATGCAGCCCAACCAGTGTTATTATCAGGCAGGTCGATATTTCTCTGCTTGCATCCTGTAGGTTATTTGCACTGCAAGCATATCCTGCTAACGATTCGGAACACCAATATGTTCCCCTCGATGTGGCTAATAAGAGGAAAACATAATAGTGTTCAGTATCGTTTGTGACTGCAGTGCATTAATACCACACGGGAAGCAAGCAGAGAAATATCGTCCTTGCTGATAATAACGCTGGTTGGGCTGCATAAAACTATATTATTAGGAGCAGCCCAAATATCGCGTGTTTTCAGGCAGGTCGATATTTCTCTTCTTGCATCCCGTGTGGTACTGATGCACTGCAAGCATATCCCGCAAAAGTTACTAAACACTGCTACTTTTCCGTCGTAATAGTCTGTAGTCACATCCAGGGAAAATTAATAGTGTTGAGTATCCTTTGCAGGATATGCTTGCAGTGGATTACTACCTTACGAGATGGAAGCAGAGAAATATCGACCTTCCTGATACCAACGCTAGATGGGCTGCATTAAACAATATCCACGGCAGACCGGTTTCGATTCCCGATCAATGCATGTGAGATTTTAAAAAGTGAAATGCCATGTTCTGTGGTTCGGATTCCACGTAAAAAGGACGTCCCGTGGCTTATGATCTCGCAATTAACGGTCACGTAAAACTGCAGTCTTCCTTCCTTGAAACAATATGATTAGGTGCAGCTGATTCACCTGGCATAGGTTATGTTTATTCACTGCGAACTTAATTCTAACATTAACAAGGCAAGTTATACAAAAGCATAACATAATAATAATACAAACATGATAACGAAAAGCACTTAGAAAGAAAATATGGGAAGATCAAGTGGTCGGATAAATTTAAATATCTTGGTGAATGGATCCAGCCTAATGGACTGGTTAATGCAGCAAACAAAGGGAGGATCAGAAAGATGGATTTAGCTTATAAATTAGTACAGAATAGGTGCATCAAAGGAACAATATTTTACGGAGCGAAGATAGGACACTATACCACGGTCGTCAAACCTGAGGGATTGTATAGTTCAGAATGTTTGATACTGAACAAGAAAGGTGAATTAGAGGAACTGGAGAAGAAAGAAATAACAATCTTGAGGAAGATCTTAGGACCCGAAAATAGAAATTATGGTACATGGCGGAAGAGGCGAAACAAAGATCTTTACGGACAAGCAGAACAAATCACAGATACCATACGGAAGAGACGATTGAAGTTCTATGGACACCTTACGAGAATGAGCGATAGTCGACTAACGAAGAAGATATTTAATTACATCACAAAGATAAAAGCGACTACAAAATGGGTAGATGAAAAAAGAAAGGATATGGAGGAAGTTGGTGTCAGTCCAAATAAGATCTGGAATAGAGAGGTGTTTCGAGGTACGATTGATGCATTCAAGGGGTTCCAGGAAAAGCACAGGAGAAGAGCAAGTCAATTGTTTCCCGTGGTCCAAAGTAGGCCAAAATCTAACACAGAATAATAATAATAATAATAATAATAATAATATTTAGGGCTCGGGTTCGAGCATATTTGCATATTTTTTCCTGAATATTACACATTGAAAGAAGCCTTTATGTGGTATTTTCACCTCTCTGGGGCCAACAGAATTGAAATTTATCGAGCATATAAATGCATAAAACCGAGGTTTTCAGAATAGAAGCATATAAATGCATATTCTTGTGGTTTTCGTATAAATAGTTTGTTTTTCTTCGAATTCCTCCCCGAATTCGGGCCCTGGCCATCCTTAAGTTTCGAAAACGGAAATATTATTGAAAAGCCTATCTGGTACGATTAATAGAACCGCAGGTTTTTAACCTTTAGTGAGGTCGTTCTCGTCATTGAAACTTTTATTGCCTGATTTAAGAAAGTCATTCAAAACTGAAAACATAGAAAAAATTCTTATTGTACAAACCAATGCAGATCTACTTCATTTACTCGCCTAATTCTGAACATGTTGTAAATGAACTTTTAAACTGTAACTTTTATAAGAAAACTTCTCTTATATATACACTTTAAAAACTTGAATGCGAGTATATTGCAGTGTATCATAAATACACTTTGAAAATAAAGCTCGTATATAAAGGTAAGTTATTGTTTTTTTTTTTTCGTTTCACTTTCCTTTCTATAGTTTTTAACGGTGTTTTTTCGAGCATTTTCTGCATATTAAACCGCATATAATGTTTTTTTTAGCATATCTATCTATCATATATTGGGTTTTCGAGCATATCTATCGAGCATAAAACACATGGTTTTTGAGCATATCTGGTGGTTTTATCGAGCATATCGATCCGAGCCCTAATAAAATTCATAATAATAATAATAATATTAACAAGAAGTTCCGTGAAGAACTATACAGCCTACTTTTCATGCCAATGATTATTCTACAGTATATGAACCTATCTAGAATAACGACGAAATTAAGTTGGTAATATCGAAATATCTAATTAGTTCAAAATATACCTGGTATAATTTAGCCTAATAGAGCACTACAGTTGGCAGCCCTGGTGACTGAATATATTCTTAGTTCCATCTCTTAAGGTACAGAATACAAAATTTGGTTGAAGTCCAATGGACGTTACATGCAGTTAGACACTGGATCTATCAGCACGCGTAAAAGCATGTTGCCAACAATACCATGCTTGTGCTGGTCAGAAATAATCTGAAATATTATGATATCTTGTTGTGCCAATTTTGGATGAAATCCATTTGTTAGTATATAAGTTACATGTATTTCAAAATTGGACATATCAGCAGGCATAGAATCATGTTGGCAGCACTGCCTTGTATTAATTACTCCAAATTAATCTAGAATATCAGGTGCTATACGTGTGCAAAGTATAGAGCTGTTGGCTTGCATACTTTCTGGTATATTGATATTAGTGTAAAATAAATATAGACAGCATTTATTAACAGTTGGCAGCCCTGATTGCTCTTAACAACACTTATAGTCATATCTGTTATGGTACACATAGTATATACGAAATTTGGTTGAAATCCAACTGATAGTATAGAAGTTACATGTATTTAAAAATTGGTCGCATCAGCAGGCTTATAATCATGTTGGTAGAACTGACGTATATAAGTTACTCGAAATTAATCTAAAATGTCATAATATACGTGTGCATAGTTTAAAGCTGTTGGCTTGCATACTTTCTGATATATTGGTATTTGGATAAAGAAATAAAGAGAGCAATTATTAACAGTTGGCAGCTCTGGTGGCTCTTAAGAATACGCTTAGTCATATCTGTTTATGTACAGATATTACAAACAAAATTTGGTTGAAATCCAATTGATAGTGTAGAAGTTAAATGCATTTAAACATTGGACCTATCAGAAGGCTTAAAATAATTTTGGCAACACTGTCGTGGTTGGCCTCTTAGAAATTAAACTGAAATAGTATTATTCATAATGTTGAATTTTGGGCTTATGCCGTGTTTTATTATATTAATATTCGACGCGTTTCGAAAGAAACCATGTCTTTCTTCGTCAGGAATAATCTGGAATACGACAATGTTGCTAAGAGAAAGCAACGAAGAACATATAGAAGGTGCCCAAAGATGGACGCCATTATAGACCCATGTTAGGGACAACGGAAAGCAGCAGTGAATTACTTTCTCAGGGTTCTGATAATAGGTAGCCAGGATTCACTGAGATTGTAGCCGGTGTCGCGGTTGAAATTATCAGGGTGTTTACGTATTTCAACCGCCTCCCTGATGATTCTGGGACGATATTGCTTTATACGGGCAAGAACATCCACTCCTTGGAACATGACATCATGGCCAGGTGTTAAAGCATGATCGGCCACAGCTGATTTATCAGGTTGAATGAGCCTGATACATCTATTATGTTCCTTAATGCGAGTACATATTGTTCTCGAAGTCTGCCCGATGTAAACCTTGCCACAAGTACAGGGAACTCTGTAGATACCCGGTTGTTGCAATTTAGGCAAACTGTCCTTAGTTGGTCGCAGGAGTTGCCTAATCTTAACAGAAGTTCCAAATACAGTCCGTATGTTGTACCGACGTAGGATTTTAGCAATACGATCCGTCGTGTTATGTATGTACGGAAGGTAAGCAGTTCCAACATACACCAATAGATATCTCCACGTAAGTTCTCACCATCACCCTGCCCAGAAACATGGTATCCTTACAACTCTTAACTACCAGGGCTAGGAGGATTTGTGAAGTTTCTTCTTTACAAGAAGAAATTAACACCCTGCGAACCACCTTTGAGAGCAACGATTATACCAAGGCTTTGATTTCTACGGTTCTGAAACCAACAAATATTAATAGGACGTCAGTTGAGAAAAGAGATGTAAGAGGAACTGCTTACATACATAACACGACGGATCGTATTGCTAAAATCCTACGTCGGTACAACATACGGACTGTATTTGGAACTTCTGTTAAGATTAGGCAACTCCTGCGACCAACTAAGGACAGTTTGCCTAAATTGCAACAACCGGGTATCTACAGAGTTCCCTGTACTTGTGGCAAGGTTTACATCGGGCAGACTTCGAGAACAATATGCACTCGCATTAAGGAACATAATAGACGTATCAGGCTCATTCAACCAGATAAATCAGCTGTTGCCGGTCATGCTTTAACACCTGGCCATGATGTCATGTTCCAAGAAGTGGATGTTCTTGCCCGTATAAAGCAATATCGTCCCAGAATCATCAGGGAGGCGGTTGAAATACGTAAACACCCAGATAATTTCAACCGCGACACCGACTACAATCTCAGTGAATCCTGGCTACCTATTATCAGAACCCTGAGAAAGTAATTCACTGCTGCTTTCCGTTGTCCCTAACATGGGTCTATAATGGCGTCCATCTTTGGGCACCTTCTATATGTTCTTCGTTGCTTTCTCTTAGCAACATTGTCGTATTCCAGATTATTCCTGACGAAGAAAGACATGGTTTCTTTCGAAGCGCGTCGAATATTAATATAATAAAACACGGCATAAGCCCAAAATTCAACATTATGAATAGTAACACGGGCCGTGAAAGTCTAAATGACAATGAAGTAGTATTATCTACATGTGTGCCAATTTTGGAATAGCTCCCATGCATACCTTGCAAGATATCCGACATGGAGCTCAAATTTCTAGTGCCTTTTTTTCAGCAGTTGGTAGCACTGACATCATTTTCAAATATGGACGTGAGATATTCCGGTGCACATCTTTACTCATACTAAATTTGGTTTTGATTGCTGCAGCCGTTTAGGAGTTGATAGGGGGGACACACACACAGCCAGACAGACCGACAGACAGAAGGACAGACAGGCAGACAGACACACATTTTCCCGGATCGATCTCATAAGTCTACTTTTTCCTCATTTTTGCAAAATGTGAAAAGTAGGCTAATAATAATAATAATAATAATAATGTTATGGGTGTTAAATCCCTTTTAACTAATGTGGCTTTCAGAGACGCCGGGGTGCCAGAATTTGGCCCCGAAGAAAAGCATAACAAGACCACAACATATATGTAGCGTAAAACCGCCCAATCATATTGGGGAAGCGACTTCACTGGCGTAGTTGGTAGCATGCTGAGCTTCTATGCCCAAGATCGCAGGGTCAAACCTGGCTGGAGTCATCGGATTCTTTAAGAGCTTTAATATCCCTCCGTATGCCTTTCTTTGGAGGGGAAGTAAAGCCGGCGGACCCATGTCATAGATTTATGGCATGTAAAAGAACCTTCAACTAACTGCACTCGTGTGAAGCAAAAATTTGTAGGTTAGATTTTATTAACGCTATATTAGCTCCAACGTTCGCCACCAGGTGGTGGTTGCGATGACATCTAGAAGCCAAGTTCGCAGCTAGGTGTCGTGGATGGTAGCATTTGGTGGCATAAGTAGGGACTACTTAAAAATTGATCGTCTGCAGTCCTTATCTGAATCACAGATAACACACACTAATACAGCCATCACAATTAACACCGGTTATCAGACATATTCCACACACACCCAAAGTACACGGAGCTACATGACAGCGTTGTTGCAGCCACTAAACTAAGACACCAACCAACCATCATACTGGGCAAAAATCTTGTTGAATGACTGAAAAGTATAAAGTGTCACTAAGGAATAAGGCTGCAAAACTAGCTTTACAAGGGTTGAGCTAAGTCTCACCCACGATTGTAACGCACCTATTGTAGAACTTGACAGAAGTAAAAGGATTGACACATCGTAAAGTTACTTGTCTTCTCAAGTCGTAACTCAGGATCACTCGAACTTAACCTCATGTTCTACTCCCATAGCAATTTTCTTGAACCAACGCTGTAATTTCCAGCCACATTGGTACGCCTTGGAATTTCACCAGCTAATCACGTACCACGCGTACTACTTATTTATCTTTTGAACCAGGGGCGTCTCTTCCTTAAGTACTCTGGTCTTTAGTTTACTATTGGCGAAACTCAGAAAGCTTTATTACAGTACACCATACCTGCAGGTTTCTTGTTTAGGTTTACGTTACCACAGGGCAGCTGGCAGGGGCTGCAGGCGACGCTCGTAACTTCACTTTGGCATCCATGGACCTCCAAAGTCTGCATATGTTACCTCATATCATTAGAGTAACCAATTGTGTCTTACCTTTCAAGTAGGATAAATATAATTCATGGAGTTCCCTCAAGGCTATTCAAACATGTCTGTTATTTATCGTGCTGAAATCCTTTTTCTGTGTTGCTTTATTAATCGAAAGTCAATGCTTTTCAGTGTGTCAACAAGATTGTAATGGATGGTTCCCTAATC
Organism: Meconema thalassinum; assembly: GCA_946902985.2. Lineage (NCBI taxonomy): Eukaryota > Metazoa > Arthropoda > Insecta > Orthoptera > Tettigoniidae > Meconema > Meconema thalassinum. The sequence goes on along the minus strand of OX336388.2, from coordinate 990,661,820 downwards.
GTGAAAAAGAATTACTTGAGATTATCCCCCAGGGGCTCACATCTTGTGGGACCACGGGACCCCAGCTGAGTCTGGCATTGCTTCCACTTACTTGTGCCGGGCTCCTCTCCGTCTTCTTTCCTGTCGACCTCCCTTGGTCTACTCTTGTTCTTTTCCGACCCGGATGGTATTAGGGTATCCGAGGCCTAGGGAGTCTTTCACTTTCCCGCCTTAATTGGCCCTTGTCTCATCTTTCCTGATCCCTCTTTCTTCGAGGGGTCAGACCTCGTGTTTTCTTGTCATTATACTGCTCAAAAAAATTAAAGCACCACTTTTTTCAAAGGCCACCAAATTTTGAAAAGTTGACCTACAAGCTCGAAATCTCAGTATGACGTTTGTCCTGACGCCTACCAAGCATATGCTTCAGCACAACTCCCCAACTTGAGTAGTTTCGGGGTAGCACCCCGAAAACCAGCCGATTTTCGAAAACCGCAAATTGAAGTTTGCGAAAAACGCTGCAGGACTTGTCGCAGGTTGCCAAAGCAGTCGAAAATGAATGAGTCTTGCTCTTAAAGGTTCCACAAACACGTAGAAATCGTTACATTTGACGTTTGGGCATTTTCAACCCCCTTCATCATCCCCTAAACATGGACTACCATTGGGGGCGTCTGAGAAGGTACCGGGTGTGTTTAACCATCTGAAAACCTGCACACCGTCCTCAGTTGCTGATTTCAGTAAATTCTTAAGGCCTCCGCAATGTCCACACCCCCTAACACCCTCAACTGGCATGGGACCAAATCACCCCCTCTCGATTCACCCCTAAGGAAGGTTTTAATCGAGATGTTTATCAGTGCTGTGAATGCGGGGGTCTTCCCCTACCGTTTCAAAAAAGGAGCTGTGCCTTTGTCACCACCCCTTCCCCTGCAACCCCCGTTTGTATGATTTTTCGAATCAGGCCCTTTTTAAGGGCTGGAACGAGGTCTTAATCGCTGAAAGGGCTGTAAAGGTCCTTAGAAGTAGTGGTGACACGAAATCAACCCCTTCCGATCGATGATTGACATTCCGTCCCCGAAATTCGAAATTTTTGCACCCCCAACCCTCCCTGTCTGGACGCGTAACGCGTCATGGCAGAGTTTTCAGAGTTGGATGGAAATGAAGCTTATGGCCTGCAATGGAGCCCAAAACAGCAGGTTGGATGGAAATTCATCGGTAGGGTGGGAAACGGGACCAAAATGTTTTCAAAAAAGTTAACAGCCTCTAGTAAGTACACCAATGCATAGGCAACCCACATCACGTCATTTTTCTCTCATTGCCAAACTTTGTAACCTATTGCCGATCATAGGCAACCCACACGCACGGACGTGATGTGGGTTGCCTATGCATGGGCGTACTTACTGTAGGCTGTATACTTTTTTGAAAAATTTTGGTCCCGTTTCCCAACCTACCGATGAATTTCTATCCAACCTGCTGTTTTGGGCTCCATTGCAGGCCATAAGCTTCATTTCCATCCAACTCTGAAAACTCTGCCATGACGCGTTACGCGTCCAGACAGGGAGGGTTGGGGGTGCAAAAATTTCGAATTTGGGGGACGGAATGTCAATCATCGATCGGAAGGGGTTGATTTCGTGTCACCACTACTTCTAAGGACCTTTACAGCCCTTTCAGCGATTAAGACCTCGTTTCAGCCCTTAAAAAGTGCCTGATTCGAAAAATCATACAAACGGGGGTTGCAGGGGAAGGGGTGGTGACAAAGGCACAGCTCCTTTTTTGAAACGGTAGGGGAAGACCCCTGCATTCACAGCACTGATAAACATCTCGATTAAAACCTTCCTTAGGGGTGAATCGAGAGGGGGTGATTTGGTCCCATGCCAGTTGAGGGTGTTAGGGGGTGTGGACATTGCCGGAGGCCTTAAGAACTTACTGAAATCAGCAACTGAGGACGGTGTGCAGGTTTTCAGATGGTTAAACACACCCGGTACCTTCTCAGACGCCCCCAATGGTAGTCCATGTTTAGGGGATGATGAAGGGGGTTGAAAATGCCGAAACGTCAAATGTAACGATTTCTACGTGCTTGTGGAACCTTTAAGAGCAAGACTCATTCATTTTCGACTGCTTTGGCAACCTGCCACAAGTCCTGCAGCGTTTTTCGCAAACTTCAATTTGCGGTTTTCGAAAATGGGCTGGTTTTCGGGGTGCTACCCCGAAACTACTCAAGTTGGGGAGTTGTGCTGAAGCATATGCTTGGTAGGCGTCAGGACAAACGTAATACTGAGATTTCGAGCTTGTAGGTCAACTTTTCAAAATTTGGTGGCATTTGAAAAAAGTGGTGCTTTAATTTTTTTGAGCAGTATGTTTCCTTTTATCTTTAAAACTCCCGCACTGTTTTTGTTACTTGGCTCCCCGTGTATCTAAATTCCCTTTAGCGTTTTTTTTTCATATACACTACATTTTGTAGGTATTTTTAATCTACGTAGCATTTTGTAAGTTTTTTCGATCTAAATTGCATTTCGCGATTGGTTTCAACCTCAATTGCATTTTGTAAAGATTTACAATCTAAATTGCTTTTTAGTAAGTCTTTCAATGAAGGAGCAGGGCATTTTAGTGAGTATTTTGAATTTCAATTGCAGTTTGTAAGTATTTTCAACCAAAACCACGTTTAGCATGGATTTTAAATCTAAATTGCATTTTGTGTGGTGGGCATTTTGCAAGTATTTTGATTCTCAATTGCATTTTGTGTGTATTTTGAATCTAACTTACATTTTGTCAAGTATTTTCAATCAAAATTGCATTTTGTAAGTATTGTCAATCCAAATGAGTAGTTTGAATCTACCGTGCATTTTGTAAGTATTTTGAATTTCAATTGCGCTTTGTGAATATTTTGGATTAGAAATGGGATCTTTCAATCTGAATTGCATTGTTTATTTTCAATTTCACTTGCATTTTGTAAGTATTTTGAACTTCAATTGCATTTTGTACGTATTTTCGATCACATTTGCATTTTGTAAGTATTTTGAATTTTAATTGCATTTTGTAAGTATTTCGACTCAACATTGCATTTTGTACGTATTTTGAACTTAGCCTAAATTTTGTGCGTATTTTTCAATCTATTCCTTTTGTGAATCTTTTCGTTCTAAATTCCCTTTCGTAAGAAAATTTTGTGAGTTGTTTCAATCTGAGTTCCTTATTGTAAGTATTTTCGGTCTCACTTAATTTTCGTTCTGGTTTCCATTTCATTGTCATTTTCGCCATCACCCAGATCACTAGGGCCGATAACCTAGATGTTAGGCCCCTTAAAACAAAAATTATCTTCATCATCACATGAGAATAATAAATACAATTGGATGGCCAGTTTCAAACGTCAAGCGATCATCATCAGATCCGTAACACTTTGGCTATTAAATACAGTATGTCTACAAGTATATTTACAACACATACACTTATTTAGTTGCAATAGTGATTAAATTAAAACAACTAGTCAAGATTTTTGATCCTTTGTTGGAATACTGATAGGGGTGATTGACCTTCAAGTTTGATTGTTCAGTGTGATTATTAAGGTTCGGATGTTAAGGAAAAGTCATATTTTTTTCTTGAGCTCATTTTACTCGAAATATGAAAAATAAGTTTGAATGATGGGTCCATGGCCACGTTTAAAGCAATTTGATGTTTCCTATAAATGCATATTTCGGTCATTTTTATTTTTTGGTCATATTTGTTCATATTGTAGTGATATAATGTCATATTTGGTTATAATTTCAGCATTTGTGTTTAAATTGAGGAGTCGTTAACAAGGTACGTGTTATCTGCGTCGAGTTTCAAACACAGGATTTCCAAATAGTGTAGTAGATATATTTTTCTTTCTATTCCCGGAACAGGCAGATAGCAGCTTTAGAATACCTGATTCCAGGAAGGCGCTCCTTTACGAATGTATTTTAGCACATCTTTCTGGACATGTTAGATTGCGACACTGTACAAACGAGGTCATGGATTATGACGATAGTGTGCTTCCGTCTTTTAAGAGGATGTCACTCCAGTAGATATATTTATCTAAGAAGTAATTATCCCAAAAATTCATGTCATATTTCGTCGTTTTTTGGGTCATATTTCGTAGTTTTTTAGGTCATATTTTATAGTTTTTAGGTCAAATTTAGCTAGTGTTTAGGGCATATTTTGTACTTCTTTAGGCCTTAAACTTCTGAACCCTAGTGATTATGAAGTGCAGGCAGCGGTGTCGGCAGCAGCACGGGAACGGACCACACATCGCTCAAACAGCTAAGTGCACAATCCACAATAACCTGACCATGTAATAACAATCACATAATCACACTAAGCAAACAAACTTGAAGTACAATCACCATTATCAGTATCTCAACAAAGGATCACAAATCTTGACTAGTTGTAAGCATACTAGTTTAGTCACTACTGTAACTAAACAAGTGTATGATTGTAAATATAATATCGCTTACTTGGAGCTATAGACTTGAAATGAAAATCCACAGCCTGCTTCCAGTCTCCGACCGGGTCAGGAATGGAATGAATGAAGCCCCCATCTAGCGGCGAGGATATGAACTGTGCCGGCTGCCGAGGCCTGACGCACTCCTCTGGGGCAATGATTAAATGTATGACAGATGAAATGAAATGATAGTGGAGAGTGTTGCTGGAATGAAATTATGACAGGGAAAACCGGAGTACCCGGAGAAAAACCTGTCTCCGTTTTGTCTAGCACAGATCTCACATGGAGTGACCGGGATTTGAACCACTGACCCAGCGGTGAGAGGCCGGCGTGCTGCCGCCTAAGCCACGGAGGCTTTAGCTATAGACTTAACAGCCTAAATTTAAAGGATCTGTTGATGATCGCTTCAGGATCGAAACTGGGCAAACAAGTGAATTTATTGATCTCACTCAATCAAAATGACTGAAAACCATAAATGTCGTATTATAAGGGATCACTTACAAATGGTTTCCAACACGATACCTCTATAACTTTTAAACTGCCTTGTAGCAAAGACTTTACGGCGTTAAGAGGTTAATCTGCTTGTGAACAATTATATAAAGTGTATAGAGGGAGGAAACACAAAGTTACAATTATTTGAGGTGAATAAAATGAGTTAGAAACTAAGTTTAGCACGCGTTGTGTTTTAATCAGCAATATGAGGACCTGAAAAGCTCACAGCTCCACAAAGACGCCAACTGCCTTGTCGAGGAAACAAGTTGAAAGTAATGTGATTTACATCCGCGTGACTTAATTAAGAAACGTACTGGAGATCAAAGTGATTAACTTAGCTCAAGAAACCAGTTATTATTAGAATTATCCTTGAACATTGTGCTAGCCCTCAGCTGATTCTGAGAATGTTACACATTAATAAACGAGAATTGATAATCATATCATATCGTTGTTGTAGTTGCCGTTGGTTCATTTACTGGCCCTGTGTACTTGAATGTGCATGCTTTTCTTACAATCAATATTGTAATTTTCAGACGGCCAACACAAAATAACTCCAATTACAATTATTTATGTGAAAACCTGAAATAAATTGCACGTGGTTAAGATTTATATATATTGTTACGAACTATTGAAGAAGAAGAAGAATAAGAAGAAGGAATGACATGTTTCTCCCGTCAAGAGAGCATCATCGGATCCAAATACGAAAGACAAATTGCTCTACAAAACCCCACCAAACATACAGTGACACCCACAGACAGTCTCTGCCCTCCAAAAACTAATACAAGAAAACCCGTCAGAAAACTTAATAAGTAGGGCAATTATTATTGATAAATATTAAAGAAAAGAACTATTCACTTTAATCTTTCTAAACTTAGAAATGACTATCCCAGCAACAAAAACAGTCTTCCTCCCCCAAACTAGTCTATGAAGGTGTGGCTACTATTGCTGTAATACACTCAAATAGGAAGTTAAGCCCTAAAACTACAGTAGAATTGTAAACTAAAATGATAAAATGAACAACATATACTGTGTTGTGATGATTAAAATCAAAAACTACAACATTATTGTTTGCCTACTGCTAATGTGTTGAAATATCTAATGTGGATACTTATCTGAAGTTGTCTGGTGGCCGTTCAAACAAACAGTTTTGATGACGGCTTTAGTAAAATGTTTAAATACTCTGGCGGAAAAATATCCCACACCATGAAGGGGTTGTGCTAGATTAACAAATGTTGGTAGACGTGTTTATACATCTGAAATAATATGACGTAAATTCAAATTTCCCGCAAATCGCATTAGCGTGACGCTAGTAGTGGCTCCATGTCGTTGCACATCAGGTTTGCTTTTAAATACGGGCTGAACTGTGCGAGATCGTTAGTTATCAGTGAGATTAGACGGAGTGACAGTGAGTGGGTCAGTCAAAAATGCCTTTACGATGACAAAGTGGCCAGTATCAAAGCTCACTGCGTTTCAACGAGGTCATGTAATTGGGCTACGTGAAGGTGGATTTTCCTTCCACGCTATTGCAGATCGACTTGGCAGGAATGTCTCCACTGTGCATGCGTGCTGGCAGCAGTGGTCACGGGAAGGTACGGTCGCACGAAGACGGGGCTCCAGACGTGCCCGTGAGAGGGAGGACCACCGTATTCAGCAAATGGCTTTGGCACATTGGACGGCGTCTGTAGCAGCAATTCGAGCGGCAGTTGGCATCACAGTGACGCAACAAGCTGTTCGAAATCGGTTACTTGAAGGAGAGCTCCGAGCCAGACTCCCTTCGGCCTGCATGCCACTTACCCCAAACCACCACCGTCTGCGACTTCAGTGGTGTCAAGTGAGAGCTAATTGGAGGATGGAGTGGAGGTCCGTTGTGTTTTCCAATGAAAGGCGATTCTGCCTTGGTGCCATTGATGGCCGTGAGTTGGTTAGAAGGAGGCCAGCTGAGTGCCTGCATTCCAATTGTCTGCGGCGTCGACACACTGGACCTACACAGGGCGTTCTGGTCTGGGGAGCAATTGCCTATGACAACAGGAGCTTTCTCGTGGTTATCCCACGCACGCTGACTGCAGATGTGTACGTCCGTCTGGTAATTTGACCTGTTGTGCTGCCATTCATGAACAGCATTCCCGGGGGTGTTTTCCAACAGGATAACGCACACCCCCATGCCACTGTTTTAACCCAACGTGCTGTAAAGAGTGTCGACATGCTGTCTTGACCTGCTCGATCCCCCGATCTGTCCCCAATCGAGCACTTATGGGACATCATTGGACGACAACTCCAATGTCATCCGCAACCGCCATTAACCAACCCTGTATAGACCGACCTAGTGCAACAGGCATGGAACTCCACCCCACAAGCTGACATCCGGCACCTGTTCGACACAATGCATGCACGTTTGCATGCCTGCATTCAACAGTTTGCCGATTATACCGGTTATTTAAGGACCAGCGTGGCACATTTGCGATGGCTATTCTCGCGTGACATTGACCTGTTGCTTTGTACCTTTAATCTATTAATGTTTTCTTGCCAAATAAGTTGCCGAAATTTCCGTACTCTACATTCCTTATTTCATGGTGTTGGGAAATTTTTCATCCAGTGTAATATACTGAGCTCTTTAAATTTGAGTAGATGCATAGATCTCTTGAAAAGTTTTCAGATTTCTTCTTCTTTATAGTCCGTAACAATATATATAAATCTTAACCGCATGCGATTTATTTTCGTTTTTTTACGTATTCAAGTAATTGAAATGATTTTGTGTTGGCCAACTGAAAACTACAATATTAATTGTTAATAAGGCAACAATGAAAAATGACTTCAAACCTATCTTTGCTTTTGTATTATGAATTTATCCTCAGACACAATAGGTGCGACATACGACACTTTACCTGAAAATTCGACATTATGTTTAACTATAAGTAAGTTAGCCCAGATGACAACAGGAGGGGGATACTACAACGAAGACACGTATCGTTCGTTAAGAGAACATCATCAGTACGAGTTCAACTAAATCAATAATATCAATACCCGTCAAAAGGAATCTCCTATACAATCATTAATGAATATGTCTAGGATATCATATGTTTTATTTTTAACGTTAAAATTAACCTGTGCGTTTTAAATACAGGTATATATTTTCATTTAAGATCGTTTTGCTTTTCAGCGTCCAGTCGAGTCTGCAAGCCTCTGTTTGCGAACAAGTCGCCTCAATGATCGCCTATTTGCAGTTTATACTACGGCCTCCTCTGCTTCTACATCTCTCAATTCGAAATCGTTAAACACTGAATCTAACCATCGCCTCCTATGTCTACCTCTGCCTTTCTTACCCTCTACAGTCAAACTCATTAACCTCTTAGGTAATCTATCCTCCCCCATTCTCATCACAGTCGGCCCACACGAACATCTTCATACAGGGTGTCATTTATGTACTTGAGTACCCTTAAGGGGAGTGTAGGGGATGGGTATAGGATCAATTTGAGATAGGGAACCTGGGGTCGGAATGGCCTCCTAACCCCAGAAAGCAGGTTTGTCTCAGGCCCTCCGCCGCAGTAAAGTAGGGAAGCGCGCCATGTGTTACCCTGAGGTCAGGCACTCTTTCGCTGTCAACGGTCTTGGCGCGACCACCGCTTAACGCTGCGTTAGCCACGAGTTGCAGTCCTCTTGCCAATTGATAGTTCCGTCGTCATTAACTACTACAAAACCCACGTAACTCGTTGATACTAATAATCAAAGAATCAACGATAGTTTTAAAAAATCAGCACAGAATAAACACGCACAGTGACTACGCCCCCTCCTTCCCCTCTAAAAAACAAAGAAAAAGGAAAAGAAAATATGAAGGCATGGCACCACAGTAGAAACGAACCCGGGACCACAGTGGCACCGCGCCTCGCCGCTATCCTGAAACAAACCTGTTTTCTGGGGTTAGGAGGCCATTCCGACCCCAGGTTCCCTATCTCAAATTGATCCTATACACATCCCCTACACGCACCTTAAAGGTACTCAAGTACATAAATGACACCCTGTATATCGTCTTCATTTCTAACTTGGATTGTATGTCTTTATTATGAGTACCCTCCTGCCATTACTCCCATCTATTTGTTCCAACGAGCTAGAGAAAGGTATATAGAGTGGAAATGGCGCCGCCATGTTTGAAGAAGGTTGAACTGGCAGCCGCCATGATATACCCTGTCACGAGTATGGGAGGCAGGGAGGGAGAGGCGTGACTAACGAGGCGTAAGATTAGGCCTACGTAAGGCCTGATAATTTAATTTGTACATTGAACGAAAACTAACACAATAATCTTACAAGACAATAAGCTACGTTGCTTATGCACAGTACATTGCATGATTCCATTCTCCTTTAAAAATAAAACGTTTTGTGTACAACTGACGCACCTGTTGACCTCTCACTTTGAGCTGTATTTCTGCTGAAGTGAGAAGCCTGCATTTATAATACTGTTTCACAATTCGCTTGATGAGTGAAGCATAGTGAGGCTTTTCCCTAGGTTCAGTAGCTGTAAATAGATGGTCAGATTTCAGAAACAGATAACCCGGCAGCATATCATAGACATCTGTCTTCAACTTCAGCATGAGATTATTCGTGTTCTTTCGCAACATACACTCATTCTTCCTGATGACACTCAGCTGTTTTACATAATTTCACTACATCATTTGATGGATTCAAAGGGCATTCTTTCACGTCTTTCTCTTTAATCACTCATTCTTTCTGAACATCTTGATCTGATAAAAGCACTTCTAGGCATTCAACACAAGACCATTTTTTTAGACACTTGGCGAACGACACTTCCTGCTATGTAATGAACAACATTTCCTCGGTGAATTATAATGTGCACAGTAACCATGATCTGTCTGTCAGCATATTATCGTCCTTCCCATTGACACCATGAATATTTGCTGTTGCAGTTGTCACAAGTAGGTCTCACTCAATAGGCTTACAGTTGGAATTCATGGATGGGCGTACCCTCGCAATTAAACACGTCTTATTAGCTGAATTAAATTGTACTGCATTTGGATTATTTCTATTCCCACTTCTGGAGCGAATAGAAGAAAAAAATAGCTCTAAGTGATCCTGACTCAATCTCCTTGTTAATAAGTATCTCAATACAGAACTTTGTACCCACACGTATGTTTCTGCTAGTTGTATCACACTTAAGAGATCAATAATCAAACCGTATATTGGCATATTTCTGCTGGAATCGCAAATAAGCTTTCCATCTAAAATTTCTGAGAAGAAAGTAAGAAAGAAAGAAAGAAAGAAAGAAAGAAAGAAAGAAAGTATAAAAGATTAGTAAAGCCATAATTAGTTCAAAACAACGAACTAGAGAAAGTATACCTCGTTGGCTTACGAAGATTGATATTTGAACAATATATTTTATTTTATAGTTTGCCACGGTGGGTGAGTGGTTATCGTGTCGGATTACTAACCCCCCAAGCTTGCAGGTTCGCTCCTGGCCGTGGTAGGTGTTTTTTTAAGGGGCAAAAATCACGATACGCATGTCATACGATGTTGGCATGTTAAAGAACCCATTTGAATTCAGTAGGCCGTGTTCATAATGGCATAATTAATATCGGGATTTTCCGGCAACACAAAGTTCCTCATTTCTCTACTAGAAAGCGCTATAATGTCAAGGAGCTTAGTTATCTAACCTCCTTGACTTTCATCGTGCTTCAAGGAACAACAAAATTCGACATGCAAGCTACCCTCTGGGTGTCAAATAACAACGCTTGCACCCGGCCCCCGAGGCCATACGATATTATTATTACCGTAATTATGATTATGGCTCACAACTATCTTTGCTCAAAATATTAAGACAGCCTAATATATTTACCTACTGATATCAAGGTCTTCTGCAACAATGCTACCGTATCTGAATGCGAGTGTTCTGTAGTTTCCTGGAAACTACGTTTCTTCCGCGAAGATCTACAGGCCTGCTTCATCTGCAGATGTGCAGGAAAATTGAAAATTGTAGGTACTGCATTGGCTAGTAGACGTCGCCTTTCATTTGCTACATACATATATTTATCTTCAAAGTGTAGAGAACAAATTAAGCTGTATCTCGTGGGGTGCCATTTATTGCTTTTCATGTTGACAACCCATTGTTTTGTTAGTTGCTGGTTCTGCAAAGGGAATCTGAAATGTAAATATCACACAAACTTAAACTGCTGCATCACGTTTTCGTAAAGGGTCTATCTCATTAATTTATGAATTTGGATGATATTTCTTACCTGAAATACAACACTCCTGTTGTCTTATAACTTCTATTCGTACAATTGAATGACGATCACACTGATGGCATGGTCAATGTATTTTTAAATACATTTCATTCAACACATGTTCCCGCTCAACGCGAACAATCACAACAAGCTCTTGTCAGACGACGTTCTGAATCATGGCCGCCTTAACTCAGGTTGCCTCCGCCCAGAGCGCTGCTACGCAGCTCCTTGCCTCTCTATATACCTTTCTCTAGCTCGTTGATTTGTTCCATCAATCACTTGTGCTACCCTCATATCAGGTACCTCAACCTTATGTATTAGATATCCAGAATCCATCTAACTCTCACTTCCATATAGCAACGTCGGTCTAAACACTAAGTAATGTAGGGAGAGTTTCGTCGATAGCAGAATACTGTACATCGCAACTGAGATATCACTGAATTGGCTTTCCTGAATATCGACTCTACCTCTTTCCTCGTACTGCCATCTTCAGAGAATACACAGCTTAAGTCTAAAATGTGTTTTAAATACTTGGTGAATTCAAGTGGCAACCTGCGATTAGAGGATGTTAAATAACGATTCCGTCCTTGCTGCATAATGGAAATGGATACATTTTATTAAATTATATTACCTCTTGCATCACATGCACACATTGGTTTAAATTCCATTCATTTGTTATAGTACGTCTTTGATTACATATTCTACAGTGAGAGACTTCCATTTAGAACGGGACCTCGCAATCACCATGTGACGGCCGGCTCACTGTGTGTAGCCGCCTGTCAAGCAAGGCACTGCCGCTAGCAGCAGCATAGCGCCCAACTAGCTTAACACATTTACACTTTTTAACGTATTTAATAATCATATTTACTTAAATGAATTTCAGAGTAGTTTCTGGAAATGCTGTCCTACATTTTCTAAACATAGCCTACATTGCACCAACGTAGGAAAAGTTGGTACACTCGCTGTAATTCACCCTTACTAATATATCGTATCAGTGCAGTTATTTCGTTCTCCAGAGCCTACAGAGTACGCGGATTTTTTCAGTATACATTTTGTTCGAGGCACCCCCAGAAAAAAAGAATCAGACGGTTCTGAAACATACGAACACATTTACTGGAAGACTTCTTCTTGAGAAGATAAGTTTTCACTAGGAAATTACGATGTTTTGTTCAATACTTAATATTCACTGGATACAAGACACCCTACAGTACTTCACCACAAGTATTAACTCTCTGAACTAAGGTATCATGCCAGCTGTAATTAATGCTATGGCCTCAATCGGTAATTCCCAACCAGCTGTTGTGTAACGGTAGATGCCAGTCAACTGGCGGTGACTAATCATTCTCCTTCCGCCACACGACCCAGCAAAGCTCCGTTGTACAGGGAAGGCTATCGCTGTTTATTCCTTATAGCGTTACTATTAAAAGGAATCAAACCCACGATGTTCTAATTATGAAGTAATCACCTTACCACTTATTCATTGAGGAGGCTATTCTACTTATGGAATGACGGGATGCTACTCTGATTTATTCATGACCTCTTGCACCACTAGAGTATCAGCATTGGCTTCGTCTGCCTCACAACATCTCATTTAGTTAAAGAGCGATCATCTACAATGTGGTGTTTATTTAATTTAGTTCCACTCACTAATTGGCTGTCGAGCTCAGAGACCCTAACGGCAGCCATCGTGGACAAAAAAGAAGCCATCACATACAATGGAACTCATATATCAAATCTCTATTTATGGGGAGGGGCATTCTCATAGCACTGACATGATGTATGAGAGTGTGTATTCAGTCAATGAGGAAGAACCTTACTGCTACAAGCACAGGTACATTTCTATTTAGCTACAAGCGTTCTTCTCTTTGTATACAACGCATATTGTTTATATTATGTGCAACAAGGCCACCAGAGTAGGTGCTGTACGACTCCTTTGCTAGTCATTGGAATTCCAGGGCTCGCAGGGGATTCAAATAATAGGCCTAATTGAATTCCATGAAACATATCGACAATGTTGTATCCACGAGGAAATGCGACAATAATAATAATAATAATAATAATAATAGTTAGTTAGTTATTGTTGTTTTAAGGGGCGGAACTGTGAGGTCATCTGCCCCTATTATAATAATAATAGTAATAATTTGTTTTTTGTAGCGTATGGCTTTAGTGCCGGGAGTGTCCGAGGACATGTTCGGCTCGCCAGTTTTGTAGCTGCTTCGAGACGGACACCCAATGGGTGAGCTACAAGTACAGTTGGGGAGGAAAGTTGGAATGGAAGGACGAGGAATTGGAAGGTAGCGGCTGTGGCCTAGGGACCAACCCCGGCATTTGCATGGAAGGAAGATGGGAAACCACAGAAGACCATCTTCAAGGTTGCCGGCGGGGGTATTCGAACCTCCTCGCCTCCCGGATGTGAGCGACTGCCAGCAGTCATGCCGTAACGACCACGGCTAATTCACCCGGTATAATAATAATAATAATAATAATAATAATAATAATAATAATAATAATAGATTAATAATAATAATCCTCCCTCTGGTGTAGGGGTGGTACGCTAGGAGGAAGAGTTGGTACTTGTAATCGAATAATTTCAGTTATCGAGTAATCGATTAATCGAAGAATAAAATCGATTAAATGCCATAGGTGACGATTAATCGATTATGCGTTTGATCGATTAATTAGTTGGTCGAACGATTAATCGGTTGTGCCTAATCGATTAATCGAATAATTGTTTGGTCGAGTAATAGATTAATAGTTTTGTCGATCATTCCATGTAGTTCGATCCTTTCACTACGCTCTCACAAAAGCAAAACAGACATTCAATTAATTAAAATATCAGTTATTGTCTTATTATTTTTAAATAATGTACCTTATTTGTAGAACTAAACTGAAACAAAGTAAAACGAAAATTTTCTTGTCCTAAATTGTAAAATTGACCAAGAATTCAAAATCTTTGCTGAAAACTCTTCGTTTTGTTTTTTTGAAAACCTTCCCACTTTGATTCCCATTGTCACTAACTTTTATTTGGTTATTTTTAACATCAACAAATAGAAAAGTATAGAATCAAAGAAGCCAAAAACTGAACCTTCATTTTTAAAATGTTTTTTAAAATTATTATTATTTTTGTCTTTGCTTCCCCGAGAATCATTGCGGCCTTAATTCTGTTTCTTGATCATGATGTTGTGATTGTGCTTGCACATGTCTCTCAATATTATTATTATTATTATTATTATTATTATTATTATTTTATTAGACTATTACTTTCATTATTAATAATTTATAATACTTTCCCTGTATAACGAAGATAAGCTGTTTAATTTAAATGTTGCTCTAAGGATCTTGTTACTTAAAACTTAGTCGGTCTCTTCAAAGGATATAAATCAAAGCCATGAATAATGACTATAGTTTAGCAGTGAAACTAATCGAGGCAAGCTGTTGAGATTGTTTGCACGAGACAACTATGAGGGAGAAGGCGGACCCAATCTCCTTGGCAGGCTGTGCAGTACGTTGTGCGCGGGATCAGATATCCCCTCTCCCTTCCCACCAGCCCCACACTTGGCATCAGAAAATAACTCATACATACAAGTTTCAAAAGAAATAAATGGAAATTAATTCAACGGAGCAATATTGCTTTTATATCAGTTTCAATCATCATAAAACATAACGCCTTATAAGGGTGACTTTCCTTATTACGCACTATCCCTAATTTCGCAACAACATATTACGTTCATGGTACGAAATTGGGAACAATAATTTCAAGCAGTTCAACGATCGTACAACAGATGGCAGCATCTCTGCTTTTATAACGTCGAGAAATTTCAGTACCAAGAACTTCTGTCTTTACTTGCCGAAAGAAGTTTGCTGCGTAGTTAGCCAATGTTACCTACGTCTTATTAAAAGCACTAAATCGAGTTATGTAGTAGTGTAAAACGGGCATTAAAAAACAATAATTATTGGCCATTTCAAAAATTATTAACTTAATGTTAAAATTACATATTGCTCGCAGAATCAAACTCGATGCTGGTACAGTAATTTATTTATTTATTTATGTGTTTATCAAGTGGGTTTAAACAAATAAACAAGACGTTAAGCCCCTGCCATAACTGTGTCGCGTCAAGCCTACATAACCCTAAGTCAGACGGGTGATTTTACACATGTGAGATTTCTCGCATTGGCCGTCCAGTAATTATTATTAACAATATTATTATTATTATTATTATAGCGGCTTCGGTGGCGTAGTCGGTAGCATGCTGAACTGCTATGCCCAAGATAGCGGGTTCAAACCCGGCCGAAGTCGTCGGATTTTTTAAGAGCGTTGAAAATCCTTCAGTATGCCTTCCTTCGGAGGGGAAGTAAAGCCGGCGGTCCCATGTCATAGATTTATGGCATGTTAAAGTTCCTTTCACAGACAAAACTTGTGTAAAGCAAAATTTGTTAGGTTAGATTTCGTCAGAACGCTCTATCAAAGTTCCAACGTTCACCACTAGGTATCATTGATATCTGGTGGCGAAAGTTGGAACTACTTGAAATTGAACGGAACTTGTAGCTCGCCCTTTAGGGTGTCCGCTGGAAGCAGCTACAGACTCAGGCGAGCCGAACATGTCCTCGGACACTCCCGGCACTAAACGCCATACGATAAATAATAATAAAAAAAAAAATATTATTGTTTTTTTATTTATAATTAAACTAATCTAAAACTGGTTTTTTCTGATATATTGTGATACGTTAGTTATGATGTATGATGTCTTCGGTGGCGTAGTCGAAAGATTGCGAATTCAAACCCGACCGAAGTCGTCGGATATTTTAGGAGCGTTAAAATCCTTCAGTATGTCTTTTTTCGGAGGGGAAGTAAAGTCGGCGATCCCATGTCATAGATTTATGGCATGTAAAAGAACCTTCCACTAATTAATATTGTGTGAAGCTAAATTTGCAGGTTAGATTTCATCTGAACGCTCTATCAAAGTTCCAACGTTCATCACTAGGTGTCAGTGACATCTGGTAGCGAAATTTGGAACTACTTGAAATTGAACGGAATTAGTAGCTCACCCCATAGGTGTCCGCATTGAAGGAGCTACAGCTTCCGGCGAGCCGAACATGTCCTTGGAAACTTCCGGCACTAAAAGCCATACGCTAAATAATAAAATAACGTTATTTCTAATGAACTGTTAAATTTTTCCACTTCTTGTACTAATATTTCTTATTTATATAAACCATGATCCCATTATATGTAGGGTGCTACTGTGAAGGAGTTCTTAAACTCTTAATGGAACTAGGAATAAAATCAATCAATAATTATTGAATAAATCAATTTCAAAAGAGCCATTAAATATTTCACCCTGACATGCTTGAAGATATAATTAACTTATAGTCGAGCACTGTATAATGTATTGTTTTAAATATTCTGTAGGCGATGTGTGCAAGCGCCCTTAATTCAATGTAGACCATATGCAAAAAAGAAACCAATGCTTCGCTTGATTGACTGGCAACATGTAGTTTATCACCGCTATATTTAAAATCCAATTTGTTTGTAAGGCTGTCTAAAATAATAACTGAAATTTATTGAACAGTCCTTCGTGTTTCGGTGTCTGAAATTCATTGTTTTTACTTCGCTAGGAATCTGGAACGGTAGGTCTACATTACAACTCAGCTCCAAATACGCGAGCTTGCCTAATGAAGAACACGACTCCAATCATTTCTGAGCTATAATCGGAGTCAATCATTTACTTCGCAACACTCACTAATATTAAAGGAAATTAATTCTGACGTTCGAAACAACTTATAAATAACCCACCACGATCTCGTCCTCGTGTAACATAAATGTTTAATTTAATACTGTTGCTCCATTCCAAACGTGAATGATCTGAAAAACTGACAGTAAATGATGTGACACATTGCCTTTCTCTTCCAATATTATGCATACATATGTACATTTTCATTTGAGACTGATTTGCCTTTCAGTGTCCAAACTAGTCTATAAGTCACTTTCTGAGACCAAGTCACCTCTATGATGCCCTATTAGCAGTTAGCACTGCGGCCTCCTTTGCTTCACCTCTCACTTTGAAGTCGTTCATCACCATCGCCTCCTTGGTCTACCTCTGCTTCTCAAACCATCTTTCTGTAAAAGCCTAAGTCAACAAGTCAACCCCTGGCACTATACAGCCCATGAAGGGCCTAGGCCGACCAAGCGACCGCTGCCGAGCCATTTGGCCTGCAGATATTCGGGTGACGCGTGATCAGCGCATCGGGTCCCCTCGGCCGTTAATCTTGGTTTTCGTGATCGGGGCGTTGCCTCACTGTCAGACAGCTACTCAATTGTCCTCACGAGGCTGGGTGCACGCCGTTCCAACCCTCACGTCAGTTTTAAAATCCCTGACGGAGCCGGGAATCGAACCCGGGGCCTCCGGGTGAGAGGCAGGCGCGCTACCCCAACACCACGGGGCCGGCTTCTGTAAAAGCCGCAGTAGTTAAAAGGCATGTAAAGCCAAATAATATTATTAGTAGTAGCAACCCTCTACAGTCGAACTCATTAACCTCTTCCCCCTTGGGGCTCACATCTGGATTGGCGACCACGGGACCCCAGCTGAGTCCGGCATCTTCCACTTACTTGTACCTGGTTCCTCTCCGTCTTCTTTCCTCTCAACCTCTCTTGGTTAACTCTTGTTCTCTTCCGACCCCAACGGTATTAAGCTATCCGATGCCAAGGGAGACTCTTCCTTTCCGCCTTAATTGGCCCTAGTCTCATCTTTCCTGACACCCTTATTCTTCGAGGGGTCAGCCTTTTTTTTTTTTTTTCATTTCATGATATCTCCTGCCTTCAGCTCAAAGCCTTCAAGGAGGCATGGCGTGTGTAGCCCCTCCAGTTCTGGTGCACCCTGGTAGTGCTACACCCTCAGGGGATCACGGCTGGTGAACTCGGGATTTGGCGACCCCGAGTGATTCCTGAGCTAGGTCCGTTTCTCCATTTTAGGTAGATTTCATTAGAAAGCTAACTATTGCAATGGGTACCATGTTTCGACTTCCGGAAAATTTCGACATATCTTCGCGTTTCACATCCCCCAGACCCCAAAACCACCGTCAGTTCAAAAGTTTATATATAATTTATGTATATATGTATCTATCTATCTATCTATCTATCTATCTATCTATATATATATCAGTTTCTTGTGGACACGATAACTGCCGTAATTTTGTTCCAATCACTTTGAATTTTTTACATAATATGTATCCCTATAAAATCTCGGTCGAGTTCGTTAATGGGCAAAATCGGTTGAAGGGGGTGAAAATGGGGGGGCTTTTTTCGAAAAAGTGAAATTTCGCTATAACTCTCTTAATACGTGAAATATCGAATCCATTCAAAGTTCATAATATGTGTCGGATAAGTGCCAAAAATGTATGTCAAATAAGTTTTTTGATAGCACCAACCATTGACCAAAGGGGTGGAAAAAAGTGGGTTTTTCGGGAAACATTAATCATATCTCTCTCAATAGGCACAATATCAAAACCGTACAAAATGGAAAATATTCCCCTAATAATTAACTAAAACTTTTGTCTGAAAGAATTTTTGATATGACCCACCATTACGCCAAGGGATGAGAAAAATGATTTCGGAATTTTAAAAAATGCCAAGTGCCATCAGAGGTTACCATAACAACGCTTTTAAATTGATAAGGGATGATCTATCAGAGGTTACCAAGACAACGCCATTGACGAGATCACATTCATTTTTAGCCTACTTTTCACACTTTTCAAAAATGAGGAAAAAGTAGACTTATGAGATCGATCCGGGAAAATGTGTCTGTCCTTCTGTCTGTCTGTCAGTCCTTCTGTCTGTCTGGCTGTGTGTGTGTTTGTGTCCCCCCCCTATCAACTCCTAAACGGCTGCAGCAATCGAAACCAAATTTAGTATGAGTCAAGTTGTATACCGGAATATCTCAGGCCCATATTTGAAAAAGATGCCAGTGCTACCAACTGCTAAAAAAACGCACTAGAAATTTGAGCTCCATGTTGGATATCTTGGAAGGTATACATGGGAGCTATTATAAACTTGGCACACATGTAGATAATACTATTTCAGTTTAATTTCCAGGTGGCCATACATGACAGCGTTGCCGAAATATTTTTAAGCCTTCTGATAAGTCCAATATTTCAATGCATATAACTTCTACACTATCAATTGGATTTCAACCAAATTTTGTATGTAATATGTGAACATAAACAGGTATGACTGAGTGTATTCTTAAGAGCCACCAGGGCTGCCAACTGTCAATAAATGTTATCTCTATTATTTTATCTAAATACCAATATATCTGAGAGTATGCAAGCCGACAGGTTTAAACTATGCACACGTAAACTACCTGACATTTTACATTAATTTGGAGTAACTTATATACGTCAGTTCTACCAACATGATTCTAAGCCTGCTGATAGGACCAATTTTTAAATACATGTAACTTCTATACCAACAAATGGATTTCATCCAAAATTGGTACAAAAAGATATAATATTTCAGATTATTTCTGACCAGCACTCGCATGATATTGTTTCCAACATGCTTTTACGTGTACTAATAGATCCAATGTCTAAATCCATGAAACGTCCTTTGAACTTCAACCACATTTTGTATTCTGTACTTTAGGAGATGGAAGTAAGAATATATTCAGTCACCAGAGCTGCCAACTGTATTGCTCTATTAGGCTGCATTATGCCTAGTATACCTTATTTCGAACTAATTAAGACATTTCGATATTACCCACTTAATTTCGTCATTATTCTAGATAGTTTCATATACTGTAGATTAATCTATGGCATGAATCTTAATTTTAAGAAAAGTAGTCTCTTTAGTTCGTCACGGAACTTTTTGTTCCATCTGACTATTAGGGATGCGGCTAACTGGTAGCATGCTGAACTTCTATGCCTAAGGTCGCTGGTTCAAAGCCGGTCAAAGTCGCCGGATTTTCTAAGAGCGCTAAAAATCCGTCAGCATGCTTTCCTTCGGAGGGGAAGTTACAACGTTCGTTGCAAGTTGCTGGTTGCGGTGGCATCTAGCAGTCAAGTTCACAGCTAGGTGTCGTTGACGTTAGTATTTGGTACAAAATTAGGTACTACTACTTAAAATTGACCGTCTGCAGACCTTACCTGAATTACAGACTAATACAGTCATCACAAATAACACCGTTTATCAGACAGATTCTACACACACCCAATGTACACGGGGTTACATGACCACCTTGTCGCAGTCCCTAAACTGAGGAACTAACCAACATCTCTGCGGGAGATAAAATTTTGCGTGAAGAAGTAACAGACTGTTAGATAGTTACACATTAGTTCCAAACCTTGCATAAGGACAGTGTGATCACAAGTATAAAAACGAACCCCAAATGACAAGAAGGTTACCATCCCCATAAGACAGTAAAACGTTAAAAATATGCATAGAAAGACGACAAAATGTTAACTAACCTCCAATTGTAAAATACTTTCTCGCAATAAATGAGGTCTCATCCTCCTACGAAAACCTGCATATTTTGCCTATTATAGCCTATCCCCTAGTTTGCCCGGTGAAATCTACCTCCGCCTTCCGGCGTGCCGAGAGGAATTTTTTCCATTGCCTTTGGGGCGGTCCCTCTCATCTTTCCCTTGCCTGTCTGCCTTTCTTGGATCACCTTCCTTCCGGGTCCCTCGGTTCTCGTTATTTGAGGATTGATGGCATTTCGTTTCCTCCAGTATTTTATTTAATTTGGATTCTTCTCCTTTCTGTTTCCCATTTCCTCTTCTGGTTTGTGGGACGGTGGTTGGTTTTAGTTGTAGGTTTCAATTTCACTAACACCCAAACCATTAGGGGCCGATAACCTAAATGTTAGGCCCCTTAAAATAACAATTATCATCGTCATCATCATCATCATCATTGATCTGTTAGGTAATATCATCTCTCCTTGCCTATTCTCATCTGAGCTTCATATAGCGTGCTCATTTCTAACTTAGCCTTTATCTCTCCATTGCGTGCACCCACCTGCCATTGCTCCCATCTACTGTATTTGTCCCAGCAATCATTTGTTCTATCCTCGGCGGCTTCGGTGGCGTATTCGGTAGCATGCTGAGCTTCTATACCCAAGGTAGCGGGTTCAAACCCGGCCGAAGCCGTCGGTTTTTTTAAGAGCGTTAAAAATCCCTCAGTATGCCTTCCTTCAGAGGGGAAGTAAAGCCGGCGGTCCCATGTCATAGATTTATGGCATGTTAAACAACCTTCCACTAATTACACCTGTGTGAAGCTAAATTGGATAGGTTAAGAATGTAAACAACGCTCTTAGGTTCCTACGTTCGTTGCCAAGAGCCGACTGCGGTGGCGTCTAGTAGCTAAGTTCTGGACTTGTCCTAGTACTCGTTGACGGTGACACTTGGCGGAACTATTTGAAAAATTCTAAGTTGCAGTCTGTACTTAAATTAAAAAACAGATAACATACACTAATACAGTCATCACAATTAACACCGGTTATCAGACAGATTCTACACACACCCAAAGTACACGGGGCTACATGAGCGCGTTGTCGCAGCCCCTAAACTGAGGAACCAACCAACCAACCTACTGTGTTTGTCCCAGCAATCATTTGTTCTACCCTCATATCAGTTACCTCTAGCTTATGTATCAGATATCTTGAATATAGCCAGTTCTCACTTCCATAAAGCAAGGTCGATCAAAATACTGAGTGATGTAGGGAGAGCTTCGCTGCTACACTAACTTCTTCATGACAGAATACTGTAGATCGCAACTAAGAACTCACTGCATTGGCTTTTAAACACCTCGACGCCATTTCTTCTCCCAAAATGAGTGAATATACAGCCTAAGTATGTATTCTTTATTCTTCGATTTTGGTCTACTTTGGACCACGGGAAATAATTGACTTGCTGGTTAGTCCTTTTTTTATTTCCCCAGAACTTATTTTCGCTGTGGTTCCTCTTCCTCTCTTCCGACCAGATGTTGTTGGTTTATCTACTTTGCTTTTCCTGGAACCCCTTGACATCAATCGTAGCTTGAAACACCTTTCTATTCCAGATCTCTTTTAGACTGATCCCATCTTCCTCCATGCAGTATCTTCCTTCATCCACCCATTTTGCATTCACACGATCTTTCAGCTAAACTTCATTGAAAAAAAAAATAGGCTGGCCCTAGCCCACTGTCTCCCTTAATGGGGATGACGTGATGAGTAGCTAATACGAAGTCGACTTCAACAGCTCTTACCACCACGATTGTTCAACCCAATCGTTGGTGACGTTCCCCGGAAAAACAGAACATTCATGTATAAACAAGCCAGTGGATTCCTTGAGCAATAAGGCCACTGGATACAGCCACAAGGTTGGTGAACTAATTTATAAAATTCGTTCCATTTATTCAAACATTTAGAGCGGTAAAATCACAGCGTTGTGTATCTCCAGGATATCTAATGAGCAATTAAGTAAATGGATTTCTAATGCACTACACCACACCTACCGAGGTGAACGTACCTTGGACTAACTTAAATGGCAATTTACTTGCCTCCGCCATTAAGATCACATAATTCATTCAACATTTATCAGTCTTTGGGGATTCGGCATTTGATTGCCTGAAAGTTGATCGGAGCAGCTCAGTTGGACGGAAAGGTGAATACATTACAGACCGGCAACATTAGATAGCCTACTTTATAACCATGTTTCCATTTATAATCTTATTAAATTTTCGATTGCTGTCTTGAATCACAGCTTTACGATGTGTGTATTAAACATTTTCCATTAGCCCTACCGCCATAAACAAGCTGCTGACGGAAGTGCTTGTCGTAGTACGATTATTCGGAGGGGTCATGGAAACTCGACACGCATCCACCTCCATTGGTCCAAGTCACGCATGGGTATTTACGGTTATTATTAGAGAAATTTGTGAAAAGCCTCCGTGGCTTAGGCGGCAGCACGCCGGCCTTTCACCGCTGGGTCCGTGGTTCAAATCCCGGTCACTCCATGTGAGATCTGTGCTGGACAAAACGGAGGCCGACAGGTTTTTGTCCGGGTACTCTGGTTTTCCCTGTCAACATTTCATTCCAGCAACACTCTCCACTATCCATTCATTTGATCATTGCCCCAGAGTGCGGCAGCCGGCACAGTTCATATCCTCGCCGCTAGATGGGGGCTTCATTCATTCCATTCCTGACCCGGTCGGTGACTGGAAGCAGGCTGTGGATTTTCATTAGAGAATAGTATTATACAGGAATGACAGGCAGGTATTAATATGAAAAGAGATAATAATAATAATAGCCGGCCCCGTGGTGTTGGGGTTGCGCGCCTGCCCCTAACCCAGAGGCCCTTGGTTCGATTCCCGGCTCCGTCAGGGATTTTAGAAACAGATGTGAGGACTGGAATGAGGTGCACTCAGCCTCGTGAGGACAATTGAATATCTGGCCGACTGGAAAGCATTTTTAATAGAACTAGGGAACACTGAAAAATGGCTTTTATCAATTTAATATTCACGGTTACCCAATCTAGAAATTCTAAACTATGAAAGTAATGATTTTTAAATGTATACCACATACAGTATTGCCTCTTTAAGTGCTGCATTACCACTTCATGTCTCAGTCTACGTATGTAAGTGTTGATCATAGGAGGTCGACTGCAGGAATAAAATTGGACCAACTCATGGTGTAGTGGCTGGCATTCTTGGCTCTCACCCCAGAGGTCCAGGTTTGATACCCGGCTCTGCCAAGAAATTTAATTCTGATCTGAGGGTTGTAACAGAGTACACTCAGTCTCGTGAGGCAAAACTGAGAAGAGGCGCTTTTGATTCCCTTCTCAGCCTTCTTGGAAATGGTTTTCCGTGGTTTCACACTTGTATTGTAGAAGAATTCTAGGATAGTTCCTAACTTAAGGCCACGGCCTCCTCCTTCCCAATCCTCAGCTGAATTACAAATACATCACAATTACACTGATTATCACACAAAATTACACACGTACACACCTATGTACACGGGGCTGAATGACCACGATGTCTAAGACCCTGAAATGAAACAACAACAACAACAACGGATAAAATTGGATCTCCTTCTCAGTCTGAATGACCGAATATTATGGGTTCAATCCTGATTCAGTCCAATGGCATTCAACGGTGACTGACTGTGACAATTTTGTGTCTGCACGTTCAAGATCTCCTTTTGGTGTAAATTAAGGATATCCTAGTCTCCAATCCACGTCTAACTAGTTGTGAGTCCCTGAGGCGGTGTTGATAAAGTAACGACATGAAAATGGCCTGTTCAGTGACCATAGCGTTGTATCCGGGTCCTCACCACTGATTCAGTAATGTAATGCTTTTTTAATGTAGACCGTAATATACACGGACTCGTCCCGCCCCGTGCCAGACAAACCTGTTCGTATAATTGTTCTGCCCAGGGCTTATCTGAGCATTAATTAACTAGCTTTCTACGTCATTCTTGAAGGAAGTCTTGAAATGGCAGGGAATGGGTTTTGTTAAATAATACGTCCCACAAGTGAACGAAAACCTGCAGGGCTGTCAGACGTGACGTGACGTGAGCCTGCCACTTAGTGATTGATGCGCACTTAGAGCTCCTGTATGTTGTTTTCCCTGCAGTCACTGGTAAAACAATGGTTACTGGACATACGTACATATTTCAAAAGCTTCAGAATAGTATTATACAGGAATGACAGGCAGGTATTAATATGAAAAGAGATAATAATAATAATAATAATAATAATAATAATAATAATAATAATAATAATAATAATAATGGATCCATACAAAGAGTTGAACATTTAAGTACTTAGGAGAATATATACAAATAGAAGGATCAGACAAGGTGTCTAACATAGAACCAACGGAAAAACTCCAGAAAGCATTCAAACTTACATGGTCGCATTATAATAAGAAAAACATATCAAGACAGGACAAACTTAGACACTACAAAACGGTTGTATTACCAGAAGCATTGTATGCGTCAGAAACGACCACAATTGGAGCATCTGACATCATAGAAACAGAAAAAATTGAACGTAAAATTCTGAGAAAAATATTTGGAGCAGTACACAGAGATGGGATATGGATGAAAAGACCTACCAAAGAGCTATATGAACATACAGACAGACTCATAGATATTATTAGAAAACGCAGACTAACTTTCTACGGGCACATACAAAGAATGAACAATAAACGGCTTACAAAGTAATCTTTGATGTAGTAAACAGTTCAAGAAGGAAAACAAATTGGTATCATGAAATAGAAGACGACTTAAAGCAATTAGGGATCAAAAAGCAAATGATACAGTAGAAGACAGATAAAAATTCAGAAACAAAATTAAGAACGCCAAATTTTTAGTAAGTGAAAGGAAGAAGATAGGAACATTGTGGACGGAACAAAGGAAACAGGAGCACAGTCAAAGGATGAAGAGATTTTGGGAAGAGAAGAGGAAGAAGAAGAAGAAGAGGAAGAAGAAGAAGAAGAAGAAGAAGAAGGGAAAGAAGTGAAAATTGTGACATCATGAGATATTTCAGTTCAAACACTGTCCATAAGGGCAAAAATGATGTAATAATAATAATAGCCGGCGCCGTGGTGTTGGGGCAGCGCGCCTGCCTCTAAACTGGAGGCCCTTGGTTCGATTCCCGGCTCCGTCAGGGATTTTAGAAACAGATGTGAGGGCTGGAACGAGGTGCACTCAGCCTCGTGAGGACAGTTGAATAGCTGTCTGACAGAGAGGCAGCACAACAGTCACGAAAACCAAGATTAACGGCCGAGGGGATCCGATGCGCTGACCACACGTCACCCCCAATACCTCCAGGCCAAATGGCTGAGCAGCGGTCGCTTGCTAGGCCTAGACCCTTCATAGGCTGTAGTTTTTATTTATAATAATAAAAATAATAATAATAATAATAACAAATACTTTAAATTCCTCGGCGAATTCGTCGAGCAGAGTGGCTTTGAAAAAATCTCACAACAAAATCGTCTCCAAAAATTCAAAACGGCATTAGGGTCAGTTCAAAACATCTACAACAAAAATCTATTGAAAAACAGACTAAACTTCGGCTCTACAATAGGCCTACAGTCATAAAACCAAACATTCCCATATGCAAGCGAAACAATAAACATGAACTTGAAGAAAAATAAAAGTAGAGAGAAATATCATCAGGAAAATCTTATCAGCAAGATGTGGTGACAGGCTACAATCAATCAAAACAACACAACAGTATTCAAACATCGAAATTGATATTAAGAAAAGACGTATGAAATTATTTCGTCACCTCATTTGGTTACCAGAAAATCGATTGACGAAAAGGATAATAGATTAAGTAACCTTACTCAAGAACTGAACACATTGGCTAGAAGAACTTCGAAACAACCTCAAAAACGCAAACATAAGTTCAATAGACATTTCAGAAAGGGACAACTTCAGACACAAAGTAAACAAATGTGAAGTTACATCAGAGCAACCACAACAAAAACAGTACAGACCAATGTGGTCGGAAGACCGTAAACAAGCATTCTCGGAAAGAATGAGAGCCTATTGGAAAAACAAGAAGAACCAAAAGAAAAGTTGATTGAATTATTTGCGTATCGTATTCCATTTAATGGGAAAATTCGCTTAAAAATACAAATAAATAAATAAATAATAATGTTATTGGTTATACAGCCCTTTTAACTACTGCAAGGGGCAGATGACCTCGTAGTCCCGCCCCTAAAAACAACAATAACTAACTAAATAACTACTGTGGCTATTAGAGCCACCGGGGTGCCGGAATTTTGTCCCGAAAGGATTCTTTTAAAGTGTCTGTAAATCTCAAATGCCAACTGACTGCGCCAGGATTCAATCCTGCAACCTTGGGGACAGCAGGAGAGAACGTTGCCACTGAGCCACGCAGTAAGTAGGCTATATTAGTGTCCATTTGAAATTCTGGTGAGGATTGGGTTAAGAGACGGCCGTGGCCTAGCATTTTCCTGAAGTAGAAGTGGGAAACCACGGAAAACCACTTCCAAGATGGCTGAAGTGGGAATCGAATCCACTTCTTCTCAGTTGAACCCGGACCTAAGAGTTGATAGTCCTCTAACCACGAAGTATTAAACGTTCCAATTGGATTTCCACGTTGTTAATGTTATTAATTCATTTTAGGAACTAAGAGTATCTTGGTCACCAGCTCCGAGATCAGCAGGGCCGTGCTCGTTTAATCGTGCACCATGGCCGCGAGGGCACCTGAAGCAAGACCGGAGATCATAGGTTCAAATCCCGGTGGCTATCCTGGTTTATCTATTCTTCCTCTAGGCAAATGCTGGGATAGTATCTTAAGATTTCAAATCCAGGGGGATCTACCTCATCCCTATTCCTACTATAGGAATTACATCAATACAGGTTATCAGACATTCAGCATACACCCATCTACACCGGGGTGATGACCTAGCAACTACAGCAACATGTATTAGGGATGGGGCAGGTGCGCCGGAATGTGGAAAATCCCCGGAAGAACCATACTTAAGATAGAAAGGATTCCTGCCTCCAAAATAGTATGATGCGAGATATAATGCACACGACTGTGTGATGGAGAGGGGGTAATTAAAACACTTTTCGGCCATTAGACCAGATGGTAGAGAATTAATTCATTAAAAGATTCTGTCGGATTATCTCAGTCGCAAAGCCGAAGTTCCAGGGATTAAAACTCTCATTCGTCGGATGATTGACGTCCCTATTACCCATCAAGATTGGTTTCTCAGTTTAGGTGTTGCGACAACGTGGTCATGTAGCCCCGTGTACTTTGGGTGTGTGTAGACTCGGTCCGATGACCGATGGTAATTGTGATTGCTGTATTAGTGTGTGTTATCTATTTTTAATTCAAGTAAGGACTGCAGACATTCAACTTTCAAGTAGTTCCTACTTACAGTATGTTACCAAACGCCACTGTCAACGACAACTAGTTCTGAACTTGGTTACTAGATGCCACGGCACTGGGCTCCTGGCGACGAATGTTGGAACCGAAGAGGTTAGTCAAATCTAACCTATAATTTAGCTTCACACAAGTGTAATTAGTGGAACGTTCTTTTACATTCCATAAATCTATGAGATCGGACCGCCGGCTTTACTTCCCCTCCGAAGGAAGGCATACTGAGGGATTTTTAACGCTCTTAAAAACTCCGACGACTTCGGACGGATTTGAACCCGCGACCTTGGGCATAGAAGTTCAGCATGCTACCAACTACGCCACCGAAGCCACTATTTTCCATCGAAATGGCTTGTTCAATACTTGACTCAGAAGCTGGGAGACCTTCTTGGTGTATCTTCAAGTTATGCAGAAGCCATGCCTCATGGAACAATAAGGTTGATACTTAAAAGAGCAGACTTCTATGGTCTCAGGGTTCGTGTTGAGACTCCGAATCCAGAGGCATTTGCCTGGAATAGGAGTGGGAAACCACGGAACACCTCCGGAATAGCTGAAGTGGGAATCGAACCTATCTCTTCTCAGTTTTTCCACCTTTCTCATCTGTTGTTATATTTTCTGTCGACTCGGAGTTCCGAGCTCGATTCCTGGCTCTGCCAAGAAATATAATTCTAGTCTGAAGGCTCGAACGGACTACAGTTAACCTCATGAGGTAAAACTGAAAAGAGGTGGGTTCGATTCCCACATCACCAATCCTGTAAGTGGATTCCCGTGGTTTCCCACTTGTCTTCCCCTCTTCCCAGTTTTCAGCGTGAGGCATAGTGTACCCCGTTCTAGCCCTCCATCCCATCATCTCTCAGTATCTTTCTGGTCACTTTCTACTATAGAATCCCACGATGATTCGGGTTTTCTAATTTGGAGTCATATCCGGTAATTGTGTTGGACGGAAACGCTCTGTCCCTACCCGTTCCTCATGTTCATTTATTTCTGGACTATGTCTTCTCAAAAGTACAGTACTTTATATGTATTTAGGATGCAACGGGTGCGATCTAGCCATACCTCGTTGGTCCTTTCCCATTTTCTTCCTTTATCTCACTTTGAGATTGCATTTTTCCAAAATTTCTTTTTTCTGCATTTCCAATTACTGAGCTCTTGAAGAATCTCTCCCTTCTTTTTCTTCCTTTCCTTCCATCCTTCAGACTGGTTCGCATAGGGCCTACCCTTGGGTATTTTTCCCTTCCTTTTAGAGTCACGTTGAGCCTGCATTTCTTTAAGAACATGCTCTCCAGCTCGTTCCTGAACCCCCTCTTTTATCTCCAATTTGTGATCGGGTCTGTTTTCTTCTGTCCTTTCACTAGATTCTATTTTCCATTTAAGTACCTTTTCCTGTGGAAAAGCGGGAAATTCAACTCAAATCTCCCATGTGACAGCCAACAATAGTAGCTGCTACCCCAGGAGGTGGTTTGGGGAGAGAAAAGTCGTTAAAGACATGCCAGTGGGTGCTGATATGGGACGTTTTATATAGTAAGAAAAACACGAATTGTAATCTTTAGATCGTAGACTTTCGCGGCCGGTGTCTAGTTTATCATCTTGGCTTACAGGATTGAGCCGCGTCGTATATCGGTGATTAATTCCCGATGTTTCGGCTGACATTGCAGCAGCCTTAATCATGGGTAGGTACGAGTTGGTGTCCGTACTCAAACTAACAGATCTGCAATAGCTGAACATGCTGACGTCACGAGACACGCCATCGAATTTGATAAGGCCGAAACTGTTGCTAAAATTCCCGGATATCAAAACAGGTTAATTAGAGAGGCAATAGAGGTCGTGAAGCATCCCAATAATTTCAATCGCGAAGATGGCTTCAAACTTAGCAACATTTGGAAAGTTCTCCTAGCGCGCGGCTGACAGGAACGCGAACCAATCAGGGAGCAGCGTGACGACAATGCAGGGCAAGCAAGCATCTCCGACTGGCAATAACCGTTAATTTGAGTACGGACACCAACTCGTACCTACCCATGATCAAGGCTGCTGCAATGTCAGCCGAAACGTCGGGAAATAATCACCGATATACGACGCGGCTCAATCCTGTAAGCCAAGATGATAAACGAATTGTAATCTTTCATTATATTTCTCAAATATTTAGTCATAGGTAACCTTGAGGGGTTTCATACAGCATCAGGAGCCAAACCAGTGCGATAAGTATTTTAATAGTCTAATATAACTCTGCCTGACGTAGATCTTGTACAACAATTTTATACATTTCCAAGGAAAAAACACACATCTTGCTATCAGGAAAAAAGTTCTAAATTTCCATAACTAGTTTTATTCAATTTCCAAATTTGGTTCTTGGTATGTGCTGACTTTTTCCATTTCCCTCACATCTCCAATAATTATTATAAGGTGCGTTCAAAAAGTAACGAGCTGGAGGCATAATTACAGAAACCAGTACCTGTATGTTAGAAGTATTGGTCCTGGCTGTTGAGGCACTTGTCCCACTGTGACACGAGGCGGTGAATGGCTGTCTCATAAAATTCCCTGGGCTGCGATGTGAACCAGTTCCGCACGTACAGCTGGACGTTGGCGTCCGAGGTGAATCGTTGGCCCCGCAGAGCCCTTTTCAGGGGACCAAACATGGCGTAATCACAGGGTGAGAGGTCTGGACTGTTTGGAGGGAGGCCGAGAACCTCCCATTTGAATTTCTGCACGAGTGCCGCATGAGGTCGTGCATTGTCGTGGAGCGACCACGGCAGCTATGGCGTTCACTGTCACTCAGCGGTCCTGGGTAATGAGTGCATCAACCTGTTGGACGTTGTCATCGGTAATGCAGGGGGATGCCAAAGACCGGGCATCATCGGCTAACGACACCCGTCCTTCCCTGAAGCGCTTGTGCCACGCCTTGACCCTTGCAAGGGACATGCAGTGTTCGCCGTACACTTGTGACATTTGGGATGAATGTCCGTTCACCCTACTCCTTCCGCTGTCAGAAACCGAGCAACACCTCTTTGCTCTTCGGTTGACGCCTCCATGTCACTGTTTGTAATGCGATTGGCAGAGTTGGACGATTGATGCATGCTGCTGCTTGCTTTGTATCGTCACGTGACGTGCACGCGAGCCCTCTAGCGACGGGCTGTAACCTTTCACGTTCTGGTCGGAACCACACCTCGTTACACACACCACGATTAGCCGGTGTAGTCACTGGTTTGCGCATTCCAGCCTCCGGCTCGTTACTTTTTGAACGCAACTTATAGAATATTTAGATTTTTCCCTATTTATGATGGTGTTAAACCTTCAGCTACAAAATGAACCTTACTCAAACCTGTGAGGCTTTAATTCGTCTTTCTGCAGGGTCTTCCACCCAAAGTGGGGCCGGCAAAGTGGCACGTAGAGGGTCGGACGAGCACATTAATCAATCCAACAGCACTTCTTTCCTTATCTTATGACATTCGTTGTCACAGCAGTGCGCTGCGATATGCTCGTCTGACCTTTAGCTCCACATTCTATATGGAGCGCAGGGCCGAGGCCCCACTTTGAGTGAAATACCCTGTATAAACAATTAAAAATATATATTTTTTAGTTTGCTCAGAATATAAATGAAATAATAATGTTTAATTAACACATGTGTAAATGAGTAAGATCCATTTGGTGCGGAAGGGGTAACACCCACTTTAAAAAAGAAAAGTCTTCACATTCTTATAAACATGGGAGATGTGAAGGTCAGCACAAAGCAAGAATCAATTTTTGAAAATCGGATAAAAAAGCTTACGATTCAAATTTTGAAAATTTATAACTTTGCTTCTAATAGCAAGATGTGTGTGTTTCTTTGGAACTGTGTATAATATTGTTGCACAAGATTTATGACAAGCACAGTTAGAACTTACTAAAACCGTTATTCTTTTAGCTCTTAAAGCTGTATGTTCCACCTTTAGGCCCGTATCACACGACACTTGCTGGCAAGGAAACTGTTGTGATGGCTGGTACAAAATCCATTAATTCTGTTCATCCTCGTTAGTACACCTGCTTTTATGACTGAAGTATATCAAACGCTAGCATATCGTACGCCAAGATGTAAGAAATAAAACCTGGAGGACGGTTGTCGTTTGAGGGTAATATTTGCAGTTGATTCACATTATTAACGCAGCACTGGTCGCGCGGTGTCTGTTAGACGCCACGTCACTTTATTTCGTCATTATAGGAAATCCCGCAAGGTCATTGAACTGAACGGCTGTTATCTACCTTTCAAGTAATTATTCACAATGATTTTCACTGAATATCTGCGTGGCAGTTGTAGTTGAACTCCGAGTCATTATTACGTAAGTGTTGACGGCGTCTCACAGACGGCACGCGACCTTCCCCGTTACCAAGTAAGATCCTCTTTGAATCGTTTTTCTTTATAATTATTGCAAGAAATAATTTATTTGTTGTTAATTCAATTAAGGGAGTTGCGACAACTTGGTTATCAGCCTCGTACAGTTGGATGTGGGTGTGTGTGTGGAGCTTGTCTGATAACTTGTATTTCTGTGATGACTGTAGTACTGTATAGATGTAGTAGGGATAGGGATGGGGCTGGTGCCCCGGGATTTGAAGTAAGATAATATCCCGGCATTTTCCTGGAAAGAGTGTGTTAAAACCCGGGGGAAAACCACACTCAGGATAACCAATGTCAGCGCAGGGATTTGAACCTCAGATCTCCGAACTTGCTGCAGCTACCCACGCGGACGTGGTGGAATCCACCACTGCTATTTACACTTGTTTATATACAGTGATCTGTTTCAGCAATGCCAGATTTTGTAGTGATTTGAGTACTAAAATCTGCATACTTGTTAATCAATTGTAGTATATTATACATATATGAAGTAATTACATAATAAATTGCTTTTAAATCATTTTTATATATTTCATATTAGATGGTAATACTTCAGAAATGTCCTAGAATGCATTAAAATTCTCGCTTAAAACTTGGAATTATATAAATCTCTCGGAATGGCAATGACGTCTCTCAGACGCCACGCGACCTTCTATGCGAGAAATTCGTGCGCTACCACTGCAGGGTTAACCCAAAGCGGTCGTGAAACTTGTTTTAAGTAAATTTGAAAACATGCCAGGTACCGTACTGAATGAATGCAATCTAATCAGTATTTAAGATCTAACTCTAATAGTTGGATATCTAACCATTCGCGTGAATATAGGCCTATTGTGTAACAATGATCTCCGAACTCCGTTTGAAAAGTGAGCGGGTGGTATCGCGCCTGTTCACTGTTTAAAATATTGCGGTTTCAAAGCTATCCAACAGCGGGAAAATGTACTTCTTTTTAATTATTTTGTTATATCCTCCCTACCTCGTACAGCAAGTTTTTGACTTAGTTTTATTCACATGGTCTACGAGAACGATTTAAATGATAAACATTGGTAGGGAAAAATTGTTTTCATTTCTCATTTAAATTTGTATTTTGCCTACTTCCTGCTCAAAACCATGGATGTATACTATTCGTGATAACTATTAGAATTTTAATAATTTGGTATTTACTCCAGAATAATAATAATAATAATAATAATAATAATAATAATAATAATAATAATATGACTCCCCTTTTATGGCCATTTAACACGAATGAACTCTGGAAGATTGGTTGGTTGGTTGGTTGGTTGGTTCTTAAGTTTAGGGGCTGCGACAACACTGTCATGTAGCCCCGTGTACTTTGGGTGTGTGCAGAATCTGTCTAATAACCGGTGTTGATTGTGATGACTGTATTAGTGTGTGTTACCTGTTTTTTTTTTAGTACAGACTGCAACTTAGAATTTTTCAAATAGTTCCTACTTTTGCCGCCAAGCACCACCGTCAACGGCTACTAGGCTAAGTTCAGAACTTAGCTACTTGACGCCACCGCAGTCGGCTCTTGGCAACGAACGTAGAAACCTAAGAGCGTTGTTTACATTCTTCACCTATCCAATTTAGCTTCACACAGGTGTAATTAGTGGAAGGTTCTTTAACATGCCATAAATCTATGAAATGGGACCGCCGCGCCGGTTTAACTTCCCCTCCGAAGGAAGGCATACTGAGGGATTTTAACGCTCTTAAAAATACGACCGCTTCGGCCGGGTTTGAACCCGCTATCTTGGGCATAGAAGCTCAGCATGCTATCGACTATGCCACCGAAGCCGCCTCTCTGGAAGATTGTCCAATCGAATCTGTGCCTACTTTGTGGGAAAGAAAACCAAAGGGATCTGGTTTACAGAGGTGGAAAAAGACCTCAAAGATATCACATGAGGACATCTTGGAACGTGACTCTTTGAAGAAGAAACTTGGGGAGATACAGAGTTTTCAGCCAAAACCTATATTGAAAACCGGCAAGAAGTGGACCGAAGAACGGAAGGAAGCTCACCGAAGAGGAATGCGCGAATACTGGGCCAATGTGAAAGAAAGAGGGAAAAGCCAGTTGAAACAACGTGGTCCATAGACGACAGAAACGATTATAAAAAAAGAAAATAATTATGACACGTTCTGTGTTTACTGTGTGTGTGTATTTTCTTGTACTCAATCTTCCATGCAACTGCTGGAAAAAATGGCACCTGTTCAATTTCGTGGGTTGTGTGGAAGCTATCATGGAAGGCAGAACCTAGCATAGAAGGTACAAATCACACGGGGCTAGACGCGTCTATACCAGCGTGTACAGTATGCCAGTACTTCCATGCTCACGAGTGTTTTGTGATACGGGCTTTAGTCACAACACGCAGGCCTATATAAAAGCTTACGCAAGAACTGAGCCCCCTTATTTCTTGAAATCTAGCTACGCCACTGGTTGTACATGTCTAATATTTTGCAACAGATGTTTGCCAGCTATTGATCTATGCATTTGCATTTTTGCATTTGTCTGTTGGCAGAGGCTAGAGTAAAATGTGACTTTTCATCGGTCTCATTCATGTCTGTGATTATTTGCAAGCTACTGACGTATGGATGGTGCTGAGTAATGGCCTTCAGGGCACAACTAGTGCCTGTGGATGTGTTTAGTTATTTACTTATTGTTGTTTTAAGGAGCAGAACTACAAGGTCATCTGCCCGCACTGTGGATGTTGTGAAAGGTTCTAGTAGTAAAGTTATTATTACCTCTACCTCGGTGAGCTAAGCAATGACAATCTACCTCACTTCTCACCTAGCCTAGTACGCCTCATTTCAGTGTTCCCTTTGGTTGTTGTGGGTTTCAGCCCACATAACCTATAAGGTGCGTTCAAAAAGTTACGAGCCGGAGGCTGTAATGCGCAAACCGGTGACGGCATGGGCTAATCGTGGCGTGTGTAACGAGATGTGGTTCCGACCAGAGCGTGGGAAGTCTCAGCCCGTCGCTAGATGGCACGCGTGCACGTCACGTCACGATACAAAGAGAGCAGCAGCATGCATCAATCGTCCAACGCTGCCAGTCGCATTGCAAACAGTGGCATGGAGGCGTCAAACGAAGAGCAAAGAGGTGTTGTTCGGTTTCTGACAGCGAAAGGAGTAGGGGGAACGGTCATTCATCGCCGAATGTCACAAGTGTACGACGAACACTGCATGTCCCTTGCAAGGGTCAAGGCGTGGCACAAGCGCTTCAGGGAAGGACGGGTGTCGTTAGCCTATGATGCCCGGTCTGGGGCACCCCCTGCATTACCGATGACAACGTCCAGCCGGTTGATGCACTCATTACCCAGGACCGCCGAGTGGCAGTGAACGCCATAGCCGCCGTGGTCGGATTGAGGGTCGGAAGTGTGCACACCATCATGAAGGAACGACTGCACTTGCGGAAAGTGTGTGCCCAATGGGTGCCCCACAGTCTTCAACCACACCAGGAAGCATGTCGAATGGCCCACTGTCTTGGTTGGAGTATTGATGCATGCTGCTGCTCGCTTTGTATCGTCACGTGACGTGCACGCGTGCCCTCTAGCGACGGGCTGTGACCTTCCACGCTCTGGTCAGAACCACACCTCGTTACACACGCCCCGATTAGCCGATCTCGTCACCGGTTTGCGCATTCCAGCCGCCGGCTCGTTACTTTTTGAACGCACCTTATATAATAGCAGTTACTGAGGATCCGACCAGCCTCCAAGGACACTACCCGACAGACAGTTAACTTTTATTGCAATTTCATTCATTTCAAAATGTCTGGTAAACAGACAATTCACTAAGCTGGTTTAATATCATAAATTTCTATCAATATGTTCTGATGTTATCATCACGTCCCTATATTGGCTGTGTCCCTTCAGTATCGCATGTAATCCAATTTCAAACACACAGCTGACAATATGCAATCACATATCTGTAACCAATGTTCTAGTGTGTAATTCCATCATATTTGACACGTTCATTCGTCAGACAGAGCAATGGAATAAGATTATATTTTATCAGCACACAATTGGATCATCTCATTTATATTTGTGTCGCTTAATTTGCACCTCGCTGGCATATTGTCAGTAATACAACAAAACAGTTTGAATATTCTATTGCTTCTTTCTAACTATTAATGACCTGCCACCATTGTTACTGCATGTGAGGTATTTAAACACACGTTCAAACATTATGATAGACAAAAACTTAATCCCAGAGGTGAGTAGTTTCTGTTTGTTGGGATCAACCATTAGTAGTAGTGGCTCATGCAATCCAGAGATTTGCCGAAGACTTGCCCTAGGAAGAGCAGCTTTTGAAGGCCTGGATAAGATCTTCATGTGTTCAGATGTATTTTTGCATACTAAAATTAGAATGGTTAAGGCACTAGTCTTTCCCATAGATACATATGGTTGCGAAAGCTGGACCATAAGGAAACGAGATGGGAAGTAGATTGATGCTTTTGAGCTTTGGTGTTGGTGAAGGATACTGCGTATTCCTTGGACAGCCAGGAAGACAAATGTATGGGTGATTCAAAAAATCAAACCAGATCTGTCTCTTGAAGCATTGATAACAAGATTACAGCTGTCATATTTTGGACACATTATGAAACGTTCTGATACATTGGAAAAGACAATTATGCTTGGAAAGGTGTAAGGGTCTCGGAGACGAGGACGGCCAGAATTAAGATGGATCGACTCCATCAAATCCAACATGAATATGTCAGTG
This sequence comes from Meconema thalassinum, assembly GCA_946902985.2. Lineage (NCBI taxonomy): Eukaryota > Metazoa > Arthropoda > Insecta > Orthoptera > Tettigoniidae > Meconema > Meconema thalassinum. The sequence goes on along the minus strand of OX336388.2, from coordinate 990,624,706 downwards.
AAAGATCTGAAGTATATGGCTGAAGAGCGAATCATATGGAGACAGTCCATCCATGCAGTCGCTAGGAGTCGACGCCGACTTGATGGCCCCTGATCATCATCATCATCATACTCCGCTATATTGAAAAAAAAAATCTTCTTTTGTTGTTAATTCATGTTAGGGGCTTGGGACATCTTGGTCATCAGCTCCGTGTAGTTGGGTTTGTGTTGAATTTGTCTGATAACCTGTATTTATGTGATGAGTCTAGAAGTGCGTGTAGATGTATTAGGAACATGGATTCGGTAGGCGCCCTGGGACTTGAAATTAGGTACTATCCCGGCATTTGCCTGGAGGGAGTGTGTGAAATCCCGGAGAAGGAGCACACTCATGATAGCCACTGTCAGCGCCGGAATTCAAACCTAGAATCTCCAGACTTGCTGCAGCTGCCCGTGCGGTCGTGGTTCATGATATAACAAGCACGGCTACGTTGCAGGACTGAGAAACAACGGACCATGGACAGGTCTATGTTAGTATTAGTCTATTATAATACGTCCAGCAACTACGTAAGGACTGGGGTACATTGAAGATGAAGAAATTTACTAAAACTAGTTGGTAGAGGAGAATCATTCGCCCAGTGGTGGTTGGTGTGACGCAACAACACCTTCTATGACAAAATATTTACGAACTCAGAAGCACTTGGTGCGAGCGCACTAAAGCAGAACTTCATGAGAAAGTAATTCACTGTTAATGTAGATCACCTTAATGTTCGTCAACTCACGTTGCTTTTCAGTAGAATCACAGAACTTAACTTTAATTTTAAACACACAAATGAAATTTTGCTCTACTGAACTTTACTAGACATTTTTAAATCAAAGATTCTCACAATATCATACCCTTGTTTTGACAACATAAAAATTATAATCTATTTAGTCCAACGATTAGAAAGACTTTCTGGTGTGAACGACGATGGCTTCTTTTATTTTCCCCCCGTTTTGTTTGAACAATTCCCTCTAAATTGCTACCCCAGAGTCTAGAATGAGGCACCTACCACGTTCCCTTTTTCATGTGACTAGTGCTGCCACTCTGTGATTGAATGAAGAGTCGCTGTGATGTCTTGGCCCTGGTCTTGGCTGTCGTCCCAAGAGCACAAATGAATCGTTGGGCACGCATGCGCAAAAGGCAGAGTTCATGTTTGCTGGCAATAAACGTAGAAATGCATGTTGAGTTGCGGTCTGCACAGCCGATGCCGGACGCGGAGTGGAGAACCTCGTTGTGAGGAGAATTGAAATATTTCCTATTCTTTGGCTGGAGTCTTTTTTAATGCGCTGTATTTGAATTCAGATAATAAAAAGTAATTAATGTTCAAGTTAAACAATGTGCAACAGCACTTCTGCACATTCTGCCCCTGCATTCGCAGACCCATCGCATAAATGGAACGACGTAGGATATATATAAAGCAAGCTTGTAGTTTAACGTGACCGTTAATCTCGAGATCATGAGCCACGGGACCTCCTTTTTACGTGGAATCCAAACCACAGGACATGGCATTTCACATCGAAAATCTCACATGCATTGACCGGGAATCGATCCCGGACCGCCTTGGTGAGAGGCATACAGCTAGACCGCTGAGCCACCACGCCCCCTTAGGATATATATGTATGTATGTATAGAGCATCTACATAATATGTCTTTCAAGAGAGCTATTTGTTTCAAAGTTGCAAGCAGGAATGATAAAATATATCCCAATATTTGAAGTGGTGTATTCGATCTCTTTCATATCGGATGGGTGTCCTTTAATTATTAATAGTACATTATGCAACGAGCCTATAATGGCTATAATTAAGACACGAGTATTTTTATAAAACGAGCGTATGCGAGTTTTATAATTTCCATACGACTGTCTTAGTTACCATTATAGGCGAGTTGCATACGATATGTTCGACGATAATTATAACTTTATTATTTGTTTTAACATAAATATTCATAAATATCTGTTGAGAGTCAGCTACGGTACTTGAATTTTGTGATCGCAGAGCGAGCGTTGGGTGTTATATCTCTGTCTTTCAAGATCTTTGAACGACCGACGCATGCGCTCCGTGTGCTTGCAATGCCATATGCAGCCATATGTTTACATCAGCCGTCCCTCAGTAATATTGTCACCGGTGTCATATGAAGACAATGCGCTGTGCAGAAATTAGCGTTGGTGATTTTAAGGTACAGTGCTATTGCTTGTCTCATATTCGCCAGTTTATTTACGCGAACATATGTACGGTGCGTATTCCATGTCGGTAATTTATTATAGTTCGATGTTGTGTTTATGTCCGACATGTTGGATTTTGAGCGCATGCGCGAAGGTATCGTTACCTAATTGGTCAATAAACGAGCTCTGATTGGCTGGAGAAACTGTATCATAATGGAAAACAGTGTTATAATGACCATCATTATGATACAGTTTTTTGACACGTAATAGAGAGGGTCGAACATAATAGTACATTATGCAACGAGCCTATAATGGCTATAATTAAGACACGAGTATTTTTTATAAAACGAGCGTATGCGAGTTTTATAATTTCCATACGAGTGTCTTAATTACCATTATAGGCGAGTTGCATACGACTGTTTATGTTCGACGATAATTATAACTTTATTAAATGTTTTAACATAAATATTCATAAATATCTGTTCAGTCACTACAGTAGAATGTTGTGATCGGGTGCTGCGGTGAGTAGTATATCTCTCTTGTCCAAGCTCTTTGGACAACCAACGCATGCGCTCTGTGGCTTCAATACCATATGTTCAGATTGTGCACCGTTATTCAGTAAAACTCTCACTGAAGTCATGCCAAAACCACGCGCTGTGTAGAAATTGGTTTTGTGGATATTAAGGTACAGTGCTATTTCTTGTCTCATATTCGCCAGTTTATTTACGCGAACATATGGACGGTGCGTATTCCATGTCGGTAATTTATTATAGTTCGATGTTGTGTATATGTCCGACATGTTGGATTTTGAGTGCATGCGCGAAGGTATCGTTACCTGATTGGTCAATGAACGAGCTCTGATTGGCTGGAGAAACTGTATCATAATGAAAAACGGTGTTATAATGACCATCATTATGATACCGTTTTCTAACACATAATAGTGAGGGTCGAACATAAAATTATTATTGTTATTGTTTTATACAGTACACATAACACATTGCTGGTACACCTCAACATTACTATACGGACTTCAGGGAACCAAATTGTAGTTACTGGTTTGGCGGCTTCGGTGGCGTAGTTGGTAGCATGCTGAGCTTCTATGCCCAAGATAGCGGGTTCAAACCCGGCCGAAGCCGTCAGATTTTTTAAGAGCGTTAAAAATCCCTCAGTATGACTTCCTTCGGATGGGAAGTAAAGCCGGCGGTCCCATGTCATAGATTTATGGCATGTTAAAGAACCTTCCACTAATTACACCTGTGTGAAGCTAAATTGGATAGGTTAAGAATGTAAACAACGCTCTTAGGTTTCTACGTTCGTTGCCAAGAGACGACTGCGGTGGCGTCTAGTAGCTAAGTTCTGAACTTGGCCTAGTAGTCGTTAACGGCGGCGCTTGGCGGCAAAAGTAGGAACTATTTGAAAAATTCTAAGTTTCAGTCTGTACTTAAAGTAAAAAACAGATAACACACACTAATAGAGTCATCACAATTAACACCGGTTTTCAGACAGATTCTTCACACACCCAAAGTACACGGGGCTACATGACCGCGTTGTCGCAGCCCCTAAACTTAAGAACCAACCAACCAACCGTAGTTACTGGAACAGTTACTTCTAAGCTGGAAAGTCACTACCCTTGAACTTCTGATCGATTCGGGTTATTATTATTATTATTATTTATTTAGTATGTTTCGACCCATACAGGATCACATAAAGCAAGTTATGATCTGTTGCTGTTATTTCTCTTGTTCTTCCAGAATTCTTTCATCATGTCGCTGTGTTTAGCTCGACGTTCGTCAGTCCATTTTCCCCTAGGTCTGCTGGGCTTATCTTCTGATGCAGCTTCCGAAGTGTAGATCTTATGTCGGAAAGTTTTGCGGTCTTCGATATCTGTGGGTGTGATGTTGGCGTTATTGAGATCAGTTTGGACTTGTTTAATCCAAACCGTTGTCGTCTTTAATTTTTGTGAGTACATCAATATTTTCTTTGTTAATCGGTTGTCATCTAGCCTCATAATGTGTCCATAAAATTTCAAGCGTCGTTTACGGAAATCGGTTTCAATATTTGAATATTTTTCTGTGATCTTGTGCGATTGTAAACGATATCCTTCATCTGTAAGTCTTGGGCCAAGAATTTTTCGGATGATTTTCCTTTCAGCTTTCTTGATGTTTTCAAGATCCCCTTTATAATTGAGGTTTAAGGTCTCACTGGCGTAGAGTGTTTCGGGTTTGATGACCGTCGCGTAATGTCGAATTTTAGTGTTAATGCTCATGCATTTTTTGTTATAGATGTTTGCGGTTTTCCCATATGCTTTCCGCATTTTGAGTTCACGAGTTCTTTGTGCTATTCTTTCAGTGCCTGTAGGTTCAATAATTTCACCTAAGTATTTGAAATGATTAACCTTCTTGATTGAACCGTATTTTGTTACCAAAGTTTGGGTTTCAATGTGTTTTGTAGCCATGAATTCAGTTTTTGTGAAGGAGATTTTCAACCCTACTTTCCCTGCACATTCTTTGAGGACTTCAATCTGGTGAATTGCTGTTCGTTCATCTCCGGAGAGGATTGCCAAATCATCAGCAAAAGCTAAGCATATAACATTGATATTATCCTTCTGTCTTCCTAACACGACAGGTTTACATATGTTGCGACTTTTTAATTCTTTTTCCCATTCTTTGATGACCTTATCGAGAACGATGTTGAACAGCAATGGAGAAAGTCCATCACCCTGACGAACACCAGTTTTAATGGGATTATTATTATTATTATTATTATTATTATTATTATGAGCAAAATTTGATGCAATTCATAGTAATGGCCCTTTTTTGAGATCCTTGTTGTCTTGGTAACTATATAGGCCTCACTTGTGCGCATAACAACACATTGTAATGAAATTTGAATTTAATAACCTTTTAGGGATTTTTGTTTACTCTGCCATTTAATGTTGGTAGCACTGATCTTTAATATGTAAAATGACTCTCGGACACGGCAGGCAAAATCGAAATTTTGATCATGTTTTAGTAAGTTTAGTGACTTTGAGTTGCGATCGATAGACGTACTAACCTTCGATAATAGTAAGTAAGATATTGTTCTTATAGCAACATTCTACTGAACTAGAATGCATAGGTCCAGTGGCTCATGACTAGTGGGATGTGGGTTGGCAACCACAGGACCCTAGTTGAGTCCGGCATTGCTTTTACTTACTTGTGGCGGGTTCCTCACTGACTACTTTCTTTTCGACCTCCCTTGGTCAACTCTTGTTCTCTCCTGATCCCTATGATATTACGATATTCGAGGCTTAGGGTCTCTTTCACATTTCCGCCTTATTTAGCCATTGTCTCAGATTACCCAGCAGCAAGCATCGATTCGTGTTCTCGCAGTCACTCGCAGTTATCCATTTGATGCCCATCGGAGAGGAATGTCCCAGGAGTCACTCACGGACCAATTCCCGGTAACATGTACTGCTTGTCCAGGTAACGCGGTAATAAGAGAGTTACTCGTTCCACAGCGGCCAATATTAGTACATCCAAAACGGACAGATCAAATACAGCCACGGCCAGCACTTCCACAACGGAGCCTTCACGGAGCCCATCTGATCTTCATCATTAGTAGTGGGATGGGGACAGGGCTGCACCACTTCTTTTTGAACCCTCCTCGTATCGGCCCCGAACCTGATACCTCGCTAACCAAACATGGGATTAGAACCTACAGGGTGTCCTAGCACTCGTAGTGACGTCCCCTACTTTCCTATAGCCTCTTAATTTAATTAAAAGACCAAAACTAAAAGGTCATTCGCGAGTAGTGGGGTAGTGTTGGTTTCCTCAAGTCGCGCTCGTGCTTGAATATGTATGGCTATGTTGGGAAAGGGTTAGGTGGTGGGGGAGGAGTAGGGTTGAGTGAGGTGTCGTTTAGATGGTATTTTTTCCGCTCTAGGTGATGGTGAGGTTCATTTTTAAAATGGATGGAATTGAGAAACGCCATTTGGGGTAAACATGTTGTTTTTGGACATTTTGGCGATGAATGTTTTATTATACGCATGCGCACTTGAGGAGTTTTGTAAGAGGGCGGGCTTTTTAAATGATGATTTATAAATGAGTGTTTTTTTAATATGTATTGAAATAAACCCCAAAAAACTAATAGGTCATCGGCTTTTTTACTATCTCGCTAACCAATAATCGGATTTAAACCTATGAGGTGTCGTAGGACTCGTGGTGAACTCCCCTTTTCTATGGACGGGGTATATCCACTCCAAAATAAAAACTACCCTTACCCGGGGGATGAAATAGTAATTTATTTTTGTACGCCTGCGCATTCGGGGATTTTGTAAAAGAGCGGGCTTTTTAAATGATGATTTATAAATGAGTGTTTTTTTTAATGTATTGAAAAAAAAAACAATAAACTAATAGGTCATCGGCTTTTTAGTATCTCGCTAACCAATAATCGGATTTAAACCTATGGGGTGTCGTAGGACTCGTGGTGAAATCCCCTTTTCTATGGATGGGGTATATTCACCCCAAAATAAAAACTACCCTTACCCGGGGGATGAAATAGTAATTTATTTTTGTATGCTTACGAACTTGGCGGTTTTTGTAAAAGGGCGGGCTTTTTAAATGATGATTTATAAATGAGTGTTTTTTTTAAATATATTGAAAAAACCAAAAACTAATAGGTCATCGGCTTTTTTACTATCTCGCTAACCAATAATCGGATTTAAACCTATGAGGTGTCGTAGGACTCGTGGTGAACTCCCCTTTTCTATGGACGGGGCATATCCACCCCAAAAAAACTACCCTTACCCGGGAGGGGGGTAAATAATTTTTTTTGTATGTGCGCACACGGACGGCTTTTGTCAAAAGGACCTAACTACACGTTTGTTAATATTTTCTGAACCCCTCATGGGATTTTGCCATAGGCAGTATCCTAACCCTGGGTGTGACGCCCCGTTTTTGAATGTATGATTCATTTTTGTCAAAAGGGCCTAACTAAACTTTTGTTCATATCTCGCGAACCAATCATGCTAGGGACTTGTATGAGGGGTCCTAGCACTTGGAGCGACGTCCCCCTTTGCGGGGTGAAACTACCCCCCAAAATTGAAAAATCCATATCTTGGAAACGAAGAACCCTAAAATTAGGTGTGATAGCTTAAAAAATAGGGTATGATATAGGCTTTTACCTCGATTGATCATTTCACCCCTAAAATAGTAAATAGTCATGTTATGGGAAAAAAAACGTGTTAAACACCTAAAAATGATAAATGAACCTAAGATCTTTTGTTTTTGATGAAAATTTGCAGGGGGGTGAAAACAACCCCCCAAATTGAAATGTCCATATCTTGGAAACGAAGAACCCTAAAATTAGGTGTGATAGCTTAAAAAATAGGGGATGATATGGGCTTTTACCTCGATTGGTCATTTCACCCCTAAAACAGTAAATAGTCATGTTATGGGGAAAAAACGTGTTAAACACCTAAAAATGATAAATGAACCTAAGATCTTTTGTTTTTGATAAAAAATAGCAGAGGGTGAAAACAACCCCCCAAATTGAAAAATCCATATCTAGGAAACGAACAAGCCTAAAATTAGGTGTGATAGCTTAAAAAATAGGGGATGATATGGGCTTTTACCTCGATTGGTCATTTCACCCCTAAAACAGTAAATAGTCATGTTACGGGGAAAAAACGTGTTAAACACCTAAAAATGATAAATGAACCTAAGATCATTTTGTTTTTGATGAAAAATAGCAGGGGGGAGGTGAATACAACCCCCAAATTGAAAAATCCATATCTTGGAAACGAAGAACCTTAAAATTAGGTGTGAAAGCTTAAAAAAATAGGTCATGACATGCGCTTTTACCTGGATAGGTCGTTTCAACCCTAAAACAGTAAATAGTCATGTTATGAGGAAAAACATGTGTTACACACCTAAAAGCATAAGCGTTTTGTGAAACCATGTTTTAATGGACATGTGTATGGAGGATGATGGTTATTATTATTATTAGGTAATTATGGATTAATGTGTGTATAGATAACTAACCAGTGGGGAGCGTGATGGCGCAGGTGCTTAGCTGCTCGTCTTTACCCGGACGGCTGGGGTTCAAATCCCGGTGACAGCGGGGTTGGAATTTTCACATGAAAAATCACGTGGCGTCAGGAAGGGCATTTGGCCTTAAATCCTCGGCCAAAACCAAAATGAGCCTGGTTGGCTCCGGCGACTCAAAATAATAGGGAAAAGAAGAAGAAAGAAAGGTAACTCACCAGTAATAGTAAACATTGGTTCGAGGTGTTGAAGAAGTCAGGATGGCCAACCCTTTGCCATGGGTCACGAATGGACCCCAAAACGTTTTACCTGTCAAGACCCAGTCTACCCTGTTGCAGCCTTTAGAACTTATATTCATGATGCTTTTTAAACAAACATACGCTTGCCTACTACCGCTGGCTTGAATCTGCACAGAGACACTGGCTTTGGTTTGTGTAGTGTGCCTTGGTGATAACAGCACAGTGATCTTTTCAGCAAGTTTCATATTACTCGTCTGCTTGATAATGGACGTGCTCTGCACAATGTTATCATACAGGACACGACTAGATCGTTGTTAGGTTTGACAAAGGCTTAGTGAAGCTTATTGCAACCTTGAAATGAATATCATGGTATAGTCGGGGTTGGAAGCCAAGACCTTAGGGTTGCCAACCAAGTAGGTAAAACCACTACACGGTGAGATGGTCAAATAATAATGTAACAGAACATATAGAAACGTTTTCTATAGTTTAACGAATTGACTAAGAGCCATACCATGAGAGGTGTAGGTAATGAAAATTAAATCTAAGCTATAACTAAAACTAACTCTACTCTTGTATACTAGAAGAAGAAATAGAAAACAAAAAGGCAATAGGCCAAATAAAGGACAGAAGGAATAAAAAATGGCTCTCAACCCTCAAGCATGTGGATTGAGGGAGTTGGAAGGAAGGAGAGCCATGAAAGGCAGATAAAAAAGTGCATGCTCCTGAGGTAATGGATAAAGAGGAGGTAAACTGGACTCAGAAATCCCTTGGGGTTGCCAACTTTTAAACTGATCAGCCGTAAGCCCCTTGAGGGTGTAGCCATATGCAGAGTGCATCGCAAGTGGTGGGGCTTCTTGAGGGGGCTTGAGCAAAAGACAGGAAATAACATGAAAATAAAAAACAAGACTGCTTCCTCACACTAGTAGGATATCAGAAAAAATAAATAAACAAGGGCCAATGAAGTTGCAAAAGGAAGAGACTCCCTAGGGCTCGGATACCCTAATCATGTTGGGGTTGGTAGAGAACAAGAGTTGAGCAAGTGTGGTCGACAGGAAATAAGACAGTGAGGAGCCTAGCACAAGTTAGTGGAAGCAATGACGGTCTCAGCTGGGACTCAGTGATCGTCAACCTACATGACTCTAGATATGACGCCAGGGGTGGAATTAAAGACCTCTTTTTGTTTTCTATCACTGGCTTTTAAGAACGCTAACACATGGCATGCCTTATAATGCAATACTGGTCCTAGGGTATGCAAAATTGTATTAGAAACTCAGCTAATAATAGTGTGCTTGCCCATGGTTTACCTTAAATTTTCCTAAAATCCACTACATTTTCCGCAAATTGACCAAATGACACAACATTCCAGCAAAATTCAACAAATGACTACCAGATTTATTGAAATTCCATTGATTTACCTAAGCATGGTTTAAACTACCTCAAATTCATATAAAATTAGACGAATATAGATGAAAATTCACTAAAATTTACCGAATTTAACCAAGTGATGTACAAACCATGAAATTTATCCAATTTTTATTAAAATTGACTACATGTACTCGAAAATTCCATAATATTCCCTTTACATGTATGCTTTTTGTTGTTGTTGTTGTTGTTGTTGTTTCGTTTACCACACTCCCTGTAGACAATCACCTCAACATGACTTTCTCCTAGACTAGGAGCTTCACATTCGACATGATAGCTGAGTTTCATTTCCCATAAACTTGTCTCTGAGGTGGGTGTCAGGAAAAGGCATCCAGCTGTAAAAACCACACCCTCACGTAGACTTTCATAACCTCTTACGTTGAGGTTCCTTACACTAACGACATTAAATGATTGAACGGTTTCCTTTTCACAATTCCTGTCTATACTTTCCTCTTTAAGGTTGCAAGATGTTTGCAAGATTCCTAAAATGCAATTAAATGTAATAAATACCTTAAGATGGTTTCATTTGTTTAATGATATGGTGTTGATGATGGATATATACGTTAAGACTAATTTTTGTTAGGTCTTGACTGGCCTTGCAATTAGAAATTGACAAACCAAACATGGGTTATCTACCAGGGGAACACTTTGACCACTATGTTGGTTATTGACCAGTAAGTTCAGTTCTAGTAATGAGACAGAAATCCAACACAAACAATGAGCGCGCAATGCGGCGGAGATTGGTACCACGATGTACTGTCGGCTATGTAGCTATGTGGAATGTACATCACATATGGTTTACTTGAAGGTTTGGAGATTCCATTAAAGATATTTCTACAATAAACCATTTTCAAATGGTCATTCGTTGGTGTGAAAATATTTATTATATGGTATTTTATGAAAACAATTATGATTTATAAAAAAAAATATACGTTTACTGTATTCTTATTTAATGTTAGCACTGGAGGCACTATCGACCAAAATACAGCACTATCTGGAATGTATATTGCATACTTGAAGGTTTGGTGATCCCATATAAAGGTATTCCTACAATAAATGATTTTTAAGTTCTCGTTTTATGGCATGATTATTTAATATATGCTATTTGCTAATGGGATTTGACACTGGAATTATTTTACAAGTAGTTATTTTAATGACCAACAGAGTTTAATGTTAACAAGGCACAGCTCTATTTGAAATTTTGAATAACATGTTGCATGTTATACATCATATGCAACTACTGTAAGGCTTGTGATTTATTTAATGCCTTTAACCCTATATTAAACACTCAGTTTGCAATACTGATAACTGCAATGTTACTTAAAAAAATTGAAACAAAACAAAAACCGGCATTGAAAATCCAAAAAGTGGTTGATCATATATATAGTGGGGAAAAGAAAAGTTTTGTAAACACTAATGTCCAACAAGACTAATTAAATCAGTAACTGTCAGGGTGGCTGAGTGGTTAAGGCGTTTGACTTAAGATCAAATTTCCAAATATATAAGGAAGCAAGGGTTCGAATCCCTTCCCTGACATAACTATTGCTTGAAAATGCAAGAAAACAAGAAATATACACAAACTATGTTTATCAATTTAATCAATTTTTTTCTCTTTTGGTTTATCAGTTCTTTTAAACATAACACTTGTTGAAAATTATTTTTTAGGGGATGGGGCTGTTGCTACGTTGACCCATCACACAATAATAGCAGCTTTACGAAGTTCATTTTCTATATTTAATAGCTCTTTCTCATAACCAATATGACCAAGCTGTTTACAGGCATGCAAGAGCTGTAGACGTTCGACTAATATATTAGGATCGTTCCATTTACTATTTTTTATGAATGGTTTCAGAATCTCGGGAAGCAGTTCATCATTATCACCATTAATATGATTATCATCCTCATTATTATAATCATTTTCATAATGATGATCATTATCATCGTTATCATTACCATGATAATTTCCACCTGTGTCCACAGTCTGTTCATTGGTTTGAGTTGTCTTTGATAGTGTTGAAAGCTTCTTTTTAGATGTGCTAGAATGCTTTAACATTGTTATGTTATTATTACCACTATTACCTTTCCCCACTAACTTTTTGATGGGGTATATTGTCTCTGATAGGGTTGAGGGCTTTTGAGATGTGGGTGCATGTCTGAACATGGGTTTCACAGGAGGTGTTAAAGGTTTCTCATTAAACAACTCGCTAACAGCATGAGTGCGTTGTAGTGTATTAAACTTGAGGTTAATATTATCTTGAGCAGTACTATCTTTCTCTTGGACTTGGTTTCTTGCTTTGGTTTGGGTTTTCCTTACATTTAGACTAGCGTGATTATTCATGATTGTTTGAAGAAAGTACGTCCAATTCTTTTGTTTTAAGCATTCCTCGACACTGTTTCGATCGTTGCTTTGAACAGCACCAAATAACAGTTCCATTTTTATTGCTTCGTTTCACAATATATGAATATCCTTTATAGTATGCATAAGGCTTACCATACCTAGTCACTGATACTTCCATATCAACTGTCAAGCACAAACTAATCTCTAGTAAAGACAACTTGGTAATAACAACAATAGTTTAATGTGGGAGCATATATACATGCAAAAAGTGGGTGCAAAGGTGGGGGGTAAAAAGTGGGAGCAAAAGTGGTAGCAACTGTGGGAGAAAAAAATAACTGTGAGCAAAAAGTGGGAGCAAATATGGGATCAAATGTGGGAGCAAAGCAAATATTTAAAAAAAGTGGGAGCAAATATGCTAACAAATATGTCAACAAATATACCAGCAAAAGTAAATACACAAGTCAAGATAGATTAAAGTGCAAAGAAAATATGGAAGCAAATATGAGAGCAAAAATGGTGTTTTTTCTAAAACAACTAGACATAACAAACTTAGTCATAACCTTACCTAACCTAACCTAACCTAACCTAACCTAACCTAACCTCACCTCACCTCACCTCACCTCACCTAACCGAACCTAACTTCACCTCACCTAACCTAACTTGACTGAACTTTACCTAACCTAACCCATCATAACTTCACCTAACCTAACTTTACCTAATCTAACTTCACCTAACCTAACTTTCAACTCACAGATCAAAATTAAATTCTAGGCATAGTTGAGTTGGAACCCAATACTTCAGGGATAACACACAAGTATACTAGCCACTACACCGCAAAATGGGCAAATTATCATGCAAAACAACATAAAGTAAAAGTTTCCTGTAGTGTAACTCATTGGCTGTCAACCATAGTTTGGGAATTCAAACCCAAGACCTCTGGACTTTTGTTTTGAACATTATCAGAAATATTATTCCATTTACATTTTGCTGCTGCTTATTATAGTTATAAGAGTTGGCATTAATATGGAAAGCAAAAAAAATGTGGGAGCAAAAAGTGGGAGGAAAACGTGTAAGCAGAAGTGGGAGCAAACAAGTGTGAGCAAATATGGGAGCAGAAAGTGGGAGCAAATGTGAAAGCAAAAGTGGGAGCAAAAAGAGCGAGCAAAAGTGAGTGCACAAAGTAGGAGCAAAATGTGTGAGTAAAAAGTGTGGGGGGGGGGGGGGAAATGTGGTGTTTTACTAAAACAATCTCCCCTAACCTAACCTAAACTAACTTCACCCAACCTAATTTCACCTAACCTAACTTCACCTAACCTAACCTTCCAACTCTCAGATCAAACATTAAATTCTGGCCATAGCCGAGTTGGAAGGTTAGGTTAGGTGAAGTTAGGTTAGGTGAAATTAGGTTGGGTGAAGTTAGTTTAGGTTAGGTTAGGGGAGATTGTTTTAGTAAAACACCACATTTTCCCCCCCACTTTTTACTCACACATTTTGCTCCTACTTTGTGCACTCACTTTTGCTCGCTCTTTTTGCTCCCACTTTTGCTTTCACATTTGCTCCCACTTTCTGCTCCCATATTTGCTCACACTTGTTTGCTCCCACTTCTGCTTACACGTTTTCCTCCCACTTTTTGCTCCCACATTTTTTTTGCTTTCCATATTAATGCCAACTCTTATAACTATAATCAGCAGCAGCAAAATGTAAATGGAATAATATTTCTGATAATGTTCAAAACAAAAGTCCTGAGGTCTTGGGTTTGAATTCCCAAACTATGGTTGACAGCCAATGAGTTACACTACAGGAAACTTTTACTTTATGTTGTTTTGCATGATAATTTGCCCATTTTGCGGTGTAGTGGCTAGTATACTTGTGTGTTATCCCTGAAGTCTTGGATTCCAACTCAACTATGCCTAGAATTTAATTTTGATCTGTGAGTTGAAAGTTAGGTTAGGTGAAGTTAGATTAGGTAATGTTAGGTTAGGTGAAGTTATGATGGGTTAGGTTAGGTAAAATTCAGTCAAGTTAGGTTAGGTGAGGTGAAGTTAGGTTAGGTTAGGTGAGGTGAGGTGAGGTGAGGTGAGGTGAGGTGAGGTTAGGTTAGGTTAGGTTAGGTTAGGTTAGGACTAAGTTTGTTATGTCTAGTTGTTTTAGAAAAAACACCATTTTTGCTCTCATATTTGCTTCCATATTTTCTTTGCACTTTAATCTATCTTGACTTGTGTATTTACTTTTGCTGGTATATTTGTTGACATATTTGTTAGCATATTTGCTCCCACTTTTTTTAATATTTGCTTTGCTCCCACATTTGATCCCATATTTGCTCCCACTTTTTGCTCACAGTTATTTTTTTCTCCCACATTTGCTACCACTTTTGCTCCCACTTTTTTACCCCCCACCTTTGCTCCCACTTTTTGCATGTATATATGCTCCCACATTAAACTATTGTTGTTATTACCAAGTTGTCTTTACTAGAGATTAGTTTGTGCTTGACAGTTGATATGGAAGTATCAGTGACTAGGTATGGTAAGCCTTATGCATACTATAAAGGATATTCATATATTGTGAAACGAAGCAATAAAAATGGAACTGTTATTTGGCGCTGTTCAAAGCAACGATCGAAACAGTGTCGAGGAATGCTTAAAACAAAAGAATTGGACGTACTTTCTTCAAACAATCATGAATAATCACGCTAGTCTAAATGTAAGGAAAACCCAAACCAAAGCAAGAAACCAAGTCCAAGAGAAAGATAGTACTGCTCAAGATAATATTAACCTCAAGTTTAATACACTACAACGCACTCATGCTGTTAGCGAGTTGTTTAATGAGAAACCTTTAACACCTCCTGTGAAACCCATGTTCAGACATGCACCCACATCTCAAAAGCCCTCAACCCTATCAGAGACAATATACCCCATCAAAAAGTTAGTGGGGAAAGGTAATAGTGGTAATAATAACATAACAATGTTAAAGCATTCTAGCACATCTAAAAAGAAGCTTTCAACACTATCAAAGACAACTCAAACCAATGAACAGACTGTGGACACAGGTGGAAATTATCATGGTAATGATAACGATGATAATGATCATCATTATGAAAATGATTATAATAATGAGGATGATAATCATATTAATGGTGATAATGATGAACTGCTTCCCGAGATTCTGAAACCATTCATAAAAAATAGTAAATGGAACGATCCTAATATATTAGTCGAACGTCTACAGCTCTTGCATGCCTGTAAACAGCTTGGTCATATTGGGTATGAGAAAGAGCTATTAAATATAGAAAATGAACTTCGTAAAGCTGCTATTATTGTGTGATGGGTCAACGTAGCAACAGCCCCATCCCCTAAAAAATAATTTTCAACAAGTGTTATGTTTAAAAGAACTGATAAACCAAAAGAGAAAAAAAATTGATTAAATTGATAAACATAGTTTGTGTATATTTCTTGTTTTCTTGCATGTTCAAGCAATAGTTATGTAAGGGAAGGGATTCGAACCCTTGCTTCCTTATATATTTGGCAATTTGATCTTAAGTCAAACGCCTTAACCACCCGGCCACCCTGACAGTTACTGATTTAATTAGTCTTGTTGGACATTAGTGTTTACAAAACTTTTCTTTTCCCCACTATATATATGCTCAACCACTTTTTGGTTTTTCAATGCAGGTTTTTGTTTTGTTTCAATTTTTTTAAGTAACATTGCAGTTATCAGTATTGCAAACTGAGTGTTTAATATAGGGTTAAAGGCATTAAATAAATCACAAGCCCTACAGTAGTTGCATATGATGTATAACATGCAACATGTTATTCAAAATTTGAAATAGAGCTGTGCCTTGTTAACATTAAACTCTGTTGGTCATTAAAATAACTACTTGTAAAATAATTCCAGTGTCAAATCCTATTAGCAAATAGCATATATTAAATAATCATGCCATAAAACGAGAACTTAAAAATCATTTATTGTAGGAATACCTTTAATGGGATCACCAAACCTTCAAGTATGCAATATACATTCCAGATAGTGCTGTATTTTGGTCGATAGTGCCTCCAGTGCTTACATTAAATAAGAATACAGTAAACGTATTGTGCCCTACTCTAGGAATGGGTTTTCCAAGATTCAGACACCTAGATATCAAGGGAAAGGCTACAGCCGCTTTTGAAAGTTGAGATATTTGAATATCGCGCTCCATTGCTTCCAGAAGCAATTGGAAAGAATATACCGCTAAGAGCATGTCAAGTGACGTAGCGAGTAATAGCAGAGGTCGAGGCTATTTATTGATTAAATAGTTAGCCATGGAGTAGGGACTTGAGACTTGGATCAGATTACTGGCACGGCCAAATGAAAGAGAATGCAATTAGTATCAAGTAAATCGGGCCAGGGATACCAGAGATATGAGGATTTCTAGATTTCAGCTGATGCGGCGTGACCCTGACTGTTTTGAATAAAAGCCGGCCGGCTCAGGCATCAGTAGCTCACTTCGACACAAGCACTTGCCTAGCAAGGTGCCGCTACGCTGAGCCAAGGCACATGGTTGCCGGATCCACGCAGAAGTTATTTTCAAAGTTGTGATAGTCACAAAAGTGCTGCGCTACGAGTGGAACTTAGTAAGTTTCCGGCAGGGAGGATCACTAAGGTGATTGATATTTTTCTACAGACACTGGTGAAATATTTTTATTTTCACATGGACATATGCTAGACTTTGTCTAGAATTAGTACTTTGTCACAGTCCAGTAATAATCTAATACTTGGATATTTTAGTCCAATTTTAGTCAGTTTCATATTTGTAACTTGATAACCACTCCGATTTATCAGTACATTGAAGACCAGTCTATCACGGTGGTGTTCATTAGCCAACGCAGGGAAACTACATGTTGCTTCGCGCATGGTAGATGGTGTGAAGCCATGCCCAGGGAACGATCTTCAGAACAGCCGTTGATTGGTTAGACTGTCAGTGTTTTCTTGTACTGAAAAGATTACCGTGAGTTATGTTACAACTGACATATCTGAGAATAGATCACTTAGATCTGACCCCATTTAAGCAAACTGTTATGGAGTTAACAGAAGCCAATATTAAAATGGATCAACAGTTACTTCAAACGTCAAGAGATATTACCACTATGTCTTGTTAGACGGATTGTGGGTATATAATGGCGGCCGATACAAGGATTATACGTGCTTGTCCGATAGGGCATGTTTATGGATAAATCTGGTACAGACCAGGTTCGCTACGCTTCAAGACCATCAAGAAATGTAAGCCACATTTTGAATTATATTATGCCTAGCTAATTGGAACAAACTCAATTTTATGCAGATGACCAACACATTTATTTTTCTTCGTATTTAAATCTTGCAATGATTTACGCAA
Organism: Meconema thalassinum; assembly: GCA_946902985.2. Taxonomy (NCBI): domain Eukaryota; kingdom Metazoa; phylum Arthropoda; class Insecta; order Orthoptera; family Tettigoniidae; genus Meconema; species Meconema thalassinum. Next base: position 990,607,134 of record OX336388.2, on the reverse strand, counting down.
GACAGATTAGAGTTATTCTGAGTATTTTCAGCACTCAGAACAGTTTAGGATCGATGACCGAGCATATCGAGCATTTATTTGAATATTTCATATTTTTGGGAAATCACGGTAATCAGCCGATGTAACTGTAAAAGTTATTTTTTGTTGTTGTTGAGGAATGGATATTTTTTCCATATTCGAAGGTTCGAACATGTGGATTCTCACATAATGAGATGATAATTAAATATATTTAAAATTATATAAAAAATAATAATAATAATAATAATAATCCACTGATAATAATAATAATAATTTTTATAACTTTTCTAAATAATTCTTGGATATTATATTTTCTAATAATCACATTTATTGAGAGAGAGCTTATGAAGTAGTTTAATCATTTCTAGTTTGGAACAGGTGATTTTCCGAAGGAGAGTGGTTAGCGCAAGCCCGCATTCAACCAACATTTCAGTTCTAGTTGAACAGTTGATATTTGCAATGAGCAAAGTATATTTTTCAGATAACACGGAGAGGCATGAAACGGGAAGCAAATGATATTTGTATCAATTAGGATATTTTTGTATTTATATAAAATCATGACGTAAATACACTCGAAAGTGGAATAAAGAGTATCATAAGTATGGTAAATTCACGGGTTGAACTGAATGGTAAAATAAAATAAACTTGTCAGTTTATTAATCTTCCAGTGTTGATAACAAGCAGAGGCTTGATTTATTGTATAAATTTTGGGAAGAAAATTTATGTGTGTGGAGTAGTTGAAATGCCATTCCCAGGTGCGCATGTTTAAGTCGCAGGAATGATGAGGTTTTTTCGAGCATCAATCAAATAGCAGGTTCGATGGCTCAGGTTTATAGAAGTATTGGAACTACACATTTCGTCGTATGAAAGACCCGAAGGTTATTTCTTAGAAACCATCAGTTCTTATTTCAACCTTGTTTACGGATTCCATTTAGACTTTGATTTTGCTAGAACCCGGATTTGTCATGATAGTATTTTATTCTTCTTCAGAGGAAGACCTTTGCCGTTGTTGTTGTAATATTGTGTTCTTATGAAAATAATAGAATGAGCCACTGCCAATTAAAAGTAATTCTATAACCACGAATAATTTGAAGGATGTTTTCAATCCTAGTGCCATGAACTAAATGAATTTATTATGAAGCTACAATTCTTATTTCCGCATTCTGTCGAAGAATTGCAAGTTGTGAAAGTTGCTAAAATGGCCATAAATATAAATATTTTTTATAATAATGATTCCAAGTGGAAAATTAAATAGTTGAATGGTTCAACAATTTATTGATCAAGTTGATGATTCAGAAATCATATATTTTGTTAGGAACTTGAAAGTACATAATCGAGTCACTTCTCGAAATGTTTAATGTCGGAAGAACAATTAATTTTGTTGTGCTTCGCACAAGTTCTTCGATGCTATGCTCAAGGTCAAATACTTTTCAGATGTTATTAATATGTGTAAATAATTTGTGTTGATTAAAAGATAATAATATTTTTTGACAATATTTTTTTTTGAAACTGGATAAATAAGTGAAAGTTAAAAATTCTATGAACATTTATTCTACGAGTGTTAATATTATGTAAAAATTCAAACAGTGAACTACAGTACTTCCAGTAAAGACAATTAAATTTGAACTGGATTTAATCATAAATAATCAATATAATTTTGGAACACAGTCTACAGGACTAATAATCAGACTTGTGTTTCCAAAGATAATTGTCAAATGTGTTTGGAAAATTTCTGTATATTGTGTAAATAGGAGTGTGGGTCGCCACACGTGAGTAATGCTGCTTTGAGCATTTTTGCAGTCAATTTTAAATTCAAAATAAAATGAGATAATTTTACATGATTTATTTATTTATTTATTTATTTATGTTGTGAACATTACAGGAAGCCCCAATTACATTGCTCACTACTAAAATCATATAATATACAACAATATATAAATAGAAAAACAAAAGATACATAAAGAGAAGATATAGATAGAGAAACACGTTATAAATAATAATAATAATAATAATAATAAGAAAATGAAGGTTAGGTATGAGAAGGAAATGGGCTGAATACAGTACAATATATTACAAGACATCTTGCAGTTTATCACAGGACGCTGCAAACTGGTTTTCTGACATACTGAAAATATCTAAGTCAAGATGATGAACTTTATTATAGTGGGATAAAATTCTGTTAATCGGCGAGTTTTTATGGTTGTCTGTGTAAACTCTCGGAATAAAGAAAATGTTTCGGAATCTACTAGGTTTCACAGCTGGTACATATAACGTAATTCTATCTCGAATTTTAGCGTCGTCAATTTTATTGTTTACTATTTTATAGAGAAAAAGCAGACCCTGACAATTTCGCCTGTGAGATAGTTTTCTGACATTGAAGGACTGTAATATAAATGTGTACGATTCGTAAGAGGGATAATACCCAAAACTTTTGTAATATACATATTTTAAGAATTTCTTTTGGATGTTCTCTATAAGCTTATTATGTTTCAATGTGTATGGATTCCATATAACTGAAGCATATTCTAGTTGTGATCTGATGAAGGCATTAAAGAGCAATATTAAAATCCCATAGGAGAAATTAAATGAATTTCTTATTAAAAATCCCATACATTTATGTGCTTTAGAGACAATTTTCTCTATATGTCTTTGAAAATTCAGATCATTGGTAAATACAATTCCCAGATCCTGAACTTCATGAATTTTTAGTAAGCTTTCCCCGTCAATGTCATAGTGAAACTTTATGTAATTTTTTCGCCTAGTAAAATTAATTTGCTTGCATTTAATGATGTTAAATGGCAATTTATTTTCTTTCGTCCATAGGTTTAGTTCATTTAAATCATTTTGAAGTTTGATACAATCGTAAGGGTCACGTATTGATTTATATAATTTTATATCGTCTTCGAATAATAAAATTTCTGAGTGTTGAACTTTATCAGAGATGTCGTTTAAAAATAATAAGAATAGTAATGGTCCTAAGTTAGATCCCTGAGGAACTCCTGAGTTGGTGGGAAATGTTTTGGATAGTTGCGTTTTATATTTCACAACTTGTGTTCTGTTCTTCAGGTATGAAATCAGCAGACGAAACAGTGGTTCAGAAAAATTATACGTTGATAGTTTAGTGATGAGTACGTCATGATCCACTTTGTCAAATGCCTTTTGAAAGTCAGTATATATTACATCTACTTGGCCTTTGTGATCTAGCTCCGTGGATACAAATTGCGTAAAATTAATAAGGTTAGTCACGGTTGACCTGTTTGGTATAAATCCATGCTGATTTGGGGAAATGATCACTTTAACACGTTGAAAAATATGACTATACAAAATACTCTCAAATATCTTAGCCGGAGATGACGATACAGCTACAGGTCTGTAATTCTTAATCTGAACTGAGTTTCCGGATTTTAGAATTGGTGTTACTTTTGTATGTTTCCATTTATCTGGAAATGTGCTGGTCTTCAGTATGAGATTGTATATTATAGTCAGTGGTTTAGTAATATATTCCTTACAGCCTTTAAAGAGGTATGGTGGTAACCCATCAGGCCCCGCTGACTTTTTTGGTTTTAGTTTCTTAATGGCGAATTCAACCATATCCTCGGTGACTTCAGATATAACCAAATAATTTTGAAAATAATGTTGCTTTACGTTATTGCTGTTTGTGTTCAAATTATAGTTGGGAATAGTTTGCGAATATACTGATTTGAAATAGTCAGCGAAACAATTGGCAATTTCCAGTGATTTACAATATTCTTTACCCTCATATTCCATCGCCAATCCTGATCCTTTACGCTCCTTTCTATTTTTTATAAAGTTCCAAAAGCTGTTGCTATCTTTTTCCATGTTCCGCTCAGTAAGAGCTACATAGTCATCATAGGCTTTTTTTATGTCTATTTTAGTTTTAGATCTAAGTTGAGTATAATTATTTAAGTAATATTCGGATAATTTTTTCTTTTTTCTATATTTTTCCTTTAGCTTTAAATTTGATATTATGGACTGAGTGAACCAAACAGGATATGTGCGCTTGTAATGTTTAGTCTTTGGAACGCACTGGTCAATTATAGAGTATATTTTGTCATAAAAGATATCAACAGCTTCGTTTACATTTCTACAATTATTCATGTTATCCCAATTGCATTTTTTCACTAATTCATACAATTTTAAGAAGTCTGCCCTGAGGAAGTTATATTCATAGGTTGAACTTTCATGTGATCTGGTTATTTTCCCCTGTTTGTATATAATTTGCAATGCTGGATGATTTTCATCTAATCGGACTAAGGGGTCGGTTTCTTCCTGGATATGCAACTGGTCAATGTTACTGATTATTAAATCACGAGTTCTCCCATTAACATTCTTAATATCGTTGAACAGCCTGGCATTCAGCAGGTGCAAACAATTCTGTAACTCTTTGGATTTGTTTGAACCCTTCAATAGATTGTAAGATTTATCAGTTACTTCCGGTAAATTAAAGTCACCAATGATACAAATATCGTAATCTTTAAATAACTGCATATTTTCTTCTATTTTCTCATAAAATGATTTGTATGCTTCTATATTGGAATTCGGCGGAAAGTATGGAACACATATATAACATTCCCTATTGTTGAATGAAACTTTAATCCATAATGATTCGGTATCCGATTCTAACATTGGCATTCTCTTCGAATGTATTGTACTTTTAACACTTATTAAAATTCCACCACCATCTTTCTTGGAACTTAAGGAAAAATCTCGGTCTTTCCTATACACAATATATCTGTCATCAAAGAGCTCAGAACTGCTTACACCCTCAAGAAGCCATGTTTCTGAAAGACAAATAATATCATAGTTATTTGACAGTGTATTTAAAAATAAAGTATTGGATTTGGTCCGTAGTCCTCTTACGTTCTGGTAGTAAATGATGGTTTCTTTTTTCTTATGAGTCATCTTCAATGTTCAGGTTAAAGTTTGTCAAGGTCCTCTTCAGTGTTGATGGAGATTACCTGAGAGTGGTCGTGTTTTCTCATGAGTATTCTGCCATTCTTTGTCCATAAGTGCTTTAGGTCCTTCGCTCGTTTCACTTCCCTTGCCTTTGCTAGAAGTTTTTTCCGCTCCCCGCAAAGGCTTTCATTTATATACACCGGGTTGTTGTAGGTGTATCCAAGGTCAAGGGTACTCAGATTACGTTTAATTCTCCGTTGTCTGAGGATTTCTTCTTTGTAGTGACGTCTTGTAAATTTCACGATTATAGGCGCAATCTGGGAATTGTTACGAGGGGGAAGTCTGTGGCAAGCGTCAATATGTTCCTCTTTCAGTTCCACGTGGAGTGTTCGCGCGACTTCTTGAACCAACCTGCTTGTGTCCTCTGCAGGGTTTGACGGTATACCATGTATTTCTATCATATTGATCCTTGAGTATTGCTCAGAATCAGTAAGTCTTGATTTTAGTTCCAAGTTTTCTTTCTTTAACTTTAGGTTCTCCTGATGCATCTCTTCAATCGCTTGCCTGCAATCTTTAATAGTTTCTGCTTGTTTCCGCAGGGTTTCCTTATTTTCGTCCAATTTCTCGTGCACCAGATCTAACGACCTCCCCTAATCAGTTTCCCTCTGTTTACACAATTCCTTTAACTCAGAAATTTCTTTGTTTAAATTAGTCAATAAGTTAAAAACTTCGTCGTTGTTAGGTAGGGCTAACTGATTCTTTCCCTCTTCATGTATGCTAAGCTTCTTCTTGGGACACTTATTACATTTCCATTGTTTGTGCGAAGAAATTATGGACTTGAGATCATCTTCTTTTAAATTTACACAATAATTATGATACCAGTTTTTACATACAGCACATTGAATTTTTGCATTGATGTCTTGCCTGGACACCGCCTTGTTGCACTCGAAACAGACACCCATTTTTGCACTGGCTCCTAATAATGCTACTAGTATTGTAAAGGCACTGCTTTAGATGTGAAAGATGTATTATTAATTCTTTGGCAGTACGTAACTCGTCACTTCACTGTTTAATATTTGTGCGAGAGCTCACTAGCGCTGATGCGGACAAGGATGTAGGGTAGCGTTAAAGTCGGAAATTTGTTTGGGAGTGGTTGGCAGAAACAGTTGACTGTCGGGGTGCACTTGAGTCACAGATTATTGTTTCGCTGGGTGGTAGCACTGTTGTTCAAACGAACAGTTGAAAGTCGCTTTTGTTGGTTATGCATCCACACGCTTAGAAAATATCCTAGATGTTGCTAGTCCATTGATGTTGTATTAAGATTTATACATCCAAATGATCTTTATTACTCACCGATTCAGTGTGAACACATCCTTGTCCCGAGCAGTGCACTTTACTAAACTATTTGACTTTGTGTTATGCCCAGTTGAATCTCCTTCTATCCTTATTGTTGCATTGAGCCAAAAATCAGTAAAGCATTTTTTTCATTTGATGTCGTTTTTGCGATTAGCTTTAACCCATCTGGCGCTCCGGGATATTTTGACTCTCGTGCTGACTGATTCTTGGTAAAATGCATATGTGGTCGTGCGGACTCCGGTCTAAACGGGCACAGTATAAATTTTTTTATAAATCATAATTGTTTTCATAAAATACCATATATTAAATATTTTCACACCAACGAATGACCATTTGAAAATGGTTTATTGTAGAAATATCTTTAATGGAATCTCCAAACCTTCAAGTAAACCATATGTGATGTACATTCCACATAGCTACATAGCCGACATTACATCGTGGTACCAATCTCCGCCGCATTGCGCGCTCATTGTTTGTGTTGGGTTTCTGTCTCATTACTAGAACTGTACTTACTGGTCAATAACCAACATAGTGGTCAAAGTGTTCCCCTGGTAGATAACCCATGTTTGGTTTGTCAATTTCTAATTGCAAGGCCAGTCAAGACCTAACAAAAATTAGTCTTAACGTATATATCCATCATCAACACCATATCATTAAACAAATGAAACCATCTTAAGGTATTTATTACATTTAATTGCATTTTAGGAATCTTGCAAACATCTTGCAACCTTAAAGAGGAAAGTATAGACAGGAATTGTGAAAAGGAAACCGTTCAATCATTTAATGTCGTTAGTGTAAGGAACCTCAACGTAAGAGGTTATGAAAGTCTACGTGAGGGTGTGGTTTTTACAGCTGGATGCCTTTTCCTGACACCCACCTCAGAGACAAGTTTATGGGAAATGAAACTCAGCTATCATGTCGAATGTGAAGCTCCTAGTCTAGGAGAAAGTCATGTTGAGGTGATTGTCTACAGGGAGTGTGGTAAACGAAACAACAACAACAACAACAACAACAAAAAGCATACATGTAAAGGGAATATTATGGAATTTTCGAGTACATGTAGTCAATTTTAATAAAAATTGGATAAATTTCATGGTTTGTACATCACTTGGTTAAATTCGGTAAATTTTAGTGAATTTTCATCTATATTCGTCTAATTTTATATGAATTTGAGGTAGTTTAAACCATGCTTAGGTAAATCAATGGAATTTCAATAAATCTGGTAGTCATTTGTTGAATTTTGCTGGAATGTTGTGTCATTTGGTCAATTTGCGGAAAATGTAGTGGATTTTAGGAAAATTTAAGGTAAACCATGGGCAAGCACACTATTATTAGCTGAGTTTCTAATACAATTTTGCATACCCTAGGACCAGTATTGCATTATAAGGCATGCCATGTGTTAGCGTTCTTAAAAGCCAGTGATAGAAAACAAAAAGAGGTCTTTAATTCCACCCCTGGCGTCATATCTAGAGTCATGTAGGTTGACGATCACTGAGTCCCAGCTGAGACCGTCATTGCTTCCACTAACTTGTGCTAGGCTCCTCACTGTCTTATTTCCTGTCGACCACACTTGCTCAACTCTTGTTCTCTACCAACCCCAACATGATTAGGGTATCCGAGCCCTAGGGAGTCTCTTCCTTTTGCAACTTCATTGGCCCTTGTTTATTTATTTTTTCTGATATCCTACTAGTGTGAGGAGGCAGCCTTGTTTTTTATTTTCGTGTTATTTCCTGTCTTTTGCTCAAGCCCCCTCAAGAAGCCCCACCACTTGCGATGCACTCTGCATATGGCTACACCCTCAAGGGGCTTACGGCTGATCAGTTTAAAAGTTGGCAACCCCAAGGGATTTCTGAGTCCAGTTTACCTCCTCTTTATCCATTACCTCTGGAGCATGCACTTTTTTATCTGCCTTTCATGGCCCTCCTTCCTTCCAACTCCCTCAATCCACATGCTTGAGGGTTGAGAGCCATTTTTTATTCCTTCTGTCCTTTATTTGGCCTATTGCCCTTTTGTTTTCCATTTCTTCTTCTAGTATATAAGAGTGTAGTTAGTTTTAGTTATAGCTTAGATTTAATTTTCATTACCTACACCTCTCATAGTATGGCTCTTAGTCAATTCGTTAAACTATAGAAAACGTTTCTATATGTTCTGTTACATTATTATTTGACCATCTCACCGTGTAGTGGTTTTACCTACTTGGTTGGCAACCCTAAGGTCTTGGCTTCCAACCCCGACTATACCATGACGTTCATTTCAAGGTTGCAATAAGCTTCACTAAGCCTTTGTCAAACCTAACAACGATCTAGTCGTGTCCTGTATGATAACATTGTGCAGAGCACATCCATTATCAAGCAGACGAGTAATATGAAACTTGCTGAAAAGATCGCTGTGCTGTTATCACCAAGGCACACTACGCAAACCAAAGCCAGTGTCTCTGTGCAGATTCAAGCCAGCGGTAGTTGGCAAGCGTATGTTTGTTTAAAAAGCATCACGAATATAAGTCCACTGTCACCACAGAGGCCCCGGTTCGATTTTTGTTCTAAAGGCTGCAACAGGGTAGACTGAGTCTTGACAGGTTATTGTTTTGGGGTCCATTCGTGACCCATGGCAAAGGGTTGGCCATCCTGACTTCTTCTACACCTCAAACCAATGTTTACTATTACTGGTGAGTTACCTTTCTTTCTTCTTCCTTTCCCTATTATTTTGAGTCGCCGGAGCCAACCAGGCTCATTTTGGTTTTGGCCGAGGATTTATGGCCGAATGCCCTTCCTGACGCCACGTGATTTTTCGTGTGAAAATTCCAACCCCGCTGTCACCGGGATTTGAACCCCAGCCGTCCGGGTAAGGACGAGCAGCTAAGCACCTGCGCCATCACGCTCCCCACTGGTTAGTTATCTATACACACATTAATCCATAATTACCTAATAATAATAATAACCATCATCCTCCATACACATGTCCATTAAAACATGGTTTCACAAAACGCTTATGCTTATAGGTGTATAACACATGTTTTTCCTCATAACATGACTATTTACTGTTTTAGGGTTGAAACGAGCTATCCAGGTAAAAGCGCATGTCATGACCTATTTTTTTAAGCTTTCGCACCTAATTTTAGGGTTCTTCGTTTCCAAGATATGGATTTTTCAATTTGGGGGTTGTGTTCACCCCCCCCCCCTGCTATTTTTCATCAAAAACAAAAGATCTTAGGTTCATTTATCATTTTTAGGTGTTTAACACGTTTTTTTCCCATAACATGACTATTTACTGTTTTAGGGGTGAAATGACCAATCGAGGTAAAAGCCCATATCATCCCCTATTTTTATTAAGCTATCACACCTAATTTTAGGCTTGTTCGTTTCCTAGATATGGATTTTTCAATTTGGGGGGTTGTTTTCACCCTCTGCTATTTTTCATCAAAAACAAAAATCTTAGGTTCATTTATCATTTTTAGGTGTTTAACACGTTTTTTCCCCATAACATGACTATTTACTGTTTAGGGGTGAAATGACCAATCGAGGTAAAAGCCCATATCATCACCTATTTTTTAAGCTATCACACCTAATTTTAGGGTTCTTCGTTTCCAAGATATGGATTTTTCAATTTTGGGGGGTTGTTTTCACCCCCCTGCTATTTTTCATCAAAAACAAAAGATCTTAGGTTCATTTATCATTTTTAGGTGTTTAACACGTTTTTAGCCTACTTTCGATTTTTGCAAAAAATGAAAGTAGACTTATGAGATCAACACAGGGCGAAAAAAGTGTGTCTATCTGTGTGTGTGTATGTGTGTGTGTGAGTCTGTATGTGTGTGTGTCTGTGTGCCTGTGTGTGTGTGAGTGTGTGTACTCTGAATGTCTGTCCCCCCCTATCAATTCGAACACGGTGAATGCGAATTGAACGAAATTTGGTACAAAGGTAGCACTAGCAAAGGACACCTCAGTGTCATGTTTTATATCGCCGCCATCTTGACGGAAACGTAATGGCGGCCACACAAATGTTCAAAGCTTAAATCAAATTACGACTAACCTAATCATCCGATCTCTACCAAATTTTGCAACGACTTACCTTTATGGGGGAGCATCCTTTGACCGAACCAATAGGTCATCAGCTTAATAGTTTGCGGATGGCGGCCATCTTTGTGTGAAAATCGATTCCCCCTATTAATTCGAACACGGTGCAACCGAATGGAACGAAATTTGGTACAGAGGTAGTACTAACAAAAGGTACCTTAGTGTCATGTTTTATATCGCCGCCATCTTGACGGAAACGTAATGGCGGCCACACAAATGTTCAAAGCTTAAATCAAATTACGATTAACCTAATCATCCGATCTCTACCAAATTTTGCAACAACATACCTTTATGGGGGGAGCATCGTTTTACCAAACCAATAGGTCATCAGCGTAATATTTTGCGGATGGCGGCCATCTTTGTGTGAAAATCGATTCCCCCTATTAATTCGAACACGGTGCAACCGAATGGAACGAAATTTTGGTCAGAGGTAGTACTAACAAAAGGCACCTCAGTGTCATGTTTTATATTGCCGCCATCTTGACGGAAACGTAATGGCGGCCACAAAAATGGTCAAAGCTTAAATCAAATTACGATTAACCTAATCATCCGATCTCTACCAAATTTTGCAACTACATACCTCTAGAGGAAGCATCCTTTGACCAATCTAATAGGTCATTCACCTGATAGTTTGCGGATGGCGGCCATCTTTGTGTCAGAATCGATTCCCCCTATTAATTCAAACACGCTGAAACCGAATGGAACGAAATTAGGTACAGAGATAGCACTAGCCAAGGGCATCTCAGTGTCATGATTAATATCGCCACCATATTGACAGAAACGTAATGGCGGCCACACGAATGTTTAAAGCTTAAATCAAATTACGACTAACATAACCATCCGAACTCTACCAATCTTTGCAACAACATACCTTTATGGAGGGAGCATCCTTTGACCAATCTAATAGGTCATTAGCCAAATAGTTTGCGGATGGCGGCCATCTTTATGTCAAAATTGATTCCCCCTATTATTTCGAACACGGTGGAACCGAATGAACGAAATTTGGTACAGAGGTAGCACCAGCAAAGGGCACCTCAGTGTCATGTTTTATATCACCGCTATCTTGATGGAAACGTAATCGCGGCCACCCAAATGTTAAAAGCTAAAATGTAATTACGACCAACCTAATAATCTAGTGTCTACCTAATTTTGCAACACCATATCTTTATGTGGGAAACATATTCTGACCAAACTGCAAGAACATCAGCCCAATAGTTTGCAGATGGTGGCCATGTATGTGTGCAAATCGATTCCCCCTATCAATTCAAACACGGTGAAACCGAATTGAACGAAATTTGGTACAGAGGTAGCACTAGCAAAGGGCACCTCATATTCATGTTTAATATCCCTATAGCACGTTGTATTTCAACAAGCTCCTACAACCAACATTCAATCATACTCCTTGAAAAGGACAAAAAGTTATAACAATACCCATGCATTTAGGAGAAAGTAGGCTATATGTTCTTTACTGAACATCTTGTTTCCCCATAACATGACTATTTACTGTTTTAGGGGTGAAATGATCAATCGAGGTAAAAGCCTATATCATCCCCTATTTTTAAGCTATCACACCTAATTTTAGGGTTCTTCGTTTCCAAGATATGGATTTTTCAATTTTGGGGGGTAGTTTCACCCCGCAAAGGGGGACGTCGCCCCAAGTGCTAGGGCCCCTCATACAAGTCCCTAGCATGATTGGTTCGCGAGATATGAACAAAAGTTTAGTTAGGCCCTTTTGTCAAAAATGAATCATACATTCAAAAACGGGGCGTCACCCCCAGGGTTAGGATACTGCCTATGGCAAAATCCCATGAGGGGTTCAGAAAATATTAACAAACGTGTAGTTAGGTCCTTTTGACAAAAGCCGTCCGTGTGCGCACATACAAAAAAAATTATTTACCCCCCCGGGTAAGGGTAGTTTTTATTTTGGGGTGGATATGCCCCGTCCATAGAAAAGGGGAGTTCACCACGAGTCCTACGACACCTCATAGGTTTAAATCCGATTATTGGTTAGCGAGATAGTAAAAAGCCGATGACCTATTAGTTTTTGGGTTTTTTCAATACATTAAAAAAACACTCATTTATAAATCATCATTTAAAAAGCCCGCTCTTTTACAAAATCCACAAATGCGCAGGCGTACAAGAAATAAATTACTATTTCATCCCCCGAGTAAGGGTAGTTTTTATTTTGGAGTGAATATACCCCGTCCATAGAAAAGGGGAGTTCACCACGAGTCCTACGACACCCCATAGGTTTAAATCCGATTATTGGTTAGCGAGATACTAAAAACCCGATGACCTATTAGTTTTTATGGGTTTATTTCAATACATATTAAAAAACACTCATTTATAAATCATCATTTAAAAAGCCCGCCCTTTTACAAAAACCGCCAAGTTCGTAAGCATACAAAAATAAATTACTATTTCATCCCCCGGGTAAGGGTAGTTTTTATTTTGGGGTGAATATACCCCATCCATAGAAAAGGGGATTTCACCTCGAGTCCTACGACACCCCATAGGTTTAAATCCGATTATTGGTTAGCGAGATACTAAAAAGCCGATGACCTATTAGTTTTTTTTATTTTTATATACATTAAAAAAAACACTCATTTATAAATCATCATTTGAAAAGCCCGCTCTTTTACAAAATCCCCGAATGCGCAGGCGTACAAAAATAAATTACTATTTCATCCCCCGGGTAAGGGTAGTTTTTATTTTGGAGTGGATATACCCTGTCCATAGAAAAGGGGAGTTCACCACGAGTCCTACGACACCTCATAGGTTTAAATCCGAATATTGGTTAGCGAGATAGTAAAAAAGCCGAAGACCTATTAGTTTTTTGGGGTTTATTTCAATACATATTAAAAAACACTCATTTATAAATCATCATTTAAAAAGCCCGCCCTCTTACAAAACTCCTCAAGTGCGCATGCGTATAAAAAAAAACATTTATCGCCAAAATGTCCAAAAACAACATGTTTACCCGAAATGGCGTTTCCCAATTCCATCCATTTTAAAAATGAACCTCACCATCACCTAGAGCGGAAAAAATACCTTCTAAACGACCCCTCACTCAGTCCTACTCCTCCCCCACCACCTAACCCTTTCCCAACATAGCCATACATATTCAAGCACGAGCGCGACTTGAGGAAACCAACACTACCCCACTACTCGCGAATGACCTTTTAGTTTTGGTCTTTTAAGTAAATTAAGATGCTATAGGAAAGTAGGGGACGTCACTAAGAGTACTAGGACACCCTGTAAGTTCTAATCCCATGTTTGGTTAGCGAGATATCAGGTTCGGGGCCGATACGAGGAGGGTTCAAAAAGAAGTGGTGCAGCTCTGTCCCCATCCCACTACTATCATTCTCCTGTAAAACCACATTTCAAACGCTTCAATTCTCCTCTTCTCAGCTGCACAAATAGTCCAAGTTTCACTTCCATAGAGCGCCACGCTCCAGACAAAGGCTATCAAAAATGACTTCTTAATACCTAAATATATATTCGATGTCAACATATTCCTTTTCTGTAGAAATGCTTTCCTTGCCTGAGCCAACCTAGTCTTTTATATCCTCTTTGCTTCGTCCATCACTGGTTATTTTGCTTCCTAAGTAACAGAAGTCTCCTACTTCCTTTAGCTTTTTACCTGCTAATTTGATTCTACAGTAGAATTCTAAACTAATATGCGGAAATGAACTTGGCCCACGAGTACTCTCTTGTGATGATAAAGAGCAATAACTACAACATACAATATTCATAATGTCAGTAATTGAGGTCCGTATTGACTAACTATATATTAGAAAGAGAGAATGAAAGAAAGGGATTCTGCCTTTTCAATAACTTACTTATATTAAACCTACTCACAGGTACATGCTTCGAAGGTTATTAACTCCCTCTTCCTCAGCCTGTACAATAAATATCAAAGAGTGACATGAAAACAGTTTATAAACTATTAATTACCTCTATAAGTAGATAATTGACATGAAAACAGTTTATAAACAGTTTTCATGTCACTTATGTACTTATATTTATTTATATATTTATTGTACAGGCTGAGGAAGAGGGAGTTTACAACCTTCGAAGCATGTACCTGTGAGTAGGTTTAATATAAGTAAGTTATTGAAAAGGCAGAATCCCTTTATTTATTTCTAATACATACAATATTGCTTGTCTACTACTAATATGATGAAAGCTGTGATGTTGATATTTATCTAAAGTTGTGGAATATCTACAGGCTGCTCAAACAGTTTTGGTGTAAGATTTAGTAAATAATTGTTGAAATAATCTGAGTTCATCGAGTTTAAACAGATTTCATAAAAGCATGCACTCGGGACCTTGATCTTATTCTCTGGTTAAATAGCTTAGATCATAGCTACTTGATGGGTATTAGGCGTATTGAATAAATAGCAATTCTTAGTAATGAATGGACTGTAACTGGCATGTTTTAACTTCGTTTGTAGTATGAATAGAAATAACACGACTTTATATCTACTATTCTCTGGCAGTGACATGCAAGTCACCTTTGAAAGGTGAATGCAGGAAGAGGTAGAGTCTGGTGCCCGTAAACCGGGCTCCTTTTACTCTAGTTTGAGGGGAAGAATTTTGAAGGATGATTAAAAAAAAATGAATTAAGTAAATTTACTCTGGCTATGGTTTAATGAGTAACCGATAGCCAGAGTTTTGCCGTGAATGGATTTTAGTTGTGCGGGGAGTTAAGTTATGAATTTAATTACTAGTTGCCAGAGCAACCAGTTAATTAATTAGGGGCAGTGCAAATTTAAAAAGAGAATAGCAGAGTTTATCAGCTTATCGTTCGGGTCAGAATGCGCCAGATGACCATTATTGGCCAGTGCACACTCCTGCCGATGCTGTAGTTGTTAATAATTCGCTCGCCATGGTTTAATTGTGTTTAAGTTGGAGTGTGTATATTGTTTGATTTGAGCAGCAGCTTCGTAGATTTAATTGGAAATGTAGTAGACCTTTAGTAGGTAGAAGTTATGTAGTGCTTTAGGAGAAGTGAAAAATAAAGACCTGTAGCAGGTTTTGCATTGTTGTATAACAATGCATTGCATTATAAAAGCCTCAGCTACCACCTCATAGTGTTAAAAGATGTGTGAAGAATATGTAACTAGTGTTGTAGTGTAAAGACTGACACTGGAGCGGGGAATTTGATTTTTGAGCAGCTGCTCGCTGATTGGCTGGAGGAGTGATCTGATTGGCTGATGGCTGAATGAAGTTTATATGGATTTGTATGTAATAATTATGCGATATAGCAATTAATTATTGTTAAATTAGTCTATTGATGGTATGATTTGATGTTTAAAAAGTATGGAAGCCAGTATAGCGTAGGCCAATCGGAGGGATCGGCCCCGCTAGACTGGGCCTCCTAGTAGGTACTTGGTTCGAATCTTGTAATGCGCTCCAGTGCAGTTTGGTGTGTTTGTTGCTCCGAGGGCCGTGGTTCGTCACCCCAGGTGGGCTGGCAGGGCCTTACCCCCCAGGCAGACTTCGCCACGGCTCCCGGAATGGTGTATTATGGAGGGATGTGTAGTTTAAAATGTTGTGGAAGCTAATTGCGTAAGAATCTGTAGAATGTTAGTGAGGGCTGAATTCTGTGTTAGAGCTGGCGGCTGTGGGATTGTGAGAGACACGAGGGAGGGAAGGTTGGAAGTAGCGCGTTGTCTGAGTTCCAACTGCCTGTGTCTTATGGCTTTTTTAATGTAGCTGCAGCCACCGTATGACGCTGCATGATTGCCCTTGCAATTGCAGCACTTAGGACTGTCAATTGGAGTCGCACAGGTCTTATGGTGATGTAGATCACCACATCTGTTACAGCGAGCCTCGTGAGGGCAATCTGAAGCGTTGTGGCCCAGTCTTTGGCAGTTGAAACACTGTATATTTCTGAGGGGCCTTAATGCTTCCGGGTTTAAATGTTGTTTGCTTGTTATCAGATTCCTTATCCTACATGTCTTGCAGTAAGAGCCAAATCTCAATATCATCTCTGGAATACAGAGAAGCAATTAATAATTTTTATTTCTTGTGTCGTAATCATGCGATTGAAGTGAATGTTTGAATCTATCACTGCCTCCTAGAGACTCGTCAGACACAAGAAGTGTGCTGCTATCTAGTTAAGGAGTGGAGAAAGAGCAGTGTTGTAATCACACCACAGATACATACCCCTGCAACTCATAGGGATCGATTAATGTATGGCACAGTGACGTAAGATAAACATAGCATTCTTATGGGGCAGTCAAATAACATATCAAACCTGAAGAGCATGTATCTCTTGGAAAGGTTTCAGATTAAGGGATCTCTTGAATGTTTTTAGATTTGGAGGAGGAAGACTGTTTTTGTTAATGGGATAGTCATTTCTAAGTTTTGCAACATTAAAAGACTAGTTCTATCAAGCCTGCACCTCTATTTCCTTTTCCTATCTCTCTACATCTGAAGTGCTGAAATAGCTAGGAATTCACCGCTCACCAGGCATGTTGCAACTGCTTGCGTGAGTCATACGATACACTTATCTGTGGACAGTAGAGTTGAATCAACGTATTTTGTGTTACTCATTAAACAGAGATGTCCAATTTTTACCCTATTTTCTATTTTATGAAAAAAAAAAACGGCTTATGAGATCACCTTTTTTCCGCATGTGTGTCAGTGTGTGCGTATGTAATGCACTGGCATCTAATTTAGTTCAATTGTTTACATAAACTCAATATGGCGGCTGTGCATAATGTTAAAATTAGTTTTTATTTCTTGTGTCGTAATCATGCGATCGAAGTGAAAGTTTGAATAATGAAGCTAAGCAATAATTTTCCTTTAATGGTACATAACTCTATGGCCTATACATATAACAAACCAAAATGGCGACCATCCGAAATATTTAGACGGTTCTCAATATCTACGAATATTTTACAGCAATCAAACTGAATTTTTCTATGTTCATAGAGGCTATGAACATACGTTCACCTATAGGACTTTCAATAACCTGGTGGGCACAAATCCAACATGGCGGCTACGCGAAGTATATATGTTCAAATGGACGTTTCTCGCGATTTAACCATCCGAGTATAGTGAAACTTAGTACGGTAAATGCTTATACAAATGTTAATCCACTGGCATCTAATTTATTTCAATTGTTTTCATAACCACAAGATGGCAGATGGGCGAAATTTTAAAATCTCGTTTTTACGTCTTGTGTCCTAATCATGCGATTGAAGTTTGAATATTGCACGTACACAATAATCTTCATGTAATAGCACATAACTCAAATCCTACATACATAAAAATCCAACATAGCGACCATCCGTAATATTAGACGGTTCTCAATATCCACGAATCTATTACAGCAATCATACTGAAATTTTGTATGTTGATAGTGGCAATTAACATAAGTAGGATATATGAAAATACTGTAGATTAAAAGAATACCATTTCACAAAATTATAAAATATTTGTTTGTTTAAACTTGCAAAGGAAACACTAATATTCCGGCTCGTTCAACAAAATTTAAATTGAAGAATGGATATCAGGGGAGCTTGTGCTCACGAACACCAGATTGAGAACGCCTGCAACACGGCCCATATCAATGCCCTGGATTCATTGCTGACATTGGTGTCTACATTGAGAAATATCCTAAACAGGACTGTAAATGTTATAGCCTGAACTCGATACTCTCTGAGGGTCGATTGGCATGTAAGATACTGGCGAAGTTATTTCTGTACACCAAGAGGAAGTCGAGGGAATAGGAAATGACAGGCGTGGGTGGGCTGTCTACCTCGTGCCACTTACACTCGATTGATATCTGGGATTTATGGTCGCGTTAACGACCTCTACTGCGTGCGGCGTATCTCCTGCTCTCCAACGAAAATCACTGAGATCACCTTTCGACGTGTTTGGGTGCGTCTATTTAGGTCGATATCCACAATCACTTGTCCTCATTGCATTGCATTGCATCAAACAATGACTTCACTGATGTACAGTCTGTCCACAACAAATCTGTGCTTCCATCCTTGGGAAGAGTCACAATCACATCAAGTCCCAGCTGCGTAGCCGATCACGTTAGGTCACGCTCCAAGATAGCAATGAGTTGTAGATAGGAGATCAAACATCCAATGTTGCAAATCCTAAACTGACAGCAATCACCATAAATGTGAATTTTCCTCAAGGTATTCAATAATTACTGTACTGCAGGAAAGTACAAGAAGAGCACCATATGAAAAGTACCTGGACACCTATCACAATCCTAATTCTCTTCAATTAGCCACAAATACCATACACCACTACAGTCATTACAATAACACAGCTTATCAGGAAACCAGACGGCAGTTACTCGAGCCGAATATGAGAGAGAAGCTGGTATTCAGACAAGGCAAGGCTGCAATAGTTTTCAATCTGTACATTAGACAAGCAATGTAGGAAATTAGAGAAAAATGTAAAGTAGGAGTAAAGATTCAAGAAGAAATAATTTCAATACTGAGATTTTCTGATGTCATTGTCACTTTAGTCGATTCATCAGAGGATTTCAATGAGTTTTTAAATGGTATAGAACCCATCTTGAGGAAAGAATTCTTGATAAAAATCAATAAATCTAAAACAAAAACAAGTAGTTCCGTGAAGAACTATACAGCCTATTTTCATATACCCTACTTATGTTAATTGCCTCTATCAACAAATTTCTCATTGATTGTTGTAATAGAATCATAGATATTGAGAACCGTACAAATATTTCGTATAGTCATCATGTTGGATGTTTATGTATGAAGGCCATAGAGTTAGGTAATATTAGATTATTGCATAGGTTTATTATTCAAACTTCAATCGCATGATTAGGACACAAGAAATAATAAAAAACGAGATTTTAAAATTTCGCACAGCCGTCATCTTGACGTTATGAAAACAATTACAATAAATTAGAAATCAGTGGATTAAAATGTGTTAAAGCATTTACCGTACCAAGTATCACTGCGCTCAGATGGTTAAATCGCAAGAAACATCCATTTAAATTATTCAATTTCACGTCGCCGCCATGTTGAATTTGTGCTCATCAGGTTTTTCAAAGTCCCATAAGTGAACTAATGTTAAGAGTCTTTATCAACATACAAAATTTCAGTCTGATTGCTGTCATTGATTCGTGGATATTGAGAAACGTCTAAATATTTCAGATCGTCACCATGTTGGATGTTTATGTATGTAGGCCATAGAGTTATGCACTGTTAGATGACGATTATTACGTAGGTTCATTATTGAAACGTTGAATTCGATCGCATGATTGGGACACACAAAAAAAACTTCATTAAAGATTTGTATGTATACAATTGAATTAAATTAGATGGCAGTGCATTGCAATGTGTTTCATCATTTTTCTGTACCAAGTTTCACTGCGCTCGGATGGTTAAATCGCGAGAAACATCTATTTACATGTTTCAAATTCGCTTGGCCACCATGTTCGTTTTGTACATAACAGGTTTCTGAAAGTCACATAGGTGACCTCGTAATTTCTTGTTTCACAATATATCATTTTTTCATAAATGAAAATAGGCTAGTGATGGTTTGCAACCGAAAGAAATCAGAAACCTTTATCGAAGTTAAATTGGCAGGTGAGAAGCTTAAGGAAGTAGGAGACTTCTGCCGCTTAGGAAGCAAAATAACTAGTGAGGGACGAAAGGAAAGCATTTATACAGAATAGCAATCTGTTGACAACTAATATTGATTTAAATATTAGAAAGTCTCTTTTGAAAACCTTTGTCTGGAGCGCAGCACTCTATGAAAGTTAAACTTGGACTGCTGGTGCAGCAGAAGAGAGGAGAATAGAAGCGTTTGAAATGTGGTGTTACAGCAGAATTATGAAGATCAGATGGGTAGGTAGAACAACAAATGAAGTATTGAGACGAGTATGTAAGGAGAGATGATTCTGGCGACTGCTTATGAAGAGAAGAGATGGGTTGGTAGGACAAATAGTAAGTCACCCTGGAATAGCAAACTTAATTATGGAACGAAGGGCCGAGGACAAGAACTGTAGGGGGTTTATCTATTTAACAGATTGCCTCATGCGCTAGCTATGTAGAGATTAAATTATTAGCTCGGGACAGGGAGTCATGGAGGATTGCACCGAACTAGTCAAATGACTGAAGACTCAAAAACAACAACAACAACATGAGGAAATTAACATAGACACACACGTTCAGAAGGCTGTTAACTAAAGACGTCTCAAGCTCCTAGTTGAAGGAACAACAAGAACATTCTGCAACTAAAAGGCTAAAATTAGTAACCTGAAACGTGTACTATATCCTTACCGAGTTTCATTGAAATCGCTCCTGCCATTTAGATATCGTTACGGGGACACTTATACGCACACACACACGCACATTCAATTCATTCATTCATTCATTCATTCATTCATTTAATTCATAACTAAATATGTATGCTTTTTATCGTGTTAAGATGGGCAGATGACTAGTGACTAAATCTGTATGCTTTAATCCGTGTTAAGATGGGCAGATGACTAGTGACTTAATTAAATTTATTCCATTGTTCAATATTCCGGGAGTTTAGTTGCAACTATCTTCACTGCATTCACGAAGGGATATCTAACTCAAACCTAATTTTCCATCGCCTTGACACTTAATGGATTTATAGTGGTAACAATGGTTGCATATACGACATTCTGGCTTTGTTTGTTCCTTTCCTTATTTCTCCTTGAACGAGGTGCACCTTATCAGCTTTGCAACCCGAGCTGGTGATTTAACTAATGTATAAAAGAAATAAATAATCATAAAAGAAAGACAGAAATTATTGTTAGGGCCAAATATCTAAATTTACAAGTGAAAAATTACTCAAAGAAATTGTGTTTTGTCTTTTGGTTTTTGTATTTTTTTGTTTTCGTTTAAAGTTTTTTTTTGTTTATCTGTAATTTTTGTTTATTATTAGTTTTATTTTATTTCTTGTTTTATTATACTCGTATTTAGGCCTTTTTTTCATATTTATGCGTCCACTCTAAATTTCAATTCATTACTAAATTTGTATACTTTAATCTGTGTTAAGATGGGCAGATGACTACGTTGTTCGACCACTTAAAACAAAAGGTACTAACTAAAATGAAATTATCTACTTCTGTTGGAATAGTGACCTAATTAAAATTATTCCATCGTCCAATACAAAACAGGGAATTTTCCCTGATTTGAAGTTTCTTCGATAAGTGATCCCAGTTATGACTTCGGTTATCGTCCCAAACCATAAAATAGATAAATAATTAAGTGGAATATCTACTCTTATGGCATTGTAAAGCACGATCAGAGTTGGGCAAAATATTCAAGAAATGTACTTTCGATACAAAATTTAGAAAACAATAACTATATTGTTCAAAATATAAAATTCTATTTTAAGATAAATCTGAAAATACCTAATACTTCCAGTGAAGAAGATTTACATTCCATTATTTCTTTTAAATCAAAGGTTTGCAAGAGTTCTGTTAAAAAATCGATGTTTCAGCACGATTAATCGATGAATCGTCTGACCGTTCATTCGATAAATCGACTAACCGAATAATAGATTAATCGCCTAACCGAAGATGATTAGTAGACACGAGATCAGAAAATAAGTTTAAATGAGAGGTCATCGCTTGAGTTGTATTACGGTTATTTTCGGAATGATGCATAGAAATCTATAAAAGATACTTCTTTTCCTGAATATACAAAGTGTCTTCCATTGTTTATGATAACAATAACCAAATAAGAGTCAGTGACAGTGGAAGGGCAAACATCAATCAAATTGGGAAGGATTTCGAAAAATGAATACGAAGAGTATTCAGCAAAGATTTTGAATTCTTGTTCAGTGTTTACTACTGAGTAGGCAAGCAGTATTGTTTTACTTTGTTTTAACCAATTTTTCACTAAGAAGGTGTATTTATTCTACATAATGTGCAGTATACTTTAATTAAATAGATGTATTATATGCTTCTTATTTTTTGTATTTCCAAAATTGTCTCATATGTACTGGTACCATATTGCGTGGTTAAGTGTAAAAGAGGGCCATGAGCCCTAACTTCACCACTACTGAAGACATAAAATAAATAAAAAATAAATAAAATAGTGAAAGGAAGCGAAGTACAATGATTAATCGACAAAACCATTAATCTATTATTGGGCATTCACTTAATCGATTAAACAACCAATCGATTATGCGATTAAACGCACAATTGATTAATCGTTATTTATTGCAATTATTCGTTATTTCTTCTTCGATTAATTGATTAATCGAAAACTGGAATTAATCGATTAAAATTACCAGCCCTAGTTTGCAAGCATACTTTAATGAAAATGTTCAGTATTTTCAATTTTATTTTAAAAATCCTTCAGTATGCCTTCCTTCGGAGGGGAAGTAATGCCGGCGGTCCCATGTCATAGATTTATGGCATGTAAAAGATCCTTTCACAGACTAAACTTGCGTAGAGCAAAAATTGTTAGGTTAGATTTCGTTAGAACGCTCTATCAAAGTTCCAACGTTCACCACTAGGTATCATTGATATCTGGTGGCGAAAGTTGGAACTACTTGAAATTGAACGGAACTTGTAGCTCGCCCTTTAGGGTGTCCGCTGGAAGCAGCTACAGACTCAGGCGAGCCGAACATGTCCTCGGACACTCCCGGCACTAAAAGCCATACGATAAATACATAAACAAATAAATAAAAATGTTATCTTAAAACACAACTTTGTATTTTATATTTTCAAGGATTCAGCTATTGTATTTTGTATCAAATGTACATTCTGTGAGTATTTTTCTTGATTTCTTTATAACGTGAATGTTAATCCCCACGCAATATGATCTAAGCTTATCTTATAATTATGATCAAAAATGTGGAAGCTCGTGGACTAATCGTGAGTTTTAACTACACGAGGGCGTGGAACTGTGCAGCACGATGTAATAAATTATACACGTTATCGAGGAGCAATGAGCTACATAAAAATCAATGCAATCTCAGTGCATTTAAAAATACTATAATACTGTAGTGAATGCGGAAAATTCTCTTAAAGAGCATGAATAATTGAAAATGAAAATCCACAGCCTGCTTCCAGTCTCCGACCGGGTCAGGAATGGAATGAATGAAGCCCCCATCTAGCGGCGAGGGTATGGACTGTGCCGGCTGCCGAGGCCTGACGCACTCCTCTGGGGCAATGATTAAATGAATGACAGATGAAATGAAATGATAGTGGAGAGTGTTGCTGGAATGAAATTTTGACAGGGAAAACCGGAGTACCCGGAGAAAAACCTGTCTGCCTCCGTTTTGTCCAGCACAGGTCTCACATGGAGTGACCGGGATTTGAACCACGGACCCAGCAGTGAGAGGCCGGCGTGCTGCCGCCTAAGCCACGGAGGCTTGTTAAAGAGCATGAATAATTAAATATTGCAATTAGTATATTATATTTCTATAAAATTGTAAGGGATAATTGAGGGTAATTAAAATCAAAATACTTTTGCAATACTATTGGTTGTGCTTGGTTTTGATTATCGAGATCTTTATGCAAATAGTCTATGAAAAATACCTATATCTTAATCATTTATTAAACAATTACAGTTAAATTTGGTACAGGCTACATGTTAATATTCAACCTTTATGTTAAAGAATTCTCTCAGAAACCCAGTACGAAGGTCCCTTAAGTTCATCCCAATACATAGCAATCTACTTTCTTACTTTCTACTCATTCAAATAGCCCAGATAAATGCAGTTTAATCCTTTTCCCAGAATTCAACATATTGCACGCTATTGATAGGCGGCTTCTTTGAAGCTGATATATTACAGCCTAAGCTAGAATATCGGGTCTGCACACTTTTTCATTCCACATGCCGCCCTTCATCAGCACTTAGTGTAGCTAATGAGTTCGCATTTTTAAAATACTAATCATGACTACTTTGCGAAAGCCAACATGTTATTCGCTCATTTGGTGAGTATGTCGCAGAATTTCCATCGTAGTTGCCAGGTTGATTCATTAGGTAAGCATGACCCACTACTTAAGATGTTATCGCCTACAACGGCAGCGCTCCTAGTACCGATGTACAAAGTAACCAATTCTGTCCTGAGGGTCATTCGATCCAATAACTTATCTGGACAATAATGTCCTTTTAATGAATACTTATTTCTTATTAGGACCATAAATTATAGTTCGCGAAAATAGCAAACGACGCTATTATGGTGCAATAATTTACCATGGATATAAAATTTTCTTGAGAGTTTAGTCCATGTTGGAGATACATTAACGGTGGCAGAATTTAAGTGAATCAATATATAACTCAGTCAAATTTCAGGTCTTATAGATTGCTTTTTGGCACAAACAACTCACTGTGGAAATGCTGTAATTTGTGTACATTAGGCTGGAAAGAAGCTAGTAGTTTATGCTAAGTGTTTTTACCAATCGGTGTTCATTGATACTATAGGAACAAGATCAACCTGCCACTAGACGCTTCGGGCAAGCATATATATGGGTGCCAGAAGTGCACTCCCATAGTTTCACGAAATTAATCAAAATCGGTGATGACGAATAGGCGTGGTCCCCTTGTAAGCCTGAATTCCAACCTCCAATATCCGAATTGGCAGCATTGTCCCATTGTAATAGTGAAGAGTGACTTTTCATGATCCGCTACGCTGCTGGGTGGAGCTGCAGTATAGAAATGGAGACTGTGATGAGATGAAATTCAACAAATTGGCTGGTGATGTACGATACATTAACGTGAGCCATTACAAGCAGCTAGTACAGTAATTGCCAGTAATTTATCCGCTGTTACCTGTTATTGTACATAAATCTCGGCGCTTATATTAAAGCGAAAATGGACGTCATTATAACCGAGTTTTGTCGCCTACTGATATTAATTTTACGGCAGGTAATACGTAATTCTGCACCAGTGACATAAAGTGGAGATTACCTTTCCCAATGTAGATACGTAGACCAACTGAAAATAGGGGTTGGGTGAGTTATTCCTAGATAGCAACTACGTTTCAGTTTGGTTTCGTCATGATTGAGTTGATAGGGGGGAGGGACAGACATACACACATACACAAACACACGCACACAGACAGACACATACTATTGGCCCGTGTAATGAGTTTTA
Source organism: Meconema thalassinum (assembly GCA_946902985.2). Lineage (NCBI taxonomy): Eukaryota > Metazoa > Arthropoda > Insecta > Orthoptera > Tettigoniidae > Meconema > Meconema thalassinum. The sequence continues at coordinate 990,581,675 of OX336388.2, read as the reverse complement.
AGATCAATTTCAGAAAACGTAGCTTCAATGTCGGAAAAAGTAACTTTAATTTCAGAAAAAGTCAGTTTAATTTCAGAATAAATATGATAAGTGAGAATTACATTTTCTGTATAAGTTAGTTCTGAAAATATTATGCGCCCGAGGATAAATAACTAATTCAGTTGATAATTCATAACCTAACAACAAGATTTTCACTTTATACAATTTATTTCTTTAATTTTACACAAACATATCGTCCATTCACATGGCAGCAAGATAATTTATCTGCACATAGTAGGAGTATCGAGCGGTGACGGCTTGTATTGTATCTTCAGCGATAATCTCCTGGCTGTGAGTAGAATAATACAGAAACGCTTTGTTTGTTTTTTCATATATTATGAGTTAAGCTGTTTTTCTAAAATTAAATTAAATTAAATTAAATTAGATTAGTTTAGATTAGATTAGATTAAATTGAATTAAATTGAATTAAATTGAATTGAATTAAATTTAAATTGAAATAGAAGTTAACATTTCTGAAATTGAGAATACTTTCTTGGATATTAAAGTTACATTTTCCGAAATAAAAATTACTTTTTCGAAACTTTAACCCACCTTTTCAGAATTGAGGTTGAAAACTTTAGATTCCATACGTCTCCTTTCATTTTTTTTTTTTTTTTTTTTTTTTTTGCAGAAATCGAAAGTAGCCTAATAGTGGCTTATTAAGGGACTGAGTCCAGTGCCTGTCTATAAACAGTGCACAATAACATTTTTCATATTCCCCATTCGCTTTCGAGTGCCAAGTCGATCTCTGGCATGTTCTTCCATCCGTTGGGCATTATGTAGTACTGCTTGGGTATGGATGTATACTGCCGGAAGTAACTAACAGAGCATAGACCTCTGACCTCTACAGATGGAGTTCATCTGAGAAGTAAACAAGCATGGCGGATTAAAAAGCTAATTCTTAACACCGAGTTGCGATTTCAGATCATAGAATATCGATTTTTATACTAGTAAGGAGCAACAAGTATCACTTGCCTACTGATGTTAGGAAATTCTTTTATTTCGGGTCTTTACCTGGTATGGAAATCATGCAAGCGTGGACATCTATATATTTGAAACAGTAAGCTGTTTTTGTTAACATGAGATTGACAGAACGGCTGAACCGATTGACTTCGTAATGCACTCTAACGGAAGCCCTTGGTCTGTATATTTGCAGAGTGTCTTTAAAATAAACAAATATGTTACCATATATTTTTAAATTTTAAAAAAATATTGGCTCTAACGCATGCGCAGATTGGTCATGACAGACATGGTGGATGTCCACCGCGTTTTAATGTGAGAGTTATTTATAAGAATTATAAAGGAGGGGAAGATTCATTTTATTGTTGAGAGTAGGTACTCTCCATTAATATAATTTTCACAGATTATTGAAAATATATTATTTATGATTCACATAGCTTTCTGGGAGTCGTTAGAAGTTGATTTCAATTTGAATAGTCACTGCTGCACCGGAAATATTTCTTTTATTACGACAATATATCATTGTCATACCTTATTTTATCTTTTGGGGAAGCATCCGTGGCTTAGGCAGCAGGACGTCGCTCTCTCACCGCTGGGTCCGTGCTTTAAATGCCGGTCACTCGATGTGAGATTTGTGCCATCAGTATGTTGCAGTGTCGAGAGTGTAGTATTTTTGACACCCTTCAAGTTGCAATAGTACCAAATAGTAATCGTACAAAGAATTTAACTTATATAGGAAACTTCTTCAGTAAATATGTTGTTAGTTATTAATTCATGTTTTTTGGGCTAATGCCGTGTGTATTTAGATTAGAACCATATGTTTCGGAGAAACCTTGCCACCTTTTTCAATAGAAATCAAACAATGTCCAAAAAACATGAATTATTTATATAATTCGGGCCGTGAAAGCCTTAATATACACATGTTGTTCATTGTCCTTCATACAGTATTTTGATGGGTTTCAACTAGTAGACATTTTAATTTATTTTCGTCTCAAAATGAAAATTAACGTAAATGTGGGATTTTGAATTTGCATTTAGATTAATAACGAACCAAACCACTAAAAACAAAACCACTTGAAATCGTTAACAACTTTAAATATTTAGGAATAACACTACAAACTATAATTACGCCTTTCAGTAGTCATATTGAAGAAAGAACAACAGCAGCCACGCATGCTACTTATAGCTAAAGCCCTGCGCGGAAGCGGATATCCGCGGACAAACCCGTGGTTAACCGTAAAATTTTTCGCCGTACGGATAGGGGATAAGCTGCGGATAATGTTTGGAAACTATTTGCGGATAGTTTTTAGAATACAATCCGAACTTGTTTAATACCATTATCAGGACCCGGATGTTTATGACATATCATATTTTTCCGTTATGTGTTTTTCATGTCAAATGTAAGATGATGATTTAAGCTAGTCTTATTCAAATTATGTCATTAAGCACAATTAACACTCCGAACAGGAAGGGTTGCAATTCTGGCTGGATACCATCCATTTTGACATACAATGCCTAAGGGAACAACTTTTTCCTCAAATGTCCAAATATGTTGCTTTAGTAACGAATGCTCTATCTAATCTCTATATATATAAGAATGAAAGTTTGTCTGTTTTTTTCTGAATTTTTACGGAAATTTGCGTTATTTACGCGTTTTAGACTGTTTTATGACGGATGCGCGCGAAAATGAAATTGTTGTCTGTCTGTCTGTCTGTCTGTCTGTTTGTTTGTCTGTGGACAATTTTTTGTGTCCTTATAACTCGAGAACGGCTGAGTGGATCAACGTAAAATTTGGTACAGATCTCCTTCAGAGGCAAGACACCAATCATTGATGTAACTCTTCTCTGTACCTCTCATAAAAGGGGGCCTACCCCCTTAAAATACATGCTGAAATAGGCGTAGAAGGGCGAGACATAGCTCATTTTCAGCCCCTCAATGAGAGAAACGAAACTCGGGGGGAAAACCACATTTTAAGGCCTTAAAACCAATAGTTTTTGAGATATTCCCAGAAAATTAATATCATTTAATACAATAATGAAAGGAAGGTAGCCGGTAACCATGGCAACATAAATTCACAGGTCCATCTATTGCTGTAATATAAGACGCAATACAATTCCATTTATTACATTACTGAGATAGTTTTCAAACGGCTAGAAGGTTATAACGGAACCAAACTAAGCTGTAAAATTCATCAATACATATAATGCGCTTAAGGGGGTCAAGGGGTACTCTAGACTTTTTTCAAGCGATTTACACGTGCGGGTGTGCTACGGAAGGTCTATTATATCCCGATCTCTCTATTGTTATCTAATATATAAAAGCGAAAGTCTGTATGTGGGTATGTATGTGGATCTGTTCCGTATACAAATCTACACCGTTCTACCAATCTCAACCAAATTGTGCATACACATAGTTTAGGACCCAGAAGGAACCGCTGGCTACATGAATTTACGATAGTCTTTCTCATTCTTCTGATTTCGACCCTTTTGCACTCCAGCACATGCTAATCAAATCATAAAATATACTCATGAAGGAATGGCAAGGCGGATAGTTTCCATGGCAACATAGCTCAAGTCGAGACACGGCCGACTGGATGCCATTTGCGCTCTGCACTACCGGTATAGAAAATGAGGATCTTTACTTGAAATCACGTTAGTTACTCAACTTCTCACACAGCACTGTTAACCGAGTTTAGCATAACAAAGACTTGACACTATCTTCTACTATATATTTGTCAAATACCACTCACTCACTCATTCATTCATCACGAAATCTCAGAAACCATCAAACGGATTGGAATGAAATTTGGTATGCAGCTTCCCAAAGGGCCGCAAATGCCCACTAAGAGAAGATTTTTGGATATTCTGGTTCTAAAGGGGTGTTAAGGGGGTAGACCAGCATTTCATTGAACAGCAATATATCCCGATTGGTTTCATTGGGGGATGTGATACTCGGCACATAAACTCATCATTAAAAATAAGAAGACACGAGTCGGAGGGTTTTTCGATGTGGTGTATATTATGAGATGAAAGGGGTGAAAAGTGGGGATTGAAAGATTCCTAACGGAGCGTGTATCTCTTAAACGACATAGGCGAGGAGTTTGAAACTCAGAGGGAAAAAATCAGCATAAAAATAAGTAAATATGTGTTTGACCGTTTCATCATAAATCCAATTTAAGGGGCCCATGGGGTGGGGTGAAATTCTGGAGGGGGGGGGGGAGAAACAGGAAAGAAAGTGTCCTAACTGATTGACTGACTCACTCACTCATCAAACTCAGGGGGAAAAACTGCTTTAAAGTAAGTAAATAGCTGTTCGACAGTTTTTTTCATAAATCAAATTTAAGGGGTTCATGGGGAGGGGTGAAATTCTGAAAAAAGAAAATAGAAAGAAAATGTCCTGACTCACTCACTCACTCACTCATCATCGCCCAGCCAAAATGATTGAAGTTAGAAACATGACAGTTTGGGGATACGTTCATTGTATTTCAAAACAGTCTACTAAGGGAGGATTTTCGGATATTCAGGTTCTAAAGGGGTCTTAATGGGGTTAAACCAGCATTTCATTGAATAACAATATCTCCCGATTGGTTTCATTGGGGGATGTGATACACGGCATATAAACTCATCATTAAAAAGTAAGACACGTGTCTGAGGGTTTTTCGATGTGGAGTATATTATGAGGTGAAAGGGGTGAAAAGTAGGGATTGAAAGATTCCTAACGGAGCGTGTATGTCTTAAACGACATAGGCGAGGAGTTTGAAACTCAGCGGAAAAAAATCAGCATAAAAATAAGTAAATATGTGTTTGACCGTTTTTTTTTCATAAATCCAATTTAAGAGGCCCATGGGGAGGGGTGAAATTCTGTGGGGGGGGGACAGGAAAGAAAATGTCCTAACTGATTGACTGACTGACTCACTCATCAAACTCAGGGGGAAAAACTGCTTTAAAGTAAGTAAATAGCTGTTCGACAGTTTTTTTTATCAATCAAATTGAAGGGGTTCATCGGGAGGGGTGAAATTCTGAAGGAAAAAAAAATGAAAGAAAATTTCCTGACTCATTCACTCACTCATCATCGCCCAGCCAAAAATATTGAAGTTGGAAACATGGCATTTTGGGGATATGTTCGTTGTATGTCAAAACCGTACACTAAGGGAGGATTTTTGGATATTCAGGCTCTAAAGGGGTCTTAAGGGGGTTAAACCTGAATTTCATTGAATAACAATATCTCACGAGTCGTTTCATTTGTGGATGTGATACTCGGCAAATAAACTAATCATTAAAAATACGCAGACATGTGTCTAAGGTTTTTTCGATGTGGTGTATTATTATGAGGTGAAAGGGGTGAAAAGTGGGGGTTGAAGGATTCCTAACGGAGCGTGTAGGCCTATCTCTTAAACGACATAGGCGAGAAATTTGAAACGCAGCGAAAAATCATCAGCTAAAAAGATAAGTAAATCGGTGTTCGACCGTTTTTTCATAAATTAATTTAAGGGGCCAATGGAGTGGGGTGAAAATCAGGGGGAAAAAAGGAGAGAAAGTATCCTAACTGACTAACTCACTCACCAAACTCAGGGGAAAAAGACAGCTTTAAAAATAAGTTAATAGGTGTTCAAGCGTTTTTTCATCAATCCAATTTAAGGGGCCCATAGGGAGGGGTGAAATTCTGGTAAAAATAATTGAAAGAAAATGTCCTGTCTGACTCACTCACTCATCACGCCCAGCGAAAACTATTAAAGTTGGAAGAATGAAATTTTGGGTATATGTTCGCTGTATGTCGAAAACGTCAACTAAGGAATGATTTTTGTTTATTCGGGTTTTAAAGAGATGTTAAGGGGGTAAACGTGCATTTCATTGAATAACGATATATCATGAGTTGTTTCTTAGGGGATGTGATATTCGGTATATAAACTAATCATTAAAAATAATCAGACATATGTCTAAGGGTTTATCGATGTGGTGTATATTATGAGGTGATAGGGGTGAAAATTGGTGGTTGAGGGATTCTTGACGGAGCGTGTATCTCTTAAAGGACATAGGCGAGAAGTTTGAAATTCGGCGGGAAAAGAACAGCTTAAAATACAAGTAAATAGGTTTTCGACTGTTTTTTTCATAAATCCAATTTAAGGGGCCCTTAGTGAGAGGTGAAATTCTGGGGGGAAAAAAAACAGGAAAGAAAGTGTCCTAACTGATTGACTCACTTACTCACTCATCAAACTCAGGGGGAAAACAGCTTTAAATAAGTAAATAGGTGTTCGACCGTTTGTTTCATAAATCCAATTTAAGGGGTTCATGGGGAGGGGTGAAATTATCAATAATAAATGAAAGGAAATGTCCTGACTGACTCACTCACTCATCATAGCCCAGCCAAAATTATTAAAGTTAGAAACATGACATTTTGGGGATATGTTCGTTGTATGTCGAAAACGTCCACTAAGGAAAGAGTTTAGAATATTCAGGTTCTAAATAGGTGTTAAGGGGGGTAAACGTGCATTTCATTCAATAACCATATCTCACGAGTGGTTTCATTTGGGGATGTGATACTTGGCATATATACTAATCATTAAAAATAAGCTGACACATGTCTAATGGTTTTTCGATGTAGTGTATATTATGAGGTGAAAGGGATGAAAAGTGGGGGTTGAAAGATTCCTAACGGACCGTGTATCTCTTAAACGACATAAGCGAGGAGTTTGAAACTCGGAGGAGATCAATCAGCTTAAAAATAAATAAATAAATAAATAAATAAATAAATAAATAAATAAATAAATAAATAAATAAATAAATAAATAAATAAATAAATAAATAAATAAATAAATAAATAAATAAATAAATAAATAAATAAATAAATAAATAAATAAATATGTGTTCGACCGTTTTTTCATAAATCCAATTTAAGGGGCCTATGGGGAGGGGTGAAATTCTGGAAGAAAAACGTCCCCTAATGAAGGATTTTTGGATGTTCACTCTCATCGACCAACCCAAACGATTAAAGTTAGAAGAATGATATTTTGGGGATATGTTTGTTGTGTGTCGAAAACGTCTACCAAGGAGGGATTTTTGGATATTCAGGTTCTAAAGGGGTGTTAATGGGGTTAAACCTGCATTTCATTGAATAACAATAAAAGAATTAATAAGACCTCAGATAAATAATTAGCAGTTTTCACCAAAGTCAAAAGTGCGATCCAACGCTACTTCAAAGAGTATCGCGTGAGCTCTCAGCTCCACGTGGCTTCCTGGGTGTGTTCAAAGGTACAACATCCCATCATAAATGTTCTGTCATAAAAAATATCACATGAACCATAGCTCAGCGGGTTCAGTATAGAGAATTCTAGACTTAGATGGCATGGACATGTAAAACGAATGGAGGATAAGAGGATACCCAGGAGGATACACGAGACGAAGTGGGAAGGAAAGAGACCGAGAGGAAGACCGAGAGGAAGACCGAGAGACAGGTGGCTGAAAGGGATGGAAGAAATCGTGAAGAAGAGAGGAGAAGACTGGACAGGGGTGGAAGCTGAGATATGGTGGGAAGACAGAAGACGTTGGAGTGGCCTGTGTTCCAAACAGACCTGGCTCACGGCTGGAAACTGTGCAAGAGGATGATGATGATGATACTACGGCCTACATCGACGAGACAAAGCTCATTTTCAGCCCCTTGGTGTCAGAAAAACAGTCGTAAAGGGTCCCCGGAAACTACATTTTAATGCTCTAAAACCAAGAGTTTCTGAGATATTCCCAGAAAACTAATTTCATTTAATAAACTAATGTGGGAATGAAAGCCAGTAACCATGACAACAGTGTCTCAAAAAGGTACATCCAACTTTCCATCTATTTCTGCAAGAAGTAATGCCACTCCATTTATTAAATTTCTGTGAAAGTCTGCAAATGGCTATAAGGTTATCACGGAACCAACAAAAACTGTAAAATTCATCAATGCGCTTAAGGGGGTCAAGAGGTACCCTGGATTTTTTCACACAAGACTTAAACGTGCGATGTGTCGTACAGAAGGTCTAATATATCTTCAAACAGCAACATTATTTTCAAAAATTCCGGAAATGAAATAGTTTATTTTTTATTTTATTTTTTTTTGCTTTTAGGAATTTGGGCCATTGGAGGCTAAAAAAAGTCCTCTCGGCACGCCGGAAGGCGGAGGTAGATTTCACCGGACAAACTTGGAGATAGGCGAAAATAGGCTGAATATGCAGGTTTTCGTAGAAGGATCAGACCTCATTTATCGCGTGAAAGTATTTTATAATTGGAGATTAATTAACTTTGTTTGTCTTCATTTTAAACATATTTTAAACATTTTATTGTCTTACGGGGACGGTAACCTTCTTGTCATTTGGAGTCCATTTTTAGCCTATTTTCAATTTTGAAAAAATAGGCTTATGAGATCACCTTTTGTCCGTGTGTGTGTGCGTGTGTGTGTGTGTGTGTGTGTGTATGAGGTGTGGGTGTGGGTCCCCCCCCTAATAAAATCTAAACGGCTGGAGCGATTTCAGTGAAACTCGGAAAGTTCATAGCACTATTCCCGGCGACGTCGACCGTGCCCATCGAATTTTGTTACGTCTCACCAATCCAACATGGCGGCTGTGCGAAATATTTCACTAGCATTCAGTATCTCCGAAACTATAACGGATATCGCCCTGAAATTGTGTACGGTGATAAAGGGTACTACTAGAAGTTCACCTATGAAACTTTCAAAAACCTGGTTACTACATAACCAACATGGCGGCCAAGTGAAGTGGAGACTTTTAAATAGACTTTTCTCGCGATTTAACAATCCAAACGTAATCAAACTTGGTACAGCAAATATTTATACACATTGCAATGCACTGGAATCTAATTTAGTTCAATTGTTTACATAACCTCAAAATGGCGCCTGTGCGAAATATTTCACTGATATTCTATATCCCCGAAACTATTACAGATATCACCCTGCAATTTTGTACGGTGATAAAGGGTACTGATACAAGTTTACCTATGTATAATTCATAAACCAGTAAAGTACAAAACGAACATGGCGACCAAGCGAATTTGAAATATTTTAATAGACTTTTCTCGTGAGTTAACTCTCTGAGCGCAGTGAAATGTGGTACAGTAAATGATTTTGCAGATTGTAATGTACTGCCATCTAATTTAATTCAATTGTTTACATAACATCAAGATGGCGGCTGTGCGAAATTTTAAAATTAAGTTTTTATTTCTTGTGTCGTAATCATGCGATCGAAGTGAAAGTTTGAATAATGAACCTAGGCAATAAGTGACCTTGAATGGTACATAACTCTATGGCCTATACATATAACAATCCTAAATGGCAAGCTTCCGTAATATTTAGACGGTACTGAATATATATGAATCTTTTACAGCAACCAAACTGAAATTTTTATGTTCATAGAGACTATGAACATATGTTCACCTATAGGACTTTCAGTAACCTCGTGAGCACGAATCCAACATGGCGGCGACGCGAAGTATAAATATTTAAATGGACGTTTCTCGCGAATTAACTATCCGAGTGCCGTGAAACGTTGCACGTTTTAAATGCTTAGACAAATGTTGATCCACTGGCATCTAATTTATTTCAATTGTTTGCATAATCACAAGATGGCTGCTGTGCGTAATTTTAAAATCTCGTTTTTACTTCTTGTGTTCTTATCATGCGATTGAAGTTTGAATACCACACTTACACAATAATCTTAATATAATAGTACAAAAATAAAAATCCAACCTGGCGACCGTCTGAAATATTTAGACGGTTCTCAATATCTACGAATCTGTTACAGCAATTAAACTGAAATTTTGTATGTTGATAGAGGCAATTAACATGAGCAGGATATATGAAAATAGGCTGTACAGTTCTTCACGGAACTACTTGTTATACTTGTGGTCACACTGTCCTTATGCAAGGTTTCGACACTGATGTGTAACTATGTAACGGTCTGTTACTTCTTCACGCAAAATTATATCTCCCGCAGAGATGTTGGTTGGTTCCTCAGTTTAGGGGCTGCGACAACGCGGTCATATAACCCCGTGTACTTTGGGTGAGTGTAGAATCTGTCTGATAAACGGTGTGAATTGTGATGGCTGTATTAGTCTGTAATTCAGGTAAGGAATGCAGACGCTAAATTTCAAGCAGTAGTTCCTAATGTTGCTACCAGATTCTAACGTCAACGCCACCCAGCTGTGAACTTGGCTACTGGATGCCACCTCAATCAGCAACTCGCAACGAACGTTGGAACTTCCCCTCCAAAGGAAAGCTTACTGAGGGATTTTTAGCGCTCTTAGAAAATCCGACGACTTTGGCCGGCTTTGAACCCGCGACCTTGGGCATAGAAGTTCAGCATGCTACCAGTTACGTCACCGAAGCCGCTTCACACTTAGTCAGATGGAAATCTGAATCTGATCTCGCGCAAGTGCGTTGTCATGGCAACGTCTGATGGCTCATCCCTCATCAATTTAGTAGTGTTGCCATGTCAACCACTGATAGCTCTTGGCATTTTCTTATAATTCCGAAATCATTTTTCTCATCCCTTGACGCAATGGTGGCTCATATCAAAAATTCTTTCAGACAAACGTTTTAGGTAATTATTAGGGGAATATTGTCCATTCTGTACGGTTTTGATATTGTGCCTATTAACAGAGATATGATTAATGTTTCCCGAATAAACCACTATTTCCCACCCCTTTGATCAATGGTTTGTGCTATCAAAAAACGTTTCAAACATAAATTTCTGAGCTTTATCCGACACATAGTATGAACTTTGAACGGATTCGATATTTCACATATTAAGAGAGTTATAGCAATATTTCATTTTTTCGAAAAAAAAAGTCCCCCATTTTCATCCCCTTCGACCGATTTAGCCAGTAACGAACTCGTCCGAGATTTTATGGGTATACATATTCGGTAAAAAATTCAAAGTGATTGGTGCAAAATTACGGCAGTTATCGTGTCCACAAGAAACTGATATACATATATACATATATTACATAAATTATATATAAACTTTTGAACTGACGGTGGTTTTGGGGTCTGGGGGATGTGAAACGCGAAGATATGTCGAAATTTTCCGGAAATCGAAACATGGTACCCATTGCAATAGTTAGCTTTCTAATGAAATCTACCTAAAATACTGCCGTCAACGACGCCTAGCTGTGAACTTGGCTACTAGATGCCACCTCAATCAGCAACTCGCAACGAACGTTGGAACTTCCCCTCCGAAGGAAAGCAAACTCAGGTTTTTTAGCGCTCTTAGTAAATCCGACGACTTCAGCCGGGTTTGAACCCGCGACCTTGGGCATAGAAGTTCAGCATGCTACCAGTTCCGATACCGAAGTCGCTTCCCACTGACATATGAAAACTGAATGTGATCTCGTGCAGTGGCGTTGTCATAGCAACTGCTGATGGTCATCCCTTATCAATTAAAAGTAAAGTTGTCATGGCAACCTCTCTTGGCACTTGGCATTTTCTTATAATTTAAATCATTTTGTTCACCCCGTGGCGTAATGGTGGGTCATATCAAAAATTCTTTCAGACAAAAGTTTTAGGTAATTATTGGAGGAATATTGTCCATTTTGTGCGGTTTTGATATTGTGCCTATTAACAGAGATATGATTAATGTTTCCCGAAAAACCCACTTTTTCCCACCCCTTTGGTCAATGGTTGGTGCTATCAAAAAACTTATTTGACATACATTTTTGGCACTTATCAGACACATATTATGAACTTTGAAGGGATTCGATATTTCATGTATTAAGAGAGTTATAGCGATATTTCACTTTTTCGAAAAAAAGCCCCCCATTTTTACCCCCTTTGACCGATTTTGCCCATTAACGAACTCGACCGAGATTTTATAGGGATACATATTATGTAAAAAATTCAAAGGGATTGGTGCAAAATTACGGCAGTTATTGTGTCCACAAGAAACTGATATATATATATATATATATATATATAGATAGATAGATAGATAGATACATATATACATAAATTATATATAAACTTTTGAACTGACGGTGGTTTTGGGGTCTGGGGGATGTGAAACGCGAAGATATGTCAAAATTTTCCGGAAGTCGAAACATGGGACCCATTGCAATAGTTAGCTTTCTAAAGAAATCTACCTAAAACCTGAATTTTCATGCACCACCAGGCTTTATAATTTATTAAAGGGGTCTTCCTCTGGATGCGCACTTGACACAACAGTGTGGGTAAGTTTTTATGTGACGTGATTTGCATTTCGTCTACGAGGTTTCCAATTTTATTTTCACGTCAGGAAGTACACGTTAGGTAAATTAGTTTCAGAGCATATTTCAACTAATCATTTATCTTTGTCGACAAACAGGTTCCAAGCCCCTAACCATTGCAACAGTAGCTCAATTGATTACGCCTGGTTATTAATACCGACGACCGTTCGAAGAATGGGTACTTCTGCTAGTTAAAAATATAATTGAAATGCCAGTTGATTCGGATAACAAACGTGCGAATGCGGAAAAAGTCGTGCGGATGCGGGGCGGATGCGGATAACAGTTGTGCAGAGGCGGGGCGGATGCAGATAACAGTCGTGTGGATGCGGGGCGGATGCGGATAACAGTTGTGCAGAGGCGGGGCGGATGCGGAAAAAGTCGTGCGGATGCGGGGCGGATGCGGATAACAGTTGTGCAGAGGCGGGGCGGATGCGGGTAACAGTCGTGTGGATGCGGGGCGGATGCGGATAACAGTCGTGCGTATGCGGGACGGATGCGGATAACGTTTTGTTTATCCACGCAGGGCCCTACTTATAGCATTAAAAACTTAACATCCCTTGACCTGTCAACAGCAATGAAGCTCTCCAACGCCACTGTAAATCCCATTGCTACATATGGGATCTCCGTCATCTGTGACAAATTACCCATCAGAAATATGGAGAGAATTGACAATGTCAGAACTAGATTTTTGAAAAGAGCTCTAGGAGCAGGGAAGTACGTTCCAAATGGGATGATATAGAGCCTACGCCCTTTCCAGAGAAAGTTTCTCCCTGGAGGACTTAAGGATTCAGCTACAGCTACCATCTACAGACGCATACAATACAGTGATAGCCAGACGAAAAAGAAAGCAAAAAGAAATCATTGAAGATTTTTTTTTGGAACAGATGCTCTGTTAAATAGAAATTGGACAAAAACAAACCAAACGCAGAGCCATGACACAATTATGTTTGCCGTACATGGTTTTTACCATAAGTTATGCAAAAACAAAAAATTCCACCACGCAAATGATCAATGTATATGTGTATTGTGTGACCAAAATTGTGAATATTATCACTTTATGTGCTGAAAAAAAAAAATAACAAAAACACTCAGAGACTATTGCAATAATCATGTCATGTTATGGCATACAGTATTATGTTTATTTTACAATTTTGTAACTAATGGCTTTTTAGTTGAAATAAAAATTCTAAAATTTATATTAAACCTCGAGATATTTTATGGGCCCCTTCATAAGTTAAAAATTACAACTCTTACATTTTCTTAAAATGTAAATGAAAAAACTCTGCACTGAAGTAGCAAAAAGCTAACTGGGTGAATCAGCACATGAAAGGTTGATACTTATCCTTTTTATAATTAGCTTGGTTGGTTGGTTCTTAACTTAAGGGGCTGCGACAACGCGGTCATGTAGCCCCGTGTACTTTGGGTGTGTGTAGAATCTGTCTGATAACCGGTGTTAATTGTGATGACTGTATTAATGTGTGTTATTATTTATTTTTCTTAACTCAAGTAAGGACTGCAGACTTTTGAATGTTTCAAATAGTTCCTACTTTTGCTGCCAAACGCCTCCGTCAACGACTACTAGTTCAGAACTTAGCTACCAGACGCCACCACAGTCGGCTCTTGGCAACGAACGTAGGAACCTAAGAGCGTTGTTAACATTCTTAACCTATACAATTTAGCTTCACACAGGTGTAATTAGTTGAAGGATCTTTAACATGCCATAAATCTATGACATGTGACCGCCGGCTTTACTTCCCGTCCGAAGGAAGGCATACTGAGGGATTTTTACCGCTCTCAAAAGATCCGACGACTTCGGCCGGATTTGAACCCACGATCTTGGGCATAGAAGCTCAGCATGCTACTAACTACGCCTCTGAAGTCGCCAATAATTAGCTTGAATTCAACATAACAATGGATTTCAGTAATATGGATGCAAAATGAATTGGCAATATGTAAATGAATGTGACAGTCTTATCTTTGTAGATTTACAGATTGTAAATGAGTTCCTTGCTGTCAAAATTAAAAATTGTTACACTCTGACTTTCTCGCATGACTGACGATTACTTCAATCTCAAATACTTGTCTTACCTTATCCTAATGATTTTTTGTTGTTAATTGACTAAGGGGCTCTGCAACATCGTGGTCATATAGGTCTGTATACTTGGGTGTGTGTGGAATTTTTCCGATCACCTGTGTTATTGTTTTGGCGGTATTAGTGTGTAAATGAAATACCAATAGGTATTTAGTAATTTGATTACACCTAGTCAATACAAATGAATTTATATACAATACCAGTTTCGACCATATTATGGCTCTCTTCAGTAATAATATTTTTAAAAGAAACTATTGTAATTGCGAGCAAAGTTTTGAAATAATATTATACAAGTATTCATTCTGTGAAAAATTAATAAAAAATATATCAAATATATCAGATAGATCTGATACAATTGTGGGCTTTAAATTGATGATGATATAACATAATTTTGTGAAAATGGCATATATCTAAATATTTGGTGTTTGTATATTCCTATAAAATAGACAATAGTTTATATTTTATTTGCTTCGTCCACCTAAGACTTCCGTTACTTAGGAAGCAAAAGAACCAGTGATGGACGAAGCAAAGAGGATATAAAAGGAAGATTGGCTCAGGCGAGGAAAGCATTTCTACAGAAAAGGAATCTGTTGACATCTGATATAGATTTAGGTATTAGGAAGTCATTTCTGAAAGCCTTTGTCTGGAGCGTGGAAGTGAAACTTGGACTATTGGTGCAGCAGAGAACAGGAGAATTGAAGAGTTTGAAATGTGGGGTTATGGGAGAATGATGAAGATCATATGGGTAGATAGGGTTAAGAATGAAGAGGTATAAAGACGTGTGGGAAGGGAGAGATATTTCTGGCTACTGCTAATGAAGAGAAGAGATAGGTTGGTAGGACATATACTAAGACACCCAGAAATAGCAAGCTTAGTTATGGAAGGAAGGGTCGAGGACAAGAACTGTAGGGGTAGACCAAGTTTAGAATTAGTTAAACAGATTGCCTCGGATGTAGGGTTTGGTAGCTATGTAGAGATGAAACGATTAGCTCAGGACAGGGAGGCATGGATTGCTGCATCAAATCAGTCAAAAGACTGAAGACTCAAACAACAACAGTTTCTTTTAAAATCAATCACTGAAGTAGGCCATATTATGACCGAAACTGGTGTTAATTAATATATTTTAATCCAATTTTATTGACTAATGAGTAATAGATAATATTAAATACCTTTGGTATTTTATTTAGCACAAACGTCACTAAGAAAGCTCTTTAAGATGATTAAATTCATATCACTATGTATTAGTGTCTGTACTTTTAATTCAGAAGAGGATTGGGAAGGAAGTGGCCGTAGCCCTAAGTTAGGGACCACCCCGGTATTCACTTGGAGTAGAAGTGGAAAACCACTTCCAGGATTGCCGAGGTAGCAATCGAATCCGCCTCCTCTCAGTTTTTCCTCACGAAGCTGAGTTCCAGCCCTCAGACCAGAATTAAATTTCTTGGCAGAGCTGGGAAAGGAACCCGGGATTCTGCGATGACAGCCACGCATGCTAGCCACTACACAACGAGGCGGACTTATCCTAACGAAAACGGGTCAGAAGTCACCTGAGTCCAGGCACCTACTGATTTAAATTCACAAGTTCGTTCCATGACGCTCCCAGTTAATGGGGTATAAGATGAGACTCAGGGAAAATCCAGGCTTAGATAAACGGGAATTTTAGAAAATGTACTTAAATACTTGCTAATGTTTCCTTCGGAGAGAATGCTAATAAATAACATTATGAAACCATATTTTCCAAATCGTCTCAATAGTACAGGAAGAATCTTTAATTTCTTGAAAAGTCGACGGAAATATATTTATTTATTTATCAAGTGCGTTGAAACAAATAAACAAGACGATAGCCGCTGCCAGACCTGTGTCATGTCGAGCCCGCATAACAGTAAATCTGGGCAGGTGGTCTATACACATCGAACGCACACAAGTAACCGATTGTAATTCATAAGCATTTAAAAGAAAGAGAAATACAGTGAGTCCGAGAATGTTATCCGCAGCGCCTACATGCGTCTGCGAGAGCTAGCTACAGCAGTTACGTTGGTAGCACGGCTGCCGCTTGCATCATCTCTACATAGTATAAAACAAAATCCCCGATTCTTGGATGTTACGGGTAAACTCGAGAACCACTGGATGGATTTTGATGCGGTTTTCACCATTCTGTAAAGGATATATCGGGTATGATTTCTTTAGAAAATCTTTATTTATGATCAAAAGAAGCCAAGTAGTAACGATTTTAGTGGAAAAGTCGATAAAAAACCTGGCGTCCGAGCGCTTTGTAAGCTTACGCTGGGCAAACCGTTAAAAATATCTAAATACTATGACTTTAAGAATTGTTCAACATGAAAAGTTCTACAAAAAAGTCCGCGAGAGCACATGTCTATCTTCCATACGTCGCTCACTATAAGGGAACAACTGAAGCTTGTCTCTTACAGCTTTATGTGATGTCGACTTAGAGATTCCTGTTTTTGAGCTAATTTTCGTGTTGATTTACTTAGACTACGCAGCATTATATCGGAGATTTCATCAAGTTTTTCGTCTGTTAAAAGCGTAGGCCTACCTGTTCCCGGTACATCGTGAACTGAGCCAGTCACACGAAATTTACTTACCAAATCCCGAACGGTAAGGTTTGGACACTTTGAATTAGGAAACCGCTCCTGAAATCTTAATTTTACATTTTCTGTAAACCGATCGCCTTCGCGAAAAACGTATTCCACAAAAAATAAAACCTCTCTCTTCAGTAGTAAACATTACCGCCTGTATAGTGTTGCACTCTTCCAATAATAATCTATCTGAACGCTCGCGTACACGCTGAAGACATGCAGTCTCTCGCGCTTAATGCGATACACACCGACAGCTCACACTGGGAAGTCCCGCTTTGGAGGACACAGTGCAGTGCAGCCTACTAAAACTCATGACTCAACCACTCACAGCTGCACGTACCCACTGCGGAGAACATTCTCGGGCGCCCTGTACCTTCAGCAGTGAAGAATTGTACACTGATTTCATAAATATCGACTATTTGTTTTAAAGAGTGGGCTTAAACAAATAAACAAGGGGGCATCCCGTTCCAGAACTGAGTCGCGTTGAGTCGCATATCAATAAAGCCGGGCGAATAGTTTATGCACATGCGCCCTCTAGTTATTATTATTATTGTAATTAACATTGTTGTTATTTTTTGTTGTTAAAGTTGTTGTTATCCGTCGTCTAATATTATCAAAATATAAATGGAGGGATTATTCCAAGAACCAGACAAGTCCAAAAATTAAATTGTTCAGATAGTAACAAACCACTATGGTTTCATTTGTGCTGATGAAATAACAAGTAGTTCCGTGAAGAACTATACAGCCTATTTTCAAATATACTACTTATGTTAATTGCCACTATCAACAAACACAATATCAGATTGATTGCTGTAATGCATTCGTAGATATTGAGAACCGACTAAATATTTCGGATGGTCGCATTTTGGATTTTATATATGTAGGTCCTAGAGTTATGTACTGTTACATGAAGATTATTGTGTACGTGTAGCATTCAAACTACAATCGCATGATTAGGACACAAGAAATAAAAACGAGATTTTTAAATTTCACACAGTTGCCATCTTGTGGTTATGGAAACATTTTTTTTTAAAATAAATTAGATGCCAGTGCATTAACATTCGTATAAGGATTTACTGATTCAAGTTTCACTGCACTCGGATGGTTAAATTGCGAGAAACGTCTATGGGAATATTTATTCTTCGCGTCGCCGCCATGTTGGATTTGTGATCACCAAGCAATTTAAAGTCCTATAGGTGAATTTAAGTTCATAGCCCCTATGAACATAAAAAAAAAAAAACAGTTTGATTGCTATAATAGATTCGAAGATATTCAGAGCCGTCTAAATATTTCGGATGGTCGCCATGTTGGATTGTTAAATGTATAGGCCATAGTCATGTACCGTTAAAGGGAA
Source organism: Meconema thalassinum (assembly GCA_946902985.2). NCBI lineage: Eukaryota > Metazoa > Arthropoda > Insecta > Orthoptera > Tettigoniidae > Meconema > Meconema thalassinum. The sequence continues at coordinate 990,563,393 of OX336388.2, read as the reverse complement.
ATTATTGCGTAGGTTCATTATTCAAATTTTCACTTCGATCGCATGATTACGACACAAGAAATAAAAACGTAATTTTAAAATTCGCACATCCGCCATCTTGAGGTTATGTAAACAATTGACTTAAATTAGATACCAGTGCATTACAATGTATATAAACATTTCCTGTACCAGATTTCATTGCGTTTGGAACATTAAATCGCGAGAAAGGTCTATTTAAAATTTTCAAATTCGCTTGGCCGCCATGTTCCTTTTGTAGTTAACCGGTTTTTGAAAGTCTTACAGATGAACTGTGGGGAATTGAGACGTTGCAACTCTTGAGAATTGCAATCTATGGATTGCGATTTATGATTGTATTTTGTTTTTTATTGTTACTACTTGACTTGTGACATCTTGGTTAGATAATAAAGATCAGATTGTAGTGTTCCCGTTATCCATTTCTATTAACCGCAACATTTGGTGCCGTAAACACTCGGGATATCGCATGATATCAAGTGCTTTTAAGGAATAATCTGGTTAGGCCTATACTGCAGGAATTGAAGCCTCTCGTAAGGTTTTACTCTGCAATTGCATTACGGAACCTCCAGACTGTGAGGGAAGACTTGCAATTACACTATACTGGGCGGAAGGTTTCCAACTTCGCAACCGACTACAGATAAGTGACAAAGCTACACATTTGTAAACCGAATAACTGTTGAATAACTCAAATAACTTCTTGTTTGGTTATGTATGTGTATAATAACAGTATGTTTCGTTCGTGCATATTGTAGTGTCAACTGGTGCTAAGCATAGATATTATAAATTTGGAGCGCAGGCCATAGATAATATAAAACTGACCATAGTAATTAACGCACAATCTAAGCGTCAACACTAGCGATCCTAGTAGCACCTGACCGAAAATCATTCGATACTTCAGATAACAGATTGACAACTCTTTGCCTTGCACATTTCCGTGAACACACGTACAGCATGAGCAATAACGATCAAACAGATGGAATTTTACACAATCTAAGAAGAAAGCGAACCAGACAGAGGGCAAATACAACACGCTTTGTTACGGAAATTAACAGTTTCACTGATAATACTTCATTCGAAGACTGGGAACACTACCGAGATAGACTACAGGAAACTCTCAACAACTTAACCACACTTGATGATTCTATACATGAGTTACTATCGGACACTGAATACGATACTGATGTTCAGAGTTGTGAAGAATATATAGACTCTGCGAAACGCGCTATCACAAGGGCATCGAGAACAATTACAAGTAAATTGTCAAATTCAGCCGCTAATTTAAGTATCCCTGAATCACTGCCAACTACACCTACTATTCCAATTCAGGCTTCACACTCAGTTCGACTCCCGCCAATTAAGCTAGAATCCTTCGCTGGTGACATCGCAACTTGGCCACGATTTTGGGAGCAATTCGAGTCATCCGTTGATAAAGACCCTTTCCTTCCTACCATAAATAAACACATATTTTTGCGCGGGTACTTGGAAGCCGAGCCGAAGCGGCTAGTCGATGGAATCGCCGTAATAGCAGATACATACGAGCAAACGAAACGGATCCTACAAGTTCGCTATGGCGATAAAAACAGAATAATACAGGCGCACTTAGACTACTTAGAGGGGATCAGACCTATTCAGCTCGCTACTCCTGAAGCACTCAACGACACGTTCATCGATTGCCATCGACACATACAAGCTCTTCGTGCGCTGGGAGAAGACGTAAACGGCTACGGGAGAGTTCTTGCTCCAAAAATACATAGAACGTTTCCCGCTGATATTTGTCGCCGTTGGATAATTCAGACGAAGAGGGAAAATATCTCGGAAGGCGATATTCTCAAGCTCATGGAATTCTTGGGAGAAGAAGTAGATGGGGCAAGTGCTATGGTGACGCACAATATTCGTGGATCTGCTTCGACTCATGTTCCCACTACAGCATCACTGCACGTTGATTCAAATAAGAAGCAATCCAATAGGAAGGTTGCACCGGAACTATTTTGTGTCTTTTGCGAATCCCGCGGACACTGGGCGCAAGAATGCACGACAGTTTCTAACGTTAACGATAGGCTTACCAAACTCAGGAACACGAACCGTTGCTTTCTATGCTTGAACCGTGGACACTCTGTGAAGAACTGCAACCGAAAGGGTAAGGCATTCTGTTCTTCCTGCAAAGCCTTGCATCACAGATCTGTCTGCAGTCGAAACTTATCTACTAATGCAGCGGCAACCATTACGTCCGTTAACAAGATAGATTCTCTTCCATCCGACTTTACTTACCTGCAGACCGCGCGAGTTTGGGTTACGGGTCCCAATGGGCGAACTAAACAGACGCGTTGCATACTGGATGCTGGAAGTCAATCCAGTTTTATCCTTGAGTCTCTAGTTAACGAACTGAAACTCGAAGTTATTGGCCGCCAAGACTTAACTATTAGCGCCTTTGAATCGTCTCCAACCAATCGGAGTGTACGTAACCTTGTTAAGTTTTCCATAAAGAGCATCTGGACAAACTCGGCTACAAATATTACTGCATTTGAGAGTAGCCATTCCTTTTCAGCTCATCCGGTCGTTCCTGATGATGTTAATATGTTAGCACACACTCAAAAACTACAGTTGGCTGACCCAAAGAATGAATCAGAGCCACCTTTGCCTATCGAAATACTTATTGGAGGAGATTGTAATTGGAAAATCGTAAAGGACACTTCACCAGTGCGCATTTCCACCTCCGTGGTACTCATACCAACCATGTTTGGATGGGTATTGACAGGAAATCGATCAGGCATCACCTTGAATTCATCACTGGTAAACCATATTCATTCTGAACAGATACCCTCACCTTTAGATGAGACACTCAGACAGTTCTGGGATCTGGAAACAATGGGAATCAGGGAAAGCCAGGATAAATATTTCAGTTCCAATAACTCTGCGATACTTAAGGAATTTCATGATTCTTACCGAATAGAAGACCATCGGCGTGTGGTCTCTCTTCCTAGAAAATCAGGTATCATCTTGCCCAACAACCATGCTAATGCGGTAAAACGATTCAACGCATTGCAAAAGAGACTAGATGCGAATTAACCTTTGAAGGAGATTTATTATTCACAGATGATGGACTATATTATAAAACGCCATGTTGAACATGCTCCTCCTGAAACAACTGGTGATATGTTCTACTTGCCTCACCATTTAGTTAAGAAGTGTAAATCTGGGAAAACGAAATTGAGGATTGTGTTTGATGCATCTTCTCGTCAAGGAGGTGGTCCGTCCCTTAACGAGGCCCTCGAAATGGGGCCAAATTTACTGCCTGAGATACTTTCTGTTCTCCTCAGATTCAGAAGCTACCCGATAGCCATCATTGGTGATGTCTCTCAGGCATTCTTACAACTTGTACTAGATTCCAAAGATCGAGACTTGACCAGATTCTTCTGGTACGATGTGATTGACAAAGGCGAAGGAGTGTACGAAACAACAGATGAAGTCGTAATATACCGTTTTGCTCGCGTCCCCTTTGGTCTAACTTGCAGTCCATTTTTACTTTCAGCGACACTAAGGGAACTAACCAATATCCATGACTCTGCCTTCTCAAATGCTGCCGCCCTTATAGATTGTAGTACGTACATGGGTGACTTTGTAACCGGCGGTGAAACTGAGAACAAAGTGATCAAACTTTATTATGAACTCACAGGACTGCTAAACACAATTCACATGCCCATGGCGAAAAGGGCGACGAACTCTCAACAACTGAAGTGCATCTGGACGTCCGAAGGTCGGGTACTAGAGACCAATACGCAAGTATTAGGAGTGAAATGGTCCACTGAAACTGACACTTTCTACATAGACGATCATGATATCACCGATAATCTCAAGCAGGAACCCGCTAGTAAGAGATTACTGTTACAAACTACTTCCCGATTTTATGACCCCTTGGGACTTTTAACACCGTTATCGATTATTGGGAAAATACTGTTCCAAGAAACCTGGTGCAAAGGGATTGGATAGGACGAACTCTTACCACATGATATAGGCTTGCGTTGGCATAATTGGATTTCGAGTCTTTCACAGTTAGCGCAGCTACAGATTCCTCGATGGATCGGCATTTCCGAAAGGAGCAACAGTGAAATTCACATATTCTGCGATGCAAGTGAAAGGGCCTATGGCTCAGTATGTTATGTCAGGACCACTCAAGGGCATAGTGTTACTGTCCGTTTGGCTTGCAGCAAAAATCGACTCGCTCCCGTGAAAAGGGTCACGCTTCCGAGACTAGAACTGTTAGCTGTTCTGGTGGGAGCGCGACTCTTAATTTATTTCTGCAAAGCAACTGACTTGAGCTCTTCAGCAGCGACTTTATGGACAGATGCTAAAGTGACACTGGGTTGGGTACAGAGTGACCCAAATCGCTGGAAGACATTTGTGTCCAACCGGGTAACTGAAATCCAATCTTACACTACTCCATCTCAATGGAGGTACTGTCCAGGGGGAGAAAACCCAGCAGATCATTTGTCGAGAGGACTTTCAGTGGTACAGATAAAGTCACTTGTTGGATGGTGGCATGGGCCTCCTTGGCTACAACAACAACCAGAACATTGGCCTAGCCAACTATCCTCCCGTGAACAACTGCCAGAAGAAAAGAAGACCATCTTCAATATCCTTAAATTTGAGAAATTTTCACCCCTATTAGATCCTTCCAGATATAGTTCCTACTGGAGGTTACTTCGCATCACAGCGTGGATACTTCGTTTCTTGCAACATGTTCGAAGAAAAGAACGGTTCTCTGGGGAGTTAACAGCACAAGAGCTTCAAAACTCACGCAAATATTGGATTCAAACTGTACAAAAGGAGTGTTTCCCTGCAGAATATCTGGCTCTAAAAGACGGTGTAGCTCTGCCAAAGGAATCAAGAATAGCCCGCTTCAACCCATTTCTGGAGAACGGACTCATTCGTCTGGGTGGTCGTCTACAACTTGCAGAGTTATCTAGAGAATTACAACACCCGTTACTCTTGGATGGCACCCATCACTTTGTAAAATTGCTCATCAGACAAACGCACATCAGACTTCACCATTTGGGGGTGCGAATTGTGTTGTCAGAACTACGTACGGAATTTTGGGTGCTCAGAGCACGACAGGCAGTCAAGAAAGTGTTACGTACGTGCCTTCCTTGCAAAATGGCGCAAAATCACTTCGCCCAAGCAATCGAAGCTCCACAACCCAAATTAAGGGTAACAGCAACGAAACCCTTTGAAGTCACGGGAATTGATTTCGCTGGACCCCTTTATGTGAAGGTGGGGACCACGAGCAAGAAATGTTACATAGCACTCTTTACATGCGCTACGACCCGCGCGTTATGCTTGGAATTGTGCTCAGACATGACTGCTGACACGTTCCTCTTGGCACTTCAGAGGTTCGTTGGAAGACGAGGGATACCACACACGATATATACTGATAATGCTCAGACATTTCACGCGACCAACAGAGAACTCAAGTCCATCTGGACTTCTCTCACAGCCCCTCCAACACATCAGTACTTCGCTCATCACAACATCACCTGGAGATTTATTGCTCCAAGGACGTCTTGGTGGGGAGGACGGTGGGAGTGGATGGTAGGCACGACCAAGCGGTGTCTGCGAAAGGTACTGGGGAAATCATTAATCGACGAGGAAGCATTGAACACCACTTTGATAAATATCGAAGCCGCCATTAATTCGAGGCCCATCACCCAAGACAGAGAAATGCTCTAACGCCGGCCCACTTTCTGATTGGACAGCGCTTCACCACGATACCGACTGGACCTGCAAGTGCGGGGAATGAAGATCTGCCCAAAGTGCTGGCTGCGCAACAGAAGGTATCGGATGATTTTTGGAAACGCTGGACGAAGGAGTATCTCCTGGAATTGAGAAATGTCCATGAAGTTCGTCGACCACGGGGAAAAGTTCCGCAATTAAGGGTTGGTGACCTAGCACTTCTCCAGGAAGACAAGACGCCGAGGCACATGTGGGCAAAGGCCCGCATTGAGGAGCTCCGTGTTGGTAGAGATGCAGTCGTCAGGACGGTGGTTCTTCGTACCCCTACTGGAGCCACAATAACCCGCCCCATTCTGCTGGTCATTCCCCTGGAGGTTGACCAGGGTGGGGAGGATGTGGGGAATTGAGACGTTGCAACTCTTGAGAGTTGCAATTTATGGATTGCGATTTATGATTGTATTTTGTTTTTATTGTTACTACTTGACTTGTGACATCTTGGTTAGGTAATAAAGATCAGATTGTAGTGTTCCCGTTATCCATTTCTATTAACCACAACATGAACTTCTAGTAGTGCCCTTTATCTCCGTACAAAATTTCAGGGTGATATCGCTAATAGTTTCAGAGATATAGAATGCCGGTGAAATATTTCGCACATCCGCCATCTTGTGGTTATGTGAACAATTCAACGAAATTAGATGTCGGTGCATTACAGTGTGTATAAACATATACTGTACCAAGTTTTATTGCGTTTGGTTGGTTAAATCGTGAGATACGTCTATTTAAATGTCGCAAATTCGCGTGGCCGCCATGTTGGTTTTGTAGTTATCAGTTTTTCAAAAGTCACATGGGTGAACTTCTAGTAGTTCCCTTTATCACCGTAAAAAATCCAGGATGATATCGGGAATAGTTTCGGAGATATTGAATGCTGGTGAAATATTTCGCACCGCCGCCATGTTAGATTGGTGAGACGTAAGAAAATTTGAAGGGCATGGTCGGGGTTGCCCGGAATAGTGCTATGAACTTACCGAGTTTCATTGAAATCGCTTCAGCCGTTTAGAAGTTATTAGAGGGACACACACACACACACCCACACACACCCACACGCACACACAGACACACGGACAAAAGGTGATCTCATAAGCCTACTTTTTTTCAAAATTGAAAATAGGCTAAAAATTGCTTTTAGATCTACTATTGTCTCACTAACAGCTTTACATTGCACATAAAGGTAATATATTCTTTATGAGAATACTTGAGAAAGCATAAAGGTACCTCTGGAATAGCCTGTTTTTTTGCCGAAATCTTAGTTTAAAACAAAAATGAAACCTATCTTATCCTAAAATACGATTATTTATTATGTCAATACCAAAAAAGTAAAAATCATTATTGAATGCCAAACATTCCAGGTGATTAATTATCTTGAAAAAGCATTGGAAAAGCACTGAAATTGTCTTATTTTGTAGAATCCCCAATATTTCACACTAGTGTGTAATCCAACCTGTCTGGTTTTTGGAGACTGCAATAATATCGTTACATAGAGCTGGCCTTGAAGGTAAATAAGATTTATTTATATCAAAAGGTCAATTTTAGCAATTGTCTGGTTTTTGGAATGAACCCTTAAATTGTGTTGCTAAGACTTTTTTGTTAAAAATGTGAATTCTAATACACTACTGAATACATTACTTGTTTGTCGTTGTTGGTTTTTGTTGTTTTAAAGGGTGTATGATGAGTAATCCTTGACTACAGAAGTTAATAACAGACTCATTACATTATTACTTGACACTAGTGTTGGTAGTGGTACAAATTATAATACCATCTTAAGGCCAATAGATTCATAAGTACATATAGTATGACTGTAAATGACGTGCATGTGCAATTAGTCTGTATATATACATAAAAAGATACGAGCCTTACTGTAGTCGCATAAGATGTGCAACATCTGACATGTTATTCTACTATGAAATTGAGATGAAATGTATGTGAAGTCGTCTGACATGTTATACTACTCGTATACTACACAGCTTGGATATTCTTAAAATGTTAATTGACGCTCCGTTTTCTCACTGGTACTATGATGAATGTATAGATTTAATTGGAGATATGCTACTGTCACTCTTGTTTGAACAAACATCACATATTATATTGCAAATTAAGAGGAGGAATGAAACTATAGGCTCAAGCCTATCTATAGACTGTAACGTTTCGTGGCTAGTGCACAGCTCGGCCCATGCTTGGGTGACATGTTGTACCGTTTCATAGCTCGTGATATAAAATGAGTGCAGTAAATAGCTCGGTTAATAGGGCGCCAATCTCCAACAGACGGTTGTGAGATACATTTATATTTATTAAATTGAGATTCTTTACTTTCGGGGGAGGGGCAGCAAAGGCTGGCTGTAAAACACCTTATTCTATTTATTTCGACCTCTGGGAAGTCTAGCATGGGGTAAATCTTGACAGAAAGTCATAGATTGAGAAAAATAATTAATTAAGAACACAGGATGAGATGAATGACGTCTTGCGACCTTCCAAACAGATAAAATAAAAAGGGGAAGTTATTTCTTTAAATTATTGAAGTTAATAGTATTTACGTCCGACTTGCAATAGACAAATATGCATGAGCTCACCGGGTTGTAGATCTTCATGGGCGATGTTGGCGGAGTTATCTCGTTCCTGAAGTAGACATCTCGCGTAGTCTTCCATGGTTCCCAGTACCAATCCTACCTGATAAAGCTATCTGCCCACTAATTGCACAGATACTGTCGCCTAGCTGAGTGAATGGAATGGTTTCACTCGTCTCCGATATTCAGCGCAATGCTGGAAATATCCTAGCTAGATCTCCACTGAGTTTACTAGTTGAACTTTATGAAATTTTGTAGTTGAATCTCAACAAGTGAGGTCCAAGTTTAGAATTTTCAAGTGCTTTCAAGTGAAAACATAATAATATTCTTCCTCTCCATACAGCACTGTCCCGGCTTATATATGGCAATTATATCTCCCACCAGCAGTAGGGGATCTGCCAATTGCAATATCAAAGTATTGTCTACAGAAAGTGACGCTCCTTCCTTATTGGCCGAAGTAAGTCCTTTATCATGCACCAAGTGGCTATATTGGGGTGAAGGTCTCTCCCCAGTGACACACTTCCATATTGGTGTCATGTAGCGGTATCTTCCTTAAAAATCACAATGTTGCAGTTTTCTCCTCGTAAAACAATTTATTCTAAAAAGCTGTAGGGTCCATTGTTCTGACATCATTTAGAATTAGCCTGCTGGCTACCGAGGGTCTGGGTTGGGACTCCCTTTCTATTCTTCCTGCCTCTTCATAAGCGGTATATGACGGTTCAAGCGGTATCTATTGTCAGTTGTTAGTTCCGCAAGTGAGCTCAAGAAATATATTTATTGGGGGAGGGGTTGTAAATTTACGGTTTGAAATCTCGGGTCGACGTCTAATTACAAGAATGGATGAAAATGAACATATGATTTTATATTACCCTTAAACACAATAAATATATACATGCACTATCGTTGCAAATGCACATCAATATAGTACTCTTAGTTCAATTGTTTTGAGTGTGGTGTACAAACACCACAATCGCCCCCATGAGTCGACGAATAAATTCCCAATTTTGAGAATGACTCATCCCCTGAAAACAATTACACAACACATAAATACATATACACAATACACTCAAATCTTCAGATCAACAATACATTTAAAATGTCATTTCTTTCAATGTTTCTTGTTATCCAGTTTGTCTGAACTTATTTCACTCGAAGGGTGTTCTTTATGGCATACAGCATTTCAACTGTAGAAGATTGAATTTTACACGGATAATTGCACACGCATACACACGCAAAGTGTTTGCTCTTACAAAATGCAATTACAAGTCGGAGGATAAGATATGTCTTCTGCCTTGTGTAACACCATCTTTCAACAAAACATTAATCTTCCCAGTAGTCACTACTTACAGAAAATTTATTCTTAGCAAAACTTCATGGTATCAAAATTAGACAACTTAGCGACATAGTGGTACACTATCTAACCAACTACCTGCGCTCCTACCAGCCTTATATCCTTACATTAACTCAATGCGTTACCATTACTGTTTATCTAAAACTATTATTATAACCATCCTACACTATCTTACTCACAAATCTAAATCATATTCACACCCTGTATCTTAATCATTATTATATGAAAAACACCCTCAATTCTTCTCCGCCTCATCTAATTACTGTCATCGCTTCTGACATAACTTCAGAGTTCAGTAGCCCTCAATGCTTTCTCTCTCAAACTACGGGTAAACCGCTACCCAATTTAAATCTCACACGAATTCGTCGTATTTTACTTACCTCTTTCTCTTCCTTGAATCCTACCACCTTTAACTCAATTAACATCGAATTATAACAAATTTCTCTCAATAACTTCTAAATATTATGCCAACCATTTATTATTATTATTATTATTAGTTTCATGTGTGCCGGACAACAACACAACACACCATCAACTCGCTATCGCTCATCATCAGTAACATTTACCAGTGGTTTAACTGGGTATTTGGCCTTGCAAAATATATTTGGCTAAGTTCCAAAACTTGCATATTAAGATCTTGAAACTATAACTTGGATCATCTCTTGGGCGTACTCCCTCATTACTCTGTTTCCTTGTGTGCATACATTCGTTCTATTTATACTTCAAAACTCCCAACCTCTACGAGTACTTCACGTATTCACGTAGACACCACAAAAACCTCCTCAAAACTCCCAACATCTACGAATACTTCACGTATTCACGTAGACACCACAAAAACCTCCTGATCAGAGTTATTAATCTCCTCTGGCATACTTACTTCTCCAAAACCTTCCTCCACCATCACTTCATTTGGTCACTTACCAACCTGAAACCTCATTGCTCAACGGCATTAAAACTCGCTGGCATCCTTACTTACTACCTCAGTCACGTCATTTGCGTGAAATTTACACACACACACGTACATACATACACACACATCCATCTCCAAGTACCAGATGTCCTATAGTTTAATACTTCCTTATTTCCATCAGATGTTGGTTATTTCAGACCAAGCCTTACCATCTATCACTTCTAAACCACTTCTAAATATCTCCAACTTTAGTCACTGATGACTTCGCTGTTCTCAAATGAAATTTCTTTACTGCACATCAATACTTACTTCAATTCATTAATTTTATTCTAACTGTATCACATCATCTTAAATCATTCACGAATCTCTACATTATTATTATTATTATTATTATTATTATTATCATCATTATAGTTGTCATACTATTTCTTACTTTCATTAGGTGGTTACTTACCATTTTTGTTATTACGTTCTCAGATATTCTTAGGATACTTACTTCTGCAGACTACGTACCTTTTAATACAGTATATAATTATATATCGATAAGCGGTTCACCGTCTTTACCTAGTTTATAAGCATAAGCTTTTATTTGCTGCTCTCTCACTGTTTCATACAACTCTGAACTGATACAAGATTTCAGGCTTCAAAATCCACCAAAATTTAATTCTACGCCCCCCACACTTCTATTTAAACAATGGGCTGAAATGCTCCACTACCTTAATCGCTATTAATACTCTTTACCTCATTATTGTAGTATATACTTTAATATCTACGTCATAACTCCCTAATTTAATTACATTAAATAAATACACTTTAACTACACGACTAAGTCTCCGACCTATCTTTACACTCCTCTATTCGTTTAAGATTCCTTGTTCTATTGCTCTCATTTCTTTCTTTCTCCCTGGTTTAATTGTTGCTCTTTCTTCTCTTCTCATAATAATAGTCTCTACTTCCTCATTACTATATTTATCTATAGTAAAGCTACTCTTAGTCTCTCCTCCTAACGTTTCACCTAACATCTCTACTTCTAACCTCCATTCCAAATAGTAATCTTCATCCTTATCTTTATATCTCTTTCTAATTTCATCTAACAATGTGACCTGGCTTTTCCGCTTTGTCCTACTCCTACCGATTTTAACTCCCGTCATCTGCTTTCCTCGTTCACTGTAATCTAGCTGCTGGCTTTGTGCTAACACACGCATCTCCATCTCAGCTAAGTTTACGTAACTAGAAACTGCCCCTACTTTAGGACGACTTTTCCTAATGTCCTGCTCTATTTCCTCTATCCTATTTTCAACATTTACTCTAACCTGATTGTTCTCTTCTTTAACAACTTCCTGGATTTTACAATCCTGAGGACCTATTGTTTTCTCTACCTCACATATTTCTACTCCTAACTGTTCTTCAAACATATTCTCCTCTCTCATTCTCTGATCTATCATCTCTTCCTCCAGGTCCGCAACTTTCTCCTCTAACTGTTGATTAGGTTTACATAATTTGCTATGACATATTTCTACTTTCTGCTCTACTTCTGATCTCATTTCAGCTAATCTTTCCTCCTCCTGATTCTGTATTTTTAATCTACTCTCATCTTCATTAACTGCCTCCCTTTTCTGTTCAACCTCTTGCTCTTTCTCACATAAACTACCATTTACTATTTCTAGCTTCTTATGTTCTTCTCTTTCCTTGTCCAGCACCTGCCATCTTTGGTTGAATTCCACATTCTGTTTTATTAACGTCTCCAATGCTAGTTTATTTTGGTCTAATTTCTCGTTAACTTCTGATTTATTTTGATCTAGCTCATGTTTTATTTTTTTAATACTTTGATCTTGTTTTTGACTACTTTGATCTAGTTTCTGGCTGTTTTGGTCTATTTTCTGACTTAATTTTTGATTGTTCGCGAGCATCTCTCCCATCATCTTGATTAACCTTTCTTCCAATGTATCTGATTCTATATTTATGTTTTGCTCTTTTCTAGATCTTCCGCGCCCCCCATCGTACTATTCTGTGATTCAACCGACTTGTCTACCTCGCCGCAACTCTGAACATTGTTACTCCCGCTAACTAAGTCTTTCTCCACTACCTCTGCCTCGGTACCCTTAACTATGTTACCACTACGTAACGTCATCATCTCGTTCTCATCTCCCATGATTCACTTTATATAAGTTACTTTATTATTATGAAAAACAATTAATTTTATTTCCAAATGCAATTTACTAATTTTATTTATTTCTTTAAGGTGTTTTATAGCTTTCGAGCTCCACGTTGAAGTGCCATGTTGTAACGTTTCGTGGCTAGTGCACAGCTCGGCCCATGCTTGGGTGACATGTTGTACCGTTTCATAGCTCGTGATATAAAATGAGTGCAGTAAATAGCTCGGTTAATAGGGCGCCAATCTCCAACAGACGGTTGTGAGATACATTTATATTTATTAAATTGAGATTCTTTACTTTCGGGGGAGGGGCAGCAAAGGCTGGCTGTAAAACACCTTATTCTATTTATTTTGACATCCGGGAAGTCTAGCATGGGGTAAATCTTGACAGAAAGTCATAGATTGAAAAAAATAATTTATTAAGAACACAGGATGAGATGAATGACGTCTTGCGACCTTCCAAACAGATAAAATAAAAAGGGGAAGTTATTTCTTTAAATTATTGAAGTTAATAGTATTTACGTTCGACTTGCAATAGACAAATATGCATGAGCTCACCGGGTTGTAGATCTTCATGGGCGATGTTGGCGGAGTTATCTCGTTCCTGAAGTAGACATCTCGCGTAGTCTTCCATGGTTCCCAGTACCAATCCTACCTGATAAAGCTATCTGCCCACTAATTGCACAGTTACTGTCGCCTAGCTGAGTGAATGGAATGGTTTCACTCGTCTCCGATATTCAGCGCAATGCTGGAAATATCCTATCTAGATCACCACTGAGTTTACTAGTTGAACTTGATGAACTTTGGTAGTTGAATCTCAACAAGTGAGGTCCAAGTTTAGAATTTTCAAGTGCTTTCAAGTGAAAACATAATAATATTCTTCCTCTCCATACAGAACTGTCCCGGCTTATATATGGCAATTATATCTCCCACCAGCAGTAGGGGATCTGCCAATTGCAATATCAAAGTATTGTCTACAGAAAGTGACGCTCCTTCCTTATTGGCCGAAGTAAGTCCTTTATCATGCACCAAGTGGCTATATTGGGGTGAAGGTCTCTCCCCAGTGACACACTTCCATATTGGTGTCATGTAGCGGTATCTTCCTTAAAAATCACAATGTTGCAGTTTTCTCCTCGTAAAACAATTTATTCTAAAAAGCTGTAGGGTCCATTGTTCTGACATCTTTTAGAATTAGCCTGCTGGCTACCGAGGGTCTGGGTTGGGACTCCCTTTCCACTCTTCCTGCCTCTTCATAAGCGGTATATGACGGTTCAAGCGGTATCTATTGTCAGTTGTTAGTTCCGCAAGTGAGCTCAAGAAATATATTTATTGGGGGAGGGGTTGTAAATTTACGGTTTGAAATCTCGGGTCGACGTCTAATTACAAGAATGGATGAAAATGAACATATGATTTTATATTACCCTCAAACACAATAAATATATACATGCACTATCGTTGCAAATGCACATCAATATAGTACTCTTAGTTCAATTGTTTTGGGTGTGGTGTACAAACACCACAAGACTACTAGAAATAATGATCAAAACAATCAAATTTCCCCTCTCCTGCTTAGTGCAAACTGTTGTAATTAAAATTAGATAAATCGTAATTTCATGTAGATTCTGTTAAAATGACGCATAATGTTATGATGACTTCGGTGGCGTAGTTGGTAGCATGCTGAGCTTCTATGTCCAAGATAGCGGGTTCAAACCCAGCCGATGCTATTGGATTTTTAAGAGCGTTAAAAATCCCTCAGCATGCCTTCCTTCGGAGGGCAAGTAAAGCTGGCGGTCCCATGTCATAGATTTATGGCATGTTAAATAACTTTCCACTAATTACACCTGTGTGACACTAAATTGTATAGGTTAAGAATGTTAACAACGCTCATAGGTTGCTACGTTTGTTGCCAAGAGCCGACTGCGGTGGCGTCTAGTATCTAAGTTCTGAACTAGACCTAGTAGTCGTTTACGGTGGCGTTTGGAGGCAAAAGTAGGAACTATTTGAAAAATTCAAAGTTGCAGTACCTACTTGAATTAAAACAAGAAGTTCCGTTAAGAACTATACAGCCTACTTTTCATGCCAATGATTATTCTACAGAATATGAACCTATCTTGAATAATGACGAAATTAAGTTGCTAATATCGAAATTTCCAATTAGTTCGAAATACTGTATACCTGGCATAATGTATCCTAATAGAGCACTACAGTTGGCAGCCCTGATGACTGAATATATTCTTAGTTCCATCTCTAAAGGTACAAAATACAAAATTTGGTTGAAGTCCAATGAATCGCATGGACGTTACATGCAGTTAAACATTGGATCTAACAGCGCGCGTAAAATCATGTTGGCAACAATGTCATGCATGTATTGGTCAGAAATAATCTGAAATAATAAGATCTATTGTTGTGCCAATTTTGAATGAAATCCATTAGTTAGTATAGAAGTTACATGCATTTTAAAATTGGACCTATCAGCAGGCTTAGAATCATGTTGGCAGCACTGACGTATATTAGTTACTCCAAATTCGTCTAGAATGCCAGGTACTATACGTGTGCAAATTTTAGAGCTATTGGCTTGCATACTTTCTGATATATTGATATTAGGGTAACAAAAATAGGGACAGCACATATTAACAGTTGGCAGCCCTGGTTGCTCCTTAGAATACGCATAGTCATATCTGTTATGGTACACATAACACATACGAAATTTGGTTGAAATCCAAATGATAGTATGGATGTTGCATGTATTTAAAGTTGGACCTGTCAGTAGGCTTAGAATCATGTTGGTAGCACTGACGTTTATAAGTTACTCCAAATTAATATAGAATGTCAGGTACTATACGTGTGCATAGTTTAAAGCTGTCGGCTTGCATACTTTCTGATATATTGGTATTTGGATAAAATAAATTAGGAGCATTTATTAACAGTTGGTAGCCCTGGTAGGTCTTAAGAATACGCTCAGTCATATCTGGTTATGTACACATACAACATACGAAATTTGGTTGAATTCCAATTGATAGTGTAGAAGTTATATGCATTTAAAAATTGGACCTATCAGGAGGCTTATAATCATTTTGGCAACACTGCCATATTTGGCCTCCTGGAAATTAAACTGAAATATTATGATCTGTACGTGTGCCAATTTTGAAATAGCTCCCATTCATACTTTCCAAGATATCCAACATGGAGCTCAAATTTCAATTGCGATTTTTTAGCAGTTGGTAGCACTGACATCATTTTCAAATATGGCCGTGAGATATTCAGGTGTAGATCTTTACTCCTACCAAATTTTGTTTCGATTGCTGCAGCCGTTTAGGAGTTGATAGGGGGACACACACACACAGCCAGACAGACAGACAGACAGAAGGACAGACAGACGGACAGACAGACAGACAGACAGACAGACAGACAGACAGACAGACACACATTTGCCCGATCTCATAAGTCTACTTTTCCTCATTTTTGCAAAATGTGAAAAGTAGGCTAAAAATACAGATACACACACTAATACAGTCATCACAATTATCACCGGTTATCTGACAGATTCTACACACACCCAAAGTACACGGGGCTACCAACCAAAGTTATGATATATATCGTTTAAATCGATAATCCGGCAGCAAAAATTCAGTAATTGCCGGGACTGGGGTTCGAACCTGAGACCTCATGATTCGCAGCCAATAACACCACAGACGTTTGGAGTACAAGTCAGGTACTCATTTTCACGTGCCGGTAATAATATAGAAGTATGTTTTTAAGCTTCATTAATATTTTGTTCTTTTTCGATAATGTTCCTGGGTGGAATTAATTTTTAAATTAGTTATGAATACGCCTACTTGACAGTAAAGGGAATTCGTATAGGCCTAGTGGTCAATGAAAGGCTAGCCCAGTTCCCGAATAAAATCATTGATATATATTATATTGATCACCGCATTACCGCAATGTGGGTTAATATCTGAATAGCCATTGTGCAGAAACATAATACCGGCTTTGCCGAATAGTTACAATGTTTCAGATAAATGCATATCATCAATTAAATACTGATACGAAGACACGTGATTTGTGTTTCAATAAGTTGACACCAGAGTTCGCATGAGTGTTTACCGTTCAGTATGAAAGTGTTAGGAAAGTTACTCGGCGAGTGGATTCCCATCACTTTTATCCAGAGATTGAAAAACAGACTCTTAATAAATCATAATTGTTTTCAGCAAATATGATTTAGTGAATATGTTTACAATAAAGAACGACAACTTGATGATAATCTATTGTAGAAATACAGTGTCTGTAATGGTGCCTCCAAACCTTGAAGTAATCCGTATGTTATATACATTCCACATGGTACCACTGCCAGCTGGATCGGATCGCATCCCTCTCATTTAAATACTTATACGAAGACATGTGGTTTGTGTTTCAATGAGTTGACACCAGAGTTGGCATGGGGGTTTACCGTTCAGTATGAAAATGTTAGGAAAGTTACTCGGGGAGTATCCATCACTTCTATCCAGAGATTGAAAAACAGACTCTTAATAAATCATAATTGTTTTCAGCAAATATGATTTAATGAATATTTTTACACCAAAGAACGACAAAATGATGATGATCTATTGTAGAAATATCTGTAATGGTGCCTCCAAACCTTTAAATTATCCATATGTTATATAAATTCCACATGGTACCACTGCCAGCTGGATCGGTTCGCATCTCCCATGATTGCTAAAGCAGCCAGGAGGGATGCGATCTAGCTGACAGTGCGTCTTACACACTTCCGTCCGATCCACGTCCGTCCCATTTTTCAAAATCACTCCCACAAAAATATCCAGCAACCGAGTGGAAAGATGTTACACATCAATAATTATATACAGTATATATTATGTTCTATTTATAGTGCATAATATGCATCTGCCCTGCAGCGACTCGCTTCATGATTGAAAAGCACAGTAAAAATATTCAATAATGTATAATTCAGTTATTTACATTAATTATCGGCAAGTGCAAATAGTTTGTTTTTGATTGAGTTATGAATTGTTAATCGGGAGAAAATGTTTTAATTATCAGTCAACACTGAATGATTTTTAATG
Organism: Meconema thalassinum; assembly: GCA_946902985.2. Classification (NCBI taxonomy): domain Eukaryota; kingdom Metazoa; phylum Arthropoda; class Insecta; order Orthoptera; family Tettigoniidae; genus Meconema; species Meconema thalassinum. The sequence goes on along the minus strand of OX336388.2, from coordinate 990,545,539 downwards.
CCTGGTATTAATTAATTTATGTTTTTAGGGAAATTGCAAATTTTTATTACACTGGTTTGCATCAATATGGGCATAGTAATGAGTTTATTTCGTTCGGTTATAACAGCCATAAATCCTGTAAGGGAAAATTTGTATGTCGGTAATTTGTGTTAATACCTTAATAAGCCTATTTAGATCGTAGGCTTTTTCAGTCGGTGTCTAGTTTATTATCTAGGTTTTAGGATGGAGCCGCGTCATATGTCGGTGATTTTTTCCCGACGTTTCGGCTGACCAGCTGATTCCTCACTGACATAAACTCTGTCACTAATTATGACATTATCTCCTTTGGCTTCATCATGTGTAATATACAGGGTGGTTATAATTAAACTGCGGCTTCGGTGGCGTAGTTTGTAGCATGCTGAACTGCTGTGCCCAAGTCGTCAGATTTTTTAAGAGCGTTAAAATCCTTCATTATGCCTTCCTTCGGAGGGGAAGTAAAGCCAGCTGTCCCAGATTTATGGCGTGATAAAAATCCTTCCACAGACTAAACTTGTGTGAAGCTAAATTTCTAGCTTAGATTTCATTGGAACGCTCTATCAGAGTTCCTACGTTCACCACTATGTATAAGTGACATCTGGTAGCGAAAGTTGGAACTACTTGAAATTGAACGGAACTTGTATCTCACCCCATGGGTGTCTGCTTGAAGCAGCTACAGCCTCTGGCGAGCCGAACATGTCCTCGGACTCTCCTGGCACTAAAAACCATGCGATATATAAAATAAATAATTAAACTTGCGCTACTTGCAAGGGCCCGCAAGACAAACGAGTGACGTAGGACAATGAAACGGTGTGAAAACCAATGGTAGTACATGCGGAAGACATAACGAATAAACCATTTAAAGGAACACATTTTAATTTCCACATGAGTGGGTAACAGGTGTTAATGGTGTGCCATGTTGACTGTCCAGGTTACAAGCAATGCTCAATAAGACGACCATCTGCATCCATGATAGCCTGGAACCGCACTAGCGAGTGCTCCCCCACTGCCCGCAACAACACAGGTGGACTGTTGGCTACCTCCCTCGTGATTCTCACCTTCAAACGCCAACATATGCCAGTGTCCCGTTGATTCACCCTGTCCTTAAGGTAACCCACAGCCAGAAAGCAATGGGTTCAGTTCTGGGGATCTTGGTGGCCACTCAGTGGGGTACGACCAGCCGATGATGCGGTTCCAGGCTGTCTTGGATGAAGATGGTTGTCACATTGAGCATTGTTTGTAAACTGGACTCTCAACATGCTAGGCCAATAACATCAGTCACCCACTCATGTGGAAATACAAATGTAATCCTTTCAATGTTTTATTCGTTATGTCTCTTCCGCATGACCTGCCAAAGATTTCCACACCGTTTCATTGTCCTACGATTACTCGTTTGTCCGGGTGGCCCTCGCAAGTAGTGCAAGTTTAATTCTAATCTCCCTGTATTATTTGGCTGTGTTCATTTGAATCCAGAGCCTCCAACAATAAATTATGAATTCTTCTCTCTTATCTTTTCATTATCATATATTTGCAATGGTATAAATGTGTCTGTTGATTTATTTTCTCCCCAAATAATGCACATATAATCCACAAAGAGCACCCTTACTGCCTTACAATTGCGTCAAGACTGAAGCAGAATTTATTATTGTGGAATATAGAAGTCAGGAATGGAGGGCGGGAAACGGCTCTGGTTGTTTAAAATCACGATACGTCTCGATAATACGCCATCCAAACGCCCACTTTATTTAGTCAAGCGCACAATTCCCCTCCGCCAAAATGCACTCTCGAAAATAATGAAGTTCTCATTCCTATCGAATGATTGGGATATTAATGAAAATTTGAATTGTAATATAAAGGTGAGCAATAAACTAGAAGCTAGGCTACATATTAAATGATTCCAATAGATGTTAAAGGAAATATTAATTTACACAATTTAATGTGGAACAAAATTGGTACAGTATAAGGGACTTCAAGCATACTAAGATTGAATACGCTCAGAATGATATTGTGAAGCCTCATTTTTATGAAGCAGATGAATACGGTAATTACCGGTAAAATACATTGTCTGCTCCACAGATATATTTTGGGTGTGCTAATTTTCGTTGTTAGCAGCAAAAAGATCCCAATTAAAACAAGTAGTTCCATGAAGAAATAAAGCCTGTTTTCATATATCCTACTTATGTTAATTGCCTCAATCAACATACAAAATTTCAGTTTGATTGCTGTAATAGATTCGTAGATATTGAGAACCGACTGAATATTTCGGATGGTCGCCATGTTGGCTTTTTATATATGTAGGTCTGAGAGTTATGTACTGTTACATGAAGATTATTGTGTAGGTGTAGTATTCAAACTTCAATCACATGCTTAGGACACAAGAAGTAAAAACGAGATGTTAACATTTCGCATAGCTGCCATCTTGTGGTTATGGAAACAATTGAAATAAATTAGATACCAGTGAATTACAATGTGTATAAATATTTGCTGTAACAAGTTTCATTGCGTTTGGATCATTAAATCGCGATAAAAGTCTATTTAAAACTTTCAAATTTGCTTGGCCGCCATATTCGTTTTGTAATTAACCGGTTTTTGAAAGTCACATAGGTAAACGTCCAGTAGTACCCTTTATCTTCGTACAAAATTTCAGGGTGATACCGGTAATAGTTTCAGAGATATAGAATACCAATAAAATATTTCGCACAGCCACCATCTTGAGGTTATGTAAACAATTGAACGAAGTTAAGATTTTGGTTCATTACTGTGTGTATAAACAGTTCCGCCCCTTCAAACAATAATAACTAACTAATGTGTTTAAACATATACTGTACCAAGTTTCATTGCGTTTGGTTGGTTAAATCGCGAGAAACGTCTATTTAAAAGTCGCAACTTCGCTTAGCCGCCATGTTTGTTATTTGGTTACCAGGTTTTCAAAAGTCACATAGGTGAACTTCTAGTAGTTCCCTTTATCACCGTACAAAATTGCAGGCTGATATCGGTAATAGTTTCGGAGATATTGAATGGCGGTGAAATATTTCGCAAGGCGCCATGTTGGATTGGTTATACGTAACAAAATGAAGGGCGCGGTCGGGGTTGTACTGAACGGTGCTATGAACTTACCGAGTTTCATTGAAATCGCTCCGTCCGTTTAGATTGTATTGGGGACACACACACCCACACACACGAATTACACACATACGCACACACAGACACGTGGACAAAAGGTGATCTCATAAGCCTATTTTTTCATATTTGAAAATAGGCTAAAAAGTATCATGGGTACATGAGCTGTAATACAAACAACTGACTGTCAAAATTCAACACCTCAAAACACCGGCAATATGTTGTTTGTATTACATCCTCTGCGCCCACGTCAATATTTAAATTCTGACAATGAACAGTATTATAATCTCTTTGATATTTTGGCGCTGTATTCCATCAGTCAATTGTTTATTTTATAACCTCTGACTCCATTTAAGTTGATAGTTATGAATAGTTTAACTGAATGATCCACCTTAAGAGTCAATAATTGCATTGGAAATAGTTAAATTACAACAATACCAGTTTCGGTTGTCTCGCAACCTTCTTCAGTTCTAATAAACTAAGAACATAAAAATAATGTCACTATTCCATTAAACAAATGAGCAGTATAAATAAAATGATCACTATAAAATATTATTTTAGGATAACGTATATTAAAATCTCCATGATTATTAAAATAACTCATTATAATCGTTTTAATTATAATAGAAATACAGTATCATCTGAACAAATCGTAAAAAATATGGAAATATAACCTTCAGCTTCAGCTTCAAAATCAGATGAGTCACCATTTGAGATTTAAAGAAAACTTTCAAAAACATTATGATAAAAATTGCTCATAAAAAGTTTACTTTTATAATAATTATTTTACTGTCTCAGTAGGGTTCTTTCAGCTGACGATGGGCAAACAGGCTAAACCAGTCCACTCAGACTAAATCTGTGGAATAGCGACTTCGAAATGCATTTGTTTGTCTGTTTAATTATACAGTAGTATGTTTGATCAAATCTGGTTGAGTCATTCAGAGACTAATATACAGCGCTAGTATACAAAGACGCACAAACATTTTCAGTAAGAATTAAAATAAGGATATGAATAATGAATAAGAACAAGGATAAAGAAGGTAACGCTTCGGGAGTGATGAGAGTACAAAACTACTGAAATTAGTCGAAATTCGTTGGGTAATGATGAATAATAGTTGTGGAAATTATGGCGTAATAGATGTTTTCTCCTCCGCTGTCTATAACCCATCCACCATTCTTTTTATAACGCGACTATACAGTGAAATTTCAGTAGTATTTTACATTGTAGGCGTGAATTGAAAATGAAAATCCACAGCCTGCTTCCAGTCTCCGACCGGGTCAGGAATGGAATGAATGAAGCCCCCATCTAGCGGCGAGGATATGGACTGTACCGGCTGCCGAGGCCTGACGCACTCCTCTGGGGCAATGATTAAATGAATGACAGATGAAATGAAATGATAGTGGAGAGTGATGCTGGAATGAAATTTTGACAGGGAAAACCGGAGTACCCGGAGAAAAACCTGTCTGCCTCCGTTTTGTCCAGCACAGATCTCACATGGAGTGACCGGGATTTGAACCACGGACCCAGCGGTGAGAGGCCGGCGTGCTGCCGCCTAAGCCACGGAGGCAGGCGTGAATTATGGAACAAATTAAATATTGCCAATCCCGCGCATACGGTAAACGAGGCCATGTGGTCTTTGTTTTATGCTGCGCTCGCTCTGTTCGCACCATTGTATTTCAATGTTAAGAAGTCTTAATATACAAAACCGAGCCATGACGTCGTTGAATGAACAATAAACAAGTAGTTCCGTGAAGAACAATACAGCCTATTTTCATATATCCTACTTATGTTAATTGCCACTATCAACATACAATATTTCAGTTTGATTGCTGTAATAGATTCGTAGATATTGAGAACCGACTAAATATTTCGGATGGTCGCCATGTTGGATTTTATATATGTAGGTCTTAGAGTTATGTACTGTTACATTAAGATTATTGTGTACGTGTAGCAATCAAATTTCAATCGCATGATTAGGACACAAGAAGTAACAAGGAGATTTTAAAATTTCGCACAGCTGTCATCTTGTGGTTATGGAAACAATTGAAATAAATTAGAGGCCAGTGGATTCACATTCGTATAAGGATTTACTGTACCAAGTTTTGCTGCACTAGGATGGTTAAATTGCGAGAAACGTCCATGTGAATATTTATAATTCGCGTCGCCGCCATGTTGGATTTGTGAACAACAGGTTATTTAAAATCCTATAGGTGAACTTATGTTCATAGCCCCTATGAACATAAAGAAATTCAGTTTGATTGCTATAATAGATTCGTAGATATTCAGAGCCGTCTAAATATTTCGGATGGTCGCCATGTAGGATTGTTAAATGTATAGGCCATAGAGTCATGAACGATTAAAGGAAAATTATTGCGTAGGTTCATTATTCAAACCTTCACTTCGATCGCATCATTACGACACAAGAAATAATAATTAATTTTAAAATTCGCACAGCCGCCATTTTGAGGTTATGTAAACAATTGAACTAAATTGGATACCAGTGCATTACAATGTGTATAAACATTTCCTGTAACTTACCAGATTTCATTGCGTTTGGAACATTAAATCGCGAGAAAGGTCTATACAAATTTTTAATTCGCTTGGCCGCCATGTTCGTTTTGTAGTTAACCAGTTTTTGAAAGTCTTATAGATGAACTTGCAGTAGTGACCTTTATCTTCGTTCAAAATTTCAGGGTGATACCGCTAATAGTTTCAGAGATATAGAATGCCGGTGAAATATTTCGCACATCCGCCACCTTGTGGTTATGTAAACAATTGAACGAAGTTTGAGGTCGGTGCATTACAATGTGTATAAACATTTACTGTACCAAGTTTTATTGCGTTTGGTTGGTTAAATCGCGAGAAACTTCTATTTAAAAGTCGCGAATTCGCGTGGCCGCCATGTTGGTTTTGTAGTTACCAGTTTTTCAATAGTCACATAGGTGAACTTCTAGTAGTTTCCTTTATCACCATAAACAAGAAGTTCCGTGAAGAACTATACAGCCTACTTTTCATGCCAATGATTATTCTACAGAATATGAACCTATCTAGAATAACGACGAAATTAAGTTGGTAATATCGAAATATCTAATTAGTTCAAAATATACCTGGAATAATGTAGCCTAATAGAGCACTACAGTTGGCAGCCCTGGTGACTGAATATATTCTTAGTTCCATCTCTTAAGGTACAGAATACAAAATTTGGTTGAAGTCCAACGGACGTTACATGCTTTTAGACATTGGATCTATCAGCACGCGTAAAAGCATGTTACCAACAATGTCATGCGTGTGCTGGTCAGAAATAATCTGAAATATTATGATATCTTGTTGTGCCAATTTTGGATGAAATCCATTTGTTAGTATAGAAGTTACATGTATTTTAAAATTGGACATATCAGCAGGCATAGAATCATGTTGGCAGCACTGCCTTGTATTAATTACTCCAAATTAATCTAGAATGTCAGGTGCTATAAGTGTGCAAAGTATAGAGCTGTTGGCTTGCATACTTTCTGATATATTGTTATTAGGGTAAAAAATATAGACAGCATTTATTAACAGTTGGCAGCCCTGATTGCTCTTAACAATACTTATAGTAATATCTGTTATGGTACACATAGTACATACGAAATTTAGTTGAAATCCAACTGATAGTATAGAAGTTACGTGTATTTAAAAATTGGTACTATCAGCAGGTTTATAATCATGTTGGTAGAACTGACGTACATAAGTTACTCCAAATTAATCTAAAATGTCAGAATATACGTGTGCATAGTTTAAAGCTGTTGGCTTGCATACTTTCTGATATATAGGTATTTGGATTAAAAAAATAGAGAGAGCAATTATTAACAGTTGGCAGCCCTGGTGGCCTTAAGAATACGCTCAGTCATATTTGTTTATGTACAGATGTTACATACAAAATTTGGTTGAAATCCAATTGATAGTGTAGAAGTTATATGCATTTAAACATTGGACCTATCAGAAGGCTTAACATTATTTTGGCAACACTGTCATGGTTGGCCTCCTGGAAATTAAACTGAAATAGTGTTATCTACATGTGTGTCAATTTTGGAATAGCTCCCATGCATACCTTGCAAGATATCCAACATGGAGCTCAAATTTCTAGTGCGTTTTTTCAGCAGTTGGTAGCACTGACATCATTTTCAAATATGGACGTGAGATATTCCGGTGCACATCTTTACTCATACTAAATTTGGTTTTGATTGCTGCAGCCGTTTAGGAGTTGATAGGGGGGGACACACACACAGCCAGACAGACAGACAGACAGTAGGACAGACAGACAGACAGACAGACACACAATTTCCCGGATCGATCTCATAAGTCTACTTTTTCCTCATATTTGCAAAATGTGAAAAGTAGGCTAAAAATTCCAGGGTGATATCGGGAATAGTTTTCGAGATATTGAATACTGGTGAAATATTTCGCACAGCCGCCATGTTGGATTGGTGAGACGTAACAAAATTTAAAGAGCACTTTCGGGGTCGCCCGGAGTAGAGCTATGGACTTAGCGAGTTTCATTGAAATCGCTCCAGCCGTATAGAAGTTATTAAATGGGACGCACACACACCTCACACACACACACGCACGCACGCACATACTGTACAGACACACGGACAAAAGGTGATTTCATAAGCCTATTTTTTCAAAATTGAAAATAGGCTAAAAAGGACTAGTCAGATATTTACATAATTAAGCACGTATTTCCAGTGCAGTATAGATAATGGACTGTAATTTCTATTGGTGATGACCCCTGATTTTCAAATAAGGTATCAAAATCATGATAATGACATACATTATCTAAGTGATAATAGTCTTGTGTTACCACATTCTTCCGACTTAATTGTATTATATCTTCAATGTATCTTAAAGAATGCTCCTTTGCTTATAATCCAATTTTCTCTAATTATATTCTAACAAAAAGATGGTAGCCTATATTGGCTTTCACGGCCAGTGAATTACAACTCAGCAATTCTTTTAGGTTCATGCCGTGTCTTGTGTGGGGTTTCGCCTAGGACACCAAGCTGGCTCATCAGCGGGCTCTTGGTTGCTGACTGTGCCCAGACCCCAACAGGAGTAGCGAACTGCGCGCTACCTCCCTTTTTATGAATCGCACCGGAACCTCTTTACTGCTCAAGCAGCCTGTGGAGGTCCGGGCATGGACACCAAGAGCCCGCTGATGAGCCAGCTTGGTGTTCCTAGGTGAAACCCCACACAAGACACGGCATAAAGCAAAAAAATATGCTGAGTTTTAATTCACTGGCCGAGAAAGCCATATACCATCTTTTTGGAAGCCTTCATAGGGAGGTTATGGCGGCTTGAACTTTAAGCTCTCACATTAAAGAGGTGCAAGTGCGCTTCATAAAAAGGGAGGTAGCGCGTAGTACGCTACTCCTGTGGGAGTCCGGGCATAGACACCAAGAACCCGCTGATGAGCCAGCTTGGTGTTCCTAGGCGATACCCCACACGAGATACAACAAACGCCTAGAAGAATTGCCGAGTTTTATTTTCTAACACTTTTTCCTTATTTTTGAATTGTGAAACTCTAATGTGTCATAAGAATCGCTTGGAATACACTTCAATTGCATATTTTTATACTCTAAATATATTCTAATTTAACTTATGTATAGTTAGTCCGTCATCTGTGTAATGAGCTACCCCACGACAAAGCTCTACTCTCGGGAATCTTTCTCCAGACAAATAGAGAAATAAATAAATATACTGTATAAATAAAGTGTAGGATCCACGCTCATCACTCCCGAAGAATTACTGGAATAAATATCGAAAAAAAGGAGAAAACAACAAAAAGAATTAACAATGGTGTAATTAGCCAATTAATTTACTTGATTTTACAACTCTAATATTGCTATTCAAATTATTACAAAATTGAAGACGCAGTGTGTGTGTTATTCAACCCATGTGTAGAATATTTGAGTTGACCAGTATTCTACTCATGTTCAGTTGAGTTTCCCCACCTTTTTCATATGTATCGGTATTGTTTACATACATCATAAGATATTCGGAGAACAACGCTGGGTTTGGGGCAATGTTTACCATCAGCTTAGGACCTTCGTCACTAAACAAACACTGGCGTTCAGCTCTCTTCTTGCTGGTATAAATATACCGCATTTCTGAGTATTTACTTTCTCTTGTAAATATAGTCAACACATCTACTCCTTGTGCCGATATCAGTAGTTATGGAAACGTAACGTAATAATCAAGAGGTGGGGATGATGATTGTTCTTTCAAGAAGCGGGGCGTTGAGGTAGAATTGAGGCGTTCTCGACCACAAGGGCGAACTCAACAAATGCACGTTTCGAGAAAAATGGCATTACAATAATTGTCTACCAAGTGCGGACAAGACACATTATTTTTCTTTTGCGATTTCATCCAAAAATATGTTTTTCTGTTCAGATGAGCAACTGCTTACTAATTTTCTGGTTCGTATTGTGCCCGTTAGACCAGGCCGTCAGGACGCTCCAGACGCCACCATCCTCCTGACACATAGGCTGAGAGGATCGGGTGTGTCCTCAGACCAGCTCAGACACGAGACCGAGTGCTCGGGTAGTATCTGGTGTAAATGAGGGTAGGTCAGAGACAAGCCCGAGGAAACACACCCCCCCCCCCAAAAACTAAAGCTAGCAATTAGAAGTCCAGACATAGGTAAAATTCATTAGAAATGTATTCAGAAATTTGCAGATCCCTAACTGTTTCGGAGTACTAAAAGTCGGCTAGTCCGCAAATCTAATAAATAATAATAAATAAATAAATATATTGTTGCCCTAAACTGAATTTAAATTAAACCCTCACGAAAATAAGTAAACACAAACTGGCTAGAAATCTGGCACGACTATATTAAGTCCCTACGCAAATACAATCAGTAGTTAAAAATACGAATAATCACATGCTTTGGATTTACAGCAAAGCAAGACATTTAATTTGTTCAAAAGGCTAGATTTATTTACATTTAATTGCACCAATAGGAATAAGGTAATGTTACGGCGGTGCCACTTCCGACATTTATCTCTAAATTCATTGATTAGCTAGTCCTAACCGAATTTTAAATTACGGACGAGATGCGTCTATAAGCAAGAAAAATAAACAAAGCCAATATAACAACCAATTTCTAACATAAAGCACAAAAAAATCAATGTTCGCTTTCGAATATATATCGGGGTACAATCAATAAATAAATCAACAAATCAATCAATAATGCACTTATTAATATAACCCTGCCTACCTGCGCCAATTGGAAAGCTCTTTGCTTCCAACCGTCATCTGAGTGCGTGTATATTAGGATGGCAAATCCACAGTAAAAACTGCGTCTGATATTGCTTTAGTCAGGTGCCCACTCGTTGCTAACTACTGGGTATTCGTCGCTCGCATGACTTTCGTCGTTTCAAGTAGTATCATCTCGTTCTAAAAAGTCTATTCCACTATAAACCAAAACTTCAATGTGTCGGTCAAAGTTAACAAAGGTTGCTTTGGATTTACTGCAAAGCAAGACATTTAATTTGTTCAAAAGGCTAGATTTATTTACATTTAATTGCACCAATAGGAATAAGCTAATGTTATGGCGGTGCCACTTCCGACATTTATCTCTAAATTCATTGATTAGCTAGTCCTAACCGAATTTTAAATTACAGACGAGATGCGTCTATAAGCAAGAAAAATAAACAAAGCCAGTATAACAACCAATTTCTAACATAAAGCACAAAAAATCAATGATCGCTTTCGAATATATATCGGGGTACAATCAATAAATAAATCAACAAATCAATCAATAATGCACTTATTAATATAACCCTGCCTACCTGCGCCAATTGGAAAGCTCTTTGCTTCCAACCGTCATCTGAGTGCGTGTATATTAGGATGACAAATCCACAGTAAAAACTGCGTTTGATATTGCTTTAGTCAGGTGCCCACTCGTTGCTAACTACTGGGTATTCGTCGCTCGCATGACTTTCGTCGTTTCAAGTAGTATCATCTCGTTCTAAAAAGTCTATTCCACTATAAACCAAAACTTCAATGTGTCGGTCAAAGTTAACAAACGTTGGTTACTAATTTAGAATAATCTCATAACAATATTTATAATCGTCGGTTTAAAATAATTAGGTTTCATGATTTATGTACGTGTTTTACTTCAATTTACTCCCTAATAGTGTAGGTTCCTAATGAGCATTTAAGACACATGACAAAGGATAATAATACGCGCTTTAATACAAAACTGGCTTACCGGCATAAAAAATCTACCATCTCACGGGTAGTACAATAACACAGGCTGCGAAAAGCCCAGCAGTGGCCTTCAGGCTCACTAAAAACCTCGGCTAGGGTGATCAAAAAGAAATCAGCCTCATCTTCGCCGGACAATATCACAATGCGGGTGAACTCGTCAATCCCTGCAAAACGTCTTCCGTAGACACAATTATAACATAGTTTACTGAATTTACTGTATTTAGGGAAGAAGTTACTTAACAATAGTAGACTACAACCTCATAAAAACATCTTAATTGACTTGCGTATAACAACGACAGCATTTCTGCCATAACCTGGCATTCCTATTAAACAAAAGCATCACAGTGATCAGCTGTGGCCTACATTTATATCAATTACATACACATCTCTGCGAGCGTTTATTTTGGAACAAGTTCAGTCGCTAGTCTAGTTGTCTCGCATCAAAATGTCGTGAAGCACTATGGGTAATATAGCATCCACCCGGTCTGATTTCGCGTCTACCGGCTTCTCACACACATACACACAACAGCGAGCACTTCGCAGCTACAGAAAATGCATTTAAGATACGAGCCTTTCCTAAAATGACAGTCCTATCTGCGGCTCTTATAATTGTTCGAAATACGTGTCCATTCATTGTACCATTGAGAGCATAGTTCGTTCTATAGCTCCGCAGATATATAACATTAAAGCAAACAAACGTAAGAGAAATACAGTATATTTCAAGCTACACTTTGGACCTCCCAAATAGCTGGAGCATACGTCGTGTGTCCTATACTCGATTCCCTCTGCTTTTATGCTCACTCATAATTACATTTGCAAACGGTATGTGCCTTCTCGACACTGAAATTAACCATAATGGCACAACATTATCACACTGGGTGTTGTAAATGATACGACGAGTAAGTGAACAAACAGGGTTTCATGAGCGGCAAGTTTGCCCTCTAACTTATTCCAAACATCTTAGGAATCTGATATGGCCTCAGAGCCAATGTGAAAAAACTAAGTTGTCATGATAAAGTGGCAGCGACTAACCTCCATCTGACAAATGATACGGCATAGAAAATATGAACTAACATGTATTACGAATGCATCTGCATCCCAAGGAATGTATCAGTGAGCTCATATAGGGTGTCACAGAAACTGTATCAAAATCATGCGCTCTGCCTGCACTAGTTACATCATAATTGGTTTGTGGAATTCCATCTCCACAGTATGTTCCATAAGTTAGTAGTTTGTACCAGGGCTCCAATGAAAGCTAAAGAAAAATGCGGATTAGCTTATACTAGACATGCCCTGCCTAATTGGTTGTTATGAGTATGGTTCTAACCTAGTTAACTGAAGCAAATCCATTAACAAGATAGAATGTCATGTTGAAGCTAAAATTTTCGACTTTATGGACTCATGGTGCCTGTGAACGTCTCCCACGTTCGTATCCAGGTTTTCCCAATTTCCATCGTTTATGTTTCCTCATCTTGGTATTAGATTCTTGGCGATCCTCTCAATTTTTGACATGTTATCCACATCTAGATGTGCCTCCACCCTATGTGGTATGAAGGTATCGACTTTTAATGAAATTGTGTCACTGAATGAACATTGAATACTGATAATATCAATCTCACTGGGTACACGTTGCAGACTGAAACAAAAATGGCTCTGGTGTCTGCCACATACTCTAATGAACGCACGTATGGCGTTAGCTGGTGTGTACATGCCTAGGGGAGGGGGTTTCACAGCATCTTACTAGCATCTTGATATACTGGAATATCAAATAAAGTATGAAAATCATGAAAATGACATATAATAGCTAAGTGCAAGTGTAGGATCCAGGGTTCATCACTCCCGAAGAATTACCTTTTTTTAAATATGTCTAAGTTAGTATATTTGGTCATATCACAAATGTGTAACTTCATTTATGTTAGTACAAACAGGTTAAAGGATCCGCCTGATCAATACTTTTATTAATTATGATCACCGTATGGTCACTAGTGGGACATGTTTCGAGGCCTAATTAATATTTTTGGCCCCTTCATCAGCCGATATCACAGAGAACGATACAAGATTATTCCTCACGTAGCACTCAAAATTCAATCTTGTATGGTGCACCATAAAGCGAGATTGAAACATCTCACGCCCAACATGAGCCATGTCAAAAGTCTTAATGAACTAGGCCCATAAACAGTTTCAATAGAGTAGACGCCTCACGGTAATCCCCAGACGCTATTGAAAGCACAAATGCACTGTGCCGGTTCAGTACGACAGCTACAGTTCAGAACACAATAAAACATGTTTGGAATCAGCAGTAGGAACACTTAATTCCTCAATACTTCACCAGCAATATAAAGATGATAAAACCAATGAAGTCACTGCGCTGAAATATTCTTGCCAAATATAGAGCTTATGAATTGCATAACTTGAAACTTGCAATGGCAGAGATTGGCCTCTAATCCGTCTTGTTTGAGCAATGATTAATATCCAAACTTATTAAATTGGCAAATAGCAAGAGGTTAAATTGTAACCTATGCCGGCATAATGAGCGACGGCGTGCGAAGTGTTTCAACATAGTCCCGTATGTGTTCATATACCATTCGTCCGATAGCGACTAAACTTGGGTGAGTTGTTGTGTACACTCCAGGGAATGTTTTAGGCTTAGTAAATCCATTTTTCAATAGGTAGCGCACAAGTAGATTCAACAAATGAGCGAAGTCGCGCGAAGCGTTTCAAGAAAGTCCTGTATGCGTTCATAGAGAATTCGTCCGATAGCGATGAAACTTTGGAAATATGTTGTGTACTCATCAGGGAAGGTTTCTGGCTTAGTACATCCACCTTACAATAGGTATCGCACGAGTAGATTCAACAAATGGGCGACGGCACGCGAATCGTTTCAAACAAGTCCCGTATGCGTTCATATACCATTCATCCGATTGCTATGAAACTTTGGTGAGTTGTGAACACTTCCGTAATCATTATAGGCATAGTCAATCCAATTTACAATGGACAGCGCGCGAGTATTTTAAACAAATGAGTGATGGCGATGCGTTCATATAGCCTACAATTCATCCGATTGCGTCCAAATTTTGGTGGGTTGTTTGGCACACTTCCGGGATGGTTATAAGCATATTTAATCCAATTAACAATAGATAGCGCACCAGTAGTTTAAACAAATGGGTGTTGGAGATGCGTTCATATACAATTCATCCGATTGCAATCAAATCTCGGTGAGTTATTGTGCATACGCCAGGAAAAGTTATAGGCATAGTAGATCCAATTAACAATAGATGGAGCGCGAGTAACTACAACAAAATGGCGTGCGTTTGTTTCAAAAAAGTCCCACATGCGTTCATATACCATTCACCCCAATGCGATGAAACTTGGGTGAAATGTTGTATACACTCAGGGAAGCCTGGCTTAGTAAATCCACTTAACAATAGGTAGCGCACAAGTAGATTCAACAAATGAGCGACGACGCGCGAATTGTTTCAAAAAAGTCCCGTATGCGTTCATATATCATTAGTCCGATAGCGATGAAACGTGGGTGAGATGTTGTGTACACTTTAGGGAAGATTTCTTGCTTAGTATATCCATGTTACAATAGGTAGCGCACGAATGGATTCAATAAATGAGCGACGACTCGCGAAGTGTTTCGACAAAGACCCGTATGCGTTCATATACAATCGTCCAATAGAGATGAAACTTTGGATATTTGTTGTGAACACTCCATGGAAGGTTTCTGATTTAGAATATCCATTTTACAATTGGTAGCAAACGGGTAGATTTAACTAATAAGCGACAGCGCGTGAATCGTTTCAATAAAGTCCCGAATGCGATCATATACCATTCATCCGAGTGTGATAAAACCATGGAGAGCTGAGTACAGTCCTGCGAAGGTTCATGAATTAGTAAGTCCGTTTTTCAATGGTTGGTGCACTAGAAGATTCAACAAATGTGTGACGGCGCGAATCGTTTAAACAAAATCCCGAATGCGTTCATATGCCATTCATCCGATTGCGATGAAACTTTGATGAGTTGTTGTGTACACGCCAGGAAAGATTTTCGAGTTAGTAAATCCATTTTACAATAGGTATTGTACGAGTATATTCAACAAATGGGTGACGGCGCTCTAATCGTTTCTGCAGTCCCGTATGCGTTCATATACCATTCATTTCATTGCGATGTAAATTTCGTGAGTTGTTGATCACGCTCCCGTGAATGTTTCTGAGATAGTAAATTAATTTTTTATAATAGTTTAGAGGTGGTTAACGGAAAAAGAAGAAAATATTGGGAATCCAAAAGCACTGCAACTAACACAGTCTAAACCCCAACACTTTCTTTGATTGGCATTGCAACGCATGCCGGGTACAGCTAGTAATTAATAAAAGTATTGATCAGGCGGAACCTTTAACCTGTTTATACTAATTAGTTTATCAATACGGAACCAGAATGAACCTTTTATTTTCATGCCATTCAAATTAACAAAATGAACATCAAAATTTGTCAGAGGAATATTATTGAAATATCAAATTAAAGCTAATGAATGTAGGGATGCTTTGAAATAAGGATTTTTGGATACTTAGAAAAATTTAGCCACCTTGTATATTTTAAGCAATGATAAAATTGCATTTCTTTTTTGAAAAATAAAATCACCTGCACCTGCAGCTAGCGGCACGATTCTAGTCCAGAACATTATATGCGTTAAATAGAAAGGAATCTCTCTCTCTCTATATATATATATATATATATATATATATACACACATCAAAAAAAGTTTTGCATCACCTCGGTTCCCAGATCTCTGGCATATAGACGTTGACTGTGTATATTGTATCAAAGATACAGTCCCTTTGACTGTTCATAGATGTCACTAAAACTGCTCAAAGATGTAAACAACCATGCATGAGCAGGGCCTATTAGACGGAGGGGGTACGACAGCCGATCAGTTCCAGTCATTCCACCAGGACGAAGGTACGCTGCTCATGTTGTCTGTAGTTCTACCATGCCTAGAAGGTCAATACCGCAGTTCGATCGCGTCCGCATTGTTACTTTGTGTCAAGAAGGGCTCTCAACAAGGGAAGTTTCCAGGCGTCTCAGAGTGAACCAAAGCGATGTTGTTCGGACATGGAGGAGGTACAGAGATACAGGAACTGTCGATGACAGGCCTCGCTCAGGCCGCCCAAGGGCTACTACTGTAGTGGATGACCGCTACTTACGGATTGCCGCTCGGAGGAACCCTGACAGCAATGCCACCATGTTGAATAATGCGTTTCGTTCAGCCACAGGACGTCGTGTTTCAACTCAAACTGTGCGCAATAGGCTGCATGATGCGCAACTTCACTCCCGACGTCCATGGCGAGGTCCAGCTTTGCAACCCCGACACCATGCAGCGCGGTACAGATGGGCCCAACAACATGCTGAATGGACCCCACAGAATTGGCATCACGTTCTCTTCACCGATGAGTGTCGCATATGCCTTCAACCAGACAATCGTCGGAGACGTGTTTGGAGGCACCCTGGTCAGGCTGAACGTCTTAGACACACTGTCCAGCGAGTGCAGCAAGGTGGTGGTTCCCTGATGTTTTGGGGTGGCATTATGTGGGGCCGACGTACGCCACTGGTGGTCATGGAAGGCTCCGAAACGGCTTTACGATACCTGAATGACATCCTCCGACCCATAGTGCACCCATATCGGCAGAATATTGGAGAGACATTTGTCTTCATGGACGACAATTCTCGACCTCATCGTGCACATCTTGTGAATGCGTTCCTTCAAGATAACGACATCGCTCGACTACAGTGGCCAGCATGTTCGCCAGACATGAACCCTATCGAACATGCCTGGGATATGTTGAAAAGGGCTGTTTATGGACGTCTTGACCCACCAACCACTCTGAGAGATTTACGCCGAATTGTCGTTGAGGAGTGGGACAATTTGGACCAACAGTGTCTTGATGAACTTGTGGATAGTATGCCACGACGAATACAGGCATGCATCAATGCAAGAGGACGTGCTACTGGGTATTAGAGGTAGTGGTGTGTACTGCAATCTGGACCACAAATGCTGAAAGTCTAGCTGTATGATGGTACAACATGCAATGTGTGGGTCTCATGAGCAATAAAACGAGCTGAAATGTTGTTTGTGTTGATCTCTATTCCCTTTGTATTTAAAGGTTCCGGAACTCTTGGAACCGAGGTGATGCAAAACTTTTTTTGATGTGTGTATAAGAATGAAAGTTTGTCTGTTTTTTTCTGAATTTCTACGAAAATTTGCGTTATTTACGCGTTTCAGACTGTTTTATGACGGATGCGCGCGAAAATAAAAGTTTTGTGTGTCTGTCTGTTTGTCTGTCTGTGGACAAAGTGGTTGTTCCCTTATAACTCGAGAACGGCTGGGTGGATCAACGTAAAATTTGGTACAGATATCCTTCCGAGGCACGACACTAATCATTGATGTAACTCTTCTCTGTACCTCTCATAAAAGGGGGCCTACGCCCTTAAAATACTTGCTGAAATAGGCGTAGAAGGGCGAGACAAAGCTCATTTTCAGCCCCTCAATGTGAGAAGCGAAACACGGGGGCCCTAAAGGGACCCCGAAAACCACATTTTAAGGCCCTAAAACCAACAGTTTTTGATATATTCTCAGAAAATCAATTTCATTTAATACAATAATGAAAGAAAGCACGCCGGTAACCATGGCAACAGAAACTCACAGGTCCATCTATTGCTGTAAGACGCAATGCAATTCCATTTATTACATTACTGAGATAGTTTGCAAACGGCTATAAGATTATAACGAAACCAAATTAAGCTGTAAAATTCATCAATACATATAATGCGCATAAGGGGGTCAAGGGGTAATCTAGATTTTTTAAAGCGATTTACACGTGCTGGTGTGGTACGGAAGGTCTATTATATCCCTATCCCTATATTATTATTATTATTATTATTATTATTATTATTATTATTATTATTATTATTATTATTATTATACTATGACCTTCAACGACGAGACAAAGCTTATTTTCAGTCCCTTGGTGTCAGAAAACATACTTGGGGCCCTTAAACAGCCGCAAAGGATCCCCGAAAACTACTTTTTAAGGCCCTAAAACCAAGAGTTTCTGAGATATTCCCAGAAAACTAATTTCATTTAATAAACTAATGTAGGAATGCAAGCCAGTAACCATGACAACAGTGTCTCAAAAAGTTACATCCAACTTTCCATCTATTTCTGCAAGAACTAATGCCACTCCTTTTATTAAATTTATGTGAAAGTTTGCAAATGGCTATAAGGTTATCACGAAACCAACAAAAACTGTAAAATTCATCAATGCACTTAAGGGGGTCAAGGGGTATCCTAGATTTTTTCACAAGACTTAAACGTGCGATATGTCGTACAGAAGGTCTATTATATCTTCAAATAGCAACATTATTTTCAAAAATTCCTGGATTGAAATAATTTATTTTTTATTTTATTTTTTGCTTTTAGGATTTTGGGCCATTGGAGGTTAAAAATTCTGAATTTTCATGCACCACAAGCCTTTATAATTTATTAAAGGGGTCTTCCTCTGGATGCGGACTTGCCACACCAGTGAGGGTCAGTTTTTATGTGACGTGTATTGCGTTTCGTCTACGAGGTTTTCAATTTTATTTTCACGTCAGGAAGTACACATTAGGTAAATTAGTTTCAGAGCATGTTTCAACTAATCCTTTATCTTTGTCGACAAACAGGTACCAAGCCCCTAACTATTGCAACAGTAGCTCAATTGATTACGTCTGGTTATTAATACCGACGACCGTTCGAAGAATGGGTACTTCTGCTAGTATAAGAATAAATGTGATGATTGAATAATATTTCGTAATTTTAGGTCATTTTGAAAAATTGACACTTTTTATTCTGTTTGTCAAAAATTCAGCAAACTGAAAACAGAAAACAAAGTGTCTGATAGAAAAACAAGTAGTTCCGTGAAGAACTATACAGCCTATTTTCATATATCCTACTTATGTTAATTGCCACTATCAACATACACAATTTCTGTTTGATTACTGTAATAGATTCGTAGATATTAAGAACCGACTAAATATTTCGGATGGTCGCCATGTTGGATTTTATATATGTAGGTCCTAGAGTTATGTACTGTTACATGCAGATTATTGTGAACGTGTAGTATTCAAACTTCAATCGCAAAATTAGGACACAAGAAAAAACAAGGAGATTTAAAAAAAAATTACAGCTGCCATCTTGAGGTTATGGAAACAATTGAAATAAATTAGATGCCAGTGGATTAACATTTGTATAAGGATTTGCTGTACCAAGTTTCACTGCATTCGGATGGTTAAATTGAGAGAAACGTCCATGTGAATATTTATAATTCGCGTCACCGCCATGTTGGATTTGTGATCACCAGGTTATTTAAAGTCCTATAGGTGAACTTAAGTTCATAGCCCCTATGAACATTAAAGAATGCAGTTTGATTGCTAAAATAGATTCGTAGATATTCAGTATCGTCTAAATATTTCGGATGGTCGCCATGTTGGATTGTTAAATGTATAGGCCATAGAGTCATGTACCATTGTTGTTGTTGTTTGAGTCTTCAGTCTTTTGACTGGTTTGATGCAGCTCTCCATGCGTCCCTGTCCTGAGCTAATCGTTTCATCTCTACATAGCTACCACACCCTACATCCGAGGCAATCTGTTTAACATATTCAAACCTTGGTCTACCCCTACAGTTCTTGTCCTCGACCCTTCCTTCCATAACTAAGCTTGCTATTCCTGGGTGTCTTAGTATGTGTCCTACCAACCTATCTCTTCTCTTCATTAGCAGTCGCCAGAAACATCTCTCCTCTCCCACTCGCCTTAATACCTCTTCGTTTGTAACCCTATCTACCCATCTGATCTTCATCATTCTCCTGTAACACCACATTTCAAATGCCTCAATTCTCCTCTTTTCTGCTGCACCAATAGTCCAAGTTTCACTTCCATAGAGCGCCACGCTCCAGACAAAGGCTTTCAAAAATGACTTCCTAATACCTAAATCTATATTCGATGTCAACAGATTCCTTTTTTGTAGAAAGGCTTTCCTTGCCTGAGCCAACCTACTTTTTATATCCTCTTTGCTTCGTCCATCATTGGTTATTCTGCTTCCTAATTAACAGAAGTCTCCTACTTCCTTCAGCTTTTCACCTGCCAATTTGATCTCCATAGAGGTTTCTGATTTATTTCGGCTGCATTCCAGTATTTTTGTTTTACATTTATTAATTTTCATCATGAAGTCCTTCCGTAAGACGGAATCCATACCATTCAAAAACTCATTCAAATCCTCAGGCTTGTCGGCCAAGATGACGATGTCATCAGCAAATCTCAGAGTTGAAATTATTTCTCCTTGAATCTTCACTCCCACTTTAAATTTTTCTCCAATTTCCTTCATTGCTTGTTCAATGTAAAGATTGAAAAGTATGGGTGATAAGTTGCAGCCTTGCCTTACACCTTTCTGAATACCAGCTTCTTTCTCATATCCTTCAGCTCGAATGACTGCTGTCTGGTTTCTGTATAGATTGTATATCACCCTCCTATCCCTGTACTTTATTCCAATAGATTTCAAAATGTCAAACAATTTAGTCCAATCAACGTTATCAAAAGCCTTTTCTAAGTCTACAAATGCCATGAACGTTCTCTTATCTTTCCTTATTCTACCTTCCAAAATCAGCCTAAGACTTAGTACAGCTTCCCTTGTTCCTACATTTCTCCTGAAACCAAACTGGTCTTCACCCAACTCCGTTTCGATCTGGCTTTCAATCCTCTTGTAAATTATTCTAGACAGGATCTTTGAAGCATGAGTAATCAAGCTGATTGTACGGTAATCTTCACATCTGTCAGCTCCCACTTTCTTTGGTATAGGGATGATAACATTCTTCTTGAAATCAGGGGGTACCTCACCTGTCTCATAAATCCTACACACCAAGTGAAATAACCTGATCAGACCTTCATCTCCTATGCAGCGTAGCAACTCAATCGGTATATCATCTATGCCTGGTGCTTTATTCCTGCCTAAGTCCTCTAATGCTCTGTCAAATTCTGATCTCAATATTAAATCTCCTTTTGCATCCTCATCAATTTCCTCCTCCCTTTCCATTACATGATTCTCAATCTCCTTTCCCTTATACAAGCACTCTATGTAAGCTTTCCATCTCTCAAGCTTTTCTTCCCTATCTGTTAGAGGCTTTCCATTTGTGTCCCTAATATTACAGCACTTAGTCTTCTTTTCCCCAAAAGTATTCTTAATCCTTCGATAAGCTGTGTCTACTTTTCCTAATTTCAGACAATTTTCTATACCTGCACATTTCTCTTTCAACCATTCTTCTTTCGCTTCCTTGCACTTCTTGTTAACCTCATTTCTCAGACGTCTGTATTCTGCTTTCCCCTCTTCATCTCTTAGATTCTTGTGTTTCCGCCTTTCATCCATCAATTCTAGTATATCCTGAGTGATCCACGGTTTTCTACCTATTCTTTCTTTCCTACCAATGTTTTCTTCTGCGGATTTTGTTATTTCATTCTTCAAAAGTGCCCATTCGTCTGCAATTGAAGTTTGTTTAGGGGTTTTGATTAGTCCTTCCTTTATACTCTTCTTGAATCTTTCGTTTACATCCTTTACTTTCAGTCTGTCTATTGCCCACCTTTTTGGCTTTTGACTTTTCATCAGTTTCTTCAACTTTAATCTGCATTTCATTACAACCAGATTGTGGTCAGAGTTTATGTCAGCACCAGGATATGTTTTACAATCCAAAATCTGGTTTCGAAACCTCTGCTTGACCATAATGAAGTCGATTTGGTAACGCCCTGTATCTCCTGGTCTCATCCATGTGTATATTCTTCTATTGTGGTTATTGAATAAGGTGTTAGCTATGACCAACTCATGTTCGGTGCAGAATTCCATCAGCCTGCTTCCTCGATCATTCCTTTCACCTAATCCGAAATCTCCTACTATCTTCCCTTCTCTCCCTTTTCCTACCACAGCATTCCAATCTCCCATTACTATAACATTTTCATCACCTTTGATATACCTCAGAATGTCATCTATTTCTTCGTAGACCTTTTCAACATCCTCATCATCAGCTTGACTGGTAGGCATATAGACTTGTACCACTGTGGTGCACGTAGGTTTAGTATTGATTTTTGCTACAATAATCCGTTCACTGTATTGCTCATAATATTCTACCCGCTGTCCAAGTTTCCTACTCAATATGAGACCAACTCCTGCTTGGCCATTGTTTGATTTAGTGCTAATGACCCTATAGTCTCCTGACCAAAAGTCCTGTTCTTCCTGCCAGCGCATTTCACTAATCCCAACCAAATCCAACCTCAACCTATCCATTTCCCTTTCTAAGTTTCCTAACTTTCCACTTCCTAGCAGACTTCTAACATTCCACGCTCCGATCCGTAGAATGTCAGATTTCCTCTTTGTCACTTCTGTGATGTTAACCCCCTCTCGAGTAGTCCCCACCCGGAGATCCGAACGGGGGACTAGTTTACCTCCGGATTGAAATTTTACAAGGGAGGAGGCCATCATCACATGTATTTATGCATAGAGAGGTGCATATCCTCGGGAATAGCATTACGGCTGTAGTTTCCCGTTGCTTTCAGCCGTGCAGCAGAACGCAGTGTAGCCATTAGTTGGCTTATATTATCAATATCTTAACCGTCTATTAGACTAGTAAAGAATTGATTTATTCTGAAAGGCTGCTACTCCCTTTCAGAATAAGTAAAGAGCAATTCTACTACAAAATACTAACCTTCTACTAACAATTAAATACCAAAATTCTACTAACGAAAAAAAATCCAACAAATACTACTACTAAAACAGTCCGTCACCAGGCCCACTCACATGCACCCTCACCAGACACACTCACACACCACAGTCTAATAAACAATGACATATATCTAATAAACAAATTAACTTCATACTTACAACTGAATTATAATTCTGTGCTAGGGTGTCGTTTACACGGGGCTGATGATACAATCAGCCCCGTGTAAACGACACCGGAATCTTTTCTTTTTTACCTACATTTCTTTCGATGAACATTGATCCTAATGTAGTTTTTCTTTCTTTTTTCAATCTTTCAGGAACATAAATTCGTCATAATACGCATACTATCGGCACCGTGTCTCACGCAAATTGAACAGCATTCCACGCCATTCACCAATTATAAAATGGGCCAGCGTATATCGAAAAAATACCACACCAGAGAAGAATTCACAGTTTTGGACTGTTGCATTTTGTATAATGAACGGACACACCACAGTCACAAACCAACAAGCCTTTAATATAGAACTGTCTGAATCATTTTAATCATGTTTTAATATGTCCTCTATTTTTAAATTTTTGTGCACTATGTATATAACTAGGCTACTCAAGGCCACATGTATCAATGTTGTTTTTAGTATAATAACCTACATATGTTTTTAATACACCAATGCTCCTACCAAAACCATCAAGATCTTTAAACTAAAAACCGTAACATATGGGCTCAAACCATCGGCTTTTCTTGCCATTCGTACTTTGAAACATCTTGCCGACCAAGATGGTCACTTGTTTACTTCTGAAACTCCTATTTTGTTGAAAAATTCCTTCTACGTTGATGACTTTCTTTTTTCTTTCAAGAATGTATCTGAGGCTATCGAACTCTCTCAAAGTACCATTAAAGGAAAATTATTGCGTAGGTTCATTATTCAAACTTTCACTTCGATCGCATGACTACATCACAAGAAATAAAAATTTAATTTTAAAATTCGCACTGCCGCCATCTTGAGGTTATGTAAACAATTGAACTAAATTAGATACCAGTGGATTACAATGTGTATAAATATTTCCTGTACCAGGTTTCAGTGCGCTTGGAACATTAAATCGCGAGAAAGGTCTATTTAAAATTTTCAAATTCGCTTGGCCGCCATGTTCGTTTTGTAGTTAACCGGTTTTCGAAAGTCTTATAGATGGACTTCCGGTAGTGCCCTTTATCTCCGTACAAAATTTTAGGGAGATACCTCTAATAGTTTCAGAGATATAGAATGCCGGTGAAATATTTCGCACATCCGCCATCTTGTGATTATGTAAACAATTGAACGAAGTTAGATGTCGGTGCATTACAATGTATATAAACATATACTGTACCAAGTTTCATTGCGTTTGGTTGGTCAAATCACGAGAAACGTCTATTTAAAAGTCGCAAATTCGCTTGGCCTCCATGTTGGTTTTGTAGTTAGCATGTTTTCAAAAGTCACATAAGTGAACTTATAGTAGTTCCCTCTATCACCATAGAAAATATCAGGGTAATATCGGTAATAGTTTCGGAGATATTGAATGCTGGTGAAATATTTCGCACAGCCGCCATGTTGGATTGGTGAGTCGTAACAAAATTTGAAGGGCGCGGTCGAGGTCGCCGGGAATAGTGGTATGAACTTTCCGAGTTTCATTGAAATCGCTCCTGCCGTTTAGATTCTATTAGGGGGGGACACACACACGAATCACACACACACACACACACACACACACACGCACACACACACGGACAAAAGGTGATCTCATAAGCCTATTTTTTCAAAATTGAAAATAGGCTAAAAATGATGGGTGGGTTTCATGTGTGATGTGGTAAAAGTTTCATAGAAATCGGTTCAAAAATTTGGAATTACTTCCTAAACGTAGGGCTATGTAATTTGAATACTTTGAGCGTCTACTGAAAGCGACTGAAAAATCGTGGAACAAGGAGTCAGTGTATGAAAGTGTAATGCAGCTGTCCGCATGATGTTGAAGGACCGGGCAACCACTAGCCTTCCATTTCCACGCGCTGACTTCCTGTTCCGAGTCTTTTCAATGGCTTTAAATCGAGGCTTGTTTACTACCATCGTATAGAGTGAATTTTCGAGAATATCCTTTGCCAATTACAATACGATCGGGGGAGAGACATTGGTTGGTTCCTCAGTATAGGGGCTGCAACAACGCGGTCATGTAGCCCCGTGTACTTTGGGTGTGTGTAGAATCGATCTGATAAACGGTGTTAATTGTGATGGCTGTATTAGTGTGTGTCATCTGTTTTAATTCAAGTAAGGACTGCAGACAATAAATTCAATTAGTTCCCACCCACACCACCAAATGCCACCGTCCACGACACCTAGCTTGCAGTCCCGGCCAGCAGATGGCACCACAGCCAGCATCTGGCGGCGAACGATGGAAACAATTGAGCGTTATCAATTCTAACCTTCAAATTTTGGCTTCGCAAAAGTGTGGTCAGTGGAAGTTTCTTTTTCATGCCATAAATCTATGACATGGGACCGCCGGCTTTACTTCCCCTCCGAAGGAAGGCATACTGAGGGATAGACATTAACAGAGTTCCCTTGTTAGTAGATTACTACAAGTGGCGTTTTCGAGTGTGACGTACTCTTCCTCCTGATTTCCCTAAACAACCCACGATTTATTAGATAAATTTTCACTAATTTTCACGCTTCCTGACCGGACGAATCGTATTTATCTTGCTGCCCTATCATAATCCACCACCGATGTATTTACTGCAATTACTATGATGTTTTAGTTTCCAATGTACTCAACAACTTATCGCAATCCATATGGTTAGCAGATTAACGATTGTGGTTGCTTTGGCTGATGATGATGATGATGATGATGATGATCGTGTGCCCTCCGGAGAGGCCGAGTGCAGGCCTTCCTAGTTGACGCCTTGGGCGACCTGCGCGTCGTAATGAGAATGAAGTGATGATGGACACGTCACATACACCCAGTCCCCGAACCACGGGAATTAACCACAGGATATTAAAATCCCTGATGGCTCGGCCGGAAATCGAACCCGGGGCACTTCGTGCCAAAGCCTAGCGCGCTAACCATTTAGCCACGGAGCCGGACGCTTTGGCTGATGATACGTAGCAAATCCAGCTATGTTTCAGAGTCAGCCCACATTGCACCCATAGTTTTGGAACAAGGTAAAGAAAACAGGACACACTCATGTCGATACCTATTCCCCGCGCTGTACACTACAGAAACTCCTTCGTGGTTGCTGCTTCACCACACTGTGGAAGAATCTACCACGCTCTAGTCCTCCGAATGTCGCTACTACTACTACCTGCTAAAGACAGTTACAGAAAACTGCTTCAAGATCTACAGAATGAAAGACTAGATATAACAGTGGAATTATGCGCATCAAATGCGATTCAAGACACGTGATGTTGGTTAGTTAGTTATTGTTGTTTTAAGGGGTGGAAATACGAGGTCATCTGCCCCTACACAGTAGATGAACGCTCCTACTCTGTGAAATGCGGCACGTTGTGACAAGGCTTGCGATCCATGCATTTCACTATAAGATCTGCTCCAGGAAAGAGTTCTATGATCAGGATGAAAATTGTATATGTGAACTATGTGGGAATGTATGTGAAATGTATCACATGCCCAAGCCGAATCATGTCAATAGTGGCAAATAGCAAGGACAGTCATAGATTAAGGTTTCTGTTAAAATCTACTCACTTTCGATATGGACACAGGCAGCAATAAAGATTATAAATAGAACCTTACAGTTAAGTTACAGATATTTAATCTTTTAAATTCATACTAATCGTTATCTATTTAGTTATCTAAGTAATTTCTTACATACTTTTAAAAGCATAGAGTACGTTGCATGTTTAATTTTGCAAATAATTAAACGATCAGATTTAGTCATAACTACTATCATCATCAACAATATCATCATCATAATCATCATCATCATCATCACCATCACCATCATCATCATTAACAAAAACAATATGTGATTTTATTAGTAATTCCAATCGTCCATCCATTTCAGAGTAACTTCTTATATACCTGTTAAGTAAGGGAATGGAAGCTTGTAGCTTGTCATTGTATATTCCTATAAATCACCTCAAGATATATTTAAAGAAAAATGTTTAGTCTGATTTAAAGGAATATACAGTACAAATGCCAACTATTTAGATATATGCCAATTTCGCTAAATTTTGATTTATTAACATGGAATTAAAGCCCACCTTTGTTACAGATCTCTTCTTAACTATTTTTAGAAAATGTTCATAGAAAACCCAAGTAAAATATTACTTAAAATGCTTTGCTCGTAAATAGATTAGTTTCTCTTCCTTTTAACAACCTCGCTGAAGAAGGCCATAATATGGCCGAAAATGGTGCATTTCATTAATTAATGTATATTGATGTATTATTACTGACTAAAGTGTAATTAATTTATTAATACCCATTTTTATTATATTTATTCTAATTTTTTACCATTTCCAGTTATTTTAAATATTGGCCCTATACTTTCAGTAATTATTCATTTGTCGTTTTTGTTTCGCAGGTGAGTGTGCCAGGACGCTTCTTCCTTTCATGACTGCATCCAATGAACTGATATCGGTACGTCGACTAGTTGACTACAACATTGGTGAATGTAGCCAATAATTCACAGTGATATGAATAACAGTTCATGAATTCCCTCCTTAATAGTGTAGAGTACTTTCCTTTGGTTTACATTCGCGAATCTCATTAAACCTCGTGTATCAGTGATAGAGCCGCAACTCAATAAGGAATCAGTGTGAAAGTTTTAGAGCTGCACGTTTGAAAACCCAAAGCTTGCACCACGATGATATTAATTTGCTTTTGCATCTACAGTAGCCTATATCTAATTATTTTCTCACTGTTTAGATCTAGCTAAGCCAACAGAAACTACAGTTAGAGCCTTCTCAATAGAACGAATCCACGCAGGCGCCGTGGGACGGATGGACCACTGTGGCTAGCCTCCTGTCGAGAGAGGCACTGGCACTAGCAGCAGCGTAGCGCCCAACTAGTTCAACACATTTACACTCCTTAACGTATTTAATAATAATCATTACCTAAATGAATTTCAGAGTAGTTGCTGGAAATACTGTCCTTGATTTTTAAACACACATTGTACCAACGTGGAAAGTTTTGCTACACTCGCTGTAAATTATCCTCACAGAGTAAATCACGAAATTCTATTACCAAAATTAGAGAATGCTGGAATTCGAGGCGTTGCGTTGGTGTGTTTTCATAGCTACCTTATAGGAAGAAAGCAATATGTTGCCATGAATGGCTATCAAAGTGCGGAAAAGGCTGTGTCGTGTGGGATTC
Organism: Meconema thalassinum; assembly: GCA_946902985.2. Lineage (NCBI taxonomy): Eukaryota > Metazoa > Arthropoda > Insecta > Orthoptera > Tettigoniidae > Meconema > Meconema thalassinum. Next base: position 990,517,012 of record OX336388.2, on the reverse strand, counting down.
CTCAAGGGTCTATTTTGGGCCCTACGTTGTTTCTAATATATATAAATGATTTAAGTAAAGTTAATTTAAAAGGTCAAATTATGCTTTACGCTGATGATTCGAATGTTTTCTGTACTGGTAGCAAAGTGGGCATATTAATCAATAATATGCAAGAAGACTTAAACGTAATAGTCAAGTGGCTCAATATTAATAAATTGACTATGAACGTCAAGAAAACAAAATGTATGATAATGACAAAAACCATTAGGAAAAATATTGAACATAGTCATATCTATAGCAACAACACAATAATAAACGAGGTCGAACATTTTTAGCCTACTTTCAATTTTTGCAAAAAAAGAAAAGAAAAAGAAAATACACTTATGAGATCAACACAGGGCGAAGAATTGTATGTCTGTGTGTGTGAGTCTGTGTGTAAGTGTGTGTACTCTGAATGTCTGCCCCCCCCCCTTCCCCAGCAATTCGAACACGGTGAAACAGAATTGTACGAAATTTGGTACAGAGGTAGCACTAGCAAAGAGAACCTCAGTGCCATGTTTTATATCGCCGCCATCTTGACGGAAACGTAATGGTGGCCACCCAAATATTAAAAGCTTAAATCAATTTTCGACCAACCTAATCATCTTATCTCTACCAAATTTTGAAATATTATACCTTTACGTATGAAGAATCATTTGACCAAACTACAGGGACATCAGCCCAATAATTTGCGGATGGCGGCCATGTATGTTTGCAAATCGATTCCCTCTATCTATTCAAACACGGTGAAATCGAATTGAACGAAATTTGGTACAGAGGTAGCACTAGCAAAGGCAGCTCAGGGTCATGTTTTATATCGTCGCCATCTTGACAGATACGGAATGGCGGCCACCCAAATGTTAAAAGCTTAACTCAAATTACGACCAACCTACTTATGTGATCCCTACCAAATTTTGCAACAACATACATTTTTGTGGGAAGCATCTTTTGACTGAGCTACAAAGTCATCAGCCCAATAGTTTGCAGATAGCGGCCATGTATGTGTGCAAATCGATTCACCATATCAATTCAAACACGGTGAAACCGAATTGAATGAAATTTTGTACAGAGGTAGCACTAGCAAAGGGCACCTCATATTCATGTTTAATATCCGTATAACACGTTGTATTTCAACAAGCTACTGCAACCAACATTCAATTATACTCCCTGAAAAGGACAAAGAGTTATGACAATAACCATGCATTTAGGAGAAAGTAGGCTATATGTTCTTTACTGAACATCTTTTTAATATTTGGGGCTAATCATTGATAAACAGCTAAGCTGGGTAGCACATGTTCATTATATTGCGAAGAAGATAGGTCCAGCATCTGGGCTGTTGAGAAAATTGGGATGCTTAATCCCTAGAAAACTTCTAATCACAGTATATTACTCACTCGTACACAGTCACTGGCAGTATCTAAATGTAATTTGGACTCAGTCTAAAAAGACAGTCCTGCATGAACTTATGGTAATACAAAATAGAGCGATAAAACATTTATATAACCTACCCTTTAACACACACAGTAAGGATTTATATGCCAAGAGTAAAATAATGCCAATGTCAATGTGTGCAGAATTAAGGTCAGCAATATTAATACACAGAATTAAACAAAACAATGTGCTGCATAACAGTGACTACACCCTAAATTCCGACATTCATACTTATAACACGCGACAAGCAGATGACTAAAATAGGTAGCCAAATTTAGTGAATCAGCATGTCTCCTTTCACTCTGCATTGATAAAATTATTATTTTAATTATTATTTAATTATTATTTAACTTTTTATTTTCATGTTATTTGCATTGTAAATTTTCTTTTGGTAAGCTAATTACAGTGTTAGGTCTACTATCATTGTTGGAAATTAACTTAAGCCCGCAGCAAATGTGTATGTAAGGTATATATATAAAATTGTAGTAGACACCAATACATTTGTACTGTACAATTCCTATGTAAGAGCCTCTGGCTCGTTGGAATTAATTGTTCAATAATTGATGTTGATGATGATATCCCGTATCAGTGCAGTTATTTGGTTCTTGAGAGCCTCCAGAGTACGCGGATTGTTTCTGTATACCTTTTGTTTGAGGTTCCCCCACAAGTACAAATTGCACGGCGCTGAAACTTTCGAACATATTTATTGTAAGAATTCTAGAGAAGAAAAGTTTCCAGTCGGAAAATTCGATGCTTTGTTCTATACCTAACCATGTTCACGGGATATGAGATAGGCTACAGTACTTCACTACTAAGGTAACTTGCAAGCTCCGTGTGTAACAAATGCAATGATAGGATACGGGGCTTCCCAACCTGCTCTTGTGTAATCGGCAATTGCTAGTCATCTGGCGGTAACTCAACGCGCTTTCTCCGTCACACAGCCGTTCTATAGAGATGGCCCCTACTGTACAATTTCCTGAGGCGATTACCTCAATGATTTCAAGGGATCTGTGCAAAGTAGGCGTAGGGGAGACTATGGCAACTCCGCACTACGGCTAATGCCACAGTACTTGATATATTTTGTTTTGCAGAGGTACCCCAGCGCATCTCACCAGATGCATTGCTTTAACTATTTACAGTAATTTCTATTGGCTATGAATTTTGAAACTACAATTGAACCACCTAGTGGGAAAATCGTGAAAACCTGTGCTGTAGTTCGTGAAATATGATTGTATAAGACTTCTTTTGCTTCAGTGACACTATCGCGATAGAAATAAAGCATGGACTATTATTAATAATAGCATTTATTGCAGCCAGTTGGCCATATTACATGTAACAGATATGTACACTTACTAGATACTATGGTTCGCTTCTAGTCCTTACTATAAGCCACTATTGATAAAGTTCTGTTGGGGCATGTCGTGATATGGTACCTGCCGCATTCGTTCCTACACAGCTCACATATACACCTCTCATCCGGGTCATGAAATGTCTTTCGTGAGCAGACCTTATGGTGGAACCCATGAACTGCGAGTCTCGTCACGACGTGTCTCATTTCGGATATGGGTTGCATCCATCTTTTGTCCACCATGGCATCAGTCGCGTAGAATTCCTTCGGAATGTCAAGCCTTTTGCTTTGCAGATCCTGGAGTAATTTTCTGAAGCTTTCTGTGGAAGGCAGCAGTAAAAGTGACCGAAGGTCCTCTATTAGGAACGTTTCTCTCGCCAGTTCATATACCAGCCGAGATTTGGCTGACTTGGAGACTCCGAGGGCTCTTTTGAGGAACCTAGATTTCACCTTTTCGAGTTCCTCCAGCTGTTTGTAGTTGAGAAACTCCCATGTAAGCTCCAGACCGTATGTTAGTACGGGTATGACCTTGGCTCGGAAGAGCATCATTGCTGTTTCCAGCGATATTTGGGTAATATGGCTTATGTCGTTTATGGCCTTCACTGCTGCGGCCGCTTTCGCTCTTGTATGTATTCTGAAGCTTCGGCCTGTTACCTGGAGCGTGAGGCCGAGGTATTTGAAATTGTTTACTTTCTTCAGTTCCTTGCCGTTGCATAGCACTTGGTCTGATTCCGCTGACCTGCCCCCGTTCCGGAAGACGACCATCTCAGTCTTGTCCTCGTTGATTGTTAGTTCGTTTTCCAGGGCCCATTCGCTTAGTATGTTGATTGCATCTTGCAAATCCTTTATCTGTTCTGAGGCGATTGCCATGTCGTCTGCGTATATATACAGTTTGGACTCAGTCGATTCCTTTATTTTGTCTCCTGCATCGTGTGAGAGCGCATTGAATAGAATGGGACTGAGGGGGTCCCCTTGAAGTACTCCATTCGTTTGTATCATCCATTTGGTTTGTCCAACTCCGTCCTGCACTTGTATATAGTTTTCTGCCAATATGTTCGATATAAGGGTCGTCAGCCTTGACCTACCTATGAGTGTTTCCAGCTTATGTATCAGCAGCTTTCTGTTTACCAGGTCAAAAGCCTTCGTGAAGTCAACAAAGACTACATAGAGTTTGCTCTTGGGTTTCTCTAGTGTTGTTGTTATGTGCCGTAATAGGCTTCCTGCAGCCATAGTTGTCGATCTATGCTTCCTGCATCCACATTGCTCTTCTGGTAGTATTGGGTCTATTTTTTCGTATATTCTCGCTGTCAATATTCCTGTTAGTAGCTTTAGGGCTGCGGATTCCAGCGCTACTCCCCGGTATGAATTTGGGTCGTCAGTACTCCCTTTTCCTTTGTATAGTAGCTTGATGGTTGACTTCTTCCATTCGTTTGGTATTTGCCCGAGTTCCAAGCACTTGTTTAGTAGGGCCGTCCATATCGGTACCAGTTCCTCAGTAGTTTGTTTTAGATGCTCATTCCTTAGTCCATCTGGTCCGGGGGATCTATTATTTCTTTTCTTATGTATGGCCATGGTGATCTCTTCTTCTTTGATGGGTTCTGACACATCGCGTTCTTCTGGGGGCCTGGTTTCGGGTCTAGTCTCCTTTGCACAGGTGACGTTCTTGATATGCTCCTCCCATGTCTCCAATGATATGTTTGGTTGGAAGCTATGGATCTTTGGCCTCAGGGCACGGTATGGGTCTGTTTCTGCTTCTGCAATGACCGCTCTTTGCGTCTCTTCTATGAAGTCCCTTTTTTTCTTTTTAATCAGTTCTTTGTAGGTTTTCCTGTGTTGTCGGTATTCTTCCAGTGCTTTGTTGTCTTTTGTGACTCTTATGTTGTGGAGTTTGCCTAGGGTTTCCTTCCTTTGAATAAAACACGACTCATCGAACCAAGGTTTAGCCTTTCTCCCGTGTGAAGGCGTGGTAGCTGCGCCGGTGATGCAGTCTTGTATCCAAGCTGCCGCCTCGTCGATTCCTCCCTCTTGGATGCTTTCCATCATCTTGTCTATGTCTTCCAACTTATCTCTAATTTTATCTCTGTTTAGAGTTTTGCTCACTCTGGTCGGTTCTTCTATAGTTTCCCCATCGCAGATCTCTCCATCTATTTCTAGGCTCACTGGTATGTGCTTGCGTATAATAGCACCCTCCGACCTAATTGTACTTGCGTTCCTTGTTTCGAGTCTTCCTCTTGTGCATATTAAGTCTATTGTGCTGGTCCCGTTGGGGCCTATGTACGTCCAGTCATGAGTTTTGTTCCGTATTTTAAAACCCTCTAGGCTTAGATAGTTGAAAACTTCTTCACTCTTTGCGTTTTGTTGATCCATTCTGCAGTTTAAGTCTCCGGCAAGGACAGTCTTTCTTTTTCCTGGGAATGTATTCAGTGCAGCTCCAAGGTGGTCTATTATGTCCGGGGCGGTCTGGTTGGGATTGAAGTAGGCCGCCACTATTACACCGATTTTCGTTTCCACGACTAGTATGTCCTCTTCTTTCCATAATAACTTTATCGGGGCCATTTTAGGCTTAACTATGCAGGCAATGCCACCTGATGGTCTTCCCCTCTCCCTGCACTGCCTCGCAAATGCATGAAAATTGTAGAAATTGGGGACGTCGAATCTCTTTTCTTCTTTAATCATAGTCTCCGTGAGAATACAGATGTCATATTCGCTTAGGATTTCTCGTGATAGGAGGTTCATTGCACCTCGCAGCCCTTCTACATTCCACGTTAGTATCCTCGTCCTACTGGCGCGAGCCTCTGAACTTCCAGGGTTGCCGAAAGGGCCGGCAATAGACGTCCGTAGGCCAGAAGTTGCAGTTGTAGACCAAATCTCTTTTATTAAAGGGTATGCCGACTTTAAAAGCTCTGCTGCCAATTTTCTGGTTCACTACGTCACAGTGGATCACTCCTTCCACTCCATTTTCCTGCAGATACGCAGTTAAGTCCTCTGGGGAAGTGTCTTGGCTCAGTTTTGAGACGTAAAGCCACGCACTCTTTTCTGCAGTTTTAAGTCTTGTGACTCCTTGTCTGGTGCCTTTCACATATTCCCTTCTGTGTGCGCTTTCTTCCTGGGTTGGGGAGCGTTGATCCCTTTGCACACGACGCCTCTGCACCACTTCGGTCCATTCGGTTTGATTTGGTTCAGACATTTCTTCTTTTTTTCTCCTCTCTTCGTTTTGGACCTCGTCTTGTGGGCTGCTATCGGTGGTACCTTCGTTCTTTCCAATATTGTGTGGTGGTTTTGCATTCAGTATTGCAATCTCTTTCCTGGGAGTAAGTATATTTGCTCCATGACCTTGAGCGCTACTTGTACTCTTCTCATATTGATTTGCTATATTCAGTGTTGTAATTCCGTGGGAAAGTTCATGTATTTGTGGAAATGTGATGAGAATTTCCTCTTTGATCATTGTTTTAATTTGATTTGATAAGTTTTCCCTCACAGATTGCATTTGAAATGAGATCTTATCTTCTATTTTAGCTTCCAATTCTGCATCTATAAACAAGTTGCACACTAGATCATCAGATGTCGCTTGTAGCATGCATTCTCTAGCCAGTTCAGCCTCGTTTTCCTCCGCTTCCGACGTTTGACCACTGGATGTCGGTAGTATCTGTTTGCCGACTTCAGGGTCATGTGTTCTGCCGACAGATGTCGCCACTTGTCCCGCGAAACTGCTGTCTTCTCTGTGCATGTCTGGTATTTGACCTTCACTAACCTCTTGTTGATACGATTCCTTTTCCATACCTTTACATACTTGAGTAGTCTTCAGTGCCATAAAACATTTCTTGATGACACTTACCGCTTTTAGTATGTCGACCTTTGTGTCTTTCTTTAGGTATCCACCTACATCCACGATAATTTGCAAACTTTTAAGAGCACCGTCAAGACGCAATTCTATCTCGTCCGCCATTTTGAGTTGGAAAATGGACTATTATTAGAGTTATTATATTGTAGATTTGGACAAGCTGTTGCGGGTTTAGTCCTAGTACCAATATTATCAATAAAAACCCTAAAAAACACTAAATTGAAATTTCTACAAAAGTTCTATTAATTGATTTACACAACCCACGCCAGATGAAATTTTAAGAACTGATTTTATGTCCGAAATACAGTTAATTTATATTTTTGAAACCCTTTCCCTTGTTCTATCATGTTTACCATCGACCTCTTTAGGAGCAGATGATCTCGCTGTTCCGCCCCTTAAAACAACAATCAAAACAATCCCTTAATATTGCGGATTTAACCGAGTGTCCCCTATATCACATGTACCGTTCAGTAAATTGGGCTTCCAACTGTAATAGGAGCTTCGGAAAAGCAGAACTGCAGTCCAAACCCCCGATGTGTCGGCAAGTTCCGTGATTACGGTCCAGCCAAGGCAAATGTTTCGAGTGACTGAATCTGCAGTATTCGCCACAGAGTATTTTATTGTCGCGCTACACATATAAAGCAGAGAATTTTCTATACGTCATGGGTTTAGTTTTTGAAGGGGTTTGCGACATCGTGGTCATGTAGCTCCGTGTAATTGAGGTGTATGGTTATAGGATTTGTATGATGACCTGTGTCATTATGTCTGTAGTAGCTTTTGTAATTGTAATTAAGACTAGGATTGGGAAGGAGACAAACTGGGGCAGATGACCTCGCTGTTCCACCCCTTAATATCAATAACAAACCAAGGAGGTGGCCTTGTCTTGTAGTTAGTAACAACTCCCACATTTTTCTGAAATAGAAAAGATAGAACACGGAAAACCTTTTGTTGGATGGCTGACGTGGGAATCGAATCCAACTCATCTCAGTCCAGCCTCATGAAGTTAAGTATACACCATTCCACACCTCACATCAGAATATTGTTATTTTAAAGGGTAAACTTTTTCTGCATATCAGGTTCTGATGTTTCCTGGTGAAATCACATCTGAGATGTCTTGAGTGGAATTCGAAACCACCCTTTTTTCGTAGTTGTATATTTTTATTCACGACCAAATGTTTAGCGTAGTTATTCATTAAAGAGATACTTCTTCCCCTCACGATATGCATTCTCCAGTGTTTTACATAATATATGGAAATGATGAAGACTAAATTCGTAAATATGTGAACAGCTCGCATGATTAATGTATCAGTTGAATCCACGAGACGCTCCGATGGTATTCATCGAAGGATAATATAATTATAGATGTGATCTGTGGAAAAGAAACATTTGGCACAACGCCATACATTCCTATTGAGTGAATCAATACGTATCATTCAGGGCTTCTACAAACCATACCTATCAGAGAAACGTTTTATCAATTTATGTTTTTAAACTATGTTTCCTTTTGTGCAAATAAACATAATGGAAATGTATAATGTTTCGTAGAAGTCATCAATTATGGTAATACGTCATTATGTTTGCTTATTATAATATCAATTTTATTTATAAGCACTATGTTTCTTGCTCAGTATAATTACAGGGTCTCCATATCTTTCTACAACCCGTTTTATATTTACTTAGCGCTATTCTATGGGCTGCACTTGATGAATGGCTCAGATAACTTCCTTCAGTTAGCTGCACATTCCCGTCTTTCAACACAAGTTAGTTTGCAGAATGCAGTCAGATCCTTGATCACTATTACAATCACCGTAGAGTGACCTAATTGGTTTGAAAGGATATTTCATAGTGTGCTAACGAAACACATTATTATACCGTAATTTATAAAAGGGCATATCCGAAACCTTGTTTGACCAGGTTTCTTTTTCCTTTTCATGACTTAATATTTTTCTCTTTTACTCTTTCTCTCTACTTCATTTTTCATTTTTCGTTCATGAAGATTGCACTAACGCCCAGTTCTCGAGACAGAGGGAATTAACCACAGTAGATTAAAATTCCAACGGCCTGACCGGAATCAAACTTGGGACTACAGACCATAGCTAATTAGGCATGGGACCGGACGTTAAGATGTCCCAATAAATGCACCTAAAGTTGTACAGTGAGGGCCCTCGCTATTGAACGATGCCTCGAAAAATTCGAGCCGCGAATAGGTCGCAATAACTCACCACCAGATTTATAGCATGTACCAATTACAAAGCGGGTGCGGAAGCCCCGGATGCTGTCATGACATTTACTACATACGCAGCTGACAAGAAACCTCAGTTGAGATAATCAAGACTTGTTGTGAAGTGCTGTAATCTATCTTGTATCCCGTGGTTGAGTGTACACCTTTCCATCCCTCAGACCAGAACTCCTTGCCTAGTTACGATCATGCTCAATCATTGTATCTCGCATGAATTCCTGGAGCTAAATGAACACGATGTCCAAGTATCTCAACTGAAACAACTACAACAATCTAAATGGGACATTACCCTGAATTAAATCAAATATTGCCTCATAATAATAATAATAATAATAATAATAATAATAATAATAATAATAAGTATATTAATATTACAATAATTATGAGCTGAACCGATGGATTTACATGCAGGTATAATTTGTTTTATTTTCGCACTATGAGTGGGAAGACGTCCTAATAACACTGAACCTCGACGAGAGAAGATCAGTATTTTGACCTCGGAGCAAGGTGTAACGAACACTTGTCTCCATCACGTCTCAACTCCAATAATGGAGCTTGAAGATTAAAGTTAACCACGTGGAGTCCTCGGACACGCCTCCATGGCGCGGCGTGGTAACCCGCCCGGAGGTACTAGTAATAACTCAAGTCGTCAGTTCACCTCACTTTCAAACTTAAATCAAACAATCTTTCGTGTTATGCATTACTCTTATTTTCATAAAAATGGAATGTGGAAACAAGTTTGTTCCGTAACATGTAATTATCACAAAACTCCTGCTTTGCCGTTACCTTATTAATAATTTTATTTTTACCCTTTTTTGAAACGTTGTTTATTATACGCCCTTGAGATATGAGAGTTATACCTGTCTAGACGGAAAGGGATTGCATCGGAGCGCTTAATATTTACCAGGTTTTAACAAGTAATCAGAAGATGATGATGATGATGAGGATGATAATTGTTGTTTTAAGGGGCCTAACATCTAGGTTATCGGCCCCTAATGGTTTGGGTGATAGTGAAAGATGAGATGAGAATAAACAAGTAGTTCCGTGAAGAATTAAACAGCCTATTTTCATATGTCCTACTTATGTTAATTGCCACTATCAACTTACAAAATTTCAGTTTGATTGCTGTAATAGATTCGTAGATATTGAGAACCGATAAATATTTCGTATGGTCGCCATGTTGGATTATATATGTAGGTCCTAGAGACTGTAGCAAGTTTTATTGCGTTTGGTTGGTTAAATCGCGAGAAACGTCTATTTAAAAATCGCATCTTCGCTTGGCCGCCATCTTGGTTTTTTAGTCACCAGGTTTTCAAAAGTCACATAGGTGAACTTCTAGTAGTTCCCTTTATCACCGTAAAAATTCCAGGGTGATATCGGGAATAGTTTCGGAGATATTGAATGCTGGTGAAATATTTCGCACAGCCGCCATGTTGGATTGGTGAGACGTAACAAAATTTGAAGGGCACGGTCGGGGTCCTACGGAATAGTGCTATGAACTTACCGAGTTTCATTGAAATCCCTCCAGCAGTTTAGACGTTATTAGGGGACACACACACACACCTCACACACACACACAAACGCACACGCACACACACACGGACAAAAGGTGATCTCACAAGCCTATTTTTTTTTTTTCAAAATTGAAAATAGGCTAAAAATATAACTAATACTAATTACAAACCTACATACTAGAATATAAAATGGTAAACAAATAAAGGAGAAATCAAATAAAGGACAGGAAGAAAAGAAATGCCCTCAACCCTCGAAGAATGAGGAATGAGGGACTTGGAAGGAAGGAGAGCCATGAAAGGCAGATAGGAAAGGGGAAAGAGGAGAGGGCCCGCCCCAAGGTCAGAGGATAAAGGGGACAAACCGACCCAGCTCAAGTATCCCTCGGGTTTGCCACTCCCAAACTCACCAGCCGTGAGCCCTTAAGGGTGTAGCACTATCCAGGGTGCACCATAAGTGGTGGGGCTACATACACCCTGTCCCCTTGAGGGCCTTGTGCAGAAGGCAGGAGATAACATGAAAAGAAAAAGAAGGCTGACCCCTCGAAGAATGATGTTATCAGAAAAGATGAGACAAGGGCCAATTAAGTCAGGAAAGTGAAAAATTCCCTAGGCCTTGGAGACTCTAATACCGTCGGGGTCGGAAAAGAACAAGAGTTGTCCAAAAGAGGTCGACAGGAAAGAAGACATAAAGGAGCCCGTCACAAGTAAGTGGAAGCAATGTCAGACTCAGCTGGGGTCCCGTGGTCGCCAATCAACATCTCACTAGATATGATCCCCTGTGGGGTGTAATCAGAAGAAATGAATTATATCTCAATCTGCATTCAATGTTATGCAAAATTATGCAAAATTATACAGTTGATTTGCTGATGACACTGTCATCATAACCGATTCTCAAGAGGATTTGAATGAGATTTTAAATGCTATGGACTCCGTCTTGAGGAAAGAATTCGTGATGAAAATCAATAAATATTGTGGGGTTTGAAGGCATTTATCAGTGTTGCCTTAGTAAACAAAAGTTTGGTGCTTTTATGTCAGTCAACACGAATGTACCCAAAAGAGTTTGGTTGTACCCTAATCCTGAAAAAATTAAATGAGATTAATAAATACACTTGGATGACTAGTTTCGATCGTCAACCGATCATCATCAGATCCATTACACTTAGTTAAACTTAGTTACACCAGTGCCCGACTGAAGTTGAAACTGCTCGCTGCTGGAGTGCGGAAGACACCCAACCAGATAAGTAGCCTGTACTATACAGTACAATCAAAATTGACCATTCACAACAACCATATAGGCACTCCAAACAGACAAATTCCGGAGTTCTATCACCACTTTTAGCATTTCACAAAACATCATATAGATTACAACTAACATATACAGACAAGTTGCATCACCAATACTGCAACTAAATAAGTGTATATATTGTAAATATTTTCACCCGTATTTTCAAACATAGATTTTATAGCCTAAGTGTAATCGATCTGATGATGATTGCTTGACGATCGAAACTGGTCATCCTAGTGTATTTATTAATGGTGGTACTCCAGAGTAGGAGAACCTTTCTATAAAAATAATAAGTAATGACATTTGCAAAAATACCTGTAGTAATGGTTATAATAATAATAATAATAATATCGTATGGCCTCGGGAGCCTGGTGCAAGCTTTGTTAATTGACACCCAGAGGGTAGCTTGCATGTCGAATTTCGTCGTTCTTTGAACGCTATGAAATTCAAGGAGGTTAGATATCTGAACTCCTTGACACTACAGCGCTTTCAAGTAGAGATTGGAGGAACTTTGTGTTGGCGGAAAATCCCGAGATTAATTTTGCCATTTAACACGTCCTACTGAATTCAAATGGGTTCTTTAACATGCCAACAACGTATGACATGAGTGTCGTGATTTTTGTCGCCTTCAAACATCACTTACCATGGCCAGGAGCGAACCTGCAATCTTGGGGTTGGTAGTCCGACACTATAACCACTCACCCACCGTGGCAAGCTTGTAGTAATTGTATCTGGAGATGATATAATAATAGCCTAGATGTTGACTCGTCCGCTGCCGTAGACCCTCCAACCCTCCCTAATAGGAGCACGTCTTATGTAGTTGGAAATGCTGCTCTAGCAGCCATCTTTGTGAATGTTTGTGAATAAGTCAACAATGACAACCCCAGGCATTCGGTACTATATCGCATCCGACAGACCAATAGTTTTGCCTCGACCAATATTTTTGTCCAGACCAATGGTGGTTTGATAGCGCGGCCCTGCGGGCCACGTTAGCTAATAGATAACACCCCTGTTTTTTGTCACGCACAGTGGGGGAAGTAACGCATCAATAATCTTTATCCAGGCCAATGGTTTTGGCTTTTATTCCATTATTCATGTCGGCAACGTGTCACGTGGTGTATGACGAAGTGTCCGATGTCAATGTAAAATGGCCGACCTTGTTCAAATGAACGCGACCAATAATGCTTTATTTACGTTAAAAGTAATTATTTCCGGTGCAGCAGTGGCAATTGAAATTGTGAAACGACTCCCAACAACTCCGAGAAAGGTATGTAAATCATAAATACCATATTTTCAATAATCAACCTTGTTAAAAGTTACGAAAAGGGAGGTTCTCATACTCTTGGAGAATTAATGTAATTTTTTTCAGGATTAGGGTACAATCCAACTCTTTTGGGTACATTCGTGTTGAAAATCAATAAATGTAAAATAATGGTTTGCAGCCGAAAGAAATGGAAAACCCCCTATTGGCGTCAAATTGGAGATGAAAAGCTTAAGGAAGTAAGAGACTTCTGTTACTTAGGAAACAAAATAACCAGTGATGGACGAAGCAAAGAGAATGAAAAAGTAGCTTGGCTCAGGCAAGGAAATCATTTCTACAGAAAAGGAATCGTTGACATTAAATATTGATTAAGGTATTAAAGAGTCACTTTTGGAAGCCTTTGTGCGGAGCGTGGCACACTTTGGAATTGAGTTAGTTAGTTAGTTAGTTAGTTATTGTTGTTTTAAGGGGTGTAACTACGATGTCATCTGCCCCTTTTGGAATTGAAACTTGGGCTGTTGGCGCAGCGGAAAAGAGGAGAAATGAAGCGTTTGAAATGTGGTGTTACAGGGGAATGATGAAGATCAGATGGGTAGATAGAGCAAGAAATGAAAAGGTATTAAGGCAGGTGGGAGAGGAGAGATTTTTTTGGCGATTGCTAATGAAGAGAAGGAGTAGGTTGGTAGGACAAATACTAAGACACCCAGGAATAGCAAACTTAGTTATGGAAGGAAGGCTTGAGGATAAGAATTGTAGAGGTAGACCAAGGTTAGAATATGTTAAACAGTTTGCCTCGGATGTAAGGTGTGGTAGCTATGTAGAGATAAAACGATTAGTTCAGGACAGGGAGGCATGGAGACCTGCATCAAACCAGTCAAAAGTCTGAAGACTCAAACAACAACATACAGTGGCCTTTGAAGTTCTTACATTTATTTCAATTCATGTTGTTTGTTGTTGTTGTTTCCTAAGGGGCTTTGCAGCATCGTGGGTATGTATCCCCGTGTACTTGGGTGTGCGTAGAATTTGTCTGATAACCTGTGTCACTGTAATGTCTGTGCAAACATTTTAATTCTTCTGAAGCTTGTTAGATCGGTTAACCTTGTTGTTACCGGGTGAGTTAGCCGTAGTCGTTACGGCGGGGCTGCAGGCAGTCGCTCACATCTGGGAGGCGAGGAGGTTCGACTCCCCCCGCCGGATACCTTGAAGATGGTCTTCTGTGGTTTCCCTTCTTCATTCCAGGCAAATGCCGGGGTTGGTCCCTCACTATAGGCCACAGCCGCTACCTTCCAACTCCTAGTCCTTACATTCAAAACTTTCCTCCCCAGGCAACACTCCACACGCGGAGGTACATGTAGCTCACCCCATGGGTGTCCGCGTAGAAGCAGCTACAAAATCTGGTGAGCCAAACATGTCCTCGTACACTCCCGGCACTAAAAGCCATACGCTAAAAAATAAAAATAAAACAAGTAGTTCCGTGAAGAACTATACAGCCTATTTTCATATATCCTACTTATGTTAATTGCCTCTATCAGCATACACAATTTCAGTTTGATTTCTATAATAGATTCGTAGATATTGAGAACCGACTAAATATTTCGGATGGTCGCCATGTTGGATTTTATATATGTAGGTCCTAGAGTTATGTACTGTTACATGCAGATTATTGTGTACGTGTAGCATTCAGACTTCAATCGCATAATTAGGACACAAGAAAAAACAAGGAGATTTAAAAATTTTCACAGCTGCCATCTTGAGGTTATGGAAACAATTGAAATAAATTAGATGCCAGTGGATTAACATTCGGATAAAGATTTACTGTACCAAGTTTCACTGCACGCGGATGGTTAAATTGCGAGAAATGTCCATGTGAATATTTATAATTCGCGTCACCGCCATGTTGGATTTGTGATCACCAGGTTATTTAAAGTCCTATAGGTGAACTTAAGTTCATAGCCCCTATGAACATTAAAAAATGCAGTTTGATTGTTAAATATATTCGTAGATATTCAGTATCGTCTAAATATTTCGGATGGTCGCCATGTTGGATTGTTAAATGTATAGGCCATAGAGTCATGTACCATTAAAGGAAAATTATTGCGTAGGTTCATTATTCAAACTTTCACTTCGATCGCATGACTACATCACAAGAAATAAAAACTTAATTTTAAAATTCGCACAGCCGCCATCTTGAGGTTATGTAAACAATTGAACTAAATTAGATACCAGTGGATTACAATGTGTATAAATATTTCCTGTACCAGGTTTCAGTGCGCTTGGAACATTAAATCGCGAGAAAGGTCTATTTAAAATGTTCAAATTCGCTTGGCCGCCATGTTCGTTTTGTAGTTAATCGGTTTTTGAAAATCATATAGATGGACTTTCAGTAGTGCCCTTTATCTCCGTACAAAATTTTAGGGTGATGCCGCTAATAGTTTCAGAGATATAGAATGCCGGTGAAATATTTCGCACATCCGCCATTTTGTGATTATGTAAACAATTGAACGAAGTTAGATCTCGGTGCATTACAATGTATATAAACATATACTGTACCAAGTTTCATTGCGTTTGGTTGGTCAAATCGCGAGAAACGTCTATTTAAAAGTCGCAAATTCGCTTGGCCGCCATGTTGGTTTTGTAGTTACCGTGTTTTCAAAAGTCACATAAGTGAACTTATAGTAGTTCCCTCTATCACCATAGAAAATGGTAGTGTAATATCGGTAATAGTTTCGGAGATATTGAATGCTGGTGAAATATTTCGCACTGCCGCCATGTTGGATTGGTGAGTCGTAACAAAATTTGAAGGGAACGGTCGAGGTCGCCGGGAATAGTGCTATGAACTTTCCGAGTTTCATTGAAATCGCTCCTGCCGTTTAGATTTTATTAGGGGGACACACACACACGAATCACACACACACACACACACACACGCACACACACACGGACAAAAGGTGATCTCATAAGCCTATTTTTTCAAAATTGAAAATAGGCTAATAAAAAAAATAAAAAAATAAAAAAATAATAATAAATAAAACTTGTTGTTGTTTATTAAGTTTAGAATTGGTATTTCACGACCGTATTGATGACAAATGACAATAGACCAGGGTTCACCTCGAGTGAAAGGAGATATATAGTCGCTAGTAGGTAACAGGTATGCGAGTGTATCATCGTGTTCAATATTACTAAGCATTAACAACTAGATTCCGATTAATACACCGTTGATAATTGAACGTTGTAAGAATGAATGTTAGTTGCCCCCTTAAAACAACAATCAACACCACCAGAAATTTTTTATTGTTAAATAACAATGTTCAGTGTTCAAGGAACGCACAGCTTGAAGTGTTGTTAGTTTGGAATGACAAGAAATAAGCAAATCTTATTATTACTGTACAGATTCATAAATTCCTCATTTTACAGTGGTACAATGATTGAAATGCAGGCTAA
This sequence comes from Meconema thalassinum, assembly GCA_946902985.2. Classification (NCBI taxonomy): domain Eukaryota; kingdom Metazoa; phylum Arthropoda; class Insecta; order Orthoptera; family Tettigoniidae; genus Meconema; species Meconema thalassinum. Next base: position 990,500,634 of record OX336388.2, on the reverse strand, counting down.
TAACAAGCACTTTCAGAGTATATTCTTCATTTAAGAATCGTCGCACTGTATGGCAAGTATCCAAGTTCACTGACTTTTGGATCTGTCCCTGCTTGTGCGTCATTCCGAGAGCCTGTAGTTTGTCCACCAGTCCTGAAGGTACCTAACAATTCCAGATGCAGACAGAATGAGAGGCCGGATGTACACCTGCTTTAGCTTCCACATTTGTTTTTCTTCAATGGCCAGTTCGGTGTATTTATTGACCTTTTGGGCATAGGCTGTTTGAAGGTTGTGGTTGAGTGGTACAGGTATACCGATTATCACAGCTTCTTTCTTCTGTCGGGAGAATATCAGGTCAGCTGGCTTTGATTATTTTATTAGTGCGGATTTCTCTGTCCCAGTATAATACAAGGGTTTGATTGTCCGAAACGTCTTTCGGTTGGTACTTATAATACGCGAAGCGAGGAGTCATTTAGTCCTGTAGTTCTAGCCATCTCCATGTGCACGATCTTCGCAACATTATTGTGGCGTTCAGTTATTATTATTGATATTATTATTATTATTATTACTATGCTTATTATTCTTCTTCTTCTTTCGATTCGGCCATCTAAGGACCACGTCATTTCAACTGTTTCTTGTTGCATCGAGCTTTAACATCCTCCCAGTACTTTCGCATTAGTTCTCGACGCTGTTGTTTCCTTTCTGCAGTCCACTTCTTGCCAGTTGGAAGCTTTGGCTTTTCTTGAAAACATCGGTGTGCTGTTAGTTTTTGTTTAAGTGTGGCACGTTCCCAAATATCGTTGCCTGTTATTCCCACTTCTTGTAAATCTTTGTCCACCTCAATGAACCAAGCTCCCTTGGTTTTCTTTTTGAGGAAGTAGGTGAAAATTCTATTTGTCAATCGTGCTGGGTTCATTCTTGTTATATGACAGTAAAAGGTAATTTTCCGTTTCCTCATGGCATCAGTTATTTTTTCCACGTGGGTGTAAAGTTCGTGGTTGTGCCTTCTCCTATATTCCCCATTTTCTTTTACCGGACCCAAGATTTTTCTTAGAATTTTTCTTTCTTTCACTTCCAGCTTCTCTGTTAGCCCCTAGCGATGCATTGCAAGGCACTCTGCAGCATACAAAGCCTCTGGACGGATGACTGTTTGGTAGTGTCTTAACTTGGCATTTGTTGATATGGATTTCTTGTTGTAAATGGCCTTTTATTATTATTATTATTATTAGTATTATTATTTTTACTTACTTTTACATTTATCGTTGTGGCCACTAGGGACCGCGAGATCTCAACTGTCTTTCTTCTTGTTAGCCCACCACGCCTTCATCCTTTTGAAATGGGATTTCTTAGTGAATATATCTCTTGCTGGGCTTTACTTCCTCTTGATGAACCTGACGGAGTTTTTGTTTCAATGGAGTTCTGAGCAAGATATCTGATTCAGAAATTGCAAACTTTAACAAGTCCTTATCCACTTCAACCAGCCAAGGAGGCATCACCTTTAAACCTCGGAAGTGTGATAATAGGTGGTTGGAGAATCTACTGACTGCCATTCTGAGGAGGTGGGCATAGAATGTTATTCTAGGTTTCCTGATTACACTTGAGGTATTTTCAGTGCGGGATTATACTGTATTTCTGAATTACTCCATAGCGTGTAACCTCCATCTTTGAACTTAGGACCAAGAATTTTCCTAATGATCTTTCTCTCCTTAACTTCAAGTGTTTCGATTGGCTTCCGGTCTAATCAAAGTTTGATAGTGTCTTACCATTGTGTTCCTAGAGATTGACTTTTTATTGTATAGTTGGTGTGTGAGGCGGAAGGCTGTCTCGAATTTATCGACTCGTGTTGAGATGGCGAAATTTTCTAAATTATTTATTATTATTTTTATTATTATCATTTCTTTATTTTCTCAACTTATGCTGTAGTTGGTAACATGGCTCAAATCGGTACATTAATTACAAAACATTTAGTATAACACTTTGTAGAACCTATGACAAACATTTTCAAACTATTTAACATGAAAGTTTGACATACAAATTTTATATGTTCGACGATGTCGACATGTAAATATTATATGTCAGAAAACTGTACTATAATGAGGCTCATTATAATACAAGTTTTCATTATGAGACAGTTTCTCCCACCAATCAGAGCTCAAGAAAGAGTTGTGTGACCAATTTAGTCAGGATAGTTTTAATTCACACCTGCGCTGATTTCCACGGCCACCTATTTTAAATTTCACTGCGTGGCCTAGTGTCATGGTGGGGTATTCTATGAGGCCATGGTCGGATACAAGGTATTATCTGCGTCCCATACGCTTTGTTCAGTACATAAAACTGGCGAATTCTCGACAGATATTTATGAATACTTATGTTCGAACATAAAATAGTCGTATGCAACTTGCCTATAATGGTAATTAAGACACTCGTATGGAAATGTACTATAATTTACTGTGTTTATAAGAGCTCCTACAAGTACAAGAGTTTGTGAGTGATTTCACATATTCTTGCCAGAGCAGTATGTAGACATTCTACAATTCAGCTAAGTCTCCATGTCAGATCATTCTAGACATTACTAGTAAATAAACACTGTGATGGTTCTAGCTACTTATCATCATCTCGGCAGAGTACTCGTAGGTCATTTCTGCATTAATTTATAATTCTACAGTAATTTAGGGCTAATTGTTTAAGTGTATCACAACAAGAGTAGGTGCAACATCATAGATTAGTTAGTGGGTGGACACTGTTAGTGTGTGGGATCGTCATTTCTGCCATTTAACATGGTAGGTATAGGTGAAATATTATTTTTGAATGTTAATGCGTTAGTGAAAATGAAAATCCACAGCCTGCTTCCAGTCTCCGACCGGGTCAGGAATGGAATGAATGGAGCCCCCATCTAGCGGCGAGGATATGAACTGTGCCGGCTGCCGAGGCCTGACGCACTCCTCCGGGGCAATGATTAAATGAATGACAGATGAAATGATAGTGGAGAGTGTTGCTGGAATGAAATTTTGACAGGGAAAACCGGAGTACCCGGAGAAAAACCTGTCTGCCTCCGTTAATGCGTTAGTATTTACCAGTAATAGGTGCCAAACTTTCTAAGTTTTTAACGGGATTTTTGTTCTTTGAGTGTGTAGTACAAACCCCAAATGGGCCATACTCATTACGCCTACACCACGCTGAATCCATACGATTATTCGTATTATTATTATGTTACTATTATTTGTATTATTATTTTCAATAACATGTATTTCAAGCCGTGGAATATATTTCAGACATAATAAAACCAACTTGTTTTGAGAGAAGAATGTTCTATGTCAGCAGGTTGTGTTATTTTCTCTTTTGATTAATGTTTCTGGTAGAAGGAAGGGAAGAATGCCTCCGTGACGAACATCAATCTTTCACGATAGCTCTCAGTGGACTATTGAAGTTACATGTTGATACGGTAGCTTATATAAACAGATGACCCAAACAGATTTCCTCCAAGGTTTGATTTTGAGATGTTGATTCCAACACAGGCGCCAACAATTTGTCAAAAGAATGAGTGCGATTAATATATGTGGTGCTAACTTCTTTATACACACATCAAAAATGGCTTTGCATCACCTATTATGTACTCGGTACACCACGAAAAGTCATGAGGCAAGAAGGTATGATCAGAGTCACCAAATTATTACTTAAGAAATCAAAAAGGACAATATTTCCGTACCAGATTAGAGACTGCCAGTTGTAACTCTTCAGTAAACACGGTCAACCTTTTCATCATGTGTGCATCAAGAAGATTGCAGGACACATTTTCGTGTTAACCAACTGGAGAGTTACAACTGACAGCATGTATAGACAATACTGAAAGAATGGCTTTCAAAACTGTACATTACAGGTCATAACCGCAGTTTGTCTGTGGAAGGGTAACATACCAACTATGATAGAGTTAATGTAGGATACATGCTTGAATCTATCTCCATCTGAATTTACCATCCACACGGTCGTAATCTCAATATTGGTCAAATTCTATCCATTCCTCAATAGAGATTTGACTTACGTACCGTTAATTGAGAGCTGGTCTGGATGTCAATAAACAGCTTGTTTCAATCGACTCCACCCGTGTTCAATGTTCTTGATCACTGTGTAGAGGTTTACATTTATATACAAATATATTAAAATAAGTGTAGTGCGTTTAGTTCGTGTTTATAATACGATGCGCAGTTTGAATCACAGGATCTGATAATGACTGCTTGAAGATTGAAACGCGTAATCCTTAAATTCTCCCATTATAATAGCGTTCATAATAACTGTTGTTGTTTGAGTCTTCAGTATTTTGACTGGTTTGATGCATCTCTCCATGCCTCCCTGTCCTGAGCTAATCGTTTCATCTCTACATAGCACCGACACCCTACATCCGAAGCAATCTGTTTAACATATTCTAGCCTTGGTCTACCCCTACAGTTTTGTCCTCGACCCTTCCTTCCATAACTAAGCTTGCTATTCCTGGGTGTCTTAGAATGTGTCCTACCAACCTATCTCTTCTCTTCATTAGCAGTCGCCAGAAACATCTCTCCTCTCCCACTCGTCTTAATACTTCTTTGTTTGTAACCCTATCTACCCATCTGATCTTCATCATTCTCCTGTAACACCTCATTTCAAACGCTTCAATTCTCCTCTTTTCTGCTGCACCAATAGTCCAAGTTTCACTTCCATAGAGCGCCACGCTCCAGACAAAGGCTTTCAAAAATGACTTCCTAATACCTAAATCTATATTCGATGTCAGCAGATTCCTTTTTTGTAGAAATGCTTTCTTTGCCTGAGCCAACCTACTTTTAATATCCTCTTTGCTTCGTCCATCACTGGTTATTCTGCTTCCTAAGTAACAGAAGTCTCCTACTTCCTTCAGATTTTCACCTGCCAATTTGATCTCCATAGAGGTTTCTGATTTATTTCGGCTGCATTCCAGTATTTTTGTTTTACATTTATTTTTTTCATCATGAATTCTTTCCGTAAGACGGAGTCAATACCATTCAAAAACTCATTCAAATCCTCAGGCTTGTCGGCCAAGATGACGGTGTCATCAGCAAATCTCAGAGTTGAAATTATTTCTCCTTGAATCTTCATTCCCACTTTAAATTTTTCTCTAATTTCCTTCATTGCTTGTTCAATGTAAAGGTTGAAAAGTATGGGTGATAAGTTGCAGCCTTGCCTTACACCTTTCTGAATACCAGCTTCTCTCTCATGTCCTTCAACTCGAATGACTGCTGTCTGGTTTCTGTACAGATTGTATATCACCCTCCTATCCCTGTACTTTATTCCAATCGATTTCAAAATGTCAAACAATTTAGTCCAATCAACGTTATCAAAAGCCCTTTCTAAGTCTACAAAAGCCATGAACGTTCTCTTATCTTTCCTTATTCTACCTTCCAAAATCAGCCTAAGACTTAGTACAGCTTCCCTTGTTCCTACATTTCTCCTGAAACCAAACTGGTCTTCACCCAACTCCGTTTCTATCTGGCTTTCAATCCTCTTGTAGACAGGATCTTTGAAGCATGAGTAATCAAGCTGATTGTACGGTAATCTTCACATCTGTCAGCTCCCACTTTCTTTGGTATAGGGATGATTACATTCTTCTTGAAATCAGGGGGTACCTCACCTGTCTCATAAATCCTACACACCAAGTGAAATAACCTGATCAGACCTTCATCTCCTATGCAGCGTAGCAACTCAATCGGTATATCATCTATGCCTGGTGCTTTGTTCCTGCTTAAGTCTTCCAAAGCGCTATCAAATTCTGATCTCAATATTAAATCTCCTTTCGCATCCTCATCAATTTCCTCCTCCCTTTCCATTACATGATTCTCAATCTCCTTTCCCTTATACAAACTCTCTATGTAAGCTTTCCATCTCACAACCTTTTCTTCCCTATCTGTTAGAGGCTTTCCATTTGTGTCCTTAATATTACAGCACTTAGTCTTCTTTTCCCCAAAAGTATTCTTAATCCTTCGATAAGCTGTGTCTACTTTTCCTAATTTCAGACAATTTTCTATACCTGCACATTTCTCTTTCAACCATTCTTCTTTCGCTTCCTTGCACTTCTTGTTAACCTCATTTCTCAGACGTCTGTATTCTGCTTTCCCCTTTTCATCTCTTACATTCTTGTGTTTCCTCCTTTCATCCATCAATTCTAGTATATCCTGAGTGATCCACGGTTTTCTACCTATTCTCTCTTTCCTACCAATGTTTTCTTCGGCGGATTTTGTTATTTCATTCTTCAAAAGTGCCCATTCGTCTGCAATTGAAGTTTGTTTAGGGTTTTTCATTAGTCCTTCCTTTATACTCTTCTTGAATCTTTCGTTTACATCCTTCTCTTTCAGTCTGTCTATTGCCCACCTTTTTGGCTTTTGACTTTTCTTCAGTTTCTTCAACTTTAATCTGCATTTCATTACAACCAGATTGTGGTCAGAGTTTATGTCAGCACCAGGATATGTTTTACAATCCAAGATCTGGTTTCGAAACCTCTGCTTGACCATAATGAAGTCGATTTGGTAACGCCCTGTATCTCCTGGTCTCATCCATGTGTATATTCTTCTATTGTGGTTATTGAATAAGGTGTTAGCTATGACCAACTCATGCTCAGTGCAGAATTCTACCAGCCTGCTTCCTCGATCATTCCTTTCACCTAATCCGAAATCTCCTACTATCTTCCCTTCTCTCCCTTTTCCTACTACAGCATTCCAATCTCCCATTACTATAACATTTTCATCACCCTTGATATACCTCAGAATTTCGTCTATTTCTTCGTAGACCTTTTCAACATCCTCATCATCAGCTTGACTGGTAGGCATATAGACTTGTACCACTGTGGTGCAGGTAGGTTTAGTATTTATTTTTGCTACAATAATCCGTTCACTATATTGCTCATAATATTCCACCCGCTGTCCAAGTTTCCTACTCAATATGAGGCCAACCCCTGCTTGGCCATTGTTTGATTTAGTGCTAATGACCCTATAGTCTCCTGACCAAAAGTCCTGTTCTTCCTGCCAGCGCATTTCACTAATCCCAACCAAATCCAACCTCAACCTATCCATTTCCCTTTCTAGGTTTTCTAACCTTCCATTTCCTAGCAGACTTCTAACATTCCACGCTCCGATCCGTAGAATGTCAGATTTCCTCTTTGTCACTTCTGTGATGTTAACCCCCTCTCGAGTAGTCCCCACCCGGAGATCCGAACGGGGGACTAGTTTACCTCCGGATTGAAATTTTACAAGGGAGGAGGCCATCATCACAAGTATTTATGCATAGAGAGGTGCATATCCTCGGGAATAGCATACGGCTGTAGTTTCCCGTTGCTTTCAGCCGTGCATCAGGACGCAGTGTAGCCATTATTTGGCTTATATTATCAATATCTTAACCGTCTATGAGACTAGTAAAAAATTGATTTATTCTGAAAGGCTGCTACTCCCTTTCAGAATAAGTAAAGAGCAATTCTACTAACAAAAATACTAACCTTCTACCGTACTAACAATTAAATACCAAAATTCTACTAACAAAAAACTTAAGTTCCACCAACAACAAATACTACCACTAAAATAGTCTGTCACCAGGCACACTCACATGCACCCTCACACATCACAGTCTACTGAAACAATGAACTATAACTAATAAACAATGCAACTGCTACCAGACACACTCACACACCACAGTCTAATAGAACAATGACTTATACCTAATAGACAAACTAACTACCTACTTACAACTAAAACTAACTACATACTTACTGTACTGTTATTTGAATTGACAATTAAGCTGAACGTTATTAAAACTAAACCAAGAAAAAATAAGGAAAGGGTTGTATTGTGTGTGTAAATATCCATCACAATTCAAGAATATGGGCTCCCCAGTTTGTATTAAACTAATGGTTACAAAAAGGGACCTAAAAATGTTAATAAAAATTAAATTAAAATCTAAACTATAAGTTGTATGTTATTAAAACTACAGCAAGAGAAGCAAGAGAAGAGTGTTTTAAGTAAAAATTGTAAATATAATAAAAATAAAAATTATTGCATGGATAACCCTTGTGTTTCGTTTGTTACCTGCCTCCCACTCCTAATCTAATCGTTAACCTTCTCCAGTCTCCGACAATGTTCGGGAGAGTGACATTGAAATGTAGTTGAAACTAGGGTAGTTGAAAGTATAGTATGACCCGTTTCTTACCTATATTATGATAAAAGAGTCAATGAAGAGTAATAGTGAATGGAAAAATTAATTACTCCGTCGGAAAATGGCGGGATAAAACCCCGCTCGTATTTTGTTTGATTATAGTGTTTTTCTGATGGGGTCATTTATAACTAACTCACTTTAACCCTCATTTCCCCTCATAACTACACACTTCTTACCGAATTTATTTTATTACTAATGGGGTTCCCATTTTATCTCTTTGCCCCCCTAGAAACATAATTGTAATCCCTCCAAGACGGAAGTATTTTTATACGGTACGGCAGTTTATAAATTCAAAATTAGCCGTAAGGTGGTTTTAACAACGCCACGCCATGCATATTAGCATGAAAGGTCCGCTTGATGTGATAATGATAATGTTACGTGCCACTTCCCCCCCCCCCCCCCTAGTGGCACTTTTGTTAACTGGATTACGGTGGGTAGGAAGCACAACACCAATTACTGCTTAAAGAAATAATTAACTTTATTGCGGCCAGAAAATTACACTACTCATCAACGAATACAAGCAATAGGAATCTTACTCCAGTTTCCTAATACTAATAACTAATAACTAATACATGCAATTTCTTCCAGGAGTGTTATTGACTTATTATTCATATATTATATACATTGGGCAAATTCATGTTGACTGACTGAAGAGGTACATCTGATAGTTTGTATATTTTAGACAACACTGGAAGAAGTGATTAAAACTATACATTTTACTCACTCACTTACTTACTTACTTACTTAGGTACGGTACTTACTAGGTTTGCCACACAAACCGTAGTCGGTCTTTGGCCTCGCCAATCAGCCTCCTCCACCTTCTTCGGTCCATGTATTCTTATCCGGTTAGTCGCGCATCCTGCCGATGTCCCCTCTGACCCCATCTATCCATCTCAGCCTTGGTTTCCCTTCGGTCTTTTGCCTCTGTTGTCTTCTTCCTCCACCTGCCTGGTTATCTGGCCTTCTCGACACATAACATTTTACTGGGAAGTTTTATTTAATTCTAATACTTTGTCGGGGAGCGATGGATCAGTGGTTAAGATGTTGACTCTCACCCGGTCAACGCATGTGAGATTTTCAAAGTGAAATGCTAAGTCCTGTGGTTCGGATTCCACGTAAAAAGGAAATCACGAGGCTCATGATCGCGAGATTAACGGTCACGTAAAACTAAAAACTTCCTTTCTTTTATAATTTTTCCACGTATGTAGTAGTAGATCAGTAATTTATTGCCACAACAGGGCAGTGCCCAAATTACAGTAGCAAACAATTGTTTACACACAGATAATACAGAAAAATACATTAAAATACAAAATAAAGATACATTAGAATACAAAATTAAAAATTAAAAATTAAAAATAAAAAAATAAAAATTATAAATTAAAAATTAAAAATAAAAAATAAAAAATTAAAAATTAAAAATTAAAAATTAAAAATTAAAAATTAAAAATTAAAAATTAAAAATTAAAAATTAAAAATTGAAAATTGAAAATTAAAAATTGAAAATTGAAAAATAAAAATTGAAAATTGAAAATTGAGAATTAAAATTTAAAAAAAAATCTTAACAAGAAATATACACAAGTTCAATTCGCAATTAATTATTTTTTTTTTTTTTTTTAAGCGTATGGCTTTTTAGTGCCGGGAGTGTCCGAGGACATGTTCGGCTCGCCAGTTTTTGTAGCTGCTTCGAGACGGACACCCAATGGGTGAGCTACGAGTACCGTTGGGGAGGAAGTTGGAAGGGAGGGTCGAGGAGTTGGAAGGTAGCGGCTGTGGCCTATAGTTCAGGACCAACCCCGGCATTTGCCTGGAAGGAAGATGGGAAACCACAGAAGACCATATTCAAGGTTGCCGGCGGGGGGATTCGAACCTCCTCGCCTCCCGGATGTGAGCGACTGCCAACAGTCATGCCGCAACGACCTCGGCTAACTCACCCGGTAATTCGCAATAACAGTAACTGAAGCATGATTGGTCACATAATGTAAAACTAGATTCATATTTTTAGGTACTAATACATTAGCAATGAAATATCGTAAGAAAGTGAAACCTAAAACTAATAGCAGCTAAATTTAATATCTTTGTTATAGTGAATCATTTGACAGCTGAAACTAAGTGTAATTATCTTCTATAATTCAACAAGGACATTGCAAAATCTAAATTGTTGTCAGCTGAGAGACTGTTGTAATATTGGTGGCGGTAATAGTATTATCATTTAAATATTTCGATCCCTCTTCTTATTGTTTCATATTTTGAAGGGCTTGGACATTGTGGTCATTCATCCCCGTACACTGAGGGGTGTGTGGTATTTTGTATGATAACCTGGGTTATTGTGATGGTTGTATTAGTGTGTGTATTTGTAATTCAGGTGAGGATTGGAAGGGAGTCAGCCGTGGCCTTACGTTAGGAACCATTCCGGCATTTGCCTGGAGTAGAAGTGGGAAACCACGGAAAACCACTTCCAGGATGGTTGTGATGGGAGTCGAATCCACTCTTCGCAGTCTTACCTCACGAAGCTGAATGTACTCCGATGATGATGATGATAATTGTTGTTTTAAGGGGCCTAACATCTAGATTATCGGCCCCTGATGGTTTCGGCGATCGTGAAGATGAAAATGAAATGCAAACGTAAACTAAAACTATCGACTAGCCTACATACTAGAAGAAGAAATGGAAAACTAAAGGAGAAAAAGGCAAATAAAGGACAAGAAGAAAAGAAATGCCCTCAACCTTCCAAGAATGCGGATTGAGGGACTTGGAAGGAAGGAGAGCCATGAAAGGCAGACAGGAAAGTGAAAGAGGAGAGGGTGCGCCCCACAGGTAAGGGACAAAAGGGGAAAACGGACCCAGCTCAGGAATCCCTCAGGGTCGCCAACTCCCGAACTCACCAACCGTGAGCCCCTGAGGGTGTAGCAATATCCAGGGTGCACCAGAAGTGGTGGGGCTACATACACCCTGCCTCCTTGAGGGCCTTGAGCAGAAGGCAGGAGGTAAAAGGAAACGAAAAAGAAGGCTGACCCCTCGCAGAAGGAGGGTATCAGAAAAGATGAGACAAGGGCCAATTAAGGCGGGAAAGGAAGAGACTCCCTAGGCCTCGGATACCCTAATACCGCCAGGGTCGGAAGAGAACAAGAGTTGACCAAGGAGGTCGACAGGAAAGAAGACAGGGAGGAGTCCGGCACAAGTAATTGGAAGCAAAGCCGGACTCCGCTGGGGTCCCGTGGTCGCCAACCCGCGTCCCACTAGATGTGAGCCCCTGGGCCGTTAATGTACTCCATTCGAACCCTCGGACAAGAATTCAATTTGTTGGCAGAGCCGGGAATCGAACCCGGGACTCAAGGTTGACTGCTAAGAATGCTAGCCAGTACACCACAATTAAATATTTCTGGCGGATGAATGAGCCCAGAACACGAATGTAGTCGGCGCTTAGCAGAGTACGGCAGGATCCAGGAAGAGCGCTCTCCCCACGCCACATCCTGCTTCTCTCCCTCCTCTCTTGGTCCAGCTGGAAACTGCCTCATAAGTCCTTAGCCTTGCTACACGGAGAACACGTTCCTCTATCTTTAGGACAAACTGTAACACACCGAGCAGCATTTACAGAATTCTAGCCAACAGCCTAGTAGAGTTGAAATTATGATGATGACGATGATGATCGTTGTTTTCAGGGGCCTAACATCTAGGTTATCGGCCCCTAATGGTTTGGGTGATCGTGAAGATGATAATGAAATGTAAACTATAGCTAAAACTAACTACTAACTTATATACTAGAAGAAGAAATGGAAAACAATAGGAGAATAAGGCAAATAAAGGACAGGAGGAAAAGAAATGCCCTCAACCCTTGAAGAATGTGGATTGAAGGACTTGGAAGGAAGGTGAGCCATGAAAGGCAGATAGGAAAGTGAAAGAGGGGAGGTAATGGATAAAAGGGGGAAATCCGGACCCAGCTCAGGAATCCCTTGGGGTCGCCAACTCCCGAAGTCACCAGCCGTGAGGCCCTGAGGGTGTAGCAATATCTAGGGTGCACCAGAAGTGGTGGGGCTACATACATCCTACCTCTTTGAGGGCCTTGAGCAGAAGGCAGGAGATACCATGAAAAGAAAAAGAAGGCTGACCCCTCGCAGAAGGAGGGTATCAGAAAAGATGAGTCAAGGGCCAATTAAGGCAGGAAAGGAAGAGACTCCCTGTGCCTCTGATACCCTAATACCGTCGGGGTCGGAAGAGAACAAGAGTTGACCAAGTGAGGTTGACAGGAAAGAAGACGGATAGGAGGCCGGCACAAGTAAGTGGAAGCAATGCCGGACTCAGCTGGGGCTCCGTGGTCGCCATCCCACGTCCCACTAGATGTGAGCCCCTGGGGGGCGGGGGGAAAGTTGAAATTAAAGTGAAGTGCTAGTAGCTCAACGGAAAGAGCCATAGCCATAAAGAAACCTTTATTCGCATCAGCCCCGCATCCACACATTTGTTATCCACATCCGCACTTTTGTTATCCACATCCGCACATTTATTATCCACATCCGCACATTTGTTATCCACATCCGCACATTTGTTATCCGCATCCGCACATTTGTTATCCACATCCGCACATTTGTTATCCACATCCGCACATTTGTTATCCGCATCCGCACATTTGTTATCCACATCCGCACATTTGTTATCCACATCCGCACATTTGTTATCCACATCCGCACATTTGTTATCCACATCCGCACTTTTGTTATCCACATCCGCACTTTTGTTATCCGCATCCGCACTTTTGTTATCCACATCCGCACATTTGTTATCCACATCCGCACATTTGTTATCCGCATCCGCACATTTGTTATCCACATCCGCACATTTGTTATCCACATCCGCACATTTGTTATCCACATCCGCACATTTGTTATCCGCATCCGCACATTTGTTATCCACATCCGCACATTTGTTATCCACATCCGCACATTTGTTATCCGCATCCGCACATTTGTTATCCACATCCGCACATTTGTTATCCACATCCGCACATTTGTTATCCACATCCGCACATTTGTTATCCACATCCGCACATTTGTTATCCGCATCCGCACATTTGTTATCCACATCCGCACATTTGTTATCCACATCCGCACATTTGTTATCCACATCCGCACATTTGTTATCCACATCCGCACATTTGTTATCCACATCCGCACATTTGTTATCCACATCCGCACATTTGTTATCCACATCCGCACTTTTGTTATCCACATCCGCACTTTTGTTATCCGCATCCGCACATTTGTTATCTGAATCCGTTGACATTACAATTAAATGCATTAGATAAAGCATAAAACATTAACCGAAGTCGTCGGATTTTTAGGAGCGTTAAAATCCATCAGCGTGCCTTCCTTCGGAGGGGAAGGTAAAGCCGTCGGTCCCATGTCATAGATTTATGGCATGTAAAAGAACCTTCCACTAATTAAACTTGTGTGAAGCTAAATTGTGGGTTAGATTTCATTGAAACGCTCTATCAACGTTCCAACGTTCACCAATAGGTGTCAATGACATATGGTAGCGAACGTTGGACCTACTTGAAATTGAACGGAACTTGTAGCTCACCCCATAATAATAATAATAATAATAATCGTGTGGCCTCCAGAGAAGCCAAGTGCAGGTCTTTCTAGTTGACGCCCGTTGGCGACCTGCACGTCGTAATGAGGATGAAGTGATGATGAAGACGGCACATACACCCAGTCCCCGAGCCACGGGAATTAACCCCAGGAGATTAAAATCCCTGATGGTTCGGCCAAAGCTTGGGCCAAAGCTTAGCGTGCTAACCCTTTAGCCACCGAGCCGCCACCCTATGGGTGTCCGCATTGAAGCAGCCACAGCCTCTGGCGAGCCGAACAAGTCCTCGGACACTCCTGGCAATTTAAGAAAGTTTAGCTTAAATAATCATCTTATATTTGTCATGGAAAAAACATAAAGGAACAAATGTTATATCATAAATATCCGCGTCCAAGTAATGATAGTCAACAAGTTCGGATTGTATTCCATAAACTCCGCAAATTTTCGCCATCCCGCGCAGGACTTTAGATAACCTGCTCCAAGAATCAGTTGAGTGAAAAAACGAAATTTTAAAATGCTGATGATGACTACTTGACGATTGAAACTAGTAAGTCTACCCCTTATTATTCCCGTTTCCGACAAGGTATGGTATAATAAGCGATGAATGTCTATGTAGCGGGTGGTTCTTACTTGCGGATACCCTTCATGACGCCAAACTCACGAGAGGAGTTATTGAGAGATGAAACGAATGAAGATGAATGAAACTGGGCAAGGATGTGGATGGAAGTGGCCTGTCAGAAGCTACCGTCCCAGCATTTTCCTGGAATTGAAAATGGGGAAACCACAGAAAACCATTTCAAGGATGACCGACGATGGGGCTCGTAGCTACCGTTGTAGGTTGACGATCTAACCTAGCAATCAATGTAAATTTATTATTCTCATGTGTAGGGAATAACACACATTACAATTGGGTATAATCGTGTTGACCGACTGAAAACCAATATCAAATTTCCTAAGGCAACAATGAAATATGGCTTGCAACATTGAATGAAAAACGTAACATTCTACTTTTGTTAGGGAAGTAAATGTAACTGCATTTTTCGCTACAATTTGGAAAGGAAGCTTTAGTTTTACGTGACCGTTAATCTTGCGATAATAAGCCACAGAACTTCCCTTTTTACGTAGAATTCAAACCACAGGACGTGATATTTCACTTCAAAAATCCCACAAACAATGACCGGGAATGGAACCCGAGGCCTTGGTGTGAGACAATCAGCTTGACCACTGCTCTATCACGCCCTGCGCTACAAATTGGAAGGCCGCACAGCATACCAGTCAATCGTGCAGACAATACAGCAATTGTTAACCACGTGTGAGCACTGTAATTTGGATTAATTTAAGCCACCACAAAAGAAAATATAGTCTAAAAAACGTAAAGCCATTCTTATTTCGTGGTTTCATATAAATTATCCTGGACAGTCAGAAACTACTTCTTTTGCCAAACCGTTGAAATGATACCTCAAATCCTGGTGTAGTGGCTACCGTTTTTGACTGTCGCTCTGAGCGGCTTCGGTGTTGTACTTGGTAGCATGCTTAGTTTCTATGCCCAAAATCATGGGTTCAAACCCGGCTGAAGTTGGATTTTTTAAGAGCGTTAAGAAACCCTCAGCATGCCTTCCTTCGGAGGGGAAGTAAAGCCGGTGGGCCCATGTTATAGGTTTATGAGTAGGGAGCTGTGCCGGTTCTAAAGGCTCGGTTTCTCAGAACCGACGCAAGCGAGGTGCGGGGCCTCGCACATATCCAGACTACACGAGCTTATGGTAGTGGTTTCTCACGCTGCGTGGTGCGCAGTCTGCGCAACTTCGTAGTGAGACCTCGCAGCGTCACCCCGCACAGATTCGTCCCGCCAGATTTGTGCGAGGTGAGAGTAGTGCGAGGCGTAGGCGACATTGTTTCTATTTTTATATTTCCACTGTTGTAAGCAACACGCTGAACTTTACGGACGAAATGGGCGAGAAACTCACTGAAGAAGTGCGAATCCACCCAGTGTTGTATAATTTACAACACAAGAGCTACAAAAACAACGTTCGAAAGACACCTTATGGAAAAATGATCGCACTGAAGTTGAAAGTTTAATAAAGATATCGCTGCCTTCTCCGCCAAAACAACGCAGGATAATTTCCTCTTCATCATCCGCTTCCTTTTCCAAGACTAGCACACAAGCTGCGAGATCCATTGGACAAGGCATGCGCTCGGCAACTGAGATCTGCCTCGCAGCGTGAGAAATCACGAGCCTCGCAGCGTCATTTCGAAAAAAGTATGCAACGTCAGCCTTGCACCTCGCAACTCGCATGCGTCGGTTCTGAGAAACCAAGTTTTAACTCATAGCCTACTTTCCTGGTGATGTCATCCAAGATGGCGGCCAAGACGTCATCCAAGATGGCGGACATGACGTCACCATGACGTCATCAAAGATGGCGGCCATGACGTCACACAAGATGGCGACCATGATGTCACCATGACGTCACACGGTCATGACGTTGCCATGACGTCACACGGCCATGACGTCGCCATGACGTCACACGGCAATAACGTCGCCATGACGTCGTACAAGATGGCGACCATGACGTTACAAGATGACGGCTATAGCTTAACTAACCTAGCCTAATCTAACCTCACCTACGAGGTGTGATCAAAAAGTTTCAAAATGTTAACCCATAGCCTACTTTCCTGGTGACGTCACCTACGAGGTGTGATCAAAACGTTAATCCATAGCCTACTTTCCTGGTGACGTCGCAACGACGAGTGATCAAGAATTCCAAAAAGTTGATACATAGCCTACTTTCCACTAACCAAAATGGCGGATAACCAAAATGGCGTCTAACCAAAACGGCGGCTAACCAAAATGGCGATCATGGCTTAACCAGCCTAGCCTAACCTAACCTCATCTACGAGGTGTGATTGAAAAGTTCCAAAATGTTAATCCGTAGCCTACTTTCCTATAGTCTGAATTACCAATGAAGCTCGCTGACAGCTGTCAAAGCTAGCACGTGGGGAAATGCTGCGTTGCCACTGAGGCAGATCATGACTCAACATTCCAAGAGGCTTGCAGGAAGACACAAATACTGTGGAAGTTAGCCCCGCTGCCTCGCGCTCTAATGACAGTGACGAGTGAAGACACACTGAGTCAAACCATGTGCTTATTGCTGTGTCGGCGGTCATTGCAACATTGCTCACTGTTGCCATGGAGACCGTTACCCCTCTCGTCTCCACTCCTCACCTCACCCATCAAGCGTGTGAAAGCTTTCACCGAGCATCTTTTGTAAAGCAGATTATAGTGACTTTGAAACGAGGTGTAATCAAAAATTCTAAACCGAACACATGTTCGGATTTTGATGAATGAGGTGTTGTTGAAATCGGGCTGACACCCCCTTTTTCCAAAATTCCAAAAATGTTGACCCATAGCCTACTTCCCTGGTGCCGTCTCATACTAAGCTGGCAAAGCCGATATCTCCCGAATGCATGGTCGGATTTTGACAAATGAGGTGTCGTTGAAATCGGGCTGACACCCCCTTTTTCCAAATTTCCAAAATGTTGACCCATAGCCTACTTTCCTGGTGACGTCACATACTAACCTGGCAAAGCCGATATCTCCCGAATGCATGGTCGGATTTTGACAAATGAGGTGTCGTTGAAATCGAGCTGACACCCCCTTTTTCCAAAATTCCAAAAATGTTGACCCATTGCCTACTTTGCTGGTGGCGTCACATACTAACCTGCCATACATTCAGGGTCAAAGCAGATATCTCCCGAATGCATGGTTGGATTTTGATGAATGCACGTGTGAAACAACATGTAAGCTAACAAGTCACATCCTGTTTTTCATTCGTACGTGACAAAATGCAAGTAGATGTGTCACATGACCTCGCGCAGGGTTGGCCTTGAACTTAACTATAGACGTGCGCGATGATTGAATGTTCAAGAGTGTAAATCGCTGAGTCTCTAAAAGTATCATACATCATGGATTGCAGAGGCTTATGCGGTGACCATGCTTGCCAATGCATTCATCGCTATTTGATAAATCATGGATTGTAGAGGCTTATGCGATGTCCATGCTTTTAATGCATTCATTGATATTTCATGAATCATGAATCGCAGAGGCTTATGCTTAGTGAAAGCATGACTGTAATGATTGAAAAAACAATTGCAAGAATGATTGTCGAGCCACAGGACATGGCATATGGGTGTAAACGTGGGTGCAAAAGTGGGTGCAAAAGTGAGTGCAAAAAGTGGGTGCAAAAAGTGGGTGCAAAAAGAGGGTGAAAAAGTGAGTGCTTAAGTGGGTGCAAAACGTAGGTGCAAAAAGTGGGTGCAAAAAGGGGGGGGGGAAAGTGGGTGCAAAAAGTGGGTGCAAAAAGTGGGTGCAAAAGTGAGTGCAAAAGTGGGTGCAAAAGTGAGTTCAAAAGTGGGTGTAAAAGTGGGTGCTCAGCCACATGTGTTATATCAGGATGACTGGCGATGAGAAAGGATATGGTATACTAGCTATTGAATTATTCATAAAGTCATTGAATATAAACCCTTGAAAAAATATACCTACCTTGATACTCCTTTGTGGTCCCAGCACTCAGCTTGATGATTGCTTGAGGGGTGGAAGAGACATGCAGGTGGGAAATAATGATATAGCTTATCATAACAGTGATGCATTATTAAGATGTGTTGCTAATTATTAGTGGAATGAATGGTAAATAACTTTTATCTACCTATAAACTTTAGGATTAAAACAACAATCAAAATGTATATCATCACTGCTATATTTCAAAAATAGAAAACAAACATTTATGTTTTTTTTTGTTTATTCAAAACGTATCATACATCGATGATTGTTTTTACCTTCATAAATCAAATATGCAGGTTGACTACTTGTATTGATATCTTGAAAAACATCATCAGGCATGTTATCAAAACGTGAAGGAAGATATGTTTCAAACTCTTCACAAATATAAAGAGCGCGGATTCTAAATTTAGTGTTTATTTTTTATTCTATCAATGTGAAAAGGCGTATGAATAGACAAGTCGTTCATCTTCTTGAGTTCTAGACCACAGGCTTGACCGATAGCATTCAAACCTTCCATGAGAGTCTATATGTAAAAGAGTGTAACTATGAAACTCTAGTCTCAACATTGTTACAACAACAAAAATCACCCATGGTTTTTAAGTTATTTAGCAAACCCTAACCCCCCTTGGTTTACAAATAAGACTATCTTTTAACAAAAAGACATAGTTATGACTACATGAATAAAAAATTAATGAGAAAACTAAAAAAATAAATGTTAAACCCTCTCGTTTACCTATCCCTCACCGTATTTACTCAAATGCTAAATAACTAATGGCAAGTACTAGTAGCATCATTTTCCAGACACACACACATACATATACTTTTGTTTAAACTTACAAATTTTTTAAATTCCATACACACCTGTCATTTTAGGAAAGCAACCACTATATTTTTTCCTAAAGGACATTTAACTATTCTCATGCATGCCAATCCAAGGAATCTTTATTGTTTACATAAACTATAAAGGAATACTATTTACAGATTTAAAATGACTAGCATAATAATTAGGATCTTATTCAAGGCACTGTTTTCAAACAAAAAGTGACAAGGGTATAGGTTGTTTATACTATTTACACTTGCTAATATTTGCAATGCCTATCATTTAAAAGAAAAAAAACTATTAACTCTCTTATCTATGAAAAAGAAGTATTTTACAACAGCATAAAGCAAAGAAATCATACACTCACCTTGTTGGAATAGCCCCATGGCATGATGCAAAGCAGGTCATCACCCCACTTGCGTTTGTTATCTAACCATGCCAGTGTTCGTTTCCTTTGTTTAACGAGATACAATTCGAGGTTGCTAGATTGTATCCTGCACTGTGTATGCATCATAGCTTTAGCTGTTTGTAAAACCTCCAGGTAGTCATCGACATGAAGAGATTTTACAACAGCCTTACCTATACCCTTGGCTCTTTTTGCTTCCTTGTCATTTAAGATGCGATAAGCATACATCTTACATGCTAGTCCGACAAATTCTGTCATAATCAAATCACCGCATTCATCTTTCAATAATCCCATTTCCTTCTTTTTTAATGGGCAGTTTAAACATATTGTCAACGCTGTAGGAAGAGGTGTCGAACCAGTCACTATGTTCCTTCATCACGACATAGGGGTTGCAGTGGCGGATGCGATAAATGAATGAGTCCGTATCCATATACAAAAGAGATACATCCTCGAAATGCTGTTTGGCAAACTCATAGTGGAATCGATACATGACTGATTTGGAAAAGTCTAAAATGAATTGACCCAAGTATATGGGTTTATCCATGGTCACGCTGGTCATACTCATTTCAATAGTGGCCAAATTCTCATCGATAATTTTAATGGATTTGAAATTGGGCTTGGCAATGTACCGCTGGGCAACATAACGCCCCTCCCAGACATTGACAAATATAATGTCGCGGTATTTGCGGACATTTTCCATGGACTTGCCATAGATACAGTTGTTCATCAATTTAAAAAAAAGATTTCAAACTGTTGTGTAGCCATTTGTCGGTGCTCTGTGTTGAGTCGCATGTATGGCTCAAGCCATGCTTTTTGGGCAAAGGAAATACCTGTGTGGATTTTCTTCAACACTAAGCCTTGGGCTAGGCATTGCACCATCAGTTGGATATGTATTACATACCGATTTTTGTTGTAAAGCGACCCTATCAGTTTTGAACTATTCACTTTACTTTTAGGGGGGACCATTCGCTCTAAGCAGAATGGGAAATCGGCATGTTCATCATACAATTATGACGGATATTCAATATCCACTTCTAACACATATCCACGGCCTGTTTCTCGGCTGGCTGCGTTAACATCAAATTCTGACACTTGTTTGTCAGTCAGCCAAGAAAAAATCCCATAGGGCAAAGGCTGGCTCATGGCATAACCATACACATTATCACGTCATAGTACATTAAGTATGAATCTGGTTTGTCTGGTGAATAATCAGGCATGTATGCATTATTCGCTTTGGCATGTCGCTGGTTAAGCGACTCAAAGCCACAGCGAATACCCTTTTCAAAGAATAAGACCATGTTTGCATCCGTGAGTAAATCTAATTTCACTTGAGTGTATTTCAATGCTAAATCAAATGACAGGCCAGGAATTGTATAATAGTGAGCCGGATCGAGACCATAGATGTGTTGACGAAACTTACGAAATTTTTCAAACACATCTGAGAGCTGCAATACATCAAGTTTTAGGTAATGCTCAGCATATTCACCTATCGTCTTGATATTAAACACTCGCCAAACTTGACATGCATGTGCATAGTCTTCATCGGAATCGGTTGTACGTGTTAACTTTGAATAAAATTTTCCCTTGATGTGGGAGTTTTTCTGCTTTAACACGTCCCAACTTGCACAGAAATCATAGGGGAAAATACCTTTCCGAATGCACAATTTAAAATGCTCGGGATACAAACAAATGGAGTACTACAGGGCGACCCACTTAGCCCTCTGCTGTTCATACTAGCAACCGAAGAAATCCTTGGGATTACCCGCAAAGAGGGAATCTTCTCGTGCGCATACGCAGATGACATCGTAATTGGCTCCAAAGACAAAACAGAACTCCAGGCAACAATAAACGAGGTGGATAAATGGTGCTCCAAGAATAACTTGGTCATTAACATATCTAAGACGAACACAATGATCTTTAGAAACGGAGGAAGAGCCCCCGCATCAGCTAGGGTACACATAAGGGAAAGAAAACTGAAAATAGTATCAGAAATCAAGTATTTAGGAATTACTCTACAAACGACCGCAAAATGCTTCACAAAACACATAACAGAAAAGGCAACTAAAGCGATAATGACAATGCACAAAATAAGAAAAATTCAATCCCTCAGCCTAGAGACGGCGATGCTGCTATTCCGGGTAAAGATTTTACCAATACTGACGTATGGCATAGAAATCATCTGGTCACACCTAACATTGAAGAATCTATCTACGTTGGAAGGAGTAAAGGCAAGATACATAAAGAAAGCGTTAGGAGTGTCAAAAATGACGCACTCAAGATACACATATCTGCTGGCGAAGGAAACTTTCCTCATCGAAGATCTCAGGACAAGCATACTCCTACCTAACACGTGCGCCTCACAGAACCTGCTAGCAACATTAAATAGGAAAAGAGAGGAAATTCATACGACATTCTACAGCACAGGAGCCATGGTAGACCGTGCGTGGACAAAGGAAAACGTCAAAAACAGACACGTCATCACTAGGTTGGCAGTCCATGGATTCCACCACCTGATATGCAAGAACACAAACTTCCACGAACCAAATATAGACTGTGAATGTAGGCTGTGTTATCACATCGAAATATGCACAAAAAGGACAAAGTAATTATCTGAATATGCAAATATGTAAAATTTCTATTTCATCTTGGCTATTTGGCCGCAATAAAGATTTATTAAAATGCTCAGGATTATTAAAACGGATTTTCGTGTATTTTAATTCCTCCTCATCCAAGCCATTGACAAGACTATCTAGCGAGGATACCATGTACTTTAAAGAATCCAAAAATCGAATGGAAAATTCTCCCAGCCGCCATGTCAAGGCGGTGAAACGCTCATGGTTTTGAGGGATAATGAAAAAACTCCCCTTGCTCACATGGCCCAATTCACGAATTAAAAAATTCATGTCATAACCAGCCAGATTGTGAAAAAACCCACTAATAAATCTTGGAGCTGGAAAATTGGCATTACACTTTCTGTGTGCAGCTCCACGAAATTCCCATGCAAAGTGCGAGTGATCGCGAACAGTGTCTTCAGCACTGACCAGCGGTTTTTCACAAATATGGCATGTGGTGGCATGCGCATATCGCTGCTGCTGTTCTGGAGTTTGAATCATGGGTACTGGATGGTCCAATAATCCCTGCACATGATCAGCCAACTTGACCAGTTGATCCAAAAACCATTTTGCACAATCAGGTCCTCGACGGTAGTCGTAAGAGGATTTTGTGGGGCCATAGGCACATACCACATTAAATCCTATGGCAAAAGTTTCGTGTTTTTGAATGGGTGTGGTTGAGCTGATGGTGGGATCTGGTTCACATCACGCCATAGGTGTAGTCAGAGCTTCAAACTCTGCATAGACTACAAAGGGCACTGTGTCACGTTTATGAATATTCTTAAACTTCAACACAGCATCCTTTCCTTGTGGCAAAACGAGTTTCACTGCTTCCTGAGATAGACAATCTACCCTATGTCGTTCCAAAAGCGTAGGGGCTGTAAAATACTGTAGGCAACGGTCACAAATATGTTTTGCATGCACATGTTTGGACATTTGGCTGCCTAGCAATCTACTTAAATTCTTAATCAGGCAATAGTGATTCACCTCTCCCTGAGACAAATATAAAAAATGAATGTGATGTTGTTTGAATTCTTTTGTAGCATATAAAGGGCCTATAATTTCTTCTTCTCCTTGAACACCATAGACCATGAATGAATAATCAGGGTTGTTCTGTTCAAACCTGTGAATCTGAGTTAGATCCATAGGGAACGACACGTCAGTTAAATTTAAATTTTGCATCAAGGAATCAAATGTCAGCTTTTACTTTCCAGGCCGACATCCATTGCGTTGCACTGGTTGCAAAAATGCACAAATACTCCAAATGAAACAATAGTCATCCACATTCTCAATGTTCACCACAGCTTTCCGGGACGCAATCGCTGTGGGTGTAGCAATATGACGTGACCCAGCATTCAAAGGATTGAATTTACAGATATCCATTTGCAAATAATGTATTTTTTCCAGTGCAAGGCCACTGGGTCCTTCTTGAAATTTATCAAATTTTGTTTGCAAAGCTTCCACAACATGGGTTTCGTACCAGTTTTCTAAATTATGGGCTACGAAAAGCTCTCGCATTTTTGTACATAAATGAAATTTATCCCTGATTTCCATATAATTTTTTTTGTAAACAAAATCGCACACTAACTCCATACTTACTTTCAAAGCTTTGTATAATTTCAAAGCCCTATATATTTTCTCCCTAACTACATTAAAACAAGACAATAAAAATTCCTTGGGGATAATACCTTCATTGCTATTGGCTATTCTGCCTGAACAAACACGAGATTTAAATGTTAAATTGTTTGTAGTCATAGAACATGCCATTTTTGTTTTGAAAAAAGTCTTACCGGTGTTTTAAAATACAGCAATGTAGATTAATATGCGCAAACGACTCTGCAAACTACACGTGTTGATACTATTTGGAATTGGAAGTTCTGCTGTTTATTTCTGTAAATAATAATAAAAAATCAATTAATTAATTAATTTCAATTCATGACTTGTACATTTATTCATATTTTAAAAAATGTATGCTATGAAATACATACCTCTCAAATAATTATACCAGTCACGCTACTGCTTATCAGCAATCCCCTTGTGATTGACTTGTTGCTGTTATGCGTCGGTAATTATTATTCGAATTCTTTTACGCCTCACTGCAATTATCTGTAAATCAAATGATTAATCAATACATTTATAGAGCGTTTAATCAAATCACAAATGGCCAAGTCGTTTTAACAAGGATTCGCAAAATAGAATTGTCAATGATATTTAGTTGTCAACATAAACATTGAATAAAGCGTTAATCAAATCACGAATGGTCAAGTTGTTTCAACACGGATTTACAAAATAGTATTGTCAGTGGCATCTAGTCATGAACATTGATACTAGATAGAGTGTTAATCAAATCACAAATGGTTAAGTTGTTTTAACACGGATTTACAAAATAGTATTGTCAGTGGTATCTAGTCATGAACATGGATACTAGATAGAGTGTTAATCCAATCACAAATTGTTAAGTTGTTTTAACACGGATTTGCAAATTGCATTGTCGGTGCACGGCCGACTGAATCGAGCTGCGCTCTATACCGGCCTTGACATTCCCAGTCAGAACCCATGTATAACATGTAATTGGAAAGTTTCTACTCGTTGCCGGTAGAGCGCACTCCCCTCCCATTATAGGCGCGATAAGGAAAACGCAGTACAGTACGTTCTTCTCACAGTGTTACGTGTAGAACAACAACGTTTTGTTTCAGTTTCAATTATTGTAAGTAGTCGGTATTAATATACTGAATTCCTACGTTGTTTGGAGTGTTCGCTTATGAAGTTGTAAAATGCTGGGATAAATTATGAACTATGGTTTGAACGCCGCTGCTCAAATCCAGCATGTCATACTGTTGTGTGCCATTTATCACTTCAAATAGGAAGAAAAGCGGAGGTGTGCTTTCATTTCATGAGTTCCCGTGTGACACAGATAGGTGTGATGAATGGCTTAGGGTGATTTCTCGCGATAAGTTTGTTCCGAACACGATCTCTCCTTCGTCTGTTGTATGTAGTCTTCATTTTAAGGAAGATGATTATTCACATGTAGGCAAGTCCAGAAGGCTAAAGAAAACTGCTGTGCCGTCGGTGTTTGCTAATTATCCAGTCTATAAGTTACCTGTTATAAAGAGACCCCGAAGGAGCATTGTCAAGTTCAAATTACCCTCACCCAAAAAACTGAAGAGTATTGTACATGATGAGGAAACTCCAGCTGTGGAAATTCCCAGTTCGCCCTTGCCTTACACTCAGTCTGTGAATATAGGACACTCGAGCACGCAGACTGATGCCTACGAGATCAAGGAAATGATGAAAACGATTAATCGGTTGCGAGTGAAAGTAACACGGCTGAACAATTCTCTGCAGAAAAAACAGGAGGAATTAATGGAAACAAAAGTTACACTTAACCAATTCAAAGATGATTTATTTCACAAAGAAATTGAGCACTTGAAGCAAGATGCGACTGAAGGAGAAATTCGAGCGAAGTTCATTTTAGAGCAGCTACTTTTGTACAGTAAACGCAGACCGAGTTGGAGTTTAGATACAATTAGGGAGTGTATTATTTTTCAATATATCTCACCGAAGGGTTATTCCCATATAAGGAAAAGGGGCTTTCTGAAATTACCCTCAAAGAGGACTCTATGTAGATATTCCGGTTCTAGTGATTGTGCGACAGGTGTTACTACATTGATTAAAGACAGGCTTATATTAGAGGCAAACAAACTGAATACCCCTGAACGTTTCTCATCCCTGGTTGTAGATGAGGCTGCAATAAATCCTAAGATTATTTATGATAGGAAACTCGACTGCTTCTTCGGGTACAAGGACACAATTACAGCACCGTCTCATCAAAAGGAAAGAGAGGATGAAAATTACAGCCGGGAACAAGTAGCAGCCAATCGAGTGTTGTGTTTTGTGCTAAGAGGCCTTTCGACAAATTATCAGATACCGTGTGCCTTCTTTTTCACGAAGCAGCTGTCAGGACGGGACTTACATAAACTCGTGCTGGACGTTATTCTCGAGGTTGAACAATGCGGTTTCATAATTATAAGAATTGTCTCTGATAATCACAAAACTAACACCACAATGATGAGGCATTTAGGGGGAGGGAATTTGCAACCAATGGTTAATCACCCATACGACGAGTCTAGGAAGTTATTCCTTAGTTTTGATCAGTGTCACATTCTAAAAAACATTAGAACGCAGTTTCTGGAACGAGAGATGACTGATGGTACTGGAATAATTTCAGGGAAATACTTGTCTTTACTATACAAAATGCAAAAGGATGAGATCGTCAAACCTGTGAGACACCTCACTAAAAAACACATTGAACCCACTAACTTTGAAAAAATGAATGTTCGGCGTGCCAAGGAAGTGTTCTCATCAGAAGTTATTGGTGCCATTAGTACACTGAAAGAAAATGTAGGCATGCACCCGGAAGCGTACAAATTCATGGACGCAGAAGCAACCATACTTTTTATGAAAAACGTTAATAAATGGTTCGCTATGCATGACGTAAGCAACACATATCATCATATTCAGTCTAGAAATCCAGATAAAGGGCATTTTTTCTCATTAAATGACAGTCGCCTTAACTGGCTAGAGGAATATTTTGTTTCTTACCTTGAAACTTTGAAAGCTGCTAGTAACGCTGCTAGAAAGGACTTCCTGACTTCTGAGACTTACGAAGCTATAAAATTAACCACGGAATCAACTGTGCAGTGCATAAGGTATCTTCTAAAAAATGGGTATCATTATGTTCTGACTCGTACATTCTCTAGCGATACTGTTGAATCACTCTTCAGTACATTGCGCCGTATGTCTGGGTCAAATGACATGCTGGACTCAAGATCAGTGAGTTTCAGTTTGCAGAAGATTTTGAAAACTGGAATTCTGAGTACATCAACTTCCAGCAATGTAGAGGACTCTGCATCTAGCATCACAGATAACCCAGTTCAGAACATGATTCATGGAAATGCACCAGCTTCAGGGAATAGACCTGTCATTCCTCAAAGTATTCTGAATATTCTACAAGATCTGTTAAAGGAGCCTGGTATGTTACATTATCTTTTATAAAGTGGACTAATGATTTGAGTTCTGCACATAACAATAATTACTAGTAAGTTGTGTAATTCACCTAAATCATACTAACTCAGTTAAATTTCATTTTCAGCAATACCTTTTCCGACAATGAAAACGGCAAGTCTGGCTAACGTCGGTGGCTACATTGTACGCGCAGTGGAAGAAAGAATTTCATGTACGGAATGTTTGGACTGCATTTCGCAGATCTCTAACTCTAACTCCTCTCCACTCATGAGCCTTATCAAAACACAAGATTTAGGACATCTGCGTTACCCTAAACCTGCTTTTGTGTCAATACTATCTGTAATTCAGCTCTTCGTTGAAAAAGCTGCGCCATGTGTTCCTGGGAGAAATGTACTAGATGTTATATGTTCGGAACTAGTTCCTGTTTTGTCTAAGAGTCCACTTCTACAGTGTCCAATTTGCGACGAGACCGGTCCAAACGGACTTGCCATCATTATTGGAGAGAAATTTGTATCGCCAATTTTGGATAATATCGCGCAAACTGAAACTGAAAGACTGGTTGCTTCCAAACGCCTCCTATACAAACCGCTCAGCAGGAAAATGCATAAACTTTAATGAAAACTGAGTGATTCTCATCGAATTCAACTGTAACGAGGTGCAAGGTATGTCTAATTGTTCTTCGATTTATTAGCACGCTATTTTATTTTGTGTTATAATTTGCATTTTGATATTGCGGGAATTATAATGATAATATATAGTGTCACTAGCAACCCGCCCCGGCTTCGCCCGTGAACAGCTATGAATGTGCAAGGCATTCCTGTCAGACGTAATTTAAGAATGGCGAGGGGCATGAGACACCGCCGTCCAAACTAAAAACACTTATAGTTGGCGATGTATCGAAGATAGAGATATGCTCTCGCGGACTTTTTTGCAGAATTTTTCATGCTGAACAATTCTTACGCTCATAGTATATTGATATTTTTAACGGTTTGCCCAGCGTAAGCTTAAAAAGTGCACGGACGCCAGGTTCTTGTTTCGACCTATTCAATGAAATCTGAAATCGTTACTGCTTGGCTCCCTTTGATCATAAATAAATTATTTTCTACACAAATCTTCCTCGATATTACCTGTACAGAATGGTGAAAGCCGCATCAAAATCCATCCAGTGGTTCTCGAGATTACCCGTGATATCCAAGAACCGGGGACTTTGTTTTACACTAAGCAGAGCTAAGTCTTCGTCTTGCAGTGCTTGGTGAACAGCGCTGTGTGAGCAGTCGAGTTACTAACAAGATTTCATGTAAAAGGTCTCATTGTCTAGGCCGGTTGTGGGGAGCTCGCATCCAGTCGGCCATGGTCGGTGGCATCTAGTTGTCAGCATTGACACTGGATAGAGCGTTTAATCAAATCACAAATTATCAAGTTGTTTTAACATGAATTCGCAAAATAGTAATGTCAATGGTATTTAGTCGTCAACACGGACATTGAATAAAGCGTTAATCACATTACAAAATGGTCAAGTTGTTTCAACGCAAATTTACAAAATAGTATTGTCAGTAGCATCTAGTCATGAACATGGCTACTAGATAGAGTGTTAATCAAATCACAAATGGTTAAGTTGTTTTAACACGGATTTGCAAACTTGCATTGTCAATGGCATCTAGTTGCCAGCATTAACACTTGATAGAGCGTTTATCAAATCTCACCTACACGTTTAGTTATTAAAAGAGGTACTCACCTTTAATAATAACTGCTGTTGCCAACTGGATAATGTGTAACCAATTATCTGCAAATAAATAAACCAATCAATCAATCAATCAATCCATTCATCCATTTCAATCTATGACTCACACGTTGATTTATATTTAAACTGCTTAAAAAGTTTAATCTATTAAATACATACCTCACAAATAGTTTTCTTTTTTTTCTCCAAGTAGCGATACAGCTTTTTTAAGTTGCTTATAGTAAATGATAAGACTGCAGCATTAATCGCCAGTAATGAAACTACTGAGCGTCGATGATAGCTATGACCTTGCATTTATAGTGTTCAATATTGCAAGCTTGCATAAAACAATTTACATCACATGGCACGTCAACCGGGAATGACATTCATAATAAGTTTTCCGTTTTCACATATCTGCAATATCAGCTTCTTTCAAACACAATTGCTTGAATTGCAATACCACATCCTGTTTCAAGATCTCAGCTATTAGTTAACTGTTGCCAAGCACCTTTAGTTGAGCAATACTTTTCCACAATCATTTTATTTCATTTGTTATTCATTTAATCATTCCCCCTGGAAAGTGCGACAGGCTTTAGCTGTTGGCATTGTTTCAAATACTCATTGCTAAATGAGGAGTTCATTCATTCCATTCCCTAACCCGCTCGGTTGATTGAAAGCAGGCTGTGAATTTTCATTTTTCAATCTTGTCTTTACCAAGCTAGAGTTAAACCATTACATACAGCTCTGCGATTCATGGTTCATGAAATAGCAATGGATGCATTTTGTAAGCATGAACATCGCTGTCGACCATCGATACATATGCAAAGCAAACAGGGGGTTAATAAAGGGATGGAATGAGTGTGAGGGTGTGGCAAAGGAAGTGGGAAGGAGACTCTAGTGGCCTTATGAAAGGTATCATCGCAGCATTTTGTCCAAGGACAAAGTGAGAAATCACTGAAAACCACTTGTCAAAGTGTGAATCGAATCCTCTCTACTCATTTGGGTCTGGGGCTAAAGCTGAGTAGACCCCGTTCCAGTTCGCATACCACTTTTAAATTTCTTGACAGAACCGGGGATCAAACCCCGAATCTCTGAAAGCGGCAGATAATCATGCTAACCGCTGCGCTACAGAAGCGACTCAGGAGTGAATTCCCTTTTCTTAAATTGGGTTTTCGTGATTTTCCATTTTCACCACCAGGTGAATGTCAAGACAATTCATTTTTCAATAGTTCCACAGTCGATTTCCTTAATATTCAATAATTCATACAGTGTACTTGCATATTATCTGACAGACAGTGCGTTTAGAGAATGTGTAATTTTACACTGACATTATACAAGCGTTGCAGTTTTCACTGTCTCAAGGTTATACTCAATGTATGCAAGCAAGCAGTCGGGTTTCAAGTTTCTCACCTGGAGTTCACATGTTGTGTAACGTGGGTTAGCGACCACAGGGCTCTAGCTGAGTTCGGCATTGCTTTCACTTACTTGTGCCGGGCTCCTCTCTGTTTTCTTTCCTGTCGACCTCACTTGGTTAACTCTTTTTGTCTTTTAATCGTTAGCTGCTTAGGTTTTTCCCTGTCACTATTTCATTTTAGCAACACTCTCTACAATCATTTTATTTCATCTGTCATTCATTTAATCATTGTCTCCGGAAAGTGCGACAGGCTTTACAACAGAGCATGGGTTTGAATCACACCTCGGCTGTCCTGAAAAATAGTTTTCATGGTTTCCCATTTTTACCACCATGTAAATATCAAGACGGTTCATTTATTCATTCTATTCCATGACTCGGTCTATCACAATCAATTTACAATATTGATAATCATAACCGCCACATACCCCTCTGCGATTTATCACTTGGTTAACTCTTGTTCTCTTCCAATCTCTAGCCACTCCAGTTTTTCCCTGTCATTATTTCATTCTAGCAACACTCTCCACAATCATTTTATTTCATCTGTCATTCATTTAATCATTATCCTAGGGGACTGTGACAGACTTTAGCAGTCGGCACTGTGTCATATCCTTACTGTTTAATGGAGACTTTACTCATTCCATTCCATGACCGATCAATCAAGCAATACTTCATTTTATTTCATCAGTCATTCATTTAATCATTGTCTCAGGAAAGTGCGACAGGCTTTACAACAGAGCATGGGTTTGAATCACACCTCGGCTGTCCTGAAAACGGTTTTCATGGTTTCCCATTTTAACCACCAGGTAAATATCAAGACGGTTCATTCATTCATTCTATTTCATGACTCGGTCTATCTCAATCAAGTCACAATATTGATAATCATAACCGCCACATAAGCCTCTACGATTTATCACTTGGTTAACTCTTGTTCTCTTCCAATCTCTAGCCACTCCATCTTTTCCCTGTCATTATTTCATTCTAGCAACACTCTCCACAATCATTTTATTTCATCTCTCATTCATTTAATCAGTATCCCAGGGGAGTGTGACAGGCTTTAGCAGTCTGCACTGTTTCATATCATTACCTTTTTTCACCCACTTAGTAAGTGACGTCACCAGGAAAATAGGCTATAAATCAACATTTTGGAATTTTTGGAAAGGAGGTGTCAGCCCGATTTCAACGACACTTCATTCATCAAACTCCAACCATGCATTCGGGAGATATCGGCTTTGCCAGGTTAGTATGTGACGTCACCAGGAAAGTGGGCTATGGGTAGACATTTTTGGAATTATGGAAAAAGGAGGTGTCAGCTCGATTTCAGAGACACCTCATTTGTCAAAATCCGCCCATGCATTCGGGAGATATCGGCTTTGCCATGTTAGTATGTGACGTCACCAGAAAAGTAGGCTATGGGTCAACATTTTTGGAATTTTGGAAAAAGGGGGTGTCAGCTCGATTTCAACAACACTGCATTTGTCAAAATCCGACCATGCATTCGGGAGATATCGGCTTTGCCAGGTTAGTGTGTGACGTCACTAGGAAAGTAGGCTATGGGTCAATATTTTGGAATTTTGGAAAATGAGGGTGTCAGTCCGATTTCAACGACACCTCATTAGTCAAAATCCGACCATGCATTCGGGAGACATCGGCTTTGCCAGGTTAGTATGTGACGGCACCAGGAAAGTAGGCTATTGGTCAACATTTTTGGAATTTTGGAAAAAGGGGGTGTCAGCCCGATTTCAACAACACCTCATTCATCAAAATCCGACCATGTGTTTGGTTTAGAATTTTTGATTACACCTCGTTGCAAAGTCACAACGAAAGTAGGCTATGGATTAACATTCTGGAACTTTTCGATCACACCTCGTAGGTGAGGTTAGGTTAGGCTAGGTTGGTTAAGCCATGATCGCCATTTTGGTTAGCCGCCATTTTGGTTAGACGCCATTTTGGTTAGCCGCCATTTTGGTTAGTGGAAAGTAGGCTATGTATCGACATTTTGGAATTTTTGATCACCCCTCGTTGCGACGTCACCAGGAAAGTAGGCTATGGGTTAAATTTTTGATCACACCTCGTAGGTGACGTCACCAGTAAAGTAGGCTATGGGGTTAACATTTTGAATCTTTTTGATCACACCTCGTAGGTGAGGTTAGGTTAGGCTAGGTTAGTTAAGCTATAGCTGTCATTTTGTAACGTCATGGTCGCCATCTTGTGCGACGTCATGACCGTGTGATGTCATGGCAACGTCATGGCCGTGTGACGTCATGGTCGCCATCTTGTGTGACGTTATGGTGACGTCATGGCCGCCATCTTGGATGACGTCACCAGGAAAGTAGGCTATGAGTTAGAACCCTACTTTTATGGCATGTAAAACAACCTTCCTCTAACTACAATTGTGTGAAGCTAAATTTGTAGCTTAGAATTGATTAACGCTCTATTAGTTTCCAACGTTCATCTCTAGGTGCTGGTTGCGTTTGCATCTAGTAGACAAGTTTGCAGTTATTTGTCGTTGACGGTAGCATGAATACCAACATTAGGAACAACTTGAAATTGATCGCCTGCATTCCTTACCCGAATCACAGATAACACACACTAATACAGCCATCACAATTAACACCGGTTGTCAGACAGCCTCTACACCTACCCAACGTACACGTGGCTACATGACCGCATTGTCGCAGCCCCTAAACTGAGGAACCAACCAATCAATCTAAACCAAATCTGTCGCCGTTTCTTCTATAGCTACTGGTATAGTAGTGTATGTCATACGAATACCGTAAATAGAAGGAATTATTTCACAGCAAATCACCACCAACGTACTCGACTACATGATAACTGAACAAACCAATATTACAACAAAGCCCAATGTTTTCTTTGACATAGACTCATGCTATGGCCAGGTACCGGAGCGTCAGTGCGCTGATGTATAATGTTCCAAGGGGAGTAGTAATTTATTTGATATTCTGATATGTCGGATGACGCCAATAGAACATTATGCTAGTTTTAAAAGATTGAAAGAATGTCAGTGTATGTTTCTAACATTTTTATCAATTTAGTTAGGTGGTTAATTATATTAGGTTTTTTTTTCTGGTTTTGACTTGCTGTGTATATTGACTATTGTAATATTTTTA
The DNA here is from genome assembly GCA_946902985.2 of Meconema thalassinum. Lineage (NCBI taxonomy): Eukaryota > Metazoa > Arthropoda > Insecta > Orthoptera > Tettigoniidae > Meconema > Meconema thalassinum. Next base: position 990,467,190 of record OX336388.2, on the reverse strand, counting down.
TTTGCGAGATCTTAATGTATTTACAGTACAACCTGTCACATCCGGACCTGTGATATCCGAACCCTCCCATATCCGGACACATCTCCGAATGAATTTTTAAGTCGTAGTTGAGAGCGAGGATACATTAGTGTGCTAGCCAGGGAGGACGAGTGAAAGTTGCAGCGCTGGAAGGCTGTGTGCGTGCTTGACCGCGAGGGGTTGTGACCTGACTCGGTCAACGACATCTTCCCGGAAACTCATCCCTTTGTGTGTATAAGCGATATTCCATTCACGGCTTCTGCCTGCCACCTACGTCAACACGAGGCTGTCTCTCTTTCTACCCTTCAGTCTGTGCGTGAGTCTTGAAGCGACAGTTTGTTTTGCGAGTGTGTTTCTCTTGTTACTGTTATTGTTTACCGTTGTTATCGTTATTATTATTTTTTAAGCTTGTTTTTTTTTGTAAAATGTCCGAAAAAAGGAAAAAAACTGTTGTTACGATGGAAGAAAAGTTCCGTGCTCTATTAGATGCTGGTGAAACAGCCAAGAAGATTGCCGCGGATATGGGAGTAGGAACAAGCACTCTGAGTGACTGGAAAAAGGCTCGGAGTGATATTGAAAAGTGGTGCTCGTCACAAGCGTCAACAAGTGGTGTTAAAAAACTTAAAATGATGAAAAAGGCAGCTAACAACCAAGTTAATGAGGCATTGTTTCTTTGGTTTACCCAAAGAAGAGAGCAAGGGTTACCTATCTCAGGTCATTTACTAAAAGAACAGGCACTACACTTTAATAAGGAAATTGGAGGGGATGAACAGTTTAAAGCAAGTGAGGGGTGGTTGGAAAGCTGGAAAAATCGTCATGCTGTGCGGAAACTACAGATCAGTGGTGAAAAGCTATCGGCTAACCAAGAAGACGTTGAAAAATTTAAAATATTTTTACACAGTCTAATTGATCAACATGGGATTACTGGAGAGCAGCTCTATAATTGCGACGAGACTGGGCTCAACTATAAAATGCTTCCCACTTACACTTTGGCTTCCACGAAATTAGACAGTGCACCGGGGTATAAGAAGAAAAAGGAGAGGGTCACCATTTTAGCCTGCAGCAACGCTACAGGAGATCACAAGCTTCCATTAGGATTCATCGGAAAATCCAAAAAGCCAAGGGCTTTAAAAAATTTTAAAGACTTGTCTGGCCTACCAGTTTGGTACAGAAACCAGCGCAGCGCATGGATGAACTGCGAAATATTTAGTGATTGGTTTCACAAGCAGTTTGTGCCACAAGTGGAAAAACTTTGTTGAAAAATAACTTGCCAAGAAAATCAATGCTCCTACTTGCCAATGCACCCTCACATCCAAGTGAAGACGAACTTAAAGATGGAGATATAAAGGGTGTGTCCTTACCACCAAACGTGACGTCACTTTGTCAACCTATGGACCAAGGCGTGCTTGAATCACTAAAGCGAACCTATCGCCGTAGGTTACTTTCTGTGTTGATTGCTGGAATGGACGAAAAAGAAAGTGTTACAGAGACGTTAAAGAAGGTGGACATGTTAGACGTGATAATGTGGGTATCCCAGGCATGGGATGAAATAAAACCGTTGACGCTGGTAAGGTCATGGAGGAAGCTCTTAGATCACAAAGCTACTGATCAATGGACGGGGGAGAAAACAGAAGACGTCAATGAAACTTATGCCTGCAATGAAGAAAATCGTCAGATTGCTGAGCTTGTGCAATGCCTGCCTGGTTGTGAAAGAATCAACAACGAGGAAGCCATAAATTGGATAGTAAATGAAGACGAAGTCAACGAAATACAGACAGTGACATTATAGAAATGGTGTGCAATGATGAGGAAAAAATCTTTGAACCCGAAGAAGAGGACAACGCCCCTATAATGAGTCACTCTGAGGCATTCAAGACCATAGAATCTTTAATCACTTATGTAGAACATCAAGATGAAACGAGTGTGACTGAAGTGATGCTTTTAAGAAGATTGAGGGACATGGCATCCAAAAAGCGTGTACAGTGCGAGAAGCAACAGAAAATCACACACTTTTTCAAAAACTAATGTAGAAACAGTAGGCCTAAGTGAAGTGCGTGAAGCAACAGAAAATGACAAACATTTTCAAAAAATTATGTAGAAGCAGAATGTACAGTGTATTTATGTAAGTACATGTACTGTAAAGCATATTACTGTATTATAATTTAATTATTTTAATTTAGTTTAAAGCAATTCTATTTCTTAGCCTATGTACAGTATACAGTTAACAAAATGATACTAAACCGTTAAAAACATTAAAATTAATCAACAACAAACTCGTGAATTATTTCTGGTCACCTAGCTATTTGTAAAAATAGCCTTGTGATATCCGGACCGGCCGGTCGTCACATTAGTCCGGATATGACAGGTTATACTGTATTTGATTGTCGTGTGGTGTATATTCGCGCACCTTGGCATGGCATTAGGTACTGGGCAGCCTTCCTGTACTCGCTTGCCACTCCCATTGACAGCAGCAGCATCGGTGTTTGGATGATGATAATAATATTAATAATAATAATAATAATAATAATAACTTCAGAGAAGAAATCCGCTCTTCTAGAACAAAGACCTGGCAACGTCTTTGTACAAAGATCAATGAAGCCGCTAAGAAAACATTCGGACTGGCAAAGAGGAAACGTACAATCTGGTGGAATGAAGAAAGTGAGAAAGCACTTGAAAAGAGATCCGACACATGGAGAAATGGAAATGTTCAAGAGATACGGAAAATTTGGAACAATTCAGAACCCAAAGGAAAGAAACATCAGTGGTATTCCGCAGGACCAAACGATCGTTTGAGAATGCAAAGTTACAAAACCTCCAGGACGACTTCACTAAGAATAACACCAGAGATTTTTTCCAAACCTTCAAGGACAAGCTTAGAGGATACCAAATTCCAAGTATAAGTTTCAAAAACGAAGAAGGAAAAATTGGACTGAACAATCAAGAAAACTGAAATATATTAGCCAGATACTTTGAGAAACTCCTCAACTGCCCGCCTCCAACCAACAAACTAGAATTTCAGACTCATCCTATAAACTCAGAAGATAATAAGCCACCGACAAAAGAAGAAATAAAGGAAGCCCTGAAAATTCTCAAGAACAACAAGGCAAGCGGGGAAGACTCCATATCAGCAGAAATGTTGAAGTGGGCAGAACCGGAAATCCTAGACGACCTGCACCATACCTTCCAACAAATATGGGAGACGGAAAAGCTACCAGACGAATGGAAAACAGCGCTGATCCACCCACTCCATAAGAAAGGGAACAAACAAGATGTTAACAACTACAGAGGCGTGTCTCTACTCCCAGTCACTTACAAAATCCTCTCAAGGATACTTCTGAATAGAATAGAAGGAATCCTAGATAAGCAACTTGGAGAATACCAAGGTGGGTTCCGGAAAGGCCGCTCCTGTGCCGAACAAATCCTAAATTTGAAATCAATAATTCGCCACAGAGCGCTGAACGGCAAAAGTATAGTGGTTTCATTCATTGACTTCAAAAAAGCCTTCGACTCGGTGGACAGAGGGACCCTAGATAAGATCATTAGAGAATTTGGAGTCAAAACCAAACTGGCCAATATTATCAGAGAAACCTTAACAGCCACAACTTCTAAGGTGAAGTTCATGGGAGAATTGTCTCAGTCATTTGAAATCAAGACAGGTGTGCGACAGGGTGATGGATTATCACCATTACTATTCAACTGTGTCCTCGAGAGGATTGTGAGAATTTGGAATTCCGAACTTGAAAATCAAGAGATAGCCCCGATCTGCCTAGGACGAAAAACGGGAGGAATCAAAGTCAATTGCTTGGCTTTCGCTGATGATTTTGCGATACTTTCAGAAAACCTAGAAGAAGCGGCCATACAGATCAACCTCTTAGAAAAGATCGCTAGCAAGACAGGACTTAGGATCTCGAAAGAGAAGACCAAGTTCATGATGAATGACAAACATGGACCACAATTCCTTGAAACAGAGATTGGACGGATTCAGAGGGTGAAAAAGTTCAAATACCTCGGTGAAACCATACAAGAGAACGGCCTAGAGAAAGCTGCTGTAGAAGATCGTATCTCAAAAATGGAAAGAGCTTATGGGCTAACTAAAAACATCTACAACAAGAAATGCATCTCATGGAATGCCAAACTAAAACATTACAACACGGTAGTAAAAACAGAATGCCTGTATGCCAGCGAATACCTCTCGATGAATTACAAGTTGGAGAAGCTAGAGATCCTAGAAAGAAGAATACTACGGAAAATCATGGGCTCAGTCCAGACTGAAACCGACTGGAAACTTCGGAGCAACAATGAAGTCTATAAAATGTGGAGAGAATCTCAGAGACCATGAAGAAGAGGAGGTTATCGTTTCTCGGACACTTGTACAGAATGGACAAAACTAGACTAACCAAACAGTTATTCGACTACCTGTGGAACAAGAAGACAACAACGACATGGATTAAGAAAGTTCGAAAAGATCTCGAAAATTCCAACATCCAGGAAGTTCAGATGTCAAACAGGGAAACATTTCGGTACATAATTCAAAATTTGGAAGGGTTTCACGTCACAAGAACCACAACGAAGGGAAGAGCCTGGACGGATGAGCAGAAGAAACAGCATAGCGCCCATATGAAGGAGTACTGGAGGAAGAGGAAACTTCAGGAAAAGAAACAAGAAGTTCCGTGAAGAACTATACAGCCTACTTTTCATGCCAATGATTATTCTACAGAATATGAACCTATCTAGAATAATGACGAAATTAAGTTGCTAATATCGAAATTTCCAATTAGTTCGAAATACTGTATACCTGGCATAATGTATCCTAATAGAGCACTACAGTTGGCAGCCCTGATGACTGAATATATTCTTAGTTCCGTCTCTTAAGGTACTAAATACAGAATTTGGTTGAAGTCCAATGAATAGCATGGACGTTACATGCAGTTAAACATTGGATCTAACAGCGCGCGTAAAATCATGTTGGCAACAATGTCATGCATGTATTGGTCAGAAATAATCTGAAATAATATGATCTATTGTTGTGCCAATTTTGAATGAAATCCATTAGTTAGTATAGAAGTTACATGTATTTTAAAATTGGACCTATCAGCAGGCTTAGAATCATGTTGGCAGCACTGACGTATATTAGTTACTCCAAATTCGTCTAGAATGCCAGGTACTATACGTGTGCAAAGTTTAGAGCTATTGGCTTGCATACTTTCTGATATATTGATATTAGGGTAACAAAAATAGGGACAGCACATATTAACAGTTGGCAGCCCTGGTTGCTCCTTAGAATACGCATAGTCATATCTGTTATGGTACACATAGCACATACGAAATTTGGTTGAAATCCAAATGATAGTATGGAAGTTACATGTATTTAAAGTTGGACCTGTCAGCAGGCTTAGAATCATGTTGGTAGCACTGACGTATATAAGTTACTCCAAATTAATATAGAATGTCAGGTACTATACGTGTGCATAGTTTAAAGCTGTCGGCTTGCATACTTTCTGATATATTGGTATTTGGATAAAATAAATTAGGAGCATTTATTAACAGTTGGCAGCCCTGGTAGGTCTTAAGAATACGCTCAGTCATATCTGGTTATGTACACATACAACATACGAAATTTGGTTGAATTCCAATTGATAGTGTAGAAGTTATATGCATTTAAAAATTGGACCTATCAGGAGGCTTATAATCATTTTGGCAACACTGCCATGTATGGCCCCCTGGAAATTAAACTGAAATATTATGGTCTGTACGTGTGCCAATTTTGAAATAGCTCCCATTCATACTTTCCAAGATATCCAACATGGAGCTCAAATTTCAATTGCGATTTTTTAGCAGTTGGTAGCACTGACATCATTTTCAAATATGGCCGTGAGATATTCAGGTATAGATCTTTACTCCTACCAAATTTTGTTTCGATTGCTGCAGCCGTTTAGGAGTTGATAGGGGGGGGACACACACACAGCCAGACAGACAGACAGAAGGACAGACAGACAGACAGACAGACAGACAGACAGACAGACAGACACACATTTGCCCGATCTCATAAGTCTACTTTTTCCTCATTTTTGCAAAATGTGAAAAGTAGGCTAAAAATGAAATTGTAGCGTGATCCGAAGTGGTCAATTCGCAAATAAAAAATAATAAGAATAAGAATACGTGTGAAAAGGAGTTTACGTTGTTAAAATGTATTTCAAAGAAGGAAAAAATATTTTCCTCTAGCTTCTTTTTGCAAGTATGGTTGGTTGGTTGGTTCCTCAGATTTGGGGCTGCGACAACGCGGCCATGTTGCCCCGTGTACTATGGGTGTGTGTGTAGAATCTGCCTGATAACCAGTGTCAATTGTGATGGCTGTATTAGTGTGTGTTAGCTGTAATTCAGGTGAGGACTGCAGACATTCAATTTTCAAGTAGTTCCTACTTTTGCTACCAAATAATACCGTCAACGACAACTAGTTGTGAACTTAGTTACTAAATGCCACCGCTGTTTTCTCCTTGCGACGAACGTTGGAACTTAGGAGCGTTAGTCAAATCTAACCTCTAATTTAGCTTCATGAAAAATGAAAATCCACAGCCTGCTTCCAGTCTCCGACCGGGTCAGGAATGGAATGAATGAAGCCCCCACAAGTGGAAAGCATACTGAGGGATTTTTAAGGCTCTTAAGAAATCCGAAGACTTCGGCCGGGTTTGAACCCGCAACCTTAGGCATAAAAGCTCAGCGTGCTACCAACTACGCCACCGAAGTATGAAGAGAGTTTGAGACCTATAATAGGTAATGGTTGATAAAGTAATACTTAATATAACCTAATTAATAAACCTCGTTTTAGTCATTAACGTAGTGAGTATGTTATAATACAGCTGGCAGTAAGCTATAAGAGATTTACTCTGCTTTCGCTGCCAGCTTTGTGAATATGGGAGGGGTTTAGTTTATGCTGGGCTGTAATTGGCTGTACAACAAAGCCCAACATCACACAAATCCACTTATACGTTTCCAGCGAGCATACGAACCTAACAGACGTAACATCAGAAAAAGACGACCAAAATACATACTACTTCTGATTAGAACCGCATTGATGCGTTGCTTTATCCACTTGAGTGGCGATTATCTTTGAAAGCTTTCTCTTTTGTCTGATGCCACTAAAAGCGACGGTCGAACATCAATTCCCCGCGATTTTCCTTAATTCCACTCGGTCCTCCGTTTCCGTTCTAGGCTAGAAATCAGTATTTTCAGCATCCGCAGCTGTTATCGAAAGTATTCTTTTAGGTACAAATCATACACCTATTATTACCTAAATTTAATTTTATAATGTCTGACTAGGTTAGAAAACATACAAACATTTAATTATGCACATGTTAAAAACAATGCATAAAATTTGTAGAAAACAAGATGTTCAGTAAAGAACATATAGCCTACTTTCTCCTAAATGTATGAGTATAGTTATAACTCGTTGTTATTATCAAAGAGTATAATAGAACTATTCTTTGTTGAAGACCTTAGAAACGATTTACCTCTACCAAACGCCACGACCTAGATAAAAACTGCTACCATCATTGAAGAAAGAAAGAAAGAAAGAAAGATAAGAAGTATATCAAGAATGTTATGGATCTGGAGACATAATCGACCGGACTGGCGGCGTGGCTCAGCGGTAACGTTCTCGCTTGCTGGGCCCTAGGTTACAGGTTCGTATCCTGGCGCAGTCAGCTGGCATTTGAGGGTGCACAAATGCGAGGGAGCCGTGTCAGTACATTTACTGGCACGTTAAAGATCCCCTTCGGGCCAAAATTCCGGCACCCCGGTGTCTCTAAAAGCAGCAGTAGTTAAAAGGGATGTAAAACCAATAACATTATTATTATTATTATTACGACCTGCCGTGGGCAACATCCAACTTTGAGTTGAGGCATGTCTTTACACGTCTGGTTGTGCATGGCTTTCACAACCCTAATTGAATTAACAAATCTTTCCATGACCCTACAGAGACGTGTGTATACAAACTATGTGGATATTTTCGATAATATAATCCTAACAGAGCGAGTGCATTCTAGCGGCCAGAATAAGAAACTTTTCAATAAAATCTGGAAGTTACCTTTTTGGCAGCTAGATGTCTCGAGTAAATCTGCTGGCGAATTATGTTTTAATTAAATATATATTTTACACCATAATGTGGACAATATAACGCTTAATAACATTTTCAAGTAACGCAAAATAGGCTGTTACAAACCCTTTAAAATAAAAAGTTAAAATGTATCGTAGTATCAACTTGTCATTCTTCAAATTCGATGCGCATAGAATGATAATGGTATAGTAATCAATGGATCCCCACGTAGACTAGTCGGGACATCTAGTGGTGAAATATCGAACAATATAATCCTAACAGAGCGAGTGCATTCTAGCGGCCAGAAGAAGAAACTTTTCAATAAAATCTGGAAGTTACCATTTTGGCAGCTAGATGTCTCGAGTAAATCTGCTGGCGAATTATGTTTTAATTAAATATATATTTTACACCATAATTTGCACAATATAACGCTTAATTTTAAAACATCTGAGTCATTACAAAACAATAAACATATAACATTTCAAGCAAAAAACCTAGCTCTGATCGGGTTTGAACCATAGGCATCTGAGCGACAGGCTATCGCTCTACCACTGAGCTAATTGTGTCAACGAATATCGTTCTATTTAAAATGACTTACATAGAACTTGTTAGCAAATAATGATTTATACTAAACGATTTCATCACTGGAGTATATTATTTATATATAAAACATTTCATACAAAGTTTATTTATTTTTTATCAGTACGTTATATTGCATTCAATACTCAAATTAGTGAAATATAAGTCAGGCACAAGATATCCGCTGCCATCTTGTCTTATTAATGAATCAGCTGAGCTTTTTAAAATCACGTCTGCACTATAGTATTACAAAATAAACTTTTAATTTCGTACGTGCCTCTTCCTTTAGAACAGTTAAAACGATTCTCGGCTCGATAATCGGAACTGGTGGGTCCCATGATATGGATTATAAAGTTTGCATAATTCGCACGGCCGCCATCCTGAAATGGTATGGCGGACGACCTTGTAGTTTGGTCACAAGACGCATCCTATACGAAGGTATGTTGTTACCAAATTTGGTAGAGATTGGATGATTTGGTTAGTCGTTATTTGATTTTACGTTTTGAACGTTTGAGTGGCCGCCATTCAGTTTTAGTAAAGATGGCGGCGATATAAAACATGACACTGAGGTGTCCTTTGCTAGTGCTACCTTTGTACCAAATTTCGTTCAATTCGCATTCACCGTGTTCGAATTGATAGGGGGGGACAGACATTCAGAGTACACACACTCACACACACACACACATACACACACACAGACTCACACACACACATACACACACACAGACAGACACACTTTTTTCGCCCTGTGTTGATCTCATAAGTCTACTTTCATTTTTTGCAAAAATCGAAAGTAGGCTAAAAATAGAAAACATGGCATACTTATTATATTAAGAATATTATGATTAATTTTAAAACACTTGTTTTCTGCCATATAAGTTATAATGCGCTAAACACATTCTACCTGATTTAACGAATGAGCGAACTTGACATCAGAGCGGTTGAACAATGGCACAACAATGTCTTGCGAACACGACCACGCCATCGGTCAAGCGCTCTGAAGTCAAATTATTTTCTACAAATTATATGCATCAGCTGCGTTTAAGAATTCGCCCATGTGCTGCAGAAGGTGTTTGACCCGGCCCTTGGTATGTGAGCAGGAGGTTTATGACATGACATTTGTTTACGTCATTGGGGATAACCCATTTGCGGACCCCCTTGCCAAAGCCTGAGTGGAGTTGAAGAACTCATTTTTGGGTCCCTTGGAGGACCGAGTGGAATTATGGAAAATCGAGGAGAGTTGATGTTCGACCGAGTGGAATTGATGCCCGCCCAAAGCGACAGTTTTGTGCGCGAACAAGTCTCAGATTTACCCCAAGGACAGCGGACTGAGACTTGTTCCCGTGCAAAACTATCACTTTCAATGACATCGGGAAAAAGCGAAAGCTTTCAAAGATAATCGCCACTGTGGAAAAAGTAGTGCGACATTGCGGTTTTTAATCAAGGATATGCTACTAAACCCTGACTAACCAAGCAAAATTAAATTGGTGGGACGTGCCATGCCTACTTCAGGTGTTTGGCCATGAACAGAACGTTACGAACTACTAAACCAAACCTCTACTAATCAACCGACTTTCACACAAACCTACAACGCTTCGTCACAAAGAAATGCACAACTAAAAGGACCGATTGTTAACCGAGAGGATATTCAAAAACACAATCAAGCTATATCGGGAATGATCTCATAATGGTCAGATGACCACTAATCATGATAGCGCACACTTAAATAACGCCCACCCAAAAGTCAAGCAACTTCAGGCGTGGTCGATGCATCAAAGGGTGACCACGTCCGACTACCCAAAACAGTCATTTTCGAACCCCACACTGGTAAAACCAACCAAATACATAAATACAACCACGAATAACAATACTCAACAGTAAAAAGGTATAACAATCACTCTAACCACCGAAAACACAAAGCAAGAACATGAACCAATCACAGCACAGCACCACCAAATCGGCCATAGCATGCGAGAGTATGATGGCAGTTAATTTCTAACTGACCAACAGAGTCATATGTGTACTATACGTGCGGATTATAACTTACCAGTCCATACAATATTCAAAACCCTACACAAGTCAAAACCCGTCCAAAATAATCAAGTAATTTAAACCAACCCAACTCTAAGGAAGTGAAACTTGGACTATTGGTGCAACAGAAAAGAGGAGAATTGAAGCGTTTGAAATGTGGCGTTACTGGAGAATGATGAAAATCAGATGGGTAGATGGGGTTACCAACGAAGAGGTATTAAGGCGAGTGGGAGAGGAGAGATGTTTCTGGCGACTGCTAGTGAAGAGAAGAGATAGGTAGGCAGGACACACACTAAGACACCCAGGAATAGCAAGCTTAATTATGGAAGGAAGGGTCGAGGATAATGGCTGTATGGGTAGACCAAGGTTAGATTATGTTAAACAGATTACCTCGGATGTAGGTTGTGGTAGCTATTTAGAGATGAAACGATTAGCTCATAACAGGGAGGCATGGAGACTGCATCAAACCAGTCAAAAGACTGAAGACTCGAAGGAGAAGAAGGGAGAACTATAGTCCACTACTTAACGAGATCACTATTAAGAAAATGGTCAGCCACCTCCGGTGGGACAACTTAACAAATTCAACCCAATAAACTTTAAAATGCATTTTAAACACAATTAAAAACCCCGAAACTAGGGCAACGAGAACACTGACGCACCGGTACCTGGTTCCACACAGTCGTTGGCTAGCTCACGACGCGACGCTCGCTGTCGACGACTGCGTTAAAACGGAGATTGGAAAATCGAAACCTGTAAATCATTAATTTAATAAGTTTCCAGCTGCGTTGGTGACCAAGGCTGATCTGGTTAGGATGTCACTAAAACGCATTCACTTTATCAGGGTACAGGAAATCTATGACTCATGAAACAATAACTAATTTCGTTCTAATGAAATAGGAAAAGATACCTTAAGTCAATAAAATGTAATATTTGTGAACACTGTACCAGTTTCGGTTATATTATGACCTTCAGCAGACAGTATATGATTCGAAGTAAGTTGCAAGATTACGTATGATTTTATAAAAAGTATGAGTTCAAGAAATACTTCCAATACGTTATCCATCTAAATGATTACAGAGACTCAAAAAATTTAAAATAAGATCTATTTCAACTTTCTAAGTTAATAATGAAAGAACAAAATTCTTTAAAAGACAGCCCTTAGTGGAGAAGTCTTGAAATGGAATTGATGTAGTTGTTAATTGAAACATTTTTGAGGTTGGGATGAATTATGATCTTAGGCTTACCTAGAAATAAAAGACTTTCTGATGTATTATTGTGATAATAGCAAAAAAACTAAAGAGGCTATACATTGTAAGGATTCTTATTGGGCACTTTTAGTTTGCAGCATGGCCACCTCTTGCTAGGGTACTACGGGGAGTTTAGTGTTTTCTGCATATTGGATTTTCTCGGTGACCTAGTAATGAGGTGGCAGGCGGATTTGGTCATCAGAGAGGTCACTATGGTGATGTGTCGAAAAAAAGTGAAGATGTTATGCTAGGTTATGGTTTGATGATGGGGATTCAGCTGTGAGAGAAAGGGATATGTTATGTTTGGATTATAAAAATGGATTGCTATTAGATGCATGAAAAGGTGTATAGTGAGGATTATTAATGAATTAAATGAATACCTGTGATCCTTTGGTCAGGTGCAGGTTCCTTTATGTTTTAAGTGATGGTAATCTGAGTAATGAAAGGTTAATAGAGGATTGTTCATCACATATATCAGGTATACAGGGTGTAATTGATATGATGGAAGTCCGTTACACTGGTGATAGAAGAGACTAGTCTAAGCTTCCTAGGTAAAAAAAATTATCACCTATCTTGAAATTGAAAATTAATCATTAAAAAGTCAATGTTTTGAGATTTTTCAGAAACTAATCAAGCAGAAAGTGGTGCGGTAGGCTGGGGGAAACGAGGCAGAGCGAGGTGTGACGACGCGCGGAGGGGAAGTTGTTAAGTAATCGGAGCATTGACCATGCCGGTTGACTTGAGGGGTGGTAGGCTATCAGCTGATATGAGGATAAGCGGTACCGTCTCTTAAGAAAATGTGTATTGCCGTTGTTCTTGTTGTTGTTGTTGTTGTTGTTGACAACGCACACAATGGCTTGGGACGTTAGGACCGGTAGTATTGTGTAGCCTACTTTGTAAGAGTGGAATTCATTGACTGATGTTCATGTAAAAAATAATTTCGATACTCAGCCCTGGTGTATCATTGGCGTCCGTGTCGGACCTTCTGTTGACTAGTTTCTGAAAATACTAAAAACATTCACTTAATGAAATACAGTGTGACAATATTCCGACATCCCGTAGTCTGTTCAGAACTAGGCATTTAAGACGGAAGTAAAATACTTGATGTTTTGTTTGAGAGGCTTAGCAATTTTGGTCATTTAGCCCCATGTAGCTGGGTGTGGGTAGAATTTGTGTGATAACCTGTGTTTTTGTGGTTTCTATAGTAATGTGGGTATTTGTAATTCAGGAGAGGATTCGGAAGAAAACGCCGGCCCCGTGGTGTTGGAGCAGCTCAACTGCCTCTCAGCCGGAGGCCCTGGGTTCGATTCCCGGTTCCATCAGGGATATTAGAAACTGCCGTGAGGGCTGGAACGTGGTGCACTAAGCCTCGTGAGGGCAATTGAGTAGCTGTATGACAGTGAGGCAGTGCCCCAGTCTGGAAAATCAAGATTAATGGCCGAGGGGACCCGATGCACTGACCACGGTTCACCCTAATATCTGCAGGACAAATGGCTGGACAGCGGTCGCTTGGTAGGCCTAGGCCCTTCAAGGGCTGTACTGCCATCGGTTATGGTTATTGGGAAGAAGGCGGCCGTGGCCTTAAGTTGGGAACCATCCCGGCATTTGCCTGGGGTAGAAGTGGGAAACCATGGAAAACTACTTCCAAGATTTAATACTAGTATGGTACCGCATGTACATAATAATAATAATAATAATAATAACAATAAAGCAAATATAGCGAGTTGGTCGGCCCTACCAAAAGGCAATGGCAGTAGAACGGGTAAAGACCATACCTATCATTGTCTCAAGTTCGGGCGTGATCCCAAGTACCTTGCTCCAAGGCCATAAAGAACTGGACCTGGATACTCAACTGTAGAAACTATTGCAGGAGGCAGTAGTTCTCTCAACAACCCGACTCGTCCGGAAGTTCTTGGGTAGCGATTTTGACTTTCCAGCTTAGAAGTGGCTTTTTCAGTACAGTAACTATACTTTGGTTCCCAGAAGCCCGCATAGATATGTTGTGATGTACCAGCAATGTGCTATAAGTTATGTACTGTATAATACAATACTAATAATTAAAATATAGCGAGGCTGTGTAGCATAGGTAGTAAGTACAGTGCTATCCTTCTCGAGGGTTCGATCTAGGCTCAGTCATGTTATAAATGCCTATGGAAGTAATGGCACGTACATGAAACTCTGTGAACACAACATTCCGGAATCTCGACATCCCCGAAAAAAAAAAAAAATAGTGTGTCTAACAACTTATTCTTCATCTTTCTTCGAATGAGCCAACTATGGACTACGTAGGTTCACCAAAATGGTTTTCAGCTTGATGAGTTGTGATTGGTTTCACGTTCTTAAGAGTCTTCTTCCTAGCCCATATCTCCTTCATTTTCTGACTTTGTAATTGTTTAGCAGCTTCTGACCTCTTTTGTCTCTGCCCTTTCTTAAGCTTAATGTGTGGGTCTTCTTTTAACATACTATTATTATTATTATTAGTAGTAGTAGTAGCAGTAGTAGTAGTGGTCCCGGGATGGGTTTTGTCAAGAGGACAGGGTGTGTTTTTTTAGTGGGTAAGAATCCCACACTCTTGAGGAGTGCGGACCCTGCTCAAGGTCTTATGCAAAATTTTTCCACTTCCCTCGTAAAAAAAGTCCTCTCGCGGAGGTAGATTTCACCGGACAAACTTGGGGATAGGCGAAAATAGGCAGAATATGCAGGTTTTCGTAGAAGGATCAGACCTCATTTATTGCGAGAAGTATTTTATAATTGGAGCCTAATTAACTTTGTTTTTCGTCATTTTATGCTTATTTTAAACATTTTATTGTCTTATGGGAACGGTAACCTTCTTGTCATTTGGGGTCCATTTTTATACTTGTGGTCACACTGTCCTTATGCAAGGTTTCGACACTGATGTGTAACTATGTAACGGTCTGTTACTTCTTCACGCAAAATTATATCTCCCGCAGAGATTTTGGTTGGTTCCTCAGTTTAGGGGCTGCGACAACGCGGTCATGTAACCCAGTGTACTTAGGGATGACTGTATTAGTCTGTAATTCAGGTAAGGACTGCAGACGGTCAATTTCAAGCAGTAGTTCCTAATGTTGCTACCAGGTACTACCGTCAACGACACCTGCCTGTGAACTTGGCTACTAGATGCCACCGCAACCAGCAACTCGCAACGAACGTTGGAACTTCCCCTCCAAAGGAAAGCATACTGAGGGATTTTTAGCGCTCTTAGAAAATCCGACGACTTCGGCCGGCTTTGAACTCGCGACCTTGGGCATAGACATTCAGCATGCTTGCTACCAGTTACGTCACCGAAGCCGCTTCACACTTAGTCAGATGGAATTCTGAATCTGATCTCGTGCAAGTGCGTTATCTTGGCAACGTCTGATGGCTCATCCCTCATCAATTTAGAAATGTTGCCATGTCAACCACTGATAGCTCTTGGCATTTTCTTAAAATTCCGAAATCATTTTTCTCATCCCTTGGCATAATGGAGGGTCATATCAAAAATTCTTTCAGACAAAATTTTAGGTAATTATTAGGGGAATATTGTCCATTTTGTACGGTTTTGATATTGAGCCTATTAAGAGAGATATGATTAATATTTCCCGAAAAAAACACTTTTTCTCACCCCTTTGGTCAATGGTTGGTGCTATAAAAAAAACTCTTCAAACATAAATTTTTGGACTTTATCCGACACATAGTATGAACGCTGAACGGATTCGATATTTCACATATTAAGAGAGTTATAGCAATATTTCACTTTTTCGAAAAAAGCCCCCCATTTTCAGCTCCTTTGACCGATTTAGCCCAGTAACGAACTCGACCGAAATTTTATAGGTATACATATTCGGTAAAAAATTCAAAGTGATTGGTGCAAAATCACGGCAGTTATCGTGTCCACAAGAAACTGATATACATATATATACACATAGACATACATAAATTATATATAAACTTTTGAACTGACGGTGGTTTTGGGGTCTGGGGGATGTGAAACGCGAAGATATGTCGAAATTTTCCGGAAGTCGAAACATGGTACCCATTGCAATAGTTAGCTTTCTAATGTAATCTACCTCAGGTTGGTTCCTCAGTTTAGGGGCTGCGACAACGCGGTCATCTAACCCCGTGTACTTTGGGTGAGTGTAGAATCTGTCTGATAAACGGTGTGAATTGTAATGGCTGCAGTAGTCTTAATTCAGGTAAGGACTGCAGACGGTCAATTTCAAGCAGTAGTTCCTAATGTTGCTACCAGGTACTACCGTCAACGACACCTAGCTGTGAACTTGGCTACTAGATGCCACCCCAACCAGCAACTCGCAACGAACGTTGGAACTTCCCCTCCAAAGGAAAGCATACTGAGGGATTTTAGAGCTCTTAGAAAATCCGGCGACTTCGGCCGGCTTTGAAACCGCGACCTTGGGCATAGACATTCTGCATGCTACCAGTTACGTCACCGAAGCCGCTTCCCACTTAGTCAGATGGAAATACTGAATCTGATCTCGTGCAAGTGCGTAATCTTGGCAACGTCTGATGGCTCATCCCTCATCAATTTAGTAGTGTTGCCATGGCAACCACTGATAGCTCTTGGCATTTTCTTATAATTCCGAAATCATTTTTCTCATCCCTTGGCATAATGGTGGGTCATATCAAAAATTCTTTCAGACAAAAGTTTTAGGTAATTATTAGGGGAATATTGTCCATTTCGTACGGTTTTGATATTGTACTTATTAAGAGAGATATGATTAATGTTTCCCGAAAAACCCACTTTTTCCCACCCCTTTGGTCAATGGTTGGTGCATTAAAAGAACTCTTCAAACATACATTTTTGGGCTTTATCCGACACATAGTATGAACGTTGAACGGATTCGATATTTCACATATTAAGAGAGTTATAGCAATATTTCACTTTTTCGAAAAAAGCCCCCCATTTTCACCCCCTTCGACCGATTTAGCCCAGTAATGAACTCGACCGAGATTTTATTGTTATACATATTCGGTAAAATGTGATTGGTGCAATATTACGGCAGTTATCGTGTCCACAAGAAACTGATACATACATATAATATATATATATATATATGTATATATATATATGTATATATATTGAACCCTTTAACCTCTGATGGATAAATGATTCGATGTTTTATTTCTTCAATTAATAAATATTTCTACAAGCATCTTGAAAATAGGCAGACGGAGATGAGGAAATTTCAAGCATTGGTTGGAGACAATGAGGAAATACCTGCAGTAGTTTGACAAAAGGCTAAATACTTAGGATTGTGAAAAGAAAGACCTAGCAATGATTCAGAAGGACAGGTGGTGGCCACCTCAAAATAGAAGCGACGCGCAGTGAGACACGCTTCTGGTATGTTCATTGTAATATTCGCGCCTAGAAAAAATATGATGCAGTAACGTGAGTGGCTGATGAAAATACTAGACACTCCTACGAAGCCAAGGTCTGATAAAAACCGCCAAGTTACAGAAAATATGGAACCAATGAGAGAAGAATGCTTACCAGCGCGGCAAGTCTAGCTTGGGTACGCGATGGCTAGTGTTAACGCGGGAGATCGCCTAGACAAAATCTCTACGATCGATTCTAGGATTAATGGGCATATTCTTGACATGCGCTATTTTTCGAGTTCAGTGATATTTATTTCATTCCTGTACCACTATTATTTTGAGAATTTTTTGTATAATTTCCCCCACTATCAATACCTAGGGCCGGTTCATTTATAAGTGGCGTGAAGAGCCAAGACAGGACTTATTACATTTGTTCGTCTGAGGACGGTAGCCTGATTACTTTTGTACGTCTGAGGACGTAGGGCGTATTACTTTTGTTCGTCTGAGGACGGAAGCTTTTATATTTTGCGTGTCATGAAGGACACAGAAATTATTAATAAGTGTGTTAAATTCAGTGTTAGATAGTCATAGTACTATATTTTGTAGGGGCAGTATCATCGATAATTCGCCAACGAACAGTTCCGGGGAAAGTAGTACCTGAAACGGCGAATTTAGTAGTCAGATATCAAGTGTATAATAATTTAACTTTTTGAATCAGCACGAGAGATGACATCGCTTACCATTGAAGAAGCCTGGAACTATCAACACTCCGTCAAGATGGTTGAGATGAGATAAGAAGCATCCAGTTGGGAGATGGCTGCTGATGTTCTTTGACGGGTGACTGGCTGAGGATGAGTACAGAATAATATTCTTATTATCTGATAGATTAACTTATGGTGTATGGGACATATTTTTGTAAATAATTTGCTTGTGTGATTAACGTAGTATTTTTAGTTTTGGTCTGACACACCTTTTGCATGGAAACAGCTCGCATATGTTATTAGTGGAAGGTTCTTGTTTTTGTTTGTTGTTTTAACTAACGTAGCTATGTGGACGACCGTGTTTGCATATGTTACGCAATGCGGTTAAAAAAACGTCTCTCGGAGATATGTTGTGTTTCAGAAGTAGGACTGAAGTAATATAATTATACAGTAGATTGGAGGGTAATTAATCCTTTTTTTGGTTTATTATTGATCAGATTCAGTGAGATTATTGCCTTTGGAGCAATGTGATTTGTGACGAAGAGCAGTCAGCTCTATCGTAGGTTTTAATAGGTTTTTTTTTTAAATAGTTTGCGAGCACCTATTCAGCCGACCTGTGTGAAAAACGTAATGTCATTCCCAGATGTGTGTGTGTGTGTATTTTGTGGTCATTACAAGCGGGAATTTCAGCTTAGACTGATTTCTGTCAGCTTGGTGCCAGGTCCATATTGTAACCTTGCGAGGGCAATTGTGGATATTTTGATTAATGTCTGACCATTTGTTGAGGTGGTTGAGATTTTGTTGCTGTTGATTCTTTGAGATAACGGCACAGCTGGTCAGTTATTTTTACACACTGGAGTTGGGACAATGACAGGTATTGAGGAAAGGGGGAGATGTTTCACAAGACGGACTGAAGGTTGCTAGCGAGGTCATTAGTGGAGAATGCTTGTTTGGCTCCGTAACTACTTGAAATACAGAATTAAGAACTGATCAATGATAAAAATTGTTTAAATAAATGGGAGTTGCCTACGAATCACGATAATCTCCGAAGCGTTAGCTTAACATGCAGTTTTGTTCATATAAAGTAATATCAGCTGGTCAGGCTTTCGTTGTTGTTGGTTTATTCCATGTTTATATTCCATTCAGTGACCCGTGAAGTCACGTGCTATGCTGTATTTCCTTGCTTGTGTATTGAGCAATTGGCCGGTGTTGGCAGATCATTGTCAAGTGCGTCATCGCGCTAAATGAGGGTCTCGAGAGAGATTCCTGTAAATAGTAGATTTTAGTTTGTGTGTCAGCATTACATTTTTAAGGGTTTTTATTAGTGTCATGTTCCATATCCGTAAACGTTGATTTACGAGATGGTTGTTCGTGAGCATCGTGGCTGTTGACTCGTTGTGAACGAACAGACATCCAAAGTACTCATTCCTCGTAGTTAGTCATTACGCGTACATAAAATCCAAATTGCAAGTTAGTGGAACCAGGATCCACATTTTAATAAAGGGGAGATCCGTCTGACTCCTCAGCATTGATAGATATTCCTGTCATGGGAAAATTCAGGGAGGATTTTTTTTATTATTGTTGTTTATATTTTTTTATGCACTATTAGTCATTAAATCATGTTATTATTTTACATCTTGTCACCTTTCTTTCTTAATTATAGTTTTAATCCTATGACCCTTGCCTCAGTAGAGCATGTTGTTTGGCGCACGTAAACATCACATAGGAACTGAGCGCGACCCCTTTATTAAGATTTCTTACATATAAACACTGCTATTCTGAAGGGTTCATAGGAGGTAAACTGGCGCGGCCAAGCGTGGGGCGGTTCACTGTGGTGTAACGGCAAAGATTTTGCATATGTCAATGTAAGCGTAGTTGGGTTTTCAAACTGACGCAACAATGAAGGTGTAATTTGTTGCTGGTTAGCTGCTGGAACACATTTAGTTGGCGTATTTGAGTAAAACTGACATGCCGCAAGTGCAGGCAGATATGACAGTATTTTAATCACCGGAAAGTGATATTTTATTAAAAGTAATTGAGGCGAAGTGGATACCGCCAAATGTGTGAAATATAAATTAAAATCAGGAGTTTGCAACGTAAAATACGGTTCACGTTTTTGTCTATTGAATTAAAGTAAAAGGTAATATACGTGATACCGGGCGCCCAATGATTAAAGTTAAAACTAGATTTGTTTAGAAAGTCAAACTCATGAAAATGTTAGGAGGCTGGTAGCCTTAAATGACAATTAATACTTTGTTAATTAGTCAGTGTTAATATCAGATCAGGATAACAATTTAATGACTGAATATGTGTTTGGGTTTAAATTAAATTGAGTAAAATTAGAACTACTCAGAGATGCAATCGACTAGTGGGATTAAATGTAAAAATAAATGAACTGAGTAGGGTAAAGAAATTAAATGTGCATTGGATTGTATGTGTTTGTCAAAGGGCATTGCTTTATGCCATTTCCCTAATGTCTCATATAAAGTGTATAAGATGGCAACGGTGGAACAGATTCAAGAAATCATTGAGAGCGCGGCTAGGAAAACGCAGGAATTGTTGGACACTAAATTGGCGAAACAAAGTGAATCATTAAACGCTAAATCATCAGAACAAAGTGAATCACTAAACACAAAATTATCTGAACGAATAAACAATAGTTTGTTAGAACAAAGTGAAGCATTAAACGCGACATTATCTGAACAAATAAACAATACTATGGTAGAACAAAGTGAAGCATTAAACGCGAAGTTATCTGAACAAATAAACGATAGTTTGTTAGAACAAAGTGAAGCATTAAACGCGAAGTTATCCGAACAAAGTAAATCACTAAACAATACTATGTTAGATCAAAGTGAGTCTATAAACAAATTATCCGAACAAAGTGAATCATTGCGGACACAATTAAATAACAGTAGGATTGAACAAAATGAATATCAGGCGGAACAAGCTAGATTATTAAAAAGTGAAATTAATGACACTATAAATTCGCAGTCAGAGGCGCAGAATGTTAAAAACACGAACCAATTAGCTTCGTTAACCGCAGAGATGAAGGATCACACTAATCAACAGATGGTATTGCTGGCCCTAGATGTTAGTAAAAACAATGAAAAACAATTAGATCAGATTAAGAAAATGGAAAGTATTTTTGATCAAAAACTTAGCATTCTGGATGAAACGGTGTTAGCTAAATTAGAGCAAATTGAACTAGCGTGCACTATGAATACAAGCGAGGTCAAGATAGCTCAGGATAAGTTAGAAGGACGATTTATGGAAATGGAAAAGAGCGGCAAGGTCATTCAACAACAATTATCAGCAGTGGATGAAAATATATCCGGTATAATTAAAGATATGGATCGTCTCGAAATAAAATCAGCGGAGCAATGGAAAAGCCTAGAAGCGGATCAGAGTCAATTAAAGAGTACCATCGACGAAAATAGCGCGAGATTGGAAGAAAGGTTGAGCCAGATAGAAAGCAATCAGGATGACACTAAAAGCCAGATTGAGGAAAAAGTAAGCACAATTAAGGAGCAGATAAGGAAAGATTGGCGAAAAATGACTATCGATTCTAAAGAGGAAAGATCAACCATCCTTAAGACAGTAGGCGAAAATCATACTCTTATTCAAGCATTAGAGCAAGAAATTAAGAGTAAACTTAAAGAGCAAACAGACAGGATCATTAAAGCCGAACTGAGGTCGTTAGAAAAATCCTCGATATTTAAAACAGGAACAATGAGAGATAGGCAGGACGACTCAAATAGCCCCGGGGAGGAAAGCACAGCAGGGAGTCAAGCTCAGACAGAGAGCCCATTAACAGCAAACACGGAAGGGTTTCACAAAAATATCGAAAGGAGTTCCACGCCACAAGACGGTCATCAGCCCACTCAACTTATCCAAGTAATTCGCTCGAACTATTATAAACCGCAGAAATACACGGAGAATTCAGGGGTGACACCTAAAGCATTTATTAAAGAAATTGAAGAACTTTACAATGACACTGGGGTACCTGAAGCACGTAGATTGAGGATGATGGAGAGATTTTTATCAGGAAATGTCCTTACATGGTTTTTAAGCTTCAAATATACATTTGGAACCATGTCAGATTTCAAATTAGCGTTTCTGCGCAAATACTGGTCGCCAGCAATACAACAGAGTCTAAGGATGGAGCTTTACTCTAGAAAATACCAAACCACTCAGCAAACGAAATACTCAGATTTCTTTAACATGCAAATGCTAAAATTTCGCGACCTTGATTACCCTTTAAATGAAGCGGATCTGGTGATGACAATAGCGCGGCAATTACCAGTCAAAGTGCAACAAGTACTAGTCGCAGCGAACGTTAGTACGGCCTTACATGCAGAGCAGATATTACGCCAGATAGATGAGACTACATCTCATAATCATTATAGAGGAAGACAGCTGGAGTTAGTCAATACGACAGAGGTCATAAAACCTAAACAGGCAAACACTAAAACGCAGGGTACTAATACAAGCACGTCCACACCTAGGCGAAACCAGAAAGGAGAAAACAGACCATACCAGCGTAACGAGAATAACTATAACAATAGGTCATATCAAGGCAACAATAGATATCAACAGAGAGGATATCAGCAATGGCGTGAAAATCGAAGAAATGACAGGCCTTATGGAAGATACGGTGATTAAAATGCTAATCAAAGATGGAAAGGAAGAAGAGATCAAAATCAAGGAGAGGGGCAAAATTATCGAAATGACTGGGATGATAGGCACGCTCAATCACAAAATTACCTAGAGGAATTACACGCTAGTCAAGGTGGAGAGCTCGGAAGATGGGAAAAAGCCAATGGGAACATGAAGAATCCAGACACACATACTGAGGAAGCTGGAAGTCTACTGAGACAAGATGAATATCAAGGTCATGGGCGACAAACGGATGATGGGAGTCGCACCGGAGCTAAAAAAAATGCTAAATTTGGATAAAGAAGACAGTCTACAAACGCAACAGTCGGAAGTTGAAGATGGATGGATAGTAGCGAACATACAAAAATGGATTGCTTTGCCAGAAGACTGCCTGGAGGAGACGGTGAAACCACGGAACGATGAAATTAGGCAGTTACCCATTATTTACGCGAGGATTGGTGGAATTAATATAAGATGTTTATTGGATACGGGGTCGCAGATCAGTCTGGTATCGGAGGCCTTGGTTCGAGAGTTGGGACGGAGTCAGAATATTCCTGTAATTCCCGTACCACAGCTCAAAGTGAGGGGTGTTATTCCTGAACGCACCGTCACTTGTAAACGTCAGGCATAGTTAGAGCTGAACATATTGGAACACACTTTTGGGCAAACATTCATTATCATGGCAAAGATGAATTTCAATATAATTCTTGGTGCAAATTTTATTTGTGACTATCAAGCAGTGATAGATTTGCACAAGAATACAGTCAGTTTTAGAGAGTATGATCAGCTGAAGAACGTGGGATTGCATATGGATGAAATCACCACCGGAAGAGATGTAAATTCTTGGGCATTGGAAGCAATATCGGAAGAGACGGAAGAGGAGATACGAAAAGCAGAAGATAACATCATAGATGGAGCTGTTGTGGAACTAGATGAGGAGAGTGAATCCCAGGAGATATGGTCTTTATTAACGGAAGGAGACGACAGTGATGCACAATTTGAAGAGTTACTACAGGAGCGGCTAAATGACATTCAACTTGGGACTGAACACAGAAAACAATTGGAAGAGATTTTAAGGAAGCACAAAACAGTATTTGATACAGTACCTGGGAAAATATTAAATTTGAAATATTCAATGCAAGTCGAAGATTGGTCGCCTTTCAAAAGCAGATTGTACCCAATTCCTGAAAAATATCGTGGTCAAGTTAAGGTCATTATAGATGAGATGTTACAAGCTGGAGTGATAAGGAAGTCACCTACACCTTATCTAAATGCGATTTTGGCAGTCACAAAACCAAATGGATTTATTAGACTTTGTTTAGATGCCAGAAATCTTAACATGAGACTCATTTTTCCTGAGTATGACAGAGCGCCAATTATCAGAGACGTATTAAAAGGCTTTAAAAACAAAAGCGTTTATTCATCAGTTGACCTGACGAGCTCGTTCCACCATATTGAATTGGATGAGAAGTCACAGCTTTTAACTGGCTTCTTATTCGATAACCAAACGTTTTGCTTCGTCCGAATGCCCTTTGGAGTCAAAACAGCGGGCTGTGCTTTAATCCGAGCCCTGGACCGGAATCGAACCGAGGAAGTTAAGGAGATGACAGTACGCTACATTGATGACATTTTGCTGGCATCCGACAACATTGAAACTCACATGGAAAATTTAGATAAAGTATTAGGCAACCTGAATGCATCAAATTTCAAAGTAAACCTGAAGAAATCACATTTCTTCAAGAGCGAGATCTTATATTTGGGTCACATCATTGACAAGGATGGGGTGAAGCCAAATCCAGCTAAGATCGAAGCGATAAAGAATTTCCCTACACCAACGAGAGTCAAGCACATTCGGGCTTTCTTAGGCGTAACGGGATTCTTTAAGGAAAACTGTCCAGGTTACACGGAGACTGTAGCTCCAAATGCAGGAAATGCTAAAGAAGAATAATAAATGGTTATGGAATGCGGAGTGTGAGAAGGCGTTCCAAGCAAAAAAAACAGCTATTGGAAACTGCATTAAATTAGGATACCCAGATTTCAAGCACAAATTTATAATCCAAGCGGATGCTTCATTAATTGGTATAGGTGCTATGCTCTACCAAGAAGATCCAGCTAACCTGCATCATAAAACATATTTGGCATTTGTCAGCCGAAAATTGCGTAAGCACGAGCGCAATTATACTGTAACGGAACTAGAGCTGTTGGCCATTCTTCATGCGCTACAACAATGGAAACGAATAATTTATGGCTACCCCATTGTTGTCAGGACTGATCACAAGGCATTAACATTCTTGTTTAAGACGTCGATGGCAAGCGAACGTGTGACACGTTGGTCTATATATATTCAGCAGTTTAGCATTGAGATTGAACATTGCCCAGGGAAGATGAACGTGATTCCGGATGCACTCAGCAGGAACCCAGAGCCTGATAATGAAGAAACAGCGATGGTACAACACTTGGAGTTAACACCGAAGGACCGGGAATTCTTGGAGGAGTTACGTGAGATACAGCGAGAACAGGAAGCGGAACCATGGATGATGCTATTAATTCAATACTTCAGAAAGCAACTACCTACAGGAACACCTGCATTTCGAGAAGCGAAAGCAAAAGAAGGAAGATATGTTTATGTCAACAATTTGCTGCAAAAATGGGTAGATAATGACCACACCAAGTTACGCATATTAGTACCTGCATCTTTACAACGAGGATTGACATGGTATACTCACGAAAGTTACGGACACGTCGGCGTAGACAAGTGCGAAGCGACAATAGGAGAGACATTTACATGGCCACGTATGAGAACAACTATATGTGACGTCATTACGACTTTTGATCCGTGTCAGAGGACAAAGCCCAATAATTATTTAATGAGGCAGTATCCTAGACCATTGCTACCTCAGAAACCATGCGAGCTACTGGCCCTAGATTGTTTCTGTCCAATTCCTAAAGGAAGGCGAGGTTGCCGTCACTTGCTAGTGTGCATTGATGTATTTTCTAAGTTTGTCGTATTATGCCCCATTCAGAAGACTACATCGAAACAAGTACTCAGTCGTATTCGAAATAGAGTTATTCCAATCCTTGGAAAACCAGAATTTATATTGTCAGATCATGGCAGTTATTTTACAAGCGCCGAATTCAAGAAAGGTATGGAGGACATGGGTATAAAACACGTTTTAAGCAGTATCCGACATGCCAAAGCTAATCCAAGTGAGAGAGCAATAAAATGTGTAACATCATACTTGAGAATCTTCATTCCAAATGAACATCACAAATGGGTGGATAAAATTAAGGATGTAGAGACATGCAAGAATTCTACCAGGCACGAGTCAACAGGACAGATCCCCATGGTCCTACACAAAAACGAGTATCCAGTGAGAACGTGGAAAAGCATCATTAACTGCCCACAAGATCCCATGATAGCACCTGACCTGCGAATTGAGAGAACGAGAGCCTACATGAGAAAACAAGCAGATCGCAGATTACGGCGAGTAAGAAATAAGAGGTTTCACAGTGATCTTGAAATCAACCAGCTCGTTTTGGTGAAACGACCCGCTACATCGGATCCAGAGAAGAAGATCTTCAGCAAATTCTGCGAAAAGTTCATAGGACCCTATACTATTGTCAGAAACCTTGGAAATAATGCATACAGAGTGAAAGAGTTAAGCACAGGAACAATGTCGGTTTACAATGCAGCCAAATTAAAAAAGTATCGAAGAAGCGATCCATGAGAGCGCCGAAATAATGATGCAGTTTGAATATATGGACGTCCTAATATCAACCAAGTGGACGGGGAGCAGTTGAGAACGGCACGTGAAGAAGGAAGTGGAATTGGTGTTGACAAACATTAACGAGACGAGCAGAGTGTTGCCTAAGGCACCAGCGCGTCATGCAAGCAGTTGGTGGGGCGAGCTCCAAGCAGGAAAATAAAACGAGTAAATGCCATTCAAGACAGGAGCGGCTGGACCAAGTAATAGAAAAGGGGTGATTCCGAAATAAAACAAATTGGCCTACGGAAGTCTTTTTAAAATTATCGACTTTCTCCGAAGTTCGACATTTTGTGAGTGGAGGAGTTGTGAACCCTTTAACCTCTGATGGATAAATGATCGATGTTTTATTTCTTCAATTAATAAATATTTCTACATGCATCTTGAAAATAGCCAGACGGAGATGAGGAAATTTCAAGCATTGGTTGGAGACAATGAGGAAATACCTGCAGCAGTTTGACAAAAGGCTAAATACTTAGGATTGTGAAAAGAAAGACCTAGCAATGATTCAGAAGGACAGGTGGTGGCCACCTCAAAATAGAAGCGACGCGCAGTGAGACACGCTTCTGGTATGTTCATTGTAATATTCGCGCCTAGAAAAAATATGATGCAGTATCGTGAGTGGCTGATAAAAATACTAGACACTCCTACGAAGCCAAAGTCTGATAAAAACCGCAAAGTTACAGAAAATATGGAACCAATGAGAGAAGAATGCTTACCAGCGCGGCAAGTCTAGCTTGGGTACGCGATGGCTAGTATTAACGCGGGAGATCGCCTAGACAAAATCTCTACGATCGATTCTAGGATTAATGGGCATATTCTTGACCTGCGCTATTTTTCGAGTTCAGTGATATTTATTTCATTCCTGTACCACTATTATTTTGAGAATTTTTTGTATAATTTCCCCCACTATCAATACCTAGGGCCGGTTCATTTATAAATGGCGTGAAGAGCCAAGACAGGACTTATTACATTTGTTCGTCTGAGGACGGAAGCCTGATTACTTTTGTACGTCTGAGGACGTGGGGTGTATTACTTTTGTTCGTCTGAGGACGGAAGCTTTTATATTTTGCGTGTCATGAAGGACACAGAAATTATTAATAAGTGTGTTAAATTCAGTGTTAGATAGTCATAGTACTATATTTTGTAGGGGCAGTATCATCGATAATTCGCCAACGAACAGTTCCGGGGAAAGTAGCACCTGAAACGGCGAATTTAGTAGTCAGATATCAAGTGTATAATAATTTAACTTTTTGAATCAGCACGAGAGATGACATCGCTTACCATTGAAGAAGCCTGGAACTATCAACACTCCGTCAAGATGGTTGAGATGAGATAAGAAGCATCCAGTTGGGAGATGGCTGCTGATGTTTTTTGACGGGTGACTGGCTGAGGATGAGAACAGAATAATATTCTTATTATCTGATAGATTAACTTATGGTGTATGGGACATATTTTTGTAAATAATTTGCTTGTGTGATTAACGTAGTATTTTTAGTTTTGGTCTGACACACCTTTTGCATGGAAACAGCTCGCATATGTTATTAGTGGAAGGTTCTTGTTTTTGTTTGTTGTTTTAACTAACGTAGCTATGTGGACGACCGTGTTTGCATATGTTACGCAATGCGGTTAAAAAAACGTATCTCGGAGATATGTTGTGTTTCAGAAGTAGGACTGAAGTAATATAATTATACAGTAGATTGGAGGGCAATTAATCCTTTTTTTGGTTTATTATTGATCAGATTCAGTGAGATTATTGCCTTTGGAGCAATGTGATTTGTGACGAAGAGCAGTCAGCTCTATCGTAGGTTTTAATAGTTTTTTTAAAAATAGTTTGCGAGCACCTATTCAGCCGACCTGTGTGAAAAACGTAATGTCATTCCCAGATGTGTGTGTGTGTGTGTATTTTGTGGTCATTACAAGCGGGAATTTCAGCTTAGACTGATTTCTGTCAGCTTGGTGCCAGGTCCATATTGTAACCTTGCGAGGGCAATTGTGGATATTTTGATTAATGTCTGACCATTTGTTGAGGTGGTTGAGATTTTGTTGCTGTTGATTCTTTGAGATAACGGCACAGCTGGTCAGTTATTTTTACACACTGGAGTTGGGACAATGACAGGTATTGAGGAAAGGGGGAGATGTTTCACAAGACGGACTGAAGGTTGCTAGCGAGGTCATTAGTGAAGAATGCTTGTTTGGCTCCGTAACTACTTGAAATACAGAATTAAGAACTGATCAATGATAAAAATTGTTTAAATAAATGGGAGTTGCCTACGAATCACGATAATCTCCGAAGCGTTAGCTTAACATGCAGTTTTGTTCATATAAAGTAATATAAGCTGGTCAGGCTTTCGTTGTTGTTGGTTTATTCCATGTTTATATTCCATTCAGTGACCCGTGAAGTCACGTGCTATGCTGTATTTCCTTGCATGTGTATTGAGCAATTGGCCGGTGTTGGCAGCTCATTGTCAAGTGCGTCATCGCGCTAAATGAGGGTCTCGAGAGAGATTCCTGTAAATAGTAGATTTTAGTGTATGTGTCAGCATTACATTTTTAAGGGTTTTTATTAGTGTCATGTTCCATATCCGTAAACGTTGATTTACGAGATGATTGTTCGTGAGCATCGTGGCTGTTGACCCGTTGTGAACGAACAGACATCCAAAGTACTCATTCCTCGTAGTTAGTTATTACGCGTACATAAAATCCAAATTGCAAGTTAGTGGAACCAGGATCCACATTTTAATAAAGGGGAGATCCGTCTGACTCCTCAGCATTGATAGATATTCCTGTCATGGGAAAATTCAGGGAGGATTTTTTTATTATTGTTGTTTATATTTTTATGCACTATTATTCATTAAATCATGTTATTATTTTACATCTTGTCACCTTTCTTTCTTAATTATAGTTTTAATCCTATGACCCTTACCTCAGTAGAGCATGTTGTTTGGCGAACGTAAACATCACATAGGAACTGAGCGCGACCCCTTGATTAAGATTTCTTACATATAAACACTGCTATTCTGAAGGGTTCAATATACACACACATATATTTACATAAATTATATATAAACTTTTGAACTGACGGTGGTTTTGCTGTCTGGGGGATGTGAAACGTGAAGATATGTCGAAATTTTCCGGAAGTCGAAACATGGTACCCATTGCAATAGTTAGCTTTCTAATGAAATCTACCTCTGGTTGGTTCCTCAGTTTAGGGGCTGCTACAACGCGGTCATCTAACCCCGTGTACTTTGGGTGAGTGTAGAATCTGTCTGATAAACGGTGTGAATTGTAATGGCTGTATTAGTCTTAATTCAGGTAAGGACTGCAGACGGTCTATTTCAAGCAGTAGTTCCTAATGTTGCTACCAGGTACTACCTTCAACGACACCTAGCTATGAACTTGGCTACTGGATGCCACCCCAACCAGCAACTCGCAACGAACGTTGGAACTTCCCCTCCAAAGGAAAGCATACTGAGGGATTTTAGCGCTCTTAGAAAATCCAACGACTTCGGCCGGCTTTGAAACGGCGACCTTGGGCATAGACATTCTGCATGCTACCAGTTACGTCACCGAAGCCACTTCCCACTTAGTCAGATGTCAAAGTCAATCCCTGGCACCATCCAGCCCATGACGGGCTAAGACCGACCAAGCGACCGCTGCCCAGCCAATTGGCCTGCAGATATTGGGGTGACGCGTGATCAGCGCGTCGGGTCCCCTCGGCCGTTAATCTTAGTATTCGTGATCGGGGCGCTGTCTCACTGTCAGAGAGCTACTCAATTGTCCTCACGAGGCTGAGTGCACCCCGTTCCAACCCTCACGTCAGTTTTAAAATCCCTGACGGAGCCGGGGATCGAACCCGGGGCCTCCGGGTGAGAGGCAGGCGCGCTACCCCAACACCACGGGGCCGGCTTAGTCAGATGGAAATACTGAATCTGATCTCATGCAAGTGCGTTGTCATGGCAACGTCTGATGGCTCATCCCTCATCAATTTAGTAGTGTTGCCATGGCAACCTTTGATAGCTCTTGGCATTTTCTTATAATTCCGAAATCATTTTTCTCATCCCTTGGCGTAATGGTGGGTCATATCAAAAATTCTTTCAGACAAAAGTTTTAGATAATTATTAGGGGAATATTGTCCATTTTGTACGGTTTTGATATTGTGCCTATTAAGCGAGATATGATTGATGTTTCCCGAAAAATCCTCTTTTTCCCACCCCTTTGGTCAATTGTTGGTGCTATAAAAAAACTCTTCAAACATAAATTTTTGGGCTTTATCCGACACATAGTATGAACGTTGAACGGATTCGATATTTCACATATTAAGAGAGTTATAGCAATATTTCACTTCTTCGAAAAAAAAACTCCATTTTTACCCCCTTCGACCGATTTAGCCCAGTAACGAACTCGACCGAGATTTTATAGGTATACATATTCGGTAAAAAATTCAAAGTGATTGGTGCAAAATTACGGCAGTTATCGTGCCCACAAGAAACTGATATACATATATATACACATATACATACATAAATTATATATAAACTTTTGAACTGACGGTGGTTTTGGGGTCTGGGGGATGTGAAACGCGAAGATATGTCGAAATTTTCCGGAAGTCGAAACGTGGGACCCATTGCAATTGTTAGCTTTCTAATGAAATCTACCTAAAACAAGATGTTCAGTAAAGAACATATAGCCTACTTTCTCCTAAATGTATGAGTATAGTTATAACTCGTTGTTATTATCAAAGAGTATAATAGAACTGTTCTTTGTTGAAGACCTTAGAAACGATTTACCTCTACCAAACGCCACAACCTAGATAAAAACTGCTACCATCATTGAAGAAAGAAAGAAAGATAAGAAGTATCTAAAGAATGTTATGGATCTGGAGACATAATCGACCGGACTGGCGGCGTGGCTCAGCGGTAACGTTCTCGCTTGCTGGACCGTATGTTTCAGGTTCGTATCCTGGCGCAGTCAGCTGGCATTTGAGGGTGCACAAATGCGAGGGAGCCGTGTTAGTAGATTTACTGGCACGTTAAAATCCCCTTCGGGACAAAATTCTGGCACCCCGGTGTCTCTAAAAGCAACAGTAGTTAAAAGGGACGTAAAACCAATAACATTATTATTATTATTATTATTATTATTATTATTATTATTATTATTATTATTATTACATAATCGGCCTGACGCGGGCAACATCCAACTTTGAGTTGAGGCATGTCTTTACACGTCTGGCTGCGTATGACTTTCACAACCCTAATTGAATTAACAAATCTTTCCATGACCCTACAGAGACGTGTGTATACCAACTATGTGGATATTTTCGATTGCTATTTGGCTGAAATAAAAGTATTAATTAATATCCTGAACTAGCACCAACGGTAGAGTTCAGATACTATGTGAAATCGTTTTGTTCTTTACTTCAATTAACATTTTCAAATAACGCACAATAGGCTGTTACAAACCCTTTAAATTAAAAAGTAAAAATGTATCGTAGTATCATCTTGTCATTCTTCAAATTCGATGCGCATAGAATGCCAATGGTATAGTAATCAATGGAGCCCCACGTAGACTAGTCGTGACATCTAGTGGTGAAATATCGAACAATATAATCCTAACAGAGCGAGTGCATTCTAGCGGCCAGAAGAAGAAACTTTTCAATAAAATCTGGAAGTTAATAAGTAGGTCTGCGTGCAGTTACCTTTTTGGCAGCTAGATGTCTCGAGTAAATCTTCTGGCGAATTATGTTTTAATTAAATATATATTTTACACCATAATATGCACAATATAACGCTTAATTTTAAAATATCTGAGTCATTACAAAACAATAAACATATAACATTTCAAGCAAAAAACCTAGCTCTGATCGGGTTTGAACCATAGGCATTTGAGCGACAGGCTAACGCTCTACCACTGAGCTAATTGTGTCAACGAATATCGTTCTATATAAAATGACTTACATAGAACTTGTTAGCAAATAATGATTTATACTAAACGATTTCGTCACTGGAGTATATTATTTATATATAAAGCATTTCATACAACGTTTATTTATTTTGTATCATTACGCTATATTGCATGCAATACTCAAATTAGTGAAATATAAGTCAGGCACAAGATATCCGCTGCCATCTTGTCTTATTACTGAATCGGCTCAGCTTTTTAAAATCACGTCTGCACTATAGTATTACAAAATAAACTTTTAATTTCGAACGTGCCTCTTCCTTTAGAACAGTTAAAACGATTAACGGCTCGATAATCGGAACTGGTGGGTCCCATGATATGGATTATAAAGTTTGCATAATTCGCATGGCCGCCATCCTGAAATGGTATGGCGGACGACCTTGTAGTTTGGTCACAAGACGCATCCTATACGAAGGTATGTTGTAACCAAATTTGGTAGAGATCGGATAATTTGGTTAGTCGTTATTTGATTTTACCTTTTGAACGTTTGAGTGGCCGCCATTCAGTTTTAGAAAAGATGGCGGCGATATAAAACATGACACTGAGGTGTCCTTTGCTAGTGCTACCTTTGTACCAAATTTCGTTCAATTCGCATTCACCGTGTTCGAATTGATAGGGGGGGACAGACATTCAGAGTACACACACTCACACACACACAGACACACACACACAGAGACTCACACACACACACACACACACACACACAGACTCACACACACTCATACACACACACAGACAGACACACTTTTTTCACCCTGTGTTGATCTCATAAATCTACTTTCATTTTTTGCAAAAATCGAAAGTAGGCTAAAAATTTGTAGTATTAGACTAATAAACAAATTATAAGAGATTATATCTTTACTGAACGTTATTTATTTTTAAGTAGGGTTCCAATTGTTTAGGACGTTCAGGAAATAAATATTTTTGGTAACAATGATGTTGGAAGAGATTTGCAAGCTTGTTGTGATAGTTGTTGTTAATTCATTTTAGGGGCTTGGGACATTTGTTTATCAGCCCCGTTTAGTTGGGTGAATGTTGAATTTGTCTGATAAACTGTGTTTCTGTGGTGACTGTAGTAGTATGTGTAGCTGTAGTTATTAGGGTCGTGGATGAGGTTGGTTTCCCGGGTCTCCGAGTACCATACTATCCCGGTATATGCTTGGAAAGCACGTGGAAGAATCCAGGGAAATCCAAACTCAGGATAGCCACTGTCGGTACTGAGTTCGGACCTCCAATCAACAGACTTGCTGCGCGATTAAACGCGCAAGCCTACACCGCGGCGGTAGGGAAGAAAATATCCGTGGACTTATGAAGGGACATCCCAACTTGAGCATCGTGGGATGCCACGGGAAATCATCTTGTGGTGATGGTGGGAAGTAAGGAAACTTGTGGTTTTACAAGACCGTAAATATCGTGATCATGAGCTACTGGACCTCTTTTTATGTAGAATACGAACCACAGGTCTTGAAATTTCACTTCGAAAATCTCACATGCATTGACCGGGAATCAAAACCGGTCCGCCGTGGTGAGAGGCCAACAGCTGTACCGCTGCGCCATCCCGCCCCGACTTGCATATTGGCCGGTAATGGTAAGCAGTCTCAACACTAGCACCACATGTAGATGATGATGAAAATAATAATAATAATAATAATATTAATAATAATAATAATAATAATAATAATAATAATAATAATAATAGACTTATAATGAAAATCCACAGCCTGCTTCCAGTCTCCGAACGGGTCAGGAATGGAATGAATGAAGCCCCTATCTAGCGGCGAGGACATGAACTGTGCCGGCTGCCGAGGCCTGACGCACTCCTCTGGGGCAATGACTAAATGAATGACAAATGAAATGAAATGATAGTGGAGAGTGTTGCTGGAATGAAATTTTTGACAGGGAAAACCGGAGTACCCGGAGAAAAACCTGTCTGCCTCCATTTTGTCCAGCACAGATCTCACATGGAGTGACCGGGATTTGAACCACGGACCCAGCGGTGAGAGGCCGGCGTGCTGCCGCCTAAGCCACGGAGGCTTCAATAATAGACTTACAATAATAATAATAATAATAATAATAATAATAAGAGTCAGCATGTGTAGCTAAGGTGGTATGCTAATCTTTCCGAGGGTGCGATCTACGTTCAGTCATGTAGTAAATGAATGTGATCTAATACGATCATGTCCATGGATTTCATGGCACATACAAGAAATCCTGCGTACATAAATGTCTGGCAACTCGACATAAAAAAACATAAAAGAAGTCAGTGTGTCTAAAAGTCTATTAATACTATTATTAGTAGGTCTAGTAGTAGCCTACTATAATAATGATAATAATAGACTAATAATATTTGTATTACAGTTCACACAAAGATATACCAACAGTTCCTAAAATTAATTTACCAAATCTTTAGGATTTCCATTTTCTATGCACAGGCCACAAGGCTGGCAAAATCCTAAACAGATCCACCATCACTAGTCATGTAGCCACTCCCCATGAAGGTGTGAATCAGCTGTTCATAGGCTCGGTATGTGTATTTCAATGCAATTGACAGACAAGGCGAGTAGGCCACTCGACTTCAGACTCTTGTCATCATTCCTCAGCGTAGGAGGGGAGGGCGAAGGGAAGAAGTCAGTTGTGCTGCTGAGGGGAACGCAGACTAAGTCCTTTTCCAAGACATTGACCGACGATTTTTGTGATTTAATTCCACCTACACTAATTAAGATACGACTAAATTTAATGAAGATATTTGCTTAGAATGGTCTCTTCTATCACCAGTGTAAGTGACTTCCATTAATATCAAATACACCCTGTATATATTGTCTGTCTGCCCTGTTGTTAAAATAAAATATCCCTTGTGAGTATTATCAACCACTACCCTGAAACAAATTGAAAATAAAACGTTAAAACACAAAGAACCAACGTGGGGATATTTGTTGTTGGATTCCCCTAGAGGAAGTAGTGACGTTAGAATTAATAGTCCAAAATACTAGAGAAGCTATAGATATATGTTTGATCATGGAATAAATTAATTAGCTTCTCTAGCTTTTGGACAAACTATTATCACTATAATACATCATAAATTATTTTATTCCTATGTAACCTTAAGATCACAATTCATCCTCAAACATATTTCAATGAACCACTGCATCAGTACCATATAATGACATCTCTACTATGGGCTGTCTTTTGAAGATTCTTGTTCTTTTATCATTAACTTAAAGAAAGTTGTAACAGATCCGATTTTTAATTTTTTAGAGTATTTTTAGCCTATTTTCATTTATGAAAAAATAGGCCTGTTGAGATCACCTTTCGCCCGTGTGTGTGTGTGTGTGTGTGTGTGCGTCCGTGTATGTGTGTGTGTCTCCCCCTAATAACATCTAAGCGGCTTGAGCGATTTTAATGACACTCGGTAAGGTCATAGTATCATTGAGGCCAACCCAGTCCGCACTCTTCAAATTTTATTACGTCTAACCAATCCAACATGGCGGTTGTGCGAAGTATTTCACCGGCATTCTATATCTGATAAACTATTACTCATAACACCCTTAAATTTTGTACAGTGATACAGGGAATTACTAAACGTTCACCTATGTGACTTTCAGAAATCTGTTAACTACAAAACGAGTATGGCGGCCAAGAAAATTTGAATTATTTAAATAGACTATTCTCGCATTTTAACAATCCGAACGCAGTGAAACTTGATACAGCAAATGCCTATAGAAACTACAATGCACTGAAATCTAATTTTGTTAAATTGTTTACATAACCTAAAAATGGCGGCTGTGTGAAATTTTTAAATTACGTTTTTATTTCTTGTGTTCTAATCATGCGATCGAAATCTACGTTTGAATAATGAACATACACAATAATCCTCATCTAATAGTTCATAACTCTATGGCCTACATATAGTAAAATCCAACATG
The DNA here is from genome assembly GCA_946902985.2 of Meconema thalassinum. Classification (NCBI taxonomy): domain Eukaryota; kingdom Metazoa; phylum Arthropoda; class Insecta; order Orthoptera; family Tettigoniidae; genus Meconema; species Meconema thalassinum. Next base: position 990,430,881 of record OX336388.2, on the reverse strand, counting down.
GCGACCATCCAAAATATTTAGACGGCTCTCAATATCTACGAATCTATAACATCAAACAAACTGAAAATTTGTCTGTTGATAGAGGCAATTAACATAGGATATATGAAAATAGGCTATATAGCTATTTATGGAACTACTTTTTACTCATTTAGATAGTTAACGTTTTGGAAATATTATTTATAAAACTATATGTAATCTTGCTACTTAATTCTTATCATACACTGTCTGCTGCAACTCTGCAAAACATAAGGACGAGATAGCTGAAGCCACATAACATATCAAATCAACGCCTCAGTTGAAATGTCTGTTAGTGCGATAACATGGTCGCATAGAAACCGGGCGCGTTCCGTTGACAGCCGCACATCGGTGACAACATTTGCGATGGTGCCAAGAGCATTAGGCCTGGACAACGACGAGTAGGGTCACGTGGTCTTCTCAGATGAGAGCAAATTCAGTCTGCGTAGTGATTTGAGAGAGACGAGAGGTGGGAACACGTTAAACACCCTGGAACATTGTCGAACGTGATCAACAGTTGTCAACCTTGCTGATGGAAGAATGGAACGCCCTGCCACAAGATCACCTTACCAATCTTGTGGCCAGCATGGAACACGTTGCGCAGATATACAAAACGTTATCCGCATCCGCCCCGCACCGCCACGACTGTTATCCGCTTCCGCACGCTTCTTATCTGAATCTACTGGCATATTTTAATGAGATAAAGTTTAAAACAACACATTAAGGAGAAAGTCATCCCTTAGGTTACGTAGTCTATGTCATGTGCTATGTTTAAAATGAATGTTATGCAGCCATAATTGCAACACTTTACAGTTCGGAATGTTAATTATGCTTAATGACATAGTTTGAATGAGATTAGCGTAATCATCATCTTACATTTGTCATGAAAAAAAACACGTAACGGAAAAATATGATAGGCTATGTCATAAACATCCGGGTCCTAGTAATGATATTGAACAAGATCGGATGGTATTCTAAAATCTATCCTCAAATTTGCTCCAAACATTATCTGCAGCTTATCCGCTAACCACACAGCCATGCAAACTATATCCGCATGGCGAAAATATTTCCGGATATTCGCGGGTTTATCCATGGATATCCGCATCCGCACAGGGCTTTAACTGTAGCAGATCCTTCCATGTATGGTTTGAGGTTCAACGAGCTTTGTTACTGACAGTGACACAACAAGCGACAGTTCGTCCTTAAGTTTTGCACAGCAGTGTATAACCGAAACAGGTCAATGTTCTCAAATATTACATTTTATTGACTTAGGGTATCTTTTGCTATTTCATTATACTCCGTCAATAAGGATTTGGACAGGCATGGTCACTTCTTTTGATTTCGTAATTTTGTTCTATTCACCTTTACCATAATAATTTGGCGACCTGTGCAGCCCTCTAAATGTAAACTTCTGACACTAAAAATATCGTAGGCTACATAGCGTATTAGCGACTCAGCAAGAACTCGTCAGGAAGGTAATGCGGTATAATGATCGATTGTGTGTAGCATAATGCAGCGTTTAGAGAGTATTGATGTAACTACCAGCGAGTCAATATCTGTAATTAACCCCTGTCTTTCATCTCAAACCGCCACCACAATCAATGAACATAGGCTACATTATGATACAAACATGCACGGTTACTGTTTTGATACAATAATGTGAGAGTCATGCGTGTGGTATTGAAATAAACCTCCCATGTATTGATGAACTGGGGAAAAGCGCGATTGTTTTGCATGTGTCAGTTATGTTGTATATTTAATGGATGAACAGAAACAGATGAAATGATCAATCACAGGCTACGTTATTTAACCATTTCTGATATAAATCGTAACTAAAAAGCGACATACGTACTATTGATGGGGCAAAGAATTGAGATCAGGCCTATTTGCCTTAATCATCATCGCTAAGGTGTATGTTTCACAAAATTTAAGCTCTTAGATCAGAGGGAGATAGAAGGTGCCGATTGTACAAACATCTTCCAAATCATCTCAATAATACAGAAAAAAATCTTGCATTTCGTGAAAAGTCAACGGAAATATATTTATTTGTTTATAAAAAGCGGCTTCGGTGGCGTAGTTGGTAGCATCCTGAACTGCTGTGCCCAAGATAGTGGGTTCAAACCCGGCCGAAGTCGTCGGATTTTTTAAGAGCGTTAAAAATCCTTCAGAATGCCTTTCTTCAGAGGTGAAGTAAAGCCGGTGGTCCCATGTCATAGATTTATGGCATGTAAAAGATCCTTCCATAGACTAAACTTGTGTGAAGCTAAATTGTTAGGTTAGATTTCGTCGGAACGCTCTATCAAAGTTCCAGCGTTCACCTCTAGGTATCATTGATATCTGGTATCGAAAGTTGCAACTATTTGAAATTGAATGGAATTTGTAGCTCACCCCAAAGGTGTCCGCTGGATGCAGCTACAGACTCAGGCGAGCCGAACATGCCCTCGGACACTCCCGGCACTAAAAGCCATACGATAATTAAAATAAATAAATAAATAAATAAATAAATGTTTATACATTGCTTTTAATCAAATAAACAAGACGATAGCTCCTGCCAGAACTATGTCGCATCCAGCCCGCATAATCGTAAGGCTCGTCCAAATGCGTCTGGAGGTTCAGTAACTATGTTATCCCATGAGTAACTTTGGATTTAAATCCATTGACAGAATATTCATTGCGCTTTGTTTTTGTAATAGGCCTACAAGGTTACTACTGGGTGGGTCGGACTCAACTGGGCAGTTTTTGATCGTTAATAACCAATCAAATCAACAACAGACGGGAAAAAGGGAAAGTATCTTTTGTTGTCGATAGATGGCAGCATCATACGGTATGTTGTGAACGAGTATAATACTCCACCTACTTAGTGCGTATTGAGGAAACATCATGGCTGGAAGACGGTTTGTTATCAAGCTGCTTGAAAGATATTGTCTGCCAAATTTCACACATCAGGATTGGTCAACAGACATAACGGCATATTTTGGGTGGCCAGAGAACCCCTGTGCCACCATTCAATATGATTTCCAGTTCCCGGGAGTTACGGTGTGGTGTGTTGTGTCATATGAAAGTTTGATTGGCCCCTTTCTTCCTTGAAGGTGGCTTCGTTACCGGGGAAAACCACCTAAAGTTGCTGAGGGAAAGTGTCATCCAAAAGCTTCTGAGGAGACAGAACTTTCTTGAACTATGGTGGTAGCAGGATGGTGCCCCACCATACTTTGCCAACATTGTTCGGGCGTTCTTGCATGGAGTTTTACCTTAACGCTGGATTGGCCATCGAGGGCCTGTGGAGTGGCCAGCCCGATCAATTGACATCATCCCACCAGACATTGTCCTTTGGGGTTACCTCAAAGCCAAGGTGTACATTAATCCTATTGACAGTGGGCAACATCAGCGTAAAGGGTCAGATGACCTTGCTATTACAACCCTTAAAACAACAATTACTAACTAACCAACTAACAAACATGTGCGTGAGGTGCTTGTTCAGCTGGTCAATAATGTACCAGTGATTGTAGAAAGGTGTGTAAAAATTTTGCAGTTATCTACTTGAAAACAGATCTCTTATGTCTAGCTTTTCTATTTTTGTTAACCTTTGAAATATTTGTTAATATTTATCAATAAAAGTAACATCTTAAGGTACGATTTGGAACCTCACTCCATGGCAGCCCGTCTTGTGTAGCGGGACTGCCCAGCCGCGCCAGGAGCAGTCTGGCAGCTATGCGGCGCCGCACATGCATTGTCAGTAATGTGTTTTTTGCTGTCAAATGACGAAATATCACGAAGTTTTTAGCAAAATATCCAGTTTCTTATGAAGCAAACGTGGCAGTTCATAATATCGCAGTAAAGCAGACCATGAACATGTGATTGAATAGTATCACTAGCCGCAGTGCTATGAAACATTTCTGACGTTGTTGGTTGGCTGGTTCTTAAGTTTAGGCGCTGCGACAACGCGGTCATGTATCCCCGTGTACTTTGGGTGTGTGTAGAATCTGTCTGATAACCGGTGTTAATTGTGATGACTGTATTAGTGCGTGTATCTGTTTTTTTAATTTAAGTACAGACTGCAACTTAGAATTTTTCAAATAGTTCCTACTTTTGCCGCCAAGCACCACCGTCAACGACTACTAGGCCAAGTTTAGAACTTCGCTACTAGACGCCACCGCAGTCGGCTCTTGGCAACGAACGTAGAAACCTAAGAGCGTTGTTTACATTCTTCACCTACCGAATTTAGCTTCACAGAAGTGTAATATTAGTGGAAGGTTCTTTGACATGCCATAAATCTATGACATGGGACCGCCGGCTTTACTTCCCCTCCGAAGGAAGGCATACTGAGGGATTTTTAACGCTCATAAAAATCCGACGGCTTCGGCCGGGTTTGAACCCGCTATCTTGGGCATAGAAGCTCAGCATGCTACCGACTACGCCACCGAAGCCGCCCGTTTCTGACGTGGGTCGATTCATTCCCACGTTATAAATGGTATAAAATTCTTAGCAACCAACCTCAAAACTATCTGGAATGGGTCAATTCAGTCTCCTGTATTGTCTGAACATATCATCGTATCTTTTCATATGCAAATCAGTAACTAATTTAAAGAAACCTTCTTTCTTTCTTTCTTTCTTTCTGTTTGTATAGATATATTTCGTAGCTTTCTTATTTCTATTTCGCACTATCAAAGCTAGGATCAAATTGTCGTCGTCTTCTTCCTCATTTAGACTGGCTGCGTGGCACAGATGTAAAGTTCTCGCCTGCTGATTCCACGATCGAGGGATCGAATTCCGACGCAGTCAGTTGGCAATTGAGGATGCTTAAATGTCAGAGAGCCATGTCCGTAGATTTACTGGCACGTTAAAGATTCCCTTCAAGGTGAAATCCTGGCACCCCGGCGTCTCTAAAAGCCGCAGTAGTTAAAAGGGACGTAAAACAAATCTATGTATGTCTACCCGTTATTAATCCCGATTCCAACGGGGTAGGGGATGAAATGCTATGATATTCCACGTGGCTCATGGTTTTTACGGCCAGATGCCCTTCCTGACGACAACCTCACGAGAGGAGTTAATGAGAGATTAAATGAATGAAGATGAATGAAAGTTCAATCTCAAGTAGTTCCAACTTTGGCTACCAGACGCCACTGTCACCCAGTGGTGAACGTTGCAATTTGATAGAACGTTTCTAAACCAAATAACATATTAATTAAGGTACACACTACCAATTTTAGTGGTAGGTTCTTATTCATGCCATAAATCTATGACATGACCAGCCGGTTTTACTTCCCCTCCGAAGGAAGGCCACTGCCGGCTGGATCGCACCCCTCCTGGTTGCTTTAAACTGCCTGCCCATTCGACACTCACAGGCGTACGAGTTATATGCATTAATTCACCGCTAGGTGCAGCACCAACGCACTGAGATTGCCGCGGCTTTTTAAAGAGGAAGATACCTGAAACGAAGGATTGTTATGTATGGAGGCTTAATATCGAGATTGACGGACGTGAAAACATTAAAATAAGTTAGTTCTTTTGTTATTCAATCATCTAAAAGTATTCGGACACATACTTACGGGCAAATTTTCAGTATGAAGGAAAGCAAAAATACATGTGGTGGAGGCGATTGTTTATAAGGGGCGAAATGTCTAGCTCATTTTCCCGTAATTATGCAGATGATAATAAAAATACAACTAATTCTGAGTTAAATCTAACTTACATACTTGGCGAGATGAAAAGAAAAGAATAAGGACAATATAAGACAGGGAAAAGAAATGCCTCAGGCCCCCGATAAATGGGATGTTGATTTATTTAGGGGCTTTGCGACATCGTGGTCATGTAGCCTCATGTACTTGGGTGTGAGTTGAATTTGTCTGATAAACCGCCTTATTGAGATGGCTGTATTATACATTTTTACAGATTTTTTGGATATATTGTTCATTTATTTACTTATTCATTTACTTACAAATTTATTTATTTAATTATTTATTTACTTATTTATGTATTTAATTATTTATTTTCTTGTTTATTTGTTTACTTATTTACTTACTTACTTATTTACTTATTTATTCACTTATACATTTATTTACTCATTTAAGCTACTTAGATATGTATTTATTTAATTATTTATATAGTTATTTATTTAATTATTCTTTTATTTACTTATTTATTTTCTTATTTCTTATTTGCTTATTTATTTATTTACTTATTTGTTTATTTACTTACATATTTATTTACTTATTTACTTACACATTTATTTATTTAATTATTTATTTTCTTATTTATTTGTTTACTTATTTATTGGCTTATTTATTCACTTTTTATTTACTTATTTACTTACATATTTATTTAATTATTTATTTAACTTATTTATTCTTTTACTTATTTATTTACTGTCATATTTATAACAAACGCTTGGTGCTTTTCAGTCGGTCAACACGAATGTACCCAAAAAGAGCTGGGTTATGCCCTAATCCTGAAATAAATTACATGAGATTAATAAATTTAATATAATTTATTTCAGGATTAGGGCATAACCCAGCTCTTTTTGGATACATTCGTGTTGACCGACTGAAAAGCACCAAACTTTTGTTTACTTAGGCAACACTGAAAAATGGCTTCAAACCCCACAATGTTACTTATTTATTTACTTATTTATTTATTTACTTACATATTTATTTACTTACTTATTTACTTACATATTTATTGAGTCACGCATTTACTCACTTAATCATTCATTCATTTATGTATTTTTAGCCTACATTCGATTTTTGCAAAATATGAAAGTAGACTTATGAGATCACTACAGGGCGAAAAAAAAAGTGTGTCTGTGTGTGTGTATGTGTGTGTGTGAGTCTGTGTGTGTGTGTGTGTGTGTGAGTGTGTGTACTCTGAATGTCTGTCCCCCCCTATCAATTCGAACACGGTGAGCGCAAATTGAACGAAATTTGGTGCAAAGGTAGCACTAGCAAAGGACACCTCAGTGTCATGTTTTATATCGCCGCCATCTTGACGGAAACGTAATGGCGGCCACACAAATGTTCAAAGCTTAAATCAAATTACGACTAACCTAATCATCCGATCTCTACCAAATTTTGCAACAACATACCTTTATAGGGGCAGCATCCTTTGACCAAACTAATAGGTCATCAGCCTAATTGTTTACGGATGGCGGCCATCTTTGTGTGAAAATCGATTGCCCCTATCAATTCGAACACGGTGAAACCGAATGGAATGAAATTTGGTACTGAGGTAGCACTAGCAAAGGGCACCCCAGTGCCATGTTTTATATCACCGCCATCTTGACGGAAACGTAATGGCGGCCACACAAATGTTCAAAGCTTAAATCAAATTACGACTAACCTAATCATCCGATCTCTACCAAATTTTGCAACAACATACCTTTATGGGGGCAGCATCCTTTGACCAAACTAATAGGTCATCAGCCTAATAGTTTGCGGATGGCGGCCATCTTTGTGTGAAAATCGATTGCCCCTATCAATTCGAACACGGTGAAACCGAATGGAATGAAATTTGGTACTGAGGTAGCACTAGCAAAGGGCACCCCAGTGTCATGTTTTATATCACCGCCATCTTGACGGAAACGTAATGGCGGCCACACAAATGTTCAAAGCTTAAATCAAATTACGACTAACCTAATCATCCGATCTCTACCAAATTTTGCAACAGCATACCTTTATGGAGGAAGCATCCTTTGACAAATATAATAGGTCATTAGCCTAATAGTTTGCAGATGGCGGCCATCTTTGTGGCAAAATCGATTACCCCTATTAATTCGAACACGGTGAAACCGAATGGAATGAAATTTGGTACAGAGGTAGCACTAGCAAAGGGCACCTCAGTGTCATGTTTTATATCACCGCCATCTTGACGGAAACGTAATGGCGGCCACACAAATGTTCAAAGCTTAAATCAAATTACGACTAACCTAATCATCCGATCTCTACCAAATTTTGCAACAGCATACCTTTATGGAGGAAGCATCCTTTGACAAATATAATAGGTCATTAGCCTAATATTTTGCGGATGGCGGCCATCTTTGTGTGAAAATCGATTCCCCCTATTAATTCGAACACGGTGAAACCGAATGGAACGAAATTTGGTACAGAGGTTGCACTAGAAAAGGCCACCTCAGTGTCATGTTTTATATCACCGCCATCTTGACGGAAACGTAATCGCGGCCACCCAAATGTTAAAGGCTAAAATGTAATTACGACCAACCTAATAATCTAGTCTCTACCAAATGTTGCAACAACAAATCGTTATGTGGGAAGCATATTCTGACCAAACTGCTAGATCATCAGCCCAATAATTTTCAGATGGTGGCCAAGTATGTGTGAAAATCGATTCCCCCTATCAATTCAAACACGGTGAAACCGAATTGAACGAAATTTGGTACAGAGGTAGCACTAGCAAAAGGCACCTCAGTGTCATGTTTTATATCGCTGCCATCTTGACGGAAACGGAATGACGGCCACCCAAATGTTAAAATCTTAAATCAAATTTCGACCATCCTAATAATTTGATCTCTACCGGATTTTGCAACAACATGCCTTTTTGTAGAAAGCATCTTATGACTGACTACAAGATCATCAGCCCAATAGTTTGCAAATAGCGGCCATGTATGTGAGCAAATCCATTCCCCATATCAATTCAAACACGGTGAAACCGAATTGAATGATTTTTTTTAAGAGGTAGCAGTAGCAAAGGGCACCTCATATTCATGTTTAATATCCCTATAGCACGTTGTATTTCAACAAGCTACTACAACCAACATTCAATTATACTCCTTGAAAAGGACAATGAGTTATAACAATACCCATGCATTTAGGAGAAAGTAGGCTATATGTTCTTTACTGAACATCTTGTTTATTTTTCTATTTATTTGCTTCCTCTTCGTCACCTTCTCTGGAAATTGCACGTAACAACATCCCACGCAGTGAATTGTCCGATGGTATCTCATGAAATGAGATTCCCCGGTATTATAACTTGCCCTGTTCTGATTTACAAAAGGGTACGTAGCTTTACAGCATTATAAAATCGTTCAGAATAAATTCCAAACACAACTTTGCCATTAACATCAATACAAAACTTATGTCTGCCACAGTCACTTGGTGCTGTTTCCTAGCGCCTTTATTTGGAAACGATGTTGTACGCTGAAACCAATGCTGTAATCGTTGAATGGGCAGGCAGTTTAAAGCAGCCAGGATGGGTGCGATCCAGCCGGCAGTGAGGAAGGCATACTGAAGGATTTTTACACTCTTAAAAATGCGACGACTTCGGGCGGGTTTGAACCCGCTATCTTGGGAATAGCAGTTTTTCATGTTACTAACTACGCCGCTGAAGCAGACACGTAATGCAAATAAAGCTTTTATTATAATTGAATCGGTCATTTGGAAAAGGGCACATGTCCACAAAAGTAAATTTTACAGGAGAGACAAAAAAGTGAATAAATCGTGAATGAGTGGAACTACCAAAGCTGCATTTTGGCAATGCATATAACATGTAATGGGCCTTTTATTCCCATAATATGGATTTCAGATTCCATCCTTAACGGACAAAAATTCAAATGTTATTTCCTGGATATGTGCCCTTTTCCAAGGGAATGGAATGTTCTTAGAAATTAAACACAAATTTTTCATCCCTGTCTCTTTAAATTTGTTTTAAATTACATTTTATTATTACAATGTCTCTTTTTAATGAACTTAGAAATCGGAGAATTACAAACATATTCCATACAATGCACATAAATCGTTTTGTTAAACAAAACCAGTATTATTGTTCATTACATCTTATAAGGTAATATATTTTTCACTCCATTTTATATTAGCTCTTTGAGAAATAACCTTATAGTCATTGTAATGAATAGATTATTGTCACTGACTGTACACTAACAATAAAAGCTAGAACTTCAAATTGCTTCTCTCTTAGGGGATCAGAATGCTTGTTCTTGCAGTGCTTCTTGCTCAGTAGTTGGCCAGTTGTTTACAATGTCATGGTAGAAACTAATATGTTCATCACCGATATACTGTACCAATTTTCTTATGTCGTTGACCTTCTTAATATTAATGGGAAGCTTTCCATTATAGGCTTGATAGTCGCGTAGTGTCGGTAAAACGAGACGAAGCCCAGTCGGCGTGGACAAAGCAAATGTTTCTGACAGTTCTGGGAGGCTGGAGATCCACTTAGACACTGTTAGAACTCCGGGTGCTGCACAGTCATATTTAAATTCATTGTACCCAGAAATCTGGAAAGATATTTTGTCCTTTCTAGGTATGTTTTTTCCAAAAGAAGCAGTTGATAACACAGATCTTTTATAATGTGTAGGCCACCATGTTTTGAAATTGATAATATCTGAAGTGCCCACACGTTTCACAGAAAATTTATTGGTACTTGACGATTGCACAATCATGTTAATGTACTGTTCTGGGGTGTAAATCCTATTTTCCTTACGTAGCTTACGTTTTACTACTGCAAAATTTCTACCACAGTCATTGAAGGAATGTCCTCTAATGGGAAAATAATGATATATTTGTTTAAATCGTCCACTTGATGCCAAAGCTAGTAGAAAACGTACCACTGTGTTATTCTTATTTTGTCCCGGACATCCGTCTGAGAAAATATGAAGCTCAGTAACAGTTTCTGCGACACATTCATTGACGTAGTCATTAAGAAATGTGCATACTTCGTTTGGCCCTTTAACTGCCTCACCTTAATGATATGAATAAAACCTGGCTTTGTTTGTTTTTAAATTGTGAATGCAAAATACAAATACCCATAGTTGCCTGTAATAGAAAACCTCCTGCATGGGAATATGAGGTAGGGGAAGATTTTGCATGTAATCTATTACGATTCCTGCTACATAATCATTCTTCAGAGACTGAGCCTTTATTTCCTTGATTTTGTTGTAGTACTTGCTGGCTCGTCATTTATGTACTATATATTCAGCTGTGGCAACGCGTATTGCAGTATCATTTAAATGTGCACTGCGCATTTTCTGTTTATATTCCTCGCAAAAAGAGCAGACATCTATCTGCGGCCTACCGAAAGGTAATGCGTAATTCTCCTTGAAGTATTTAAGGAAGACCTTATATTTCACTGTTCCTTTCATGTTCGGAAACGTATTAACATACATGTCATACATTGCTCTCACATTCAGGTTCGCAGGCAGGTACTTTTTTGTAGAATTGTTGGAATAATGCACCTCTTTTACATCAGATGATTCTATGAACTGGCTAATACTCATACAAGTTTCTCCAGTAATTACGTTGTGTCGAGACCCTATAGATGTCCCTCGTTTGTCTTTTGGCGACTCATTAGCAGCCAGTAACAAGCATAAACGTCGAGTTTTCTTAGAATTTACACCATGTAAACTGATGAAAGCTTGTTTGCATACTGGTACTCGTCGACTGTTCAGGCAAATATAATATGTAAAACTGTGTATTTTAGGTTTTGAAACAGAGGCCTCTGGATTCTTCCGTTCTCTTGAAATCTCCTTGAACTCGATAAGACTTTGTAAATATGTGTCCTGTGCATCCTTAGTGTCAAAGTTATTAACATAGCTAAAAATAGTCATTTTATCTTCTTCCGTCAATCCGTTAAAACACCGTCTGGGACATCTAAAACGCAAAGGAAAATATTTTGTATAACCTAATTATAATGTGTGTCGTTCCTATAATAATAATAATAATAATAATATGGACATACCTGCAGCTTGATCCAGTTTTCCTAGCGTCAATAAATTTACCAACGTGGTTAATATGGGACAATCCTTTAATCTTAGCTGTTTTAATTAGAAATGGCTGATAATTCGTGCGGTTAATTACTCCTTTCTTTCTTCTCTTGCATACTGTAGCACTATCAGAATCTATACTGTCACTACAATCACTTGAACTTGCCATGTTTACAACTACAACATACAAGCAACACCTCGGAAACAGCTGGAAGGCGGCAGATGTTCCTATTGGCGGGAACTAACACAGCGCGCTGCGATCCATTGGAAAAGGACATGCTGTGGGATATGTGACCTTCTCGAATGGAATGACAAAATTGTCAGGTCCCGTGCTCCATACGTACAAGACTTAGAAGTGTCTTTTTCGCGTGGATCAATGCGTCTACATTTAAACTACACGAATATGAGAAAACATGCATTTGGAAAAAAAAAAGTGGACATGTGCCCTTTTCCAAATGACCGATTCAATTATGATCTTCATAATTTATTCTTCTCTTTGGTAGTGGCAATTTCAACGTAAACAGCCTACTGAACCCTGAACCTCTATCGCGCTGTCCAGACGGCGAGGAACGAAATCACCACAACTTCTCAAGCAGAGGCAGCGTGCTACGATGATGGCGAGGTTCCAAATCGTACCTTCACAAAGTGCCTAACTGAGTCTGTAGGCTATACCCTGCTTATGGAGTATCGGTGTCATCATCTGTATCCGTGAACTTCCAGCCCCTTTGTACGCTGGTTGGTTGCTTCCTAGGTTTAGGGGCTGCGGCAACGCACTCATGTAGCCCCGTGTACTTGGGATGTGTGTATAATCTGTCTGATAACTGGTGTTAATTGTGATAACTGTATTAGTGTGTGTTATCTGTTTTAATTCAAGAGTAAGGACTGCAGACATTGAATTATTTCAAGTAGTTCCTACGTTTGCCGCCGAACGCCACCGTCAACGACCAACTAGTTCAGAACTAAGTTACCAGATGCCACCGCAGTCGCCTCTTGACGACGAACGTAGGAACTAACTGTAAGAACGTTAGTCAAATGTTTAACCTATATATAATTTAGCTTCACACAGGTGTAATTAGTGGAAGGTTCTTTAACATCCCATAAATGTATGACTTGGGACCGCCGGCTTTATTTCCCCTCCGAAGGAAGGCATACTGAGGGCTTTTTAACGTTCTTAAAAAATTCGACGGCTTCGGCCGGGTTCGAACCAGCGATCTTGGGTATAGCAGCTCAGCATGCTACCAACTACGCCACCTAAGCCACTCCTTTGGACGCAGCGGCACTGGTTGGTGGAGTGGACAAACATTAGAAGTGCTAAGTTGTGAATGTACACGGCGTAAGTAGGCTAAAGAGAAGTCATTTCTAGATTGATTCTATTTATAAGGCGTGAAAACAAATTACTACAATACTAGTGGCTGTGTTGGAGGGAGGCTAAAGGGGTTCTGACTGACAGAGTTTGGCAGACAAAGAGACAGCGTCTCAACGTGTATAAATAGGGCTGTCATCTTCGTCCAACCAACCTGTTAATACAGAATGCAGAGATGAAGTAAGTTCTTTACTGAGGAGGATTTCTTATACGTGTAAGGTATAGTATTAATAACCCACCTCCTTACCCAATAAATTAAGACACGCTTCCCAGAATATTCTGTTCTAAGATCCCAGATTCGAAACCCACACACATCAAAGAAAGTTTTTTATATTGCCATAGAGCACAGTGGGCATGAAAGTGGGGATGGACTTATTTATTAGGCACTGTCCACGCCTGCTCTACACAATTGAGATCGGGATCATTGGCAGGCCATTCCATTCTGTGAATACCATTCTCCTGATATATAATATCGTATGGCCTCGGGTGCCTGGTGCAAGCTTTGCTATTTGACATCTAGAGGGTAGCTTGCATGTCGAATTTCGTTGTTCCTTGACTATGAAAGTCAAGGAGGTTAGATGTTAGATATCTAAGCTCCTTGAACACTAGCGCTTTCTATTAGAAAAATGAGGAACTTTGTGTTGGCGGAAACTCCCGAGATTAATTTTGTCATTATGAACTCGGCCTACTGAATTCAAATGGGTTCTTTGATATACCAACATCGTATGACATGCGTATCGTATTTTTGCCGCCTTTCAAAAAATCACTTACCACTGCCAGGAGCGAACCTGCAATCTTGAGGTTAGTAGACCGACACGATATCCACTCACCCACCGTGGAGAAATGCATTGACAATGCCAGCTCTATGCGGGCGAGCGGTATCGTCCAATAAAGTGAAATTTGGGCCAAAATTGTCAGCATAGCCTTTCACTACAGGTGCCCGGATAGTATCCCTGTAACGTATGTCTCTTATACACCCTGGGATGTACACAAGAGGGGATCGGCGACCATACAGGATGCCAACCCAAAACATTGCACCACCTTCTCCCTGTTGGTGTCAGGTTGGATGCATTGGTCGTGCATACATTCACCAGGTCGTCTCCACACTTGCACAGGTCTATCCTCATTAAAACAGACGAGTGTGCACAGACTATATACACGCATGCAAGAACAACTAATGGGTTTAAGACCACTACGACTCTTGGTCAGCAATATGCAAAACATTTTTGATGTGTGTAGAGTCAAGTACCGGCAGGAGGTATATAACTTAAATGGCTTTCACGAAGAAGGCTTCTATAAATGAAGGGTCCATGGAAAGAAGGGGGAAGGTCAAATAATGTAAAATGTTCAGGAAATGAGTTTTTAAGTTACATTAGTTATATGTACGCGTCAACTTGAAACGTCATTTTCTCACGACCTTCATTGTTCTTAGCCAGCACAATTGTGGCTTCAATACGTCAAAAAGCGTCCTACCAGATCGCGCTGATATCTCGATTTTACATTTTGAGTGACATTCCCTCTTCTTCCCGTGGACACTTCAAATGTAACAGTTGTTACACGAAAACGAAATAAAAATCTGCAGAACTTTACAGCAGCTACGCCTTGGGAAAAAATAAAGTACTGAAACTAGTCAAAATATCTAAGGTAATAGACGGGATAAAATCGGAAATTAATAGATTTTTACTCCTCCCCTGTCTATAGCCCACCCGCCGTCCCAAATTTGATCACGACTTATATACTGTAGATGAAATTCCAGCTGGCTCCACCATTATGCATCTGATTTAGCAACATGTACAGTATTGCCAACCTCACGCATTCGGTACTATTTCATATCAGGTATCGTAACACAAAAAAATTACGGGCCTTACAGTAGTCGCATATGATGTGTAACATGTTATCCTACTATGTGTCTGCTGGGAATGCAAATCCCTTGTTAACAGTGAACTCTGTTGGTCATTGAAATAACTACTTGTAAAACTCCAGTGCCAATGATTTATTCTAGAAATATCTTAAATGGGGCCTCCAAACCTTGAAGTAAACCGTATGCGATATACATTTCATATAGTGCAGTCTGTTGGCCGACACTACCTCGAATGCTTGCATTAAATAAGAATCTATAAGGGGGGCTCCAAACCTTGAAGTAAACCGTATGCGATATACATTCCACATAGGGCTGTATGTTGGCCGACAGTACCTCGAATGCTTACATTAAATAAGAATACAGTAGAAGTGTGAAGATTTAATAAATCATAATTGTGTTCAGCAAATATGATATAATGAATATTTTCACACCAAAGAACGACAACCTTGAAGATGATTTATTGTAGGAATATCTTAAATGGGGCCTCCAAACATTGAAGTAAACCATATGCGATATACATTCCACATAGCCACATGACCGACATGCGCAAACCGGTCAGGATTTGGCACTGGAGTTTTACAAGTAGTTATTTCAATGACCAACAGAGTTCACTGTTAACAAGGGATTTGCGCTCCCGGCAGACACATAGTAGGATAACATGTCACATGTTACACATCATATGCGACTACTGTAAGGCTATGAATATTTTCACACCAAAGAACGACTACTTGAAGATGATTTATTGTAAGTATATCTTAATGGGGCCTCCAAACCTTGAAGTAAACCGTATGCGATATACATTCCATATAGGGCTGTATGTTGGTCGACAGTACCTCGAATGCTTACATTAAATAAGAATACAGCAAAAGTATATAGATTTACATAGCCAATCAAGAATATCATACCGATTGAAACAAGTTGTTGAAACTATTACAACGACACAATGTAATAGCGAAATCACTGCCGTGCACGAAATGTCACCACGAACTGGAAGTGAAGTGGATGAAATGGACGGGTAACGTAATTGTGAGCTGCAACAAGACCTTTCCTGGACTATCTAACCAAAAGTGTAGTTAAAGGGCATCACAACTTGAATGAAACCTTCTTTCCCAAAGCGAAATTGCCTCTACCAAATATTGTGAACTTATGTATTCTGTGGTGCCTGCTTCCCAACCCTCGACATTGAACAATCATAAACGAACTCAAAGTATGTGACAAAACTGTAGTAGACTGGTCTTCCTTCTGTCGGGAGGTGTGTGAACATTGGTTGTACCAAAACAAGGCACAAATAGGAGGACCTGGAGTAGTCATCAAAATAGACGAGGCAAATTTTGAAAACGGAATTACAAGAGAGGGTGCGCAATCGAAGGTCAGTGAGTAGTCTGTACCGTTGAACGGGACGAAAAGAAGTATTTAGTATCGTGCCTCTACCCCAAAGGGTCACCGAAACACTCTTTAAAGTTTCTTGGGAATGGATCTTGCCTGGTTCCATTATAATTTCGGCCTATTGGGCCACATGTAATGCTCTAGAAAATGAAGGACTTGAGCACCTAAGGGTAAACCATAAAGTGGAATTTGTTTGTTCTCGTAGAAGTGGCCAGCTTTTCAAGCAGAATAACGAAACCATTCAGGCTGCCAACATCCCAGGAACATCAGTGCACACTCAAAAAACAGAGCGGAAATGGCGCAAAGTCCGGTATAGCTTCACAGTGTTTGGAAAGAAAAAACCTAATTTCGGGGACTACTTGGCAGAGCACCTATTCAAAACAAATTACCCTACCCAAGTGCACCAGAT
The DNA here is from genome assembly GCA_946902985.2 of Meconema thalassinum. NCBI lineage: Eukaryota > Metazoa > Arthropoda > Insecta > Orthoptera > Tettigoniidae > Meconema > Meconema thalassinum. The sequence continues at coordinate 990,414,125 of OX336388.2, read as the reverse complement.
CTTTAGAATGATATCTAACCTTTACCCTCCCATCCGCTGAAACTGAACTTCAAGCCACTCAAGTGCATCAGTTCTTTAGAATGATATCTAATCTTTACCCTCCCATCCGATGAAACTGAACTTCAAGCCACTCGAGTGCATCAGTTCTTTTGAATAATATCTATTCTATATCCTCCCATCCGCTAAAACTGAACTTCCACGCCACTCGAGTATACCAGTTCTTTAGGATGATATCTATTCTTTACCCTCCCATCCACTGAAACTGAACTTCAAGCCACTCGAGTGCGCCAGTTCTTTAGAATGATATCTAATCTTTACCCTCCCATCGCTAAAACTGAACTTCAAGCCACTCGAGTACACCAGTTCTTTTGAATATTATCTATTCTATATCCTCCCATCCGCTAAAACTGAACTTCCAAGCCACTTGAGTATACCGAGTATACCAGTTCTTTAGGATGATATCTAATCTTTACCCTCCCATCCGCTAAAACTGAACTTCAAGCCACTCGAGTGCACCAGTTCTTTTGAATATCTATTCTATATCCTCCCATCCGCTAAAATTGAACTTCCAAGCCACTCGAGTGTACTGGTTGTTTAGAATGATATCTAATGTATATCCTCCCGTCAGCTAAAACTGAACTTCAAGCCACTCGAGTGCACCAGTACTTAGAATGATATCTAATCTACAGTATATCCTCCCATCCGCTAAAACTGAACTTCCAAGCCACTCGAGTGTACCTGTTCTTTAGAATGATATCTAATGTATATCCTCCCATCAGCTAAAACTGAACTTCAAGCCACTCGAGTGCACCAGCTCTTTTGAATGATATCTAATGTATATCCTCCCATCAGCTAAAACTGAACTTCTAGCCACTCGATTGCACCAGTACTTAGAATGATATCTAATCTACAGTATATCCTCCCATCCGCTAAAACTGAACTTCCGAGCCACTCGAGTGTACCTGTTCTTTAGAATGACATCTAATGTATATCCTCCCATCAGCTAAAACTGAACTTCAAGCCACTCGAGTGCACCAGTACTTAGAATGATATATAATGTACAGTATATCCTCCCATCCGCTAAAACTGAACTTCCAAGCCACTCGAGTGTACCTGTTCTTTAGAATGATTTCTAATGTATATCCTCCCATCAGCTAAAACTGAACTCCAAGCCTCTCGAGTGCACCAGTTCTTTTGAATGATATCTAATGTATATCCTCCCATCAGCTAAAACTGAACTTCAAGCCACTCGAGTGCACCAGTTCTTTTGAATGATATCTAATGTATATCCTCCCATCAGCTAAAACTGAACTTCCAAGCCACTCGAGTGCACCAGTATTTAGAATGATATCTAATCTACAGTATATCCTCCCATCCGCTAAAACTGAACTTCCAAGCCACTCGAGTGTACCTGTTCTTTAGAATGATATCTAATGTATATCCTCCCATCAGCTAAAACTGATCTTCAAGCCACTCGAGTGCACCAGTACTTAGAATGATATCTAATGTACAGTATATCCTCCCATCCGCTAAAACTGAACTTCCAAGCCACTCGAGTGTACCTGTTCTTTAGAATGATATCTAATGTATATCCTCCCATCAGCTAAAACTGAACTTCAAGCCACTCGAGTGCACCAGCTCTTTTGAATGATATCTAATGTATATCCTCCCATCAGCTAAAACTGAACTTCAAGCCATTCGAGTGCACGAGTACTTAGAATGATATCTAATCTACAGTATATCCTCCCATCCGCTAAAACTGAACTTCAAGCCACTCGAGTGTACCAGTTCTTTAGAATGATATCTCATTTATATCCTCCTATTCTTTAAAACTGAATTTTCATCCAAAATATTTTTGTATTTGGCCAATATTCTAATCCAGACCAATGTTGTTGCCTACACTAATAGGTAGCATGGCCCGCCAATATAAACACCCTTGGTTTTGCCACGCACAGTGAGGGTAGACACGCAACAATAATTTTCATACAAACCAATGTTCTTTTCCTAGCCCAATATTTTAATCCAGACTAATGCTTTTGCCTAGACCAATGATTCTTAGGTAGTTCGACCCTGCCGGCCGCGTTAGTCAATATAAACACCCTGGTTTTTGTTACACACAATTATCTTTTTCCAGGCCAATGGTTTTGCCAATTATTTCTTTTTTCACATAAATACAACATTACGTGTGCCATGTGGTGTATTTTTTTTATCGGACATGTTGGCAACAGTGATAGTACGTGATATGACGTCAATAAGTCGATGAATGAGCAAGAAATAAAAACATTTATTTACGGAGTATAACAAATAATTACGGTGCAGCAGTGATAATTGACAGTTATTTCAATTCCTAATGACTCCCACAAAGGTATGTGAATCATATATTTTCAATATTCTGCCAGGTAGAAGTGTAAAAGCCAGGAGTAGGTATTCTCCAGATGTAACAAGAAATATTATTGTTATCATTATTCTTTCCGATAAGGCTTGCTATGGACTACGCGCCAATTTCAATTCTTCACTCTTTGTTGATTTACCTTCCGTTCTTTCCAATGTTTCTTCATTCGTAGACTATGTTGCTTCTTTTTTTCCTCAGACCACTTCGCCCCAGCTTTCCTTTCCACTCTTCTTTGGAATCGTTCCATACTTAACTCCTTCTTTCGAAAAATCTCTCTATCCACAGAGTCATCTTATTTTATATTATTTCTTTCAAAATCATTCTTTGCCTCTTGAATTCACTGGTCGTTGACCTATTATCCCAAAGGCACTTGAATATCCTGTTTGTTAATCTGGAATCATCGATTCTGTAAATATGTCCAAAAAAATGTCTCTCCTTCTTATCGTTTCCGTTATGCTTTCTATAGTCCTGTATATTTCATAATTAGATCTTAATGTACATACTTCGTTTGTTTTCACTGGGCCCAAGATTTGTCTCATAATTCTCCTTTCTGGTACTTCAAGTTTGTCTAATTATTGATAATTTAATACTAGGCATTCACTCGCATACAGTCATTATGGTTTTACCACTGTAGTGTAGTGACTTATTTTAAGATTTTTAGGTCAGCACTATTTTTTATAAACGTTCTTAGTAATACCATTATGCTCTTTCCATCTTGTGTACCCTTTCTTCTAATGCAAATTTTTCAATATAATTTTCTTGAATTAATTCTCCTAAATATTTGAATTTTCTTACTTTCTCGACTCGACCAATATCTGTTGTCAAACATTTTTGAGCTTTCTAGATGTTTGTAATAAATTTTGTTTCCTCTGTGGAGATTCTCAACCCTGTTTCCTGGCTATTGTTTCTAAGAGATTGATTTGCATTGTTGCATTTAATAGATTGCTTGGTAGTATAGCAAAATAATCTGCAAATGTCTTTTTTATTTTTATTTTCTTAGTCGTTTACCCTCCAGGTTGGTGGAACCCACGGACTCAGCGAGGGAACTCACCACTACCGCCTCTACGGGCAGTGTCCTAGAGCTGGGAACATCTAATCGGAGTGGATACAACTGGTGAGGTGTGATTGGCACCTCGCCCAGGCGGCCTCATCTGCAAAGCGAACAGGGGCCTCATGAGGGAAGGTAATTGGATGGTCAGGATGGATAGGCAAGGAAGAGGGAAGGAGGCGGCCGTGGCCTTGAAGAAGGTACTGTCCCCGATAATCCGGATAGTAGGCTGTCAGATATCCGCCCCCTCAATCGGATTGCCAATAATCAGTCGCACCGGCACAGCTACATCAATGAAAATGGCACTGACAGATACTACCGAGATTAGAGCACAGTAGTAAACAAGAAATTATTGTGGAACACACCAAAATATACGGGGATTCATACTTACCTTTACTTACCAATTCAATTTAATCTCGGGTCTGAGTTTTCAACTGGATCACTTAATAGTATGCCCTCACAATAACCTCCACCACGATATTTAAAATGAACCAAGACGGAAACAAGAAAATTTAAACTGCACAATAATTTATTTCACATAAAGAAAAATAATTTAACAAAATTAAACAACAAAATATACGTGGCAATCAGAAGCCATTGTCAATACAACCATGTCCTCCTGTAGGACTTGTAGACTTCATATACAAAATTTCAGCTTTCTCTAGCTCAAAAGAACGTAATAATAACAACAATGCACATTGGAATGGATAAGGGAGCTGGGACGAGACATATAGCATTTGTTTCCTTGTTCATGAACTTCACATTTTATTTATAACCGCAAGGCTGCTATGTAGATGACCTTGGCCTCTATCATACAGTTATCTGGCCACCTGTAATACACCCTGCACCGTGTCGCATGCTTGCTTCGTCAAATGGACACACCTGTCCAACCAATGTTAGCATATGCTAGTTACCTCAGAGCCTAGCTCCTTTTCAAAACACTTTAAATGTTCACATCTCAACTCAAATATTATCACGCAAATCTTTTAAATGCTCCGTCCAAATATCAATGGATTACTCTAATAATCCCAAATCTTGTTTAATTGTATATTCTAATTGTTGAACTAGCGTGGTTTAGAGTATAATAACGAAAACGCTTAATGTTTATAACAAAATGTTCATTAATTATTTATAGCATTTTAAATTGTTTATAACATTGTCAAACGACAATTGAAAAATTTATACACGCCTCTATTGATCCCGTTCGTTTCAAATTATTATTAAAGATATTTACATAGTTATTTACATTATTTTATATTATTTATATTAGAAATACATTAAACCACACGTTTATCCGGTTGATAATTACTTAAATCGTGGTGATATAATCGACCAATGAAGGTTAGTTATATTTAAATTTTAGATTCAGGTTTAATAAGATTTAATAATTATTATTATTTGTGACGGTAACCTCCATTCAAAATCGTTATCTCAAATTATTTAAACACTCTTGTTAATTTTAACAGTAACTTCACATGAATAATTTTCAAAGAACCTGAACAATACACTCAGCGGAAAAATACCTCGCTCAAAACGCACAAAATTGCACCAAGATTGGCCCATAATTCATCATATATCTCATTATATATGGCATCAAAATCTTCCACAATACACACAAACAACCTCCATTTATAAATTCATCATCATCATCATCAATATTGCCTTCACTTATTAAAGGGCATTATTCATCAGCGACTTTTACACGTCCACTGAACTAACGATTATACATCCATAGTTCCTCTTTAAAAATTCTTATATTCATCAATTGTATCAAAACTGTTAATATATTTAACCTTCGTGGGTTTCATTCATGAAGCGATATGAAGTAAAAATTTGCCAGTCACAAATAAATTTAATAGCAAATACGATTAGACACGCCTCCCTGGTCTATCAAAATTGAGATTAATATCATCAAAGTATCGCAGTATAAAAATACTATCTTCAATCAAAGTTCATCTAAACTGCATAAATAATCGAATAGAATACAATTAGACTGTGGACTGCCAACATTATTGTTCCAATCTAGAATTGAGAAAAACTCCTATCAAATGTTCATTACTATAGTGTACTCAATAAATCGTAATCAAAGTTCATATTTCATAAAATTGTCTATAATGCAATGGTATTTCAGAATTGACGATAAATGTCTATGTTGCAATCATGTTCATAAAACGACTAGTATTTCTAAGATCGTCGATAAAGTAGTAGATTTTAACGCTCTAAAATCTTTTAATCATTCTTCTTTCTTGAGGATGACAGAAAATTGGTCAAAGTAATTTACTGAAAAGAATTACTTTAATAAAATGACACGCTGTCTGAATTCAAAATTTGCCATAGAAAATCGTTAACTTTACAGTCAAATCGTGACTACAAAAATATGCAAATTACTGAAAGAATATATATTATCAGTCTCAACTGATCCAAAATTATTTAAATATGCCAATGACATAATAATGTCTCAATAAATCGTAGAAAAAGGCATAAATCAGCAAAGTGTACAGAAAATCAAGCAAGAATATGGGGCAAAATATATGGGACAGAAAATATGGGAAAAATGGTTGCTCAGATATCGCTAAATGGCTCAAATAAATCAAGAAACGTTCACAACTACCTTATCTGTTGATTGAAGTTCTAGAGGAAAATTTCCAAAGAAGACTGCTGTTGGTTCCATTTCACCACCGTAAAGATGTGCTCCGATCTCGAACCTGGAACCTGCGCCCTCGGAGAATAGAACAGTTTCCTCCTCCGGAAATAGCACTGCTCCGTGTAGACGATAGACATCCTTCTGGCAAAACTCTTCTTTGTGAGCCGGGTCCACCCTGGCCTCTCTTGAAAGTTCCCTGAAGTTCTGGTAGAAATTCGCCATGAAGTTTATTGCAATTATTTCCGCAGAAATGTTCATAATTGTGGAGTATGAAGATATTTCCACTGCCATTTGATGTAATTCAGCGATGGATTACGATGCATGAGTGTAGTTGGATGTTCACTACATGCTCGCTTTTGTAGAATGACGATTAACGAAGCTCCATGCTGCTATTTCACTCCATTGATGTATGTCCCAATTGCATTAAAGTTTTAGTCTTCCATCTCCACTTCCGTTATAATAATAGTCGAAAGTACTGCCAGATTATATAGTTCCATTGTAGAATGTAGCGTTATATCACCAAATGTAATCTTCAGTATCACGGTTGCAATACATGTGTCAGCCGTAGCGTAGAATGTGGTATTATAAAAGTGCTTCTCAGGTGTCGAGAAAATCACTTTTGTCTGCAGTCTTAAAATGCGAATATCTTCCAAAGTATAATAGTGAAAATGTTCAACTTTCGTACACGCCTCAATATTGTAATGCACAATTGAATTAGCATAAATGCAGTAGCTAACTCTTGATAGATAATCTTGTAGACTCGTTTATGTGTGCGCTCCTACTTCGCCTAGTTTTAGTAACCGTAAAATTGTACTGCTGCACGCTCAGTGCTTGTTCGATGCTGTGGGCTCTACCACACTTGCTAATGACGACTTGCTTCACTGAATAACTCGAAGTCTGACAATATGGGAATCAGAAAACTGAGCCATGAGAGCCTCCTCTCTGCTGTGCAAGGCCTTTTATCAACTTCTTAAGGGGCGTATCCATCCCTTCCATAGCTTGTTCCTCCGTCATTGCTAGAAGTTCTAACTTTGGCTATACTTGGCGGATTTTCAAATTTCAAAAACTCATAATTAATTTCTTCAAAATTCCAAATCAATGCCATAACTGAAAATAGATTTCCACAATTCTGCATGCCAAAAGTAATTAAATATGGTAGTTTCAGTAATCTCCGTCTCCCTCCAAACTATCATTCATTGGTTCGAGCCTCTCCTCCAATAGCGTAACTTCTTCCTCAGCACAATTCCTTGCTTCCCTGCGACTGCGTCGTAAATCTCAGATCTTTCTCGAACAAAATCATGACGTCACCAAGAATCTCAGCTCATCCAGCCTACTTGCATGAAGTCTGCGTCATCCGTGCCTACGTCATGAATATACACGTCACAACTATGACGGCCATAACTTTATTCACATATGCCAATACAGCCACCGTGGTCTCAGTATAATTCAATTTACGGGGGCATTCTCCCTTCACCACGTTTTAAAAACAGTTGCAAATTGTTTTTAAACTCTGTTATAAATATCTGAATTCACTTGAACACGAAATTGAATTATAATTCTACTCTTGTATGATATTTCCTCTATGTTCCTTAATCATAAGTCTCTTCTTCTCTGGGTTGTGTGTGGCTAATGCAATCTCTCCTCTCTACTTTCTCTTCTGTCCTGTATTCCTGTTTTCCAAATTCTGCTGGCTTGTAGAAGGACCAGGATTGATCACTACATCCTGTCTTTTCTTCTGGTTTTCAGCTTCCTTCTCTCTTAATTCCTTCAAATACTGCTGACTTTCTTTCTCTCTCTCTTGATACTTGTCCGGTGTCATAACCTGACCTTGAGAATTCTGATTCCGATTCTGGTACTGGTTATTTCTGTTGTAGTTCCTATTGTACCCATTGTTATTATAATATCTACCTCTTCCGTTATTATAATTCCCTCTATTGTTATTCCAGCCTCGTCTTTGCTGATATGGACGGTAACCTTGTGATCTGTTGTTGCGAAAATAATTGTTCCTATGAGGACCTACATTTTCAGTTTTCTCTTCAGCAGGCGTATCAGTTTGCTGAACTTGATCCATGTAGACTGTATTAATGTCTTTGAATTCGTGCCTCTGACCTTTTTGAACCAAATTTGGCATCGGACTCGTGTAATCAAGCCTTCTCAAGAGTTCGTCCATACTGGTCAAATCCCTGATATTTGACGATATAATAAGCCTTCTTACCTCCACAGGCAGCATACGTGAAATAGCATCTATCAACTGCTCTGTCGACAATGGGGGTTGTAAGATTCTCAAGCGCGATAACTGGCTCGTGAAGAAATCAGCGTACCGTGTTGGAAGAGTACCCGAATACTTCCTCGAGTATACCTCAGCTCTTAATGAATTTTGTGCTTCTATTGACCAGAATCGTTTTATCAGTGCCTCTGCAAATTCATCGAAATTACTAAAAGTGTACCGAAATGCTCTGAACCATTCAAGGGGTCCTCCAGCTAGAAATCTTTCTACGATTCTCATCTCTCTTTCTCTAGGAATATGGGCTTCAATAAAATAGTCTTTCAGGTTTCTGATATACTCTATCGGTGTTAGACTATCTGTATTACTAAATTTCTGAGGCTTGTCCTCAAAGTTTCGGATGACTGTCACATTTCTTGGATATGAATCCATGTAATTCTTCCCACTATCACGATATTTCCATTCAGGTTCAATATTCCTATCCTCTTCTTCTTCCCGGAATCTGAATATACGTACCTCAGGACTAATATCTCTCTCTTCAGTAGCGAGGTTACATCTTCTCACGTAATTCCTATCATCTTCACAAGTCAACCCTTCTGGATCCTTATCTGTGATTTCCGTGATGACTTTCCTAATCAACTCTTCTTTATACGTTTCCATCATGCTATCTTCTCCTAGTTTCAAATTCTGAAGTTTGCTCGTAGTTTCATTGACATCAGAGACAACCTTATGAATTTGTTCCTCTAACGCGGTTTTTAATGCTTGCACGTCCTGGCCTATTTTAGTTATATCCTCTACCTGCTTTTCGGATAGCGAATCCATCCTTATACTCAAATCCTTTCTAATTTGAACTAACTCATTATTTATATCTACCTGTGTACTGGCAAGTTTTCGTTCAATTCGCTCCTGAATCTGATTGACATGTTCCCCACTTGACCTGTTCCATTCATCTTTCCAAACCGTTACATTTGCAGTTAACATTTCAGCAATATCTACTTCAATGTCTTCCTTAAGTAAACGATTATGATCTAAGACTTGGGTCCTCATGACCTCTACATCATGTTTTAATCCAGCTAGAGAAGCTGTTGTCCTAACAGACTCGTCAACCAATCTAGTTGTTAAAGCACTAATGTTACGAGTGCAAAGCGTTTTTGAAGTTTCAATTTCTTCTCTAACCTTAATAACATCAGTTTGAACTTTGGCAATGTCTACAAAAACTGTATTAACTTCTATTTGCATCTTATTGATATCGCTTTGCATATCATTAACATCAGAATGAATATTATTTATGTCTACTTGAACGTTTGACACATCGGTTCGAACATTTCTAATCTCTCTTTGAACTTCTTCTACCTTGTCTTGTACAGTAGCAACATCATTCCTAACAACGATTACTTCTGCTCTAGCACATGAAATATCACCCCGGACATTAGCAACATCAAGATTCAACATATTAAGGTCCTTATGTATATTGGAAACATCAGTCTTAACATCTGAGACATCTTTATGGACATTGGATAAATCTACTTTAACATCTGAGACATCCTTGTGAATGTCAGTCACGGCATTCTGGATTCCCTGGGTACTGGTCTGTAAACGCGACACATTATTTTCCAAGTTTGCAGAACTGGTCTGAAGAACTTTCAAACTTTCATCCTGCCTAATAGACAAATTACTAGCATTCTCCTCCATTCGACTAGTATTCCTAGCTTCCATCTCCCTCACACTTTCATTCATGCTAGCTTTCAAACTTTCATCCAGCCTAATAGACAAATTACTAGAATTCTCCTCCATCATCTGCTTCATTCTGTTGGACGTCTCCAACATCTTTCTCATACTCTCATCTGCCATCTCAATAATATTTCAATAATAGACTGCGTTAGGGACATACATCAGAGCAAGATAACCACATCTGAGCAACATCCTTCACCATATATAAGTTTGAGCAATTTTCTGTCTTAAATCTAACTTATAATTACCTTATAATTAACTTTCGTAGACACTTCATGTTGAAATAAACTCAAGCACATGTTCAAATTTCTTTGGTTCATTTTAAATATCCTAACACAAATAATTTACATTTACAATCCAAATAGTTTAATTTTATCTTTAATATGACTAAACATGTCATAAGCCGGTCAAATAAAATAAGACTCCAGATCATAGGCGATTTTTCTAAGTTTCCAGCCTATTTAACCTCTCTCAGGATGTATAAGATCTGATCTTCTCTGAGTGTAATTTTCCTAATACAACACAACATTTAATCCCTATATAATCACACTCTCAAATTCTACAATTGGCCAAGACATCTAACAAAGAATCAACCTCTTTATTTGAGTCTTCACAATCCCATTGACATCGATAACTTGGTAATCCAATGTTATTCGATCCCCACGAAATTGCGGCGCCAATCCTACTGTCCCCGATAATCCGGATAGTAGGCTGTCAGATATCCGCCCCCTCAATCGGATTGCCAATAATCAGTCGCACCGGCACAGCTACATCAATGAAAATGGCACTGACAGATACTACCGAGATTAGAGCACAGTAGTAAACAAGAAATTATTGTGGAACACACCAAAATATACGGGGGTTCATAATTACCTTTACTTACCTATTCAATTTAATCTCGGGTCTGGGTTTTCAACTGGATCACTTAATAGTATGCCCTCACAATAACCTCCACCACGATATTTAAAATGAACCAAGACAGAAACAAGAAAATTTAAACTGCACAATAATTTATTTCACATAAAGAAAAATAATGTAACAAAATTTAACAACAAAATATACGTGGCAATCAGAAGCCATTGTCAATACAACCATGTCCTCCTGTAGGACTTGTAGACTTCATATACAAAATTTCAGCTTTCTCTAGCTCAAAAGAACGTAATAATAACAACAATGCACATTGGAATGGATAAGGGAGCTGGGACGAGACATATAGCATTTGTTTCCTTGTTCATGAACATCACATTTTATTTATAACCGCAGGGCTGCTATGTAGATGACCTTGGCCTCTATCATACAGTTATCTGGCCACCTGTAATACACCCTGCACGGTGTCGCATGCTTGCTTCGTCAAATGGACACACCTGTCCAACCAATGTTAGCATATGCTAGTTACCTCAGAGCCTAGCTCCTTTTCAAAACACTTTAAATGTTCACATCTCAACTCAAATATTATCACGCAAATCTTTTAAATGCTCAGTCCAAATATCAATGGATTACTCTAATAATCCCAAATCTTGTTTAATTGTATATTCTAATTGTTGAACTAGCGATGTTTAGAGTATAATAACGAAAACGCTTAATGTTTATAACAAAATGTTCATTAATTATTTATAACATTTTAAATTGTTCATAACATTGTCAAACGACAATTGAAAAATTTATACACGCCTCTATTAATCCCGTTCGTTTCAAATTATTATTAAAGATATTTGCATAGTTATTTACATTATTTTATATTATTTATATTAGAAATACATTAAACCACACGTTTATCCGGTTGATAATTACTTAAATCGTGGTGATATAATCGACCAATGAAGGTTAGTTATATTTAAATTTTAGATTCAGGTTTAATAAGATTTAATAATAATTATTATTTGTGACGGTAACCTCCATTCAAAATCGTTATCTCAAATTATTTAAACACTCTTGTAAATTTTAACAGTAACTTCACACGAATAATTTTCAAAGAACCTGAACAATACACTCAGCGGAAAAATACCTCGCTCAAAACGCACAAAATTGCACCAAAATTGGCCCATAATTCATCATATATCTCATTATATATGGCATCAAAATCTTCCACAATACACACAAACAACCTCCATTTATAAATTCATCATCATCATCAATATTGCTGTGGGAACCTCCTTCACTTATTAAAGGGCATTATTCATCAGCGACTTTTACACGTCCACTGAACTAACGATTATACATCCATAGTTCCTCTTTAAAAATTCTTATATTCATCAATTGTATCAAAACTGTTATTATATTTAACCTTCGTGGGTTTCATTCATGAAGCGATATGAAGTAAAAATTTGCCAGTCGCAAATAAATTTAATAGCAAATACGATTAGACACGCCTCCCTGGTCTATCAAAATTGAGATTAATATCATCAAAGTATCGCAGTATAAAAATACTATCTTCAATCAAAGTTCATCTAAACTGCATAAATAATCGAATAGAATACAATTAGACTGTGGACTGCCAACATTATTGTTCCAATCTAGAATTGAGAAAAACTCCTATCAAATGTTCATTACTATAGTGTACTCAATAAATCGTAATCAAAGTTCATATTTCATAAAATTGTCTACAATGCAATGGTATTTCAGAATTGACGATAAATGTCTATGTTGCAATCATGTTCATAAAACGACTAGTATTTCTAAGATCGTCGATAAAGTAGTAGATTTTAACGCTCTAAAATCTTTTAATCATTCTTCTTTCTTGAGGATGACAGAAAATTGGTCAAAGTAATTTACTGAAAAGAATTACTTTAATAAAATGACACGCTGTCTGAATTCAAAATTTGCCATAGAAAATCGTTAACTTTACAGTCAAATCGTGACTACAAAAATATGCAAATTACTGAAAGAATATATATTATCAGTCTCAACTGATCCAAAATTATTTAAATATGCCAATGACATAATAATGTCTCAATAAATCGTAGAAAAAGGCATAAATCAGCAAAGTGTACAGAAAATCAAGCAAGAATATGGGGCAAAATATATGGGACAGAAAATATGGGAAAAATGGTTGCTCAGATATCGCTAAATGGCTCAAATAAATCAAGAAACGTTCACAACTACCTTATCTGTTGATTGAAGTTCTAGAGGAAAATTTCCAAAGAAGACTGCTGTTGGTTCCATTTCACCACCGTAAAGATGTGCTCCGATCTCGAACCTGGAACCTGCGCCCTCGGAGAATAGAACAGTTTCCTCCTCCGGAAATAGCACTGCTCCGTGTAGACGATAGACATCCTTCTGGCAAAACTCTTCTTTGTGAGCCGGGTCCACCCTGGCCTCTCTTGAAAGTTCCCTGAAGTTCTGGTAGAAATTCGCCATGAAGTTTATTGCAATTATTTCCGCAGAAATGTTCATAATTGTGGAGTATGAAGATATTTCCACTGCCATTTGATGTAATTCAGCGATGGATTACGATGCATGAGTGTAGTTGGATGTTCACTACATGTTCTCTTTTGTAGAATGACGATTAACGAAGCTCCATGCTGCTATTTCACTCCATTGATGTATGTCCCATTTGCATTAAAGTTTTAGTCTTCCATCTCCACTTCCGTTATAATAATAGTCGAAAGTACTGCCAGATTATATAGTTCCATTGTAGAATGTAGCGTTATATCACCAAATGTAATCTTCAGTATCACGGTTGCAATACATGTGTCAGCCGTAGCGTAGAATGTGGTATTATAAAAGTGCTTCTCAGGTGTCGAGAAAATCACTTTTGTCTGCAGTCTTAAAATGCGAATATCTTCCAAAGTATAATAGCGAAAATGTTCAACTTTCGTACACGCCTCAATAATGTAATGAACAATTGAATTAGCATAAATGCAGTAGCTAACTCTTGATAGATAATCTTGTAGACTCGTTTATGTGTGCGCTCCTACTTCGCCTAGTTTTAGTAACCGTAAAATTGTACTGCTGCACGCTCAGTGCTTGTTCGATGCTGTGGGCTCTACCACACTTGCTAATGACGACTTGCTTCACTGAATAACTCGAAGTCTGACAATATGGGAATCAGAAAACTGAGCCATGAGAGCCTCCTCTCTGCTGTGCAAGGCCTTTTATCAACTTCTTAAGGGGCGTATCCATCCCTTCCATAGCTTGTTCCTCCGTCATTGCTAGAAGTTCTAACTTTGGCTATACTTGGCGGATTTTCAAATTTCAAAAACTCATAATTAATTTCTTCAAAATTCCAAATAAATGCCATAACTGAAAATAGATTTCCACAATTCTGCATGCCAAAAGTAATTAAATATGGTAGTTTCAGTAATCTCCGTCTCCCTCCAAACTATCATTCATTGGTTCGAGCCTCTCCTCCAATAGCGTAACTTCTTCCTCAGCACAATTCCTTGCTTCCCTGCGACTGCGTCGTAAATCTCAGATCTTTCTCGAACAAAATCATGACGTCACCAAGAATCTCAGCTCATCCAGCCTACTTGCATGAAGTCTGCGTCATCCGTGCCTACGTCATGAATATACACGTCACAACTATGACGGCCATAACTTTATTCACATATGCCAATACAGCCACCGTGGTCTCAGTATAATTCAATTTACGGGGGCAGTACCATCCCGGCATTTGCCCGAAGACGTAGTGGGAAACCACGGAAAACCACTTCGAGGATGGCTGAGGTTGGAATCGAACCCCCTCTACTCATTTGGAACACCCTAGGCTGAGTAGACCCCGTTCCAATCCTCATACAACTTTTCAAATTTCGTGGCAGAGCCGGGAATCGAACCTAGGACCTCCGGGGCGGCAGCTAACCGTTCTGACCGCTACGCTACGGAGGCGACGCAAATGTTAATCAATTTATTTTAATTCCGTTGTTATTTCTCCTCAAAGTTACTCGCGAAATGTTATGTTATTTTAGTTTTCCATTCCAAATTCGTATAAATATTATTATTATTATTATTATTAGTATTAGTAGTAGTATTGTTATTAAGTAATCCACCATCACTTAATAAACTACCTGGCACCTAAGTTTGAAAGCAGCCTCCTATATAGGACAAATGTTACTGTGCCCAGTTAGAGCAATAAACTGCACAGCTACTGCATAATAAAGTGGGTTTGTGACTGATATGTCATTGAGATGACGGAACTCATTATCCTCATTACGCACTGCTATCCATAAAGTGGTTTTAAGCGTCGGGTAGTTTACCTTGCTCTCTTGGGGGGTAATATTAGGACACTTTGATAGTTATGCAGGTGGTGTTATGGTCCATAAATTGATGCTATCGGTCATTGCCTTGGTTACTATCTCAATTTTTGTTACTCGACAAACCAGTTGCACTCAATTGGCAGGCCTTTTGCATCTCAGCCACTGTGAATGAAGTACGTATACAAACCCTAGTCAAAGTAATATTGGCTAGTGGCGATGTTCACACTACCACACTGTCTTTTCCCAGAAACACTCCAAGCAATAGGGCACTATCAATACCATCAATACAAAAACAAGGTACGAAACATAAACATAAACATAAACATTTGCTGTACCAAGTTTCATTGCATTTGGATAGATAAATCGTGAGAAAAATCTATGTAAAAGTTTCAAATTCGCCTGACCGCCATGTTCGTTTTGTAATTAGCAGGTTTTTGAAAGTCTCATAGGTGAACGTCTAGTAGTACTCTTTATCACCGTACAACATTTGAGGGTGATATCAGTAATAGTTTCGGAGATATAGGACGCCGGTGAAATATTTCGCACAACGGCCATGTTTGATTAGTGAGTCGAAATTGAATTTGAAGGGCACGGTCGGGGTCGGCCATAATAGTACTATGACTTTAAGGAGTTTCATTGAAATCGCTCTAGCCGTTTAGAAGTTATTAGAGTGGGAGACACACAACACATATACACACACACTCGGACTAAAGATGATCTCGTATGTATATTTTTTCATAAAATGAAAATAATCTAAAATTATCTAGAAAAGGGCACAGTAAATACTGAGAAAGATCCAGAGTTGTAGCCTTTCATGCAAGCAACTCAATGTTGAAAACATCCGTTAATGCCATAGACTAGAACTTCCATGAACACTATTCCTTTTTTGATGCATTTGTAATTGATTTTCTTTGTTTCTTACGAGGTGCCGGCATGATGACACGCGGTAGGCTAATGATTGTTCACCGGAAACTCAACCACATCCGAAGGATTAGATTAGTAGTTTGCCTTTTCTACCACTACGAGTGCTAGTGTGAGTCAATAAACTCAACCATATCCGATCAATCAGATTAGTAGTTTGCCTTCCCTACCACTACGAGCGCTACCGAGAGTCAATGCAGAGTTTTCCTTCAGCCCTTATAACTACTTCCAGTGTAAAGATTTTTTTAAATTAAAAAAATCGCTTGAGGGTATTGAAACAAGGAACACATAAAAGATGGAATTATGTACATAAGTTAATTTGTCCTGGATTGGAATCAAGAAGAAAACGAGTAAAGAAACAAGCGATTTGAGGCTGTTTTTCCGGAACTGCATTTAGGACGGAAGTGATTTTCGAAATTTGTTTTTAGTTTGATAAACTCTCCAAGATGCACAATTTGAAATCGTTTCGGTCCCTTTAGCCCTTCAAGTTTTAGCGCAAGTTGCTTAATTTTATTCTTTGGCTAAGATGGGGTCCCCCACTTTGACTGCTAGGAAATGATTTTAACATTAAATATATCGGGAAAACGGAACAGAAAATACCGAGAAAAATGTTCGGACCCAAGCGCATCGAATTTCTTTGCTGCGAAGGCTGAGGGCTCCTGCAGCTTTTTTCCTCCCTATAGTCTCGCGGACTAAATCTGGATGCACAGAGCTGTATTATATGGGCATATAACATTAAAATCCGGTAATTCTTCTAGATGTTTACCATGTCTTTTGCGGGATTTCACCTAGGTGCACCAAGTTGGGCTCTTCAGTGGGCTCTTGGTACACCATGCGCTGACCACCGCTGGGGTAGTGGACCATGTACTACGTGCCATATGTGAAGCACATCGATTTTCTTTGCTGCGAAAGTTGAGTGATCCTACAGCTTTACTCCTCCCTATAGCCCCCGGCGCATCCGTGAGCGTTAAATCGTGCACCATGGACGCAAGGCCAGCAGCAGATTGGAGGTTAGAGTCCCAGCGCTGACAGCGGCTGTCCCCCGAGTTTTCTCCAGGCAAATGCCGGGATACAGTAGTCCCTTACTTCATGTCCCGGAGCTCTTACCCGACCTTAATACAGTTACACACACTACTACAGTCATTACATTAATTCAGCAAATTCCACAAACACCCAACCGCACGGGGCTGATGACCAGGATGTCCAAAAGCCCTAAAATCAATTAATAGCAACATCTCCTCCCTATAGATATTTCAAAATATTTGACACATTGTCTTTCACGGCAGGGCTTTAATTACTTAGGCGTAGGAGTCAATATGTCAATATTGTTACGAGCCACCCCCCTAGTGGCACTTTTGTTAACTGGATTATGGTGGGTTGAAGCACAACACAGATTGTTCCTTTAAAGAAATAATTAACTTTCTTGCGGCCAGAAAGATACACCACTCAACAGCAAATACAAGCAATTAGAACCTTACTCCAGTTTCCTCAAGTCTCTTCCTTGAGCGCTCTTGCCCCTTTCATTTAGTCATGCAGCTAATTCTCCACTAATGAGACACGTGGAATACCTGCACCTCTTCCTTATGTACACAAACTACAGTTACTTACGATAACCTGCTACACGCTGCTTCGCTGTCCACAAGCTGGGGAAACAATGTCACTGGATTTCGTAACTCGCACGGCACTTCGCCACAATACCTTTGTCGCTCAGTGAAATCACACTCGCTCAAAACACAGGCAGTCCCCTGTATGCTTCTCACTCCCTCGCTGTCTGGCTGCGTGGCTCAGGGGTAACGTTCTCGCTTGCTGAGCCCAAGGTTGCAGGTTCGAAACCTGGCGCAGTCAGCTGGCATTTGAGGGTGCGCAAATGCGAGGGAGCCGTGTCAGTACATTTACTGGCACGTTAAAGATCCCCTTCGGGGCAAAATTCCGGCACCCCGGCGTCTCTAAAAGCCAAGGTAGTTAAAAGGGACGTAAAACCAATTACATTATTATTACTCCCTCGCTGTCAAGAGAATCGGCTTCACTAGGGGTTTCGCAAGTCACCACACTTCTGTCGCTCAGGATAAACGCTCGCACTAGCTCGGAAAAACACACACACACTGCTTGACAGGTCGCTCTTATATAGCAGGCCGGTTACTCAATAAATGCTTCTAGACCCATTCAGGGTTCACGGCTTCTCGAGGTTTCCATCGCTGGCTGGGTCACGAATATTCTGGACAATCCCTTTGTCCTAGTAGTCCTGCTGCATAAGGCGCACGCAATACACTGAGGCAGAGCACAGCCCAACCCTGGGGCAGTTGTGACTCATGCAGCGAGCGATGAAACAAACTAACAGCCGTAACACCACCCCCTTCCTAAAAGGCTGATCATCTCGATCAATCATTGGTCCATCTGTGTCCCTCCGTAGGCTGCCAGGCGATCTCGATGCACGATCTTCATCTTCGCCCTCGGGCTCCGCTGGATCCTGTAGACGACATTGTTGATCCGTTTCACGACTCAGTACGGGCCCTCCCAGGACTTCTGCAGTTTGGGAGACAGGCCTTTCTTCCGTGATGGGTTGAAGAGCCAGATCAGGTCGTCCTCGTGGAATCCGCCGGCATCCGTCTGTTGGTCGTATCGGGTCTTCATTCGGTCGGTCTCGATCCGCAGTTCGCTCCTCGCGAACGCGTGCACGTCCTCCAGTTAGTCGACCAGTTCTTGACAATACTGGCTTACCGGGACCGGATCATTCCCAGGTCGGCCGAAGGCAAGATCGACAGGTAGACGGAGTTCTCTCCCAAACATGGCCCGGGCTGGTGTACAGCCGGTGGCTTCATGCACGGCGGCGCGGTAGGCCAGGAGAAATAGTGGAAGATGTTTGTCCCAATCCCTCTGGTGCCCGCTGACGACTATTCGGAGATGGTTCTCGATGGTGCGATTGAATCGCTCTACCATCCCGTCGGACTGAGGGTGTAGCGGCGTTGTCCTTGTCTTCCGGATTCCCAGCAGCTGGCATAGGTTCTGGAACACCTGCGACTCAAAGTTCCTCCCTTGGTCGGAGTGCAGCTCCAGGGGTACTCCGTACCGGCTGACGAATTCCTTCACCAGGGTCTCTGCAATCGTCGCGGCTTCTTGGTTAGGGAGCGCATACGCCTCCGACCATTTGGTAAAGTAGTCGCTGACGACCAATATGCAGCGGTTCCCTGCCTCGCTTAACGGGAATGGCCCAGCAACATCGATGGCCACTCTCTCCATGGGGCCACCCACGTTGTAGGTCTTCAGTGGACCCCGTCGTCTTCGTCCTGGGCCCTTGCTGGCTGCACAATCGTGGCAACTCGCGCAGTGGTTCTCCACGTCTGTTCGGCACCCGATCCAGTAGAACCTCTCTCTCAGCTTCTCCAGGGTCTTCTTTATCCCTAAGTGTCCACCAGATGATCCTCCATGAACTTCCTTCAGGACTTCATCCGTCATAGCCTTTGGAACGACGACTTGTTCCCGAGATGTCTTCCCGTCAGTGCTCTCCCAGGTACGGCAGATGAGGCCATCCCTCACAACCAGCGAGACCCACTGCGCCCAGTAGGACTTAAACTTTGGGCTGCAGTCACTCACAATGTTCCACCCGGGTCTGGGGACACAGGCCCTCTTCCAGTTGGCTATCAGCCCCAGATCATCATCTTCTGCTTGTGCCCGCGTGAAAGATTCGCGGCTCCAGCTCCCTTGAATTTCCACGGTAGTCCTTCGGCACTGTATCCCGGTGTTCTCCTCCCTTCACAGAAGGTGCAGTCTTCGGGGCACGGTCTTCGTGACAGGGCGTCGGCATTAGAATGCAGTTGGCCTTTCCTGTGCTGAATCTCAAAGTAGTACTGTTGAAGCCTCTCTAACCACCGCGCGAGTTGACCCTCGGGCTGCTTGAAGTTCAGGAGCCACCGCAGGGATGCATGGTCAGTCCTGATGAGAAATTCTTGCCCGTACAAGTACTTGTGGAGGTGTTCAATGGTCTTCACGATGGCGAGCAGCTCCTTCCTGGTGACGCAGTAGTTCCTTTCTGGCTTTGACAAGGCCTTGCTGAAGTAGGCCACTACTCTCTCCTCGCCGTCCACTACTTGCGACAGGATTCCCCCTATGCCAAAGTCGCTGGCATCGGTATCGACGATGAACCTTGTTCCAGGTCTGGGGTAGGCCAGAATAGGCGCGGTGCACAGAGCCTGCTTGAGTTGTTCGAAGGCACTGTGGCATTCAGCTGTCAACGTGAAGAGAGGGTCCTTCTCAGTCAGTCGATGTAGTGGTTTGGCGATGTCGGCGAATCCTCTCACGAAGCGACGGTAATAAGTGCAGAGTCCCAGGAAGCTTCGTAGTTGGGACTTGTCCTTCGGAACTGGCCACTCCCTCACAGCTGCGGTCTTCTCTGGGCCGGTGCGCACCCCCTCCTCGGAGACGATATGCCCAAGGTACTGGACCTGCTTCTGGAAGAGCTGACACTTCTTGGGGCTCAACTACAGCTGGGCAGCCCGTAGCTTCATCAAGATCTCTTTCAGGTTGCTGTAGTGCTCCTCGAAGCTTCTCCCCAGAACGATGACGTCGTCTAGGTAGACCAGGCAGGTCTTCCAGTGTAGTCCCCTCAGAATGGACTCCATTAGCCTTTCGAAGGTCGCAGGGGCGTTGCACAGACCGAATGGCATGACGGTGAACTGCCAGAGCCCGCAGCCCACAGAGAACGGCAGTTTTCTCGTGGTCCTTAGGGTGGACCTCCACCTGCCAGTAGCCACTCTTCAAATCCAAGGTGGAGAACCATCTTGACCCTGATATGGTGTCCAGGGTGTCGTCGGTCCGGGATAGAGGGTAGCTGTCCTTTTTCGTGACGTCATTCACCCGCCTGTAATCCACGCAGATCCTGGTGGAACCGTCCTTCTTCTTCACTAGCACGACCGGAGAACTCCAAGGACTATGTGATGGCTCGATCACTCCTTGCTCCTTCATCTCTTCTACCATCCGGTCGACTTCAGCTTGCTTGGCGAGCGGGACACGTCGGAATGTGGCCCTAATCGGTGCGCTGCCCCCAACGTCGATTCTATGCTGGACCAAGCTTGTCCTACCGAAGTCTTTGCTCCCCACGGAGAAGACATCCTGGAATTCGTGTAGCAGGTCCCGAAGTTGGCGTGATTGTTCCTCGTCTAAATGGTCCTGGGATCCTTGGTACAGCTTCTGTAGTTCTTCTGGCAGGGCGCGTCTTTTTCGGTTGTCCGTCTGCAGGTGTCCGTCCGTCGTATCTGTGATGCGGGCAATCCAGGTAACGGGCTCGCAGACTCCTAGGTTGGTGTCCCGGTGAACCGTAATGTCGTAGTCGTTCTGGTTGGACAGGCGGACGTACGGCCGAGACGTCGTGTTGATGAGGGTCTTGGCAACAAGCAATCCTTTTGTCTGGATGTCCTCATATTTGGGCTCGATGACAGCCGCCACTCCCTCAGCAGTTCCGCCGACAATTACAGCGGCGCTGACCTCCGTCCTGGCGGGAACTTTGACGTCCTCTCTCAGTCTTACTCGTCGTGCAGTGACGGCCTCGTGTGCTGGTTGCAAACAAGTTATTCACCTCCGTAGCGGAGAGTGTTGGTGCTCAGGTCCAAGATGATGTTGTTCTGGTCCAGGAAGTCCAGTCCGATGATCACATCGTTTGCTACATCTGCCACGAGCACTGGATGTTTCACCGTCCGCCGACCAATGACGAATTCCAGTGATGCTTCACCATGTACCGGTGCGGTCTCTCCAGTCGCGGTTAATAGCTGGAGGTTCCTTTGTGTGGGTTGCACTCTCCACTTCGGGATCACGGTGGGACTGACGATGGACGATGCTCCCGTGTCGATTGGCATGGGCCAGCTCTCTCCGTTGACGACTCCGTCGACCATCAGGCTGCTATTATCCCTCCGTAACTGCGTCACACGAACTTGGACTGCCGCGGCTTGACGACTGTCACAAGCCAACCTTTGCCCCCCAAGGCTGGCTGATACTTGCTTTCCTGGGCCGCGCGGTTTCCCTACGACTGACTGTCCCGACGGAAACCCTTGGCGGCGGCGATCACCGCAGTCCTTGCTCAGGTGGCCTCTCTTACGGCAGGTCCAGCAGGTCGGTAGTCCTCTTCCAGGCCGCCTCTCCGGATGTCCTTCGGCTACGTTTTTGTTGGTGGTACTGCGACTCTTGAAGAACCGGCCTAGCGCCTCCATCAGTTCATCGCCCAGGGGTTTGGTCTTGTCGGCTTTGGCAGGTTCGTCGACGTCCACCTGACGCACCCGCGCGTGCATCCTAGATGCCTGTTTTGCGGTCTCGAACTCAAGTGCGTGGCTCAGCGCATCTGCCAGGGTCTTATTGCGCGCAAGTCGCAGCGCCTGTTGAGTGTCCGAGTCCCGTAGCCCGTCGGTGAAGGTCTGCGTCGCTATCTGTTCTAGAAAGTCGGCCGGCGCTGTTGGGTAGGCGAGCCTTACGCGGCGTGCGATGTCCATCTCGAACTCCTGCAGGGTTTCCACGCTCTTTTGTACCCGGGTCCGGAGCTGCATCAGGTAGGCCTGCTGAAAATGGCTATCTCCATATCGGGACTCCATATAGGCGATTAGTGAAGCGTAGTCCTGGGATCCAGTCGGGATGGCCTGAAGGACTTTAAGGGCGTCACCACTCAGCGCTACAAAGAGAGCTGTAGCCTTTTCTGTGTTGTTCCAGTTATTTATGGAACAGGCCGCCTCGAACTGACGCAAGTATGTGCTCCACGGGACCTTTCAGTCGAAGGTTGGGGGCGTCACTCTGCTCTGTCCCGTTCCTGACGTTCCCGGTGAACTTGTGGGCGGACGTCAGCGCAGCTCGTCAACTTCCTCTTGAAGAGCGTTGAATCTCGCTTCAATCCCCGTCGGTGGGCGTTGGTTCAGCTCAGCGATTTCCTTTTGTAAAGCGTTGAATTTCTCTTCCACCCCTGTCAGTGGGCGTTGGCGCCGTTCGGACATTTCCTCTTGTAAGGCGTTGAATTTCTCCTCCACCCCCATCGGCGAGCGTCGGCGCAGCTCGGCAACTTCCACTTGTAAGGCGTCGAATTTCTCCTCCACCCCCATCAGTGGGCGTCGGCGCAGCTCGGCAACTTCCACCTGTAAGGCGTCGAACTTCTTTTCCACTGCCGTGACTTCCTCACGTAGGCCCTGTTCTAATTTCTTCAGGTCTTGTGCTAGCTTAGTCTGGCCGTCTTCCATCTTCTTCTGGCCATCCTTCAGGTCCTTGGCTAAGTTCTTCTGGCCGTCTTCCATCTTCTTCAGGTTCTCCGCTATCTTATTTTGACCGTCTTCCATGTTCTTCTGGTCGTCTTCTAATTTGGCAGTTAGGTCCTTGGTTAAATTCTTCTGGCCGTCTTCTAATTTGGCTTCCATGCCAATTAACATTTCTAGCAATGCTGCCAATTGCGCTTCCATTTTGGTTGTTTGTCCTGTAAAGGACATGCACTCACAGTAAAATTTAAAAAAAAGACCTGCTCGGGTTTTGAAACCAGGACCGTCTGGTGTTGTGCTTGTATTTGAGTTCGTAATCCGGCTTCTGACACCAGTTGTTAAGTGCCACCCCCCTAGTGGCACTTTTGTTAACTGGATAACGGTGGGTTGAAGCACAACACAGATTGTTCCTTTAAAGAAATAATTAACTTTATTGAGGCCAGAAAGATACACCACTCAACAGCAAATACTAGCAATTAGAACCTTACTCCAGTTTCCTCAAGTCTCTTCCTTGAGCGCTCTTGCCCCCTTCACTTAGTCATGCAGCTAATTCTCGACTAATGAGACCCGTGGAATACCTGCACCTCTTCCTTATGTACACAAACTACAGTTACTTACGATAACCTGCTACACGCTGCTTCGCTGTCCACAAGCTGGGGAAACAATGTCACTGGATTTCGTAACTCGCACGGCACTTCGCCACAATACCTCTGTCGCTCAGTGAAATCACACTCGCTGAAAACACAGGCAGTCCCCTGTGTGCTTCTCACTCCCTCGATGTCAAGAGAATCGGCTTCACTAGGGGTTTCGCAAGTCACCACACTTCTGTCGCTCAGGATAAACGCTCGCACTAGCTCGGAAAAACACACAAACATGCTTGACAGGTCGCTCTTATATAGCAGGCCGGTCACTCAATAAATGCTTCTAGACCCATCCAGGGTTCACGGCTTCTCGAGGTTTCCATCGCTGGCTGGGTCACTAATATTCCGGACCATCCCTTTGTCCTAGTAGTCCTGTTGCATAAGGCGCACGCAATACACTGAGGCAGAGCACAGCCCAGCCCTGGGGCAGTTGTGACTCATGCGGCGAGCGATGAAACAAACTCACAGCCGTAACAATATATCAGTGTTTCTCTTAATCAGCGGTTTGATGTCAGTACAATTAATTCACGAGTGATAATAAGATACAAACTTATATAGTTGTTATATCCATCTGTAACGGCGCACATTAGATTTTACTCTTAATACTTATGGGAGAAATAAAAGAAGATTTAATTCAAAACTAAGCAATTTTTCTAGATTTATGCCGTGTCTTGTGTGGGGGTTTGCCTAGGAACACCAAGCTGGCTCATCAGCAGGTTCTTGGTATCCGTGCCCATGCCTTTATAGGGAGGTGAAAGACTGCTTGAGCCCCTAGCTCTTACAGTAAAGGAGGTAGTGCACAGTTCGCTACTCTTGCGGAGGTCCGGGCACGGGCACCTAGAGCCCGCTGATGAGCCAGCTTGGTGTTACTAGACGAAACCCCACACAAGACACGGCATGAACCTAAAAAAATTGCTGAGTTTTAATTCCTTGGTCATGAAATCCAATGTACCAAGATTTAGCTCATTCGTTCATTCCAATTTTCCTTTATTCAGAGTGAAAACCAAAATATATGCGACTAAATACAGCTAACTTACTGCACTTGTGTATATTTACCTGTATGATAAACCGTTGCGTACTATAGGCCTACTGTTTGACTAAATTGAAATAAGTTGGTCTTCCACATGACCAGCATTAGAGGCAAAGATATCTATGTTCTACTGTAAACTCACTTAATAACAAAGTGGTGCAGACTATGTACCTTTGGCACGTGAAGTCTATAACAGAGGAAGACAGCTTCAAGCGGTGTGACGTGTCAAAACGAAGGGCAGGCCTATCAGTTCGTGTGACGTCAGGCGAGAGCCGTGTAACACCAGGTTGTCTAGATCAACGGCGCTGTGCTTACGGACCTGGAAGGGTCAGTCCGCTGTAGAGCTCTCGATGCGAACAAGAAGTGAAACGGAGTAGCCAGTGTTTCTATAGTATATTTTTGGGAAAGTCTTTAAGTATGCTCGGTTCGACATATGTGTGCGAACATTAGTCTTTTCTATTAAGAAACTGACTACGTCCAAATCTTCAAGTACCTTGTCAGATCACAATCTAGCATGCAACCTTCAATTACAAATTTATCAGACACTACATTGATAAACTAGTTCAGGAAAAATTAAATAGAAAGTGTCAGAAAATGTCCCCTTGATTGTATTGTTCTGTATGCCTCTTTTCTAATGTGCAGGGAAATGGCCCTATGTTCAGTTCTCTTTACATTATACCATGACTGTCCTTCACATTAACTACTTTTGTAACACATTATTTTGATGGGAGAAAACCGAAATGTCAATGGCTATAATATCTGATCAATTGTGTATTTGCAATGGGGAGCATTAACATCACGATACCCAAGACCTTCAGTGCGTTGTGTTATTAACACCAGATATGAATCCTGTCTTTCCTACATTGCTATATCCCGCATCCTCGTCCCTGCGGCAGCCGTACAAAGCGCGGTGGCGTCACACCATCACCGCCTGTCCCCCTTGGTCTATATCATACTGCACACCACTTTGGCAACTATGGGTACAGAAGATATAAAATTAATTACTTTCTTTACTCTCTTTCGGACTGGGGTTGGGGAATACTGGGCAGTGACTTTAAAGTTAATTACTTTCAATATTTTGCCAGGAGTCGAAGTAGGAAACCATGGGAGCTCACCATCACAATGGATGATGTGGAATTCGAACCCACTTCCTTCCAGTTATACTGACGAATGTATGAATGCATCCTGTTCAAGTCCTCAGACCTGATATTGACAGGCCTACCGACGTACTCTAAAATCACTATCGGTGTCCTGATCTTCATGGCTGCGAATGTATTGACTCCTATGTCGTCATATCCATTATGTGCCACCAATACGCACTCTTTATTGATCTTCACCTGTCATGCATCCACTCTGTAATGCCCTGGACCCACCGCAGACCTTCTTCTCTTCAGCGAACGAGCAGGATCGAGCTTTCCTCTCGGTGGCCATGCTCGTTAAACCTACTGATGGAAAAATAGTTTAAAAAAGAGGGAATAGCTTTCATGTGAAAAAGTAAAATAAATACTGTTCGAGAGTGGTACTTAACGCGAACAAAGGTGCAACATTTAGGCCATTACATGACGTAATCTAAGGTCAGCAGGAGGAAATGTGGGAATGCAATTTTCCATACAAGTCACGTCCGGAGTGCAGACGCGTGATTGAATTGTATTCCTGACGACCGAAGTACCAATAACGATCCACACCACGCCGTGTCCACACACGTCTGAAGAATGTGAATCCCGATAAGAATGTGATTACACGGGGACCTGGTTGTTGTGACGATGACGGCTCAGTTAGCTCTTGTAGGTATTATGGTAAGAACATGTTTGTCACGCTATGAAATACAATAACAGTCATCAACCAGGTGTTAGGAGAGGGCTAGGATGATAATCGTATTATGCAGAATCACGAATTACGGTCAAATAAGATTGATTCATTGATGTTTCAGTTTCAGTGACCTGTCGTCCAAATCACATAAATTAACAAACATCACATAACTGAGAGCTTGCGTTCTTATAGCAACATACAGGCGACGCTACTGAGTTAATATGCATAAATTAACAAGCATCACGTAACTAGGAGCTTGCGTTCTTATAGCAACATACAGGTGACGATACTGGGTTGATTGCATAAATTAACAAACAGCACATAACTGAGAGCTCACGATCTTATAGCAACATACAGGCGACGCTACTGAGTTAATATGCATAAATTAACAAGCATCACGTAACTAGGAGCTTGCGTTCTTATAGCAACATACAGGTGACGATACTGAGTTGATTGCATAAATTAACAAACAGCACATAACTGAGAGCTCACGATCTTATAGCAACATACAGGCGACGCTACTGAGTTAATATGCATAAATTAACAAGCATCACGTAACTAGGAGCTTGCGTTCTTATAGCAACATACAGGTGACGATACTGGGTTGATTGCATAAATTAACAAACAGCACATAACTGAGAGCTCACGATCTTATAGCAACATACAGGCGACGCTACTGAGTTAATATGCATAAATTAAAAAGCATCACGTAACTAGGAGCTTGCGTTCTTATAGCAACATACAGGTGACGATACTGAGTTGATTGCATAAATTAACAAACATCACATAACTGAGAGCTTGCGTTCTTATAGCAACATACAGGCGACGCTACTGAGTTAATATGCATAAATTAACAAGCATCACATAACTATGATCTTATGTTCATATAGCAACGCATATGTGACACTACTGAGCTAATATGTATAAATTAACAAACATCACGTAACTAAGAGCTTGCGTTGTTATAGTTGCGTATAGATGATGCTACTGAGCTAATATGCATAAATGCATAATATGAAGATATGTTTTTTAATCAAATTTGGTAAATATCCGATGATTAGTTTGGTCGTAAGTTTTGACCATTTGAGTGGCCGCCATTAAGTTTCTGTAAAGATGGTGGCAATATAAAATATGACACCTAGGTGCCCTTTGCTAGTGCTACCACTGTACCAAATTCCGTTCAATTCGGTCTCGTCGTTTTTGAATTAATATGGGGGGACAGAATACAGAGTACACACAGACACACAATTCATGACCCTGTGTAGATCTCATAAGTCTACTTTCATTTTATGCAAATATCGAAAGTAGGCTAATACTATAATACAGGTGTTAAGTAGTAAATAAGTCCTACTTGTATTATACAGGTAACAGAGCGTCTATTTGCGTACTTTACACGCAGCCATCACAAAGGTATGGCTAAATTGAACTTCTGACAGCGAACACCAACTGCACAAAGAACTAGTGGCAAGGGGACACTGTGACCTGGACATGTGCACATCGCACAAGAATTGCGCGCGAACTGGGTTGTGGTATCCGCGTTGGGTAGAGAGGGGCGTGACTAGAAGCTACTAGGATGGGCACGTTCAGTTACTGGTCGGTTGAGGATTAACAATCAGGAATGTGTGGTGTTGGGTCAAAGTGACCCAGCGCCACCGATCTCAGGTTAAAATTCGTGGTGATAAATATGGCTAGCTGTTTGAAACGACAGGAAATAAATAAAGTTTTAACGCTGAGAGAGTTTTCAACTGATGACTTCGACTTTATTTCTACTGGTGACCAATATAAATTAAAGTATTTATTTTTGAAACACAGTAGATTGTTAATTTACATCTGATATGCATAAAATATCCGTATCTCCTACGGTAATAATATCAACGTTCGAACAGAGCTAGGATATCATACTTTTAAACAAAGTACTTGTAATTTCACTAAATATAACTTAGTGCAGTGGAACGTGGCTAATTCGAATGCTAAACAATCGTGGTTAATTTGAATTATATTTTGGATAATTCGAAGTTTTTACGTTTAAAAAGCCGATCGGAAGCCAAAATTCCTGAAAAACGACGTATCATTGACATGCGGCCTCTACTCGATTGTTTTGCCTAGCCCTCTAGTGCCCCGTGTTACATATGTGTAACATGGGGAATTTAGTACCTTGCTGTCTCTAGGAAACGTCTCTACCGCTAATACCCACTGTGACATATTAGTAACAACTCATACCACACACTCTAGTGACCAGCGATGGAACTGTCTTCCCTGATCGGAATGGCTGAGCTATAAACTCCGTTGTTTCTATTACTTCCAAGCATGGCAAGCAAGGTACGTAAAATATTGTCTTTATTTACATAATTTATGTGTGAACTTCGTGATTACGTAGCAGAAGGGAAGCGATAAACGCAAATTACTATGAAATTGTTAGTTGGGCGTGATATTTTATTTCCTACTGGATTTATTTCATATGATATATGCATGTTACATATATGTCACATTGGGCATTAGGTTATGTTGGTTCTTGGAATTTGTTGTGGTTTCACTATACTCTGCTTTCTGTGTCTTCTATCTATTTTTTCTTGTTTCAGTTATTTGTGGAGGATA
Source organism: Meconema thalassinum (assembly GCA_946902985.2). Taxonomy (NCBI): domain Eukaryota; kingdom Metazoa; phylum Arthropoda; class Insecta; order Orthoptera; family Tettigoniidae; genus Meconema; species Meconema thalassinum. Next base: position 990,384,681 of record OX336388.2, on the reverse strand, counting down.
TTTTAGAGGCTCTAAATAATCCAGATGACAGTGAATTATCTGACCTGTCCGATATAGATGATGGAGGTGACGAAACTTCGATGTTACGTAATGTTATCGCTGAAGAAGAAGTAATCACAGCAAATGAAACTACCGAAGAGGCAGTTGAAGAACTCCTTGAAGAATTTCCACGATTGCAATGGAAGGACGGTGTGTTCAATCCTCAAGTTGAACCATTCATTGAAATAGCGAGGGATAGACCAGGTTCCCTGTCAACCCCATTAGAATATTTCAAGCATTTTGTGACAGAAGATATGGTGGATTTATTAGCAGAGGAGACTAACCTATGCAGTACTCAGAAAGCAGGACATTCAATAAATACAAATAGGCAAGAACTTGAGCAGATTATTGGCATGTATCTTAGAATGGGACTTTGTCAAATGCCAAGTGTCCGCTCCTACTGGGAGGTAAACATGGCATATGCTTTGGTATCAGAAGTTATGTCGCGGAATAGGTTTGAGAAACCACTGAGTTCTCTTCATTTCAAAAACAACATCCTTGTTACAGATGATGAAAAGACTGATAAACTTTGGAAAATCAGGCCATGGCTGAAAAAAATTCAAACATGCTGTTTGTCAGAAATGCCTGAAGAAAATCAAAGCGTTGATGAGATGATGATTGCATTCAAGGGAAGAAGCCACCTTCGCCAATTCATGCCGAATAAACCTACTCGCTGGGGATTCAAAATGTGGGGTAGGGCAGGAGCAAGTGGGTTTCTTCATGACTTTGATATTTACCAGGGAAAAGTGGCTGGTACTGAAGGTGACAAGAGGGAAGTTGGGAAAGGACTGGGATTCCAAGTGGTGATGAAACTTACAAATACATTACCGGAAGGTCGCAACTTTCGAGTCTTCGCAGACAACTATTTTACTACAGACATTCTTGTGCAAGCATTGTTCAAACGAAGTATTTACTTTATTGGAACAGTACGTGTGAACAGACTAAAGGATTGCCCACTGCCAGACGATAAAGCCATGAAGAAACAGGGGAGAGGATCAGTAGCTAGTTTGGTTGATACAACCGAGAGATTCGTCGTCGTCAAGTGGTTCGATAGCAAGTCAGTCACACTTTTATCGTCGTTTGTAGGAGTGGAACCTAAGGATTCAGTGCGACGATGGGATAAGACCAAGAAACAACATGTCCAGGTTACAAGACCAGCAATCATTCCTACCTACAACAAATTCATGGAAGGGATAGATCTACTAGATATGTTGTCATCTCTTTACAAATATCCCCTGAAGTCTCGTCGTTGGTACCTCTATATATTCTGGCACCTGATCACAATTGCTACCGTAAACAGCTGGATCCAGTATAGGATGGATTGTCAAGGTCTTGATGAACACTCCATGCCCCTAAGGAAGTTCCAGGCAGACATTGCTGCCGGCCTCGTTCTTGCAGGAAAGCGTAAGCGGAAACTAGGTCGACCAAGTGCTGAAGACATGTCTAAGGTGAAAAGGAGAGCAGCCACAACTGTCGTCCCCGTGTTGGACTGCCAAAAGGACAAAGTTGATCACTGGGCTCTGTGGAAGAAAACACGTGGAAGATGCAAAATATGTGTGAAGTTGACATCATTTGTGTTTTGTGAAAAATGTGAAGTATATCTGTGCTTTAATAAGTACAGAAATTGTTTTAGAAGATTCCATACGTTAAAAAAATGTCATATACGTTTATTCTGTACCATTTCTTGCGATGTATTTCAGCAGAAATCACAAAGACCAATTTTCTGGTTGTACCACTAAATGCCCAATGTTACATATATGTCACATGCTGTGAAAAAGGGCGTAAAGTAGTGAAGTATTCAATTATGCATAGAATCTTCATAGAATAATCATATAAATACAATTCTGAATGAAAATATTTTTTTTTCCTACGGGAACCTATCCCGGGCACTAACAATACGCCTGCGATGCTCCTTCCAAGGTCAATGCCCAACCCATTCCCCTCCCATTGTTTTGCAACGCTCCACATCTCTTAACTCATAAGAGTGTCATCCCTAACACCTGTCTGGTAGTGCGTGATGAGTGGTCTGATTAGATTTGTGGTCGTCGTTTAGAAGTTTGGTTTTGCCTGTGTTTTAAAGTGTGTGCACAGAACTAAGATGTTGTCATCAAAGCCTCGGGTTCCATACAAAACTTTGACTTTGGCGGAGAAAATAGTGGTGATTAAGGAAGTGGAAAAGAGAATGAAGGAAAACATCTGAAATTGCAAAGGCTTTCGGGATTCCTCCAAACATGTTGTCTACATAGCTAAAAAATAAAGACAAAATACTCGGTTATGAAAATGAGAGTGGCAAAGGCCGAAAAAGGTTAAGGGAACCAGAAAATTTGAATTTGAATATTCTCTCTACCCTTTTCAAAGAACTTTCATAATTCGAATTTTTGGATAATTCGAATTTTTTCCCTGGTCCCTTGAGGTTCGAATTATCCAAGTTTCACTGTACTTTTAACATCTGTCTGTAGGTAGTCAGTCCGGAGGTTGGTTGGATCCTCAAAAAGCGCCATCATAGGCTACGTGGGCTGAAACCCTCAAAACCCAAGGCAGCACTATATTGAGGCGTACTAGGCAAGGTGAGGAGTGAAGTAGTTTGCCATTGCTTTCCTCACCGAGTCAGAACAAAGGCACTGACCGTATGAGTAGAACCATTCACAACATCCTCGGAACTAGCTGTGCCCTGAAGGCCATTACTCAGCGCCACTCATACCACAGTAGCTTCCATATAATCATAGCAACGAGTGAGACTGAGACATCGGTGAATAGCCACATTTTACTCTAGCCTGTGCCAAAAGACAAATACAACAAGTAGTTCCGTGAAGAACTATACAGCCTATTTTCATATATCCTACTTATGTTAATTGCCTCTATCAACATACAAAATTTCAGTTTAATTGATGTAATAGATTCGTAGATATTGAGAACCGACAAAATATAGTGGATGGTCGCCATGTTGGATTTTTATATATGTAGGTCTTAGAGTTATTTAATGTTATATGAAGATTATTGTGTACTTGTAGTATTCAAACTTCAATCGCATGATAAGGAAACAAGAAGTAAAAACGAGATTTAAAAATTCCGCAAAGCTGCCTTCTTGTGGTTATGGAAACAATTGTGAAAAATTAGATGCCAGTGGATTAACATTTGTATAAGGATTTACTGTACCAAGTGTCATTGCACTCGGATGGTTAAATTGCGAGAAACGTCCATGTGAATATTTATACTTCGCGTCGCCGCCATGTTGGATTTGTGATCACCAGGTTATTGAAAGTCCTATAGCGGAACTTATGTTCATAGCCCCTATGAACATAAAAAATCAGTTTGAATGCTGTAATAGATTCGTAGATATTCAGAGCCGTCTAAATATTTCGGATGCTCTTCATGTTGGATTGTTAAATGTATAGGTCATAGAGTCATGTACCATTAAAGGAAAATTATTCCGAGGGTTCATTATTCAAACTTTCACTTCGATCGCATGATTACAACGCAAGAAATAAAAACTTAATTTTAAAATTCGCATAGCCGCCATATTGAGGTTATGTAAACAATTTAACTAAATTAGATACCAGTGCATTACAACGTGTAAAAACATTTCTTGCACCAGATTTCATTGCGCTTGGAACATTAAATCGCGATAAAGGTCTATTTAAAATTTTCAAATTCGCTTGGCCGCCATATTCGTTTTGTAGTTAACCAGTTTTTGAAAGTCTTATAGATGAACTTCCAGTAGTGTTCTTTATCTCCGAACAAAATTTCAGGGTGATAACTGGTAATAGTTTCAGAGATATAGAATGCCGGTGAAATATTTCGCACAGCCGCCATCTTGAAGTTATGTAAACAATTGAACGAAGTTAGATGTCGGTGCATTACAATGTGTATAAAGATATACTGTACCAAGTTTAATTACGTTTGGCTTGTTAAATCACGAGAACCGTCTATTTAAAAGTCACAAATTTTCTTGGCCGCCATGTTGGTTTTGTAGTTACCAGGTTTCCAAAACGCACATAGGTGAATTTCTAGTAGTTCCCTTTATAACCGAGAAAATTTCAGGGTGATACTGTTAATAGTTTCGTAGAAATTGAATGCTGGTGAAATATTTCGCACAGCCGCCATGTTGGATTGGCGAGATGTAACAAAATTTGTAGGGCACGGTCGGGGTCATCCGGAATAGTTCTATGATCTTACCGAGTTACATTGAAATCGCTCCAGCCGTTTAGAAGTTATTAGGGGGACACACACCATCACACACACACACCATCACACACACGCGCACACATAGACAGACACACGGACAAAAGGTGATCTCATAAGCCTATTTTTTCATAAATGAAAATAGGCTAAAAATACTGCATCCATCAAGAGGTGGTAAACAGGCACGTAAGTACTCATACTAGCTTGGCATGTCCGGCTCCGTGGCCAAATGGTTAGCGCACTAGGCCTTGGCCCGCTGAGTCCCGGGTTCGATTCCTGTCCGGGCCATCAGGGATTTTAATCTCCTGGGGTTAATTCCCGTGGCTCGGGGACTGGGTGTATGTGACGTCTTCACCATCATTTCATCCTCATTGCGACGCGCAGGTCGCCCTTGGGCGTCGAAAGACCTGCACTTGGCCTCTCAGTAGGCCACATGATCATCATAGCTTGGTACCAAAAGGTTTAAAATCGTCATTCCTGACGCCAACCTCATGAGAGGAGTTAATGAGAGATGAAGTGAATAAAGATGAATTAAACTGGGCAAGAATGTGGAAGGAAGCGGCCGTGGCCTGTCAGAAGCATTTGCCTGGAGTTCAAAATGGGAAACCATGGAAAACCATTTCAAGAAAGGCCGATGATAGGACTCGAACCCACGTCTACCGAGTCCGCAGAGAGCTTGGCCCCATGGCCATGCGCGGCGCTTTAGCTAGCGTAACTACCGCTGCCAGTGAAATAATTACTGTATATATACAAATAGCCTATGTATATATAACTTATTGTATATACAGTATAACTTTTATATACATATAAGATCAGTCAAGGGGCCGATAACCTAGATGTTAGGACCCTTAAAACAACAATTATCATCATCATCATCAAGATCATTCAACTACAAATATTGGTTCATATATCTATGTGAATACCGGTATCTATTTTCACTGAGCTCGTATTATACTTTACATTTCAGTACAATTATGTGAAAACAATCGTGTGACTACAACAGTGAATTGGTGTCATTTATGGAATTAAAGACGGCACGATCGGAGTCCGAACAAGCATTACTAACAACTTACGAAGTTTTATTGAGTTCACTTCAGTCATAAAAAGTAACGGGGGAGAACACGCACATATAGAAAGAGACAAACCGACAACAAACACATACACATGATGATAAGTAGTTCTCATAATCCTATCTTTCATTTGTTGAAAATAGACTAATGAAAATCCATAGCCTGCTTCCAGTCTCCGACCGGGTCAGGAATGGAATGAATGTAGCCCCCATCTAGCGGCGAGGATATGAACTGTGCCGGCTGCCGAGGCCTGACGCACTCCTCTGAGGCAATGATTAAATGAATGACAGATGAAATGAAATGATAGTGGAGAGTGTTGCTGGAATGAAATTTTGGCAGGGAAAACCGGAGTACCCGGAGAAAACCCTGTCAGCCTCCGTTTTGTCCAGCACAGATCTCACATGGAGTGACCGGGATTTGAACCACGGACCTAGCGGTGAGCGGCCGGCGTGCTGCCGCCTAAGCCACGGAGGCTTGAAAATAGACTAATATGAGTACCTTTATCATTGGCGGTGATGAAGGAACATCATCTCTTTTAGGCCGTTGTACCACCATCCACAACTAGGATGCTTTAACGCTTTCATAGACACTACGATGAAACGCACGCAATTTACATGCAAGGTGAAGTGAATCTGGCCACTGATTTAAAAATATCACATCTGGCATCCTTGATTATTAGCCTACTTTCGATTTTTGCAAAAAATGAAAGTAGATTTATGAGATCACTACAGGGCCAAAAATTGTGTGTCTGTCTGTGTGTGTATGTGTGTGTGTGAGGCTGTGTGTGTGTGTGTGTGAGTGTGTGTACTCTGAATGTCTGTCCCCCTATCAATTCGAACACGGTGAAACCGAATTGAACTAAATTCGGTACAGAGGTAGAACAAGCAAAGGGCACCTCAGTGTCATGTTTTATATCGCCGCCATCTTTACCAAATCTGAATGGCGGCCACTCAAACGTTCAAAACGTAAAATCAAATAGCGACTAACCAAATTATCCGATCTCTACCAAATTTGGTAATAACATACCATCATATAGGACGCGTCTTGTGACCAAACTACAAGGTCATCCGCCATACCATTTCAGGATGTCAGCCGTGCGAATTATGCAAACTTTATAATCCATATCATGGGACCCACCAGTTCCGATTATCGAGCCGAGAATCGATTTAACTGTTCTAAAGGAAGAGGCACGTTCGAAATTAAAAGTTTATTTTGTAATACTATAGTGCAGAAGTGATTTTAAAAAGCTGAGCCGTCTCGGTAAGAAGACAAGATGGCAGCGGATATCTTGTGCCTGACTTATATTTCACTAATTTGAGTATTGCATGCAATATAGCGTACTGATACAAAATAAATAAACTTAATATGAAATGCTTTATACATAAATAATATACTCCACTGATGAAATCGTTAGGTCTAAATCATTATTTGCTAACAAGTTCTGTGTAAGTCATTTTATATAGATCAATGTTCGTTGGCACAAATGGCTCCGTGGTAAAGCGTTAGTCTGTCATTCATATGCCTATGGTTCAAACCACATCAGAGTTTGGTTTTTTGCTTGAAATTTTACATATTTGTTGCTTTGTAATGACTCAGACATTTTAAAATTAAGCCTTATATTGTGCATATTACGATGCAAAACATATATTTAATTAAAACATAATTCGCCAGCAGATTTGCTCGAGACATCTAGCAGCCAAAAAGGTAACTGCACGCCGGCCTACTTATTAACTTCCAGTTTTTATTGAAAAGTTTCTTCTTATGGCCGCTAGAATGCACTCGCCCTGTTAGGATTATATTGTTCGATATTTCTTCACTAGATTTCACGACTGGTCTACATGGGACTCCATTGATAGTATACCATTGGCATTCTATGCGCATCGAATTTGAAGAATGACAGGATGATACTATGATACATTTTTACTTCTTATTTTAAAGGGTTTGTTACAGCCTATTGTGCGTTATTTGAAAATGTTATTTGAAGTAAAGAACAAAACGATTTCACATAGTAACTGAATTCTTGCCGCTGGTACTAGTTCAGGTTATTAATACTTTTATTTCAGGCAAATAGCAATCGAAAATATCCACATAGTTTGTATACACACGTCTCTGTAGGGACACGGAAAGATTTGTTAATTCAATTAGGGTTGTGAAAGCCATGCACAACCAGACGTGTAAAGACATGCCTCAACTCAAAGTTGGATGTTGCCCACGGCAGGTCGATTATGTAATAATAACAATAATAATAATGTTATTTGTTTTACGACCCTTTTAACTACTGCTGCTTTTAGATACGCCGGGGTGCCGGAATTTTGGCCCGAAGGGGATCTTTAACGTGCCAGTAAATCTACTGACACGGCTCCCTCGCATTTGTGCACCCTCAAATGCCAGCTGCTGCGCCAGGATACGAACCTGCAACCTAGGGCCCAGCAAGCGAGAACGTTACCGCAGAGCCACGCAGCCAGTCCGGTCGATTATGTCTCCAGATCCATAACATTCTTGAGATACTTCTTATCTATCTTTCTTCAATGATGGTAGTAGTTTTTTTCTAGGTTGTGGCGTTTGTTAGAGGTAAAGAAATGATTCTATTATACTCTTTGATAATAACAACGAGTTATAACTATACTCATACATTTAGGAGAAAGTAGGCTATATGTTCTTTACTGAACATCTTGTTTTTAAAATATCCTGTATAAATATATAGGCACAAACAGGAACTCTCCACTCACTATTCGGTAATGTTTACAGATATTAAGTCACTAAACATTATATACACCACATTGGTTTCAAAACACATTAGGTAGCTTTTAACGTAGTGCGTTGTTAATGAAACTGTCTTCTTTTTGAAATTTTATATTGATCACTTCATGTATCACTCGGCCTGATCGATCCTCTGTTGTGAAGCACACTACAGCCTGTCATCCACAATTTAATGGAAAAATTGAACGACTACACCGAGCCATAAAAACTGCCATCAGAGCACATAATTCCTGTAAGTGGACAGGTAATTTTCCTACACTGCTTCTTGGGTTGCGTGCAGCTCTAAAGGACAAATCTGACTATTCTATTGCTCAGATGATCTATGGGAAGACTATTAAGGTTTCTGGAGAGTTTTTTAAATGCCAAAAATTACAGAAATACCAACATTTTGACTGTGAACTTGGGACTAAGGTGAGAATTCTAATGGTCATTTGTAGTAGCCAAAGTAAGCTAAGGTATAATTGGAGCAGATTCTCTTAAACAGCTTTATTTGTTCGTGGACTTGCATTGATGGTGTAACTTAGCTTTGTGTTAAGGGCAAAGTTACAGTCATCACAGAAACTGATGTCATTAGCTCATTGAATACAAATTTCAAATTCAGTGACATTCTTGCTCAATATCCAAGAGTGAATGGCGAGTTTCTATTTGTACCCACAAATATTTTGATTACACAAGTCAGCAAATAAAACATTTTTTGTTGAGTCTATTATTAAATGCATATATTCTGACTGCCTACATCGAACAGTAACCAAAATCGCCATTGATGATTAATGAAGTTTGCTTGTACTTTATGCAATGCTAAATAAAGTTGCATAAACAATTAGGCCTCATGAAACAGTTTATAAAGGCTCTTCGTCAAGTTTTCGAAGCTTTTCAATATTTAAAGACTTGTATCTCTAAATTGTCAGAAGCTGAAATTAAAGCTGGTATTTTCGACGGACCTCAAATAGAGGAAATAATGGCCTATGAAGAATTTCCACAATTACTCAACACCCACGATAACCTAATATTGTGCAGCCTTAAAGCAGTGATCCATGGCTTCCATGGAAATAAGAAAGCTGAGAAGTGCTCATTTCCACTATGATTGAGAAAATTTAAAACTCATGGGTGGCAGAATGTTCCTTAAAGTACACATGCTCACTTGGACCAATTTAAAAATAACTTGGTGGCATATTTAGAGGAGCAAGGGGAACGTTTTTACCAAGACGTGATGGACTTCTTTAAGGGGAGTATATATGGCCATTTTGTTGAAAAAGTTGTAAATTTTGATTTTGATGCCAAAATATTATTTGGAATTTGCTGATTAATTTGGTATATGATTTTTTAAATTTGCTTGATTAGAAATATTTTTAATTTAAATAAATTAAATTAGTTGCACAGGGTATTTTCCGGAATTTATGTACTATTTTTCAGTAAACACTTCATATCTCAAGAAGCCTGTGGTATGATTTAAATTCTAGAGGAAGTTTTGCTACATACGTTACTGGGACTGGCATAACAGTTGTGTTTATTGTTTACATTGTGCGTGGGATAGTCTTGGTATAACGTGCATATTTTTTCAAAAGGAGTGTTCAAGAAAGTAAATAACAAAGGAAATCGGTACTACTGAACTTATCCAGGTGTAAACGAGGTTGTGAATGAGGTTAGGAATGAAAGTTCACCTAGTACGTCAGCTCTACACATTGTTTCAAGTTCCGCCTCGGAAAAGAAACATAGTTCCGGTGAGTGGTGTAAATACAAAACTGCTGCAGCTGGTATATTAGATAAGTTTACCCACAAGACCTCTATACTTGAGGCTGTTATGTTGGCTATAAAGCGAGTTTTTAGAGATTTGGCATATCCAGACCTACTGAAGAAATGTCTGACAGGGAAAACACAAAACGTGACAAGATCTTTCAGGAGGAAGAAGAGGATGCACTCCACTCGGACAATGTAGGAGATGATGAAGACTACACTGCCGGCGCATTTTAGCTGTTGTTTCCATTGAAAAGTGAAGTACAATCTAAATTAATTTTTAATTGCAATTCCTGAAAAACAAACTTTTTTCAGACAAATGACCCGTTATCTCCGGTTCTATAGTAGATATACTCTTGAGTTTTTCATTGTTCATGTAGTATACCCTTGGAATACCATATCTCCAGAATGGTAGAGATAGCTTGTATATTTTAATAAAAATGCACAATAATTTGACAAAAAAAAGTGTAATAAATTGAAACGGAGAAAAGAATTCTATCCCAACTCCTAGAATATGTATGTCAATATAACTAAAGGAGTAAGTACATAAAGCATGTATACATAATCTGCAAAAGTTGCACTAGTTTGCATGGCGTAGTTCTTGAGAAAATGGGTCATGAAATTAGCAAATTTAACATTAGCGGGATAGGCCATTCGTACTCCCCTTAAGCAACGTTATCGAGGACACTATAATGAGAACATGTGATTACATTTGGGGGCTAATACGAAAACGTTCGTACCCACACAGAAGAATTACCAAAAATTTTTTTTTCAAAGCTTGTTTGTATTGTAATTTAAATTTGTAGATTAATATTAACTATATTTTGTAAATAAACGAGATGTAAATACAGTATATAAATTACCATTTGCTCTCGTTGGAACTTATAAAAATAGAGATATTCCTTCAAATTCGAACTTTCGTTGTGGTAGCTACAAAAGCAAACTTTATTAGGTAAAACTATTTTTTCTTTCATTAGTAAGGCATCATCATCATAGCCTTGTCGCTGCAACCACATTTGTCTCTCCCTTGCTAAACGTTTCAAATCAGCATATTCCTGGAAATTTAGTCTGTCCATCACAGAATACAGATACTTATTCCTTGGTCTTTTTCTTCCCTCTTTCCCCAAAACCTTTCCTTCCACCACGATCGTTAGGAAATTGTTATGGTGTAGTGTGTGGCCAAGGAATATCTTTCCCCACTTTTCTATAGTGTTGATCATCTCTCTTGTTTTATCTACTTCCTTAAGAGCATTTTGGTTTGCCTTTTTCCCTATATAGCTTAATTTCAGCATCCTCTTTACTGAAAGGCTGTTTAGCAAGAGAAATCCACCTCCTGATTTCTGTGGTTCACCTATTTTCGTGTGTAATAATGCTTCCCAACTAACTGAATTGATTAACTAGTTATACGGTATCATCATTTATTTTGATGTTTGTTGCTATTTCTTTATTTGGTTTCCAGACAACTAATAATTTTGATTTCGAACTGTTTTAATTTTGATTATTGCAGAGTTGATGTCAAAACTCATAGCATTTTACTTAGTTCCCTCTCTGAATCTGCAATTAATGCAATGTCATCAGTAAATGTTATACAATGAATTTCTTGTCCATTATTTTAATTCCTGTGTTCTTTTGTTTAAATTTTGATACGGCTTCCTCAATGAACATGTTGAAGAAATATGGAGATAATGCACAACCTTGTCTCACTCCCCTTAAAATGGATGCTGTCTTTACGTTTCAATTGGATTCTATCTCTGTGCTTTGATTTCTGTACAAGAGAAAAATAGTCTTCTGTTCCTCCAGTCCAGTCCAATATTCTTCATGGTCTCAAAGAGCTGTTTCCAGTTTACTTTATCAAAGGCTTTCTCCATTTCTACAAATGCAATGTATGTTTTCCTGTTAGCACTCAATCTTCTTTCTAGTATACCGGGGGCTCTTAGTGTTAGGAGAGCTTCTCTTGTTCCCTCCCTTGTTGTAAAACAATACTGTTCCTGAGAAGTATGTTGTTCAATTTTGATTTTAATTCTATTCTTAATTATATTAAGTATTTTGGTTACATGTGATAACCGTGTTAGTTTTCTTTAATTCGAACAATCATTGGAATTTCCTTTCTTTGGTATAGTAACTGTCCTAGTTAGGCATGACAAATCAGAATCAGACATACAGAACCCAGACCCAAAATTCGTGTTGACTTGTGTTATTTGTTCTAGCCTAAAGGAATATGAAACAAACCATGTTTTAAAAACAATCGGGGTGTTCTCCACTTTCTTTCGTTCATTGTGTTTATATACCTCGATTCAGACAATTTCCTCAGAGCAATTCCTTCAAGTTAAAACCTGTTTAGGTTGCATTCTCCATCATTATGTACTTGCGAGGTGAAAAAAATTGAAGATTATAGTGGTTTACAAGAAGAACGATGTTATCTTCATTATAAAGATGTTAGCTGGACAAGCCGTAATGATTCGCCTGCGTCGCGAGTAATCGTCTGTAATGACGGAGGGAGATTTCCATTTCTCGCAAACATCCACAAAAATTGGTGTGGTGAATTCCTTAACTACCAATTACAATATTACATTCCCGATCTATCAACTCTTAGTTTAACGGGCTAAAAGTGTACTAATCACAATATTGCTTTCAGATTTAAGAGCATCAAAATATGATATTTTAAAACTGTATGAAACGCTTTAATTGCAAAGAAAATCTTCGAGGCTAGTACTTGATGTAATTTGAAATAATAATGTTTATTGTATCCTCGTTAGCAAGACAGAATTTATGAGTCATGTTAGGGATGATTACTTTATAAGCATCATCTCCTTCCCCATCGGCGGAATTAGTCTCCATGACTGATCGACCCCATCTTAAAGCACGTAAAGAGCTGTTTATCTGAAGAACATGTCTAATGCAGTGCTTTTTAAAGTCACACAAATTATACACATATACTCAGTAACGTCATGCCCAATCATCACTTTTTATAGCAGCGGCGACTTAACTCGTGAAATTCTGCTGTCAGAGATCGTAACTCCACCAATCAATTTGTTGATGGCGTAGTACTTGGGAGACTTGAGGATTTTTAGGACAATAATAATAATAATGATGATAATAATAATTTATATTTATTTATTTATTAAATACTATTAATATTTATTTATGTATGTATTTATTTAGCGTATGATGAAAACAACCTATAAACTACTTACATATCCAGTGGAAGATAAGCACAGAGTAAATACAAATTATCATGTATATACAAAGCAATTTACGAAGCTAGAGAGAAAAAATAACAGGAATAAAACAATATATTTATGCATCACTATCTATCTGACAACTTCGACAGTTCTGATAGGTCTTACAAATCTGACGGAATATCCAGCACAGATCTGTGATACATATTAATTATTTTTACAACATTATATAGATTGCATTACAACACAAGAGTGAATGGAAAATAGATATTCCTTTTATTATTTTTAATAGAATGTATTTGACATACTAGAGGTGATAAAGAGAAAAATATTAATGTAAATAATAAAAAAAATACAAATAGTTACACTATATATAATTTTCTTTACGAGGGATTGCGGAAAATCTTACATTAGACGCTTGAAGGGGGTCCACACTCTTCAAGTGTGTGGGATTCCTACCCAATAAAAACCGCACACCCTTTCTTCCTGACATTCCGTCCTGAAACCGCTCTTCCTTTACTTCAGGATGGTGTCCAGTTAATAAGCCTCTTGACCCTCTTCTTGTGTTATTTAATATAACGTTTACTGTAAACTCATTAGCGTCCAGATTTATCTTCCTTTGATGCCAAACAGATCCCAATTAGATCGCTATAATAATAATAATATAATAATAATCTTATTAATAATTATAATAATACAATAATAATATAATAATAATAATAATAATAATAATAGTATAGGCTATTGGTTTTCACCGCCAAGTAATCAAAAATCTGCAAATCTTCTAGGTTTTTGTCTTGTATATTGAAAGGTTTCGCCCATGTGCACCAAGTCAGGCTCTTGGTGACCGTTAAAGTCAATATGCCATCGTTTTGGAAACCTCTATATGGATTATAAATATGTAAGAGCACTCAGCTCTCGCAGTAATGAAGCGCAAATGCGCTTCATATAAGGGGAAGTCGTGCATGTTTCACTACCCCTGCGGCGTTCCGGGCACCGTCAACAGGAGGCCGCTGATGAGCATGACTTGGTGCACCTGGTGGAAACCCCGCAATAGAAACAGCAAAACCTAGAAGATAATCTATAATAATAATTATAATAATATTTATGTGTTTATCGTATGGCTTTTAGTGCCGGTAGTGTCCGAGGACATGTTCGGCTCAGCGAACTTGCGGGATGAAGGGCAGATGCAGGGTAGGAGCAGGCGAGAATTGAGAAGCCTGTCGACAGCCCGCCGTGTTACCTGCATTCTCGTCTATTCCAATACTGCTAACATAGGGTCTTTTCTGAAACCGGTGTGGTGTTACGATTAAGTCAGTGAGTCACCGACCAATGTATTTGGTTCGGTACTATGCATGGACCGAGAAACCACATTACTCGTCAACACCATTTCTCATAGTCCGCGATGCACATTCCACTCAGGTTCACGCAGCTTAGACTCGAGCAGTAGCTGCTTCCAGCGGACACCCTTAGGGTGAGCTACAAGTCCCGTTCAATTTCCAGTAGTTCCAAATTTCGCTACCAGATATCAATAATACCTAGTGGTGAACGTTGGAACTTTGATAATTTAAAAAATCATTGAACTGTATAGAGATCTCAATGAAGAGGAGATTTCATCAACTGAGATTCAGGAGTGCATCCTACTAAAGGGAAAACGTCGCGTGTGCCAAGGTCTCCAAAAAACCGATGCTGAAAACGAGAAAGATTTGGACCCAGGAAAGGAAGGGAATGAACTGAGAACGAATGCGGGCGTACTGGGCAAATTCCAAAGGATGAAGAATGAGACAGTTGGAATGAAACGCTCCATAGATGAACGATACGAAATGAATGAATAATACAATATGAAAATAACTTAATTAATGGAATATTCCGCTCGTGACCTAGAGTTATTTATTTATTTATCGATTGGCTTTTATTGCCGGGAGTGTCTGAGGACATGTTCGGCTTGCCAGAGTCTGTAGCTGCTTCCAGCGGACACCCAGAGGGTGAGCTACAAGTTCCGTTGAATTTCAAGTAGTTCCAACATTTGCTAACAGATGTCAATGATACCTAGTGGTGAACGTTAGAACTTTGATAGAGCGTTAGCTCCACACATGTTTAGTCTTTGGAAGGATCTTTTTAAATCTATGACATGGGACCGCCAGCTTTACTTCCCCTCCGAAGGAAGGCATACTGAAGGATTTTTAACGCCCTTAAAAATCCGACGACATCGGCCGGGTTTGAACCCGCTATCTTGGGCACAGCAGTTCAGCATGCTACCAACGACGCCACCGAAGCCGTTAGATGAGAAACCTCTAATGACTGAAATTGGCAAAATGCATCAAGTAAATAATGCAAGTACTAAGGAGAAGTAATTTAGCCATCAAGCTTGAATCGCGAGGCAAACATAGAGAGAAATTCGAAATTACAAAAGGCCTATAGCATTAACTGGAACAGATATAGGCTAACAATAATACATTTTTCAGTGTGTACATGCTGACCGGAAGACAGGAATTTCCTGAGGTGCAAGAAAAGATGGAAATTGCAGGGGGGCGAGATCAGGAATGTATGATGGATGATCGAACAGCTCCCAGCCGAACTCCTGCAGAACAGTTGCTCTCTTGATCTTGCTCCCAGCTAATTCCATCTTTTATCATTTCAAACGATCTTGTCGACTTCGTCGTTATGGTTGGGGTCCATCGTTATGCATTACGGACACGGACACGGTGACGGACGTGACGTCATGCAGCCGCGCGGGAAGTGACGTCATGCAGCTGCGCGGGAACGTGACGTCATGCTCACGTGGGGAGCGAGAACCAGACGCTAATTATTATTGGAGTCCTGGCGTCGAGCGACCTTTTAAAAATCAGAAACTCACTCCAAAAATCTGTGAATCAGTATTCTTCCCTTATTTCAGATACACTATTCATTAAACAAACATATATGGCATAGTCATGACTCTTTCATGGAGTAGGCTATGTCTAAATCTGGACACTCATACTACATCCTTACACTAATTCAAATTTACGGCCAAATAATCCTTCTGACAGGGAGGCAAAGGTTTCCGCCGGCTTGCCTTGGATGATGGGCCACAAAACCGCTATCAAAAAGTACACAATTTACGCTTTATTCAACCAAACACATCTCTAATACAAGTACAAGAAACACATTTCTTCCCGTGACCCTTAAAGAGGTGCCCGCGCGGGAAGTCTAAGTTAATGCGCAATGCAGTCTGTTGAAAGCCTTTCTAACAAGTGTAGCATTTGTAGCATGCGTCATTGGAAATGATACAACGTCTAGTCTTTCAGACTGACTGTGATTTTTTTCCCATCTCAAGTAATTTCCGTCCTCCAGTGAGCATTTTAACACTGACGAGGATCTGAAAATGAATGTCACACACTGGTTCCATTCCCAGGTGGCCGACTTGTGCGACACATGAATGCAAAAGTTGATCCCACGATTCGACAGGTGTCTTAATTCTGGTGGTGATTATGTCGAAAAATATTGTTGTGACTGGCGCCAGCATTTTTTCATACAACTATGTTTCCCATTTATTTAAAGAATAGAGAGCCTTAATTTCTGGATGGGCCTCGTATATTTTATCACGCTAGTTGATTATTACTAGGGCTCAGATTTCTAGGTAAATAAATATTATTATTATTATTATTGATTTAAGCCCACTACGGCGCGCTAATGACTAGTTATTCTTCCATGCTCTTTTCCGTTCCCAATATCTCTTGAGCCCTACTAATAATTTCTCCTTTTTCTCCTGCGAAAGGGGCTTCCGACATTTAGGGACTCTAGGTGGTGGGGTCCAAGATTCTACCATAGCACAAAATTTAGAACGATCTTCTGCATCAAGGTCAGCAATTCCAGCCGAAGCCAAGTCCTTTAGTACTTCATTAAGCCACAGGCTTCCAGTCTTGTAGCTTATGTAAATACATATTTTAAGCAATTTTCTGTAAATACGTAAATTCTTGCTTTTCACTTATTAGCACATAAAAAGACATAATATTTACATTTTTAAACTATGTTTGCTAGACCTTTCAGTATATTACAGTTTTGTTCTGTGTTACTTCAACGGGGAACCTGTGAGCTATCTAACCTTCACGCAGAGCGTATGTCAGCTTGCAACTGTTATTCTTTACTTGTCGCCCCGTGCCACTCACTTCCAGCCGGGGATTTCCTAGTCCATAGCCATATTGCACCACGTGCTAAGACCTCCGCTCCAGCTACCTAGAACCAGTGTCACTCACATGCAGTTCATTTCTGGCATTGTGAAATGTAATGCAGTTCTACGATGCCCAAAGTGAAGACAACTACAAGTTGTATGTGCAGAATTTAAAGATATTTTTAATTCTGATGAGGGCGTTCTGTTCTGCCAACCATGTGGGAATGCAATCATGGCTGAACAGTGATCTCAAGTTACACAACACCTCAAGGGTAAGAAACATATTGCCGCAGTTTCGCGCCTTCAGAAGAAGTGTTTCGCGATAATCGTCGGTCATTTGTGATGGACAACCTGAAAATGTATCTCGTAAGTATTGTAATTCTTCAGCAGTCAGTGAGACATAGCACAAATTGCATTCGTGAGCACTGCATATTGTTTATATTCACATTAATAGACTAAATTATAATTATTTTTTTTTACTTTTGTGTCCCATATTTCAGCTATTTTTAGCCTACTTTTCACATTTTGCAAAACTGAGGAAAAAGTAGACTTATGAGATCGGGCAAATGTGTGTGTGTCTGTATATCTGTCCTTCTGTCTGTCTGTCTGTCTGGCCGTGTGTGTGTCCCCCCACTATCAACTCCTAAACGGCTGGAGCAATCGAAATAAAATTTGGTAGGAGTAAAGATCTATACCTGAATATCTCACGGCCATATTTGAAAATGATGTCAGTGCTACCAACTGCAAAAAAATCGCAATTGAAATTTGAGCTCCATGTTGGATATCATGGAAGGTATGAATGGGAGCTATTTCAAAATTAGCACACGTATAGATAATAATAATGCAGTTTAATTTCCAGGAGGCCATACATGGCAGTATTGCCAAAATGATTATAAGCCTGCTGATAGGTCCAATTTTTAAATGCATATAACTTCTACACTATCAATTGGAATTCAACCAAATTTCGTATGTTGTATGTGTACATAACCAGATATGACTGAGCATATTCTTAAGACTCACCAGGGCTGCTAACTGTTAATAAATGCTCCTAATTTATTTTTATCCAAATACCAATATATCAGAAAGTATGCAAGCCGACAGCTTTAAACTATGCACACGTATAGTACCTGACATTCTATATTAATTTGGAGTAACTTATATACGTCAGTGCTACCAACATGATCCTAAGCCTGCTGACAGGTCCAACTTTAAATACATGTAACATCCATACCATCATTTGGATTTCAACCTAATTTCGTATGTGTTATGTGTGCCATAACAGATATACTATGCGTATTCTTAAGAGCAACCAGGGCTGCCAACTGTTAATATGTGCTGTCTCTATTATTGTTACCCTAATATCAATATATCAGAAAGTATGCAAGCCAATAGCTCTAAACTTTGAACACGTATAGTACCTAGCATTCTAGATGAATTTGGAATAACTAATATACGTCAGTGCTGCCAACATGATTCTAAGCCTGCTGATAGGTCCAATTTTAAAATGCATGTAACGTCTATAGGCTACTAACTAATGGATTTCATTCAAAATTGGCACAACGACAGATCATATTATTTCAGATTATTTCTGACCAATACATGCATGACATTGTTGCCAACTTGATTTTACGCGCGCTGTTAGATCCAATGTTTAACTGCATGTAACGTCCATGCTATTCATTGGACTTCAACCAAATTTTGTATTCTGTACCTTAAGAGATGGAACTAAGAATATATTCAGTCATCAGGGCTGCCAACTGTTGTGCTCTATTAGGCTACATTATGCCAGGTATACAGTATTTCTAACTAACTAGAAATTTCGATATTAGCAACTTAATTTCGTCATTATTCTAGATAGGTTGATATACTGTAGAATAATCATTGGCATGAAAAGTAGGCTCTTTAGTTCGTCACGGAACTTCTTGTTGATATATAAAAAATAAATGATATCCGATATTTAGCACCTAAAATCCGAGCCCTAATTATGACTTAATGTGAAATTTCACCGCAGTGGAGATCGAACCCAAATTTCTTGCTTTTCGGGCAGACACTGTGGGGCATGCCACAACTGCATTATATTTTTAAATCTTAGATGGAAAGACGCTGTCGGCTTAATGCCTCGACCTGGACAGCAGAAGATTATGGTTCGAATTCCGACTGACATCTTACTCATGAGATATGACCACTCTAGTGGAAAATATTATTTAAAGCATTTCTATATTTTACCATATTTGACTATGGAAATGTAAGTATCATTATATCTATTTAAGCAAGAGAGAACGCAGGGTTGTTCGAACGGTTGAGACGCTTGGCAGATCACCGCAGAGAGATAACCAGACAGGCGATTTCACGGTCCCGCACCCGAGAAACACGAGTTGGCAATATATATTCCCAGTCGTGACATAACTTACACACATCACCTTATCATTTAACCTCTATTCTGCACAGTAGTCTTGTGGAATATACTGTCCTGGTAAAGATTTATTGTTGGAGCTACCGTCTTCCTTGAGGAGCGTTATCAAGTACAAGTACCAACTAATTTATGAAGGTTTAGCTACTATTGCTGTGATACACTTAAGCAATAAACCCCAAACTAGAATTCAGTCGTCCAGTTGCAAAACTCGTTATGTCCATTTATTTCTCTAAACGAGTTAAGGCCACCATTTCTTGCAGCCCGTCAAGATGCACTTTCTAGTATTGTAATAGTTGTGCAAACACAGTTCGATCTCATGGTGTGAGCTGATGAATGATTGGAACTGTTTCAGAAGTAATTATATCCAGTGTGTGTTATGTCCCCCTGAACAAATGAAAATGAAAATGAAAATCCACAACCTGCTTCCAGTCTCCGACCGGGTCAGGAATGAAATGAATGAAGCCCCCATCTAGCGGCGAGGATAT
This sequence comes from Meconema thalassinum, assembly GCA_946902985.2. NCBI lineage: Eukaryota > Metazoa > Arthropoda > Insecta > Orthoptera > Tettigoniidae > Meconema > Meconema thalassinum. Next base: position 990,364,669 of record OX336388.2, on the reverse strand, counting down.
GAACTGTGCCGGCTGCCGAGGCCTGACGCACTCCTCTGGGGCAATGATTAAATGAATGACAGATGAAATGAAATGATAGTGGAGAGTGTTGCTGGAATGAAATTTTGACAGGGAAAACCGGAGTACCCGGAGAAAAACCTGTCTGCCTCCGTTTTGTCCAGCACAGATCTCACTTGGAGTGACCGGGATTTGAACCACGGACCCAGCGGTGAGAGGCCGGCGTGCTTCCGCCTAAGCCACGGAGGCTTTGTGCCCCCCCCCCCCCCCTGAACAAATGATTTGCAAAAATGATTTGTGTACCATCATAAAATATTGTTAAAATAACTCTGTTGATGTGAAAGGACTTATAATTCCTCTTCGGAGAATGATGATTTCTACATGTAATCAAAGGGTGGGGTTTAAATACAGGACGCTGGAAAATGTTCTCCACAGTGGCCAGAATTCAAATGGGTTCTTTGGCATGCCTACAACGTATGATATGCGTGTCGTATTTTTGCCGCCTTTCGAAAAATCACTTACCACGGCCAGGAGCAAACCTGCAAGCTTGGGGGTTAGTAGACCGACACGTTAACCACTCACCCACCGTGGCAAGAATGATGAGGATGTTGGTTACTAGTTCAATCACAAAATGCCAAACTCATTGCATTATTCCATTACAAATAATAGTTGATTGTTGTTCCTGAAATATTATTTTGTTTGCATGGACATGATGAGTTTTGCAAGTAGACGTCTCGAAACTAATTTGTAGAAATGAAGGAAGTACGAGTACTCTGCTGACACAAGAGAGAAACAAACACTGTTTTTGTTGGACGAAGGAGACTGTTTGTGGATGGGTTCATCTTTCTCATCCTTGCAACTTCTTAGATATTGAAATAAATAGTTTGTTTTATGTGTGCTTGACGCTCAAGAATGTATCAGTAATAGTTGCCACATTTTTAAATTATTTTCCGTGAATTTTTGATTTCGGAAAGCAGCGTCCGTGTGTGCGTATTTTGTAGAGCTATTTTGTATTTATATTTCGATCAGTTGATGCAGGCTGCTGCGATAGGTAGCGTCAACAGTTTAGTTGGCAGCACGATGTAATTGACAGGGTAACAGTACAGTGAAGGTCACACATGTGGGCTGTGGGCTGTCGAAATCGTCAGTGTGTATTGCAATAAGCGAGCGTTCAGATAGATTATTGGAAGAGTGCAACAGTATACCAGCGGTAGGGTTTACTACTGAAGAGAGAGCTTTTTTGGTAGAATACTGTACGTTTTTAGCAAAGGTAATCGGGTTACAGAAAGTGTAAAATAAAAATTTCAGGCGTGGTTTCCTAATTTAAAGTGTCCAAACTGGTATACGGTTCGGTATTTGTTAAGTAAATTTCCTGTGACCGGCTCACAATCTAATCCAAAAACAATATTGATGAACTAAAAGTGAATAGCATTCATTATGTGCAGTCCATTACGCGAAAAAAATTAGTGAAAGTTTTCGACAATATGTGTAGACGTGTTGAAGTCTGTCTTCGAACACAAGGACAGCACTTTCAGCATCTGTTATGATTGGCTGCGGTGAGAACAAAGTTGACTGATTGTTTTGATAACAGCGATAGCCGTGCTGCCAACGTAACTGCTGACGCTATGTTTCGCAGCAGCAGAGAACATACCCTGGCGCCCTCTATTAAAACAAATTATACATATGCAATTCAAAATCATTTCCATTTATGATATACTAGCAGAAGTACCCGCTCTTCGAACGATCTTCGGTATTAATAACCAGACGTTATCAATTGAGCTACTGTTGCAATGGTTAGGGGCTTGTTATTCCTACATATGTTTATCAGAGCGAAGTTAGTTTTCTGGGAATATCACACACACTGTTAATTTAAGGGCCTTAAAATGTGGTTTTCGGACACTCTTTATAGACTCCCGAATTTTGTGTCTCACATTGAGAAGCCCAACATATGCTTTGGTCGTCCTTCTAGGATAATTTTTATATTTCGCCTATTTTAGCATGTATTTTGAAAAGTTTTTTCCTATACCAATCCTTCTATGAGAAGTACGGTGAAGAGTTTTATAAATGATTGATATATTGACTCTCATGGATACCTAATTTTACGATGCTCCCAACATTCGAACACGAGTTATAGGCGTACATAAAGATACGCAGAAAGGCCGAGAATCCCTAAGTATGTCTTACTTCGGAGGGGAAGTAAAGCTGGCGGTCCCATGTTATAGATTTATGGCATGTAATAGAACCTTCCACTAACTACAATTGTGTGAAGCTAAATTCGCAGGTTAGATTTGATTAACGCTCAATTAGTTCCAAAGTTTGCCGGTTGCGGTGGCATCTAATAGCCAAGTCACAGCTAGGTGTCTTTGACGGTAGCATTTGGTAGCAAAAGTAGGAACTACTGGAAATTGATCGTCTACAGTCCTTACCTGAAATACAGATAGCACACACTAATACAGCCATCACAATTAACACCGGTTATCAGACAGATTCTACACACATGAGGCTACGTGAACGCGTTGTTGCAGCTTCTAAACTGAGGAACCACCCAACCAACCTACAACATATCACCCAGATGACAACATGGATATATCAACCACACAGTTTCAAACAAAATCATCCTTACGATTGTCGAAAAAATTAAAGTTAAAATGTGCTCAATCTAAATTCACCTAACATGTACTTCCTGACGTGAAAATAAAATTGAAAACCTCGTAGACGAAACGCAATACACCTCACATAAAGACTGACCCTCACGGTTGTGTCAAATTCCCATCCACAGGAAGACACCTTTAACAAATTATAAAGGCTTGTGGTGCATGAATATTCAGGTTTCTTAGCCTCCAATGGCCCAAATTCCCAATAGCCTCAAAAATACTATTTCAATTCAGTATATTTTGAACATAATGTTGTTTTTTGGAGATATAATTCTGTACGACATATCACACGTGTAAATAACGTGAAAATATTCTAGGGTACCGGTACCTCTTGACCCCCTTATGCGCATTGATGAATTTTACAGTCTAAGTTGGTTCCGTGATAACGTTATAGCCATTTGCAAATTTTCACAGAAATGTAATAAGTGGAGTGGCATTGATTTTTACAAAAATAGATGGAAAGTTGGATGCCTTCTCTTGAGAACCTGTTGTCATGGTTGCCGGCTTGCATCCTTCATTATTCTATTAAATTAAATTAGTTTTCTGGCAATATCTCAGAAACTGTTGGTTTTAGAGCCTAAAATGTAGTTTTCGGGGACCCTCGAGTTTTGTTTCTGCCACCGAGGTGCTAATAATGAGCTTTGTCTCGTCGTTGTATGCCATAATAATAATAATAATAATAATAATAATAATAATAATAATAATAATAATGACGTTACACACTAAGGGCGACTTGGAAAAAATCCTCACAGAGGAAAGAAAAATAACAAGGAAAATAATTGGACCAAAGCACACAGATGAAGGATACAGGATTCACACCAGAGACACCACAGAGAAATTGTCCAACCTCGCAGCAGACATCAGAAAGAGGCGACTAAAATTTTACGGCCACATCAGCAGACTCCCACAAACCAGTCTCACCAACAAAATTCTTAGATACATACAGCGGCTCAAGATTACTACACCCTGGATGATGCAAGTCAAAATTGATCTAGTAAAAGCACAGGTCGACCCAGAAGAAGTCATAGACAAAAGCGTATTTAGACACAAAGTATACAAGTGGGAAGTGTTGTCAGAGAGAGCTGCACCTACAGCCCAAAGACCAAAGTGGACCGAAGAAAGGAAGAGGGCCTTTAGTGCACGAATGAAAGAGTACTGGAAAGACAGGAAGAACAAAGAGTCATGATTGCTTCGCGTGGTCTAATAGGCTTGTAACGTGTAAAATAAAAAAATAAAAAAATAATAATGATGATCATAATATAATAAATACAATATAGGGATAGGGAAATAAAAGACCTTCCGTACCACACCCGCACGTGAAAATCGCGAGACAAAATTCTAGTGTACCCCTTGACCCCCTTAAGCGCATTATAACCTACGTATTGATACATTTTACAGCTTAATTTGGTTCCGTGATAACCTTATAGCCGTTTGCAAACTTCACAGAAATATAATAAATGGAATTGCATTGCGTCTTACAGAAATAGATGGTCCTATGAGATTTAGTTGCCATGGTTACCAGCTTGCATTCTTTCATTAGATTATTAAATGAAATTATTTTTCTGCGAATATCTCAAAAACTGTTGGTTTTAGGGCTTTAAAATGTGGTTTTCGGGGTCCGTCTAGGGCCCCCGAGTTTTGATTCTCACATCGAGGGGTTGAAAATAAGCTTTGTCTCGTCCTTCTACACCTATTTCAGCATGTATTTTAAGTGGGTAGGCCCCCTTTTATGAGAGGTATGGAGAAGAGTTACATCAGTGATTAGTGTGGTGCTTCTGATGGATATCTGTATCAAATTTTACGTTGATCCACCCAGCCGTTACAAGTTATAAGGATCCAAAATTGTCCACAGACAAACAAACAAACAGACAGACAGACTCACCCACCGTGCCAAGAATGATCAGGATGTTGGTTACCAGTTCAAACGCACAATGCCAAACTCCTTGCTTTATTCCATTACAAATAATAGACAAAATATTAATTTTTGCGCGCACCCGTCATAAAACAGTCTAAAATGCGCAAATAACGCAAATGTCCGTGGAAATTCAGAAAAAACAGACAAACTTTCATTTTTATATATATAGAGATTCTTGTGTGTGTTAGTTAATAAAGATAATTTCACCATAAATATACTCACACTATTCCATTTAAGTCCATAAAACTGCTGCGACAGTCATTATGTCGAAACATATTTTGGAAATAACACGGGATTTATAAGTTATATGATTTTGAGATTTTCTAGAATGATAATAATATTAATAATATCGTATGGCCTTGGGTGCCGGGTGCAAGATTCGTTATTTGACACCCAGAGGGTAGCTTGCATGTCGAATATCGTTGTTCCTTGAAGCACTATGAAAGTGAAGGAGGTTAGATATCTAAGCTCCTTGAACACTCTAGTGCTTTCTAGTAGAGAAATGAGGGACTTTGTGTTGGCGGAAACTCCCGAGATTAATTTTGCCATTATGAACACGGCCTACTGAATTCAAATGGGTTCTTTGACATGCCAACAACGAATGATATGCGTGTCGTATTTTTGCCGCCTTACCAAAATCACTTACCACGACCAGGAGCGAACCTGCAAGCTTGGGATTAGTAGACTGACACGTTAACCACTCACCCACCGTGCCTAGAATGATCAGGATGTTGGTTACCAGTTCAATCGCACAATGCCAAACTCCTTGCTTTATTCCATTACAAATAATATTAGATTGTTGTTCCCTGAAATATTATTTTGTTTGAATGGACATGATGAGTTTTGCAAGTAGACGACTCGAAACTAATCTGTAGAAATGAAGGAAGCACGAGTACTCTGCTGACACAAGAGAGAAACAAACACTGTTTTTGTTGGACGAAGGAGCTTTTTTGTGGATGGGTTCATATTTTCTCTTCCTTGGCTACTTCTTAGATATTGAAACAAATTGTTCCTTCTATGGGTGATTGACGCTCAAGAATGTATCAGTAATAGTTGCCACATTTTCGATTTTTTTCCGTGAATTTTTGATTTGGGAAAGCAGCGTCCGTGAGTGGGTATTTTGTAGAGTTATTTTGTATTTATATTTCGATCAGTTGATGCTTAATGAGGGAAACATGTCACCCTAACTCTTATGTAATCCATAACAAATATGTCCTAGTAATAAGGATTATAGTCACCTCCGTAGCGTAGCGGTCAGCATGGTTAGCTGCCGCCCCGGAGGTCCTGGGTTCGATTCCCGGCTCTGCCACGAAATTTGAAAAGTGGTATGAGGACTGGAACGGGGTCTACTCAGCCTCAGGTGGTCCAATAGAGTAGAGGGGGTCCGATTCCCACCTCAGCCATCCTCGAAGTGGTTTTCCATGGTTTCCCACTTCGTCTTCGCGCAAACGCCGGGATGGTACCTCCTGTAAAAGGCCACGGCCACCTCCTTCCTTCTTCCTTGCCTCTCCATCCCAATCTTCCCCTCCCTTCCCATCCCTCATGAGGCCCCTGTTCGCTTTGCAGGTGAGACCTCCTGGGCGACGTGCTGATCACACCTCCCAAGTTGTATCCACCCCGACCAGATGTTCCAAGCTCCAGGACACTGCCCGTAGAGGCGGTAGTGGTTAATTCCCTCGCTGAGTCCATGGGAAACACCAACCTAAAGGTTTCGACTAAATAAAAAAATATTGCCATAAGTTATAATAAACTTGCAATTTCAAACATTGGTAAGAAAGTAGTATTGCGCAGGAGGTTTACTCCACTGAAGTATGAAGTTCATTGTTATTCCATGAGGCAGCTTCGCATACTATAGCATAACTTATAGCATCAGCGGCTTCGGTGGCGTAGTTGGAAGCATGCTGAACTGCTGTGCCCAAGATAGCGGGTTCAAACCCGCCCGAAGTCGTCAGATTTTTTAAGAGCGTTAAAATCCTTCAGTATGCCTTCCTTCGGAGGGGACGTAAAGCCGGCGGTCTCATGTCATAGATTTAGCCTATGGCTTGTAAAAGATCCTCCCACAGACTAAACTTGTGTGGAGCTCAATTTCTAGGTTAGATTTCGCTCTATCAAAGTTCCAACGTTCACCGCTAGGTATCATTGACATCTGGTAGCGAAAGTTGGAACTACTTGAAATTGAACGGAACTTTTATCTCACCCTAGTGGTGTCCGCTTGAAGGAGCTATAGCCTCTGGCGAGCCGAACATGTCCTCGGACACTCCCGGCACTAAAAGCCATACGATAAATAAATAAACTTATATTATCTTATAATTGAACCTACCGCAAACATGTATGTATTACAAATGTATTTATTTTGTCCAAGTCACATTTTCAGACTGTATATTCCGCACAACCGCCATCTTGAATGTATAATTTACCCCCTAATAAATTTGCGTTTCCGCAAATTAGCAAGAATGTAGTATTGTACAAGAACTTCACGATTTTGAACGTACATGTTCATCAACTCAACACATTCAAGATTGCGGCCTTGCGTACTCTCAGAACATTACAGTCAACCAATGACGATGCAATTAATTTGCATGAAAGCTAGTAAAAGGGAACGCATGTAAGAGTTCTTTCCTCCAAATATTATCAATCGAAGTATTACACACCACCGCCATTTTGAATATTATATAAATAGACTGTTAAAATCGTAAAATCGCCATCTAATGTACTAAACCAAATCCCGTGGTACTACAGCCCTTGAAAGGCTCTGGCCTACCAAGCCACCGCTGCCTGTCCACTCGGCCTACAGATTGCGTGGTGACGCGTGGTCAGTGCGTCAGATCCCCTCGGCTGTTAATCTTGGTCTTCATGACCGGGGAGCTGCCCCACTGTCAGATATCTACTCAAATGTCCTCACGAGACCGAGTGTACACCGTTCCAGCCCTCATGTCATATTCTAAAATACCTGACGGAGCCGAGAATCAAATCCGGGGCCTGCCGGTGAGAGGCAGGTGGGCTACCCCAACACCGGCTATATAGATGCACTTTCTAAAATGGCAAGATAGTGGAACATGCCAATCGAGTTTATATAATCAATATGGTGGCCTTACGCACATTCAAAACTTTTATATCGATTAACCAGAATGGAACTTAGCAACTGGACCGAAACTTTGTAAATAGATTCTTACGTAAGTAAACTTATATGCAGAAAGCTCTGTAAAGGAACATTACACACAACCGCCATCTTCAGTAGGCCTATATGATATAGCCTAGTAAAACAACACCGTATGACGCAATTGAGTAGTAGTGAAGACAATTTGGCAATTATGAAGTATTTATAACAGACTTACTGTTGTAAGGACGTAATTCCGTGGAGGTGTAAATGGTCAATGTTAAATATTTCCCTAATTTAGTAATTTAGGTCATCCTGTGATATTAAAATGCAATTGCACACTTGCCGAACATTTCTTAACGTATTAATTACATTTTGATTGTAGTTGGCGAAAATGAGACTTTAACTGTCGATTTCTCATATGAGTTGACGGAACTTCAACAGCCCCTTAGCATTATTTTTTAAAATTTATTTATTTATTTATTTATTTATTTGCTGGCTATATATTTTTCTTGTACCCCCATACGGAAGAAATAATGGTAATGGAGCTGTGCTGAACCTAGCACACAGTTTGCTATCCTATTGGGGTACAGATAATGTATGCCAAACGTCAGCTGACGAGTCCAATTTGGTGAAGACACCTGGTTTGCTGGTGTTTGATTGTTTGGCAATGAAATGCAATGTTCCGTAATTCAATTACTGTAGTTTGTTGTAATGTGTTGCGTGGTAGTGTACATTTCTAAGTATCCTCCCCTCAGCAAGGCTGGACGTTTGGATTTCTCAGTGATGTGAGTGTCTGGAAATTCTTAATATATATTATAAAATGTACCACAACGCATACTTGATGGTGATGTTTATCTGTCTTTGTCCTTGCCCTCATTCTAGTCGTTCATTAATATTCATAGGCATATTGGCCCATCCTTAGAAGAAATTAAATTCTGTATTCTCGTCAGGTGACTTCACCTCGCGTTACCAGCCCACAGGGGTGTGACAGGGACATGCTATAAATATCTCCTAGTCCATATTACAGTTTCAATCTGGGTTAAAGAGGCCACGTGTGTGTGTATTTGGATAAAAGAATATCCATGTAGTCGTGCGAGCTGTTTGTTGTTGATTCATTTTAGGGGATTGGAACATATTGGTCACCAGCCCCATGTAATTGGTTGTGTGTTGAAGTTGTCTGATAACCTGTATTGATGTATTGACTGTAACAGTGTGTGTAACTGTATTAGGGTCAGGGATGAGGGTAGGTGCCCCAGGACTTGAAATAAGGTATTATAGTGCGAGAAATCTCGCATGTTCATAAACCACACTTCCCCCAATAGGTTTATAATGTGAGACTTAAGGAGGAAGGTTGTTATGATTTTATTTCAACCAAATTATAGAACACAATTTATATTTCAGTTAGAATTCCAAGTTCTACGTTCCCTAACTTAAGAAGGCAATCACTGAAAATTGGATCATCGTAACACTCACCGGTTATTCAATATTTATGAAATTATACGATTTGAGTACTCATTCCTTTGATTTAATGTTTCTGAAATCCATGCAAAATGATAAAGGAAAGACCTCAGAATGTTAAAATGACATGAAACAGGCGTCACAGCGGCCAAAATGTAAATTGGACTGCAATTACGTAGCGTATTTTCCTACAGCAACAGTAAATGCAATTCGCACACTTTGTACAGTATTTTAAAAGTCATTTTTTTAAAGAAATAATAGATATTTATGAAATTAGAGTGCAGTTCGTCACTGTACGATTTAACATCGTGGGTCTGTCCATTTTGTCTGAGAACTTATATTGTGTAACTGTAAAATAAAGCGAAGAGAAATATAACTCGAGTCTTAATTCTGAAAATGTACCCATGCTCCCAACATCTATTTTGTGAAATCACATCCCTACGAAAAAAGAAAATCCTGAATAAGTGCCTGTTGAGCTGTATAATGTAACTCGAAAGATAGAAAAATGCACCATTGCATCTCTGAAAACCTTTTTCTGGCTTCGAGCAACGGTGATAGAAGGCCATATTCTCCCTCTGCTTCTTCTGTCCGCACCTACAAAATATGTTTCGCTTAGATGACAAGTTTGTATGTTGTGCTTTCCAGGCCACTGACTCGTCAACAACAACGAAAACTTCTCTCTACAGGCCAAACTGAAAGTAGAGTTTGGAAGTAGGTTATATCCAACTCCAGAAGGACAGTTTTACTCATCCTAACATATCATGCCATTAGTACAGGGAGTACAATTTAAGACTTTGTGACGGATTACCGAGGAGTAGGAACGTACAGAGGCGGAGATAGTGACCGCAGTGCCCAAAATGGAAAATCTTAGTCTTACAATGAACTCAGGAGGCTTTATACGTTAGAATATAGATTGAATGAGATCGATAGGATTTTTAACTAGAATGCTCAAATAAGAATGAAGGACGAGAGGACCATTTGTATATTATACAGGGTCATCGAAAAATAATGCCAATATTTAAAAAAATGATAGCACCGAAACCCTTTATGTTAAACGTTTTAATTCTTTCACTGAACGCCAGCTGGTTAAAGTAAGTTTTGTTTTGGATGGGACGTGACCTTGCTATGCGCACACTAGATGCGCAATAGCCAAGGTCGGCCGGGAGCGCGCGCACCAACGAAGTCCTGACCTCACCCCTTTGGATTTTTTTACTGAGGGTACATTAAAAGCATTGTGTATGCAGAAAATATTCGGGATTTGGAGCACCTGTGGGAGCGAATTTCTGCCGCCAACTTGGCAGTTACTCCTGAAATGATTGCACATACCAATCCAGCCATTGGGAAAGCGTGCGTTCAATGCTGATGTTGGTGGTCGGCCTGGCCTGGATTTTTTCTCTACAGTCTCTGTTTCCTTAAACTGATTAAACCATCGAATGACAGCTTCGTAATCAGGTGCAGTTTGTCGGGCGGTGCAGTCATTGGCGCGCGCGCCCCCGGCCGACCTTGTCTACTGCGCATCTAGTGTGCGCATAGCAAGGTCACGTCACCTCCAAAATAAAACTTACTTTAACCAGCTGGCGTTCAGTGAAATAATTACACGTTTAACATAAAGGGTTTCGGTGCTATCATTTTTTATGTCGGCATTATTTTTCGATCACCCTGTATACATATTTATTGTCGAGTTGGGAATATTTATAAAAATATATTGTGCTGGGTTGACATAGAGATTTAAATATCTCTTTATTAAATTTACATTGATTTATGAATGAACGATTGAAAGTGAAGTACCAAATTCCTGAGATACTCTCCGAAACGACTTACTTGGACTAACTCCTAGCCTTGTCTGAGAGCTGTGAATGACACAGGTTAAGATACAAATTCTACACACACCCTACAACATACGACCAATGACCATAATATCATAAGCTTCTTAAATGAAACAGCAGCAACAAGTCAGTGGCGTAGTAAGGAAATATGGCGCTATACGGCTGGTTTATAAATTAAAACGTTCTCGTAATTTACAGTGATATTTGCGAATAGGTTTTAGAATACAATTCGAAGTTGTTGAATATCATTACTAAACCCCGGATGTTTAGGACATGTTTTACCGTTATGTTTCTTTAATGACAAAAGTATGATTTGAGCTAATCTCATTGAAATTATGTTATTTAGCATAATTAACACTCCGAACTGAAAAGGGTTGCAATTCTGACTGTGTAAGATTCATTTTAAACATAGCACATGATATACATAGCCAACTTTCTCCTCAGATGTGCTTCGGTGGCGTAGTTGGTAACATGCTGAACTGCTGTGCCCATCATAGCGATTTCAAACCCGGTTGAAGTCGTCGGATTTTTTTAAGAGCGTTGAAATCCTTCAGTATGCCTTCCTTCGGAGGGGAAGTAAAGACGGCGGTCCCATGTCATAGATTTATGGCATGTAAAAGATCCTCCCACAGATTAAACTTGTGTGAAGCTAAATTTCTAGGTTAGATTTCATTGGAACGCTCTATCAAAGTTCTAACGTTCACTACTAGGTAACAGTGACATCTGGTAGTGAAAGTTGGAACTACTTGAAAAATTGACCAGAACTTGTAGCTCACCCTATGGGCATCCGCTTGAAGCAGCTAGAGTTTCTGGCGAGCCGAACATGTCCTCGGACACTCCCGGCACGAAAAGCCATACGATAAATAAATCCTCAAATGTCTAAATGTGTTGCTTTAATATTTTATCTAATTAAAATATTATTGTAATGCCAGTAGATTCGGATAACAAATGTGCGAATGCGGTTAAAAGCCGTGCGGATGCGGAAAACAGTCGTGCGGATGCGGATAACAGCCATGCGGATGCGGGGCGGATGCGGATAACGTTTTGTTTAACCGTGCAGGACTCTTAACTATAGCATCTCCCCTTGGTCGATCTGCGTATGGTTATGTCATAGTTTGAGATACCTGTAGGGTTATAATAAGTACATTAATCAACGACCCTATAATGGCTCGTATGGAAATTAGAAAACTCGCATACGCTCGTTTTATAAACATACTCGTGTCTTAATTACCATTATAGGTGTTGCATACGACTGTGTATGTTCGACGATAATTATTATAACTATTTTATGTTCGAACATAAATATTCATAAATATCTGTCGAGATTTCACCAGTTTTATGTACTGAACAGAGCGCATGAGACGCAGAGAATGCCTTGTATTTGACCATGGCCTCCTCGATTACCCTACTATGACACTAGGGCAGGCAGTGAAATTTAAATCAGAAGGCCGTGGAACTCGGCGCATCTAATTATCTAATTGGTCAAACAACTGTTTCTTGAGCTCTGATTGGTGGAAGAAACTGTTTCATAATGAAAAATAGTGTTATAATGAGCCCCATTATAGTACAGTTTTCTGACATATAATAGTCAGGGTCGAACATAAACATGTCTTCTTTCTTTCTTCCGAATTTGGCCGCCTGTGGACCGCATGGAACCTAAGGCTTTCTGGTTAATCTCCTCTTCTCTTCCCAAAACCTCTTCATTCGTTCACTTCTGTTCTTTCGCTCCTCCTCGGATATTACCAGTTTGACTCTAATTTTAGGTGTTTTCTCCTCGAAAATCTTGATGTTGTCAATTCGGTTTCTGAACTCTTTTCTGTTGTGGATCACATCCACTGTGAGTCCACTTTCCTTGGCGTCTCTTTTAACCTCTTCTACCCACTTAGTTGTAGCCTTCAGCTCTGTAATATACTTGAATATCCTCTTAGTCAGTCGGTTCTCGTCCAGTCTCACCAAATGTCCGTAGAATTTCAACCTTCGCTTCCGCATTGTGACAGTATTTTTTTCAGTATGTTTATAGAGGTCATCATTCCTTCTGTTCTTCCATGTCCCGTCAGCAGATTTCTGTGGTCCTAAAATTTTCCGCAAAATTTTCCTCTCCTTTTTTTCCAGTTCCTGAAGATCCCCTTTTTTATTCAGTGTCAAGCACTCCGAGGCGTACAGACCCTCTGGCTTTACTACTGTGCTATAGTGTCTGAGTTTTGCCTTGTAGGATATTGCTCGTTTGTTGTATCTGTTCTGGGTTAACCTATAAGCCAAATCCAATTTTCTAGCTCTTGCCCTATTTGCTTCTTTATCCAGCCCATTGGGTAATAAACACTCTACCACAGGGGTTCCCAACGTTGGTACGCGGGAACGTTTCAGGTGGTACGCGTGGGTGATACGAGTGATTATGAGCGATAAGCTAGTAAGGGCCTCAGTGTGCGTGACCATGCAAACTCTACTCTGCTGCCCGTCTGCCGGGCGTTTTTGCTTAGTTTGCACTAATTATATAAAATGATGTGTTTTTAGACCTATGAGTAATAAATAAAACTATAATTTGCAATAATCGTTTTACATTTTCCTTTCTTATAAAACGTGACAGTCAGTCTGAAAGACTAGATTTTGTATCATTTTAAATACTACAAATGCTGAAAAATGCTAGAAAGGTATGTTAGAAAATGATCTGCATAATAATTATCTTGCTTATCTTGTTTCAAATCACTCGCGAACGCCAAGCGCAAACCAAGGGCAAAGCAAGGTGAAGCGCGCGCGATGCCGCACGCTCACCAGAGCGCGCGGAGACTTGCCCCTTCCATCCAGTCTAAAAGCACTTATAGTGGGCGATGTATTGAAGATAGAGATATGCTCTCACGGACATTTTTGTAGAACTTTTCATGCTGACCAATTCTTAAGCTCATAGTATATTGATATTTTGAACGGTTTGCCCAGCGTAAGCTTAAGAAGCGCACGGACGCCAAGTTTGTTTTCGACTTTTTCACTGAAATAGTTACTGCTTGGCTTCCTTTGATCATACATAAATTATTTTCTACATAATCTTTCCTCGAGATATCCTTTACAGAATGGTGAAAACCGCATCAAAATCCATCCAGTGGTTCTTGAGATTACTCATGACATCCAAGAATCGGGGATTTTTGTCTTATATGAACGAAGTAGAGATTGTCGGGGAACACATGCACCAAGCAGTACTATGACGTCACACACCTCAGTGCATCTGGGTACATTTCGTCCCGTCACCGTAATGTAACGCCAGACTCCAGCGTAACGACGAAGTCGACAAGATCATTTAAAATGATAAATTATTATTAATGTACTGTACATATACAGGGTCTTTCACTCAAAGTGACACGGCTGACGCTGCACTGCAGGTAGAAATTCGAGCCACAGGTCAGACGAGCACATTGCAACACGGAACTGAGACAATTGCGACGCAGGATTTAACGAATAAAGTTGACTTCATTATTTCGTTTATAGCCTATTTTAAGTTACACGTGTTATAAGTTTATAATCTTTCCTCGAGATACCCTTTACAGAATGGTGAAAACCGCATCAAAATCCATCCAGTGGTTCTTGGTTTATATCGTATTAATGCTGAGTGTTTAAGTCTATTGCTTCAATTTTTATTGATGGGAACAATTGAAAAATAAGGTTTATGAAGCAACGCACTAAATGAACTCAAACTAAATATCACGAGAGAAATTGAGGCTATTTTGGTAGATGAACTAATGCGCGTGAATGAAAATTTCCTTAGAAGATGCCAGAAATGTGTAGATGCAGGGGAAGACATTTTCCGACATCTTCTGTGACAATGATTTTACTTTGATTATGTGTTATTAGGTGTACTTGTTATTTACATGCGATTCACACGCGCGCTCTCTCGACCTCAAGCTAGTGAGTTACCATGGGCTCGTCCGACCCTCCACTTTGAGTGAATGACCCTGTAGCTCTATATATTTTTATTTTATTATTATTATTATTATTAATCTTGATTGGTCACATTGGACCACTTGAGTCGTTCCACAATCACTTCTTCTTTGAAGGTAGTACTGCTTGGTTCTTGCGCTCTTTCCAGTACTTTTTCATTCTTTCAGATCGGGATTTTCTCAACTCATCTGAAATCTCCATAGGCTTTCTGTGTGTCATTTCTGCAGAAAATTTGTGAGTTTTAAGTATGGTGTTAATTTTATTTTTCTCCTCGGCATCTGTTATCTTGAGTCCAACTGCTTTGAGATCTTGTTGGATTTCTTGGATCCATTTACCTCCAGTTTTCTTTCCTAGATTTCTCATCACCAGTTGGCGTACAATTCTGTTTTCTGGAAGCCGTAAGATGTGAAAAAAATATGAAATTCTTTTCTTCTTCATTGTGCTGGTGATTGGATCAATCTCACGATAGACAGTTTCATTTGGGAGAATCCTCCAGACTCCCTCAACCTGATACTTTTTATTTATGCACGTTCTAATGATTCTTCTTTCCGTTTTGAGGAGCTGATCAGTTCTTTGTTCATTTTTAATTTGGAACAGTGTTTCACAAGCATAAGTGGCTTCAGGGAGAGTTACAGTTTTATAATGTTGGATCTTAGTAGCTATTGATAGGCATTTTTTATTATATGTTGACCAGGTTAGAGATTGTGCCTTTTTCATTTTATTTGTTCTATTTATCCAAGTTACTTTTTCGTTTAAGTTATGTGTTATAATTTCTCCAAGATACTTAAATTGAGGAACTAGGTTAATTTTATGATCATTTATATAGACTTCATTTATATCTAAGGGTTTCATAGGCATGATCTCAGTTTTTTCAAAGGATATCTGTAATCCTATCCCTTGAGCAATTTCTTGGAGACTAGTGATCTGAGTACAAACCTCTTCCTTGTCTAGTGCTAAAAGAGCCAAGTCATCTGCAAATCCTAAGCAGTTTATTTTTATTGATGGTTTTGTTCCAATTTTGATCTTAGGAGGGTTTTCCTTTTGCCAAACCTTCATGATATAATCAAGAGCCACATTGAAAAGCAGAGGGGATAATCCATCACCTTGTCTGAGACCAGTTTTTACTGTGAAAGCTGTTGATATTTCTCCCCTAAATTTAACTTTCGAATTTGTGTTTGATAATGTTAATTGAATGATTTTTATCAATTTAGGATGGAGACCGTATGATCTGAGGATTTTTAGCAGTGTCAGTCTATGAATACTATCATAGGCTTTCTTGAAATCTATAAAAGTGATAAAGAGTTGCTTATTTCTGTTTTTGTAATATTCCATTATTAATTTCAGGCTAAGGATTTGGTCTGGACAACTTCTGTAAGGGCGAAATCCTCCTTGATATTCTCCAAGTTGTGGTTCCAGAATGTTTTTGATCCTGTTGTAAATTATACGAGAGAAAATTTTATATGTGCAGTCCAGAAGGGTAATTCCTCTGTAGTTATCTGGGTTCGTTTTGTCTCCTTTCTTAAATAATGGATGGATTATTCCTGTGGTCCAGTGTGCAGGAATTTCTTCAGTAATCCACATTTTAATTAGATGTTGATGAAGATTTATAATCGCAGGTTTACCAGCATTTTTCCAGATTTCAGCAAAGACTAAGTCTTCGCCACAAGTTTTGTAATTTTTTTGTTCTTTAATTGCGAGTTCTACTTCATTAATGTTTGGAGGATTTATTAAATCAGGTGAAGTTAAAATAGGTGTATCAGTGTTTACTTGCAGGGTTTCCAGTGGATCATCACAATTTAACAGTTTCTCGAATGCTTCTGCAAGGATCTCTGTATTTTCTTGGTTAGAATGTGCTAACTTTCCTGTTTGATTTTTCAACATTAATGTTGGAGCTTCAAATTTTTTTAGATATTTACCAAATGTTTTGTAATAATCTCGAGATTGCTTTTTCTTGAAATCGTCTTCTATCTTTTCCAGTGTATTTTTAAGATGATTACGTTTCGTTTGTCTGATGATTTTATGGGTTAATTTTCTTTGTATAGTTAGTTCTAAATTTGATTCTTCTGACTTTAGAGCTTGATGTTTTATCCATGCTTGGTGTCTTTTCTCTATTGCTTGATCACAATCTACATTCCACCATTCATGTTTTTTCCTTGGATTTATTGGTGCTAACTCCTCTGCTATTGATTTTAATTTAGTGATTAATTCGTCCAATGTTTTAGTGTTGAGAGACTCTTCTCCTGTTCTTTCACAGTACTCTATATTTTTTATTAAGGTAGATGGATCAAATTTCCTCCTATTGTTATTATTAGTTTTTTTCTTGGCCATTGGAGTTAATTTTATTTTTATCTTTACCACATAGTGGTCTGATCCTGAGTCAACTCCCCTTAGAACCTTGACATTGTGAATTTCGCGATGGTGAAATTTATCCATGCAGACATGATCCAACTGCCATTCACCCCTTCTGAAGTCAGGATGTTTCCAAGTTTTCAATTTATGGGGCTGTCTTTTAAAACATGTTGATTTAGAGATTAATTTGTGGTTTCTACAAATTTCGACTAATCTTTGACCATTTTTATTGGTTCGTTTATGTGCTGTCCATTTTCCAATTATATCTCTATATCTTCTTTCTTGTCCAAGTTGCGCATTGAAATCACCAAGGAGAATTTTGATGTTTGATGAAGGGATGTTTATTAAAGTTTGATCCAAAAGATCCCAGAATTTTTGTACTTCTTCTCTGTCCTTAATGGTGTTGTTTTTTTGATTAGTAGGAGCATGTGCATTAATAATTGTATATGTTTTATTTGCCGATTTCAAAGTTAGGGTCGTAAGTCTGGAGGATTGAGATTTAAATTCTGTTATCGAGTCAATGATTCTGAGATCTATTAAGAATCCGTTACCAAATTGTGGACAATTTTTCATAACTCGTTTTCCTGGAATTCCTTTATATAGTCTATATCCTTGTGATTCCAGATGGCCTTGATCACTATTTCTAATTTCCTGAAGGGCCATAATTAGAATTTTATGACTTCTCATGATATCCGTGATGATCTTCAATTTTCCAGTTTGAACCAGAGAGTTAACATTATGTGTAGAAAAGAATGAGACTTGTTTAGGTTTGATTTTCCGTAGTATTTGTTTGTTTGCTTTTTGATGAGTTTTCAGACGCTCCGATTCGTCATTATCTTCCGCATGACAGCCCACCGTATCATAATGCTGTCTTTTCTGTAATCTATCATTACAGACGGCGGAATTATTCTTCAAATGACTTTTCATGGTCGACTATCTAAGGTTTCACCTTGAGGGGAGGATAAATCCTCGAATTACAATCCTGAATGTTATTCAGAAAGGTGAAAGAACTGAGAAAATAATTCTCAGTCCCCCCCAACACTAGTCTGTTCACTGACCCAGTTTCCCGCTGGGATTGATTACCCAACCTTCCACTGGGTTGCTCAGCTTAGCAGGGGACACCACGTGCAGGTCAGTGTTTGGAGTTGGAGTGGAGAGGTTATGAGGATTCTCTTCTGCTGAATCCTTGTATTACTGATTTTGTTGGTTAGTATCATCACATCACACTCCCTTTGTCCAGGTCTACATATTTATAGACCTCCCCAGGTTGATTCCTAGGGCCCATATTTTTATTTTAAATAGAAATTAGCAAGAAAAAATTGATAACAGTCTACATACAGGGTGATTCTTATTAACGTTTAAAACTCTCTGTAGCGAGGTAGATGGCATTTAGACAAGTAGGCTAATTTGAGATAAGACACTTAAGGTCGCAAGTGACCGGAAATACCTTAAAAGTGAACCACAACTGGTAAACATATGACGTCATCAGGTGACGGCTCAGCTCGAGGGGTCAAGCCCGTGCTTCCTTTACACACATCAAAGCAAACGTTGAATATCATATCACCCTGGTTCCGTGTCTTAATGTCAACAAACAATCTGCTCCCACGTGAAAGGAGAAGAGAGCGAACAAAGAAAGCTGATGGATAGGCCTCGGATTTGATCTTCGAACCCCACGCGCCCAAGTCTCACACGCAGACTCGAAGCCAGGGTGATATGACATTCAACGTTTGCTTTGGATGCTTTGGTGTGCGTAAGAGAGCACGGGCCTGACCGCTCGAGCGTAGCCGTCACCTGATGACGTCATATGTTTAACAGTTGTGGTTCACTTTTAAGGTATTTCCGGACACTTGCGACCCTAAGTGTCCTATATCAAATTACTCGTCTCAATGCCATCTACGTTGCTACAGAGAGTTTTAAATGTTAACTAGTTGAAACCCGTCAATACATGACGGCCAATAAGAAAATATTTACTGAAGAATTTTATTATATGCGTCCTTTGTATAATTATTTTTTGGCACTATTGAAACTTTAAGGGCGTCAAAAGATTGCACTCTAGACATTGCAACATACTGCTGGCCATGATTGAAAACTTGATGAGGCAAATTGAGACCTATACGTTCCAGAGTTCCCCCTTGAGCTTTATTGATTGTGATAAAGTATGCCAAGCGAATCGGAAAATGTTGCCTCTTAAAAGAAAATGATTGTTTTATCCGGTGGTGTTAAATCAAGTCGAAGGATTAGACCTCTCTGCCTAATTTTAACTGCACTTATTTCCAAATCCAAGCATTTTCATGCATATTTCATATAATTAATATGGAATCAAGTCGAAGGGTTAGATCTACATTCAAGCAATTTTTGTACATATTTCTTATAATTAATATGGTAGCATTTAGATGCCCATAGGAAACTTCAGATTTCTAAGGAGCATATCTTTGGGTCAATCGTTTGGAGTATGTGGAAGTAAGTCACTTAATTCAAAGGAATTCAAGAATTCTGAGGAGTCTAATACATACAACTGGCCGCAGGAACCGTCGCTTATAATTTTGGAATATACATTAACGAAGAAATGCGATGATGTGCAATTCCATATATTTTAAAACAATATGGACCGTATGCATGTGGCACAGTGACATTGGCACCAAATGAAACCAAGGACATAGCATTTGTTCTACTGCCGATTATTCTCTCTTAAATTCCTTGAGATATCATTTCCAGTGAAAAATTGTTGCAGTCCGTCAAATATTTTATATTTAGTAAGATTAATTTTGCCATTACAACACCATAGGTCAAAGTAACCAAGCGTAGAATTCTCGCTACAGAAATACAGTGCAGAACAATGTTTACATTTGTTCGTCAAGGACCATACACTGTACGGCATAATATCTGGAATTGTTTCTGAAATGGCATTCTTATATTAGATTATAAAAGTGGCTTTGTATTCTTCTACGATTTCCCACTTTTTTGTGGCTAATGTTCTTTTTCGTCAAATGGGTATATTTATTGCAGCATTTCTCTCCAAATTAACGTCATATTCAATAACACTATAGTGGCCTGCATCAACGCAGCCGCCAAATATTAAATGGCAAATAATACTTCCATTGCCTAAATCAACAGTGTGGTTAGACACATTGTTATGTACTCTAAACAAATAATCAATAAACAATAATATTCACGTATACAATGAAGTTCAGATACTTTCATTCTCAAGTTTTTTGCTGATGAGAATGCGATGATACTGATCACCAATAATAAAATCCTTATAATTATTCATGCCAGCAACAATTTTTGCAATTTGCTTGCAAACGCAGTTCAGGATAACGTCCTGCATTTTGGAATAAACAGTACGAAACTGCTCTAAATAAGCAATTTCCATCACCTGATATAGGTACAATCCTTTGCATTTCCATGACAGTAAATTAAGCAAGGGAGCATACTTCGCCAACTACTGGAATGAGCATAGACTCACTTCGACAGCCACCGTTCAGCGCTTGTCAAAAAGCATATTAACACAGGGAAGCCCAATCTGAAGGCTACATTCTGAGCTATCGCCCCGGAATCCAGGTTCGATCCCTGGTTTGCCAAGAAATTTACTTCTGGTCTGAGGGCTGGAACGGGGCGCACTCTTGAGGCAAAACTCAAGAGAGCAAGGTTAGATTCCTATCTCAACAATCTGGGATGTGGTTTTCCGTGGTTTGCCAAGTCCGCTGCAGGTAAATACCGGGATAGTTCGTAACTTAAAGCCTCGGTCGTCAATTCCCCATTCCCCACTTGAATTACAAACGCACACATCAGTACAGCCATCACAATAACACAGGTTAGCAGAGAAAATTTTTACACACACACCAAAGTAGACGGGGCTGAGTGACCACGATGTCTGAGTCCATCAAATTAATTATATTCGTCAATTGTCTCTCATGGCGAAAGCGATTGTGGCCATCTTTTATTTAATAATTTAAAAGTATATGGCAATGTAAATCGTGGAGAATTCCTTACTGTACGGGAATAATAAAAGTTAAATATGTTAAGACAATGAATTACCAATAGCCAGAAAGAATAATTAGGAAATAAAAATACTTGTCTGAGGTGAGACTCCTTCGACTATGCAAAATTCATTCCTGGGTCCGCAATGTTACCCCTTTTTTTTTTTTTTTTTTAGCTCTTTACAGAATTACAGAATTTTCAGATATAATAAATACCATACTAATACATCACAAGAAATCCAGATAGTGTCCATATTTATCGTACAATTGTCCACCTTCACTAAGCTTCCAACGCTCTTTTTGCAGGTGATACCTGAGATCCAGGAAAGAGAAATGTTGATCATTGTCCATCACGAAGTGTACATATTGGCCCATTATCCACACAATGGCAGTCTGTTTAATTTGGGGGAAGGCGGTCACCGACAAACGAACCAACTTCCTGTCATCAAGGTCATCCGAGGGCACATGTAATAGTTGACATACGTTTCCCTTACACCACAGCCACGTGGAGGCAACTCGCGTGCATGATGTGAAGCGGTGTATCGCCGTATCAGTTTGACCACATATAGTACACCATGGGTAAGCTTCAAGATGGATGGTATATCGCCGTAGAGCGGTTGGGATGAGATCGTTGAGGAAGATAAAAACTTGGGAGTGTACAGCAGAAGAAATGGACATAGCCCCAAAATTTTTCCAAACAGTGGGCCAATGGACGTAGAGGGTGGTGGCCTCTATTCGCGGTTTGGAGTGTACCACTTGCCGCAACATGTTATAGATACTTTTCGTCGTTGGAACAATCCCTGATGGCATTTGGCGAACAGTTTCCAGAAGGTACTGTTGATGGTCCCTAAATATCTTCGGCAAAGCTCTATCACAACCACGGGCTGTGTTTCGAATATCTTTGTATAGCGCTTTCGTAAAAGTGTCATGTTGGGAAAGAATGGTGATATCGTTCTTGCAGAGGAGTGCACGGCATTTCATGCCATGAGCTGTTAGCCCTAGCCCGCCTTGCCGGGATGGGAGATACAACTGTTCCCGTTGTACTCGGAACAAAAATCCTTGCCATATAAACCAACCTGTATATTTTGCCAATTGGCTCTCAAACATTTTGGGAAGTGGGAAAAGTTGTGCGACATACCATATTTTAGAGAGCGCAAACACGTTGAGGACCATGACCCGTTGCACTATATTGAGGTTTCTTTGACCAAATTGGATCAGGACTCCCCTAACTTTGGCAATGACCTTAGTCCAGTTTACTTGCACTGTGTCCAGAAGCGATTGCTTCCAGGTAATGCCAAGAATTTTCACCTCATTTACTATCCGGAACCAGGGCTGTGGGGTAATCACTGAGTTAGTATTGAGCGGAAGCAAAGCAGTTTTATGGGGGTTCGATTGTGCTCCAGAGGCGATATGGTAGCGCTATCGATGTGGGAGATGTCTTCTTCATTGCGGATCAATATTGATACGTCATCAGCATAGGCGCACATTCCAAAAACATGTGTGGACAGTTTGTAACCCTGTAGCTTCACCTGGGTAGTCCGAATGAACGGTTCAAGGCCAATGACAAAAAGTAGCATAGAAAGGGGACATCCTTGCCTAACTGATCGTTGTATTGGAATCAGAGGGGAAAGAAAACCGTTGACGAGCACTCTGGATGTAGCATTACAATTTATCATACGAATGTAGTCAATAAGGATTTCAGGAAATTCGAAGTGTTGCAAGACCATGTACAAGTATTCATGACTGATGCGGTCGAAAGCTTTATCAAGATCTAAGGTGAGAAAACTCATTGGCTCAGTGGGGAGCATTTCGGCTTTTAGGTGTAGGTCCCGTAGTATCGCTAAGTTTGTTAACAGAGTTCTTCCAGGAATACTGCAACATTGTTCATCACCAATGATATCAGGTAGAACAGTCTTCAATCGGCATGCAAGTACTTTGGTAAGGACTTTATAGTCACTGCAGAGCAGAGTAACTGGTCGGAAGTCACCAACTGCCATGGGAGAGGATGTTTTTGGTATGAGGACTATGGTACCCTCGTGATGGGATTGACAAAGAGCACGACGTTGGAGAATGGTACGCAGGACATGACAAAATTCTTTGCCAATGAGAGGCCAGAAGTGTTTATACATTTCATATGGCAGTCCATCAATGCCAGGTGAGCGGTTGTTTGGGAGTTGTTTAACCACAGAGTGAATCTCTTCATCCGTAATATCCGCGCTGAGCAGAGTTTTGTTGTCCGGAGATAGTTTGGTACTGCAAAATGACAGCAATAGGGTCACCTGCTGTGGATCAATGGGAGCCTGAGCGTAGAACCGTTGATAAAATAATGATATTTCACTACGTATAGCGTCAGGGGAGGTGACGACACTTCCAGTACTGGTGCGGAGGCGGTGGATATATTTACGTTGCCGCTCACGTTGTCCTTTGGCGATATGGTATACACTTGCACTTTCGTCCGGGAGCACTGTACGATCTTTTAAAGCCACGTTGATATGAGCGAGCGTTCGTTGCTGTAGAGACAGGAGCTTGGTTTTAACTTCCCGGATCTGGTCATATATACGCTCCCCAGCATCAGATCTTTGCTGGAGCTGGCGAAGAACTCGATAGTAAAATTCAACTGTATCCCGTCTTTCCCGACATCGTTGGTAAGATATGTTCTTAAAGACGCGGCGGATCCCTGGTTTAACTAAAATATCCCACCTGTCTGTGCAGTCGCGAAATTTGCTTTTTTGTTGGACCCATCGAATCCAGTGTTGTCTGAAAATATCTTGGCATTCCTCCTCCAGTAACAGCGAGCAATTCAGCTTCCAATAACCTCTTCCTATGTGAAATATGGGATGGGGGTAAGAGATTGTACATACGACAGCATGATGGTTAGTGAAACTGGCAGGAATCACTTCATATCGTCTAGGCTGGATAAGTTCCTGTGAAAAGTAGATGCGGTCAAGTCGTGATGAGGAGTTGTGACTTATACAGGTGTAATGGGGCAGGGGCACCCTTAAACTATCCACAGCATCAATGAGGTGTAGGGAGGTAAGAAGGGTCCTGAGAGCCGGGTTGACACCTCTGTATGGACTAGTGGAATCCTCTGGGCGTTGAATACAATTGAAATCCCCTGCAAGAATATGTTTTTCCTTAACGTCGTGCAGATGAGGCAGTATACTCTGTTGAAAGAATATTTTCCGTTCCACACGTTTATTGGACCCGGACGGGGCATATACATTTATCAGGGTGGTATTGTTTATGTGTCCAGATATTATGCGTCCTGATGGATGACATAGCACACCTTCGAGTGGGATATCATGTCTTATGAGGAATCCGGTCCCTCTATTCGTATTACCGGTATTGATGTATTGTTTGTAGAAGGCAGATATGGGTAAACGCGGTATAGCAACTTCTTGAATGAAAGCAATGTCAATGTCAGCATCTCGAAGGAATCTCTCCAACAGTTGAAATTTCAGAGGGCATTCTATTACATTGATATTCACAGTGGCCACAGTGAGAAATTGCGCCATTAAGAGAAGTATAAAAGCTGTGCTAGACATACTGGAAGGTGGACTCGAAAGAAGACACAGGTGAGAATTATCCTGGTGCACTATGTCAAATTAGGTTGAGATAGTTCCTTTTGACTGCCATTCATAGGCCGGCTGTCAGCGGTTGAGAGCGTTCGTGGGTCCCTAGATGACGTAGAAAGAAGATTTTGTTTCTTTTTCACAGCTGCGGGAACTTTTGTGGAGCCAGTTTGATTCTTCGGGGCTGGTACGGCAATCGAGGCATTTGTTTTAATCTTCTTAGAGACGTTCTCGGATCCCCGATCAACATTCGTAAGTGAGTCGGTAGGGACCAGCGAAGTCGGGGGCAGTGAAGACAAAGTTTCTGTGGCAGCCTGTAGTAACGGCAGAGTTGGTTCTAAGGCTGCGATACAGGTTGCCGAGAGCACAGGGGCACTCTGTGTCTCGCAGCCCTGGTCAGGGCAAGGTACCAGTTCTGCGTCAGATGTATCCGAGGTCACTCCCGGTGTTGTCTCAGCTGACTGATCAATGAGCATGTTTTCATATGACGTTTGCTGCGTCACAACTTCCGAGTATTGTACACGTCGTTGTTGTGTAGGAGTTATACCGAGGGGAATCATTTTCTTTGGGCAGTTAATACGTAGATGTGTGGTAGCATTGCAAATTAAACAGGTCTGTTTCTGTCCATTATACGTTATATAGCCAGAATGGCCACCAAAAGCCTCAGTGGAGGGGATATCTTGCTTGATTTCCATAGTTACGGCACGTATTCCATTATACACCGGGAACTGATAAGCAGAAGACCATTGTTCTTTCCTGACGTCACTCACAGTGCCATATTTCGACAGGACGGATTTGAAAATTTCAGGGGGTACTTCGAGTGGGACATTAAATATACGCACTGTGGTAAAATTGGAATCCGCCGTGGAGAGCTTAACATTGGTCATTTCGCCTGAATCATACTGAAATTTAATAGAATCTGCAAAAGTATTTAACAATTTCTGATAAATAGATATACTGATTACCTTGATGTACATGGTTTTTTCGTGCGCATTTAACTGGATGGCTTCTACTTGGTCGACAGTCAACCGGAGGGTATCGCCAATCCAGCGGTGAATTTCTCCTGGTGAGGGGCGAGAACTCTGCCTGTCCCATTGGCAGCGTACGGTGTTTTTTCTCTGGTATCCGGACATGATTTTCAGCGGGGTTTTCTGGGTTTCTGGTTTTGTTGTCCTATCTGGAACACTACTTAAAAAGTATTGTCCGAATGACACAAGGAAGGTCAGTACACACGTGGAACTAAGGAAGCACCGGTATTAGGAACCGTAAACTCTTCCAATGCGGTCACACAGCGCGCACACACGTACCGCACTCGGCCACGACCAGTGACCAACTGGCACCTCAGCTACTACCCCTGAGCCACCCAGTCAACAGACTTCTAAACCAATATTAAGTTACTTAAACAACAAACGAACTCGAACGCCTGTTGAAGTTCTTCAATCCCCTCTTTCTAATTCTCAAAAACAAAGATCACTACGATACGGTGAATCCTTTATCCGCCATTTCTCTAGAAATGTAATTCTGGTCTGAGGGCTGGAACGGGGCGCACTCTTGAGGCAAAACTAAGAAGGGCAAGGGTCGAATCCCATCTCAACAATCTGGGTTTGGTTTTCCGTGGTTTGCCACATCCACTGCAGGTGTAATTCTGGTCTGAGGGCTGGAACGGGGCGCACTCTTGAGGCAAAACTAAGTAGGGCAAGGTTCGATTCCCATCTCAACAATCTGGGATGTGGTTTTCCGTGGTTTGCCACTTCCACTGCAGGTAAATACCGGGATAGTTCCTAACTTAAAGCCTCGGTCGCCAATTTCCCATTCCCCACTTTAATTACAAATGCACACATCAGTACATTCATCGCAATAACACAGGTTATCAGAGAAAATTTGAGACACACACCAAAGTAGACGGGGCTGAGTGACCACGATGTCTGAGTCCAACAAATGAATTATGTTCGTCAATTGTCTCTCATGGCGAAAGCGATTGTGGCCATCTTTTATTTAATAATTTAAAAGTATATGGGAACATAAATCGTGGAGAAATCCTTACTTCATGGGAATAATAAATGTAAAATATGTTAAGACAATGTATTACCAATAGGCAGAAAGAATAATTGAGAAATAAAAATATGTGTCGGAGGTGGGATTCGAACTGCTTCCATCGTGCGTTGCATAAATACAGAATTTTGAACGCTGCCGTCTGAGCTACCGAATCACTGATGGAAGAGTGTAATATTAAGTTACTTAAACAACATTCACTCTCAACAGTCCGTATAAGTTTTTCTACATTTCCCGTTTTCCTGTTTATATCGTGGAAACTTCATATTCAATATTCCCCTCCTTTATTATAATTCTTATAAATAACTATTACATTAAAACGCGGTGGACATCCGCCATGTCTGTCATTAACCAAGGTGATTCTGCGCATGCGCTTGAGCCAATAATTTTGCAGTTTTGTTTATAAATTTAAAAATATGTGGTAACATATTTGTTTATTTTAAAGACACTCTGCAAATCTACAGGCCTACAGCTTTCGACAGATTGCTCTACGAAGTGAATCGGTTCTACCGTTCCCTCAATATCGCGGTAACAAAAATCAGCTTAGTGTTTTAAATATATAGATAAGAATCACCCTGTATATTTATTGTTGTCTTGATAAAAGGTTGTAAAAAAAACGAAATACCAGTGCATAAATAATTGAATATGAAGTTTTCTCAGTAATTTAAGTACAATAAAACAATCCATTGGGCACTTTTCCGACAGTAAGTAGGCCAATATGTTTCTAAAAAAATATAGGACTGTTGGTACGCCAAAATTTCTAAAAACTTCAAGTGGTACGCAGTTGCTAAAATGTTGGGCGCCCCTGCTCTACCACATACTGAGCGTTTCATAAGCAGACAAACTTTCTTCGGCTTATCCCAATTAATTGGGGTCGCTGGAGCCTACCAGGCTCATTTCGATATTGGCCGGGGATTTACGGCCGGATGCCCTTCGTGACGCCACGTGATTTCTCAGGTGAAAATTCCACCCCGCTGTCACTGGGATTCGAACCCCAGCTGTCCGGGTGAAAGACGAGCAGCTATGCAACTGCGCCATCACGCTCCCCATCATTGGCTAGATAGTGACCAGTAAAATATTCTCTCACTGTAGCAGGTGCTTGAGAACAAAGGATATGAGCCCAAGTACGCAGAGGACTGCGATTCTCCCCTGTTTCTACCCATTTCTCTCCCCTACAGTATTCGAGATGGCGAGGAGTGACAGCAATGGTGATGGATCACAGCTGTTCGTGTCGTACGTCTTCATAATCTCTCACCGAACTGTCACAAGAAAATCCTGTCCCTCGTGCGAGAAAATTATTAGAACATAGTAAGAACATCTCACTTTGACGACAACTTCATGATGATCGAGCACTCATGGTGCATTTGATTTAATCACCAACATTTTCTCATCCTAGTAAGGTTCCTCGGAAGGTCAGTGGGTAGAGTGTTTACTTATAAATCCCAAAATTGCGGGTTCGATCTTCGGCCAGGGAAGTCAGATGTTTGAAGGTCGGAAAAAATGAACGGCACCCCGAGCCGCACGATGTCGGCTCGTAAAAATCTCTCGTATCATATTCGGTAATTACATGATGAAAATTAATTAAATCTCAGGCACATGACAGTGTAAAACAGAACAAGGAATTTCGAAAGTAGATCGTCTCAATGGTTACAACTTGAGGAACTGCGTATTGGTGGTTGAGGACTATTATTGTTTATTTATTTATTTATTTATTTATTTATTTATTTTGAGAGTTATAATAACAACTGCAACTGAACTGACACCTCAAACTTACAAACTAATAGAAAAGAAAATTATAATCACATTTGAGAAGGACTTTATTATTAATTCTGATCTCCAATACCACCAAAGCAGTATCAGGATCTATGAGAAAATTGAGAAATCACTTATAATCGTAATTTATGTCCTTTTTAAAGTTAAACACGTATTTTAATTATTTATTGCTAGCTGAAGTAGCCGTTTTTCGAACGGCTTTTAGTACTTGCTGGCCTAAATCATTAATATAATCACAAATTCGTAATGTAGTTATGTTATTTCCATGTTACCAGCTATATGTGTAGACTATAAGCATTTTCACTCACCCAATTATTAATCAGAGGTAGGAAAGTGAAAATTCAGTCGACCGACCGGGTCATAGAATGGAATGAATGAAACCTTCATCTACCAGCGAGGATATGAAATGTTCAGCCTGCCGAAGCCTGTCGCACTCCTCTGGGGCAATGATTAAATGAATGCCAGATTAAATGAAATGATGTGGAGATTGTTGCTGGAATTAAATTGTGACAGGGAACACTGAAGTATCCGGATAAAAGCCTGTCTGCCTCCGCTTTGTAGGAAGGAAAGTGTGATTATACCTAGTATATTGGAAATAAATATCAGTTCCTATGTAATAAAAGTAAAATAAGCTTTCTTAATTATTGAACACCTATCGTTTAACGTCTTCATACGATATTTAAACATATAAACATTATGCTAAAAATACATCAAACTTGGTAGCAATTATCATATCCGCAGTAAGTAGTATTGCGGAAAGTACGTATCATACGATAAAGAGTAACAGTAACAAAACAAACCTTAATCATCCCAAGTAATAATAACAAAATCAGTTTTAATCACAGCAAATTTTCTAAGTTTATGACGTGTCTTGTGCGAGATTTCGCCTAGTAACTCCAAGATGGTTTATCAGCGAGCTTCTCTGGTCTATTTGCGGACTACCAAAGGAGTAGCAAACTGCGTGATACCTCAATTCTTATTTAGAACACCTCCGCTACTTTACTGCGAGAGCTAAACGCTCCTTATAAAGGCTTCCAAAATGATTGTATATTGAATTTCAGGGCCAAGCAATTAAAGCCCAGCAACTTTTCTAGGTTTACTCCGTGATTTGTGCGGGAGTTCTTTGGCCGTGAAAGGCAAAATACCAACTTTATTGAAATACGTTTGCCCAGTTCGGCAGTAAGATTAATTATGAACACTAAATAAACTAATGTGACAGTCGGTAGTCTTCGACACATTCGTCTGTGAATTTGGGTTTCTGATCATGGTAAAAAAACGACAAAAAGCAGATAAATATTGGCCAACAGAAATATTCAGTTTACAAAAAACAAATCTATAAAAAGAAAGAAAGCGTACCGTGCAATGTAGAAAGCACTATAACATTGTGAAACAGCTTAAAGATCCAAATACTCACATACAATAACCGGCACAAAGAGTATAAAATTACAACTTTCCAAAGTTTCATCGCAATCGGATGAATGGCATATGAATGTATACGGGATATCGTTTAAACCATACGTGCGCTGCCACTCAGTTGTTGAATCTACTCGTGCGCTACCTATTGTGAAATGGATTTACTCAGTCGAAACCCTTCCCTGGTGTGTGCACAATAACTCATCAATGTTTCATCGCAATCGGATGAAGGGCATATGATCGCATACGGGATTTTGTTTAGACGATTCGTACCCCGTCACTCATTTGATGAATCTACTCGTGCGCTACCTATTGTTAAATGGATTTACTAAGCCAGAAACCTTCCCTAGGGTGCACACAACACCTCCCCCTAGTTGCATCGCTATCGGACGAATGATATATGAACGCATACGTGACTTTGTTGAAACGCTTCGCAAGTAGTAGCTCATTTGTTGAATCTACTCTTGCGCTGCCTATTGTAAAGTGGATTTACTAAACCTGAAAGCTTCCCTGAAGTGTATACAACATCTTACGCAAGTTTCATAGCTATCGTACGAATGGTATGTGAATGCATACGGGACTTTGTTGAAACGCTTTGCGTGTCATCGCTCATTTGTTGAATCTACTCGTGAGCTATCTACTGTGAAATGTTTTCACTAAGTTAGAAACCTTCACTTAAGTGTACACAACATCTCACCCAAGTTTCATCGCAATCGGGTGAATTGTATATGAACGCATAGGAGACATACACACAGACCCACAGACAAACTATCACGTAACATTGATTTTTATTAGCCTACTTTTCGCATTTTGTAACAAGAAGTTCCGTGACGAACAAAAGGGCCTACTTTTCTTAAAATTTAAGTATCATGCCAATGATTAATCCATATGGATCGATCTAGAATAATGACGAAATTAAGTTGGCAGTATCGAAATGTCTAATTAGTTCGAAATACTGTATACCTGGCAAAATGTAGCCTAATAGAGCACTAAAGTTGGCAGCCCTGGTGACTGAATATATTCTTAGTTCCATCTCTTAAGGTACAGAATACAATATTTGGTTGAAGTCCAATGGATAGCATGGACGTTACATACAGTTAATCATTGGATCTAACAGCGCGCGTAAAATCATGTTGTCAACAATGTCATGCATGTATTGGTTAAAATAATCTGATAATATGATCTATCGTTGTGCCAATTTTGAATGAAATCCGTTTGTTAAAATTGGACCCACCAGTCTGTGTCCCCCCCCCCCTATCAACTCCTAAACGACTGTAGCAATTGAAACCAAATATGGTTTGAGGAAGGATCTCTATCTGAATATCTCAAAGCCGTATTTGAAAATTATGTCAGTGCTACCAATTGCAGAAAAAACGCAATTGAAATTTCAGCTCCATGTTGTATATCTTGGAAGGTATGCACGGAACCTATACCAAAATTGGCACACATATAGATAATAATATTTCAGTTTAATTTCCAGGAGACCTTACATGACAGTGTTGCCAAAATGTTTCTGAGCCTGCTGATAGGTTCAATTTTAAATGCGTATAACTACTACACTATCAATTGGATTTAAACCAAATTTCGTACGTACTATGTGCACATAGACAGATATGACTGAGCATAATCTTAAGAGCCACTAGCGCTGCCAACAGTTAATTAATGCACTCTCTATTGTTGTTATCCCAATACCAATATATCAGAAAGTATGCTGGCCGTCAGCTTTAAACTATGCACACGTATAGTGAACCCGAGAGGGTCATGCTGACTGGTATCGAACGTGGATCTCGGAGATAAGTTGAGCTCTGAATGAAGGTTCCACCAGGGAACGAACCCGAGATCTGTTGAGGGTGTTTCATTGAAAGAACCCCTAGAAGAAATTATATATTCAATCACTGGTGTGATATCAGTTGTTACTGACATTATTTAGTGAAATAATGCAGGAAAATAGTGGAAGATAGCATTATTTGGACTACATGAAGTAGGCTATGCTGGACCTGAAACACAGGAGTCTCAGAGTTTGACGTTTTGCAAATAGCCCCAGAATTGTGGGAGGAAACCCTTGGCGCCACGTCAATCTTGCTGACCCAGTTAAGTCGTCTGCAAGGGGTCGGGAGGTTGAATAATGACCAGGTTTTTCTCCGTTTGAGAAGGAAAATGGGAGTGGAATGGGAAGATCCCAAGAAAAATCATTGATTACTCATGATTGGAGCAATGCAATGACATGAGAGCTGCGCACAGGTGAATCTTTAGCCAGGAGGCTAATTTTAGAGCCATTAAACGGCAAAATCAAGGCATGTTTAATGCAGTGCGTAATGATACAGGACTATGGATGTTCGCGGCTGGATTTGAGGAGGTCGACAGGGATTCCCACAGAAACAGCGTCCCCACGCCATGGATAAGACAATTAATATTAATTAAGTGGCCGATCGATCCTCGAACACACATACATTTTTGTGACCAGCGAAGAGAAAGGAACAATATGGATATTATTCCAAGTCCAGAAGCATCCTAAGAGAGGAGCTGATTTATCGCGGGAATTCTTGCCCTACTTTTTGTGTGAAACAGATATAAGAGGGTGGACCCAGTCGAAGCGTACAGTTTTGGACCCAGTCAGAGGGAGAGTTGTTTTGAAGCAGTCGCAGTTTGACACAGTTGAAAAGGACACGGAGCGCCCAGGCGCGCACACAAAGACTTCAACATTTCACTGGTAATCAGCATGTTAGCTGTCCAATGTAACACACCTGTGAGAATATATTCATGCATGGTCATGAACTAAGAATGAAGTCGGTAATCAACAAACTTGATTATGCGAAATGCATATTACCGAAGTTAGGAGAGGATGCTCGGACTTCAATGTGGGAAGCCGTGCAGTAAGACTGTTATATAATGTTTATTAAGTGCCGTGTGATATACTAGGCAGGACTGTGGAAAGTAATAATTCATGTAAATATAATGTACAATGTTGAGCGCAGTAAAGTATAGTGATTGGTTATACATATTTGGAGTATACCAGTAAGTCGCGTTCATGACGATATGTAAGCATATCACTGCAATAGTAGGAAGATTATCAAGGGATGATCGAGAGACTGTTGGTGAATCCGTGAGCAGATGATCGAGAGGTTCAATCAGGAAGGGGTAGGACCGAAGAAAGGGGCCGTCCGCACCTGCACTTTCGATACATGCTAGGGAATGTCAACCAATCAGGAATATAAAGTGTAACGTGTGTTTGTGCAGCGATGTTATGTAAAATATTTCTTAAAGTAATAATATAACCAGTGTTATATAGTGTTATGTGTTTTGGAAGCATTAGCTTCATTATAAAAATGGAAAAGTGTCGTGTGTTTATGAATCAGATGTCATATAATATGTGTATTTGCAAGATGGCAATGTGTCACTAAGTAAGCCGATGGCAGGTGACACTGGAATATGGTGGTTGGAGTCACCTGGATAAGCCGACGTAAGTACCCCACAAATCATGTTATTATAGAAGGATAGTCACTGCATGTAATGTGATTTCGGAAGTATAAAATATGCCAGTAAGAATTAATATTAGGAGGCATACCCTCATATGTTTATTGTTTGATTTCAGTAAAGTTAAGATGTTGAATACATCAGAGAGTGGATTAATCGTTACCACTATTAATGCTACTAATAAAATGGCAATTCAGTTATGTGAAACTTAACGTGACGAATGCGAATGTTCGATCATTGAAGCAGTTACGTTGTGTCGGAAGAATAATTTATGTCAGTAATAATAATAATAATAATTATAATAATGATAAACGGTATAATTGAATACATCAGGATGAAAGGTTTTAAGCAAGAAATATTTATGCTAATTGGATTATTTATCTAGCCAAGCAGTAGATTACATTAAGGGAAGAGAAAAGAGTTAATATTAAATGTATTGTATTAATGGAAATATAATTATGCAAGGGAATGTAGGAGCTTGACAGTGAATTGAATTTGTGGCTTGATTAAGCTTGTAGAGTAACAGAGTTCTCTTTATTAAAGGACGAGATCGTGGACAGGTAAGGGGCCAGGTAATCTAATCGACGTGTGAAATCTCGTACAGCATGGGCGTACAGAGATATGAATTTATGCCGGAGCGTATTTAGTGTGTACCCTATCTCCGATGTTGGATATGAAATATTCCGGGTTCGAATCCAGTGGTAAGTGCGGGGAGAACATTGGACACCTCGACACTATACCTGATTTCCCGAGAACTTGTTATGGAATGATTCGGCTTGTGAAGCGAATTCATTGGCGGCAGCTGTTGACTGACCGTAATATTTTATTTAAGATACCGGCTAACCACTAGACCTGTGTTCTATGAATCTCGTGCCTTCATATTGTGATACGGACCTGTTGAGGCCGTTATTAATGTCCTAAGGATAGGATTAAATATTCAAGCTCACCCAGAACCATTGCATAATATTCAGTTCAGATCATATGGGATCACGTGGATCATTGTGACCACAATGTTGTATTCAAAGTTGTAATACTGCTTGGGAGGTAGAAGTCCAGGAATCGGGGAGACAAGGGACGATTTACAGCCGTGAACGACCCTACTCTGTTCCATTGTATGCAGGCAGCTCCAAGGGGCTGGGGTTGCTAAACAAACTGTGAAGGTTCGCGTTTTGAGCGGACAGATTTAAGACCTTGCTTGTATTAAAAGGAAGAATTGTTTTAATGTGTAATGAATGTGTGTGGTTTAAAAACACATTGCTAATCATAGATTACCCTGATGATATAAAAATTTAGCAATCTAACGAATGGTTAGAAGTGGTATTTGTTACTGTCACTGACACCTAGTTGATTAAGTTGGTTACTCGATGCCACAGGCTACGCTCGCAAGGGTTGCGTAATAGTATACTATCCGACACAACGATAACAGAAGTTATTTAGTGAAATCACAATGCAGTGTAACTATAAAAAGAGGGGAGTGGAGGGGTAGACTTACTTAATTGTGGTATTGCAAGTAGATTTTAGTGCAAACCATGAGTTGGCTAATGCATGAAAGCATTCGGTGGGAGAGAGAGATGTAACACAGATAGTACACATGATGTAAATTAAGAAGTATTGTAGGATACAAGTAACTTTGTGAATATAAAGAAGTCACATCAGGTGACATGAATGTAATAGTTCAGTTTTTGTGAAACATTACATGTGCATCAGTGCACTTGAGTAAAGTTTAAAGTCCACATAATGGTAAAAGATTGAATAGTGATATGGATTTAATTTGTTCAATTATGTGAATAATTAGTGGATTGTGGGAGTAACTTTGTCTGTTTGTGTATTGTTTATGGGATTTGTGTTCTCATTATTTGTTTGAAGCCATGAGTTTTACTGAATTAAAGTCTTTAGAGTAGAGTTGTGCCTTATCATTGTAGAGTTGATACCTTTTAGCCTCAAATCCAAAATATGCAACTGCTCAATGGGGGAACGGTACACGCCTGAGTCCTGACGCTAGCTGGAGGCAGAAGCATATTTTCCATCGAGATTACTCACATGGGTACAATAGTACCTGACATTCTAGATTAATTTGGAGTAACTAATGGGCCTCAGTACTACCAACATGATTCTAAGCCTGTTGATAGGACCAATTGTAAATACATGGAACTTCTACACTATAAATTGATTTCACCAAATTTCGTATGTGCTATGTGTACTATAGCTGATATGACCATGCGTATTCTTAAGAGCAACCAGGGCTGCCAACTGCTAATAAATGCTGTCTCTATTTTTTACCCTAATTTCAATATATTAGAAAGTATTCAAGCCAACAGCTCCAAACTTTGCACACGTATAGTACCTTACATTCTAGATTAATTTGGAGTAACTAATAATTATATGTCAGTGCTTCCAATAGGATTCTAAGCTTGCTGATTGGTCCAATTTTCAAATCCATGTAACTTCTATACAAATAAATGGATTTCATCCAAAATTGGCAGAACAATAGATCATAATAGTTCAGATTATTTCTGACCAACACATGCATGACATTGGTGCCACCATGATTTTACGTGCGCTAATAGGTCCAACATGGAACATCCACGCTATCCATTGGACATCAACCAAATTTTGTATTCTGTACCTTAAGAGATGGAAGTAAGAATATATTCAGTCACCAGGGCTGCCAAATTTAGTGCTCTATTAGGCTACATTATGCCTGTTATATTTCGAACTAATTAGAAATTTCGATATTACCGACTCAATTTCTTCATTATTCTCATTAGGTCCAAATAGATTAATCATTGGCATGAATATTACATTTCGAGAATATTAGGCTCTTTAGTTCGTCGCGGAACTTCTTGTAATACATACCGAATATGGATACATGAAATTTAGAAACCAAAGGGTGTAGTGCCGTTACTAAAATGGTCACCATTTTTAAATAGTGCAAAATATCGAAATCAAAAGTTGCCTATATGTAAGCATGTTAAATCAGCTACATCCATGCAAAATTTCATTTAAATCGGACCAGTGGTTCTTGCTTGATTGAGTAACAGACAGACACACACCATCTCATTTTTAGCCTACTTTTCACATTTTGCAAAAATGGGGAAAAAGTAGACTTATGAGATCGATCCGGGCAAATGTCTGTCTGTCTGTCCTTCTGTCTGTCTGGCTGTGTGTGTGTGTGTCCCCTTCCCCCTGTCAACTCCTAAACGGCTACAGCAATCAAATCCAAATTTGGTAAAAGTAAAAATATCTCATGGCCATTTATATGAAATTGATGTCAGTGCTACCAACTGCTGAAAAATCACAATTGAAAATTGAGCTTTATGTTGGATATCTCAGAAGTTATGCATATGAACTATTCCAAATTTGGCACAGATATAGACAATAACATTCCAGAATTATTTGAAGAAGTTCATATATGCTAGTGTTGCCAACATTGATTTTAAGCCTGCCGATATATCCGATTTCTAAATGCATGTAATTTCTATACTATCGATTGGATTTATACCAAATTTCGTATGTACTATGTGTACTACAGCAGGTATGACCGTGCTTATTCTAAAGGGCCACCAGGTTTGCCAACTGTTAGTAAATACTCTCTCTATATTTTAACCCTTATGTCAATATATCAGAAAGTATGCAAGCCAACTGCTCTAATGTTTGCACTCGTATAGTACCTGACATTCTATCTTAGTTTGGTGTAACTTATATACATCAGTGCTGCCAACACGATTCTAAGCCTGCTGGTAGGACCAGTTTTTAAATGCATATAACTTCTCTACTAACAAATGGATTTCAACAAAATTTCGTATGTGCTTTGTGTACCATAACAGTTATGACTATGCGTATTTGTAAGAACCACCAGGGCTGACAACTGTTAATAAATGTTCTCTCTATGTTTTAACCCTAGAACTGCGGACCGTCTTCCAGGAAGACGGTGTGTTGTTTAATCAAGTGCGACCGTATCTCTGAAAGACGGTCTTGGAATTCAAATATAGTACTACTGTTAGCCTTCAGATGGCACTAATTTCAAGTCATGCTGGTTTCCGATGCTTTTATCTTTCGTAGTGTAAGTCTTTGGCAAACAAATGACAGTATGCAAGCTATTATTTGGCTGCAGAAGTGGAAGTACTTCCATGTTGATATTGAAGTTGCATTGAGCAAAATGGCCGCCAACCATGTAGACGATTCAGAAATTGAGCACTTGATTTTTGACGATTCGTGTGATAGTATGGACGATGACAGTGATTTTTGTGTGGATTCGTTTGAAAATGAAGATGGTGAAAGTAGTGGCAGTGATACCGGCGAACAGGATGTCACGCAAGTTATGGAAATCCCTATCAATGCAAGCGATGTTTATCATGTTCCGACAGACCCTGTACATATGCCTAATGTTAGCCGTGAAGGGGTAAGTGTGAACTAGACTGGTATTCAACCCGAAGAAAGTGACTTTCCAGGTAAAAATGTACCGTTTATCGTTCATCATCCTGGGCCTGTAAACTTGCCTCCCCGTAATCGCGCGCCGATTATGTACTTCAAAATCGAGAAATGTCATATTTTTGTAAAAATAATTTTCTTTTTAGTAAATAACAAGAATTATTTGAAACTGGTTCTTGAATTAGTAAAACAACTATGAACTTTTCATTTATGATGTCTCTGACGAACATTTAACTCGGCAATATGGTTTTCTAGAGCAGAAAAGTCAATAATTTTTTTATTTTTTATAAAATACTTTTTTATGATTAATTCAAACTGACGAGTCTGAATGATTCACCTATATCAATATAATATAGAACAGTCTTTCAGCTTTCTATTGATGTATGATGAGTCATATTCATGATCACAGTATGCTTACAGATACCAAATTCCTTTAGTGTGTACTTTATGGGAATTAACTGCAGCATTTGACAGATAAACCTGCAGCAGTTCTAGGGTTAACCCTATTATCAATATATCAGAAAGTATGTAAGCCATCAGCTCTAAACTTGTCACACGTATAGTACCTGACATTCGACGTTAATTTGGAGTAACTAATATACCTTAGTGCTACCAGCATGATTATAAGATGTCTGATAATTTCAATTTTTAATTACATGTAACTTCTATACTAACAATTGGATTTTATCCAAAATTGGCAATATTTAAGTCTGAGCATCACATACATGACATTGTTGCCAACATGATTTTACGCGCACTGATAAACCAAACAGCATGTAACGTCCATACTATCCATTATACTTCAACCTAATCTTGTATGTGCATTCCATACCATAAGGGATGGAACTAAGATTATTTCAGAGTAACCAGGGCTGCCAACTGTAGTATGTTTTTCTATTAGGCTACGCTTTTCCATATGTTTTTCAAACTGCAGTACTTAGAAATGTTAGTATTACCAACTTGATTTCATCATTATTCTAGATAGGTGTATATAGATTGGCATGAATCTTAATTTTTTTTTAAGTAGGTTCTTTAGTTCGTCACAGAACTACTTGTTATATATTAGTATGATTAATTGCGGTTTGCCCATTCTTCAGTTTATTTCTCAGTAGAGACCCGCCCGGGCTTCGCCCCGTATCTTTAACGGTGTACCCAACGTAAGCTCAAAAGGCGCACGGATGGCAGGAACAAGACGTAATTCAGAAAAGCCGTAGTGAACAGCGAAACTCCAAACATATACTCTCTTTTCTGAAGTCTTAACTTGACACGACTCGACAGTTTGATGCTGACCAAAGCTGGGGTGATATAGTCACTCGCTAACTCGTAAACGCACTCCGAACCTAGAAATTTAAATGTCCACTGAATGGAGATTGATGAAAGGAATGAAAACGTAAAAGCGTAAAAACACTTATAATTGGCGATATATTAAAAAGGGCTATCCTGGACTTTTTTGTAGAACTTTTCATGCTGAACAATTCTTACACTCATCGTATAAGTTGTAGACATTTTTAATGGTTTCCCCAGCGTAAGTTTCAAAGGCGCACGGATGGCAGGTTTGTCTTCGACTCGGTTCACTGAAATCATTACTGCTCGGCTTTCTGTGATCATAAATGAATGTTTTTCTACAGAAACCTTCCTCGAGAAATCCTTTACAGAATGGTGAAAACCGCACCAAATCCATCCAGTGTTTCTCAAGATTACCCGATACACCCAAGAAACGGGGACTTCGTTTTATACTATGTGCAGAAGGTAATGTGGTAGTGCATACATTTTCATAAAATAATATAAACTTGTACGGTAATCTGTTACTACATGTTATAATACAGTACGAATTTACATAACCAAAGATAATATTGATAATACATCTGACATACCAGAACGTTTCATAATAAAGTCTACTTTAATCTCGTAGAATGGTGGCTATATCAAACATGATATGGTATTGAATGACTAAGTTTATTAGAACATAATATTTAATTATTATTAATAATCTGCACCCAACTCGTACACACCGAGGTCTGGTCAAACAGACTGCTTGCGAGAAGAAAATGATTGTCGTGTGTAAACTTGAACCACTACAATGGAACTAACTGAAAGAAAGCAATTATTGGGCCTTGAACGGAAGGTACTTGTCAACACAAGATATTGCAACAGCGGAGGATCGGGATATTTGGAGTGAGCTATGCAAGCGCGGTCTCTTTGATCGGACCTCGGTGCTTACGGGTTAAGGCTAAACACCTATTTTAATTAATTATTTTTAGTTGTGGTTTGCCCACTCTTCAGTTTATTTCTTATTGGTATGTATGAGATACATTTGATTGTTCAATATTTAGTTGACACTCTAATTTCTCTTCTTTCACCTATGATGCCTGTTTTACTTTGTATAGTGTAATAGCAGCCTTATAAGTCGAGGAATCATATAAAATTAAAATTATCTTCAAGTTATGTATAATCAGGGCTAGATTTGTGACGGTACGCACCGGTACGACGTACCGAAACCTCTCATCGGGGGAAAAGTCGACGGCCCTCCGCTCTGGTTACTAACAGCAAGGTGAGAGAGAGAGGAGGCACATACAACGAAAACTTTTCTATACGTTGGACAATTTTATAAACTGTGAGGTAAAACAAGTTTAAGCACAGTACCTTTTATAATTAATAATTATTTCAGAAAACTGTAAGCACAATTTTATAAAACAAGAAATAAAAGATTGTTGGTGAACATGTGTGTATTTTCAAAACGAATGTATTTAACTTTTTAAATTACGTAAAAAAATTGAAAAATGTAGGCCTACATTGTTTGAATGGTAGTCTAGTTGGTCTACATAAAATTTAATATAGGCCAACGCCTATGGTAAGAAATATGTTGCTACAGCTGTCTCAATTTAATTTAAAATTGCAAGAAATTTAGATTGCTATTTTGCCACTGATTAAATTTTAAAGGTCTTTAGAAAAGCGTAAAAATATAGTTTTTAGAAATCTATATTTCAATATTTCATAAAACCCCTCCCACCAACCTTCCACCACCACCCGGTAGCCCACAGTACCGGAACCTCTTTTATTACAAATCAAGCACTGTGTATAATGATATTCTCATTCTTACAAGTATGACTTCCCTCCTCCGTTTTCTCTTGGAGGCCATGAACTAGTTATTTGAATGTAGGAATTTTACTTCCTGCCTCTATATATTAAAGGGATACGGGACAGTTAAAATTGTCAAAATCAACATTTTTTATATTTTTTATATGTTATGAATATCTGAAGTCTGTCCTTTAAAATTATATGTAATACATTATAGTTTAACGATTGAAAATTGCCATAATTTTAATTTACACTTGCGCTAACAATCAAATAATCATGTGTGGGAAGTTTTAATTGCAGTTTTCTCTGTTCCAATACTTCAAAATGTACGGTATGTTCCTTTTTCTATGCGACTATTTATCACAGAGTTGTGAAAGTTTCACCATAAATTTGTCTCATAGTGGTTAATACTTTAATGGAGTAGTTTCCTTTTTTAAAGTAAAACTGTTTGGGTCTTGGCTGCTTTTTTTAAGAAAAAGTGACTACATTTATTGACAGTGTAAAATAAATTGACTCCCCTGAAGTCCGATACAAATAAAACAGGCTCCATGAGTATTTCAAGTAAAGTTTGAATAAAATGTGACATAACTTTCAATACCATACCATTTTAGATACTGAGGAAAAGGACATGTAACTTATTAAACAAATTTAACATTGGTAAAATAGGCGATTCCGTATCCCCTTAAACATTATTAATAGGGCTCGGATGTTTAGGTAAATAAATATTTTTTTATGTAAATTCATATTTTAAACATTTTTTCTATAATTACATAAATTCCTGCTTTTTACTTATTAGCGCTTAAAAAGACCTAATATTTACATCTTTTTAAATCAGTATGCTAGATCTTTCAGTTTATTGCAATTTTGTTCTGTGTTACTGGAACGGGGAAGAACCTGTGAGCTATCTAATCTTCATGCAGAGCGTATGTCAGCTTGCACCTGTGTTATTCTTAACTTGTCGCTCCGTGCCACTCACTGTGGAAGCCGGGGATTTCTTTGTCCGTAGCCACGTGCTAGACCTTCCTCTCCCCCAGATACCTGGAACCAGTGTCACTCACATGCAGTTCATTTTGGCACCGCGAAGTGTAAGGCAGTTCTACGATACCTAAAGTAAAAGCAACTACAAGTTACCGTCTGCAGCAGTATGTTGCAGAATTTAAGGATAGTTATACTTCTGATGGGGGCGTTCTGTTCTGCCAACCATGTGTGAAAGCAATCAAGACTGAACAGCGATCTCAAGGTACACCACACCTCGAGGGAAAGAAACATATTGCCGCAGTTTCGAGCCTTCAGAAGAAGTGTTTTGCGATAATTGTTGGTCATTTGTGATTGACAACCTGAAGATGTATCTCGTTGTGTATTGTAGTTCTTCAGCAGTCAGTAAGGCATAGCATAAATTGCATTCGTGAGTGCTGCATATTGTTTATACTCACATTGAATGAATGAAAATCCACAGCCTGCTTCCAGTCTCCGACCGGGTCAGGAATGGAATGAATGAAGACCCCATCTAGCGGCGAGGATATGAACTGTGCCGGCTGTCGAGGCCTGACGCATTCCTCTGGGGGCAATGATTAAATGAATGACAGATGAAATGAAATGATAGTGGAGAGTGTTGCTGGAATGAAATTTTGACAGGGAAAACCGGAGTACCCGGAGAAAAACCTGTCTGCCTCCGTTTTGTCCAGCACAGATCTCACATGGAGTGACCGGGATTTGAACCACGGACCCAGCGGTGAGAGGCCGGCGTGTTGCCGCCTAAGCCACGGAGGCTCCTGTTTATACTCACATTAATAAACTTAATTATAATTAAATGTTTTTTTTTCCTTTTTTGTCACATGTTTCAGGTATTTTTAATCCTTAAAAATAAATACTTTCCCGATTTTTAGCACCTAAAAATCCCAGTCCTAATCATTAATGCAACGTTGAGTACCTCCAGTGTATCTAGCCTCACACAGTGGCAATCTACCTGTCACTCCAATTCAATTACCACACCTTGTTCCAGATGGACGTCCTCCGGGAGCTCCAGGCACTCCAGGGACGCCGCGACGCCCACTACCGGATGACGACGACTCGTGCCCCGTGGTGCTGTGTGACCGAGACATGTACAGTCTGCACCGTAATGTGCCGGCTTTACGACGTCGTGATGTGGACACCACCACCATCAGGCAGCACTACTACCCCGAGGGTGGCTGGGGGTGGATCGTGTGTGGTGCTGGTTTCCTCGTCCATCTGCTCACCTCAGGACTACAGCTAGCCTTCGGGATGCTCTACGTGTACGCACTGCACCACCTGGGCGAGCCCAAATCAAACATGGATGCCGGTAAGTCTTTAGTGATCTCGTACAACATTTATACTTATTTTAAAAGTCCATAAAATACGGGTTTGATATACCCTACCTGTCGTTGAACAAGCATAAACATGACTTGTAAGTTCATATTTATTATTATATTTGAACTAGCAGAGCCCGCGTAGAATATCTACGCAATAACAGTGCAATGTAAAGAACGGCCCGAGCTATTGGTAACATTACATTTATTTACGAAATTAAACTTCACAATCTTAAAATGTTGATACTAGTGCGGGAAGGAAGAATCCAACTGGGCTGAGGAATGATAACTGCACAGAGGACGTTTCGGATACAACCAGGACTTCTTCCACATACAGTAGTTCCCGAGTCAGGTGTACAGAGTTGCATCTGAGGAGCCAAATCACATATCTTCCAAGATAATGTATTTTGTTAAGGTACTTTGTGAATTTATCTTTCAAAAATTTCTCTAAACACACAGTTGGTAATTTTGTTGCTTGGGGACACAACCGATAGCGAGCTAACCAAATTACCCGTGAAAGGGCTACGTAAAGCTGTCCATGATTAAAGACGGGTTTTATCAAGTAAAGGCAGATTTAATCGAAAGTCTGACCCTGAGATTCATTTATTGTCATTGAGAAAGCCAAACGTACTGGGAACTGCCTCCTTAAAAATTTAAAAGGTATGTTCGTATCAGAGGGGATCAGGGTTATCCTGGGTATGAAAACGATTTCTCTCTTATCAAAATCTATAGTAGTTGCCCCTATTATATTAAGTTGTAGCTCGATAACTATTAGCCTCATCCCATTGCAGACCCCTTTTGAGGGTAGAATATTTCTTAATGACATAATGATAGCACCTTTCTGCTTGCCACGGTGGGTGAGTGGTTATAGTGTCGGACTACCAACCCCAAGATTGCAGGTTCGCCCCTGGCCATGGTAAGTGATTTTTTAAGGCGACAAAAATCACGATACTCATGTCATACGTTGTTGGCATGTCAAAGAACCCAT
The DNA here is from genome assembly GCA_946902985.2 of Meconema thalassinum. NCBI lineage: Eukaryota > Metazoa > Arthropoda > Insecta > Orthoptera > Tettigoniidae > Meconema > Meconema thalassinum. Next base: position 990,320,358 of record OX336388.2, on the reverse strand, counting down.
TTGAATTCAGTAGGCCGTGTTCAATGGCAAAATTAATCTCGGGATTTTCCGCCAACACAAAGTTCCTCCATTCTCTACTTGAAAGCGCTGTAGTGTCAAGGAGTTTAGATATCTAACCTCCTTGACTTTCATAGCGGTCAAAGGAACGACGAAATTCGACATGCAAGCTACCCTCTGGGTGTCAATTAACAAAGCTTGCACCAGGCACCCAAGGCCATACGATATTATTATTATTATTATTATTATTATTATTATTATTATTATTATTATTATTATTATTATTAGCACCTTTCTCAAGTCTAAGTTTGTGAGGAGGCATGCCAGTTGGTGACAGACTGTACAAAAATTCTTCTGGGTAAGCCAAGTGATCTTGTGCATGCTCACTCACAATACAGTCTACACTCTCGTAGACTACCTCATCTCCAGGTAAACGCTGAAGTGCTCGCTCGATTGTTCAGTTCAAGCGATGCTTCATTGGCGACCGTAAGAATAGCTCGTCCTTTAAGCTCCTGTGGGGTGACAGCGGTAAAATCATAATCACCATATAGCTGTTCAACTGGATCTTGTATTTGTGGATAGCATGTAGATGGTACCGTAACTTCCGCTCCAGTCTTGCCTTCTCCTATTTCTAAAAGCCATGTTGAAAATTATTTTTCAGAGTTTAAAGCACGCATGTTCTGGGTGAGTTTAAGTGCATGTAATTTATTCCAGAGGCTATGCCGCTTCAAACGGCTAACAACTGTCAGAGAACGTGATCCTTTCATTATAACAGGAAGGACTTGGCGAAAATCACCACCGAGTAGGATAAATTTACCACCGAATGCTTCAGTACAGTTGGTCAGATTCAGGTGCGCTCAATGGGTTGTGAAGAGCAGATAACTCCAAAATGATGTTTCCAAATGTGTGTGGGAAAAATTGTTGACTGATAAAATGGCAGGTACATTTTAATACAGTTTTTTTGATTATTTTTAGCCTATTTTCAATTTTGAAAAAAAAATAGGCTTATGAGATCACCTTTTGTCCGTGTGTGTGTGCGTGTGTGTGTGTGTGTGTGTGTGTGTGTGTGAGGTGTGTGTGTGTGTGTGTCCCTAATAAAATCTAAACGGCTCGAGCGATTTCAATGAAACTCGGTAAGGTCATAGCACTATTCCCGGCGACCTCGACCGTGCCCTTCAAATTTTGTTACGTCTCACTAATCCAACATGGCGGCTGTGCGAAATATTTCACTAGCATTCAATATCACCGTAACTATTACCGATATCGCCCTGAAATTGTGTACGGTGATAAAGGGCACTACTAGAAGTTCACCTATGAGACTTTCAAAAACCTGGTGACTACAAAACCAACATGGCGGTCAAGCGAAGTTGAGACTTTTAAATAGACTTTTCTCGCGATTTAACTATCCAAACGTAATGAAACTTGGTACAGCAAATGTTTATACACATTGTAATGCACTGGAGTCTAATTTAGTTCAATTGTTTACATAACCTCAAAATGGCGGCTGTGCGAATATTTCACTGACATTCTATATCTCCAAAACTATTACAGATATCACCCTGCAATTTTGTACGGTGATAAAGGGTACTGATACAAGTTTACCTATGTATATTTCATAAACCTGTAAAGTACAAAACGAACATGGCGACCAAGCGAATTTGAAATATTTTAATATACTTTTCTCGTGATTTAACTCTCTGAGCGCAGTGAAATGTGGTACAGTAAATGATTTTGCAGATTGTAATGCACTGCCATCTAATTTCATTCAATTGTTTACATAACCTCAAGATGGCGGCTGTGCGAATTTTTAAAATTAAGTTTTTATTTCTTGTGTCGTAATCATGCGATCGAAGTGAAATTTTGAATAATGAACCTAGGCAATAATTGTCCTTGAATGGTACATAACTATATGGCCTATACATATAACAATCCTAAATGGCGAGCTTCCGAAATATTTAGACGGTTTTCAATATCTATGAATCTTTTACAGCAACCAAACTGATTTTTTTAAATGTTCATAGAGACTATGAACATATGTTCACCTATAGGACTTTCATTAACCTGGTAAGCACAAATCCAACATGGCGGCGACGCGAAGTATAAATATTTAAATGGACGTTTCTCGCGAATTAACTATCCGAGTGCCGTGAAACGTTGCACATTAAATGCTTGTACAAATGTTGATCCACTGGCATCTAATTTATTTCAATTGTTTGCATAATCACAAGATGGCTGCTGTGCGTAATTTTAAAATCTCGTTTTTACTTCTTGTGTTCTAATCATGCGATTGAAGTTTGAATACCACACGTACACAGTAATCATAATGTAATAGTACAAAAATAAAGATCCAACCTGGCGACCATCTGAAATATTTAGACGGTTCTCAATATCTACGAATCTGTTGCAGCAATTAAACTGAAATTTTGTATGTTGATAGAGGCAATTAACATCAGTAGGATATATGAAATTAGGCTGTATAGTTCTTCACGGAACTACTTGTTTTGTCTGAAAGCACCCTTGGGATTGGAAGCAGATTGACTGGTTGTTTTCTATCAATCAATGACTCTAATGAAGGTATCTGTTAACAGCTGTACGAAATTACTGACTGTCAAGTATATCAAAGTCCTGTTTAATTTAATTTTTTATAGGTTTTACGTCCCTGTTAACTACTGCGGCTTTTAGAGACGCTCCTCCAGGGACTCACATCTAGCAGGACGTGGGTTGACGACCATGGGACCCCAGCTGAGTCCGGCATTGCTTCCACTTACTTGTGCCGGGCTCCTCTCCGTCTTCATTCCTGTCGACCTCCCTTGGTCAACTCTTGTTCTTTTCCGACCCCGACGGTATTAGGGTATCCGAGGCCTAGGGAGTCTTCCACTTTCCCGCCTTAATTGGCCCTTGTCTCATCATTCCTGATCCCTCCTTCGTCGAGGGATCAGACCTCTTGTTTTCTTTTCATTATATTTCCTTTTCTCTTTAAGATTCCCGCACTGTTTTTGTTAATTGGCTCCCCGTGTATCTAAATTCCCTTTAGTGATTTCTTTGCATCTACACTCCATTTTGTATGTGTTTTCAATCTACGTTGCATTTTGTAAGTTTTTTCGATCAAAGTTGCATTTTACATTTTGTAAAGATTGGCAATCAAAATTGCTTTTTAGTAAGTCTTTCAATGTAGGAGCAGGACAATTTAGTGAGTATTTTGAATTTCAATTGTATTTTGTATTTTCAACTTAAACCGCATTTTTGCAAGCATTTTCAAATCGAAATTGCATTTTGTATGGTGGGCATTTTGCAAGTATTTTGATTCTCAATTGAATTTTGTCGGTATTTTGAATCTAAATTACATTTTGTAAGTATTTTCAATCTAAATTGCATTATGTAAGTATTGTCAATCCAAATGCGTAGTTTGAATCCACCGTACATTTTGTAAGCATTTTCAATTTCAATTGCATTTTGTAAGAATTTGGAATTTCAATTGCATTTTGTAAGTATTTCGACTCTACATGACATTTTGTACGTATTCTGAACCTAGCCTACATTTCGTGCGTATTTTTCAATCTATTCCTTTTGTGAGTACTTTCGTTCTAAATTCCCTTTTGTAAGTATTACCGCTCTCGATTTTGTGAGTAGTTTCAATCTGAGTACCTTTTTGTAAGCATTTTCTGTCTCACTTAATTTTCGTTCTGGTTTCCATTTCATTGTCATTTTCACTATCACCCAGACCATCAGGGGCCGATAACCTAGATGTTAGGCCCCTTAAAACAACAATTATCATCATCATCATTATAGAGACGCCGAGGTACCGTAATTTTGTCCTGAAGGGGATCTTTTATGTCACGGTAAATCTACTGACACGGCTCCCTACCATTTGCTCACCCTGCAATGCCAACTGGCTGCGCCAGGATTCGATCCTGCAACCTTAGGCAATGCTGGTGAGAACGGTATATGTGAATAGAACGAATGATTCATCAGTGAATAATCTTCCCACTAAAAATATCAAGCTCAATAAAATGACGATCAAAAGTGTTAATGTCAATATACATGTATTTCATTCATTTTTCTTCCCATTTCGGATCAACATTCATCTCCCTTTCTTATATTATGCTACTATAAGTACGCGAAGGACATAACTTTTCTTTGCGTTTTCGAAGTGTTCTACTTCAATAGTTCGTTCCAACAGTTGTCTATTATAGCCGCTGGATGGTAGCACTAGGCGCTGTCCCCGCGCGTCGATCCTGATTTATGGAAGAAGTACTGTAATTCCTGTACACTCCTGCATAACTCACTTACAAAATGTAAAATGTTAATAATACTCCTTGATAAAACAATATTTCAGTGGTAAAAAAAGTCGCCGAGAATTGGGAACTATCCTGTGCTCGTGCTTTCCGGAGGCAGTTACGTTATCCACTGCGCTATCGCTGTACACATCTGAATAAGTTGACGCACCAAATTACTAACTCAACAACTCGCTGTCTGGAGAAAATCGTCCCTTCATTTCAGTTGCACATTCGTATACGTTCATACTGTTACTATATTTTATTGTCAGGACATGGTTTATGCCTGTCTTCAAATTCACGGAAGCCTTATGCATGGGCACGGTCAGATAATAAATAAATTAAATATTAATGATCCTGAGCGTAGCGGTCAGCATGGTTAGCTGCCGGCCCGGAGGTCCTGGGTTCGATTCCCGGCTCTGCCACGAAATTTGAAAAGTGGTACGAGGACTGGAACGAGGTCTACTCAGCCTCGAGTGGCCCAAATGAGTAGAGGGGGTTCGATTCCCCCTCAGCCATCCTCGAAGTGGTTTTCCGTGGTTTCCCACGTCGTCTTCGGGCAAATGCCAGGATGGTACCTTCTTCAAGGCCACGGCCGCCTCCTTCCCTCTTCCTTGCCTATCCATCCTCACCATCCCTTACCTTCCCTCATGAGGCCCCTGTTCGCTTTGCAGGTGCGCCCGCCTGGGCGAGGTGCCAATCCCACCTCACCAGTTGTATCCCTTCCGATTCGATGTTCCCAGCTCTAGGACACTGCCCGTAGAGGCGGTAGTGGTGAGTTCCCTCGCTGAGTCCGTGGGTTCCACCAACCTGGAGGGTAAACGACTAAAAAAAATAATGAGTAGTGGTTCGGCCATGTGGCCATGTGGCCATGTTTGAATGCCAACAGTCACAGATTCATGAGCGCAAGGAAAATATTTAATTTTGAAAAATAAAATATTTCCGTTGACTTTTCAAGAAATGCAAGATTTTTCCTGTACTATTGAGGAAATTTGGAAGATTTTGGTACAAACCACAACTTCCAACTCCCTCTGGTTTAGGAGGTTGAGTTTTGTGAAACATAAATCTTAGCGTATTATTGTATATGTAGATTGCAGCCAATGGTCATAGCGGGGTATTTTAATTGAACATCCATAGGCTCCCTATCAAGTTCAATTTCAAGTAGTTCCAACTTTGGCTACCAGAGATGCCATTGCCACTGACACCTAGCAGCGAACGTTGGATCTTGATAGAGCGTTTCTAACCAAATAATCTACACATTTAGCTACACACTACCAATTGCAGTGGTAGGTTCTTTTACATGCCATAAATCAATGACATGGGTCCACCGGATATTCTTCCCGTCTGAAGTTAGGCATACTGAAGGATTTTAACGCTTTTAAAAATATGACGATTTCGGCCGGATTTGAACCCACGATCTTGAGGTATAGCAGTTCAGCTTGCTACCGACCACGCCTCCGAAGCGTGTTCATATTTGTCCACCTGATTCTCTGGGCATGAACCCAATTGACAAGGTAAAACTAAAGGGGATGAAATCCTGAAGTCCACATTGATTAATACGCGATTTACAATATTTTCCTACATAATTTCATATTCTGGAAGTCATTACAAATTGAAATTACTGTCCATTATAACTACTGCACTGGCAATATGTGCTAAATTACCGTACGCAAATATGTGTTTTTAATCTTTATTTCTTGCTCATCCAACGACGGCAATTGCCATTGCTTGTCGTTGCTCAACTCTTATAGCAAGAGGCAATTGAGGTTTCTTCAACTGTTACCGAGGTGCATACAGGCGCATACATTGACGTTAGATTAATGATGGGTGAGTACTCCCACTGTGCGTGAAAAAACCCACGGAGGCATAAAATGCCCCTAGTAATTATTGGTCCAGACAAACCCAACGGTTGTTAGTTGCAAGATGCGGGCTACAGTACCGGATGCGTGGGGTAGGCAACAATCTACGAGAATTTGTCCCATAATTCACCGGGATAATGACGGAAAAACTGAAATTTTACTATATGAGTCATGATCTAAAAAGGGGATGGTGGATGTGTTATAGACAACGGAGGGGAATGAATATATTGCTACATCATTTCCAAATATTATTATTCATCATTACAAAAGGTATGTTGGCTACTTTAGGCTGTTTAGAAGATTATAGATTCCTTTAGTATTATTAAATAGAGACTGGATTCTTAGGTTTTTACCTATTTTTCCCTTACTTCTAAACACAAAAATTTTAATCTTTGCGCAGTTTATGTCTACTTTTGCTACACTTTTAACATGAAAAATCCACAGCCTGCTTCCAGTCTCCGACCGGGTCAGGAATGGAATGAATGAAGCCCCAATCTAGCGTCGAGGATATGGACTGTGCCGGCTGCCGAGGCCTGACGCACTCCTCTGGGGCAATGATTAAATGAATGACAGATGAAATGAAATGACAGTGGAGAGTGTTGCTGGAATGAAATTTTGACAGGGAAAACCGGAAAAAAAGCCTGTCTGCCTCCGTTTTGTCCAGCACGGATCTCACATGGAGTGACCGGGATTTGAACCACGGACCCAGCGGTGAGAGGCCGGCGTGCTGCCGCCTAAGCCACGGAGGCTTCACACTTTTAACATAAAAACCTATTTAAAAATTTATTATACCTATTAAAGCAGAGCCTCCGTGGCTTAGGCGGCAGCACGCTGGCCTCTCACCGCTGGGTCCGTGGTTCAAATCCCGGTCACTCCATGTGAGATCTGTGCTGGACAAAACGGAGGCAGACAGGTTTTTCTCCGGGTACTCCGGTTTTCCCTGTCAAAATTTCATTCCAGCAACACTCTCCACTATCATTTCATTTCATCTGTCATTCATTTAATCATTGCCCCAGAGGAGTGCGTCAGGCCTCGGCAGCCGGCACAATTCATATCCTCGCCGCTAGATGGGGGCTTCATTCATTCCATTCCTGACCCGGTCGGAGACTGGAAACAGGCTGTGGATTTTCATTTTTCATTATACCTATTAAAACCTTAAAAAGCGATTTTATGTTTTTGAAAAACTAAAATGACAATTTTTAAAACCTAAAAATCTGGTGCCTAGATATTATCAACAACTAGGGCGTTCTCTCTAGAAGCATAGAATGAGACTTGATGAACCGGCTGCCTGGTGAAATTGAATGTTTCTCACATGCTGTGTCAAAGATTGCAAAATTGAATACCGCTTCAGTCAATTGGTTTTTATTCTTCTCTTTTCTGCTGCGCCAGCAGTTCAAGTTTCACCTCCATAGAGCGCCACGCTCCAGACAAAGTCTTTCAAAAGTCATTTCTATATAACATAATTGAAATCTGTATCAGAATTGTCTAAAAGTCCAAACAATACTTGCATTCACATTTACTGTCAGAGATTGATTTCCTGATTATCGCTAGCTCCCAGACAAAACGAATACCACTTCCGTTTAACGTAAAAGGAACATGCAGTACTCCACTGGTAAAGAAGGGTATTCTCAGAGAAAAACCGTCGGTTAACTAAAAGGAAGAGGAAATTCTTTGTCAGGGCCTTTGTCTAGAATGAGGTAATGCACTGGAGATAAAAGAAGGCTTTGAAAGAAGATGTGGAAAGAGTGGCCACAGTGCGCCGGACAGAAGGAAAATGTAATTATAGGTTCACAGGAGATTCTCTGGCGTCAAATGAATGACGTAGAAAGAAAGAAAAAAAAGGAAAGAAAGAAAGGAGATGAAAAAAATATTTATCACCATGTGAGGCTCAATGGCTTTGCGTTGCAACAAATTATTTGAAACACAAGGTAAACGAAGTTCTTATCGTGCAATTAGTGGGTCGGTGCATTCGTCCGTACCGTTCTTATTCAAATAAAATTCAGTACATTACAGTACTGAAGACTGATGCACGTCATAAAGAAATCAATTAGTCATTCAGTGATATAATCGAATATAGATTTAGGTATTAGGAAGTCATTTTTGAAAGCCTTTGTCTGGAGCGTGGCGCTCTATGGAAGTGAAACTTGGATTATTGGTGCAGCAGAAAAGAGGAGAATTGAAGCATTTGAAATGTGGTGTTACAGGAGAATGATGAAGATCAGATTGGTAGATAGGGTTGCAAACGAACAGCTATTAAGACGAGTGGGAGAGGAGAGATGTTTCTGGCGACTGCTAATGAAGAGAAGAGATAGGTTAGTAGGACACATACTAAGACACCCAGGAATAGCAAGCTTAGTTATGGAAGGAAGGCTCGAGGACAAGAACAGTAGGGGTAGACCAAGGTTAGAATATGTTAAACAGATTGCCTTGGATGTAGGGTGTGGTAGCTATGTAGAGATGAAACGATTAGCTCAGGACGGGGAGGTATGGGGGGTTGCATCAAACCAGTCAAAAGACGCAAGACTCAAACCACAACAACAACAACAATCACCATCTTTGTCTATGACTGCCTGCCAGAGTTGTGTGACGGCATTGCAAAATGTGTGCCAATTCCTGCGTTGCTTGGTCAGGATTATTGTGATTTAGTCGGTTTTCTTCAAAACGTTAAGGTTTTCCAGGATGTGGTTCATAACACGAGCTATCTCGTATTCCGTAACATGGTTAGGTATTGAACAAAACATCGAATTTTCCTAGTGAAAACGTATGGTCTATTCTCAAGAAGAAGTCTTCCAGTAAATGTGTTCAGCGCCATGTGATTTTTACTTGTAGAGGATCCTGAAAAAAAAAGTATACAGAAACAATCCGCGTACTCTGGAGGCTTTCGAGAACGAAATGTCAGTGAGCATGAATTACAGCGAGTGTACCAAAACTACCTACATTAGTGCAATGTGTGTTTAGAAAATGAAGGACGTCATTTCCAGCAATTACCCTGAAATTCATGTAAGTAAAATATGATCAATAAATACGTTAAAAAGTGTAGATGTGTTAAACTAGTTGGGCACTACGTTGCTGCTATCGCCATTGGCTTGCTCGACAGGCGACTACACACAGTGCACCGGTCATTACGCAGTAACTGCGAGGCCCGGTTCTGTAGGGAAAGTCTCTTACTGTATTATGCTTCATTACCACCACTACGGCGTCATATTGCAGATTTAGACAAGGTAACGCGGATTTAGCTCTAGTACCACTTGTATCAACAAAATAGTACATAGTTTATGTTTGATGGTAATTATAACTATTTTATGTTCGAACATAAATATTCATAAATATCTGTCGAGATATCGGGGAGCGTGATGGCGCACTGGCTTAGCTTCTCGCCTTTCACCCGGACGGCCGGGGTTCGAATCCCGGTGACAGCGGGGTGCAATTTTCACCTCGAAAATCACGTGGTGTCAGGAAGGGCATCCGGCCTTAAATCCCCGGCCAAAACCAAAATGAGCCTGGTTGGCTCCGGCGACCCCAATTAATTGGGAAAAGCCGAAGGAACTGTAACCGACAGTAGTGGCTACGCTGGCTAACGCGCAGCATTAGGTCATGGGGCCAAGCTCTCTGCTGACTCGGTAGACGCGTGGGTTCGAGCCCCACCGTCGGCCGTCCTTGAAATGGTTTTCCGTGGTTTCCCCATTTTCAACACCAGGCAAATGCTGGGACGGTACCTTCTGACAGGCCACGGCCGCTTCCTTCCACATCCTTGCCAAGTTCCATTCACCATCATTCATTTCATCTCTCATTAACTCTTCTCATGAGGTTGGCGTCAGGAAGGGCATCCGGCCGTAAAAACCATCGCCACAAAGACTTCCATCGCATCTCATCCCCGACCCCGTTGGAAAACGGGAATAATAAGGGGTAGACATACGTACATCTGTCGAGATTTCACCAGTTTTATGTACTGAACAGAGCGCATGGGACGCAGAGAATACCTTGTATTTGACCATGGCCTCCTGGAATATATCACTATGACACTCGCCACGCAGTGAAATTTAAAACAGGGTAGCCATGGAAGTGAGCGCAGTTGCGATGCTATCCTCGCCTAATTGGTTACACAACTGTTTTTTGAGCTCTGCTTGGTGGGAGAAACTGCATCATAATGAAAACCTTGTACTATAATGAGCCTCATTATAGTACAGTTTTCTGACATATAATATTTACATTTCACCAGGGTCGAACATAAAGTCTCTTAAAAGTTACTCAATTCAAATTTCCTTCAAAGTGTTATTTTAAGTATTCATTGATTAGACAACCCGTGGCAGATGAAGTTTTAAGAACAGAATTTATGTCCTAAATATGTAGTCATTTAATTTCTATGTAAAATTTTCGAATCCATTTCCTTTAATTAATCATGTTTACCTTCAACCCCTCAAGGGGACCGTGTAGTCATGGACACATACTTTCTTCATTTTACATGCTATGTTTACAATTGGTAATTGCCTAATGCCTAATTTTTACAGGCCAGTTAATTGTGGACCGTACATTGTGAGGTTTATTTGATTTAATTTAACACAGAAAACACCCCTTGTGATGGGGTACAATATCTTATATATAAAAGTGAAAGTCTGTATGTATGTATGTGGGTGGGTGGGTTGGTTCCGTATACAAATCTACACCGTTCCACCAATCTCAACCAAATTTTGCATACACATAGTTTAGGACCCAGAAGGAACCACTGGCTACGTGAATTTTCGATAGTCTTTCTCATTCTTCTGATTTCGGCCCTTTTGGACTCAAGCACAGGCTAATCAAATCATAAAATATACTCATGAAGGAATGGCATGGCAGATAGTTTCCATGGCAACATAGCTCAAGTCGAGACACGGCCGTCTGGATGCCAGTTGCGCTCTGCACTACCGGTATAGAAAATGAGCATCTTTACTTGAAATCCCGTTAGTTACTCACCTACTCACACAGCACTGTCAACCGAGTTTAGCATAACAAAGACTTGACACTATCTTCTACTATATATTTGTCAAATACCACTCACTCACTCACTCATTCATTCATCACGAAATCTCAGAAATCACCGAACGGATTGGAATGAAATTTGGTATGCTGCTTCCCCAAGGGCCGCAAATGCCCACTAAGAGAGGATTTTTGTATATACAGGTTCTAAAGGGTTGATAAGGGGGTAGACCTGCATTTCAATGAATAGCAATATCTCCCGATTGGTTTCATTGGGGGATGTGATACTCGGCACATAAACTCATCACTAAAAATAAGAAGACATGAGTCGGAGGGTTTTTCGATGTGGCGTATATTATGAGGTGAAAGGGGGTGAAAAGTGGGGATTGAAAGATTCCTAACGGAGCGTGTATCTCTTAAACGACATAGGCGAGGAGTTTAAAACTCAGCGGAAAAAAATCAGCATAAAAATAAGTAAATATGTGTTTTACCGTTTTTTTCCATAAATCCAATTTAAGGGGCTCATGGGGAGGGGTGAAATTCTGGGGGGGGGGGGGGGACAGGAAAGAAAGTGTTCTAACAGATTGACTGACTGACTCACTCATCAAACTCAGGGGGAAAAACTGCTTTAAAGTAAGTAAATAGCTGTTCGACAGTTTTTTTTCATAAATCAAATTTAAGGGGCTCATGGGGAGGGGTGAAATTCTGAAAAAAGAAAATTGAAAGAAAATGTCCTGACTAACTCACACACTCTCTCACTCAATCATCATCGCCCAGCCAAAATTATTGAAGTTAGAAACATGACAGTTTGGGGATATGTTCATTGTATATCAAAACCGTCTACTAAGGGAGGATTTTCGGATATTCAGGTTCTAAAGGGGTCTTAAGGGGGTTAAACCTGCATTTCATTGAATAACAATATCTCCCGATTGGTTTCATTGGGGGATGTGATACACGGCTTATAAACTCATCATTAAAAAGTAAGAAGACACGTTTCTGAGGGATTTTCGATGTGGTGTATATTATGAGGTTAAGGGGGTGAAAAGTAGGGATTGAAAGATTCCTAACGGAGCGTGTATCTCTTAAACGACATAGGCGAGGAGTTTGAAACTCAGCGGAAAAAATCAGCATAAAAATAAGTAAATATGTGTTTGACCGTTTTTTCATAAATCCAATTTAAGGGGTCCATGGGGAGGGGATAATTTCTGGGGGGGGGGGGGAACAGGAAAGAAAGTGTCCTAACTGATTGACTGACTGACTCACTCATCAAACTCAGGGGGAAAAACTGCTTTAAAGTAAGTAAATAGCTATTCGACAGTTTTTTGATGAATCAAATTGAAGGGGTTCATCGGGAGGGGTGAAATTCTGAAGGAAAAGAAATGAAAGAAAATGTCCTGACTCATTCATTCACTCATCATCGCCCAGCCAAAAATATTGAAGTTGGAAACATGGCATTTTGGGGATATGTTCGTTGTATGTCAAAACCGTACACTAAGGGAGGATTTTTGGATATTCAGGCTCTAAAGGGGTCTTAAGGGGGTTAAAGCTGCATTGCCTTGAATAACAATATCTCACGAGTGGTTTCATTTGTGGATGTGATTCTCAGCATATAAACTAATCATTAAAAATAAGCAGACATGTGTCTAAGGGTTTTTCGATGTGGTGTATAATTATGAGGTGAAAGGGGTGAATAGTGGGGGTTGAGGGATTCCTAACGGAGCGTGTAGGCCTATCTCTTAAAAGACATAGGCGAGAAATTTGAAACTCAGTGAAACAAATCAGCTAAATAAATATGTAAATCGGTGTTCGACCGTTTTTTCATAAATTAATTTAAGGGGCCAATGGGGTGGGGTGAAATTCTGGGGGAAAAAGGAGAGAAAGTGTCCTAACTGACTGACTAACTCACTCACTCATCAAACTTGGGGGAAAAAGACAGCTTAAAAATAAGTTAATAGGTATTCAAGAGTTTTTTCATCAATCCAATTTAAGGGGCCCATGGGGAGGGGTGAAATTCTGGTAAAAAAAATTGAAAGAAAACGTCCTGTCTGACTCACTCCCTCATCACGTCCAGCGAAAAGTATTAAAGTTGGAAAAATGAAATTTTGGGAATATGTTCGCTGTATGTCGAAAACGTCAACTAAGGAATACTTTTTGTATATTCGGGTTTTAAAGAGATGTTAAGGGGGTAAACGTGCATTTGATTGAATAACGATATCTCATGAGTTGTTTCTTTGGGGATGTGATATTCGGTATATAAACTAATCATTAAAAATAATCAGACATATATCTAAGGGTTTATTGATGTGGTGTATATTATGAGGTGAAAGGGGGTGAAAATTGGGGGTTGAAGGATTCTTAACGGAGCGTGTATCTCTTAAACGACATAGGCGAGATGTTTGAAATTCGGCGAGAAAAAACAGCTTAAAATACAAGTAAATAGGTGTTCGACCGTTTTTTCATAAATCCAATTTAAGGGGCCCTTGTAGAGGGGTGAAATTCTGGGGGAAAAAAAACAGGAAAGAAAGTGTCCTAACTGATTGACTCACTTACTCACTCATCAAACTCAGGGCGAAAACAGCTTTAAATAAGTAAATAGGTGTTCGACCGTTTGTTTCATAAATCCAATTTAAGGGGTTCATGGGGAGGGGTGAAATTATCAAAAATAAATGAAAGAAAATGTCCTGACTCACTCACTCATCATCGCCAAGCCAAAATTATTGAAGTTAGAAACATGAAAATTTGGGGATATGTTCGTTGTATGTCGAAAAAGTCCACTAAGGAAAGAGTTTTGAATATTCAGGTTCTAAATAGGTGTTAAGGGGGGTAAACGTAAATTTCATTGAATAACAATATCTCACGAGTGTTTTCATTTGGGGATGTGATACTTGGCATATATACTAATCATTAAAAATATGCTGACACATGTCTAATGGTTTTCGATGTAGTGTATATTATGAGGCGAAAGGGATGAAAAGTGGGGGTTGAAATATTCTTAACGGAGCGTGTATCTCTTAAACGACATAGGGGAGGAGTTTGTAACTCGGAGGAAATCAATCAGCTTAAAAATAAATAAATAAATAAATAAAATAAATAGGTGTTCGACCGTTTTTTAATAAATCAAATTTAAGGGGCCTATGGGGAGGGGTGAAATTCTGCAAGAAAAACGTCCACTAAAGAAAGATTTTTGGATGTTCACTCTCATCTACCAACCCAAACTATTAATGTTAGCAGAATGATATTTTGGGGATATGTTTGTTGTGTGTCGAATACGTCTACTAAGGAGGGATTTTTGGATATTCAGGTTCTAAAGGGGTGTTAACGGGGTTAAACCTGCATTTCATTGAATAACAATATGACACGACTATGACGCGAGCGAAGCGAGGCTAAAAATGAGATGGTGTGTGTCTGTGTATTACTCAATCACGCAAGAATTTTACATGGAAGTAGCTGATTTACTTGGTTAACATATAGGCTACTTTTGATTTCAATACTTTGCACTATTTAAAGATGGCGACCATTTCAGTGAAGTCACTACAGCCTTTGGTTTCTAACTTTCATATTTCCATTTCAAATAAAAAGTGAACGCTAAGAAATAGCAAACTTTTGATGGCAAATACGAGATTTAAAATTACATTTTCTATCCGAAAGGTATCTCCAACGGTTAGCGAGTAAAACCTAAATTTGTGCTATAAAACACGGTCAACGCCGAACGGTGTATTTGGACAAAATGTTCCATCCTTAATCTCCCTCTGCGCAGCACCTCGCCTATCCCCTGTTTTAACTGTCACCTTCACATTTTAATGTATTTATGACGCGTAGCGAAGCACGGGTACTTCAGCTAGTTTTATATATAAAAGTGAAAGTCTGTATGTATGTGGGTGGGTGGGTGGGTGGGTTGGTTCTGTATACAAATCTACACCGTTTCAGCAATCTCAACCAAATGTTGCATACACATAGTTTAGGACCCAGAAGGAACCGCTGGCTACATGAATTTTCGATAGTCTTTCTCATTCTTCTGATTTCGGCCCTTTTGCACTCAAGCACACTATAATCAAATCATAAAATATACTCACGAAGGAATGGCAAGGCAGATAGTTTCCATGGCAACATAGCTCAAGTCGAGACACGGCCGAATGGATCCGAGTTGCGCTCTGCACTACCGGTATAGAATATGAGGATCTGTACTTGAAATTCCGTTAGTTACTCAACTGCTCACACAGCACTGTCATCCGAGTATAGCATAACAAAGACTTGACACTATCTACTAGATATTTGTCAAATACCACTCACTCAGTCACACATTCATCACGAAATCTCCGAAACCACCCAACGGATTGGAATGCAATTTGGTATGCAGCTTCCTTAAGGGCCGCAAACGCCCACTATGAAAGGATTTTTAGCCTACTTTTCACATTTTGCAAAAATGAGGAAAAAGTAGACTTATGAGATCGGGCAAATGTGTGTCTGTCTGTTTGTCTGTCTGTCTGTCTGTCCTTCTGTCTGTCTGTCTGGCTGTGTGTGTGTCCCCCCCTATCAACTCCTAAACGGCTGCAGCAATCGAAACAAAATTTGGTAGGAGTAAAGATCTATACCTGAATATCTCACGGCCATATTTGAAAATGATGTCAGTGCTACCAACTGCTAAAAAATCGCAATTTAAATTTGAGCTCCATGTTGGATATCTTGGAAAGTATGAATGGGAGCTATTTCAAAATTGGCACACGTACAGATCATAATATTTCAGTTTAATTTCCAGGAGGCCAAACATGGCAGTGTTGCCAAAATGATTATAAGCATCCTGATAGGTCCAATTTTTAAATGCATATAACTTCTACACTATCAAGCGGAATTCAACCAAATTTCGTATGTTGTATGTGTACATAACCAGATATGACTGAGCGTATTCTTAAGACCTACCAGGGCTGCCAACTGTTAATAAATGCTCCTAATTTATGTTATCCAAATACCAATATATCAGAAAGTATGCAAGCCGACAGCTTTAAACTATGCACACGTATAGTACCTGACATTCTGTATTAATTTGGAGTAACTTATAAACGTCAGTGCTACCAACATGATTCTAAGCCTGCTGACAGGTCCAACTTTAAATACATGTAACTTCCATACTATCATTTGGATTTCAACCAAATTTCGTATGTGCTATGTGTACCATAACAGATATGACTATGCGTATTCTAAGGAGCAACCAGGGCTGCCAACTGTTAATATGTGCTGTCCCTATTTTTGTTACCCTAATATCAATATATCAGAAAGTATGCAAGCCAATAGCTCTAAACTTTGCACACGTATAGTACCTGGCATTCAAGACGAATTTGGAGTAACTAATATACGTCAGTGCTGCCAACATGATTCTAAGCCTGCTGATAGGTCCAATTTTAAAATGCATGTAACTTCTATACTAACTAATGGATTTCATTCAAAATTGGCACAACAATAGATCATATTATTTCAGATTATTTCTGACCAATACATGGATGACATTGTTGCCAACATGATTTTACGCTCGCTGTTAGATCCAATGTTTAACTGCATGTAACGTCCATGCTAACCAGTGGACTTCAACCAAATTTTGTATTTAGTACCGTAAGAGACGGAACTAAGAATATATTCAGTCATCAGGGCTGCCAACTGTAGTGCTCTATTAGGATACATTATGTCAGGTATACAGTATTTCGAACTAATTGGAAATTTCGATATTAGCAACTTAATTTCGTCATTATTCTAGATAGGTTCATATTCTGTAGAATAATCATTGGCATGAAAAGTAGGCTGTATAGTTCTTCACGGAACTTCTTGTTGGATATTCAGGTTGTAAAGGGGTGTTAAGGGGGTTGACGTGCATTTCATTGAATAGCAATATCTCCCGATTGGTTTCATTTTGAAACTCAGCGGAAGAAAATCAGCGTAAAAATAAGTAAATAGGTGTTTGACCATTTTTTCATAAATCCAATTTAAGGGGCCCATGGGGAGGGGTGAAATTCTGGGTAAAAAAAAAACAGGAAAGAAAGTGTCCTAACCGATTGACTCACTCGCTCTTCAAACTCAGGGGGAAAAACTGCTTAAAAATAAATATATATGTGTTCGACAGTTTTTTTTTGATAAATCAAATTTAAGGGGTTCATCGGGAGGGGTGAAATTCTGAAGAAAAAAAAATTGAAAGAAAATGTCCTGACTCACTCACTCACTCATCATCGCCCAGCCTTAAAATATTGAAGTTGGAAACATGGCATTTTCGGGATATGTTCGTTGTAAGTCAAAACCATACACTAAGGGTGGATTTTTGAATATTCAGGTTCTAAAGGGGTCTTAAGGGGGTTAAACCTGCATTTCATTGAATAACAATATCTCACGAGTGGTTTCTTTTGTGGATGTGATACTCGGCATATAAACCAATCATTTAAAATAAGCAGACATGTGTCTAAGGGTTTTCGATGTGGTGTATTATTATGAGGTGAAAGGGGTGAAAATTTGGGGTTCAATGATTCCTAACGAAGCGTGTAGGCCTATCTCCTAAACGACATAGGCGAGAAATTTGAAACTCAGCGAAAAAATCAGCTTAAAAATAATGTAACAGACACGTGTGAGCGCACCTGGTGGCAGACTCGTGCGAGCGCGTGGCGCGCTGGCTGCAATTGTGAGTTGGGCCGGCAAGCTGGCAGTGGATGAATCGAGAAGGCGACGATACGACAGAGAAGAGATTTAGGATTCGGTGAAAAGGCAGTGTTGAGATTTGGGGTGTAGTAGTCTCAGAAAGACTAGAGCTCGACGTTCCCAGTTTAAATATTAATGAACACTACATTAATATTTAGTAGTGTAAGGTTTGCTAAATAAAGAAGTACGGTAGTGTATTTGTATATGCCTGACCGGTTATTTCAAGAACCGTAAACGTAACAACTGGTGTCAGACGTGTGGGGTCAGGCTATAGAGTAAATACATAGTGAAAGTCTTGAGGTACCTCATTTTAGAGTGTGAAATGACGACCAGGAAAGTTAAACTTTCAGCACTGAAGGTTTCGGAGTTACGTCAGGAACTGGAAGAAAGGGAAGTTGATTCTACGGGAATAAAATCTGTGCTGCAAGCGAGGTTAAGACAGGTACTGGTGGACACAGGTGAGGATCCAGAAACATTTCTTTTCGAGATTACTGGTGGGACTGAGGATTTGTGTCAGGTATTAGAAAACATGGAAAAGAAAATAGCGGGAAACTCAGAGAATTTGGAAAGGAAGTTAATGGAAAATACTGCCAACCTCGAGAGGAAACTTCAAGAAGTAACGCTCACTACCGAAACCAAACTGAGGGAAGAATTTCAAGAATCTCTGCGGAAGTTTGAGGACGAGCTTGCGAGCGGTGTGCTTCCAAATAAAGACAAGCAGGAAAACGAAATCATTACCGCTGGTGGACCATCGGAAGGTAAGGGGCGTATACCTGTTTCCGCGTTTGGTCGGACTGACCTGCCGACTTTCGATGGGAAGTCTGCGTGGGAAGAATACCTCACCTTGTTCGAGACCGCTGCCATGATTAATGGATGGTCGGATGCCACGAAGGCTTCATTGATGAGTTTGTCGCTGCGCGGGGAGGCCCTACGAGTCCTGCAGGCTGTTCCCTTGTCGGAAAGGCAGAACTACAACATTCTTGTACAGAAACTTGAAATGCGGTTCGGTCATCGTCACATGGAACAGCTGTATCGCTCCCAGTTGAGAAACCGTTGTCAGAGACCCAACGAGAACCTACAGGAGTTCGAAGCAGACATAGTACGTCTCGTTAGGAGCGCCTATCCAACAGTGCCCAGCGATGTGTATGAGAGTCTTGCTACCGAGAAGTTTCTCGATGGGCTCCGCGAGATTGAGACGCAGCGGGCTGTGAAACTGGCGCGTCCGCAAACATTGAATGATGCCTTGACTCTGGCTCTTGAGTTTGAGGCTGTCGAACAATCCGTACGCGGCCAGGCTCGCATTCGAGCTCTGGAGAGAGACAAGGAGGTCCAGCCAGTGCCTTCCATAGAAGAAATCGTGGAGAAAGTACTTCAAGCCTTGCAGTCCAAGAAGAAACGGACGAGGTGCTGGGGCTGCGGGGAGATGGGGCATCTCAGAGATCGATGCCCTAAGTTTATGAACGGGAAGCACCAGCCACAGGAAAAACTAAAGAGGGTTGATAGAAAGGGGCGACTGTCAACCAGTGGCAACACCAGAAATGCCCCCACTTCTATCGTCGCGTCTCTGGGTTGTCAAGCCAAATCTATTTTTATTAGTGGCCATGTGGACGGAGAGCCCAGAGACCTACTGCTGGATACAGGGGCCACAATGACAATAATCAGACCAGGCATCGTGAGACGAACAGTAACAACCACGAGATGGACACTGCGAACGGCTACGGGGGAACCAGCCAACGTTCACGGGGAGGTAGACGTCAACTTCGTCATCGGTGATACCCAGTTTCGCCATCGTGTCTTGGTCGCTGAAGTGGAGGAGGACGTCATTCTCGGGATGGATATCATGACTGAGTATAAATTTAGACTGGACCTGGAGAGTGGGATTTTGAGAGTCGGAAACGAGGAAGTAGTGCTGCAGAGGAGGAACGCATCATCGGTACGGGTGATCGCAGCGGTAGATGTTGTACTACCTGGGCTTAGTGAAGTGATGGTAGAAGGAAAGCCGGATGGTGGAGTTCCTCATGGCTGTGTCGTCATGGTAGGGCCTAGGTTTGCTGACGATGAACCTGAACGTGGAATACTGGTAGCCAGAGCTTTGGTCCGTGCAGGGGCGAAAATTCCTGTGCGAGTAATGAACATTAATGAACGCTCGATAATCGTTCGGAAAGGAACCAGTTTGGGAAGCTGTTCGTCTGTGTCCTCCGTCGTACGCCAAGTACAAACAGCTACTTCCTCATCCGATATATCTTCGGTGTGGCTCGACGGTCTTATCGAGGCAGCGTGTCAAGAGCTTAATCCTGGGCAGAGCCGAGAAGTGAGGGAACTTCTTCGACGTCATAAGGATGCCTTCCAGGACGGGACCAGTAACGGAAGAACGAACGTGGTTCAACATCGCATCGATACGGGTGACTCAAGACCAATTCGCCAGACTCCCAGAAGATTACCACTAGCCAAGCGAGAGGAAGCAGAGCAGATAATAAATGATATGGCTCGCGATGGGGTGATTGAACCTTCAAGCAGCCCATGGGCTTCGCCAGTGGTCCTGGTGAAGAAGAAAGATGGATCTACACGGTTTTGTGTAGACTACCGTCAACTGAACAATGTGACGAAAAAGGACAGTTACCCACTACCACGCATCGATGACACCCTAGACACCTTGGGTGGGAGCACGATCTTCTCCACGTTGGATCTCAAGAGTGGATACTGGCAGGTAGGATTGGACCCCAGGGACAAGGAGAAGACCGCTTTTACGATTGGTTCTGGGCTTTGGGACTTCACAGTTATGCCATTCGGACTCTGTAATGCCCCCTGCGACCTTTGAACGACTGATGGATCGCGTTTTAAAAGGGCTGTCTTGGGAAACATGCTTGGTCTACCTGGATGACATCATCGTTCTGGGAAGAAGTTTTGAAGATCACCTGAGAAATCTCGACCAGGTGTTCTTACGTCTTAAGCAAGCCAACCTTAAGCTTAACTCCAAGAAGTGCTTCCTGTTTCGGAAACAAGTTAACTACCTCGGCCATGTTGTTTCCGGAGAGGGAGTCACCGCGGATCCGGAAAAGATTAACACGGTGAAGGAATGGCCAGTACCGAAAGATAAGCAAGAAGTCAGGAGTTACCTCGGACTGTGCACCTATTACCGTCGATTCGTGCCAGGATATGCTAACATTGCTAAGCCTCTGACCAGACTTACCGAGGAAAGTCGGAGTTTTGTGTGGGACGCGACCTGTCAACAAGCCTTCGAACAACTGAAGGAGGTATTGACCAATGCTCCTATCCTGAGTTACCCACAACCGGAAGGACTATTCGTTTTGGACACCGATGCTAGCAATGTGGGAGTAGGTGGCGTGCTTTCCCAACTGCAAGGTAGGCAAGAAAAGGTGATAGCTTACTTCAGCAAGGTTCTTTCTAAACCGGAGAGGAACTACTGCGTAACTAGAAGGGAATTGCTCGCTGTAGTGAAGTCAGTGGAGCATTTCCACAAATATCTCTATGGGAGGAAGTTCCTTCTACGGACTGATCATGCAGCGCTTACGTGGCTACTGAGCTTCAAGAACCCGGAGGGACAGGTAGCCAGGTGGATTGAAAGGCTCGAGCAGTACGACTTCGACACTGAACACAGGGCTGGCCTTAAGCACCGAAATGCTGATGCTCTGTCAAGGAGACCATGCGCACAAGACTGCAAGCACTGCAATCGGATTGACGAAAAAGTTGCAGCAGTGAGAAGAAGCACTGTGATCGACGACCACTGGAAGGATGAGGAAATCCGTAAGGATCAAGAAAATGACCCGGACTTAAAACACCTACTGCGGTGGAAGACGTCTGAGCAACGACCGACTTGGGAAGAGGTAGCACCCTACACGCGCACTGTGAAAGCCTACTGGGCTCAATGGAATTCCGTGATTTTGGAAAACGGGGTGCTAAAGAGGGTACTGGGGAGAGAGGACGGGGCTCAGGAGAGGCTACAGGGTATTGTTCCACGAAACAGAGTGCCCGAGGTACTACAGTTGCTGCATGATGGAACCTCTGGGGGGCACCTTGGAGTTCGAAAAACCATGGAGAAAGTTCGAGAGCTCCTACTGCAGCGGAACATATCCAGATTAGCTGTGCCCAAGTTGGGCTGTGGGCAGGATGGATTGGACTGGAGGATCGTAAGAAGCATGCTAGAAGAAGTCTTTCGGCGCACAGGGATTGAAATTCTGGCATGCTGCTGGTCCCAAAGACGAGGTGTCTGCTCCGGGACGGAACAATCTTAAGGAGGGGACAGTGTAACAGACACGTGTGAGCGCACCTGGTGGCAGACTCGTGCGAGCGCGTGGCGCGCTGGCTGCAATTGTGAGTTGGGCCGGCAAGCTGGCAGTGGATGAATCGAGAAGGCGACGATACGACAGAGAAGAGATTTAGGATTCGGTGAAAAGGCAGTGTTGAGATTTGGGGTGTAGTAGTCTCAGAAAGACTAGAGCTCGACGTTCCCAGTTTAAATATTAATGAACACTACATTAATATTTAGTAGTGTAAGGTTTGCTAAATAAAGAAGTACGGTAGTGTATTTGTATATGCCTGACCGGTTATTTCAAGAACCGTAAACGTAACAATAAGTAAATCGGTGTTCCACCGTTTTTTTATAAATTAATTTAAGGAGTCAATGGGGTGGGGTGAAATTCTGGGGGGAAAAAGGAGAGAAAGTGTCCTAAAAGACTGACTAACTCACTCACTCATCAAACTCAAGGGAAAGAGACAGCTTAAAAAATAATTTAATAGATGTTCAAGCGTTTTTTCATCAATCCAATTTAAGGGGCCCTTGGGGAGGGGTGAGATTCTGGTAAAAATAATTGAAAGAAAATGTCCTGTCTGACTCACTCACTCATCACGCCTAGCGAAAACTATTAAAGTTAGAAACATGAAATTTTGGGAATATATTCGCTGTATGTCGAAAACGTCAACTAATGAATGATTTTTGTTATTCGGGTTTTAAAGAGGTGTTAAAGGGATAAACGTGCATTTCATTGAATAACGATATCTCGTGAGTTGTTTCTTTGGGATGTGATATTCGTTATATACGCTAATCATTAAAATAATCAGACATATGTCTGTTTATCGATGTGGTGTATATTATGAGGTGAAAGGGGTGAAAATTGGGGTTGAGGGATTCTTAACGGAGCGTGTATCTCTTAAAAGACATAGGCGAGAAGTTTGAAATTCGGCGGAAAAAAATAGCTTAAAATATAAGTAAATAGGTGTTCGACCGTTTTTTCATAAATCCAATTTAAGGGGCCCTTAGAGGGGGGTGAAATTCTGGGGGAAAAACAGGAAAGAAAGTGTCCTAACTCACTCACTCATCAAACTCAGGGGGGAAGAACAGCTCAAAAATAAGTAAATAGGTGTTCGACCGGTTTTTTTTCATAAATCCAATTTAAGGGGTTCATGAGAGGGGTGAAATTCTGAAAAATAATTGAAAGAAAATGTCCTGACTTACTCACTCATCATCCCCCAGCCAAAATTATTGAAGTTAGAAACATGACATTAAGGGGCTATGTTCGTTGTATGTCGAAAACGTCCACTAAGGAAGGAATTTTGGATATTCAAGTTCTAAAGGGTTGTTAAGGGGGTAGACTTGCATTTCATTGAATAACAATATCTCCCGATTGGTTTACTTTTGGGATGGGATACTAAGCATATAAACTCATCATTAAGAATAGGAAGACACATGTCTGAGGGTTTTTCGATGTGGTGTATATTATTTTCGATGTGGTGTATATTATGAGGTGTCGGTGTGAAAAGTGAGTTTTGAAGGATTCTTAACGGAGCAAGTATCTCTTAAAAGACAGAGGCAAAAAGTAAGAATCTCAGGGAGAAAAATCAGATTGAAAAAGTAGTAAATTGGTGTTTGATCGTTTTTTTCATAAATCCAATTTAAGGGGCTCATGGGGAGGGATGAAATTATGGGGAAAGAAGTCCAGTATGGAAGGATTTTTGGATATTCACTCATCATCCCCCAGCAAACCTATTGCAGTTAGAAACTTGAAATTTTGGGGATATGTTCGTTGTATGTCGAAACAGTCCACTAAGGATGGATTTTTGGATATTCAGGTTATGAAGGGGTGTTAAGGGGGTTAAACTTGCATTTCATTGAATAACAATATCTCACGAGTTGTTTCATTTGGGGATGTGATATTCGGCATATAAACTAAGCATTCAAAATAAGCAGACATATGTCTAAGGGTTTATCGATATGGTGTATGTTATGAGGTGAAAGGGGAGAAAATTGGGGGTTGAAGGATTCTTAACGGAGCGTGTACTGTATCTCTTATTCAACATAGGCGATGAGTTTGAAATTCAGCGGAATAAGCAGCTTAAAAATAAGTAAATCGATGTTCGACCATTTCTTCATAAATCCAATTTAAGGGGCCCATGGGGTGGAGTGAAATTCGGGTGGGGAAAAAACAGGAAAGAAAGTGTCCTAACTGATTGACTCACTTACTCACTCATCAAACTCAGGGGGAAAACAGCTTTAAATAAGTAAATAGGCGTTCGACCGTTTTTTTTCATAAATCCAATTTAAGGGGTTCATGGGGAGGGGTGAAATTCTCAAAAATAAATTAAAGAAAATGTCCTGGCTGACTCACTCACTCATCATCGCCCAGCCAAAATTATTGAAGTTTGAAACATGAAATTTTGATGATAAGTTCGTTGTATGTCGAAAACGTCCACTAAGGAAAGAGTTTTGAATATTCAGGTTCTAAAGAGGTGTTAAGGGGGTAAACGTGCATTTCATTGAATTACAATATCTCATGAGTGGTTTCATTTGGGGATGTGATACTTGGCATATATACTAATCATTAAAAATAAGCTGACACATGTCTAAAGGTTTTTCGATATGGTGTATATTATGAGGTGAAAGGGATGAAAAGTGGGGGTTGAAAGATTCCTAATGGAGCGTGTATCTCTTAAACGACATAGGCGAGGAGTTTGATTTTCTCCGAGTTTCAATCAGCTTAAAAATAAATAAATGAATGAAAATGAAAATCTACAGCCTCTTTCCTGGCTCCGACTGGGTCAGGAATGGAATGAATGAAGCTCCCATCTAGCGGCGAGGATATGAACTGTGCTGGC
Source organism: Meconema thalassinum (assembly GCA_946902985.2). Lineage (NCBI taxonomy): Eukaryota > Metazoa > Arthropoda > Insecta > Orthoptera > Tettigoniidae > Meconema > Meconema thalassinum. The sequence goes on along the minus strand of OX336388.2, from coordinate 990,295,490 downwards.
TGCCGAGGCCTGACGCACTCCTCCGGGGCAATGATTAAATTAATGACAGATGAAGTGAAATGATAGTGGAGAGTGCTGCCGGAATGAAATTTTGACAGGGAAAACCGGAGTACCCGGAGAAAAACCTGTCTGCCTCCGTTTTGTCCAGCACAGATCTCACAAGGAGTGACCGGGATTTGGACCACGAACCCAGCGGTGAGAGGCCGGCGTGCTGCCGCCTAACCCACGGAGGCTTTTAAATAAATGAATAAATAATTAAAATAAGTAGGTGTTCGACCGTTTTTTTTTCATAAATCCAATTTAAGGGGCCTATGGGGAGGGGTGAAATTCAGGAAGAAAAACGTCCACTAAGAAAGGATTTCTGGATGTTCACTCTCATCGACCAATCAAAACTATTAAAGTTAGAAGAAGGGGATATGTTTGTTGTGTGTCGAAAAAGTCTACTAAGGAGGGATTTTTGGATATTCAGGTTCTAAAGGGGTGTTAACGGGGTTGAACCTGAATGTCATTGAATAACAATATGATACGACTATGATGCGAGCGAAGCGAGGCTAAAAAAGAGATGGTCTGTGTCTGTGTAGTACTCAATCACGCAGGAACCACTGGTCCGACTTACATGAATTTTACATGGGTGTAGCTGATTTACCTGGTTAACATATAGGCTACTTTTGATTTCAATACTTTGCACTATTTAAAGATGGCGACCATTTTTGTGACGTCACTACACCCTTTGGTTTCAAACGTTCATATTTCCAGTTCAAATAAAAAGTGAACGCTAAGAAATAGGAAACTTTTGATGGCATATGCGAGATCTAAAATTACATTTTCTATCCGAAAGGTATCTCCAACGGTTAGCGAGTAAAACCTAAATTTGTGCTATAAAACACGGTCAACGCCGAACGGTGTAGTTGGACAAAATGTTCCGTCCTTATTCTCCCTCTGCGCAGCACCTCGCTTATCCCCTGTTTTAACTGTCACCTTCACATTTTAATTTATTTATGACGCGTAGCGAAGCACGGGTACTTCAGCTAGTCTTATATATAAAAGTGAAAGTCTGTATGTATGTGGGTTGGTTTGTCTGTTCCGTATACAAATCTACACCGTTCCACCAATCTCAACCAAATTTTGCATACACATAGTTTAGGACCCAGAAGGAACCGCTGGCTACATGAATTTTCGATAGTCTTTCTCATTCTTCTGATTTCGGCCCTTTTGCTCTCAAGCACAGGCTAATCAAATCATAAAATATACTCATGAAGGAATGGCAAGGAAGATAGTTTCCATGGCAACATAGCTCAAGTCTAGACACGGCCGACTGTATTCGAGTTGCGCTCTGCACTACCGGTATAGAAAATGTGGATCTTTACTTACAATCCCGTTAGTTACTCAACTGTTCACACAGCACTGTCAACCGAGTTTAGCAAAGACTTGGCACTATCTCTATATATATAAAAATGAAAGTTTGTGTGTTTTTTCTGAATTTCCACGTAAATTTGCGATATTTGCGCGTTTCAGACTGTTTTATGATGGATGCGCGCAAAAATAAAATTTTTGTCTGTCAGTCTGTCTGTTTGTTTGTCTGTGGACAATTTTTTGTGTCCTTATAACTCGAGAACGGCTGAGTGGATGAACGTAAAATTTGATACAGATATCCTTCATAGGCACGGCACTAATCATTGATGTAACTCTTCTCCGTACCTCTCATAAAAGGGGCCCTACCCCTTTAAAATACATGCTGAAATAGGCGTAGAAGGGTGAAACAAAGCTCATTTTCAGCCCCTCAATGTGAGAAATGAAACTCGGGGCCCTAGAAAACCACATTTTAAGGCCCTAAAACCAACAGTTTTTGAGATATTCCCAGAAAACTAATTTCACTTAATAAATTAATGAAAGAATGCATGCCGGTAACCATGGCAATTGAATCTCAAAAGTCCATCTATTTCTGTAAGACGCAATGCAATTCCATTTATTACATTACTGTGAAGGTTTGCAAACGGCTATAAGGTTATAACGGATCCAAATTAAGCTGAAATATTCATCAATACATACAATGCGCTTAAGGGGTCAAGGGGTACTCTAGAATTTTTTCACGCGATTTACACGTGCGGGTATGGTACGGAAGGTCTATTTATCCCTTCTCTATTATATAACAAGTAGTTCCGTGAAGAACTATACAGCCTATTTTCATATATCCTGCTCATGTTAATTGCCTCTATCAACATACAAAATTTCAGTTTAATTGCTGTAACAGATTCGTGGATATTGAGAACCGTCTAAATATTTCAGATGGTCGCCAGGTTGGATTTTTATTTTTGTACTATTACATTAAGATTATTGTGTACGTGTGGTATTCAAACTTCAATCGCATGATTAGAACACAGGAAGTAAAAACGAGATTTTAAAATTATGCACAGCATCCATCTTATGATTATGCAAACAATTGAAATAAATTAGATGCCAGTGGATCAACATTTGTATAAGCATTAAACGTGCAACATTTCACGGCACTCGGATAGTTAATTCGCGAGAAACGTCCACTTAAATATTTATACTTCGCGTCGCCGCCATGTTGGATTTGTGCTCACCAGGTTACTCAAAGTCCTATTTGTTTGGTTGCTGTAAAAGATTCATAGATATTGAGAACCGTCTAAATATATCGGAAGCTCGCCATTTAGAATTGTTATATGTATAGGCCATAGAGTTATGTACCATTCAAGGACAATTATTGCCTAGGTTCATTATTCATACTTTCACTTCGATCGCATGATTACGACACAAGAAATAAGAACATAATTTTAAAATTTCGCACAGCCGCCATCTTGAGGTTATGTTAACAATTGAATTAAATTAGATGGCAGTGCATTACAATCTGCAAAATCATTTACTGTACCACATTTCACTGCGGTCAGAGAGTTAAATCACGAGAAAAGTCTATTAAAATATTTCAAATTCGCTTGGTCGGCAAGTTCGTTTTGTACTTTACAGGTTTATGAAACATACATAGGTAAACTTGTATCAGTACCCTTTATCACCGTACAAAATTGCAGGGTGATATCTGTAATAGTTTCGAAGATATTGAATGCTAGTGAAATATTTCGCACAGCCGCCATGTTGGATTGGTGAGACCTAACAAAATTTGAAGGGCACGGTCGAGGTCGCCGGGAATAGCGCCATGAACTTACCGAGTTTCATTGCAATCGCTCCAGCCGTTTAGATTTTATTAGGGACACACACACACACACACACCTCACACACACACACACACACACACACACGCACATACACACGGACAAAAGGTGATCTCATAAGCCTATTTTTTCAAAATTGAAAATAGGCTAAAAATGAATGTTCGTTTGTTTTTTCTGCATTTCCACGGAAATTTGACATATTTGCCCGTTTCAGACTGTTTTGTGACGGATGCACGCAAAAATATTCTTTTTTGTCTGTCTGTCTGTCTGTCTGTCTGTCTGTCTGTCTGTGGACAATATTTTGTGTCCTTATAACTCGTGAACGGCTGGGTGGATTAACGTAAAATATGATGCAGATATCCATCAGAGGCACGACACTAATCATTGATGTAACTCTTCTCCGTAACTCTCATAACAGGGGGCCTACCCCCTTAAAATACATGCTGAAATAAGCGTAGAAGGATGAGACAAAGCTCATTTTCAGCCCCTCAATGTGAGAAACGAAACTCGGGGGCCCTAAAAGAACCACGAAACCCACATTTTAAGGCCCTAAAACCAACATTTTTCGAGATATTCCCAAAAAACTAATTTCACTTAATAAATTAATGAAGGAATGCATGCCGGTAACAATGGCAACAGCATCTCAGAGGTCCATCTATTTCTGTAAGACGCAATGCAATTCCATTTATTATATTACTGTGAAGGTTTGCAAACGACAATAAGGTTATAACGGATCCAAATTAAGCTGAAATATTCATCAATAAATATAATGCGCTTAAGGGATCAAGGGGTACTCTAGAATTTTTTACGCGATTTACACGTGCGGGTAGTGTACGGAAGGTCTATTATATCCCTATCCCTATGTGTTATATTATTAGTATTACTATTATTTTATTTATTATCATTATTATGGCGTACAACGACGAGACAAACTCATTTTCAAACCCTTGGTGTCAGAAACAAAACTCGAGGCCCCTCAAGAGCCGTAAAGGGTCCCAGAAAACTATATTTTAAGGCTCTAAACCCAACAGTTTCTTAGATATTCCCAGAAAACTAATTTCATTTATTAAACTAAAGAAGGAATGCAAGCCACTAACCATGACAACAGTATCTCAAGAGGTGGCATCCAACTTTCCATCTATTTCTGGAATAAGTAATGCCACTCCATTTATTAAATTTCTGTGAAAGGTTGCAAATGGCTATAAGGTTATCACGGAAACAACTAAAACTGTAAAATCCATCAATGCGCTTAAGGGTTTCAAGGAGTACCCTAGATTTTTTTTACACGACTTACACGTGCGATATGTCGTACAGAAGGTCTATTATATCTCCAAACAGCAACATTATTTTCAAAAATCCCTTATTTGAAATAGTAGACTGTTTTTTGCTGATTTTAGGAATTTGGGCCATTGGAGGCTAAAGAAAACTGAATTTTCATGCACCACATGCCTTTATAATTTATAAAAGGGGTCTTCCTGTAGTTGGGCACTTGACACAACGGTTAGGGTCAGTTCGTATGTGACGTGTATTGCGATTCGTCTACTAGGTTTTCAATTTTATTTTCACGCCAGGAAGAACACGTTAGGTAAATTTAGTCTGAGAGCACATTTTAGCTAATAATTTTTCTTAGCCAACAAACAGGTTCCAAGCCCCTAAACATTGCAACAGTAGATCAATTGATAACATCTGGTTATTAATACCGAAGACCGTTCGAAGAATGGGTACTTCTGCTAGTCTACTATATATGTCAAATACCACTCACTCACTCACTCATCTATTCATCACGAAATCTCAGATACCACCGAACAGATTGGAATGAAATTTGGTATGCAGCTTCCTCAAGGGCCGCAAATGCCCACTAAGGGGGGATTTTTGGATATTCAGGTTCTAAAGGGGTGTTAAGGGGGTAGACCTGCATTTCATTGAATAGCAATATCTCCCAATTGGTTTCATTGGGGGATGTGATACTCGGCATATAAACCCATCATTAAAAACAAGAAGTTCCGTGACGAACTAAAGAGCCTACATTTCTTGAAATTTAAAATTCTTGCCAATCTATATAGACCTATCTAGAATAATGACGAAATTATGTTGGTAACATCGAAATTTCTAATTAGTTCCAAATATACCTGGTATAATGAAGCCTAATAGAGCAGTACAGTTGGCAGCCCTGGTGACTGAATATAGGCTATTGTTAGTTGCATCTCTTAAAGTACAGAATACAAAATTTGGTTAAGTCCAATGGATAGCATGCACGTTACATGCAGTTAGACCTTGGATTTATCAGCGCGCGTAAAATCATGTTGGCAACAATGTCATGCATGTGTTGGTCAGAAATAATCTGCAATATTATGATCTCGTGTTGTGCCAATTTTGGATGAAATCCATTTGTTAGTATAGAAGTAACATGTATTTTAAAATTGGACCTATCAGCAGGCTTAGAATCATGTTGGCAGCACTGGCGTAGGCCTATATTAGTTACTCTAAATTAATCTAGAATGCCAGGTACTATACGTGCGCAAAGTTTAGGCTATTGGCTTGCATACTTTCTGATATATTGATACTAGGGTAACAGAAATGGAGACAGTATTTATTAACAGCTGGCAGCCCTGGTTATTCTTAAGAATCGGCATAGTCATATCTGTTATGGTACACATAGCACACACAAAATTTGGTTGAAATCCAAATGATAGTATAGAAGTTAAATGTATTTAAAGTTGGACCTCTCAGCAGGCTTAGAATCATGTTGGTAGCACTGACGTATATAAGATACTCCAAATTAATAATGTCAGGTAATATACGCGTGCTTAGTTTAAAGCTGTCGGCTTGCAAACTTTCTGATATATGGGTATTTGAATAAAATAAATTGAGAGCATTTATTAACAGTTGGCAGCCCTGGCGGCTCTTAAGATTACGCTCAGTCATATCTGTTATGTACATATAGCGCATACGACATTTGGTTGAAATCCAATTGATAGTGTAGAAGTTATATGCATTTGAAATTTGGACCTATCAGCAGGCTTATAATCATTTGGCAACACTGCCTTGTATGGCCTCCTGGAAATTAAACTGCAATATTATGAACTATATGTGTGCCAATTTTGAAATAGCTCCCATTCATACTTTCCAAGATATCCAACATGGAGCTCAAATTTCAATTGCGATTTTTCAGCAGTTGGTAGCACTGACATCATTTTCAGATATGGCCGTGAGATATTCAGGTATAGATCTTCACTCCTACCAAATTTTGTTTCGATTGCTGCAGCCGTTAAGGAATTGATTGGGGGGGACACACACAGCCAGAGAGACAGACAGACTGAAGGACAGACAAACAGACATACAGACACATTTGCACGATGTCATAAGTCTACTTTTTCCTCATTTTTGCAAAATGTGAAAAGTAGGCCAATAAGAAGACACGTGTCTGAGGGTTTTTCGATGTGGTGTATATTATGTGGTGAAAGGGGTGAAAAGTGGGGATTGAAAGATTCCTAACGGAGCGTGTATCCCTTAAACGACATAGGCGAGGAGTTTGAAACTCAGCTGAAACAAGTAGTTCCGTGAAGAACTATACTGCCTATTTTCATATATCCTGCTCATGTTAATTGCCTCTATCAACATATAAAATTTCGGTTTAATTGCTGTAACAGATTCGTAGATATTGAGAACCGTCTAAATATTTCAGATGGTCGCCAGGTTGGATTTTTATTTTTGTACTATTACATTAAGATTATTGTGTACGTGTGGTATTCAAACTTCAATCGCGTGATTAGAACACAAGAAGTAAAAACGAGATTTTAAAATTACGCACAGCAGCCATCTTGTGATTATGCAAACAATTGAAATAAATTAGGTGCCAGTGGATCAACATTTGTATAAACATTTAACGTGCAACGTTTCACGGCACTCGGATGGTTAATTCGCGAGAAACGTCCATTTAAATATTTATACTTCGCGTCGCCGCCATGTTGGATTTGTGCTCACCAGGTTACTCAAAGTCCTATAGGTGAACATATGTTCATAGTCTCTATGAACATTAAAAAAATCTGTTTGGTTGCTGTAAAAGATTCGTAGATATTGAGAACCGTCTAAATATTTCGGAAGCTCGCCATTTAGGATTGTTATATGTATAGGCCATAGAGTTATGTACCATTCAAGGACAATTATTGCCTAGGTTCATTATTCAAAATTTCACATCGATTGCATGATTACGACACAAGAAATAAAAACATAATTTAAAAATTTCGCACAGCCGCCATCTTGAGGTTATGTAAACAATTGAATTAAATTAGATGGCAGTGCATTACAATCTGCAAAGTCATTTACTGTACCACATTTCACTGCGCTCAGAGAGTTAAATCACGAGAAAAGTCTATTAAAATATTTCAAATTCGCTTGGTCGCCATGTTAGTCTTGTACTTTACAGGTTTATGAAATATACATAGGTAAACTTGTATCAGTACGCTTTATCACCTTACACAATTTCAGGGTGATATCTATAATAGTTTCGGAGATATAGAATGTCAGTGAAATATTTCGCACAGCCGCCATCGTGAGGTTATGTAAACAATTGAACTAAATTAGACTACAGTGCTTTACAATGTGTATAAACAATTGCTGTACCCAGTTTCATTACGTTTGGGTAGTTAAATCGCGAGAAAAGTCTATTTAAAGGTCTCATCTTCGCTTGGCCGCCATGTTGGGTTTGTAGTCGCCAGGTTTTTGAAAGTCTCATAGGTGGACTTCTAGTAGTGCCCTTTATCACCGTACACAATTTCAGGGCGATATCGGTAATAGTTTCGGAGATATTGAATTCTAGTGAAATATTTAGCACAGCCGCCATGTTGGATTGGTGAGACGTAACAAAAATTGAAGGGCACGGTCGAGGTCGCCGGGAATAGCGCCATGAACTTACCGAGTTTCATTGCAATCGCTCCAGCCGTTTAGATTTTATTAGGGGGAGACACACACCCACCTCACACACACACTCACACACACACGCACACACACACGGACAGAAGGTGATCTCAAGCCTATTTTTTCAAAATTGAAAATAGGCTAAAAATCAACATAAAAAGAAGTAAATACGTGTTTGACCGTTTTTTCATAAATCCAATTTAAGGGACCCATGGGGAGGGGTGAAATTCCTAGGGGGGAAAGAAACAGGAAATAAAGTGTCCCAACTGATTGACTGACGGACTAACATATCAAACTCAGGGGGAAACCTGCTTTAAAGTAAGTAAATAGCTTTTCGACAGTTTTTTTGATCAATCAAATTGAAGGGGTTCATCGGGAGGGGTGAAATTCTGAAGAAAAAAAAAATTAAAGAAACTGTCCTGACTCATTCACTCACTCATCATCGCCCAGCCAAAAATATTGAAGTTGGAAACATGCCATTTCGGGGATATGTTCGTTGTATTCAAAACCGTACACTAAGGGAGGATTTTTGGATATTCAGGTTCTTAAGGGGTCTTAAGGGGGTTAAACCTGCATTTCATTGAATAACAATATCTCACGAGTGGTTTCATTTGTGGATGTGATACTCGGCATATAAACTAATCATTAAAAATAAGCAGATATGTGTCTTAGGGTTTTTCGATGTGGTGTATTATTTTGAGGTGAAAGGGGTGAAAATTGGGGGGTTGAAGGATTCCTAACGGAGCGAGTAGGCCTATCTCCTAAACGACATAGGCGAGAATTTGGGAACTCAGCGAAAAAAATCAGCTTAAAAAGTAAGTAAATCGGTGTTCGAACTCTATTTTCATAAATTAATTTAAGGGACCAATGGGGTGGGGTGAAATTCAGGGGGGGGAAAGGGGGAGAAAGTGTCCTAACTGACTGACTAACTCACTCACTCATCAAACACAGGGGAAAAAGACAGCTTAAAAAATAAGTTAATAGGTGTTCAAGCGTTTTTTCATCAATCCAATTCAAGGGGCCCATGGGGAGGGGTGAAATTCTGGTAAAAATAATTGAAAGAAAATGTCCTGTCTGAGTCACTCACTCATCACGCTCAGCGAAAACTATTAATGTTGGAAACATGAAATTTTGGGAATATGTTCGCTGTATGTCGAAAACGTCAACTAAGGAATGATTTTTCTTTATTCGGGTTTTAAAGAAGTGTTAAGAGGGTAATAGTATATTATGCAACGAGCCTATAATGGCTATAATTAAGACACGAGTATTTTTTATAAAACGAGCGTATGCGAGTTTTATAATTTCCATACGAGTGTCTTAATTACCATTATAGGCGAGTTGCATACGACTGTTTATGTTCGACGATAATTATAATTTTATTATATGTTTTAACATAAATATTCATAAATATCTGTTGAGAGTCAGCCACAAGAATTTTGTTATCGGAGAGCGAGCGCGAGACATCTCTCTGTCTTTCAAGATCTTTGACGCATGCGCTCTGTGTCCTTGCAATGACGTATGCAAGCCATATGTTTACATCTGCCGTCCCGCAGTAATATTGTCACCGGAGTCGTTTGAATGCGCTGTGTAGAAATTAGTGTTGGTGATTTTAAGGTACAGTGCTATTTCTTGTTTCATATTCGCCAGTTTATTTACGCGAACATATGGACGGTGCGTATTCCATGTCGATAATTTACATGTTGGATTTTGAGAGCATGCGCGAAGGTATCGTTACCTAATTGGTTAATGAACGAGCTCTGATTGGCTGGAGAAACTGTATCATAATGAAAATAAGTGTTATAATGACCATCATTATGACACCGTTTTCTGACACATAATAGTGAGGGTCGAACATAAACGTGCATTTCATTGAATAACGATGTCTCATGAGTTGTTTCTTTGGGGATGTGTTATTCGGTATATAAACTAATCATTAACAAGAAGTTCCGTGACGAACTAAAGAGCCTACTTTTCTTAAAATTTAAGATTCATGCCAATGATTAATCTATATGGATCTATCTAGAATAATGACGAAATTAAGTTGCTAATATCAAAATTTCTAATTAGTTCGAAATACTGTATACCTGGCATAATGTAGCCTAATAGAGCACTAGAGTTGGCAGCCCTGGTGACTGAATATATTCTTAGTTCCATCTCTTAAGGTACAGAATACAAAATTTGGTTGATGTCCAATGAATAGCATGGACGTTACATGCAGTTAAACATTGGATCTAACAGCGCGCGTAAAATCATGGTGGCAACAATGTCATGCATGTAAGGGTCAGAAATAATCTGAAATAATATGATCTATTGTTGTGCCAATTTTGAATGAAATCCATTAGTTAGTATAGAAGTTACATGCATTTTAATATTATACCTATCAGCAGGCTTAGAATCATGTTGGCAGCACTGACGTATATTAGTTACTCCAAATTCATCTAGAATGCCAGGTACTATATATGTGAGCAAAGTTTAGAGCTATTGGCTTGCATACTTTCTGATATATTAATATTAGGGTAACAAAAATAGAGACAGCACATACTAACAGTTGGCAGCCCTGGTTGCTCTTAGGAATACGCATAGTCATATATGTTCTGGTACACACAGCACATACGAAATTTGGTTGAAATCCAAATGATAGTATGGAAGTTACATGTATTAAATGTTGGACTTCTTAGCAGGCTTAGAATCATGTTGGTAGCACTGAAGTATATAAGTTACTCCGAATTAATATAGAATGTCAGGTACTATACGTGTGTATAGTTTAAAGCTGTCGGCTTGCATACTTTCTGATATATGGGTATTTGGATAAAATAAATTAGGAGCATTTATTAACAGTTGGCAGTCCTGGTGGATCTTAAGAATACGCTCAGTCATATCTGGTTATGTACTCATACAAAATAAAAAATTTGGTTGAATTCCATTTGATAGTGTATAAGTTATAATATGCATTTAAATATTGAATCTATTAGCAGGCTTATAATAATTTTGGCACCACTGCCATGTATGGCCTCCTGAAAATTAAACTGCATTATTATTATCTATACGTGTGCCAATTTTGAAATAGCTCCCATTCATACCTTCCAAGATATTCAACATTGAGCTCAAATTTCAATAGCGATTTTTTAGCAATTGGTAGTACTGACATTATTTTCAAATATGGCCGTGAGCTATTCAGGTATAGATCTTTACTCCTACCAAATTTTGTTTCGATTGCTCCAGCCGTTTAGGAGTTGATAGGGGGGGGGGACACACAGCCAGCCAGACAGACAGACAGACAGAAGGACAGACAGACAGACACACATTTGTCCGATCTCATAAGTCTACTTTTTCCTCATTTTTGCAAAATGTGAAAAATAGGCTAAAAATAGTCAGACATATGTCTAAGGGTTTATCGATGTGGTGCATATTATGAGGTTAAAAGGGGTGAACATTGGGGGTTGAGGGATTCATAACGGAGCGTGTATCTCTGAAACGACATACGCGAGAAGTTTGAAATTCGGCGGGAAAAACAGCATAAAATACAAATAAATAGGTGTTCGACCGTTTCTTAATAAATCCAATTTAAGGGGCTCTTGGAGAGGGGTGAAATTTTGAAGAAAAAAAAACAGGAAAGAAAGTGTCCTAACTGATTGACTCACTTACTCATCAAACTCAGGGGGAAAACAGCTTTAAATAAGTAAATAGGTGTTCGACCCTTTGTTTCATAAATCCAATTTAAGGGGTTCAAGGGGAGGGGTGAAATTATCAAAAATAAATGAAAGAAAATGTCCTGACTGACTCACTCACTCATCATCGCCCAGCCAAAATTATTGAAGTTAGAAACATGAAATTTTGTATTTTCGTTGTATGTCGAAAACGTCCACTAAGGAAGGAGTTTTGGATATTCAGGTTATAAAGAGGTGTTAAGGGGGTAAACGTGAATTTCATTGAATAACAATATCGAACCAGTGGTTTCATTTGGGGATGTGATACTGGGCATATATACTACGGTAATCATTAAAAATAAGTTGACTCATGTCTAATGGTTTTTCGATGTAGTGTATATTTTGAGGTGAAAGGGATGACAAGTGGGGGTTGAAAGATTCTTAACGGAGCGTGCATCTCTTAAACGACATAGGCGAGGAGTTTGAAACTCGGAGGTAATCAATCAGCTTAAAAATAAATAAGTAATTAAAATTAAATAAATAGGTGTTCGACCGTTTTTTCATAAATGTAATTTAAGGAGCCTATGGGGAGGGGTGACATTCTGGAAGAAAAACGTCCACTAAGGAAGGATTTTTGGATGTTCACTCTCATCGACCAACCAAAACTATTAAAGTTAGAAGAATGATATTTTGTGGATATGTTTGTTGTGTGTCGAAAACGTGTACTAAGGAGGGATTTTTGGATATTCAGGTTCTAAAGGGGTGTTAACGGGGTTAAACCTGCATTTCATTGAATAACAAAATGACACGACTATGACGCGAGTGAAGCTAGGCTAAAAATGAGATGGTGTGTGTCTGTGTATTACTCAATCACACGAGTACCACTGGTCCGATTTACATGAATTTTACATGGAAGTAGCTGATTTACCTGGTTAACATATAGGTTACTTTTGATTTCAATACTTTTCACTATTTAAATATGGCGGCCATTTTAGTGATGTCACTAGACCCTTTGGTTTCAAACTTTCATATTTCCATTTCTAATAAAAAGAGAACCCTAAGAAATAGCAAACTTTTGATGGCATATACAAGGTTTAAAATTACATTTTCTATCCGAATGGTGGCTCCAACTGTTAGCGAGTAAAACCTAAATTTGTGCTATAAAACACGGTGAACGCCGAGCGGTGTAGTTGGACAAAATATTCCATCCTTAATCGCCCTCTACGCAGCATCTCGCCTATCCCCTGTTTTAACTGTCACCTTCACATTTTAATTTATTTATGACGCGTAGCGAAGCATGGGTACTTCAGCTAGTACGAAATAATTTCAACAGACCAAGGCCAACTTGGTGTAAAATTTTCAAAACAATAATGTCGCCATAACAGCCATATTTTAACATATCTATGAGTATATTCTGAATGACACAATGAGCGTAATGACTTCTCGTCCTTTTGGAATTTTGATCATTTTAGTTTAAATTTATTTTCCAAAAATGAGGAAAAAGTAGACTTATGAGATCGATCAGGGCAAATGTCTGTCTGTCTGTCTGCTTGTCCTTCTGTCAGTCAGTCTGTCTGTCTGTCTGTCTGTCTGTCTGGCTGGCTGGCTGGCTGGCTGTGTGTGTGTGTGTCCCCCCCCCCCCTCCCTATCAACTCCTAAACGGCTGCAACAATAGAATCCAAATGTAGTATGAGTAAATATCTACACCTGTATAGCTCAAGCCCATATTTGAAAATTATGTCAGTGCTACCAACTGCTGAAAAACGCAATTGAAATTTGAGCTCCATGTTGGATATCCTGGAAGGTATGCATAGGAGCTATTCCAAAATTGGCACACATATAGATCATAATATTGCATTTTAATTTTCAGAAGGCCATGCATTGCAGTGTTGACAAAATGATTCTAAGCCTGCTGATAAGTCCAATTTTTAAATGCATATAACTTCTACACTATCAATAGGATTTCAACCAAATTTCGTATGCACTATGTGCACATAAACGGATATGACTGAGCGTATTCTTAAAAGCCATCAGGGCTGCCAACTGTTAATAAATGCTCTCTCTCTATTTTCTTATCCAAATACCAATATATCAGAAAGTATGCAAGCCGACAGCTTTAAGCTATGCACATGTATAGTACCGGACATTCTAGATTAATTTGGAGTAACTTATGTACGTCAGTGCTACCAACATGATTCTAAGCCTGCTGATAGGACCAATTTTTAAATATATGTAACTTCTATGCTATCAATTGGATTTCAATCAAATTTCGTATGTGCTATGTGTACCATAACAGATATGACTATGCTTATTCTTAAGAGCAACCAGGGCTGCCAACTCTTAATAAATGCTGTTACTATTTTTTACCCTAATATTAATATATCAGAAAGTATGCAAGCTTTAAACTATGCACAAGTATAGTACCTGACATTCTAGATTAATTTGGAGAATCTAATATACGTCAGTACTGCCAACATGACTCTAAGCTTGCTGATAGATCCAATTTTAAAATACATGTATGTTCTATACTAACAAATGGATTTCATCCAAAATTGGCACAACAAGAGATCATAATATTTCAGATTATTTCTGACCAACACATGCATGGCATTGTTGCCAACATGGTTTTACGCGCGCTGATAGATCCAATGTCTAACTGCATGAAACGTCCATGATATCCATTGGACTTCAACAAAATTTTGTATTCTGTAACTAACAATATATTCAGTCACCAGGGCTACCAATTGTATGGATCTATTAGGCTACATTATACGAGGTATATGTCGAACTAGTTAGAAATTTCGATATTACCAACTTAATTTCGTCATTATTATAGATAGGTCTATATAGATAAGCATGAATCTTAAATTTTAAGAAAAGTAGGCTCTATAGTTCGTCACGGAAATTTTTGTTTATTTATCTCTATCTCTATATATATATAAAGTAGTTCCGTGAGGAACTATACACCCTATTTTCATATATCCTACTCATGTTAATTAACTCTGTCAACATACAAAATTTCAGTTTGATTGTTGTGATAGATTCGATGATATTGAGAACCGTCCAAATATTTCAGATTGTCGCCAGGTTGGATTTTTATGTTTGTACTATTACATTAAGATTATTGTGTACGTGTGGTATTCAAACTTCAATCGCATGATTAGAACACAAGAAGTAAAAACGAGATCTTAAAATTTCGCACAGCTGCCATCTTGTGATTATGCAAACAATTGAAATAAGTTAGATGCCAGTGGATTAACATTTGTATAAGCATTTATCGTGCAACTTTTCACTGCACTCGGATAGTTAATTCGCGTGAAACTTCCATTTAAATATTTAAACTTCGCGTCGCCGCCATGTTGGATTTGTGCTCACCAGGTTACTGAAAGTCCTATATGTGAACATATGTTCATAGCCTCTATGAAAATAAAAAATTTCAGTTTGATTGCTGTAAAAGATTCATAGATATTGAGAACCGTTGAAATATTTCGGATGGTCGCCATTTTGGATTGTTATATGTATAGGCCATAGAGTTATGTACCATTCAAGGACAATTATTGCCTAGGGTCATTATTCAAACTTTCACTTCGATTGCATGATTACGACACAAGAAATAAAAACTTAATTTTAAAATTTCGCACAGCCGCCATCTTGAGGTTATATAAACAATTGAACTAAATTAGATGCCAGTGCATTACAATATGTCAAATCATGTACTGTACCACATTTCACTGCGCTCAGAGAGTTAAATCACGAGAAAAGTCAATTAAAATGTTTCAAATTCGCTTGGCCGCCATGTTCGTTTTTTACTTTACAGGTTTATGAAAGTAACAGAGATAAACTTGTATCAGTACCCTTTATCAACGTACAAAATTGCAGGGTGATATCTGTAATAGTTTCGGAGATATAGAATATCAGTGAAATATTTCGCACAGCCGCCATTTTGAGGTTATGTAAATAATTGAACTAAATTAGACTCCGGTGCATTACAATGTGTATAAACATTTTCTTTACCAAGTTTCATTACGTTTGGATTGTTAAATCGCGAGAGAAGTCTAATTAAAAGTCTCAAATTTGCTTGGCCGCCATGTTGGTTTTGTAGTTACCAGGGTTTTGAAAGGCTCATAGATGAACTTCTAGTAGTGCCCTTTATCACCGTACACAATTTCAGGGCGATATCGGTAATAGTTTCGGAGAAACTGAATGCTGGTGAAATATATCGCACAGCCGCCATGTTGGATTGGTGAGACATAATAAAATTTGAAGGCCACGGTCGGGGTCGGCCAGAATAGTGCTATGATCTTGCCGAGTTTCACTGTAATCGCTCCAGCCGTTTAGAAGTTATTAGGGGACACACACACACACACGGACAAAAGGTGATCTCATAAGCCTTTTTTTTTTTTCATAAAATGAAAATAGGCTAAAAATGAAAGTTTGTCTGTTTTTTCTGAATTTCTATGGAAATTTGTGTTATTTACGCGTTCCAGACTGTTTTATGGCGGATGCGCGCGAAAATAAAATCTTTGTCTGTCTGTCTGTCTGTGGACAAAGTGGTTGTTCCCTTATAACCCTTATAAAATTTGGTACAGATATCCTTCAGAGGCACGACACTAATCTTCTCTGTACCTCTCATAAAAGGGGGTCTACCCCCTTAAAACACTTGCTGAAATAGGCGTAGAAGGGCGAGACAAAGCTCATTTTCAGCCCCTCAATGTGAGAAACGAAACTCGGACCCCGAAAACCACCTTTTTAGGGCCTAAAACAAACAGTTTTTGAGATATTCCCAGAAAACTAATTTCATTTAATACAATAAAGCAAAGAATGCAAGCCGGTAACCATGGCAACATAACGTCACAGGTCCATCTATAGCTGTAAGATGCAATACAATTCCATTTATTACATTACTGAGATAGTTTGCAAACGGCTATAAGGTTATAACGGAACCTAATTAAGCTGTACAATTCATCAATACATATAATGCGCTTAAGGGGGTCAAGGGGTACTCTAGAATTTTTTCACGCCGTTACACGTGCGGGTGTGGTACGGAAGGTCTATTACGTCCCTATCCCTATATTGTTATATTATTATTATTATAATTATTATTATTTTTCGGCCTACAACTACGAGACAATGCTTATTTTCTGCCCCTTGGTGTCAGAAACAAAACTCGGGGACCCTACATAGCCGTAAAGGGTCCCCGAAAACTGCATTTTACGGCTCT
This sequence comes from Meconema thalassinum, assembly GCA_946902985.2. Classification (NCBI taxonomy): domain Eukaryota; kingdom Metazoa; phylum Arthropoda; class Insecta; order Orthoptera; family Tettigoniidae; genus Meconema; species Meconema thalassinum. The sequence continues at coordinate 990,278,517 of OX336388.2, read as the reverse complement.
AAAACCAACAGTTTCAGATATATTCCCAGAAAACTAATTTCATTTAATAAACTAATGAAGGAATCACGGCAGTAGCCATGACAACAGCATCTCAAAAGGTGACATCCAACTTTCCATCTATCTCTGCAAGAAGAAACCCCACTCCATTTATTAAATTTCTGTGAACGTTTGCAAATGGCTATAAGGTTATCATGGAACCAACTAAAACTGTAAAATTCATCAAAGCGCTTAAGGGGGTCAGGGGTTACTATAGATTTCTTTCACACGACTTAAACGTGCGATATGTCGTACAGAAGGTCTATTATATCTCCAAACAGCAGCATTATTTTCAAAAATTCCTGAATTGAAATAGTTTTTTTTTCTTGCTTTTAGGAATTTAGGCCAATGGAGGCTAAAAAACCTGAATTTGCATGCACCACCAGCCTTTATAATTTATTAAAGGGGTCTTCCTCTGGATGGGGACTTGACACAACAGTGAGGGTCAGTTTTTATGTGACGTGTATTTCGTTTCGTCTACGAGGTTTTCAATTTTATTTTCACGTCAGGAAGTACACGTTAGGTAACTTTAGTTTCAGAGCGTATTTTAACTAATCATTTTTCTTTGACGACAAACAGGTTCCAAGCCCCTAACCATTTCAACAGTAGCTCAATTGATTATGTCTGGTTATTAATACCGAAGACCGTTCGAAGAATGGGTACTTCTGCCAGTTATGAATAAAATCCAGAAACTAACTCGCTATTTCAAAGAATATATGAAACTTATGCAGATAGTTACGACAAGGCTAGAACTAGAAGTCACAATTCCAGAATGTCAATTTGGCTTCACCAAAGGGAAATCAACCCTTCATGCAGTCCGGTGCCTGTTGGGAGAAGTAGAAGAAGCCTTAAGGATACCTAAAGGGAAATATTTCACTGTATGCATAGACTACAGCAAGGATTTTGACTCACTCGACAGAAATCTGCTGAGACAGAAAATCAAAGACATGATTGGCATAGAGCACCCACTCATCCATATATTGGAAGAAGTCCTCCAATATAACTACATCGAAATTGACGATGGTGTCAGCAGATCAATGACTATCACACAGACGAATGGAGTCCTCCTGGGCGACCCCATAAGCCCGTTATTGTTCAACATAATGACAGCAGATATCGTTGAGATACCCAAGGGAAAGAAGACAACCACGTTAATCATTTATGCAGATGACATGGTCTTAGGCTCGCCCAATCAAGAAGAGCTGCAGGAAACTTTGATGGAACTGGAAGAATGGGCAGAGAAAAACCAACTTGCCATCAATATGCAGAAAACCCATCAGATGATTTTCAGGAAGGGGGGGGGGGAGGGGGGGGGGGAGAATATCACAAAACTTCATAATGACGATACACAATCAACCACTAACGATAGTAAATAGGTTCAAATACTTAGGCGTAACCTTTCAAACGACAGCGAGCTCGTTCCGATGCTACATACAGGACAGGACAGCAGAGGCCACGAAAGCAATATGCAGGATAAAGAACATTGCAGCAATATCACTGAAGACAGCTTTGACACGACGATATCTCCCATAGTTACTTATGGACTGGAACTAATATGGGAAAAACTGACCAGCACAGACTTAGAACGAATAGAAAAGGTGAAAGCAAGATTCATAAAATGTGCCCTCAGGGTTGGAAAATATGCGCCATCTCGTCTTGTCTATGAACTTGCCAAGGAAACGTTTTACATGGAGGATCTCCGATTAAGCCTGCCTTCTACTGAGGCTTCCGTCAAACTACTGGAGCGTAGGAGGAAGAAAGGAGCAGAGATAGACATTGACTTCTACGGTTCATCAGCGATGATCGATCGCACCTGGACCAACACGATCCAGGAGCAAAGACATATCATCACGAGACTGGTCATACATGGTTTCCACCACATGATTTGTGAGAACAAGCTTTTCCATTCGCCGAATGAAAGATGTGTGTGAATTATGCGGACGGAGGTGTACGCTGTATCACATCACAGTGTGCCGGAAGAGGACGAAATCTTTGTCTGATGATTATAGTGAAAACTAATACCTATTCGGGTAAAATATATTTCAGTGTTATGTTCACTCATTTAGCTTGTAATTAATGCTATTTCGAGCGCTCCTTAATAAATTTATACAAGTAATTAACCAAGTATCCTTATAAACCTCACCATTAATGTCCAAATAATTTCAAACAAGTGCTCCAAGTTTCTGATACACATTAACAAAATTGTATAAGTCTTCCCTTAATATTGCAGATTTAGCTGAGTCTCCCCTACAGTATATATAAATTGAAGGCGTACAGCCCTCAATTGTAATTGCCTGTGAGTCTGCAGCAATGTTCATGCAAATTGACTTTCACAGCGAAGTAATTAAAACGTAGCAATCCTTGTAGACTTTTGCCGTGTCTTATGCGTGTTTTCACCAAGGTACACCGAGTCAGGCTCATCAATGGCCTCTTTTTGACCGTGCCTGGACCGCAGGGGTAGTGGACCATGCTCTACGTCTCCTTATACGGAGCGCATTTTTGCTTCTTGTCTGACGTAGTGCACCTAGAGTGAAACCCCGCATAACCCTAGATGATTTCCTGAGTTTCTTCTTATAGCCATGAGTTTCATGCAGAAATAATGTGTCCGTGCTTTTCAATAGTTTATAAATAAATTTTACAGAAAAGGTTTCATCAGTTTAACAGCCTGGGAACACAAAAGTAAGGAGTATTTCGTATCCCAATGCGTGAACGAGAAATCCCCTTCCGTGGACATGTAAAATAATTTTCTATTTTTTTTTCCGAGTACTGAGGACTAATGATCTTTGTTATAACCTAGTATTTAATCAAAGAGGTTATACCTGGTAGATATACTGTATCGTAGCTTTTGATATGTTTACACAGGAAATATAAGATGCGTTCAAAAAGTAACGAGCCGGAGGCTGTAATGCGCAAACCGGTGACTACAACGGCTAATCGTGGCGTGTGTAACGAAGTGTGGTTCCGACCAGAGCGTGGAAGGTTACAGCCCGTCACTAGAGGGCACGCGTGCACGTCACGTGACGATACAAAGCGAGCAGCAGCATGTAACAATCGTCTAACGCTGCCAGTCGCATGGCAAACAGTGACATGGAGGCGTCAACCGAAGAGCAAAGAGGTGTTGTTAAGTTTCTGACAGCGGAAGGAGTAGAGGGAACGGACGTTCATAGCCGAATGTCTCAAGTGTACGGCGAACACTGCATGTCCCTTGCAAGGGTCAAGGCGTGGAACAAGCGCTTCAGGGAAGGACGGGTGTCGTTAGCCGATGATGCCTGGTCTGGGTTACCCCCCTGCATTACCGATGACCACTTCCAGCTGGTTGATGCATTCATTACCCAGGACCGCCGAGTGACAGTGAACGCCATAGCCGCCGTGGTCGCTCCACGAGAATGCACGATCTCATACGGCCAACACAGTCGCGGCACTCCTGCAGAAATTCAAATGGGAGGTTCTCGGCTACCCTCCATAGAGTCCAGACCTCTCTCCCTGTGATTACGCCATGTTTGGTCCCCTGAAAAGGACTCTGCGGGGCCAACGATTCAACTCGGACGCCGACATTCAGCTGTACGTGCGGAACTGGTTCACATCGCAGCCCAGGGAATTTTATGAGACAGCCATTCACCGCCTCGTGTCACAGTGGGACAAGTGCCTCAAAGCCAGGGCCAATACTTCTAACATACAGGTACTGGTTTCTGTAATTATGTCTCCGGCTCGTTACTTTTTCAACGCATCTGATATTTTAGCAGATTAACAACGTGGTGTATTGTACGTTATTCTTTTTCTTTTTAATCGCTTATCCTCCTAGATCAGCTTCACCCACGGTTTCTGAGAGGGATCATTCCTCTACCACCACCAGGACAGTGTCTTGGAGCTGGACACACTTTACCATCAGAAACAACGGGGTTGGTGGCAGGTGACCGCTAACTTGTGTCTAATGAAGGAACGGTCAGGGAAGGCAGTGGGTAGGAAATCGGCCGTGGATCTGTTGAAAGGAACCATCCCAGCATTTGCTTGGGAGTGAAAATGGGAAACCACGGACAATCATTTTCAGGACGGCCAAGATGGGGTTCAAAACACGCTCTCCTGATACCAGCATGGCACGAGGTAGCGCGTCAGCACTCTCTGCCAGAAATATTGGTGACTTTCGGCATAGTTCACACAAATCAAAGACAGTGAAGTAAGACTTCATTTTATATTGCGCTCAACAAGTACGAAACATCACGAAGATGTTATTTTTAACAAATGCTACAGTTTTCATGAGTAAAATTCACTGATATCTCAACTGTGTCTGTTAATTTACGCACCATTTGATGTGACATATATTCATTTTCCTAATGGTATGTCAAAATCCATATGTTTGACGAGTAATCCACCAAACACGGAGTCTTTATTTATTCATAGTTTAGTTGATTGCCAGGTTTCAATTAGAACGTATTCATAATGAAAATATATCGAGATAGTTTTCGTATCTAGTAGCATGGGATATTGTGGCCATCAATCCTGTATAGTGTGCGTATGTAAACAGAATGTTGAAAAATATGGTACCTGCTTTTTAACTAGTGTCCTGTGAAATGATGTCTGTCTATTTCTAGAACCATGAAGTTCGGCACTGCTTTGTTGCAGAGATAATTACAGTAGTTTATGCTGCCGTTATAGTAATTGTCATTTACGTATCTTTCAGGGGTATAATAGAGATTTGAAATGAAGTAAGCATGCATATTTAATAACTAAATGAGTTCTATTAATTCAAAACATATTACTGGTCAAACTTCAGCATCCTTCGCCTCTAAACAGAAGACATGCGTTTTCTGTGAGCAAGCTCTGAACTTGACAATATACAGCAGCTGCGCTAACTATGCTTCAGAGCCACAAAATGACTACGCATCTTTGTTGCTATTATTATTATTATTATTGTTATTATTATTATTATTATTATTTATTTATTTCGTTAGGGCCATCTATGGACCACGGTGGTTGTGTTTTAGCTGTTTCTTGATGTCATCGTCAGGCTTGCCACGATTGGTGTTCTTAGTGGTGGGTTTGGCAGCTGCTTTCATGTTGGTACTGAACCCATGTACCATTGGTTCAAGGGGTCGAATCCATGTATTACGGTAAAAAGAAGGAAGGAAATATACAGTATTTAGAATGACCTGGAAAGATTTTATACAGGAGGACTGGTTTAATGTTGTGCAATAATAATGAGCCCAGGGGGCCAGGAAATGATATCACGCGTGACGCACCGATAAGGGGCCGATCATGGCTATAATTAGAACGAGAGGAACTTTCCACGGGAGTGAGCGAGAGATGGTTTCGGAAATTGAGCTTGCGTGGCAGTAAAATGGCAACCGCGCTGTTATGCAAGAAGAGGAATAATTAGATTTAAGCCATTTGCGAACATAAAATTAACAAAAGAAATACATCATTGTGAATCATTTCGGAATAGAGATTTTTGTGTGGAGAAAGATGTTGTAATAATTGCCTAGGAAATAAGTGCAAACGTGGCATTACATCAATAAAAGTTCCCCGAGACCCGCGGTGGTGGGGATTAAAAATCGACTACAACACCCACGTATCTTAAGAGTAAATTTCATTTAATATCTCAGAATTGTACGATCGATTTTCACGTGCAAAGAAACCAGTTTACGTTTAGAAAACAAGCTTTCCAGAGATATAAATTTTAAAAGTGTGCGACCATTGCTTCAAAAGTTGGTCATGAAAAAGACAAGGATTTGATCGTTTTGTCGCCGTTTTGTATAAAAGACCTGGCCGTGCCAGGCAAATCATGCAGTACTTACTAGACCTCGAGAGGTCGTGATACTCTGTATCACCAACGACCACCCGTAGGGAGTGGCCGAGAAGTATCATCATAAGTATCGCCGTGTGAAGACTTAGGAAAATCCTAGTACAGGATTTCGTTCAGCCAGAATCAGTCTTTATAGTTAAAGTTCCGTATTACAGTCAAATTAGGCTGCGAACTTAAAGAACAGGCGATAGGTCTTCAAATAACAGTTCAGTAAAACGACAGAAAGTATCGTAACGTTTGAAGTACCAACGATAGAGAAACAAACAGTTCTATAAAAGTTAAGGAACCCGATCAGGGTCGGACAAAAATAGTAACGCATAGTGTATCAAAAAGATAGGAACTCGAGCGCCGAAGAAAATAAGAAGGGAAAATTTAATCCAAGACATTGTCTAACAGGAGACAAACGAACAGAAAAAGCATTAAGCTACGAAACTAATTAAAGGAATAGCCATAAGTGCTAGGGAATCATAGGTCACCGATAAAATATTCGAAAGGCCGTAACAGAACAGACTGTAGCTAGACCAACTAAATAGTGTCTATAAAGAAGCGATTTCGAGCTAATAACAAGTAGTTCCGTGAAGAACTATACAGCCTATTTTCATATATCCTGCTCATGTTAAGTGTCTCTACCAACATACAAAATTTCAGTTTAATTGCTGTAACAGATTCGTAGATATTGAGAACCGTCTAAATATTTCATATGGTCACCAGGATGGAATTTTATTTTTGTACTATTACATTAAGATTATTGTGTACGTGTGGTATTCAAACTTCAATCGCATGATTAGAACACAAGAAGTAAAAACGAGATTTTAAAAGTACGCACACCAGCCATCTTGTGATTATGCAAACAATTAAAGTAAATTACATGCCAGTGGATCAACATATTGTTTTAGATCCCTTAGTGGGGGGTAGTTAGATCTAAAACGGAAGTGTTATTGTGTTAATTTATAAGGGGGTGCCTAAAAGGGGGTAGCTTCCCGTAGCCGGGTAAGCTGACCAGTGTAGAGTGTTGTTTAGTGTTAGTATGCTAGGGGGTGCTCCTATAAAAGACGTAGGTGTATTTCAGGGGATGGAACTTAGTGTACAGGTCAACGTGCTACTCGCTCAGCTGATTGGAGATAGTTATATAACCGACGTGCACGCGTCAGCTATGTGGCGGCACGCTGCTTCTGGCAGTCGGGCCGCTACGGGAAATACAATGATACCTGAGCTAGCAACTGTTTGGCTACTGTATGTCACGTCTAATCGTGACGGGAGTCAGGAAGGACTTTAGGACATAAAGAGGCGTGTAAACAGTAAGACAAGTGTAGTGTACTGACCAAGTATTTATTGGCCAGTTAATATGAAATTATGAGTCCCTTTTAGGGGAATGTAATGAATCTTATAAGTATAAGTGTACAAGTCTGTGAGGTAGGTCACAAAATATAGGAACTCTGAACACTGCTGACTCACCTGATGATAACGGCTAGGGCCTTCGGCGGACGCACTGTATAACTGGTAATTGAGAGAGGGCCTGTCCTCCTTAAGGCTCCCTCTTATAGTCTTCGGTGTTGTGCTGTCAGCATTCCGCTGGCATAGATGCCCCAGTTAATTATGTGTAGCTGTTTGTGGTGTGATGCAAGTATTTGGCAAGCTTTCCAGGCTGGTTAGCTGCCCTTGCGGTGTTAATGATGTTGTTCTGGACTTACGAGATTTGCCAGTTAGGGGTGGTTTAAATAGATGATGGGGGGATGGCCTCCAGGGGGTGCAGACCCCTGGGGACTGTACAAGCCTCTTCCTCTATTTAGTTCGCGTCCCCGCGAACGGGAACGGAACTTGAGGTTGGGATGTCGATGTAGCAGTTTGTTCTTGAGTCTTCCTTGTATCTCCTGTTGGTGTCTTCTTCGTCGTCGTATAGATGTGGTGATGTCGTGTTGATGTATAGGTGTGAGATCAGCTCGTGTTCAGAGGGGTGGGTTATGGGATATACATATATATATATATATATATGACATTGACATTGTCATTGTAAAAATTGACATATTGAAAGTTTCAGAGAAAAAAAAAATACATGGTTTTGATAATTATGCGATATATTGTTGTGCAGGGAGGAAAAAAACCCAGGGCTGGACGGATGATTGTGTCCGCTCTATCTTAGGGAAAAAATTGCTCCCTGCAATGAGAAAGATAGAAGAAGTAGAAAAATAGGTGTTCCAGGGTATAAGTTAAGGGAAATATTCAAAATGTGATTATTGCGTTGGGATGAAACGGAACACCTTTACAATTGGGGAAGTTAGAAGAAAGAAAATGGAAGAAAAACAAATCATAAACATGGTGTACATGTGCTCTTAAAAAGAGTATGCCGTTATATTGAGATGTGCATGTATTAATGTATTAACGTTGAGGAATATCATTTATCACCTCCGTAGACAATGTGGGGGTGCGAGGTATTATTTATATGTTTATAGTAGGATGATTGCCCGTGGGCGCATTAATTTGTGTTAAGTTACCCTTTTACAATTATGAATTACAATTATCTTATATCTAGCTTAAGCGCGCTAATTTTCTATGATCCTAGTTTATATGTTACCTCGCGTGCTCGCTACTCCTTTGTACGTATGCGCCGTCTCACGGCTAATCCTTCACGGCCACTTCCTGGTACGGTTTAGTGGTCGTACCGCTTGAAATGTATCCCTAATCTGTGAAGCATTCCCTGTGGGCGAATGCCTTCACACTTGACAATGAGAGTCGCCGCCACAAGTCGGTTGCACCCTCATTGCCGTAATTTGCGCCGCATTTTTGACGCCTTATGTTTTTCTTGTTTACGTTGATCTGCCAGCGAGCCTGATACCCCACAGGTATCAGCCCTGCTGTGCAGATTTGTAGAGTGTAGCTGCAAAAAATGTGGTGAGTATGTGAGTGAGGATGAATGCGAATATTAAATACAAATTAATGCGCAAAGGTGGAATGTAATAATATGATGGCACAAATAGCATGCTGCTGCTGTATGGCAGCGAAATCATAGTCACCAGTGCCATATTCCTGGTGACGATGCCTGAAAAAAATGGAGAGGTTTAGAAAACATATAAATATTGCATATTTCCTATGCCGCTTCCTGTGGCAGTGTGTCCACAGTCTGAGGCTCTTTTTCCCTGTGAAAAAAAATGGCATCATTAGTGTTATTTGATGTATGCCCGGGCTTACTCTATACGGTGCCGTAATGTCGTTTCTTACGCTCAAGGTGTTTATATAACCTAATTAATCTAGTTAATCTACTTAATGTATCACCTTAATATTATTCATATTACTATGTTGTCTTAATGTGTTGTCGGCCTTACCCCGGAAGCGGAATTTTGGTTACCGGGTGCCGATTTATTCTACCTCAATTATACTTATTTTAATGTATTATAATGTATTATAATGTATTATCGGACTTACCCTGATGACGGGTTTGTCGGCCATCAGGTGCCGAGCGGCGTTATCTTAACACTATTTATCTTACTTATGGTAGGAAAAAAAATGGTTGCTATTACTAAGCCGAGTGGGTGGCCTTACTCTATTGCCGAAATGTGCTGTGCTATTATTTAGCAACAGCGGTTAGTGAATTTGCTTAATCCTAAGTTGCGTACCAAAATGCAACTGTCTTATTTGCTAAATTTTGACCAGGGCGATCGCCTGAGGCAATTTACGTCCTCAGATCACCACCCGTACGTATTCTAGAAACACCGGTTGTCTCTAGAACCGCCGGATTCCGCCCCCTTAATTCTAGTTGTCGACGTCTATTCTAGGTCTTACTAACTAGTACTAATATAGTCACAGGCGGCTTACGGTGCCACAAAGCAAACCGTCTCGCCTGCTGTATCTTCCTGCTCATTACCGTTGTCTTTCATACGTTGTCGTAGTTGGGTCGCCCACTTTAACCCCTTTGAGTTGCTCGCTATGCTACTCATTTAATGCCCTAGGCTGCCCGCTGCGTCGCCATTTATGTGGGCATTGGACATCGTCCAATGGCATAATATTATCTTCGCCTTCATTGGCAATAGTAGTATTCTCTTCGCGTTTATTCGCAGTAATAATGATCTCTTCGCCTTTATTGGCAACCGTAGTATGCTTTTCGCAGTAATAATAATCTCTTCGCCTTTATTGGCAACCGTAGTATGCTTTTCGCAGTAATAATAATCTCTTCGCCTTTATTGGCAACCGTAGTATGCTTTTCGCAGTAATAATAATCTCTTCGCCACTGTTGGCCGCAATAATACTTCACTCCCACGCGTAGGAGTCTTGCTTCCCGCTGTAGAAGCCCTACTTACTTATAATTAACTAAGAGTCTAGTCCTAGTTTGGTCGTCCCTAGGGTCAACTCCTGGGTCCGGCGTGGAGCTAGCTATTTCTCCCACCATCCCTAGAAAGTCTCCCCTGCAGGTCTTGGCTTCGACGACCGTGGCACATGGTGGGTGTAGCATCTCTTCCTCCCAGGAGCAGGCTAGGCATACCTAGGATTCCGAAGCTTGCCCGCGCCAGGCCGTGAGTGCCTCAACCTTACGTGGTTCGTCTGTTTGGTCTAGTCGTTAAGTTACTAGGGTAACTGAGCTGTTGAGCCAACTGGGGTAAGGGTCAACATCACCTTCCCCAGCTCTGCTCCAGTGTGGTGCCTTTGGCCTTCTGCTCGTGCCGCTATCACCAATCAGAGTGTTATGAGATTCCTTTTTATATATAAAAATATAAGTGTAACCTGTAAATAATTTGCTGTGTATAAAATGTAAAATTTTTCAAGTGTTGTGGGGTTGTAGAACTTCTAAGTGCATAGACTACTTTAGGCCTCCTGTTGCTACGTCGGATTTCCAGCGGTAATGCTCTGTTAACCTTTATGGAGGTGTGAGTAGGGTCTATGGTGTTAGGTACCCTGTTATTAGGATCTGGGGGTAGTTATTCGTAGAGTAGGCTGAAAGCATGGTAGGAAGGGGTTGCGCATCTTTGGGCTCCAATAAATGGTGGCCTTGAGCCGGTAATGCTGCTAGGATTGCTCTTACAATGAGTGGACGGGGGCAGGTAATTCCCGGGATTGCAAAAATATAAAAATTCCATGCAGGTTTGATAGTAATAACCCTTGATATATGGATGGGATACTCCATGCATGTATCTGGATATGAGGCATATCCGCGCTCATGTAAGGATAGGTATAGGGTGAGGCGTAATAATAATATGTCCCTTTCATGCGGGATTATTTAATAGAAAAAAAAAGAATTGTTAATATGTAAAGTTGGCCTCATCTCTCACTTAGAGATGCGCATTACGCTTAATTAACGTTGTTTGACACACCCCTAATACTCGGGTGTTAGCATTGGGGTCAAGGGCGTAGTAAGCCCTCTCTTTAAACGCATGAAGTCTATCAACCCCGATGTATACTTTGTAATGTAGTTTTATGTGTTTTTATGTGTTTATATGTCTGTGTTGGCTGATGTTGGAAGTGGGAAGGTTATGGAACGGGAGTAGTGTAGTAGTATGGTAGGCTGTGGGTGGTATAGTGATAATCCCGCTGGGATTGTCCACCTATGCTTCTGTCATTCTCCCTTGGTCCATGTCTTGATAGCCTGTAATGATTTTTGAGAACTAAAATCGAGAAAGGAAGTTATTAGGGGGGGGGTCTTGTTTCCCCAGAGCCCCTGTCTGTGTTCGCTCCTGATTAGTGAACGCGTGTGTGTGTGACTATGTTCCGCTACACCACGCGGACGGTTGGCCTGTTATCGGCTAAGTCTTAATGTGTATCGCGTGTCTGAGTGTCAGATGGCGTGGGCACTTGTCAACATCTTTGAGATATGTCCCTATGGCCCTACGATAAGTCCGGTGTTAAAGATGTCTATACGTTGCTAAATGTCACAATTGTTTTTGCAGTGCTAAAAAATGTGTGGCATTATGATTGCTTTGCGCTTGTGATTTCATGGTAACTGCCGATATAACAATAGTGTCTGTCGGCAGCAGTGTGGCAAAGCGGTGAAACCTGCAAGTCAGTATTTTCGTCATGTTGTGCTTTCATTTGTTTGCGTACGTGACTTTTCGCCAGTATGTGAGTGTTGTCACTGTTCGGTATTCCGGGCGGACCAATGTAGCAATTCGTCCTATTTAGCTAGTACTGTTGTGTGGCCACTATTCCGTAAGACTTTTGCCTTACGAAATTTTCATACCTGTGTCTGGGAAATCTATTTTCTATGTCAGGTGTAATTTAAATTTATGCACGGTGTTTGGCCGGAGGAAATGTGGTATTCCCTGTGTATGTACTTGTATGGGCCGATGTCGGTGTGATTGGAAGCCTGGATAGTTGTTTTCCATGGTGTCCAATTTTTACTGGGATTTGGACCCGTGATCTCATGTGATTCTCTGTGTTCTGTGTCTGCGTTGTGTTTCTGGGATTGAGGTGTCCTCAGGGTGGTTTTTGCTTGTGTCTCTCGTACCAAAAATACCGTTGGTTAGTTAGTTTTTGGTACGAGTGTGGTGTGTGATTATGAATTCGGACCCGGCTTACTGTAAAGACTTGGTATGACGATATCTATGCCATATATACCATGGCACATGTATCGTGTATTTGCAATGCGCAAATGAAAGTACGCATTGCCGTGAAGAGTTTGTGTGTTTTTGAATTCTCCTCGTAGTGTAATTTGGGGAGTTATAAGGTCTTTGGATCTGACGCGAATGATGGCGTTTGTTCCTGTTCACTTGGAGTGGTCTTAGCCTGTCTATATGTATGAAGGTCGCCCAGTCACGATTGTCATATTGCTGACGGCGATAGTCTCGAGTTACAATGGCGTGCGCGCTCACTTGTTACTTGTTTGGCAATGCTCATGTTTCCGGCACGTGTATGTGTGAACTTGAGTGCTATCTCTGTAATTGCGAGTGGGGCTTTCCGCAATGTGAAAGAACCTTTCACTAACTACATTCGTGCCCCCAAAGTTTTGTGTTAATTGTAACGTGGGTCGAGTATATCCCTATCCATGGTACAAAATGTCGTTATACACGAGTGTCTCCGGGCCGCTAGTCGCGTGTTTGGTGACTAGGTGCCGGAGGTGATTTTGTTGTTTTCCGCTTATGGATATCTGTTAGAGTAACTGTCCCCATCTGTTTTAGATTCCATACTTTCCTATCCTGCAACCAAACTGTTTTAGATTCCTTAGTTTCCTATCCTGCAACTGGATAGCTACCCGACCTTACATTCCTGGTATTCAGAAGGTTGCGGGTTTTGAGACCGTCTTTAACCAGAGTAATTGTTTCTGGTGCCATTCTAGGCTGTGTCTCCGGGACAGTTTGGTAGTGTATTACTGTTATGTGGCAATGTAAATTGACTGTGTGTCTTCCAAAAATATATAGGGTTTCCCAAAGTCTGGGATTTTCACCCTATGGTGTGTTCGCGTTTTAGCTTGCGTGTTGTCATGGAGGTGAGAAAAAAGTCATGTTATAGGCAGTGTAATGTGTCACGTATGCCTATGGATTAAATACATACAGTTCAACTTGGCCACCTTCCTTTCTCGGGATTAATGCGTGAGGCAAAAAAAATGAGTTATGCCCCGCTCCGAATTAAGAGAGCACTTTGAGAAAAAAAATAGAGAAACTATATTGTATCTCGCCTGCACACTGCTTTATGCTTATTTGAGCGGGTTGCCGGGCGGCGGTGGTCTGTAAAATTTGTGTCGTAAACAATATCAAAAATGTTTAAAAATGAGAAGTAGGACCTGAGTGTACTATTCACCTATTTGGTGACGTTAGTACTACAGTAATCTAGTTACGTCTCAGGGGAATCTACTGACACTGTCTAGTACACACTGGGAAGGCCATTGCAAGACGTATTTGATACATGTGTATCCACGTCACGAGCAAAGCCAGTGCACTATGGGGGTCGAAACTCCACTCCAAAGCAATTATAACCTTACCTTGGCATTGAATATATAATTTTCAAAAGAAAGATACGTATTGTCCGTTGAGCCATTATATATTTAAACACAAATTGTGCTAAATGTTCCGGCATAACTCAACAAAATGACAGTGTTTTGCCCCGGTGTGCAATTGGGCTCTTCTGTTGGTTAAAGCACACCTCATCAAATTTTTGAAAAAAAGTTTGCGATTCTTAATTCTTGGCACGGTTATGGCTCTCGCCTGTCACAAGAGAATCTATTAAACTGTGGGACCGGAACATAGAACATTTAGTCATTTCTACTTAGAAAGACCCGCCTAAGCTGTATGCTGTGATTTGATGCTTAAGCTGTGTTCAGAATAGCTCTTTCCGGGCTGAAGCCGCGTGGCTCGCCTGATTGGTTTCCGCTTGGCTTTGGATATTAGAAACTTTACGTTATCCAAGTTATGGTGTGGACCAACTATGATCAATAACCATTGATGGCCTGAGAAAAAAAATGCTAGGGGCCAAAAAAAACCAAGAAGGGTTTAGAATTATGCACTTCTGATTTAGCCATGTTGCACTGCATATACATGAAAAAATGTGCAGTTTATGTTTGTGAGTCTCTGTGTGTCTATTGTCGTATTTCTCACGTGTAAACGAGCTTACGTGTATCTATAATATTGGTGCAAGTGATATTAGTTTATTTTGTCCTCCCGGTGAAAGTCGTTATTCCCGCCCGAGCGTCCTTGCTCGGAAAGGTGAATACTTTCGCCCTGTTACTAGGGCATAGGCCCCTGAAATCCACTGAGGTGCTCCTTTGCTATTTTCCGGAGGATTTTGTAGCAAAGTGAGCCTGGGCCTACTTTCACCGTAATGTCTGCCTGTTGGTCTGAGTGTGCCTGTGTTCGAGGAACTACTTGCGCTCTGCGCTACCCTAGTAGAGTTTACGGGGGTGTATGTATTTTTGCCGGACCGGTCTGGTGGGGTAGGCAATAGGACCTTTCTTATGCCCCGTGTATTGTGTGTTAGCGCCTGGTCAGAGTGTGCGGGTGTGTGTTGTGCATCCTGAGGACGTGAATGTAACACCCTCTTATGCATACGCACCTGGGGTACAGATGCCGGTGCCCGCTTTCGTCCTGGCAAAATTGCCCTTTGGACTAGCGGCAAAGGTCGTTTGATTGCCTGTGTTCGCCCTAGCGATGTAGTGGCGTGTAGTCTGACCGCTTTCTGGCCTGTGGCCACGGTAGACTCCTGCCATTGTGTTTGCCCACTTGTGTAGGTGTATGTAGGCTTAATGTGCTGTAGGGCGGGCTCTACGTCCTCAGCCCATGACGTGGTTACGTCCCGTTGTCTCCCTGTCATGTCATGTGTGTCTGAGGGTCCTGGCTTCAACTCCCTCTCGTTCGTCCGTTCCGAGGGGGTTGGCCTAGGTTCTGCTGCCCGGTTTGGCAAAATTGCCTTCCGAACCAGAGCTAAGGGATGTGTAATGGTGTAACTTTGTCCCCGCAGTGTATTGGAGTCTAACCTGGCCGTCTTCTGGACTGTGGCCACGGTGAACTCCTTCCCATGTGTGGCAGTACGTGGCGAGAGGAACATCCTCGCAAATTGCTGCGTTAGCGTATCTACGCTTATGTCCTCTCCCGGCTGGGCTTGTGGCCCTGCCATGTACTCAAAAATGGCCTAGTGAGCCCGGAGTTCCTTATGTTCGCCCCAAATTTGGGCGTACTGCCTGTTGAGGCTCATGGCCTGCTGGCAAACTGTTGTATCAATGTGCTTGTGCTTTGTATAGTTCTGTGGCCGCTAGTTGGTGAAACGCTTGTTCGCGAATTAACTCCCTGTACTGAGTGTGTAAAATCGTGTAGTGCACCCTCATCCTCTCGAGGGTTGCATTGTCTATTACAGGACCATGTGTGGTGATCAATCGGTCGTGTATTCTGTGTCTTTGGATATGGATCCTATTGAGGTGTTCGTGTATGTGCCTCAAGTGCTTATGTGCGCATCTTAATTGCGCTGTCCTACCCTCTGACGGAGTGTATGGCTGTTTGCCCTGTATTGCCCCGATTTTTGTTTGGAGTGCCCGTATCTGTGTTTGCCGGCTTTGTATGTGCCTCTGGCATCTGAGCAATAATGCTAATAATATTGGCGTACCCCTACTGCCTCTATGGCTTACAATCTCTGTTGTTTCTGCATGAGGTGCCATTCTGAATGAAGTGTATGCGTCTTCTAAGAAAAAAAAACTGTGCGTGTTTGTCAGTGTATCATGTGTTTCTCTGATTCTTTCTGGGGCTGGGGGGTTGGTTTGCTAAGAATTTCCCCTGTGTAGATAGTGCGAAGCAAAAAAAACTGCTTTCTGTCTGAGAAGAAAAAAAAAATTCAGTCTCGCTTGGCTATATGCGGTACGGGCCGTTTTGACCACGAGAACTCGTTGTATGAGCCCTATTTTACTGTGCGTGGTACCCGGCCTCCACCATCTGTTTTAGATCCCTTAGTGGGGGGTAGTTAGATCTAAAACGGAAGTGTTATTGTGTTCATTTATAAGGGGTGCCTAAAAGGGGGTAGCTTCCCGTAGCCGGGTAAGCTGACCAGTGTAGAGTGTTGTTTAGTGTTAGGATGCTAGGGGGGTGCTCCTATAAAAGACGTAGGTGTATTTCAGGGGATGGAAATTAGTGTACAGGTCAACGTGCTACTCGCTCAGCTGATTGGAGATAGTTATATAACCGACGTGCACGCGTCAGCTATGTGTCGGCACGCTGCTTCTGGCAGTCGGGCCGCTACGGGAAATACAATGATACCTGAGCTAGCAACTGTTTGGCTACTGTATGTCACGTCTAATCGTGACGGGAGTCAGGAAGGACTTTAGGACATAAAGAGGCGTGTAAACAGTAAGACAAGTGTAGTGTACTGACCAAGTATTTATTGGCCAGTTAATATGAAATTATGAGTCCCTTTTAGGGGAATGTAATGAATCTTATAAGTATAAGTGTACAAGTCTGTGAGGTAGGTCACAAAATATAGGAACTCTGAACACTGCTGACTCACCTGATGATAACGGCTAGGGCCTTCGGCGGACGCACTGTATAACTGGTAATTGAGAGAGGGTCTGTCCTCCTTAAGGCTCCCTCTTATAATCTTCGGTGTTGTGCTGTCAGGATTCCGCTGGCATAGATGCCCCAGTTAATTATGTGTAGCTGTTCGTGGTGTGATGCAAGTATTTGGCAAGCTTTCCAGGCTGGTTAGCTGCCCTTGCGGTGTTAAAGATGTTGTTCTGGACTTACGAGATTTGCCAGTTAGGGGTGGTTTAAATAGATGATGGGGGGATGGCCTCCAGGGGGTGCATACCCCTGGGGGACTGTACAATATGTATAAGCATTTAACGTGCAACGTTACACGGCACTCGGATAGTTAATTCGCGAGAAACGTCCATTTAAATTATTATACTTCGCGTCACCGCCATGTTGGATTTCTGCTCACCAGGTTACTGAAAGTCCTATAGGTGAACATATGTTCATAGTCTCTATGAACATAAAAAAAAACAGTTTGGTTGCTGTAAAAGATTCTGAGATATTGAGAACCGTCTAAATATTTCGGAAGCTCGCCATTTAGGATTGTTATATGTATAGGCCATAGAGTTATGTACCATTCGAGGACAATTATTGCCTAGCTTCATTATTCAAACTTTCACTTCGATCGCATGATTACGACACAAGAATGAAAACTTAATTTTAAAAATTCGCACAGCCGCCATCTTGAGGTTATGTAAACAATTGAATTAAATTATATGGCAGTGCATTACAATATGCAAAATCATTTACTGTGCCACATTTCACTGCGCTCAGAGAGTTAAATCACGAAAAAAGTCTATTAAAATATTTCAAATTCGCTTGGTCGCCATGTTCGTTTTGTACTCGACAGGTTTATGAAATATACATAGGTAAACCTGTATCAGTACCCTTTATCACCGTACAAAATTGCACGATGATATCTGTAATAGTTTCGGAGATATAGAATGTCAGTGAAATATTTCGCACAGCCGCCATTTTGAGGTTATGTAAACAATTGAACTAAATTAGACTCCAGTGCATTACAATGTGTATAAACATTTGCTGTACCACGTTTCATTACGTTTGGATAGTTAAATCGCGAGAAAAGTCTATTTAAAAGTCTCAAATTCGCTTGACCGCCATGTTGGTTTTGTAGTCACCAGGTTTTTGATAGTCTCATAGGTGAATTTCTAGTAGTGCCCTTTATCACCGTACACAATTTCTGGGCGATATCGGTAATAGTTTCGGAGATATTGAATGCTAGTGAAATATTTCGCACAGCCGCCATGTTGGATTGGTGAGACGTAACAAAATTTGAAGGGCACGGTCGAGGTCGCCGGGAGTAGTGCTATGAACTTACCGAGTTTCATTGAAATCGCTCCAGCCGTTTAGATTTTATTAGGGGGACACACACACACACACACCTCACACACACACACGCACACACACACGGACAAAAGGTGATCTCATAAGCCTATTTTTTTCAAAATTGAAAATAGGCTAAAAATAAAAGCCGATCATCAGGATATCGGATTTGAGGAATAGCCGTTCCAGGGAAGGGTAGATTGATTGAGACTTTCATCATCTTGCCAGATAGGAAGCCAACGTCTACGAGTGTCAACCCTTGGAAACGGGAAAGAAGGAATCACGTGTGTAAAGGCAAAAAGCAAAGCCTTAGTGATTAAAAGCAGTGTAATGTAAATATAGTTAAATCCGTTATAAATGTTAGTGAATGTATTTGTGTATGATAAAAGAATAACATATTGTATTCAATATGTTACCAGTGTTGAAGGTAAATAATATGTTTGTGTATCAAGAAGTGTCAATGTGTGAAATGGAATTAGGGAAGATGGCTTAAACACATTCAAGTGGGCAAAATGAAACATCGTTGGAAGTTCGGTCGGTGACCGACATATCATGTGAGTACCCATTTCATTATGTTATGTGTTGGGAATATTTGCGTACAATCCACCTGAGAATGAGAAAATAGGGATGTTGTTGAATAACAAATAACAGAATAATAGCGCGATCTGAACGATAGAAAAATGGAGAAAGTATAAAATAATTATGAGAAATAAATAAATCCCTTACGGGAAATTTATGAAATAAAATATCAGTGTATTTGATAAATGATTTAATTATATGAAAGCAAGCGTAATAATAATAACAATTATATGAATGGATAAAGTTTATGATGAATTATATGAAAGTAGTAGCTTTCGAGCTTCTTTAAAAGAATTAATACTTGTGGTGAACACATTGTTTTGAGATAAAGCGATTATTGGCACGGGAGAGGATTAATATAAAATTGAGATGTAGATCAAATGTGTATTGTTGAATTTATCAGTTCTTTGAAGGAAATTTGGCTCAGTGACATGTAAGCGCTGTGAAGCGCATTAAAAAAAATTGTCACGCTAGGAACGCGTTGGAATACTCGGTAAATTTAATTATGAGGGGCAGTTGGTCGCGGTAATTGAGCTATGGTAAGTCCTCTGATCACGAGGCCATGTGTGTGTTATATTGTAGAAGGGTGTGAAATATTTGTTGTATTATGAGCGCAGGTTATAGACAGAGGTCGCCCTAAGTCGCGAATGTGTAAGTCCTCCAGTTTGGGATATGGTTCCCGAGGTAGCGAAAGGAATCGAACCCAGATTCGTCTATTATTGAAGCCCTTAAATATTTGTTGTTGTATTGAATTATTCTTACCCACCAATGAGGATACTTCATAATTAATAAATGCCGAGTTTAAGAGAATAAGGTCTTGTGAACCTCAATAAAAATAGTATAATGAAAGCCATGCTTGTTCACAGAACTACATAATGAAACAGCTGTGAAAGCTAAGAGTCGTTCGTCCCGTGAGGGCGAGGACCGTAATGTCTGCCTCCCCTGAAATAAATCGCGCTAAGTGGTCAGACCAGACCCCTCGCTATTGACGGGTTGTGGTAGGTTTAGAAAGCCGTCTGTTTGAAGTTATATTACACAAGAATGTAGAGTTTGTTTTAACGACCCGGTCGTCGAACCGAGGTTCCTTTAGTTGAAGATTACCGCTTGCAAGTTCAGATCGTTGCTTTATTATGAGATAATGGTCTTTTAAGACAAATAACGATAAGTCCCTAATGTAATATAATGTAGGAATTCACGAGTTCAGTGAAGACAATTAGATTTCGGGAGTGATCTTAATTTTTGACATGTTCAAGTAGTCTTCTGAAGCTCGGGAGTACGCGGATGTTTTCCCAATCACAGTAGTGAATTGTTGACTGAGAGAGATTGTAACCCATGAACATGTGAAAGCCCAAAATTTAAGTAAATGAATAACAGTATTTTAAGGTGAATTATATATTGTTTTAATTATAAGATACTCATATAATAGGAAGCGAGGTGTTGTAAAAGAATAACACAGAGTATATAAAAAGTATCGAGCCATTTGGAGCTCTTGATTTTATGGAATTTTAAAGGGATACTTTATGGAAGTGAAAAGAGATGTAAGTTTGTTGGTTTATAGGAAACCATTTATTATGATTTAACCTTTGTTTATTTATGTATTCCTTGTTCACTCTGAACAAGTTAGAAGTATTGGTCAGTATTTTATTTGTTTATTTTGTTGTAGCGCCATATATTTGGTTAATTAAATGTTTTATAGTAGGAGTTGATTTTGTTTATTTATTTTGGAAGTGTATCCTCTATTTAATCCAAAATGTGTAAGTCACAGAGTGGGAGAACATACCATAACCCCGAAAATCCCGATTTGAGCATTGCTGGCATACTGTGATTTGCATATTTCATGCTAAATGGGCACAGTACCTCGAGCTTTTCTGATGGCCCAGTAGTCCTTCATTTTCCGGCTAAATTGAATCTTACGTTCCTCAGACCATTTCCTAGTCTCGTCTTTTGGTCTGTGGGTAACTTCTGTGAGGGATGTTACGAAGGATTTAATTTTAAGAGCTGTATGATAGTTACTCCGGTCGGCTATGTCATTTTCATTTATATGGAGTTCCGAAAGATCCTTCTCCACTTGCTTCTTCCACAAGAATCCAGTAGCTTTGCCCTTGTTAGCAGCCTTGAAGATCCTATGGGATAACCTGTTTGAGTCCATTCTGAATAGATGTCCGTAAAAAGCTAGTCGCCTTCTTCTGATGGCATCTATGAGATTTTCTTAGTGTTTATATAGCTCACGATTTGGTTGATACCATCGGCTTCCATCTGGTAGAATTCTTGGTCCTACTATCCGTCTCAGGAACTTTCTTTCTTGTACCTCGAGGGCTCTTAATGGGGTCTTCTTCGTTAGACATAGGCACTCTGCTGCATAGAGGACTGAAGGTCTGACTACTGCATTAGTTATTATTATTATTATTATTATTATGGACGGCCCCGTGGTGTTGGGGTAGCGGGCCTGCCTCTCGCCCGGAGACCCGGGTTCGATCCCCGGCTCCGTCAGGGATTTTAAAACTGACGTGACGGTTGGAACGGGGTGCACTCAGCCTCGTGACGACAATTGAGTAGCTGTCTGACAGTGAGACAGCGCCCCGATCACGAATACCAAGATTAACGGCCGAGGGGACCCGACGCGCTGATCACGCGTCACCCCAACATCTGCAGGCTAAATGGCTGGGCAGCGGTCGCTTGGTAGGCCTTAGCCCGTCATGGGCTGGATAGTGCCAGGAGTTGACTTTTGTTGACTATTATTATTATTATTATTACTATTATTATTGTAGTTCCTACCTAATGATAGAACCACTATTCAGACGGTCATATTGGGTGGTCAATAACGATTATTTATCATAGTTGTTAACCTAAAAAAAAAGCATGGATTAATTATAGCCTTTCCCACTTCAACACACTGATGTCTGGATAACATATTTCGTTCGTCAGGCGAACATCATCAGATCTTGTTTTTTTAAGGCTCTTTTAAATTCTTTATAGATATGTACATAAACTAGAATTATGTACTAAATTATATTTTTGTTAGTTTATGGGAATCATTTAAATCTCGCATATTTTGTTATTATTTTATCATCATTATTCTGATTATTATTAGTAATAGTAATATTATTTGAAAATGAAAATCCACAGCCTGCTTCCAGTCTCCGACCGGGTCAGGAATGGAATGAATAAAGCCCCCATCTAGCGGCGAGGATATGGACTGTGCCGGCTGCCGAGGCCTGACGCACTCCTCTGGGGCAATGAGTAAATGAATGACAGATGAAATGAAATGATAGTGGAGAGTGTTGCTGGAATGAAATTATGACAGGGAAAACCGGAGTACCCGGAGAAAAACCTGTCTGCCTCCGTTTAGTAATATTATTTAATTACCTCTATTTAATAATGTAGTGAACTACTTGTCTGATTGCTGGAAACACTTTGGTTGGTTGGTTGGTTCTTAGGTTTAGGGTCTGCGACAACGCGGTCATGTATCCCCGTGTACTTTGGGTGTGTGTAGAATCTGTCTGATAACCTGTGTTAATTGCGATGACTGTATTAGTGTGTGTATCTGTTTTAATTCAAGATAGCACTGAAGACAATCAATTTTCAAGTAGTTCCTACTTTTGCCGCCAAACGCCACCGTCGATGACTACTAGTTCAGAACTTAGCTACCAGTCGTCACCGCAGTCGGCTCTTGGCAACGAACGTAGGAACCTAAGAGCGTTGTTTACGTTCTTAACCTATACAATTTAGCTTCACACAGGTGAAATTAGTGGAAGGTTCTTTAACATGCCATATATATATGACATGGGACCGCCGGCTTTACTTCCCCTCCGAAGGAAGGCATACTGAGGGATTTTTAACGCTCTTAAAAATCCGACGACTTCAGCTGGATTATAACCCGCGATCTTGGGAATAGAAGCTCAGCATGCTACCGACTACTCCACCGAATCCGCCTGAAAACACTTTGCGCCTGATCCACTGTTCATCACTGTCTTGAGAATACTGTGGCGTCTACAGTGATATGGTTCGTTCACATTATCAGACGCGGTCGAATAGCGTCATATGCTCAATCAATTATCCTCTCTCATGCTGAAACTACCAAATGAACGACTCAATGATCGTCAGTTGTCCTGAGACCCATCCATACGTGCTGCACGGAACTCAGACTGCGTATGTCTCTTGCTACCTCCATATCCTACTTGCTTAAATTTAATGCCACCTGGATTAAGGATACTAATTTAACAAAGCTTAGCATCCAACACTTCCAATATTAATTGGAAGTAATAATGAAATAGAAACTGAACTTCGGGAAATATCATTCCTAAACTGCATAATCGACGTCAATACAAACACATACACAACAATTTAATACTTAAAATTCTAAATGTTCCTAATTCAGAGAATGACCTTTAAGAAGTGGGACTTCGCAAGTATTCATAAAAGCCGTAGGGTAGGCTGCAGATCCTTAATAGCGGAAGTGTAAATATTTATAATCACAGATTTGGAGATCCCAAGGGCACGACAGATGTTCATGAATTGAGATATTAACGTTCCGCGGGCTTCGTTCATCAGCCCGACGCGACGTGACTTTATAATCACTGACAGTGCTGCCCATGTATCTTTGTGTGCTGAATAAGCCAGCAAAT
This sequence comes from Meconema thalassinum, assembly GCA_946902985.2. Taxonomy (NCBI): domain Eukaryota; kingdom Metazoa; phylum Arthropoda; class Insecta; order Orthoptera; family Tettigoniidae; genus Meconema; species Meconema thalassinum. The sequence continues at coordinate 990,255,208 of OX336388.2, read as the reverse complement.
TAGGTTGTTACTTAGGTAGAAGTCGAAAGTAGATAATTCCTTAGAAACAACATATTATAATTAAAACTCAGCCGTGTCTTGTGTGGGGTTTTGCCAAAGAATACCAAGCTGGCTCATCAGCGGGATTTTGGTATCCGTGCCCAGACCCCCACACCAGTAACAAACTGTGCACTACCTCCCTTCTTATGGAGCACACCTGCGCTTCTTTACTGCGAGAGCTAAAATCTCAAGCAGCCTTGCACGTCCCTATAAAGGCATCACTGTGGACAGTTCGCTACTCTTGTGCGGGTCCGGGCACGGATACCAAGAGCCAGCTGATGAGCCAGCTAGGTGTTCGTAAGCAAAACTCCGCGCAAGACACGGCATGAACCTAGAAAAATTGCTGAGTTTTAATTCCATGGCTATGAAAGCCAATATAACATATTCTAGTGTTTTAAACATTTTACTTATGTATTTGAAACTTTTATTTTAATCAATTTATTGTAAGGTTATCCATTAATATTTTATTTTATTTTATTAATGTTAATCGCTATTAACATTATGGTGTTTGAAGCTTTTATAAGTGTTGCCTTAGTAAACGAAAGTTTGATTTTTTCAGTCGGTCAACATGTTTGTACCCAAATGAGATTGGTTATTCCCTAATCCTGAAACACATGTACATGAGATTAATAAATACACTATAATAATAATAATGAAAAAAATCCACAGCCTGCTTCCAGTCTCCGACCGGGTCAGGAATGGAATGAATGAAGCCCCCATCTAGCGGCGATGATATGAACTATGCCGGCTGCCGAGGCCTGACGCACTCCTCCGGGGCAATGATTAAATGAATGACAGATGAAATGAAATTATAGTGGAGAGTGTTGCTGGAATGAAATTTTGACAGGGAAAACCGGAGTACCCGGAGAAAAACCTGTCTGCCTCCGTTCTGTCCAGCACAGATCTCACATGGAGTGACCGGGGTTTGAACCACGGACCCAGCGGTGAGAGGCTGGCGTGCTGCCGCCTAAGCCACGGAGGCTCCACACTATAATAATAATAATAATAATAATAATAATAATATCGTATGGCCTCGGGTTCCGGGTGCAAGCTTTGTAATTTGACACCCAGAGGGTTATCAATAAATGATAAAAATGTTCCGGTAAGCTCAAACAATGGCAGCGTTTCGCCCCAGTGTGCCGCTGGGCTCGTCATTTGGTACAGACACACCTACCAATACGCGTGGCTAGCACATACTGAGAAGGCCAAGCAAGACACAAAATACAAGCAGTATTGACGTCACGAGCATGCCAATGTCCTACGGAAGTCAAACTCCCTTTCATAAAAACAAAAGCCTTACCTTGGCAATCCAAGTAAGGTTTCGAATATTCCCGAAGGGAATATGATGTAGTTTCCATTTGAGCGGATGAATTATCAATAAATGATAAAAATGGTCCGGTTAGCTCAAACAATGCCAGCGTTTCGCCCCAGTGTGCCGCTGGGCTCGTCATTTGGTACAGACACACCTACCAATACGCGTGGCTAGCACATACTGAGAAGGCCAAGCAAGACACAAAATACAAGCAGTATTGACGTCACGAGCATGCCAATGTCCTACGGAAGTCAAACTCCCTTTCATAAAAACAAAAGCCTTACCTTGGCAATCCAGAGGGTAGATTGCATGTCGAATTTGTTGTTCCTTGAATCACTATGAAAGTCATGGAGGTTAGGTATTTAAGCTCCTTGAACACTATAGCGCTTTATGGTAGAGAAATGAGGAACTTAGTGATGGCGGAAACTCCCGAGATTAATTTTGCCATTTTGAACACTGCCTACTGAATTCAAATGGGTTCTTTGACATGCCAACATCATATGACATGCGAGTCATATTTCAAATGGGTTCTTTGACATGCCAACATCATATGACATGCGAGTCATATTTTTTCCGCCTTTCAATAATCACTTTGCACAGCCAGGAGCGAACCTGCAATCTTGGGGTTAGTAGACCGACACGCTATCCACTCACCCAACGAGGCAAGCTATAAATACACTTGGATGACCAGTTTCGGTCGTCAAGCGATCATAACCAGATCCATTACACTTAGGCTATAAAATGTTTATGTCTGAAAGTACGGGTGAAAATATTTACAATATGTACACTTCTTTAGTTGCGGTATTAGTTGAGATAGTTCAACTTGTCAATATTTGTTAGTTGTAGTCTATGTGATGTTTTGTTAAAATACTGAAAGTGGTGATTGACCTTCAAACTTGCTTGTTTAGAGTGAATATGTGATTGTAGTTAAATGGTCAGTCCAAAGAGTGCCACGTTCCAGCAAGGGCTTTCAAAAATGAGCCTCTAATACCTAAATCTATATTTGAGTCGTCCAGTTGCAAAACTCGTTTAATCCACTTGTGAATAAGAATCATTTTCATGAGAAACGTTTCTCTGGACTTTGCCTCAACAAACTTTTGTGTTCGTTGTTTTCTACATTTTGTTTTGTGTTTTTGGTTTTAGGTCTTGAGTTTGCTTTGTGCATTTGCTTTTGAATTTTACCTTTTTTTCTTTCATGGTTTTGAGTTTGTTTCCGGCTTTTGCTTTTTTTGAATTTTGCTTTTTGCTTTGTGTTTCTTGTTTTTTGTTTTATGCTTTTGCATTTGTTTTTGAATTTTGCTTTATGCTTCGTGTTTTTTGTTTTTGTTTTTGTGTTTGTTTTCTGAAAAATCTAAATAAAACAAAACAAAATAAAATAAAACCAAATAAACAAAACAAAATAAAATTTAAAAATATATAAAATAAAACAGAACAAAAAATGATTAAACTAAACTTTTCAAAACAAAATAAAACGAAATAAAATAAAACAAAACAAAATAAACAAAACAAAATAAGACAAAATTAAACAAAACCAAATAAAACAAAATAAAATAAAGTAAATTAAAATAATATAAAATAAAATAGAATGAAATAAAATAATTAAATAAATAATTTTACGACATGATCCTTATTCAGAAGTGAATTAAACGAGTTTTGCAACTGGACGACTCATTTGCTGTCAACAGATTTATTTTCTGTCGAAATACTATTCTTGCCTGAGCTAACCGAATTCTTATATTCTCTTAGCACACTGGTTATTGTTCTTCCTAAGTAGCAAAAGTCCCCTACTTTATCTTTTCATCTGCCAATTTAACGTCAAAATGGGTTTCTGATTTCCTTTGGCTGCATTCCATTACTTTTGTTTTACATTTATTGACTTTCATCATGAATTATTTCCTCGAAACGGAGTCCATGCCATTTAAAAACGCATCCTAATCGTCTGGCGAATCGGCTAAGATGACATTGTTACCAGCAAATGATTAAGACGTAGCCTATTATTCATCTGAGCCAGCTAATTATAGCTCAGAAGCTGAAATTTGAGTCACGTCCTTTACTGCAGATAAATTACGATTTTACTCGAGGGAGGAAGGCCTAAAATTTTTCGTTTTCTACATGCGTGTGCTTAGGTGCTCGAGCGATCGTAAAGCAAGGGTGTAATTACATTATGGTACAGCTCCGACATTGCAAATGGCCAGAGCACGATTGGCTTCCAGCGAGTTTTACGAACAAGTCGTGCCAATTCCACCCACCCGTAGACAAAATTGAAATAAGCGGTGTCGGCTGGCTGTGGCAGAAATTCGAGCGCTAATACCCATTACTTTATGGACTCGTGGTAGCTCTGTCCTCTCCATATGTGCTTTACGTTATATTCTCACAGAGCGCGGTGAATCCCAAATATTGTGTAGCCCTTAGCTGTAACATATAGTACAGTTGGATTAATAACCACAAATCCGCGTTATACTACACTACCTTCATTAGCATTCCTTGACGGATTTATAGGTAGAAGATGCAAGAATGACGAACGCGGCTTTCTCTATGAAGTACTCTGCCTCTTGAAACATTTCAAGTCTCCCTCACAGATTGAGTTCTATTGGAGCATACACAGCAGCCAAGGGTACCGGGTGAGTTAGTCGTGGTTGTTATGGCGTGGCTGCAGGCAGTCGCTCACATCCGGGAGGCGAGGAGGTTTTAATCCTCCCGCCGGCAACCTTGAAGGTGGTTTTCTGTGGTTTCCCATCTTCCTTACTGGCAAATGCCGGGGTTGGTCCCTACCTAGAGCCTAGGCCACAGCCGCTACCTTCCAATTCCTAGTCCTTACATTCACACTTTCCTCCCAAGGCAACACTCCACACGCGACGATACTTGTAGTATCCGCATAGAAGCAGCTACAAACTCTGGTGAGCCGAACATGTCCTCGGACACTCCCGGCATTAAAAGTCATAAGCTAAAAAAAAAAATCAGCCAAGGGTGAACGTTCGATAAATCCTTCAATTAGGAACGAATACAAACGATGAATTCCTGCGGGATATTACGTAGAGAGGGAAGAGATATCAAGAGAGCAAGCGTGCTCTGAATATAATTCCAGTTTGGAAATATTTCCATTCAAGAAATGATCTCTATATATATAACAAGATGTTCAGTAAAGAACATATAGCCTACTTTCTCCTAAATGCATGGATATTGTTATAAATCTTTGTCCTTTTCAAGGAGTATAATTGAATGTTGGTTGTAGTAGCTTGTTGAAATACAACGTGCTATAAGGATATTAAACATGAATATGAGGTGCCCTTTGCTAGTGCTACCTCTGTAAAAAAAATCATTCAATTCGGTTTCACCGTGTTTGAATTGATCTGGGGAATGGATTTGCACACATACATGGCCGCTATTTGCAAACTATTGGGCTGATGACCTTGTAGTCAGTCATAAGATGCTTTCCACAAAAAGGCATGTTGTTGCAAAATCCAGTAGAGATCAAATTATTAGGATGGTCGAAATTTGATTTAAGCTTTTAACAATTGGGTGGCCGTCATTCCGTTTCCGTCAAGATGGCGGCGATATAAAACATGACACTGAGGTGCCTTTTGCTAGTGCTACCTCTGTACCAAATTTCGTTCAATTCGTTTTCACCGTGTTTGAATTGATAGGGGGAATCGATTTGCACACATACTTGGCCACCATCTGCAAACTATCGGGCTGATGATCTAGCATTTTGGTCAGAATTTGCTTCCCACATAAAGATTTGTTGTTGCAAAATTTGGTAGAGACTAGATTATTAGGTTGGTCGTAATTACATTTTAGCCTTTAACATTTGGGTGGCCGCGATTACGTTTCCGTCAAGATGGCGGTGATATAAAACATGACACTGAGGTGGCCTTTTCTAGTGCTACCTCTGTACCAAATTTCGTTCCATTCGGTTTCACCGTGTTCGAATTAATAGGGGGAATCGATTTTCACACAATGATGGCCGCCATCCGCAAAATATTAGGCTAATGACCTATTAGTTTGGTCAAAGGATGCTCCCTACATAATGGTATGTTGATGCAAAATTTGGTAGAGATCGGATGATTAGGTTAATCGTAATTTGATTAAAGCATTGAATATTTGTGTGGCCGCCATTTCGTTTCCGTCAAAATGGCGGCGATATAAAACATGACACTGAGGTGCCCTTTGCTAGTGCTACCTCTGTACCAAATTTCATTCCATTCGGTTTCACCGTGTTCGAATTAATAGGGGTAATCTATTTTGACACAAAGATGGCCGCCATCCGCAAACTATGAGGCTAATGACCTATTAGATTTGTCATAGGATGCTCCCTTCATAAAGGTATGTTGTTGCAAAATTTGGTAGAGATCGGATGATTAGGTTAGTCGTAATTTGATTTATGCTTTGAACATTTGTGTGAAGGCCATTACGTTTCCGTCAAGATAGCGGCGATATAAAACATGACACTGGGGTGCCCTTTGCTAGTACTACCTCTGTACCAAATTTCGTTCCATTCGGTTTCACCGTGTTCGAATTAATAGGGCCAATCGATTTTCACACAAAGATGGCCGCCATCCGCAAACTATTAAGCTGATGACCTATTAGTGTGGTCAAAGGATGCTGCCCCCATAAAGGTATGTTGTTGCAAAATTTGGTAGAGATCGGATGATTAGGTTAGTCGTAATTTGGTTTAAGCTTTGAACATTTGTTTAGCCGCCATTACGTTTCCGTCAAGATGGCGGCGATATAAAACATGACACTGAGGTGTCCTTTGCTAGTGCTACCTTTGTATCAAATATCGTTCAATTTGCGCTCACCGTGTTTGAATTGATAAGGGGGGGCGGACAGACATTCAGAGTACACACACTCACACACACACACACACACACACACAGACTCACACACACACATACACACACACAGACAGACACACTGTTTTCGCCCTGTAGTGATCTAATAAGTCTACTTTCATTTTTTGCAAAAATCGAAAGTAGGCTAAAAATGAAAGTTTGTCTGTTTTTTCTGAATTTCCACGGAAATTTGCGATATTTGCGCGTTTCAGGCTGTTTTATGTCGGATGCGCGCAAAAATATTTTTTTTGTCTGTCTGTCTGTCTGTTGGTCTGTGTGTCTGTGGACAACTTCTTCGAGTCCTTATAACTTGAGAACGGCTGGGTGTATCAACGTAAAATTTGATACAGATATCCATCAGAGGCACCACACTAATCATTGATGTAACTCTTCTCCCTACCTCTCATAAAAGGGGCCCTACCCCCTTAAAATACATGCGGAAATAGGCGTAGAAGGGTGAAACAAAGCTCATTTTCAGCCATCAATGTGAGAAGCGAAACTCGGGGGCCCTAGGCCCTAAAACCAACAGTTTTTGAGATATTCCCAGAAAATTAATTTCACTTAATAAATTAATGAATGAATGTATGCCGGTAACCATGGCAACTGAATCTCAGAGGCCCATCTATTTCTGTAAGACGCAATGCAATTCCATTTATTACATTACTGTGAAGGTTAGCAAACGGCTATAAGGTTATAACGGATCCAAATTAAGCTGAAATATTCATTAATACATACAATGCGCTTAAGGGGTCAAGGGGTTCTCTAGAATTTTTTCACGCGATTTACACGTGTGGGTGTGGTACGGACGGTCTATTATATCCCTTCTCTATTATATAAAAATGAATGTTTGTCTGATTTGTCTGCATTTCTACGGAAATTTGACATATTTGCCCGTTTCAGACTGTTTTGTGACGGATGCACCCAATAATATATTTTTAGCCTATTTTCAATTTTGAAAAAATAGGCTTATGAGATCACCTTTTGTCCGTGTGTGTGTGCGTGTGTGTGTGTGTGTGATTCGTGTGTGTGTCCCCCCCTAATAAAATCTAAACGGCTGGAGCGATTTCAATGAAACTCGAAAAGTTCATAGCACAATTCCCGGCGACCTCGACCGTGCCCTTCAAATTTTGTTACGACTCACCAATCCAACATGGCGGCTGTGCGAAATATTTCACCAGCATTCAATATCTCCGAAACTATTACCGATATTACCCTGACATTTTCTATGGTGATAGAGGGAACTACTATAAGTTCACTTATGTGACCTTTGAAAACCTGGTAACAACAAAACCAACATGGCGGCCAAACGAATTTGCGACTTTTAAATAGACGTTTCTCGCGATTTGACCAACCAAACGCAATGAAACTTGGTACAGTATATGTTTATATACATTGTAATGCACCGACATCTCAATTCGTTCAATTGTTTACATAATCAGAAGATGGCGGATGTGCGAAATATTTCACCGGCATTCTATATCTCTGAAACTATTAGCGGTAAACCCCTGAAATTTTGTACGGAGATAAAGGGCACTACTGGAAGTCCATCTATAAGACTTTCAAAAACCGGTTAACTACAAAACGAACATGGCGGCCAAACGAATTTGAAAATTTTAAATAGACCTTCTCGCGATTTAATGTTCCAAGCGCACTGAAACCTGGCACAGGAAATATTTATACACATTGTAATCCACTGATATCTAATTTAGTTCAATTGTTTACATAACCTCAAGATGGCGGCAGTGCGAATCTTAAAATTAAGATTTTATTTATTGTGATGTAGTCATGCGATCGAAGTGAAAGTTTGAATAATGAACCTACGCAATAATTTTCCTTTAATGGTACATGACTCTATGGCCTATACATTTAACAATCCAACATGGCGACAATCCGAAATATTTAGACGATACTGAATATCTATGAATCTATTTTAGCAATCAAACTGCATTTTTTAATGTTCATAGGGGCTATGAACTTAAGTTCATCTATAGGACTTTAAATAACCTGGTGATCACAAATCCAACATGGCGGTGACGCGAATTATAAATATTCACATGGACGTTTCTCGCAATTTAACCATCCGCGTGCAGTGAAACTTGGTACAGTAAATCCTTATACGAATGTTAATCCACTGGCATCTAATTTATTTCAATTGTTTCCATAACATCAAGATGGCAGCTGTGAAAAATTTTAAACACTCCTTGTTTTTTCTTGTGTCCCAACTATGCGATTGAAGTTTGAATACTACACTGTGACCGTTTAGTTGATGTCAACAACCACGATGACTCAACTAACGACACATAAATCGAATAAAAAGTACCGTGAGGATCAGGTGACCTTCCAAAAAGGCTAAAGCGGCACGAGAGTCCGTAGTCCACAGGGATCGTGGTACATGGTGACGATTGTCATAGACCGCCTAAGGAAAGGTTCACCTTAAAACTAGACTGAGAAAATAAACATCCAGACTCATGTAAAACACCGTGAAAATTTATTAAAATTCACAAGCCCCTAGCCTAGTTCGGAGGGTTATAATCGGCTAGTCCGCAAATTAATAAATAAACTAAGATAAAGAACAGGTCCCCTACCTGAGAAGTTACTGAAAACCCTCGCGAAAGATCTAACTCACAATGATAAAGCAACAACAGCAACGCTAGGAATATGGTACGACGCAAGTCCCTAGTTCAAGTTACAAGATCAAGTTAATATCTGAATTTACATTTAACAGGGTAGCAAAACAAATCTAGGTTAGGATGGTACCATTTCGACATTTAAATTTAACATTAATACAACTAGCTAAGTCCTATCAATTAACAAAATTTACGGCGATGACGTCCGTAAAAGAAAACAATTACATCCAAAAGCTAAGTGTACAGCCATGAAAAACAAACAATTTAATTATGCTTAATAACTATGTGCTAACAGCACACAATAAAGTAACATGTAGGGTTTAATACACTTGACATCATAAATTAATAACGAAATAGACACAGTAGTTTTATTAAAAATTCCTGCCTACACCTTGGTTTACTCTTTGTAAACCATAGTCATCTAATGTGTATAGTTACGGTGACGAATGCGCAGTTGAGACCACGTCTGACATCGCATGGCCTGAGCTCCACAAGCTACGAACTCTAGGTTCGCACATGCTTCAGGTCGCTACAAAAATGTCAACTGTCCTAGTCATTTCCTCACAAGGAAATTATCTTCAACTGCACGGCTATGTCAACAGTTCCAGAATGCAAAGAACAAAGTTAGATAGAAAGAATCGTTAGTTAGGCTTGTTTTACAACAATTATGCATTTTATTATTAGAATGTCGGTTTATAGGTTTATCGTAGGTTTATGGCGAATAACATTGACAATAGCCTGGGCACGGAGTGTCTCCAACTGAGATCATTCTCCACCAAAAAGCCTCGACTCAACAGTCGGAATATAATCAACGAGTATAACAACTCGGACACACAATAACACGGGTTACCAGCGGCGCTAAGCTCGCGTTCAATAACTCTGGGATAGGCCTGTACAACAGTTACCTTCCATAACATCTGGTCAACGGGATCATCCCCGGACAAAGCATACAATAACATCCTGCTATAACAGGGTAGACTTCACCATCCTATAGAAAACCATACATAACTGTACCTGTCATACGACAATACACGCAACAGAGCGTTAAACTAACAAAAACCGATCCATAAAACAAGTGATCAAATACAAGAGTGGAAACTGATTTCCATAAGCAAAATAGCAATGAAAGGAAAAGCGAATACAAATTGTACTCTGTCTTCGTCTATAGTAGTTTTGTCTCACAATGAAGCAGGAGTGCTCTAGGTCACTGGGTTACATAACCAGTTTATTCAAGGCCGGCGATTTAATCAATACAAAACCTGCACTTGGCCGGTTCATAAAAAACTTTACCATATGTTACGGATCTCTACAGAGTCCGTGTATCAAACGCACGCTATAAATCTGAGTATAGTAATACACTTCCGTCTTTCTACCAAAGACGTCTAAATGAAAGTAAACTTATAATAACTGAAGCTCTTTGCTTTAAAAATGCAACTCAGTAGTTGCTAGAACATCAAATAAAAACGTGTCTCACACGACACAAGAAAAATATGATAAATGTGGCACAGATTCACACACTAGATCTGCTTAATGATACGTTGGGAACCGCGTTCGATGCTAGGCAACGAAACATTCCTTCTAGTTGTTAGGTTCAAACATGACCAAAAATAGCTTCTGAGCTTATTCAAAATGAAATATAATGCATTTACAAACTGGTAGTTACTGTCGACTACCTAAATGATACGACCGTTCTAACGACAGTCAGGGGTGTAACAAAGGATGGCTGCGAAGAATGCAGTCAATTAATAACCAAGGCATCTGATTGCCATAACTACAGTCAGCAAAGACTTGAAAATTACCCCAAGTAGGGTTGAACAAAATAGCCTCAAAATGACTACGATCAGGTTCAGCAAAATGGTAGGCATTGACGTTCCACGACGTTCACCAAGCTGCACCAGGGCTGACCAAAATGTCTGACCCCAAGGGTGTCTCACTCTAAACTGAAATAAATGACATCTAACTAATCTAGTTACATCCCTACCTAGAAAAATGGCTGACACTGAGTGTGGTTGATTCACAAACTACATTAAAACTACTATACCACCAGAAACTAGAACAAAGAAGGGGTGTGACAAAAACTCACGAAATGGAGGAGCTCTCACTCAGCTCTCTATTCCACAACAAGGGTTGTACATAAACCTCTCTGGCTCTCTGGATCGGTATCCTCCTCATCAGGATTCCCATCTGGACTCCCCCAAAGACCAGGGTTCGATTTGTCCCTGTCGACATCCTCGTGGATATGCCTGGAAATGGCATTTTGGCTCCTTCCCTCTCGTTCATCGTTCTGGAAGTTCCACCATCATGCTGGTTCCTGTAGAAACGTCACCCCCCCATACTGGGATGGTATTAGTCCATGGTGACTACTTCAACCATGGTGAATAAAAGTCCAATCACGTGGGTAGCGAAATAAGTTGCGTGATTATTCATCCTCTCACTTCCAAAATTATAATGTCCGTCGTGACTATTATAGGCTTCAATTATAAGATACGACACAGCCTTAATCTTGCAGATGTGGATTAGCATATGAGATAATACTATTTTATAATGCTGCACGTGCTAGTGACGCTACTTTTGTATCACGCAGCATCCGTGAATTATACGACGTTTCAAAGATGAAATTTCCACTTTGGCAATTTAAATATCTCATACTATTATAATCACACTTATTCAGGATAATTGTAACACTATTACCTGTATATTTCCACTAGGCATCTGCCCTCCACATACGCGTGGGTAATATGTGATGTCACAGCAATGTTGTGCAATACACTATACTTGCCAATAATTATTTCCCAAGCTTCTTATTTAATTCACTGGACTTCATCGACAGTGAATATTAGTATTTGCTTGCTCGATGGCACCTTATAATCACTTTTAACGCTAAACAGCGGATATTCTTCTACGTCTCGTAGGACAAATGTAATTCCACGCCTACACAAGGCGGATTCTCAAGACGCAGTGCTGCGGTACTGGGTGTCTCTAGAAAAGTAGGTCGTCAAAACGAAAACGTTGAGCGACTACTTACGTTCCTTTTTGCGTATCTGCAAGGGTATTACCTTACCTAAAGTAAAAATAAACATTCTCCAAAATGTTTTAATAATGCAGCATGACGAAATGGAATATTCTGAGTCTCGTAGGAAAGATAAAAATAATTAATAAGACCTCAGATAATTATTAGCAGTTTACACCAAAGTCAAAAGTGCGATTCACCGCTACTTCAAAGTATCGCGTGATCTCTCAGCTTCACGTGGCTTCCTGGGTGTGTTCAAAAGTACAACATCCCATCATAAATGCTCTGTCATAAAAAAAATATCACATGAACCATAGCTCAGTGGGTTCATCTGCCTCTCTGTCGTTTCAAATAAAATGTTGGGATAACATTTTTATTTGCTTTGAAATTCATTCAAGAGTGATATTTTTTTAGATTGGCTGCATTAAAGGTTCCAATGCGTTCTCCTGTCCTAATGTCTTCTATCACATAACTTCCATTGTTTAAAGGCTGTCGGATACGACTAGGGCCATAATACAAGGATAGAAATTTCCCATATATGCGGTCTATAGGACTAGAAATTCCGGGTCTCCTTATAAGGATAAGGTCTCCTTCTACTAGTGGTTCTCTAAACCTCTGGCGTCTAGTTCTTCTCAAGCGCTTGGCAGCTTGTCTGTCCATAGTCTCTCTCGCAGCTAAAAGTCTGCTGGCATGTGATGGTTGTAAACAAGGTGGATTTACAATCACACGATCCCATATTCTCAGCGGCATCTGGTTCAAATGCAAGACCATAGGTATTTGACCAGTGCTTTCATGTACTGTTGAATTAATACATTTTGCCATAATAACAAGGACTTCAGTCCATCGCCAGTGTTCTTCTTGACAATATAATCGACAGAATTTTGCGATAATAGACATCACGCATTCTGCTGGGTTGCTCTCTGGATGTCGAATAGATGATAAAACATGACCTATTTCAAGCTCATTCATGGCATTGGCAAATTCTGCTGAGGTGTACTGTGATCCGTGATCAGTCAACAAGAATTGTGGCTTTCCTGCCTCCGGTATCACTTGACGTCTAATCCTCAGAATAATCTGATGTGCAGTAGCTTTTTGAATCGGATGAAGCATCGTATATTTCGTGAACACATCCACCGTTACAACGATGTATCGATTCCCACGACGAGCCTTAGGTATTGGGCCATACAGGTCCTGTGCATACAACTCTCTAGGTTGAGTTGGTAGTATTGGTCTAGGTTGTTCCTTCAGCAAGTGTGACGTGTATTTGTTCCGCTGGCATGCGTCGCAAGCACGTAAACACTGTCTAACGGTGGCTCCTAACCCTTTCCATGTGAAAGACTCCTTGATAGTTGCAATGGTTTTGTCTGTTCCACCATGTCCAATGGATAAATGTACCATAAGAATAACAGATTCTTGGTATCTCCTAGGAATAACTGCACGCAGTTGAGTGTGGTCCTCGTCTACAAACTTGTATAAGACACGATGATAAATCAAATAATCATCTGCAACAGCAGCAATCCTTGCATAATGATCATCCTGTGGATCCATTCTTCGTTCTAGGAAACGGATAATATGTCTGAGTTCCTCCTCACGTCGCTGTCCTTCAGGTAAATGACGAAATCGGCCAAGGTGTTCCTCGCATTCTCCCTCGATGTCTATGGCATTAACAGTAGCTTCAGGATTCCGGCTGAGGATGTCGGCCAACACATTCTCTCTGCCTGGTCGATAAACTATTTCCAAATCGAACTGTTGGAGAAACAGCGTCCAACGTGTGATCCTGTCGCTTGCCAGTCTTGTTCTCAAGATGAAGGTCAACGCATGATGATCGGTTCTCACAATAATCCTCTGACCTAACAGAAGTTTCTGCCAGTATTCAAGTGCGTAAACAATTGCAAGTGCTTCTATCTCGGTCGTGAAGTAGTGAGATTCATGTGCTCTTAAACGTCGGCTTAAGAAAGCGATGTAATGACGTTTCTTCTCATCATCTTCTTGCAGTAAAATGGCTCCTATACCAATGGCAGATGCATCAGTTTCTAGAATAAAGTTCCGAGAGTAATCTGGATATTCCAACTGAATTGAGTCCACAAGCATCTGTTTAGCTCTCCTGAAAGCTATCTCGCATTCATCATTCCAGTTCCACCTGCAGTTCTTTTTCAATAATCCTTGCAGTGGTGCAACAGTTTCGGAATACTTCTCACAATGAGCAGCAAAGAATTGGAGAATTCCTAAGAATTGTCTCACGTGTTTCACACGGGTTGGTGTTGGAAATGCAGCAACAGTTCTAATCTTTGTCGGATTCGGTCTATATCCTTCTCCATTGATTATGTGTCCTACGAATTTCACTTCTTCCTGAAAAAATCGACACTTGTCAAACTTGACCTTAAAATTTGCCTGTCGGAGATTCTCAAAAACAAGGCACAATGTCTTTAAATGCTCTTCTTCTGTTCCCGAAGCTATGATTATGTCATCCACATAACATATTACTTTCTGCTTCACTTCATGAGTCAGCTTGGCATCAAGTGCTCTGATTAATGCGGCTCCGGCATTTTTCAATCCAAATGGTAGTTTTTGGAATACATAAGTAGTCTGATCAAACAAGAATCCAGTATATTTCTGAGTATGCTCAGATAATCTGATATGGTAATAAGACTGAACCAAGTCTAATGATGAAAATATCCTTTTTCCTTTGAACTTCCTGAGAATGTCCCTAATCTTGGGCGGTCTGTCGTGCTCAGGAGCTAGGCGTTCATTCAAGGCTCTGGCATCAAGACAAAGTCTCAAGCTTCCATCTACCTTAACCACAGGTATTATGGGATTCAAGAAAGGAGTCGGTGATTTCTTGATTGTACCTGCTGCTTCCATCTCATGGATCTTCTTAGCAGCTTCTTCGAGATGTTTCTCGGCAATCGGATAGATCCTTTTCTGGAATGGGGAATCGTCCAGTAATACAAGATCATACTCGTAGTCTAATATCTCACCAGGTGTGGTGTCGAATATATCTCGGTATTCGTTCAGTATTGCCTCAAGATCCTCATGTGTGGGTGCTGATAACGATTCTGCCTCTTCGTCGGCATCTAGTGTCGCCTCAATTTCCTTGCCCTTTAATGCTTCGACTACGTCTACTTCGGATAGGAATTCCGGTTCTTCTTCAATTAGGCTCATCTGAATGGGTTCGTTCGGCTTGAACTCTACCGTATTCCGTCCCATGTCAATGATTCCATCATATTTTCTAATGAAGTCTGCGCCTAAAATGGCATCATGATGCAGGCCCTTCATTACGAGAAATTCGTGCAAGTACACGTGGCTCGAAATCTTCACAGTACACAAAATCTGGATTTTGCACGTTACAACGCGGTCAGGTATGACACCTCTGACTCTTATAGCTGAAATGGGCAACTCCGTCACCTCAGAGTTTGCTCTAAGTCTGGCATGGCAATCGGCGGAAATTACACTAATCATCGCTCCAGTATCGACGAGTATGACTACACTGACTTCATTTAAGGTGGCTACAATCTTGGGTAGACGTGTTAATTCATAATTGTGGTTCGTCGTTCGTCGTTCGTCCAACAAGTCTTCTTGGATTGGCTCCCAGAGTAATATAGAGGCAGTTACTCGGTGCTCAACCAAACAAGAATCTATTGATTTTTCGGAGTTTTTTTTTCTGTCATGGCGAGAAGTACTGGGCTGGTTCTGCTCCGTCTCCTGCGCCGAATGTCTATTTTCCCTCGAAGTAGGGTTCCGTTCTCCCTCTTCTTGGATCTGCAATTCTCTCAATTGTTGGAGGTACTCACGGCTCTCCCGCGCTCTTCCTTTCCAATCCCTGTCTGGCTGGTATCTAGGGTCTCGATTTCTGTCGTAACCCCCACTATAACGATAGTCTCTACTGATACGTCCGTGTTGCTGATTTCTTCCTTCATTCCCTCGGCGGTTGTTTTCATGACGTCGGTTGTCGTCCGTCCTTCGGTCGAATCGCCGGTCCCAATGACTTCGCCGGTCATCATGTTGATTTCGAGTATACGGAGTGTTGTTCCATTCTCTCCTGTTATAACTGTATTTGTTATCACGTCGCCCAGAATCCTCTGTGGTTTGTGTTTGTTGTGGCGTCTGGCTCACTTTATCAACAGTCGTCAGATTCATATGTCTATCCTCGCGTCTATCAGCCTTCTGCTGACGGTGTGTAGGAAACTGTTCTGTGTTAGCGTCCAACCTTCGCAGTATCTGGTCACACTGCTGGAAAGTGGATGCCCCTGCAGCGATTAACACACGTTGTACATCCGCAGGGTACTGCCAAACAATTGTGTTCACCAAATCTTGTTCGGACAATGGAGGCTGAAGACAACGGAGCTTCGCGAGCTGTATTGCGAAGTAATTCGCATAACGAGTAGGTGTATTGGAACTGTACCTTCGAGTGTACATCTCAGCTCGGATGCTCTGCTGGATGTCGCTCGACCAATATGTTCTTAATAACGCTTCCTTAAAGTCTTGGTAGCCTGTGAATGAGTATCGGAATGCTCTGAACCAGGTACCGGCTTGTCCCTCAAGCAGTCGCTCTATAACTCTTAGTTCCCTCTCTGGAGTTACCATAGTATCACGTAAGTAGCTTTCGACATTTG
This sequence comes from Meconema thalassinum, assembly GCA_946902985.2. Taxonomy (NCBI): domain Eukaryota; kingdom Metazoa; phylum Arthropoda; class Insecta; order Orthoptera; family Tettigoniidae; genus Meconema; species Meconema thalassinum. The sequence goes on along the minus strand of OX336388.2, from coordinate 990,238,775 downwards.
CTAGGAATTCCACTGGAGTAACACCGCTCCCAGTTCCCGAGAAGCGAGCTGGTTGCTCCTCTCTTGAACGAATTATGGTGACATTTCCCTGCGTATTCGCGGGTCTGAAAGTATTTTGCATGTAACTCTGCGTAGGAGTGTTAGTCTCATGACTAATTCGATTAGATGCTGGTTGAAACGGGTGAGCGTTAAAGTTCAAGGTCTGACCTTGCGCTAAATTAGTGAATTGTGACGGTTGCGGTTCCATAGGCGCTCTGGGTTGGAAATGGGTAGGCATCATTCCTCCTGATTGAGATATAGGCGTTTCCTGAGATTCTCCCATCTGTGGGTGTACGTGTCTCTCTCTTGGAGTCGTCTCGAGTCTGTCCAGGCGTCTTTCTATTACTTCAAGACCTGGGATGGTTCTGGCTGCGACTTTGTTGCCTAAGTCGTTCAATTGCAGCTCGATCCTGTCAACCTTTCCCTTGAGGTTTGTGTCTACCTCGCGTATGGCCGTCCTAAGGTTATAACTGAGGTCTAACCTCTCGGTCACCGCGACTTCCTCAAATCTCTTTTGTAAGGAATCGATATCTCCTTCAACTCTGGACATATTTTCTTGGATTTTACCCACATCGTCTCTAACCTCGGCTACCTTAGCCTCGACTGTAGCTTCGTGTTCGTTGAGGTCACCTCTCAATAACATGAGGTCAATTTTGTGCTCCTCATGATGAATATCAACTGTCTCACGTAGACTGGCTACGGTTTCCGTCAATTCAGAAATGTTTCTCCTGTTGGTGTTAAGTTCCTCTTTAATCTCCATCATGCCATCAACGATAGTCTTCACGTTGTTATTAACGGCATTGGCAGCTCCTCTCATCAAGATTAAACCAACGTTCATGGTTGCCATGTCCTTCTTCACATTTCCGATAAATCCCTCGACGTGATCTAGTCGAGTCCCGAATTCTTCCCTGGTATGTTCCAGATCTGCTCTCATGTCTATCTGGACTTTATTCAAGGTTGTCTGAATTTGAGCTGTGTGCTCCTCCAATCGGTTTTGCACCTCCTCCCTAGCTCTATTCATCTGGTCGGTTAAGCAATCTACGCGCTGGTTAGCCTCCTGATGGTGTCGTATGACATCAACCCTAACAGCTGCTAAACCTGTCGTCAGATCATTTCTCGCTTCGATCCTATATGTGTCCATGTCTGCCCTGACTTGAGTTAAATCAGCCCTAACATTATTTACAGACTGAGTGTTAATCTCTAAGTCCTGCCTTACATTGTTCATAGACTGAGTGTTAATCTCTAAGTCCTGTCTTACATTGTTTATAGACTGAGTGTTAATCTCTAAGTCCTGTCTAACCTGGTCCACATGACCACTTACAGTATTTGCAGCCTGAGTATTCTGTTGAAGATTGGCATTCACACCTGCCATCATCTCTCCAAACACACGACGAATAGTTTCCTCATCCATAGATAAGAAATATATGAGAAAGTGGGGGATCAATTTCTACTGGAACTTACAGCTATGATTAGTTACTTGGTGGTATAAAGCTTGCTTCATTTATATAAATATCACGAGTACAGCTGGAGTATGCAAACTAAGTGCTTCTACATTTACAAAGACAACGGTGAGCAAAGCAAAGTATTACATTTACTTAGGATGAGGCATCATCAAAGAAAATCCTATCCTTCATTTATTCAACACTAAAGCCTCACCCCATGGACTTCTATCAAACATGAATGCCATGCGGTCAATTGATCTGCAGTACGACTTTCTAAGTTCGTCCCAGTCCTGTCAATTTACCATTAATCAACATTAGGATCCTCAAAAAAAATAACATGGTACTGAGGGTCACCACGTTAACGTCGGCACATGAGTTGGGCGCCATTTTATGTGACCGTTTAGTTGATGTCAACAACCACGATGACTCAACTAACGACACATAAATCAAATAAAAAGTACCGTGAGGATCAGGTGACCTTCCAAAAAGGCTAAAGCGGCACGAGAGTCCGTAGTCCACAGGGATCGTGGTACATGGTGACGATGGTCATAGACCGCCTAAGGAAAGGTTCACCTTAAAACTAGACTGAGAAAATAAACATCCAGACTCATGTAAAACACCGTGAAAATTTATTAAAATTCACAAGCCCCTAGCCTAGTTCGGAGGGTTATAATCGGCTAGTCCGCAAATTAATAAATAAACTAAGATAAAGAACAGGTCCCCTACCTGAGAAGTTACTGAAAACCCTCGCGAAAGATCTAACTCACAATGATAAAGCAACAACAGCAACGCTAGGAATATGGTACGACGCAAGTCCCTAGTTCAAGTTACAAGATCAAGTTAATATCTGAATTTACATTTAACAGGGTAGCAAAACAAATCTAGGTTAGGATGGTACCATTTCGACATTTAAATTTAACATTAATACAACTAGCTAAGTCCTATCAATTAACAAAATTTACGGCGATGACGTCCGTAAAAGAAAACAATTACATCCAAAAGCTAAGTGTACAGCCATGAAAAACAAACAATTTAATTATGCTTAATAACTATGTGCTAACAGCACACAATAAAGTAACATGTAGGGTTTAATACACTTGACATCATAAATTAATAACGAAATAGACACAGTATTTTTATTAAAAATTCCTGCCTACACCTTGGTTTACTCTTTGTAAACCATAGTCATCTAATGTGTATAGTTACGGTGACGAATGCGCAGTTGAGACCACGTCTGACATCGCATGGCCTGAGCTCCACAAGCTACGAACTCTAGGTTCGCACATGCTTCAGGTCGCTACAAAAATGTCAACTGTCCTAGTCATTTCCTCACAAGGAAATTATCTTCAACTGCACGGCTATGTCAACAGTTCCAGAATGCAAAGAACAAAGTTAGATAGAAAGAATCGTTAGTTAGGCTTGTTTTACAACAATTATGCATTTTATTATTAGAATGTCGGTTTATAGGTTTATCGTAGGTTTATGGCGAATAACATTGACAATAGCCTGGGCACGGAGTGTCTCCAACTGAGATCATTCTCCACCAAAAAGCCTCGACTCAACAGTCGGAATATAATCAACGAGTATAACAACTCGGACACACAATAACACGGGTTACCAGCGGCGCTAAGCTCGCGTTCAATAACTCTGGGATAGGCCTGTACAACAGTTTCCTTCCATAACATCTGGTCAACGGGATCATCCCCGGACAAAGCATACAATAACATCCTGCTATAACAGGGTAGACTTCACCATCCTATAGAAAACCTTACATAACTGTACCTGTCATACGACAATACACGCAACAGAGCGTTAAACTAACAAAAACCGATCCATAAAACAAGTGATCAAATACAAGAGTGGAAACTGATTTCCATAAGCAAAATAGCAATGAAAGGAAAAGCGAATACAAATTGTACTCTGTCCTCGTCTATAGTAGTTTTGTCTCACAATGAAGCAGGCGTGTTCTAGGTCACTGGGTTACATAACCAGTTTATTCAAGGCCGGCGATTTAATCAATACAAAACCTGCACTTGGCCGGTTCATAAAAAACTTTACCATATGTTACGGATCTCTACAGAGTCCGTGTATCAAACGCACGCTATAAATCTGAGTATAGTAATACACTTCCGTCTTTCTACCAAAGACGTCTAAATGAAAGTAAACTTACAATAACTGAAGCTCTTTGCTTTAAAAATGCAACTCAGTAGTTGCTAGAACATCAAATAAAAACGTGTCTCACACGACACAAGAAAAATATGATAAATGTGGCACAGATTCACACACTAGATCTGCTTAATGATACGTCGGGAACCGCGTTCGATGCTAGGCAACGAAACATTCCTTCTAGTTGTTAGGTTCAAACATGACCAAAAATAGCTTCTGAGCTTATTCAAAATGAAATATAATGCATTTACAAACTGGTAGTTACTGTCGACTACCTAAATGATACGACCGTTCTAACGACAGTCAGGGGTGTAACAAAGGATGGCTGCGAAGAATGCAGTCAATTAATAACCAAGGCATCTGATTGCCATAACTACAGTCAGCAAAGACTTGAAAATTACCCCAAGTAGGGTTGAACAAAATAGCCTCAAAATGACTACGATCAGGTTCAGCAAAATGATAGGCATTGACGTTCCACGACGTTCACCAAGCTGCACCAGGGCTGACCAAAATGTCTGACCCCAAGGGTGTCTCACTCTAAACTGAAATAAATGACATCTAACTAATCTAGTTACATCCCTACCTAGAAAAATGGCTGACACTGAGTGTGGTTGATTCACAAACTACATTAAAACTACTATACCACCAGAAACTAGAACAAAGAAGGGGTGACAAAAACTCACGAAATGGAGGAGCTCTCACTCAGCTCTCTATTCCACAACAAGGGTTGTACATAAACCTCTCTGGCTCTCTGGATCGGTATCCTCCTCATCAGGATTCCCATCTGGACTCCCCCAAAGACCAGGGTTCGATTTGTCCCTGTCGACATCCTCGTGGATATGCCTGGAAATGGCATTTTGGCTCCTTCCCTCTCGTTCATCGTTCTGGAAGTTCCACCATCATGCTGGTTCCTGTAGAAACGTCACCCCCCCATACTGGGATGGTATTAGCCCATGGTGACTACTTCAACCATGGTGAATAAAAGTCCAATCACGTGGGTAGCGAAATAAGTTGCGTGATTATTCATCCTCTCACTTCCAAAATTATAATGTCCGTCGTGACTATTATAGGCTTCAATTATAAGATACGACACAGCCTTAATCTTGCAGATGTGGATTAGCATATGAGCTAATACTATTTTATAATGCTGCACGTGCTAGTGACGCTACTTTTGTATCACGCAGCATCCGTGAATTATACGACGTTTCAAAGATGAAATTTCCACTTTGGCAATTTAAATATCTCATACTATTATAATCACACTTATTCAGGATAATTGTAACACTATTACCTGTATATTTCCACTAGGCATCTGCCCTCCACATACGCGTGGGTAATATGTGATGTCACAGCAATGTTGTGCAATACACTATACTTGCCAATAATTATTTCCCCAGCTTCTTATTTAATTCACTGGACTTCATCGACAGTGAATATTAGTATTTGCTTGCTCGATGGCACCTTATAATCACTTTTAACGCTAAACAGCGGATATTCTTCTACGTCTCGTAGGACAAATGTAATTCCACGCCTACACAAGGCGGATTCTCAAGACGCAGTGCTGCGGTACTGGGTGTCTCTAGAAAAGTAGGTCGTCAAAACGAAAACGTTGAGCGACTACTTACGTTCCTTTTTGCGTATCTGCAAGGGTATTACCTTACCTAAAGTAAAAATAAACATTCTCCCAAATGTTTTAATAATGCAGCATGACGAAATGGAATATTCTGAGTCTCGTAGGAAAGATAAAAATAATTAATAAGACCTCAGATAATTATTAGCAGTTTACACCAAAGTCAAAAGTGCGATTCACCGCTACTTCAAAGTATCGCGTGATCTCTCAGCTTCACGTGGCTTCCTGGGTGTGTTCAAAAGTACAACATCCCATCATAAATGCTCTGTCATAAAAAAAAAATCACATGAACCATAGCTCAGCGGGTTCAACACGTTCACAATAATCTGCATGTAACAGTACATAACTCTAGGACCTACATATATAAAATCCAACATGGCGACCATCCGAAATATTTAGTCGGTTCTCAATATCTACGAATCTATTACAGCAATCAAACTGAAATTGTGTATGTTGATAGTGGCAATTAACATAAGTAGGATATATGAAAATATGCTGTATAGTTCTTCACGGAACTACTTGTTGTCTGTTTGTCTGTGGACAATTTTTTGTGTCCTTATAACTCGAGAACGGCTGGGTGGATTAACGTAAAATTTGATACAGATATCCATCAGAGGCACGACACTAATAATCGATGTAACTCTTCTCCGTACCTCTCATAACAGGAGGCCTACCCCCTTAAAATACATGCTGAAATAAGCGTGAGACAAAGCTCATTTTCAGCCCCTCAATGTGAGAAACGAAACTCGGGGGCCCTAAAATGACCCCGAAAACCACATTTTAAGGCCCTAAAACCAACAATTTTTGAGATATTCCCAAAAAACTAATTTCACTTAATAAGTTAATGAAGGAATGCATGCCGGTAACAATGGCAACAGAATCTAAGAGGTCCATCTATTTCTGTAAGACGCAATGCAATTCCATTTATTACATTACTGGGAAAGTTTGCAAACGGCAATAAGGTTATAACGGATCCAAATTATGCTGAAATATTCAAGGGGTCAAGGGGTAATCTAGAATTCTTAACGCGATTTACACGTGCGGGTATGGTCCGGAAGGTCTATTATATCCCTATCCCTATATTGTTATATTATTATTATTCTTTTAATTATTATCATTATTATGGCGTACAACGAAGAGACAAAGCTCATTTTCAAACCCTTGGTGTCAGAAACAAAACTCGGGGCCCCTCAAGAGCCGTAAAGGGTCCCCGAAAACTATATTTTAAGGCTCGAAACCCGACAGTTTCTTAGATATTCCCAGAAAACTAATTTCATTTATTAAACTAAAGAAGGAATGCAAGCCATTAACCATGACAACAGTATCTCAAGAAGTGGCATCCAACTTTCCATCGGGAATAAGTAATGCCACTCCATTTATTACATTTCTGTGAAAGGTTGCAATTGGCTATAAGGTTATCACGGAACCAACTGAAACTGTAAAATTCATCAAAGCGCTTAAGGGGTTCAAGGAGTACCCTAGATTTTTTTCACATGACTTACACGTGCGATATGTCGTACAGAAGGTCTATTATATCTCCAAACAGCAACATTATTTTCAAAAATTCCTGATTTGAAATAGTAGACTGTTTTCTGCTGATTTTAGGAATTTGGGCCATTGGAGGCTAAAAAAACCTGAATTTTCATGCACCACAAGCCTTTATAATTTATAAAAGGGGTCTTCCAGTAGTTGGGCACTTGACACAACGGTTAGGGTCAGTTCGTATGTGACGTGTATCGCGATTCGTCTACGAGGTTTTCAATTTTATTTTCACGCCAGGAAGAACACGTTAGATAAATTTAGTTTGAGAGCACATTTTAACTAATAATTTTTCTTTGCCAACAAACAGGTTCCAAGCCCCTAAACATTGCAACAGTAGCTCAATTGATAACATCTGGTTATTAATACCGAAGACCGTTCGAAGAATGGGTACTTCTGCTAGTTACGGTATATAAATACGCGTGGCTTACGTCTGGAGTGATTTCGGATTCAAAAGGACGAGGTAAACGTTAGCTTGTGAGGTTCTTTGAGGGTTAGTCAACTGGTCATTTGCCAAGGAATGCACAAGAATATTTACTTCTGAAGGATAATATTTATAATTGCAAATACTTTAGTCCTGATGCTGTTGTTGATTCATTTAGGGACTTACCGCCATTTTGGTCATGTAGCCCCGTGTATCTGCACGTGTACGGATTCTGTGTCGGTTCAAGTATATACCGAGATACGTACGTGTCTAGGGGAATGTTTTAGTGTAGTCGTAACGTCATTGATGACGTCGTTAGTTTGTGTAAAGTTGTGGCTTGAATTGCTGCCATATTGTTCAGCTGTGTGAGGTTTTAGACAGAGCGTCCCTACATGCCGATATAGTCACACGTGTTCAAGTGTGAGTTTTGGTGGTTAGTTACGAATATAACTAAATTACTTTTAGTTGTTAAATTTAATTGAAAAGTTGCACTCTACTCTTCTAAAGCCATGGTGAGACAAAGACATTGGTTGCTACTTGTTTATACGACGGTCTGGATGAAACTATTGGCCGCTACTTGGATAGACGACGGTCAGGATAAAACTATTGGCCGCTACTTGGTTAGACGACGGTCTGGATGAAACTATTGGCCGCTACTTGGATAGACGACGGTCAGGATAAAACTATTGGCCGCTACTTGGTTAGACGACGGTTTGGATAAACCTATTGGCCGCTACTTGGTTAGACGACGGTTTGGATAAAACTATTGGCCGCTACTTGGTTAGACGACGGTTTGGATAAAACTATTGGCCGCTACTTGGTTAGACGACGGTTTGGATAAAACTATTGGCCGCTACTTGGTTAGACGACTGTTTGGACGTAACCATTGTCCACTACTTGGTTAGATGACGGTCAGGATAAAACTATTGGCCGCTACTTGGTTAGACGACTGTTTGGACGAAAATTAATACTTGCAACACAAGCAAGGAGGCCTGGGGCGTAACCCCCGGTTAGGGCTGTGTTTGTACTGTATATACAAAGGCTTATTAACACACAGAATTTAACATTTATGTATCGTTTAAACCTTTAGTGTCGCCCATAACGTCATGTATGCCGTCATTTGTGTCTTATGAGAAATTTGTAGTGTAAGTTAAACTCATGTTTATTATTATTATTATTATTATTATTATTATTATTATTATTATTATTATTTTCTTGTTATTAACCATGATGTATCTTTGGGGATGTTAGGTCGACCTAATATTAGTTCGATTGTATTTCAGGTGAATTTGACATAATGGTGCACGTCTGTTTCTGAAAACTGTTTTACAGTAAGTAAAATTGTCAATTGTTACTTGGAGCATATTTATAATACCTAAAATCCATCGTAGTATCACACGACTAGTATAAGCTAATGTGATATTGAAAGTAAACCCATGAGGTAAGGTGTTGTGTGGTAATTGCACTGCGGTGAAGCCCATGTCCGTGTATACTGGATCATCTTAATCCCCACGTGTAAGTACAGTATCATCCATCATGTGTGTGACGTAAGCGACATCGTGCCCAGGCAATCATCATTATGTAGTTAGGGCCACAAACATCGGCTCACACGCTGCTCAGGTATCGCTAGGTCGTTATTGGAGAACAAGACTTCCGTTCACTGTTACTTGATCTCCAAAGTGTAGACTTAAGGCCGAGGTAGTTAACGTGCAGATATTAATGAGTTCAATATTCCTAATCTCAGGAGGTCATTTAGAGCCAATGCCTTCCTTTTCTGTGTCTTCGAAAATTTTAAGAAATATTTTAGGGTATGGAAAAATAGATGTGCAATACAGGTAAGGAAAAATCTTGTAGTTTCAATCCATGGTTGCATTGCAATGCACTCAGAATAAATTCTGCGTTCTACTGTACTTGAGGGATTGCAACTGGGAGGACACCTATTCCATTTGCTCAAATTTTGGAATATGAAAATTTTGTACAATTGAAATATTAAACACACCGGTCTTAGTAAGTTACCGGAACTCTTATGAAGCATTGTCTGTCTGTTAGGTAGTCAGCCCGAAGGCTGGTTGGATCCTCAAAAAGTACCGCCGTTAGGTTATGTGGGTAGATAGACACAAAAACCCTAGGCAGTGCTATAGTTAGGCGTACTAGGCAAGATGAGAAGTGAGGTAGTTTGCTATTGCTTTGCTCACTGACTCTAAACAGCAGTACTAACCCTATGAGTAGAACCTTTCACAGCATCCACAGGCACTGACTGTGCCCTGAATGTCATCACTAACAAGTAAGCACCCCCCATACCTGAGTAGCTTCCATATAATCACAGCCATGAGTGAGACTGAGACATCGGTGAAAAGCCACATTTTACTCTAGCCTGTGCCAACAGACAAATGCAAATACACTGCATTCATCAAGAGATGGCAAACGGGCCTAATGAAGCATTAGCATTGTGGTATTTGAAAGAAGAGAGATGCAACTAAATTGCAAGTAGCTATAGCCTATTACAAAAGCAGGCCGGCAGAACTTCACTATGATATAGGCCTACGGTAAATGATTGAATGCGTCATAATTTCCCTATTAAATTAAATGGTTTTGGACACACCTCAGTATTGAATTTTGCCGCTGGAAGGGTAATGAGTAGTGGAAATGAATCGGTTCTGTGACCACCGCCACCGCCACCGCTGGAATACTAAAATGGCAATATCTCGCGAACCAATCAGGCTAGAGACTTGTACGAGGTGTCAAATTACTCAGGCGAACACCCCCTTTCCATTGGACTACATATTTCCACCCCAAAATAAAACCTACCCCTACTAGAGGGTGAAATTGTATTTTTTTTAGAGAATCTCTCTTTCCAATTGCAACATGTGAGAGTTTGAATGCCAATATGGAATGAAACGTTGTTCTACTTAAAGTGCATGTGTTCGGTGGGTAGCCACTGTGAATTAACATGCTTGTTTTTTGTTTTTACACATGCCCACTCATAGCTTTTGTAAGAGGGCAGGCTTTTTAAAAGATGGCGGCTGTAGTGTAACCTAACCTAACCCAATTTAATGGGTTATTGTTGAAGGATTATTGTTGGCGGGTCCATGTTGACGAGTCCATGTGGACGGGTCCTTGTTGACGAGTCCCTGTGGACGGGTCATTGTTGACGAGTTATGGCTGGCGGGTCCTTGTTGACGAGTCCCTGTGGACGGGTCATTGTTGACGAGTCATGGTTGACGGGTCCTTGTTGACGAGTCCCTTTAGACGCGTCATTGTGGACGAGTCCTTGTGGATGAGCCCCCTTTGGCCTGGTTCCTATGGACTAGCCCATGAATTTATTTAAATTATGTCAAAGGGCCTAACTATATTTTGCGTGTAAAGCAATGTGTTGAACTGACGTTGTTCACTAGTCCCCCACTACTATAATGGGATAACGATATGAAAGGAAAGTGATGAAATACATGTGAGCATACAAGGGATTTAACTTGGTGGATGGATGTGTTCTAACGAGTCATTTGTAGTTGAAAGAGAATAATACATGTTCTTAAGATGTTAAAACTGAGGAGATGGCACGTGCAGTAAGACGTCTTGTTACTTCCTGTGTCATATTACAGACATGACAGAGAGCGCACAGATCTGTTGCTATGACTAACACTGCAGTAATTTGAAACCGCAAGTGTTCATTAAGACAATGGATGATGATCATGCAAAGTTAGCAGTTATTGGATATTACACAGGTGTTCCTTCCGGTGTCATGTTGCTGACATACCAGAGAGCGCACACTGCTGTTGCTTTGACTGACGCTGCAGTAATTTGAAACCTCAGGTGTTGATCAAGACAATGGGTGATGATCATGCAAAGTCAGCAGTCATTGGATACCACACAGGTGTTCCTAGTGTACTTTGGACTCTGAACTGTATTGGGAAAGGAATTGCAATGATCTGCAAAAAACTGCTGACACGAGCGATGAGAGTTTATATAAGAGGGGTGTCATATATCTACCTACTGTCAGTCTTTATTACTCGCTTTGAGTGAACAGTGCTCTATTACTGCTCAAGAGTTGTAAAAAAAAGCCGTTTTGGTAGAAAATCATTAAATTATTTTGCAAGGTAAGTACTTATTATTAATGGATTGCAGTCTTTTATTACTAATTGATGTTGAAGTTATTGATTGGAATGTATTTATTGATTGATTGATTGATTGATTAATTTGTTTACAGATAATTGGGTACCTGTAGGTTACCAGATTCCTACAATCTGTTCATTGTGACAGCAGTTGATAAATTATAAAAAGGTAAGTGCCCCCTCTAATAACTTTTAAACAGTTAGAGTGATATTTTACAAAGTTCATTCCTACATGTTAGTGAAAATGGTATATTTGGCAGTTAAAAGATGGAACTACTTGACCATGATGTGTAAAGCTAAATTTGTAGGTCAGATTTTGATTACCGCTCTATTAAGTCCGAATGTTCATTGCTAAGTGTCAGTGACAGAGGGAATATTTAAAGACTTAACCTCAGTTCACCTAACATAACCTAACTTTACCTAACTTAACCTTATCACGTGACATGTTTTACAAGTTTAGACTTGCTTTATGACTGACTATGACGTCACACTTAGGTCACTTAACTGGCGATCGCTGGTTTCTATCACATGACATGTTCGACAAGTTTAGACTTGCTTTAAGACTGGCTATGACGTCACACTTAGCTCACTTATCTGGTGACCGCTGGTTTCTACCACTCTATCAAGTTCCAATGTTCACCGCTAAGTGTCAGTGACAGTGGTATGTAGTAACCCTCGGAACTACATGAAGTTAGACTTGCTAGGAGTTCACAGATGATCGATTTAAATACTCTGCTATAACCATTGACTGGAATATAATTAAACTATTTAAATTATACTTTTGTTTATCATTTATTAACATTTATGATTTCTTTCTTTTATATGTAATTTCGAAAGTGATCATCATGTTCAAGTGTGGTGACTGTAAGAAACAGTTCTCAAGACCTGACAGCCTTCAACGGCACGCAAATGTTAAACATGACATTAAAATGTTTGTGTGCAGTCATTGTGCTACCACATTTAACAGACAGGATAGTCTTGGACGGCATGTAAATTTAAAGCATGTCAGTTCAGCACCATTTTCGTGTTCAGTTTGTGATCTTGGATTTTCTGCTGTAAAGCGATATCAATCCCACATGGTTGAAGCGCATGGAGAACAACAGGAATTGAAATCTGTAAAACCATCAACTAGCACGGAACCTTTAAATGAATGTGATGCTCAAAAGCGTAAACGTTCTCAAGATTGTGAAAATAGTCATGTAACAAAAAGAAAGAAGAATGGTGAACCTTCGATAACACATTGTAATGTATGTAATATTGATATACCTTCTTCAATTATTCATGGACATTTACGCAGTATTCATCATAAAAATAACGCATGCCATGAAAGAAATTCTGAAAATATTCAGAAAATTGGCAGTGCATTTAAAAGTCGAATTGCTAGTTATAGACTTTATAGTAAAGAAAAAAACTCAAAGTATTGAATCATTTTTAAAAAATGTTCAACCCACTGTGTTTGACTTGGTAGAAAATGTTTTATTAGAGCATAAAACAATTAAAATGAATTTTGAACTTTTTGGACTCTATGTAAAAACTGGGAGCGAAGGTGAAATTAGAGATATCAAATCTTTTAATACAAAAAACATAATTGTTAGCGAATCAACTAATATTAGTGATATATATCAAAATATTTCAAGTGCTATCATTGTGAAGAGTGAAGAGTTCCAGGAAAGGGAGTCAGGCTGGGCGTTGGTTGAAGTACTTTATTTAGAAAACCAACATGAATAAATACAACCCCCTTCGAGCATCATCATACATTGATTTGCCAGGATGGATCAAACGAAAGAAAGCTGTTGTGAACGTTATGAATAATGATGACGCATGCTTTGCGTGGGCTGTAACCTCAGCTCTCCATCCAGCAGAGGAGCATCTGTATAGAACATCATCCTATCCTCACTATTCTTCAGTGTTAGATTTAAAAGAAATGGAATTTCCTATGGCGATAAAAGACATTCTACGTTTTGAAGAGCTGAACAATGTAAGTATTAATGTTTATGGAATTGAAAATAAGAGAATAGTAGGTCCTCTATATTATACTCAGGAAAAAAAGGATGCTCATGTAAATTTACTATACATAACCGAATATGAAAATGCTCACTATTGCTAGATGAAACATTTCAGTAGACTTGTTGGTAGTCAGCTATCAAAAGGTGAATCTAAGAAGTGATTCTGTGATGGTTGTTTACTATATTTCAGAAAAGAGGACCAACTAATTCAACACCAAAAATGGGGAAGTAATCATGTGTGTACGGTATTACCGACCCCTAAAAATAACATTCTAAAATTTAAGGATTATGAGAAACAGCTTCGAGTACCATTTGTTATATATGCTGACTTCGAGACTTTGCTAAAACCATTTAATACATGTTCATCGAATCCAGCCCAATCTTTCACCAACACTACTCACATTCATGAACCTTTTAGCTTTGCATATTATATTAAATGTAGTTATGATGACTCTTTAAATAAGTTTGAGCTCTATAGAGGACCTGATGCACCTAAAGTTTTTATGGAAAGACTTGAAAAAGATGTCATCCGTATATCCTCTATTTTAAATACGATCATTCCAATGGAGCCACTAACTTCATCAGAGCAAATGAATTTTGAAACTGAAACTAATTGTTTTATATGTGGTGAATGTTTATATACAGACAGGGTTCGCGATCATGACCATTTAACAGGAAAATATCGTGGTGCTGCTCACCAAGAATGTAATTTAAATTATAGAGTAAGTAAATTCATTCCGGTCATTCTACATAACGGTAGCAAATACGATAACCACTTTATCGTTAAAGAATTTGGAGCTTTAGATGTGAAAATTGATGTGATTGCATATAATAAGGAACAATACATATCGTTCACAAAATACATCAAAACTGACAATAAGAAAACGATAAAACTGCGATTTTTAGATTCATTCCGCTTTATGCCGAGTAGTCTTGATAAGCTTGCTAGTAATTTAAAATCAGATCAGTTTCATGAAATTCAACGTGTCTTTCCTAAAGAAGATGATTTTAATTTGATTTGTCAAAAGGGTATATTCCCTTACGAATATATTAACTGTGTGGAACGTCTTGAGGAGTGTTCTTTACCACCGAAAGATGCATTTCACAGTTCCTTAAACACAGGTCATATCAGTGATCAGGAATATTTACATGCACAACGTGTATGGGCACAGTTTGACATTCAAACTTTAGGAGAATTTTCAGACATATATTTGAAGACAGATGTGTTGTTATTAGCAGATGTTTTTGAAAAATTTCGGAATGTTTGTATGAAAACTTATGACCTTGATCCTTGTCAGTATTTCACAGCTCCTGGGTTAAGTTTCAGTTCAATGTTGAAAAAAACGAAAGTAAATTTAGAATTAATGACTGATATAGACATGATCAATTTTATAAAATCATCAATTCGAGGTGGATTAAGTCAATGTAGTGGACGGTACTCGAAAGCGAATAATAAATACATGCCTAGCTACAACCCTTGTGAAGAGTCAAAGTATATTGTCTACCTCGATGCAAATAACCAATATGGTTGGGCTATGAGTCAATATCTACCACTGAAAGATTTTCGCTGGCTGACACAACCTGAAATTGATGTCTTACATGTTGACACTCTTAATGATAACGATGATAAAGGATATATTTTAGAGGTAAATCTTGAGTACCCTAAAGAGTTACATGATGATCATAATGATTTACCATTTTGTCCTGAGAATATGAAATCTCCATACATCACATCACGAACAAAAATGTTAATTGCTAATGTAAATAATAAATGTAAATATGTAATACATTATCGAAACTTGAAACAGTGTCTACAGCATGGATTGAAATTAACTAAAATTCATCGCGTATTGCAATTTCATCAGTCAGCATGGCTCAAACCGTATATTGATGTAAACAATAATTTAAGAACACAGTCAACAAACGCGTTTGAAAAAGATTTTTATAAACTCATGAAAAATAGTGTTTTTGGAAAGACTATGGAGAATGTTGATAAACGAGTTGATGTAAAGCTGATAACAAAGTGGGAGAATGATGATAAAAGGTATGGTGCGAGCAACTTAATAAGCAAGCCTAACTTTCATAGCAGTTCAATTATTCATGAGGATTTAGTTGTAATACAAATGAATCGTCTTAAAGTAACATACAACAAACCCATATATGTGGGTTACACCATTCTGGAATTATCAAAAACACTTATGTATGAATTTCACTATGATTATGTAAAGAAAAACTATCTTGATAATGCTAAATTACTCTACACAGACACAGATTCTTTTATTTATGAGTTTAAAACTGATGATTTTTATGAGGATATCAAAACTGAGCTAAATTGGTTTGATACAAGTGACTATCCCGAGGATAATATTTACCATTTACCTCTAGTAAACAAAAAGGTTCTTGGGAAATTTAAGGATGAATGTGCTGGTGTTATTATAGACACCTTTGTAGGCACAAAATCTAAATCATACTGCTATATGACAATTGATGATGTAGTAGTAAAAAAAATAAAAGGAGTGAAAAAGATTGTTGTTAGTAAAGAGTTAGATATAAGTGATTATAAAAACTGTAGTTAGTAACCCACCTGTATTATATAAGAAAATGAGTGTTTTTAGAAGTAAAAATCATCAGCTACATACCAATTTGCTGAACAAAGTTGCTTTAAGTAATGAAGACAACAAACGATTCATTATACCCAACACGTTTGATACTTTTGCTTGGGGAAACAGTCGCATTGACGACTATTACTTTACTTAAGTCTAATGATCACTATATTGTAATATTTGTAGTGTGTTTTATATTGTAATATTTTTTTTGTAAAAAACTGTAAGTAGAATGTATAATGTTAGGCTACTGTAGTTTAGTAAAATTAAGATAAGTAATACATTTTAGTGTAAAGTGTTTGCTTTTGTATATTACGAAAAAGATTTTTAAAAAATGTACAGAATGTGTGAACTAAACAAGGGAAATGTAAAAATGTAAAGTGGAAAATTGTAAATATCCATGTGTGAAAAAGTGAAATAGTTATCACCATTTTAAAATTAAAAGACATTGTGATCTGGTAAACCTTGTTTTTATTTCACAACATATATGGCTTTACAAAATAGAATACAAAGAAATACCATTTCCTCAATCCTTTACAATGTTCATGTCCACTCATCATTAACTTCCCTTTTATAGCAGTAATTACAATGAGGGCTGCCAACCTCTCCCCCACTGAGCCATTATAGGATGTCAAACGTTGCTTAGCTTTTCAACGATACTTTATCCACCATACGTATTAAAGCATAATGACTATGACGATAAGAAAGGTCGTGTTCTTTACATGCTTAATCCAAATAAATAATAGGTATTTACTTAACACAGGGTCTTGAGTCCATGAGTTTGGTACATGTTGCAAGATTTCTTTCACGGCATTGACTGTCACAAAATAAATGAAAACTTGGAGAGCACCAATAATTCATCTTTGGTAAGACTATCCAGGATCTTGAGTCCCTGATTTTGGTATAAGTTGCCAGATTTCTTTCACGGCATTGACTGTCACATAATAAATGAACAACTTGGAGAGCTCCAATAATTCTTCTTTGGTAAAACTATCTGCATATCGATGACAGGTAACCTTTTAGTTCCACTCTTAAAACAACAACACTACCTCTTGCATAATCTGCGATGTTGATGGCTCTTGAGACGTGAAAGATGGATTAAACATAACTTTTACATCAACAGGAGTTAGACTTTGCTCAGTAAACAATGCACTGTCATGAGCCACAGTATTTTTTTCTTGGACTTGCTTTTTTCTTTTCTTTATAAGTGTTTGAAACGGTGTATTAAAAGAGAATGATAATCATCCAAAGGGTAAATAGAGTAACAAATAAAGAGAAATGAAAATGATACTTCCATATCAATTGTCAAGCATGAACTAATCTCTAGCAAAGTTCACTCAATACTATAAATAATAGTTTAAAGTGGGTGCTAAAGTGGGTGCAAAAGTGGGTGCATAAGTGGGTGCAAAATAGGGTGCAAAGATGGGTGCATAAGTGGGTGCAAATGTGGGTGCATAAGTGGGTGAAAAAGTGGGTGCATAAGTGGGTGAAAAAGTGGGTGCATCTTTTTCAAGTCTTTCCATAAAAACTTTAGGTGCATCAGGTCCTCTATAGAGCTCAAACTTATTTAAAGAGTCATCATAACTACATTTAATATAATATGCAAAGCTAAAAGGTTCATGAATGTGAGTAGTGTTGGTGAAAGATTGGGCTGGAATCGATGAACATGTATTAAATGGTTTTAGCAAAGTCTCGAAGTCAGCATATATAACAAATGGTACTCGAAGCTGTTTCTCATAATCCTTAAATTTTAGACGGTTATTTTTAGGAGTCGGTAATACCGTACACACATGATTACATCCCCATTTTTGGTGTTGAATTATTTGGTCCTCTTTTCTGAAATATAGTAAACAACCATCACACAAACACTTCTTAGATTCACCTTTTGATAGCTGACTACCAACAAGTCTACTGAAATGTTTTATCCAGCAATAGTGAGCATTTTCATTTTCGGTTATGTATAGTAAATTTACATGAGCATCCTTTTTTTCCTGAGTATTTTTTTTTTGGTCGAGTGGCCTCCTTAGAGGCCGAGTGCAGGTCTTACTATTCGACGCCCTTGGGCGACCTGCGCGTCGGGATGAGAGATGGGATGTGGAAGGAAGTGGCCGTGGCCTATCAGAAGGTACCGTCCCGGCATTTGCCTGGTGTTGAAAATGGGAAACCACGGAAAACCATTTCAAGGACAGCCGACGGTGGGGCTCGAACCCACGCGTCTACCGAGTCAGCAGAGAGCTTCGTCCCATGACCTACTGCTGCCCTTTAGCCAGCGTAGCCACTGCTGTCGGTTTTCCTGAGTATAATATAGAGGACCTACTATTCTCTTATTTTCAATTCCATAAACATTAATACTTACATTGTTCAGCTCTTCAAAACGTTGAATGTCTTTTATCGCCATAGGAAATTCCATTTCTTTTAAATCTAACACTGAAGAATAGTGAGGATAGGATGATGTTCTATACAGATGCTCCTCTGCTGGATGGAGAGCTGAGGTTACAGCCCACGCAAAGCATGCGTCATCATTATTCATAACGTTCACAACAGCTTTCTTTCGTTTGATCCATCCTGGCAAATCAATGTATGATGATGCTCGAAGGGGGTTGTATTTATTCATGTTGGTTTCTAAATAAAGTACTTCAACCAACGCCCAGCCTGACTCCCTTTCCTGGAACTCTTCACTCTTCACAATGATAGCACTTGAAATATTTTGATATATATCACTAATATGAGCTGATTCGCTAACAATTATGTTTTTTTTGTATTAAAAGATTTGATATCTGTAATTTCACCTTCGCTCCCAGTTTTTACATTGAGTCCAAAAAGTTCAAAATTCATTTTAATTGTTTTATGCTCTAATAAAACATTTTCTACCAAGTCAAACACAGTAGGTTGAACATTTTTTAGAAATGATTCAATACTTTGAGTTTTTTCATTACTATAAAGTCTATAACTAGCAATTCGACTTTTAAATGCACTGCCAATTTTCTGAATATTTTCAGAATTTCTTTCATGGCATGCGTTATTTTTATGATGAATACTGCGTAAATGTCCATGAATAATTGAAGAAGGTATATCAATATTACATACATTACAATGTGTTATCGAAGGTTCACCATTCTTCTTTCTTTTTGTTGCATGACTATTTTCACAATCTTGAGAACGTTTACGCTTTTGAGCATCACATTCATTTAAAGGTTCCGTGCTAGTTGATGGTTTTACAGATTTCAATTCTTGTTGTTCTCCATGCACTTCAACCATGTGGGATTGATATCGCTTTACAGCAGAAAATCCAAGATCACAAACTGAACACGAAAATGGTGCTGAACTGACATGCTTTAAATTTACATGCCGTCCAAGACTATCCTGTCTGTTAAATGTGGTAGCACAATGACTGCACACAAACATTTTAATGTCATGTTTAACATTTGCGTGCCGTTGAAGGCTGTCAGGTCTTGAGAACTGTTTCTTACAGTCACCACACTTGAACATGATGATCACTTTCGAAATTACCGATAAAAGAAAGAAATCATAAATGTTAATAAATGATAAACAAAAGTATAATTTAAATAGTTTAATTATATTCCAGTCAATGGTTATAGCAGAGTATTTAAATCGATCATCTCTGAACTCCTAGCAAGTCTAACTTCATGTAGTTCCGAGGGTTACTACATACCACTGTCACTGACACTTAGCGGTGAACATTGGAACTTGATAGAGTGGTAGAAACCAGCGGTCACCAGTTAAGTGAGCTAAGTGTGACGTCATAGCCAGTCATAAAGCAAGTCTAAACTTGTCGAACATGTCATGTGATAGAAACCAGCGATCGCCAGTTAAGTGAGCTAAGTGTGACGTCATAGCCAGTCTTAAAACAAGTCTAAACTTGTAGAACATGTCACATATTGGAAACCAGCGATCACCAGTTAAGTGACCTAAGTGTGACGTCATAGTCAGTCATAAAGCAAGTCTAAACTTGTAAAACATGTCACGTGATAAGGTTAAGTTAGGTAAAGTTAGGTTATGTTAGGTGAACTGAGGTTAAGTCTTTAAATATTCCCTCTGTCACTGACACCTAGCAATGAACATTCGGAATTAATAGAGCGGTAATCAAAATCTAACCTACAAATTTAGCTTTACACATCATGGTCAAGTAGTTCCATCTTTTAACTGCCAAATATACCATTTTCACTAATATGTAGGAATGAACATTGGAAAATATCACTCTAACTGTTTAAAAGTTATTAGACGGGGCACTTACCTTTTTATAATTTATCAACTGCTGTCACTGAATGAACAGATTGTAGGAATCTGGTAACCTACAGGTACCCAATTATCTGTAAACAAATTAATCAATCAATCAATCAATCAATAAATACATTCCAATCAATAACTTCAACATCAATTAGTAATATAAGACTACAATCCATTAATAATAAGTACTTACCTTGCAAAATAATTTAATGATTTTCTACCAAAACGGCTTTTTTTACAACTCTTGAGCAGTAATAGAGCACTGTTCACTCAAAGCGAGTAATAAAGACTGACAGTAGGTAGATATATGACACCCCTCTTATATAAACTCTCATCGCTCGTGTCAGCAGTTTTTTGCAGATCATTGCAATTCCTTTCCCAATACAGTTGAGAGTCCAAAGTACACTAGGAACACCTGTGTGGTATCCAATGACTGCTGACTTTGCATGATCATCACCCATTGTCTTGATCAACACCTGAGGTTTCAAATTACTGCAGCGTCAGTCATAGCAACAGCAGTGTGCGCTCTCTGGTATGTCAGCAACATGACACCGGAAGGAACACCTGTGTAATATCCAATAACTGCTAACTTTGCATGATCATCATCCATTGTCTTAATGAACACTTGCGGTTTCAAATTACTGCAGTGTTAGTCATAGCAACAGATCTGTGCGCTCTCTGTCATGTCTGTAATATGACACAGGAAGTAACAAGACGTCTTACTGCACGTGCCATCTCCTCAGTTTTAACATCTTAAGAACATGTATTATTCTCTTTCAACTACAAATGACTCGTTAGAACACATCCATCCACCAAGTTAAATCCCTTGTATGCTCACATGTATTTCATCACTTTCCTTTCATATCGTTATCCCATTATAGTAGTGGGGGACTAGTGACCAACGTCAGTTCAACACATTGCTTTACACGCAAATTATAGTTAGGCCCTTTGACATAATTTAAATAAATTCATGGGCTAGTCCATAGGAACCAGGCCAAAGGGGGCTCATCCACAAGGACTCGTCCACAATGACGCGTCTAAAGGGACTCGTCAACAAGGACCCGTCAACCATGACTCGTCAACAATGACCCGTCCACAGGGACTCGTCAACAAGGACCCGTCAGCCATAACTCGTCAACAATGACCCGTCCACAGGGACTCGTCAACAAGGACCCGTCCACATGGACTCGTCAACATGGACCTGCCAACAAAAATCCTTCAACAATAACCCATTAAATTGGGTTAGGTTAGGTTACACTACAGCCGCCATCTTTTAAAAAGCCTGCCCTCTTACAAAAGCTATGAGTGGGCATGTGTAAAAACAAAAAACAAGCATGTTAATTCACAGTGGCTACCCACCGAACACATGCACTTTAAGTAGAACAACGTTTCATTCCATATTGGCATTCAAACTCTCACATGTTGCAATTGGAAAGAGAGATTCTCTAAAAAAAATACAATTTCACCCTCTAGTAGGGGTAGGTTTCATTTTGGGGTGGAAATATGTTGTCCAATGGAAAGGGGGTGTTCGCCTGAGTAATTTGACACCTCGTACAAGTCTCTAGCCTGATTGGTTCGCGAGATATTGCCTTTTTAGTATTCCAGCGGTGGAGCGGTGGCGGTGGGTCTTGAACCGATTCATTTCCACTACTGTAATGTCTGCTTGCGAGAAACCTGGCCACACGTGCGTTAGTCAGAGCATTCATTATATTCCCTCTTCTAGCACGAAGGGAATACTTGGGCTAAAGTTTCATCCGTTTAGCTGTTTGGATGTAAATTGTGGACAGCAAGAACCTACTGTATTTGTAAATTCAAGTGTATTCTCATTATAATAATAATATCGTGTGACGTCGGGTTACGGGTGAAAGCTTTGTTATTTTACTCCCAGAGGGCAACTTGCATGTCGAATTGTTTCATTACTTGAAGCGCTATGGAAGTCAAGGAGGTTAGATATCTAACCTCCTTGACACTATAGCGCTTTCTAGTAGACAAAGGAGGAACCTAGTGTTGGCGAAAAATCCCGAGATTAATTTTGACATTATGAACACGGCCTACTGAATTCAAATGGGTTCTTTAACATGACAACAACGTATGACATGCGTGTCAAGATTTTTGTCGCCTTTCAAAAATCGCTTACCACGGCCAGGAACGAACCCGAAAGCTTGAGGTTGGTAGTCCGACATGATAACCCACACCCACCGTGGCAAGCAGTATATTCTCGTTGAAAATATAGAATATAGGACAATAGGATCTGCAAAAAGGGAATTGCTGTATCTGTTCTGACTTTTGAGGTGAGCTGCAAGTGTTTCATGGTAAGGAATGCAAGCTATTGAAATGGGAACTCCCTGACAAACTGTGCTCAACAATTATAACACTGTTGCCTTGTTCAAAATGCTCAACCTCTCTTTACAGCGGCTGGCTGCGTGGCTCAGCGGTAACGTTCTTGCTTGCTGTTACGAAAGTCACAGGATCTAAACCTGGCACAGTCAGCTGGCATATCAGGCTGCACAAATGCGAGGGAACCATGTCAGCAGATTACTGGCACGATAAATTCCAGCGGGGCGAAATTCCAGCACCGCGGCGTCTTTAAAAGCCACAGTAGATAAAAAGGACGTAAAACCAATAACATTATTATATTTATTATTATTATTATTATTCTCTTTACAGCAAACTTGTACAACATTCCATAAATAATTAAGAAAGTTTGCTACCGGTCTGTATAACCCTGATTGTTAGGCGTTTGCTAACTGACTGTGGGTTCGAATCTCACATAAAATAAGAATGTTCGTACAGAATTAAAATGTGTGAGTCATCTATAAGAAATTGATCCTCTGCCTTAACTTTTGTTATTGATTGATTTAGGAGCTTTGAGATATCGTGGTCATGTAGTCATGTGGACTTGTGTGTGTGAAATATTTCCGATTACCTGTGTTATTGTAGTGTCTGTAATAGTGTATTTGTAATTGACGCTAGGATTGGGATGGAGGTGCCCATGGCCTTGAGTTAGGATTCACCCCAGTGTTTGCCAGTAGTAGAAGTGAGAAACCATCCAAACTCTCTGGCACAGCCGATACCCTACTCTTCGCAGATGACTGCAAGATTTTCAAGGAAATTAAGACACCAGCCGACGCTGCACTCCTTCAGTCCTCACTTAACGCTCGATCCGACTGGTGCCGCATATGGAAGTTGAAACCAAACTCAGATAAATGCAGCCTTTTAACAATTATCCTAAGCAATTCACCAGTACCTACAACATATTCCTTACTTGACAGGTCCATTACCGCAGTTGCGCATCAGCGAGATCTCGGGGTCATATTCGACAACCAGCTAAGCTTTAAAGAACACATACAGCATTCTTTATCCAAAGCCATGAAATTCCTTGGCATACTCTACCACTTCTCAGAAGTATCAAATCCCACAGCCCTTCGCCTCTATCACCTCTCGATAATCCAGCCCATTGCAAACTACTGCTTTTCCGAAGTGAAATGCCATGTCCTGTGGTTCGGATTCCACGCAAAAAGGAGGTCCCGTGGCTCATGATCTCGACATTAACGGTCACGTTAAAACTACAAGCTTGCTTGCTTGCAAACTACTGCTCTCCCGTTTTGGACAACTTCTTGCCCGTCAAACATAGCTAAATTAAACAGAATTCAATCCTACTTTGCTGTCATTGTAAGGAACAGAATGCCAAGGTTTACACACTTCACCACTCAGCAGGTACTTTCAGCCATAAACATCCCTCTCCTCAATACGACAAGGCAGGTAACTGACCTGTCCTTCCTACATTCTATTTTAAATGGCCATTACCGTTCGGACCACCTACTGTCACTTTTCAAACTAAGAGCCCCTTCCCGTTCTACCAGGGTCAACTATATTTTGCACATTTCACACACAAAACATTCCAGAATCCAAAGATTTTTTCAAAATCCGCATATCATACCTGTACAATAGCATTGCAACGAAACGCGAGTTGGACATATCCACAAAAAAGAGGACGTTCCTGAAGCATGCGAAGGAGAAGTTAAATTGTATTTTTTAGAACTGTCATCTTGGCCACTGACGACACGGCTACGAGCAAGGACATTCTACAGGCTCTTGATCTGGACCTGTTTTGTTCGGTGATATGTTAAATTTTATCTTATATTTTATTTTAATTGTTATTTGGTTGTTTTTTGTACAAGCTTGAAGGGCTAGCATAGCTGAAGTTTGTGCTTTGATTAATAAATAAAAAATAAATAAAACATTTCGACGATGACCGAGGAAGGAATCTAACCCACTTCTTCTCAGTTCTGCCTCAAAAGGCTTAGTGCAGCCCTTTTCTAGTCTAAGACCAGAATTTTGTTTGGCAGAGTTTAGAATCGACACCGGATATCAGGAGTGAGAGCAACTACATTACGATATGTTCCATCTACAGAGTGATTTTTTCCACGGCGTATAAACTCTAACGATTGATCGAGGAGAGCATACGGAACAGGAAAGGTCTAATGAACCTATGTCCGGAAATGCACGGTTTGTGTTAGGGACCATTTATTCGATCATCATTTGTTACAGAGATGGCGGTCTAATACGCGCTGTACCATGCAGCCACAGTTACAGTATGTGTTGAAAATAGTTTCCATGTGTCTCCACGCAAGCGTGTACGCGCCGTAGCATGCTCTGTCTCACACGCTTCACATCGGCCAGGCTGCACCCCAACAGTGTCAAAGGCAGCATGAATACGCTGCTCCAGTGTCTCCACATCTGGAATGGGCTCTGCATTAAGATACTTTTGAGATTTCCCAATAACCAGAAATCGCACGGGTTGAGATCTGGTGAACGAGCACGCTATTTAACTGGACCTCCTCGTCCAATCCATCAACCAGGGAAGACAAATTGAGATACGTCCGGACATTAACGGCGAAGTGGGCTGGAGCACCATCATGTAGCAGCCACATAACCCTGCGAATCATCAATGGTACGTCTTCCAGCAGGGGAGGCAAATTCACCCACAAGAAACGCCGATAGTTCCGACCTGTTAGGCAACGTGGAAGGAAGACTGGTCCCTAGCATGGAAACCATGCATTTCCGGACATACGTTCATTAGACCATTTTTGATCCGTGTCCTCTCCGCGATCAATCCTAGAGTTTGTACACGGTAGAAAAACTCACCCTGAATATTGACAAATTCAGTAAGATAGTGATGTCAAGCCAACTAGCAACATACAACAATGTAAATACATTAAATGTAAAAAAGAGACTTTCTTCTAGTACTGCCATGAATATGAATTTCGTGTGAATTGAAATCTTCAGTTACTTCATCTGACCCCGGGAAATCATGCACATCGTTGGCTCCTGATGACAATTTGCGTTTATATTCGTCTCTGAAAATGACAACACTATGTTTAACTAGGCGGTGTCAGATATAGGAAACTCATTTAAAGAGTTGGTGAAGCTAATAAAGTACAGGATAATCAACCAGGGGACCTGTGCGAGAAATCTCGCATGTGCATAAATAACCGGCCAACATTAGGCCTACTGTTATGCGGGCTAGAGGCGACACAGTTCTGGGAGGGGCTATCGTCTTGTTTATTTGTTTAAACACACTTTTTTGACATATATTTCAGTTCACTTTTCAAAAAAAAAAAAAATTCCTGTACTACTGAGAGGATTTGGAGGATTTTGGTACAAGCCGCACCTTCTAACTCCCTCTGATTTAAAAGCGTGAGTTTTTTTAAACATGCACCTTAGCGTTTTAAGGTACAGTACATCCCATACGAGATGCAAGCAAAGAAATATCGACCTTCCTGATCACAACGCTAGTTGGGCTGCATAATAAAATATTGCTAGGGGCAGCTGATTAGCCTGATATACTGTATTATGTTAAGAATGGTCGCCTCTGTAGCGTAGCGGTCAGCATGGTTAGCTGCCGCCCCGGAGGTCCTGGGTTCGATTCCCGGCTCTGCCATGAAATTTGAAAAGTGGCATGAGGACTGGAACGGGGTCTACTCAGCCTCGGGTGGCCCAAATGAGTAGAGGGGGTTCGATTCTCACCTCAACCATCCTGGAAGTGGTTTTCCGTGGTTTCCCACTTAGTCTTCGGGTAAATGCCGGGATGGTTCCTATTGAGGCCATGGCCGCCTCCTTCCCTCTTCCTTGCCTAACCGTCCCACTCTTCCCATCCCTCCAAGAGGCCCCCTGTTCGCTTTGCAGCTGAGGCCGCCTGGGCGTAGCCCAGTTGTTTCCCTGACTCAGAGTCTCAAGCTCCAAGACACTGCCCTCAGTGGCGGTAGAGGTGGGATCCCTCGCTTAGTCCATGGGAAACGCCATTCTTAGAGAATAAAACAATAGCGAAAAAAAAGCGAATGTTAAGAATGTATTTTGGATGTTCTCAGTAAAATCATTATGTTTCACCGTGTATGGATTCTGAAGGATATTCTGGTTTTGATCTGACGAAGACAACTCCCAGACACCATCCTTGCGATGGTAGAGGAATGAGCCCTCGCAGAGTACGTGAGTGAAGCAGAGCTGGGTGGATAGGCGAAAAAACACGTTTACTAAATCAAAATAAGTACTTCATACTTTTTTAGTAATTAAAAACTTACAAGCAAGAGATTCGACCAATTTCCGATACTGAATTGCCACTGAATTAAACCTGAGAGCAAATTTAAGTTCTATATCTCCTCATGTGGCTCAATGTTATCCCATGAATATATTATCACATTTAATACAAAAATGAATTTTGATTTGATGAATAAAATATTTGTAGCTTGGAGCATTATAGAGGAATGAAATCAATTTAAAAGTAATCCGAGCCGGCCGAAGCTCATGGTGCGGAGAGCAATTATCATATGTTGGCTGCACCATATAATTACCGTCGTGTCGTGATGGATGCGTGTCTGACGAGGTTAGGGGCGGGGCACATACCCGCCCACAGCGAACGACAGAGGAGCGGCGAACACCTGACGTTCCTACACAACCTGCCAATGGGAAATGTTGTGAAGAGTCTAGGGAAAACAAGCAGAAGGTCACATTCCTTGTGGCGTAGTAATTAGCATTCTTGGCTGTCACTTCCGAGGTCCGGGTTCTATTCTCAGCTATGTCAAGAAATTTAATTCTGGTCTGAGGAAACATTTCAAGAAGAAATAATTTCAACATAGAGATTCCCTGATGATATTATTGTTGTTAATTCACTTAGGGGCTCTGCGAAATCGTGGTCACACGCGTGTACTTGCGCGCGTGTGTGTGTAATTTGTATGACAACCTGTGTTATTGAGATGGATGTATTAGTATGGGTATTTGTAATTCTGATGAGGATTGGAAAGGAGATGGCCATGGCCTTAATTTAGGAACCATCCTGTCCTTCGCCTGGAGCAGAGGTAGGAAATAGCGGATAAACATTTCCACGATGGAAGAGTCAGGAATCGAACCCGGGTCTCCGTGGTGACAGCCAAGAGTGCTAGCCACTACGCTCTTGATGATATACTGTAGTCAAGTTAGCTGATTCACCAGACGATTTGAATGACTCCGTCTTGAGAAAAGTTGTTGTTATTGATTCTTCAGGGGCGTTGCCACCTCATAGTCATGTAGCCCCGTGTACTTGGGTGTGTGTAGAATTTGTTTGATAACCTGAGTCAGTGTGATGTCTGTACTAGTGTGTGTATTTTTGATTGTGGTAGGATTTGAATAGGAAGTGACTGTGGCCTTAAGTTAAGAACTATCCCAACATTTGCCAGAAGCAGAAGTGGGAAACCACGGGAAACCACTTCCAGGATGGCTGAAGTAGGAATCGAACCCGCCTCTTCTCAGTTCTGCTTTACGAGGTTGAGAGCACCCTCTTTCAGCTCTCAGACCAGAATAAAATTTCTTGGCAGAGCCAGAAATCGAATCCTGGTCTCCGCTGTGACAGCCAAGGATGCTAGCCACTGGGAAACGAGGTGAACCCTTCAGAAAATAATTCGTGATGTAAATGAACAAATGTAAACCAAAAACAAGTAGTTCCGTGAAGAACTAAATAGCCTACTTTCATATATCTCTCTTGCATTTTCCATTAAAACTCTCCTGCCTATTATTTTGGTATTGAGCATTCATTATTTTCTCAGATTTACTTAAGATACGCTTTGTAGACTTAATTATAATAATAATAATAATAATAATAATAATAATAATAATAATAATAATAATAATAATAATAATAATAATAGGAAAACAGAGCATATGAATTTGGACAACTGGAATCGAGTTCGAAAAGTGAATACTAAATATGGGACCGTTTTGAAGAGTTATACATTTAAGCATTTTGGTTAAATTTTAACTCGTGATGCTAATGCGAAATTAGCCATTGAAACAAGGGCTAGGAAAATGAATCTAGCGTTCAGGCTTTGCATCAACACGTATACGTCTGAATCCCTCTCTTATCAAACCAACTATCTATATATATAAAGCACAAAGTTTGTCTGTCTGTCTGTCTGTCTGTCTGTCTGTTATGTATACAAATCTACACCGTTTCACCGATCTGAACCAAAATTTGTATACTTACCCTTTGGAACCCTGCGGGTAACCCCGTCAACATTAAATTTCGGACAGACCATCCCATGCCCTGCATTTAGGCCCTTTTGCACAAATCTACACCATTTCACCGATCTGAACCAAAAGTTGTATATTTAACCTTTGGAACCCTGCGAGTAACACTGTCCACTTGAAATTTCGGACAGACCACCCCATTCCCTGCATTTAGGCCCTTTGGTCCAAATCCACACCGTTTCACCTATCTCAACCAAAATTTGTATATTTACCCTTTGGAACCCTGCGAGTACCACTGACCACTTAAAATTTCGGACAGACCACCCCATTCCCTGCATTTAGGCCCTTTCGTCCAAATCTACACCGTTTCACCGATCAGAACAAAAATTCGTATTCTTACCCTTTGGTGCCCTGCGAGTAACACTGTCTGCTTGAAATTGCGGACAGACCACTCCATTCCCTGAATTTAGGCCCTTTGGCCCAAATCTATACCGTTTCACCGATCTCAACCAAAATTTGTATATTTACCCTATGGAACACTGCGACTAACACTGTCTGCTTGAAATTTCGGACAGACCACGCCATTCCCTGCATTTAGGCTCTTATTGCACAAATCTACACCGTTTCACCGATCTGAACCAAAATGTGTATACTTACCCTTTGGAACCCTGCGAGTAACACTGTCTGCTTGAAATTGCGGACAGACCACTCCATTCCCTGCATTTAGGCCATTTGGCCCAAATCTACACCGTTCCACCGATCTCAACCAAAATTTGTATATTTACCCTTTGGAACACTGCGACTAACACTGTCTGCTTGAAATTGCGGAGAGGCTACTCCATCCCATGCATTTAGGCCCTTTGGCACAAATCTACACCGTTTCACCGATCTGAACCAAACTTTGTATACTTACCCTTTGGAACCCTGCGAGTAACACTGTCCACTTAAAATTTCGGACAGACCACCCCATTCCCTACATTTAGGCACTTTGGCACAAATCTACACCGTTTCACCGATCAGAACCAATATTCGTAAACTTACCCTTTGGTACCCAGCGAGTAACACTGTCTGCTTGAAATTGCGGATAGACCACTCCATTCCCTGCATTTAGGCCCTTTGTCCCAAATCTACACCGTTTCACCGATCTCAACCAAAATTTGTATATTTACCCTTTGGAACACTGCGACTAACACTGTCTGCTTGAAATTGCGACGAGGCCACTCCATCCCTTGCATTTAGGCTGTTTGGCACAAATCTACACCGTTTCACCGATCTGACCCCAATTTTATATACTTACCCGTAGAACCCGACAAGTAACACTGTTCACTTTAAATTTCGGACAGACCACACTATTCCCTGCTTTTTGGCCCTTTGGCAGAAAACTACACCGTTTCACCGATCTCAACCAGATTTTACATAATTACCCTTTGGAACTCGACGAGTAACACTGTCCACTCGAAATTTCGGACAGACCACTTCATTCCACGCATTTAGGCCCTTTGGCACAAATCTACATCGTTCACCGACCGAAAACAAAATGTGTATACTTACCCTTTGGAACCCGATGAGTAACACTGTCCACTTTAAAATTTGGACAGGCCACTACATTCCCTGCATTTTGGCCCTTGGCACAAAACTACACCGTTTCACCGATCTCAACCAGATTTTACATAATTACCGTTTGGAACTCGACGAGTAACACTGTCCACTCGAAATTTCGGACAGACCACTCCATTTCCCGCATTAAGGCCCTTTGGTACAAATCTACATCGTTCACCGATCGAAAACAAAGTGTGTATACTTACCCTTTGGAACCTGATACGTAACACTGTCCACTTGAAATTTCTGACATACCACTCCATTCCCTGCATGTAGCTCAGGAATTCCTCGGGGTTGCCAGCTTCCTAACTCACCAGTCATGATCCCTTGAGGGTGTACCAGAAGTGGTGGGTCTACACACACCCTGCCTCTTTGAGGGCCTTGAGCAGAAGACAGGAGATATTATGAAAAGGAAAAGAAGGCAGACCCCTCGAAGAATGAGGGTATCAGGAAAGATGAGACAAAGCCAATTAAGGCGGGAAATTGAAAGACTCCCTAGCCCTCGGATACCCTAATACAGTCTGGGTCGGAAGAGAACAAGAGTTGACCAAGGGAGGCCGACAGGAAAGAGAACTGAAATGAGCCCGGCACCAGGAAGTAGAAGCGATGCCAGACTCAGCGGGGGTTCCGTGGTCGCCAACCCACGTCCCACAAGTTGTGAGACCCTGGGGGGGGGGGTCAGTTGTGAGAATAGCTTGCTGATTCATCGTGAGGTGACTTGAGAGTACTTTCCAGAGCCCGCCGTGTTATCTCCTGCTGTCTATGCTGATGCCAGCACAGGGCCGTTACGAAACAGTGAGTGATTCCCAGTCAATCTGTATAGGACGGGGAACCCCGAACGTGTGTCATCATATTTCGTCATCATCTGCGATCATCTCAGGTTCGTGCAGCTTGGACCTATATTCTTTGTCTTTGCCGAGCAGTACGCTCTTTCACCAGACGCATCCAGTACAGGCCTAAGCCAGAAAATAAGGTTGAGACTTTGGAAGACATCGAAGCTAGACACCTGAATTACCTATATCAGTTTTAAAATAACACCATGTTCGTTTAGTAGTCATTTTTTCATTACCTTATTATTATCATCATAAGTGCAAATGACCTAAATGTTACGCGCATCATACCAATAATCACCGCCGCATAAAGTCTTTCTCAACTGTGATTTTTAAAATATTTATTTTTGGTTGGTTGGTTCTTAAGTTTAGGGGCTGCGACAATGCGGTCATGTAGCCCCGTGTACTTTGGGTGTGTGTAGAATCTGTCTGATAACCGGTGTTAATTGTGATGACTGTATTAGTGTGTGTTATCTGTTTTTTAATTTAAGTACAAACTGCAACTTAGAATTCTTCAAATAGTTCGTACTTTTGCCGCCAAGCGCCACCGTCAACGACTACTAGGCCAAGTTCGGAACTTAGCTACTAGACGCCACTGC
This sequence comes from Meconema thalassinum, assembly GCA_946902985.2. Lineage (NCBI taxonomy): Eukaryota > Metazoa > Arthropoda > Insecta > Orthoptera > Tettigoniidae > Meconema > Meconema thalassinum. Next base: position 990,207,042 of record OX336388.2, on the reverse strand, counting down.
AGTCGGCTCTTGGCAACGGACGTAGACATCTATGAGCGTTGTTTACCTATCCAATTTAGCTTCACACAGGTGTAATTAGTGGAAGGTTCAATAACATGCCATAAATCTGACATGGAACCGCCGGCTTTACTTCCCCTCCGAAGAAAGGCATACTGACTGATTTTTAACGCTCTTAAAATATCCGACGGCTTCGGCGGGGTTTGAACCCGCTATCTTGGGCATAGAAGCTCAGCATGCTACCAAATACGCCACCGAAGCCGCCATATAGTTATTTTTATTACAGTACATTGTGTACATTATACGTTGAAGTGTCAATTCAATACCGGTAGTAGTTTCCCTTATCATCCTCATCATAAGAGCAAATGACCTACAGTAGATGTTACGCCCATTACACCATTAATCACCACACACAATAAGTCTTCCTCGCCTGTGAATTTTGAAATACGTATTTCTATTACGGTAGTTTGTAAGTTTGACGTGTCAATTCAACAGTAGTTTTTATTATCATCCTTATCAAAAGGGCAAATGACCTAGATATTACTCCCTCATTGTCTTTGGGGGCAAATGACTTAGATTTTAAGTCCATTATATTTCTAAGGAGACCTTAAAACATTATCATCATTCCACCGGGCGAAGCCGGGTACTACTGCTAGTATTATTATTTAGGCTATCACTCGTGATACGAGTATGATTGTCTTCCAAGTTACATTTATGTAAATCTTCGCTGTAATCCAACATTAGGCCTAATCATATTGCGTGAGTTCTTTGGTGACTGTACAGTCCGATCCGAGAACCACAGACTCTTCCACAATATTGGCACACAAGGTCTTGAGCAGCCAATGGATCTTGGGGGTTGATCATTCTGCGAATCATGCGCTCTTTCCTGGCATTTCTTTTTTCAGCCAGAAGCCTTCTTCTCTCTTGTTCGAAGTACAAGTGGCCTTGATGGACGTTGCGGCGCCACTCTGATCGGTCGGATGCGACAGCTTCCCAGTTACCTGTATCAATTTGACATTTCTTCAAGTTGGTCTTCAGAACATCTTTGTAGCGTTTTTGTTGCCCACCCTGCTTTCTCTGACCGACATTCAGCTGGCAATATAAGATTTGTTTTGGGAGGCGGGACTCAGGCATGCGAACTACATGTCCTGTCCATCGAAGTTGGTGTTTTATAATGAGAGCCTCTATACTAATAGTGCTAGCTTCCTCTAAAACACTTGTGTTAGTGCGCCGGTCTTGCCATTTAATACCAAGAATTCTCCTAAGGCATCGTTGATGGTATTTTTCTAAAGATACGAGGTGCCTTCTGTAAGTAACCCAGGTTTCGCAGCCATAAAGCAGAGTGGGAACTACAACAGCTTGATAAACGTATAATTTTGTTAGAATGCTAATGTCGTGGTTGTCAAACACGCGAACGAGCAAACGACCAAAGGCTGCACTGGCACATTGGAGGCGGTGTTGAATCTCAGCGTCAATGTTCGCATTTGTTGATAGGTGACTACCCAAATAGGGAAAATGATCTATATTCTTTAGTTTATGTCCATCAATCATGATAGCAGGAGCAGTAGCCCTGTCATGTGATGTAGGCTGATGAAGAACCTGTGTTTTATTGGTGTTTATGTCCAGACCAATGCTTCTGTATGCCTCATTGAACACATTCAGGGTGGTTTGAAGATCTTCATCCGAATTTGCTAAGATGACATTGTCATCAGCATATTGGAGATCAAGAACGAATGTAGCTGACACTTTAGTTTTTGCACGTAATCTGTTGAGATTGAATAAACCTCCATCTGTCCTGGATATAATTTCTACACCCTTTGGAATCTTTTCTTGGACCAAATTTAGTACAACACTAACATATATTGAAAAGAGTGTGGGGGCAATCACACATCCCTGTTTGACACCCGTTGTAATCTTGAATGGCTCTCCAGGGCCATTGCTGTTAAGGACCGTGCCATGCATATCATCATGTAGTAATCGAAGAATTTGAATGAATTTTGGGGGGCAGCCAAGTGTGGCAAGAATCCTCCATAGCATTTCTCGATTGACCGAATCAAATGCTTTAACAATATCTATGAAAGCCATATATAGAGGGCGTCCTTGCTCTCTGGATTTCTCCTGCATCTGCCTAGCACAGAAGATCATATCAGTTGTGCTTCGATTAGGTCGAAAGCCACACTGAGTTTCAGGCAGTATTTCTTCGGCCAACGGCTTCAAACGGTTGGATAAAACGTTGGCCAGGATTTTACCAGCAACAGAAAGCAACGATATACCTCGATAATTACCACATTGTGCCCTATCACCTTTCTTAAAGATGGTTATTATCAAGGCATCCCTTAGGTCTTTAGGTATGGTAATGGTAGTCCATATTTTAAGTATGAGTTGGTGTATGTGATGAACTAGAGTAGTGTTCCCTACTTTAAAGAGCTCAGCAGGAATCCCATCCATGCCTGATGCTTTATTGTTTTTGAGCTGATTGATGGCAGATTCAATTTCTGATAGAGGCGGAGGATCATCAAGGTGGTCTTTAGGAGGTCTCTGATGAAGTCGGGTGAAAATGTTATTATCAACCTGTGTGTCCCTGTTGAGTAGCTCTTCAAAATGTTCTTTCCAACGGGAATTAATGGAGTTTGTGTCTCTGAGAAGTTCCGTGCTATCTTTAGACTGCAGAGGATTCAAACCATGATAATGTGGCCCATATATAGTTCTTGTTGCTTTGAAGAAAGCATGAGTATTATTCGTTTCGGCTAGATGCTGCATTTCACGGGATTTGGAGATCCACCATTGATTTTTCAAGACCCGAGTTTTCCTTTGCACTTCAGCCTTTGCATCTTTATACAGTAGCTGTTTGGAGATAGAAGTTGGATTGGCTTGCCATGCATGGAATGCTTTCCTCTTCTTATCAATAAGATTCTGGATTTCTGCATCATTCTCATCAAACCAGTCAGCATGCCTCATCTTGACGAAACCAATCGATTCTTCACACGCTGAGAGTATAGCAGACTTGACTGTTTGCCAATGTTCCTCAACCTTTTCAGGGTAATTATCTGGTAACTTTTCATTCAGAAGTTCATGAAACTTCCTTTTAGCAGTAACGTTTTGTAAACGTTCGGTGTTCACCCTGCGCCTGATGTGCTTTCTCTGTTTTCTGTGCTTTTGGAGAATTTGTAGAGTCATTACAGATCTTATTAATCGATGATCCGTCCAGCAGTCATCAGCACTTGTCAGAGCCCTTGTGAGTAGTACGTCACGCTTGTCTCTTGCTCGCACAATCACGTAATCAAGTAGGTGCCAGTGTTTTGATCTAGGATGCTGCCATGAAGTCTTAAATTTGTCCTTCTGTCGGAATAGTGTGTTTGTGATTACGAGGCTATGTTCAGAACACTTGGATAGAAGGAGTGTCCCATTAGAATTGCATTTCCCAACACCATCTTTTCCAATAACATCAGCCCATAATGCTGCGTCTCTTCCAACGCGAGCATTGAAGTCTCCTAGGAGGATGATTTTATCAGATTGCGGTATATCCTTCAAGATCACATCAAGTTGAGAGTAAAATACTTCCTTCTGTTCATCATCAGAGGTGAGAGTTGGAGCATATGCACTAATTACAGTCGCTCGTCGGCTGTTTTTTAACTTTAGTCGTAGTGTCATAAGCCTTTCATTTATACCATGTGGAAGTTCATCGAGAAGGTTGACAAGCTCGTTCTTAATGGCAAAGCCAACTCCATGAATACGTTGATCTTCAGTGTCTTTCCCTTTCCAGAAGAAAGTGTAGCCACCTCCATGTTCCTTCAGTTGTCCTTCATTGGCTAACCTTGTTTCGCTGAGTGTTTCGCTACTGCTAGTAGGCAATATAACACAGTTGTTAAGCCAGAGTGCCTCTTTGCGGCAGAAACCTTAGCAAGCATGAAAATTACTGAAATTGAGAAAAAAGAAAGGAAACTCTTTCCGAAAATTCTAGGTTTCAAGAAATCACCTGACTGGCAGTGGATGAAAAATGTGCTCAAATCAAGAGCTCTATGACAAGTGTGAAGGGATTTCTGTCAGTATGAGAAAAAGAAGATTGATGTTCTATGGGCGTATTAAAGGATTGGGAACTGAGAGGATAGCTAATGAAATGCTTAACCTTCGAGAGAAGTGTAAGGTACAACCTCCATGGCTTCAAGAGGTATATCAAGACTTAAAAAGGGGAAATATTGGATTGGTTGAAGAGTGGGACAGGACAAGATTCAGAACTTAAATTGCAACTGTAAAGGAACTCCCCAAATGAAGACTCACACTTTCAACGGAGGAAAGCTTGAGAAGGAGTCAAAAATTGAAAAATCTCTGGCAGGAACTAAATGACAAGTAAAAACACCTTGAAGACGAAGACGTGAATAATTGTTGTGCATTTGTAGTCCATAGAGGGCTGTATCGAATTATTATTAATAATAATATATATTAATTCGTTACGGCCCCCATCTAGCGGGGGCTTCATTCATTCCATTCCTGACCTGGTCGGAGACTGGAAGCAGACCGTGAATTTCATTTTTTCAATTCGTTACGGCCAACTATGGACCACGTTTGACAGTTTCTACATTATTTTTTGTCTTCACTCTCTGTTAATATCTCTTCAAATAATAATAATAACCATAGTATTAATAGGCTATTAATAATAAGAATATTAGGTCCTTTTAATTAGTGTGACTTTAGAGACAACAAGATGTCGTAATGTTACCCAAATTGTTCTTTTAACGTGCCAGTAAATCTATCAGTACAGGTATCTCATAACTAGGCACGTTTAATTGCTCACTGACTGGTGGGGTTCGATCTCACAAATTGTAGAAAAAGGGAACAATGTGTGGCATTTAAAATAGAGCAATATCTTCCAGAATGTTCATTCCTCATAACAACTTTGGAAATCTACGAAAAGTTTATAGTTTACTGTAGAGAGAAGAGGAAATAATTCACAAAGCTTTGTAGAATTTAAAAAAAAGTAAAGAACCAGGCAGTTGAAATTACTATTAAAAGTTAAAATTCAAATCTGGTTAAGAACAGTGATGGCGCAGTAGCAAATTGCTTGGTTCTCACAAAAGTGGGCTGGGTTTGATACCCGGTTAATGTTTGTGAGAAATTTGATGTGAAATGCCACGTCTGATGGTTCGGATTTCATGTAAGAAAAGAGAGGTCCAGAAGCTTATTTTTGCGATAATAACAGTCACGTAAAACTACAAGATTACATTTTTTCAACCCGTGTTCACTATTTGTCCGATTATTTTAAATCAATTATTTAAATTGAATAAGAGGAGGAATTTTTAAAAAGTATGTTATCTATTTCTTCTTTCCTCGATCTTGGCCATCTTAGGACCACAAAGAATAACCAACTGTAGTCATTTAATTTTGTATCCTGCTTCCCTTTATCTATTTCATTCAATTATTTATGTATTTATTTATTTGTTTACTTATTTATAAAATAACAAGTCGATATGGTGGACTTGCAAGACATCTAATGACACAAGTTTAGACTGAGGTTGTTTTCCTTGCTTTCAACACAAAGTTAATGGAGTAGTAATAGACTTAAGCCTATCAGTAGAATCTTTCAGAGGACCTCAAGCTCTATTTATTCCCTGAAAACCGTAATTCGGTACCAACTATATTCAGTAGGGACCATTTATAACCACAATCGTATATGACCGAGGCATCAAAATTACGGAATTCGTGAAAGCATGGCAACAAGTCATGCGTAGGCACTGTCAGCAGAGTCTTTCAGTGACAAAGAACTTGTTTACAAGTGTGTTAGCAAAGAAACTGAGAAACTCATACCCCAATAGTGGCCAGGACTCGAACCGGTCCTACCTTGGTGCAAAGTTAATGGCCCGCCTCTTTGTGTAGTGGCTAGCATTCTTGGCTGTCACTGTGGAGGCCCGGTTTCGATTCCCGTCTCTGCCAAGAAATGATCTGATCTGAGTCCTGGAACGGGGTACACTCAGCCCCGTGAGGAAAAACTGAGGCGGGTTCAATTCCCATATCAGCCATATTGGAAGTGGTTTTACCTAGTTTCCCATTTCTACTCCAGGTAAATGCCGAGATGGTACCTAGCTTAGGGCCATGGCCGCTTCCTACCCAAATCCTACTCAATTTGAAATAAACACATTAGTACAGACATCGCAGTGACACAGGTTATCAGACAATTTCTACACACACCCAAGTACACGGAACTACCTGAACACGATGTCGTAGTGCCCCTCAAATAACCAAAAACAACAACGAATTCACAAGCTCTCCCTCCCATACATATTCATGCTAACAATGTAGGAACGCGGCTTATGGTAAAGAAAAATACCACATTATCACAAATCACACCGCTGACCGATAATATTGTAGCTGTTTGTATTGTGTTGCAGTGTGGATAGGATGCCTGTGTCTAGCCGTGTCGCTAGGAACACCTCCGTTCGTAGTTGCGCTGTGCCGTCGCAAATCAACCCGCCTCACCGCCGTGTTCGGCGGGCTTGTCATGGCGCTAGCCTGTCTCTTCACCTCCTTCGCTCAGGAGTTACATCAGATCTTACTCAGGTATTTATACACCTCTCAGTATTCACAACAGTACAATAGTAACACTGATTTGGAGCGAGTCGTAGGATTGTACGAGAGATAGAAGATCAAATATCGTGGCGGATAACCTCACAGACGTACTCAGTAGGATTCACGTGACCAGTGGTAATAAAAACTTCGGGGATGTAGTTGAGGTTCTGAAAACGAATGCTGTTCCTGAAATTGTCCTGAATTGTATGAATTTTCTACTACTGACATTGACTAGGTCACATTCCAGATCCGGCTTTTGCTTCAGTACAGTGAAACCCCTGAAATCCGAACTAATTGGGGCTGTAGCCTGTTCGGATTTCAACTTGTTCGGATTAGCCGAAAATATCCATAACATAATAACCAGCCCTCGTTACGGTATATGGCTGTACGTTGAACTAGCGACAGTGAGGAAGAAGAAACTTCGACAGACAATGTGACTTATACTGAAGCTGCATCTGCTCTTGACATCCCATTGCGCTTCGTAGAACAACACGCAGTAGTCACGCCAAACGATGTCATGTTCATGCGACGCTGGCGCACGATTGTCACCGAGGAAATGTTTTTGTCGCTTCGACAATATGAAGATACCTGATTTCAAGTGAACGATTAAGTGATATTTTGTGTTTTTCTACTGTCATTTCATTTGTTTTTGCAAAGTGATTAACCTAAGGAATTACAATAGCCAACTTTTCCGTTTTTCAATCTGGATGAGATAAGTATGTAGCTTAGGCACAATTACACTTTCTTAGGTATGCTAACTGTACTGCTTTGTTAATTTTTCAACTAATTATTTAAAATAACGTTATATTATAGAATATATAATTGTTTTATGACTAAAATAAGTTTCTCTTTTTTGCATTTTTTTTTTTCAAACTTGAAATTGTCGAAAATAACTCGTTCGGATTACCCGGGATTTCGGATTTCTGGGGTTCGGATTTGAGGGGTTTCACTGTAATTCAAACAGCACACATTTCTCAATAACACTATTTACAATATTTAAAAAATATTTCCATGATATATTTATATGACACCCCTCCGATGCTCATCTTACAAATGACTCATTCATGTAATCCTGAAATTTGCTCTGATCCGCTCTGCTGTACTGATATATTTTTACTCCCGCGACAAATTCAAGTATTGGAGAGTTACTGTGTCTAGTATTTAGTTCAACACCGGAGTGGTAACTAATCCCATGAACTTTCATACAGCTAATATATAGCGCCACAGACCGTACTAAATAAACATCCTACGTATCATTCCCTCTCGTGGGGAAATCAACTACCTGGGAGTAAAACACTTCCCAAACTAGCTTGTTTGCTGCAAGTTAAGCTTGGTTACCGCTATTTGAATCACCGGACCAGTTCACACTTGGAAGATTTAAATCCTCGGTAACTATAACATTCTTTTCCATGGATTTATCCGTACAGGTGATGTCATAAAGGGTATCCAGTAGCGAGAAGTTGTCCTTCGGTGCTCGATACGCCCCTATCACCTGAAGCGAGTTTACTTTCTTTCATCCAAGATTTCGACACATAACAACTCATGATCCACATCGATTCACATTAAGCATTTTATTAGCAGGGGCGAATGCAATGAAATTTTTAAGGTCATATTCCACACCCCATCCAACCTCGTATACACCGTTCCAATTTAAATGTCACCATTCCATTATGGCAGCCGTGCGAATCATTTCACCGGTACTCCATATCGATGATATCGTAAATATCAAAACCCATAACAAACATGGTGGCTACGCTAATTTCAAATATCTAAATGACCATTCCTGACGACACGATATTATCTGTGCACAGTGAAACTACCTATAGCAACTTTTTATTTGCACTTTAACATATCAGTGTCTAAAGTGTGTGAAATGATATGAAACATTCAAGATGGCGCCTCTGCGAATTTTAAAGACATGTTTTGTTACTTGGTTTCTAGACATGAGAACAGTGAAACTTTGTGTAATGAACTACTACCATAATATGTTTATGTTCACCTCGTTGCGTCACCGCGAAGCCTCGGGTTTGATTTTCGGCTCTGCCAAGAAATTTAATTCTGGTCTGAGGGATGGATCGTAGAACACTCAGCCTCTTGAGCTAAAACTGAGAAGAGATGGGTTAGATTCCCTCCTCAACCATCCTGGAAGTGGGTTTCCATGGTTTCTAATTTCTACTCCAGGAAAACGCCGGGATGGATCCTAACTGAATGCCACGGCCGCCTCCTTCCCAATCCTCATCTGAATTACAACTACACACACTAATACAGACATCACAATGACTCAGGTTATCAGACAAATTCCATATACACACCCAAGTACACCCAAGTATATGACCACGATGTCGCAAAACCCCACAATTAATCAACAACAGCAGCATATGTATATTCCGGTGTATAACTCTATGGCCTCCATTTAAAACAATCCAACATAGTGGATATTTTTCACAGGTTCTCAATATCACCGAAATGGTGTCATAAATCATACTAAAACCTTTCCAAAAATCAATATGACAGCTCTGCAAAATTAAAAAGAAAATATTTCACATATCCTGTTCAAGTAATCGAAGTGGAGCGCCGTATAATAAACTGCCACAATAATCATTATCTACTGGCACTGAACTGTCTAGATTATTTCTCATAAATTGTAGGAGCCATGCAGTTGTTAGTTGTTAATGCTTTAAGGGGCGGAACAAAGAGGTCATCTAACCCTAAAGGAGTCATGCATATGACTTTTCTTAAAATGAACTCTTGTGGCTCGTAACAGAAAGATGCCAGCACACTGTACGGGAGGAGTCATGAATTAACCTTTACTGAGAGCTATTTATTCTAGTAAGTAATCTCTTATCGTAGGGTTTCATGGCTATCGCCCCGGAGGTCCGGGTCCGATTCCCGGCTCTGCCAAGATACTTAATTCTCGTCTGAGGGTTGGAATGGAGTACAATCAGTCTCGTGAGGCGAATATGAGGAGATGTTGGTTCAATTCCCACCTCTGTCATCCAAGAAGTGGTTTTTCACGGTTTCCCATTTCTACTCCACTTTAATGCCGGGATGAACGCAGCCATCCCAATCCTCGCCTCAGTTACACACTAATACAGACACACAATAACATAGGTTATCAAACAAATTCTATACACAGAGGCTGCAATGTTGAAGTTGTTCAAGACGTTAAATGAAAAAAAAACGACCATAAAACATTTCTTTTACCGAAGCTAATGCATTTAAAATATCATTTTAGAGTCACTTTTAGTTTGGGTCTGTCGTATAATTTTAAAAGATGACGTCACTGTCATATTGTAATTTAATGTATTCAAATTTAATGTATGCTTTGTTGCCTTATTATAACAGCAGATGGTTGTATGAATATTAGAACTCATCAAATTTGGTGTCCAGAGTGGGGTCTACCTGGGTCATAAGAAGGATGGGCTATACGTAGATTGTCTAGCCTTTGCAGACGATATGGCGTTGGTTGCTGAATCTATGGAATCAGCAGCAATCCAGGTTAACTGTCTCAGATGACAGGCAGCCAAAGCAAGACTCCACGTGTCACTGGAGAAAACAGAGTTCTTTACCAACATCAAAGAGGCTAGCAAAGAGATGTCACTAGAGCACGGTAAGGTCAAGACAACGGAGAAATTTAAGTATCTAGGCAAATGGATAGAACTCAACTTGTCAGAAAAGGTCACGTTCTCCCCAAGATTTAATAAGCTGAAATTGGCCCTTAGAGCTACTCAGAACATCTATAACAAGAGGTGCCTATCACGAAACCTTAAATTGAAGCACTACACTACAGTCATCCGAACGGAAGCCCTGTATGCTATGGAGTGTCTGTCAATAAATAAAAGAGGCTTCATTGATAAATTGAGGTCAGAGAGAGAAGAATTGTCAGAAAGATCTTATGACCAGTTCTAGAACATGGGAAATACCGGAGACAACACAACACAGAGCTCTACGTAAGGAAAGAGAGGCTTTCTGACTGTGACAGGAGAAGAAGGGTAGCTTTTTATGGTCATGTGGCAATAACAGGCTGACCAACCGCATGTTCACCTTCTGGAGAAACAGCCATGTCTGCAACACTTGAATGACTGAAGCTAAGAAAGACATCTAAGAACGGTGACTAACAAGCCAACAAGACAGACAAACTGTGAGACATTTTCTTAAGGAAGTCTGCGGTTTTTAGAACAAACTTCCAAAGAAAGGCACCCCCTGGTCGGAGGAAAGAAAAGAAATAACCGGGAAAAGATGCGTCAGTACTGGGCAAAACTCAAAACCCAACAGTTGAACAAGCGTGGTCCCCAGTAGGCTCATCCTACAGAAGAAAAAGAAGAAGACCAACAACAGAGAGTGGATACAAAACACATTCGTGTTGCAAGGAAATCTATGTTGCCTTGGGCATGTTTAGTTTCATTGGACAATCCTTCTCTCAATGTACGAATATTATCATTATGGTGAGATGTTTGCTGTTAAAGTAAAAGTTTATCTTGAACAGCGAAGTGAATGTTCTAAATGTTTTGTTCCAGTTACGGCGTAGTCATGGGAATAGGAACAGGTATGGTGCGAGAGACTTCCTCGTTGATGCTGGGCCACTACTTCAAGAGGAGACGAGAGTTCGTGGAGATGGTGGTACAGGCCGGGGGAGGAGTGGGCATAGCGCTCTTCTCCGTGCTCTACAAAGAGGCCGTGGGGTGAGTTCACCAACAGATAATCAGATATACTGCTCGGGTCCATGCTCTGTGAACTTGCGGGGTCAGGGGAAGGGGCATGCCAGAATAGAAGGACCTGTCAGCAGCCCTCCGTGGTATCTGGTATTCCTGTCTATTGCAATACTGCTAATATAGGGCCGTTGCCTAAACCCCAGTGGTGTTGCGAATGAGTGAGTGAGTTACTGACCAATGTATTTGGTTCTGTTACTACGCACGGACTGGGAACCCCACACGTCTGTCGTCATATATCGTCATCGTCTGCGATCCTCATTCCTCTCAGGTTCACGGAGCTTGGAACCGAGCAGTACATAGCAATAAAAGGAAAAAAGTGTCTGAAACATTTCAGCAATATCTTTAAGAGACGAAATTTGATTAGATTTTTTGATGTTCATAAATTATAAATAAGATAAGCTAAATATCAATGTTCATAATGCGTTACAGTTATCATCACATCCCAGTCAGTGTTTTCATTTAGAGTAGCGATAGTAGTAACCAGTGTTTTAAGAGGCAAAGCATCAAGGTTATCATTTCAACTCGATTAGAGTATCAAGACTATTAAAACAAGATTTGTATTAATTAGTGAAAACTATTACTATTACGATTTAATTCATAAAGTAAATATTTCATCTAAGCATGTTCACTGCTGTTTATGGCATGGCACTTGTCGTGTATGGTAGAACTGTATTTAATATGTCATTTGTAAATGTAATGTTTATGGAACGATTGGCTGAGAATTGTTCTACTAAACATATTCTTCCATTGGCAGTTATGTCCTGAACTCTGCCCAACCAACCTTAAATTCTCTGTATTATGAAATGTACTGTTTAGTCGCTTCTTGAAAAAATTGGAAACCAAAACACAGTTTAACTACGTATGAACTGCAACCTGCAATGCTTTTGAACATTATTCTTCCCTTAAAATTGTATGTTCCATTCTCGTGAATTTGATCAGCTGATCTAATAGAAACTTACTCCCCAATCAGCATGGCAAAATGCACACAAATACTAAACTTATACAACATTCAAATTTTGTATTAAAATACTTTTCAGAATATTTCTGTGATTTTAATATATCTGACCTGAACTGACCTGACCTGACCCATGCCGGCTTCGATGCACATAATTGTAGCCTGTCAGCCCTTTAGGACCGTGAGTGATATATGAAGGGTTTAAGAACTTGTTTTCCTTTAACAGAATGGGTTTTGATGTTTGGGTATTGTACATTAGAATTTAATTGGCCAGAATGTGACCTGAGGTTTGTGGAATAAGGAATAGGAGTATAGGAATTAAGGAAGGTTTGGGTGTTATCAGTATGTAGCATCAAGCATATAAGATAGGAAATCAAAGTGAGCCAGAGGGCTCGTAGTTATTATAATTGTGGGAGACAAAAAAAGATAAAGCAAGAGCAAGAGAGTCAACGACAAGAGAGGCATGAGGTGCGGTGAGGGCTTAGTGGCGAGCTCGAACCCGTGGACCGCCCGAAGAGACGGGATATTTTTGTGCATGTGCGTGCGCTGCAACTGCCTGTGTTGGTGTTTAAGGGCAGCTTTAATAAACTTACATCCGGGGTACGACACCGCGTGCGCCTCTCCACAGTTAATACACGTGGGAGTGTCCCTGCGTACCGTGCAATCCTTGTGTCGGTGTAGACCGCCACAATGATTACACCTGGGATCGTATTTGCATTCATATGCAGCGTGATGTAGGCGTTGGCAGTTAAAACATTGTGTAATTAGTGTAGAGCGTTGTCTGGGAGTTGGAGGTGGCTTTAACCGCCAATGAATTAAAACTGAGCAATTTTTCTAGGTTTATGCCAATATACCATCTTTTTGGAAGCCTGTTTAGGGAGGTTAAAGGCTGCTTGAGATTTTAGCTCTCACAGTAAAGAAGCGCATATACGCTTCATAAGAAGGGATGTAGTGCACAGTTCGCTGCTCCTGTGGGAGTCCGGGCACGGAAATCAAGGGTCAGATGATGAGCTTATATTGGTGTTTCTAGGCGAAACCCAACACATGACACGGCATGAACCCAGAAAAAAATTGCTGAGTTTTATTTCATTGGCCGCGAAAGCCAATTTACCATATTTTTACTTATTATTAATGTTTTTTTTTTTTTTTTTTTTTCAGAAAATGGGGTTGGCGGTTGGGTCTCCAAGCGATCACCGTGGCCTTGTGTCTCGCGTTCTTCTTGGGTACCCTGTACCGTTCTGCCTCCATGTACCATCCTCAGCGACGAGCCATCCTCCATCTGAAGAACCAACGCAAGAAGATGAAGGAGAAGAAGACACATGCGAGAATGCCGAAACCTCCTTTTTTCGACCTATCTCCCCTGCGAACGCGTACGGTTCAAATGCTGCTTCTGTCATCTGCTACTACAGCGCTAGGGCTATACACTCCTGTCTTCTACCTGGTAAGTCCACAATTACTGTTATCAGTAGGCTTCGGCAGCGGTTGCAAACTGCTCCACGTTGAGGCATTACGGAGTATATACAGTTCCTGTGGAGACAAAAATCTGTTACTCTCTCCTTTTATTTTACTATAGTGTTGAAAGGAATTTTTCAATGTTGCTTTATCAAAATTAATTAGAAATGCTTTTCAGTTGGTCAACACAATTGTACCCAACTGTAATGGGTGTTACTCTTTATACCTGAAATATATAAAAATATTATAAAACGTAAATCTATCAAAATAAATATAAACATTGAAATATTAAAGGAAATAAAAATTAAAATTAACAACAATTAATTAAGCTAAAACAATTCAAATGAAATTAAAATAAATACAAATAAAATATCTTAATTAATATTCTGCCCTATAAAGGGTTAATCAGTTGATGGCAGATGCTTCAGGGGCTTCATAGCTTTCCTACAGGTTGGTTGTATCTGTGTTGCTGGTTTCAGGCGCTACAGGGGCTCAAGGAAGGGTTGGAGGACAGCGCCTTGGTGCTCATGCAGACGTTCCTCGGGTTCGCTACGGCGCTTGGATGTGTCGGTTTTGGTCTTGTGGTGGTCCGTCCCAGCGAACAGTGCCTTATCTCCAGGCAGTACCTGTGTCAGGCGGCGATGGTGGGGATTGGTGAGTGGCTACCGTGACGACTGAGTTCTCTTCGTGAGTCCATAATGTTAATTACTAATAATAATTGGGAACATAAACGTACTTCTCACTAAACCTTAACTTCGAAAGGAGGTCCTTTTTATAATAATCATTGGGCTCAGTTAGATGATCAGGAAAAGGTAGGTAGCATTTGAGTCTTAATTATTCATAAATGATTTGATAAGTGTGAAATCACTGTAATTGGAGATTCAATATATATGTGTGTGTCAACTTAGTTAACACTTTAAAATACTGTATTTCATCAATGCATATCAGTTGCCAAGTAGAAGGAACTAAAGTGGAGCAGGACGAACATTTCAAGTACTTGGGCTGTGTTTCTGTGGGGAATGAAATAGAGTCGAGGTGTGGAAAAGCCAATGCATTGAGTCCTCATTTGCGATCTACAGTATTCTGTAAGAAAGAGGTAATTGTATCGACGAAACTTTTCCTACATCATTCAGTATTTAGACCTACGTTGCTGTATGGAAGTGAGAGCTGGGTAGATTGAGGATATCTGATACATAAGCTAGAGGTAACTGATATATGGGTAGCACGAATGATTTCTAGGACAGATGGATGTGAGGAATGGCAGGAAGGTACTCGTAATGGTAATATAAAGGGTAAGTTAGAAATTAACTCGCTAGATGAAGCTGATCGTATGAGTCGACTCAGATGGTGAGGACATGTGATGAGAATGGTGGAGGAGAGACTACCTAAGATGTTAATGAGTTCGGCTATAGAGGGTAAGAGAAGTAGAAGTAGACCAACGAGGCGATGGTTAGATTCAGTGTTCAACGATTTCAAAGTAGACGCAGTGGTGGTCGCAATGCTAACTTCTAATAGGGTATCATGGAAGCGACTTGTTCGCTTGCAGACTAGACTGGACGCTGGAAGGAAAAACAGTCTCAAATGAAAATGTATGTATTAATGCATAAGTGGAATCCTTTCATATGCAAACAAGATGTTCAGTAAAGAACATATAGCCTACTTTCTCCAAAATGCATGGGTATTGTTATAACTCTTTGTCCTTTTCAAGGAGTATGATTGAATGTTGGTTGTAGTAGCTTGTTGAAATACAACGTGCTATAGGGATATTAAACATGAATATGAGGTGCCCTTTGCTAGTGCTACCTCTGTACCAAATTTCGTTCAATTCGGTTCCACCGATTTTGAATTGATAGGGGGAATCGATTTGCACACATACTTGGCCACCATATGCAAACTATTGGGCTGATGTTCTTGCAGTTTGGTCAGAATATGTTTCCCACATAAAGATATGGTGTTGCAAAATTTGGTAGAGACTAGATTATTAGGTTGGTCGTAATTACATTTTAGCTTTTAACATTTCCGTTTTCCGTCAAGATAGAGGTGATATAAAACATGACACTGAGGTGCCCTTTGCTAGTGCTACCTCTGTACCAAATTTCGTTCATTCGGTTCCACCGTGTTCGAATTAATAGGGGGAATCAATTTTGACATAAAGATGGCCGCCATCCGCAAACTATTAGGCTAATGACCTATTAGATTGGTCAAAGGATGCTCCCTCCAAAAAGGTATGTTGTTGCAAAGTTTGGTAGAGATCGGATGGTTATGTTAGTCATAATTTGATTTAAGCTTTAAACATTTGTGAGGCCGCCATTACGTTTCTGTCAATATGGCGGTGATATTAATCATGACACTGAGATGCCCTTTGCTAGTGCTATCTCTGTACCAAATTTCGTTCCATTCGGTTTCACCGTGTTTGAATTAATAGGGGGAATCGATTCTGACACAAAGATGGCCGCCATCCGCAAACTATTAGGCGAATACCTATTAGATTGGTCAAAGGATGCTCCCTCCATAAAGGTATGTAGTTGCAAAATTTGGTTGAGATCGGATGATTAGGTTAATCGTAATTTGATTTAAGCTTTGAACATTCGTGTGTCCGCCATTACGTTTCAGTCAAGATGGCGGCGATATAAAACATGACACTGAGGTGCCCTTTGCTAGTGCTACCTCTGTACCAAATTTCATTCCATTCGGTTCCACCGTGTTCGAATTAATAGGGTAATCAATTTTGACATAAAGATGGCCGCCATCCGCAAACTATTAGGCTAATAACATATTAGATTGGTCAAACGATGCTCCCTCGATAAAGGTATGTTGTTGCAAAGTTTGGTAGAGATCGGATGGTTATGTTAGTCGTAATTTAACTTAAGCTTTGAACATTTGTGTGGCCGCCATTACGTTTCTGTCAATATGGCCGCGATATAAAACATGACAATGAGATGCCCTTTGCTAGTGCTACCTCCGTACCAAATTTCGTTCCATTAGGTTTCACCGTGTTTGAATTAATAGGGGGAATTTACTTTCACACAAAGATGGCCACCATCCGCAAACTATTACGCCGATGACCTATTAGATTGGTCAAAGGATGCTCCCTCCATAAAGGTATGTAGTTGTAAGATATGGTAGAGATCGGATGATTAGGTTAATCGTAATTTGATTTAAGCTTTGAACAGTCGTGTGGCCGCCATTACGTTTCAGTCAAGATGGCGGTGATATAAAACATGACACTGAGGTGCCCTTTGCTAGTGCTACCTCTGTACCAAATTTCGTTCCATTCGGTTTCACCGTGTTCGAATTAATAGGGGGAATCAATTTTGACATAAAGATGGCTGCCATCCGCAAACTATTAGGCTAATAACCTATTAGATTGGTCAAAGGATGCTCCCTCCATAAAGGTATGTAGTTGCAAAATTTGGTTGAGATCGGATGATTAGGTTAATCGTAATTTGATTTAAGCTTTGAACATTCGTGTGGCCGCCATTACGTTTCAGTCAAGATGGCGGCGATACAAAACATGACACTGAGGTGCCCTTTGCTAGTGCTACCTCTGTACCAAAAAACGTTCCATTCGGTTCCACCGTGTTCGAATTAATAGGGGGAATCAATTTTGACATAAAGATGGCCGCCATCCGCAATCTATTAGGCGAATGACCTATTAGATTGGTCAAAGGATGCTCCCTCCATAAAGGTATGTACTTGCAAAATTTGGTAGAGATCGGATGATTAGGTTAATCGTAATTTGATTTAAGCTTTGAACAGTCGTTTGGCCGCCATTACGTTTCAGTCAAGATGGCGGCGATATAAAACATGACACTGAGGTGCCCTTTGCTAGTGCTACCTCTGTACCAAATTTCGTTCCATTCGGTTTCACCGTGTTCGAATTAATAGGGGGAATCAATTTTGACATAAAGATGGCTGCCATCCGCAAACTATTAGGCTAATAACCTATTAGATTGGTCAAAGGATGCTCCCTCCATAAAGGTATGTAGTTGCAAAATTTGGTTGAGATCGGATGATTAGGTTAATCGTAATTTGATATAAGCTTTGAACATTCGTGTGGCCGCCATTACGTTTCAGTCAAGATGGCGGCGATACAAAACATGACACTGAGGTGCCCTTTGCTAGTGCTACCTCTGTACCAAATTTCGTTCCATTCGGTTCCACCGTGTTCGAATTAATAGCGGGAATCAATTTTGACATAAAGATGGCTGCCATCCGCAAACTATAAGGCTAATAACCTATTAGATTGGTCAAAGGATGCTCCCTCCATAAAGGTATGTTGTTGCAAAGTTTGGTAGAGATCGGATGGTTATGTTAGTCGTAATTTAACTTAAGCTTTGAACATTTGTGTGGCCGCCATTACGTTTCCGTCAAGATGGCGGTGATATAAAACATGACACTGAGGTGCCTTTTGTTAGTACTACCTCTGTACCAAATTTCGTTCCATTCGGTTGCACCGTGTTCGAATTAATAGGGGAATCGATTTTCACACAAAGATGGCCGCCATCCGCAAACTATTACGCTGATGACCTATTGGTTTGGTCAAAGGATGCTCCCCCCATAAAGGTATGTTGTTGCAAAATTTGGTAGAGATCGGATGATTAGGTTAGTCGTAATTTGATTTAAGCTTTGAACATTTGTGTGGCCGCCATTACGTTTCCGTCAAGATGGCGGCGTTATAAATCATGACACTGAGGTGTCCTTTGCTAGTGCTACCTTTGTACCAAGTTTCGTTCAATTCGCATTCACCGTGTTCGAATTGATAGGGGGGGACAGACATTCAGAGTACACACACTCACACACACACAGACACACTCACACACACACACACACACACAGACTCTCACACACACATACACACACACACACACAGACTCACACACACACATACACACACACAGACAGACACACTTTTTTCGCCCTGTGTTGATCTCATAAGTCTACTTTCATTTTTTTGCAAAAATCGAAAGTAGGCTAAAATATTGTTTAGAAGTATTCTACATAAATATAATAGTACATTGTGAATCGAGACTATAATGGCAATAATTCAGACACGAGTATGTGAATAAAGGGAGCAAAGCGAGTTTTATAACTTCCATACGAGTGTCTTAATTACCATTATAGGCGAGTTGCATACGAATGTTTATGTTCGAAGAAAACTGTAACTATTTTATGTTCGAACATAAATATTCATAAATATCTGTCAAGATTTGGCCAGTTTTATGTACTGAACAGAGCGCATGAGACGCAGAGAATACCTTGTATTTGACTATGGCCTCCTCAAATACTCCTTATGACACTATCCACGCAGTGAAATTAAAAAAGGAGGCCGTGGAAGTCAGCGCAGATGCGATGCTATCCTTACTTAATTGGTCACACAATTGTTTCTTGAGCTCTGATTGGTGGGAGAAACTATTTCATAATGAACAATAGTGTTATAATGACCCTTATTATGATACAGTTTTTTGATATATAATATTTTCATTTCGACATCGTCGAACATAAACACAATTATTAAATTATGATGATAATACGAAATAATATTTATTATATAGGTTTGGGGCTATTAAGTCAAGTGGACATTTTAAATACCGACGATTCGAGACAACTGTTTGACTCTTTATGAAGGCTTGTAATGAAAGAAGGAATGAGTAAACAATGGCATGTAGTCTCCATAGATAAAATGTATAAGATAGGAAGCCATGTCAAAACAAATATTTACTCCATTACCTCCTGAGACCACGAGGAGTTGGTAATGAAACTATAGAGGGCAGCCATGATCTACTTAAAGGATAACTATCACCTCTATTAAAGTTCCTTGGTTGTTTACTAATTTATAACACTCCCGAATGATACGAGTTGTGAAATGTTCTTCCATACAGATGACAGAAATATCATCAAAAAGAATTTGATGGTCATTCTGTATGGAATGTTCAGCCACAGCAGAGATCTCTGGTTGGCATAACCCTAAATGCCTACGATGTTCCTTGAACCTTGTTGTGAATCTCCTACATGTCTGACCAATATCCTGTACTAGCAGTAGTGTCCGGCTTCGCCCGGTTGATTTATGTGTTTTATGGATGACTAGCTGAAGTACCCGTGCTTCGCTACGCGTCATAAATAAATTAAAATGTGAAGGTCACAGTTAAAACAGGGGATAGGCGACGTGCTGCGCAGAGGGAGATTAAGGATGGAATATTTTGTCCAACTACACCGCTCGGCGTTGACCGTGTTTTATAGCCCAAATTTAGGTTTTATTCGCTAACCGTTGGAGATACCTTTCGGATAGAAAATGTAAATCTAAACCTCGTATATGCCATCAAAAGTTTGCTATTTCTTAGCGTTCTCTTTTTATTTGAAATGGAAATATGAAAGTTTGAAACCAAAGGGTGTATTGACGTCACTTAAATGGTCGCCATTTTTAAATAGTGCAAAGTATTGAAATCAAAAGTAGCCTATATGTTAACCATGTATATCAGCTCCTTCCATGTAAAATTCATGTAAATAGGACCAGTGGTACTTGCGTGATTGGGTAATACACAGACACACACCATCTCATATTTGGTCTCGCTTCGCTCGCGTCATAGTCGTGTCATATTGTTATTCAATGAAATGCAGGTTTAACCCCGTTAACACCCCTTTAGTACCTGAATATCCAACAAGAAGTTCCGTGACGAACTAAAGAGCCTACTTTTCCCAAAATGTAAGATTCATTCCAATGATTAATCTATATGGACCTAATTAGAATAATGACGAAATTGAGTTGGTAATAACGAAATTTCTTATTAGTTCCAAATATAACTGGCATAATGTAGCCTAATAGAGCAATACAGTTGGCAGCCCTGGTGACTGAATATATTCTTAGTTCCATCTATTAAGGTACAGAATACAAAATTTGACTGAAGTCCAATGGATAGCATGGACGTTACATGCAGTCAAACATTGGATCTAACAGCGCGCGTAAAATCATGTTGGCAACAATGTCATGCATGTATTGGACAGAAATAATCTGAACTGTTATGATCAATTGTTGTGCCAATTTTGGATGAAATACATTTATTTGTATAGAAGTTACATGTATTTTAATATTGGACCATTCAACAGGTTTTGAATCATGTTGGAAGCACTGACGTATATTAATTAGGCCTACTGAAAATTAATTTAGAATGTAAGGTACTATACGTATGCAAAGTTAAGTGCTGTTGGCTTGAATACTTTCTGATATACTGATATTAGAGTAACAAAAATAGAGACAGCATTTATTAACAGTTGGCAGCCCTGGTGGCTCTTAAGAATACGCTCAGTCACATCAGTTTATGTACACATAGCACAAACGTAAGTTGGTTGAAATCCAATTGATAGTGTAGAAGTTATATGCATTTAAATTTTGCACTTATTAGCAGCCTTAGAATCATTATGGCAACACTGCCATGTATGGCCTCGTGGAAATAAAAATGCCATATTATTACCTATACGGGTGCCAAATTTGAAATAGCTCCCATTCATACCTTCCAGGATATCCAACATGGAGCTCGAATTTCAATTGCGATTTTTCAGCAGTTGGTAGCACTGACATCATTTTCAAATATGGCGTGAGATATTCGGGTATAGATCTTTACTCCTACCAAATTTTGTTTTGATTGCTGCAGCCGTTTAGAAGTTGATAGGGACACACACACACACACACACACACACAGCCAGACAGACAGACAGACAGAAGGACAGACAGACAGACAGACAGACAGACAGAAGGACAGACACACATTTGCCCGATCTCATAAGTCTACTTTTTCCTCAATTTTGCAAAATGTGAAAAGTAGGTTAAAAATCCCTCCTTAGTAGACCTTTTCGACATACAACAAACATATCCCCAAAATATAATTCTTCTAACTTTAATAGTTTTGGTTGGTCGATGAGAGTGAACATCTAAAAATCCTATCTTAGGGGACGTTTTTCTTTCAGAATTTCACCCCTCCCCATAGGATCCTTAAAATGGATTTATGAAAAAACGGTCGAACACCTATTTATTTTATTTATTTTTTTATTTATTTATTTTTAAGCTGATTGATTTCCTCCGAGTTTCACACTCCTCGCGTATGTCGTTTAAGAGATACACGCTCCGTTAGGAATCTTTCAACCCCCACTTTTCACCCCTTTCACCTCATAATATACACCATATCGATAAACCTTTAGACATATGTCTGCTTATTCTTAATGAGTTTATATGCCGAGTATCCCATCCCCAAGGAAACCAATCGGGAGATATTGTTATTCAATTAAATGCAAGTCTACCCCCTTAATACCCCTTTAGAACCTGAATATTCAAAAATCCTTCCTTAGTGGACGTTTTCGACATACAACGAACATAGCCCCAAAATGTCATGTTTCTAACTTCAATAATTTTGGCTGGGCGATGATGAGTGAGTAAGGAAACCAATCGGGAGATATTGTTATTCAATTAAATGCAAGTCTACCCCCTTAATACCCCTTTAGAACCTGAATATTCAAAAATCCTTCCTTAGTGGACGTTTTCGACATACAACGAACATATCCCCAAAATGTCATGTTTCTAACTTCAATAATTTTGGCTGGGCGATGATGAGTGAGTGAGTAAGTCAGGACATTTTCTTTCATTTATTTCATTTTATTTTTCAGAATTTCACCCCTCTCATGAACCCCTTAAATTGGATTTATGAAAAAAAAAACGGTCGAACACCTATTTACATATTTTTGAGCTGTTCTTCCCCCCAGAGTTTGATGAGTGAGTGAGTTAGGACACTTTCTTTCATGTTTTTTCCCCAGAATTTCACCCCCCTCCAAGGGCCCCTTAAATTGGATTTATGAAAAAACGGTCCAACACCTATTTACTTATATTTTAAGCTGTTTTTTCCCGCCCAATTTCAAACTTCTCACCTATGTCGTTTAAGGGATACACGCTCCGTTAAGAATCCCTCAACTCCCAATTTTCACCCCTTTCACCTCATAATATACACCACATCGATAAACCCTTAGACATGTCTGATTATTAGCCTACTTTTCACATATTGCAAAAATGAGGAAAAAATAGACATGAGATCGGGCAAATGTATGTCCTTCTGTCTGTCTGTCCTTCTGTCTGTCTGTCTGGCTGTGTGTGTGTCCCCCCCCATCAACTCCTAAACGGCTGAAGCAATCGAAACAAAACTTGGTAGGAGTAAAGATCTATACCTTGAAAATGATGTCAGTGCTACCAACTGCTGAAAAATCTCAATTGAAATTTGAGGTCCATGTTGGATATCTTGGAAGGCATGCACGGGAGCTCTTCCAAAATTGGCACACATATAGATAATAATATTTCAGTTTAATTTCCTGGAGGTCATATATGGCAGTGTTGCCAACATGATTCTAAGCCTGCCGATATGTCCAATTTTTAAATGCATGTAACGTCTACACTACCAATTGGATTTCAACCAAATTTCGTATGTGCTATGTGTTCCATAACAGAAATGACTATGCGTGTTCTTAAGAGCAACCAGGGCTGCCAATTGTTAATAAATGCTCTCTCCATATTTTGTCCTAATACCAATATACCAGAAAGTATGCTATCTAAGACCTCGAAACTTTGCACACGTATAGTACACGACCTTCTACATGAATTTGGAGTACCTAGTATACGTCAGTGCTGCCAACATGATTCTAAGCTTGTCGACAGGCCCAAATTTTAAATGCATGTAACTTCTATACTAACAAATGGATTTGGACCAAATTTCGTATGTGATTTGTGTAGCATAACTGATATGAATATGAATATGCGCATTTTTAAGAGCCAACAGGTCTGCCAACCGTATATAAATGCTCTCTCTATTTTTACCCTAATATATATACACTAAATCAGAAAATATCCAAACCAACAGCCCTAAAGTTTGCATGCGTATAGTACCTAACATTATAAATTGATTTGAAGCTGCCAACATGATTTAAGCCTGCTGATAAGTCCAATTTTTAATACATGTAACTTCTATACTAATAAATGGATTTCAACGAAAATTGGCACAATAATAGCTCATAATATTTTAGATTAATTCTAAAATTTTAAGAAAAGTAGGCTCTTTAGTTCGTCACGGAACTACTTGTTTTTAATGATTAGTTTATATACCGAATATCACATCCCCAAAGAAACAACTCATGAGATATTGTTATTCAATGAAATGCACGTTTACCCCCTTAACACCTCTTTAAAACCCGAATAAACAAAAATCATTCCTTAGTTGAAGTTTTCGATATACAGTACAGCGAACATATTCCCAAAATTTCATGTTTCCAACTTTAATAGTTTTCGCTGGTCGTGATGAGTGAGTCAGACAGGACGTTTTCTTTCAATTATTTTTACCAGAATGTCCCCCCCCCCCCATGGGCCCCTTAAATAGGATTCATGAAAAAACGCTTGAACACCTATTAACTTATTTTTAAGCTGTCTTTTTCCCCTGAGTTTGATGAGTGAGTGAGTTAGTCAGTCAGTGAGGACACTTTCTCTCCTTTTTCCCCCCAGGATTTCACCTCACCCCATTGGCCCCTTAAATTAATTTATGAAAAAACGGTCGAACACCAATTTATTTATTTTTTAAGCTGATTTTTTTTCGCTGAATTTCAAACTTCCCGCTTATGTCGTTACACGCTCCGTTTGGAATCCTTCAACCCCCCACTTTTCACCCCTTTCACCTCATAATAATGCACCACATCGAAAAACCCTTACACACATGTCTGCTTATTTCTAATGATTAGTTTATATGCCAAGTATCACATCCACAAATGAAACCACTCGTGAGATATTGTTATTCATGAAATGCAGGTTTATGCCACTTAAGACTCCTTTAGAACCTGAATATCCAAAAATCCTCCCATAGTGTACGGTTTTGACATACAACGAACATATCCCCAAAATGCCATGTTTCCAACCTCAATATTTTTGGCTGGGCGATGATAAGTGAGTGAGTGAGTCAGGACATATTCTTTCATTTTATTCCTTCAGGTTTTCACCCCTCCCGATGAACCCCTTAAATTTGATATATCAAAAAAAACTGACGAACACATATTTATTTATTTTTAAGCAGTTTTTCCCCCTGAGTTTGAAGAGTGAGTGAGTCAATCGGTTAGGACACTTTCTTTCCTGTTTTTTTTTTCCAGAATTTCACCCCTCCCCATGGGCCCCTTAAATTAGAATTATGAAAAAAAAAACGGTCGAACAGCTATTTACTTATTTTTATGCTGATTTTTTTCCGCTGAGTGTCAAACTCCTCGCCTATGTCGTTAAAGAGATACACGCTCCGTTAGGAATCCTTAAACCCCCATATTTCACCCCTTTCACCTCATAATATACACCACATCGAAAAACCCTCAGACACATGTCTTCCTATTTTTAATGATTAGTTTATATGCCGTGTATCACATCCCCAATGAAACCAATCGGGAGATATTGTTATTCAATGAAATGCAGTTTTAACCCCTTTAAGACCCCTTTAGAACCTGAATATCCGAAAATCCTCCCTTACTAGACGGTTTTGACATACAATGAACATTTCCCCAAACTGTCATGTTTGAGCTTCAATAATTTTGGCTGGGCGATGATGAGTGAAAGAGTGAGTGAGTCAAGACATTTTCTTTCAATTTTCTTTTTTCAGAATTTCACCCCTCCCGACGAACCCCTTAAATTTGATTTATGAAAAAAAACTGTCGAACAGCTATTTACTTGCTTTAAAGCAGATTTTTCCCCACTGAATTTGATGAGTGAGTCAGTCAGTCAAACAGTTAGGACACTTTCTTTCCTGTTTTTTACCCCAGAAATTCACCCCTCCCATGGGCCCCTTAAATTGGATTTATGAAAAAACGGTCAAACACATATTTACTTATTTTTATGCTGTTTTTTTTCCGCTGAGTTTCAAACTCCTCGCCTATGTCGTTCAAGAGATACACGCTCCGTTATGAATCTTTCAACCCCCACTTTTCACCCCTTTCACCTCATAATATACATCACATCGAAAAACCCTGAGACTCGTGTCTTCTTATTTTTAGTGATGAGTTTATATACCGAGTATCACATCCCTAATGAAACCTATCGGGAGATATTGCTATTCAATGAAATGCAGTTCTACCCCCTTAACTCCCCTTTAGAACCTGAATATCCAAAAATCCTTTCTTAGTGGGTGTTTGCGGCCCTTGAGGAAGCTGCATACAAAATTTCATTTCAATCCGTTCGGTGGTTTCTGAGATTTCGTGATGAATGTATGAGTGAGTGAGTGTGTGAGTGAGTGGTTTGGCAAATATATAGTAGATAGTGTCAAGTCTTTGTTATGCTATACTCGTTTGACAGTGCTGTGTGAGCAGTTGAGTAACTAACGGGATTTCAAGTAAAGATCCTCATTTTCTATACCGGTAGTGCAGAGCGCAACTCGCATCCAGTCGGCCGTGTCTCGACTTGAGCTATGTTGCCATGGAAATGATCTGCCTTGCCATTCCTTCATGAGTATATTTTATGACTTTATATTAGCCTTTGCTCGAGTACAAAAGGACCGAAATCTGAAGAATGAGAAAGAATATCGAAAATTCATGTAGCCAGCGGTTCCTTGTGGGTCCTAAACTATGTGTATGCAAAATATGGTTGAGAATGGTGGAACGGTGTAGATTTGTATACGGAACCAACCCACATACATACGTACAGACTTTCACTTTTATATATTAGATAATGAATACTACTACCGAACTGGCACATGATACATAAACTAACAGAACAAAATATTTTAAGAATATAACTTTTTGTGGTGGTGGTGATGGTGGTGGTGGTGGTGGTGGGGATGGTTGTAGTGGGGGTGATAAGTAGTACAGTATAATGGAGGTAACATTCAGTTCATTTTCCCGTAATGATACTGTAATAATGAATAGGGAAACGGCTATTTTGTAACTACGGCACTGACACATGTAATTTACAAACACATTTTTAAAAAATGATTAGAAAGAGGAGTAAGTGAAATAAAAGACACTGCCTAGGGCCTATATCTCATTGGCTGTTAGAAATGTAGAGACCAATGGTGTCGTCTTTAGTCGCATAGCGCTGTAGGAAAATAATCAGAACACCTTGGAAAACTTCGGCTTTCCCAAGCTACTGAGGCAGCAATAGAATCATTTATCGCCACATAGCGCTCAACGATAAGGTTCGGAATAAATGAAGGTAAATTTGAAAGTACCAACGCTTATTGCAGCTGGTAACCTCAGTGTACTGCACCAAGACCATTGCACTTGTACAGAGGCATAATATTTTCATGTTGATAACTGTTTTAAGGGGCCTAAGAGATCCTTTTGCACTAATTACTCCCCGTGAATGCAATTTATAAACTGCGCAAGATGCAACTATTTTCGCAATTCTGCACCAGAACACTGGTAGGGGTGATGTGATGCATCCCAAAGTGCCCGTCAACAATAGACTTATTAAAATACTCTTACAGTTAGACTACTACGGACATGTATTGTTTTATGGCCTTAATACGTGGTTTTCAAGTTTATTTTGTCTGTTATTCTAAATGTAGAGAATGGAGAGCGTTGTCCAAAATATCAAGTGGACAGTGTTACCAGCAGGGTTTCAAAGTGTATGTAAAATTTGGTGCAATTAGGAGAAACGGTGTAGATTTGTGATAAAGGGCCTAAATGCAGGGAATGGGGTGGTCTGTCCAAAATTTAAAGTGGACTGTGTCACCCGCAGGGTTCCAAAGAGTAGGTAAGTATAAAAAATTTGGTTCAGATCGGTGAAACGGTGTAGATTTGTGCCAAAGGACTTAAATGAAGGGAATGGAGTGGTCAGTCCAAAATTTCTCGCAGACAGTGTTACTCGCGGGGTTCCAAAGGGTAAGTATACACATTTTGGTTCAGATCGGTGAAACGGTGTAGATTTGTGCCAAGGGGCCTAAATAGAGGGAATGGAGTGGTCTGTCCAAATTTCAAGCAGACAATGTTACTATGAGGGTTCCAAAGGGCAAGTATACAAATTTTGGTTCAGATTGATGAAAAGGTGTAGATTTGTGCCAAAGGGCCTAAATGCAGGGAATGGAGTGGTCTGTCATAATTTTCATGTAGGCAGTGTTACTCGCAGTGTTCCAAAGGGTAAGTATACACATTTTGCCTGAAGTGGAAGTGGGAAACCTCGGAAAAACAGTTTCAGGATGGCTGAGGTGGGAATGGAATCTACCTCTTCTTAGTTTTGCCTCACGAGGCTGAGTGTACCCCGTTCCAGCTCTCAGACCAGAATTACATTTCTTGGCAGAGCTACGAATACAACAAGGACCTACGGGGTGACAACCAAGAATGCTAGCCATTACACCAGGAGGTGGAACTGCTCAATGGTAGTGTCCACCTTATACTTCCAAGATCATGAGTTCGACTTCAAAAATCGATGGCACTCCGAGTTGTCCGATGTCGGCTTGTAAAAGATCCCTAGTTGCACAATTGATGAGTAGAAGGCGAAAACAATTAATTTGTTGTTGTTGTTGCTGTTTCAATTGAGATATATGATCATCATGGTCGTAGCGGAAAGGAAGGAAGGAAGCTTGTAGTTTAACGTGACCGTTAATCTTGAGATCATGAGCCACGGGACCTCCTTTTTACGTGGAATCCGAACCACAGGACATGGCATTTCGCTTCGATAATCTCACTTGCATTGACCGGGAATCGAACCCGGACCGCCTTGGTGAGAGGCATACAGCTAGACCGCTGAGCCACCACGCCCCGGTCGTAGCGGCTTCGGTGGCGTAGTTGGTAGCATGCTGAACTGCTATGCCAAAGATCGTGGGTTCAAATCCGGCAGAAGTCGTCGGATATTTTTAAAGCATTAAAATAAATCCTTCGGTATGCCTTCCTTCGGAGGGGAAGTAAAGCCGGCGGTCCCATGTCATAGATTTATGGCAAGTAAAAGATCCTTCCACAGACTAAACTTGTGTGAAGCTAAATTGTTAGGTTAGATTTCGTCGTAAACGCTCTATCAAAGTTCCACCTTTCACCACTAGGTATCATTGATATCTGGTAGCGAAAGTTGGAAGTACTTGATATTGAACGGAACTTGTAGCTCACCCTAAGGGTGTCCGCTGGAAGCAGGTACAGACTCCGGCGAGCCGAACATGTCCTCGGACACTCCCGGCACTAAAAGTCATTCGATAAATGAATAAATCGTGGTAATTTCGCCCCATATGCCTGGATGTGTATGTAGAATTTGTGTGATAACCTGTGTTGTTGTGGGGTCCGTAGAAGTAGTATGTATATTTGTAATTCAGGCAGCGATTGGATAGAAGGCGGCCGTGGCCTTAAGTTAGGAAGTGTGAAAGTGTGTAAGTGTGAAACCCACGGAAAACCATTTCTAGGAGGGCTGAGATGGAAATTGAACCCACCTCTTCTCTGTTCTGCCTTGCGAGACTGAGTGTTTCCCGATCCAGCCCTCAGACCAGAGTTAGATTGAACCCGGACTTCCGAGGCGAAAGCCAAGAACGCTATCCGCTGCACCATGAGGGGTCTAATTAAATCTCACCCACAGGTCGCATAGTAGAGTTTTAGTTTCCGCCACTAGATGGCAGTGTTAACAGCCCGTCAATATTTGAAAGTAGATCGCCTCAATACTTTCAACAGAAGGATCTACACCGCGTTAGTTGAGACGACAGGTTACTGATAACAATGGTCGTGATTATTAACATTATTATTATTATTACTATTAGTATTTTACTAAACATGACGCCATACTTGCCCAATTCCCATCTTAAAGAAAACAGCTGTAAACCATTTAAAATGCTAGTTAATGAAGGAGCGCTTGGAAATAATAATTACCGTATCACTCAAGTTTTTGGGTGTTTAATGTTCTAATTTGGCTTGATGTTACTAAAGCCAGATGTAAATCTCATGGAATAAGTTGTTGAGATTGTCATTATAGAAATTAGTTCATGTGTTAGAAAAGTTAAGAAAGTTGAAAAAAATAGGCTGCAGTCTCGGTATTTACCTGGAGTTGTGAATGGAAATTCATGCCAAAGACAGCAATGGTGGGCATCGATTCAACTCGTCGGCTCTTGTGTGGTTAACGGTGTACCGTTTCAATGTTATTGATGTGTAACATCTTTCCGCTCGGTTGCTGGCTATTTTTAATGTGTAACATTATTCCACACGGATGCTGTATATTTTTGTGTGGGGGTGATTTTGTAAAAAGGGACGGAAGTGCAACGGAAACAATGAGCGCGCACGGTGGCGGAGATTAGTACAACGACATACTGTCGGCCATGTGGCTATGATTTATTAAATCTTACTACTTTTGCTGTGTTATTATTTAATGTAAGCACTCGAGGTACTGTCGGCCAAAATACAGCACTACAGGGTCTTTCATATAAAGTAAGAACGGCGAGCGGCGGTTTTGTCATTCGCCGCTGAAGCCGGCTTGGCTGAGCTTGTGACGCACCACGGCCCCCTGCTGTAGTATTGTACAAACTTGACCTTGCAATAAGCGTGCAGGTGTTGTCAGTCGCCTGTCTGAACTTCAGCTGCTAGCATGTTGAGACAGTTATAATTGCAACATAGTATTTTTGTATGTAAAATTTATTTTAATTACGATTCGGCTCGGCGGGTACGTGATGCATTTGTTCAGCAATTTCCTGATGAAGTGCCACCTTCACTAGCACAGATTCACGTAGTTTTGAATAACTTTGACACTACTGGTCCAGTGCCCAATAATAAACACAAAATAAAAAATCAGAAAAAATACAGTGGCATGACTCACTCGCGTCAGCCAAAATGTGGTTACCAGATACAATGCCTGTATAACCCAGGAAGGACGACACTTCCAGCAACATTTATAAAGTAATATTTCATAGAGGACTGTACACACGCTTAGAGCAGGGGGCCACGGCTCGCTACAAGCTCGGTCAAGGCCACCACACTAGCGGATAACAAACCCGCCGCTTGGCGTTCTTAATTTATATGAAAGACCCTGTATATGTAATGTAGACTATATAGCATACGTTTTCATTTAAGGTTTGGAGGCCTCATTAAAGAAATTCATACAATAAATCATCTTGAAGTTGTCGTTCTTTGGTGTAAAAATATTCATTATAAAATCATATTTGCAGAAAGGATTTGGTACAGGAGTTTTACAAGTAGTGCGCGGTGGCAGAGATTGGTACAACGACGTAATGTTGGCCATGTGGCTACCGGTATGTGAAATGTAAATCGCATACGGTTTAACTCAAGGTTTGGAGGCGCCATTCCAGATATTCCTACAATAAATCATCTTCAAACTCTCGTTCTTTGGCGTGAAAATATTCATTACAGTATATCATATTAGCTGAAAACAATAATGATTTATTAAATCTTACTACTTTTGCTGTATTCTTATTTAATGTAAGCACTCGAGGTACTGTCGGCCAAAATACAGTAGTCTATTATTATATAATATTTGTCACTGGAGTTTTACAAGTAGTTATTGAAGAAATAATAGTAATGACAACTTACCGATGGTAATAACACCAAGGAATGTTTCATGTTTGCTGGCACAAGGTAGCACTATGAGTTCATTCTTTAAACAAGTAGTTCCGTGAAGAACTATACAGCCTATTTTCATATAGCCCACTTATTGCAACTATCAACATACACAATTTCAGTTTGATTGCTGTAATAGATTCGTAGATATTGAGAACCGACTAAATAATTCGGATGGTCGCCATGTTGGATTTTATATATGTAGGTCCTAGAGTTATGTACTGTTACATGCAGATTATTGTGTACGTGTAGTATTCAAACTTCAATCGCATAATTAGGACACTAGAAGTTACAAGGAGATTTTAACATTTCGCACAGCTGCCATCTTTAGGTTATGGAAACAATTGAAATAAATTAGATGCTAGTGGATTACCATTCGTATAAGGATTTACTGTACCATGTTTCACTGCTCTCGGATGGTTAAATTGCGATAAACGTCCATGTGATTATTTATACTTCGCGTCGCCGCCATGTTGGATTTGTGATCACCAGGTTATTTAAAGTCCTATAAGTGAACTTGAGTCCATAGCCCCTATGAACAATAAAAAGTTCAGTTTGATTGCTACAATAGATTCGTAGATATTGAGAGCCGTCTAAATATTTCGGATGGTCGCCATGTTGGATTGTTAAATGTATAGGCCATAGAGTCATGTACCATTATAGGATAATTATTGGGTAGGTTCATTATTCAAACTTTCACATCGATCGCATGACTACATCACAAGAAATAAAAACTTAATTTTAAAATTCGCACAGCCGCCATCTTGAGGTTATGTAAACAATTGAACTAAATTAGATACCAGTGCATTACAATGTGTGTAAATATTTCCTGTACCAGATTTCAGTGCGTTTGGAGCATTAAATCGCGAGAAAGGTTTATTTCAAATTTTCTAATTCGCTTGGCCGCCATGTTTGTTTTGTATATAACCGTTTTTTTTAAGTCGTGTAAATGGACTACCAGTAGTGCCCTTTATCTCCGTACAAAACTTCAGGGAGATACCGCTAATAGTTTCAGAGATACAGAATGCCGGTGAAATATTTCGCACATCCGCCATCTTGTGGTTATGTAAACAAATGAACGAAGTTAGTTGTCGGTGCATTACAATGTATATAAACATATACTGTACCAAGTTTCATTGCGTTTGGTTGGATAAATCGCGAGAAACGTCTATTTAAAAGTCGCAACTTCGCTTGGCCGCCATGTTGGTTTTGTAGTTACCAGGTTTTCAAAGATCACATAAGTGAACTTATAGTAGTTCCCTTTATCACCATATATGATGTCAGGGTAATATCGGTAATCGTTTCGGAGATATTGAATGCTGGTGAAATATTTCGCACAGCCGCCATGTTGGATTGGTGAGTCGTAACCAAATTTGAAGGGCACGGTCGAGGTCGCCGGGAATAGTGCTATGAACTTTCCGAGTTTCATTGAAATCGCTCCTGCCGTTTAGATTTTATTAGGGGGACACACACACACGAATCACACACACACACACACACACACACACGCACTCACACACACACGGACAAAAGGTGATCTCATAAGCCTATTTTTTCAAAATTGAAAATAGGCTAAAAATGCGTGTAAGTACCGGTAATATGG
This sequence comes from Meconema thalassinum, assembly GCA_946902985.2. Lineage (NCBI taxonomy): Eukaryota > Metazoa > Arthropoda > Insecta > Orthoptera > Tettigoniidae > Meconema > Meconema thalassinum. The sequence continues at coordinate 990,174,233 of OX336388.2, read as the reverse complement.
AATTATTCGAATATCATGTTAGATGTTACACATCATATGCGACTATTGTAAGGCTCGTAATTACTCTGAAACTTGTTTGAACTTATTGTGCCATGTTATTGGGGCTAACTGCTTTTAAGGAACACCATACTCACACTTTCACATCGCTGTATTAAACTAACGAAAATACACCTCGCCATGTTGGTTACGGATTGCTGCCAACTTCAGAAGAAATTCTAAGAACTGAATTTATGTCGCAAGTACGCAGTCATTGAATTTCTATGTTAAATTTTTGAATCACTTTCCCTTAATTTCTATCATGTTTTCCGTCAATCCCTCAATACTGCAAATTGAGCTATGTTACCTTTACATTATGTACAAATTACACAGTAACAAGATGCATTTATAGAAAACCATCAGGCAATTTCCAGTATCTGGAGTTAAACCCAAGCGACGGTACCATTCAAGTCGCTGGACAAAATCTAGTCAAGACAGAATGCTTCAGGTACCTTGGATTTCGTCTTCAGAGTAATGGCAACTTAAATGATGAAGTAAGAGCCAGGGTAAACGCAACCTGGTTGCGGTGGAAGGAGGTCACGGGTGTGCATTGCGACAAGAAAATGCTACTTCATCTCAAATCCAAGATCACTTCTGACAGTGGTACGGCCAGTTGCGCTGTATGGAGCTGAATGTCGACCATCCGACAAAATTTCAGAACGTCACCTACACGCGCTGGAAATGAGAATGCTCCGTTGGACAATGGCCATCTCCCTTATTGACCATGTCAGAAACGACACAATTCGGGGCAAATGGGTGTTGCCCCAATTGTGGACAAAATGAGAGAGAACGGCTCCGATGGTATGGCCATGTCCTGCGTGCAGCGCCTGATACTGTTACTAACTCTGTCCTTCATTTTGAGGTTGAAGGCCTACGCCCCGGAGGACGACCGAAGCAGCGTTGGCAAGACACAATAAAATAATGTTGACTTAAAATTACCGGCCTAAATCCAGCTGACGCACGAAACCGGACAAAATGGTGGTCAGTGACAAAAAAAAAAGCGGACCCTGCACCAGCGGGACAACGCTAGGAAGAAGGAGAAGAAGAAGAAGAAGAATTTCCAGTATCTCACAACTGAATGTCCAACTTCTCATTCCATGGCACTGTTTCTACTGTTAGTGTAAAGAAGTCCTCCATGTTACCTGGATAATCCCGAAGCTGCCACTCGTTAAATCTAAAGAGAGAGTAATTAAAACACAGCATATTTTTCTAGGTTCATGTTTGAGCACGTACACCAAGAGCCCGCTGATGAGCCAGCTTGGTGTTCCTAGGCGAAACCCTGCACAAGACACGGCATAAACCTAGAAAAATTGGTGAGTTTCAATTCCTTGGCCGTGAAAGCCAATATGCCATCGTTTTAGACAATAATTGGTTCTAACATTGCATTTTCAAAATCATTCATCATTTCCGTGTCCGGTCAACATTTCCAAAAAACTGCAGCTGCGATTGCCTTGTTACTTTCTCTAAAAACATCTTCCATTGTGCATGGGTTGTACGGGAGGGGGCAGATAAGTAGGTGGCTTGGGTCTTGTTCAGCTCCACATTCACAATAGGTGCCTGCGTTTGCTGGAAGGATCCCCCAATTTTGCAGGTTGGTCTTGGATTGAGGGACACCCACTCTTAAGTGGTTGAGGAACCTCCATACAGGATACGGTTGGTCGGCGCCAGGAGCCAGTTCTTCCTTTGGTGACATGTATGTGGGCAGTGAGCTCCTCTATCTGTTGATACGAGTTGTATCTGGTGTTCTCTCCAGCGGCGTAGCCCTAGCAAGGAACTGTTGCGGAGAAATATTATTTGAACTTCCCTATGTGAAATAAATAGCTACTTTAGCATGTCTGGATGAGACAATGCTAATTTAAAAAGAAATAATCTCAACAATTCACGTATTATCCAATCCAAATATCATAATGTGATTGAAAATTCTAATACAAAAGTATGTTATATGAACTTGGGCCCTGTCTTCCACACTCTCCTGATCTGAACCAACTAGACATATATAAATGGAGAAACTTGAAGTTTATTGAAGGTTATTTCTTTTTGAAACCTTGTTTTTAATGAGTAGAGCCTTCCAAACAGTACTGAAAATGTCTGCGCTGCACGACATTTAACATTACTCCAGGGATAAATCACTGCATCGAATTTCACTGCTACGCACTTATGACATGAGAACGGAGGACATACTGAGCATCGTTTATAAGATTTATAATGTGTTACCGTAAGCTATCGTATCATTCCAGTAAGCAAAGTGATTTCAAGACCATGTTCATATAACATGTTTCATCCTCTTTATGAGGGGAATGTCTCTTTAAAGCTTAAACATACGAATTTATAAAAACCCGTTTTTTACTTGTTATAAGATTTTATTGTATGTGGAAGGTGAATGAATGATATTGATGCAGTTGACAATTTTAATGAGAATGTCAACTACGTCCCAATCGAAACAGTCACCGCTTCTCCAAAATATTCTAAATCCATAGTTCCCGAAATTTAAGACAAATTTGAATCAATAATATCAATATCCTCAGTTCCAGGTAATCCGAAAATTATACAAAACAATTTAAACATTTAAATTTAAATTGTAAAAATGTTTTATTGAAAAATACAAGTACCTTTCCACATTCATGGATTTTCACAGGAAAAATCATACTTAGCAGATGGAGTTGAATATTTCTTGCGTATTGCCGGCACTTTTGTATGGTTGTGAAACCTGGGCGACGTCAGCAACAACCGAAGAAGCCATCTCTGCCTTCGAGAGAAAGGTACTTCGAATGATTTATGGACCCGTTTTCAATGCTATGGAAGGCAAATGGGAAAGAAGAGCGAAGGATAACCTGTATCAGCGGTTTGGAAAACCACAAATTGGCCAAGTACTAGGACAGAAGAGATTACAGTGGTTTGGCCACATCTTTCGAGCTGATGAATCCAGCCAAAGCCAAGTCCTTCATTCACAACCTGCCCAAGGGGTCGTCCCAGGACGCGATGGAAGGATCGAATATTAGCAATAATTCAGCAAGTGGAGCCGAATGCAGTGGAAGATAAAGCTAGAGACTGGCAGTGTTGGAATGCTATCTGCAATAGATACCTCCTGCTTTGTGACTGATTTCTTTGTTATAACGTTTTCTCTTTTTATCTTTCTTTTCTTCTTATGCTGTAGGCCTTAAAGGTCCATAAGTGCAATAAAACGGTGATTGCTGAAAGAGTATAAAAGAGAGATGGTTATAGTCAAATTTAGATTAATAGTCCGTTCATAGTTTCATTCGTTCATTTATTCATTTACTATATTTGCAAATGGAAGCAATTCCCCGTTGGAAAATTGTATACTTACAGAACATTATCAGCAACCATATCAAACACACTTAATGAACCAAGCCGCAATTTGGAAACTACAGTAATAGCATTGTAGTATTTAAACAATTTTTCAGTCATGTCTTAAACACATATATATGCTTGGGGAAAGGCTCTAAGACTGTGGCAGGTAAAGAGTTCCAATTATCAATACCACCATTCTCCTTCTTCTCCTAAACCGCTAGGTTGGTGGGTAACATGCATGTCTTCCAAAACGTCTTCTTTCTCTGGCCTGGAGTTTCAAATAATTGGGAAGGGAGTAAGACAAGGGTGTGGACTATCACCACTGTATTTAATATCTACATTGAAGAAGCCATTCAAGAATTCTTAGCTACCAACAGTCATGGCATAAAAGTTAATGGCAAGCTGTACGGTACCATTAATGAACCAATATGTCCCATAATTTGTACGCTCAGTCGGCCCTTAACTTTGTGTGGATGATATGTCCTTCTCAGGTAGGTTGCATTTCCCAGACGTATGCTTAGTTCTTCCTATGATGGCCGATTAGTGTGTCTACCAGAGATTCCCACCCTGATTTTTCTATTATTCGAGTAACATTATCCTTAGGATTAAATTCGTTGAACACAAACCACCAGTCTTCCTTCTTACCATCTCCAGCTCATTGATAACCTCAACTTGATGTTGGTCCAAACCACTGAGCCGTATTCCAAGATTAGCCTCACCCGGCTAAATATAATACTGTAATACTTTGCGCTGTAACTACTGGCTTTGAGAACCCTTATTACAAAATGAAGTTATGTGTACGCTTTGGAGACAACACAACCCACATGGGTACTCTATTTCAGATCAATCCTTACATGGGTGCCCAAGTATTTGCACAAGCCTTCTTCTACAAATATTTCCGAGCCGATATTATATTGAAAATAATGCCTTTCCCTCTCTCTCTCCTCTTAAGAATACATTTACTCGTATTTATCTTCATTTTGTTGTCAACCACCCATTTATGGACCTGGTTGAGGTCAGTTTGTATCTCAACGTTTTCTTGTGAGCTATGAATGTTTTGGTATATTACGCATTCGTCCTCAAACAAACGGCAGTCACTTTGATTCCCACTCAGTAAGTCGTTTATAAGTGTCATAAATAACAAGGGCCCAATCACACTACGCTGAGGGATACATGGCGATATAAAAATGTCCTCCGAGTGTAGCCTACATTACCTATTTTAACCTATTGCGAGCTACCAGTCAAGAACCCTTGAATCCATACCTTTTTTTTTAGCGTATGGCTTTCAGTGCCGGGAGTGTCCGAGGACAGGTTCGGCTCGCCAGTTTTGTAGCTGCTTCGAGACGGACACCCAATGGGTGAGCTACAAGTACCGTTGGGGAGGAAAGTTGGAAGGGAGGGTCGAGGAGTTGGAAGGTAGCGGTTGTGGCCTATAGTTAGGGACCAACCCCGGCATTTGCCTGGAAGGAAGATGGGAAACCACAGAAGACCATCTTCAAGGTTGCCGGCGGGGGGATTCGAACCTCCTCGCCTCCCGGATGTGAGCAACTGCCAACAGTCATGCCGCAACGACCACGGCTAACTCACCCGCTTGAATCCATACCATTACTATTTTATCAATCCCGTAGCCGCTAATTTACGGAATAGTATGTCAATTGGGATGACAATGTCATCAAATAATGCCTTCGCAAAATATAATTTGTATAATTATAGCGTCAACTTGCGAGTAAGAATGATAATTATATAAATAATTCATGCTTTTGGGCTAATTGTTTATTTCCATTGAAAAAGGAGGCAAGGTTTCTCCGAAACGTATGGTTTAAATTAAAAATACACACCGCATTAGCCCAAAAGCATGAATTATTTATATAATAATCCGGGCCGTGAAAGCCTTAATATGCAAAATAAGAATGATAATATTTGGCTCTCGTATTAATCCCCTTGCCAAAATCAGTGTTTCCTCCCATTAAGCCATGCTAACGTTTCCCACTGTTCCCGCACGTAATCGGAAATAATGTACTCCAACAGTTTACACATGATGGATGTATGACTAGCAGGCCTATAGTTTTCCAATACCAATCTGTTCCATCCTTTGAATATTGGAACTATAAATATTGGAGCTCTTTTCCAATCCTCCGAAATTTGCGTAGGCTATTATTAATTGATACATTGAACAGCACCACCAGTATCACTTAATGACTGTACCTCCCAGTTTTAACACATATATATTCAGATATATTTGTACGTAGCTTTTAAATTACTGATAGATTTGACGATTGGCATCCTCAAATACCAATTGACTGTGCCAGGAATCGACCCTTCACACGTAAGCACAGCAGGCGGGAACGTTACCGCTTCGCCATGCAGTCAGCCAATATGAGGGGAAGAAGTAACATCCTCCTAAAAACATCCAATACTTATAGGACATCTCCTTAGAACAAAGAAATGACAAGTATCATCGGTACGTATAATATAAGTATGTGGAGAACTTTTACTCTGATGATCGCTTTATATTCTGTTACAACTACAATGATAATCTTGCGATCCAGATATCGGAATTTAAATTTTCGTATCTTACACATCTCCATTTGCGTGTTGGGAGGAATTTTATTGGCTGGTTGAAAGAATACAAGGGCAGAGGAAGCTTACCAATACATTTGAGACACTGTACAACAGGACGTAGTGGAGACGACGGAAGATATGATGACTTTAAATGCCATGATCTAAACTATTACTGTCTAGCAACTTAGGAAACAAATCTGTAGTCTATCAATTCTCTTTGTGACACGTTTTGTTTCAGGGGTGTCCCTGCTGGCGCTGAGTGCGGTACAAGGTTACCATGGCTACGTACTCTTTGTGTGGCTGTACGGAGTGTGTCTTGGCGGTTTCCTCTACTCCCTCAAGATGTTCACCATGGAACGTGTGAGAGCGAGACATTTCACACGAGCCTGGAGTTTTGTTCAAGGAGCAGAGGCGCTGCCAGTATTGCTGGGAGTTCCAATCACAGGTACTTACTTCACTTGAATTGACCTGTTTCTGTAATATTATCAACACAACATTTCTTTAAAGTTATTACACTACTAGAAGATATTTGTGCGGCCGCTATGCTAGTACGATTGGTCTGCATGATATTAGCCTATTTATATCGGTAATAACTGGCTACATTAAAATAGTACTCAACTGTCGTAGAGTTTTAGAGACATAAACAGACAACCGAAAGGAAAACGAACATTCAAACTCAGGGAAATACTCGTAAATGAGATTTTTCTATTACCTCTCACTGTCAAATTTGTCCATAGGAGTAAATATTTCCCTTCATGTTCCAGGCTATATCAACGAGAGTCATCCTAAAGCTGGATATTACTTCTCGTTCCTGTCCATGATGGTCGGAGCAGGCCTGCTGTTTCTTGTGGGATCAGCAAAGCGACCACCCCCAGATCCAGTCCCAGCATTCTCTCCAATACCTGAGATGTGTTCCTGCGCACCACCATCTCCTGGTTACTTTCATCGCCCCCGTTTGCCCAAGAGCATATCTTTCGCCAATACACTCGATCTACCTGACGGTCCAATGGGTTGCATAAACGAAGGTGCTCTGCCTGAACATTATGTCATGGACTACGAACTGTATGGTCCTGAGCGATTTGGAGTTCACCGGGCACTTCGGCCCAGCAAAAGTGTTCCAGAGGGACTTGGAGGACCTCGATATACATGGCCACGTAGGCAGCCCAGAAATGTTACCGTTATTGAGCAGATGACTACCTCTGTGTGAAAATGCATTCATCTTTTAATAGCTCAGGATATTATTGGTGATCGAGATATTAAACTTTATCGTTGTTTCTCATTATTCTCGCAAATCGTATGTATGTGAAGTTTTAAAGATACATTTTATATACAAATTGTCAGGTTCACATAACCTCAACATTAGAAACTGCAATGGCACTCTTGATGGAATTTAATGTGGTGGAGAAACTGAGTTAGAAATTTTATCAGAACAAAATTTCAAGCATGACTGTGAAAACAGTGCTTTAAAAATTTTTAAAATGTCAAATTTGGCACTGCACATAAAAAAATCGATTTTGAGACAAAAAAGCAATACATTACATGGTGGTAGTTACTCAGTGTTTCAAATTCTACCTTGTGTACTCCCAGTGGCACTAAGGACAGTCGGATTACCTAGTGGCTTACAGCTGGTGGCTCCATACGTGGCAGCCATGAGAACAGAAGTTGAGTCCGTCGCTTGATGCATCACACAGTTGGTAGTTGTGAATGCTCGGGGTCTAACTATTATAATCATTATACCATCATTGACAGCTGCTGTATTTGCTTTATCTGGGTAAGCAAAGTTTATAACAACGAATGAAAATTAAAATAAGGAATGATGTGATTATATTTGTTCTTGAGGCAGCCGCGCACAAATCACTGACCAGTGATAGTTGCTCAGAGCACAGCTAAGAGGCATAACACATTGCACAGTGACTGATTGTGGGACTGAAAGAATCGGTAGGAATCCGAATTACACACAATGTGGTGTTATGTCATACAATACACAATGAAATACATAACGACATAAGTTTATTTTAAAACACGATAGGAAATATTTTACACACTTTGCCAATCGTTTATGCAAAGCTCAGAAACGTTCTAAGAAGTAAAAAGAATTCCAGGAGTCGTAAAATGGTACAATTATTTATTATTCCAAGTTGAAAACATGTTTGATTTTATTGTGAAGTAATATCTCCTACAGTATTGTGAAAGTAAGCTTATTTCAAGAGAGAGAGAGAGAGAGAGAGTTGTCTATTCACAATAATTTGCGGATATAAATAAGTTACCTATTTCAAGTTCCAATCTTATTAGGTCCGCACATATCCATACATAAATCAGAATTATTTAAGAGGTATCATCTACCTTACTAGTCTCCTAATCTACATGTAATATGGTCGAATACAATCTCGCAGAAAGGCTTACTTACAGGTTGCTATCATTATGTGATAAAGAAGTTAAGGAAAATATCCCTGAGATGCATTTTTATTTGGACTATTTCCGGCCTCGTGGTGTTGGGGTAGCGCGCCTGCCTCTCACCCGGAGGCCCCGGGCTCGATTCGCGGCTCCGTCAGGGATTTTAGAAACTGGCGTGAGGGCTGGAACGGGGTGCACTCAGCCTAGTGATGACAATTGAGTAGCTGTCTGACAGTGATGCAGCGCCCCGATCACGAAAACCAAGATTAACGGACGAGGGGACCCGATGCGCTGATCAAGCGTCACCCCAAAATCTGCAGGCCAAATGGCTGAGCAACGGTCGCTTGGTAGGCCTAAGCTGTAGTGCCAGGGGTTTGTTGTTTGTTCGTATTTCAGGTGTTCGATATTTGCTACTGCTATATGCATCGGGCCACAGGTATGTGAAGAGTTCTGCAGTCATGAGCAGTGACGACCAGCCTGCTCGCTTGCTCATGTCTTGCAGTGCAAAAAGTTGTGGAATTGTGTGCATTCTATCTCCAGCTCTGTTTCACTAATATCCATCTAAACAATAGTAAGATTTTCACACACCTGTGTACCTCCAAATGTTGGACAACATTATTGATCTCACTTGGATAATAAATTAAAGTTCTAATGAACAACACAAATAAATACATATTTAGAGAGCAATATCACAGAAGGAAAATATAACTAATGAATCAACATAAAAATGAATGAATAAAATTTTCTCCGTAAGTCATGTGCAACACTTTCTAGTTCACCTACTGCACAGCGTGTCAACCAACATACAGGAAAAAACATCTATCTAGAGAGCAATCGAACATTAGAAAACACTGGTCTAGTTACGTCGTGTGCTACGTTATAAACTCAATGTAAAAAAAAACATATACCAGCTCTTGAAGGATGCTTTATTTTTGCATTTTTCTATTGGTACAGGCTAGAGTAAAATGTGGCTTTGCACCAATGTCCCAGTATCATTCATGGCTTGTATAATATGGAAGTTACTGAGGTATGAGGAGTGCTGATTATTGACATTTGGGGCACAACTAGCCCTTGTGGATGCTGACAAAGGTTTTACTCGTAGTGTTGGTAGCCTACTGCTGCACCGACTTAGTGAGAAAAGCAATGGCGAACTACCTCACTCCTCACCTTGCTTAGTACGCCTCATAGTGCTCCCGTAGGTTTTTGGTGGGATTCAGCCCACATAACCTATCGTTGCACGTTTTGAGGAACCGACCAGCCTCCGGGCTGACTTCCTAACAAACAAAAAAACAATAATGATACACAACGTTCCTCGAAGAATATCTTGAACTAAAATCTATACTAACCAAAAACTGACAGTTTCCAGTTAACCACAAAATTATTTATCATGATGTTTAAGAGAGTTAGTCAAAGACAAGGATAGATATTCTGGATGCAAACCAAACACTTGAAAAGAATCGGAGACCACCATGTTTATGTCTGACACAATAGACTACGCGAATAGTTGTGTTAACGAGAACATCATGCATTAATGTTTTGATGAACTACAGCAATCATAGGATACTCAACAGTTATTTCACATTATTACGTGAAGGCTCAGCAAACGATAAAAGAAAAACGACCGACTTTTTACACAAAGTGAAACGAAGATTGTTTGTTATTCTGTCGAAATTTTTACGATGTTTTAACTATGTTAGTGCAAATTTTAGTGAAGTATGTAAATAAAAATGATTATTTATGAATAGTATTTTTCATTTATTATACAATTCCTTATTAGGTCTATGTGTCCTGTATACTTCTCCTTCATGTGCCATCTCCTCTAAGAAGGTTGGCGACCATCACGGCAGTCCGGTTTTTGGATCTAGCAGCAATGAAAAGTTCACTGGAACTGCAGTTGAACATTTTTTTTTAGATTGTCCAACCAAGAGGTTCTTCTTCTTCCTTGACCACTTCTGCCCTCAACCTCCCCTTGAACAATTTCTTGTAGAAGACGATACCTGTCTCCTCTCATTATATGTCCCAAGTATTCTAACTTCCTAATTTTGACACAGGTAATTATCTCCTTATATATACCTATCCTACGCAATATCTCAAGATTTGTAAATCTATCCGTCCAGCTTACACGCAAGATCCTTCGATATGTCCACATCTCAAACGCCTCTAGTCTGTTAATCCAAGCTTCCATGCCATAGAAGAGTACCGAGAAGTCATAACATTTTAGCAACCTTAGTTTTGAATTTATACTACTGTAAGGTCTCTATTGAGCCTCCGTGGCTTAGGCGGCAGCACGCCGGCCTCTCACCGCTGGGTCCGTGGATCAAATCCCGTTCACTCCATGTGCTGGACAAAACGGAGGCAGACAGGTTTTTCACCGGGTACTCCGGGTTTCCCTGTCAAAATTGCATTCCAGCAACACTCTCCACTCATTTCATTTCATCTGTCATTCATGTAATCATTGCCCCAGAGGAGTGCGACAGGCTTCGGCAGCCGGCACAGTTCATATCCTCGCCGCTAGATGGGGGCTTCATTCATTCCATTCCTGACCCGGTCGGAGACTGGAAGCAGGCTGTGGATTTTCATTGTAAGGTCTCTATTGCATTATACATTTCTCATTTGATTGCACTTCTGGCTTGTCCTATCCTTGCCTTAAATTCATGAGAGAAATCATTGGTATATTAAAAAATGGTTCCCAAATATCTGTATTTCTGAACTCTTTGAACAGCTTCACCTTTGACTATCAAATTTCCTGGATTAGTCTCTTTCTAAATTACTGTGAAACAGGTTTTATTGACATTTAGAGTTAAACCATTATTTTCGCTGGCTTCTACCCCTCTATCCGTCAACAGTTGTAGATCTTCAAGGCATCCAGCGATTAGTAAATGCCAGGTAAGTAAATGCTTCATTAGGTGCATTATGAGTAGGGACCGAATTCTTAGCATTTAGATGTTTTTTGCCTTACTTCTAAATACAAAAATACTGTACTTTAATACTTCCGAATCACACCCAAAATATCCATATTGAGGAATTCTGTAGTACCTAAAATAAACGAATTGCAGGGTTGCTCCATTTATTGTAGTATATTTGAATCTTAAGTACATAACTTTTAAAAGTAAGCCACAAGACAGTGTTTATTCCTAGCTCTAGTTGATTAAGAGAAATCCTGTCTGACAGAAAATTCAAATACTTTCAGCACTTATCAGCTTATATCTTATCTTTGGTTATTTACTGTGGGAATAAATCTCTTCTTATTTCCAAGAATCGTTTATTCTAAATAAACAATTTTAATTAAACGGGTTATTGTGTGAAAACACCTCTGACATCATTTAAGGACAACAAATATTGCTTAAGGGTATTGGTTGGTTCCTTAGTTTAGGGGCTGCGACAACGCGGTCATGTAGCCCCGTGTACTTTGGGTGTGTGTAGAATCTGTCTGATAACCGGTGTTAATTGTGATGACTGCATTAGTGTGTGTATCTGTTTTAATTCAAGTAAGGACTGCAGACATTCAATTTTTTCAAGTAGTTCCTACTTTTGCCGCCAAACGCCACCGTCAACGACCAACTAGTTTAGAACTTAGTTACCAGATGCCAACGCAGTCAGCTCTTGACGACGAACGTAGGAACCTAAGAACGTTAGTCAAATGTTTAACCTATATATAATTTAGCTTCACACAGGTGTAATTAATGGTAGGTGCATTAGTGTCATAAATCTATAAAATGGGACCGTCGGCTTTACTTCCCCTCCGAAGGAAGGCATACTGAGGGATTTTTAACGTTCCTAAAAAATCCGACGACTTCGGCCGGGTTTGAATCCACCATCTTGAGCATAGAAGCTCAGCATGCTTAAAAGTGGGAAGTTCTAGGTGATAATTTGATAAGAGGTGTATTGTCTTATAAAATATTTATACTCTCGATGTAATCAGATCTTCTACTAACAATTTGGCATTCATTTTAAGCTTTCCGCAGTTTATGTCAACTTTTGCAACACTTTATGCATAAAAACCTATTCTACCCATTAAAAACCTTTAAATTTATTTTTTTAGGTTTTTGAAAACCTAAAATGACAATCTTAAAAACCTGAAAATCCGGTCTCTAATTATGAGTGCCCATTATTTATTCACATGACCTTACGTTCGGATCTCTGATTTACTGACACGAAGGACTAACAGTCCCCATGACTGAACTCTACAGTAGCCAACAGTGGCACCACAGTTCATGAAGGGACGGTTGGTTGGTTCCTCAGTTTAGGGGCTGCCACAACGCGGTCATTTAGCCCCGTGTACTTTGGGTGTGAGTAGAATCTGTCTGATAACCGGTGATAATTGTGACGGCTGTATTAGGGTGTGTTACCTGCAATTCAGGTAAAGGCCACAGACGGTTAATTTCTAGTAGTTCCTACTTTTGCTACCAAATGCTATCGTCAACGACACCTAGCCGCGAACTTGGCTACTAGATGCCACCGCGACAAAGCAACAAATGGCAAACGTTGCAACTAATAGACCCTTAATCAAATCTAATCTGCAAATTTAGCTTCACACAATTGTGGTTAGTTGAAGATTATTTTACATGCCATAAATCTATGACATAGGCCCGCCAGCTTTACGTCCCCTCCGAAGGAAAGCATACTGAAGGATTTTAACGCTCTTAAGAAATCCGACGACTTCGGCCCGGTTTGAACCCACGGCGGTTTGGGATCCATATCAAGTAGGGCTCATAAATGAGTTGGAAATGGTACAGGTAAGGCCGCTAGATTTGTGCTCAGTGACTTTAATCCCAGGAGTAGTGTGAGCCGTATGTTAAAGAAACTTGGGTGGGAATCACTAGAGGCTAGGAGGATGAAATCTAGACTCTGCGCTATGTACAACACGTATACAAATCAACCAGCATGGGGTGAGCTTAGCAAGCGTATGGAAAAGCCTACTTACATGGGTAAGCCCTTCAAAGTTAAGGGCCGACCACAGCGAACAAATTATGGTAAATATTCTTTCGTAAACCGAGCCATTGATAATTGGAACTCTCTACCTGCCGCAGTCATAGAGCCTTTCCCCAAACATATAGATGTGTTTAAGAAAGGACTGACTATTTGTGTAAATACTCCAGTTGTAGGTAGATTTCATTAGAAAGCTAACTATTGCAATGGGTTCCATGTTTCGACTTCCGGAAAATTTCGACATATCTTAGCGTTTCACATCCCCCAGACCCCAAAACCACCGTCAGTTCAAAAGTTTATATATAATTTATGTATGTATATATATATATGTATATCAGTTTCTTGTGGACACGATAACTGCCTTAATTTTGCACCAATCACTATGAATTTTTTACCGAATATGTATACTTATAACATCTCGGTCGAGTTCGTTACTGAGCTAAATCAGCCGAAGGGAGTGAAAATGGGGGGCTTTTTTTCGAAAAAGTGAAATATTGCTATAACTCTCTTAATATGTGAAATATCGAATCCGTTCAACGTTCATACTATGTGTCGGATAAAGTCCAAAAATTTATGTTTGAAGAGTTTTTTTATAGCACCAACCATTGACCAAAGGGGTGGGAAAAAGTGGGTTTTTCGGGAAACATTAATCATATCTCTCTTAATAGGCACAATATCAAAACCGTACAAAATGGACAATATTCCCCTAATAATTACCTAAAACTTTTGTCTGAAAGAATTTTTGATATGACCCACCATTATGCCAAGGGATGAGAAAAATGATTTCGGAATTATAAGAAAATGCCAAGAGCTATCAGTGGTTGCCATGGCAACACTACCAAATTGATGAGGGATGAGCCATCAGACGTTGCCAAGATAACGCACTTGCACGAGATCAGATTCAGTATTTCCATCTAAGTGGAAAGCGGCTTCGGTGACGTAACTGGTAGCATGCCGAATGTCTATGCCCAAGGTCGCGGATTCAAAGCTGGCCGAAGTCGTCGGATTTTCTAAGAGCGCTAAAATCCCTCAGTATGCTTTCCTTTGGATGGGAAGTTCCAACGTTCGTTGCGAGTTGCTGGTTGGGGTGGCATCTAGTAGCCAAGTTCACAGCTAGGTGTCGTTGACGGTAGTACCTGGTAACAACATTAGGAACTACTGCTTGAAATTGACCGTCTGCAGTCCTTACCTGAATTAAGACTACTACAGCCATTACAATTCACACCGTTTATCAGACAGATCCTACACTCACCCAAAGTACACGGGGTTGGATGACCGCGTTGTCGCAGCCCCTAAACTGAGGAACCAACCAGAGGTAGATTTCATTAGAAAGCTAACTATTACAATGGGTGCCATGTTTCGACTTCCGGAAAATTTCGACATATCTTCGCGTTTCACATCCCCCAGACCCCAAAACCACCGTCAGTTCAAAAGTTTATATATAATTTATGTATGTATATGTGTATATATATATGTATATCAGTTTCTTGTGGACACGATAACTGCCGTAATTTTGCACCAATCACTTTGGGTTTTTTACCGAATATGTATACCTATAAAATCTCGGTCGAGTTCGTTACTGGGCTAAATCGGTCGAAGGGGGTGAAAATGGGGGGCTTTTTTTTCGAAAAAGTGAAATATTGCTATAACTCTCTTAATATGTGAAATATCGAATCCGTTCAACGTTCATACTATGGGTCGGATAAAGCCCAAAAATTTATGTTTGAAGAGTTTTTTATAGCACCAACCATTGGCCAAAGGGGTGGGAAAAAGTGGTTTTTTTGGGAAACATTAATCATATCTCTCTTAATAGGCACAATATCAAAACCGTACAAAATGGACAATATTCCCCTAATAATTACCTAAAATTTTGTCTGAAAGAATTTTTGATATGACCCTCCATTATGCCAAGGGATGAGAAAAATGATTTCGGAATTATAAGAAAATGCCAAGAGCTATCAGTGGTTGCCATGGCAACACTACCAAATTGATGAGGGATGCGCCATCAGACGTTGCCAAGATAACGCACTTGCACGAGATCATATTCAGAATTCCATCTGACTAAGTGTGAAGCGGCTTCGGTGACGTAACTGGTAGCAAGCATGCTGAATGTCTATGCCCAAGGTCGCGAGTTCAAAGCCGGCCGAAGTCGTCGGATTTTCTAAGAGCGCTAAAAATCCCTCAGTATGCTTTCCTTTGGAGGGGAAGTTCCAACGTTCATTGCGAGTTGCTGGTTGCGGTGGCATCTAGTAGCCAAGTTCACAGGTAGGTGTCGTTGACGGTAGTACCTGGTAACAACATTAGGAACAACTGCTTGAAATTGACCGTCTGCAGTCCTTACCTGAATTACAGACTAATACAGCCATCCCTAAGTACACGGGGTTACATGACCGCGTTGTCGCAGCCCCTAAACTGAGGAACCAACCAAAATCTCTGCGGGAGATATAATTTTGCGTGAAGAAGTAACAGACCGTTACATAGTTACACATCAGTGTCGAAACCTTGCATAAGGACAGTGTGACCACAAGTATAAAAATGGACCCCCAAATGACAAGAAGGTTACCGTTCCCATAAGACAATAAAATGTTTAAAATAAGCATAAAATGACAAAAAAGAAAGTTAATTAAGCTCCAATTATAAAATACCTTCTCGCAATAAATGAGGTCTGATCCTTCTATGAAAACCTGCATATTCTGCCTATTTTCGCCTATCCCCAAGTTTGTCCGATGAAATCTACCTCCGCCTTCCGGCGTGCCGAGAGGACTTTTAATTGTTAGTGAATTGTTATGTACAATTATTTTTTTGTTATGTATATCTAATTTGCCACCGGGGGACACACCCCCAATTGCAAATAAACGAATGAATGAATGAATGTTGGGGATAAAATCTCAGCTTTCTACCAACTACGCCACCAAAGCTGCCTCATGAAGGGAATTGGCCTACCAAGTGATTCACAACGACGAGCGACTATCGTTTCTACCCTTCACACCAGTTTCGAACCTTGGGCCTCCGGGTGAGAGGCAGACTCACCAATTCAACAACAAGGGAACAGAGGAGCTACAATATAGTTAATTCTTTCTTAATCCTAAATTTAAAAGACTTAGTTGGTTTGAAGATTTACTTTTCGCAACTAAACAACTCACAAGTAAAATCCTTCAACACGTCATCTCTTTTTTACACGAGAGCACGCCCTACGGCAAATTGCTCACATACGTAATAAATTGTAGCAATAATTTTTAAGTGAAAAATACAGTCCTAAAACTTTAAAATCATCTTTAGAAACAAAATGTACTTACCATAAAACGCTATTTAGAACTTTATATCATTATAAGTACTATGAAGTATTTTACAAACGCGAGAGCACGCTATGTTAGCAAACTGCCGCAATTCCAAGGTTGTGATGTGACATCAAAGCACGCTCCGTTAGCAAATTGCCGCAAAGTATATAATTGGTCATTTTCGAATAAATTCCATTATTTTAACACAAGACCATTGTCATTACACGATAAGTACCGGTATTACAAGTAACAAATGACTTATTGCAGGATATAGAGTAATGGAATGCAAATTCAAGCGAACGACACTGATGGTGAGGTTCTTGCTGAGGGCCTACTGAGAGGTTCAGTGCCTCTTCATTGGATGGTGGGGGGTATTGATCGACACCATCTTCACACGGCTGCAATATTACTTCTGAAACATTCTCCTCTGAGTCACTATCAACTTGCTCTTAAATGTCTCTTTCATCATCGTCACTGTAATCGGAATAATTATCTTCAACTAACTCACTTGAATGACATTCTGGAACACTGTCCACTAAATCTCTCACTGTAGCTTGTTTTACTTCGTACGGATCCGTTTCCAGTTAGCCTATAGCACAAACAAGAAAACACAACTATTACAACTCTTTCATATTAAATATACGCAACAACACGCCCGATGGCAATATGCTCACATAGGTTCGAAAATTATTGTACGTGATCGCACGCGCATTAGCAAATTGCTCACACAATGTGACACCACCAACATAGGTGTGAACTGACATCGACAGCACTCAGTGACAACCCGGTTTAGGCCACTGTCGTTATACATAGATGTGGGGTGAGGAATACCTGGCTGTCGTCTACTTCCTGGAAACAAATAGGGAAAATATTTGCATTATTGTTCAAACGCGGCAAACTGCCGTGGGGGGGGGGTGATGACGTGTTAATATTCTGTATACTCCTATCTTCGGTTCGGCACGTTCACAATATTCATACTGTTGGGAGCTCTCTTGAATGCCAGACAGAGGGATACTGCCTCTGAGAACGTGACACCTCGCTGTCTGGCGGAGAGTCAGAGATATCTGCTTTCCTCCTACCATTGAGCCATAACATCCGAACAGTGTCTACTTGTCGAACTGAGCGCACAACGGGCCGATGTAGTAGTAAGCAGTAAGCAGGTTTCCATGGCAACGGTAGTGTAGGGAGCCTCTTTCTCTTGTTCTCTGCCACACCACACTATCGCATCGATGGTATAGTTGGTAGTATGCTAATGTACTGCAAGCATATCCCGCAAGCGATTCAATGAACACTATTACGTTTCCTTCGTATTAGTCTGTAGTCACACCGAGGGAAAAGTAATAGTGCTCTGTATCGCTTGCGAGATATGCTTGTGGTGCATTAGTACCATACGGAATGCAAGCAGAGAAATATCGACCTTCCTGACAACAGGCGTTAGTCGGGCTGCATAAAAAAAATATTATTAGGGGCAGCTGATTCACCTGATATATGTCAGTAGTAAATCAACTGCACAGATATCAACAAAGGTATTAACACAGTTGTAAATGCATGTTCTTAAAAATGATTGATTGGTAGGTCCGCAAATCAAAATGTAAATGGGGAATTATAAGCATAGCAGAGAAAAGAGAAATGATATGAAAAAGCCATGGCGTTTGTTGACGCCAGTCACTTCCTTGGATGTTATATCCTTAATACATATGACAGTAAACGTTATTTGGTTGTCTCATAAGTTCATTCGTTTTTAACGTTCGTTGTATTGCTAAACACCTAAAGTCCCTGTAGGTAAGTTATCAATATTGTCGGAACATCCGTGTGACACTGGGTATAAAGACCTAACCACCTACTAAATACGGCACAACCACAGCATTTGCTTGGAGTAGAAATGGGGGGGGGGGGAATCCGTGGAAAATCACTTTTAATACCGTTGTGGTGGGAATCGACCTCACCTCTCCTCAGTTCTGCCTCATGATGGTGAGTGTACCCCTTTTTAGGCTTCAGAACAGAATTAAATTTATTGGCAAAGCCGGGAATCGAACTCAAACCTCAGCAGGAATAAAATACTTGAGTAATATGGAATAACAACGCTTGGAATAGTACTGCGTGTCCGTGAGTGCTCCGGAGACGGGAGGGGTGAAATGAGCAAACGTAACCTCACAAGTCAAGTCAAGTTCTCGGGCAGTAACGACCCCTAGTGCGCGGAGCGCGCTAGCGTGCAGTTGCGAGCGCGAAGCGTGAGCAACTGCCCATGGGTCGGTGGCAGGCACTGGTGCTCCTTTTAGCCTGTTTGAAGTTTTTGCTCAAAAGTTTAATTATTTTTGTCTCCTCGTTAATGAATAGAGGGGAGAAAATTTTTAGTTTTGAGTTTGGTTTGATTTTAAGTGAGGGATGAATTTATTGTTGATTTTTTAAGTAAATTATTTAATTTGAAGTAAAAAGAGACTTGAAATGACCTTGCTTGATGTACTTAGTGCCGTATTAGATGTTCTGCTCGTTCGTTCCCTGGCCGATAGCAGCAGCTTCGTAGGTAATAATAATAATAATAATGAAGTGAAAATTTTAATAAAATTTGGAAGGTAGTTAATTGATTAAATGAAAGAGAAAGACCTCTAGTGGGTTGGTTTCGTTGGAGATGAGGAAATAAAGACCTTAAGTAGGTTTGTAAGGTTGAAATTAATAATAATAACAGCCTCAGACATGATTTTTAAGTGTTTAAGTTATGTACGTAAGGGAAGGACAGTGATTGGTTGAGTTTGAATGTGTTAGTTGAGCGGGCTGGTTTGAAGGTCTGTGATTGGTTGATGTGTTTAGGGCTGTTTGAGGTATTTCGGAGTAAATGTTTTGTGATTTTTTGATTAATTTATGTATTATGTAGGCGTAGGAATGGTATGTAGTAGTTTTTGTGCGGATAATTTGTTATTTGTGAGAAAACGTTAGTCGGACGTTGTAATGAGAGCCTGTGATTGGCTGGTAGAGTTCTCTGTTTACAGACTGATATGTAAGTGAATATGCTAATTTTGATGTTAGGCGAGAAAGAAAATGAGTTATTTTAGTAAGTTGAAATGTAATTTAGTTTATTTGTAAGTGGATTTGTAAGTGTGGAAGACGGATAGTTGTTGGTGTAGGGGTTCCGCAGCGCCCCGTAGCGGGTAATAAGGCTGATGCCGTATCCCGGGCAGGAGCGTCACGAAGTTGGAGTCTGGAGTTCGATTTGGGTAAAAGTAATAGGGGTCGGGATCGAATCCGCAGCCCACAGGGTGCCATGCCGAGTGGGCTGGCCGTGGTCAGTCCCCCAGCCAGGCCCCCCGCGGGAATGCAGGCAGTGAGAATGATGATTTTAGTAGCTGAGTGATGTAAGTGGGAATGATCCGTGGGACCGGTCCTGAGTTCGATCTGGGCTGCGTAGTTTTAAGTTGTTTGCAGAGAGTTGTTGTTTTTAGTTGGAAATCGGTTAGGCATGGAGTTGGTTAATGTTGTGGCGTTGGTTGTGCCGTTAGTGTGATTAATAGCTGTAGGATTTGATTTAAAGTGTTGGAATTATTTGGTGGAAGTGTTGGCGTGAGGGAAAGAAGTGAGGGGATAGGTTGATTTAGTTGTTGTTGGTTTCTCAATTGCTGTTTTTTTATGGCATGTTTGTAGAACTTGCAACCGTGATACGAGGCGGCGTGTTTACCTTTACAGTTCGCGCAAGTGGGGCTTTCTTTAGCTACAGTGCATTCAGAATGCCTATGGGGACCACCGCAGCGGTTGCACCTCGCCTCGTACTTACATTCAAATGAAGTATGGTTGAAGCGCTGGCATTGGAAACATTGTGTGGTGAGTGTTGGATGAGGTCTAAGGATGGGGCGACTAGATGACTGAATTTTTGTAGTTTTGCGTGATGTTTTGCGTTTGGGAGAGGTCTGAGTGGTTTTGACAGTTTTTAGTGTTGTAGGCTGAGGTTCGGTGTTCGATGTAAGTGGTTCTGGTTCAGGGGAAAGTGAGATTTGTTCTAGGGTAGTTATAGTTAGCTCCTGTGGTTCGGTTTGCACTTCAGTTTCTGTTAATGTGGTAGAGTTAGGCTCAGGGATTGTGGAGTAGATGTCTGTGATAGTTTTGGTTAAGGGATTTGTTTTAGGTGGATTTGGGTAGTTCCATCCTGCGTTTATGTGAATGTGTTCGGGGATGCCAGGGTGTGACAAGAGGGTATTACGAATGAGGTCGATGTATTTGTTGTGAGTGGGAGTGATGAGGATGAAGCTGTTTGTTGTTTCCTCGATGTTTGTGATTGTAGGCCATATCGATGTTAGTACCTCTACTATAGCCATCCTATTTGCTATGGGATCTTCGGATGGCGTGACCATGACTACGTTAGTGTATGGACTTCTGCGTGTTGGATGCGCGTAGTAGAGGTATTCATTGTAGTCGAATGTGGGGATGGGCAAACTACGGCGAGTGTTCATGTTGTGAGAGTGCCTGATTTGAATGAAGAGACTGAGATTTAGGTAAAGAATAGAATATAGGGTTTTTGGTCAAATGCTGAGGGCAGACCTTTGATTAATTGAGGGGAATAAATTGGCTTCGTCCAAGAAGAGCAGCCAGTCGTGTAAGGTTTCCAGTTATTAAGCAGAGGGGCTGCGACAGTACACGATCTGGCTTCGACGATGTTGTTAATTAATTAATTGATTAATTAATTAATTAGGCTGCAGGGGTGGGAGGGATGAGTAACTTGGCGGTAACTCGGGCTGAAAGGATTTTCTTGACGGGGACGGTTTGGTAGGTAGGGTAAGATTGCTTGGCTGGGAATAACAATGGAGGGATAACGGTTAAAAGGTATTGTTGCTTGAACTCGGAGTGAAGGAGGGAGGGGGTAGGCGGCTCAAGATGATGATGCGAAGTACTTGAGGAGGAAGTGGATCATCGATTTCATCAATAATTGACGTGGGCGCTTGACGTTCGTCGCGGAGCTCTGGGATGTAGCTTCTAGACTCAAACCCGTAACCTCACTACTCTCAGGCTGTGATAGCAAAGCACTTGAAAGGTGCAATGCAGGGTGAAAAATTAAGAGTCTGCTGCCCGTGAACCGGGCTCCTTTCACTCTAGTTTGATGGTATGAATTGTGGAGATAATGATAATAATACTATTAGTTCAAGACGCTACCTCTGGCTTTAGTCTAATGAGTGACTTTTGGCCAGAGTATTTGCAGTGAGTGACTTGAGTTTAGTTTTGCTAGGATCGAAATATTATTGGTTTAATTGACTAAATACAAGGGCAATTAATCAATTTTTAGGGGCAGTTTAAGATGAAGTAGAGAGTAGCAGATCCGTTCCAGCTTAGGTTCGGAACAGGATGTGCCTATTGGCCATTGCCCGTAACCTCACCTACTATTCTCAGGCAGTGACTAGCATGTCACCTTTGGCAAGGTGCATGCGGGAGGAGGAAGAGTCTGGTGCCCGTGAACCGGGCTTAACTAAATGAGTCATTAGAGCGGACTGCAAAGTGATAAACTAACTAGGCGAGTACTGTCCCATTGAACAACACAGTAGCCCTCAGAAGGTGCATGTTGTTTATTAATTTTGGAATTATGCGACATCGTGGTTATGTAGCCCCATATTCTTTGGTATGTGTGGAATCTTTATGATAACCTGTGTCATTGTGATAACTCTAGTGAAAATCCACCTGCTTCCAGTCTCCGACCGGGTCAGGAATGGAATGAATGAAGCCTCCGTGGCTTAGGCGGCAGCACGCCGGCCTCTCAGCGCTGGGTCCGTGGTTTAAATCCGGGTCACTCCATGTGAGATCTGTGCTGGACGAAACGGAGGCAGACAGGTTTTTCTCCCGGTACTCCGGTTTTCCCAGTCAAAATTGCATTCCAGCAACACTCTCCACTATCATTTCATTTCATCTGTCATTGATTTAATCATTGCCCCAGAGAAGTGCGTCAGGCCTCGGCAGCCAGCACAGTTCATATCCTCGCCGCTAGATGGGGGCTTCGTTCATTGTGATAACTCTAGTAGTGTGTGTAATTGTATTTGAGGCTAAATTTTCACGACGCCGGATTTGGTTTTAAAGTCAGGGACTATCCCAGCATCTGTCTGGATTCGAAGGGGAAAGATGGATTACCACTTAGCCTATAAGAAGGCTAAGGTTGGAATCAACTCCATCTCTTCTCTACTCAGTTTTACGTTAGGCGGCTGAGCGTATCCCGTTCCAACCCTTAGATTATAATTATACTAGCAACCCGCCCTGGCTTCGCCTGGTATCTTTAACGGTTTACGCAGCGTTAGCTTAAAAGGCGCACTGATGGCAGGTCCCAGCAGCAATTCTGAATTGGCAAGCTGAACAGCGAAACTCCAAACATACAGTATACTCTTCTCTGAAGTCTTACTTCGACACAACTCCACAGTTTGATGCTGGCCGAACTGTGGGGGTAGGCTCGCTCGCTAGCTCGTAAACTCGTTCCAAAGCTGATAATTTAAATGTTCACTGAATGGAGATTGTTGGAAGAAATAAGAACGTATAAACACTTATAGTGGGCGATGTATTAGATAGAGATATGCTATCGCGGTCTCTTTTGTACAACTTTTCATGCTGAACATTACACTCATACAGTAGTTTAAAGATATTTTAACGGTTTACGACTCCACAGTCTGATGCTGGCCGAAGCTGGGGTGATAGGCTCACTCGCTAGCTCGTAAACTCGTTCCGAAGCTAATTATTTAAA
This sequence comes from Meconema thalassinum, assembly GCA_946902985.2. Lineage (NCBI taxonomy): Eukaryota > Metazoa > Arthropoda > Insecta > Orthoptera > Tettigoniidae > Meconema > Meconema thalassinum. The sequence goes on along the minus strand of OX336388.2, from coordinate 990,151,025 downwards.
TTGTCACTGAATGGAGATTGTTGAAAGGTGCTTCAGGTAGTGCGATGTACTCCATGTTGTTGAAATATGTATCATATTTAATTTCGTGATAACAACATAAAATCATTCATACTGTTGTTCTATTGAAAACGCAGGCGTGGTCCCTTGCGCAATAATAGGGTACCGATTTTTAATTATTTTCAACTGACATAGGCACAAAAAAGATGATATAAATATTAATTGGCCCTAATAAAGCCTACGTATCACACAATTATTTAAAAATCTCAATCAAAGGCCACTCAATCGAGTCCCGATTTCTCGAACAGATATCTCGGGGACTGGGTGTTAGTGACGTATTGATGTCTACCCCTTATTATTCACGTTTTCAACGGGGTCGGGGATGACATGCGATGAAGGTTTATGTGGCGGATGATTTTTACGGCTGGATGCCCTTCCTGACGCCAACCTCCTGAGAGGCAATAATGAGAAATGAAATGAATGAAAGTGAATGAAACTGGGCAAGGATGTGGAAGAATGCGGCCGTGGCTTGTCAGATGGTACCGTCCCAGCATTTTCCTGGAGTCGAAAATGGGAAACCACGGAAGACCTTTTCAAGGACGGTCAACGGTGGGGATCGAACCCATGTCAACTGAGTTTCCAGACAACTTTGACCCATAGCCAAGTGCTGTACGTTAGGGAGCGTAGCTACCGCTGTCGGTTGTTGGGACGTGTTCATAAACGAAATTCAGAAAATTAAGTTAACAGAGGAGTAAAAGGAACTTATTGAAGAAAAGCGTTGATGTCTAAATGGACAAACTCAAAGGCTCTACAGTACATCTTAGCTGAGCTCATACGATTATTATTATTATTATTTTTATTATTATTATTATTATTATTATTATTATTATTACTGTATTATTATTAATATTATTATTATAATCATTATAGCCTCCGTGGCTTAGGCGGCAGCACGCCGGCCTCTCACCGCTGGGTCCGTGGTTCAAATCCCGGTCACTCCATGTGAGATCTGTGCTGGACAAAACGGAGGCAGACAGGTTTTTCTCCGGGTCCTCCGGTTTTCCCTGTCAACATTTCATTCCAGCAACACTCTCCACTATCATTTCATTTCATCTGTCATTCATTTAATCATTGCCCCAGAGGAGTGCGTCAGGTCTCGGCAGCCGGCACAGTTCATATCCTCGCCGCTAGATAGGGGCTTCATTCATTCCATTCCTGACCCGGTCGGAGACTGGAAGCAGGCTGTGGATTTTCATTTTCATTATAATCATTATACCGGCCGTGGTGACCGAGAGCGCTGACGCACTACCTCTTGCCTCACTGGTATTGGGATAGCGTGGGTTCGAACCCCAAAATCGATGGTTTATCATTTTCACCCCCAGGTAAATACCGGGACGGTCCTTTTCATCAGTAATCTGCGATGGATCATTCCTCTACCACCACAAGGACAGTGTCTTGGAGCTGAACACACGTTGTCTGCAAATTCAACTGGAGATGGTGACCGGTAACTTGGGTCTAATAAGGGTTAGAGAAGGGATTTTGAAGGGAACCGTCACGTCATTTACCTGATGTGAAAAATAGGAAACCATGAAAACCCTTTTCATGACGTCTCTGGTGGGACTCGAACCAATGCTCTCCCGATGCCAGTGAGGCACTAGCTAACACGTTAGTGCTCTCGGCCACCTCGGCCGGTTCCTGGTAAATTCGTGTGAAATACTCGAGGTGAAAAGTTACGTCTGTTTGCTCGAATTCCTCATAAGAGAAGGTATTTCTGTAGTTTATGATAACGTGGTGAAGAGCAATGTACAACAACAAGCTTCCTTTCCAGAACTGTATTTTCATGACATTATCGATTTGCTGTCTTTTTTCAGAAAGTACATGGAATATATATTTTAATTATCTTTTTTTCATCTCTATTCCTTGCTTTTTCTGTACAACACATGACCTACAGATCTGTTCAAATTACTCGTATCAGACTCAACACTGAAATTCCCGCCATTTTAAAGTAATTTCAAGATGGCTGTTCATGAAAGGGAATTTTTGTGTCAGAAAGTTAGTTTAATGCGCAACAACATATCTCACTCCATTTATGGCTTCATCTAACATGTTGGCAATTCAGTTTTGACCTTTGGCTCTTTTGATATGGAGAGCAAGCCACTCACCGCTGCGTCACTGAAAGTAACTGCTGGAATCTTGCTACAGGCAGCAATGAATGCACCAATATGGTGACTGTTAGTGGATTGTTATTAAGGAGTTCAGAACATAGAAATACGAGGTTAAATCTTCTGTCACTTACGGGTGTAACCGTTCATTTCGGAATGTTTTTATGGAATATAGTTAATCATAGAATGGTAGCGTTTTTCTCCACGACAAAAACGGGATACACTTCTACTTCCCCCACTCCTCCCTTTTGTCCAATTCCCACCAGTGTTTGGCTGTCCTGAAATACAAAGCAAATTAGTAAAAATTAAAAAGAAAACTAGTCAAAATCCATAAAACCCCAAAACCAATAAAATGTTGTCCAAAAAATGAAAAATGCACCTAAAATCTAAAAAACACAAAAAAATCACAATTCGTCAAAATACAAACAAGTAGTTCCGTGAAGAACTATACAGCCTTTTTTCATATACCCTAATTATTATAATTGCTTCTATCAACATACAAAATTTCAGTTTGATTGCTGTGATAGATTCGTAGATATTGAGAACCGACTAAATATAGCGGATGGTCGCCATGTTGGATTTTTACATATGTAGGTCTTAGAGTTATGTACTGTTACATGAAGATTATTGTGTACGTGTAGTATTCAAACTTCAATCGCACGATTAGGACACAAGAAATAAAAACGAGATTTTAAAATTTCGCACAGCTGCCATCTTGTGGTTATGGAGAAAAAATTAGATGTCAGTGGATTAACATTTGTATAAGGATTTACTGTACCAAGTGTCACTGCACTCGGATGGTTAAATTGCGCGAAACGTCCATTTGAATATTTATATTTCGCGTCGCCGCCATGTTGGATTTGTGATCACCAGGTTATTGAAAGTCCTATAGGTGAACTTATGTTCACAGACCATATGAATATTAAAAAATTCAGTTTCATTGCTGAATAGATGTGTAGATATTGAGATCAATCTAAATATTTCGGATGGTCACCATGCTGGATTGTTATATGTATAGGTCATAGAGTCATGTACAATTAAAGGAAAATTATTGCGTAGTATATTATTAAAATTTTCACTTCGATCGCATGATTACGACACAAGAAATAAAAATTTAATTTTAAAATTCACACAGCCGCCACCTTGAGGTTAGGTAAACAATTGAACTAAATTAGATACCAGTGCATTACAATGTGTATAATCATTTCCTGTACCAAGTTTCATTGTGTTTGGATCATTAAATCGCGAGAAAGTTCTATTTAAAATTTTCAACTTCGCTTCGCCGCCATATTAGTTTTGTAGTTAACCGGTTTCTGAAAGTCTTATAGATGAACTTCCAGTAGTGCTCTTTATCTCCGCACAAAATTTCAGGGTGATACCGCTAATAGTTTCAGAGATATAGAATGCCGGTGAAATATTTCGCACAGGCGCCATCTTGAGGTTATGTAAACAATTGAACGAAGTTACAGTAGATGTCGGTGTATTACAATGTGTATTAACATATACTGTACCAAGTGTTATTGCGTTTGGTAGGTTAAATCGCGAGAAACGTCTATTTAAAATTCGCAAATTCGCTTGGCCGCCATGTTGGTTTTGTATTTACAAGGTTTACAAAAGTCACATAGGAGAGCTTCTAGAAGTTCCCTTTATCACCGTAAAATATTTCAGGGTGACATCGGTAATAGTTTTGGAGATATTGAATGCTGGTGAAATATTTCGCACAGCCGCCATGTTGGATTGGTGAGACGTAACAAAATTTGATGGGCACGGTTGGGGTCTTCCGGAATTGTGCTATGAACTTACTGAGTTTCATTGAAATCGCTCCAGCCGTTTAGAAGTTATTAGGGGGGATACACACCATCACAAACTCCATCACACACGCACACACAGACAGACACACCGACAAAATGTGATCTCATAAGCCTATATTTAGCCTACTTTCGATTTTTGCAAAAAATGAAAGTAGACTTATGAGATTAACACACGGCGAAAAAAAGTGTGTCTGTCTGTGTGTGTGTGTATGTGTGTGAGTCTGTGTGTGTGTGTGTGTGTGTGTGTGAGTGTCTGTACTCTGAATGTCTGTCACCCCCCCCCCCTATCAATTCGAACACGGTGAACGCGAATTGAACGAAATTTGGTACAGAGGTAGTACTAGCAAAGGGCACCTCAGTGTCATGTTTTATATCGCCGCCATCTTGACGGAAACGTAATGGCGGCCACACAAATGTTCAAAGCTTAAATCAAATTACGACTAACCTAATCACCCGATCTCTACGAAATTATGCAACAACATACCTTTATGGAGGAAGGTTCCTTTGACCAAATTAATAGGTCATTAGCCTAATAGTTTGCGGATGACGGCCATCTTTGCGTCAAAATCGATTCCCCCTATTAATTCGAACACGGTGAAACCGAATGGAACGTAATTTGGTTCAGAGGTAGCACTAGCAAAGGGCACCTCAGTGTCATGTTTTATATCGCCGCCATCTTGACGGAAACGGAATGACGGCCACCCGAATGTTAAAAGCTTGAATCAAATTACGACCATCCTAATAATTTGATCTCTACCAGATTTTGCAACAACATGCCTTTTTGTGGAAAGCAGCTTATGACTGACTACAATGTCATCAGCCCAATAGTTTGTAAATAGCGGCCATGTATGTGTGCAAATCCATTCCCCATATCAATTCAAACACGGTGAACCCGAATTGAATGAAATTTTTTACAGAGGTAGCACTAGCAAAGGGCACCTCATATTCATGTTTAATATCCCTATAGCACGTTGTATTTCAACGAGCTACTACAACAACCAACATTCAATTATACTCCTTGAAAAGGACAAAGAGTTATAACAATACCCATGCATTTAGGAGAAAGTAGGCTATATGTTCTTTGTTGAGCATCTTGTTTTTTTTTTTTTCATAAATGAAAATAGGCTATAAATCTAAATTTGTCAAAAAAGCTCAAAAAGTCCAAAAAAAGAACACAAAAAAACAGGCCCCATTCTGCTAGCCTAGGGAGTGAAATAAGCGGATTCAGTTGCGTAGTCGGTAGCATGCTGACCTACTATGCCCAAGATAACAGGTTGTGCTCAGCGGGATTTTTAAGAGCGTTTAAGTCCTTCAGTATGCCTTGCTTTGGAGGGGAAGTAAAGCCAGGCGGACCCATATCCCCTGTACGACTGCGCAAACGTGCTGTCCTACCAAAAACTGTGGCGTAAACTGTAAAGGTGTTTCACACATTCCCCAGTTGGTTGGTTTCTTAGTTTAAGGGCTCCGACAACGCGGTCATGTAGTCCCGTGTACCTTGGGTGTGTGTAGAATCTGTCTGATAACCGGTGTTAATTTTGATGACTGTATTAGTGGGTGTTATCTGTTTGTAATTCAAGTAAGGACTGCAGACGATAATTTCAAGTAGTTCCTACTTTCGCTACCAAATACTACCGTCCACAACACCTGGCTGTGAACTTGGTTAATACTAGATGCCATCGCAACCAGCGCCTGGTGACTTGGAACTTAAGAGCATTAATGAAACATAACCGACTAAGTTTGCTTCACACAAGTTAAGATAGTGGAAGGTTCTTTGACATGCCATAAATCCCTGACATGGGCCCTCCGAAGTAAGACATACTGAGGGATTTTAACGCTCGTAAATAATCCGACGACTTCGGCCGGATTTGAACTCGTGACCTTGGGCATAGAAGCTCAGCATACTACCAATTACGCCACCGAAGCCGCCCCACTCATATCCTCTGATCCAGTTGGCACAAGAGGGACAGTAAGTACAGTTACTTAAGCAATACAATTAAAATGCCTGTAGGGAAATGTCTTGTTTCATTCTTTCTTTCCCAGCGGATTTCTTCCTTTCTCTCGCTCTTTCTTTACTTATTGCTCTCTTTCTTTCCTTCTTTCTTTCTTTCTTTCTTTCTTTAATTCTTTATTTTTTACTCCTTTCTTTCTTTTTTGTCTTTCTTCCTCTCTTTCTTTCTTTCTTTCTTTCTTTCTTTCTTTCTTTCTTTCTTTCTTTGTTTGTTTTTTGTTTCTTCTTTGTGCTTTCCAGGAGAACTGCATATGTTTAGGAGTTCTCCTGACCACATACACAATTTGCATAACAGTGGTGGCCAAACAGTAGGATATCTTACAGGGGAGTCTTCACTCTCGTTTACGGTCGGCGGCAAACATCTATGAAGAAGGTATCCAAAAACTTGTGCCACGCTATGACAAATGCCTGCAAAAGTTCGGCAGTTATGTGGAAAAGTATTTTAAGAGGTGTAGAATGTTGTGCAATAAATATTTTTTCTGTATCTGTACACAATTTAATTGTATTACCAAACGGAACTTACTTTCTGGACGTGTCTCGTATAACACATGAATCGTGTGTTGTGTCACCATTGCTTCGATCAGCCTCACGGGCGTTTACTTTCAAAGTTGTCGGCTTTGCAGAAGACAATGTTAAACTCTGCTCCCACCGTTCCACTATAGATACTTTTTCTTATATTTTCTTCTATATAGCAGCAACTCCCATCTGATGTCAGATCGGATCATTACGCACGTGGCCAAGAAAAGAAAGCATCACTGATCAATGAATCATTCGCATTCCCATTTTTGGGGCACTCAGCGCCAACACACTACTTGCACTGGAGAGCTGGTCACTTATCAGCTCGTATCAGTCCTTGGGTAAAATAGATATCAGATGTGTTTTGTGACAGAAAAGACGATCGTTATTCAAGACATGTGACTACTTGATTCGTGCACTGAAACGAGGCTTAACTTAAGATATTTTTGCCAGTTATTATGTCGTCCACCAATAACTCAGGAATATTCCTAAAACATTTTGAAAGAAAGGGACGAAAGACAAAACGGTTGTGTAATTTAAGGGAAATCGATATATTATTTGATGATCTCTAGATTCTGGGTAGGGGTAGTCATGAAAGTGAATACATTATCATCTGTGAACCTGAATACATTTGGTGATTAGCCTAATTTTCTCATTTTGCAAAAATGAGGAAAACGTAGACATATGAGATCGATCCGGAAAAATGTGTGTATATCTTTCTGTCCTCCTGTCCGTCTGTATGTCTGTCTGTCTGTGTGTGCCCCTCCCCCCCCCCCCCCCTCCTTCTCCTCAATCAACTCCTAAGGACTGCAGCTATAGAAGTCAAATTTGGTAAAAGTAAAGATCTATACCTGAATATCTCACGGCCATATTTGAAATTGACGTCAGTACTACCAACTGCTGAAAAATCTCAATTGAAATTTGAGCTCTATGTTGGATATCTCAGAAATTATGCATGCGAACTATTCAAAAATTGGCACACACCTAGAAAATAACATTCCAGATTAATTCTCAGAAGTTCATACATGCCAGTGTTGCCAACATGATTCTATGTCTGCCGTTAGGTCCAATTTATAAATGCATGTAACTTATATATTGAATTTCAACCGAATTCCGTATGTACTATGTGTACTGCGAGTATTCTAAAGAACACCAGGGCTGCCAACTATTAATAAATGCTCTCTCTATGTTTTAACCCTAATATCAATATATCAGATAGTATGCAAGCCAACAGCTCTAAATTTTGCACACGTATAGTACCTGACATTCTACTATAGATTGGTGTAAATTATATGCATTAGTACTGCCAACACGATTTTAAGCCTGCTGATAGGTACAGTTTTTAAATGCACAGAACTTCTATTCTAACAAATGGATTTCAACCAAATTTCGCATGTGCTTTGTGTACCATAACAGTTATGACTATGCCTGTTCGTAGGAACCAGCAGAGCTGCCAACTTTTAATGAATGCTCTCTCTATTTGTTTAATGCTAATATCAATATATCAGAAAGTATGCAAGCCATCAGCTCTAAACCTTGCACACATATAGTACCTGACATTCTAGATTAATATGGAGTAACTAACATACATCAGTGCTGCCAACATGATTCCAAGCTTTCTGATAGTTTCAATTTTTAATTACATGTAACTTCTATACCAACAAATGGATGTTATCCAAAATTGGCACTATAGTAGTTCGTGACTTTGCTGAAGTGCTGATTTCAGATTAATTTTGAGCATAACATACATGACATTGTTCCCAACATGAATTTACGCGCACTGATAAATCCAATATCAAACAGCATTTTACGTCCATACTATTCATTAGACTTCAATCAAATTTTGTATGTGCATTCTATACCTTAAGAGATGGAACTAAGAATATATTCAGAATCACCAGGGCTGCCAACTGTAGTAAGTTACTCTATTAGACTACACTATTTCATGTGTATTTCAAACTGAAATATTTAGAAATGTTAGTATTACCAACTTGATTTCGTCATTATTCTAGATAAGTCTATATAGATTGGTATGAATCTTAAATTTTAAGAATAGTAGGCTCTTTAGATCGTCACGGATCTACTTCTTTATTTTCAGAACTCCCTGCGTGCAGTAATATAATATTTTGGTGAAGTACTGATACACAATGAATTTCATTAAAACATCTGCCTGGGCGAACACTATGAAGAGTATCTTATGATCTGAATGAGTTATAAACACAATGCGGGTGTTTTTGCTAGGTTATATTTCATAATTATGTGGTTCATAATAAATGATGAGAGTACTGCAATTCGTTATTTGTAACACTGTTGTCATTCCCACAGGATCTCGGCAAGTGGACAATTTATTCCGACTGCAGGGATTTAATTATGCTCAGAGCGATGAAGCACACGTCTGTTCAGCACCATGTCGAAATTATGTTTGACCTTACTTATACTAAACTAATTGATATTGCAACTTTTTAATTGGGCAATACAATATAATTCGAATTACTGGGCATGCGAAAAAATAACCTGAACAAGTAGTTCTGTGAGGAAATAAATAGCCAATTTTCATATACAGGGTGAACGTAAAATGCCGCACTTGGAGGTCGGCATGCGGTTCCTCGTCGAAATTCACGACAAAAGTTTATCTTGTAAAACCTAGTCCTGCCAATAGGTTTAACAGAAATGAGTGTTAAGAAACGAGGCTCTGGCAACGCTGTAACTGCATGCAGCGTGGCCAAAAACTGATCGCAGGAACTCGGCGCTCTTCCGAAGCCGTCTCATTAGCTCAGTGATACGAGGTAATGCCATAAATGCTGGTTGTGCGGACGCGCCGATGTTCGAGTCGCATTCGTGACATTTCTTTCAGGTAATGTATCAAATTGCATCCAATGTACACCTCCACCATGCAATACACTATGTCTCACCGTTACAGTTACCTGTATTTAATCATTCAAGCGTAACATGAACTTCTTACAGACGTAAACGACCCCTTGTTTCGTCCATGGCACAAATAAAGCCAATAGAACATTATAGTGGATACAGTGACATCGTCTCTGTCCAATGCGGTACAAAGAAGCACAATACTGTAGGTAGCCTACACTAGATTGCCCATTATGCTACGCACCATAATTCCATAGTGTGCGTTTGACGTCCAGTCTTATCTTCACAGAGCCGGTACGTTCACTTACCAGCAACGCCTTCACTTCACAGCGGATGTTCAAAGCGACCTCCTTGCATTTGCAAACACTTCGCCACTCGTTGGAGCATACTTTGCCGGGCCCTAAGCAGACCACCTGCATCCAGCATTACCGATGCAGCATGCACGTGAGCTATTAGGTCTTGTACATCCATGGGTGGAGTACTATAAACTTGTTCCTTTAAGTGTCCCCACAAATAAAAATCTAGTGGATTAAGGTCCATGGAACGTGGCGGCCAGAACATTGGACCTCCACGACCAATCCATTTCCCTGAACACGCTTCATTTAAACAGTTACGCACAGTCATTCCAAAGTGTGGAGGTGCAACATCATGCTGAAACCATAGCTGTCGCCGAACACCAAGTGGAACGTACGATAGAGGGGGGTAATAAACTTGTCTGGCAATAGGTAAGGGCCAAAAAGCACTCCTCCCACGATTCCAACCCACAGGCTTATGCCAAAGCGTGCCTGAAAGCGACGTTCACGGGTGACATGTGGGTTGTGGTCAGACCAATAATGACTGTTGTGATGGTTGAAAATACCTTCCCGAGTGAAGCTACATTCGTCACTCCATAGCACATTCTTGATAAAATATTCGTTATTTTTAACTTATTGCAAATGCAATTCACAGAACTGTACTCGTTGAATGTGGTATTCTGGCCGCTGGTGTTGAGTTAACGTGTAAAGATATGGATTCAGTTCTTCGTCGTGCAACACGTCAACAACCAGTGTTGGAGATACCTGGAACTGCCTTGCAATATCATGGGTACTTCGCCGAGGTGTTTGGTGAACGGTTTCAAAAATTGTGTCCTCTGTTTTTGGAGTAGGCTACGTCTAGTCCTTGGACGACCTCTGTCCACTACTTGTGGGCGAAGATTACCGGTTTCCCACAGGCGTTGCTCAAAGCGACGAAAAACATTCTTATCGGGATGCCGCCTTTGAGGGTACCGTGCCGCATACTCACGAGCAGCACCCAACACTAAAAGCATATCCACGTATTCACCATTTGTGAACTCCATCATGAGCCATCTTACATGAACTTGACAGCACCAGTTATGGTTGTGCAATGCGTGGTTAGTCGACTCATGCATGCCGTTTAATGGACCACACTGTTCGTTCTTTTTTCCGTTAACGTTTTACGGACTAAGCGAGAATCTCATCATTACCGCCACTGAGGGCAGTGTCCTGTAGCTTGGGACTATGAATCGGGGATACAACTGGGGAGTGTGACTAGCAATTTGCCCAGGCGGCCTCAACTGCAAAGCGAACGGGGGCCTGATGAAGGGATGGGAACAGAGTGAGGGTTAGGCAAGGAAAGGGGAAGGAGGCGGCCGTGGCCTTACGTTAGTTACTGCACCCGTATCCACGTGGTCTTACCTGTTGAAATCCGATGGAACTGCTGGATCGTAGAATCTGGAAGCGCCCGGCTGAAATGCCCCTAAAATTCTACCAACTAGGATCAACCAGGGATAAGGATACCTCTCATATAGATAATGCGATAGGAAGATGCCAGTGGTCGATGAAATGAAAATGAAAAAATAACTCAAAGTGAGCTAACGAGACTCTAAAAATGACTAAATTAATCTCGAGCGTGGCGCTAGGCATTCTAAAACCGGACCCACTGGTCCTCGTAGCGCATCCTATTTCTAGTATAAATGACCAAGACATCCGAAGTATTTAAAATTGACCAACAGTTTATTAATCTAAAGACTGTTGCATGGTGGACTATCTCTCCACTAAACAAAATAATTCGCCTCTACTGAAGCGTAGGAATCTCATAATGACATTAGCATCGAAACATAATCAAAAATACTATCAAAATACAGCATCCTAATCGCATGTAAAGACAGTTTCAAAAATATTTAAACATTATTATATACACTCATTACATATTTAAATGATCCTCAAAGTTTATGATATTATTTACATTTATACATTATTGTACACGTTCAAATTCTTCATCAGTAATAAATCCGATTCCATCAATAAGCATTCTATAGTATTAGTTAAAGTCAAATCATGGCATTTTCGACGAATGGTTAAGTTTATCGAACGCATTATCATAGCATAAAAATGTTAACAACATTTTAAATCACATAGTTATTTATGTTATTATTATTATTATCTCTAAAGCTTTTAGTGGTTATTATTACAGGATTATATCAATTAACCTTTCTCCAAAAACAAATGTTATTAATTTGAACAATCCATTCTAGAACAATTATCACAATGCTGTTTTACTTAAATGTTGGATGTATTAACCTCATACTAGCCTTCTAGTATTAATATTCGTGACTATACTGCACGTTCAAAATATACACATAATTGTGTTCAGACATAGCCCAATAGCTAATTTATACTGGACAGAAAAATGACATAGATCATCAATTGATGTCTAATATCTCATTATAACAATCAAATTCGTAAACACACGTTGCTTAATTCATAAATAAGCTCTCCATAGCTTGTAAACATTTTTCCAAACATCATTAAGTTCAAATAAGCTTTTACATATAAGTCATGAAATATCGTGCATCAAATTTACATAAGTTAAAGTATCATGGACAATTGTTATCAGAACAAAGGCAAATATAATATAATCAGCAGTTTAAATAACAGTGCTTGAGAATTTTCGACATTATCATTTCGCTTTGTAACGAAAATATTTTATACAATCATTTTACAATAGCAATTTATTTCTCATTATAATCTCATGTTCATAACTTTATCTTTCAATAAATTGTGGATAGATCACTGTAAAAAGAACGATTCAGCTCTACTAAGACAAAAACTCGACTGGAGATCCTCTCCCAAAGGAACACGAAAGATCCTACACCATAGTAATGAGCCTGTCTTAAGAAGGTACACGAAAACTATTAGAATCCAACGCATAACCAGGATGGAGTTCCAACAAACGAATCAGGAACAAAATAGAAACTGAACGATCTAATAGTGTCTTAGACAACTCTAAAAAGAAAAATCTCAAAAGCTGTAGATTGCCAAAATCAATCCATAAATCGCAAATATCTGCTCCATAAATCATTATGTTTCCATATTTATACTGCACTTGATGAAAAATAGACCCGCACGTCTATTAAAAAAAACTCGCATGAAATGCATAAGTGTTCAAATTCAAAATTCGAAATTCGTAGAAATGTCTATTCAAATAATCTTCAAGTATACATAGCGTATTGGTCATCTGCTTGCTAACTACTATTCTTATATAAAGTTATCGTAGTCTTCTCCCTACTCTTCATATTAATCTTCTCAACAAGTTATATAATTCCATTAAATGCTCAAATTTAGAAAGAAAAAGAAGTGAATTAATACATAAAAATTAGCATCATAAAATATTAATGTTAACTACAAAAATAAAATACACTACAAGACAGAAGCGATAGAGAATCGGGTCTAGCCCTGCAATGCATTTTCTAACTACTAAGAAAAATTGGTGAAAAGGAACACTCTAGAGTATGTCTAATTCATACTGTCTACTATGAAAATGGGTGGTCAGCTACCTTGCACGTTGCCATCTGGTTGAAATAGGAGTATGCGAGAAACACACTGTCCTCGTTCTGGAACTGAACCCTCGTTCATCAGGTCACGTAGTCCTCGATACGACTGGATCTAGTAGAGAACCGAACCCGAGTCCGAACGTTTGAAAAGGAAAAACAGCTGTTCGCGAAACAAGTTCATCGCTCTCACACGTTCCCAAGATATAGCTGGAGCTTATTCGTAGTATGCCATTATATTTCATGCAGTGACAGTATGAATGTACAATAAACATCTCCAAGACGTCTTCCACCTCTTCTTAAAGAGTTTTCTGCTGTTATAATAATCCATATTTGGTGCTGGTGATCATCCTAAGTAGTCAATTCCACTATTGCATTGCATTCCTGCTTTCCATTTTAGCCCATAAGTGACATAGTCATGTCTTGGTGAAGTATCCGTTCAATCAACTTCTGTTCTGAAGTCATAATGATAATATGCTTGTATACTGTAAACTGTACTGTTGTAGAATAAAGTCTTGTCTGGCATAGAAAATATCACACAAGTCCTGGTGAATACAAAGTTCACTGCTCCTGATGATGAAGTTTAACACAGTCTTCAGCTATAATAAGCTAAGACATAAAAATTTGCGGTACGAACTGTCTAACTTAAAGTAAATTCACATCCGCGTTGCTTGCGCACGATATGAGTGTCGTACTTCCAGCGAAGTATATTGCAATCTCGTGTCTCTGCCTGGACAGACCTTTGCTTACTGCTCTGCGAAACCCATAGTGCTGTTCGTTGAGGAACGATATTGACTATCGATATCGACACTGGATCATGTTCGATAATATTCTGATATTTTGTTATCTGCATTTATTTATGTGTGAAATACACTCAAGTTTCCTCTTCTCTAAACATAATGCATTTGTCAATTACTATTCTGTTTCATGGCTACTATATCAAAGTATATCATGTTGCATCAGATTGACGTTACTGCCGTCTCCATTTTGTAGACCTCTCTTGTACTAAAACAAAGCACGTGCTCAAGGAAGTAGAGCGGGCTGCCTAGTTGCTCCTAACCTCGCCACAGAGTATCCATGCGCTGTGTGCCGTGCAAATAGCGCTGCAGGAATGCACCTGAGTTCACACCTGTCCAACATAGATCCAACTCATTACAAAATACGGTCTCAGTACCATCCCGGCATTCGCCCGAAGACGAAGTGGGAAACCACGGAAAACCACTTCGAGGATGGCTGAGGTGGGAATCAAGCCCCCACTACTCATTTGGACCACCCAAGGCTGAGTAGATCCCGTACCAGTCCTCAGACCACTTTTCAAATTTCGTGGCAGAATCAGGAATCAAACCGCGGACCTCCGGGGTGGGAGCTAATCACGCTGACCACTTCGCAACGGAGGTGACTCACACTGTCATGTGACAAAATGATGTGATGCCATGCTTACAAACGCAGTTAAACAACGGGTACTGACGTAACACGCAAAAAAAAAACCTGACATAGATTCGAACCGTAGCACGATGGTGCACGAGGGTTTGATAACTCAACAGTCTACTCAGTGAGCTGCGACGAATAATGCGGTATTGCGGGCTGATACACATTTCTCTGTACATTCCGATGCGCTTCAGTATATGACAGTGTTGCCAGCTCCTTGCTTTCATACTTGTGGTTTTAAACAGCACCCGATCCGATTTTGCTATAGAAACTTTTGTCTTGCAATTGGATGAGGAATCGCATGCCGACCTCCAAGTGCGGCATTTTACGTTCACCCTGTATATATATGTATATATATATTGTACCCTTCCAAAGGCCCTCTAGGATGTTGAATCTTATCTCGGGCGTGGCTCGTTTGGTGGCTAATTAACAATTTACATCCTAGGAATTTCGAAATTTGGATCATGGGAACTTAAAACTATAAATCATATGCCAGGGGAACAAGGAAACAAAATTTATTCTCAGAAGTACTACAAGACGAAAAAAAACCATTCCCCTAATAAACAACCCAAAACCAACGTAGAACCACAACAAAATAAACTGCGTCATCACTATCCTCTCTCTGTCATAAAGTCCACAGAGATGGTACGACCAGGGTACCTTAATCTAATTAATTCGGGCAAAGCCTCAGCTTCCCCTGACCAAACACTGCAGGATCATGGAACTCGAAATAAAACACAAATCCAAATAAAATAAAATCAAAATCAAAGTTGCGCGCTCTCACCCCAGGTGAGTTCAAAATGCAACATCAAAAGATTAAATTAATGTCACAAGAATTGAATCATTACGTTAATCAGATCAGAACACTATACACTCCAACGGAGCATCAAATCAATTAAATTTTACAAGCTGGAACCTCATTTTAACGCTCTCCATTTGGAAAAAGTGAATCGTACAGACGAGATCGTTCCGTTTGGCAAACAGACCTCCCTTCACGACCTCCGTTAGGGTCGTGTACGGTCAGCATGCAGTGCGGCCACACAAACACTACATTAAGATACAACATGCCTACCTCATTCACATACAATTGTTCCCGTGTGAAACATTTATCAAGACATCAATTATAACCGTCTAGCGGCCACCCAGAGGGTACAAAATCTAATACACTAGTAACGTGGGTCCACAATAAAATCAAAAGCACAACAAACCGGAATCCAAGAATCAATAACAACAAAATATATAAACAAACCAGCCATTTAACTTTTACCAAATAACCTCGGACAGACTCAAGGCCAAGCAAAAGCACCCCGCGGCGAGGAGTGGCTACCTGCTTTCACTACAACCACAGCTGACGTGTACTGACTGAAGCACGTGCTCAATATGGCTCAATTCAACAAGCCTCGCAGAATCATCACTTAGCACGCTGCCTGCGGGCGCAGACCGACCCCAGCATCACGGCCGTGATTTTTACCTCGTGGGAATTACCTCGTCCACGGAATTATCAAAATACTTACGTGGTTTTGAACATCTACAACTTACCAATATGGGTGGGCACCATCCTCCACCAACTCAACCAAATACACGTGGGCACAGCATCCACGACTTACCGATATGCATTAGTACACCCAGTCAGACTTCAATTTATATACCTCACATCGCCGGGTTTGCCTGCCTTGTCCGTCACCGATCGAAGATTGCAGAAAACCATTACCTGGTATAACTTACCACAGGCGATCCACGAACCTTATTTACCACAAAAAATATTCAATATGCTCTGGTTTGCTTACGACCACAGTACAAACTCTCCCCCACCTTCTCAACTGAAAATGTATTTACAGTGACAGAAGCTGATGGCCAGATTTCCCCTGAATGTTACTCTCCCCAAACTACACTGAAACCCTTGACCACACGATACATATTGACCCGCACGTTGTATCAACAAACACAACAACCACAACAACGAAAACACAACTAACATTAGGAAATGAATATGTACACTGCCATTGCACTCATGTTGACCCGTGCACCCCTAACTAAATTATGCAAGATAATTTGCTGTACTTATCACTATTCCTGGATCCCAGATCCTCTCCATCATTAGAGCGTGCCCCATGGTTTTGGTTTACGCCATCATTTCACACATGACGAATTCCACGTTTGAAGATCCTCCCATTGTTCCAATTGCAGCATCAGATTCTTCTTGCTTCGGGTACCTCGTGGTAAGGATGCACACAGAATACACAGTTACTTAATGCGGCATACAAGAAGGTAACTCGCACTCACTGTTCAGAGCCGATAACCCTATCATTCTCATAAATAGCTACCACCTGAACTACTCAATTCATCCAGATTGTCCGCCGTAGCTCCTATCGACACAACTTATATGTTTACCTAGCGCAGTGGCTAGCCTATTTCTCAGCCGAACTTGCACTAGTGAACTAGCGCGCATATCAATATCTTACCTCGACACTGACAAGAACTCGCTCTCGTATGCTCTAGTATCTAGACATGATCTCAAAAGCAGCGCCACACTGTCTCAATTTCTACCACTGGACATGTAAAACAACAGAGTCCAAATCACGAACCCGACTGACGTGAAGCGTCCGTGACAGAATCACAAAATCGACTGACTTCACTCTCCCAGATGGAGCTATTTAAGTGTTTGAAGCATAACTGGTCGTAGGAAGGGGAAATATGAGATTTATTTCCAAAATAATAGCTCTGTCCCGAATTGACTTATATCACTGAACTCGTTGTAATCCCAATGTCTCATTGGTGATGTCCTTTCCAAGAATCGATCGTGGGCTTCTTATCAAATGAACTCAGTAATCATCCCTCTTTGTCTGCCAATTTACGCGCAAAACACGGCTTGGTGACGCTTATCCTCTCATTGGCTGACGCTGAAACGCCCCCACATTAGGCATTTTATACTGAATTAAATCAGCCTTACATCCAAATTGCACCAAATTACATTTCTGGGAGGTAGAGAGTCTCCCGCTTCCATATATGCAACTCTCATTGCTCTCCGGTCATTAATTCTTAAGTAGGTCGCATCTGGGCGGTACCAAAACTTGAAGCTGTGTCCTTGCCAAACTGCAATTTTCTCACACAAATTCTTGCGTTCAACGACCTGCCATCCTAGCCCTCGCTCGTCTTCTCACGGTACACGTACACCCTTGGCACTCCCTGGAATCCTGCTAAGTGCATTTATGACCACTCATCCCTCCTGCTATTCTTCGTTCATGTTTCTGCACATCTCCAATAAAAGTATTTGCCGCCTCTGTACTCTGCATCTGCTGTGCCGGTCTGCATATAGAATTAATGTTGGAAACATAAACTTGAGACTAGATGGATATGCAATATGCCTTAAGGTCTCAATATGTTAAGTGCCTCTATCATCGTACAAAATTTCAGTTTGATTGCTGTTATAGATTTGTAGATATTGAGGACCGCCTGCATAATTCGTAAGGTCGCCACGTTGGATTTATATATATATATATATATAGGACTTAGAGTTATGTTCTACTACATGAAGATTGTTGCGTTGGTTCATTAATCAGTAATGAGTGGAAAAGTTCGAATTACGAGCTGGGCAACATGGTGACCCGTCTAGCAATACCTGGCTTTCATTACAGGCTGTGCGTAACGAAAAATTTTCATGATCCAGGATCCGGCCGTGTGTGCGAACGGTGTGGCATTCTGTGTGAAAGGTATTATGTGCTAAAGTGCAGGAACGGAGATCAGTCCTCGTCAGGATTTTGTACAGATTGATGATATTGATGTTAATTTGTGTAATAATACAAGTGTACTGTAATTCATAGCCATTGGCTGCTATTAAATCTTTATTAATTATTCAAACGTTGACTTCGTTCGCATGATTAGCAAACAAGAAATACAATTTAATTTAAAACATTTCGCACAGCCGCCATTATGAGGTTATATAAGCAATGGGACTTTATTAGATATCAGTGCATTGCAATGTGTATGAGCATTTGCTATACCAAGTTTCACTGCGTTCGGATGGTAAAATCGCGAGAAAAATCTATTTAAATGATTCAACATAGGTTGGCCGCCATTTTCCTTTTTATAGTCAACAGGTTTTTTGAAAGTCATATGGAGGAACTTTTAGTAGTGCCCTTGATCGCCGTACGTAATTTCAGGGTGATATTAGTAATAGTCTCGGAGATATAGAATGCCGGTGAAATATTTCGCACAGCCGCCATGTTGGAATGGTGAGACGTAATAAAATTCGAAGGGCACAGTTGGGGTCAGCCAAAATACTACTATGACCTCACCGAGTTTCATTGAAGGGGCTCCATCGGCTTAGGCATTAATAGGGGGTGACACACACACAAACACACACTGAGGTGATCTCATAAGCCTATTTTTAGCCTACTTTTCACATTTTGCAAAAATGAGGAAAAAGTAGACTTATGAGATCGGGCAAATGTGTGTCTGTCTGTCCTTCTGTTTGTTCTTCTGTCTGTCTGCCTGTCTGTCTGGCTGGCTGGCTGTATGTGCCCCTCCCCCACCCCCCACCCCTATCAACTACTAAAGGGCTGCAGCAATCGAAACAACATTTGGTAGGAGTAAAGATCTATACCTGAATATCTCACGGCCATATTTGAAAATGATGTCAGTGCTACCAACTGCTGTAAAATCGCAATTGAAATTTGAGTTCCATGTTGGATATCTTGGAAGGTATGAATGGGAGCTATTTAAAAATTGGCACACGTATAGACAATAATATTGCAGTTTAATTTCCAGGAGGCCATACATGGCAGTGTTGCCAAAATGATTATAAGCCTGCTGATATGCCCAATTTTTAAATGCATATAACTTCTACACTATCAATTGGATTTCAACCAAATTTCGTATGTGCTATGTAGATACACACATATGACTGAGCGTATTCTTAAGAGCCACCCTGGCTGTCAACTGTTAACAAATGCTCTCAATGTTTTTTTTTCAAATACCCATATATCAGAAAGTATGCAAGCCGACAGCTTTAAACTATACACACGTATAGTACCTGACTTTCTATATTAATTTGGAGTAACTTATATTCGTCAGTGCTACCAACATGATTCTAAGCCTGCTGAGAGGTCCAACTTTAAATACATGTAACTTCTATACTATCATTTGTATTTCAACCAAATTTCATGTGTGCTATGTGTACTATAACAGATATGACTATGCCGATTCTTAAGATTAACCAGGGTTGCCAACTGTTAATAAATACTGTCTCCATTTTGGTTACCCTAATATCAATATATCAGAAAGTATGCAAGCCAATAGCTCTAAACTTTGCACACGTATAGTACCTGGCATTCTAGATTAATTTGGAGTAACTAATATAGGCCTACGCCAGTGCTGCCAACATGATTCTAAGCCTGCTGATAGATCCAATTTTAAAATGCATGTAACTTCTATACTAACTAGTGGATTTCATTCAAAATTGACACTACAATAGATCATATTATTTCAGATTATGTCTGACCAATACATGTATGTCATTGTTGCCAACATGATTTTACGCGCGCTGTTAGATCCAATGTTTAACTGCATGTAACCTCCATGCTATCCATTGGACTTCAACCAAATTTTGTATTCTGTACTTTAAGAGATGGAACTAAGAATATATGCAGTCACCAGGGCTGCCAACTGTAGTTCTCTATTAGGCTACATTATGCCAGGTATACAGTATTTAGAACTAATTAGAAATGTCGATATTAGCAACTTAATTTCGTCATTATTCTAGATAGATCCTTATAGATTAATCATTGGCATGAATCTTAAAATTTAAGAAAAGTAGGCTCTTTAGTTCGTCACGGAACTTCTTGTTCATAAATGAAAACAGGCTAAAGAAATGGTATGTTATAACTAGGGCTCGGATCGATATGCTCGATAACCATGTGTTTTATGCTCGATAGATATGCTCGAAAACCCCATTATACGCGGTTAAATATGCAGAATATGCTCGAAAGACACCGTTAAAAAACTATAGAAAGGAAGTGGAACGAAATAACCAATAACATACCTTTATATACGAACTTTATTTCCTAATTGTATGTACGATACACTGCAATATACTTGCATTCAAGTTTTTCAAGTATATTTAAGAGAAGTTTTCTTATAAAAGTTACAGGTTAAAAGTACATTTAAAAAATATTCAGAATTAGGCGAGTCAATGAAGTAGATCTGCATTGGTCTGTACAACAAGAATTTTTTCTGTGTTTTCAGTTTTGAATGATTTTCTTAAATAAGTCAATAAAAGTTTCAATGATGAGAACGACCTCACTAAAAGTTAAAAACCTGCAGTTCTATTATTCGCACCAGAAAGGCTTTTCAATAATTATTTCTGTTTTCGAACCTTAAGGATGGTCAGGGCCCGAATTCGGGGGGAATTAGAAGAAAAACTAATTATGTATGCCGAAAACCACAAGAATATGCATTTATATGCCTCTTTTCTGAAAACCGCGGTTTTATGCACTTATATGCTCGATAAATTTCAATTCTGTTGGTCCCAGAGAGGTGAAAATACCATCGAAAACCTTTTTTCAATGTGTACTATTCAGAAAAAAATATGCAAATATGCTCGAATCCGAGCCCTAGTTATTAATATCCCCTCTGGCTATCCTTCTACCTTTATTTTGCGTTTAGTTTAGTTGTTTCAATAAAGGAAATCTTTAATTTCAATCTTTCATTTCATTCTTTGTGGGGTTAGTAATGTTTTATAGAGTTATTTTGTCTTGCATATTTGGATCTGATGTTGCTCGCTTGACTATCAAAACATGTCATTCCTTACTTTTCCCCCTCTTCTGTAGTTCAAAACACACATATATAGCAGGTGATTCTGCAGCCTCTTCCAGTATCGTTTGCTGAAACCCAACTGGCAGTAAGGTCGATAATTCTCTGCTTGCCTGCCGTATGTTACTAATGCACTGCAAGCATATCCTGCAAACAATACTGAACACTATTATCTTTCCCTCGATGTGACTACAGACTAATCTTCTTTTAGGACTGATTTGTTCCATCTATTAATTGTACCGATATGGTTAACATGCCAGGTTCGAGTCTATGGTAACAATGCTGTTGTCATTATACCGAATCAGTGTTATTCCATTGTTTACAACATCCAGTAATAATAATATCGTAAGGCCTCGTGTGCCGGGTGCAAGCTTTGTTATTTGACACCCAGAGGGCAGCTTGCATGTCGAATTTTGATGTTCCTTGGAACGCTATGAAAGTCAAGGAGGTTAGATATCTAAGCTCCTTGAACACTATAGCGCATTCTAGTAGAGAAAGGAGGAACTTTTTTTGTTGGCGGAAAATCTCGAGATTAATTTAGCCACTATGAACACGACCTACTGAATTCAAATGGGTTCTTCAACATGCCAACATCGTATGACATGCGTGTCATGATTTTTGGCGCCTTTCAAAAAAAATCACTTATTATGGCCAGGAGCGAACCTGCAAGCTTGGGGTTGGTAGACCGACACGACAACTACTCATCCACCGTGGCAAGCACATCAACTAGTGATTGTAGAGTGTATGTGCTTTAGGACTTATTTCACTGGTGACAATTCAGTCCATGTTGTCAGTACCTTATGTACGCACATGCTTCAATGCCCTCCCATATTATGAATCTGCAGTCAATCTAAGTGACACTATATCAACTGCAGTGTCCTCTACACACCCATGAGTACACGAGAGGACGCGTCATTGTTATGGAAATGGCCCTCGACCCCGGTGATATATGGCAAGTTAATGGCCAGCTGTGACAACGGATACTGCTGTCGATAACTGATCCTGTTCAGAACTTCACATGGAGAGAAACCGGTTAATTTTTTTACAAAATATTTCAATCAAATTATATTGCATTTGACACACACTTTGCGAATAATAATAATAATAATAATAATAATAATAATAACAATAAAATAATAATAATAATAAGACAAGAAGACCACTAGTAAAAATAATAATAATAATAATAATAATAATAATAATAATAATAATAATAATAATAATAATAATGCACATTGTAGTCCACAAGAACCAAGAAAATTGCAGCAACTATATGAACTGGACAAAAAAAATATTTGGAAAAATAAACAAGTAGTTCCGTGAAGAATTATACAGCCTATTTTCATATATCCTACTCATGTTAATTGCCTCTATCAACATACAAAATTACGGTTTCATTGTTGTGATAGATTCCTAGATATTGTGAACCGTCTAAATATTTCTGATGGTCGCCATGTTAGGTGTTTATTTATGTACTGTACTATTACATGAAGATTATTGTGTACGTGTGGTATTCAGACTTCAATCGCATAATTAGGACACAAGAAGTAAAAACGAGGTTTTAAAATTTCGCACAGCTGCCATCTTGTGGTTATTAAAACAATTGAAATAAATTAGAAGCCAGTGGATTAACATTTGTATCAGCATTTAACGTACGAAGTTTCATTGCTCTCGGATGGTTAAATCGCGAGAAACGTACATTTAAATTTTTACACTTCGCGTCGCCGCCATGTTGGATTTGTGCTCACCAGGTTACTGAAAGTCCTATAGATGATCTTACGTGTATAGCCTCTATGAACATAAAAAAACAGTTTGCTGTAAAAGATTCATAGATATTGAGAACCATCTAAATATTTCGGATGGTCGCCATTTTGGATTGTTATATGTACAGGCCATAGAGTTATGTATCATTTAAGAAAAATTATTGTGTATCTTCATTATTCAAACTTTCACTTCGATCGCATGATTACAACACAAGAAATAACAACTAAACTTTAAAATTTCTCACAGCCGCCTTCTTGAGGTTATGTAAACAATTGAACTGAATTAGATGCCAATGCATTACAATATGTATAGTCAATTACTGTATCACATTTCATTGCGCTCAGATGGCTAAATCGCGAGAAAAGTCAATTACAATGTTTCACATTCGCTTGGCGGCCATGTTTGTTTTGCACTTGACACGATTTTGGAAGTTACCGAAATAAACTTGTAGCAGTGCCCTTTATAACCGTACAAATTTTCAGGGTGATATCGGCAATAATTCCGGAGATATAAAATGCCAGTGAAATATTTAGCACAGCCGCCATTTTGAGGTTATGTACACAATTGAACTAAATTAGACGCCAGTGCATTACAATGTGTAGGCACATTTGCTGTACCAAGTTTCATTACGTTTGGATGGTTAAATGGCGAGGAAAGTCTATTTAAAGTCTCACTTCGCTCGGCCGCCATGTTGGTTTTGTACAGTAGTTCAGTAGTTACCAGGTTTTTGAAATTCTCATAAGTGAAATTATGGTAGTGCCCTTTATCACCTTACAAAATTTCAGGGTGATATCGTTAATAGTTTCGGAGATATTGAATGCTGGTGAAATATTTCGCACAGCCGCCATGTTGAATTGGTGAGACGTAATAAAATTTGAAGGGCACGGCCGGGGCTGGCCAAAATGTTGCTATGACCTTTGCGAGTTTCATTGAAATCGCTCCAGCCGTTTAGAATTTATTTTGGGGACACCCCCGCCCCCACACACACACATGCGCACACACATACACACACACGGACAAAAGGTGATCTGATAAGCCTTTTTTTTACATAAAATGAATATCGGCTAAAAATAGTCACTGTTATGTAATTGTTATCTCAGCCAGAGTAGTCTTAATTTAACAGCTCAAAACAGCTTGTACCAACGGAATCCACCCTACAACAGCTACTAGCAAATACAGAAGGCATTAGTACTGGACAGCTGTCATAGTCAAGAATTTCTTGAATACTAATCGAATAACAGCAAAGCTTCTTATGTAAGCCCAGAGAAATGTGTTTAAGTAACAATTTAAAATAATAATGATAATCATAAGAATAATAATAAGTGTATGGTTCCTTCGATTTGGACGATGCGAGTTGTAAGGGAATTAACAGAAGGAGAATATGCAACACTGGTATGCCAACTTCACCTTCTTGCTTTAAATTATAGGCAATATACTCATTATCATTCTATCACAAGTGGATTCGATGGCGTAGTTGGTAGCATGCTGTGCTTCTTTTCCCAAGATCGCGGGTTCAACCCCGGCCGAAGTCGTCGGATATTTAAGAGCGTTTAAATCCCTCAGAAAGCCTTCCATCAGAGGGGAAGTAAAGCCGGTGGACACGCATCACTCCCTTTCTGATATAAGGGGGATGCGCCCGTGAGGCTCCGTCAGTCGAGGTTCGAAGCTGAAGTACGGTGACACCACAGCAGCTTACCAGTCGTTTATCAGTCATTTAACACATAGGCGCCGGAGGAGGGTCATGCCGGAGGTGGCCCTCGCGCAGGGAACGTAGCGTCCAACACGCCTTCCAAGTCGTACGCCCGGTATCCGGTCGCCCCGAACCTCACGTCCGCATTGCGTGACTTCTGGACGCAATACGATCCAGAAGATGACGCAATGGAGCAAGCACCTATTCTTCCAGACAACATCATTCCTCGCAGGATTCAAGATCTCGACTGGATTCGGTGGAGATCTGCGCCTTGGGATGTCGTCAGCAACGATGATGACACCTCAAGTACCGGCGGCGACGCTCCCGGCACTCCGGGTGAGAGGGACGATGCAGTGCCCTACCAAGGTCCAGTCGACAACTGGCATCTCGACGATGAAGAAGACGACCCATTTCTCGAGTACGATCCTCGCTATCCTCGGCGCCCGCCGCGCCTTCGTATCCGGGAGATCGACGATCATGGATTCCCCCGCCTCGTCGTGGAACCACCTACTAAGAAGCCACCGAAACCCCAGACATACAACTCCACTGCGGTTCCAGCAGCTCATCCTGTGCCATACCTCGATACGCCCAAGGGTCAGTACGCCACACGAATCATCAGTGAAGGCCTTTAAAAGAACATTTCACTAACTACAATTGTATCAAGATAAATGTGTAGGTTAAGTTAGTTTAACGCTCTATTAGTTCCAACTTCGCCACCAGTACCAGTTGCGATTGCTTCTAGAAGTTTAGTTTACAGCTAGGTTACGTTGACGGTAGCATTTGGTAGCAAAAGTAGGAACTACTTGAAATTGATCATCTGCAGCCCTTACCTGAATTACACCTGCATTACAGATAACACACACTAATACAGCCATCACAATTAATACCGGCTATCAGACAGATTCTACACACACACCCAAAGTACACGGGAATACATGACCGCGTTGTCGCAGCCCCTAAACTGAGGAACCAACCAACCATCATCCTATCACTCCCTCTCTAGGGATGTCTTCCATTACATCTGTGATTGTCAAAAACCTTGGTATCCTCGTTCTTATTTTAGTATGTGTACATTCTATCGTGAGAAAGCTTTAAAATCACTATATTAACAGAAGACCATCAACTTTTGAATATACTTCTGAAACATTTTATCGCTCTTCTTAAATGGAGCGACAATTAACTACAAACCATATTTATCTTTAAAATTTCCCAAACGAGGACCCATCGAATTTATTTTAGCACATTATTTGTGTAAAATTTACACGTTTTGAAATATCTCTGTTCCATTCATTGAATATTTATGTAGATTAATTCCTGTCGCACGGTTCGTTTACATTGAAACAGGACTTAAAATAATCGGCTCACGATGGTCGTCGTTTTAACACGCATTATGACGCTTGAGCTGCATTAGCTGAATGGAATGGAATTGTTTAACGTGACTGCAATTAACCACAATACTGACGGTGGTCCATCAAGAGGATCACAAGAACTAGCACGAAAACAGAAAAACATCAATATTACGGTATAAATACATATGTTATGAATCTTTTTCGCCTGCCATCAGGAATATCATTTGTTGATAGTATTATGAATAGCACTGACTTCTCATCCATCCCGTTTTACTCGGGACATTCCGGTGTTTTTACAGCAAAATATCTCGATTTTATCCAATAGATATGCAAATATACAGGGCGCCCGAGAATGTTCTCCGCAGTGGGTACGTGCAGCTGTGAGTGGTTTAGTCATGAGCTTTAGTTGGCTGCACTGCACTACACTGTGTCCTTCAAAGCGGGACTTCCCCGTATGAGCTGTCGATGTGTATCGCGATAAGTGCGCCAGCGTGCATGTCTTAGCGTGTATTACAGTCAGCGAGCGTTCAGATAGATTATTATTATTGGAAGAGTGCAACAGTATATAGGCGGTAATGTTTACTACTGAAGAGAGAGGTTTTTGGTGGAATACGTTTTTCGCGAAGGCGATCGGTTTACAGAAAATGTAAAATTAAGATTTCAGGCGCGGTTTCCTAATTCAAAGTGTCCAAACCGTGATACCGTTCGGGATTTTGTAAGTAAATTTCGTGTGACTGGCTCAGTTCACGATGTACCGGGAACAGGCAGGCCTACGCTTTTAAAAGACGAAGAACTTGATGAAATCTCCGATATAATGCTGCGTAGTCCAAGTAAATCAACACGAAAATTAGCTCAATAAACAGGAATCCCTAAGTCGACAGCACATAGAGCTGTAAGAGACAATCTTCAGTTTTTTTCCTTATAGTGAACGATGTATGGAAGATAGACATATGCTCTCGCGGACTTTTTTGTAGAACTTTTCATGCTGAACAATTCTTACACTCATAGTATTTAGATATTTTTAACGGTTTGCCCAGCGTAAGCTTACAAAGCGCTCAACGCCAGGTATTTTATCGACTTTTCAACAAAAATCGTTACTGCTCGGCTTCCTTTGATCATAAATAAATTATGTTCTACAGAAATCATACTCGATATATCCTTTACAGAATGGTGAAAACCGCATCAAAATCCATCCAGTGGTTCTCGAGTTTATCCGTAACATTCAAGAATCGGGGACTTTGTTGTAAGTAGAGATGTTGCATGCGGCAGCCGCGCTACCAACGTAACTGCTGTAGCTAGCTCTCCCAGACGCATGTAGGCGATGCGGAGAACATTCCCGGACTCACTGTATTTTTGCCCATATTATGCAGTGACTAAAATATTTTGATTCGTGCTAGATTCTTATACTTTATCTTAGGCTATGTATGCTCCGCCATTGATATAATGAGATCATCATCATCATCATCATCATCATCATCATCATCAGGAGTTCCTTCCAGCGAGCCGGGTTAGATGTCTTAGAGCAAAGTGCATCCATTTATTTCGGTCTCGGTAGGTTTTTCTCTCTCTCTCTAGGGCATCCCATGTTTCTCCTCTCTTCTCAACGTCTTCTTCAATCTGTTCTAACCACCTATTCGTAGGGCATCCAACCGGTCTTCCTCCTGGAACGATCCTCTTAAAATATTCCGTTGGAGTTTGTGATATCTGCACTTGCTTGACGAGCCCTAGCAATTTCAACCTTGCAACACTTAATCTTTCTTCCATGGTCAGACCGATTTGTAGGTCTCTTCGTATTTCCTCATTCCTAGTTCTGTTTGTCCTTGTTTTCTGCAAAGCAGATCATTTCACAAGCTACCAGTTTATTTTCTTCACTTCTATGAATGACGCAACTCTCCAGACTATATGACTGTCATTATAGGTAGGAGGTAAGATTTAAACATGAGATACCGCAATCAATTAACTATGGAAGAAGATATGAAGACGTCTCAAAGTTCATCAGGATGTCCATTATGAAGCAAGAGGCGATGATAAACATAGATTTTGCACCATTGCAATACACCGTCAAAAATGAAGTAGGCCTATTATCCTTTAATAGCATTGGAGATAGGTACAAAGAAACAGAACATCTATCAGTCAAATATTTCACATTTCCAAAGATTTTAAATAGTGAAAATAATTTATATTCCGAGTTCTGCTTCTGATAATTTCGAGGAAAATTGACTAATATTGAAACAAGAACGGAAGCTTCAATACTAGAGTATGATTACCAGTATTTCCAATAGCAACTGTTGTAGAACCGTATGGGAATCACATCATTTAGTGTAAACATTTTTATTAGGCAATATTCCTGTAAATTAAATACTATTGAATGCATTTGATTTATTCTGTGTCAAGAAAAAGGGGGCATCAGAAATAAATATAAATAATGCTCAAGAATAAAATCATCACTTATAAACGAAATTGAAACTAAAATCACAATTGGATGTGCCGGTAATATATAAGTTAGGCCTACTCTTCTCCACAAAAATATTCACCAAAAAAGGACGGTCACAAATACGCCATTATCTTTCACTGATATCAAGTTAGTAATAGTTACGAGCTGTAACTGACATATCTAATTTCCTCTGAATCTACTGTACGAAAATCTTAATCTAAGAAATTTGGATGAAGAATAAAACAATGAACGTTCGTTTATAGACTTGGAAAACTAGCACAGAACTTGATATTAACTCACTCAACTTCATAACAGCAGGCTTCTAAGACTTCGTTTCTCATTTCACCATTGAAGGTTCTTTTTAGAAACTTTCATGTCTCCCTACAGATTGTATGTCAAACTTTCACATTGATTTTTATCACCAGAAGTATAAATTAAATTAAAGAATTGTATTTTCATTGTACCTCTTACCCCCCTTAATAATGCGTCAACGAACTGTTTATCATGAAACTTGTTACAATAGCATTGATATGTATATTAAGGCTTTCACGGCCCAGATTATTTATATAATAGCATATATTTTGAACCATTTATCATGTCCTGATGGTAATGCCTTGTCGATGCAATTAATCTGCCCTGTCTTTACCTGTTCGTTCCATGTTCATGCACCGAACGGCAGGCAAAATCAACCACGTTTTACTCTCTCAAAGTTTTTATGGAAAGATTTCCCTAAAATGTTTAAAAGATTAATCTATACAAACTCTTACACATCCCTCTGCCATAATTGTTCTCCTCTTACCGTTTAATAATTGTCTTCACCCTTCCTGAAAAGTTTAAGTCGATCATGAATCTGGTTAAATATCTAGTCAACTTGAAATAATTTTACGGTTCATCAGACTACTGAAATTTGGTTTTGGAACTTGTCTTCAAGCCTTTTTGACTATACATTTTAATAAACACTGTAATTTTGAGACCTAACTAGAATATTCAGTTTATAAATTGTCAGCAATTGTCTTTTACAGTAGTCTTTTTGATTGTAAGCACATATCAGGTTTATTGGTATGACGATTGCTTTTGAGGAGTCTAATACCTACTTGCTAATCAGCATGCTTACTCATATGACATCAGCCATCAAATAATAAGGATCCTGGGATTTAGAAAAGATGGAATCAGGAGATGACAATGCGGACGAACGAGTAGAACATGTGCCCCAAACACACCAGGAAAAGGAAAAATAAACTCATAGCAAGAATCTCTCGGAGTTATGTCAACTTCCAAACTCTAGAGCCGTGGAATTTGACCCAAAGAAGACAACTTGGTAATACCAAGTGCGCTGTGTTTGGAAATGAGTTAGAGAAACTCAACCCGTGTCACCACCTACAATGCCTGGGAAGAGATACCATGGCCGTGTTTGAATTCCCTTGAAAATGCAGAAGAAATGGAATAATATCAAGAAGATATTTTTAAACAGCAAAATGGTCTTACTGCATTACTAGTACTTGCCCTGTCTAGCATTAAACCTTTCATCGTTACACGAGGTAAGTCACACCAATACACGGTCATCACTGAAAAATATGTGATCAAAGTCACACGATGAGGCTTATCTACATTCATTGAATACACCACTGAAGAATTGTGTAACAGTTCATGGTGCTGGTTTATCAACTTATCGAGAGACCGATTCAATAGAACATCAGTAGAATGTGTTCCTTTTCAGAAATAAATATACTTATAACTAGGGCTCGGATCGATATGCTCGAAAAAATCTCCAGATATGCTCGAAAACCATGTGTTTTATGCTCGAGAGATATGCTCGAAAAAAACATTATATGCTCGATAGATATGCTCGAAAAAAACATTATATGCGGTTAAATATGCAGAATATGCTCGAAAAACACCGTTAAAAACTATAGAAAGGAAAGTGAAACGAAAAAACCAATAACATATCTTTATATACGGGCTTTATTTTCAAATTGTTTGTATGATACACTGCGATATAATCGCATTCAAGTTTCAAGTATATACAGGGTGTATTTGATATGATGGAAGTCCTTTACACTGGTGATAGAAGATGGTATTCTAAGCAAATATCTTCATGAAATTAAGTCGGATCTTAATTAGTGTAGGTGGAATTAAATCACAAAAATCGTCGGTCAATATCTTGGAAACGGGCTTTCACTTCGTTCCCCTCAGCAGCAGAGCTGACTTCTCCCCGTCTCCCTCCCCTCCTACGCTGAGGAATGTTGACCAGAGTCTGCAGTTGAGTGACCTCCTCGCCTTGTCTGCCAATGACATTGAAATACACAAACCGAGCCTATGAACAGCTGATTCACACCTTCATGGGGAGTGGCTACATGACTAGTGATGGTGGATCTGTCTAGGATTTTTCCAGCTTCATGAACTATGCATAGAAAATAGAAATCCTAAAGATTTAGTAAATTAATTTAAGGAACTGTTGGTCTATCTTTGTGTGAAGATAGTGCAACAACTGTAATAAACTTATTAATAATACTAATAATAGTAATAGTAGGCTTTTAGACACACTAACTTCTTTTATGTTTCTTTTTGGTATGTCGAGTTGCCAGACTTTAATGTACGTAGGATTTCTTGTATGTGCCATGAAATCCATGGAGATGATCTTATTAGATCCCATTCATTTACTACATGACTTAACGTAGATCGCACCCTCGGGAAGGTTAGCACTCTACCACCAGAACTACACATGCTGACTCTTATTATTATTATTATTAGACTATTATTATTATTATTATTATTATAACACTGTATTATAACAATGTATTTGTATTTTATTTTCATTTTCGTGTATTTTCATATGTATTTACATTGTTGATGGACCAATAAATCAATCCTCCCCCCCCCCCCCCTCTCCAGTTAATGGCCACCCGAGGGCTGGAGATGGGATGGGACAATTCACAATATGAACATGTGGTACCATACTAGTATTAAATCTTGGAAGTAGGTTTCCATGGGTTCCCACTTCTACCCCAGGCAAATGTCGGGATTGTTCCTAACTTAAGGCCACGGCCGCCTTCTTCTCAATAATCATAACCGCTGGCAGTGCAGCCCATGAAGGGCCTAGGCCTACCAAGCGACCGCTGTCCAGCCATTTGGCCTGCAGATATTAGGGTGACGCGTGGTCAGTGCATCGGGTCCCCTCGGCCATTAATCTTGATTTTCCTGACTAGGGCACTGCCTCACTGTCAGACAGCTACTTAATTGCCCTCACGAGGCTTAGTGCACTGCGTTACAGCCCTCACGTCAGTTTCTAATATCCCTGATGGAGCCAGGAATCGAACCCAGGGCCTCCAGGTGAGAGGCAGTTGCACTGCCCCAACACCACAGGGCCGGCGCCTTCTTCCGAATCCTCACCTGAATTACAAATACCCACATTACTACAGAAACCACAAAACACAGGTTATCACACAAATTCTACCCACACCCAGCTACATGGGGCTAAATGACCAAAATCGCCAAGCCTCTCAAACAAAACATCAAGTTTTTTACTTCCGTCCTAAATGCCTAGTTCTGAACAGACTGCGGGATGTCGGAATTTTGTCACACTGCATTTCATTAAGAGAATGTTTTTAGTATTTTCAGAAACTAGTCAACAGAAGGTCCGACACGGACGCCAATGATACATCAGGGCTGAGTATCGAAATTATTTTATACATGAACATCAATCAATGAATTCCACACTTACAAAGTAGGCTACACAATACTACCGGTCCTGACGTCCCAAGCCATTGCGTGCGTTGTCAACAACAACAACAAGAACAACGGCAATGCACATTTTCTTACGAGACGGTAGAGCTCAAACAGCTGATAGCCTACCATCCCTCAAGTCAACCGGTAAGGTCAATGCTCCGATTACGTAACAACTTCCCCTTCGCGCGTCGTCACATCGGGCTCCGCCTCGTTTCCCCAGCCTGCCGCACCACTTTCTGCCTGATTAGTTTCTGAAATAACTAAAAACATTGACTTTTTAATGATGAATTATCAATTTCAAGATAGGTGACAAATTTTTTACCTAGGAAGCTTAGAATAGTCTCTTCTATCACCAGTGTAACGGACTTCCATCATATCAAATACACCCTGTATAAGAGAAGTTTTCTTATAACAGTTACAGTTTAAATATTCATTTACAAAATGTTCAAAATTAGGCGAGTCAATGAAGTAGATCTGCATTGGTCTGTACAACAAGAATTTTTTCTATGTATTCAGTTTTGAACGATTTTCTTAAATCAGTTAATAAAAGTTTCAATGACGAGAACGAACTCACTAAAGGTTAAAAACCTGCAGTTTTATTATTCGCACCAGTTAGGCTTTTCAATAATTATTTCTGTTTTCGAACCTTAAGGATGGTCAGGGCCCGAATTCAGGGAGGGGGAGATGGGGGAATTCGAAGGAAAACCATCTATTTAGACGAAAACCACAAGAATATGCATTTATATGATTCTATTCTGAAAACCGCGGTTTTATGCATTTATATGCTCGATAAATTTCAATTCTGTTGGTCCCAGAGAGGTGAAAATACCACCGAAAGGCTTCTTTCAATGTGTACTATTCAGGAAAAAAGTATGCAAATATGCTCGAATCCGAGCCCTACTTATAACCTATAGGCTACCTACATTAGGAAATTGACCTTAGTTTCACACCCCTTACAGAAATGACAACCTCCACCACTACAATTAAAAATTACATGCTACAAAGAATATATAATTTTCAATAGTGGTTAAAAAGTGAATTCACCTTCCACAAGATGGCAACTGTCTGCAACGGGATGAATGAAAATCCACAGCCTGCTTCCAGTCTCCGACCGGGTCAGGAATGGAATGAATGACGCCCCCATCTAGCGGCGAGGATATGGACTGTGCCGGCTGCCGAGGCCTGACGCACTCCTCTGGGGCAATGATTAAATGAATGACAGATGAAATGAAATGATAGTGGAGAGTGTTGCTGGAATGAAATTTTGACAGGGAAAACCGGAGTACCCGGAGAAAAACCCGTCTGCCTCCGTTTTATCCAGCACAGATCTCACATGGAGTGACCGGGATTTGAACCACGGACCCAGCGGTGAGAGGCCGGCGTGCTGCCGCCTAAGCCACGGAGGCTACTGTTGCTAATTTTAATAAAGGTCAAATGCTCGGCTTATATAATTTACTAATAGTAATTACTGCCCTAAACAAATCAATCAATAAAATGACAACATTTCGAATGAATTTATTGTGTTGAGATGTCAACTAGATTTTGTTCTGTGATTATGATTTTTAAGAATTTCAAATTTTAATTTTATTCATGGGGCAGTTTTGTGGATTAGGAGCAAGCTAGCTTCGGTGGCGTAGTTGGTAGCATGCTGAGCTTCTATGCCCAAGATAGCGGTTTCAAACCCAGCCGAAGTCGTCGGATTTTTAAGAGCGATAAAATCCTTCAGTATGCCTTCCTTCGGAGGGAAAGTAAAGCCGGCGGTCCCATGTCATAGATTTATGGCATTTAAAAGATCCACTAACCAAACTTGTGTGAAGCTAAATTTCTAGGTTATATTTCGTGTAAATGCTCTATCATAGTTCCAACGTTCACCACTAGGTGTGGTTACAGCTGGTGGGGAGTTTTGGAACTACTTGAAATTGAACGGAACTTGTAGCTCACCTTATGGGTGTCCACTTGAAGCAGCTACAGCCTCTGGCGAGCCGAACATGTCCTCGGTCACTCCCGGCACTAAAAGCCATTCGCTAAATAAATAAATAAATAAATAAATAAATAAATAAATAAATAAAAGTTATAGATATAATTTCTTTTTCATTACCCAACATGTGGTACCTCTAGCTCCTGTCAAGGAACATTGAATGCTAAAGTAATGTTGATTTGATGCTCTGTTTGAAGGGATGATTTCCATTGAGTGTTTGATGTAATTTAATATGGTAGTCTATATAAGGTAGCAGTAAACTGGATTCATTTCACCCACAAGTGAGCGTCATTTGTATTTAAGACTATCCATAGCATCTTCCTATCCTATCAAAGGCATGAATTGATGATCGCTATCACTGAACCATACACGCCTATGTATAAGGTGCGTTCAAAAAGTAACGAGCCGGAGACATAATTACAGGAACCAGTACCTATAAGTTAGAAGTATTGGTCCTGGCTGTTGAGGCACTTGTCCCACTGTGACACGAGGCGGTGAATGGCTGTCTCATAATATTCCCTGGGCTGCGATGTGTACCAGTTCCGCACGTACAGCTGGACGTCGGCGTCCGAGGTGAATCGTTGGCCCTGCAGAGCCCTTTTCAGGGGCCAAACATGGCGTAATCACAAGGAGAGAGGGCTGGACTGCATGGAGGGTGGCCGAGAACCTCCCTTTTGAATTTCTGCAGGAGTGCCGCGACTGTGTTGGCCGTATGAGGTCGTGCATTGTCGTGGAGCAACCACGACGGCTATGGCGTTCACTGTCATTCGGCAGTCCTGGGACCAACTGCACGTTGTCATCGGTAATGCAGGGGGGTGCCCCAGACCGGGAATTATCGGCTAACGACACCCGTCCTTCCCTGAAGCGCTTGTGCCATGCCTTGACCCTTGCAAGGGACATGCAGTGTTCGCCGTACACTTGTGACATTTGGGATGAATGTCTGTTCACCCTACTCCTTCCGCTGTCAGAAACCGAACAACACCTCTTTGCTCTTCGGTTGACGCCTCTATGTCACTGTTTGCAATGCGACTGGCAGCGTTGGACGATTGATGCATGCTGCTGCTCGTTTTGTATCGTCACGTGACGTGCACGCGTGCCCTCTAGCGACGGGCTGTGACCTTCCACGCTCTGGTCGGAACCACACCTCGTTACACACACCACGATTAGCCGATGTAGTCACCGGTTTGCGCATTCCAGCCTCCGGCTCGTTACTTGTTGAACGCACCTTATATTTGAAAACTGAGCTATGTGAGTTGGTACGGCGGATGGATATAATATTTATTAATAATAACATTACCAATAATAATAATAATTATTATTATTAATAGTAACAATAATAACTATCGTTATAATAATAACAGTATGAGAATTGAAAACTAACGCAGTTGACATAGCTTTCTTACCTGTAATACATATTTATGGATTTTAGAAACAGAATATTTGCTGTGCAATAGTTCAGGAACACTCTGAAACGTAATCACTTGGCTAACTTGTAATATCACTTAAGCCCTTGAGTGAATGGAGAAGTTTGCAGTCTGTGTGTGTACCAGATGGGCCCCGACCGGACAAACTTACAGAAGAGTACCGCTCCCTCTGGGAGTAGCTTGGAACAGCTGTTCCTACTCTTCTAGCGACGATTTTAGAATCTTGTGCTGAAAGAGAATGTTTCTCACCTTTATTATTATTGCAAGAATCTTTATACATAGCTAAATAGTAAAACAGTAATTTTATAAACAATGTACTGTATTATTTCTCACGAAGTGTTGACTGTTTTGATAAGACAACATCTTAAACGAATAAACCTAATTCCGATCATACAGGGTTGTTTTTGTTTGAGTCCCCAGTCTTTTGACAGGTTTAATGCTGGTCTCCATGCCTCCCTGTCCTGAGCTAATTGTTTCATCTCTACATAGCAACCACACACTACATCCGAGGTAATCTGTTTAACATATTCTAACCTTGATCTACCCCAAAAGTTCTTGTCCTCGACCCTTCCATCTATAACTAAGCTTGCAATTCCTGGGTGTCTTACTACGTGTCCTACCAACCTATCTCTCCTCATCATTAGCAGTCTCCAGAAACATCTCTCCTCTCCCACTCGTCTCTTCGTTTGTAACCCTATCTACTCATCTGATCTTCTTCATTCTCCTGTAACACCACATTTCAAACACTTCAATCTCCTCTTTTATGCCGCACCAATAGTCCAAGTTTCACTTCCATAGAGTGGCACGCTCCAGACAAAGGCTTTCAAAAATGACTTCCTAATACCTAAATCTATATTCGATGTCAACAGATTCCTTTTTTGTAGAAATGCTTTCCGTGCCTGAGCCAACCTACATTTTAAATCCTCTTTGCTTCGTCCATCACTGGTTATTTTGCTTCCTAAGTAACAGAAGTCTCCTACTTCAGTTTTTCAGCTGCTAAAAATATAATGAAAGGTGCATGTTTTATCGGGAAAAAATATGGTTTAGTGACATTTTCTAATCATGTGTATCAGGCGAATCGTTGCCCCTATGACCTCAGGATTGCACCATGCTGAGCAGCATAAAAAACGAAGTAATAATGTCTGCATACGGCGAGTGGTTCTCAAACAATGTTACGACAATCACTTTCGGGAAGGCTATGCCATGTCCAGGCCGGCAACATCGCATCAGCTGTCTCGTGCACATGTCTTATCTAAGAGGGGAAGGGAAGCATATTCGGAACTACTGCATGTTGTTCCTGTATGATCTGGGTGGGCAAATTACCTCCCCTCCGTGTAACTGACCCTCACTTATCTGTTGTCTGCGAGACCTACCCCGGTTAATACCGGCTATTCTGTCAGTCTAGTGGCACTTCCTCGATTGGGTCTTGTACACAGTAGCAAGCAGAGTTTCCAAGTGTGACGTACTTTTGCTCCTGTTTTCTCCTAAACCACGCCCCTTTTACTAAACGTTTTCGCGTATTTCGGTGCTTCTTGACCTGGGGAATCGTATGTTTTTGGATAACGTATCTGACTCCATCTACCCTGTACACATTACGATATCTTATTATCTGTCTGTCTAACCAAACTAAACACTAATCAACTAACCAGTTCCTTCCTGGAACTGATCGCACCGCTTCTGTGTTACACGACATCTTTATTGTGTGTGTCAATTCGGGAGAGGACATGCCTAGCCTATTACTAATCCAGGAATTGCTTGAAGGATCATCGTTGTACATGGTTTCTACCTTACCTTTATTGGGTAGTAATCTCCATGAGCCAAAGGCTTGTTACTGAAGATGTTGAGGTGCCGCTTCCTGGTGGTGCTGATTGGTACTAGAGAGAGAGAGATAGAGCGCGTGCTCCAGGCGTGCTCTATCTGTGGATATATATTTGTGCCAATCTGTGTCTTTGTATTATTGTTGTTCTTTGGTGAATGTGAATAAATAGATCGGCTACAAATTGGTGACCCCGACGTGACATGAAATAAATATTGGAGAACATCACTTACAGTGTTAGTTATCATTCCGTCCTTTATAAGTATCATTCACCTAACGTCATGGCACTCAACGATCAACCAGCGGTGCATCACGTTTCTGTCAAGGTACCCCCGTTTTGGTCTGAAAATCTAGCTCTTTGGTTTGCCCAACTTGAAGGTCAGTTCATTTTAGCTAACGCAACTGCACAAGCTACAAAATATAGTCGTGTAGTAGCTAGCTTAAGTGAAAAATTAGCTATCGAAGTTCAGGACATTTTATCGTCGCTGCCAGTTACTAATAAGTATGCCACAATAAAGCAGGCGTTAATCGACCGCATGTCACAATCTGATGCAAAACGAATAGAGAAGCTACTGCGAACCGAAGAACTCGGAGACCGTACTCCATCTCAACTCCTTTGTCGTCTGCAAACATTAGCCGGTACCACCATGGCTGATGATATGCTTAAGAACATTTGGATGTCTCGCCTGCCTTCCGATGTACAGAAGATCCTCACAGTTTCAGAAGGTAATCGTGATGGACTTGCAAAAATCGCCGATAGATTACTTGAACTATATCCGGCTACACCCTGTACCTCTATGATGGCCTCTACTTCCGAACCTACTACCATTGCGTCATTGCAATTCAAAATTAATGAACTGGCGAAACTAGTTACCGAGATGTCAACCAGAAACACTCGATCCAGCCGATCAGCTTCGAGACGTAGTTCTCCATACCGTTATCGCTCCCCACGATCACCTTCAGTTAACAGGGACACTTGTTGGTTTCACCGTACGTTTGGCTCTAATGCTTGTCAATGTCGCCCTCCATGTAATCAGGGAAACAAGTTCCCACAGTCAGTAGCGACGGCAACTGACCGCACACCTTCGAATCGTCGTCTGTGCATGACCGAACGATCAGCAAAAGTTGCCTTCCTGATAGACACTGGAACTGATGTTTCTGTTTTTCCTGCAGCTCGCCTTCCTCGCCGTAGCCTCGAAGAATACCAACTTTTTGCCGCGAACGGTACAGCTATCAAGACTTACGGACATATAGTTTTGAAACTTGATTTTTCCCTCCGTCGTGATTTCACGTGGCGTTTCATTGTTGCCGACGTTACTAATCCCATCATTGGAGCCGACTTTCTCGCATACTTCGGAATTCTCCCTGATCTTCGTCATAGACGTCTCACTGATTCAACGACCAATTTGACCAGTAATGGTCATATCCGCTGCATCGCTTGCCTATCAATTCGAACTGTAGTCGCAGATTCTCCCTACCACTTGTTGCTTAGTAAATTCACTGAAAATACTCGTCCATCTTCAACTCTTACACCATTCCAACATTCTAATGTTCATCATATTGTTACCACTCCAGGTCAGCCAATTCGATCAAGGCCACGCCGGCTGGCACCTGAAAAACATAACACTGCCAAACGAGAGTTTGAATTCATGCTAGCCCAAGGAATATGTCGACCATCTACAAGTTGTTGGTCATCCCCACTGCACATGGTCCAAAAGAAGAAAAATCAGTGGAGACCTTGGGGTGACTATCGTCAGCTGAACTCTCACACAATTCCTGATCGCTACCCAGTCCCACATATTGAAGACTTCGCCATCAACCTTCATGGACGTCATGTATTCTCCACCATTGACCTTGTTCGTGCTTTTCACCATATTCCAATTGCAGAAGAAGACATTCCCATAACTGCTGTGACCACTCCGTTTGGATTGTATGAATTTAAATTCATGCCATTTGGCCTCTGTAACGCTGCCAATACATTTCAACGCTTCATGGATGAAGTTACTCGTAATCTCGATTTCTGCTATGTCTATATTGATAACATACTGGTTGTATCTCGTAACGAAACCAAGCATCTCGAGCACTTACATCAAGTATTCACTAGACTTCGTGACTTTGGAGTAGTGATTAATCCAGAAAAATGTGTGTTCGGCTCAGACGAGGTGCAGTTCCTTGGTTATTTGGTGAACTCAAATGGAATATGTCCACCTCCATGTAGAGTTGAAGCAGTTACAAATTTTCCAAAACCAATCAATGAACAAAATTTCCGTAGGTTTATGGGATTAGTTAATTTCTATCGGCGTTTCATTCGTAATGAGGCAGCCATCTCTGCCCCAATGAACAGATTCTTTCAAGGTTGCCCGAAACCTAAATACAAACTACCTGGGACTTCTGATACCGAATAAGCATTTCAGCAACTGAAGGATGCAGTTGCCAACGCCACCCTCCTCGTGCACCCTTCACCAGATGCACCGCTATCACTAATGGTAGATGCATCGTTGACAGCAATAGGAGGATCGGTTCAGCAACTTACAGAAGGTAATTGGCAGCCATTAGCATTTTTCAGCCACAAATTATCCCCTTCACAACAACAATGGTCAGCATATGATCGTGAACTCTACGCAGCGTATGCTTCGGTTAAGAAGTTCAAACACATGCTTGAAGGAAGACATTTCACTCTGTTCACTGATCACAAGCGTCTTACCTTCGCTTTGAAGCAGAAACCAGAGAGAGCATCACCTCGTCAGTCACGCCATCTGGACTACATCGCACAATTTACGACAGATATACGCCACATAGAAGGTGGTAACAATATTCCAGCCGATACTCTCTCCCGCATCTCATCCATTGAAAGGGAAGTGAACTTCAGAGACCTCGCTGAAGCACAACAAACTGATAACGAACTACAGACATTCATTGGTACGAACACAAGCTTAGTTCTGAAAACGATTTACATTCCGAATTCTGGCATTCAGTTATATTGTGACACCTCAACATCTTCAGCTCGCCCATTCGTTGCGAAGGATTTTCGTCAACAGGCTATCGCATCTTTACACAGTTTGTCACATCCTGGAGTGAAAGCTACAACCCGATTGGTGAAGAAATCCTTTGCTTGGCCCAATATTGAACTCGATTGCAGAGAGTTCGTTCGTAACTGCATTTCCTGCCAGCGCAACAAGGCTACACGGCATGTCATGGCCCCTGTTGGTTCATTTGCTCCACCTAACCATCGTTTTGAGCATGTCCACATCGATATTGTCGGACCGCTTCCTCCATCCAACGGATTCACGTACTGCCTAACAGCTATTGATCGGTTCTCGCGCTGGCCAGAAGCACATCTCATAGCGGACATCACTGCAGAGACTGTCGCGCGTGCATTTTTCAATAGTTGGATTGCTCGCTTCGGTGTTCCACAAACAGTCACATCGGATCAAGGACGGCAATTTGAGTCACATCTTTTCAAAGCCCTCTGCTATTCGTTGTCATGCTACCGATTCTTGGACTGACAATTTACCTATTGTTCTCCTGGGTACCCGCACTGCGGTTAAGGAGGTTATTGGTGCAACAGCTGCTGAGTTAGTTTATGGTCAAACATTGCATCTTCCAGGCGAGTTCTTCACGAACACCAGCAGTGATATCATCGATGCGTCCAACTTTGTCAGAGACCTGCGTACGATATTCAGGCAGCTGCGTCCAGTCGCTCCCAAGATACACGGTGCTCAACAGGCTTTCTTCTTTCGTGACCTAAAAACCTGTTCACATGTGTTCGTACGGCACGACGCAGTGCGTAGGCCATTACAGCCCCCGTACGATGGCCCTTTTAAAGTGTTGCTTCGTGCCACCAAGACCTACGACATTGATAACAATGGGAAACGATCAACAGTGTCAATTGATCGACTGAAGCCTGCCTTCATCGCAACGCCAGATGACACCATTCCGCCTAGGTCTTCGACGATTCCGGTTATTCCACAGCAGGACTCAGCCAAACCAACACCACAGGCGACTACCTCACCTTCTCCCGTATTACCCGTTTCGGACGACGGGTTCGATTTACTGAGAAATATAGTCGAACGAACTCTGAGGGGGGAGTATTGAGGTGCCGCTTCCTGGTGGTGCTGATTGGTACTAGAGAGAGAGCGTGTGCTCTATCTGTGGATATATATTTGTGCCAATCTGTGTCTTTGTATTATTGTTGTTCTTTGGTGAATGTGAATGAATAGATCGGCTACAATGTACTCTCAGCTGACGTCCAGATTGCAACAGTGCAGTCTCATTACAAGGAATTCTTAATTTGGTTAAAGAGGATTTCATTTCTCCCTGAAAATCCCGACTTCTTTTTTTAATGAGCATCCTCCAATAAGTGATGTTACATTGTTGCAAATTAGCTTCCCAGGCACCTCTAAAGATATCTAAACAGCATGTCAGTCGGGATGTCTTGTGGCAAGCTTAATATATCTTAAACTGACTATCTAATCAACTTCTCGACATCATCAAAAACATTTCCTGGAATTTTCTCAATAGGTGTTGTCTGTACTGTATTTTGTAAATTATGATTCGTCAAATAAACTGATTTATTAAATTGGGATTCTTGTAATAAAATTTTGACATCAATAATGTTTCATGCGCAGTAAACAATATAAGGTTATGTATGAATCTTCTTTAACAAATCATATGTAAATTCTTCTTTTAACGTTATATTGTATGTTTATAACCTATCTCCTGTCAAATGAGTACAGATCAATGAGGTTCGAAATACACATTGTATTCTTTTAATTACAATTTAACACATACTTTTTTCATATCAAACAATCATTACACTTAAGTACATCTCTAGTGTTTTATTGTATTCTTAATTCAGCTGATGAAGACCTCAATATCAGGTCAAAACATGTACAATATATAATAGATATATTTGTTTAAGTATTGATTGGCGTATATTTTGGTGGTTGTCTGGTTCCTCAGTTTGGAGGCTGGGACAACGCGGTCATGTAGCCCTGTGTTCTTTGGGTGTGTGTAGAATCTGTTTGATAACCGGTGTTCATTGTAATGACTGTATTAGTGTGTGTATCTGTTTTCAATTCAAGTAAGGACTGCAGACATTTAATTTCTTCAAGTAGTTCCTACTTTTGCCGCCAAACGCCACCGTCAGCGACTAATAGTTCAGAACCTGGTTACCAGACGCCACTGCGGTCGGCTCCCGGCGACGAACGTCGGAACCTAAGAGCGTTTGTCAAATGTTTAACCTAACCTAATTTAGCTTCACACAGTTGTAATTAGTTGAAGGTTCTTTAACATGCCATAAATCTATGACATGGGACCGCCGGCTTTACTTCTCTTCCGAAGGAAGGCATGCTGAGGGATTTTTAACGCTCTTAAAAAATCCGACGGCTTCGGCCGGGTTTGAACCCGCGATCTTGGGCATAGAAGCTCATCATGCTCCCAACTACGCCACCGAAGCCACCGGCGTATATTTTAAACTTTAGAATTCAATTATCAATACGGATATCAACAAACATTGTGCTATTAATGGCAAATGTATTTGCATTCTACAGTTTGGGACCAACCCCAGCATTTTCCAGCAAGGAAGATGGGAAACCACAGATGACCATCTTCATGGTTTTCGGCGGGGGGATTCGAACCTCATAGCCTCCCGGATATGAGCGACTGCCTGCAGACACGCCGTAACGACCACGGCTAACTCACCCGGTATTAAATTACGACGCAAAAGCGCATTGATGTTGGCAAGACTTTAGCATACTTCAACATTTGCTGGCTACGTTCTTTACCGTGGCACCAAGCGTTTGCAGCGTTAGCTGGTAGAACTTTAACGTTTGTGCTAGCTGATTCAGGCACATTTAACTCACACTAACACTCCTGCCGTCCCACACCCTCAAACCGTCTAAAGGAGTGCAATGCGCATGCGTCTACTCCACGGTTTTCAAGGCAGCACACTGGAATAGCCGCGCAACCCAACCTAGATAGCTGGTTTCTAACTGCTTGTAGTGATGAATTAAGATATTCCTTGAGCAGAATTTTGAATATATATATATGTGGTTATCATAAGAAATAACATGAAACATTAGATTCAAAATACTTTCCGCTGAATGCTTAAACGATCTGCGGTAATTTCTATCCCCAAAATATTATTTGGTGCCACAGTAAAGAACATAGCCAGCAAATTTGAAGTATGCTACAGTCTTGCCAACATTGACGATTTTACAATTATTGTGCGCAAGGATCATAGAACATTAACTGGCTGACTCCACCATCGAGGTAGTAATATTAGGCATAATGTTTTATCACGGATATACGTAAAACAAATAACATTATATTTTTATAATTAAAAGAGGATGCCATTGTACAATAACTCATAAATCACTGATGGCGAGGAGAGCTTTCTTGCTTGTAGAGTGCTTCTTTAAAGTGGCTGCGTACCTCCTTCGTGTGTTTATTGTGCGCCGGACCCTTTCACGACATGGTCCCAGTTTCCTCATGATTGATGGTGTTTTATGTGAACACCAGCTTTAAACGTGGTGATGTTATTGAGGATCAGGATCGAGTAAGGTTATTTTCAAAAGATATGAGTAAAACGAAAGCTTTCCAGTCGGCGAACACAAATTTTGCCCAATAAGATTAGGCGGGAAACAAGTATTTACATGTCCTAACCCGAAATAAATAAGATATTACTAGATGAAACCCGTCAAAACATGACGGACAATGGAAAAAAAAATACTGAAGAAGCTTCTTATATAAGTTACATTCTTTGTACGATTACTTTTTAGTACTATTGCAACTTTGGTTGGTTGGTTCCTTA
The DNA here is from genome assembly GCA_946902985.2 of Meconema thalassinum. Classification (NCBI taxonomy): domain Eukaryota; kingdom Metazoa; phylum Arthropoda; class Insecta; order Orthoptera; family Tettigoniidae; genus Meconema; species Meconema thalassinum. The sequence goes on along the minus strand of OX336388.2, from coordinate 990,106,601 downwards.
GTTTAGGGGCTGCGACAACGCGGTCATGTAGCCCCGTGTACTTTGGGTGTGTGTAGAATCTGTCTGATAACCGGTGTTAATTGTGATGACTGTATTAGTGTGTGTATCTGGTTTTTTTTAATTCAAGTAGGGACTGCAACTTTGAATTTTCAAATAGTTCCTACTTTTGCCGCCAAACGCCACCGTCAACGACTACTAGGCCTAGTTCAGAACCAGCTACTAGACGCCACCGCAGTCGGCTCTTGGCAACGAACGTAGCAACCTAAGAGCGTTGTTTACATTCTTAACCTATCCAATTTAGTTTCACACAGGTGTAATTAGTGGAAAGATCTTTAACATGCCATAAATCTATGACATGGGACCGCCGGCTTTACTTCCCCTCCGAAGGAAGGCATACTGAGGGATTTTTAACGCTCTTAAAAAATCCGACGGCTTCGGCCGGGTTTGAACCCGCTATCTTGGGCATATTGCAACTTTAAGGGCGTCAAAAGATAGCACTCTCAGCATTGCAATATATTGCTGGTCATGACTGAAAACGTGATGAGGTCATCATCATCTTGCACAGTTTCCAGCCACTGGTCGGGTCTGTCTGGAACACAAGCCTCTCCAACGTCTTCTGTCTTCCCACCATCTCTCAGCCTCCACCCTTGTCCAGTCTTCTCCTCTCTTCTTCACGATTTCTTCCTCCCCCTTCACCCACCTGTCTCTCGGTCTCCCTCTTGGTCTCTTTCCTTCCCACTTCGTCTCGTGTATCCTCCTGGGTATCCTCTTCTCCTCCATTCGTTTTACATGTCCATACCATCTAAGTCTAGATTTCTCTATACCATCCTGTAATGGTTAATCCTTCATTAATTCTCCGGTCCTCTCATTTCTTATTCTGTCCATCTTTGTAGCTCCAATACTGCTTCTCAAGAACCTCATCTCACTGGCCTGTATTTTGCTCTTCTCCCTTCCTTTCATAACCCAGGTCTCCGAGGCATACGTCAGGATAGTGACATAGTACGTCCGATATATGATCTTTTTGCTGTTCTGAGGGACATTCTTGCTCCATAACATGCTTCTCACACTCCTCCGGAATGCTTCTGCCTGTCTCCCCCGCTCATTTATTTCTCTATCGTTTCTTCCATTCTCTTGTATCAGGCTTCCCAGATACTTGAAACTCTCCACTTCCTTCAGCTGTTCCCCACCAATTGTTATTCCTGTTGTGGTTCTTTCCTTCTTCCTTGTTGTGATCACCTTCTCACTCTTATTTATGCTAAATTTCATCCCATACCCTTGTATTATTCCTTCCCACACGTCCAACTGTTCCTGTACCTCCTCCTCCTTGTTTCCCCAAATCATCAAATCATCTGCAAGCACCATTGCTTTCATCTTTCCTTACCCAATTACTTGTGCCACTCGGTTCATTATGTCATCCATCACCACAATGGAAAGTAACGGTGACAGTGCACTTCCTTGTTTCAGGCCGTTTCTCTGTTCCAACCAGTCCGATCTCTCTCCTCCCACTTTCACACAGCTCACGCTTCCCTTGTACATCTCCTTTATCCTCCTTATAGTCCATTTTTATATTCCTCTATCCTCCAGGGACTTCCATACTTTGTTTCTGCATACACTGTCATATGCTTTCTCAATGTCCAGGAAGGCCATCAGTAGATCTGTTCCATACTCATAGTGCTGTTCTTGTAACTGCCTTACAGCAAAAATCAAATCCACTGTGGACCTTCCTGATCTGAAGCCATGTTGTTCTTCCCTCATCCCTCCTTCTATCCTTGTCCTAATTCTCCTTTCCAAAACTTTCTCAAACAACTTTGCACAATGACTCATCAGTGTTATTCCTCGATAGTTTCTGCATTCTGTTCTACTACCTTTCTTGAAGATCGGGACAATTATTCCCTTTTTCCAGTCCTCTGGGGTCTTCCTTTCCTTCCATGCTGTCCTCGTCACTCGGTACATCCATTGTATCCCCACCTCTCCTGCTGCTCTCACCATCTCCACACTCAACTCATCCACACCTGGTGCCTTCCCTCCTTTCATCTTCCTCACTGAATCTTCCATTTCTTTCCATGTTAAGTCCTTTTCTGTTTGCAGTTCATCTACTGTACCTCTTCCCCGATTTCTTCCTCCTCGCCGTGGTTTCCATTTGGGTTCAGGAGTTCTTCAAAATATTATTTCCACATTTTCTTCAGTTCTTCCCTATTTTCTATCTCTTGTCCCCTTTTGTTCACCATTCTAACATAATCCGTAGGATCCTTCCGCCTCTTATTCTTTACCATCCCATACAGGACCTTTTTTGCACCTTCACTATCCTGCTGGTCATGACTGAAAACGTGATGAGGTAAATAGCCCAATACGTTCAAGAGTTTCTCGAGCTTGATTGATTGTGATAAAGTAGGCCGAGCGAATAGGACATTATTGCCTATTAAAAGAAAATGTACTGTACCTGCAAGTGTTTTATCGGAAGGTGTTAAATCAAGTCGTAGGATTTGAGCTCTCTGCCTAATATTACTGCACCTATTATATCCGAATCCAAGCGATTTCTTACATATTTCTTACAATTAATATATTACCATATATGAGCCCTTGGGAAACGTTCAGATTTCTAAGGAGCATATCTACGGCTCAAACGTTCGAAGTATGTGGAGGCAAATCGCTTAATTCCAAGAAATTGAAAAATTCAATAATAGGGAAATGAAGTAGCTGGCTTTCATCTTCAGTATCCAATCTGTTAACGCTGATGTATGTGTTTGAACTACTGGATATAAGTTCAATGACTTTTAAATTAATATCATTACAATGTTGCAGCTTGGCAAATATTTTATATTCCAGCAGATCAATTTTACCCTCACAACAGTAAAGACCAAAGTAACCACGCATAGATTTTACGCAAGAGAAATACAATGTAGAACAATGTTTACATTTGATCGTCAAAGACCTTACAGTACACTGTACTGCATAATATCTGGAATTGTTTCTGAAATGGCCTACTTATATTGGATTTTATATGTGGCTTCGTATTATTCGATAACACTATAGTGTCCTGCAATAACGGAGCCGCTAAATATTAAATGGCAAATAATACTTCCATTGCCGAAATCAACTGCGTAGTTAGACTCAGTACTCTAAACAAATAATCATTAAACAATTGTCTTATACAATGAAGTTCAACATGACCGTCCAGAGACTTTCATACTCAAGTTGGTTGGTGAGGAGAATGCGATGAGACTGATGGCTTAAAATAAATTCCTTATAATTGTTCCTGCCAGCGAATTTTTTTGCAATAGCTTGAAAACGCAGCTCAGAATGACGTTCTTCATTTTGTTATAAAGAGTACGAAACTGCTCTAAATAAGCAATTTCCATCACCTGTTATAGGTTATGGCAGTACATTTTGCAGGGGAACATAGAATCACTTCGCCAACTACTGGAATGACCATAGGCCTATACTCAATACTCACTTCGACAGTCACCCTAATGGAGGCAGTTTTTGAATTCTATGTCCCGTGCATGTCAAAAATCGTATTAACACATGGAGGCCCACCTATTCTTGTCTATCGCCCCGGAGACCCGGGTTACATTTCCTGCTCTGCCAAGAAATTTAATTCTGGTCTGAGGGCAAAAACGGGGCACATTCAGTCTCTTGAGCTATAACTAAGAAGAGGAAGGTTTCATTCCCACCTCGACAATCTTGGATGTGGTTTTCCGTGGTTTCCCACTTCCACTTAAGGCAAATACCGGGATGGTTCCTAACTTAAGGCCTTGGCCGTCTCCTTGCCATTTACCACCTTAATTACAAATACACACAGTAATGCAGCCATCATAATAACACAGGTTATCAGAGAAAATTCCACACATACACACCCAAGTACACGGGGATGAGTGACCACGATGTCGGAGCCCTTCAAACGAATTATATTTGCCAAGTGTCTCTCATGGCGAAAACAATTGTGGACACGCGCGAGTGCCTGGAAAACTACTTTTTCTTTAATAATTTAAGAGTATATCGACGATGCATAATTATAACCTTTAGTCTAGGACGCTAATAACTTGACCACCGAAGCATTGGGAAGAAATTGCAATATTAAGTTACATAAACAACATAGCCTACACATTCAACTGTTGGTTAATGTTCCTCAACATTTCCCTTCTTAAATATCCCCTCCATTATAATTTTCTATCACGTGAAAACGTGCCATGTCTTGTGTTTTAAATATATCGATGCAATGGTGTTGCCATCTGCTGTCAGTTACTGGAACTATATGGGCGATGTACTGCCATCTGTTGTCAGTTATAGGAACTGATTGCAGATATTTAAACGGCGTACTGCGGACAACAGTTTGCTCTTTTGATCACATGCTGCAATGCCATGGTAAAACGAAAATAAAACGTATTTAGAGGGAATGTAGAAATAAGTATCTTTAAAGGCGGCTACACACGTTACGATAAAACTGTGCGATTTAACTGCACCGACCGAACTGCGGAGATTTATCTCACGTGTGGAGGATATATCGTTGCAGTTATTTCGGCTTGCACAGTTCATCGGAGCAAGTTGAATTTTCTAACCGATAAAACTGTGTCGACTGAGTTTGCACAGTTTTATCGTAACGTGTGGACGTTGCCAACTGCCGATTGCTCAGTTCAAGCAATAGACCTTATTTATGTAGACAAAACATGGCGGCGATAAATGCCCATCTAATAGCTAAGATCATGTCATCGGGCTTGTTATAGTTCGTTACAAATGAGCGATAGTTTATCCCAACTTTTGTTGGTTCAAGTGAGTCACTCGTTGAGATAGTGCGTGCTACAATTTATTGCAACATGACTCGGGAAGATATCGGATATTGTGAGCACTTGGAAGCTTTCATTGAATGCTACAGAAATGAATCTTTTCTCTGGCAGACGAAATCTAAATATTATCACGATCGGAACAGAAAAGACGCCACCTACAATAAGTTGATTGAGAAATATAAATCCATTGATTGCAAAGCCAACAGAGAAGTAGTAATCAAAAAGATTAATCATCTTAGAAGTACCTACAAAAAAGGAGTTATACAAAATTAAACAATCTAAAATAATGGGGTCAGTTGCTGACGAGATATACACTCAGCGTTTGCGGTACTTTCATCTATTGGACTTCTTGTATGAACAAGAGACTCCAAGAACTTCTACATCTAACATGAGCGAGGATGAAAATGAGGTAAGCCATTATTTGACACACATATAAAGTATTTATTAGTTTAATATCTACATAATATATAATTCATCTATGAGAATTTCCTTGCTAGTTAGAGCTACTGAACCCGATGGGGTTATGCTGACTGGAATCGAACTTGGTTCTCAGAGACTGTGATCAGTAAAAAGGTTCCGCCAGGGAGCGAACCAGAGATCTGTACAGGGAGTTTCTTGGTAAAAACCCCTCGAAAGAGACGTATATTTAATCACTGGTGTGATTTTTGATGAAATGGCATTATTTATTAAAATAATGTAGGAAATAATGAGCAGATTATATCATTATAAGACGATTTGGTGTAAGCTATTGGGAGTTTGAAGCACAGAGGAGGGCAGAGCTGACATTTACTAATCGGCCCAGAATTGTGGGTTGGTCCCAGTGGAGCCACGTCCATCTCTGTCACCCCATTATGTCGTCTGGAGCAGGGGAGAGGCCTGAAAAATGACACAGTTATTCCCCGACGGAGAATAGATTTGGAGTAGGGGCGGAGGAATGCCCAGAAGAATCATTGATTACTCATGATTGGAGTAACGAATCGAGATGAGAGTTGCACACAGGTGAATATCTTGGCAAGAAGATAATTTTAGAATCTTTTACCGGCGAAATTGGTGCATATTTAGTGATGTGCGTAAGGACTGTGAAGCGACCATTGTTCGCGGAGGGATGTGAAGATGTTGACGGGGAGTTCCCGACTAGGTAGCGTCCCACGCCATGGAGAAAGGAATTAATATAAATTAATTGAACGAGCGATTCCTTTGCACACAGATAGTTTTGGGACCTGTGAAGAGAGAGGAACACAATGATCATGGTTTGAAGACCTGAATCATGCTGTGAGAGGAGCGAAGATTACGCGGGAAGATGTTGCTCTACTTTCTGTGGAAATCCGATATAAGGGAGTAGACCCCAGGAGGAGCTCTCAGTGTTAGTCAGTTGAAACTCACTTGAAGCTCAGTCTAACGCAGTCAAGCTCAGTCTACATGCCGCCAAGCGCAGTTACAGCCAGCTACAGTTTTACTCAATTGTCAATTGTAGCACAATGGAAATAAGTTGCAATCAGTATGCAACAAATATGCAGCAGTACGAGACAGCGTGTAAGCCGCAGACAGAAGTCTTCAAATAAGCTACGTGCAGTCTTCGAGTGAAACTTCAGTCAGCTATAGGCAGGTAGAAGCAAGTTCGTCAAGGCATAACGCATGACGGATCTATTCATCGAGACGCCGAACAAAGACTGGTATGTGTAAAAGAAACAGAAAATATGTTTGTATGAATAATAGTCGTGATACAGGCATAATCAGCCGCACGAACTATGACGTGTTCAGTTATGAAGCACCGTATAGACTAACGGTAGAAATATTGTATATAATTATTTGTGAAAGTGTTGAACTTTATTAAGCGCAGTGTGTATTGTATTAACTAATCGTATATGTGTAACTACGATAGAATGCGCTAAAGAAACTCTACTAAGTGTTTGGTATTGCCATGAGAGTACCAGATGGTAACGCTTACTGTAGGAGTAATGATCGTCACAAAAACTGTTGGAGAGTTCCGAGAGCAGATAACCAGACTTTCAATCAGGAGTTGATAACGTAAGATGCCGTCGACACCTGCAATTTCGATCTCTGCTAGGGAATTTCAGCATTGAAGTGTGTATAAAGTGACGAGTGTTCAGTGTAATGTATATGTAAAAATATCATTTAAAGTAGTGTTTGATGAAGTGTTTCACATGTTTGGGGAGTGATAACTTCCTGAAAGGTATGCAACGTGTCGTGTTGGTGATAGAAATGTATAATCAAATGTGTGTAAACAAGAGAAATATGTCGCGTTAAACCCATTATGGCGGGCGACATGGAAGAATATGATTGGTTGGAGCCACCTTAGATGCCTATAGAGATGTAAGTACCCCACAAATTATGGTTATAATTATGTAGAAGTATGGACCGATGCATGTCTGTGATTCCGTAAAGGTATTGTGAATTCCTTATAGATGCCAGTAAAAGTCAGTTAGAAGGCTGATCCTCCATGTTTAATCAGTATTGAGTTGATTTTTATAGAGTTGAAATGATGATTTGCATCATTAAGTGGAGTAATTTTTCCCACTATGAATTAAGAATGGCAATCAGTTATGTAAATGTAACGAACGCGATTGTTCGAGTTTAAAACGTTTAGCTATGTCGGAAATTTTGGTAATTTATGTGAGAATAATAATAAATAATGATTTGGTCATTTATGTCAATGAGATTTATAATAATAATGGTAAATTACGATTTTGATCGTTTATGTCAGTGAGAAATGATGATAATAATAATAATGGTTATTAAGAGTATGAATGAACACATCAGGAAACAAATAAAATGTTGTAAGCGAGAATTATTAACGCTAAGTGCAAGACTTATCAATCTAAGCAGGAGGATGTTACAGTGAGATTACATTTCAGTAATTATGGAAAGAAGCTTTATATCAGAATATTGCATATATTCGGTAATGATACCAGTAATGAAAGAGCTTTTAGTGGATTGAATTTGCAGCTTAATTGAGAAGCTTATAGAGTAAATGTTAGATTTCTCTTAATATTAGAGGTCGGAATGTCGTAGCATGGAGCATTAGGGGCCAGATAGTCTATTCTACGTATGAATTCTCCTATGTCGTGGACATTGTTGGAGACATTATTTATTCCGGAGTTTTAGTGAATTGGACCCAAGCTCTGAAGAAGGATTGAAATGTGTTCCGGGCTGGAATCTTGTAAGAGTCGAGGAAACAAGGACACCTCGCAGCTCTATGATTTCCCGAGAACTTATGATGAGTTATTTACGCTCGTGGGCAGCGAAAACTCATGGCGACAGTGGTTTTGTGCGCCTATATTATACTTGAGACATCGGTCACCGCCAGGCTCATGCATTACGAACCCCGAACCTTCATGTTGAATGGACCCATGTGAGGCCATTAATTAATCGTTATCCTCGACGTAGGAATAATTACAAAAGCTCATTCAATACCTGTTGGCATAATAGTCAATTAAGATCCTTTGGGAACATGTGTGCCGGTTAGGACACAGTATTTGTCTTGTAAATCTCCACTGCTTAGAGAGGGAAGCTTTCAAACTTTTAGAAAGGTCGAGATAATTGGTGGAACGACCCATCCCACTTTCTATTGTGTAGCGATTTCTTTAGCCGAGGGTCGGTGCCAACCACTCGAACCGCTCAGGCAAGTTATAAAGGGAAGAGATTCTAGACCTTGTTAAAATGACATATAATGCGAGATTGTTATGTTGAGTATTATAGCCATGTGGTTTGTGAACACATGGATAATTATAGTTCATCCTGATGGTTCATTAATTTAGCTATCTGACGAATAGTTACATGATATATTTGTACTGTCACTGGAACCAAGTCATGTAGTTGGTTACTAGATGCCAATCGCCATGAGCGCGAGGTAGTCTATCGTACAATCCGACATAAGCTATAACGTAACGTTTTATCTAGGAATCACAGACAGCATGCGGTGAAACCATATAATTGAAGGATATGTAGGGGGTAGCTTACATAATTATGGAGTTGCACGTTGATTTTTGGTGCAACGTCCAAATAGGTAAATGCATGCAAAGCATTTCATTGGTGAGAAGAAAAATATTAAAACACGCACAGCACACATAATTGTTTAACATAAAGAGATTTAAGGAATAATCCTTGTTGTAATCTTAAAGAAGTCACATTGTATGACTGTTATGTTAATGTACATTTGTTTTGAAGTCGTAGGTGCATCAGCGCACTAGTATATCCTTGTGAAGTTCACAGAAGGGTAAAGCATTATGGCTAGATATGACTTTGTTGTGATTTCATATTTGTTTACTTGTGGATTGTGGAAGTAAAAATTTTGTTTGTTTGATTTTATGCTTGTTTGGGTATTGTTTTGTGTTTGAAGCCATGAGTTATTTTAATGGATTAAAGTTTTAGAATAGAGTTGTGCTTTATCATTGTAGAGTTGATACCTTTTAGCCTCAAATCCAAAATATGCACTGCAAAATTGGGGTTACCGTACACGCCTGAGAGCTGATGCTAGTTGGAGGCGGATGCATATTATCCAACGAGATTACTCACATGGGTACATGGGATTTGATGTCCTATACTGTGATTTGAGCTAAAGGTACGACTAAAGTCGGTCAGATTTAATGCACACAACTCTATTAAAGTAAGAATTAACGAAGTAGGGTGTGACCGCTCCTAATCCATAGCTAAGTTCCGATACGTATATATAAATTTTGATAGATTGTGCTTATTCTCTACTCATTTATCATGGCCCAAGCAGCGTGGGACGGTATTAACTCTTTATGGAACCGCCTGCGTCAGTGCAATATGAGCGATGTTGGCATTGCACGAACCGGGCAACGATAGATATAATTTATCATGACGCCCATCTGTGGAGTCTATGGTAGTAAAAGCTCTATTAAGTTATCATGGCGCCCAGAAAACGTGGAACTTATGGGATTTATGGAAAACCCATAGATTTTTTATGGTATTCCATGGGGAAAACCATAGTAATTGTTTTGCCTCAAACTGTGTTTGAGTGATTTTTGAATTCAGTAGGCTTTTTGAGGTAACGCAGAATCTCTCTATTGAGAAGAGAATGGCCTAAGGGTACTAGCGTTACATACCCAATCCACAATCTACCATAATATTATCAGGTTTTGTACGACTTCACAATATGTGTGCAGTGTTTGATGTTTCTCTTCGAAACGTATCCACATATTTTTCCAGGAAGCCTGCCTGCATATTTAAGTGTGTTATTGTAAAATGCCAGGTACGGAGGAGATCTTGCAAGTTATTGCAGGACTGAAACAACATTTTGATGCTGCTCATGAGCAGAGTAAACTGGAAACCAAGGCGTTCCAGGATAGCATAAACACTCGGTTAGATGAGAACCAGAGAGAGTTAAATAACAGGTTAGATGCCAATCAGGAGGCAATTAATGCAAATCAGGTTGCAATGAACAATAACCGGATTGAATTAAACAATAAGTTAGGTCAAATGCAAGAAGTCATTAAGACCGAAGTAACAGATACTGTTGTAAGCATTGTATCGGAAATGCAGGTAAATACTGACAAACGTTTCGAGGCCATAGAAGCCAAACTTGAGGGCAATTTGCAAGCGTGTAGGCATGCTCAGGAGCAAACCAACAGTAAATTAGAGGCGTTGTCTAACGATATCAAGGATATTCAGATCCAAAATGAGGCGAATCTCGAACGCCAAGCGAAACAGTTCGCAGAGTTTACGAAAACAGTAGACCAGAGATTAGAGGAGAACGACTCCAAATGGGATCAGAAATTGAAAAGCTACGCTAGAGCAATTAACGGTGACCTCAAGAAACAGGACCAGAATATATTAGGTCAATGCCAGGAAATAGGCGAAATTAAGGCTATCGCTCAGGAAAATAAGGAGCTGGTAGGCAACGTGAAAGGTCAGATGGGTAAAGTTCATAAAGAACTGGACCAAGTGCAAAGTGATATTGTCATAGTCAATAAAAGACAAGAGGAAAACAGAGGCGAGATCACCAAGGTCCGGAATGAATTGTCTAAAGTCAATGGACACATTCAAGATGAAATTAAAGGTCTGAGAGAAGAACTCGAAATAAGAGAAGGCCAGAAAACAGAGGCAAGCGACAAGACCCTTGCTCAAATTAAAGAGGACGTAGAGGATGAAATATCCCATATCAAACAAAGTCTGAAAGAAGACAAGGTGAAAATTTTTCAAGTAGCCGAGGAAAACCGAGATAGGCTTACAAGAATAGAGAAAGAAGTCATTACTCGCCTAGAAAGAGCAGAAATGCGCCATAACCAAATGGAGACTAGGATAATAGCACAGGAGGAGACACTTCTGAAATATCCTAAGTCAAGTGAAGGCAGCATAGAGGATATAAGAAAAACAAGGTGGGCAGACCTAGAAACCCAACCTATAAGCAGGAACGCTGCAGGCGCAGGAGAAAGTCCTTACATGACGCCAGGTGTACCAATTGCGGCATCGACGCCACATGAAAATGCGATGCACACCCAGGTGATAAACGTCATTAGGGCAAGCGAAGAAAAACCTAGGAAGTTTTCAGGTAGTCACTGTAGTATGACACCAAAATATTGGTTAAAGGAAGTGACTGAATATCTCAATGATGCACGAATACCGCAGGAGCGTAGGCTACGTGCTATAGAGAAGTTAACAGAGGGGGAGTGCGCATTATGGTTTCGCAGCTTCCGTTACACTTTTGATACTGTTGAGGAATTCCGCGAGGCATTCTTGAAAAGATATTGGGACGCCGCGACTCAGCAGAATTTACGGCTGGATTTGTATGCCAAAAAGTACAGCACGAACAACCCGACGAAGTACGCAGAATTTTTCATATCGCAGATGTGTCGTTTTAAAGAGCTGGATCAAAAACCTAGTGAACTGGAGCTATGCATTGCTATCGCCAAACAGCTTCCATACGAGATCCAAAGGCTACTAATCTCGGCTAATGCGAAAACGGCTATGGAAATGGAGACAGTTCTAAGGCAACTGGACCTCACCACAGCAAATACTATGCGTCAGAGTCGAACCGTGGAACAAGTCCACGTAACCAACACACAGACTGACCAACAGCAAGCTCCAAGGAACAACAAGGCCACGAGCACAGAAACTTTAGATTCCTATGGACGGCAATGGGAACAGGAACCCAGAAAATGGCAGTCAAGGTACAAAGGAAATGCTAATAAAGCAGGAAGAGGTCGAAGTTTGTGGAATAAACACAATAACAGGGGCAAACCGTACCATAACAATGGAGGTAATAATGGCCAGGAAGGCAATAATAGAAATTGGAGACCCCAAGAGAGAAGAAATAACTTCGATGACGAGGCAGAAGAGCGATATCATGCTTCTTTGCGATACCTCGAAGAAAGGGGAGATGAGCCCCAGAAAGCACAAGTCCGCTGGCAAGAAGTCATGCAGAACAGGACATCGCCAGACAGATATGGAGATGGAGCTAAGAGTTTGGAACTACAGCGCAGCGAACAGGAGAGAAGGAACTCCAAAGGGGCGGGCGCTGAAGAAAAAAAAAACGCCAAAATTAGAAGAGCTCGAGACTGATGGATGGAAGTCTATTAACATCGTCAATTGGATAGCCAAACCAGAAGAATTGATTGAGGATACAGGAGGACCACAGGTCATGGTCAAGAGAGAATTGCCTATTATAATTGTGAGAGTGGCAGGATTAAAAGTCAGAAGTCTGCTAGACACAGGATCAACAGTGAGCCTGATGACACAAGCTCTATATAATGAAATAGCCCGGAGAGAGAACATTTTGAAGGTACCGATCTCCAGTGTCAAAATTAAAGGGGTAATTCCAGACAGAACAATGATATGTAAATACCAGGTATTCCTAGATTTACAGATAGGAGGCTCTATTTTCTCACAGAGTTTTCTGTTAGTGAACAAACTACCTTATAACCTACTTATTGGGGCAGAGTTTATAAGGGAATACAGAGTGATAATTGACCTAGCACAGGACAGGGTTATGTTCCGTGTGAATGAAGAAGCTGAAGGCTTAGAGGTCGCACTCAATGAAATTGAACCAGGATCCAGTGAACAAGTATGGCATACATACAGAGATGTGGCTGATGAAGAAGTGTTAGCTATTGAGCAGTTAGAAGCGGAGCTCAAAACACTAGCCACAGACTTGGAAAAAGATCTGGAACCCAAATTGGAAGAATACATTTCGGAGAAGCTAGAAGAAGCGAAAATTGGGCTAAAAGAGAAGGAAAATTTAAAGCAGTTATTGCTGGAACAGAAGGAAGTCTTCGATTCGAGACCTGGTCGGATAAAGAACTTCACTTATGCTTTTCAAGTCAGTGATTGGACACCATTTAGGCAGAAACCCTACCCTATAGCTGAAAAGCATTATGCTAAAGTGAAAGAGGCAATTCAGGAGATGTTGGAGGCCGGTGTTATTGAGAAAACACCTACGCCTTATGTAAGTCCATTGGTAATTGTACCAAAGACAGACGGATCTGTCAGAGTCTGCTTGGACCTGAGACGCTTAAATTTGAGAGTTATTCCGGAATTTGACCAAGTGCCACCTATTAAAGAGATCCTCAGGAAGTTTAAAGGGAAAACTATATTCTCAAACTTGGATATCACATCCAGTTTCCACCATCTTGAATTAGAGAAGAAAACTAGTCTGTTGACAGGATTTATGTTTGATCAACATACATTCACATTTTTAAGGCTACCTTTTGGGTTGAAAACAGCTGGTTCAGCCCTGATAAGAGCGTTAGATCGCAATCTATCAGATGAGGTTAAAGAGAGTACCATCAGATATGTAGACGACATTCTACTCACATCAGAATCTCTGGAGGAGCACATGAGAGACCTGAAGAAGTTGCTAGATGACCTTCGAGAAGCGAATTTTAAGGTCAATATCAAGAAATCGCACTTCTGTCAGAGGGAAGTTAAATTCCTAGGGCATGTTATTGATGCAAATGGAGTGAAGCCTAACCCAGATAAATTGGAGATAATTCGGAATTTCCCTCGACCCACGAAAGTTAAGCACGTCCGACAGTATTTGGGAGTAATTGGATTCTTTTCGAACCACTGCCCAAACTATACTGCGACAGTAGCACCACTGCAGGACCTATTGAAGAAAGGCGGCAGATGGAATTGGACGGAGCAATGTCAGGAAGCATTCGTGAGGTCAAAACAAATGCTTTTGGAATATGTGAAACTGGGATACCCAGATTATACCCAGAAGTTCATCATACAGACGGATGCATCACTTATTGGGATTGGAGCGATGCTATTCCAGGAAAATGTTGACCAGCCTGAGAAGAAAGTTTTTATCGCCTTTATCAGCAGAAGACTGAGAGCCCATGAGAAAAATTACACGATCACAGAGATAGAATTGCTCGCAATTTTGTACGCGTTGCAATCGTGGCACAAACTCGTGTACGGCTTCCGAATAGTCCTGAGAACAGACCATAAAGCTTTAACATTTTTGTTAAAGACAGATTTGTCTAGTCAGAGATTGACAAGATGGTCCCTGTATATCCAGCAATTTAATGTGGAAATAGAATACTGTCCAGGGAAAGAGAATGTAATACCGGACATATTAAGTCGTTACCCTAGAGAAGAAGAAGTACTAGCGGTCCAGATTGAGAATCGAGATCAGAAGACGTTGGATGACTTAAGGAACATTACCAACCTACAACGCGAAGACCCATGGTTGAAGATGATAATCGATTACTTTGAGGGGCGATTAGCAAGGGGAACTGCGATATACAGAGAGGCGGAGGCATTGGCAACAGAATATGTATGGTATAATCAGATATTACACAAGTGGGACGATGTGGATCACACACGTCAAAGGATTGTAATTCCTGCATCTTTGCAGAGGAGGTTAGTATGGCTAGCCCACAGAGCATTTGGTCATCCGGGGATTGATAAAATCTGTGCTCTGTTGAAGGAAGCAGTTACTTGGCCAAAATTGAGAGAAACGGTGAGAAATGCTATTAGAACATGTGATCTTTGCCAAAGGGTAAAGCCGAATCCCTTTTTAATGAGGCAACGACCTATCCCGTTATTACCAGAGAAGCCAAGGCAGCTATTGAGTATCGACAACTTTGGACCATTGCCGAGAGCACGTAGAGGCAATAGACACATTTTTGTAGCCATGGATGTATTTTCGAAAATGGTGGTGTTGTGCCCCATTCAAAAGACAAGTTCAAAACAGGTCTTGAAGCGCCTGAAAGAGAGAGTTATTCCGATTCTTGGGAAGCCGGATAACATTCTCTCGGACCACGGAAGTTGCTTTACTAGTGCAGAATTTCGTCGAGAACTGGAAACTCTAGGAATTAGGCAGATTTTATCTACCATTCGCCATCCTGAGGCAAGTCCCGTTGAAAGAGTAATGAGAGAGATCCAGAAATACATGAAGATCTACTGTTCTGAAGCGAATTGGCGTTGGATTGAATTTCTAGAAGTAATTGAATACTGTATAAATAATACTGTACATGAGGCGACAGGTCAGGTTCCCGTTACTCTACATCTGGATCAGAGACCAGAGAGACCGTGGAATGGTGTTATTCCATTACCTGTAGACGCACAGCTCGGTAGAGAATTGAGGATCCAACGAACCTTTGAATATCTAAAAGCACAGGCGGAGAGACGTCAGAGAAGGAATCGTGCGAAGAGGTATCATAAACCGCTTCTCGTGGGACAGAAAGTTTTAATTAAGAAACCCGCCAGTTCAGATCCAGAGGCACGGAAGTATAAAAAGTTTAATTTTTCTTACCACGGCCCGTTCGAGGTGATAAGAGACCTCCAGAACAATGCATACAGGTTAAGGCATTTAGAGAATGGAAACGAGGTCGTTATGAACATAGCCAACTTGAAAATTTATTACTCGCCAGAAGAATTCGATGAACCAGAAGAAGAATTAGTAACGCACACCCAACTCAACGTGGAGAGCGGAGGCAGCCAAGCAGGCAGACCTGAATGTTGGAACGGCGAGACGGGACGAGAAGCAGACAGTTTACCCAGTGTAAGCGGAGAGCAGAAAGAATGCCAGTGTTTGCGAGAATTCTATGAAGAAATGGTCAGAGTAGCCAGAGAGGTTGAGGCTGTAAACGCGACCCTTCGCAGGGAGAATAGACAGCTCAGAAACAAGGCCGAGTGTGGAAGGGGGAACACTACTAACCCACTCGCAGCCAGACAAGGTGAAGGACCCCAGACGTAAACACAGACGGTGGTCGACAGTCAGCTGGTTACTTATATAAGCCACTTGCATTGGACTTTTATAAGTTTTGCAAGGGGAACATGAACCCGATGGGGTTATGCTGACTGGAATCGAACTTGGTTCTCAGAGACTGTGATCAGTAAAAAGGTTCCGCCAGGGAGCGAACCAGAGATCTGTACAGGGAGTTTCTTGGTAAAAACCCCTCGAAAGAGACGTATATTTAATCACTGGTGTGATTTTTGATGAAATGGCATTATTTATTAAAATAATGTAGGAAATAATGAGCAGATTATATCATTATAAGACGATTTGGTGTAAGCTATTGGGAGTTTGAAGCACAGAGGAGGGCAGAGCTGACATTTACTAATCGGCCCAGAATTGTGGGTTGGTCCCAGTGGAGCCACGTCCATCTCTGTCACCCCATTATGTCGTCTGGAGCAGGGGAGAGGCCTGAAAAATGACACAGTTATTCCCCGACGGAGAATAGATTTGGAGTAGGGGCGGAGGAATGCCCAGAAGAATCATTGATTACTCATGATTGGAGTAACGAATCGAGATGAGAGTTGCACACAGGTGAATATCTTGGCAAGAAGATAATTTTAGAATCTTTTACCGGCGAAATTGGTGCATATTTAGTGATGTGCGTAAGGACTGTGAAGCGACCATTGTTCGCGGAGGGATGTGAAGATGTTGACGGGGAGTTCCCGACTAGGTAGCGTCCCACGCCATGGAGAAAGGAATTAATATAAATTAATTGAACGAGCGATTCCTTTGCACACAGATAGTTTTGGGACCTGTGAAGAGAGAGGAACACAATGATCATGGTTTGAAGACCTGAATCATGCTGTGAGAGGAGCGAAGATTACGCGGGAAGATGTTGCTCTACTTTCTGTGGAAATCCGATATAAGGGAGTAGACCCCAGGAGGAGCTCTCAGTGTTAGTCAGTTGAAACTCACTTGAAGCTCAGTCTAACGCAGTCAAGCTCAGTCTACATGCCGCCAAGCGCAGTTACAGCCAGCTACAGTTTTACTCAATTGTCAATTGTAGCACAATGGAAATAAGTTGCAATCAGTATGCAACAAATATGCAGCAGTACGAGACAGCGTGTAAGCCGCAGACAGAAGTCTTCAAATAAGCTACGTGCAGTCTTCGAGTGAAACTTCAGTCAGCTATAGGCAGGTAGAAGCAAGTTCGTCAAGGCATAACGCATGACGGATCTATTCATCGAGACGCCGAACAAAGACTGGTATGTGTAAAAGAAACAGAAAATATGTTTGTATGAATAATAGTCGTGATACAGGCATAATCAGCCGCACGAACTATGACGTGTTCAGTTATGAAGCACCGTATAGACTAACGGTAGAAATATTGTATATAATTATTTGTGAAAGTGTTGAACTTTATTAAGCGCAGTGTGTATTGTATTAACTAATCGTATATGTGTAACTACGATAGAATGCGCTAAAGAAACTCTACTAAGTGTTTGGTATTGCCATGAGAGTACCAGATGGTAACGCTTACTGTAGGAGTAATGATCGTCACAAAAACTGTTGGAGAGTTCCGAGAGCAGATAACCAGACTTTCAATCAGGAGTTGATAACGTAAGATGCCGTCGACACCTGCAATTTCGATCTCTGCTAGGGAATTTCAGCATTGAAGTGTGTATAAAGTGACGAGTGTTCAGTGTAATGTATATGTAAAAATATCATTTAAAGTAGTGTTTGATGAAGTGTTTCACATGTTTGGGGAGTGATAACTTCCTGAAAGGTATGCAACGTGTCGTGTTGGTGATAGAAATGTATAATCAAATGTGTGTAAACAAGAGAAATATGTCGCGTTAAACCCATTATGGCGGGCGACATGGAAGAATATGATTGGTTGGAGCCACCTTAGATGCCTATAGAGATGTAAGTACCCCACAAATTATGGTTATAATTATGTAGAAGTATGGACCGATGCATGTCTGTGATTCCGTAAAGGTATTGTGAATTCCTTATAGATGCCAGTAAAAGTCAGTTAGAAGGCTGATCCTCCATGTTTAATCAGTATTGAGTTGATTTTTATAGAGTTGAAATGATGATTTGCATCATTAAGTGGAGTAATTTTTCCCACTATGAATTAAGAATGGCAATCAGTTATGTAAATGTAACGAACGCGATTGTTCGAGTTTAAAACGTTTAGCTATGTCGGAAATTTTGGTAATTTATGTGAGAATAATAATAAATAATGATTTGGTCATTTATGTCAATGAGATTTATAATAATAATGGTAAATTACGATTTTGATCGTTTATGTCAGTGAGAAATGATGATAATAATAATAATGGTTATTAAGAGTATGAATGAACACATCAGGAAACAAATAAAATGTTGTAAGCGAGAATTATTAACGCTAAGTGCAAGACTTATCAATCTAAGCAGGAGGATGTTACAGTGAGATTACATTTCAGTAATTATGGAAAGAAGCTTTATATCGAGATATTGCATATATTCGGTAATGATACCAGTAATGAAAGAGCTTTTAGTGGATTGAATTTGCAGCTTAATTGAGAAGCTTATAGAGTAAATGTTAGATTTCTCTTAATATTAGAGGTCGGAATGTCGTAGCATGGAGCATTAGGGGCCAGATAGTCTATTCTACGTATGAATTCTCCTATGTCGTGGACATTGTTGGAGACATTATTTATTCCGGAGTTTTAGTGAATTGGACCCTAGCTCTGAAGAAGGATTGAAATGTGTTCCGGGCTGGAATCTTGTAAGAGTCGAGGAAACAAGGACACCTCGCAGCTCTATGATTTCCCGAGAACTTATGATGAGTTATTTACGCTCGTGGGCAGCGAAAACTCATGGCGACAGTGGTTTTGTGCGCCTATATTATACTTGAGACATCGGTCACCGCCAGGCTCATGCATTACGAACCCCGAACCTTCATGTTGAATGGACCCATGTGAGGCCATTAATTAATCGTTATCCTCGACGTAGGAATAATTACAAAAGCTCATTCAATACCTGTTGGCATAATAGTCAATTAAGATCCTTTGGGAACATGTGTGCCGGTTAGGACACAGTATTTGTCTTGTAAATCTCCACTGCTTAGAGAGGGAAGCTTTCAAACTTTTAGAAAGGTCGAGATAATTGGTGGAACGACCCATCCCACTTTCTATTGTGTAGCGATTTCTTTAGCCGAGGGTCGGTGCCAACCACTCGAACCGCTCAGGCAAGTTATAAAGGGAAGAGATTCTAGACCTTGTTAAAATGACATATAATGCGAGATTGTTATGTTGAGTATTATAGCCATGTGGTTTGTGAACACATGGATAATTATAGTTCATCCTGATGGTTCATTAATTTAGCTATCTGACGAATAGTTACATGATATATTTGTACTGTCACTGGAACCAAGTCATGTAGTTGGTTACTAGATGCCAATCGCCATGAGCGCGAGGTAGTCTATCGTACAATCCGACATAAGCTATAACGTAACGTTTTATCTAGGAATCACAGACAGCATGCGGTGAAACCATATAATTGAAGGATATGTAGGGGGTAGCTTACATAATTATGGAGTTGCACGTTGATTTTTGGTGCAACGTCCAAATAGGTAAATGCATGCAAAGCATTTCATTGGTGAGAAGAAAAATATTAAAACACGCACAGCACACATAATTGTTTAACATAAAGAGATTTAAGGAATAATCCTTGTTGTAATCTTAAAGAAGTCACATTGTATGACTGTTATGTTAATGTACATTTGTTTTGAAGTCGTAGGTGCATCAGCGCACTAGTATATCCTTGTGAAGTTCACAGAAGGGTAAAGCATTATGGCTAGATATGACTTTGTTGTGATTTCATATTTGTTTACTTGTGGATTGTGGAAGTAAAAATTTTGTTTGTTTGATTTTATGCTTGTTTGGGTATTGTTTTGTGTTTGAAGCCATGAGTTATTTTAATGGATTAAAGTTTTAGAATAGAGTTGTGCTTTATCATTGTAGAGTTGATACCTTTTAGCCTCAAATCCAAAATATGCACTGCAAAATTGGGGTTACCGTACACGCCTGAGAGCTGATGCTAGTTGGAGGCGGATGCATATTATCCAACGAGATTACTCACATGGGTACACTACCTGGCGATGCAACTTTGTGTAACAACACTGAATGTTCATGTTCATGGAGATCAATCACTGTATGAAATTGTCTTGAATTAATGAATTAATCTCGTATTTCTTTTGCCGTTCTGGGGGAATCTCCTAGGTGAGTTCTTTGTAAAGGCTCCTTGTTGAATCTGTTGTTGTAAGACCCACTGTCACCATACCTTCTTCTAAATGTTCACGGTCGAAACATTCTGTTGGGGAATAATTAGGCAAAAAATGGCATTAGGTAATTGTGCAAAGCGTAGCTTGCCATTACTACTGATTCAATACTTGTTGGTTCTGGATTTATTTGAGCCTTAAAAATTCTGAATCTAGCTGCCAGCATGCCAAACCCATTTTCAACTATTCGACGTGCTCTTGACGTTCGGTAATTATAAGCTTTCTTCATCTTACTTCCCAAGTCATCTTGTCTAAACAGTTTCATGTCTATTCTCAAAGGAAAATCGTCATCTGCAACGAATACATAGGGGAGTATTCGCAAACTATTATTCCCTTTTTATTCCAAAGGAGTATGTAACGCGTCATTGTCTAGCTTTTCATAGAATTTTGTATTCCGGAAAACACCTCCATCGGAAACCCTTCCATTTGTTCCAAAAACGCACAAAATAAATCTATATCTTGCATCAACGATGGCCATCAGTACCATGCTAAACTTCTCCTTGTAATTATAAAAAATTGAACCACTATTTCTCGGAGGTATGATATCTATTTGTTTACCGTCCAGAGCTCCCAGACAGTGCGGAAAGTTCCATTTGAATTCAAATTCATTCGCTATTGTTTTCCATTCCTCTTCTGTACGTGGCAACTGAAACACAAGTATAAATAGATTGTATATTGCACATACGACATCTCTAATAATGAATCACTTTACAGGAGTTGCCAACTGAAACACAGCACAAGTCACCACAATCCAGCAACACCGACCCAGACCTGCCACAACGATCCAGCAACGCAGACCCAGACCTTTCACAACAACGCAGCAATATCCAATCTGAAGACGAACGAAATAAAACGACACCAACTCGTCGACCCAGACCTATAAAAAAGGTCGAATACATTGACCGACGAGGTACTCAAAACTGTAAACGATCATTTTAAGCGCCCTAAAATTGAAGATCGTTTCGATGTCTTTGGCAAACATATAAGTATAAAATTATGAGAGTTACCTAAACAACAAAGAATAATCGCGGAGAAAATCATAAACGAAACTTTATACTTGGCTGAAATGGACTGCTTAACTGTCTCACACTCCGTGAGAAGCTCTGATTTTATGAACACTAGTTTCTCGTCTCATCACTCTCAGCCATATACCCAAATGCAAACTCAATACACACCACATACACAAGTTCTAACTCAATTCCAGCCACTCCAGTCAACCTCATAAAGCCAATTTCAACCTCAGCCTTCTGAAAATTCAGCTGCTTCCTATGTGAGTACATTTAGTGACGAGTGAATAAATTATCAATGACACGAATGTACAAGTGAAGGAATCATTTGTCACAAATATGTTTATGATTATTATTATTATTGAAGATTTTCATATCATGTTTCTATGTGTGTAGCCTAATTGCAAGTGAGTCCTGTTCACACGGGTTCCAAGAATATTTTTGTAGCCTATTTTGTATTTGTTTCCTTAAGAAATTAAAAATATATTTCTGAATTTAAAGAAATGTATTTATGTCTTACCTTCAAATATTCGCATCGTAAAGTTTGATACAATGCATTACAGGTTTCAGGAATAATATAACTTAGAGCCTGTGGTGATATTCTTGTAGAGTATTTCAGATTTTCGTATTGACCGACCTGTGGCTAAATAGCGTAAGGTAGAAGACAATCTCTCATGAGGAGTTATAGTTTGTCTCATTACAGTATCCTCTTTCTTTATAAACGGAGTAACCAATGATAGAAGATGTAGGTAGTCTCCTCATCCATTCGTAAATAATTGTGCCAATCTTTCAGTACGAAGTGTAACTCATTTAATAAATTTACGTGTGAATATTGCTTTCTCTGTAGACACAGAGTGTCTTCTTTTGCTTTTTTATTGTCCACAAACATAGGCCCAACACCGCTAGTATGTCGATGACATGTTGCCTTGAATGTCTGATGAGAACTCAGTTGATCGACGCAGTTATCTCTGCCGTGTGGATGCTATAGGGCTTTCAGTTTAACTGCGCAGTTCATCGTTGCAGTTAAATCGCACAGTTATATCGTAACGTGTGTAGCCGCCTTAACAGACATAAAACCTTACTAATACTCCTTGATTAAACAATATTTCAGTGGTAAAAAAAAATACTGGCGAGGGCTGGGATCGAACCGGCGCTTCTTGGAATCACAGTCAGTTGCCTTAACCACGTGGCTACTCTCGCACTTATGTTCGCCAGCAGACGCAGCCATTCATTATATTCAAAAGCCGCTGTCTGAAGGAAATAATCCATTTTATTATCCAAATCAATCAATGTTGTACATTCGTATACGTTCATACTGTTATTATATTTTATTGTCAGAACTTGGTTAATGCATGTTTTCAATTACATGGAAGCTTATTAAATAACTTACATTTTAATTGACTTCTCACCGCCATTTTGTCATGACCCCAGGCGTATTGTGCGCATGCGTGAGGGGGGAGAATTATGCTATTTTCTATATTAATTTAAAATATACCGTAATATATTTGTTTATTTTAGAGACACTCTGAAAATCTAGAGGCCAAGAGCTTTCGTTCGAGTGCTCTACGAAGTAAATCGGTTCTGTCGTTCTCTCAATCTCGTGGTAACAAAAATCACCTTACTGTTTTAAATATATAGATTACCACGGTTGTCCAGTATGTACATATGTGTATGTAACACTGACTACAATTAGGCTTCTATGTTTAAGGTAGGTGCCCCGAGATTTGAAATATGGGACCGTCCACGTCGTGGCATTTGCTTCGAAGGAGTGTGGAAACATCCCGGGGGAAACAACACTCAAGATGGCCACAGATAACACATGGATGTGACTATTCGATCCCTGGGCTTCTAGCTCCACTCTGCCCGAATCCACACACACTGCTACACTGGCGTTTTCATCTGGAAGGAATAAGCCTTCTTCCATCAAATTTATTATTCACTTTTAAAACAGAGAAAATTGCTTTCTGAGCGTCATAAGAAGAAAGATTAAATATCTGCAGCTAAGAAAGTACTCAATTAAAAAATGAAATATTTACGGCGTAATAATGTCTGTGCTCCAAGCAAACTCAAATAATGGCTTTCCCTTCTATGGAATTGAGATGTTACCTTCACCAAAAGCTAATTTTAGACCAGAATAATTAACGAGATCGTCTAATGCTCTCTTTCATATGCTGAAGGAAGAAACGTTGTTGTTGATTCATTTAGGGGCTTTGAGACGTCGTGTTTATGTAGCCCCATGTACTTCGGTGTGTGTGGAATTTGTCTAATAACCTGTGTTATTTTGATCGATGTATTAGTGTGTGTGTAGGGTTGATTCGGATGAGGATTGGTGAGGAGGCGGCCGTGGCCTTAATTTAGGAACCAGACAAATGCAGGGATGGTTCCTAACTTGTGGCCACGACCACCTTCTTCCCAATCCTAACCCCATGTTACAAATAAAAACACTAGTACAGCCATCACAATAACACAGGTTATCACACAAATCCATCTCTCTCACAAACACGCACACGTAAATAAACGGGGCTATAAGGTAATTTCGGGACAGAAGCCGCGCCAGTAGAGACGCCGCATTCATAGGTTCCTATCGTTGCAGCTAGATGGCAGTGTGTAAGCTATTTCGGTACCTTAGCAATAACCCCTGTCTGCGAATATGATGCAAGTTGCTCGCTTCTTTCGCAAATTGTAGTCAATAGCTTGAGTCGAGTGCATGTTTCCTCCTGCAAATGTTTTTCCTTGTGTTTATTTTGTTGTATATTATTTTGGTTTCAAACGCTAACATCAGTCGTTTTTAGTACAGAATAATTATTAACCGTTACTGTACTAGATGGTAAGTTTATTTTCGGCCATGTTAGCCTTGAGGTACAACAACAGGAGGGTGTGGCGTCTCTACCTGACATCCGATACAGATGCCTCGTTATATCATATTTTTAAAGAGATCTGGAAACATTTAAACCAGTGGTTCCCAACCTTTTGTGGCCCATCGCCCCTTTCTGGAGGTTGACCAACACAAATCGCCCCCTTTTCATTTTTATTGTATGTCTAACTTTAATTTGAAGTAAAGTGTAAATAATAAAGCAGTTTTATTATTTTTAACAATTTTACTACCGTATATAAAAACAACCGAAGCAGTTTTATCCGGTCACTCTTAAATGGAATAGAAAAAAAATGAAATGTACATTTTTACAGATTTTTTAACCCACGATCGGTCGCGTTGTCCATCATTACGCTATCGGTCGCGCGTTAGATTTTATCTAACACGACATCTGTGTAGAGAAATGATTAAATAGAGTGTATTTTTGAGGTTAGATTTGTTTCTTCGTAGTTCAAATGCATTAAAGTAGATTTATTATTATGTAACTTACACTTTTACTCCCTCAAAGTGGACAAACATAAGAATTTTTAGAAGTAATCGCTAGAACATAGAAAGTTAAAATTATGTTATAATATATGCATAAGTTGTACATACCAAATAAAATATATATCCAAATTTGTGTACAAAGGTGTTCTTTCAAATTCGTTTCTTCACCACTGATATGATTCGTAGCTCATAAATAAGTTAGCACAATGAATAACAGTATAGAAAATTTGCACGCACTGTACAAACAAATACAAATGTTCAACCTTCTCCAGCTTACATGTCACTAAATATATCATATGCATAGAAACAAACCAATAACATATAAGACAATTACGAAATTTGACACAAGTATACAACAGTTTGAGATCACGCAAACCTACCCATCACTGTCTTCCTGGCCACGAAAACACTCACTGCAAACCAACTTTGATCCTGAGTGTTCCTTGCAAATTGGATGTTGACAAGAATCACAAAGGCTGTTCGTGAACCTGTTTTTTCTTGTTGGACAGTAAGCACACCTTGGTTCACCTGTTGTAGGTGTTTCTGCCTTGTTTGTGCGTGGCAGATCTTCTCCAGTGATTTGTTTGATTTTCTGTCTCAAAGTTATTGATAAATTTGTGAGCGAAGCACGTTTCATCAACTGAGGTCTTGGCCAGTTCCTTTGAAATATGCCTCCGTGAAATCATATTGCCGGTGTTGGATTTATATATAATCTGCGCATTTATTGCCCCAACATTCAGTAGTCCCTGGAAGAGAGTCATCGGCTATCTGCTGCTGATCCTCGCAACAGAATACTCAGATTTTAATCTATCCACGACATCCAATCCACCTTTCGTTAGATTATAAAACGTAATCATTTAAGGTTTCTCGGCTTCCCCAGTCAAAGCATCAATGGCATCATCGTTGTGCTTGCTTGAGATAAGCAAAACGTTTTTATTTTTCTTAGAAACGTAGGAAACTAGCAAGCAATGGTTTGGAATTTTCCCATATCCAAAGAGGGTGCTTGGTGCTTTTCTTCCTCTGATGTTGAGAAATTCATGTGGTAGCTGGGGTTTGTTTTTACGTACTGTCTTTGTAGGATGATTTACATATAAATCATTAACAAGTGGTACCGAAGTGAAGTAATTGTCCACTGTTTTATTTCTACCAGTTTTGTCAATCGGTTGCATTAGTCTTTTCACAACATTGCTTGCATCGTTTGATAATTTATAGGAACCCTCTGGCTGCGTTCCTGGGTAGATCTCCATGTTAAGTACATAGAACGTTCTGGCATTTCCCAAGGCATTGATTCTGATGGCATATCTTGCGGGGTGTTGGCCATGTGTTGCCTGAATTTACAGCGGCCCCTAAATGGCACCAGCATCTCGTCAATGGTCCCATATTCTCCAAGTGTATAACTTATAAATGCATCGTTTTACGAATCCATCTGGTGCTGTTCCGTCTGTACCCCACATTTCAATAGTGTTCAAGTGTTGATCCTTTTTACTAGCATGTACAGCACTCCAAAAACGCTGCCATTTCTTCATCATTAGTGAGACACACAGTCTCTAAACCCACGACTATATGAAGAAGCCATTATCTGTATTTTTTCATTTGTAAAGTGCACAATTTCACTTAGTGTTGCATCAGGAAAAAATATTTTCCAGCAATCGATCAAGTTCGTACAATTCTTCGCTTGCCCTTTAACACCATGAACTAAGTTATTATCTATTTTGCTGGTGTGTTTTAGTAGGAATTGGCTTATGGACCTCCCACTTAGTAATTTTGTGTTTACCTACGTCGTCCCAAGCCAGTCTACGTCCGAGGAAATCACTGATACGCACATCACTCTCGTCTCCACTTTCATTTGAATGTTCTGTATCAGAATTGTGTTCACTGTGTTCATAAGGTGCGTCACTTTCACTCTGTCGTCTAGAAAAGAACTAGGAGTTACATACTCACCTTCTCCTTCCATCCACCGCATAATTAGATCCTCATCTGGGTTCGAAGCCATGTTATACGCCTCATTTCTACACGTATGTCACTAACTATAAGCGGAAGAAACATTCAACGTCATCGGTCGCGCCGTTAGAAACTACCTAACACACCACTAACGTGACCAGTCCCGTAGCTACTGTAGAATCCAACTAACACACATGTCTCGGCCAATTCAAAACACCATCACCAATCACGCGCGACACCCACACCCTTGAAAGTAACAGAGTGGTGTTACTCAGGAAGTGAGGGAAGCATTTCAGAGAGTTCTGCGCCATCCACCACGCGAAAACAAAATGGTGACGAAGAAACTGCCAATGTTAGATTTTTTCTAACAGCGCGACCGATCCCGGGTTAAAGAACAATGACGTGAAATAATTAACTAAGATCATTGACGTACATTTAAAAACAGGAGTCCATGTTATCATTTTCAAATTGGAATCTGGAAAAATTAAGAAAGTTGACCGTTAAAATTTGAAAAATTTGATGAAAGTTCGAAAACGTTGTTATTGTTTAATTTTACCCTCTCAATGGCTGCCTTGTGCTTGGCGGATTTCAGTTAAAGCTTGATTATCCGGCTTTATGTTTGTCAAGTTCAGGTGCAAGTCTCTTTTGAGGCAAATGTCCAACTTATTTCTTTGGTTTGTGAGGAGCTGGGCAACAGAACTAAATCCTTTTTTAACTAAATGTTTTGACGGGAACGGTATGATAAGGGGTTCAGTCTTTCTCCACACTTGTGGATATGTGTCCATAAGCTTCACCCGGCTAACTCGTAACCGCTCTGGTTGAAAATGATTTTCGGCTCACATTCATACTTCAGATCTAGAAACTCCGTCTACAAAGAGTTATCAAGCTTATCCACCACTTCAAACGAGAATGGATCTAGATTCCAAGTAACTTGGTTAAATCTTCAAATCTTGATTCCATGTCAGTTGGTCAAGGTGGTCAGTAAAAATTAGGATTTTGCCATCTGGGAATTCATGAGTCTTGTTATTTGACACTGAACACTTAAGGGTCGGGAACTGAATCAGCGCTTTCCGGCCAATATTTACTTCGTGAATATCTAACTTGGCGACGACGAACGAGCGAACGGGAGGCGCTCCTGTCACATTTTTTTCAAGTAGACTACTACCCGGCAACTTCTACTGCGCAGTACTATTTTATTTTCCCCTATGAATACTCTTCGCCCCCAAATCGCCCCCCCCCCACATATATTTATTGCCCCCCATGATAACACAAATCGCCCAATTGGGGGCGATCGCCTCCAAGTTGGGAACCACTGATTTAAACTATTCTAGTATTTTATT
The DNA here is from genome assembly GCA_946902985.2 of Meconema thalassinum. NCBI lineage: Eukaryota > Metazoa > Arthropoda > Insecta > Orthoptera > Tettigoniidae > Meconema > Meconema thalassinum. The sequence continues at coordinate 990,078,674 of OX336388.2, read as the reverse complement.
ATCTAATAGTTCTTAAAATATCTATTTTTTTCATTGGTTTCATTGGTAACATCATTGTTACTAGGCCTACATGCATTTATATTATTTTCAGAAATAAAAATTTATGACATGCCTACTCAGTGCAAAAGTAAGGGCACAGTCAAAAGAGCTCAGTGGGAGAAGAAAATTTAAGAGAAGCTGTAAAAATGCAGAAAACAAAGGAAATACTATTCAGGAAGGCAAAAAGGTGAAATGGAATTAAAACGCAGAATGGGTTCCAGAAATCCAGATAAGGCACAATGGGTTAATATGTGTTTGTCAAATAATAATAATAATAATAATAATAATAATAATAATAATAATAATAATAATAATAATAATAATAATAATAATAATAATAATAATAATAATAATAATAATAATAATAATAATAATCCATCGCCCAGTGGGTGACCACTGCAATCAGCCACCCGAGTATTGGCGGGAAAACCATACCTATTTCGAGTAGGAGGAAATGCCTGCTCTCAGCCGGAAGACATCATGAGGCCCTCCAAGGCTCACAACCTTGGTAGTATTTTGGTCAGTGTGAAATATCACTGACCCCAATCTACTGTTTTTCAACTGTTCGAAGCATGGAGAAAAATTCAGCAGAAGCTACTACCCCAGGTGGTAACCAATCCACCTTCACCTTGAGTGAAGCATGCAGGCCTTCGGATTCTGGGGAGCCTGCGCAGACATGCGTAGAGGTATCGGAGACTCCAGGAAAGATCAGTCACAAACGCAGGAATTTCTTTGCTACTTTCTACGCAAACTCACTTCTTAAGACCGGCAAACTCAAACAGGTTACTGATGTCTTGTCCCGATATCATATATTGATCGCTGCTATTCAGGAAACAAGATTCACGGATGAACAGTGCTTCAAGTCACAAGGTTATAGAATATTCAAAGGCAAGCCCGGTAAACGTGTAGTAAAAACCATCCCACACTTAGGCACAGGATTTATTGTCAACAGGAAGATTTTGGGTTTGATTGTGGACTTCACATCCCCTAACAGCTGAGTCTCTACTCTTTCTTTTCGGTGTACAAATAGAGTTTATACAATGGTGAACGTACATGCGCCAATCAATCAGGCGAATAAGAAGGACCCGGAAGGAACAGACGCATTCTGGGAGGAGCTAGAATATATCCTCTCAAAGGTACCTGACAAACATACCATCATTCTCCTAGGGGATTTCAATGCCCAGCTTGGCAAAGAACGAAAATATCAGAAGATTATTGGAAACTACCCAGCTCACAGGAGAACTAATCGTAATGGAGAGTGGCTAGTGGAATTATGCAGAGCATTCAATCTGGTCCTAAAGTCAACGGCGTTCAAACACCTACCCAGAAAACAGAAGACCTGGATTTCTCCAAACTCCAACCTAGGTGAATTCCAAATTGATCATGTCGCCATTGCACGGAAAGCGCAACGAGAGATCCAGAACGTGAAGGTTCTGAGAAGTGGCAACTTAGACTCGGACCACTACCTTTCGCAAATCAAAGTTAGACTAATTCCAAGAAATAACAAGAAGATTACTCCAAGAAAAACTGATAAGTTTGACAGAGACAAGCTAAGGAGCAACCAAGAATTCATCCACAAGTTGGAAATTTTAAATCCAGAGAATTGGGAACAATTACAAGAGGCTGTAGTCAGAACTGCAAAGGAGACTGTCCCACTCACAAAATCAAGAAAGCATCCTTGGTGGGATCATGAATGTGATACAGCAGTTCAGCTAAGACAGGTTGCGTGGCAGAAATGGAATTGCCACAAAAATGAAGAGAATAGGGTCAACTTCCTAAACGCGAGAAAATCTGCATCAAAAACCATCCGTGGCGTGAAACGTACGTTTAATAGGGAACAGTTGGTACAGAATGAGCAATAATTCCAGAAAAATAACACACGTAACTTCTATAAAACCTTCAAGCACACCTGAACAAATACAACTCCCCAAGTCTACAGTTTAAAGATTTCAACGGGAAATTGGCTCACAATGATAAAGATAATTGTCAGATTCTAGCAAGTTATTTTGAAAACCTCCTCAACTGTGAGGCTCCAGTGACCCCTTTCGTTTATGAAATAAATCCAAACATCCACCCCGATTCGTCCCCACCTACAAAGGCAAATCACGAAGATAATCCAAGAGCTGAAGGACAACAAGGCACCGGGTGAAGATTTGATAATTGCTGAACTGTGGAAACATGCAGGGGAAAAGGCAATCGACAAGCTTGTGGCAATTATTCAAGAGATCTGGGAGAGCGAAAAACTCCCAAGTGGATGGACCTCTGCCGTAATTCATCCACTACATAAGAAAGGGGAGAAAACCGACGTGAACAATTACCGTGGCATCTCTCTTCTGTCAATAACTTACAAAATCCTCTCAAAAGCTCTACAGAATAGGGCGGAACAACAAATTGATCCACAACTGGGGGAATACCAAGGGGGTTTCAGAAAGGGACGGTCATGTGCTGAGTAGATTATGAATCTGAAGTCCATCCTTTCATATCTGAAACTCAGGAACAGGGAATTCGTGGTGACCTTTGTTGATTTTAGAAAAGCGTACGACTCAATTGATCGAACCACCCTATTGCAAATCCTGGAAGAGTTTGGCTTAGATAACAAGACGCAATCAATTATCCAGCAAACCCTGACCAACACCACCTCCAAAGTGAAGTTCAGAGGAGAGATGTCTGATGCCTTTGAAATCAGGACAGGAGTGAGGCAAGGAGACGGACTCTCACCTCTACTCTTCAACTGTGTTTTAGAAAAGGTCATCCGAGAATGGCGGAAGGAAATGAAAACTTCAAGGGTAGAAAATGGGGTAAGGCTAGGGTACAAGTATATGAATCTTAATCGACTGTCTAGCCTTTGCAGATGATCTAGTGATCTTTTCAGATTCCATTGATACGGCAGAAGAACAACTTAACCAACTGAAAAATCAAGCACTGAAGGCTGGGCTTCAAATCTCCTTTGAGAAGACACATTTCATGACAAACATAAAATCAGCGCCCAGGGAACTGGAGGTCGGACTAGGAAAAGTTCAGAAGGCAGGAAAGTTTAAATACCTCGGTGAATGGATAGAGCCTAACATCAGAGAAAGAAGCCTTAGTGTCACGCATTAATAAAATGGAAATGGCATACAACCTGACTAATGACATCTACAATAAGAGATCGATATCCTTAAACGCCAAAATTAGACATTACTGCACTGTTATTCGACCCGAGGCTCTGTATGCGGCAGAGACTCTAACAATGAACAGGAAAGGTCTAATGGAAAAACTAGAGGCGAAAGAAAGGAAGATTTTGAGGAAAATCCTGGGTCCTATCAAAGAAAACAGCGAGTACAGAAGGCGTCACAACCACGAATTATACAAGCACGTGGAGAAGATCAGTGACACGATTCGAAAAAGGAGGATTACCTTTTATAGCCACGTGACACGAATGAGCCCAGGCAGGATATCAAAACGGATATTGACGTACTTTCAGGATAAGAAAACCAAAGGGGCATGGTTCACGGAAGTTGAGAAAGACCTACGTGAAATGGAAATTTACCCTAAAGATATCCAGGAGCGTGTTCCACTTCAGGAAAAACTACGTACGCACAAAGGTTTCCAGGAAAAGCCGAAGCTGAAGACAGGGAAGGTGTGGTCCCAAGAGAGAAAATAACAACACCGGAGACGAATGCGGGAACACTGGGCGGTAGTTAAAGCTCGGAAGAAGAGACAGTTGAACTGACGTAGTCCCTAGTTGGCCGAATCGAAGAAAGAAGAAGAAGAAGAAGAAGAAGAAGAAGAAGAAGAATATCGTATGACCTCGGGTGCCTGGTGCAAGCTTTGTAATTTGACTCCCAGAGGGTAGCTTGCATGTCGAATTTCGTTGTTCCTTGAATCACTATGAAAGTCAAGGAGGTTATATAATAGATATTTACGCTCCTTGAACATTATAGCGCTTTCTAGTAAAGAAATGAGGAACTTTGTGTTGGCGGAAACTCCCGAGATTAATTTTGCCATTATGAACTCGGCCTAGTGAATTCAAATGGGATCTTTGACATGCCAACATCGTATGACATGCGTATCGTATTTTTGCCGCCTTTCAAAAATCACTTACCACGGCCAGGGGCGAACCTGCAATCTTGGGTTTAGTAGACCGACACACTATCCACTCACCCACCGTGGCAAGCTTTTGTCAAATAAGGCCTGTAAAACACATATTACGTTTATAATGTGAATTAAAATAAAACCTAGTTTTTATTGACGAGGTGGAGTAGGCCTATTTCAAAAGATAAAATCTATTTGCAAAATATATTGTATTGTAGTATGTTCTAATACTCAATTGTATTAGAGCTGAAGAAATTAGCATACATTTGGTTTTGTTATGAATTTTTATTTTACTTACGGCATCTCTTCCTCGTTCCAGAAAGAGAAGCCGCTGATGCAACAATTTATTTGCTCCTTCCTTTCTCCCATGTATTTACAATTAGCAATGTAGTTTTCATACGTGATCTAATGTAAACATTTTGAAATTATGCTCTATCAGTTTGTAGAAATTTCCAAAATAATTCTCCCGAGATATAACAAAATATGAAAAAGTGCTGCAACTCTCCTGGATTTACTTAATGATCACGATGTCACAGCCCCTAAACTAAGCAAGAAAACATCATTTCAGCTCCATATACTTCAGTGCGCATATGATTTTCTGATAACCTGAGTTACTTTGGTGTCTGTAATTGTGTGTGTATTTTCTTCTGGGCTAGAAATGGCAAAGAAAGTGGTTGTGGTCTTCAGATAGAAATCATCCTGGCGTTAACCTGGAGTAGAAGTGAGACAACACGGAAAACCACTTCCAGGATAGCTGAGGTGGGAATCGAACCCAACTCTTCTCAGTTTTGCTTCACGAAACTGAGAGTACCCCGTAACAACCCTCAGACTAGAATTAAATCCAGACTTCAAGGGTCACAGTCATATGTGCAACCCATTATTCCATGAGGTGGTGTTATGCTAAGGGGAACAGCCCAGTAACACATACATTACTAGAAATCGTAATGCCTTCTACATAAGAAAGTTTTTCCGATTTCCAATATACCCGTTGCGATTCCACTTGAATGTCGTCAATGGAGTCAAATCGTCGCCCTTTCAACACAATTTTGGACGTGACAACGTCAAATAAATTGTTGGAACACAGTGACGTTCGTGAAAAAGTGTTACAGTGAAAGGTGATGATATCATTTTATCTCTCTTCTGCTGCAACGCCCTCTCTCTTCTGTTGCTGCGCTCGAGTGTCGCTACTGTCGTTTTTGGATGACACAGGTGAACCTCTGCATGGATTTTGATGCGGTTTTCACCATTCTGTAAAGGATATCTCGAGGACGAGTTCTGTAGAAAATGATTTATTTATGATCAAAGGAAGCCTAGCAGTAACGATTTCAGTGAAAAGGTCGAAAAAAAACTCATGCTTCCGTGCGCATTATAAGCTTACGCTGAGCAAACCGTTAAATATATATATGGGTGTAAGAATTGTTCAGTATGAAAAGTTCTACAAATGACCGCGTTGTCACAACCCCTAAATTAGGAACCAACCAACTAACTCTTAACTCGCTTGTAATGTGGTTGCAGACAATTCAGAATAAACATCAATCATAGCAGAGTGTAAATTGGATTGACAGTAATGCTCCTGTTGGTTCTATAATTGCATAAATATCACTCAGTCTGCAACACGTATTTTTGAAATATTTAACGTCCATTCATCCAGTGCCATTGTTCTTTAAGCAATTAAAATGCACAACGGATTATAATCCGGCACGCATACAATAATTAAAACATGACTTTGTTCACGCCGGGAAACAATGACTGCAGCATACACTAATGGGCTGACAATGGGTAAAATTATAATAGACTTGTGTTAATACTGCAATTTAGAAAGTATAATAGAGAACACTACATTCATGGATATTGAATACAATAGGAGCCGCACGCTATTGACAGTCTATTGTAAACACCAATGATGTTAGCGGCTTCGGTGGCGTAGTTGGTAGCATGCTGAACTGCTGTGCCCAAGATACAGGGTTCAAACCCGGCCGAAGTAGTCAGATTTTTTAAGAGCGTTAAAAGTCCTTCAGTATGCCTTCCTTCGGAGGGGAAGTAAAGCCGGCGGTCCCTTGTCATAGATTTATGGCATGTAAAAGATCCTTACACAGACTAAACTTGTGTGCAGCTAAATTGTTAGGTTAGATTTCGTCAGAACGCTCTATCAAAGTTCCAACGTTCACCACTAGGTGTCAATGATATCTGGTAGCGAAAGTTGGAACTACTTGAAATTGAACGGAACTTGTAGCTCATCCTAAGGGTGTCCGCTGGAAGCAGCTACAGACTCAGGCGAGCCGAACATGTCCTCGGATACTCCCGGCACTAAAAGCCATACGATAAATAAATAAATAAATAAATAAATACCAGTGATGTTAGCAACGTTTAAAAAAGTCCTCTCGGCACGCCGGAAGGCGGAGGTAGATTTCACCGGACAAACTTGGGGATAGGCGAAAATAGGCAGAATATGCAGGTTTTAGTAGAAGGATCAGACCTCATTTATTGCGAGAAAGTATTTTATAATTGGAGCTTAATTAACTTTGTTTTTCGTCATTTTATGCATATTTTAAACATTTTATTGTCTTATGGGGACGGTTACCTTCTTGTCATTTGGGGTCCATTTTTATACTTGTGGTCACACTGTCCTTATGCAAGGTTTCGATACTGATGTGTAACTATGTAACGGTCTGTTACTTCTTCACGCAAAATTATATCTCCGCAGAGATTTTGGTTGGTTCCTCAGTTTAGGGGCTGCGACAACGCGGTCATGTAACCCCGTGTACTTTGGGTGAGTGTAGAATCAGTCTGATAAACGGTGAGAATTGTGATGGCTGTATTAGTCTGTAATTCAGGTAAGGACTGCAGACGGTCAATTTCAAGCAGTAGTTCCTAATTTTGCTACCAGATACTACCATCAACGACACCTAGCTGTGAACTTAGCTACTAGATGCCACCGCAATCAGCAACTCGCAACGAACGTTGGAACTTCCCCTCCAAAAGAAAGCATACTGAGGGATTTTTAGCGCTCTTAGAAAATCCGACGACTTCGGCCGGCTTTGAACCCGCGACCTTGGGCATAGAAGTTCAGCATGCTACCAGTTACGTCACCGAAGACCCTTCACACTTAGTCAGATGGAAATCTGAATCTGATATCGAGCAAGTGCGTTGTCATGGCAACGTCCGATGGCTCATCCGTCATCAATTTAGTAGTGTTGCCATGGCAACCTCTGATATATCTTGGCATTTTCTTATAATTCCGAAATCATTTTTCTCATCCCTTGGCGGAATGGTGGGTCATATCAAAAATTCTTTCAGACAAAAGTTTTAGGTAATTATTAGGGGAATATTGTCCATTTTGTACGGTTTTGATATTGTGCCTATTAAGAGAGATATGATTAATGTTTCCCGAAAAACCCACTTTTTCTCACCCCTTTGGTCAATGGTTGGTGCTATAAAAAACTCTTCAAACATAATTTTTTGGGCTTTATCCGCAATATTTCACTTTTTCGAAAAAAGCCCCCATTTTCACCCCCTTCGACCGATTTTGCCCAGTAACGAACTCGACCGAGATTTTATAGGTATACATATTCGGTAAAAAATTCAAAGTGATTGGTGCAAAATTACGGCAGTTATCGTGTCCACAAGAAACTGATATACATATATATATATATATATATATATATATATATACAAGCTGACCCGGCAGACGTTGTCCTGCCAATCAAAGAAAGTGTTGTAACTTTGTTTCTTGAAGTGCTTTTGGATACACAATATTTTTTTCAATTTCTGTTAACTGCCTCTAAACTATCGTGAATTGAATTAACTAATTTAGAAACATTCGTTGGAGCGTGCACAACAACTCTCCCAAGTTTCATCGCAAACGGATAAATGGCATTTAACGCATACTCGGTTTCGTTTAAATGATTCGTGCGCTGTCACTCATTTGTTGAATCTACTCGCGCTCTTCCAACTGCGAAATGGATTTACTAAGTTAGAAAGTTTCACGTAAGTGTACACAACTCATCAATGTTTAATCGCAATCGATGAATAGTATATGAACGCATACAAAATTTTGTTGGAACGCTTCGCGCGTCGTCACTCATTTGTTACATCCACTCGTGCGCTACCAATATTGTAAAATGGATTTACCAAGTTGAACACCTTCCCTGGCGTGTAGACAACAACTCATCAAAGTTTCATCGGAATCGGATGAATTACATATGAACGCATAAGTGATTTTCTTTAAATGATTCGCGTGCCGTCACACATTTGTTGAATCTACTCATGCGCTACCTATTGTAAAATATATTTACTAAGCCTGAAACCTTCTCAGGCGTGTACTCAATGATTCACCAAGGTTTGATCGCAATCGGATGAATGTATGACCGCATACGGGACATTATGGAAACGATTCGCGCGCCGTCGCTCATTTGTAGAATCTACTCGTGCGCTACTTATTAAAAACTGGATTTACTAAGACAGAAACATTTCCTGGAGTGTACACAACAATTCACCAAGTTTCATCGCAATCGGATAAATGGTATATGGACGCATACGGTACTTTGTTGAAATGATTCGCGTGCCGTCATACATTTGTTGAATCTACTCGTGGGCTACCTATTGTAAAAGGGATTTATTAAGCCACAAACCTTCCGTAGGGTGTACACAACATCTCACTCAAGTTTCATCGTAATCGGACGAATGGTATTTGAACGCATACAGGACCTTATTGAAACGCTTCGCGCGTCGTCACTTATTTGTTGAATCTACTCGTGCGAAACCTCCTGTGAAATGGATTTACTAAGTTAGTGTACACAACATCTCACCCAAGTTTCATTGCAATCGGATGAATGGTAAATGAATGCATACGGGACTTTGATTAAAAGTTCGCGCGTCGTTGCTCATTTGTTGAATCTACTCGTGAGCTACCTATTGTAAAATGGATTTACTAAGTTAGAAACCCTCAGGTAAGTGTACACAACATCTCACCCAAGTTTCATCGCTATCGGACGAATGGTATTTGAACGCATACGGGACTTTGTTGAAACGCTTCGCACGTCGCCGCTCATTTGTTGAATCTACTCGTGCGCAACCTCCTGTGAAATGGATTACTAAGTTAGAAGCCTTCACTTAAGTGTACACAACAACTCATCTAAATTTCATCTCAATCTAAGGATGAAATATAAACTTATACGGGATTTTGTTGAAACGCTTCGCGCGTCGTCACCCATTTGTTGAATCTAGTCGTGCGCTACCTAATGTGAAATTGATTTACTAAGCCAAAAGCCTTCCCTGGAGTGTACACAACATCTCACCCAAGTTTCATCGCTATCGGACGAATAGTATTTGAACGCATACGGGACCTTTTTGAAACGCTTCGCGCGTCGTCGCTCATTTGTTGAATCTATCCGTGCGCTATCTATTGTAAAATGGATTTACTAAGCCAAACACCTTCCCTGGAGCTCACTCAACATATCACCCAAGTTTCATGGCAATCGGATGAATGGTATATGAACGCATACGGGACTTTGAAACGCTCTAACCTGCAGAGACAAACAGTAGAATCGACATCACTGCCACCTTTGGTATAAAACACAACTTTCCGCCACGGGCGGAGTGTAAGTAATGGCGGTAGTTGCACAGATTGCGACCAGGTGGCTCTAACGTGCAGAGACAAACCGTCCAAAGACATCAGCTTTCACGAAGGCTAAGGCTAATGGTTTCCATGACGACTGTTTTTGACTGTATATTGTGGTTCTAAAATTGTGTGTAAAATTGTGGTTCTAAAATTGTGTTCATTCCACCTACCGGGTCGGATTGTGAATCTAAACCATACATAGACCCACACTAATATACATACCAAATTCCATCAAAATCGGTTCAGTCGTTTAGGAGGAGTTGAGTCACATACACACGTGTCGAAGAATTATATATATAAAGATACATACATAAATTATATATAAACTTTTGAACTGTCGGTGGTTTTGGGGTCTGAAGGATGTGAAACGTGAAGATATGTCGAAATTTTCCGGAAGTCGAAACATGGTACCCATTGCAATAGTTAGCTTTCTAATAAAATCTACCTAATATCGGTGATTAGGGCAACGTGGTCATGAGCGCCAGGTAAAGGCAGGGCTGTGGAGAGCGATCATGGGCCCTCGCAAGGTCTTCTGGGCCCCTCCAATTTTATTATCCCATTTTCATTCATGAAAAAAGTAGGCTTATGAGATCACTTTTTGTCACTGTATGTGTGTATGGGTGTGTCCGCATAATTAAATCTAAACAGGGCCTCCGAGTGTTAGGCAGGCGCGCGATCCAATCCACATGGGGCCGGCCAAGCTTTTGATCACTGTGCGTTAAATTAAATTTTCATTGAATTTGAACGTGTTCAAGCACCACAAGAATAAGCCATACTCCTTTCAGAAATGTGTGAAGTAAGGAGCCTTTTATTCTTTGTTTTGTTTAGATAGAAAGGTAAAGATATATAGGTGGATTTCATTAGAAAGCTAATTATTGCAATGGGTACCATGTTTCGACTTCCGGAAAATTTCGACATATCTTCGCGTTTCACATCCCCCAGACCCCATAACCACCGTCAGTTCAAAAGTTTATACATAATTAATGTATATATATATCTATATCTATATCAGTTTCTGGTGGACACGATAACTGCCGTGATTTTCCACCAATCACTTTGAATTATTTACCGAATATGTATACCTATAAAATCTCGGTCGAGTTCGTTACAGGGCTAAATCGGTCTAAGAGGGTGAAAATGGGGGGCTTTTTTTTCTTTCGAAAAAGTGAAATATTGCTATAACTCTCTTAATATGTGAAAAATCGAATCCGTTCAAAGTTCATACTATGTGTCGGATAAAGCCCAAAAATGTATGTTTGAAGAGTTTTTTATAGCATCAACCATTGACCAAAGGGGTGGGAAAAAGTGGGTTTTGGGGGAAACATTAATCATATCTCCCATAATAGGCACAATATCAAAACCGTACAAAATGGACAATATTCCCCTAATAATTACCTAAGACTTTTGTCTGAAAGAATTTTTGATATGACCCACCATTCCGCCAAGGGATGAGAAAAATGATTTCGGAATTATAAGAAAATGCCAAGAGCTATCAGTGGTTGCCATGGCAACTCTACTAAATTGATGAGGGATGAGCCATCAGACGTTGCCATGACAACGCACTTGCGCGAGATCAGATTCAGATTTCCATCTGACTAAGTATGAAGCGGCTTCGGTGACGTAACTGGTAGCATGCTGAACTTCTATGCCCGAGTCGCGGGTTCAAAGCCGGCCGAAGTCGCCGGATTTTCTAAGAGCGCTAAAAATCCCGCAGTATGCTTTCCTTTAGGATGGGAAGTTCCAACATTCGTTGCGAGTTGCTGGTTGCGGTGGCATCTAGTAGCCAAGTTCACAGCTAGGTGCCGTTGCCGGTAGTATCTGGTAGCAACATTATGAACTACTGCTTTAAATTGGCCGTCTGCAGTCCTTACCTAAATTACAGACTAATACAGCCATCACATTCACACCGTTTATCAGACAGATTCTACACTCGCCCAAAGTACACGGGGTTACATGACCGCGCTGTCGCAGCCCCTAAACTGAAGAACCAACCAAAATCTCTGCAGGAGATATAATTTTGTGTGAAGAAGTAACTGACTGTTACATAGTTACACATCAGTGTCGAAACCATGCATAAGGACAGTGTGACCACATGTATAAAAATGGACTCCAAATGACAAGAAGTTTACCGTCATCATAAGACAATAAAATGTTTAAAATATGCATAAAATGACGACAAAAAAGAGTTAATGAATCTCCAATTATAAAATACTTTCTCGCAATAAATGAGGTCTGATCCTTCTACGAAAACCTGCATATTCTGCCTATTTTCGCTATCCCCAAGTTTGTCCGGTGAAATCTACCTCCGCCTTCCGGCGTGCCGAGAGGACTTTTTTGAACTTTAGCACGTTATAAATTAAATGGACAACACTGCAAACTTTACAACGAGAAACACAATGGTTATTTATTCAATAAATGTTTACGTTCTCTGTTTAATGTTTTGGATATTATTCACTGACTGTACATCGAACCGAGTCATGACAGAAAATATCATAATAGTTCAGACGTGAAATGAAATAAAGATGTCCACCGTAAGTTCTACAGCCCCGCTTGCCCCTGCTTCTCATCGGGCCAGGTGCTAGGGCGAGTGTGTACCTAACCCGTTTGAGATACGAATACCGGCAGCCAAGAAGAAAAATTATTGTTAGTTTACATGCCTGCTTGCACTGTTAACAGGTACAGTCGCGCGGATAGAACATTACTCAGCTCCAGTAGTCTCAGCGTGGTGACATGAGCTCCCGTTACCATCAGCAATTTATGTGGACTCTGTACTCCATCACCGCTCTGATCCCCTCCTCGTCCTTCATGGCTCCAGCTGTTGCGATCTACAAACGCTAGTGCAGTCAAGGTCAGCAGTATGCATTTCTTAACGTCGTAATACAATTTGCTTAAAAACTTGTGTCAACAAGTTATCTGTACTATCAAGTTTACTTTCCTAAAAGGGCCAGGATTGGGGAGTAGGCAGATGTGGTCCTGAATAAAGTATAACCGGCATTCGTCTCAAACTCAAGAAACCATGGCATACCATGTGTAGTTAGGTTGAGCATCTATATTTGGATATTTACGTTTTGGAAAGATAAAGCTATAGAAATTTTGTTGTTGTTGCCTTTAAGGGGTTTTCATATAGGCTACTCGTGTACTTGGGTGAGTGTAGAATTTGTCTGATGACCTGAGTCACTGGGATATCTGTGTTAGTAGGCTATGTGTATTTGTAATTGAGGGAGGATTTGGGTAGAAAGCGGCCGTGGCTTTAAATTAGGTTCCATCCCGGCATTTGTCTGGAGTAGAAGTGGAAACCACGGAAAATCACTTCCAGGATGGTTGAGGTAGGAATCAAACCCGCCTCTTCTCAATTTTGCCTCACGAGACTGAGAAAAAAACCTTTTCCAGCCCTTAGACCAGAATTAAATTTCTTGGCAGAGCCGCGAATCGAACCAGGGTCTCTGCAGTAACAGCCACGAGTGCTAGCCACTACACAAAGAGGCAGACCAATTTTATAGATAAAGAGATTAAGAAATTGAGTTATCGGTAAAAGCTGTGAGTCTTGTATTCAGAGCATTAAACTGGATATATGACTGACAAAGGTAATATCGCAGCGGGGGATCTAAAGCCCCCTATTATTCCTTGCATCTTATTTGATGAGCGAGAAAGATGAGACTGGCTCTAAATTATTCCTGCTTCGCACGGAGAACTAAGATGAAATAGTCTCAACGCCCGGAGATGTGAAGGTTGGTGGTGTAACGTGAAATAAGATGATCTACCCGGCACGTATTATACTATATCAGGAAGCTCCTTGAAATGAAAATCCACAGCCTGTTCCAGTCATACGGCCGGGTCAGGGATGGAATGAATGAAGCCTCCATCTAACGGCGAGGATATGAACTGTGCCGGCTACCGAAGCCTGTCGCACTCCTCAGGGGCATTGATTAAATGAATGACAGATGAAATTACTAATTGATAGTGGAGAGTGTTGCTGGAATGAAAGTTGTGACAAGGAAAACCGGAGTACCCGGAGAAAAATCCTGCCTGCCTCCGCTTTGTCCAGCACAAATCTCACATGGAGTGACCGGGATTTGAACCACGGACCCAGCGGTGAGAGGCCGGCGTGTAGCCGCCTAAGCCACGGAGGCTTACACCAGGAAGCTCATTGAAACATGCTAATTTTTGACCACATCTATGCCACAAGTTGCACGGAATGAAATAATGAGTTGATGTTGATTAATTGATTTATGGGCTTTACGACAGCGTAGCACCGTGTACTTGTGTGTGGGTCATTTGTAATAATAAATGAAGAAAGAAGGTTGTAGTTTTACGTGTCCGTTATTCTTACAATCATGAGCATCTTTTCACGTGGAATCCAAACCAAAGGACATGACATTTCACTTCGAAAATATCACATGCTTTGACCGGAAATCGAACCCGGTCCACCATGGTGAGAGGCTAACAGCTGGACCGCTGAACCACCTCGCCCCTATGGAATTAGTCTGGTAACCTATGTTATTGTGTTGGCTGTATTAGTGGGTGTATTTGTAATTCTTATGAGGATTGGGTAGGAGGCAGCCGTGGTCCGAAGTTACCTGGAGTAGATGTGAAAAACCACTTCCAAGGTGGCTAAGATGGGAACCGGGCCCTCCTCTCCTCCGTTTTGCCTAGGAAAGAATGAAAGCTTGTGGTTGTAATGCTGTTAATTCATTTTAGGAGCTTAGGACATCATGGTCATCAGCCCCATGCACATGGATGTGTGTTAAACGTGTGTGATAACCTGTGATTTTGTGAAAACTTTAGTAGTGTGTGTAACTGAATTAGGGACTGCTACAGGCTAAAAGAATTGAACAGCCTGGTGGGAGAGTGGGAGACCCAGGGGTAAACTAGTGCCAAGACAGCCATTTCCAGTGCCAGGATTCGAACCTCAGGTAACCGGACGTACTGGAGCGATTTTTATGCGCGATTAAGCTCTCGCATACGCTGTGGGGTGAGAATAAAAGCGGCAGTGATTATACCCTGCCCTCATTCCTTACAAACATCAATCGACTGAGCTTCTTCATTCCACCGACGAGAATATAACAACATACTCCTTCCTACAAATCGTCTGAAATATAACTTATGAAGTAGGCCTACTGTCCCCTTTTCAACGGGATCAATATTGAAATGCGATGAATTTATATGTAGCAGGTTGGTTTACTGCCCATTTCCTTTCCTGGCATCAACCTTACGCGAGAAATTATTGAGAGATTAGATAAATGAATATGAATGAAACTGAACAACGGTTGGAAGTAAACCTGAGGGGCTAGAACTGTGGATTTATCAAAGAATTTCACTTGTAGGTTCTTTCCATTTATACGCCATATTTCTAATTCCCCTTGTCACCTTTGTACAGATGCTTGACTATTTTGTTACGATGGAAATCGCTGTGATAGCTTTCCCCTTAAGCGAATTATGAAATGTTTATTAAGCGATAAATGTTCAGAACAGTAATCTGGCTTTAAAGCCAACTTGTTTGATTGAAGGGATTCCGGATTAAATATTGTTACTGAATTATTAATTAAAGCGAACAATAGACTAATTGAATCTATTCTGATGAGGCCGCTTTTGATTGCCCTTGTAAAGTAATTACGATCCATAACGTAAAATGCGCTTTTGTCGCTGTGATTTCATTAATCCAATATTTTATGTTCGATAATTTGCTAATTTCCCGAACAGTATTCTGACCATTAATTGCTGATTGTTCGACCAAGCTTATTACAAACCTGCGTTGAGAACTAATCCGGGATGTCTTCATTGGCATCTCCAGGAGATATGTCACAATTTTATTGCAGAACATTTCTAGACTTATAAATAGCATTTGTACTCTTAGAAGAGGCTTTTGACAGCCTTGAATGGAATAAATTCTTTGATATGTTGTTAATGATTGCGATAAAGTACATGAATACAAGAGTGATCTGCAATCCCTACATAAACCAGACTGTGTTTATTAGAGTTGAATAACATGAGAAATAGTCTGGTATTTGGAAAGTTGTAAGCTAGGGCTACAACGTATTGCCCATACTTTACAATCTATATATTGAACAAGCAATTAAATAAATTAGAGAGATATTGAACGTAGGAGTAAAGTTTCAAGGTGAACTTATTATAACTTGTTATCGAGGCTGATTGATCAGAGGGTTTTAATGAGTTACTGTAAAGGATGGTCAGAGTAATGAGGAAATAATTCATGATTAAAATAATGGGATGCAACTGGAAAAAATAAACACCCCTATTTGCATCGATTAGGCAGGTGAAACGCTAAAGGAAGAATAGGACCGTATACAGCTAATTTGGCTTGTAGATTTGAATTTGAATTTAAAGATCTGATGATGTCCTCTTGTCGAGAGAAACATGTCATCCTATAGTTTTTTCACTTGTGCAATCGTATCATAATCTTATGTAATTTTTCAGGTTGTATTTTCTCATTTCCCAGTAATTGGGGTTATTTTGTGCTGACCAACTCATACAACATCGACCAACTGAAAAGTTGCAATATTAATTGTAAATAAGGCAACACTGTAAGATGGCTTCAAAGCCATATGTGTAGTAAGGAGCAGATGACTTTGCTGTTCCTCCCCTTAAAACAACAATCATCATAACCATCATCAACCTCCGTCGTTGTGATGACAAATAATTGAGGAGTGCCGGAACAAAACCCGATAAGTTAATCGCAGGAATCATTGTAGAATGCAATAAACACTGACGATTTTGTAGCATTTCAAACTACGTTTTAGTTTAGATTGAGCGACTCTTGTTAAATGTTTTGTAGAATAATATTTTAAGTAATTTTTCACCCAATACTCCTCCCAGGACCAAAAAAGCAAGTGGATTTATCGGCTTAGGTTCCGACGCTCCTCTATAGAATCACGTATTTCAAAAAGGTAACATATACAAATTTGACAAGAGGTACAAAAAACTATTTATTCCAGTAAATGCATCGCTCTTCTTAGTTTGGTTGTTATAATGTAACAGTGTAGATGTGAATGAAAGGGGTCTTATAGTTTTTCACACCGTAATACACCCCTGTGTTTACACAAAAACAATATTAACACACCGTACATGTTATGTTCCAAACTAAACCAATACATTTATTTTAGAAGTATCCTTCAAAGGATAAGCATACGACAAAAGATTTGAGAATACCCAGTTTAAATATTTGTTCACCAGGGTGTCCCTTTAAAACAGTAATCATAGCTAAAAGCCTTCTTCTGGCGTTTCAACTTGTTGTGTGGATGGCCAGTTTAGGATTTGGGACCAATATTCTTTTGCCTCTTCAGGTTTGTAGTCGATCAGTTTCCTCAGGCCATCTAACTTCTTATGATTAATACGTATTTTGTTAGAGTAGGCTAGGCAGGTAACATTTAATGCATATGTGATGGTTCCGAACCAAACGACCGGATGCGCATGCAGGAGAGGTTATATGTCACCTTTTACAACTAAAAACGGTGCCGGAAGGGAATTACAGATGTGTGGCTGATAAACACGCAATATGACAAACAGTGCACAATTTACATTTTAGAAATAAGTGATTCAATTGTAATTAGGGTTTAGAAATTGGCTAGGTGCCCCAGCACACATCAGATAAGGTACTGCACTACTGCCTCCATTGGGATGTCACATGGCACCTATGTGATCGTTACCATAAGAGTGTAGGGCTGTATTGCCACTGGACGAGTTTGTACAATGTACTTACAAGGTCACTTGGTTTACTCCGCAGCATCTGTGTTGAGGTATTGGAACGTGTGCACCTTATGATGTACTAAAGAGTGTGTAACTAGGAGCTCATTCACATTCTAACAGATTTAAAACTTTGGATATTTGACTTGTGACTTTATTCGAAAATTAACGATGTCATCATTCTCAGATTCAATTATAGTAGAATTTACGTACAGCATTTATAGTTTTATCGATCACGGCAGCCGAGAGCGCTAACGAGCTTGATCAACCTTCGCTGGCACCAAAAGAGCGTGGGTTTGAATCCCGCCTCAGCCGTCGTGAAAATTATTTCCGTGGTTTCCCATTTACACCACCAGGCAAATGCCGGGACGGTCCTTTCCAACAGATCCAGGGCGACTCCCTCCCAGAATCCTTTCACTAAACTTTGCATGCTGACAGATTACGTCCGAATACGAAAGGATAACAACCGGATGGCCGCTCGCTACATGTTCCTCAATGCTATCCGTCTGATGCACCCCATTGCGTTATGAAACCTCCTCCCATTTGGGAGGGTAATAGGCTCATATGTGGTACAACAACACGGCAGTTGCTGGTAACATATTGGCAATGGCTGGTGAATTCAGCAACAACAAGTACAGCAACATCATACTAATCTATGGAGAAACTGGCCGTAATGCCGTCAAAGCTCGAGGTTTCATAACGCAATGGGGCGCATTAGACGAGAGAACTGAGGAACAAGTAGAGAGTTGTTATCTCTTGACATTCTGACGTAACCCCTTAGGAATTCAGTTATTAGACCTTCCGTTAATCATTAATACATGTGGGACACCTAAAAGTAGATTCTACGGGGCAAATGAACCACCTGGTGTATATTTTAATCACCTGCAATTTTTTTTTAGGTTATTTTACGCATGTCCCAGTAATTGGGATTACATTTTGTTCACCGACTGGAAAGTTGCAATATGATTTCACAAGCCATTCGATCTACTTCTTGCAGAAGTACTTAGACTGTACCCAGTCACACACGCCCTTCTCTATTGTAACACTGCGTCTGTGAATGCCTTTCTTCATGACCAATAACCTACACAAGAAATTAGGATAAATTTTCCTTGAAGTGAACTAATTACCCACCCAGTACACATAAGCGTCCGAGTGCGTGTGAACTCGTGCGCTGGTCTTCCGCGCTCACATTTCATCACCACAGTCGGAGAATAATGGTGACCGTAAATTACATTCTGTCGTATGAAAGAGAAAGGAAAAATGTCCAGCGAAGGTATTCATATTCTACCATGTAAAAATGAGGCGTTACATTATGTCGGAGGAATACGAATAATGGAATACAGACACGTTACCAGCTTCCACTAGAAACAGATTCTAAAAGACCTCATTCCTCAGTTTCTTATAACTTACACACTTACTTAACCGATACCTTTTAACTGCCTTATCGTTGAGAATTTTATTTTATGACTTTCTCGTTTCTTAGCTGTAGTTCTCTTATCTTGCTTTTATGAATACCTATTTCATGCCCGTATTTACGGGGGGGACAAACTGGGCAACTGTCCAGGGCGCCAGGTTTCATGGGCGGCAACATTTATGGAAAACTGTACAAAACTACTTGAGCATTTAACGTCAAGTTATTAAAGTTTATAACCCCCCACAAAGGGAATATTAATTTGTTGTCAAGCATTGACAATTCTGATTATTTAAGGGCAGACATAAAACAAGGATCGTCTTGGTTATCTTGGTGTTATTGCTGTTGAATCTGACTTGAAAATTTAATGCTGATTTCCCAAGAATCAATTTTTCTCTTATACTATACACGTTTTCTCAGGATCTACTCCTTAGATCTGCTTCAAACTTTGAGGATATATTATATGGGCTATTGTTCGTACTCCAACACCGACTTTTATTTTAAAAATTGTTAGTGTAGAATTAACATATATTTTTTTATAAAAATGTAGCAAATATTTATAGCATACGAATATAATCATAACTAAACCGTGAATCAATAAACTAACAAATCACCGTGTTAAAGTATGGCCACAACCCTCATAAACATACTGTAACGTTCCAAATAGATCCTGAGAAAACATGCACTTTATAAGTAGTATTTTAACATTGGCAAGATAGGGCTTTCCGGAGTCCCTTAATATTAAACGCTGATGATAAATGAAATGGGATGCAATGATATGGCCCATGTGATGGTTGATAATAATAACCTAAATGAAAAAATGCGGTATATAAAAATAAATATACATACGTGATAATAATAATAATAATAATAATAATAATAATAATAATAATAATAATAAACGTTTCACTTTTACTCATGAGCACCTTGCCCGCTGCTACACAGATTTCATCCAAAATCCACAGCTTATCCCCTCTTACTTGATGCGAGGTAAAACATACCTTCTGCCAAAAGGTGGTAGAACCAATGATCCTTCCAAATATCGACCTATCACCTGTCTGTGCACCCTGTATAAGATATTTACATCTTGCATTGCACGTAAGATTTGTGAACACATAAATCTTCATAACATCCTGACTGAGGAGCAGAAGGGGTGCATGAAGAAGTCTCAAGCTTGCAAAGAGCAACTTGTACTCGATGCAGTTACTATGGAACAAGCAGGAAAGATGATGCGTAACCTCTACATGACCTTTATTGATTACAAGAAAGCTTTTGATTGAGTGCCACATTCCCGGTTAATCCAAACCCTGAAGATATATAAAGTTGTTCCAGCCATCATTATAAGTCTGCAACATATGATGTCCGATTGGGGGACCAATTAATGTCTAATGGAGACACATGTATGGAATCGGGATTTATTCAAATCAAAAGAGGTATCTTTCAGGGCGACAGCTTGAGCCCTCTATGGTTCTGTTTGGCGCTCAATCCGATAACATCATTGCTGAACAATGCAAAGTGTGGTTTTCCAATTAAGCACCATGGTATAGTGAAATACAAAATTTCTCATTTGATGTATATGGATGACATTAAACTATATGCATCCTCTGAGAAACATATCGACAATCTAATTGCAATAACTGCTTCATTTTCTTCTGATATTGGAATGTCCTTCGGATTAGATAAGTGTCGCACCCTCACCATTCGGCGTGGAAAATTAGAGGCCGGAGCATATCAACTTGATGGCGGTTGTTTCATAAAGCCTATGGAAGGTAATGAGACATACAAATATCTTGGTCTCCTGCAATCTAATCGAATTGATCATAAAGGTATTATAGATAGAACCGTAGCTATCTACAATCAACGCCTTAAAAAGATTTTAAAATCAAAATTGAATGGAAAGAACACCTTTAAGTCTATTAATTCCTATGCTATTCCTGCTCTGACGTACACTTTCAGTATTATCAAATGGACGCAGACTGATTTGGAGAGCATCCTAATTAGGACACGTACATCTTAACAAAACACAGATGTCTCCACCCTAAGTCAGCTGTTGAGCGATTGACAATCCCGCGTCAAAAAGATGGACGAGGGCTTATGGACATTATCCAATTGCATGCAAGGCAAGTGTGGAACCTTCAGAGATATTTTCTGGGAAGACATGACTCTACCATACATCAAGCCGCTGGGAAGGCAGATGACAAGTGCACACCACTGGATCTTCTTCACGTAAGGGATATACAGTTAGCCACTGATGAGGAATGTTCAGCCATCAAGCTTCAGCAGTGGACGCAGAAAGCTCTGCATGGTCGTCATCCGTATGATCTCAACCAGAGACATGTCGACATTGATGCGTCGAACAGCTGGTTGACTCATGCGGGCCTATTCACTGAGACTGAAGGATTCATGGTTGAAATCCAGGATCAAGTTGTGGCTACGAAAAACTATCTTAAATATATAGTTAAGGCAAATATTCAGGATGATAAATACCGAAGATGCCAACTAGAACCAAAAACAAATCAAGGACTGCTCCAAGATGGCGTCACAGTGAAAGGGTAGTGAAATAGCAGCTAGTGTAAATATTTGATAAAAGTGGTAAAATATTATAACACGAAATATTGATAGTATTTAGAAATTCTTGTTGATAATTTAATAAACTTAAACTAAGTGTGGGAACGTGTATCCAAAGATTCGGTGACTTCTTCAATCACTGTTTCAACCAAGTAGAGCAGTGGTGCTTTTACGAGACTTCACCCGATTGGAAGATATACGTATTTCACATTCTTCTTTATTGGTAGGTAATTAGATTAATTCTATTAGGTAGTAATAATTAAATTAAATTTAGTGTAATTTGGTGTAAACATCTAGGCTAACTTAGATCTCTAGTATGACGACAGTAAACAGTGTTAGTGTCTCGTCAGGTTGTGTAACCGTAACGGATTTATGCTCGTCGTGCAAAATGAAAGTAAAAATGCAAATAAAATCATCACAAGATCTCAGGTAAAATTGAATGAGGAGAAAAGTGAAACCGACTGTCGTAATGTAGGCCTACCGCTACCGTCATGCGAATGTCATAACCTGAGAAACGAACTGTCCTCAAAAGACGAAATTATAAAGCTGCTAAAGGAAGATATTGCTAAGTTAATGGAAGAGTTGAATAAATTAAAAGGAAACAGAGAGGAAAGCAAGGAAACAGTGATTGCTGGTAAGGTAAGATTGAATAAGCCTAGGCCTATAAATGGATTACATGTAACTGAAATTCCCGTCTCAAATTCATTTGGAGTGCTTGTCGAAGAAAATGATGACTTTCCTCAAGAAGAAAAGAAGAAAGTGATAAAGAGAAAATCCAGGAAGATGCGGATATTTGCGGATAGCCACGGGCGAGATGTAGCAGCAAGCGTATTGGAGAGAAGCCGAGAAATGGAGGTCATTTCGACAGTGAAGCCAGGAGCTCAAATTGCAGAAGTCACGAACGGGATGATAGGAGAGTGTGCGTCCCTTACTGCAAAGGACTACGCAGTGATCATCGCTGGAGCAAACGCGTCTATAGAAATGAGAGTAAAAAGGTAATCAAAGATTTAAAGGGTACATTGCCATCCATGCAAAAAACAAATGTCATTATTGTAAACATTCCGCAGAGATACGATTTAATTCCCAAATCATGTGTAAATGTAGAAATAGAGGCTACAAATGGAAAAATTCATAAAATTTGTAAGAGTTTTCCAAATGTTCAAATTGTAGATGTAAGTAAATTAGACAGGAAGTTCCACACTCGGCATGGCCTACACTTAAATAGATTAGGAAAAGAGTATCTTAGTGATGAAATCTGCAAAATTGTAAATTCAAATGGTAAGAATAATTCAACAGTAATATCATTAGAGTGGAAGCAGGGAAACTGGTAGAAGAAGCCAAACGTGAGGTTTGGCATTCACATCTTTTGAAGTCAAATTTAACGGAGTGCAACAATGGTATTTCGGATTTGTCTAGCAACAATAATAATAACAATTATGATAATAATAATGTAAATAAATCACCAACACAAGCTTGCAAAAGTAACAAATTTAAAATTTACCACCAGAATGTCCAGTCTCTTTATAATAAAATTGATTACATAAATCTAATGCTTAAAAATGAACTTAAAGACATCTCAGCACTATGTATTTCATAACATTGGCTGAAAGAGGAACAACCTGAATTAATTCAATTCCCAGGGTTTATACAAGCTAGTAAATACTCTAGATCTAATATTAGCCATGGTGGTACTTGCATCTTCTTAAGAAATAATTTAGATCATGATCAGATAACAGCTTATGATTATCTAATTATGGAACAGGATTTTGAATTCTCTGCCGTAAAAATTCAGCAGTTTAAGCTAATAATTGTATGCGTATACCGTTCTCCGTCAGGAAAGTTTCCTCTATTTATAGATAAATTAGAATTGTTACTCAATAACATGAGCAAAGTAAATTTCGATATAATAATTTGTGGGGATGTAAATGTGGATTTCTTAAAACTTGATAGAAATTGTGAATTATTAACACAGTTACTAATTTCCTATGGACTGAAACCTACAGTAAATACACCAACAAGGATAACAAAATTTAGTAAAACCACTCCTGATCAATTTTTTATAAATACAGATAAATATCACCATTCATTAGAAGTCTATTGTCCGGGTTTTAGTGACCACCATGGACAAATACTGAGTTTTGAAGTATCCGAAGTAATCAATAATAATGATAATGGAGTAAAATCAAAGTGCAGGTCATTCACTGAATCAAATGTTACATATTTCAATGACTTATTAAATAAGAAAAAATGGTCAGAAATTTATGAACTAGAAAATGTAAATGATAAATTTAATGCATTTAACAGTACCCTTGGTGTATTCTTTGAATACACGGTACCTGAGATATAATTTTTACTGCTCTTTGCATGTTCATTTCTTCCTTCTTCTTTGTCAAACACCAACAGTGATCATCTGTTTTCTCCTTGTTGGGCATATCTCTTATGTCTTCATAAGTATGTTTCAGATATATAACTTCTGTGACCCACCTAGCGTCACCTCGCAGCGAATCTCTGAAGCTCCTCAATTCTTCCTGGTGCTAGTGGACTTATTTATCCATTTGGCCACCAGATTCTGTACCATCGCCAGCTATTTTCTCCTTGAGCAAGAGGACTACGTCTACTTCTTTACTCACCATGCTGCGCTAGTATCAACTGTTATCAACTCTTAGAAGACCGGCTCAGCAAGAGAAGATAAATTTTTTGTTTTAAAGTTTGTAATGCTTATATGTTCTCCTTTTGTCTCCTACCCCCCACTCTTTCCCCTTTTTCTTGGTCCCTCCGTGCTCCTTTGAGCTGCTCTCACTTCTTAGTCTGCAGTTGACTCGTTAAGTCAAAGCTCCGCTCGAGCTTGCCTCCTCAAACCAAGAGGCTCACACTCTTCTACGCCATGTTGGCATAGTAGTAGGAAACTTCAACTTCAACATGAAATCAAGATAAGTACAATTTTAAAGGTTTTAACCTCATCTTCATCATTTTAGCTACATGCTTTTATAGATTATTTTATAGACAGCGTGAGATTACTTGTGGGGCGGTAATCATTCTTCGCGAGATTTGCCATGTTGAGCTTCTGCTTGTATAAGCCAACCTTACTAAAAAAGAGCTTTTCTTAAGCTATTTAAACGAGAAACCCTCTCGCTACGTGGGATATTATTTAGTACCCGCTGTCTATAAATATAAAGCTATTTCCTCCGTTGGATTTTCTCAACCCCATTTTCTGCTAAGGTTGTTCTGGAACCTTCGAGATCTTGTTCTCTATCTACGAGTCTTGCCGTCACGTATTGTTCACGCACTTGTGAAAATGCTAGTTAAAATGAGGAATCTTCCTCACAAATTTTTGCAATAGCTAACTTTCCTCCACCGCTGGAACCTCTGGAACATTCTATGGCGCATTTAATTGTAAATCACAACCTTTTCAAGAAATAGACTCTCACCTATATAGTTATTTCCATAATTGCAATAACTTTCTTTTTCATGAACTTTAGTGTTTCTATAGTGAACTTTGCATCCATCTTCATAGACTATAGTGACAAACAGTGCTTGCTCTACGTTTCTACCGCGTCGCGATCGTCCGGTTATATTAAATACGGCCATGAACATTTATCCTATATCCCAATGATCTTTCCTCAACCTTCTACTAACCATCATTATTAATAAAATTGTAACTTTCTATAAGGTGTCACCCACAAGGTGCCCTTCCCTCTTTGCTAGTTTAACATTAATTAAATTCTGCTTAATTGCTTGTGTGATACAAGTTTTTGATTTACGTTGTTTCTTTCCCATAATCAGGGAAAACAATTCTTTAAACTCTTGAGCGAGTCATGTTCAGGTTTCACGAAATGGAAACTGTCCCATTTGGCGAGTGATTCCTGCCCAAACTTGGGAAGTCCAGAACTTTCCCTTTCACTTTCTTCAGGTTTCACAGTAAGTGACCTGCCCTCTTTGTATAATTCTCATATATTAATTCTGTATAAATATAAGAAGTTGTAGGAACTTCTATCTTATTTTTCATGTTGTTATTATTGTTATTTTCAAAGTTGTCACTTTCTCTAGAACATTCTCTCCTGAATTTTTTAAGGTGCACTTTTGTACTCCAATTCGCGTTTAAGCTTTAATTATTTCATTGCTCATTTGTTTAAATCTTATAAAGATTTTAAAAACATGTAAGGTTTGAAACCTTGTAAATTGTCAATTGCCTGGAGCAACCGTTTAATGTTGAGAGGTCTGCGACCCTATTTGTTAAAAAGTTCAAATGAACTATGTTTATTAAAATTATATTGTATAATTGTTAATTTCCTCAAACTTCTTCTAATTGTAAATAAATTAAATATTTGTTTTTGGATTCATCATTTCTCTGATACTAAAGTTAGGCAAGATCCTGGCTTTCCTAGCTCCTCCTAGGTTCATGCTCTCGTTAACACAAAATAAAGCTTTTACTATCTGTCTGGCCAGACCATCACCCTTCCCTATAGTACTTTTATTCGTGCTTGGGAGGAAAGACACTAAAGCCACTCTCTGGCAAACTGCCCAAGTCTTAGCTGCAGTTCCCGTCAGCTTCGACCAAGCTCGTACCTATTTTAGATATCAGGAGGTTAAGTTTCTGTGGCAATCGCCTTTAAGTGTGTTTAAAGTGAAGCTTATTAATTTTGTGGGACTCTCCTCCTATTTTTCTATCCTTCTCTTCCAATCCCAAATCTACTTCCTTCTCTTAATCATCTTCCCTTGGTGGGTGGGTTATTCCTCAGCCAATAAACTACCCAACCCTAAAACACTATTTTGAAATAGCATTCCCCTTTAAACGAAGAACTGTTCAAAATAACAAAACTAGCAATTGGATAACAACAGGGATTATAAATTCATGTCAAAGAAAGAAATATCTACACAAATTATATAAACAATACCACACAACACCTGAATTCAATTTATACTACAAAAAATACACTAGCATATTAAATAAGGTAACAAGACTAGCAGAGAAAATGCATAATGATAATTTTATTTCCCAATCATCTAATAAAAACAGGGCTATGTGGTCCGTGATAAAGAAAGAAACTGGAAAATCTGCTAAAATACAAAGGAACATTACACTGACCAGAAATAATAAAGTGATTAATAATCCAGAGGAAATAGCAAACACTTTTAATGACTATTTTCTGAAAATTCCACAAAAATTAATAAATAAATCACAGGTAAATACACTAAATTATAATAATAAAATAAATATATGCAGTGATTCTTTATTTATAAATCATGTCACAAGTGAAGAGGTAAGAATAGTTATAAAAGAGCTAAAAAATAAATTCTGTGCTGGCATTGATGGCATCCCTGATGTAATTTTAAAGAAATGTGCAGAAAATATAATAAATCCACTTACGCACTTAACAAACAGTTCAATTCTCTCAGGAACTTACCCGGATATTTTGAAGTTATCAAAAGTAATTCCAGTGCACAAAAACGGTTCAAAAGATGAATTAGATAACTATCGTCCTATTACCTTACCAACTGGTATTGAAAAATTGTGGAAAAAATTATGTATAGGAGACTGATAAGTTTCATAGAAAAAAATAAAATATTATCAAACTCACAACATGGATTTAGAACGGAAAAATCTACACAGACAGCAATTTACGAATGTAGTAATAGTATACTGAAATTAATTGACAATAAGGAACATGTAACTGGCCTATTCTTGGATTTATCGAAAGCATTTGATGTTGTTGACCATAAAATCCTCCTTACCAAACTAAATCAATATGGTGTTAGAGGTCTAGCTAATAAATGGATAGAGTCTTACTTAACAAGGCGTAAACAAATAGTAAGCTTGAGACACAAGGATGATGGAACCAAATTACTTAATGAAACATTGTCCAATGAGGGAATTATTGAATTTGGAGTACCCCAGGGATTGGTTTTGGGCCCACTACTCTTTCTTCTATATATCAATGATATAACACAGAACGTTCATTCACATAAGGAAATTTTGTTTGCGGACGATACAACACTCGTAATAAAAGGTGAAACTAAACAGGTCATACAGCAGTCTGCTGACTCCGTTACAGGAGAGTTAACCAAATGGTCACAAGATAATCGCCTCATAATAAACTATAAAAAGACAGTGTGTCTAAATTTCCACACTATACAGAATAGGAATCCTGCGATGCCCAATATAACATTAAATGGTCATCAAATAGAAAATAAATCAGAAACAAAGTTTTTAGGACTATGGATACAACAAGACTTGAAATGGAATAAACATATACAATATCTGAATACTAAACTGAACTCGATGTGCTTTGCGTTACGTATTTTGAAAACCTGCACTAGCATGCACACATTAAGAAATACTTATTTTGCTTATTTCCATTCATACTTAAGATATGGGATCATATTTTGGGGTATGTCCCCAGATGTACTAAGTACGTTTAGGATACAAAAGAGGGTGATTAGAATTATGGCAAATGTAAACTCTAGAGAATCATGTAGACCTCTGTTTAAAGATTTAAACATTCTCCCACTGCCCTGCATATATATCTTTGAAAGTATTATGTTTTTTAAAAAGAATTTAATGAATAAAGATGTTTTTCTTAAAACAAACAATGATGTTCCTAGGCATAACACAAGACAAAATCAAAACATTCATATTTCACACACACACACACAAGCATATATCAAAAAGGAACTTTTCACACTGGAGTTAAATTATACAATAAACTACCCCAGTATATAAAACTGGCCCCAAAAATAAAAACCTTTGATAGAATGTTGAAAGCTTATCTGCAGTGGCATTGTTTTTACTCAGTAGTTGAATATTTTAGCTTATAGGAGTGATGGAATCTATAACTATATTTTACTTTTTTAATTTAATTTTAATACCTAGCTGTATGTTGTTGTATTTATAGAATTAAGTTTTCATATTATGATAATAGAGTGAGGTGTAAATAGTTGTGCAATAAGATTGTATCTATTAAGATTTGCTATTGTAATAAGCTATAAATAGTTATAATCTTAGTAATATATACCTGTTAGTTCTTTTATTTTATGCATGTAAATTCAGACGTGTCCTATATCAAAAATGTATTGAATGCATGTATTTGATCAAATGGAATTAATAAAAATCTATCTATCTATCTATCTATCTATCTATCTATCACAGGAGGCTGCCAAGCAATCTCCTGTACTGATTACATGAAAAGGCACAACCAAGTGGCCAAAATAATGCACCTACACCTTGCTCAAAAGCACTTATTTTCTGATAATATTTAGCCTTACTATCAGTATGTTCCTGACGCCGTTTAGGAAAATCCTAGTCACAAGTTGTTATGGGACCGATCAGTTATCATACTAATAAATAACAAGTAGTTCCGTGAAGAACTATACAGCCTATTTTCATATATCCTACTTATGTTAACTGCCACTATCAACATACAAAATTTCAGTTTGATTGCCCTAATAGATTCGTAGATATTGAGAACCGACTAAATATTTCGGATGGTCGCCATGTTGGATTTTATATATGTAGGACCTAAAGTTATGTACTGTTACATGAAGATTATTGTGTACGTGTAGCATTCAAACTTCAATCGCATGATTAGGACACAAGAAGTAAAAAAGAGATTTTAAAATTTCGCACAGCTGCCATCTTGTGGTTATGGAAACAATTGAAATAAATTAGATGCCAGTGGATTAACATTCGTATAAGGATTTACTGTACCAAGTTTCACTGCACTCGGATGGTTAAATTGCGTGAAATGTTCATGTAAATATTTATATTTCGCGTCGCCGCCATGATGGATTTGTGATCACCAGGTTATTTAAAGTCCTATATTCGAAATTAAGTTCATAGCCCCCACGAACATAAAAAAATTCAGTTTGATTGCTATAATAGATTCGTAGATATTCGGAGCCGTCAAAATATTTCGGATGGTCGCCATGTTGGATTGTTAAATGTATAGGCCATAGAGTCATGTACCATTAAAGGAAAATTATTGCGTAGGTTCATTTTTCAAACTTTCACTACGATCGCATGATTACGACACAAGAAATAAAAAATTAATTTTTCAAATTGGCACAGCCGCCATCTTGAGGTAATGTAAACAATTGAACTAAATTAGATACCAGTGCATTACAATGAGTATAAACATTTCCTGAACCAGATTTCATTGCGCTTGGAACATTAAATCGCGAGAAATCTCTATTTCGTTTTGTATTTAACCGGTTTTTGAAAGTATTATAGATGAACTTCCAGTAGTGCCTTTATCTCCGTACAAAATTTCAGGGTGATACCGCTAATAGTTTCATAGATATAGAATGCCGGTGAAATATTTCGCACAACCGCCATCTTGTGGTTATGTAAACAATTAAACGAAGTTAGATGTCGGCGCATTACAATGTGTATAAACATATAATGTACCATGCTTTATTGCGTTTGGTTGGTTAAATCGTGAGAAACGTCTATTTAAAAGTCGCAAATTCTCGTGGCCGCCATGTTGGTTTTGTAGTTACCAGCTTTTCAAAAGTCACATAGGTGAACTGCTAGTAATTCACTTTATCACCGTAGTAAATTACAGGGTGATATCGGAAATAGTTTCGGAGATATTGAATTGTGGTGAAATATTTCGCACAGCCGCAATGTTGGATTGGTGAGGCGTAACAAAATTTGAAGGGCACGGTCGGGGTCGCCCGGAATAGTGCTATAAACTTACCGAGTTTCGTTGAAATCACTCCAGCCGTTTAGATTTTATTAGGGGACACACACACACACCTCACACACACACACACACACACACACACGCACACACACACACGGACAAAAGGTGATCTCATAAACCTATTTTTTTTTTCAAAATTGAAAATAGGCTAAAAATGAGATGGTGTGTGTCTATCTGTCTGTCTGTGTGTTACTCAATAACGCAAGCACCACTGGTCCGATTTAAATGAAATTTTGCATGGATGTAGCTGATTTACCAGGTTCACATATAGGACACTGTTGATTTCGATATTTTGCACTATTAAAAATGGCAACCATTTTAGTGACATCACTACATCCTTTGGATTCAACATTTCATATTTCTATATCAAATAAAAAGAGAACGCTAAGAAATAGCAAACATTTGATGGCACAAACGAGCTTTAATATTTAATTTCCTCTCCTAAAGGTTCTCATCACTCATCTCTATGTATATAAAAATGAAAGTTTGTCTGTTTTTTTTTCTGAATTTCTTCAGAATGAGTTATTTACGGGTTTCAGACTGTTTTATGACGGATGCGCGTAAATATACATTTTTGTATTTCTGTTTGTTTGTTTGGTTGTCTGTCTGTGGACAACTTTGTTCCCTTATAACTCGAGAACGGCTGGGTGTATCAACGTAAAATTTGGTACAGATATCCATCAGAGGCACAACACAATCATTAATGTAACTCTTCTCCGTACCCCTCATAAAAGGGGGGCTACCCCCCTTAAAATACATGCTGAAATAGGCGTAGAAGGACAAGACAAAGCTCATTTTCTGCCCCTCAATGTGAGAGACAAAACTCATATTAAAGCCCTAAACCAGGGGTCTCCAAACTACGGCCCGGGGGCCACATCCGGCCCGCGGACAGATTTTGTCCGGCCCGCGGAGAGCTAGCATACTTGAAAACTCCTTTTAGAGAACATATTTTTTTATAGCAAATTAAATTTAGTTTACTGAAGTATTCTAATTTTATGTTGAATAATTATTAATATGACATCTACATTGATATGGTCATGGGCTAACTACTCATAACATTGTTGTAGGCTTATTGTTATTGTTTTTGTGATAAGTTGGATAAAGAAACACAGAATTGTAATGAGTAAAGACATGTATAACATGCAGACATATGAAATACTAATGAGATTTATGTAATTGAGATTTTCCACTGAAAATAGTTTGTAGTTGTGGACTAATTTTACTTGTACCAATTATTAAAAGAGATTTAAGATGCTCATCAGTTAATTTAGATCTGTAAACATTTTTTGTGTACTTCATTTTGGAGAAGGTCTTCTCACGCAAATAAGTAGTACCAAAAACAGAAAACAGCCCACGATCAAATTTATGCAAATTATCAAATTGTGTCAGTGGAAGACTCTTATAAAATTCCAACAAAGATGAGTTTTGATATTTGTTCTTAATTATATCACTGCACTGTAGTTCAATCATTTCCATTTGAAGTTCCGGGGCTAGGGTTTCAATGTCAGTATCAAAAGGATCCTGAAAAATCTTAATTTGATTCGCAAAGGCATCGAAGTCCGAGAAACGAGTATCAAAATTTATTTTCAAAGCACTCAAAGTTTCGATTGCAAAATCGATAGGAAACTCAGTCTCAGTGGTGTGGCTGAATATTTCACATGTTTTAAAATGTGAAAAACATTTACTTCGTAGTTGTGATTGAAACAGTATCAATTTCTTCCAGAATGATTTGATATTAGTGTATAAATCAGGAAGATGCTGGTTTTCTCCTTGCAATCTCAAATTCAGTTCGTTCACATGTTTTGTCAAATCAACATAGAATGCTAACTTCCACAGCCATGCGTTGTTTTGTAATTCAGTAAGAGGGCGATGCTTTTCATTCAAAAAAATTTCGATCACTGCTCGAAGTTCAAAAAAGCGCTGAAGGACTTTCCCACAACTAAGCCAACGTACGGCAGTATGATAAGGTAAGTCATTTTCTCCAATCTCTTCAATAAATTGTCGGAATTGTCGGTGATTCAGCCCAAAAGATCTCATAAATTAACAGTTGATATGACTGGTTTCAGAACTTCAGACATATCCAAACATTTTCCGCACAAAGACTGTTGATGAATGATACAATGTAAGACTAATGGTTTTGAACCACCGTCATTTTCTACAGCCTTTGACACAAGAGCGACCACTCCTTTATATTTCCCACTCATGTTTTTGCCTCCATCAGTTGTAATACATTTCAAGTTTTTCCATCGAAGGTTCTTTTGATTAATGGCCATTTCAACTCCTTTAAAAATATCTGTACCAGTAGTTGTGCCATGAATACTATACATATCAAGAAGTTCTTCATGCACTTCATAGCTTTTATCTACTCCTCGAATATAAATCAACACCTGAGCAGTATCTGACACATCCGTTGACTCATCCAAGGCCAAAGAAAACCACTCAACATCTCCATTTTTGTCGAACAGTTGAGAGGATATATTTTCAGCGATGTTTTCTACCCTTCGAGCCACAGTGTTTGCTGACATACTGACAGTTTTTAATAAATTTACCTTTTCAGGGCACATTTCTTCGGCTGCTGCAATTATGCATTCTTTGATCATTTCTCCATCGGTGAATGGTTTTCCACGTTTTGCAATTTCAAGAGCCACACGAAAGCTGGCACGAGTTGCAGCCTCTTGTTTGGTTTTGAGTTTTGTAAATGAAGATTGCTGCGATTTCAATCCGCGCTTCATAGCTTCGAATTTTTCTGTCCGCAAACTTCCTGTATATTTTGAGTAATTTTGAAAATGTTTTGTTTCATAATGACGTGTAATGTTATATTCCTTGAGAACGGCTATGCTTTCATTGCAAATCAAACATAGCGCCTTGTTACTGGACTCAATTACGAAATACTGAATGTTCCACTCATCTTTGAATTTTCTGCATTCACTATCAATTTTTCGCTTCTTTTCCATACTACTAAATCACACACAAAAGCAACAATTCAAATCAAAATACTGTTACAAAGATGTCTTAAACTTAAACACGCACAAACACGTTTTAAGGAGGTACGCACTATTTTATTTCACAACAGTGTCATAGGAACTGACTTGTGGTTGCGCAACTAGCCTTCTTATATATTCCAATTACTGCCATCTAGAAGTGAGTGGAAGACACCAGAACTCTCTCGAACCAACGAGATTACTCTGTACGTGCTATTAGCGCCATCTGTTAGCGATAGAAGGTACTACCTATTTCCGCTTGTGTCCACCAGATGTCGTGTCACGTTACTCCTCATGGCTCGTACTCTACGACTAATCTAGAAATTACAGATAATGACAGGAAAAATAATAATATGCAGTGTTGCCGTTTTGCGGACTTTAGTCCGATTTGAAGCCTTTTTTCAACGTTGCGTACTTTTTCGGACTTTTTTTTCATCAGTGGACTATTTCACTTTTTACCACCGGCAACAATGATAATATGGTTTTGGCCCTCGGAACTTACTGGAGTAATCAGTATGGCCCTAAGGCTGGAAAGTTTGGAGACCCCTGCCCTAAACCAACAGTTTTTGAGATATTCCCAGAAAACTAATTTCATTTAAAACAAGATGTTCAGTAAAGAACATATAGCCTACTTTCTCCTAAATGCATGGGTATTGTTATAACTCTTTGTCCTTTTCAAGGAGTATAATTGAATGTTGGTTGTAGTAGCTTGTTGAAATACAACGTGCTATAGGGATATTAAACATGAATATGAGGTGCCCTTTGCTAGTGATACCTCTGTAAAAAAAATCATTCAATTCGGTTTCACCGTGTATGAATTGATCCGGGGAATGGATTTGCACACATACATGGCCGCTATTTGCAAACTATTGGGCTGATGACCTTGTAGTCAGTCATAAGATGCTTTCCTCAAAAAGGCATGTTGTTGCAAAATCCGGTAGAGATCAAATTATTAGGATGGTCGAAATTTGATTTAAGCTTTTAACATTTGGGTGGCCGTCATTTCGTTTCCATCAAGATGGCGGCGATATAAAACATGACACTGAGGTGCCTTTTGCTAGTGCTACCTCTGTGCCAAATTTCGTTCAATTCGGTTTCACCGTGTTTGAATTGATAGGTGGAATCGATTTGCACACATACTTGGCCACCATCTGCAAACTATTGGGCTGATGATCTAGCAGTTTGGTCAGAATATGCTTCCCACATAAAGATTTGTTGTTGCAAAATTTGGTAGAGATTAGATTATTAGGTTGGTCGTAATTACATTTTTGCCTTTAACATTTGGGTGGCCGCGATTACGTTTCCGTCAAGATGGCGGTGATATAAAACATGACACTGAGGTGGCCTTTTCTAGTGCTACCTCTGTACCAAATTTCGTTCCATTCGGTTTCACCGTGTTCGAATTAATAGGGGGAATCGATTTTCACACAAAGATGGCCGCCATCCGCAAAATATTAGGCTAATGACCTACTAGTTTGGTCAAAGGATGCTCCCTCCATAATGGTATGTTGATGCAAAATTTGGTAGAGATCGGATGATTAGGTTAATCGTAATTTGATTTAAGCTTTGAATATTTGTGTGGCCGCCATTACGTTTCCGTCAAGATGGCGGCGATATAAAACATGACACTGAGGTGCCCTTTGCTAGTGCTACCTCTGTACCAAATTTCAATCCATTCGGTTGCACCGTGTTTGAATTAATATGGGTAATCGATTTTGACACAAAGATGGCCATCATCCGCAAACTGTTAGGCTAATGACCTATTAGATTTGTCAAAGGATGCTCCTTTCATAAAGGTATGTTGTTGCAAAATTTGGTAGAGATCGAATGATTAGGTTAGTCGTAATTTGATTTAAGCTTTGAACATTTGGGTGGCCGCCATTACGTTTCCGTCAAGATGGCGGCGATATAAAACATGACACTGAGGTGCCCTTTGCTCGTGCTACCTCTGTACCAAATTTCATTCCATTCGGTTTCACCGCGTTTGAATTAATATGGGTAATCGATTTTGACACAAAGATGGCTGCCATCCGCAAACTATTAGGCTAATGACCTATTGGATTTGTCAGAGGATGCTCCCTCCATAAAGGTATGTTGTTGAAAAATTTGGTAGAGATCGGATGATTAGGTTAGTCGTAATTTGATTTATGCTTTGAACATTTGTGAGGCCGCCATTACGTTTCCGTCAAGATGGCGGCGATATAAAACATGACACTGAGATGTCCTTTGCCAGTGCTACCTTTTACCAAATTTCGTTCAATTTGCGCTCACCGTGTTCGAATTGATAGGGGGGGACACACATTCAGAGTACACACACTCACACACACACACACGCACACACAGACTCACACACACACATACACAGACACACAGACAGACAGACACACTTTTTTCGCCCTGTAGTGATCTCATAAGTCTACTTTCATTTTTTGCAAAAATCGAAAGTAGGCTAAAAACTAATGAACGTATGCAAGCCGGTAACCATGGCAACAGATTCTCAGAGAACCATCTATTGCTGTAAGACGCAATGCAATTCCATTAATTGCATTAGTGTGAAAGTTTGCAAACTGCTAGAAGGTTATCACGGAAACAAATTAAGCTGTAAAATTCATCAATACTTATAATGCACTTAAGGGGGTCAAGGGGTACTCTATATTTTATTCACGTGATTGACACCTGCGGGTGGGGTACGGCAGGTCTATTATATTCACATCTCTATATTAGATTATTATTATTATTGTTATATTATGGCGTACTACGACGAGACAAAGCCCCTCGGTGCCAGAAACAAAACTCGGGGGCCCTAAAGTGTCCTCGAAAACTACATTATAAGGCTCTAAATCCAACAGTTTCTGAACTATTCCCAGAAAACGAATTTAATTAAATTTAACAAACTAATGAAGGAATGCAAATCGGTAATCATGACAACATTATCTTAAGGGGTGGCATCCAAGTTTCCATCTATTTCTGTAAGAAGCAAAGTCTCTCCATTTATTTCATTTCTGTGAAAGTTTGCAAATGGCTATAAAGTTATCACGGAACCAACGTAGACTGTATAATTCATCAATACAATTAAGGGGATCAAGGGGTAACCTAGAATTTCTTCATGCAATTTTCACGTGCGACATATAGTACAGAAGGTCTATTATATCTCCAAACAGCAACATTATTTTCAAAAATTCCTGAATTAATTCAGCATGTTTGCGGCTTTTAGGAATTTGGGCCATTTGAGGCTAAAAAACCTTAATTTCCATGCACCACAAACCTTTATAATTTATGAAAGTGGTCTTCCTGTGTAAAGGGACCTAACACAACGTAGAGGGTCAGTTTTTATGTGACGTATATTGCATTTCGTCTACAAGGCTTCCAATTCTATTTCACGTCAGGAAGTACGCGTTAGATGAATTTAGTATGAGAGCACATTTTAACTAATCTTTTCTTTTTGTCGACATATCGGTTCAGAGTAAGGATGATTTTATTTGATACTGTGTGGTAGATATACCCATATTTGGATATCTGGGTGATATGTTGTAGACAATAGAAATGTCTGTCTGTCTTTCTGTGTATCTTTATGTCTCCTATAACTCGTGTTCGGATGCCTGGTGCATCGTAAAATTAGGTATGGTAACCATGAGAGTCAATACACTAATCATTTATGAAACTCTTCACCGTACTTTTCATACAGTAGAAGGGTGGATATAGGGAAGAACGTCTCAAAATACATGCTAAAATAGGCGAAATATATAAATTATCATAGATGGACGACCAAAGCATATGTTGCGCTTCTCAAAGTGAGACAAAAAATTCGGGAATCTATAAAGGGTCTCCGAAAACCACATTTTATGGCCCTTAAATTAACAGTGTGTGTGATATTCCCAGAAAACTAACTTCGTTCTGATGAACTTAAGAAGGAATGACAAACCGCTAACCACTGCAACAGTAGCTCAATTGATAATGTCTGGTGTTAACACCTTTCGAAGAACGGGTACCTCTGCTAGTTACTGATGAAACCATACCAGCAAACCGGCCAGATATCGTTCTTTTGGACAAGGTGCAGAAGAGAACCTTCTTAAATGATATTGCAGTGCCCAATTCCCATAATCTGCAACAAACCTGCTGTGATGAGATCACCAAATATCTGCCCTTGGCTGAGGAAATACGCAAATGTGGAGACAGGAAAGTGTATTGGTTCTGCCCATAGTAATTTCTTCTACCGGCATCATCCCCAAATCATTGACTCTCAATCTACAAATATTGGGAATACATCCTGGTCTATATATCACCATGCAGAAGGCCGTCATCTTGGAGACCTGTTCCACTGTTCGTTCGTTTCTCAATGTGCCACCTTATGAGAATTAGCCATACCGTCTTACAAACAAGCCGACGATATGTTGATAGGTCCCACTTATGTGGGGAAATGAATTTAGAAATATCAATAATAATAATAATAGTTGAATATAGACAAAATGCCGTGATTATGATGAGAACCTTCGAAGCAGACGTAAGATCCGTTGCAGAGGGAATGAGATGACGGCTGTACAATGTATTGTGTTGCTTGTACAGTAGAAGGCTGCGGTGGTACGAAGTGGAGCTAAGTACACAAGCGAACATCGTGGTTAAAAGCAAGATACATCTTAAGAGTACACATTGGATGACAGAACCGTAGCGCAGCACATGGAGTGGGATCGATGACACTATACAGTGCTTTTGAAAGATATCTATATTATATTGTGTGATGTATTGACAAACTCCACATCTACCTGCTAGAGGAAGGTTCTCCTACTTACCGTTGTAGTTGATTCATGTAGGGGCTTTGCGACAACGTGGAAGTCCAGCTCAGTGTACCTGGGCATGTATTTGTTATTCAAACCCGGCTGAAGTCGTCGTATTTTTAAGAGCGTTGAAAATCCCTCAGTGTGCCTTCCTTCGGTGAGGAAGTAACGCCAGTGGTACCATGTAATAGATGTATGGCATGTAAAAGAACCTTCCACTAATTACACTTGTGTGAAGCTAAATTATGGGTTAAATTTGACTCATGCTATTAGCTTTCAACGTTCGTCGTCAGGAGCTGACTGTGGTGGTATCTAGTAACCAAGTTCAGAACTAGTTGTCGTTGACAGTGGCGTTTGGTAGCAAACGTAGGAACTACTTGAAAATTGAATGATACAGCCCTTACTTAAATTAAAAACAGATAACACACACTAATGCAGCCATCACAATTAACACCGGTTATCAGACAGATTCTACACACACCCAAAGTACACGGGGCTACATGACCGCGTTGTCGCAGCCCCTAAACTGAGGAACCAACAAATCTATTTGTAATTGGGGTTAGGATTACATATGAGGTGGCCGTAACATTAATTTTGCTACTGGAGTGAGAGTGGAAAACTACGGAAAGGTATTTTTAAGGTGGCTAAGTTAGGAATTGAACTCATCTATTTTAAGTTCTCCCACATGAAGCTAAGTAAACCCCGCTCCAACCATCAGAACATAATTACATTTCTTGGTAGAGACGAGAATCGAACCCACACCTCCACGGTGACATCCAAGAATGTTGATCACTACGCCATTAGGTGAACTCTTTACTATTAAACATCACTGATACGTAGAACACTTCTTAGACGTCACTAAAATAAGTTGTGAAATTATGTGCGAAGAGTATAATTTTAGGCTTCGAATATGATATACGTGGTACAGTCATTAAGTTCTGAGACTGACCACATGACGGGGTTGTGGGGCACTATAGCGCATAGGTGGCTCTGTGGTACGATACCATGTCAGTTAGTCTCTCGTCCCTGCAAGATACAGTTGAGTGCATGCACTGGTTGCAGACGTACGGTCGTTGTTGTGACGGTGATTGGAATGCGACAGTCGGACCTGACGATGATCCGACGTTTCTCAACCGCATAATAACGGGAGACGAAACAAGGTGTTTCCTATACGATCCGCAACTGAAACGACAATCAGAAACCTGGAAAACGCCATCATCAACGCGGCAGAAGAAAACACGACAAGACAGGTCAAAAGGCAAGGTGATGCTGGAACTGTTTTTTGATTCAAATGGAATTGTTCACACGGAGCTCCTTCCAGACGGTGCAACGGTAAACAAAACCCGCTACAAGGAGATCCTTGGCCCTTTATGCGATGCAATTCGCGGTAAGCGACCTGGGCTTTGGCGTACAAAGAATTGGCTGTTGCTACACGACAAAGCCCCTGAACATCGCTCTGTCCTTGTCCAAGAGGAACTTGCAAGGCAACAGGTGACAGTTTTCCCTAACCCTCCGTACTCAATCTGCCACTATGCGATTATTTTCTCTTTCCTCGTCTGAAAGCACTCCTACGTGGGTGCAGATTTCGGTCTTCCGAAGAGGTCATGACGGCCACAATCGAAGCCTTGTCCCATACCTTCTCGCCAAGTGCTTTCAGCAGCTATACTAACGTTGGCAAAAGTGCATAACGGCCAACGGCGACTATTTTGAGGGTGGATGTGGCTCTGTGTAGGTGTACGCCGGGTAATGCATCAGCGTGTGCAACACAAAGGGTCGTGCGGTGGCCTATCCTCCAGGCGTCAAGTCTTAGAACTTACTGACTGTAGTACGTATAACATAAGTAATAATAATCTATATATTTAAAACAGTAAGGTAATTTTTGTTACCATGAGATTGAGAGAACGACAGAACCGATTTACATCGTAGAGCACTCTAACGAAAGCTCTTGGCCTCTAGATTTGCAGAGTGTCTATAAAATAAACAAATATATTACGGTATATTTTTGAATTAATATAGAAAATAGCAGAATTCTTTCCCCTCACGCATGCGCACAATCCACCTGGGGTCATGACAAAATGGCGGTGAGAAGTCCATTAAAATGTAAGTTATTTAATAAGCCTGCATGTAATTGAAAACATACATAAACCAAGTTCTGACAATAAAATATAATAACAGTATGAATGTATACGAATGTGCAACATTGATTTATTTGGATAATGAAATGGATTATTTCCTTCAGACAGCGGCTTTTAATGATAAAGAACAGCTGCGTCTGCTGCTGACCAAGAGTGCGCGAGTAGCTGTGTGGTTAAGGCGACAGACTGTGGTTCCTAGAATCGCCGGTTCGATCCCAGCCCTCGCCGATATATATATATATTTTTTTTTTACCACTGAAATATTGTTTAATCAAGGAGTATTAGTAAGGTTTTATGTCTGTTAAAGATACATATTTCTACATTCCCTCTCGGTATATTTTTGAATTAATATAGAAAATAGCAGAATTCTTTCCCCTCACGCATGCGCACAAACCGCCTGAGGTCATGACAAAATGGCGGTGAGAATTCCATTAAAATGTAAGTTATTTAATAAGCTTCCATGTAATTGAAAACATACACTAACCAAGTTCTGGGAATAAAATATAATAACAGTATGAACGTATACGAATGTGCAACATTGATTTATTTGGATAATGAAATGCATTATTTCCTTCAGACAGCAGCTTTTGAAAATAATGATTGGCTGCGTCTGCTGCTGAACATGGTTGCGCGAGTAGCTATGTGGTTAAGGCGACAGACAGTGGTTCCGAGGTTCACCGGTTCGATCCCAGCCCTCGCCGATATATGTATTTCTTTGTTTTTACCATTGAAATATTGTTTAATCAAGGAGTATTAGTAAGGTTTTATGTCTGTAAAAGATTCATATTTC
The DNA here is from genome assembly GCA_946902985.2 of Meconema thalassinum. Classification (NCBI taxonomy): domain Eukaryota; kingdom Metazoa; phylum Arthropoda; class Insecta; order Orthoptera; family Tettigoniidae; genus Meconema; species Meconema thalassinum. The sequence goes on along the minus strand of OX336388.2, from coordinate 990,037,881 downwards.
TACATTCCCTCTCAATACGTTTTATTTCCGTTTTACCATTGCATTACAGCATGTGATCAAAAGAGCAAACTGTTGTCCTCAGTACGCCGTTTAAATATTTGCAATCAGTTCCTATAACTGACAACAGATGGCAGTACATCGCCCATATAGTTCCAGTAACTGACAGCAGATGGCAGCACCATTGCATCGATATATTAAAAACCCAAGACATGGCACGTTTTCACGTGATGGAGAATTATAAAGGAGGGGAATATTTAAGAAGGGAAATTTTGAGGAACATTAACCGACAGTTGAATGTGTAGGCTATGTTGTTTATGTACCTTAATATTGCAATTTCTTCCCAATGCTTCGGTGGTCAAGTTATTAGCGTCCTAGACTAAAAGTTATAATTATGCATCGTCGATATACTCTTAAATTATTAAAGAAAAAAGTAGTTTTCCAGACACTCGCGCGTGTCCACAATTGCTTTCGCCATAAGAGACACTTGGCAAACATAATTCGTTTGAAGGGCTCCGACATCGTGGTCACTCAGCCCCGTGTACTTGGGTGTGTATGTGTGAAATTTTCTCTCATAACCTGTGTTATTGTGATGGCTGCATTACTGTGTGTATTTGTAATTAAGGTGGTAAATGGCAAGGATACGGCCAAGGCCTTAAGTTAGGAACCATCCCGGTATTTGCCTTAAGTGGAAGTGGGAAACCACGGAAAACCACATCCAAGATTGTCGAGGTGGGAATTAAACCTTCCTATTCTTAGTTATACCTCAAGAGACTGAATGTGCCCCGTTTTTGCCCTCAGACCAGAATTCAATTTCTTGGCAGAGCAGGAAATGTAACCCGGGTCTCCGGGGCGATAGACAAGAATAGGTGGGCCTCCATGTGTTAATACGATTTTTGACATGCACGGGACATATAATTAAAAAACTGCCTCCATTAGAGTGACTGCCGAAGTGAGTATTGAGTATAGGCCTATGGTCGTTCCAGTAGTTGGCGAAGTGATTCTATGTTCCCCTGCAAAATGTACTGTCATAACCTATAACAGGTGATGGAAATTGCTTATTTAGAGCAGTTTCGTACTGTTTATAACAAAATGAAGAACGTCATTCTGAGCTGCGTTTTCAAGCTATCGCAAAAAATTTCGCTGGGAGGAACAATTATAAGGAATTTATTTTAAGCGATCAGTCTCATCGCATTCTCCTCACCAACCAACTTGAGTATGAAAGTCTCTGGACGGTCATGTTGAACTTCATTGTATAAGACAATTGTTTAATGATTATTTGTTTAGAGTACTGAGTCTAACTACGCAGTTGATTTCGGCAATGGAAGTATTATTTGCCATGTAATATTTAGCGGCTCCGTTATTGCAGGACACTATAGTGTTATCGAATAATACGAAGCCACATTTAAAATCCAATATAAATAGGCCATTTCAGAAACAATTCCAGATATTATGCAGTACAGTGTACTGTAAGGTCTTTGACGATCAAATGTAAACATTGTTCTACGTTGTACTTCTCTTACGTAAAATCTATGCGTGGTTACTTTGGTCTTTACTGTTGTGAGGGTAAAATTGATCTGCTGGAATATAAAATATTTGCCAAGCTGCAACAATGTAATGATATTAATTTAAAAGTCATTGAACTTATATCCAGTAGTTCAAACACATACATCAGCGTTAACAGATTGGATACTGAAGATGAAAGCCAGCTACTTCATTTCCCTATTATTGATTTTTTCAATTCCTTGGAATTAAGTGATTCGCCTCCACATACTCAGAACGTTTGAGCCATAGTTATGCTCCTTAGAAATCTGAACGTTTCCCAAGGACTCATATATGGTAATATATTAATTGTAAGAAATATGTAAGAAATTGCTTGGATCCGGTTATAATAGGTGCAGTAATATTAGGCAGAGAGCTCAAATCCTACGACTTGATTTAACACCTTCCGATAAAACACTTGCAGGTACAGTACATTTTCTTTTAATAGGCAACAATGTCCTATTCGCTCGGCCTACTTTATCACAATCAATCAAGCTCAAGGAGAAACTCTTGAACGTATTGGGCTATTTACCTCATCACGTTTTAAGTCATGACCTGCAGGATAGTGAAGGTACAGAAAAGGTCCTGTATGGGATGGTAAAGAATAAGAGGCGGAAGGATCCTACGGATTATGTCAGAATGGTGAACAAAAGGGGACAAGGGATAGAAAATAGGGAAGAACTTAAGAAAATGTGGAAAGAATATTTTGAAGAACTCCTGAACCCAAATGGAAACCACGGTGAGGAAGAAGAAATCGGAGAAGAGGTACAGTAGATGAACTGCAAACAGAAAAGGACTTAACATGGAAAGAAGTGGAAGATGCAGTGAGGAAGATGTAAGGAGGGAAGGCACCGGGTGTGGATGAGCTGAGTGTGGAGATGGTGAGAGCAGCAGGAGAGGTGGGGATACAATGGTTGTACCGAGTGATGAAGGCAGCATGGAAGGAAAGGAAGACCCCAGAGGACTGGAAAAAGGGAATAATTGTCCCGATCTTCAAGAAAGGTAGTAGAACAGAATGCAGAAACTATCGGGGAATAACACTGATGAGTCATTGTGCAAAGATGTTTGAGAAAGTTTTAGAAAGGAGAATTAGGACAAGGATAGAAGGAGGATGAGGGAAGAACAACATGGCTTCAGAGCAGGAAGGTCCACAGTGGATTTGATTTTTGCTGTAAGTCAGTTACAAGAACAGCACTATGAGTATGGAACAGATCTACTGATGGCCTTCCTGGACATTGAGAAAGCATATGACAGTGTATGCAGAAACAAAGTATGGAAGTCCCTGGAGGATAGAGGAGTAGAAAAATGGACTATAAGGAGGATAAAAGACATGTACAAGGGAAGCGTGAGCTGTGTGAAAGTGGGAGGAGAGAGATCGGACTGGGTGGAACAGAGAAACGGCCTGAAACAAAGAAGTGCACTGTCACCGTTACTTTTCATTGTGGTGATGGATGACATAATGACCCGAGCGGCACAAGTAATTGGGGAAGGAAAGATGAAAGCAATGGTGTTTGCGGATGATTTGATGATTGTTGAAACAAGGAGGAGGAGGTACAGGAACAGTTGGACGTGTGGGAAGGAATAATACAAGGATATGGGATGAAATTTAGCATGAATAAGAGTGAGATGGTGATCACAACAAGGAAGAAGGAAAGGACCACAACGGGAATAACAATTGGTGGGGAACAGCTGAAGAAAGTGGAGAGTTTCAAGTATCTGGGAAGCCTGATACAAGAGAATGGAAGAAACGGTAGAGAAATAAATGAGCGGGGGAGACAGGCAGAAGCATTCCGGAGGAGTGTGAGAAGCATGTTATGGAGCAGGGATGTCCCTCAGAACAGCAAGTAGATCATATATCCTGACGTATGCCTCGGAGACCTGGGTTATGAAAGGAAGGGAGAAGAGCAAAATACAGGCCAGTAAGATGAGGTTCTTGAGAAGCAGTATTGGAGCTACAAAGAGGGACAGAATAAGAAATGAGAGGACCAGAGAATTAATGAAGGAGGAACAATTACAGGATGGTATAGAGCAATCTAGACTTAGATGGTATGGACATGTAAAACGAATGGAGGAGAAGAGGATACCCAGGAGGATACACGAGACGAAGTGGGAAGGAAAGAGACCAAGAGGGAGACCGAGAGACAGGTGGCTGAAGGGGGTGGAAGAAAGCGTGAAGAAGAGAGAAGACTGGACAAGGGTGGAGGCTGAGAGATGGTGGGAAGACAGAAGACGTTGGAGAGGCTTGTGTTCCAAACAGACCCGGCCAGTGGCTGGAAACTGTGCAAGATGATGATGACCTCATCACGTTTTCAGTCATGACCAGCAATATGTTGCAATGCTGAGAGTGCTATCTTTTGACGCCCTTAAAGTTGCAATAGTGCTAAAAAGTAATCGTACAAAGAATGTAACTTATATAAGAAACTTCTTCAGTAAATTTGTTTTCCATCGTCCGTCATGTTTTGACGGGTTTCATCTAGTAATATTTTAAATCACTTATCCTCACAGCTCGGCTTTACCCACTGAACCATTTTCACCCATTTTCAATTACGCCCCTTTACTTTTCTTCCTCTTGTGCCAATTATTTGAATTGTTCTCTCTTCTTCTCGGTTATTACTGGCCAGAATAACTGAACAGATTAGTGGACATTTCTGTAATTACCGATCAGTTCGTTATAGTAACTCGTTACTACACCGAATCGTGATTAGTGGCCCCTCATTTTACTGTGTCTATGCTACTCCGTTACCAAGGACAACTCCTTGTTTGTCTCTGGGCTGCTCTTCTGTTTTTCCAATGTAGGGTTAACGTGTCTTTTTAGAGCTACCGCTCCCATTTTCGAGGTGAACTTGGTCTCTCTTTCCTTTTCACTAATATTTATCATTTCTCTTTGAGAAATGCTTGTATCTGTTGCGATTTAATGAAATCTTTGTTCCGTTTATCTTTATTATGTGATATTTGCTTCACATCAATGTCATCAAGGTAAGGTCTCGATATACTTCTTTGTTTTGTATTTGTGTGTGTATCTTTCCTGTGGAATACTATGGTGCTTTACCATGTTTGTCCACCGTGTGTATGCGTGTTTCATTTGAATGCAGTCATATTTCACCTTTACCTTCCCCCTTCCTTTTTATTTTCCGTATGTATAATTGTGTGTGTTACGGCTTTATGGCTTACTGTGCGGTTTTCTTCTTCCAGGGGTCGATTGGTCCCGTGTTCGAGCAACGCGCTTGTTCGCAAGTCCGTTCGCTCGGGGACGCAATTATGACACGTGACTTCACCGATATCTATCAATCTGGAAATGGACTAGTGGGCATAGGGTTCGATTGCGACCTCCCTATTGCACCCTGGTCCACTTATGATATCTGTACCTGGTGGTCACAACTTCGATATTCGTGGATTTCTTTGCCCCAAATAAGGCCTATATCGTACACTGCATTATAATTACATTCATTTACCTTCGTACCTTGTACCTATGATTACGTTTTACTCACGTAAATCATTGTGTTTATCTAACTGTCCCTTTTGTCGAACGTATCTCCCTTCACTGCACTTGCCTTTATTTCCACTTCCTTGCCGTAACTTACCTTGATGAATTTAACATAATTATACTGTACGTTATCCTTCAGGTATTCATTTTAATTGTCCATTGTTTTGCCGTCACATATTTAGTTCAGTCACGTCCGTCCTACGAGTATTTACTCTACGTATTAATGTTTGTCCCTCATAAACCCTCACTTTATCTGTATCCTCTAGGCTATTAGGAATACTGTACACTTATTTTTTGGTATGTCCCTTTTCATGACTCCCCTCTTTGTCTCTTATTTCCGAACGTAATTTTGCACCGTGTGTGCATGCTAATTCACTAACGTACTGAACCAACTGAGCTAAGGTTCATGTGATATTTTTCACGACAACACATTTATGATGGGATGTAGTACCTTTGAACACACCCAGAAAGCTACGAGAAACCGAGAGCTTATACAATTCTCTTTGAAGTAGCGGAGAATCGCATTTTTGACTTTGGTGAAGTCTGCTAATTATTTATCTGAGGTCTTATTAATCATTTTTATCTTTCCACGAGGCTCAGAATATTCCATTTCGTCATTCAGTATTATTGAAACATTTTGGAGAATGTTTTTTCACTTTAAGGTAAGGTAATATCATTGCAGATACGCAAATAGGAATGTAAGTAGTCGCTCAACGACTTAGTTTGACGACTTGCTTCCACGAGGAACGCAGTTCCTTGCACTACGTCTGGAGAATCCGCCCTGTGTAGGCGTGTAATTATATCCGTCACATTAGACGTGGCAAACAGTTCGCTTTTCAGCGTGGAAATCATTATCGGGTGCCATCAAGCACAACTGAACTACAAATCACTGTTGTTGATGTGCAGTGATCAACACGAATTGTATAGTGAATTATTTGGCAAGTATTGTGAAATTTACGATATTACTGTAGCACCTCATTTTTTCACCCACGTGTTTGTGGAGGGCCGAGAGCCTGGTGCGAAAATATACAGGTAAATGTGATATTATTACTTTAAACAAGTGTGATTATAAAAGTACACGATATAGAAATTGCTACGGTGAATTTATCTATACTAAAACGACGCCCATTTCACGGATGCCACGTAATAGAAAAAGTAGCGTCTGTACATGTGTAGAATCGCAGAACAGTGCATGGCCATTTATCATTTACATCTGCAAAGTGTAGAGGCTGTGTTACCAGTTATATTTAAAGCCTGTGATATCTGCGACGAATACTGTAATTTTCAAGTGATAATAATGAACTACTATAAGTCTTATACTACCGCCCACGTGGTCAACTTTTTCAACACCATGTTCGAGGCCGAGACCATGGGCTAATACCATTATGGTATGAGGGAGATGTCTCGGATGGTACGAGCATGATTGTGGAACTTCTAGAACATCGAAAGAGAAGGAAGGAACCGAGGATGCCATTCCTAGGCATGTCCAGTCCATTCACGAGGTCAACTACAGGGACAGACCGAACCCTGGTCTTTGGGAGAGCCCAGATGGAAGTTCTGATGAGGACGATGCCAATCCTGAAAGCCAGAGGTGCTTTTATTCAACCCTTGTTGTTGGACAGAGATCTAAGTGTGAGCTCCTTCATATCGTGAGTTTTGTACAACCCTTCCTTGTTCTAGTTTCTGGTGGTATAGTTAGATTAGTGTAGTTTGTGAACCAACCGAACTTAGTGACAGCCATTTCATAGGTAGGGAATGTAATTAGTCTAATTAGATGTCATTTATCTACAGTGATTGTGAGTCACCCTTGGGTCTGACATTTTGGTCAACCCTGGTGCAGCTTGATGGACGTCGTAGGACGCCAATTTCTGCCTATTGCTAAACGTGACTGTAGTCATTTTTAGGCTACTTTGTTTAACCCTATCTGGGGTGTTTTTCAAGTCTTTGCAGACTCTAGTTATGGCAATCTGATGCCATAGTTAAGTTTCTTTAACTACACTTTTTGCAACCAGTCAATGTTACGCCCCTGACTTCGTTAGAGTAGTCGTATCATTTGGGTAATCGACTGTAATTACCAGATTTGTAACTGCATTATATTTCATTTGAGATGAGCTCAGAAGCCATCCAGGTCATGTGTGGACCTTATAAGTAAAAGGGACGTTTTGTCGTTGCCTAGCATCGAACCCTGTTCCCAACGTATCATTAAACAGATCCAGAAGAGTGGTATTTGCGCCACAATTATTATTTTGTTGTGTCAAGTGTGATGACACGTATTTATTTGATGTTTGATACAAGTCAGAAATGAAGTATTTTATCTTTGAGAGCAGAGAGCTCCAGCAATTAGTGACATTGCTACCTTTTAAACGTCTTTGATGTGAAAGACAGAGTTATATAATTGTATTCAGATTTATTGCGTGCTTTTTATGCACATATTCTTCGAGGTTTATAACCTATGGTAAAGGTATTATGATGAGCCCAGTTGTACAGTTATTATCTTGCTTAAATTGCCGGCCTAGTTAGTGTGTTGTGTCATTCAGCGCAGGAATCTTGTAGCCTGCGGCGACACGAACAGGTTTTGTGAATACTTCTCAGCGCCCGTGTGAGAGCGCATGCTTCTGAGTGAGACGGATTGATGTTAACATAGGACAGAATGCTTTTAGCATTCACTTTCCCTTTCATTGCAATTATAGCTTATGGAACCCAGCGTCCATTCTTGTATCTGCTCATATGTTCTGTAGAATGTCATTTGTTAGTTAAACGCTGTTGCGTGTACCGTTGTTTTGACGAGTACATTTATGTCTGGTATTCTATAGTACGTTGTAGGCTAGCCCCGTTAGGGAGGTTTTTCGTGTATGAAGGTATTTTTGTGTACCATGTCGGGGATTGTTCCCGTGGACCAGATATTTAGGGAGGGTAACTGCTTGTGTCCAGGCCCGTCCCAGAGTTATTGAACGCGAGCTGTGCGCCGCTGGTAACTTGTGTTATTGTGTGTCCGAGTTGTTATTGCTCGTTGATTGTATTCCGACTTTTGAGTCGGGGCTTTTTGACAGAGATGATCTCAGGGAGACACTCCGTGCCCAGGCTTGTCAGTATTATTCGCCATAAACCAACGATAACCTAAACCGACATCTTAATAATAAAACGCATAATTTTGATAAACAAAAGCTAACTAACGAATCCTTTCTGCTTAACCTTGTTCATTTGCATTTGGAACCTGCTGACATAGCCGTGCTAATGAAGGTAATTCCTGGAGGAAATGACTTGAGGACAGCTGACACTTTTTGTTGCGACTGAAGCTTGCTCGAACCTTGAGTTCGTAGCTGGTGGAGCGCAGGCCATGCGATGTTAGACGTAGTTTTCACTACGCAGTCGTCACCGTAATTACACACATTAGATGACTATGGCTTACAAACAGTAAACCAAGGTGCAGGCAGGCATTTGAATAAAACTGTGGTCTCTTATTTATTTACTAATGATGTAAAAGTGTACGAATCCTCTATGTTACCCTTTTGTGTGCTGACTAGCACCTAGTTATAAGAATGACTTAGATTTCTTTTCTATGGCTGGTCACTTAGCTTTGAATGTAATTGTTTGATATTATGGACGTCACCGCCGTAAATTTTGTTATTAATTGATAGGACTTAGCTAGATGAATTAACGCTAAATGTAAATGTGGAGATGGTATCATCCTAACTTAGATTTGTTTTGCTACCCTCTTAAATGTAAATTCTGGTATTAGCTTGATCTTGTAACTTGACCTAGGGATTTGCGTCGTACCATTTTCCTAGTGTTGCTGTTGTTGCTGTTGTTGCTTTATTATTGTGAGACAGATCTTTCGCGAGGGTTTACTGTAACTTCTCAGGTAGGGACCTGCTCTTTATTTTTGATTATTTATTAGCTTGCGGATTAGCCGAAAGAAAACCCTCCGAACTAGGTTTGGGGTTTGTAAAATTTACAATAAATTTTCACGGTGTTTTACATAAGTCTGGATGTTTCTTTTCTCAGTCTAGCTTTTAAGGTGAACCTTTCCTTAGGCAGGCTATGACCTTCGTCACCATGTACCACGATCCCCGTGTACTACAGTTTCTCGTGCCGCTTTGGCCTATTTGGAAGTTCACCTGATCCTCACGGCAGTTAGGTCCGACGGATGAGATGTTAGGGAAGTCATTGCGGTTGTTGGCTATCCTGGCAGCTCCTCTGACGGACTCATAAACTATATCTTTATTAAATGGTGCCCAACTCATGTGCCGACGTTAACGTGGTGACCGTCAGTTCCATGTTATTTAAGAGGATCTTAATGTTGATTAATGGTAAATTGACCGGACTGGGACGAACTTAGAAAGTCGTACTGCAGATCAATTAACCGTATGGCATTCCTGTTTGATACAAGTCCATGGGGTGAGGCTTTTGTGTTGGATAAATGATGGATAGGATTTTCTTTGATGATGCCTCATCCTGAGTAAATGTAATACTTTGCTTTGCTCGCCGTTGTCTTTGTAAATGTAGAAGCACTTAGTTTGCATACTCAAGCTGTACTCGTGATGTTTATTTAAATGAAACAAGCTTTATACCACCAAGTAACTAATCATAGCTGTAAGTTCCATTAGAGATTGATCCCTCTCTTTCTCAAATAATTTTCTTGTCATGGATGAGGAAACAATTCGTCTTGTGTTTGGGGAGATGATGGCAGGTGTCAATGTCAATCTCCAGAAGATTACTGCTGACTTAGGTACTGTAAGGGGTGACTTAGGTGAGAATACCCAAGCTGTCAACAATGTAAGTGGTCATGTGGACCAAGTTAGACAGGATTTAGAGATCAACACACAGCCAATCAATAATGTTAGGGCTGATCTAACGCAGGTCAGGGCCGACATGGATACTTATAAAGTAGAGGCTAGGAATGATCTTACGGCAGGTTTAGCGGCTGTTAAGGTTGATGTTATACGACACCATCAGGAAGCTAACCAGCGTATAGATAGTTTAACTGATCAGATGAATAGAGCTAGGGAGGACGTGCAGATCCGATTAGAGGAGCACACCGCTCAGATCCAGACAACGATTAACAGAGTCCAGATCGATATGAGGGCCGACTTGGAGCACACTCGAGAAGAATTCGGAACTCGTTTAACTCACGTCGAGGGATTCATGGATAACGTCAAGAAGGACATGGCGACGATGAATATAGGACTCATACTGATGAGAGGTGCAGCGAACGCAGTCAAAAACAACGTCAAGACGATCGTCGATGGCATGATCGAGGTCAAGGACGAGTTGAACACAAACAGAAAGAATATTACGGAATTGACTAAGACAGTAATAGGGCTACGTGAAACGATTGATGTTCATCGAGAAGAGCATAAGATCGATGTCATGATGTTGAGGGGTGACCTAAATGAACATAAGACCACTATGGAGGCAAAGGTAGCCGAGGTCAAAGATGACGTAGGAAGGATCCAGGACAACATGTCAAAAGTCGAGGAAGAAATCGACTCCTTACAGAAACGATTCGAGGAAGTCGCGATAACCGAGAGGTTAGACCTCAGTTACAATTTGAGGACGGCTATTCGCGAAGTCGACACCAACCTCAAAGGCAAAGTTGAGAGGATAGAATTGCAGCTCAACGATCTGGGAAATAAGGTCGCAGCTAAGACTATCCCAGGACTCGAAGTTATCGAGAGACGTCTCGACCGACTGGAGACGCATCCAAGGGAGACACATTTACCCTCACAGTTGGGAGATTCTCAGGCAACACCAGGATCGCAATCCGCAGGGATCATGCCTGCACATTTTCAACCGAGCGCACCCATGGAACCGCAACCATCTCAATTTACCGGTTCAGCGCGCAGAGTCAAGCGTTAAACTTTGAAGCACATCCTTTCCAACCCGTACCGAATCGACCAAGTCAAGAGACGATTACGCCAACGCATAACTATATGCCGAATTCGTTCAGACCCGCGCACACGCAGGGGAACGTGACTATTATCCGTTCGCGAGAAGAGCAACCAGCTCGATTCTCAGGCACTGGAAGTGGCATCACTCCAGTGGAATTTTTGGCGAATGTGGAAAGCTACTTAAGAGACACAATGGTAACTCCGGTGAGAGAACTCCGAGTTATTGAGCGTTTGCTTGCTTGGTTTAGAGCCTTCCGTTACTCATTTGTAGGCCACCAAGATTTCAGAGAACCCTTGCTGAGGACTTACTGGTCAAGCGACATCCAGCAGAGTATCAGAGCTGAGATGTACACTCGCCGATACAGCTCAAACACTCCGACGCGCTATGCGAACTACTTCGCAACCCAGCTCGCGAAACTCCGTTGCTTACAACCCCCACTGTCAGAGCAAGACCTGGTTAACACCATCGTTTGGCAATACCCTGCAGACGTGCAACGTGTATTGATCGAAGCTGGAGCATCTACTTTTCAGCAGTGCGACCAAATCTTGCGACGATTGGACGCCAACACCGAACAGTTTCCGACACACCGTCAGCAGAAGGCTAACAGGCGAGAAGACTGACATGTCAACTTGACAACTGTGGACAAAGTGTGCCAGACGCCACAGCAGACACAGACTCAAGAGAGCCGTGGACAGCGCAATGACTATAATCGTGGTTGGAGAGAATGGAACAACACTCCATATGCTAGAGACCAGAGAGATGACCGTCGTAGTCACTGGAATCGACGCTTCGATCGAGGGACGAACGAAGACCGTCGTCACGATAACGAACGCCGAGGGAATAATAGCCGGAACCCATAGCACGGAAGTATCCGTAGGGATTACCGCTATAGCAGAGGTTACAATAGAGATCGAGACCCCAGATACCAGACCGATCGAGACTGGAGAGGAAGAGCACGGGAGAGTCGTGAATATCTTCAGCAACTCCGAGAACTTCAAGAAATACGAGAAGGGGGAGATCAGGACCCGACTTCGAGGGAAACACGTAATGATACGGCGGAAGAAACGGAGCGAAACCAGCCCGGTACTTCCCGCCAAGAAGGAAAAAAAACTCCGAAAAACCAGTTGATTCTTACCCGATTGAGCACAGAGTAACCGACTCCTTTCTTGAATCCCATAACACCTGTGGTTAAGGTGGATGGAAGCTTGAGACTTTGTCTCGATGCAAGGGCCTTAAACGAACGCTTAGCTCCTGAGCATGACAGACCGCCCAAGATTAGGGACATCCTCAGGAAGTTTAAGGGAAAGAAGATATTTTCGTCATTGGACTTAGTACAATCCTACTACCATATAAGATTATCTGAGCATACTCAGAAGTATACAGGGTTTCTGTTCGATCAGACCACCTATGTCTTTCGAAAACTACCCTTTGGAGTGAAAAATGCCGGAGCTGCATTAATTAGAGCACTTGATGCGAAGCTGACTCCTGAAGTGAAACAGAAGGTGATATGTTACGTGAATGACATCATCATAGCTTCGGAAACAGAGGAAGACCATTTAACAACATTACGCCTTGTTTTTGAGAATCTTCGACAGGCTAATTTCAAAGTGAAGTTCGACAAGTGTCGATTCTTCCAGAGAAAAGTCAAATTTGCGGGACACATAATTAATGGAGATGGATACAGGCCGAATCCGGCAAAGATCAGAACCGTTGCTGCATTTCCAACACCAACCCGTGTGAAACACGTGAGACAATTCCTAGGAATTCTCCAATCCTTTGCTGCTCATTGTGAGAGGTATTCTGAGACTGTCGCACCACTGCAAGGTTTGCTGAAGAAGAAGAATTGCAGATGGGCTTGGAATGACGAGTGCGAGAGAGCTTTCAGAAAAGCTAAACAGATGCTGGTTGATTCAATTCAGTTAGAATATCCAGACTATTCCCGGAATTTTATTCTAGAGTCTGATGCATCTGCGATTGGAATAGGTGCCATTCTAATGCAGGAGGATGATGAGAAGAAACGTCATTACATCGCTTTCTTAAGTCGACGTTTGAGAGCGCATGAATCTCATTATTTCACCACTGAGATTGAAGCACTTGCGATTGTCTACGCGCTTGAGTACTGGCAGAAACTTTTGTTAGGCCAGAGGATTATTGTGAGGACCGATCACCATGCGCTGACCTTCATTTTACGAACAAGACTGGCAAGCGACAGGATCACACGTTGGACGCTGTTTCTCCAACAGTTTGACTTGGAAATTGTTTACCGACCAGGCAGAGAGAATGTGTTGGCCGACATTCTCAGCCGGAATCCTGAAGCCACTGTGAATGCCATTGACATCGAGGGAGAATGCGAGGAACACCTTCGCCGAATTCGTCATCTACCTGAAGGACAACGACGTGAGGAGGAACTCAGGCATATTATCCGTTTCCTGGAACGACGAATGGATCCACAGGATGCTCACTATGCGGGGATTGCTGCTGTTGCAGATGACTATTTGATCTATCATCGTGTCTTGTATAAGTTTGTGGACGAGGACCACACTCAACTGCGTGCAGTCATTCCTAGGAGATATCAAGAATCTGTTATTATTATGGTTCATCTATCCATTGGACATGGTGGGACTGACAAGACCATTGCAACCATCAAGGAGTCTTTTACTTGGAAAAGGCTAGGAACCACCGTTAGACAGTGTTTACGTGCTTGCTTGCTTCCCGTCGTGGGAATCGCTTCATTGTTGTAACTATTGATGTGTTCACGAAATATACAATGCTTCATCCGATTCAGAAAGCCACCGCACACCAGATTATCCAGAGAATTAGACGACAAGTGATACCAGAGGCAGGAAAGCCACAATTCCTGTTGACTGATCATGGATCACAGTACACCTCCGCAGAATTTGCCAATGCTATGAACGAGTTGGAAATAGGTCATGTTTTATCGTCTATTCGCCATCCAGAGAGCAACCCAGCAGAATGCGTAATGTCTACTATCGCAAAATTATGTCGATTGTATTGTCAGGAAGAACACTGGCGATGGACCGAAGTCCTAGTTATCATGGCGAAATGTCTTAACTCAACAGTCCATGAGAGCACTGGTCAAATACCCATGGTTTTGCATTTGAACCAGATGCCGATGAGAATATGGAATCGTGTGATTGTAAATCCACCTTGTTTACAACCATCACACGCCAGCAGACTTTTAGCTGCAAGGGACACTTTGGACAGGCAAGCTGCCAAACGCTTGAGAAGAACCAGACGCCAGAGATTCAGAGAACCACTAGTCGCGGGAGACCTTGTCCTTATAAGGAGACCCGGAATTTCAAGTCCTATAGACCGCATAAATGGGAAATTTCTGTCTTTATATTATGGCCCCAGTCGTATCCGACAACCTCTGAACAATGGAAGTTACGTGATTGAAGGCATTCGGACAGGAGAGCTCATTCGAACCTTCAACGCAGCTAATCTAAAAAAATATCACTTATGAATGAACTTTGAGTCAAATAAAAATGTCGTCCCATCATTTTATTTGAAAAGATGGAGAGGCAAATGAACCCGCTGATGTGATATTTTTCACAACACATTTATGATGGGATGTAGTACCTTTGAACACACCCAGAAAGCTACGAGAAGCCGAGAGCTTATACAATTCTCTTTGAAGTAGCGGAGAATCGCACTTTTGACTTTGGTGAAGTCTGCTAATTATTTATCTGAGGTCTTATTAATCATTTTTATCTTTCCACGAGACTCAGAATATTCCATTTCGTCATTCAGTATTATTGAAACATTTTGGAGAATGTTTTTTCACTTTAAGGTAAGGTAATATAATTGCAGATACGCAAATAGGAATGTAAGTAGTCGCTCAACGACTTAGTTTGACGACTTGCTTCCACGAGGAACGCAGTTCCTTGCACTACATCTGGAGAATCCGCCCTGTGTAAGCGTGTAATTATATCCGTCGCATTAGACGTGGCAAACAGTTCACTTTTCAGCGTGGAAATCATTATCGGGTGCCATCGAGCACAACTGAACTACAAATCACTGTTGTTGATGTGCAGTGATCAACACGAATTGTATAGTGAATTATTTGGCAAGTATTGTGAAATTTACGACATTACTGTAGCACCACATTTTTTCACCCACGTGTTTGTGGAGGGCCGAGAGCCTGGTGCGAAAATATACAGGTAAATGTGATATTATTACTTTAAACAAGTGTGATTATAAAAGTACATGATATTGAAATTTCTACGGTGAATTTATCCATAGTAAAACGACGCCCATTTCACGGATGCCACGTGATAGAAAAAGTAGCGTCTGTACACGTGTAGAATCGCAGAACAGTGCATGGCCATTTATCATTTACATCTGCAAAGTGTAGAGGCTGTGTTACCAGTTATTTTTAAAGCCTGTGATATCTGCGACGAATACTGTAATTTTCAAGTGATAATAATGAACTACTACAAGTCTTATACTACCGCCCTCGTGGTCAACTTTTTCAACACCATGTTCGAGGCCGAGACCATGGGCTAATACCATTATGGTATGAGGGAGATGCCTCGGATGGTACGAGCATGATTGTGGAACATCTAGAACATCGAACGAGAAGGAAGGAACCGTGGATGCCATTCCTAGACATGTCCAGTCCATTCACGAGGTCAACTACAGGGACAGACCGAACCCTGGTCTTTGGGAGAGCCAAGATGGAAGTTCTGATGAGGACGATGCCAATCCTGAAAGCCAGAGGTGCTTTTGTTCAACCCTTGTTGTTGGACAGAGAGCTAAGTGTGAGCTCCTTCATATCGTTAGTTTTGTACAACCCTTCCTTGTTCTAGTTTCTGGTGGTATAGTTAGATTAGTGTAGTTTGTGAACCAACCGAACTTAGTGACAGCCATTTCATTGGTAGGGAATGTAATTAGTCTAATTAGATATCATTTATCTACAGTGATTGTGAGTCACCCTTGGGTCTGACATTTTGGTCAACCCTGGTGCAGCTTGATGGACGTCGTAGGACGCCAATTTCTGCCTATTGCTAAACGTGACTGTAGTCATTTTTAGGCTACTTTGTTTAACCCTATCTGGGGTGTTTTTCAAGTCTTTGCAGACTCTAGTTATGGCAATCTGATGCCATAGTTAAGTTTCTTTAAATGCACTTTTTGCAACCAGTCAATGTTACGCCCCTGACTTCGTTAGAGTAGTCGTATCATTTGGGTAATCGACTGTAATTACCAGTTTTGTAACTGCATTTTATTTCATTTGAGATGAGCTCAGAAGCCATCCAGGTCATGTGTGGACCTTATAAGTAAAAGGGACGTTTTTTCGTTGCCTAGCATCGAACCCTGTTCCCAACGTATCATTAAACAGATCCAGCAGAGTGGTATTTGAGCCACAGCTATTATTTTGTTGTGTCAAGTGTGATGACACGTATTTATTTGATGTTTGATACAAGTCAGAAATGAAGTATTTTATCTTTGAGAGCAGAGAGCTCCAGCATTTAGTGACATTGCTACCTTTTAAACGTCTTTGATGTGAAAGACAGAGTTATATGATTGTATTCAGATTTACTGCGTGCTTTTTATGCACATATTCCTCGAGGTTTATAACCTATGGTAAAGGTATTATGATGAGCCCAGTTGTACAGTTATTATCTTGCTTAAATTGCCGGCCTAGTTAGTGTGTTGTGTCATTCAGCGCAGGAGTCTTGTAGCCTGCGGCGACACGAACAGGTTTTGTGAATACTTCTCAGCGCCCGTGTGAGAGCGCATGCTTCTGAGTGAGACGGATTGATGTTAACATAGGACAGAATGCTTTTAGCATTTACTTTCCCTTTCATTGCAATTATAGCTTATGGAACCCAGTGTCCATTCTTGTATCTGCTCATATGTTCTGTAGAATGTCATTTGTTAGTTAAACGCTGTTGCGTGTACCGTTGTTTTGACGAGTAAAGTAATGTCAGGTTTTCTATAGTACGTTGTAGTCTAGCCCAGTTAGGGAGGTTTTTCATGTATGAAGGTATTTTTGTGTACCATGTCGGGGATTGTTCCCGTGGACCAGATATTTAGGGAGGGTAACTGCTTGTGTCCAGGCCCGTCCCAGAGTTATTGAACGCGAGCTGTGCACCGCCGGTAACTTGTGTTATTGTGTGTCCGAGTTGTTATTGCTCGTTGATTGTATTCCGACTTTTGAGTCGAGGCTTTTTGGCAGAGATGATCTCAGGGAGACACTCCGTGTCCAGGCTTGTCAGTATTATTCGCCATAAACCAACGATAACCTAAACCGACATCTTAATAATAAAACGCATAATTTTGATAAACAAAAGCTAACTAACGAATCCTTTCTGCTTAACCTTGTTCATTTGCATTTGGAACCTGCTGACATAGCCGTGCTAATGAAGGTATTTCCTGAAGGAAATGACTTGAGGACAGCTGACACTTTTTGTTGCAACTGAAGCTTGCTCGATCCTTGAGTTCGTAGCTGGTGGAGCGCAGGCCATGCGATGTTAGACGTAGTTTTCACTACGCAGTCGTCACCGTAATTACACACATTAGATGACTATGGCTTACAAACAGTAAACCAAGGTGCAGGCAGGCATTTGAATAAAACTGTCGTCTCTTATTTATTTACTAATGATGTAAAAGTGTACGAATCCTCTATGTTACCCTTTTGTGTGCTGACTAGCACCTAGTTATAAGAATGACTTAGATTTTTTTTTCTATGGCTGGTCACTTAGCTTTGAATGTAATTGTTTGATATTACGGACGTCACCGCCGTAAATTTTGTTATTAATTGATAGGACTTAGCTAGATGAATTAACGCTAAATGTAAATGTGGAGATGGTATCATCCTAACTTAGATTTGTGTTGCTACCTTGTTAAATGTAAATTCTGATATTAGCTTGATCTTGTAACTTGACCTAGGGATTTGCGTCGTACCATTTTCCTAGTGTTGCTGTTGTTGCTTTATAATTGTGAGACAGATCTTTCGCGAGGGTTTACTGTAACTTCTCAGGTATGGAACTGCTCTTTATTTTTGATTATTTATTAGCTTGCGGATTAGCCGAAATATAACCCTCCGAACTAGGCTAGGGGTTTTTAAAATTTACAATAAATTTTCACGGTGTTTTACATAAGTCTGGATGTTTCTTTTCTCAGTCTAGCTTTTAAGGTGAACTTTTCCTTAGGCAGTCTATGACCTTCGTCACCATGTACCACGATCCCCGTGGACTACAGTTTCTCGTGCCGCTTTGGCCTATTTGGAAGTTCACCAGATCCTCACGGCAGTTAGGTCCGACGGATGAGATGTTAGGGAAGTCATTGCGGTTGTTGGCTATCCTGGCAGCTCCTCTGACGGGCTCAGTAGCTCTCTCTTATTTCTATGACAAACTTCACGCACATTCATGCATTCTACTTATAGTAATTACATGTCTTATTATTTTAGCATAACCTAACAATTTAGAATGTTTCGCTTCCTCGTCAGTGTTTTATTATCTTTCTTGGTGAATACACCACTGTGATCCCTATTACATCTACGTGGTCTCTGAGTTCATTCTTTCGTTAGATCATTTGGTTCGTTGGTTTTCTTCTATTACTTTTGTTCCAGGCTAGGCCCATGGTCCATTGTATGTACGATATCGTATTGAACTTACATCCACTGCCATGTGAATGTATGTTCAGTCCATGCGTCTGATATATTTCTCTCCCCTTCGATCTCTCGTTATTCTGGTCTTATCTACCCTTAGTCCTGTTGCAAGGGCCCAGCGCAGGATTGAAGTACACCTTTCCACTGCAGCTACAACATCATGCAAGGTAAGACCGTTTCACCACGGACCCACGGACCATCGTAAGAACTGTGTCTGAGAGCTGAACACACTATGTCAACACTTAAAACTGGGGATGGTGACAGCGACCGCTAATTTTGGTCTAATTAAGGAATAGTCTGGGAAGGAATTTTGGAAAGAAGTCTTCCGTGGACCTGTTGAAAGAAACCGTCCAAGCATTTGGATGGTGGTGATAATGGGGATACCACGAAATCCATTTTCTGGACGGCTGAGGTGGGATTTAACCCCATACTCACCCGATGCCAGCGAAGCAGCCGGTAGTGAGTCGGTCACCGTGGTCGGTTTCGTTACTTCATATTTTTATAATTTATTACCATTCGTTGCCCGACAATGACGGATTCATAGAGTAGGCTACTGGAAGTATAAGAACAACTTGTAGGTCATATCCCCTTTACCGAAGCCAAGTTGTCGCGAGGTGTTTCACCTCCTCGTCTGAAGTGAATCGTCGACCTCCTAGGTGCTCTTTCAAGTGGGGAAACAGGTGAAAGTCGTTGGGAGCTAGGTCCGGGCTGTAGGGGGAATGGTCAATGGTGTCCCAGCGAAACCGCTACAGCAGCGTGTTGGCCTTCTGGTCTGTATGTGGTCGAGCGTTGTCATTAAGAAAGATGATGCCCTTGGTGAGAAGTCCTGGCTACAATTACATGTTTCACCCTTAGAAATCGGATAACTGAGTGGATCTCTTCGCGAGACCAGTTTTTCCAACGAGTTGCCATTAGTTGTTTACCTACAACTAGCGCTGTATGTGGCGGTTGCCTGAAACTTTGCACTGTTACCAACCTATGTATTCGAATTACCCCCACAATACTAATTTCTCTATAACAGACGAATCTCCAGGAATATCAGCCTTGTAACCTTAGCTTAGGACCAACCCTCGTATATCAAGAAATGAACGTTAGCAAATGCTTTGTTGAGAACAATCAGTAGAGTTTGGAAGAAGCAGCAATAAATATAAAACTCGGCACTGACAGCAGCTATATTAGTGTGGTTTTCCCCAGGCTTTAACATACTCCCTCCAGACAATTTTCGGGATGGTTCCTTATCCCCAGTCCCGATGCAACTCCCCCAATTCTACATGCAATACATACAGTAGTACACATTAGTACAGTCACCACAGAAACACAAGTTAACAAAGTATCGAACATCCCTACTCCTGGCAGTAGAGATAATTCAAGTAGCGGGCTCATTCCACTGTTGCTTCATATTAGGGGCTTGGACATCGGGATTATTTAGCCCCGTGTACTTGATTGACGAATTTGTATGATAGCCTGTGTTATTGTGGTGTATGTATGTGTAGTTCAGGGTGCGAATTGGGAAGCATATGGCCGTTAGGCACCATCCCGGCATTGAAGTGGGAAACCACGGAAAACCACTTCCAAGATGGCTGAGATGGGAATCTAACCCCCAATTTTGCCTCACGAGGCTGAATGTACCCCGTTCTTGCCCTCATATCAGAATTAAAATTCTTGGCCAAGCCGGGAATAGAACACGGACTTTCATGGGTGACAGCCAAGACGGCAAGCAGTTACCTCGGAATGTGGTCAGGTTCATTCCAGGGCCTGCGCTAAGTGAATTATGAAAATCTTGCGATTTCTTATATGGATTGAGACACATGCAATAGAACCGTGTTGTGACATATTCACGTAAGGAACGTACGGTATCCTTCTCACCCAGAAATCTTATTACACCAGGTGGCCGTTTGCCCCGTGCAATCTAGTTTTAGGTGTCCCGCATACATTAATGCCGTATGGGATGTCTGTTAACTGATTTCCACAGGGGTCACACTGAACGCAGGCCGTTTACAGTACGTCAGAATACGAAGGAATAACATCCGGACGGCCGCTGGCTGCATGTTCCTCGGCGCTACCCGTCTAATGCACCCCATTGCCTTTTGGAGCCCCGCATTTGAGAGCGTATAGACTCATATGTGGTACAACAACATGACAGTTGCTGGCAACATATTGACGATGCCTGGTGTATTC
This sequence comes from Meconema thalassinum, assembly GCA_946902985.2. Taxonomy (NCBI): domain Eukaryota; kingdom Metazoa; phylum Arthropoda; class Insecta; order Orthoptera; family Tettigoniidae; genus Meconema; species Meconema thalassinum. Next base: position 990,017,155 of record OX336388.2, on the reverse strand, counting down.
AGCATCGACGAGTACACGGACATTACACTAATGAATGGAGAGGCTGGTCGTAATGCCGTTGAAGCTCGTAGACGGTAAGCACTGGTGTTTCCAAATAGACGTCTGCGCCTGCGCTCGCCAGCGAGGTCTCATACCGCTATGGGGCGCATTAGATGGGATTACTGAGGAACATGCAGCGTGCAGCCGTCTGGTTGTTATCTCTTGGCAATCTGACGTAACCGGCTTGCATGTTAGGTTACCCCTTAGTAATTCAGTTATTATACCTCCCGTTCATCCCCCGTACATGCGGGAAACTTATAAGTAGATTGCACGGCGCAAATGGGTCACCTGGTATAATACGCTAAGGTGTATGTTTAACAAAACTCAAGCTCCTAAACCAGAGGGGGTTATGTGGTTTGTACCACAATGTTCCAAATCGTCTCAATAGTACAGGAAAAATCTCACATTTCTTGAAAAATCAACGGAAATATATTTATTTGTTTATAAAGTGCTTTTAAAATAATAAACAAAACGATAGCCCCTGCCAGAACTGTGTCGCGTACAGCCCGCATATCACAAGATCCGTGCGGGCAGTCTGTACACATGGGGCGCACACAACCCATTATACGAGAGTTCTCGCACGGGTCCGCTAGTAGCATCGGGTTAACAGTAGCAAGCCATGCACTTTAAATGACTCACCACGACTGCGGTGGGAAGCTGAAGCAAGTCCGAAGATTGGTGGTTCCAAACTCGACACTGACAGCAGCTATATTAGTGGGTTTTCCCCAGGCTTTAACACACTCCCTCCAGACAATTTTCGGGATGGTTCCTTATCCCAAGTCCCGAGGCAACTCCCCCAATCCTACATGCAACACTTATAATTGTACACATTAGTACAGTCACCACAGAAACACAAGTTAACAGAAAAATTGAACACACATCCAAGTACACAGCTCTGATGACAAAGATATCCCAAGTTCCTTAAATGAACAGGGTTTCTGGTTGGTTGGTTCGTCAGTCTAGGAGCTGCGACAACCCGGTCATGTAGCCCCGTGTACTTTGGGTGTGTGTAGAATCAGTCTGATAAACGGTATTAATTGTGATGGCGTATTAGTGTGTGTTATATGTTCTTAATGCAAGTAAGGACTGCAGACATTCGATTTTCAAGTAGTTTCAAATTTTGCTACCAAACTCCACCGTCAATGACCAACTAGTTCTGAACTTGGTAACTAGATACCACCGCAGTCGGCTCCTGGCGCCGAACGTTGGAACCTAAGAGCGTTTGTCAAATCTAACCTATAATTTAGTTTCACATAAGTGTAATTAGTGGAATGTTCTTTATCATGCCTTAAATCTATGAAATGGGACCGCTGGCTTTACTTCCCCTCCGAAGGAAGGAATACTGAGGGATTTTTAACGCTCTTAAAAAATCCAACGACCTCGGCTGGGTTTGAAGCCGCGACCGTGGGCATAGAAGCTCAGCATACTACCAACTACGCCTAAAGCAGGAATTCCGCATGGTCTTCAATTGCTTGCCTTTAAAATTCTGCTTTAAATAAACGTCTAAAATGATTCGACTTGCGAAAACACAGAAATCCTACCTTCAATCCCGGCTTGTTATATTGTCGGTCTACTTCAAGCTTCTGTCTCCCCTCAACTTTGAAGGCTGTCTTGCCACAATCTTGTTTCCGTTTCCGAATGCAATGAATAATGTTGCAGAGAGATGTTCTTTTCATTTTTCCACCCACAGTTCGCATCTGTCACGTCAATCTATATATTTAAAACACTAAGCTGTTTTTTGTACACACGAGATTGTGAAAACGACTTAACCGATTGGCTTCGTAAGACATTCTAACGAAAGCTCTTGGCATGCAGATTTGCAGAGTGTCTCTAAAATAAACAAATATATTACGGTATATTTTTAAATTAATATAGAAAATAGCAGAATTCTAGGCCCTCACGCATGCGCACAATCCGCCTGGGGGTCATGACAAAATGGCGGTGAGAAGTCCATTAAAATGTAAGTTATTTAATAAGCTTGCATGTAATTGAAAACATACATTAACCAAGTTCTGACAGTAAAATATAATAACAGTATGAACGTATACGAATGTGCAACATTGATTTATTTGGATAATGAAATGGATTATTTTCTTCAGACAGCGGCTTTTAATGATAAAGAACGGCTGCGTCTGCAGGTGACCAAGAGTGCGCGTGTAGCTATGTGGTTAAGGCGACAGACTGTGATTCCAAGTTTCACCGGTTCGATCCCAGCCCTCGCCGATATATATTTTTCTTTTTACCACTGAAATATTGTTTAATCAAGGAGTATTAGTAAGGTTTTATGTCTGTTAAAGATACATATTTCTACATTCCCTCTCGGTATATTTTTGAATTAATATAGAAAATAGCAGAATTCTTGGCCCTCACGCATGCGCACAATCCGCCTGAGGTCATGACAAAATGGCGGTGAGAATCCCATTAAAATGTAAGTTATTTAATAAGCTTCCATGTAATTGAAAACATACATTAACCAAGTTCTGACAATAAAGTATAATAACAGTATGAACGTATACGAATGTGCAACATTGATTTATTTGGATAATGAAATTGATTATTTCCTTCAAACAGCGGCTTTTGAATATAATGAATGGCTGCGTCTGCTACCATACATGAGTGCGTGAGTAGCCATGTGGTTAAGGCGACTGACTGTGGTTCCATGAAGCGCCGGTTCGATCCTAGCCCTCGCCAGTTTTTTTTTTTTTACCACTGAAATATTGTTTAATCAAGGAGTAACAGTAAGGTTTTATGTCTGTTAAAGATACTTATTTCTACATTCCCTCTAAATACGTTTTATTTTCGTTTTACCATTGCATTGCAGCATGTAATCAAAAGAGCAAACTGTTGTCCGCAGTACGCCGTTTAAATATCTGCAATCAGTTCCTATAACTGACAACAGATGGCAGTAATTCGCCCATATAGTTCCATTAACTGACAGCAGATGGCAACACCATTGCATCGATATATTTAAAACACAAGACATGGCATGTTTTCACGTGATGGAAAATTATAAAGGAGGGGAATATTTAAGAAGGGAAATGTTGAGGAACATTAACTGACAGTTGAATGTGTAGGCTAGGTTGTTTATGTACCTTAATATTGCAATTTCTTCCCAATGCTTCGGTGGTCAAGTTATTAGCGTCCTAGACTAAAAGTTATAATTATGCATCGTCGATATTAAAGAAAAAAGTAGTTTTCCAGGCACACGCGCGTCTCCACAATTGCTTTCGCCATGAGAGACACTTGGCAAATATAATTCGTTTGAAGGACTCCGACATCTTGGTCACTCAGCCCCGTGTACTTGGGTGTGTATGTGTGAAACTTTCTTCTGATAACCTGTGTTATTGTGATGGCTGCATTACTGTGTGTATTTGTAATTAAGGTGGTAAATGGCAAGGAGACGGCCAAGGCCTTAAGTTAGGAACCATCCCGGTATTTGCCTTAAGTGGAAGTGGGAAACCACGGAAAACCACATCCAAGATTGTCGAGGTGGGAATTAAACCTTCCTCTTCTTAGTTATACCTCAAGAGACTGAATGTACCCCGATTTTGCCCTGAGACCAGAATTAAATTTCTTGGCAGAGCAGGAAATGTAACCCGGGTCTCCGGGGCGATAGACAAGAATAGGTGGGCCTCCATGTGTTAATACGATTTTTGACATGCAGGGACATAGAATTCAAAAACTGCCTCCATTAGGGTGACTATCGAAGTGAGTATTGAGTATAGGCCTATGGTCATTCCAGTAGTTGGTGAAGTGATTCTATGTTCCCCTGCAAAATATACTGCCATAACCTATAACAGGTGATGGAAATTGCTTATTTAGAGCAGTTTCGTACTGTTTATAACAAAATGAAGAACGTCATTCTGAGCTGCGTTTTCAAGCTATCGCAAAAAATTTCGCTGGCAGGAACAATTATAAGGAATTTATTTTAAGCGATCAGTCTCATCGCATTCTCCTCACCAACCAACTTGAGTTAGAAAGTCTCTGGACGGTCATGTTGAACTTCATTGTATAAGACAATTGTTTAATGATTATTTGTTTAGAGTACGGAGTCTAACTACGTAGTTGATTTCGGCAATGGAAGTATTATTTGCCATTTAATATTTAGCGGCTCCGTTATTGCAGGACACTATAGTGTTATCGAATAATACGAAGCCACATTTAAAATCCAATATAAATAGGCCATTTCAGAAACAATTCCAGATATTATGCAATACAGTGTACTGTAAGGTCCTTGACGATCTAATGTAAACATTTTTCTACATTGTATTTCTCTTGCGTAAAATCTATGCGTGGTTACTTTGGTCTTTACTGTTGTGAGGGTAAAATTGATCTACTGGAATATAAAATATTTGCCAAGCTGCAACAATGTAATGATATTAATTTAAAAGTCATTGAACTTATATCCAGCAGTTCAAACACATACATCAGCGTTAACAGATTGGATACTGAAGATGAAAGCCAGCTACTTCATTTCCCTATTATTGAATTTTTCAATTCCTTGGAATTAAGAGATTCGCCTCCACATACTTCGAACGTTTAAGCCGTAGATATGCTTCTTAGAAATCTGAACGTTTCCCATGGACTCATATATGGTAATATATTAATTGTAAGAAATCGCTTGGATTCGGATATAATAGGTGCAGTAATAATAGGCAGAGAGCTCAAATCCTACGACTTGATTTAACACCTTACGATAAAACACTTACAGGTAGCCTACAGTACATTTTCTTTTAATAGGCAACAATTTCCTATTCGCTCGGCCTACTTTATCAAAATCAATCAAGCTCAAGGAGAAACTCTTGAACGTATTGGGCTATTTACCTCATCACGTTTTCAGTCATGACCAGCAGGATAGTGAAGGTGCAAAAAAGGTCCTGTTTGGGATGGTAAAGATAAGAGGCGGAAGGATCCTACGGATTATGTTAGAATTGTGACCAAAAGGGGACAAGAGATAGAAAATAGGGAAGAACTGAAGAAAATGTGGAAATAATATTTTGAAGAACTCCTGAACCCAAATGGAAACCACGGCGAGGAGGAAGAAATCGGGGAAGAGGTACAGTAGATGAACTGCAAATAGAAAAGGACTTAACATGGAAAGAAGTGGAAGATGCAGTGAGGAAGATGAAAAGAGGGAAGGCACCGGGTGTGGATGAGTTGAGTGTGGAGATGGTGAGAGCAGCAGGAGAGGTGGGGATACAATGGTTGTACCGAGTGATGAAGACAGCATGGAAGGAAAGGAAGACCCCAGAGGACTGGAAAAAGGGAATAATTGTCCCGATCTTCAAGAAAGGTAGTAGAACAGAATGCAGAAACTATCGGGGAATAACACTGATGAGTCATTGTGCAAAGTTGTTTGAGAAAGTTTTGGAAAGGAGAATTAGGACAAGGATAGAAGGAGGGATGAGGGAAGAACAACATGGCTTCAGATCAGGAAGGTCCACAGTGGATTTGATTTTTGCTGTAAGGCAGTTACAAGAACAGCACTATGAGTATGGAACAGATCTACTGATGACCTTTCTGGACATTGAGAAAGCATATGACAGTGTATGCAGATACAAAGTATGGAAGTCCCTGGAGGATAGAGGAATATAAAAATGGACTATAAGGAAGATAAAGGAGATGTACAAGGGAAGCGTGAGCTGTGTGAAAGTGGGAGGAGAGAGATCGGACTGGTTGGAACAGAGAAACGGCCTGAAACAAGGAAGTGCACTGTCACCGTTACTTTTCATTGTGGTGATGGATGACATAATGACCCGAGTGGCACAAGTAATTGGGGAAGGAAAGATGAAAGCAATGGTGCTTGCAGATGATTTGATGATTTGGGGAAACAAGGAGGAGGAGGTACAGGAACAGTTGGACGTGTGGGAAGGAATAATACAAGGTTATGGGATGAAATTTAGCATAAATAAGAGTGAGATGGTGATCACACAAGGAAGAAGGAAAGAACCACAACGGAAATAACAATTGGTGGGGAACAGCCGAAGGAATTGGAGAGTTTCAAGTATCTGGGAAGCCTGATACAAGAGAATGGAAGAAACGATAGAGAAATAAATGAGCGGGGGAGACAGGCAGAAGCATTTCGGAGGAGTGTGAGAAGCATGTTATGGAGCAAGAATGTCCCTCAGAACAGCAAACAGATCATATATCGGACGTACAATGTCCCTATCCTGACGTATGCCTCGGAGACCTGGGTTATGAAAGGAAGGGAGAAGAGCAAAATACAGGCCAGTGAGATGAGGTTCTTGAGAAGCAGTATTGGAGCTACAAAGATGGACAGAATAAGAAATGAGAGGACCGGAGAATTAATGAAGGATGAACCATTACAGACTGGTATAGAGAAATCTAGACTTAGATGGTATGGACATGTAAAACGAATGGAGGAGAAGAGGATACCCAGCAGGATACACGAGACGAAGTGGGAAGGAAAGAGACCAAGAGGGAGACCGAGAGACAGGTGGCTGAAGGGGGAGGAAGAAATCGTGAAGAAGAGAGGAGAAGACTGGACAAGGGTGGAGGCTGAGAGATGGTGGGAAGACAGAAGACGTTGGAGAGACTTGTGTTCCAAACAGACCCGGCCAGTGGCTGGAAACTGTGCAAGATGATGATGACCTAATCACGTTTTCAGTCATGACCAGCAATATATTGCAATGCTGAGAGTGCTATCTTTTGACGCCCTTAAAGTTGCAATAGTGCTAAAAAGTAATCGTACAAAGAATGTAACTTATATAAGAAGCTTCTTCAGTAATTTTGTTTTCCATTGTCCGTCATGTTTTGACGGGTTTCATCTAGTAAGAATGAATGTGTACAGACACAAAGAATATATTTTCTTCCTTGAGAAGGCATTCACACAACTTATCATTTCAGAATACTGTATTAACTGCAACACAATTTAACACCCACGTGTGGTGGGTGTTTGGCTAGAGAGTTGTGTACAGGGTGCTTCTAAATTCCCATTACAGACATTAATGGCTTGTAGTGGAAACCAAGATTAGCATAGGAACTTGTGTCCAGAATCAGAAAAGAAATGTTGTATACTTCAAAATACTGCAATATTGTGTCGCCAATGAATGAAATGCTTACCTGAGTCCTACAGTACTGGCCACTATATTCTTTCTTTCTCTAAAGGATCAAATGATGTTTGGTGTAAGATTTGAATCCACTAATCACGTACTTAAGTAAATGATTTTGCTATATCAGGCCAAGATTTCCATAAAAACTTACAGAAGTTCCAAATCTTTAATAAAAGTACTACAAAGCTTAATTTTGAAGATGTACGATATCATCGTCCCGTACCGGCCGATTACTCTTCAGTCAGACATATTTGTCTTATGAATCACTAATATCGATACAAGAAAGTCAATAGTACAAAGTTTTTGCAATTCACATACACTAACTTAACGTTTAGTTGTTTTTTCTCCTTTTTTTTGCATTAACTCCCAATAAAATAAAATATATATTTTCTAATTATAAAAATCCACCAAACACTCAGCTTGTGCGTTTTGAACACTGTGCCCAATGTTCATCTAATGATTCACAACAAATCGAATGCTAATTTCGAAAATTCCTTCCTACTCAGGGACATGAACTTACGAATAAGTTATCTCTCGACCACCTCATGGTGTAGTGGCTAGCATTCTTGGCTGTCGCCCCTGAGGTCCGGGATCGATTACCCGGTTCTACCGAGAAATTCAATTCTGACCTGAGTACCAGAACGGGGTACACTCCGTATCGTGCGGCAGGTTTAAATCCGGAGCCCAAGATTTATAACACCACATGATGACACTAGTAAAATCTCCCACTGTAGAAACGTCTTAATGAGGGTCATTTAATTAGAGTGGTTTGTTACTCTCTGAGTAGACGGGATAGGCCTACAGTGTTACCATAAGGAGCTAACCAGCTGTTCTCTATCTCCCTCTCTCTCTCTTAGTGTGTGTGAGGCAGCCCTCTTGTGCCGAGGGAGAAATATGACAGATTTAATTTTCAGTTAAAAGCGTAACTTCCTCGGTTATTCCATGAAATGGCAGTGGTTCGACATAATTCCCAACTATGCTAGTTCAATTCCCTGCCAAGAGTACCAGATTTTTGAAGGGAGGCAAATTCTATACCTCCTGAAATACCTCTTATATTACGAAAGTAATTATATACGGTATAGATCACAGGACGTTAAACGAAGTTACCGCTTGTCACAGTACAAACGTATCGTCAAAATTGGGGAGTTGATTTCATTGAAGTATCTTACCCATATCGAAGATATATACTATCTATCTCTCAATGATTTAAGTTCATAGGTCTAGAAATAAACACCAATAAAACGAAAATTATGCATCAACCTTGTGCACCCTACTGCAATGCTGCTGACTTGTAAGTTTAGTGTGTGTTACCATGCCGCCAAACGTAAGAGGCGTTTGGTTATTACACATAATATTCAAAAGTGAAATAATGAAATTAAACAGAAAGCAGTAAGATCGAGCGACGAACCTGGAACGAGTCGGCAACAAGATAACGACGTAATCATTGAATTCAATAACCACAAATGAAATTACTTCAAAGAAACGCAAACCTCACCAACAGAAGACGAAGACAGACGACACATGGACACTAAGGATTAGATCACATCCTTTGTTGTATGTAGTTGAATAAATCTATCCCTACGAGCGCTAGTGTTGACCCATACATTGTAAAATCAAAATCGAAATATTGACTTCGGTCTTAACTGACAAGTCATGCACACCAACAGTTAGACCACATCCTTTTTATGGGGTTTGAAGCCATATTCAGTGTTGCCCTAGTAAACAAAAGTTTGATGCCTTTCAGTCGGTAAACACTATTGTGCCCAAATGAGATGGGTTATTCCCTAGTCATGAAGAAAATTAACCTGATATTAATAAATACACTTGAATGACCAGTTTCGATCGTCAAGCGATCATCATCAGATCAATTACACTTAGGCTATAAAATCTATGTCTGAAAGTATGGGTGAAAATATTTACAATATCTACACTTATTTAGTTGCAGTATTAGTGAAGATAATGCAACTAGTCAATACTTGTTAGTTGCCGTCTATGTGATGTTTTGTTAAGATATTAGAAGTGGTTATTGACCTCTGGAATTTGCTTGTTTGAAGATGATCCTGAATACAGTAACATAGACCACATTAGAGGGACTAGACTTGGCAATTTAAAGTTACATTTGTACGAGGAACACATTGGCACTTAGGAATGCGAGAGAGGGAATATCCCAACGAGATAAGGGACCGTCACACAAAGGAATTTCCCTTCAATCGAGTGCAGACAGTGACGAAGTTAACTGCTCTTACCAGGACCACGCAAGACTCAACCAGATAAGTAGCCTGTACAATACAATCTGAATTGACCATTTAAAACAACCACATATTCACTCCAAATAAGCAAATTCTGGAAGTCAATCACCACTTCCAGTATCTTAACAAAACATCACATAGACCACAACTATCAAATATTGACTAGTTGCATTATCTTCACTAATACTGCAACTAAATATGTGTATATATTGTAAATATTTTCACCCATACTTTCAGACATATATTTTATTGCCTAAGTGTAATGGATCTGATGATGATCGCTTGACAATCGAAACTGGTCATCCTAGTGTATTTATTAATATCATGTGAATATTTTTCAGGATTAGGGAATAACCCATCTCATTTGGGCACAATCGTGTTGAACGACTGAAAGGCATCAAATATTTATTTTTGCAGACCACATCCTTTGTCGTATTTGGTTCACTAAATTGATGTAAAGATTATTATTTCTCTCTTTGTTATCCTAAAATCTTATTTCCCAAGTAATGTTGTTAACAAGAAGTTCCTAGCCTGAAACACTAAAACTGTGAATTTTTGTTTGTGTGTGTTTGGATATGTAGCCGGCAGATGTCTCTCCACCCTCACCACAGTACGGACGTCCTCGCTACCCTTTCACCGAGATGGAGACAGAACATAAATCAAATTTACGGCTGTTCGCGTCTTCTATACTATTATTACTCTGAAATTGAATTCAGTTTCCGAGGATAATATCCCAGTATGTCTCCATGATATCAACATAACAAAATTTAATCTTCTTAGAGTGAAAATTGCATGAACTCGCGGATATTTCAAGCCTGTTATTTTGAAGACTAGACTCTTTCAACTACTTGCATTTACCAGGTATGCACTCTCGAAATATTACAGTCCTAGGTAGAGATTACATATAAAAGTTGATCCACCTTCTGAGGTCCCGGGTTACGCACTGAAACTCCGTTCTTTATTCTCCATAAGGAAATTAGGATCAATCCTTGTTGGAATTGTGGTAGGAGGTCTCTTTCGTTTAGGTAATAATCTGGTCTTAATTTGTGTGAAGAAATGGTCAGAGTCAACATTCCAACCTTTTCGAACTCTGACATTCATGATCTCTTTCCTACTCTTTACACTGATTGCAACGTGATCGATTTGAAATGACCCCAAAGCAGTGTTCGGTGACTGCCAGGTGGTCTGCTATCTTGCCTTTCTAAGAAAAACTGTGGACATGATCTTCAATTGATACAACCTACACAGTTCAATTAAGCATTTTCCTTTGGTATTGGTTCGTCTATGTGCTGTATATGGCCCCAGTGTGTCTTGGTACTGTCGTTCTTTCCCCAGTTGAGCATTGAAGTCACCTACCAGGAACTTGACGTGGTGATCGGGGATCTTACTGATATCGTCTTCTAGCAACTGCCATAAACTTTGGACCTTTTCTGGGTTCTTCTTGTTGTCATAATTAAATGGAGGGTGTGCATTTACAATAGAGTATCCCTTGTTGCCGCATCTGAGAGATAGCATGGAGATACGTTCGCTAGCTGATGTGAATCCGATGACAGAATCCATCACATCACGTCTTATTAAAAAGGCTGTTCCGAAAACGCTAGAGCCATGTGTATTCTTAGACGCCGGCTTCCCCTTAATTACTCTATAACCTTCTGACTCAAAAGCCACATCATCAGTAAATCTGGTTTCTTGGACTGCTGTTATTAAAATGTTGAGTTTATTCAGGATATCGGTCAATTGCTTGAGTTTTCCGGTCTTACAAAGAGTTTAAATATTGATAGTTCCAATGTGTGTGATAGTTTTGGGTCTCAACCGGCTGACCGTATTGGGGAACTTTGACTTTCCCCGCACGATGAAGTCAGGCTCCCCAGAGTCCAAAGACCTGAATGCGCCACTATTCGTGAGGTGAGATAGGATAGTCCCTGGGGTAGTGACATCTGCGTCGTTGTTTATCATCGTATGTGAACTAGTAAAGAGATTTACTAGGGGTGAAGACTGAACGCCTTCAAGGTTGGCCACTCCGAATCTTATTCAGGAGCGTTAATTACAATGGGGTCGCCACTCCCGAAGGCATTTTAGAGCTACTGCCAGCAAGTATTCAGGCCGCCCCTTACATGGAGAACAGACGCCCTTGCAGCCGCCCCTAACATGGGAAACAGACGCTGCTGATGCTTAGTGCACTCACATTATTCCCTCAGTACTGGGCTGCCTCGTCCGCAATCTCCACCGTTCCGAAGTCCATCTTCTCCGTTGTAGATTCCGTTGAGGTCTTCACTCGTAACCCTGAGCTGAGACCCTTACCAGTTGGTACACACAGAGTCAGTATGCTCTGGGACTCACATAGGCAGGGGCGCCAATCCCTGGGCAGGGCTACCTCCGAAGAGAGTCCCTACCTGCTACCTGAATATATTTGTAATTATATGTATGTATTATTATTATTATTATTATTTGTTGCTAAGAAAAATAGGGGCAAATACTTTTTGATGCACCCTTGTAGTATGTAATGCTGCTTGACGCAGTGAAAACACGAGGTAACAAAACGTACGATTAGCCTGCCAGGAATGTATTAAATACTTTAACTCATACATATTTTCCGCTAACTCATGCACATTTTAATATACACTAGCTGTACCCGGCATGCGTTGCAATGCCAATCAAAGAACGTGTTGGCGATGTGACTTTGTTTGTTGAACTGCTTTTGGATTCCCAATATATTTTTCCTTACGTTAACCACCTCTAAACTATTATAAAATTGATTTACTATCTCAGAAACATTCATGGGAGCGTGCTCAACAATTCACCAAAGTTTCATCGCCATGAAAAGAATGGCATATGAACGCATACGGGTCTTTGTTGAAACGATTCGAGCGCCGTCACCCATTTGTTCAATATACTCGTACGCTACCTATTGTAAAATGGATTTACTAAGTCGGAAACCTTCCCAAGCGTATACACAACAACTCACCCAAGTTTCATCGCTATCGGACGAATGGTATTTAAACGCATACGGGACTTTGTTGAAACGCTTCGCGCGTCTTCGCTCATTTGTTGAATCTACTCGTGCGCAACCTATTGTAAAATGGATTTACTAAGCCTGAAACCTTCCCTGGAGTGTACACAACAACTCACCCAAGTTTCATAGCTATAGGACGATTGTATATGAACGCATACGGGTCTTTGTTGAAACACTTCGCGCGTCGTCACCCATTTGTTTGATCTACTTGCTCGATGCCTATTATAAAATGGATTTACTAAGCCAGAAATCTTCCCTGAAGTATACACAACATCTCACCCAAGTTTCATCGCTATCGGACGAATAGTATACGAACGCATACGGGACTTTGTTGAAACGCTTTGCGCGTCGTCACTCATTTGTTGAATCCACTCGTGCGCTTCCTATTGTAACATGGATTTACTAAGCAAGAAACCTTGCCTGGAGTGTACACATCCTCTTACCCAAGTTTCATCGCTATCGGACGAATGGTATATAAACGCTTTGCGTGTCGTCACTCATTTGTTGAATCTACTCGTGCGCTACCTATTGTTACGTGGATTTACTAAGCCAGAATCCTTCCCTGAAGTGTATACAACATCTCACCCAAGTTTCATCGCAATGGAGTGAATGGTATATGAACGCATGTGGGACTTTTTTGAAACAAACGCACGCCATTTTGTTGAAGTTACTCGCGCGCCATCTATTGTAAATTAGATTTACTATGCCTATAACTTTTCCTGGAGTATGCACAACAACTCACCAAAATTTGATCGCACTCGGATGGATTGTATATGAACGCATCGCTAACATTCATTTGTTTTAACTACTCGCGCGCTATCTATTGTAAATCGGATTAACTACGCCTATAACCATCCCGGAAGTGTGCTAAACAACCCACCAAAATTTGGTCGCAATCGCATGAATTGTGGGCTATATGAAAGCATCGCCAACAGTCATTTGTATAAACTACTCGCGCGCTCTCTATTATAAATTGGACTAACTATGTCTATAACATTCCCGGAAGTGTTCACAACAACTCACCAAAATTTGATCGCAATCGGATGAATGGTTGATGAACGCATAAAAGACGAACAGACGAACATCCTTTTATATATACAGTATATATATACTGTGCCCTTTTCAGCATGAAATATGCAAATCACAATATGCCAGCAATGCTCAAATCGGGATTTTCGGGGTTATGGTATGTTCTCCCACTCTGTGACTTACACATTTTGGATTAAATAGAGGATACACTTCCAAAACAAATAAACAAAATCAACTCCTACTATAAAACATTTAATTAACCAAATATATGGCGCTACAACAAATTAAACAAATAAAATACTGACCCAATTCTAACTTGTTCAGAGTGAACAAGGAATACATAATAAAACAAAGGTTAAATCATAATAAATGGTTTTCATAAACCAACAAACTTATATTTCTTTTCACTTCCATATAGTGTCCTTTTAAACTTCAATACAATCAAGAGCTCCAATAGGCTCGATACTTTTCAATATCAATTGTGTTATCCTTTTTTTTTACAACACATCACTATCTATTATATGTGTATTTTATAATTAAAACAATATATATTCTTATTAAAGTACTGTTACTCATTTACTTAAACTTTGGGCTTTCACAATATTCTCATGTTACCACCTCTCTCAAATCAACAATTCACTACCGTGATTGGGAAAACATTTGCGTACTCCCGAGCTACTGAAGACTACTTGAACATGTCAAAAATTAAGATCACTCCCGGAATCTAATTGTCTTCACTAAACTCGTGAATTCCTACATCATATAACATTACATTAAGGATTTATCATTATCTGTCTTAAAAGACCATCATATCAATAGAAAGCAACGATCTGAACTTGCAAGCGGTAATCCTCATCTACAAGAACCTCGGTTCGAAGACCGGGTCGTTAAAACCAACTCTAAACACTCTGTGTATTATAACTTCAAAACAGACGGCTATTCAAACCTACCACAACATCAATGGCGAGGGGTCTGGCCTGGCCACTTACCGTGATTTATTGTTGGGGAGCAGGAACATTACGGTCAGACTCGCAAGAGGCAAGCTACCCTCCGCTTTCATACAGCATTTTCTTAAATGCAGTTCTTTGAACAAACAAGGCTTCATTCTACTTATTTTAACAACATATTTAGGTTCACTACAGCCATTCTTTTTACCTTGGCATTTATTAATTATGAAGTGTCCTCATTGGTGGGTAAGAATAATTCAATACAACAACAAATACTTAGGGGTTTCACATAAACGAATCTGGGTTCGTTTCTTTCAACTGCCTCGGGAACCATATCCCTTACTGGAGGACTTATACATTAGCGACTTATAGGAGGCCTTTGCCTTACACTCGCGCTCATAATACAATTATTTCGCACCCTTTTATAATACAACACACACAACGGCCTCGTGATCACATCACTATTTGGAGGACTTACTATAGCTCAATTACCACGACCAACTGCCCCTCATAATTAATTTTACCAAGTATATTTAGGTTCAACGCATTCCTAGCGTGACAAATTTACTTCAATGCGCTACATTACGCTTATCCTTTATTGCCAAATTGCCTTCAAAGAACTGATAAATTCAACAATACACATTTGATCTACATCTCAATTTTATATTAATCCTCTCCCGTGCAATAATCGCTTTATTTTAAGAACATGTGTTCACAACATGTATTTATTCCTTTAAAGGTGCTCAAAAGCTACTACTTTCATATAATTCATCATAATCTTTATTCATTTATATCATTGTTATTATTATTATTATTATTTTTATTACGCTTGCTTTCACATATTTAAATCATTAATCAACTACACTAATATTTTATTTCATACCTTTTCCCTAAGGGATTTATTCATTTCACAGAATTATTTTATACTTTCTCAATTTTAATCGTTCAGATCGCGCTATTATTATGTTATTTGTTATTCAAAAGCATCCCTATTTTCTCATTCTCAGGTAGATTGTACACAAATATTCCCCAACACATAACATAAAGGTCACGGTCCCCGACCGTATTTTCCAGCGATGTTTCATTTTCGCCCACTTAATGTGTTTAAGCCATCTTGATTAATCCCATTTCATACAATGACATTTCTTGATACACACACACATTATTTACTTTATACACTGGTAACATTTTGAGCACAATTCTGTATTCTTTTATCATACACAAATAAATTCACTAAACATTATTACACTAACACAAATTTTCTATATTTACAATACACTGCTTTTAATCACTGAGGCTTTGATTTTGCCTTACACACGTGATTTTTTTCTTCTCGTTTCCAAGGGTGAAACTCTTAGATGTCGGCTCCCTATCTGGCAAGAAGTTGAAAGTCTCGATCAATCTACCCCTCCCTGGAACGGCTATTCTTCAATTCTGGTTTCCTGACTATTCGGCTTCTATTTTTACTAGCTCGAAGTCGTTTCTTTCTAGACACTATTTAATTTGTCTAGGTAAAGTCTATCTTGTTTACGGCACCTTGAATACTTTATCGGTGACCTATGATTCTCTAGCATTTACTGCCATTCCTTTGTTTCGTAGCTTAATGCTTTTACTGTTTGTTTGTCTCCTGTTAGACAACGTCTTGGATTAACTTTTCCTTTCTTATTTTCTTCGCTCTAGTCCCTATCTTATCGATACACTAGGCGTTATTTATTTCGTTCGACCCTGATCGGGTTCCTTAACTTTGCTGGAAATGTTTGTCTCACGATCTTTGGTACTTCAAAACGTTACGATACTTTCAGTCGTTTAACAAAACTGTTATTTGAAGACTTATCGCCTGTTCTTTAAGTTCGCAGCCTAACTTGACTGTAATACTGAACTTTTCACTATAAAGACTGACGCTTGCTGAACTAAATCCTGTACTAGGATTTTCCTAAGTCTTCACACGGCTATATGATGATGATACTTCTCGTACTCTGATTTGGACACTGTGATGCAGCACCTCCCCACAAGGTCTGCTGTAAACTGCATGATTGGTCTGGCTCTGCCAGGACTTTTATACTTTTTGGCTAAAAAAAGATAAAATCCTCGTCTTTTTCATAACTAACTTTTGAAGCAATAGTCGCACACTATTGAAAATTATATCTCTGGAAAGATCGTTTTCTAAACGTAAACTGACCTCTTTGCACATAAAAATCGATCGTACAATTCTGAGATATTAAATAAAATTTGGTCTTCAGATACGTGGGTGTTACAGTTGATTTTTAATCCCCACCTCCTCGGGTCTCGGGGAACTTTTAATTACGTAATGCCGCATTTGCACTTTTTCCCTGGGCAATTATTAAAACATCTTTTCCCACACAAAAATATCTATTCCGAATTGATTCACAATGATGTATTTCTTTTGTTACTTTTATGCTCGCAAATGGCTTAAATCTAATTATTCTTCCTCTTGCACAACTGCGAGGATGCCATTTTACTGCAACGTAAGCTCAATTTCCGAAACCTTCTCTCGCTCACTCCGAACGGAAAGTTCCTCTCGTTCTAATTATAGCCATGATCGCTCCTTATCGGTGCGTCACGCGTGATATCATTTCCTGGCCACCTGGTCTCTTACTCTTGCACAAGATTAAACCAGTCCTCTTGCATAGAATCTTTCCAAGTCATTCTAAGGACTGTATTTTTCCTTCCTTCTTTTACCAATAAATGATGGATTCGGCGCTTGAACCAACAGTACATGGGTTCAATACATACATACTAACGTGGCGCTCTTCACGGGCAATTTCTTGTTCTTCTTCAGTCCTTTCATTCGCAATGTTTCGTATACTTCTTGCATTATGGCTTTGTCGAGAAAGATTCGATCGTCTTTGTCGCGGCATTGTTAATGATGATTCAAAGAGAATACAAATTACGTTGAGTAACTAACGGGATTTCATGTTAAGAGCCTCATTTTCTATACCTGTAGTGGAGAGCGCTAATCGCATCCAGTCGGCCGTGTCTCGTCAAGAGCTACTGCTGCCTGGAAACGACTTGCCTTGCCATTCCTTCATGAGTTTATTTTAGCTGCCATTTGCGTTCCGTTTTATAGTGACTTGTATTCTCTTTGACGTTTTATGTCACGTCACGGGATAAAAAAAAAAAGTATCCTATATCCGTCTCCTGGTTCTAAGCTACCTCCACACCAATTGTCAGCCAAATCGGTTCAGCCATTCCTGAGTTATAAATAGTGTAACTAGCACGACTTTCTTTTATATATATACTAAGTGACCCAGCGAACTCTGTTCCACCTTAGAGGCAATAAATATGCAGATTTTCGATTTTATTAAGTTCAATTTTTTATTAGGAAATACAAATAAAAAATTAAGTATTTTAATGATCCTTTATTGTTCATGTATTTTGGTGCACAGGTTGCACTCTTCAGTTAAGTACCTTGCATACACGACATTTTTTGTTTTATTATCAGTCGCAAGAACAAACAACGCAGATGGTCTTCCGACCCGTGAACATGGCACTTTTTTTTTTTTTTTTTGCGTATGGCTTTAGTGCCGGGAGTGTCCGAGGACATGTTCGGCTCGCCAGTTTTGTAGCTGCTTCGAGACGGACACCCAATGGGTGAGCTACAAGTACCGTTAGGGAGGGAAGGAGGGAAGTTGGAATGTAAGGACGAGGAGTTGGAAGGTAGCGGCTGTGGCCTATAGTTAGGGACCAACCCCGGCATTTGCCAGGAAGGAAGATGGGAAACCTCAGAAGACCATCTTCAAGGTTGCCGGCGGGGGGATTCGAACCTCCTCGCCTCCCGGATGTGAGCGACTGCCATCAGTCATGCCGTAACCACCACGGCTAACTCACCCGGTAACATGGCACTTATAATTGACCATGGAAAAAAAATGGATATTCCAGATTCAAACCACAAACTTTCAAGGATTGGCCTTGTGATTTGTTAATGGTCATGGCAAATGCAAGACGGATCGGAAATTGAAGTCTTTTAAACTCAAACGGCATATTGGTTGGGATCATCGGGATCCTCGGAATGAGAACTTCCTCACCTTCGAATTTTCTTTGAGTATCGTCGCGTAAATCACATTGTTCGTCAATTTACATACCACCAAACGCGTACCGTTGCACAGTTTTGGTTGGTTTATGTTTCGAAGCATGATTACTACGGAGCCAACCTATAGGCGTAAATTGTGCGGTGGTAAGCTAGGCACATCCAAGGAGTTTAAAAATTCAATTGGATAGTTGGTGGCTTCATCTTCATTTGTTACACAGTCAATAGATTTGAATGAATGCATTGTTCCAATGATCTCAGTATGAATTATGTAGTTTAGGTCATCTATTATTAGCCGCTAAAATTGCTCGCTCACTCAACCATTCATTATTTTTGTAATTAGTAATGATGTTTGGGAATACTTTGTTGATAAGTTCAGAAATTATGAGGAAATGAAATCAATCCGCTCGATTCGTCGACAGGTACTCGACCAAAACCGATAGTCAGCAATTGCTCAGAGAAATCTTCAGCAGATGTATCATTAAGCAATGCAACTCTCATGTTTGTTGTCAGCTGAAGTTTCTTCACATAGCACCATAGATTCGATGATTTGAGGCAAGCGTTTATTTCGTCGGCAGCCGTTGATCTTGGAATTACTGGCAGTGTTTGGCGGAAATCGCCAGACAGTTAAATCATTGCTCCTCCAAAACATATGGAGTCATTGCGTAGATCTTTCAATGTTCGGTTAAGTGCTTCTAATGCACGTTTATGCGCCATTGTGCATTCGTCACAGATAATGATTTTCGATGCTGATAAAACTTAGACCATTGCTGATTTTTTTGCAATATTACGTGATGATTCTTCAATAGTTTGAAGATTTAACGGCAATTTTAATGCTGAATGAGCCGTACGACATCCTTTTAACAATGTGGCTGCTATTCCAGAAGAAGCAACTGCAACCGCAATGTTCGATTTCGCACGAACAGTGGCTGAAACTATTGACATGAGGAATGTTTTACCAGTTCCACCAGGGGCATCCAGGAAATATAAACCACCATTTCCATCATCAATTGCCTTCATTAATGTATCATAAACTTCCTTTTGTTGGGGATTCAACAGGGATACATTCGTGTGAACTACTAAATCTAATTCCTGGTGATCATATTCACGTTCCCGTTCCAATTCTTGATTAAATGCGACATTCATTTCACGATTTGGCGCTGGCATTCCTAACGTGACTAATAAACTACCGCACATGAGGTAACACATGTCTTCGATCAAGAGTAAAGCCCGATTATGTATCTCCTCATTCATCTCAAGATCGTGATTTCTGGAACTGACACGAATTTGATGTAAAATATCTTCTGACATATTATCCTTGTATTTGTGTCACAGGTTAGATGGGTTCGATGGAAAGTATGTCGAAATGATGATAGCAAATAATGTGCGTATCTGACTTGGAGATGCAGAGATAATGGCTTCAACGATTGTCGTATCCCAATGGGTATCGTTTTCTAGTAAATTGAATTCTTCACATGCAGCACGATATGTTGGGAATAGTGTAGTAGTGTCCGTAGTGTCTCAAATGACGTTGGCCCACGCACATTTACCATCACCAACCGCAAATAGAAGCATTCATCATGCTTTGGATGAACTGTATACATACGACCAAGAGCATCAGTAGAACGCACATCCGGATAACCAGGAACCGCATCGCCTTGCTTCCGTCGTTGAAAATTCTTCGATGAAGCATTCCAAGTGTAATAACGTGGCATCTTCGAGTAAAGCAAAGTTCGTGTATACGGATCGCTTTGACAGATCGCAAAGAAACTGGTCAATGTTGTCGCTGGAGGTGTTTCAGCACGTTGAACAACATTCGAAGCCGTGAAATATACTCGTTGACCATTCTCCAGATGCACCGCCAAATGCACAACAGTAGGATGACGTTCGTGAATAGGGAATGCGAATATACGCCAAATCGCTTCATTACAGTTCACATAACGACCAACTTGATAGCGCGCAATTTCATCGTTGGTATTGGAGGATTGGTTGCCAAAAACCGCCATATGCCTTTCGTGGCATATTTGCACATGTATTTTATGGACTTTACTGAATTGCAATACTCAACGTTGCAATGTGTCTTGAACGTTTTAGAAATAAGTGGCGAATATGGAACAATCCAACTGTTGTCGAAAACGAAATCCATTCTTTTCACAATACTCGCAAACAACGTCCATTGGCCCAATGCAAACGCTAGGATGCAAGCAGTAATCAGTGCTGCAATCGTATCGAAACCCTGCTCGGTTCAAAACAGCACTTGATAAATCTCTTCTTGTGCGTCGAAAATTATCTCCTTCTTGATCTCTGTTGTTCGCTCGACGATTTCGCATTGCCAACCGAGCCGTTTCACGGGCTGCCTCACTTTGCTCTTGTGACTGAGAAGCACGAAGTCGAGCCATACTAACGCGGCGCTCTTCACGGGCAATATCTTCTTCTCTTCAGTCCTTTCATTCGCAATGTTTCGTATCCTTCTTGCATTATGGCTTAGTCGGGAAGGATTCGATCGTCTTTGTCGCGGCATTGTTAATGATGATTCAAAGAGAATACAAATTACGTTGTGTAACTAACGGGATTTCATGTTATGAGCCTCATTTTCTATACCGGTAGTGGAGAGCGCTAATCGCATCCAGTCGGCCGTGTCTCGTCAAGAGCTACTGTTGCCTGGAAACGACTTGCCTTGCCATTCGTTTATGAGTTTATTTTAGCTGTCATTTGCGTTACGTTTTATAGTGACTTGTATTCTCTTTGACGTTTTATGTCACGTCACGGGATAAAAAAAAAGTATCCTAAGTCCGTCTTCTGGTTCTGAGCTACCTCCACACCAATTTTCAGCCAAATCGGTTCAGCCGTTCTTGAGTTATAAATAGTGTAACTAACACGACTTTCTTTTATATATATCTTATTTAAAAGTGAAAGTCTGTCTGTATGTATGTATGTATGTATGTGGGTGGGTGGGTGGGTTGGTTCCGTATACAAATCTACACCGTTCCACCAATCTCAACCAAATTTTGCATACACATAGTTTAGGACCCAGAAGGAACCACTGGCTACATGAATTTTCGATAGTATTTCTCATTCTTCTGATTTCGGCCCTTTTGCACTCAAGCACAGGCTAATCAAATCACAAAATATACTCATGAAGGAATGGCTAGGCAGATAGTTCCCATGGCAACATAGCTCAAGTCGAGACACGGCCGTCTGGATGCCAGTTGCGCTCTGCACTACCGGTATAGAAAATGAGCATCTTTACTTGAAATCCCGTTAGTTACTCACCTACTCACACAGCACTGTCAACCGAGTTTATCATAACAAAGACTTGACACTATCTTCTACTATATATTTGTCAAATACCACTCACTCACTCACTCATTCATTCATCACGAAATCTCAGAAACCACCGAACGGATTGGAATGAAATTTGGTATGCTGCTTTCCCAACGGCCGCAAATGCCCACTAAGAGAAGATTTTTGTATATTCAGGTTCTAAAGGGGTGTTAAGGGGGTTGACCTGCATTTCATTGATTAGCAATATCTCCCTATTGGTTTCATTGGGGGATGTGATACTCGGCACATAAACTCATCATTAAAAATAAGAATACACGAGTCTGAGGGTTTTTCGATGTGGCGTATATTATGAGGTGAAAGGGGTGAAAAGTGGGGATTGAAAGATTCCTAACGGAGCGTGTATCTCTTAAACGACATAGGTGAGGAGTTTGAAACTCAGTGGAAAAAATCAGCATAAAAATAAGTAAATTTCATAAATCCAATTTAAGGGGCCCATGGTGAGGGGTGAAATTCTGGGGGGAGGGGGGGGGGGCAGGAAAGAAAGTGTCCTAACTGATTGACTGACTGACTCACTCATCAAACTCAGGGGAAAAACTGCTTTAAGGTAAGTAAATAGGTGGTCGACAGTTTTTTTTTTCATAAATCAAATTTAAGGGGTTCATGGGGAGGGGTGAAATTCTGATAAAAGAAAATTGAAAGAAATGTCCTGACTAACTCACTCACTCACTCACTCACTCATCATCGCCCAGCCAAAATTATTGAAGTTAGAAACATGACAGTTTGGGGATATGTTCATTGTATGTCAAAACCGTCTACTAAGGGAGGATTTTCGGATATTCAGGTTCTAAAGGGATATTAAGGGGGTTAAACCTGCATTTCATTGAATAACAATATCTCCCGATTGGTTTCATTGGGGGATGTGATACACGGGATATAAACTCATCATTAAAAAGTAAGAAGACGCGTTTCTGGGGGTATTTCGATGTTGTGTATATTATGAGGTGAAAGGGGTGAAAAGTAGGGATTGAAAGATTCCTAACGGAGCGTGTATCTCTTAAACGACATAGGCGAGGAGTTTGAAACTCATCGGAAAAAATCAGCATAAAAAATAAGTAAATATGTGTTTGACCGTTTTTTCATAAATCCAATTTAAAGGGCCCATGGGGAGGGGTGAAATTCGGGGGGGGGGGAAGACAGGAAAGAAAGTGTCCTAACTGATTGACTGACTCACTCACTCATCACACTGAGGGGGAATAACTGCTTTAAAGTATGTAAATAGCTATTCGACAGTTTTTTTTGATCATACAAATTGAAGGGGTTCATCGGGAGGGGTGAAATTCTGAAGAAAAAGAAATGAAAGAAAATGTCCTGACTCATTCACTCACTCATCATCGCCCAGCCAAAAATATTGAAGTTGGAAACATGGATTTCTGGGGATATGTTCGTTGTATGTCAAAACCGTACACTAAGGGGGGATTTTTTGGATATTCAGGCTCTAAAGGGGTCTTAAGGGGGTTAAAACTGCATTTCATTGAATAACAATATCTCACGAGTGGTTTCATTTGTGGATGTGATACTCGGCATATAAACTAATCATTAAAAATAAGCCGACATGTGTCTAAGGGTTTTTCGATGTGGTGTATTATTATGAGGTGAAAGGGGTGAAAAGTGGGGGTTGAAGGATTCCTAACGGAGCGTGTAGGCCTATCTCTTAAACTAAATAGGCGAGAAATTTGAAACTCAGCGAAAAAAAATCAGCTAAATAAATAAGTAAATCGGTGTTCGACCGTTTTTTCATAAATTAATTTAAGGGGCCAATGGGGTGGGATGAAATTCTGGGGGAAAAAGGAAAGTGTCCTAACTGACTGACTAACTCACTCACTCATCGAACTCGGGGGAAAAAGACAGCTTAAAAAATAATTTAATAGGTGTTCAAGAGTTTTTTCATCAATCCAATTTAAGGGGCCCATGGGGAGGGGTGAAATTCTGGTAAAAATAATTGAAAGAAAATGTCCTGTCTGACTCACTCACTCATCACGCCCAGCGAAAACTATTAAAGTTGGAAAAATGAAATTTTAGGAATATGTTCGCTGTATGTCGAAAACGTCAACTGAGGAATGATTTTTGTTTATTCGGGTTTTAAAGAGATGTTAAGGGGGTAAACGTGCATTTCATTGAATAACGATATCTCATGAGTTGTTTCTTTGGGGATGTGATATTCGGTATATAAACTAATCATTAAAAGTAATCAGACATATATCTAAGGGTTTATCGATGAGGTGTATATTATGAGGTGAAAGGGGTGAAAATTGGGGGTTGAGGGATTCTTAACGGAGCGTATATCTCTTAAACGACATAGGCGAGAAGTTTGAAATTCGGCGGGAAAAAACAGCTTAAAATACCAGTAAATAGGTGTTCGACCGTTTTTTTCATAAATCCAATTTAAGGGGCCCTTGGAGAGGGGTGAAATTCTGGGGGGGGGGGGACAGGAAAGAAAGTGTCCTAACTGATTGACTCACTTAAGGTCACCACACACAGAAAGCTAAGCTAAGCTACGCTACGCTATGCTATGCTAAGCAATGCCAAGCTATGGTGTGCTATGCCACGAACAAAAAGCTATGCTAAACTAAGCTAGGCAGCAGTTTAAGGATGACTGGCATTGAAGAGGAGGCTCTTTTATTGGCTGCTGTCATCGAAGATGAAGAAAAAGAAAGAAATGGGAAGAGAAGACGATTCTGGATACGTGAAATTGGGAGAAGAAGAAATATACACGGTGAATTCCATCATTTGATTCAAGAACTAAATGGAAATGATGAAGAATTTAAAAGGTACTTTCGTCTAAGTCAGGAACAATTTCACCAACTTCTCTCTATTATTGAGGGTGATATTAAGAAAAAATGTACAAATTGGAGGGAATCGATAACACCAAAAGAAAGATTAGCAATATGTTTGAGGTAAGAATACAATATTGTATTGATTATTTTTAAGTATAGCTAAAGTTTACATTATTATTATTATTATTATTATTATTATTATTATTATTATTATTATTATTATTATTATTATTATTATTATTATTATTATTATTAAATAAACATCCCATCGATCCGTAAGCTGTCAGAATAAGTTTAAGCAGAGCTCATTAATCAGTACTGGTACCATTTTCGTCTGTATTTCACTGTATAAAACGATGGCAGTTGGCATACGCTATAGTTTATTCCAAATATTTTTCAGTTCATTGCCTAAAAAAATGTATCTTTCAGGTACCTGGTAACTGGGGACAGATTCAAAACTATAGCATATTGTTACAGGACGGGGGCCTCAACTGTATCATCTATAGTAAATGATGTATGTGAAGCGATATGGAATCGACTACAGGACGAAGTGCTACCAATACCTTCAGAGGAAAAGTGGAAACTGATTGCAAAAGATTTTGAAAATCTGTGGAATTTTCCCCATTGTATAGGGGCTCTTGATGGAAAACATGTACTTATTCGAGCCCCACCAAATAGTGGAACAACATTCTACAATTACGAGAAGACATTTTCAATCGTTCTGTTAGCAGTTATAGACGCACATTACCGTTTTACAGTGATCAGTGTGGGGGCCGAAGGAAGAAATAGTGATGGTGGTATCTTCTCAAATAGTGCATTTGGGTCGGCATTGAAAGATGGGTCAATAAATATACCTGCAGATGAACCACTGGTATCTCACGGAATAAGTTTGCCTTTCGTATTTGTTGGGGATGAGGCCTTCCCATTAAAGAGATACCTCATGTGCCCTTTCCCCCGTGATCAGGTTCACAACAATGAGCCTAAAGGCGTATTCAATTATAGACTTTCACGAGCCAGACGAATTGTTGAAAATACTTTTGGTATTCTTGTTTCGCAGTGGGGGGTTTATGAAAAGCCGTTTAGATGCAAGGTGGAACTAGTTGATAAAATTGTAAAGGCAACGTGTGTTCTTCATAATTATATGCGGTAGAATATCCAAGTGACACCAGCAGGGCAATGTGAACAGGAAATAATGACAGATGATGCAGGTCTCGATCCGATTCCACGCGTAGGTTGTAATGCCACTCAAGAGGCATTCAATGTTAGACATGAGTTTATGCATTATTTCATGAATGAAGGTAGTGTACCGTGGCAAATTGACTACATTCATAGAGGGCGAAATCACGACCGACTTTTGTAAATGAACTACTCATGAACTACAAACATACACTTGTAGTGCCGTCCATAAAATTAATTTCATACAATTATAAGCATATATAGACTAGTTAATTAAAGGAAATTGCTAAATTATGGAGTATAGGGTAAAGAGCAATAAATAACACAATCTAATCGAGTTTTGCTCTAACCATGAGAAAGATGCTTACGGTAAGTTTAAACATATAGTGTTGTACACTTCAAGAACTTGAACTTTAATACAAATAAAATATTTTAAAGAAGTTTTTTTTTTTTTCTTATTACATGCTTTCCTACTAATGAAAATGTATAGTATATTTATAGGAAGAGATCCTAGAGGATTAAATTAGATTAATAATATTATTTTAATATTGCTTTCTAAATTAATTTTTGTGTAATACTGTATATGTAACTTAAACAATAGGAACGTAGCCAGGATTCTGTTTAGGTGGGGGTTCAGATGTTGCTATTTTATTAATTAAAATTGTGGCTCACTATAGCTATGTAGATACGTGTTTTTTTCTAAAACTATTCAAATTTGCCTATACGATAAGTTTGCCTCTTGGTTTAATTTCAGAGAGGATCCGGACATGCCCCCCCCCCTCCTCTGACTACGTCCCTGCTACAAATTAAAACTAAACACTTAATTAATTAATTGCCTCCGTCTTCTTCGTTAATTATAATTACATTTTGTTGTTGGAGGCTGGATGGACCAGTATGGGTATTATGTGAAGATAATACAAGAAGATTATTATTTCTTAAGGCTAAATACTCCTCTTCTGCAGTGGATACACTGTTAAATACTTCACGCTTTATGCGTATTTGCATATGTTCTGGCAACTTCTTAGTTGTCTCACTCATTGACTGAAAAAAATGTCTGTTGCATCAGTTTTATTTCGCTGTTGTAAATAATCAATGACTCTCTCTGCACTACTGCTCGGTGGCAATATTTTTCTTTTTTTCCGAAGGGGTTCGAGTGGCTGGGATTGTGTAGTTGTAATGGTGGACGGAACAGATGATGAATCAGATATATGAGATTGGTCATCACATTCCGGACTCTCAGTCAACTGGGTGGCGACTGCCGTTATCTCCTGCCCTTCATATGTTGCCTGCCTATCAATGTTTGAATGTGTGCTGTAAGGAAAATTAAGCTATTAATAAACGTACATCAAGAAACATGGAGATCTGTTTATAGAGGATGAGCATATAGAACTGTCCTCGTCCTTCAAACACATTTATTCATGTTGCTCATTTTATTAGTGAATCGATTTTTAATTATTTTAAAAATATATTAGATATTAGTCATTCTACGTTAAAATGACAGCTCACCTTCTTGTAGACATATAAGGCAGAAGGAATTCCATTTGTTTGTGGAATCTCCAATCCTTCATTATTTTCCCCTCCTGTCCACTTTTACTCTCTTTTTGTCTCTTCAATGCCTCCCTAAAACAGTCTCTCAGTCTTTTCCATAGAGTTTTAAGATCTTTACCTAAAACAATATACAGTGTGTTATTAGTTTATCTTTCCCGTTTTTGGTAACTGGTGATGTATTTAAGAATATGGCATACAGTCGCAAGTGCTTCAACTGCATCTGCTATTGTAAATAATGTGCGTGAAGCCACGTGAAAAAAATATTCTTCTCAAAAAATTAAGAACTGTCAAAATTATGTTTATATAGATAATTTTAAAAGGGTAGCCTACTTACATTCAATTTGAAGAACTGTACTTATTTCCTGCCAACAGTTTTCCTTTCTTGTCAAGTCTCTGTAGTAATTTGATGACGTATCATAAAGGCAGGGATATCTTTTCACCTCGTCAATTATTCGTTCTTCTTTTGGCCTGTCACCCATTATATAAATAAAACGAAGTACGGTACTACCGGAATCACTACACTACACTCACACGACACGGCTACGCACACAACTCAAAGGTCTGCGACAGCCCACCAGATGAACTGTTCCGAAATCAAAAGCGCATGCGCCAGGCCAGCTACCGCCAAGAAAATCGCATGCCTAGCGATCCGTCTAGCTTAGCTTAGCTTAGCTTCGCATAGTATAGCTTAGCATAGCGGCCTGTGTGTGTCACTGTACTTAAATGCATTGAGAGCGATATTTTTCATAACACCGCGTAGCTTAGCTTAGCTTAGCCTAGCTTTCTGTGTGTGGTGGCCTTTACTCATCAAACTCAGGGCGAAAATAGCTTTAAATAAGTAATGAACCCGCTGAGCTATGGTTCATGTGATATTTTTTTATGACAGAGCATTTATGATGGGATGTTGTACTTTTGAACACACCCAGGAAGCCACGTGAAGCTGAGAGATCACGCGATACTTTGAAGTAGCGGTGAATCGCACTTTTGACTTTGGTGCAAACTGCTAATTATTATCTGAGGTCTTATTAATTATTTTTATCTTTCCTACGAGACTCAGAATATTACATTTCGTCATGCTGCATTATTAAAACATTTTGGAGAATGTTTATTTTTATTTTAGGTAAGGTAATACCCTTGCAGATACGCAAAAAGGAACGAAAGTAGTCGCTCAACGTTTTCGTTTTGACGACCTACTTTCTAGAGACACCCAGTACCGGAGCACTGCGTCTTGAGAATCCGCCTTGTGTAGGCGTGGAATTACATTTGTCCTACGAAACGTAGAAGAATATCCGCTGTTTAGCGTTAAAAGTGATTATAAGGTGCCATCGAGCAAGCAAATACTAATATTCACTGTCGATGAAGTCCAGTGAATTAAATAAGAAGCTTGGGAAATAATTATTGGCAAGTATAGTGTATTGCACAACATTGCTGTGACATCACATATTACCCACGCGTATGTGGAGGGCAGATGCCTAGTGGAAATATACAGGTAATAGTGTTACAATTATCCTGAATAAGTGTGATTATAATAGTATGAGATATTTAAATTGCCAAAGTGGAAATTTCATCTTTGAAAAGTCGTATAATTCACGGATGCTGCGTGATACAAAAGTAGCGTCACTAGCACGTGCCGCATTATAAAATAGTATTAGCTCACATGCTAATCCACATCTGCAAGATTAAGGCTGTGTCGTATTTTATAATTGAAGCCTATAATAGTCACGACGGACATTATAATTTTGGAAGTGAGAGGATGAATAATCACGCAACTTATTTCGCTACCCACGTGATTGGACTTTTATTCACCATGGTTGAAGCAGTCACCATGGGCTAATACCATCCCAGTATGGGGGGGGTGATGTTTCTACAGGAACCAGCATGATGGTGGAACTTCCAGAACGATGAACGAGAGGGAAGGAGCCAAAATGCCATTTCCATGGCATATCCACGAAGATGTCGACAGGGACAAATCGAACCCTGGTCTTTGGGGGAGTCCAGATGGGAATCCTGATGAGGAGGATACCGATCCAGAGAGCCAGATAGGTTTATGTACAACCCTTGTTGTGGAATAGAGAGCTGAGTGAGAGCTCCTCCATTTCGTGAGTTTTTGTCACACCCCTTCTTTGTTCTAGTTTCTGGTGGTATAGTAGTTATAATGTAGTTTGTGAATCAACCACACTCAGTGTCAGCCATTTTTCTAGGTAGGGATGTAACTAGATTAGTTAGATGTCATTTATTTCAGTTTAGAGTGAGACACCCTTGGGGTCAGACATTTTGGTCAGCCCTGGTGCAGCTTGGTGAACGTCGTGGAACGTCAATGCCTACCTTTTTGCTGAACCTGATCGTAGTCATTTTGAGGCTATTTTGTTCAACCCTACTTGGGGTAATTTTCAAGTCTTTGCTGACTGTAGTTATGGCAATCAGATGCCTTGGTTATTAATTGACTGCATTCTTCGCAGCCATCCTTTGTTACACCCCTGACTGTCGTTAGAACGGTCGTATCATTTAGGTAGTCGACAGTAACTACCAGTTTGTAAATGCATTATATTTCATTTTGAATAAGCTCAGAAGCTATTCTTGGTCATGTTTGAACCTAACAACTAGAAGGAATGTTTCGTTGCCTAGCATCGAACGCGGTTCCCAACGTATCATTAAGCAGATCTAGTGTGTGAATCTGTGCCACATTTATCATTTTTTTTCTTGTGTCGTGTGAGACACGTTTTTATTTGATGTTCTAGCAACTACTGAGTTGCATTTTTAAAGCAAAGAGCTTCAGTTATTGTAAGTTTACTTTCATTTAGACGTCTTTGGTAGAAAGACGGAAGTGTATTACTATACTCAGATTTATAGCGTGCATTTGATACACGGACTCTGTAGAGATCCGTAACATATGGTAATGTTTTTATGAACCGGCCAAGTGCAGGTTTTGTATTGATTAAATCGCCGGCCTTGAATAAACTGGTTATGTATCCCAGTGACCTAGAGCACGCCTGCTTCATTGTGAGACAAAACTACTATAGACGAGGACAGAGTACAATTTGTATTCGCTTTTCCTTTCATTGCTATTTTGCTTATGGAAATCAGTTTCCACTCTTGTATTTGATCACTTGTTTTATGGATCGGTTTTTGTTAGTTTAGCGCTCTGTTGCGTGTATTGTCGTATGACAGGTACAGTTATGTAAGGTTTTCTATAGGATGGTGAAGTCTACCCTGTTAGAGCAGGATGTTATTGTATGCTTTGTCCGGGGATGATCCCGTTGACCAGATGTTATTGGAAGGTAACTGTTGTACAGGCCTATCCCAGAGTTATTGAACGCGAGCTTAGCGCCGCTGGTAACCCGTGTTATTGTGTGTCCGAGTTGTTATACTCGTTGATTATATTCCGACTGTTGAGTCGAGGCTTTTTGGTGGAGAATGATCTCAGTTGGAGACACTCCGTGCCCAGGCTATTGTCAATGTTATTCGCCATAAACCTACGATAAACCTATAAACCGACATTCTAATAATAAAATGCATAATTGTTGTAAAACAAGCCTAACTAACGATTCTTTCTATCTAACTTTGTTCTTTGCATTCTGGAACTGTTGACATAGCCGTGCAGTTGAAGATAATTTCCTTGTGAGGAAATGACTAGGACAGTTGACATTTTTGTAGCGACCTGAAGCATGTGCGAACCTAGAGTTCGTAGCTTGTGGAGCTCAGGCCATGCGATGTCAGACGTGGTCTCAACTGCGCATTCGTCACCGTAACTATACACATTAGATGACTATGGTTTACAAAGAGTAAACCAAGGTGTAGGCAGGAATTTTTAATAAAACTACTGTGTCTATTTCGTTATTAATTTTTGATGTCAAGTGTATTAAACCCTACATGTTACTTTATTGTGTGCTGTTAGCACATAGTTATTAAGCATAATTAAATTGTTTGTTTTTCATGGCTGTACACTTAGCTTTTGGATGTAATTGTTTTCTTTTACGGACGTCATCGCCGTAAATTTTGTTAATTGATAGGACTTAGCTAGTTGAATTAATGTTAAATTTAAATGTCGAAATGGTACCATCCTAACCTAGATTTGTTTTGCTACCCTGTTAAATGTAAATTCAGATATTAGCTTGATCTTGTAACTTGAACTAGGGACTTGCGTCGTGCCATATTCCTAGCGTTGCTGTTGTTGCTTTATCATTGTGAGTTAGATCTTTCGCGAGGGTTTTCAGTAACTTCTCAGGTAGGGGACCTGTTCTTTATCTTAGTTTATTTATTAATTTGCGGACTAGCCGATTATAACCCTCCGAACTAGGCTAGGGGCTTGTGAATTTTAATAAATTTTCACGGTGTTTTACATGAGTCTGGATGTTTATTTTCTCAGTCTAGTTTTAAGGTGAACCTTTCCTTAGGCGGTCTATGACCATCGTCACCATGTACCACGATCCCTGTGGACTACGGACTCTCGTGCCGCTTTAGCCTTTTTGGAAGGTCACCTGATCCTCACGGTACTTTTTATTCGATTTATGTGTCGTTAGTTGAGTCATCGTGGTTGTTGACATCAACTAAACGGTCTCATAAAATGGCGCCCAACTCATGTGCCGACGTTAACGTGGTGACCCTCAGTACCATGTTATTTTTTTTGAGGATCCTAATGTTGATTAATGGTAAATTGACAGGACTGGGACGAACTTAGAAAGTCGTACTGCAGATCAATTGACCGCATGGCATTCATGTTTGATAGAAGTCCATGGAGTGAGGCTTTAGTGTTGAATAAATGAAGGATAGGATTTTCTTTGATGATGCCTCATCCTAAGTAAATGTAATACTTTGCTTTGCTCACCGTTGTCTTTGTAAATGTAGAAGCACTTAGTTTGCATACTCCAGCTGTACTCGTGATATTTATATAAATGAAGCAAGCTTTATACCACCAAGTAACTAATCATAGCTGTAAGTTCCAGTAGAAATTGATCCCTCTCTTTCTCATATATTTCTTATCTATGGATGAGGAAACTATTCGTCGTGTGTTTGGAGAGATGATGGCAGGTGTGAATGCCAATCTTCAACAGATTACTGCTGACTTAGGTCAGAATACTCAGGCTGTCAATACTGTCAGTGGTCATGTGGACCAGGTTAGACAGGAAGTCAACAATGTAAGACAGGACTTAGAGATTAACACTCAGTCTATAAACAATGTAAGACAGGACTTAGAGATTAACACTCACTCTGTAAATAATGTTAGGGCTGATTTAACTCAAGTCAGGGCAGACATGGACACATATAGGATCGAAGCGAGAAATGATCTGACGACAGGTTTAGCAGCTGTTAGGGTTGATGTCATACGACACCATCAGGAGGCTAACCAGCGCGTAGATTGCTTAACCGACCAGATGAATAGAGCTAGGGAGGAGGTGCAAAACCGATTGGAGGAGCACACAGCTCAAATTCAGACAACCTTGAATAAAGTCCAGATAGACATGAGAGCAGATCTGGAACATACCAGGGAAGAATTCGGGACTCGACTAGATCACGTCGAGGGATTTATCGGAAATGTGAAGAAGGACATGGCAACCATGAACGTTGGTTTAATCTTGATGAGAGGAGCTGCCAATGCCGTTAATAACAACGTGAAGACTATCGTTGATCGCATGATGGAGATTAAAGAGGAACTTAACACCAACAGGAGAAACATTTCTGAATTGACGGAAACCGTAGCCAGTCTACGTGAGACAGTTGATGTTCATCATGAGGAACACAAAATTGACCTCATGTTATTGAGAGGTGACCTCAACGAACACGAAGCTACAGTCGAGGCTAAGGTAGCCGAGGTTAGAGATGATGTGGGTAAAATCCAAGAAAATATGTCCAGAGTTGAAGGAGATATCGATTCCTTGCAAAAGAGATTTGAGGAAGTCGCGGTGACCGAGAGGTTAGACCTCAGTTATAACCTTAGGACGGCCATACGCGAGGTAGACACAAACCTCAAGGGAAAGGTTGACAGGATCGAGCTGCAATTGAACGACTTAGGCAACAAAGTCGCAGCCAGAACCATCCCAGGTCTTGAAGTAATAGAAAGACGCCTGGACAGACTCGAGACGAATCCAAGAGAGAGACACGTACACCCACAGATGGGAGAATCTCAGGAAACGCCTATATCTCAATCAGGAGGAATGATGCCTACCCATTTCCAACCCAGCGCGCCTATGGAACCGCAACCGTCACAATTCACTAATATAGCGCAAGGTCAGACCTTGAACTTTAACGCTCACCCGTTTCAACCAGCATCTAATCGAATTAGTCATGAGACTAACACTCCTACGCAGAGTTACATGCAAAATACTTTCAGACCCGCGAATACGCAGGGAAATGTCACCATAATTCGTTCTAGAGAGGAGCAACCAGCTCGCTTCTCGGGAACTGGGAGCGGTGTTACTCCAGTGGAATTCCTAGCAAATGTCGAAAGCTACTTACGTGATACTATGGTAACTCCAGAGAGGGAACTAAGAGTTATAGAGCGACTGCTTGAGGGACAAGCCGGTACCTGGTTCAGAGCATTCCTATACTCATTCACAGGCTACCAAGACTTTAAGGAAGCGTTATTAAGAACATATTGGTCGAGCGACATCCAGCAGAGCATCCGAGCTGAGATGTACACTCGAAGGTATAGTTCCAATACACCTACTCGTTATGCGAATTACTTCGCAATACAGCTCGCGAAGCTCCGTTGTCTTCAGCCTCCATTGTCCGAACAAGATTTGGTGAACACAATTGTTTGGCAGTACCCTGCGGATGTACAACGTGTGTTAATCGCTGCAGGGGCATCCACTTTCCAGCAGTGTGACCAGATACTGCGAAGGTTGGACGCTAACACAGAACAGTTTCCTACACACCGTCAGCAGAAGGCTGATAGGCGCGAGGATAGACATATGAATCTGACGACTGTTGATAAAGTGAGCCAGACACCACAACAAACACAAACCACAGAGGATTCTGGGCGACGTGATAACAACTACAGTTATAACAGGAGGGAATGGAATAACACTCCGTATACTCGAAATCAACATGATGACCGGCGAAGTCATTGGGACCGGCGATTCGACCGAAGGACGGACGACAACCGACGTCATGAAAACAACCGCCGAGGGAATGAAGGAAGAAATCAGCAACACGGACGTATCCGTAGAGACTATCGATATAGTGGGGGTTACGACAGAAATCGAGACCCTAGATACCAGCCAGACAGGGATTGGAAAGGAAGAGCGCGGGAGAGCCGTGAGTACCTCCAACAATTGAGAGAATTGCAGATCCAAGAAGAGGGAGAACGGAACCCTACTTCGAGGGAAAATAGACATTCGGCGCAGGAAACGGAGCAGAACCAGCCCAGTACATCTCGCCATGACAGAAAAAAAAAAACTCCGAAAAATCAATAGATTCTTGTTTGGTTGAGCACCGAGTAACTGCCTCTATATTACTCTGGGAGCCAATCCAAGAAGACTTGTTGGACGAACGACGAACGACGAACCACAATTATGAATTAACACGTCTACCCAAGATTGTAGCCACCTTGAATGAAGTCAGTGTAGTCATACTCATCGATACTGGAGCGATGATTAGTGTAATTTCCGCCGATTGCCATGCCAGACTTAGAGCAAACTCTGAGGTGACGGAGTTGCCCATTTCAGCTATAAGAGTCAGAGGTGTCATACCTGACCGCGTTGTAACGTGCAAAATCCAGATTTTGTGTACTGTGAAGATTTCGAGCCACGTGTACTTGCACGAATTTCTCGTAATGAAGGGCCTGCATCATGATGCCATTTTAGGCGCAGACTTCATTAGCAAATATGATGGAATCATTGACATGGGACGGAATACGGTAGAGTTTAAGCCGAACGAACCCATTCAGATGAGCCTAATTGAAGAAGAACCGGAATTCCTATCCGAAGTAGACTTAGTCGAAGCATTAAAGGGCAAGGAAATTGAGGCGACACTAGATGCCGACGAAGAGGCAGAATCGTCATCAGCACCCACACATGAGGATCTTGAGGCAATACTGAACGAATACCGAGATATATTCGACACCACACCTGGTGAGATATTAGACTACGAGTATGATCTTGTATTACTGGACGATTCCCCATTCCAGAAAAGGATCTATCCGATTGCCGAGAAACATCTCGAAGAAGCTGCTAAGAAGATCCATGAGATGGAAGCAGCAGGTACAATCAAGAAATCACCGACTCCTTTCTTGAATCCCATAATACCTGTGGTTAAGGTAGATGGAAGCTTGAGACTTTGTCTTGATGCCAGAGCCTTGAATGAACGCCTAGCTCCTGAGCACGACAGACCGCCCAAGATTAGGGACATTCTCAGGAAGTTCAAAGGAAAAAGGATATTTTCATCATTAGACTTGGTTCAGTCTTATTACCATATCAGATTATCTGAGCATACTCAGAAATATACTGGATTCTTGTTTGATCAGACTACTTATGTATTCCAAAAACTACCATTTGGATTGAAAAATGCCGGAGCCGCATTAATCAGAGCACTTGATGCCAAGCTGACTCATGAAGTGAAGCAGAAAGTAATATGTTATGTGGATGACATAATCATAGCTTCGGGAACAGAAGAAGAGCATTTAAAGACATTGTGCCTTGTTTTTGAGAATCTCCGACAGGCAAATTTTAAGGTCAAGTTTGACAAGTGTCGATTTTTTCAGGAAGAAGTGAAATTCGTAGGACACATAATCAATGGAGAAGGATATAGACCGAATCCGGCAAAGATTAGAACTGTTGCTGCATTTCCAACACCAACCCGTGTGAAACACGTGAGACAATTCTTAGGAATTCTCCAATTCTTTGCTGCTCATTGTGAGAAGTATTCCGAAACTGTTGCACCACTGCAAGGATTATTGAAAAAGAACTGCAGGTGGAACTGGAATGATGAATGCGAGATAGCTTTCACGAGAGCTAAACAGATGCTTGTGGACTCAATTCAGTTAGAATATCCAGATTACTCTCGGAACTTTATTCTAGAAACTGATGCATCTGCCATTGGTATAGGAGCCATTTTACTGCAAGAAGATGATGAGAAGAAACGTCATTACATCCCTTTCTTAAGCCGACGTTTAAGAGCACATGAATCTCACTACTTCACGACCGAGATAGAAGCACTTGCAATTGTTTACGCACTTGAATACTGGCAGAAACTTCTGTTAGGTCACAGGATTATTGTGAGAACCGATCATCATGCGTTGACCTTCATCTTGAGAACAAGACTGGCAAGCGACAGGATCACACGTTGGACGCTGTTTCTCCAACAGTTCGATTTGGAAATAGTTTATCGACCAGGCAGAGAGAATGTGTTGGCCGACATCCTCAGCCGGAATCCTGAAGCTACTGTTAATGCCATAGACATCGAGGGAGAATGCGAGGAACACCTTCGCCGATTTCGTCATTTACCTGAAGGACAGCGACGTGAGGAGGAACTCAGACATATTATCCGTTTCCTAGAACGAAGAATGGATCCACAGGATGATCATTATGCAAGTATTGCTGCTGTTGCAGATGATTATTTGATTTATCATCGTGTCTTATACAAGTTTGTAGACGAGGACCACACTCAACTGCGTGCAGTTATTCCTAGGAGATACCAAGAATCTGTTATTCTTATGGTACATTTATCCATTGGACATGGTGGAACAGACAAAACCATTGCAACTATCAAGGAGTCTTTCACATGGAAAGGGTTAGGAGCCACCGTTAGACAGTGTTTACGTGCTTGCGACGCATGCCAGCGGAACAAATACACGTCACACTTGCTGAAGGAACAACCTAGACCAATACTACCAACTCAACCTAGAGAGTTGTATGCACAGGACCTGTATGGCCCAATACCTAAGGCTCGTCGTGGGAATCGATACATCGTTGTAACGGTGGATGTGTTCACGAAATATACGATGCTTCATCCAATTCAATAAGCTACTGCACATCAGATTATTCAGAGGATTAGACGTCAAGTGATACCGGAGGCAAGAAAGCCACAATTCTTGTTGACTGATCACGGATCACAGTACACCTCAGCAGAATTTGCCAATGCCATGAATGAGCTTGAAATAGGTCATGTTTTATCATCTATTCGACATCCAGAGAGCAACCCAGCAGAATGTGTGATGTCTATTATCGCAAAATTCTGTCGATTATATTGTCAAGAAGAACACTGGCGATGGACCGAAGTCCTTGTTATTATGGCAAAATGTATTAATTCAACAGTACATGAAAGCACTGGTCAAATACCTATGGTCTTGCATTTGAACCAGAAGCCGCTGAGAATATGGGATCGTGTGATTGTAAATCCACCTTGTTTACAACCATCACATGCCAGCAGACTTTTAGCTGCAAGAGAGACTATGGACAGACAAGCTGCCAAGCGCTTGAGAAGAACTAGACGCCAGAGATTTAGAGAACCACTAGTAGAAGGAGACCTTATCCTTATAAGGAGACCCGGAATTTCTAGTCCTATAGACCGCATATATGGGAAATTTCTATCCTTGTATTATGGCCCTAGTCGTATCCGACAGCCTTTAAACAATGGAAGTTATGTGATAGAAGACATTACGACAGGAGAACGCATTGGAACCTTTAATGCAGCCAATCTAAAAAAATATCACTCTTGAATGAATTTCAAAGCAAATAAAAATGTTATCCCAACATTTTATTTGAAACGACAGAGAGGCAGATGAACCCGCTGAGCTATGGTTCATGTGATATTTTTTTATGACAGAGCATTTATGATGGGATGTTGTACTTTTGAACACACCCAGGAAGCCACGTGAAGCTGAGAGATCACGCGATACTTTGAAGTAGCGGTGAATCGCACTTTTGACTTTGGTGCAAACTGCTAATTATTATCTGAGGTCTTATTAATTATTTTTATCTTTCCTACGAGACTCAGAATATTCCATTTCGTCATGCTGCATTATTAAAACATTTTGGAGAATGTTTATTTTTACTTTAGGTAAGGTAATACCCTTGCAGATACGCAAAAAGGAACGAAAGTAGTCGCTCAACGTTTTCGTTTTGACGACCTACTTTCTAGAGACACCCAGTACCGGAACACTGCGTCTTGAGAATCCGCCTTGTGTAGGCGTGGAATTACATTTGTCCTACGAAACGTAGAAGAATATCCGCTGTTTAGCGTTAAAAGTGATTATAAGGTGCCATCGAGCAAGCAAATACTAATATTCACTGTCGATGAAGTCCAGTGAATTAAATAAGAAGCTTGGGAAATAATTATTGGCAAGTATAGTGTATTGCACAACATTGCTGTGACATCACATATTACCCACGCGTATGTGGAGGGCAGATGCCTAGTGGAAATATACAGGTAATAGTGTTACAATTATCCTGAATAAGTGTGATTATAATAGTATGAGATATTTAAATTGCCAAAGTGGAAATTTCATCTTTGAAACGTCGTATAATTCACGGATGCTGCGTGATACAAAAGTAGCGTCACTAGCACGTGCCGCATTATAAAATAGTATTAGCTCACATGCTAATCCACATCTGCAAGATTAAGGCTGTGTCGTATTTTATAATTGAAGCCTATAATAGTCACGACGGACATTATAATTTTGGAAGTGAGAGGATGAATAATCACGCAACTTATTTCGCTACCCACGTGATTGGACTTTTATTCACCATGGTTGAAGCAGTCACCATGGGCTAATACCATCCCAGTATGGGGGGGGGGTGATGTTTCTACAGGAACCAGCATGATGGTGGAACTTCCAGAACGATGAACGAGAGGGAAGGAGCCAAAATGCCATTTCCATGGCATATCCACGAAGATGTCGACAGGGACAAATCGAACCCTGGTCTTTGGGGGAGTCCAGATGGGAATCCTGATGAGGAGGATACCGATCCAGAGAGCCAGAGAGGTTTATGTACAACCCTTGTTGTGGAATAGAGAGCTGAGTGAGAGCTCCTCCATTTCGTGAGTTTTTGTCACACCCCTTCTTTGTTCTAGTTTCTGGTGGTATAGTAGTTATAATGTAGTTTGTGAATCAACCACACTCAGTGTCAGCCATTTTTCTAGGTAGGGATGTAACTAGATTAGTTAGATATCATTTATTTCAGTTTAGAGTGAGACACCCTTGGGGTCAGACATTTTGGTCAGCCCTGGTGCAGCTTGGTGAACGTCGTGGAACGTCAATGCCTACCTTTTTGCTGAACCTGATCGTAGTCATTTTGAGGCTATTTTGTTCAACCCTACTTGGGGTAATTTTCAAGTCTTTGCTGACTGTAGTTATGGCAATCAGATGCCTTGGTTATTAATTGACTGCATTCTTCGCAGCCATCCTTTGTTACACCCCTGACTGTCGTTAGAACGGTCGTATCATTTAGGTAGTCGACAGTAACTACCAGTTTGTAAATGCATTATATTTCATTTTGAATAAGCTCAGAAGCTATTCTTGGTCATGTTTGAACCTAACAACTAGAAGGAATGTTTCGTTGCCTAGCATCGAACGCGGTTCCCAACGTATCATTAAGCAGATCTAGTGTGTGAATCTGTGCCACATTTATCTTTTTTTTTTCTTGTGTCGTGTGAGACACGTTTTTATTTGATGTTCTAGCAACTACTGAGTTGCATTTTTAAAGCAAAGAGCTTCAGTTATTGTAAGTTTACTTTCATTTAGACGTCTTTGGTAGAAAGACGGAAGTGTATTACTATACTCAGATTTATAGCGTGCATTTGATACACGGACTCTGTAGAGATCCGTAACATATGGTAATGTTTTTATGAACCGGCCAAGTGCAGGTTTTGTATTGATTAAATCGCCGGCCTTGAATAAACTGGTTATGTAACCCAGTGACCTAGAGCACGCCTGCTTCATTGTGAGACAAAACTACTATAGACGAGGACAGAGTACAATTTGTATTCGCTTTTCCTTTCATTGCTATTTTGCTTATGGAAATCAGTTTCCACTCTTGTATTGGATCACTTGTTTTATGGATCGGTTTTTGTTAGTTTAGCGCTCTGTTGCGTGTATTGTCGTATGACAGGTACAGTTATGTAAGGTTTTCTATAGGATGGTGAAGTCTACCCTGTTAGAGCAGGATGTTATTGTATGCTTTGTCCGGGGATGATCCCGTTGACCAGATGTTATTGGAAGGTAACTGTTGTACAGGCCTATCCCAGAGTTATTGAACGCGAGCTTAGCGCCGCTGGTAACCCGTGTTATTGTGTGTCCGAGTTGTTATACTCGTTGATTATATTCCGACTGTTGAGTCGAGGCTTTTTGGTGGAGAATGATCTCAGTTGGAGACACTCCGTGCCCAGGCTATTGTCAATGTTATTCGCCATAAACCTACGATAAACCTATAAACCGACATTCTAATAATAAAATGCATAATTGTTGTAAAACAAGCCTAACTAACGATTCTTTCTATCTAACTTTGTTCTTTGCATTCTGGAACTGTTGACATAGCCGTGCAGTTGAAGATAATTTCCTTGTGAGGAAATGACTAGGACAGTTGACATTTTTGTAGCGACCTGAAGCATGTGCGAACCTAGAGTTCGTAGCTTGTGGAGCTCAGGCCATGCGATGTCAGACGTGGTCTCAACTGCGCATTCGTCACCGTA
Source organism: Meconema thalassinum (assembly GCA_946902985.2). Lineage (NCBI taxonomy): Eukaryota > Metazoa > Arthropoda > Insecta > Orthoptera > Tettigoniidae > Meconema > Meconema thalassinum. The sequence goes on along the minus strand of OX336388.2, from coordinate 989,976,288 downwards.
ACTATACACATTAGATGACTATGGTTTACAAAGAGTAAACCAAGGTGTAGGCAGGAATTTTTAATAAAACTACTGTGTCTATTTCGTTATTAATTTTTGATGTCAAGTGTATTAAACCCTACATGTTACTTTATTGTGTGCTGTTAGCACATAGTTATTAAGCATAATTAAATTGTTTGTTTTTCATGGCTGTACACTTAGCTTTTGGATGTAATTGTTTTCTTTTACGGACGTCATCGCCGTAAATTTTGTTAATTGATAGGACTTAGCTAGTTGAATTAATGTTAAATTTAAATGTCGAAATGGTACCATCCTAACCTAGATTTGTTTTGCTACCCTGTTAAATGTAAATTCAGATATTAGCTTGATCTTGTAACTTGAACTAGGGACTTGCGTCGTGCCATATTCCTAGCGTTGCTGTTGTTGCTTTATCATTGTGAGTTAGATCTTTCGCGAGGGTTTTCAGTAACTTCTCAGGTAGGGGACCTGTTCTTTATCTTAGTTTATTTATTAATTTGCGGACTAGCCGATTATAACCCTCCGAACTAGGCTAGGGGCTTGTGAATTTTAATAAATTTTCACGGTGTTTTACATGAGTCTGGATGTTTATTTTCTCAGTCTAGTTTTAAGGTGAACCTTTCCTTAGGCGGTCTATGACCATCGTCACCATGTACCACGATCCCTGTGGACTACGGACTCTCGTGCCGCTTTAGCCTTTTTGGAAGGTCACCTGATCCTCACGGTACTTTTTATTCGATTTATGTGTCGTTAGTTGAGTCATCGTGGTTGTTGACATCAACTAAACGGTCTCAGTAAATAGGTGTTCGATCGTTAGTTTCATAAATCCAATTTAAGGGGTTCATGGGGAGGGGTGAAATTATCAAAAATAAATGAAAGAAAATGTCCTGACTCACTCACTCACTCACTCATCATCGCCAAGCCAAAATTATTGAAGTTAGAAACATGAAATTTTGGGATATGTTCGTTGTATGTCGAAAACGACCACTAAGGAAACAGTTTTGAATATTCAGGTTCTAAATAGGTGTTAAGGGGGGTAAACGTGCATTTCATTGAATAACAATATCTCACGAGTGGTTTCATTTGGGGATGTGATACTTGGCATATATACTAATCATTAAAAATAAGCTGACACATGTCTAATGGTTTTTCGATCTAGTGAATATTATGAGGTGAAAGGGATGAAAAGTGGGGGTTGAATGATTCTTAACGGAGCGTGTATCTCTTAAACGACATAGGCGAGGAGTTTGTAACTCGGAGGAAATCAATCAGCTTAAAAATAAATAAATAAATAAATAAATAAATAAAATAAATAGGTGTTCGACCGTTTTTCTTTTCATAAATCCAATTTAAGGGGCCTATGGGGAGGGGTGAAATTCTGGATGAAAAACGTCCACTAAGGAAGGATTTTTGGATGTTCACTCTCATCGACCAACCCAAACTATTAATGTTAGCAGAATTATATTTTGGGGATATGTTTGTTGTTTGTCGAAAACGTCTACTAAGGAGGGATTTTTGGATATTCAGGTTCTAAAGGGGTGTTAACGGGGTTAAACCTGCTTTTCATTGAATAACAATATGACACGACTATGACGCGAGCGAAGCGAGGCTAAAAATGAGATGGTGTGTGTCTGTGTATTACTCGATCACGCAAGTACCACTGGTCCGATTTACATGAATTTTACATGGAAGTAGCTGATGTACCTGGTTAACATATAGGTTACTTTTGATTTCAATACTTTGCACTATTTAAAGATGGCGACCATTTTAGTGACGTCACTACACCCTTTGGTTTAAAACTTTCATATTTCCATTTCAAATAAAAAGAGAACGCTAAGAAATAGCAAACTTTTGATGGCATATACGAGGTTTAAAATTACATTTTCTATCCGAAAGGTATCTTCAACCGGTAGCGAGTAAATCCTAAATTTGTGCTATAAAACACGGTCAACGCCGAGCGGTGTAGTTGGACAAAATGTTCCACCCTTAATCTCCCTCTGCGCAGCACCTCGCCTATCCCCTGTTTTAACTGTCACCTTCACATTTTATTTTATTTATGACGAGTAGCGAAGCACGGGTACTTCAGCTAGTAGATATATAGATTTTAAAATATATTTCATCTTTCCTGATCAAATGCTCTCGATTACCTCGTAATATCCCACTCACCCTGTATATCGACAGTGCCAATGGTTGTTTGGTTCCTCAGTTTCGGGGCTGCGACAACGCGATCATGTAGCCCTGTGTACTTCGTGTGTGTGTAGGCTATAATCTGTCCAATAACCGGTGTTAATTGTGATGGCTGTATTAGTGTGTGTTATCTGTAATTCAGGTAAGGACTGCAGACGATCAATTTCAAGTAGTTCCTACTTTTGCTACCAAATGCTACCGTCAACGACACCTAGCAGCGAATTTGGCTACTAGATGCCATTGCAACCTGCACCTGGCGGCAAAATTGGAACTTAATAGAGCATTAATCAAATCTAAACCACAAATTTTGCTTCACACAATTGTAGTTAGTGGAAGGTTCTTTTACGTGTTATAAATCTATAACATTGGCCCGACGGCTTTACTTCCCCTCCGAAGGAAGGCATACTGAGGGCCTTTTCGCGCTATTAAAAATCCGACCATTTCGGCCGGGCTTGAACCCGCGATCTTGGGTATAGAAGCTCAGCATACTACCAACTACACCACCGAAGCCGCCAACGCAACGGTGCGAATACATTGTAAGTTAATTACAATCAACAATTTAAAAACTTGGCGAGTTTCTAAGTGAAATGCCTATAGCCTAAGTATATTACGTAGTCTAGGTCTTGACTTAACGCGGCCAGGGATGGTGGCTTTTACGGCCGAATGCCCCTGATGATGCCAACTTCATGAGGGGAGTTAATGAGCGATGAAATGAATAAAGATGAATGAAACTGGGCAAGGATGTGGAAGGCAATGGCCGTGGCCTGTCAGAAGTTACCGTCCAAGCATTTTCAAGGAGTTGGAAATGGGATACCACGGCAAACCATTTCAAGGACGTCCGACGGAAGGGCTTGAACCTATGTCTACCATGTCCACTGATGACTCGGCCCCATGGCCTAGGGCTGGGCATTAGCGAGCGTAGCTACCACTGTCGGTGTTGACTTCATGCGGCATAATCCCATAAAATTATCAATCTGGCATTCCGTTCTGTAAAGGTTTCAATCAATTATTAGATTATCCTTCATCGTGTGAAGAAACTTCATTGAATTATTTTAGAATCTTAATAAAGTTGAAACAAATATATTATGGTTCTTTAATTTCTTAAGGTGCAATTCTTTCTGATAATGTTGTCACAATTTTATAGAGACTCATCTTAGAATCCTATCAAACAGTATGTTGACACCTTTTAATTTACCCAAAAGGAAAATACTCATATGAAATAAGCATTTGATGAATCAACATAAACCATGCATTATATTATTCTACAGAATCAGCCTTACATGACATGAGGGGTGTGGTTCGTTGACGTTATTCTCTTCATGTTCTGGCGAGGATCCAGAGACTTAGCAGATGTCACACAATAGAGGTACAAGAGCGATAACGCTACAGTGAGGATTAGAGTTATGTAATCCCCTTATCACCTGAGAAACTCAAACCAAACAGTAGGGTTATGACAGTAGATGACACTGTGCTTATGCTAGAACCTGTGGCGTGGAGTATTTCAGCCTGCATGCGAGGAATCTGCCAAACCTAAAAACAAGGCCTTATACACAATTAATGATGATGATGATTGTTGTTTTAAGAGGCTTAACATCTAGGATATCGGCCCCTAATCATGACTTGTGTGATCGTGAAAATGAAACTACAACCAAAACTACAAAATTACGGGCTAGAAGAAGATAAGGATAAAAGAAAGGAATAAGAGAACTAAAAGACAGGAGGAAAGGAAATACCCTCAACCCTCGAAAAATGAGGACTGAGTGACTTGGAAGGAAGGAGAGCCAAGAAAGGCAGATATGAAAGGGAAAGAGGAGAGAGCCCACCCCAAAGGCAATAGAAAAAGGGGAAAAAGCGGACCCTGCTCAGAGATCCCTCGGGGTCGCCAGCTCCCAAGCTCACCAGCCATGAGCCCTTGAGGGTGTAGCGTTATCCAGGGTGCACCAGGGGATGCAATGAAAAGAAAACAAGAGGTCTGACTCCTCGAAGAATGAGGGATCAGGAAAGATGAGACAAGGGCCAATTAAGGCGGGAAAGTGAAAGACTCCCTAGGCCACTGATACTCTAATACCGTCGCGTCGGGGTCGGAAGAGAACAAGAGTTGACCAAGGGAGGTCGAGAGGAAAGAAAACAGAGAGGAGCCCGGTACAAGTAAAAGGAAGCAATGCCAGACTCAGCTGGGATCCAGGGGACGCCAACCCACGTCCCGCAAGTTGTGAGACCATGGGAGAACACAGTTTTACTCATGGTTCGAATACAAAATGAGTGAAAACAAAGCATATTGCTCAGTTTTCGGCTGCAATCCGATGTATAAGAGGGCTAGGGATGTAAGTTCTCATATTCCAAAAGTTGCAAATAGCAATGACCGAAAGGTGACGATAACGAATAAATACGAACTACAGGAACGCGTTGGAATACAGTTGGTGTGGAGGTTGGGGGACAGACTAGGTTGGTTTGGTTGGTTCCTCAGTTTAGGGGCTGCGACAACGCGGCCATGTATTCCCGTGAACTTTGGGTGTGTGTAGAATCTGTCTGATAACCGGTGTTAATTGTGATGGCTGTATTAGTGTGTGTATCTATTTTAGGTAGATTTCATTAGAAAGCTAACTATTGCAACGGGTACCATGTTTCGACTTCCGAAGAATTTCGACATATCTTCGCGTTTCACATCCCCCAGACACCAAAACCACCGTCAGTTCAAAAGTTTATATATAATTTATGTATATATATGTATACATATATCACTTTCTTGTGTACACGATAACTACCGCAATTTCGCACCAATCACTTTGATTTTTTAGCCTACTTTCGATTTTTGCAAAAAATGAAAGTAGACTTATGAGATCAACACAGGGCGAAAAAAGTGTGTCTGTCTGTGTGTGTGTATGTGTGTGTGTGAGTCTGTGTGTGTGTATGTGTGTGTGTGAGTCTGTGTGTGTGTGAGTGTGTGTACTCTGAATGTCTGTCCCCCCCTATCAATTCGAACACGGTGAATGCGAATTGAACGAAATTTGGTACAAAGGTAGCACTAGCAAAGGACACCTCAGTGTCATGTTTTATATCGCCGCCATCTTTACTAAAACTGAATGGCGGCCACTCAAACGTTCAAAACGTAAAATCAAATAACGACTAACCAAATCATCCAATCTGTACCAAATTTGGTAACAACATACCTTCGTATAGGATGCGTCTTGTGACCAAACTACAAGGTCGTCCGCCATACCATTTCAGGATGGCGGCCGTGCGAATTATGCAAACTTTATAATCCATATCATGGGACCCACCAGTTCCGATTATCGAGCCGAGAATCGTTTTAACTGTTCTAAAGGAAGAGGCACGTACGGAATTAAAAGTTTATTTTGTAATACTATAGTGCAGACGTGATTTTAAAAAGCTCAGCTGATTCATTAATAAGACAAGATGGCAGCGGATATCTTGTGCCTGACTTATATTTCACTAATTTGAGTATTGCATGCAATATAGCGTACTGAAACAAAATAAATAAACTTTGTATGAAATGCTTTATATATAAATAATATACTTCAGTGATGAAATCGTTTAGTATAAATCATTATTTGCTAACAAGTTCTATGTAAGTCATTTTATATAGGACGATATTCGTTGACACAATTAGCTAAGTGGTAGAGCGTTAGTCTGTCATTCATATGCCTATGGTTCAAACCCCATCAGAGATACGTTTTTTGCTTGACATTTTACATATTTGTTGCTTTGTAATGACTCAGACGTTTTAAAATTAAGCGTTATATTGTGCATATTACGGTGCAAAACATATACTTAATTAAAACATAATTCGCCAGCAGATTTAATCGAGACATCTAGCTGACAAAAAGGTAACAGATTTTATTGAAAAGTTTCTTCTTCTGGCCGCTAGAATGCACTCGCTCTGTTAGGATTATATTGTTCGATATTTCACAACTAGATATCACGACTAGTTTTTATATTTATTGTTTCTTGAGTACTGAGACGTTATAAAATAAAGCTTTATATGGTGCTTTTTGCAATGGAAATTATATATAAAAAAAAACGACATTCTCCACTGGAGTGACATCTTCCAGCCTTCAGTTGTACTATGCAGAAACTATAGATTCGAGCAGCGCTCTATACCGGCCAGTTAGTGAACCCAGTCTTAACGATTGCTAGGAGTAATAATACAGTAACATTCGTTTATTCCTTGTGCACAGAGGCGTTGTTGATAATCTCAAAACTTGCAATATGGATGATTTGGAGATGGATTATTTTGTTATACCGTGTATTTAAGATTAGCCTATAAATTAACGGGTTGCGAAGTTACTTCACTTAGTTCTATATCATTCGTACACGACACAGAACAACAACGTGACGTCAGTTTCTGATCTGCTCTGATTGGCTATTACATTGCTGCAGTCGGGTAGTTGGCAGTCAAGGATAAAATTCTCGACTGCCAACTGCCAGCTACCAACTGCAACTTCATGTTGTGTATGGTGCCTATAGTATACACGGAGTCGATCGCGACTGCCGACCGAGGACTACCAACTACGGACTGCCGACTGCGCATTGTAGATGGGCCTTATTAGAGCAACGAAGTTTCAATTATTGTAAGTAGTCGGTGTTTGGAGTGTTTGCTGATGAAATTGCAAAATGCTGGGGTAAATTATAAACTATGGTTTGAACGCCACTGTTCAAATCCTGTGTGCCAATTTGCACTTCAAATAGGAAGAAATTAGGAGATGATAAGGACAGAGAGTTATAACTATACCCATACATTTCGGAGAAAGTAGGCTATATGTTCTTTCCCGAACATCTTGTTTTTACATAATATGTAACCCTACAAAATCTAGGTCGAGTTCGTTAATGGGCACAATCGGTCGAAGGGGTGAAGATGGGGGGCTTCTTTCGAAAAAGTGAATTATCGCTATAACTCTCTTAATATTTGAAATATCGAATCAAGTCCAATTTCATACTATGTGCCGGATAAGGCCCAAAAATTTATGTTTGAAAAGTTTTTTGACAGCACCAACCATTGACCAAAGGGGTGAGAAAAAGTGGGTTTTTCGGGAAACATTAATCATATCTCTCTTAATAGGCACAATATCAAAACCGTACGAAATGGGCAATATTCCCCAAATAATCACCTAAAACTTTTGTCTGAAAGAATTTTTGATATGACCCTCCCTTACGCCAAGGGATGAGCAAAATGATTTCGGAATTAGAAGAAAATGCCAAGTGCCATCATACGTTGCCATGACAACACTACTGAATTGATGAGGGATGGGCCATCAGATGTTGCCATGACAACACCATTGCACGAGGTCACATTCATTTTTAGCCTACCTTTCACATTTTGCAACAAGTAGTTCCGTGAAGAACTATACAGCCTATTTTCATATATCCTACTGTACTTATGTTAATTGCCTCTATCTACATACAAAATTTCGGTTTGATGGCTGTAATAGATTCGTAGATATTGAGTACCGACTAAATATTTCGGATGGTCGCCATGTTGGATTTTATATATGTAGGTCGTAGAGTTATGTACTGTTACATGAAGATTATTGTGTACGTGTAGCATTCAAACTTCAATCGCATGATTAGGACACTAGAAGTAACAAGGAGATTTTAAAATTTCGCACAGCTGCCATCTTATGGTTATGGAAACAATTGATATAAATTAAATGCCAGTGGATTAACATTCGTAGAAGGATTTACTGTACCAAGTTTCACTGCACTCGGAAGGTTAAATTGCAAGAAACGTCCATGTGAATATTTATACTTCCCGTCGCCGCCATGTTGGATTTGTGATCACCAGGTTATTTAATGTCATATACGTTAACTTAAGTTCATAGCCCCTATGAACATAAAAAATCAGTTTGATTGCTATAATAGATTCGTAGATATTCAGAGTCGTCTGAATATTTCGGATGGCCGCCATGATAGATTGTTAATTGTATAGGCCATAGAGTCATGTACCATTAAAGGAAAATTATTGCGTAGGTTCATTATTCAAACTTTCACTTCAATTGTTTGATTACGACACAAGAAATAAAAACTTAATTTTAAAATTCGCACAGCCGCCATCTTGAGGTTATGTAAACAATTGAACTAAATTAGATATCAGTGCATTACAATGTGTATAAACATTCCCTGTGCCAGATTTCAATGCGTTTGGAACATTAAATCGCGAGAAATGTCTATTTAAAATTTTCAAATTCGTTTGGCCGCCATGTTCGTTTTTTAGTTAACCGCTTTTTGAAAGTCTTATAGATGAACTTCCAGTAGTGCCCTTTATCTCCGTACAAAATTTCAGGGTGATACAACTAATAGTTTCAGAGATATAGAATGCCGGGGAAATATTTCGCACATCCGCCATCTTGTGGTTATGTAAACAATTGAACCAAGTTAGATGTCGGTGCATTACAATGTGAATAATCATATACTGTACCAAGTTTTATTGCGTTTGGTTGGTTAAATCGTGAGAAACATCTATTTAAATGTCGCAAATTCGCGTGGCCGCCATGTTAGTTTTGTAGTTACCAGTTTTTCAAAAGTCACACAGGTGAACTTCTAGTAGTTCCCTTTATCAACATAATAAATAAATTGGCTGATGTCGGTAATAGTTTCGGAGATATTGAATGCTGGTGAAATATTTCGCACAACCGCCATGTTGGATTGGTGAGACGTAACAAAATTTTAAGGGCACGATTGAGGTCGCCCGGAATATTGCTATGAACTTATCGAGTTTCATTGAAATCGCTCCAGCCGTTTAGAATTTATTAGGGGACACACACACACACACCTCTCACACACACACACACACACACACACACACACACACACACACGGACAAAAGGTGATCTCATAAGCCTATTTTTTTTTCAAATTTGAAAATAGGCTAAAAATGAGGAAAAAGTATACTAATGAGATCGGGCAAATGTGTGTCTGTCTGTCTATCTGTCCTTCTGTCTGTCTGGCTGTGTGTGTGTGTGTACCCCCCCCCCCCCCTATCAACTCCTAAACGGTTGCAGCAATCGAAACAAAATTTGGTAGAAGTAAAGATCTATACCTGAATATCTCACGGCCATATTTGAAAATGATGTCGGTGCTACCAACTGCTGAAAAATCGAAATTGAATTTTGAGCTCCAAGTTGGATATCATGGAAGGTATGAATGGGAGCTATTTAAATTTGGCACACGTATAGACAAAAATATTGCAGTTTAATGTCTAAGAGGCCATAGATGGCAGTATTGCCAAAATGATTATAAGCCTGCTGATAGGTCCAATGTTTAAATGCATATAACTTCTACACTATCAATTGGAATTCAACCAAATTTCTTATGTGCTATGTGTACATAAACAGATATGACTGAGTGTATTCTTAAGAGCCACCAGGGGAGCCAACTGTTAATAAATGCTCTCAATATTTTTATCCAAAGTATGCAAGCCGACAGCTTTAAACTATGCACACGTATAGTACCTAACATTATATATTAATTTGGAGTAACTTATATACAACAGTGCAACCAACATGATTCTAAGCCTGCTGAGAGGTCCAAATTTAAATACATGTAACTTCTATACTATCATTTGGATTTCATCCAAATTTCGTGTGTGCTATGTGTACCATAACATATATGACTATGCCGATTCTTAAGAGTAACCAGGGCTGCCAACTGTTAATAAATGCTGTCTCTGTTTTTGTTACCCTAATATCCATATATCAGAAAGTATGCAAGCCAATAGCTCTAAACTTTGCACACGTATAGTACCTGGCATTATAGATTAATTTATATATACGTATATACGCCAGTGTTACCAACAAGATTCTATGCCTGCTGATAGGTCCAATTTTAAAATGCATGTAAATTCTATACAAACTAATGGATTTCATTCAAAATTGACACAACAATAGATCATATTATTTCAGATTATTTCTCACCAATACATGTATGTCATTGTTGCCAACTTGATTTTACGCGCGCTGTTAGATCCAATGTTTAACTGCATGTAACGTCCATGCTATCCATTGAACTTAAACCAAATTTTGTATTCTGTACCTTAAGGGATGGAACTAAGAATATATTCGGTCACCAGGGCTGCCAACTGTAGTTTTCTAATAGGCTACATTATGCCAGGTATACAGTATTTCGAACTAATTAGAAATTTCGATGTTACCAACTTAATTTCGTCATTATTCTAGATAGATCCATATAGATTAATCATTTTTATGAATCTTAAATTTTAAGAAAAGTAGGCCCTTTAGTTCGTCACGGAACTTCTTGTTCCACCTGACTCTGTGGGAAGCGGCTTCGGTGAGGTAACTGGTAGCATGCTGAACTATGCCCAAGGTCGTGGTTTCAAAGCCGGCCAAAGTCGTCGTATTTTCTAAGAACGCTAAAAATCCCTCAGAATGCCTACCTTTGGAGGGGAAGTTCCAACGTTCGTTGCCAAGAGCCGACTGCGGTGGCATCTAGTAGCCAAGTTCACAACTAGGTGTCGTTGACGGTAGTATTTGGTAGCAAAATTAGGAACTACTACTTGAAATTGACCGTCTGCAGTCCTTACCAGAATTACAGACTAATACAGCCATCACAATTAACACAGTTTATCAGACAGATTCTGCAAACACCCAAAGTACACGGGGCTACATGACCGCGTTGTCACAGCCCCTGAACTGACGAACCAACCAACATCTCTGCGGGAGATAAAATTTTGCGTGATGAAGTAACAGACCGCTAGATAGTTACACATCAGTGTCGAAACCTTGCATAAGGACAGTGTGACCACAAGTATGAAAATGGGCCCTAAATGACGAGAAGGTTACCGTCCCCATAGGACAATAAAATGTTTAAAATATGCATAAAAAACGAAAAGCTAAGTTAATTAAGCGCCAATTATAAAATACTTTCTCGCAATAAGTGAGGTCTGATCCTTCTACGAAAATCTGCATATTTTGCCTATTTTCGCCTATCCTCTAGTTTTCCCGGTGAAATCTACCTCCGCCTTCCGGCATGCCGAGAGGATTTTTTTAAATTCAAGTAAGGACTGCAACTTTGAATTTTTCAAATAGTTCCTACTTTTGCCGCCAAACGCCACCGTCAACAACTACTAGGCCTAGTTCAGAACTTAGCTACTAGACGCCACCGCAGTCGGCTCTTGGCAACGAACGTATGCACCTAAGAGCGTTGTTTACATTCTTACACAATTTAGCTTCACACAGGTGTAATTAGTGGAAGGTTCTTTAACATGCCTTAAATCTATGACATGGGACCGCCGGCTTTACTTCCCCTCCGTAGGAAGGCATACTGAGGGATTTTTAACGCTCTTAAAAATCCGAGGGCTTCGGCCGGGTTTGAACCCGCTATCTTGGGCGTAGAAGCTCAGCATGCTACCAACTACGCCACCGAAGCCGGCACGCAAGGTAATAATAATAATAATAATAATAATAATAATAATGATAGTCTAATAGGCTCTAATTACCTGTGAAAGAAAGAAAGCACTGATATAACATGTTTGCAACATTCTAATGCACCTGCCATACATGAACATTGAAACTGCTTAATATTGCTCGCGTTCTCCTTTCAATTTCTCCTGTAACCTTTAGGGGCGGAGCAGCAACGTCTGGAACACAAGAGCTTAAATTGACCAAAATTTGTCATCGTGGTGAAGGCCTACACTTCTACTCCTTCAGCAAAATATCTAGAGTCTATGGTACAGTTAGAAAACTCAAATGTAGCTTTTAAACGCAACATGGCCATTATTCGAAATGCACAAAAGCAATTTCGACCAGACAAGCAATACGTAATTCACACATCAAATCCAGTGGAATGCACGAATTATATCACGTGTATCGCACAGTTATACATAAAAATAACATAAAATGAGTACACATTAACCATAATGACAATGGTAATAATTAATATCCCTGTTGACTAATAGTTCTATCCTATTCAAAACCGCCTTGTCAAACACTACATAATGTAGTATAATCACTGCTTAAACGTACATGTGTCAGTGTTCAATGCCACCTTCGTCAGCGTATATTGAATTAAAAATAATATTTAAACTAAGTTTACAAAGATAAAAGGAAAAATGGATATCCTTACAACGACACTATTAGAAATTTAAATTTAAAAAATTCAAAATGAATTAAAAAACATATGAATGGTTCGATTACAGTGAATCGGACGTCGCTGCTATATGATTTATCTCCCAGTTATATCACGATCAACTTCAGTGTGGTTTAATATTATCGGACGTAATATGACTTCAAATTAACCTTAATGAATACGGCAGTCTGTATGACATTGATGAGGTCTAACCTTTTATCTTATCTTTTATCTTATTTCCTGTTAGACAATAGACAAAATATGACAATTCTTAAGGAAAGTAAAACTGTGTGAAGACGGAACGTACCCTGTCCTAAAACCAAATATGTCCCCGTTTCTGCATTTGTTACTGTTATAGTAGTGTATGGCACACGAACACCGTAAATAGAAGGAGTTATTTCGAACTAGAAAACATTAATTTAATTAATTTCCAGCCGCGTTAGCATAATTAGCGGTCAATATTAGTTCGGTTAGGATGACACAAAGGCACATTCTATTTACAGGATATCTGTGCATTGTTGAAGGTTTTATGAATCAAGAAACATTAAATAGTTTGGTTCTGCTTAGCTTTAGCACAATAATTTATCCACCTGTGTACATGCCCGTAGATAAAATGTGGAGTATCCCTGAAGTGAGCGGCTAACCCTCCAGTGTCCTAGAAAACCTCACAGCATGTTCGCTGACAGATTGCGATTTTAAACTCTAATAGCCTACGATGACCTGGCATCTCGAACATGCCATAACTGGCGTGGCTATGATAGAGGTTTTTTTTGATGTCCCATGATCTATCGCTGAGATCTGTGTAATATTAATTCAAACGTTACAACCACAGTCAGAATTTATTATGAGATCACTTTCAGCTAATGCTGCTGGGTACAAGATCTATCAAACAACGGGTAAGGCCATTAAACACTGTGTTGCTCAGTGGAGGAAAGAGACGCGAATAGAGATTAACGATAGAGTCTGTTCACTCCATCACCCTATGAACACAACCAACCTTGGTGCATAATTCACAGGCTAAGTGGCACCTCACTTAATGTGGCAAGGATCAATGGTTTTCACACTCAACGGGATAATCACCCACATACTGTTTAAGGATTCGCCCACATTAGAAATTCTAAATTAAGTTTAATATTGTATGCATCTTTCTAAAGAAATTAACATATTTACATACTGAAATACCAGAGCTTACGTTCGCATCAATAGTGCTTTCGCTGCCAGATAATAATAATAATAATAATAATAATAATAATAATAATAATAATAATGTTATTAGTTGTTATTTTCCTTTTAACAACTGCGGCTTTTAGAGACGCCGAGATACCGGAATTTTGCCCAACGGGGATCTTTAACGTGCCAGTAAATCTACTGACACTGCTCCCTCACATTTGCGCAAATGCCAAATGCCAACTGGATGCGCCAGGATTCGATCCTGCAACCTTGGGAACAGCAGGCGAGAACGTAACCGCTGAGCCATGCAGCCCGTTTCAGCCAAGATTGGAGTATTAAAAGTAAATATGCCACCTTCCTTGGTCACGATGCACGTATTGAGACTTCAGCCTCAAATGTCCAGAGTTCAAATCCCAGCGAAGATATTTAATTGTTTGTCTGAGGTCTGAAACGGGGTACACTCAGTCTCGTTAGGTAAAACTGGGAAGAGAGGGTTCAATTCCCCCTTTTCCATGGTTTCCCACTTCTACTCCAGGCAAATGCCGGGATGGATTCTAGCTCAAGGCCATGGTTGCCTCTTTCCTAAACCTTGCTTCAATTACTTATACACACACTAATACAGAAAAGGAATCTGTTGACATCGAATATAGATTTAGGTAAGTTATTAGGAAGTCATTTTTGAAGGCCTTTGTCTGGAGCGTGGCACTCTACGGAAGTGAAACTTGGACTATTGGTGCAGCAGAAAAGAGGAGAATCAAAGCGTTTGAAATGTGGTGTTACAGAAGAATGATGAAGAACAGATGGGAATGCAGGTTTACGAATGAAGAGTTATTAAGACGAGTGGGAGACGACAGATGTTTCTGGCGACTGCTAATGAAGAGAACAGATAGGTTGGTAGGACACATACTAAGACACCTAGGAATAACAAATTTAGTTATAGAAGGAAGAGTCGAGGATAAGAACTGTAGGGGTAGACCATGGTTAGAATATGTTAAACAGATTGCCTCGGATGTAGGGTGTGCTAGCTATGTAGAGATGAAACGATTAGCCCAGGACAGAGAAGCATAGACAGCTGCATGAAACCAGTCGAAAGACTGAAGACTCAAACAACAACAATAGAGCTATCACAATAACACAGGTTATGGGACAAAATCATGAATACACGCGGTTAAATGACCCTGATGCCCAAGCCCCTCAAATGAAACGATAATAACAACATTATATTATTAGAAGCTTAGAAAGTAATACATTGTAATACCACTATGGCGGCAATGCGAACAGTACTACTGGGTGATTGCCAACTGCCGTCAATGGCCTCATTGAGAGCTTTGTTCCCGCTAATGGACAAAGGAGAGCAGTCAATGCTGTGAGTTTGAATAGATTCATTACAGCGGATGATATGATAGACCTCAACAAATGAATCCTGGATACTATGGTAACCTCTTCCTTTGAAACCAAAGTATTAGTACAGCATTAGTCACCTATCACAGGTGCAAGTAAATTATATTTGAGTTCAATGCTGTTACTAGTTTGCGGATGTACAGACATCACATGTTTAGAGTCAGACTCCAATTCCTTGCTAAACCAACTACTGTTATCTTGACTGGGCTGGCTTCAATCTCGGAATAATTATTACTATTATTATTATTATTATTATACAACAACCTGTAACAATAATGTTCGGTGAATAATCCTGTACTATCAACATAGATGAACAATGCACGACAGTGACCCTACTGTCTTTCGAAATAGTCCCCTCCCGCAACTACGCAATGCTGGGATCGGCGATACATGTCCTGGAAACTTTGCAAGAAGGCGTCCTTTGGAATGGTGTTCAAAAGCCTTGTAACGTTGCGTTTGGTGAATTAAGTCAGAACGGTCGACCTGGCAACATTGGCGAATCACAACGCAACGTGTAAGACCTGTTTGACACTGTGCGTGTTTAGAAGGATGAATTTATGCAACCTACCATGCACACCCTTTGGGATAGTGTTCAAAAGCCTGCAGTTGGGTCGTCACATTACGTTGGATGTCCAAATGTCCGAAAACCTCTGGCCCTTCAGGTTTTTCGGTGACCCTGGACCTGGACACCAACCCTACATACTTTGACGCTTGACTTCGGGGTCGTACCTCAGACACTAGGTCTTGTCGCCCGTGACGATGGTTTTCAGAGCCATTCCTTTCCACAGAACATTCACCCTTTTCACTGCCACCCGCCGAACAGGTGTGCATGGTTGGTTGCATAAATTCATCTTTCTAAGCACGCACTGTGTCAAACACGTCGTACACGTTGCATTGTGTTTCGCCAATGTTGCCAGGTCGACCATTTTGACTTTATTCACCGAACGCAACCTGACGAGGCTTTTGAACACCATCCCAGACGACGCCTCCTTGCAAAGTTTCCAGGACATGTATCGCAGATCTCAGCATTGCATAGTTCCGAGAAGGGACTATTTCGAAGGACAGTAAGGTCACTGTCGAGCATTGTTCATCTATGTTGATAGACGTACAGGACTATTCACCGAACTTTATTGTCACAGGTTGTATTATTATTATTATTATTAGAAATAATCGTATTATTACTATCATTAGAACCTGTTCGTTACATTGGCGTTATGATTGAAAGCAAGTTAACATTCTGGAATCATATCAGCAAGATTGCTGATAGGGCTGCAATTGTAACGCGTCCAGCAATCTTGATTGGGACTTTTTTTTACGTGTGAAGTTGTGTAATTGCGAAGAGCTGTTGGAAGGAGACGTGATTGTAGAATTCCTGAGAAAATTCATAGATGAACTTGTACTGTCAGGATAGAGAATGAATCATACTGGATGTGCAACAGACTGTATTGGTAGCACAAAGATGGCTGCTATGACTGAGGAATGTGTTGGAGTGGTGAAACATGGAACTAAAGAAGCTTTACATGAAGCACAGAGATGGCCGCTGCAACTTTGGAACTTTTGTAGTGGTGATATCGTGCACTAATGGAATAAGATCTTAAAGCAAAGAATGCTACTCTAATTGTTTATTAGGGGACAGGGGGAAGAAAAGTGGCAAGATTTCCGATTTGAATTGGAGATATACAAGCTGTACCCAGCATGCGTTGCAATGCCAACCAAAGAAAGTGTAGGCGTTGTTCCTAGAAGTGCTTTTGGATACACTACATTTTTCTCAATTTCCATTAACTGCCTCTAAACTATCCTAAAATGAATTAACTAAATTAGAAACATCCCTGGGAGCATGCACATCAACTCACTAAAGTTCCATCGCAATTGGATGAATGGCATATGAACGCATACGGGACTATCTTGAAATATTTGCGCGCCATCACTCATTTGTTGAATCTACTCATGCGCTAACTATTGTAAAATGAATTTACTAAGCCATAATCCTTTCTTCGAGTGTACACAGCAAGTCACCAAAGTTTCATCGCAATCGGATGAATGGTATACGGGACTTTGTTGAAACGATTCGCGTGGCGTCGCTCATTTGTTGCATCTACTCGTGCACTACCAATTGTAAAATGGATTTACTAAATCAGAAATATCCGCGGGAGTGGAAACAACATTTCACTAAATTTCATTGCAGACGCATGAATGGTATATGAACGCATACGGATTTTTGTTATGTAACATCTTTCCGCTCGGTTGCTGGATAGTTTTGTGGGAGTGATTTTGAAAATTGGGGACGGAAGTGGATCGGAACGATCGAGATGGCAGTGGTGGATCAAACGGAAGTATGCACTGCCCGCTCGATCGGTCAAACGGAAGTGTACAAGCTGGCAGTGGTGGACAATGGAAGTATGCACTGCCCGCTCGATCGATCGAATGGAAGTGTGCCCTAGCTGGCAGTGATGGATCGAACGGAAGTATAAGACGCACTGCCAACTCGATCGATCGATCCAGCTGGCACTGGCTAGACCAACTACAATACTCAGTCCTTAATGCAGGTATCGAAAGTGTGAAAATGGCGTGTGCGGAAGCCCGATATATTGTTTTTTTACATTCGTTGCTGGGATAAAATATTAGCTTTGATTAGCTTCGTTTGACGAAAGTTGGGATAAACTATTGCTCATCTGTAGTTGTAAGTGTCTTCAGTATGTCTGTTAAGTCCATTTCGCGTTAATGTACTGCAATCGTGTGTAAATATGTGATAATACGCTTATTATGGACTGGTTCGTTTGTGTGATGATTGATCAGTCGACCGATGGCATTGTGTCATTTACTGCAGATGTTGAAGTACCTAAGACTAAAGCATTAATAGAAGTGTCTTAAGAATATACACCGCAATGATTTGCTAGTTAGTGACAATATAATAATAGCTTAGTACACTTCAGTACCGGTAGTGTCGAACTTAAGTACGTAAATGGAAAACGCAATGAGCATCTACGGCAAGACCAAGCCGTTGACGTTATCTTGAACGCTCAGCTTCATGTGCCTCCGTAAATCCTTACCAGTCTAACAGATGTTCTACACTGCCTTGTATATACGCCAAATATTACAGTGAACTTCTGTTTTATTGGTTAAGGAAGATGTTTCCCCTGTGCCAAACAGTGAAATCATTGCGTTCCGTCATTATTCATACTTTTGTGATTCTTACAGCTTGCAAGTTATTTTTTATTATGATGTGTGTAATAAAGTGTTGTGAGTAACTTCCAATTATGCACTTATATTGCGAGATGGTGTGCCGCGATAATTCCGTAAGAGGGAGATGGTGCTTTGCTACCTATATTACTTTACTAAATCTACTATTTCCAGCGTAAAGCTATTCCAAACGGTAACAGCGAATGTTTAATATGTTAGATGGTAATATATTATCGTGTCCTTTGTGTGTGGTAATCTCCATTATTATGTTCAGATATGCACATGACGACTTATTTGCATATGTCAATCAATTAATTCGGTGTGATGTTTTAGCCGAGATTTTAGACAATTCTACGAGAGGTATCAATTGAATTGTATCTCTATAGCGTTGGTTCGATTATTTCAGGCAATTATTATCATTCCGATTGTGTACACAAATACTCTGCATGTGCTGGGACAGCAATTCAGTAACCGGGTACTTTCTTCTCTCCTACTTCAGAATCTGTTTGATTTTATGCTAATAATATTAATCTATAATTACTGAACTTAAATACAAATCGTGATAACTCGCCAAAAAGCTTCTTATTCAACCACAGAAACAGTGAGACTATTTATTGTAGCTGCCCCTTGGGTGAAGACGAAGAAACCTATAATTCGAGGCCAGCACTATATAGATAAATTAATTCAGGTAAGTCTAAATTATTATTGATGCATATTTCTTCGGAACCTAGTCTCGCCTTGTGATATCTTTTATGCTCTTAGGTGAGTAAAAATAATAATTTACACGAACTGTGACAACCCCGATGACATGATCTTAGCTATAGGTAGGGCAACCATCGCCACCATGTTTTTTCTACATTAAGGTCTGAGGATTCTAGTTGGTCTTGGCACTGGTAAGAGAAACAATCAGCGCGCGGTGTCGAAAATCGATACCATGACGCACTCTCGGCCATGTGGAATGTATATGACATACTGAACGGAAAACGCTCATGTGAACTCTGGTGTCAAGTGATTTAAACAAATGACATTGTACATGTTCGAAGTCTTCGTATCAGTATTTAAATGGTAAAATGCCTTAATATCAAACATTGTAAGTAGTCGGCATTTCATTGGCATAAGGCATTTTAAACTCAATGTCACTCAGGAACATTATCGAAACAAGCAAAATATAAATGAAACTTAATTCCGTAATGCAGTATTCTTGGAACGTGGAAATAAGTCACCATCTTGTGCACAAAATTTGCCTAGTCGAAATAGCCATGGGGTTATTGCGTATGACTGTGAATGTAGAGATCTTGGGTTCGAATCCTGGGCGGGATATATATTTTTGCTACCAGATTATCATTTTAAACGTTATTTATCATATCAATATGACTCATTTTAACAGAATCCATATGAAATTACGTGTTGGTCTGTGAATGAAGAGGACCTATTTATAAGGAATTTAAGGTTATGAGCGGTGTCGCGTCAATTAATCTAGTTGATCCATATCGTATTCTTTATTTAGGCTAGTGCTGGTGGAAGCTACAAATCATATAATAAAATACCGACAGTAGTAGCTACGCTGGCTAAAGCGCAGCATTAGGACATGGGGCCAAGCTCTCTGCTGACTCGGTAGACGCGTGGGTTCGAGCCCCACCGTCGGCCGTCCTTGAAATGGTTTTCTGTGGTTTTCCATTTTCAACACCAGGCAAATGCTGGGACGGTACCTTCTGATAGGCCACGGCCGCTTCCATCCACATCCTTGCCCAGTTTCATTCATCTTCATCCATTACATCTCTCATCCGGACGCGCAGGTCGCCCACGGGCGTCGACTAGAAAGACCTGCACTCGGCCTCTCAGGAGACCGCACGAAAAAAAAACTGATAAAATGAGTTCCGTATTATAAACTACAAAATATGTAAAACACTCCCTTTTACAATAGATTAATATTTGTGTCAATAATACTATAAAATACCGGTGTATCAACAATTTCACGTGAGGTTTCTTCTATGTCAGATGTTACACATCATATGCGACTACTGTAAGGCTCGTTTTTTTAAACGATACGTGAGCCGTTAGTCATTTGTTGAATCTACTCGTGCACTATCTATTGCAAAATGGATTTACTAAGCCTGAAATCTTCCCTAGAGTGTACACAACATCTCCCCCAAGTTTCATCGATATCGGACGAATTGTATATGAACGCATACGGGACTTTTTGAAACAATTCGCGCGTCGTCGCTCATTTCTTGAATTTACTCGTGTATTACCTGTTGTAAAATGGATTTACTAAGTCAGAATCCATCCTGCAGTGTACACAACATCTTACTTAAGTTCAATCGCTATCGGACGTATGGTATATGAACGCATACGAGACTTTGTTGAAACGCTTCGCGCGTAGTTCACACAATTGTTAAATCTAATTGTGCGTTACCTATTGTAAAATAGATTTACTAAGTAAGAAACCTTTGTAGGATTATACACAACAACTCATCATAGTTTCATCGTAATCGTATGAATGATTTACGACCGCATACGGGATTTGTTTGAAATGATTCGCTCCGTCACTCTTTTGTCGAATCTACTCTTGCGCTACCAACATCACCGCCACCTATGGTACATAATATAACTTTCCGCCAAGGGTGGTATGGCGGTAGTTGCACAGGTTGCAACCAGGTGGCTTTAAAGTGCAGACACAAACAGTCCAAAGACTTCAGATTTCACTAAGGCTAGCGGTTTCCATGACGACTGTTTTTCACTGTATATTGTAGTTCTAAAATTGTGTGTAAAATGTGGTTCTAATATTGTGTTCCTTCCACCTACCGGGTCAAATTGTGAATCTAAACCATACAAGAACCATCTCTAATATACATAAAAGATTTCATCAAAATCGGTCTAGCCATTTAGGAGGAGTTCAGCCACATACACACGTGTCGAAGAATATTTACTTAGTATAGAACAAAGTCTTCGATCCTTGGATGTTACGGGTAAACTCGAAAACCACTGGATGGATTTTGATGCGGTTTTCACCATTCTGTAAAGGATATCTCCAGGATGACTTTTGTAGAAAATAATTTATTTATGATCAAATGAAGCCGAGCAGTAACGATGTCAGTGGAAAAGTCGAAAAAAGAAAACCTGGCGTCCGAGCGCTTTGTAAGCTTACGCTGGGCAAACCGTTAAAAATATCTAAATACTATGAGCGTAAGAATTGTTCAGCATGAGAAGTTCCAGAAACAAGTCCGCGAGAGCATATGTCTATCTTCAATACATCGCCCACTATAAGTGTTTTTACGTATTATTATCTTCCAACCATGTCCATTCAACTAGTAAGGCGACAGTTTACGAGCTAGCCTAGGGCGAGTCTTATCACCCCTGCTACTGCCTAGCTAGCGGGCGAACCTATTATCCCAGATACAGCCAGCAGCAAACCGTTGAGTCGTGTTGAGTTAAGACTTCTGAGAAGAGTGGTTGTGTTTGGCGTTTCCCTGGAAGTGCAACTCTGTTTTTCTTCATTTCAACTGTGAAATGTTAAGATTGGACGGAAGGGGGATTTGAGTTTCATTCACCTCGTCATTTCCTGGAAGTGAGTAGTGTGTTTGTGAGAGTTCTAATGCCACCTCCTCCACACCCTCCACACGAGATGGCGACGGCACGATATCTCTCGAACGCATGGTCGTATTTTGGCGAATGAGGTGTCATTGAACTCGGGCTGACACCCCCTTTCCAATGGATAAAATATTTCCACCCCAAAATAAACCCTACCCCTACTAGGGGTGAAAATTTCAATTTTTTAGAGAATCTCGCTTTCCAAGTGCAACATGTGAGAGTTTGAATGCCAATATGGAATTAAACGTTGTTCTACACAAGAGACATGTGTACGGTGGAAAGCCACTATGAATTAATATGCTTGTCTTTCGTTTTATACGCATGCGCACTCATAGCTTTTGTAAGAGGACGGGCTTTTTAAAGATGGTGGCTGTAGTGTAGCCTAACCTAACCCATTCCACGAGGGGTGATCATAAAGTATTTCAAGCGGTGCTTGTCGATAGGCAAACCAATAATCAAAAAGGGGTATGTCAGACCTTGAGGCGTTAACCCGTTTTGATTGATCCCAGTTGACTGGTCCCTTTTGATTGATCTCTGTTGATTTGTTTCTTTGGACTGGATCCCGTTGACTAGCCCCTATGGACGAGTCCTTTCGAAGGGGGTCTTTTATGACGGGTCCCTCATGACGGGTCATTGTTGACGGGTCATTGTTGACGATTCATTGTTGACGAGTCCCTGTGGACGGGTCATTCTTGACGAGTCATTGCTGACGGGTCCTTGTTGACGAGTCCCTGTTGACGGGTCATTGTTGACAGGTCATTGTTGACGAGTCATTGTTGACCTGTCCTTGTTGACGAGTCCCCTGGACGGGCCCTTGTTGACGAGTCCCTGTTGACGGGTCATTGTTGACTGGTCATTGTTGACGGGTCCTTGTTGACAGGTCCTTGTGGACGAGTCCTTGTTGACGGGTCCCTGTGGTCGAGTACCTGTGGACGGGCCCCTTTGGACTGGTCATTATTGACAGGTCCTTGTGGACGAGTCCTTGTGGAAGAGCGCCTGTGGACGGGTCCTTGTTGACGGGTGCTTTTTGACAAATCCTTTTAGACCGGTCCCTTTGGCCTGGTCCCTATGGACTGGCCCATGACCCCTAATGCTATGATGAAATTAAACGTTGTTCCACATGAAACGCATGTGAAGAGCCGATTGCTACTATGAATTAACATGTTTTTTATTTTGTTTTTACGCATGCACACTTGGAGATTTTGTAAGCGGGCAGGCTTTTTGAATAATGATTTATAGATGAGTTATTTTTTAAAAAATTACCAAAAGATCCAAAACTAATAGGGCCTTAGCTTTTTAATATCTCATGAACCAATAAGGCTAGGTACTTGTATGAGAGGTCGTTGGACTCGAGGTGACATTCTGTTTTTGAATGTATTATTTATTTTTGTCAAAAGAGCCTAACTGCACTTTTGTTAATATCTCGCTAACTAATAATCTGAGAGGCTCAAGTGAGGTATCATGGGACTCAGGATGGTCAACCCTTTTCCATGACCAACGAATTTACCCAAAAGATTCAAAACAGCAAGGTCATTGACCCAAGATTTTATAAACTAATAATCGAATATCAACATGCGAGGTGTCATAGGACTTAGAATGGTCAACCCCTTCCCATGGCCAATGAATTTACCCAAAATACCCAATAAATCAAGGTCATCGACCTGAGATTTTAAAAACTAATAATGTGAGATGTTTACCATGCGTGATGAAACATACCTAGGCACAGAAAAATTAGTCCAGGCTACATGTATGGTGACTGACAAGTTTTTAGCCTACTTTCGATTTTTGCAAAAAATGAAAGTAGACTTATGAGATCACTGCAGGGCGAAAAAAAAGTGTGTCTGTCTCTGTGTGTGTATGTGTGTGAGTCTGTGTGTGTGTGTGTGTGTGAGTGTGTGTACTCTGAATGTCTGTCCCCCCTATCAATTCGAACACGGTGAGCGCAAATTGAACGAAATTTGGTACAAAAGTAGCACTAGCAAAGGACACCTCAGTGTCATGTTTTATATCGCCGCCATCTTGACGGAAACGTAATGGCGGCCACACAAATGTTCAAAGCTTAAATCAAATTACGACTAACCTAATCATCCTATCTCTACCAAATTTTGCAAAAACATACCTGAATGGGGGAAGCATCCTTTGACCAAACTAATAGGTCATCAGCTTTATAGTTTGCGGATGGCGGCCATCTTTGTGTGAAAATCGATTGCCCCTATTAATTCGAACACGGTGAAACCGAATGGAACGAAATTTGGTACAGAGGTAGTACTAGCAAAGGGCACCCCAGTGTCATGTTTTATATCGCAGCCAACTTGACGGAAACGTAATGGCGGCCACACAATTATTCAAAGCTTAAATCAAATTACGACTAACCTAATCATCCGATCTCTACCAAATTTTGCAACAACATACCTTTATGGAGGGAGCATCCTTTGACAAATCTAATAGGTCATTAGCCTAATAGTTTGTGGATGGCGGCCATCTTTGTGTCAAAATCGATTACCACTATTAATTCGAACACAGTGAAACCTTGATGGATAGCAAATGAGTGCAGATGATTGACCTATGCATTAGCCTACCATAGAGTTATTACCACGAGGTGGAGGTGTGACTTCTATATTTTATTGTTTAGAGACATGGCTTTTTGTAACCAGTAGATTTAGTATTTTGTAAATATTCATTTTTGTAATTGTAAATAGTGGAAACATTTTTTTGTAATATAAATGTTAAATGTATAACTAAAAGTTCTTTGGGATAAGTGCGCATGTCAAGGATAAATAGCGTGGTTTTATTTGTTTTTCAAAGACAGGTATGGTTGAGTGTGAATGTATGACTATAGATAGAATGATAGCGAGAGAGAGAAAGCTTGTGTGTGTTCGTGTATGTGTGGGTAGCATTGATTGTTCAACCAAAGCAAACACGGCAAGGTAGGATGGTGGGGTAATTAATGTATATAGCAAATGTTAAATAGTATCCTGCAGTTTTTAATACTTGTGTTTTTAATGCAGCATAGATAGGTGTTATTTTGTAAAACAGTCTTACCTACAGTAGTAGTAGTAGTAGTAGTCATAGTAGTAGTAGGCCTATACGTTTTTGGAAACAAACAGAAAGAGAATGCACTACTGCCATGGCCAAGCACTTCCATTAAGACGATTTCAAGAAAATTTAAATCAGAAAATGTGTGTTTTACAAAACTAAAGTCTCAACATGGACTAAATCATAAACGTGTCGTCAGTGATATGGAAAAAATTGGAAATCCATGTTTCCATATCAACACAATTTAAAAACTTAAAACTGACAATTTAAAAAATGTAAATGGGAAATTGACAAATGTGTAAACAACAAAATGGAAAATTCTTGTTTCCATAACATGAAATCCAAAAACTTTAAACTGATATTTTCAAATCGTATACATGGAAAATTGACAAATGGTAATGTGTGAAATGTGGTAATGAAAAAACAAGATGTTCAGTAAATAACATATAGCCTACTTTCTCCTAAATGCATGGGTATTGTTATAACTCTTTGTCCTTTTCATGGAGTATAATTGAATATTGGTTGTAGTAGCTTGTTGAAATACAACGTGCTATAGGGATATTAAACATGAATATGACGTGCCCTTTGCTAGTGCTACCTCTGTAAAAAAAAATCATTCAATTCGGTTTCACCGTGTTTGAATTGATCTGGGGAATGGATTTGCACACATACATGGCCGCTATTTGCAAACTATTGGGCTGATGACCTTGTAGTCAGTCATAAGATGCTTTCCACAAAAAGGCATGTTTTGAAAAATCCGGTAGAGATCAAATTATTAGGATGGTGGAAATTTGATTTAAGCTTTTAACATTTGGGTGGCCGTCATTCCGTTTCCGTCAAGATGGCGGCGATATAAAACATGACACTGGGGTGCCTTTTGCTAGTGCTACCTCTGTACCAAATTTCGTTCCATTCAGTTTCACCGTGTTTGAATTGATAGGGGAATCGATTTGCACACATACTTGGCCACCATCTGCACACCATTGGGCTGATGATCTAGCAGTTTGGGCAGAATATGCTTCCCACATAAAGATTTGTTGTTGAAAAATTTGGTAGAGACTAGATTATTAGGTTGGTCGTAATTACATTTTAGCCTTTAACATTTGGGTGGCCGCAATTACGTTTCCGTCAAGATGGCGGTGATATAAAACATGACACTGAGGTGCCCTTTTCTAGTGCTACCTCTGTACCAAATTTCGTTTCATTCGGTTTCACCGTGTTCGAATTAATAGGGGGAATCAATTTTCACACAAATATGGCCGCCATCCCCAAAATATTAGGCTATTGACCTATTAGTTTGGGCAAAGGATGCTCCCTCCATAATGGTATGTTGATGCAAAATTTGGTAGAGATCGGATGATTAGGTTAATCGTAATTTGATTTAAGCTTTGAATATTTGTGTGGCCGCCATTACGTTTCCGTCAAGATGGCGGCGATATAAAACATGACACTGAGGTGCCCTTTTCTAGTGCTACCTCTGTACCAAATTTCATTCCATTCGGTTTCACCGTGTTCGAATTAATAGGGGTAATCTATTTTGACACAAAGATGGCCACCATCCGCAAACTATTAGGCTAATGACGTACTAGATTTGTCAAAGGATGCTCCCTTCATAAAGGTATATTGTTGCAAAATTTGGTAGAGATCGGATGATTAGGTTAGTCGTAATTTAATTTAAGCTTTGAACATTTGGGTGGCCGCCATTACGTTTATGTCAAGATGGCGGCGATATAAAACATGACACTGGGGTGCCCTTTGCTAGTGCTACCTCTGTACCAAATTTCATTCCATTCGGTTTCACCGTGTTCGAATTAATAGGGGGAATCGATTTTGACACAAAGATGGCCGCCATCCGCAAACTATTAGGCTAATGACCTATTAGATTTGTCAAAGGATGCTCCCTCCATAAAGGTATGTTGTTGCAAAATTTGGTAGAGATCGGATGATTAGGTTAGTCGTAATTTGATTTAAGCTTTGAACATTTGTGTGGCCACCATTACGTTTTTGTCAAGATAGCGCCAATATAAAACATGACACTGGGGTGCCAATTATTAGTACTACCTCTGTACCAAATTTTGTTCCATTCGGTTTCACCGTGTTCGAATTAATAGGGGCAATCGATTTTCACACAAAGATGGCCGCCATCCGCAAACTATTAGGCTGATATAAACTGCACCCACTTTTGCACCCACTTTTACATTCACTTTTGCACCCACTTTACACCCACTTTTGCACCCGCTTTTTCACTCACTTTTACACCCACTTTTGCACACACTTTAAACTATTATTTTTATTATCGAGCGAAATTTATTGCAGATTATTTCATGCTTGACAATTGATATGGAAGTATCAACGAATAGTTATCGTAAGCCATATGCATACTATAAAGGTTATACGTATATTGTAAAACGAACCAATAAAAATGGAATTGTTATTTGGCGTGGTTCAAAACATCGTTCAAAACAGTGTCAAAGTGAGCTAAAAAGTAAAAATAGTGAGGTCTTAAGTGTGAGTGATCATCAATGTAGTGTAACAGATAAAACATCGTTGCTGTTTAAAAAAAAACCTCTTCAAATGTTAAAACACTAGTCCGAAAAAAAAGATATGGTATCCCGCGTGTTGTGCAATCAATAATAGCCACCTCTTTAAATATACACTTGTTTTCGTTTACCTTAAAGCCTTGAGTATCCATCACCAGTGTATGTGAAATGTTTACGCTTGCATAGATCAAAACCAACTGACTATTCACTACTTGGGTTTAGAAATTACATTTACTCGAATCACATTCTAGTAAAATTCATGCCTACTATAAACGACACCCACTTTTGCACCCACATTATTTCCACTTTTGCACTCACTTTTGCACCCTCTTTTGCACCCACTTTTTCACCCACTTTTACACCCACTTTTTCACCCACTTTTTGCACTCGCTTTTACACTGATTTTTTCACCCACTTTTGCACTCACTTTTACACTGACTTTTACACCCACTTTTGCACCCACTCTTGCACCCATTTTTGCACTCACTTTTACACTGACTTTTGCACCCACTTTTGCTCCCACTTTTGCACTCATTCTTGCATCCACTCTTGCACCCACTTTTGCACCCACTTTTCCTCTCACTTTAAACTATTATTTATATTATCGAGTGAACTTGACTAGAGATTAGTTCATGCTTGACCATTGACATGGAAGTATCAACGAAGAGCTATGGTAAGCCATATGCATACTATAAAGGATATACATATATTGTAAAACGAACCAAGAAAAATGAAACTGTTATTTGGCGTTGTTCAAAACAGAGTCGAGGTGAGCTGAAAAGTAAAAATAGTGATGTCTTAAGTGTGAGTGATCATCAATGTAGTGTACCAGATAAAACATCGTTGCTGTTTAAAAAAACTCTTCAAAATGCTAAAACACTAGTCCCAGAAAAAGATATTGCAGCTCAAGATAGTGCATTGTTTGTTAAAAACCATTTATCATCTCCTCAGAAAGTCGTGTTAGGACAGTTGTCAATGTCTGAAAAACTCCCAACATTATCAAAGGCAACATAGACTGTGCAAAATGTGGTTTTGCAAAAGTATCAAAAAGGACTATATAGTAATAGTGATGAGGATTATAATGACGATGATGATGATGATAATGATAATGGTTATGAAGATGATGATGTTGATGAAGATAATAATGATAATGGTAATGCTTTGTTTACACCAAAAAATCATTTGTCAAATTTGTCTGCTGGAACAATCCAAGTAAGCTAATCCGGCGGCTTCAGCAACTGAATGTCTATAAACAGGCTGGTTATACTGAATATGAGGAAGAACTATTGGATATAGAAAATGAGCTTCGTCGTGCCAAAATTATTATGTAATGGATCCACATAGCCGCTTAAACTATTTCTTAACAATACATGTAATATTTTCTACCACTCTGCTATCATTTTGCTCTCACTTCAAACTGTACATATTAAATATAAAAGCCAACGCTAAATGATTTTATTATCAGAACAGTTATAACCTTAGTAGTGAGCAAATTATACTAACAGGTTAGTTGCTACTATGGAACTTACCACAACTAACAAAGGTAAACAACGTGTACTCTATAAAGGCTACTCTTATAACTATAATCGTCAAAATGTAAAAGGAATAATATTTTGGCGATGCTCAAAAGAGAGGTCAAAAAGATGTCGAGGCAATCTAAAACGTAGAAATTGTAAGGTTTTAAGTGTGAGTGATCATCAATGTGGTGTACCAGATGAAACACTGTTGGTGTCAACAAATAATCATGACAATGCTAAAAAGCTAGTACAAGAAAAATATGTTGCTACTCAAAATAGTGCAGTGTTTATTGAGCAACATTTAACCCCTGCTGTAAAAGTTATGTTTAATCCATCTTCCACATCTCGAGAGTCATCAACATCACAGACTATGCAAAAGGTTGCGTTGTTGTTGATTTAAGGGGCTGAACTATAAGGTTATCTACCCTTGATATGCAAGAGAATCAAAAAGAACTAAATAGTAATAGAGAAAAAATAAATGTATTTTGAATGTAACTATTATACAAGTACTTACATTAAATAAATACAAATATTGTATGGGTATTGTCTGTTTCTTCTTAATTGCTATCCGCACGTCCTACTATATTAATACCATTGTTAACCATCAACAGTCTCCACCTATATTCAGAAAGAAAGTGATCTAAAACAATGCCCTCTATCTATGGTTTGTGTACCGAGTATCATAATAATACAGTGTCGTCAAGACATGTTCAGGCAATAGTAATGTTAGGTAAGGGGTTTGAACACTTGCTTCCTTGTACAGGATTAGTTTTTACTCAACAGCAACCCATAATACTGTACTTTGAGTCATGTCACATCTCATTACAAAATGTCAACTGTATCGTTTTCTATCGTTTTCTAAGACCCCAGCTGCTGGCTAGTGTCTAGCAGACTGTGCAACAGGAACAATGTCACCATGTTCATCCTTAAACAAAATTCAACATTTATTATTCTTTTTCTTATTATTGTTCATTAAGAGTAATGTAAAGTTGTCTTTGTGACGTAACGGTTAGCATAGTTAGCTGGCACTCTAAAGCTCTTGAGTTCAATTCCAGCTTTAACATAACATTTTAAAAGTATATTAGGACTAAAACAGGTCTACTCAGTCTCGGGTGATCCAAATAATTAGATGTGGTTTGATTGACACTTTAACGATAGAACACGACGGTTTTTTATTTTGTTAAATAATGATAGCCATTTGTTCATTTTTTTCATTACCTCATTTCACACATTACCATTTGTCAATTTTCCATGTACACGATTTGAAAATGTCAGTTTAAAGTTTTTGGATTTCATGATATGGAAACAAGAATTTTCCATTTTGTAGTTTACACATTTGTCAATTTCCCATTTACATTTTTTAAATTGTCAGTTTTAAGTTTTTAAATTGTGTTGATATGGAAACCTGGATTTCCTATTTTTTTCCATATCACTGACGACACGTTTATAATTTAGTCCATGTTGAGAGTTTAGTTTTGTATAACACACATTTTCTGATTTAAATTTTCTTGAAGTCGTCTTAATGGAAGTGCTTGGCCATGGCAACAGTTTCTGTTTGTTTCCAAAAACGTATAGGCCTACTACTACTATGACTACTACTACTACTACTACTACTACTGTAGGTAAGACTGTTTTACAAAATAACACCTATCTATGCTGCATTAAAAAACACAAGTATTAAAAACTACAGTATACTATTTAACATTTGCTATATACATTAATTACCCCACCATCCTACCTTGCCGTGTTTGCTTTGGTTGAACAATCAATGCTACCCAGACACACACACACACACAAGCTTTCTCTCTCTCGCTATCATTCTATCTATAGTCATACATTCACACACAACCATACCTGTCTTTGAAAAACAAATTCAACCACGCTATTTATCCTTGACATGCGCACTTATCCCAAAGAACTATTAGTTATACATTTACCATTTATATAACAAAAAAAAATGTTTCCACTATTTACAATTACAAGATGTTCAGTAAAGAACATATAGCCTACTTTCTCCTAAATGCATGGGTATTGTTATAACTCTTTGTCCTTTTCAAGGGGTATAATTGAATGTTGGTTGTAGTAGCTTGTTGAAATACAACGTGCTATAGGGATATTAAAAATGAATATGAGGTGCCCTTTGCCAGTGCTACCTCTGTAAAAAAATTCATTCAATTCGGTTTCACCGTGTTTGAATTGATCTGGGGAATGGATTTGCACACATACATGGCCACTATTTGCAAACTATTGGGCTGATGACCTTGTAGTCAGTCATAAGATGCTTTCCACAAAAAGGCATGTTGTTGCAAAATCCGGTAGAGATCAAATTATTAGGATGGTCGAAATTTGATTTAAGCTTTTAACATTTGGGTGGCCGTCATTCCGTTTCCGTCAAGATGGCGGCGATATAAAACATGACACTGAGGTGCCTTTTGCTAGTGCTACCTCTGTACGAAATTTCGTTCAATTCGGTTTCACCGTGTTTGAATTGATAGGGGGAATCGATTTGCACACATACTTGGCCACCTTCTGCAAACTATTGGGCTGATGATCTAACAGTTTGGTCAGAATATGCTTCCCACATAAAGATTTGTTGTTGCAAAATTTGGTAGAGACTAGATTATTAGGTTGGTCGTAATTACATTTTAGCCTCTAACATTTGGGTGGCCGCGATTACGTTTCCGTCAAGATGGCGGTGATATAAAACATGACACTGAGGTGGCCTTTTCTATTCCTACCTCTGTACCAAATTTCGTTCCATTCGGTTTCACCGTGTTCGAATTAATAGGGGAATCAATTTTCACACAAAGATGGCCACCATCCGCAAAATATTAGGCTAATGACCTATTAGTTTGGTCAAAGGAGGCTCCCTCCATAATGGTATGTTGATGCAAAATTTGGTAGAGATCGGATGATTAGGTTAATCGTAATTTGATTTAAGCTTTGAATATTTATGTGGCCGCCATTACGTTTCCGTCAAGATGGCGGCGATATAAAACATGACGCTGAGGTGCCCTTTGCTAGTGCTACCTCTGTACCAAATTTCATTCCATTCGGTTTTTACCGTGTTCGAATTAATAGGGGTAATCGATTTTGACACAAAGATGGCCGCCATCCGCAAACTATTACGCTGATGACCTATTAGGTTGGTCAAAGGATGCTGCCCCCATAAAGGTATGTTGTTGCAAAATTTGGTAGAGATCGGATGATTAGGTTAGTCGTAATTTGATTTAAGCTTTGTACATTTGTGTGGCCGCCATTACGTTTCCGTCAAGATGGTAGCGATATAAAACATGACACTGAGGTGTCCTTTGCTAGTGCTACCTTTATACCAAATTTCGTTCAATTTGCGCTCACCGTGTTCGAAATAATAGGGGGGACAGACATTCAGAGTACACACACTCACACACACACACACACACACAGACTCACACACACACATACACACACACAGACAGACACACTTTTTTTCGCCCTTTAGTGATCTCATAAGTCTACTTTCATTTTTTGCAAAAATCGAAAGTAGGCTATAAATGAATATTTACAAAATACTAAATCTACTGGTTACAAAAAAAGCCATGTCTCTAAACAATAAAATATAGAAGTCACACCTCCACCTCGTGGTAATAACCCTATGGTAGGCTAATGCATAGGTCATTCATCTGCACTCATTTGCTATCCATGAAGGTAAAAGTGCATTTTCTCTGTTCCACAAGATACAAATTTGATTGCTGGATTGTATCCTGCACTGTTTATGCGATATAGCTTTGCCAGTTCATAAAACCGCTAGGTAGTTCTCTACATATAGCAATTTTACCACTGCTCTACCTACGCCTTTTGCTCTTTTGGCTTTCTTACAGTCTAGTGTGTGATAGACAGCATTATCTGTATATCAAACCCAGTTCACCTTTGTATTTGTAATCCAAGTAATAATTTGAAAAGGCACAAATGTAATCAGTTTTAAACGTTATCTCTGTTTTGTTTTGTTTAATATGTTTATGACATGCATATTAACCAGACATCGAACCCTGGTGAAAAGGCTAACAGCTTAACCACTGCACCACCATGCCCTTGTTTCTTAGTTTGACTCGTTCTAGGCCTCAGACCTGGAAATCGAGTTAAGACCACCAGTACAAGTGCTAAATGTGCTTACCACTGCAACACAAAATGGATAGCTGGTAACATTATACAACCGGAAATGATTATATTTCTGTTAGCAATGCATTTTGTCATCAGCCTACTGTCTGAGCACTGACAGCAACACAGTTTAGTTTAGAACAAGCGAGTGTGTGTGTATAGATTATTAGCCTCAAGTATTTAAAGCTTGTTGTGTGTAGCGACCATCTTGTCCCGGTAACCATTGAGTATTTTTGGGTTTTATCTATCCTCTTTAACCAATCAATTAATGATAGTCTACTCTTAATTCTTGAATCGATAAATCAGAGTTTGTGTACACCGTTTGTCATTTATTAACCCATACCTGCAACCTATACTCTCTCTCTATACTGCAGTTTGATCTGAAAACAAGTTTCGAAGGTAAAAGACTTGTCAGTCACCATACATGTAGCCTACACTAATTCTTTCTCTACCTAGCTATGTTTCATCACGCATGGTAAACATCTCACATGTTCGTATCCGATTATTAGTTTTTAAAATCTCAGGTCGATGACCTTGATGTATTGGGTATTTTGGGTAAATTCATTGGCCATGGGAAGGGGTTGACCATTCTAAGTCCTTTGACACCTCGCATGTTGATATTCGATTATTAGTTTATAAAATCTTAGGTCAATGACCTTGCTGTTTTAAATCTTTTGGGTAAATTCGTTGGTCATGGAAAAGGGTTGACCATCCTGAGTCCCATGATACCTCACTTGAGCCTCTCAGATTATTAGTTAGCGAGATATTAACAAAAGTGCAGTTAGGCTCTTTTGACAAAAATAAATAATACATTCAAAAACAGAATGTCACCTCGAGTCCAACGACCTCTCATACAAGTACCTAGCCTTATTGGTTCATGAGATATTAAAAAGCTAATGACCTATTAGTTTTGGATCTTTTGGTATTTTTTTAAAAAATAACTCATCTATAAATCATTATTCAAAAAGCCCGCCCGCTTGCAAAATCCCCAAGTGCGCATGCGTAAAAACAAAACAACAAAAACATGTTATTTCATAGTAGCAATCGGCTCTTCACATGCGTTTCATGTGGAACAACGTTTAATTTCATCATAGCATTAGGTGTCATGGGCCAGTCCATAGGGACCAGGCCAAAGGGACCGGTCTAAAGGGATTAGTCAAAAAGGACCCGTCAACAAGGACCCGTCCACAGGGGCTCGCTCACAAGGACTCGTCCACAAAGACCTGTCAACAATGACCAGTCCAAAGGGGCCCGTCCACAGGGACTCGACCATCGGGACCCGTCAACAAGGACTCGTCCACAAGGACCTGTCAACAATGACCAGTCAACCATGACCTGTCAACAGGGACTCGTCAACAAGGACCCGTCCAGAGGGGCTCGTCAACAAGGACACGTCAACAATGACTCGTCAACAATGACCTGTCAACAATGACCCGTCAACAGGGACTCGTCAACAAGGACCCGTCAGCAATGACTCGTCAACAATGACCCGTCCACAGGGACTCGTCAACAATGACCCGTTAACAGGGACCAGTCATAAAGGACCCCCTTCAAAAGGACCCGTCCAAAGGGGCTAGTCAACAGGGACCAGTCCAAAGAAACAAATCAACAGAGATCAATCAAAAGGGACCAGTCAACTGGGATCAATCAAAAGGGGTTATCGCCTCAAGGTCTGACATACCCCTCTTTGATTATTGGTTTGCCTATCGACAAGCACCGCTTGAAATACTTTATGATCACCCCTCGTGGAATGGGTTAGGTTAGGCTACACTACAGCCACCATCTTTAAAAAGCCCGTCCTCTTACAAAAGCTATGAGTGGGCATGCGTATAAAACGAAAGACAAGCATATTAATTCATAGTGGCTTTCCACCGTACACATGT
This sequence comes from Meconema thalassinum, assembly GCA_946902985.2. Lineage (NCBI taxonomy): Eukaryota > Metazoa > Arthropoda > Insecta > Orthoptera > Tettigoniidae > Meconema > Meconema thalassinum. The sequence goes on along the minus strand of OX336388.2, from coordinate 989,941,527 downwards.
CTCTTGTGTAGAACAACGTTTAATTACATATTGGCATTCAAACTCTCACATGTTGCACTTGGAAAGCGAGATTCTCTAAAAAATTGAAATTTTCACCCCTAGTAGGGGTAGGGTTTATTTTGGGGTGGAAATATTTTATCCATTGGAAAGGGGGTGTCAGCCCGAGTTCAATGACACCTCATTCGTCAAAATCCGACCATGCGTTCGAGAGATATCGTGCCGTCGCCATCTCGTGTGGAGGGTGTGGAGGAGGTGGCATTAGAACTCTCACAAACACACTACTGAAGTGCAACTGTCATTTTGCCTGTGTACTTTTCGTTCCGCAAAATTCACAGTCAATTTAAGATTGGACAGAAGGGGGATTATATTATATTAAATTATACTGATTGGCGTATAATCTCTACTTAGTATGAGACAATTCCCTGATTCTTGGATGTGACGGGTAATCTCGAGAACCAATGAATGGATTTTAATGCGGTTTTCACCATTCTGTGAAGGATATCTCGAGGAAGGTGTCTGTAGAAAATTATTTATTTATGACCAAAGGAAGTCATGCACTAACGATTTCAGTGTAAAGGTCGAAAAAACTGGCGTTTGTGCGCTTACGCTGGGCAAACCGTTAAAAATATCTATATACTATGTGTGTAAGAATTGTTCAGCATGAAAAGTGCTACAAAAAAGCCCGGGAGAGCATATCTCTATCTTCAATACATCGCCTACTATAAGGGTTTTTACGTGTTCATTTCTTCCAACAGTCTCCATGCAGTTACTGAGGCGACAGTTTACGATCTAGCAAAGGGCGAGTCTATCACCCCAGTTACAGCTTAGCTAGCGGACGAGCTTATTGCCCTAGATACAGCCAGCAGCAAACTGACGAGTCGTGTTGAGTTAAAACTTTAGAGAAGAGTGGTTGTGTTTGGAGTTTCCCTGAAAGTGCAACTCGGCTTTTATTAATTTCGCCTGTGAACTTTTCGTTCCGCAAAATTCACAGTCAAGTTAAGATTGGACGGAAGGGGGATTTGTGTTTCATGCACCTCGTCATTCTTAAATTACATCTGACAAGAATTTGTTGCACATGCATCTCCATGATAATATAATAAATAGTCCAGTCAGTGATTTTAACACATCATGCCGAGACGTAAAACGGATATTGGTCGTTGTTCATTGACATTGGAAAAAAGTGTTTATCACGTAATGCATTCATAACTGTTCCCGGGTGAAGCCGGGTCTGGTTGCTTGCTATAAATATATATGTAAAGATATATTTGAATCGCTACGCTATGAATTGTTCCACACGTTCCTCTCTGAAAGATAAGTCTCGCGACCAATGTCCAAGATTTTGATAAACGCAGCCAGAATGTGTACAACAACTTCTTATAGAAATTCCATAGTTCGGAGATTAACCAACAACAACAACAAAAGTAACCATTTTTAAATCCTGGTAAGCAAATAACTGACCTGTCACAAGTATTTTAGCACTCATATGTTCATTGTTTTGTTTCTGTTTATATTAAATTCAATTTTTTAACGATTTGCTTGTCGTACCATCTTATCAGAAATTATATTACAGTATATGGCATCTTGCGTCTCATCGAATGAATCCTGGTTGGTGATAGTATCACCTTACGGCTCGAGAGTAAGAGGTCTACAGTGCTCTACTATTATCTATTATATGTTTATTGTTTTCAAGCCATTAGCTTGTAAACTGGCTTGTAAACCCTAATACTTTATGTATTGGTATTATTATTATTATTATTATTATTATTTTCGGTTTATACAGAACATATAACACATTTCTGGTATATTACAACGTAACTATACGGGCTTCAGTGAACCAAAATATAGCTACGGAAACAGCAACTTCTAAGCTAGAATTTCGCTACCCATGAACTTCCGAACGATTCTGGTTGTCGATAGAACTACTGCCTTCTGCATTAGTTTGTAGAGCCCAGTATCCAGATCCAGTTCTTTAAGGCCTTGTAGCAAGGTACTTGGGATCACGCCCGTACTCGAGACAATGATAGGTATGGTCTTCACTCGCTCTACATGCCATTGTCTTTTGATAGGGTCGACCAACTCGCTGTATTTGCTGATCTTTTCAATGTGTTTTGACTGGAGATTCTTGTTGTTAGGAATCGCAACATCAATCAATGTAGTTTGCTTGGATTTCTTGTTTACAACCACCAGATCCGGCCTGTTGTGTGATACCGATTGATCAGTCAAAATAGTTCGGTCCCAATACAGTTTGTATTCATTGTTTTCAAGAACACACTCTGGCTGATATTGGTGGTACGGAACTTTCTTTCCTTTCAAAAGCTGAAACTTATCAGCCAACTCCTGATGCAAGATTTTAGCAACTGCATCATGCCTTTGTTTGTGCTCTGTTGCCAGGAAATATCTACATGCAGATGTAATATGCTGTATTGTTTCTGACTGTTGACATCCGTAGCGGCACTTATCATCTGGTATAGCGGGATCTTTTACAATGAACTTGAGGTAGTTCCTTGTAGGGATGACTTGGTCTTGAATTGCTAGCATAAAACCTTCAGTTTCTGGAAAGATCTGTCTTGAAGTGAGCCAGTAGTTTGACGCATGTATATCAACATTTGCTTGACTCACCTCATTTGGATGTCTTCCGTGCAAAGGTTTTGCTTTCCATGCTTCCATCTTCTGAATGTCAGTATGTAGGAGGTGTTGAATCTCTTGCTGACACAAGACCAGTGGCGTTGATCTGTCCGCCTCACTGATGGCTCTGTGAAGTACAGATGACCTCGCTTCTGCATAGAAGTACTCCCTAAGGCTGACTATCTGCCGTTTCATCTGATTATCAATGTCAACGAACCCACGTCCACCTAGGCTTCTGGGTAGAGTCAATCGCTCTATTGAAGATCGTGGGTGGTGTTTCCTTCCTTTTGTGAGCATCGTTCTCATTTTTCGTTCAAGTCCTTCGATGTCCGTTTTGCACCATTTGATTATGCCAAAGGAGTAGCTCAGCACAGGTACAGCATACGTGTTAACAGCTTTCACTAAGTTTTTGCTGTTCAAGTGCGTTTTTATAATTTGTTTTAATCTTCTGACAAATTCACAGGACAGATTTTTCTTTATTGACACATGGTCAATATGCTTAGCTTGTTTTACTCCTAAGTATCTGTAGGTGTCTTCTGCCAACATAGCCCTTATATGCTGTCCATCTTCCAGCTCATACCCGGACTTCTGTACTTTTCCTCTCACCACCTTTAGTGTCCGACACTTGTCCAAACCAAATCCCATTTGTATGTCTCGTGAGAATGCTTCAACTATTCTCAACAAGTTTTCCAGATGCGACTCTGTTTCGGCATAGAGTTTAAGGTCGTCCATGTATAGCAGATGATTTAGCCGAGTACCAATTCTCTTTCCAATCTTGATAGAAAAGCCGTAGTGAGTAGAGTTAAGCTGGGTAGATAAAGGATTCATTGCCAGGACAAACCATAAGGGGCTAAGGGAGTCTCCTTGAAAGATGCCTCTCCGAATCGATATCTCATCTGTTCGTATATCTCCGCGTGGCGTACTGAGACACAGTCTAGTTTGCCATGCTGACATAACCCTTTCCAAGAAACTGACAAATACCTCATTGATCCTATACAATCGCAGCACTGCTACTAGCCAGTCATGGGGGACAGAATCAAAGGCCTTCTTATAATCGATGTACGCCATATGAAGGTTTCGGTGATTTAAGTGTGCCTGGCCACACACAACTGAGTCAATTATTAGTTGTTCTTTGCACCCTTTTGAACCCTTTTTACAACCTTTCTGTTGCACGGCAATTATATTGTTTCTTTCACAGTGTGCATATATCCTGTTAGCCAAGCATGATAAAATGATCTTATACAACGTGGGCAGACATGTGATGGGACGATATTTTGTAGGATCCCATGTATTCTGAAGATCTTTTGGAAGCAAATATGTGATGCCACGTGTGATGAATTCGGGTAAGCTATCAGGATGAAGGATGGAATCATTAATGAACTCACCTAGTCGATTGTGGATGCTCCAGAACTTCTTATACCAAAAATTCTGAATCTGGTCAGGGCCAGGGGCTTTCCAATTCGCTAAGTTGTTGATAACTTCCTTAATATCATTTGTGGTGAATTTCTCGTGCTGCATTTGCTCAAGTCTTTGGGAAGCTTGCTGTTCTTCTCTTACCCAACTTGATTGAGTGTCGTGATGAGATGGTGTAGACAGATGTTTTCCCCAAAATTCTTGAACTTCTTCTTTAGTCGGATAGCTTTTATTATTATTATTATTATTATTATTATTATTATTATTATTATTATTATTATTATTATTATTAAAGAGCAACGACATCTAACCAAACTCTTACATTTGTTCCCACAAAAGTGGGGCACCCTGTTAATAATATTACACAATGATTGTTAACAACTTGTCGCGACTCATTAGGCTAATATCGGCGGCCCTTAACCCTTGAAGAGGAAATTGCTGATGAGAGTGGCATAATCAGTTATTCTGTATGGTGCAGAGATTTGGTCCACAGCTCTTGGTTTGAGATATATAGGAGGCGTATAACGAGGGATCACAGAATAGCTGCCTTCAGAGTAACTTCTGCCAGTCGTACTGTGCCCAACTCTAGGAATGGGTATTCCAAGTTTCAGACACCTAGATATCAAGGGAAAGGCTGTAGCCGCTTTTGAAAGTTCAGATATTTGAATATCGCGCTACATTGCTTCGAGAAGCATTTAGAAGAATTTTACCGATAGTTGGATGTCAAGTGACGTAGCGAGTAACAGCAGAGGTTGAGGCTATTTATTGATTAAATAGTTAACTATGGAGTAGAGACTTGAGACTGGGATCAGATTACTGGCACGGCCAAATGAAAGAGAATGCAATTAGTATCAAGTAAATCGGACCAGGGATTCAAGAGATATGAGGATTTCCAGATTACAGGTGATGACGCGTGACCCTGACCGTTTTGAATAAAAGCCAGCTGGAACAGGCATGGTTAGCTCATTCTAACACAAGCACTTGGCAAGCAAGTTGCGTCTACGCTGAGCCAAGGCAAATGGTTGCCGTATCTACGCAGAAGTTCTTTTCAAATCGTGATAGTCACGAGAAGTGCTGCGCTTCGAGTTGAAACTTAGTAAGTTTCTGGTGAGGAGAATCACTGAGGTGATTGTTTTTCTACATACATTGGTGGAAATATTTATATTTCCAAAAGGACATATGCTAGACTTTGTCTAGAAAATAGTATTTTGTCACAGTCCAGTAGTAACTTAATACTTGGATGTTTAAATCCATCAAGTCAGTTTTCATATTTTTGTAACTAGTTGACCACTTCGATCTGTCAGTACACTAAAGACTAGTCTATAACGGTGGCGTTCAATAGTCTACGCAAGGGAAACTGCAGGTTGCTTAGCGCATGGCAGATGGTGATATTAATAAACCATGCCCAGGGAACGATCTTCAGAACAGCCGTTAATTGCTTAGACTGTCAATGTTTTTCTTGTACTGATGAGATTACAGTGAGTTATGTTACAACTGACATATCTAAGAAGAGATCACTTAGATCTGACCCTATTTCAACAAACTGTTATGGCTTTGATAGAAGCCCATATTAAAATGGAACCACAGTTTATTCAAACGTCGAAAGATACTACCACTATGTCTGACTAGACGATTTGTGGGTCTACAATGGCGGCCGATACAAGGATTATACATGCTTGTCCGATAGGGCATGTCTACGGATAAATCTGGTACAGACCAGGTTTACTACGCTTCAAGACCATCAAGATATGTAAGCCACGAATAATTTGAAGGATATTTTCAGTCCTAGTGCCATGAACTAAATGAATTCATTATAAAACTACAATTCTAATTTCCGCATTCTGTCGAAGAATTGCAAGTTGTGAAAGTTACTAGAAATGGCCATAAATATAAATATTTTTATAATATTGTTCCCAAGGGGAAAATCAAGTAGTTGAATGGTTCAACCATTTATTGATGAAGTTGATGATTCAGAAATCATATATTTTGTTTGGAACTTGAAGTTCATAATCGAGTCACTTCTCGAATGTTTAATGTCAGAAGAACAATTAATTGTTGTTGTGCTTCGCACAGTTCTTCGATGCTATGCTCAAGGTCAAATACTTTTCAGATGTTATTAATATGTGTTAATAATTTGTGTTGCTTCAATGATGATAATAATATTTTCGACGATATATTTTTGAAACTGGAAAAACAAGTGAAAGTTTAAGAAATTATATAAACATTTATTCTACGAGTGTTAATATCATGTAAATAGTCAAACAGTGATCTACGTTATTTCCAGTATAGACAATTAATTTTGAACTGGAATTAAATATTAATAATTTTGGAACACAGTCCACAGGACTATTAATCGGACTTGTGTTTCCAAAAAGATTGTCAAATGTGTTTGGAAAATTTCTGTATATTGTGTGTAAATAAGAGTGTGGATCGCCACACGTGGAGTGATGCTGCTTTGAGCATTCTTGCAGTCAGATTTTAACTTTAAAATAAACTGAGATAATTTTACCAGATGAGTTTCACCCAATTAAATCTCCTTCTATCCTTATTGTTGCATTGAGCCAAAAATCAGTAAAGCATTTTTTTTAATTTGATGTCGTTTTTGCGATTTGCTTTAACCCATCTGGCGCTCCGGGATATTTTGACTCTCGTGCTGACTGATTATTGGTAAAATGCATATGTGGTCGTGCGGACTCCGGTCTAAACGGGCACATAAAATAAGATAGAGAGAGAGAAATGGCTTCGAACGTGGGGCCCGATTTAGACATGGTCAATCGCATGCCGATTTAAATTGTGATAATTTTTATAGAAATATTTAGGGAGTTGAGAGATGTCTGGTTTGGATGAATAAATTAGTAGGAAACCCAATTAGTGGGGAAAATTAAAAATTTAACTTGGTTAATAATTAGAATGGGTTTGATTATTTTTGATAATGGCTTAACCATTAGGGCGTCAAGTAAATTCAGTAGTAAACGTTCGATGACTGGACATACACATTATTAGAATCCAGGTGGAGGATATTTGAGAACTTGCATATTTTTCTTGTGATATTGTGGTAAATGTAATTCGTAAAAGTAGAGACTTTTGTTTTTCCATCAAGTCGATATTAGGACAAATCTCATTTTATTATAGTGTTCCAATTAGCTATTCATATTTCTTGTTCTAGTTATAAGCTTGTGTTTGCCACTGTTGTATACCCCTAAGTTTTGAATAATAATTGAAATTATGGAAGAAATGATGAGGATGATGAGGAGTTTGGAGGAGAGTTCAAAAGAGGCTGGACTGCGTGTAGCAGCCATTATGAAAGAAAATACTGAGGCTTTGGAAAAGAAACTTAAAGAAAACTCTGATAAACTTAAAGAAAGTTTAAACGATAAACTTAAAGAAAATTCTGATAATTTGAAAGAAAGTTTAGATGATAAACTCAAAGAAAATTCTGATTCTTTAGAAAATAAACTTAAAGAAAATTCCGATTTGTTAGAAAGCAGGTTAAAAGATAACTTGAAAGAAAGTTTAGATGAAAAACTTAAAGAAAATTCTGATTCTTTAGAAAGCAGGTTAAAAGGGAACTTGAAGGAAAATTTAAACAGTAAATTTAATTCAATGGAAAGTAAATTTAAAGAGAATTCTGAAATTTTGAAAATGACACTTGAGAGTAAAATGAATAAATTATGCGATAAAACACATGAGCTCGAAACTTCATTAGCTACTAACGCAAGTTTAATGGACGATAAATTTCGCGATGCCGATCTTCGATCCCAAAGCTTAGCTGATAGGATAGAACATGGTCTTAGGAAAGTTGGTGAAGACATGGTCAACCTGGAAGTCAGAGTGAAGAAGGAGAGTAACGAGATGGGAATTCTAGTTGTTCAACGTTTAACGGAACAATTCAAAGAACTTGTCATGGGAGAAATAAGAGAAGGTGTGATTAATGAGTTGCAAACTGAAATCAAAACCACAGTTGTCAATGAAATTAAAGACACACTCAAGCTGGAGAACCAAGAGGGAATCAAGGAGATTAGGGAATCTTTGTCATCCCACATTGAAGTAATTGCCAAAGACATCCAAGCAACTCAGAAGGACATATCAGATATGACAGGGTCATTGAAAAGTCATGAGGCTGTTATGAACCAGATATCCATTGATGTTAAAGATAATTGTAAAGAAACTGAAGCAATTAAGAAGATGGCAGAAGAGAACCAGAAGGAACTTGAGGCTATGAAAAGTCAAATCAAGGATGAGAAACAGTCTGATCATCTGTTGAAAATGCCAAATGTAAGGGGAAAGGAACAGATACAGATAAATCTAGGAGGAGTTAGAGACACGGATAGTCAAAGACAGGATGAGGTCAGGACAGTATTTCAATCCAACCCCATAACGGTATTTAAGAATATAGAAGATAAGCCTTCTAAATTTTCAGGGCGAGATTCTGTAACACCCGTGGAATTTTTGAGAGAAGCAGGTGATTACCTGAAAGATTCTAAGATCCCTAAAGAAAGACAGATCCGAGTGATAGGGAAGTTCTTGGAAGGTCCTGCACTTCTGTGGTTTAGAGCATTTAGATCCACTCTAACCACTTTTGAGGAGTTCTCTCGTGGGCTATTGAAGAAGTTTTGGTCCCCTGAAACCCAACAGCAAGTCAGAGCAGAGTTATATTCGAAGAGATTCTCGACGTCACAACCTACTCGATACTCTACGTACTTTTCTGGACAGCTGTCTAAACTCCAACATTTAGATCCGCCGATGCCAGATAACGAGTTGATTACTGCATTGATACGTCAGTTTCCAGCAGACGTCCAGAGGACTTTGATCGCTGCTGATATCTATAATATGGAACAATTTGATGAAGTATTACAGAAGCTGGATCATACCAACGCTCAATTCTTCCATCAGAAGGGAGGAAAGAATAACAACGCTGTGTATGCTGTTATGGCTGATAGTTATTCTCAGACACCTCGAGAGATTCGAGAGGAGCGAGAAGAGAAATCGCCGAGGGAAGATTCCAATAAAGGAGGATGGAATCAATACCGTAACAGATACAGTTACAAACCATATGCGAGACCGGATGGTGGTAATCGATACAATACTCGATGGAGAAGACCACGAGATACTCAAGGAAGGTACCAGGAAAGAAGATCCTATGGTAGAAACAACTATAATAACAGAGGGAATGTAGATACTCGTCAGTCCAAGGAAGAGTTTAACAAGGACACAAGGAAAAATTTGGAAGCAAGACACCAAGATAACTTGCAATTTGTGGAGCAGAGGCCCAACGAACCAGGTCCATCGGGAACACAACAATCCCGGGGGAATGGTAATGAAAAAAAAAACTTCGAATTCACAGTAGAAGATAGAATTTTGAATACTTTCACTTCCAGAATTATTAAATGGCAAGCAGAGGATGATGACTTAATTCAACAGAATGACGAACGAAAAGAAATGGGTACCAGAATTAGAATGCCAATCATATCATGCGAAGTATTTGGTATGCCTGTCGATACTTTGATCGATACTGGGGCTATGCTTTGTCTGGTGAGTGAGAAGCTTTATATTCTGTGGAAGCTCAAAGAGAATTTAGAGGAAATTCCAGTATCAGGAATTAAGATCCAAGGAATAATACCCAATAAAATATCTCTGTGTAAAACACAATTATACTTATGTATTACGATTGGAGGACATGATTTCCGACATGTGTTTGTTGTAATGAAGGACATGGCTTTTGACATGATATTGGGAGCAGATTTCATTCAGAAATATCAAGCAGTGATAGATATGAAGACAGAGACGATCAAATTCAAGAATACCGAAGAGATTAACTTCGAGGGAAAAGAAGAGGAAGACATCGAGGGAGATGCTCAATGGTCTCTGATTTTTCATGAAGCTGAAGGAAGAGAAGTCTACACTGAGAAGGAGTCCCCAGAGCTAGGGAAAATTTTGGAAGAGTATCAAGATATTTTTGACATTAAACCTGGTGAAATAAAAGATTTTGAATATCATATTCGTGTAAATGATGATGCACCTTTTCATGCTAAATTGTATCCAGTAGCAGAAAAGCATCGAGAAAGAGTAAAAGTGCTTATCAAGGAAATGGAAAGCAACAATGTGATTGAAAAGTATACTACATCTTATGTCAATCCATTAGCAGTAGTGTCTAAGCAAGATGGAAGTCTGAGACTATGTTTAGACGCGCGAAATTTGAATTCAAGATTACTGCCAGAGTATGACAGACCACCAATCATTAGGGAACTGTTAAGGAAATTCCAAGGCAAGGTCTGGTTCTCTAATATTGATCTCACTTCGTCCTACCATCATATTAGGCTTAGTGAAGATTCTAAGAAGTTTACAGGATTTATGTTTGACCAGCAGACATATGTATTCCGCCGTTTACCATTTGGAGTCAAAACATCTGGATCCGTTTTGATCAGAGCACTGGAACAAAATTTGAGTCCTGAAGTAAAAGAGATAGCAATTCGTTATATTGATGATATCTTAATTGCATCCGAGACTAAGGAGGAACATTTGCTACATCTTCAAATGTTATTTGCAGATTTGAGAAAAGCGAACTTCAAAGTAAACCTTCGAAAATGTCAGTTCTTTCGAAAGGAAATAAAATTTTTGGGTCACATTTTGGATGGAGAAGGATACCGTCCCAATGAGACGAAGATACAAGCTATTGCAAATTTCCCTAGACCTACTAGAGTGAAGAATGTCCGCAGTTTTCTCGGGACATGCCAATTCTTTGCAGGGCATTGTCCAAACTTCACCAAGACAGTTGCGCCATTGCAGGAATTGTTAAAGATTGGAAATAAATGGAAATGGGATAAAGATTGTGAACAATCATTTCAAGATGCCAAGAGGTTATTGGTAAACAGTGTAAAATTGGAGTATCCTGACTTTACCAAGATTTTCATCATAGAATCTGATGCATCCACCGTAGGGATTGGAGCTATTCTACTTCAAGAAGATGAAGACCACAAGAGACATTACCTGGCGTTCATTAGCAGAAAACTTCGTCCATCAGAGAGAAATTATTACACCACAGAGTTAGAAGCACTTGCTGTAATATTCGCATTGGAGTCGTGGAAGAAAATGTTAATTGGACATTCAGTCATTGTGAGGACTGATCACCACGCATTGGAGTTCATTTTGAGAACAAACTTTGCCAGTGATAGAATAACTAGATGGTTACTTTTTATTCAGCAATTCAACCTAGTTATTGAACACACTCCTGGAAAGTTGAATGTGGGAGCTGATTTGTTGAGTAGAGCAGTGGAGTCTACATCTAAGGTTTTTCAAGTTAACCTGACGCAGGAGGATGAAGATACCTTGAGAAGGTTAAGGTTATTGCATTTATCCCAGAGGAGAGACCGACGTCTTAGGAACATTTTTCGTTTTCTACAGGGAAACATGGATCCCAATGATGATGATTTTGTGGAAACTGAAAGAGTTTCAAGGGATTTTATGATGTTAGATGGTTTAATCTACAAGTTTTCAGATCCCGACCATACGAAGCTGAGAGTAGTGATACCTCCACGATTGCAAAAACCCATTATTTGAATGGCACATAGAATCGCAGGTCATGCTGGAGTAGATAAGACAGTCATCATGATTCAAGAGAAATTTTCGTGGGAGCGAATGCGACAAACTGTCAGAAACACTATTCGAGAATGCGACTTATGCCAAAGGAGTAAACATAATTCTAGATTACTGAGAGAATTACCAAGGCCTATTATTCCTTCTAAGCCTTGCGAAATCTTCGCGACTGATTTATATGGTCCTCTCCCAAAGTCTAAGAGAGGTAACCGATATATTTTGGTGACTATGGATGTTTTCAGCAAATACACCATGTTACATCCAATTCAGAAGGCAAACGCAAAGTATTGTGCGAAGAGAATTAGAGATAGCGTAATTCCGGAAGCAGGCAAACCGGAATTCCTTTTATCAGATCGTGGACCTCAATTTACATCATTGGAATTTCGTACCATCATGAATAATCTTGGGATTAGACAATTGTTTTGTTCTATTAGACATCCAGAGAGCAATCCAGCGGAACGCGTGATGGCTGAGATAGCAAAATTTTGCCGCCTCTATTGTCCAAATGAGCATTGGAAATGGATGGATGTTCTTTCTTTAGCATCCGAATCCATCAACTCTACTATTCATGAGAGTACTGGACAGATTCCTATGTTGCTTCATCATGGAATTAAACCAACACGATTATGGGATCGAATCATCTCTATTCCACCTGAGATTGAACCAAGTCGTCAGATGAGGGAAACTCTAGCTTTAGACAAGTTAAGGAGTCAAGCTGAGAAGAGAGAGCGCAGAGTGAGAGGAAAGCGTTTACGCAGACCCTTGCGCGTAGGAACTCTTGTTTTAGTGAAAAGACCTACACCCTCTGACGTGCAAAATCGAGTGTACTCGAAATTTGCAAGCCTTTACGCTGGACCCTATCGTATTGTGGAAGTAAACAATAATGGAAGCTATGAAGTAGCCAATACACGAACTGGTAACATCGTGGGAACTTATAATGCATCGAATTTGAAGATCTATTATTCAAGAACCAGATGATTTAATGTGTAGATAGGAAAAATAAAAAATTTTCAAATTTTTATTTTTTGCTAGGTGTGGGGTGGATGTGCCCAACTCTAGGAATGGGTATTCCAAGTTTCAGACACCTAGATATCAAGGGAAAGGCTGTAGCCGATTTTGAAAGTTCATATATTTGAATATCGCGCTACATTGCTTCGAGAAGCATTTAGAAGAATTTTACCGATAGTTGGATGTCAAGTGACGTAGCGAGTAACAGCAGAGGTTGAGGCTATTTATTGATTAAATAGTTAACTATGGAGTAGAGACTTGAGGCTGGGATCAGATTACTGGCACGGCCAAATGAAAGAGAATGCAATTAGTATCAAGTAAATCGGACCAGGGATTCAAGAGATATGAGGATTTCCAGATATCAGGTGATGACGCGTGACCCTGACCGTTTTGAATAAAAGCCAGCTGGAACAGGCATGGTTAGCTCATTCTAACACAAGCACTTGGCAAGCAAGTTGCGTCTACGCTGAGCCAAGGCACATGGTTGCCGTATCTACGCAGAAGTTCTTTTCAAATCGTGATAGTCACGAGAAGTGCTGCGCTTCGAGTTGAAACTTAGTAAGTTTCTGGTGAGGAGAATCACTGAGGTGATTGTTTTTCTACATACATTGGTGGAAATATTTATATTTCCAAAAGGACATATGCTAGACTTTGTCTAGAAAATAGTATTTTGTCACAGTCCAGTAGTAACTTAATACTTGGATGTTTAAATCCATCAAGTCAGTTTTCATATTTTTGTAACTAGTTGACCACTTCGATCTGTCAGTACACTAAAGACTAGTCTATAACGGTGGCGTTCAATAGTCTACGCAAGGGAAACTGCAGGTTGCTTAGCGCATGGCAGATGGTGATATTAATAAACCATGCCCAGGGAACGATCTTCAGAACAGCCGTTGATTGGTTAGACTGTCAGTGTCTTCTTGTATTGATAAGATTACCGTGAGTTACGTTACAACTGACATATCTAAGAATAGATCACTTAGATCTGACCCCATTTAAACAAACTGTTATGGCTTTGATAGAAGCCCATATTAAAATGGAACCACAGTTTATTCAAACGTCGAAAGATACTACCACTATGTCTGACTAGACGATTTGTGGGTCTACAATGGCGGCCGATACAAGGATTATACATGCTTGTCCGATAGGGCATGTCTACGGATAAATCTGGTACAGACCAGGTTTACTACGCTTCAAGACCATCAAGAAATGTAAGCCACATTTGAATTATATTATGCCTAGCTAATTGGAACAAACTATTTTTCTGCAGATGACAAACACATTTTTTTTCGCCGTATTTAAATCTTGCAATGATTTACGCAAGACTTGTTAGAGTTATTCTGAGCATTTTCAGCACTCAGAACAGTTTAGGATCGATGACCGAGCATTTCGAGCATTTATTTGAATTTTCATATTTTAAGGAAACCACGGAAAACCCCCGATGTAACTGTAAAAGTTAAATTTATTTTTGTTGAGGAATGGATATTTTTTTCCATATTCGAAGGTTCGAACATGTGGATTCTCACATAATGAGATGATAATTAAACACATTTAAAATGATATAATAATCCACTAATAATAATAATAATAATTTTCATAATTTTTCTAAATAATTCTTGGATATTATATTTTCTAATAATCATATGTATTGAGAAAGAGCCTGTGAAGTAGTTTAATCATTTCTAGTCTGGAAATGGAAATTTTCCGAAGGAGAGTGGTTAGCGCAAGCCCGCATTCAACCAACATTTCAGTTCTGGTTGAACAGTTGATATTTGCTATGAGCAAAGTATATGTTTCAGATAACACGGAGAGGCATGAAACGGGAAGCAATTGATATTTGTATCAAATAGGATATTTGTGTATTTATATAAAATCATGACGTAAATACACTCGAAAGTGAAATAAAGCTTTTCATAAGTATGGTAAATTCACGGGTTGAATTGAATGGTAAAATAAAATAAACTTGTAAGTTTATTAATCTTCCAGTGTTGATAACAAGCAGAGGCTTGATTTATTGTATAAATTTTGGGAAGATAATTTATGTGTGTGGAGTAGTTGAAATGCCATTCCCAGGTGCGCATGTTAAGTCGCAGGAATGAAGGTTTTTTCGAGCATCAATCAAATAGCAGGTTCGATGGCTCAGGTTTATAGTAGGAGTATTGGAGCCACACATTTCGTCGTATGAATAACCCGAAGGTTATTTCTTTGAAACCATCAGTTCTTATTTCAACCTTGTTTACGAATTCCATTTAGACTTTGATTTTGCTAGAACCCGGATTTGTCATGATAGTAGTTTATTCTTCTTCAGAGGAAGACCTTTGCCGTTGTTGTTGTAATATTGTGTTCTTACACAAATAATAGAATGGGCCACTGCCAATTAAAAATAATTCTTTAACCACGAATAATTTGAAGGATATTTTCAGTCCTAGTGCCATGAACTAAATGAATTCATTATAAAACTACAATTCTAATTTCCGCATTCTGTCGAAGAATTGCAAGTTGTGAAAGTTACTAGAAATGGCCATAAATATAAATATTTTTATAATATTGTTCCCAAGGGGAAAATCAAGTAGTTGAATGGTTCAACCATTTATTGATGAAGTTGATGATTCAGAAATCATATATTTTGTTTGGAACTTGAAGTTCATAATCGAGTCACTTCTCGAATGTTTAATGTCAGAAGAACAATTAATTGTTGTTGTGCTTCGCACAGTTCTTCGATGCTATGCTCAAGGTCAAATACTTTTCAGATGTTATTAATATGTGTTAATAATTTGTGTTGCTTCAATGATGATAATAATATTTTCGACGATATATTTTTGAAACTGGAAAAACAAGTGAAAGTTTAAGAAATTATATAAACATTTATTCTACGAGTGTTAATATCATGTAAATAGTCAAACAGTGATCTACGTTATTTCCAGTATAGACAATTAATTTTGAACTGGAATTAAATATTAATAATTTTGGAACACAGTCCACAGGACTATTAATCGGACTTGTGTTTCCAAAAAGATTGTCAAATGTGTTTGGAAAATTTCTGTATATTGTGTGTAAATAAGAGTGTGGATCGCCACACGTGGAGTGATGCTGCTTTGAGCATTCTTGCAGTCAGATTTTAACTTTAAAATAAACTGAGATAATTTTACCAGATGTGTTTCACCCAATTAAATCTCCTTCTAGCCTTATTGTTGCATTGAGCCAAAAATCAGTAAAGCATTTTTTTTAATTTGATGTCGTTTTTGCGATTTGCTTTAACCCATCTGGCGCTCCGGGATATTTTGACTCTCGTGCTGACTGATTATTGGTAAAATGCATATGTGGTCGTGCGGACTCCGGTCTAAACGGGCACAGTACAGTGTCTGGACCGGCAGTGCTAGTAATAGCTGGGGTGATACCCATTTACATCCTGGCCAAGGAAAGGCACCGCATATACTTGCGCAGAGAAGTGCACCCTAAGGTTCTCATGAAGAGGGAGGAAAGAGATAGATCTTTCTGGAATGGCAGGAATAATGGGAACGTGATCATCGTGGCAGGTGGACCGCTAGGCTCATCAACCGGCTGAAGCTATGGTTGTCGAGGGAATATGGTGAGGTTAATTATTGGTTGGTTGGTTCTTAAGTATAGGGACTGCGACAACGCGATCATAGAACCCCGTGTACTTTGGGTGTGTGTAAAATCTGTCTGATAACCGGTGTTAATTGTGATGACCGTATTCGTGTGTGTTATCTGTTTTAGGTAGATTTCATTAGAAAGCTAACTATTGCAATGGGTCCCATGTTTCGACTTCCGGAAAATTTCGACATATCTTCGCGTTTCACATCCCCCAGACCCCAAAACCACCGTCAGTTCAAAAGTTTATATATAATTTATGTATGTATATATATTGTGACCGTTTAGTCGAGTCAACAACCACGATGACTTTCCTAACGTCCCATAAATCGAATAAAATTACCGTGAGGATCAGGTGACCTTCCATAAAGGCTAAAGCGGCACGAGAGTCCGTGGTCCTCAGGGATCGTGGTACATGGTGACGATGGTCATAGACCGCCTAAGGAAAGGTTCACCTTAAATCTATACTGAGAAATTAAACATCCAGACTTATGTAAAACACCGTGAAAATTTAATTATAAAATTCACAAACCCCTAGCCTAGTTCGGAGGGTTACAATCGGCTAGTCCACACGCTAATAAACAAACAAAAATAAAGAGCAGGTCCCTACCTGAGAAGACACGGAAAACCCTCGCGAAAGATCTAACTCACAATAATAAAGCAACAACAGCAACGCTAGGAATATGGTACAACGCAAGTCCCTAGTTCAAGTTACAAGATTAAGCTAATATCAGAATTTACATTTAACAGGGTAGCAAGACAAATCTAAGTTAGGATGGTACCATTTCGACATTTACATTTAACGTTAATTCATCTAGCTAAGTCCTATCAATTGACAAAATTTACGGCGATGACGTCCGTAAAAGAAAACAATTACATCCAAAAGCTAAGTGTATAGCCATGAAAAACAAACAATTTAATTATGCTTAATAATTATGTGCTAACAGCACACAATAAGGTAACATGTAGGATTTATACACTTGACATCATAAATAAATAATGAAATAAACACAGTAGTTTTATTAAAAATTCCTGCCTTCACCTTGGTTTACTCTTTGTAAACGATAGTCATCTAATGTGTATAGTTACGGTGACGAATGCGTAGTTGAGACCACGTCTGACATCGCATGGCCTGAGCTCCACAAGCTACGAACTCTAGGTTCGCGCATGCTTCAGGTCGCTACAAAAATGTCAACTGTCCTAGTCATTTCCTCACAAGGAAATTATCTTCAACTGCACGGCTATGTCAACAGTTCCAGAATGCAAAGAACAAAGTTAGATAGAAAGATTCGTTAGTTAGACTTGTTTTACAACAATTGTGGGTCTTATTATTAAGATGTCGGTTTATAGGTTTATCGTAGGTTTATGGCGAATAACATTGACAATAGCCTGGGCACGGAGTGTCTCCACAGAGATCCTTCTCCACCAAAAAGCCTCGACTCAACAGTCGGAATAAAATCAACGAGTACAACAACTCGGACACACAATAACACGGGTTACCAGCGGCGCTAAGCTCGCGTTCAATAACTCTGGGATAGGCCTGTACACAACAGTTACCTTCCAATAACATCTGGTCAACGGGATCAGTCCCGGACAAGGCATACACAAAATACCTTCATACAATAACATCCTGCTATAACAGGGTAGCCTTCACCATACTATAGAAAACCTTACATAACTGTACCTGTCAGACGACAGTACACGCAACAGAGCGTTTAACTAACAAAAAACCATCTATAAAACATGTGATCAAATACAAGAGTGGAAACTGATTTCCATAAGCAAAATAGCAATGAAAGGAGAAGCGAATACAAATCGTACTCTGTCCTTGTCAATAGTAGTTTTGTCTCACAATGAAGCAGGCGTGCTTTCAGGTCACTGGGTTACATAACCAGTTTATTCAAGGCCGGCGATTTAATCAATATAAAACTGCACGTGGCCAGTTCATAAAAAACTTTACCATAGGTTACGGACCTCTAAAGAGTCCGTGTATAAAGCACACGCAGTAAATCTGAATATAATAATACAATTCCGTCTTTCTACCAAAGACGTCTAAATGAAAGTAATCTTACAATAACTGGAGCTCTTTGCTTTAAAAATACAATTCAGTAGTTGATAGTACATCAAATAAATACGTGTCTCACATGACACAAGCAAAAATGATAATTGTGGCGCAGATTCACTACAAGGATCTGCTTAATGATACGTTGGGAACTGAGTTCGATGCTAGGCAACGAAACATTCCTTCTAGTTGTTAGGTTCAAACTTGACCAAGAATAGCTTCTGAGCTTATTCAAAATGAAATATAATGCGTTTACAAAACTGGTAGTTACAGTCGACTACCTAAATGATACGACCGTTCTAACGACAGTCAGGGGTATAACAAAGGATGGCTGCAAAGAATGCAGTTAATTAATAACCATGGCATCTGATTGCCATAACTTAAGTCAGCAAAGACTTGAAAATTACCCCAAGTAGGGTTGAACAAAATAGCCTCAAAATGACTACGGTCAGGTTCAGCAAAAAGTAAGCATTGACGATCTACGACGTACATCTGGCTGCACCAGGGCTGACCAAAATGTCTGACCCCAAGGGTGTCTCACTCTAAACTGAAATAATTGACATCTAACTAATCTAGTTACATCCCTACCTAGAAAAATGGCTGACACTGAGTGTGGTTGGTTCACAAACTGCATTAAAACTACTATACCACCAGAAACTAGAACAAAGAAGGGGTGTGACAAAAACTCACGAAATGGAGGAGCTCTCACTCAGCTCTCTATTCCACAACAAGGGTTGTACAAAATCCTCTCTGGCTCTCTGGATCGGTATCCTCCTCATCAGGATTCCCATCTGGACTCCTCCAAAGACCAGGGTTCGATTTCTCCCTGTCGACATCTTCGTGGATATGCCTGGAAATGGCATTTTTGGCTCCTTCCTTCTCGTTCGTCGTCCTGGAAGTTCCAACATCATGCTGGTTCCCGTAGAAACGTCACCCTCATACCGGGATGGTATTAGCCCATGGTGACTACTTTAACCATGGTGAAGAAAAGTCCAATCACGTGGGTAGTGAAATAAGTTGCGTAACAATTCATCCTCCCACTTTCGAAATTATAATGTTCGTCGTGAATGTTATAGGCTTCAATTATAAAATACGACACAGCCATAATTTTGCAGATGTGGATTAGCATGTGAGCTAACACTGTTTTATAATTCTACACGTGCTAGTGACGCTACATTTGTATCACGCAGCATCCGTGAATTATACGACGTTTTCAAAATGAAATTTCCACTTTGGCAATTTAAATATCTCACACAATTATAATCACACTTATTCAGGATAATTGTAACACTATTACCTGTATATTTCCACTAGGCATCTGCCCTCCACATACGCGTGAGTAAAATGTGGTGTTACAGCAATGTTGTGCAATACACTATACTTGCCAATAATTATTTTCCAAACTTCTTCTTTAGTTCACTGGGCTTCAACAACAGTGAATTATAGTATTAGCGTGCTCGATGGCACCTTATAATCACTTTTAACGCTCAACAGCGGATATTCTTCTACGTCTCGTAGGACAAATGTAATTCCACGCCTACACAAGGCGGATTCTCAAGACTCAGTGCAAGGTACTGGGTGTCTCTAGAAAGTAGGTCGTCAAAACGAAGTCGTTGAGCGACTACTTACGTTCCTTTTTGCGTATCTGCAAGGGTATTACCTAACCTAAAGTAAAAATAAACATTCTCCAGAATGTTTTAATAATGCAGCATGACGGAATGGAATATTCTGAGTCTTGTGGAAAGATAAAAATAATTAATAAGACCTCAGATAAATAATAAGCAGTTTTCACCAAAGTCAAAAGTGCGATTCACCGCTACTTCAAAAAGTATCGCGTGATCTCTCAGCTTCACGAGGCTTCCTGGGTGTGTTCAAAAGTACAACATCCCATCATAAATGCTCTGTCATAAAAAAAATATCACATGAACCATAGCTCAGCGGGTTCATCTGCCTCTCCGTCGTTTCAAATAAAATGTTGGGATAACATTTTTATTTGCTTTGAAATTCATTCAAGAGTTATATTTTTTTAGATTGGCTGCATTAAAGGTTCCAATGCGCTCTCCTGTCCTAATGTCTTCTATTACATAACTTCCATTGTTCAAAGGCTGTCAGATACGACTAGGGCCATAATACAAGGACAGAAATTTTCCATATATGCGGTCTATAGGACTAGAAATTCCGGGTTTCCTTATAAGGATAAGGTCTCCTTCTACTAGTGGTTCTCTAAACCTCAGGCGTCTAGTTCTTCTCAAGCGCTTGGCAGCTTGTCTGTCCATAGTCTCTCTCGCAGCTAAAAGTCTGCTGGCATGTGATGGTTGTAAACAAGGTGGATTTACAATCACACGATCCCATATTCTCAGCGGCATCTGGTTCAAATGCAAGACCATAGGTATTTGACCAGTGCTCTCATGGATCTTCTTAGCAGCTTCTTCGAGATGTTTCTCGGCAATCGGATAGATCTTTTTCTGGAATGGGGAATCATCCAGTAACACAAGATCATACTCGTAGTCTAATATCTCACCAGGTGTGGTGTCGAATATATCCCTGTATTCGTTCAGTGTTGCCTCAAGATCCTCACGTATGGGTGCTGATAACGATTCTGCCTCTTCGTCGGCATCTAGTGTCGCCTCAATTTCCTTGCCATTTAATTCTTCGACTACGTCGACTTCGGATAGGAATTCTGGTTCTTCCTCAATTAGGCTCACCTGAATGGGTTCGTTCGGCTTGAACTCTACCGTATTCCGTTCCATGTCAATGATTCCATCATATTTTCTAATGAAGTCTGCGCCTAAAATGGCATCATGATGCAGGCCCTTCATTACTAGAAATTCGTGCAAGTACACGTGGCTCGAAATCTTCAGAGTACACAGAATCTGGATTTTGCACGTTACAACGCGGTCAGGTATGACACCTCTGACTCTTACAGCTGAAATAGGCAGCTCTGTCACCTCAGAGTTTGCTTTCAGTCTGGCATGGCAATCGGCGGAAATTACACTAATCATCGCCCCAGTATCGATGAGTATGACTACACTGACTTCATTCAAGGTGGCTACGATCTTGGGTAGACGTGTTAATTCATAATTGTGGTTCGTCGTTCGTCGTTCGTCCAACAAGTCTTCTTGGATTGGCTCCCAGAGTAATATGGTGGCAGTTACTCGGTGCTCAAGCAAACAAGAATCTATTGATTTTTCGGCGTTTTTTTTCTGTCCTGGCGAGAAGTGCTGGGCTGGTTCTGCTCCGTCTCCTGCGCCAAATTTCTACTTTCCCTCGAAGTAGGGTTCCGTTCTCCCTCTTCTTGGATCTGCAATTCTCTCAGTTGTTGGAGGTACTCACGGCTCTCCCGTGCTCTTCCTTTCCAATCCCTGTCTGGCTGGTATCTAGGGTCTCGATTTCTGTCGTATCCCCTGCTATATCGATAGTCTCTACGGATACTTCCGTGTTGTTGATTTCTTCCTTCTTTCCCTCGGCGGTTGTTTTCATGACGTCGGTTGTCGTCCATCCTTCGGTCGAATCGCCGGTTCCAATGACTTCGCCGGTCATCTTGTTGATTTCGAGTATAAGGAGTGTTGTTCCATTCTCTCCTGTTATAACTGTAGTTATTATCACGTCGCCCAGAGTCCTCTGTGGTTTGCGTTTGTTGTGGCGTCTGGCTCACTTTCTCAACAGTCGTCAGATTTAGATGTCTATCCTCGCGCCTATCAGCCTTCTGCTGACGGTGTGTAGGGAACTGTTCTGTGTTAGCATCCAACCTTCGCAGTATCTGGTCACACTGCTGGAAAGTGGATGCCCCTGCAGCGATCAACACACGTTGTACGTCCGCAGGGCACTGCCAAACAATTGTGTTCACCAAATCTTGTTCCGACAACGGAGGCTGAAGACAACGAAGCTTCGCAAGCTGTATTGCGAAGTAATTCGCATAACGAGTAGGTGTATTGGAACTGTACCTTCGAGTGTACATCTCAGCTCGGATGCTCTGCTGGATGTCGCTCGACCAATATGTTCTTAATAACGCTTCCTTAAAATCCTGGTAGCCTGTAAATGAGTATCTGAATGCTCTGAACCAGGTACCGGCTTGACCCTCTAGCAGTCGCTCTATAACTCTTAGTTCCCTCTCTGGAGTTACCATAGTATCACATAAGTAGCTCTCGACATTTGCTAGGAATTCCACTGGAGTAACACCGCTTCCAGTTCCTGAGAAGCGAGCTGGTTGCTCCTCTCTTGAACGAATTATGGTGACATTTCCCTGCGTATGTGCGGGTCTGAACGTATTTTGCATGTAACTCTGCGTAGGAGTGTTAGTCTCATGACTAATTCGATTAGATGCTGGTTGAATCGGATGAGCGTCAAAGTTCAAGGTCTGACCTTGCGCTGAATTAGTGAATTGTGACGGTTGCGATTCCATAGGCGCACTGGGTTGGAAATGGGTAGGCATCATTCCTCCTGATTGAGATATAGGCGTTTCCTGAGATTCTCCCATATGTGGGTGTACGTGTCTCTCTCTAGGAATCGTCTCGAGTCTGTCCAGACGTCTTTCTATCACTTCAAGTCCTGGGATGGTTCTGGCTGCGACTTTATTGCCTAAGTCGTTCAATTTCAGCTCGATCCTGTCGACCTTTCCCTTGAGGTTTGTGTCTACTTCGCGTATGGCCGTCCTAAGGTTATAACTGAGGTCTAACCTCTCGGTCACCGCGACTTCCTCAAATCTTTTTTGTAAGGAATCGATCTCTCCTTCAACTCTGGACATATTTTCTTGGATTTTACCCACATCGTCTCTAACCTCGGCTCCCTTAGCCTCGACTGTGGTCTCGTGTTCGTTGAGGTCACCTCTCAATAACATGAGGTCAATTTTGTGTTCCTCATGATGAACATCAACTGTCTCACGTAGACAGGCTACGGTTTCCGTCAATTCAGAAATGTTTCTCCTGTTGGTGTTGAGTTCTTCTTTAACCTCCATCATGCCATCAACGATAGACTTCACGTTGTTATTAACGGCATTGGCAGCTCCTCTCATCTAGATTAAACCAATGTTCATGGTTGCCATGTCCTTCTTCACATTTCCGATAAATCCCTCGACGTGATCTAGTCGAGTCCCGAATTCTTCCCTAGTATGTTCCAGATCTGCTCTCATGTCTATCTGGACTTTATTCAAGGTTGTCTGAATTTGAGCTGTGTGCTCCTCCAATCGGTTTTGCACATCCTCCCTAGCTCTATTCATCTGGTCGGTTAAGCAATCTACGCGCTGGTTAGCCTCCTGATGGTGTCGTATGACATCAACCCTAACAGCTGCTAAACCTGCCGTCAGATCATTTCTCGCTTCGACCCTATATGTGTCCATGTCTGCCCTGACTTGAGTTAAATCAGCCCTAACATTGTTTACAGACTGGGTGTTAATCTCTAAATCTAGCCTTACTTGATCTACATGACCACTGACATTGTTTATAGACTGAGTGTTAATCTCTAAGTCTAGCCTTACTTGATCTACATGACTACTGACATTGTTTATAGACTGAGTGTTAATCTCTAAGTCCTGTCTTACATTGTTGACTTCCTGTCTAACCTGGTCCACATGACCACTTACAGTATTTACAGCCTGAGTATTTTGACCTAAGTCAGCAGTAATCTGTTGAAGATTGGCATTCACACCTGCCATCATCTCTCCTAACACACGACGAATAGTTTCCTCATCCATAGATAAGAAATATATGAGAAAGTGAGGGATCAATTTCTACTGGAACTTACAGCTATGATTAGTTACTTGTTGGTATAATGCTAGCTTCATTTATATAACTATCACGAGTACAGCTGGAGTATGCAAACTAAGTGCTTCTACATTTACAAAGACAACGGTGAGCAAAGAAAAGTATTACATTTACTTAGGATGAGGCATCATCAAAGAAAAGCCTATCCTTCATTTACCTAACACTAAAGCCTCACCCCATGGACTTCTATCAAACATGAATGCCATGCGGTCAATTGATCTGCAGTACGACTTTCTAAGTTCGTCCCAGTCCTGTCAATTTACCATTAATCAACATTAAGATCCTCAAAAATAACATGGTACTGAGGGTCACCACGTTAACGTCGGCACATGAGTTGGGCGCCATTTTATGTGACCGTTTAGTCGAGTCAACAACCACGATGACTTTCCTAACGTCCCATAAATCGAATAAAATTGCCGTGAGGATCAGGTGACCTTCCATAAAGGCTAAAGCGGCACGAGAGTCCGTAGTCCACAGGGATCGTGGTACATCGTGACGATGGTCATAGACCGCCTAAGGAAAGGTTCACCTTAAAACTAGACTAGAAATTAAACATCCAGACTTATGTAAAACACCGTGAAAATTTATTTATAAAATTCACAAACCCCTAGCCTAGTTCGGAGGGTTACAATCGGCTAGTCCGCAAGCTAATAAACAAACAAAAATAAAGAGCAGGTCCCTACCTGAGAAGACACGGAAAACCCTCGCGAAAGATCTAACTCACAATAATAAAGCAACAACAGCAACGCTAGGAATATGGTACAACGCAAGTCCCTAGTTCAAGTTACAAGATTAAGCTAATATCAGAATTTACATTTAACAGGGTAGCAAGACAAATCTAAGTTAGGATGGTACCATTTCGACATTTACATTTAACGTTAATTCATCTAGCTAAGTCCTATCAATTGACAAAATTTACGGCGATGACGTCCGTAAAAGAAAACAATTACATCCAAAAGCTAAGGGTATAGCCATGAAAAACAAACAATTTAATTATGCTTAATAACTATGTGCTAACAGCACACAATAAGGTAACATGTAGGATTTATACACTTGACATCATAAATAAATAATGAAATAAACACAGTAGTTTTATTAAAAATTCCTGCCTTCACCTTGGTTTTCTCTTTGTAAACCATAGTCATCTAATGTGTATAGTTACGGTGACGAATGCGTAGTTGAGACCACGTCTGACATCACATGGCCTGAGCTCCACAAGCTACGAACTCTAGGTTCGCGCATGCTTCAGGTCGCTACAAAAATGTCAACTGTCCTAGTCATTTCCTCACAAGGAAATTATCTTCAACTGCACGGCTATGTCAACAGTTCCAGAATGCAAAGAACAAAGTTAGATAGAAAGATTCGTTAGTTAGACTTGTTTTACAACAATTATGCGTCTTATTATTAAGATGTTGGTTTATAGGTTTATCGTAGGTTTATGGCGAATAACATTGACAATAGCCTGGGCACGGAGTGTCTCCACAGAGATCCTTCTCCACCAAAAAGCCTCGACTCAACAGTTGGAATATAATCAACGAGTACGACAACTCGGACACACAATAACACGGGTTACCAGCAGCGCTAAGCTCGCGTTCAATAACTCTGGGATAGGCCTGTACACAACAGTTACCTTCCAATAACATCTGGTCAACGGGATCAGTCCCGGACAAGGCATACACAAAATACCTTCATACAATAACATCCTGCTATAACAGGGTAGCCTTCACCATACTATAGAAAACCTTACATAACTGTACCTGTCAAACGACAGTACACGCAACAGAGCGTTTAACTAACAAAAAAATCTATTAAACATGTGATCAAATACAAGAGTGGAAACTGATTTCCTTAAGCAAAATAGCAATGAAAGGAGAAGCGAATACAAATCGTAGTCTGTCCTTGTCAATAGTAGTTTTGTCTCACAATGAAGCAGGCGTGCTTTCAGGTCACTGGGTTACATAACCAGTTTATTCAAGGCCGGCGATTTAATCAATATAAAACTGCACGTGGCCAGTTCATAAAAAACTTTACCATAGGTTACGGACCTCTAAAGAGTCCGTGTATAAAACACACGCAGTAAATCTGAATATAATAATACAATTCCGCCTTTCTACCAATGACGTCTAAATGAAAGTAATCTTACAACAACTGGAGCTCTTTGCTTTAAAAATACAATTCAGTAGTTGATAGTACATCAAATAAATACGTGTCTCACATGACACAAGCAAAAATGATAATTGTGGCGCAGATTCACTACAAGGATCTGCTTAATGATACGTTGGGAACTGAGTTCGATGCTAGGCAACGAAACATTCCTTCTAGTTGTTAGGTTCAAACTTGACCAAGAATAGCTTCTGAGCTTATTCAAAATGAAATATAATGCGTTTACAAAACTGGTAGTTACAGTCGACTACCTAAATGATACGACCGTTCTAACGACAGTCAGGGGTATAACAAAGGATGGCTGCAAAGAATGCAGTTAATTAATAACCATGGCATCTGATTGCCATAACTAAAGTCAGCAAAGATTTGAAAATTACCCCAAGTAGGGTTGAACAAAATAGCCTCAAAATGACTACGGTCAGGTTCAGCAAAAGGTAGGCATTGAAGTTCTACGACGTTCATCAGGCTGCACTAGGGCTGACCAAAATGTCTGACCCCAAGGGTGTCTCACTCTAAACTGAAATAATTGACATCTAACTAATCTAGTTACATCCCTACCTAGAAAAATGGCTGACACTGAGTGTGGTTGGTTCACAAACTACATTAAATCTACTATACCACCAGAAACTAGAACAAAGAAGGGGTGTGACAAAAACTCACGAAATGGAGGAGCTCTCACTCAGCTCTCTATTCCACAACAAGGGTTGTACAAAATCCTCTCTGGCTCTCTGGATCGGTATCCTCCTCATCAGGATTCTCATCTGGACTCCTCCAAAGACCAGGGTTCGATTTGTCCCTGTCGACATCTTCGTGGATATGCCTGGAAATGGCATTTTTGGCTCCTTCCTTCTCGTTCGTCGTCCTGGAAGTTCCACCATCATGCTGGTTCCCGTAGGAACGTCACCCTCATACCGGGATGGTATTAGCCCATGGTGACTACTTTAACCATGGTGATGAAAAGCCCAATCACGTGGGTAGTGAAATAAGTTGCGTAACAATTCATCCTCTCACTTTCGAAATTGTAATGTTCGTCGTGATTGTTATAGGCTTCAATTATAAAATACGACACAGCCTTAATTTTGCAGATGTGGATTAGCATGTGAGCTAACACTGTTTTATAATTCTACACGTGCTAGTGACGCTACTTTTGTATCACGCCGCATCCGTGAATTATACGTCGTTTTCAAAATGAAATTTCCACTTTGGCAATTTAAATATCTCACACAATTATAATCACACTTATTCAGGATAATTGTAACACTATTACCTGTATATTTCCACAAGGCATCTGCCCTCCACATACGCGTGGGTAAAATGTGGTGTTACAGCAATGTTGTGCAATACACTATACTGTGACCGATATCGCATGGTTTTGAGAGCTCTGGCAACGTCGCATAGCAGGAGGAAGGATGCAAGCGGAAGTAACCTGAGGTTGACGTTTTTACGTCATGGACATAGTCGACAGCATGACTAGGCGAAGGTTCCAGAAGTGTAGAGGGCGCTGATGAGCTCCAGGAAAAGTTGAGGTGGAAAGTTCACACCGGAGATGCGGGTCACTTTATTTTGCATCGCCGTACAACGCGGTTCACTTTATTTTGCATCGCCGTACAACGCGGTTCACTTTATTTTGCATCGCCGTCCAACGAAGTTCACTTTCTTTTGTGTCGCCGTACGCCGAAGTTCACCTTTATTTTTGTGTCGCCGCACGCTGAAGTTCCTAACAAGTGTGTAGTGGCAGTCGTACCGTGGCCGCTTGGAACCAGTGTGGTATTCCGACAGTTTTGGGACATAGCTGAAAGGCTCAGTATTATTTCTTGCGTGGACAGCTCTGTGTTAACGAATAGTAAAGCTGAATGTGGTGAGGTGATATTATAACGCAGATCATAATGCATTATGTTGTGGGACACTAGTCATTTGTACGATGAAGTGCCAGCAGACATACGTGGTGCCTCAAGCTTTTACCAGGTACGGGACTGTATGGGCCGTGCGCTATATAACTGACGCCCAGAACATATGAACGAAGCGATGTGCTTTTGTTTGACGACCAGACAAATGAGTATCCAGGGTCAGTGAACTATGAGAGATAAACTAAGTGTAGTCCAAATATAGAGCGACATTCTAGGTCAAGGACGGACGTAATCTCTCATGAGTACAGGCTTGTGTAGACGCATACGATATAACCTGTGCCGTTATAGAGTTATTATCACTGCCATGAGTTGATATTACTTGGCATATTCGACATGAAGATTGCAGCGATGTATTGGACGGACATAAAGGCTATCAGTACAGACCAGTGCGAGTTTTGTGTCAAGAACTTTACGAGCGAAGAGATGGCAAGCTAAGTTTAGTATGTGGAAGCTGTTACGATGACATGGAAACGAAGGCGAGCCAGGACCATGGACACCCGAGGGTCGCAAGCTGGATCCAGGACGAGAGGGGAGGATGTTCAATGGGAAGAACGTGGACCCAAAACCCCCAGGAAACGTGTCAGCGGAACCAAGACTGAGGTGGCCGAAAGGTACTGAAAACCATGTTAATTCTTAAGTAGTGGTTAATGGGTAGTGGTTACTAAGATTTGGACAGTTGGGCAAAAATCGAAATTGAAGTTAATCAATAAGGATAAAATGCGATATAATGACATGATTATTAGGATAGTAAATTTTAAGTTTTCTTTTGAGAGATTAAGGCAGTTTTCTTTAGGATTTAAAAATAAATATATGGATGCTTTAAAATATAATTTGAGTACAGGGATCTTTCAGCGTGTTAAGTCGCTGTGTTCTTTGAATTGGTGCAACCTGGATGACAATTTATGGTTTGAACAGGCTTAAATTACAAGGGATTCATTTACACTTAATGGGCCACTTTTTGTGTGCACATCATATTTTATGCTAAACACTCACACGTCACTGAGGTTTCCCTTTACATGCTAACATGAGGAGATGCGTTTGGTAGGTGACTGATACAAGGTTGTGTAAATAATGATACTGCATTGATAAAATAGCAGGGTTGCATAATACGAAGTTATGATGAAACTAAAGGTTCTCGCTATAGCGAGGTGAATAAAAAAAAATGATTATAATTAATGTTACGTGATAGGTTCTAGTATATGAAATTTTGAGGCAATTGTCAGTTGAAAAATAATACAGATAGGCGGAGGCCATCTACCTAAATGTTTATGGTGTAGTTATAAATATGTGAAGAGCATGCAGTGATTAATAAATAAATAAAAAATATCTGGGATCATAAAGATGTTAAAATGTAATGTGATAAATGTAAAAGCCAACAACCAGTCATTTTTCTGAGTGAGGCACAGCTGAACGAAAACCAGTGAAAATAATAATGAAAGTATTTAATCCATGAATAAAAGGTCTGAAAATAAATTCTTTAACGCCAGTGACATCCATATATAAAAATATTCTTTTTCCTATTTTGGTGATTACATTTAGTTAGAAGGAGATCGAATGAGGCAACAATTTTTTTTCTTTGAATATCTTTTCAGATTTATGCACCTGCTCATTTATGGACTATTAGCGGAGAGGTGACATAGCATTTTGAAGTAATGGTTGTGAT
This sequence comes from Meconema thalassinum, assembly GCA_946902985.2. Lineage (NCBI taxonomy): Eukaryota > Metazoa > Arthropoda > Insecta > Orthoptera > Tettigoniidae > Meconema > Meconema thalassinum. The sequence continues at coordinate 989,911,722 of OX336388.2, read as the reverse complement.
ACTAGAATGATATAGCTCTGATCTCCGTAAGTTATTTTGTATCCAAAGATTAGGACGCCCGGAGATTCTTGTCCTCATTAATTTGAATTTTGCTTCTGCGTCATTTTTTTTAATTTTGCACATCAAGAGTAATTTTGAGAAGTCTCCGAGCGGAGGTAGGCTTCTGTGTGTGATTCTATGTATTTAGTGGTGTGGTTCTGTAATAAATGGTGGATGAGTTTTATCTAAACAGCGGAGTTTTTTGTCATTCTTGTTCGAAGTCATACTTGTGTGTCCACCGGATCAATTTTGAGATTTTACCCCAGTTGTACCCATCATTATAAAGACCCCGGGATTGCTTGAATCTCGTCCCCGACACAGTTTTTTTAAGGCCAAAATTTATTCGGACATTCAAGATATTTTTTTTCTTTTCGAGTTGTACCGAATTCTGGGCGAGGGTTGAAGTGTGTGTCGGGCCACCCAATCCAAAGCCAGATTATCGGGCACAACAAGATGGCGCCCACCGTGTAATGGCCTCGAACTGGGAATATCGTACCACGCAGTGGTATAGCCGACATCTTGAACTCGAAAAAATTGGAACACCAGAGGAGAGTGACAAGATGGTGGACAGCCATGTGGCATAAATGGAATGGAGAGAAAACCAATTGAGTGCTGGTACCCCATTTTATTGTGCGATATGTCTGTCAGTCTGTTAAAGTTCACTTTGTAGGATTTTTGTGTGTGTTTGAATGACATAAAACGAAGCGATTCAGTAACGTTAGATCGCTGTGTTTAAGCGATACCATCCACATTTATTATTTCCACATTATATTAGATTTCGATTCCACTGTCAAATTGAAGTAACCACTAGTCCTTAGTCTAAGTTAGTCACTAGTTGTAACAGCTTCCATGTTTTGAGAAATATGGGAGAATTTGATAAAATTAAGGGATTGATAGGACAGCTAGGAGAGAAGATAAAGGAGTTAGCTAAAAGTCAAAAGAATATGGAGGAAGGTTTGAAGACTCAATGGAAAGACTATGAAGGTGGTATGAACACTAATCTAGATGGGTTGGATAGACAGTTGATTAAGATGCATGAAGGAATAAATACTAAATTTGAAGGTTTAGACACTCAATTCAAAGGTTTAGACACTCAATTCAAAGGTTTCGACACTCAATTCAAAGGTTTCGACACCAAATTCAAAGATTTAGATACTAAATTCGAAGGTTTTGAAAACAATCTTGGAATTCAGTCAGGGGACTTGCAAGGAGGATTGGAATTATTTAAGGAGCACCAATTCGATATGAAACAGTACATGGAGAAGGCTCAAGCCGAAATGACGGATTTAAAGGAACAAATTAAGAGGGATAAGGTGGAAATTGAAAGTAATATGGGGACACAGTTGAAATCATTGGAGAAAACCGTTCAAGAGAAAATGGATCGAAGCGTGGAGGCATTGACCGCCAAGATGGAAGAAAGGGATAAAGCAATCAACGCAGAGGTCTTGGTGTTAAAGGAAGAGGCGAAAGTAATACAGCAGAGATGAGCGAAAGATACCAGGAGCATGACCGATAAAATGTCTGAATTCACCATGGAGCAGGAATGCAAGATGGAAAGTCTTAGGAGTCAGATGGGGGAAATGAAATTAGAGTTAAACGACGAAATTAAAACACAGATTGCAACAGCGGTTTCGACAGTACAAGATAAAGTGAGTATTACTCACGGAGAACAGTTAAAGAGAATTGTTGAATTAGAAGGAAAGATGGTAGAAGCAAAATCGATAGATGTAAACAAGGAACCAAGTCCGACAGGAACAACATTCACACCATTCAGTTACAGCTCAACTCAACCGATTACCATCATTAGGAATCAGGAGGACCGCCCCCCAAAAAATTCAAATTTGACTGGCATCACACCCATAGAATTCCTGCGGGACCTGAAGGAATACATGGATGAACATAGGGTTCCTAAAGAGAGAGAAATGAGGGTAATAGAAAGAGCTCTTGAAGGCCAACCGCTAAACTGGATGCGAGCTTTCAGGATTCAGTTTAGAGGGTACGATGACTTTGCGAACGCTTTCCTGAAGAGAATTTGGTCCTCAGAAGATCAACAAAGTATAAGGGCTGAATTATACTCAAAGAAATACGCGACTACCAGTCCAACACAATACGCTGGGTACTTCACGAATCAGGTAGCCAGGCTACAATTCTTGGATCCACCGTTGGAGGAGCAGGATTTGGTGCATGCCATAATACAGCAATATCCGGTAGAAGTCCAGCGTGTATTAATTGCATCGGGTGCAAATAGACTCGAGGTGTGTGACGAGATTTTGAGGAAACTAGACCACACGAGCAAGATGACGGAACCTCGTAGTCCAAGGACAGAACAGAGAGAGGCAAATATGGTGGTAATGGATCGTATGGCGCAGACGGAACCTCAGCGAAGTTATGGAAGGAACGATAGAGATGGAAGGGATGAAGGAAATGGCTTAAACAGATACAGGAATCAAGGAAAGCCATATGACCGGAGGCCATATTATCAGGATAGAAGTGGACGATTTAATCAGAGGGACTACGGAAGGTCAGGATATAGAGGGAGAGAATCGTGGTCACGTGATCGGAGACCATACAATAACTACCCAAGATACGGGAATCAAGAAAGGCAAAATTATAGGCCATCATTAGAAGAACGTCACCAAGAAAGCCGCAGATACATTGAACAATTAAGGGAAAAGGAACAAGAAGAAGAATCTCAGGCAAAACAGCATGAGGAATCGAAACAAGGCACCAGTGGAGTCAAATCAGGAAAGAGAAGCTGACAGGAAGGAAATGCTGAGTTTGGACAGGGACTCACAGGCAGTAATAACGATTTTTTGCCCATTAATAATGATTTTCGCCCAGATGTCATGACAGTCCAAATTCAAGCCACTCACAGCATTACTGATGATGATAGGAGATATGAAGGCCAAGACGAAGAAGAAAGTAGAATGAGTGAAGAATGGATTGAGCTACCGTTTCAGGAGGAGAATACCACAGAAGAAGATGCAACTGAGAGAGTTATAGGCAAATTCAATGCAGCTAGCCTTAAAAGGTACCACACGAGACAGTAAGCATGCGATATGGAGAACTCATTGAAGAAGTAGATTGTTAACCCAACATAATAATAATAAACGAGATGTTTCACGCTTATTATTATTCCTGGTTGAGGGGGATTTGTGACCGATATCGCATGGTTTTGAGAGCTCTGGCAACGTCGCATAGCAGGAGGAAGGATGCAAGCGGAAGTAACCTGAGGTTGACGTTTTTACGTCATGGACATAGTCGACAGCATGACTAGGCGAAGGTTCCAGAAGTGTAGAGGGCGCTGATGAGCTCCAGGAAAAGTTGAGGTGGAAAGGTCACACCGGAGAAGCGGGTCACTTTATTTTGCATCGCCGTACAACGCGGTTCACTTTATTTTGCATCGCCGTACAACGCGGTTCACTTTATTTTGCATCGCCGTCCAACGAAGTTCACTTTCTTTTGTGTCGCCGTACGCCGAAGTTCACCTTTATTTTTGTGTCGCCGCACGCTGAAGTTCCTAACAAGTGTGTAGTAGCAGTCGTACCGTGGCCGCTTGGAACCAGTGTGGTATTCCGACAGTTTTGGGACATAGCTGAAAGGCTCAGTATTATTTCTTGCGTGGACAGCTCTGTGTTAACGAATACTAAAGCTGAATGTGGTGAGGTGATATTATAACGCAGATCATAATGCATTATGTTGTGGGACACTAGTCATTTGTACGATGAAGTGCCAGCAGACACACGTGGTGCCTCAAGCTTTTACCAGGTACGGGACTGTATGGGCCGTGCGCTATATAACTGACGCCCAGAACATATGAACGAAGCGATGTGCTTTTGTTTGACGACCAGACAAATGAGTATCCAGGGTCAGTGAACTATGAGAGATAAACTGAGTGTAGTCCAAATATAGAGCGACATTCTAGGTCAAGGACGGACGTAATCTCTCATGAGTACAGGCTTGTGTAGACGCATACGATATAACCTGTGCCGTTATAGAGTAATTATCACGGCCATGAGTTGATATTACTTGGCATATTCGACCTGAAGATTGCAGCGATGTTTTGGACGGACATAAAGGCTATCAGTACAGACCAGTGCGAGTTTTGTGTCAAGAACTTTACGAGCGAAGAGATGGCAAGCTAAGTTTAGTATGTGGAAGCTGTTACGATGACATGGAAACGAAGGCGAGCCAGGACCATGGACACCCGAGGGTCGCGAGCTGGATCCAGGACGAGAGGGGAGGATGTTCAATGGGAAGAACGTGGACCCAAACCCCCAGGAAACGTGTCAGCGGAACCAAGACTGAGGTGGCCGAAAGGTACTGAAAACCATGTTAATTCTTAAGTAGTGGTTAATGGGTAGTGGTTACTAAGATTTGGACAGTTGGGCAAAAATCGAAATTGAAGTTAATCAATAAGGATAAAATGCGATATAATGACATGATTATTAGGATAGTAAATTTTAAGTTTTCTTTTGAGAGATTAAGGCAGTTTTCTTTAGGATTTAAAAATAAATATATGGATGCTTTAAAATATAATTTGAGTACAGGGATCTTTCAGCGTGTTAAGTCGCTGTGTTCTTTGAATTGGTGCAACCTGGATGACAATTTATGGTTTGAACAGGCTTAAATTACAAGGGATTCATTTACACTTAATGGGCCACTTTTTGTGTGCACATCATATTTTATGCTAAACACTCACACGTCACTGAGGTTTCCCTTTACATGCTAACATGAGGAGATGCGTTTGGTAGGTGACTGATACAAGGTTGTGTAAATAATGATACTGCATTGATAAAATAGCAGGGTTGCATAATACGAAGTTATGATGAAACTAAAGGTTCTCGCTATAGCGAGGTGTATAAAAAAAATGATTATAATTAATGTTACGTGATAGGTTCTAGAATATGAAATTTTGAGGCAATTGTCAGTTGAAAAATAATACAGATAGGCGGAGGCCATCTACCTAAATGTTTATGGTGTAGTTATAAATATGTGAAGAGCATGCAGTGATTAATAAATAAAAAAAATAATTATCTGGGTTCATAAAGATGTTAAAATGTAATGTGATAAATGTAAAAGCCAACAACCAGTCATTTTTCTGAGTGAGGCATAGCTGAACGAAAACCAGTGAAAATAATAATGAAAGTACTTAATCCATGAATAAAAGATCTGAAAATAAATTCTTTAACGCCAGTGACATCCATATATAAAAATATTCTTTTTCCTATTTTGGTGATTACATTTAGTTAGAAGGAGATCGAATGAGGCAACAATTTTTTTTCTTTGAATATCTTTTCAGATTTATGCACCTGCTCATTTATGGACTATTAGCGGAGAGGTGACATAGCATTTTGAAGGAATGGTTGTAATACTAGAATGATATAGCTCTGATCTCCGTAAGTTATTTTGTATCCAAAGATTAGGACGCCCGGAGATTCTTGTCCTTATTAATTTGAATTTTGCTTCTGCGTCATTTTTTTTTTATTTTGCACATCAAGAGTAATTTTGAGAAGTCTCCGAGCGGAGGTAGGCTTCTGTGTGTGATTCTATGTATTTAGTGGTGTGGTTCTGTAATAAATGGTGGATGAGTTTTATCTTAACAGCGGCGTTTTTTGTCATTCTTGTTCGATGTCATACTTGTGTGTCCACCGGATCAATTTTGAGATTTTACCCCAGTTGTACCCATCATTATAAAGACCCCGGGATTGCTTGAATCTCGTCCCCGACACAGTTTTTTTAAAGGCCAAAATTGATTCGGACATTCAAGATATTTTTTTTCTTTTCGAGTTGTACCGAATTCTGGGTGAGGGTTGAAGTGTGTGTCGGGCCACCCAATCCAAAGCCAGATTATCGGGCACAATACTTGCCAATAATTATTTTCCAAACTTCTTCTTTAGTTCACTGGGCTTCAACAACAGTGAATAATAGTATTAGCGTGCTCGATGGCACCTTATAATCACTTTTAACGCTCAACAGCGGATATTCTTCTACGTCTCGTAGGACAAATGTAATTCCACGGCTACACAAGGCGGATTCTCAAGACGCAGTGCAAGGTACTGGGTGACTCAAGAAAGTAGGTCGTCAAAACGAAGTCGTTGAGCGACTACTTACGTTCCTTTCTGCGTATCTGCAAGGGTATTACCTTACCTAAAGTAAAAATAAACATTCTCCAAAATGTTTTAATAATGCAGCATGACGAAATGGAATATTCTGAGTCTTGTGGAAAGATAAAAATAATTAATAAGACCTCAGATAAATAATTAGCAGTTTTCACCAAAGTCAAAAGTGCGATTCCCCGCTACTTCAAAAAGTATCGCGTGATCTCTCAGCTTCACGTGGCTTCCTGGGTGTGTTCAAAAGTACAACATCCCATCATAAATGCTCTGTCATAAAAAAAATATCACATGAACCATAGCTCAGCGTGTTCAATATATGTATATATATGTATATCAGTTTCTTGTGGACACGATAACTGTCGTAATTCTCCACCAATCACTTTGAATTTTTTACATAATATGTATACCCTTAAAATCTCGGTCGAGTTCGTTAATGGGCAAAATCGGTCGAAGGGGGTGAAAATGGGAGGCTTTTTTTCGATAAAGTGAAATTTCGCTATAAATCTCTTAATACGTGAAATATCGAATCCATTCAAAGTTCATAATATGTGTCGGATAAATGCCAAAAATTTATGTCAAATAAGTTTTTCATAGCACCAACCATTGACCAAAGGGGTGGGAAAAAGTGGGTTTTTCGGGACACATTAATCATATCTCTGTTAATAGGCACAATATCAAAACCGTACAAAATGGACAATATTCCTCCAATAATTACCTAAAACTTCTGTCTGAAAGAATTTTTGATATGACCCACCATTACGCCACGGGGTGAGCAAAATGATTTAAATTATAAGAAAATGTCAAGTGCCAAGAGAGGTTGCCATGACAAATTTACTTTTAATTGATAAGGGATGAGCCATCAGCAGTTGCTATGACAACGACACTGCACGAGATAACATTCAGTTTTCCATCGGTCTGTGGGAAGCGACTTCGGTATCGGAACTGGTAGCATGCTGAACTTCTATGCCCAAGATCGCGGGTTCAAACCCGCATGAAGTCGTCGGATTTACTAAGAGCGCTAAAAATCCCTGAGTTAGCTTTCCTTCGGAGGAGAAGTTCCAACGTTCGTTGCGAGTTGATGGTTCCGGTGGCATCTAGTAGCCAAGTTCACAGATAGGTGTCGTTGATGGTAGTATTTTAGGTAGATTTCATGAGAAAGCTAACTATTGCAATGGGTACCATGTTTCGTTTTCTGGAAAATTTCGACATATCTTCCCGTTTCACATCCCCCAGACCCCAAAACCACCGTCAGTTCAAAAGTTCATATATAATTTATGTATGTTTATATATATATATCAGTTTCTTATGGACACGATAACTGTCGTAATTTTGCACCAATCACTTTGAAATTTTTATCGAATATGTATACCCATAAAATCTCGGTCTAGTTCGTTACTGGGGTAAATCGGTCGAAGGGGATGAAAATGGGGGACTTTTTTCGAAAAAATGAAATATTGCTATAACTCTCTTAATATGTGAAATATCGAATCCGTTCAAAGTTCATACTATGTGCCGGAAGAAGCTCAAAAATTTATGTTTGAAGAGTTTTTTTTATAGCACCAACCATTGACCAAAGGGGTGGGAAAAAGTGGGTTTTTCGGGAAGCATTAATCATATCTCTCTTAATAGGCACAATATCAAAACCGTACAAAATGGACAATATTCCCCTAATAATTACCTAAAACGTTTGTCTGAAAGAATTTTTGATATGACCCACCATTACGCCAAGGGATGAGAAGAACGATTTCGGAATTATAAGAAAATGCCAAGAGCTATCAGTGGTTGCCATGGCAACTCTACTAAATTGATGAGGGATGAGCCATCAGACGTTGCCATGACAACGCACTTGCGCGAGATCAGATTCAGATTTCCATCTGACTAAGTGTGAAGCGGCTTCGGTGACGTAACTGGTAGCATGCCCAAGGTCGCGGGTTCAAAGCCGGCCAAAGTCGTCGGATTTTCTAAGAGCGCTAAAAATCCCTCAGTATGCTTTCCTTTTGGATGGGAAGTTCCAACGTTCGTTGCGAGTTGCTGGTTGCGGTGGCATCTAGTAGCCAAGTTCACAGCTAGGTGTCGTTGCCGGTAGTATCTGGTAGCAACATTATGAACTACTGCTTTAAATTGACCGTCTGCAGTCCTTACCTGAATTACAGACTAATACAGCCATCACAATTCACACCGTTTATCAGACAGATTCTACACTCACCCAAAGTACACGGGGTTACATGACCGCGTTGTCGCAGCCCCTAAACTGAGGAACCAACCGACATCTCTGCGGGAGATATAATTTTGCGTGAAGAAGTAACAGACCGTTACATAGTTATACATCAGTGTCGAAACCTAGCATAAGGACAGTGTGACCACAAGTATAAAAATGGACTCCAAATGACAAGAAGGTTACCGTCATCATGAGACAATAAAATGTTTAAAATATGCATAAAATGACGAAAAACAAAGTTAATTAATCTCCAATTATAAAATGCTTTCACGCAATAAATGAGGTCTGATCCTTCTACGAAAACCTGCATATTCTGCCTATTTTCGCCTATCCCCAAGTTTGTCCGGTGAAATCTACCTCCGCCTTCCGGCGTGCCGAGAGGACTTTTTTTAAATTCAAGTAAGGACTGCAGACATTTGAATTTTTCAAATAGTTCCTACTTTTGCCGCCGAACGCCACCGTCAACGACTACTAGTTCAGAACTTAGCTACCAGACGCCACCGCAGTCGACTCTGGGCAACGAACGTAGGGACTTAAGAGCGTTGTTTACATTCTTAACCTATACAATTTAGCTTCACACAGGTGTAATTAGTGGAAAGTTCTTTAACATGCCATAAATCTATGACATGGGACCGTCGCACAGTGGTCCGGATCCGTAAAAAAGCGGACAAAAATAGATTTTTTAACTTTACATTAGAAAGGCCAAACCAACTCCCACGTGAATTATGTTAATCAGTGTACATTAATTTCACTTTTTCTTTGGAAATTGCTTCTGTGTTTCTCAGATATAATACTACAAAAGTGATACAACTCTTCGTTTCTGAATTCCGCGCTCCATTAAGTAAACTTTGAAATATTATTCTAACTTCAAAACGAAACTCGGGGTCTATAATACTGTATCTGTATGTAGTTTGTGATCTGATATATTTGATTATAGCATGATTTTCGATTTCAGATCACTTATAAGGACTGTTATACTTATTTTTATAGTGCTTTATTTTCTTCAAGAAAAATAAATGTTGCTTGACCTACAAAAAAATGTATACATATGTATACCATGAAACTTATGCTAGTTTTAAAATGAATACTGGAGAATATATCCTAAAAGGTTTCATCGCCAGAACCCGCCAGATGCGTGATTGAGAAGGGACAGAACATTACTGCGCGCTCTGAGGATAAACACTCGCGCGAGATAAGGGCCTGTTGAGACATTTGTTTATGCTACGCAAGGGATATCTCGAGGTCATGAAACCAAAATAATCTTCAATCACGAGAAGTAATTGATTAGTAGTAGTTGTGCGTGTTGTGAAGAGTGAAAAATGAATTTTCGTTGTTAGTCGCAGTGATCTTATTAACAAGATTCGAGAGAACAAAAATCAGTCTCGCGCGCGTCAAGGAAAGTTTGTGGGAACATATCTTCTTAACAAATTCCAATTAAATGTTGACGACAGTGTAGAGAGAACAGTGTATAATAATATAAGAAGCTTTTCTTTTTGCAGTTTGTTGACCGGTGGAGAAAGTGTAACTTCTTAGAACGTTTTTTTTTTTTTTTGAAGAAATATTCAGACTGGATGAAAACAGAAAATGTGATATCAATTCCGAGCATTCCTGGCTCCGCAAAATCAGTAGATCGAGGTCGTCCTCCAAAAGAATTGCAAGAGCTAACGGAGAGAAGCAAAATAAGGAAAATTAAAGTCCTAAGTGCCACTTCATCGGAGCTTGCCTATGCGACCGTTGTGAATTTAAGGGCAGAGAGAGACGATTCATTAGCCAAGCTAAAAAGAAGCTACCACGACCACACCAACAAGGGGCAAACGAATGGTGCGAAATTTTCAGAAATGAAAAATCTACATAAGTGGCACAAAAGCTCGTCGACAATTTACAACTTGAGTTTGGAATTTCAGTTCCTCACGCCCACTTTCGATTTTTTGAATGTCTCCTGCATATTTCGTACCGCCTGGGTTTTAAAAAGTGGAAAGTGAGCGTGAAAGATGGTAATCGAGACTTATTCGAAAGAAAGAAACAAGATGTTCAGTAAAGAACATATAGCCTACTTTCTCCTAAATGCATGGGTATTGTTATAACTCTTTGTCCTTTTCAAGGAGTATGATTGAATGTTGGTTGTAGGAGCTTGTTGAAATACAACGTGCTATAGGGATATTAAACATGAATATGAGGTGCCCTTTGCTAGTGCTACCTCTGTACCAAATTTCGTTCAATTCGGTTTCACCGTGTTTGAATTGATAGGGGGAGTCGATTTGCACACATACTTGGCCACCATCTGCAAACTATTGGGCTGATGTTCTTCCAGTTTGGTCAGAATATGTTTCCCACATAAAGATATGGTGTTGCAAAATTAGGTAGAGACTAGATTATTAGGTTGGTCGTAATTACATTTTAGCTTTTAAAATTTGGGTGGCCGCGATTACGTTTCCATCAAGATAGCGGTGGTATAAAACATGACACTGAGGTGCCCTTTGCTAGTGCTACCTCTATACCAAATTTCGTTCCATTTGGTTTCAGCGTGTTTGAATTAATAGGGGGAATCGATTCTGACACAAAGATGGCCGCCATCCGCAAACTATTAGGCGAATGACCTATTAGATTGGTCAAAGGATGCTCCCTCCATAAAGGTAATAAAGGTATGTAGTTGCAAAATTTGGTAGAGATCGGATGATTAGGTTAATCGTAATTTGATTTAAGCTTTGAACATTCGTGTGGCCGCCATTACGTTTCAGTCAAGATGGCGGCGATATAAAACATGACACTGAGGTGCCCTTTGCTAGTACTACCTCTATACCAAATTTCGTTCCATTCGGTTCCACCGTGTTCGAATTAATAGGGGGAATCAATTTTGACATAAAGATGGCCTCCATCCGCAAACTATTAGGTGAATGACCTATTAGATTGGTCAAAGGATGCTCCCTCCATAAAGGTATGTAGTTGCAAAATTTGGTAGAGATCGGATGATTAGGTTAATCGTAATTTGATTTAAGCTTTGAACATTCGTGTGGCCACCATTACGTTTCAGTCAAGATGGCGGCGATATAAAACATGACACTGAGGTGCCCTTTGCTAGTGCTACCTCTGTACCAAATTTCGTTCCATTCGGTTCCACCGTGTTCGAATTAATAGGGGGAATCAATTTTGACATAAAGATGGCCGCCATCCGCAAACTATCAGGTGAATGACCTATTAGATTGGTCAAAGGATGCTCCCTCCATAAAGGTATGTAGTTGCAAAATTTGGTAGAGATCGGATGATTAGGTTAATCGTAATTTGATTTAAGCTTTGAACATTTGTGTGGCCGCCATTACGTTTCCGTCAAGATGGCGGCGATATAAAACATGACACTGAGGTGCCTTTTGTTAGTACTACCTCTGTACCAAATTTCGTTCCATTCGGTTGCACCGTGTTCGAATTAATAGGGGGAATCGATTTTCACACAAAGATGGCCGCCATCCGCAAACTATTACGCTGATGACCTATTGGTTTGGTCAAAGGATGCTCCCCCCATAAAGGTATGTTGTTGCAAAATTTGGTAGAGATCGGATGATTAGGTTAATCGTAATTTGATTTAAGCTTTGAACATTTGTGTGGCCGCCATTACGTTTCCGTCAAGATGGCGGCGATATAAAACATGACACTGAGGTGCCTTTTGTTAGTACTACCTCTGTACCAAATTTCGTTCCATTCGGTTGCACCGTGTTCGAATTAATAGGGGGAATCGATTTTCACATAAAGATGGCCGCCATCCGCAAACTATTACGCTGATGACCTATTGGTTTGGTCAAAGGATGCTCCCCCCATAAAGGTATGTCGTTGCAAAATTTGGTAGAGATCGGATGATTAGGTTAGTCGTAATTTGATTTAAGCTTTGAACATTTGTGTGGCCGCCATTACGTTTCCGTCAAGATGGCGGCGATATAAAACATGACACTGAGGTGTCCTTTGCTAGTGCTAGCTTTGTACCAAATTTCGTTCAATTCGCATTCACCGTGTTCGAATTGATAGGGGGGGACAGACATTCAGAGTACACACACTCACACACACACACACAGACACACACACACAGAGACTCACACACACACATACACACACACAGACAGACACACTTTTTTCGCCCTGTGTTGATCTCATAAGTCTACTTTCATTTTTTGCAAAAATCGAAAGTAGGCTAAAAAATGTGCAAGACTCGTTCAGAACGAGATTAGGTCTTCTAGTTGATATTCCGAAGCCTGGATATGGAACAACCAGTGATGGCAACACTGCCCGAAGGTTTTTTGATCAACCTCAAGTAGCATCCGAAATAACAGGGGTAGTTAATAACTCGTTTTGGAATAATTTTAAAAGCAATTTCCTCTGGTAATTAAATTAATAGTTCAGAGTTCAATTCCTACTGCTGCGAAACTGCAAGCTTATATGTACGGCTATATCCGAGGTGTTACATGCCTCTAACACTCCATAACATACTTATCCATGGATCTTTCATTATAGAAGCAGCTATTTTGCTGATTGGAGAACTTTCAGAAGAGGTCTTAGAGTCTAGAAACCAAGAAGTAAGAAAATATAGAGAAGACCATACCAGAAAATCCTCAAGAATTTCCAATAATTTTGACTTGTTCCATAGACTATTGCTAAGCTCTGATTCAGTAATCTCAAGCACGGGAAGTCTACCGAAGAAGAAATGAAGACAGTTGCCTCAGGAGGTGTGTAATTTATTGTCAATACCCGAGTACGAGACGGAGCAGGAAGGGGAAGAAGAAGAAGTCGACTCATCCGGATCAGAGGATGAATAAGTAAGTAATTTTATGTACTAAGACAAATTTACCTAATAGTAACATCTAATTTAAAGTTTTATACAAAAGTATTTCAATTCATTTAGCGGAAAATATTTTTGTCCGCTTTTTTTCAAATCCGGACCACTGTGCGTCGGCTTTACTTCCCCTCCGAAGAAAGGCCTACTGAGGGATTTTTAACGCTCTTAAAAATCCGACGACTTCGGCCGGATTTGAACCCGCGATCTTGGGCATAGAAGCTCAGCATGCTACCAACTACGCCACCGAAGCCGCCAATTATTACATTAATTATTAATTATTACATTACCATTATCTCTCTCGGCATGGTTATTATGAAGCATACCTCCATCGAATGGGAATATCGTCGAGTTCAGGGTGTCGATATTGTGGTGATCAATGGCATGACGTTCAGCACACGTTCTTTGTATGTTTTAGGTGGATGAATCTTCGTAGACATCTAGAGACACGAGTTGGGGACTTTTTACCAGACAATGAGGAGGATAATGCTCAGCAGCAGACAGAGTGGGGTACAGATTACTGTCCACATCTCTGAACTGCTAAAAATAAAAAGGGGAGGAACCTAGAAGATTGATTGCTGAAGACAGTGAGGATGATGAGTAATTTCATTATCATTGAAGGAAATTAAATTGACTGAGATTTCTGGTCATGATAGTGGCTCCACCCTAAAGTAAGGCTGAACAGGCAGTTCCGGGGTGGCCTTACAGCAAAGTATAGGCTTTGTGGGGTTTTAGTAGGTAAGAATCCCACACAATTATAAGTCCGGGATCTTGCAGTCGGTCTTTTGAAGATTTCTCCACGGATTCCCTTGAAAAACTAACAAAGGAGTAAAATTATTATTATTATTATTATTATTATTATTATTATTATTCTTTCTTCGATTCGGCCAACTAGGGACCACGTTAGTTCAACTGTCTCTTCTTCCAAGCTCAAACCACCGCCCAGTGTTCCCGCATTCGTCTCCGGTGTTGTTCTTTTCTCTCTTGGGACCACACCTTCCCTGTCTTCAGCTTCGGCTTTTCCTGGAAACCTTTGTGCGTACGTAGTTTTTCCTGAAGTGGAACATGCTCCTGGATATCTTTAGGGGAAATTTCCATTTCACGTAGATCTTTCTTAACTTCCGTAAACCATGCCCCTTTGGTTTTCTTATCTTGAAAGTACGTCAATATCCGTTTTGATATCCTGCCTGGGTTCATTCGTGTCACGTGGCTATAAAAGGCAATCCTCCTTTTTCGAATCGTGTCACTGATCTTCTCCACGTGCTTGTAAAATTCGTGGTTGTGACGCCTTCTCTACTCGCTGTTGTCTTTGATGGGACCTAGGATTTTCCTCAAAATCTTCCTTTCTTTAGCCTCTAGTTTTTCCATTACACCTTTCTTGGTCATTATTACAGTCTCAGCCGCATACAGAGCCTCTGGTCGAATAACAGTGCAGTAATGTCTAATTTTGGCGTTTAAGGATTGCGATCTCTTATTGTAGATGTCTTTAGTCAGGTTGTATGCCATGATTTTCAGCTTGATGAGTTGGGATTGGTTTCACGTTCTTAAGAGTCTTCTTCCGAGCCCATATCTCCTTCATTTTCAGACTTTGTAGTTGTTTAGCTGCTTCTGACCTCTTTGGTCTCTGCCCTTTCTTAAGTTTAATCTGTGGGTCTTCTTTTAACATTTTCCGGGAAGCTTGTATGTCTTGTATAACGGATTCAGAGATGTTAAGGGTGTGCAGATATTGTTTAACTTGCTGGTACCTCAGTGATATTGTTTTCTTGCAGGAGCTCGCTCTGTGGATTACACTGGCTGACTCGTTCATTATTATTATTATTATTATACCGGGTGAGTTAGCCGAGGTCGTTGCGGCATGACTGTTGGCAGTCGCTCACATCCGGGAGGCGAGGAGGTTCGAATCCCCCCGCCGGCAACCTTGAAGATGGTCTTCTGTGGTTTCCCATCTTCCTTCCAGGCAAATGCCGGGGTTGGTCCCTAACTATAGGCCACAGCCGCTACCTTCCAACTCCTCGACCCTCCCATCCAACATTCCTCCCCAACGGTACTTGTAGCTCACCCATTGGGTGTCCGTCTCGAAGCAGCTACAAAACTGGCGAGCCGAACATGTCCTCGGACACTCCCGGCACCAAAAGCCATACACTACAAAAATATATATATTATTATTAAATACAGTTCTTCTGGTCTTCGGCAAAACATAGGTGGATTTACACAAGAAGCATGGCTTGTATTCAATCATTATTCAAGAATCTCCTGATTATATGACAGCTGCCAGTTTTGTTGCCTCCTGTATTTTCTCATGGATGTTGAATGGTAGATTAAGTTAGTAAAGAGATGTTTTGGTATTACTTCTGTCGGATTTTTAAGAGCGTTAAAAATCTTTTAGTATGCCTTCCTTCGGAGGGGAACTAAAGCCGGTGGTCCCATGTCATAGATTTATGGCTTGTAAAAGATCCTTTCACAGACTAAACTTGTGTAAAGCAAAATTTGTTAGGTTAGATTTCGTCAGAACGCTCTATCAAAGTTCCAACGTTCACCACTAGGTATCATTGATATCTGGTGGCGAAAGTTGGAACTACTTGAAATTGAACGGAACTTGTAGCTCACCCTTTAGGGTATCCGCTGGAAGCAGCTACAGACTCAGGCGAACCGAACATGTCCTCGGACACTCCCGGCACTAAAAGCCATAGGATTAATAATAATAATAATTACTTCTGTGGTTGAGATTACAACTGGATTTACAGTGACTGTTTGTTGTTTCCAAAAGCGTCTGATTTCTGTTGCCAAGTCCACATATTGCTGCATTTTTCGTGTGTCTTAGTTCTGATGTGGGAGTTTGGTGCTGCGATGTCTATGAGTCATGTGTTATTGTGCACTTGGTCCGTGACAATGAGATCCGGTTTATTGGAAGATAGTGTCTTCTAGCTGATCACAGAGGAATTCCAATGTACTTTAAATGTGTTATTTTCGACTATGGGTTGTAGTTGAATTCCAAAGTATGGCTTTTGGTAGCTCACACTGATTGCATAGTTCTTGGTAGATGATCTTAGCTATATTGTTATGACGGCGTAAGTAGTCTCCTTGTGAAAGTACTGGACATGCTGTTAGTATGTGATCGATGATGTCAGTTTTCTTTCGGCACTTTCGGCAAGAATCTGTTGATGAAGATCCTTCTGAAGTTACGGATTTCTATGACACTGTCCTGAATGGTCATCGTAAATCCTTCTGTTTCGGGATGTAGGACACCTTTAGTTAACCAGGTATTACTTGCTTGTTTGTCAATTTCTAGGGAATTGAGTGTACATGGTATAGCCTAATAGTGTTTGCTGTAAATCTGCCTGTTATTATTATTATTATTATTATTATTATTACTATTGTTATTATTATTTCATTTAGGAACTTGAGATACCATGGTCTTCACCCCGCGCACTTGGGTGTACGTATGGCATTTATGTTATGAGCAGATCTGTGTTATTGTTTGTTTCGGTATTTGTGTGTGCATTTGTGATAGAAAGGAGTCGATCGTGGCATTTAGTTTGGTACCATCCTGGCATTGTCCTTGAATAAAATTGTGATATCAAGGAAACACACTATCAGTAGGGTTGAGGTGAAGTAAGGAAGCTTGTAGTTTTAAATGAGAGTTGATCTCGCGATCATAAACCATAGGAACTGTCGTATGTGGAAACTGATCCACTGGAAATGACATTTAACCTCGCAAATCCCACATGCATTAACTGGTAATCCAGCTCAGTCCGCCGCTGTGGTAGGCAAGCAGTTTCACCATTGAGCCATCACATCTCTTAAATTGATAAGGTAGGGATTTGGACCCTTCTCTTCTTCGTTGTGCTCTCGAAATTCCAACCATCAGAGCAAAAGGGAGTCTTTTACTCTTTTTTTGCGGGAGAGGGTGAGGCGGGGTAGCTGAGACTGAAGCTTAGGACTTTTAGGACTCGATTCTCAATACACACCGCTAGGACCTCGTACAGGATCCAAATTACTGTAAATACACGGATCTAATAACCTTTAAGTTGTAACCTTTAATTAAATAATAATTACAAAATGTATCATCTTATCCCCTAATTCTTCTGGTATCTTCTGTGGTAACGGGGTACGTTTTGAGACTCGCAACCTAGGGGCCCCGGATTCGATTTCCGACTCTTCCAAGAAAGTTAAATCTGGTCTGAAGGTCGGAATGGGGCAGCAGATTGAATCGGACTGAAGCAGACTTTTGAAGATGTCCCACCCCAGCTGTCCTACTCGTAGAAGTAGCTTGCCACGGTGGGTGAGTGGATAGCGTGTCGGTCTACTAACCCCAAGATTGCAGGTTCGCTCCTGTCCGTGGTAAGAGATTTTTAAAAAGACGGCAAAATACGACACGCATGTCATACGATGTTGGCATGTTAAAGAACCCATTTCAATTCAGTAGGCCATGTTCATAATGGCAAAATTAATCTCGGGAGTTTCCGCCAACACCAAGTTCCTCATTTCTCTACTAAAAGTGCTATAGTGTTCAAGGAGCTTAGATAACCTCCTTGACTGTCTTAGTGATTCAAGGAACAACGAAAATTCGACATGCAAGCTACCGTCTGGGTGTCAAATTACAAAGCTTGCACCCGGCCATACGATATTATTATATTATACTCGTAGAAGTGGAATTCCGAGCTTTCGCATTTATACCTCAGGTAAATGCTCGGATGGTACCTAATTTAATGACATGGCCACCACCTTCCAAATCCTAGCCTGCACACAGAAGTACAGCCATCACACTGACACAGGTTATCAGACAGATTCCACAGACAACCATTATAGAAAGCTTTGCAGTCGGTCAACACAAATTGTGCCCAATAACATTAGGCGGCAGACAATTACTTAAACTCCCTTACCTAAAATAAATATTACATGATATATTTATCACAAAATAACACGCCTTTACTGTATGTGCTATAAAGGGGGGATATTTGGCGATAGTATCTGTAAATAAGTTTTACACGTTACACTAGTGTTAAAAATCCTTTGTAATGTAAATATTGTTTGCTTGGGAAGCTTGCTGAAAAAGGATGCCAAATGCACAAATGAAATTCGCGCCAGAATCACCATGGCCAAAGCCGAATTCAACAAGAAGAGGACTCTGCTCACCAGCAAGTTGAGTTTAGAATTAGGGAAGAAATTGTCGAAGTGTTACATCTGGAGCATTGCACTGTACGGGGCAGACTTGGACAATGAGAAAAAGGGAAAGAAAATTCTTAGAAAGTGTTGAAATGTGTTGATGGAGGAGAATAGAGAAGATCAAGTGGACAGGTCGTGTGACAAACGATGCTGTATTGAGAAGAGTAGGAGCGAAGAAAACTTTCCTGAACACAATTCTTTAGAGGAAGGCCAACTGGATCGGACACATATTTAGACATGAGGGGCTCATACACGACGTCATTGAAGGGAAGATCAAAGGAACGACAGGACGGGGAAGAAGAAGAATTCAACATCTGGATGACATGAAAGATGGAAGGAGTTACAGCAAACTGAAGGAAGAAGCTGAAGACCAGGAACATTGGCATCAGAAATTCTCTGTACGAAGCCATGAACCTGCCACTAGGCAGAATACTGTACAATAATAATAGACTACATTTGCTCCTACGTGAAATACAATATCATCATACCTTATATAAGTCTAGGTACTGTACAGCCCGGGGGCAGTACCCCCTGAGACCCACCCCGCCATCTTTCACCAAAACCACCCTAACTGGAAACACTATAATTCCAGAACATATCTCTACACAGCAAGCGGCGACCACCTAAGCCTAGGAGGTTAGCCAACGGCTTGCAAAACTCACATAAACATTTACACTAAGAACTATCTGGGGCAGCTACACTGATGCAATGCTGACTAAGCAGCGCCGAAACATATAAGAATGGAACCCGGACAGGAGGGATTATCTGTTGTTCTGTTCTTCGCCAGCGGCCCTGCCCGACGTCCGTTTCAGCTCTTCACCAGGTGAGATCTAGTTTGTGCTCAGAGTCCTTTATCTTTGTAAAACACCTACCCTGACACTTTACAAATTGTACTACATTTTATATTTGTTCAAACTCCCCAAGAGGGACATCACATCACATCTACTGGCCAATAAACACATGGTCAGTAAACATACACCTTTTATTACTAATCACACTCCACTTCACATCCTCATACCAAACCTGACCTTAGTCGTAATTGCCCCTGACCGTAGCGGCCAGTAATTGCATCGTCAGGTTCTGTTGTACTCGAGCACGCGACTCGACTGCAGAGCGTCGAGTCACTGACGCTGCACATTCATTGAATTGCTCATTCTACTCAGCTGGCAGGCTAGTTTAGCAGCCTGCACTTAGACATTCATCCCCTGGCAGATAATTGTATCCTGCAGGGACGCCCCCAATAGATTAAGCATTCACACCAACACACTACACTGGTAGTCTCTCCCAATCACGGGAAGCTACTCTCATCCGGAAGAAGCCTTCAAAATTAGCACACTAACACTACCGTGTTTATCCCAAACAGTATAATAATAATAATATCGTATGACCTCGGGTGCCGGGTGCAAGCTTTGTTATTTGACACCCAAAGGGTAGCTTGCATGTCGAATTTCGTTGTTCCTTGAAGCACTATGAAAATCAAGTAGGTTAGATATCTAAGCTCCTTGAATACTATAGCGCTTTCTAGTAGAGAAATGAGGAACTTTGTGTTGGCGGAAACTCCCATTCAAATGGGTTCTTTGACATGCCAAAATCGTATGACATGGTGTCGTAATTTTTGCCACCTATCAAAAATCACTTATCACGGCCAGGAGCGAACCTGCAAGCTTGGGGGTTAGTAGGCCGACACGTTGACCACTCGCCCACCGTGGTAAGCATAAGCCTTGGTGAGCAGAATCTGATGATGTTCGCGTGACGATTGAAACATGTTATCCAATTAAATACCCCCATTTTTTTCACATACGAAAAATATCTCATTTAATATATCTTTCAGGTAAGGGCGTTTAAATACTTGTTTTCCCTTATAATGAATTCGGGCACAATTCCTGTAGACCAACTGAAAACACTTCTGGTTGGTTCTTAAGTTTAGGGGCTGCGACAACGCGGTCATGTAGCCCCGTGTACTTTGGGTGTGGTTAGATTCTGTCTGATAACCGGTGTTAATTGTGATGACTGTATTAGTGTGTGTTATCTGTTTTTTAATTTAAGTACTGCAAATTAGAATTTTTCAAATAGTTCCTATTTTTGCCGCCAAGCGCCACCGTCAACGATTTCTAGGCCAAGTTAAGAACTTAGCTACTAGATACCACCACAGTCGGCTCTTGGCAACGAACATAGAAACCTAAGAGCGTTGTTTACAATCTTAACCTATCCAATTTAGCTTCACACAGGTGCAATTAGTGGAAGGTTCTTTAATATGCCATAAATCTATGACATGGGACCGCCGGCTTTACTTCCCCTCCGAAGGAAGGCATACTGAGGGATTTTTAACTCTCTTAAAAAATCCGACGGCTTCGGTCGGGTTTGAACCCGCTATCTTGGGCATAGAAGCTCAGCATGCTACCGACTACGCCACCGAAGCCGCTGAAAACACTTCTATAATCTGATTAATGGCTTCTAATACATCAACAGACAACCAGCTACACGATGCCATATGACAACAACGTCACAAAGTCCCTAAATGAACCAACAACTACAACAACTCCGCTCTTCTGATCAAGATTACTGTCGTGTTCTAGCAGTTATTTCCTGTTTGTCTTCACTGGTATGTTTAACGTTGAAAACGTTTCCTAGCAGACAAAGTAGGGGTCACCAACTTAACAAAAACATACAATTTATTAAGCAATTTCCTCAATTGTGCCAACAGTTGAAGGGCAAAAGTTGTAATGATGATGATAATTTTTGTTTTAAGGGGCCTAATATCTAAGTTATTGTTCCCTAATTGTTTGGGTGATAATGAAAGATGAGAATGTAATGACAACTACAGTGAGTCCGGGAATGTTTTCCGCAGCGCCTACATGCGCCTGCGAGAGCTAGCTACAGCAGTTACGTTGGCGGCACGGCTGCCGCTTGCATCATAACAAACAAACACTAAACTTTGTACTCACCACAGCCATTCATAACAGATGCTGAAAGTGTAGTCCTTGTGTAGGCCTGCCTGTTCCCCGTACATCGTGAACTGAGCCAGTCACACGATATTTACTTATCAAATCTCAAACGGTATCACGGTTTGGACACTTTGAATTAGAAAACTGCGCCTGAAATCTTAATTTTGCTTTTTCTGTAAACCGATCGCATTCGCGGAAAAGATACTCCGTCAAAAAAAATCTCTCTTCAGTAGTAAACATTATCGCCTGTATACTGTTGCACTCTTCCAATAATCTAACTGAACGCTCTCTTACTGCAATGCACACTGAAGACATACACGCTCGCTTATCGCAATACAATACACACTGACGATTTCGACAGCCTACAGCCCACTCGCGCGCGAGTCCCCCTTTTAAGGACACAGTTCTGCTAAATAGACTGATGATGCAACCACTCGCAGCTGCACGTTGACATTGCGGAGAACATTCCCGGGCGCCCTGTATAACTTATAACTTATAACAGACTTATATACTAAAAGAAGAATGGTAAATAGAGAATAAGGCAAATAAAGGACAGGAGGAAAAGAAATGCCCTCAACCCTCGAAGAATGTGGATTGAGGGACTTGGAAGGAAGGAGAGCCCTGAAAGGCGGATATGAAAGGGAAAGAGGAGAGGATTCGCCCCAGAGGCAATGGAATAAAGGGGGCAAACAGGACCCAGTTCAGGAATCCCTCGGGGTCGCCAACTCCCGAACTCACCAGCAGTGAGCCCCTGAGGGTGTAGAACTAGCGAGGGTTCATCATAAGTGGTGGGGCTACAAATACCTTGCCTCCTTAAGGGCATTGAGTAGAAGGCAGGAGATATGAAGAGAAGAGAAGAGGTCTGACCCCTCGAAGAATGAGGGATCAGAAATGTTGAGACAAGGGCCAATTAAGGCGGGAAAGTAAAAGACTCCCTAGGCCCTGGACCCCCTAATACCGTCGGCGTCGGAAAAGAACAAGAGTTGACCAAGGGAGGTCGTCAGGAAAGATGACAGAGAGGAGCCCGGCACAAGCAAGTGAAAGTAATCCCGAACTCAGCTGCGGTACCGTGGTCGCCAGCCCACGTTCCACTAGTTGTGCGCCCCTGGGGGAAGTAGCAAAAGTACCCAGAAAGGTTTCAAATTTTGAGTCTTGGAAAATTACCTCCGCTCTAAATGCAGTTCCGGAAAACAGCCTAAAATCATATGTTTCTTCACTCGTTTTCTTTTTAATTCAAATCCTAACCAAATTAACTTATTTACATAATTCTTTCTTTAATGAGTTCCTTGGTTCAGTAGCCTCAGGCATTTTTCGATTTCTTGAAAAATCTCCACACTGGAAGTACAGTAGTTATAAGGGCTTAAGTGTAACTCTGCATTAACTCACACTAGCGCTCGAAGTGGTAGAATAGGTAAACTGCTAATCTAATTGATCGGATATACTGTAATTGGATTTCCGGTGATTATTCATCAGTCTACTGCGTGTCAGCATCCCGGCACCACGTAAGAGAAGTGCGTCCTTGACGTTTGTAAAATTGGATAAAACAACGAAAATTAATCACAAATGCACCAATAAGAACGAATAGTGATCAAGGAAGATCTCGTCCATGACATTAAAGGATTATTTAAACATTGAGTTGCTTGCCTGAAGAACTGTGAAATTTTGCTCTTATAAAATCAGTTCCGCTGTTTAAATATATAAGGTGCGTTCAAAAAGTAACGAGCCGGAGGCATAATTTCAGAATCCAGTACCTGTATGTTAGAAGTATTGGCCCTGGCTGTTGAGGCACTTGTCCCACTGTGACACGAGGCGGTGAATGGCTGTCTCATAAAATTCCCTGGGCTGCGATGTGAACCATTTCCGCACGTACAGCTGGACGTCGGCGTCCGAGGTGAATCGTTGGGCCCGCAGAGCCCTTTTCAGGGGACCAAACATGGCGTAATCAAAGGGAGAGAGGTATGGAGTCTATGAAGGGTGGCCGAAAACCTCCCATTTGAATTTCTGCAGGAGTGCCGCAACTATGTTGACCGTATGAGGTCGTGCATTGTCGTGGAGCGACCACGGCGGCTATGGTGTTCACTGTCACTCGGCGGTTCTGTGTAATGAGTGCATCAACCAGCTGGACGTTGTCATCGGTAATGCAGGGGGGTGCCCAGACCGGGCATCATCGGCTAACGACACCCGTCCTTCCCTGAAGCGCTTGTGCCACGCCTTGACCCCAACAAGGGACATGCAGTGTTCGCCGTACACTTGTGACATTCGGCGATGAATGTCCGTTCCCCCTACTCCTTCCGCTGTCAGAAACCGAACAACGCCTCTTTACTCTTCGGTTGACACCTTCATGTCACTGTTTGCAATGCGACTGGCAGCGTTGGACGATTGATGCATGCTGCTGCTCTCTTTGTATCGTCACGTGACGTGCACGCGTTCCCCCTAGCGACGGACTGTGACCTTCCAGGCTCTGGTCGGTGCCACACCTCGTTACACATGCCACGATTAGCCGATGTCGTCACCAGTTTGCGCATTCCAGCCTCCGGCTTCTTACTTTTTGAACGCACCTTATATGTGTAGGACATTTTAAGGATTAATGACTAAAATGTTACTGTGGTAAGTTTATTACTTCATGTCGCACTGTCCAACAATTGATCATAATAATTAATTAAACAGTTCCATTAAATCTTTTCAAATGTTGGTGTGCAACAAAAAGTCAGCGAAGGAATCATTATCACCATTTGTCTTCAGCTCCCTTGACTTCTACCTCCTAGTTTAAGTGAAGGCGAGAGTTCGCTAATTGGAGTGAGACAAAAAGAAGTTCTTCTGTACTGTCAGAGAGAGAGACAGAGATAATATGTGTTAATTAATCACAATCTAGTTTAACTCGTGTCCAGAACTACAGATGGGCCTTCCATGTTCTTCGTTCAAATTAACTTCTTATGGCGAAAATTAGCTGTGTTTGTTTTCTTGCAGATGCTGATCTTACTCACGATGGTTTTAAAGGCATATGTCAAATTTTTCAAAACTAGAAAATAGCTTAATGGGAGCTGTATACATAAATAATCCGATTTCATACGCAGTTAGCTCGGCGTGAGGGAGTATGAAATAAATAAAATTCAATACCAAATTAAAGTAAATTGAATTACATGAAATTAAATTAAATTATTTAAAATTACAAAATATTGATTAGATCCATTTAAATTCAATTACAAAATATTCAATTGCAGAAAACTTAAATTAATTTTGAAGCTATATTACAAGAAAATAAATCACAGAAAGTTAAACTACATTATGTTAAATTACATAAAATTAAACTTCACAAAATCAAATTAAGTTAAAATACAAAAAATAAAATTATTAAAAGTTTAAAAACATTCGATTATGCCTATACAAAAACACACTACACAAAACTAAATTACATAAAATTATATACAATAAAATGCGTTAGATTAATTACACAACCATAAATTATTGATAGTTAAATTACACAAAATCAAATTACACAAATAACAATTACATTAATTTAAATTGCACAAAAATTGAATTTCCTCTTTAAATAAATTAAACATTAAATTACAGAAAGTTAAATAACATTATGTTAAATTGCATTAAATTACACAAAATTAATTACAGAAAGATGAACTACATTATGTTAAATTCCATATTATTACATAACACAATATTGTAATGAAAATCCATAGCCTGCTTCCAGTCTCCGACCGGGTCAGGAATGGAATGAATGAAGCCCCCATCTAGCGGCGAGGATATGGACTGTGCCGGCTGCCGAGGCCTGACGCACTCCTCTGGGGCAATGATTAAATGAATGACAGATGAAATGAAATGATAGTAGAGAGTGTTGCTGGAATGAAATTTTGACAGGGAAAACCGGAGTACCCGGAGAAAAACCTGTCTGCCTCCGCTTTGTCCAGCACAGATCTCACATGGAGTGACCGGGATTTGAACCACGGACCCAGCGGTGAGAGGCCGGCGTGCTGCCGCCTAAGCCACGGAGGCTTACTACATAACACAATATTAAATTACATAAAATTAAATTAAGTTGAAATACACAAAATTAAATTGCAAAACGTTAAATAGTATTCAATCGCCCAAAAATAAACCACACAGAACTAAATTACATAAAATTTTACAAAATTTAAATACGTTAGGTTAATTAAACTAACATATATTGTAGAAAGTTAAATTACACAAAATAAGTTACAGAAAGTGAAATTAAATAAAATTAAATTAGCCATACACAAAATTAAAACACAAAAGATTAAAATAAATCCAATTATAAGAATTTCACTAAATTATATGACTTCGAATTAAAGACCTCCAATGCTGTTACCGGAAATATTAACTATATTAATTAAAAGGTATGAATTTAGTCATTTGCAATTACATTACATAAAATTAAACCATTTCAAATTAAATTAAATAATAGGTAAATTAAATTAGTTTATTTCAAATGACAAATCCTACACACACACAAGTACTGGGGACTAAATGAGCACGATGTCCAGGCCCCTCGAATGAAAAAGCAACAGCACTTGATTCCTTATATTGAAGCAATTTTATATTTCATAATTTTACATTATTGAACGCATGGCGGAGTTTAAAAATCTAACACTTTGAACTCGTCAAAAGATACCCAAACGTAGTACCGTTTGCTACCAGCCTATAAGAGGGTTGGTCTAAATACTGAAAGATAAAGGGTCAGTTAATTCTATCAGGATTAGAAAGTTGTTACTACCCGTATTTACAAATTCATCTAAATGTAGTTTAGTGTATTCTTGTTCACTTAAACTCAAGTTGCCTGAAGTAGGTTACGGAGCCTTTCAAACGTTCTCACAGAATTAGCACAAGTGAAGATTTCCTTTTTGAGGTAAACAGAGCCAGCTGCGTTAATGAACTGAAAAGGTCAAAGGTATTGGGTCAGAGAGAAAGTGAGGGAGAGACATGGAGGATGAGCAGGAATGGCAAATTAATTTTCCATGAAAGCAGAAATGCAGAGAGTTGGAGAGGAAATATGCTTCTCCCTTCACCACGCTATTTCAACTGAATTAAGAGTGTTCTATGCTACATTTCTCTTTCTTACTCATGCAGGCCAAATTTGTAGTTATTTAGGGGGAAGCTGCTATTCTCTGTGAATCTCCTCACGACACATTCCGGTTAATAGAGGCCTGGGACAAAATAAATGCAAAAAAACACGTTGTTTTTTTACACAAAACCTTGGCTCTAGGCTTTATTTAATTAACATTCCCATTCGTTATTAATGCCACAAATTCAGGACGCTTCCACCTACTTCATTCATCTAAAAGAGAAATTACTACAAACTGGACTTCAAGCCCTCGTGGTGTAGTGTCTGGTATTTTTGGCTGTTAACCCTGAGGTCCATCTTTAATTCCTCGCACTGCCAAGGAATTTAACTCTGGTCCGAGGGCAGGATAAATTCAGCATCGTGGGGCACAACTGAGAAGAGGTGGGTTCGATTCTCACCCTAGGCATCTTAGAAGTGTTTCTCTGTGGTTCCCCATTTCTACTCCAAGCGAATGCAGGGACGGTTCCTAACTTAATTTCACAGCCGTTTCCTTCCCAACCCTCACCTTAATTACAAATTCACACACTAATACAGCCATCACAATAACACAGGTAATTATCAGACAACCATCCACCACGTTGTCTATGGCCTTAAAATGATAAAACAATAAACACCCAATATGAGCATTACCCAGAAATCTAGGGGATTTAGAATATTGCCGAAAATGTAATGTAACCGACGAAGTTTAGTCTACCTTTATTTGGGGCCGATAACCTAGATGTTAGGCCCCTTAAAACAAGATTTATCATCATCATATACCTTTATCACAATTTTCTCGGTAGGTCATTGACAGAGCACCTTCTGATATTACCTAATCGTGAGTTAGATGCCCAGCTGAAGGTATCAGATTTTCCAAGGACAAAAATAAATCCACGGTACTCTGGAAGCGCCAATGGCCTGGCCATGTTGAAGCACCTTATCCCATGAAAACTCCGAAGTTAAGCAGCATTGGGTGTGGTCGGAATTTTGATGGCATGCCGGTTTTAGGTACTGCGCGCTGTTGGCAAACATAAGAGAAGCGGAAAGGCCGTGGCCACCCTAGCGCACGTATACTCCGGCTGAGGATAGCCTCTTTGGAGGCTCGGACTTGTTTTCGGGCAGAATACCATGTAACCGTCCCAGTTACAAGGAACAACAACCGGTGTTCTGGGGAGTTACGAATTTTATTAATGTGATGTGTATATTTTTATTTGACGTCTTTTTATATCTTATAATTATCTATCAGAATGTATATTATGACATGCTTGATTTACAAGTAATTTGATTAGCATATAAATATTGTAATTTTAGCAGGACCCGAATCTAGGGAGTGAGGAATATTTTAACATTGAGATAATCTAAAGTTTTGTAGCTGGAAAGTGTACACGGATGAGGGAACACGGGTTGCTGTTCAGACCCGGGGGTAAACCCGAGCGCATGGGGGGGATGAGTCAGGGGTGAGAGTTGGCATCTATGAACGAGCGAGGACGATGGACTCTTTCCATATTTGGTAATGTTGAGAATCGGGCAGTGTGATTGGTTGGATCCCGTGGCTGAGGCCAGGTAAACCAGTGATTGTGGAAGGGGATGTTGACGGTTACTTAGATTTTGTGGAGGCAAGTGGAAGACACTCAATTTTGGACCACGGAGCGGTCGACTCAATTTTCAAACCACGGGGCGGTGTAGTCTCAGTTTTCAGACCACGTGTGAGCGGAAATTATTCTTCGGTACTCCATGGGAGTAGGACATGTCTTTTTGGTTTTGTGTGTTGAGGAAGAGGTATTACAGTATAACACTAGTCGTGTTCTTGATACAATAACCAAGTTGCTGGCTATAAGTTCTTGATTGAATGATGAGCCTAGTCTTAAGTATATCGCCAAGATTACTTATTTCGAACAGCACGAAGTATTGTGATCTGATATCTGTACATCTGCATTTCAACTATAGCGGCAAAGAATTCGTCCAGGAATGCTAGTTAAATATGCTATGCATTATTAAAGTCACCAGCGGAGTTAATGCGACGATCCCAAACGGATTCCAAGCAATTGTATGGTACTAGATCCACGACACAAATTAAATCGTTGGATGCTGGTTACAAAAGTAACAAACATAATAGTCATCATAAAATTAGAAATGGCGTGTGAAACAAAATTAATTGTGCTGCGAGTAAATAGGGCTAATTCTTTTGGAGCACTAACCCCAGAATTAGTAAAGTTAGGTCACCACTGCTGAAGCCAACATCTGTAAGTACCAGTCAACTTTATTCCTGAGGGTCATTTATATCATGTCATATGTGTAAATACGATAGGGAGAGCAATTATTCTGTACGAGGAGGATCCTGTGAAATGTGTGATTTATGTCTGGTATAACAAAATTTATATTATCGATTTTACCAGAATCTGAAGGGGTTTATTTATTAGGTCACATAGGAGTAGTTAGGTGTGAATGTCTATTGCTGTTGGTATTTCCGTACAGGTGTTTAACCCCCTTACACCCCAGTTATTAACAATTGACGCCCAACCGTGGAGCTCGAAGTACGATATAACAACAACAATCACGTATATGCATTCGCCAATAAACTTAGCCAAATTTTATGCAGATTAGATGTTATCAAAGGAAAAGTTAGAATTAAGAAATAGAACTATCAGTAAAGTTAAAGCTAAGATGGCGGATAAGAACTTGGGTATGGACGTGGACAAGAATGGGAAGGATGAATGCTTAATAGATACACCATTCGGGGAATCTATTAATTCCGAGCAAAGTCAGGTCGCTATACAGGAGGGTACTAAAAGTAATGATACTGGTGGGGATGTGAACGATAGGATGCTCCAAATGCTTGCGGCTATGAACGAGTCAATAGGAGGTATGAAAGAGTCTATAAAAGGGATTGAACAGCAAGGAGAGTCAGTAAACCAGAAAATAGAGTCTATGAATAAGAAGATGGGAGGTGTGAATGAGGCGTTGAGTAAAGAAATAGGAGATGTGAAAGAGTCGATAGGTAAACAGGTGGAATCTGTGAAATTATATGTGGATAAGGCAGTGAAGAAACAGTCAGATGCCTTTAACACTAAGGTAGAAAATTAAGTAAGGAAGTGCAGGAGCATAAATCAGTTACGAGCAGTAGGTTAGAAAACTTAGAGAAGGATCTTAGTAGTAAAATAGAGGAGAGAGAAGTGGTTCTTAGAGAGGAAATAGCCAGAAAACAGGATAGCGTCGAAAGTAGGTTAGCAGGGATGGAAGGCCATCAGGAAAATCAGAAGCGGGAACTGGGGGAAGTCAGGAAAGGAATTATTGTTAACGGGGAACTTATAGAAAAGCGAGTGAGCGGAGCGTGTGCAGAGGTTTTCAATACCGTAAGGGATGAGTCTAAGGAATATTTACATGGAGTAAGAGCCGTAGAAGATAAATTGGGGGAGATCGAGAGACTTAAGGGAGAACAGGTGACATTGGCGGAAAATAATGAGAAACTTAAGGAAGAGTTAATAAAAGTGAGAAGAGAGGTGAGAGACCGACCGATGAGTCACAGAGGAGCAATGTCACTTGGTTGTTCCAATAGGGATCTGGGTCGGCCACAATTTAATTTGCGACAATTCAATCCCATGGAATATTTAAAATCTGTAGAAAAGAATTTTAAAAAAGATTTAGACGATGAATTAATAGATTGGGAAACGGTAATGGAAATCCTGTCACACTCGTTCAAGGGAGATGTAAAATCTTGGTTCGAGATCTATAGGCAAAACATGAGGAATTTAGAAGATTTTAAAGGGAAATTTAAGGCTAAATTTTACGTAGAAACAATTCAAGCCAGGGAGAGGGAAAACCTCATGTTTGTAAAATTTAAGGAGCGCGACGGGGTATCCTTCACAGAGTATTTTCTAGCTCATGTATTGGTATGGAAAAACTTTGATGGGGTCACCTCAGATATAGACATTGTTAGGCTGATGCTTAAACATTTTCCCAGTAGAATACAGCAGGCTAGCTCCATGCAGAAAGTGAAACGTATTGAGGAATTTGAAGAGCTATTAACTAGTTTCGACAATCTAGGCCTTCCGCAAATGAACAGGACGGAAGTGAAGAGTGAAAATAGACAGAATGAGTATCAACCTAATCAGAATAGGAATAGGTTTAATCAGGCTAGCAGAGGTGACAATTCGAATAGAAGGAGGGAGGAGAACAATAACTGGAGGGCCGATAATAATAGACATGGATCCCGGCCCTTAGGAACACCAAGGCCAAGATATCACGCACACGTCAACCTGAAGAACCTTCCCGCTACAGCCCGGCGGTCGCCCAGGGAACACCTGACCCTCACAAGCTCGGTCGCCGAAGCCGGAGCACGCACCGCACCCCACAACATGTACGTGAGACCAGACGATCCAGCCGGAATGCGAAGAGAACGCTCGGCTCACCATGCTAATTTGAAGGTCCAAACTACCTTCCAGCCGTTAGTTCATCGCCAAGATCCACCCAGCCAACAGTCATATTCAAACAACAATACCCCACTACAAACCGTTACCCATTATTTCAAACCTCTTCCTCATTCCACTGCTGACCAAGGAAAGGAGCGGAACCCTTGATAATACCGGACGGAGTTTCCGGTGAAACGTCGGGAGATATCCTGTCTGGACCACGGCCTACAAGCCTGAAAAACTTGTACTTAATTAAGGGGATAATTATCAGAGGAGAGATAATTTCCAAAGGCGGGAAAATGTTCAGAGGGGCCAACAGGAGGGGACAGTTCAGGGAACGAATGAATCTAGGAGGGGACAGGAACCATCTCAAGTAGCGAGCACGAGTGTTTTAAACTCGCAGCGGGTTGTGTAAATAGGTCAGTTAGACAGCTCGAAGGTGGATATGTTAGGCAGTGTGTGATTCAGGAGGAGAAGATGAGTTTCACGCGTATGACAAAGGAGGATTTATTATCTGACCAAGAGGAGTTAAAAGTAGAAGGTAAGAGCGAGGGATTTTCATCGGTCATTGAAGTAGACATTTTAGGGAGAGAAATGAGGGCGATGGTAGACTCTGGAAGTGAAAGGTCATGCATTAGCAAGGGGGCTTATGACGAAATTATTAGGGGTGGTCATGAGTTGGAAGAGATACCTATTAAGACCTTACATATTATTACTGCTGCAGGAAGTAAAAGCCAGAAGGTCAGTAAGCAGATATTTTTGCCTATCAAGTTAGAAGGTAAAGTCAGTAATCAGTGTTGTTTGGTCATACCAAATTTAATTTATGAGGTGGTGCTTGGTAATGACTGGTTAAATAAACATAAGGTTGTTATGGATTTCGACAACGGAGTTTTATGTCTGGAGAAAGGCATTAGTGGTCAGGGAATTAAGATGAAGCGTGAGTTAGTTGAGGAGATGGATGGTTCGGGTATCAGCAAGGGGTTGGAGGGGATGTCAGTAGGAATATCTGACGAGGAGGTACAGCTGGAGGCTGTGGGCCATATTTTGGTAGAGGAACATCGAGGTAATCCACTTTGGGAAGCCGTGGACAAAATTAAGTTGTGTGATGAGAGTAAGGAAGATTTATTGGAAGTGTTGTTGAGCAACAAGAAGGTATTTAGTGATAAGCCAGGATTAACGCACGTTTACACCCAATTTGAGCTAGTGGATAGTTCACCTTTTCCAGGACCCAGATACGCCATTCCTTTCAGGTATGCTGCCGCCGTGGAGGATGAGATTAACCGTATGTTAGACCAGAGTATTATAGAGCCTTCCACGAGTATGTATTCTAACCGACTTGTTGGTGTTGGTAAGAGTGATGGTTCAGTTAGACTATGTATTGACGCTCGTCAATTAAATTTGACATTGGCAGGAGACACGCAGAGGCCTGAATGCATTGAAGACCTAGTTCAGAAATTTAATGGTAGGATGTGGTTTTCAAGCATGGATCTGAGCGCCAGTTTTTGGCAAGGCCCTTTAAGAATGGAAGATAGGAAGTTAACGGCTTTCAGTTATAAGAGTGGTCTTTTTCAGCATTGTGCTGTGCCATTTGGATGCAAAACTAGTAGTTCAGCATTGATCAGGGCTTTAAATTTAGTATTAGGGAGGGACACACATGATTTTGTTACAATGTACATTGACGATCTTATTATTGCATCTCACACTAAAGAGGAACAAATAAGACACGTGGATATAGTTTTGAGAAAGTTAAGGGAGGGGGGTTTTACAGTAAAACTTAGTAAGTCTTCGTTTGCAATACAACAGATTACTTTTCTAGGGCACACAATCACTACTCAAGGGATTTTTCCTGAACAATCGCGTTTAGAGAAAATAAACAACACCGCTACACCACGTAACGCCAAGCAACTTCGAAGCATATTAGGGGTTTTTAACTAATTTAGGAGATTTGTCGTTAGGTATTCCAATCTGGTTGAAACTTTTAGGGAACTGTTGAAGCAGGGTGCAAGATGGGTGTGGAACCATGAGCACGAGGCTACTTTCGCGGAGTTGAAGAGAGGTTTCGTGGATTCAGTTATACTGAAATACCCTAGATTAGATTGTCCTTACGTCCTTATGACTGATGCCTGTATGTTAGGGATTTCAGGGGTGCTGTGCCAGTATGATGACGAAGGAAATTTAGGAATAGTCTCATTAGCTAGTAGGGGTTTGAGTATGGCTGAGAAGCGTTATACTATCACGAAGATAGAGTTGTTAGCTATTGTGTACTCGCTTGGTAAGTTTCAGAGCTATGTTTTGGGGAGCAATCTTAAGGTGCTCATAGACCATAATGCTCTGGTAATTATGGGGTCGTGTAAGTTGACCTCGAACAGGATGTCGCGATGGATCATGGCAATTAGTGAGTATGATCTAGAGGTTACACACATCAAGGGTAAGGAAAATATCGTGGCTGACTTCCTAAGCAGGAACGTAGGTGATGATGATCACCGGGTGGTGAACATTCAACAGGGTGTTGTTTTATGTGTCACGTAGACGAGAGATTGTGTGGAGTAGATTGGTAAGCTCCGGAATATGTTGGCAGAGCAAGAGAAAGACGAGAGCATGGCTCAAATCTTGGGGGAGTTGAGGGAGAAGGAGGCTGGAGCTAGACTTCAGGTGGGTAAGTTCACCTATAAGCTAGTGTGCGGCTTATTGGTGAGGTTATGTCACCTAGGTGAGTGGAAGGACCTAGTTCTTTGAAGGAGGCTAGGATCTGGTATCACCATAAAGCTTTAGGGCACTTTGGAGCAGCTAAAGTTTTTTCACTGTTCAGCAGCATTTCATTTGGCGTAATATGGGAAGGAATATCAGGAAAGTTCTTGCGAGTTGTGATTCTTGTCAACGTTGTAAAGCCCCGACGAGTTATTTGCAGGGACCTCGTCAGGCGGTAATCACTGAAAAACCGCGGGATTTACTATGTTGTGATTTGTATGGGCCTTTAGTCAAATCTCGGTACGGATATCAGTATATCTTTGTGATTGTGGACTCTTTTAGTAAGTTTGTCAAACTGTATCCCCTGGGGAAAGCGACTGGGAAGGGTTGCGCCCTACAAATGGTCGACAAATACATACCTGAGTTCGGGAAGCTCATCATTGTATTGACTGACCACGGCAGCCAGTTCACCTCGAAAATCTGGAAGACCAAGTTAGGTGAAGTGGGTGTCGAGCATATTTTCTCTTCTACAAGATACCCGCAAGGAAATATGTCCGAAAGAATTATGAGAGATCTTGGGAGAGTATTCCGTACTTATGTAAGCGATCGCCATAATGCATGGTTCTCCAAACTAGGAGATATTGAACAATGGTTCAATAATACGCTGCATGAGAGCACGAAATGCACCCCTAATGAGCTGCAATTTGGTAGGAAGCCTACCAAATGTGATCGCAAGAATGTTAGGATTGGAAACGGGAGAGGAGATAGACAGGGATATCAGCATCCGGCTGGCTAGGTTTAATTTAGAGAAAGCAGGAAATAAACGTAGGAAAAGAGAGAGAAGTTTGATTTTTTTAATGTTGGTGACCAGGTCTTGCTCAGAGTGCCATGTCCTTCTTCCGCTGTTGAAAAGGAAATGTCCAAGTTTTTTGAGTTATATAAGGGACCCTTCGTAGTTACTAAGCGTATTGGCGAGTGTGCGTATAGCCTAACAGACCACCAAGGTACCATTGTAGGATCATACAATGTCTATAACCTTAAGAAATATATTTGCTTGTAATGGTCGGGCGGATCCTCTGAGGCAGATTTAGCCGACATTGTGGTGTATTCCACAGATACACTTCAAGAAATGACGAAGAGGCCACCATTAGCCAAGTGATATAAAAAGCAGAGCAATTGAGTGAGAATGCATTGTAGCATGTATTTCGGCGTGTGCAACATGGTTCTGTGCCATATTGATCATGTTTGACATGGCAAAGCGAAGGATACGTGATGAATTTCCGTGTGAGCTAGTTTTTGGACACTTGAGTAAAGTCGGTGGGAGGTAGATTTTAGGAATATGCAAAGACTTTTGAGAAAAAGATATATAGAGTCAACATAAAGAGAATGAAATGTATTGAGGGTTATTTTATATTTGAAGATGATTTGTGTATGTTGTCTAGAGTGTATATTTTGTTTTAGGTTCATTTGTGCATTTCTGTGTTTTTATGATGGAGTCCCCATTCACATATTCGTGGGAACTCCATGGAGGGGAATTGTAACCGCCCCGGTTACAAGGAACAACAACCCGTGTTCTGGGGAGTTACGAATTTTATTAATGTGATGTGTATATTTTTATTTGAGGTCTTTTTATGTTTTAAAATTATCTATCAGAATGTATATTATGGCATGCTTGATTTACAAGTAATTATTTTAGCGTATAAATATTGTAATTTTAGCAGGATCCGAATCTAGGGAGTGAGGAATATTTTAACATTGAGATAATCTAAAGTTTTGTAGCTGGAAAGTGTACACGGATGAGGGAACACGGGTTGTTGTTCAGACCCGGGGGTAAACCCAAGCGCATGGGGAGGATGAGTCAGGGGTGAGAATTGGCATCTATGTACGAGCGAGGACGATGGACTGCTTCCATATTTGGTAATGTTGAGAATCGGGATGTCTGATTGGTTGGATCCCATGGCTGAGGTCAGGTAAACCAGTGATTGTGGAAGGGGATGTTGACGGTTACTCAGATTTTGTGGAGGCAAGTGGAAGACACTCAATTTTGGACCTCGGAGCGGTCGACTCAATTTTCAAACCGCGGGGCGGTGTAGTCTCAGTTTTCAGACCGCGTGTGAGCGGAAATTATTCTTCGGTACTCCATGGGAGTAGGACATGTCTTTTTGGTTTTGTGTGTTGAGGAAGAGGTATTACAGTATAACACTAGTCGTGTTCTTGATACAATAACCAAGTTGCTGGCTTTAAGTTCTTGATTGAATGATGAGCCTAGTCTTAAGTATATCGCCAAGATTACTTATTTCGAACAGCACGAAGTATTGTGATCTGATATCTGTACATCTGCATTTCAACTATAGCGGCAAAGTATTCGTCCAGGAATGCTAGTTAAATATGCTATGCATTATTAAAGTCACGATAGGAGTTAATGCGACGATCCCAAACGGATTCCAAGCAATTGTATGGTACTAGATCCACGACGCAAATTAAATCGTTGGATGCTAGTTACAAAAGTAACAAACATAATAGTCATCATAAAAGTAGAAATGGCGTGTGAAACAAAATTAATTGTGCTGCGAGTAAATAGGGCTAATTCTTTGGGAGCACTAACCCCAGAATTAGTAGAGTTATGTCACCACTGCTGAAGCCAACATCTGTAAGTACCAGTCAACTTTATTCCTGAGGGTCATCTATATCGTGTCATATGTGTATCTGTGTAAATACGATAGGGAGAGCAATTATTCTGTACGAGGAGGATCCTGCAAAATGTGTGTTTTATGTCTGGTATAACAATATATTATCGATTTTACCAGAATCTGAAGGGTTTTATTTATTAGGTCACTTAGGAGTAGTTAGGTGTGAATGTCTATCGCTGTTTGATTATCGTACAGGTGTTTAATCCCCTTACACCCCGATCTGCCACAGTCAATTACATTTCTTACTCTGGATGCAAGAGCGAAATTACAACGAATGTTAGTAAAGAAGGTATCTTATACAGAGTGAATCAGCTGCCCCTAATAATATCGATTTATGCAATCCAACTAGTGTTGTTGTCAGAAAGGTAGATATTTCTCTTTACTTGCATCCCATAAATATGGTACCAATGCACTGCAATCATATCCTGCAAACGAAACAGAACACTGCTATTTTTCTCCCGATGTGACTACAGACTAATTCGAGGGCTGCAAAAAAAAACAATATTATTAGGAGCAGATGATTCACCCGGTATAGGAAACAACTCGTAACGTTTACCACAATAACATTCTATTATAGGCGGGTCATCACGGAGTTGTGACACGGGTGAGAGCACTACTGGTCGATCAGCCAGTCGTGGACACGACCACGTGTGAACCAGTGGTAGTGGGAATGGGGGTCGTGCTCACCCTTAAAATGTGGGGCGTGATCTCTGACTGTTTGGAGTGAGCACGACCGCTT
Organism: Meconema thalassinum; assembly: GCA_946902985.2. NCBI lineage: Eukaryota > Metazoa > Arthropoda > Insecta > Orthoptera > Tettigoniidae > Meconema > Meconema thalassinum. Next base: position 989,874,819 of record OX336388.2, on the reverse strand, counting down.
CAGTCGTGTTCTTTCGCAGCTTCACTTTCTGCTATGATTGAACAACGATAGAAACTTACGACCAGCGAGAACACTTCGTCCGTGTGAACTGAACAAGGTCGTGGGTTCTTAAGTTGAATAAACAAGTCGTGACGCATGCTCAAAACTAGTAGTGCTCTCGCCCGCTTCACGGCTCCGTGTGAACCCACCTTATTATGCTGCTTGATGAGGACAAAGAGTTATAACTATTTGAATGTATTTGAATTTATTGATAGAGAGCTGCCAAAGAGGCTAAATAGCCCCTTTATGTAGCGTATACATTGTTCTGGCTTGATGTATTATAATAAGAAACAAAACCTAGCTTAACAACTGGTAAAATAATAGTACATTATGCAACGAGCCTATAATGGCTATAATTAAGACACGAGTATTTTTATTAAACGAGCGTACGCGAGTTTTATAATTTCCATTCGAGTGTCTTAATTACCATTATAGGCGAGTTGCATACGACTGTTTATGTTCGACGATAATTATAACTTTATTATATGTCTTAACATAAATATTGATAAATATCTATTGAGAGTCAGCCACTTGAATTTTGTGATTGGAGAGCGAGCGCTAAGTATGATATCTCTGTATTTCAAGATCTCTGAACGACCGACGCATGCGCTCTGTGTGCTTGCAATGCCATATGCAGGCCATATGTTTACATCAGCCGCCCCTCAGTAATATTGTCACCGGAGTCGTTTCAAGACAATGCGCTGTGTAGAAATTAGTGTTGGTGATGTTAAGGTACAGTGCTATATCTTGTCTCATATTCGCCAGTTTATTTACGCGAACATATGGACGGTGCGTATTCCATGTCGGTAATTTATTATAGTTCGATGTTGTGTTTATGTCCGACATGTTGGATTTTGAGCGCATGCGCGAAGGTATCGTTACCTAATTGGTCAATGAACGAGCTCTGATTGGCTGGAGAAACTGTATCATAATGAAAAACAGTGTTATAATGACCATCATTATGATACAGTTTTCTGAAACATAATAGTGAGGGTCGAACATAAAATATAAATGGCACTTATAACCAAGCAAGCCAATTAGCAAACATGCCGTATACAAGACGAATAATACAAATTAGAATATCACAATTCAATAAATAACCTACGTAATGTATTATTAAATCTATTGATGAAAATTTATATTATGTCAAAAAGGACTACAATTTATGTGAATTATAATAAGCTCTATTATTAAAACAAGTACATGAGTGGCATGATTACTCGAACTACTATCAATTCCACGGATGTTGTATCTTGAATACTAAAGATATTATAAACAAGAAGTTCCGTGACGAACTAAAGAGCCTACTTTTCTTAAAATTTAAGATTCATGCCAATGATTAATCTATATGGATCTATCTGGAATAATGACGAAATGGACTTGGTAATATTGAAATTTCTAATTAGTTCGAAGTACTGTATAATTGGCATTATGTAGCCTAATAGAGAACTACAGTTGGCAGCCCTGGTGACTGAATATATTCTTAGTTCCATATCTTAAGGTACAGAATACAAAATTTGGTTGAAGTCCAATGGACGTTACATGCAGTTAGACATAGGATTTATCAGCACGCGTATAAGCATGTTGGCAACAATGTCATGCGTGTGCTGGTTAGAAATAATCGGAAATATTATATCTTGTTGTGCCAATTTTGGATGAAATCCATTTGTTAGTATAGAAGTTACATGTATTTTAAAATTGGACCTATCAGCAAGCATAGAATCATGTTGGCAGCACTGACTGATATTAATTACTCCAAATTAATCTAGAGTGTCAGGTGCTGTACGTGTGCAAAGTATAGAGCTGTTGGCTTGCATACTTTCTGATATATTGATATTAGGTAAAAAATATAGACAGCATTTATCCTTTTCTCTCCGATTTTTTTTAATTGCTGTTATTTTCTTAATTTGGCAGCCCTGATTGCTCTTAAGAATACTTATAGTCTTATCTGTTATGTTTCACATAGCACATACGAAGTTTGGTTGAAATAAAACTGACAGTATAGAAGTTACATGTATTTAAAAATGTGTCCTATCAACAGGCTTAGAATCATGTTGGTAGAACTGACATATATAAGTTACTCCAAATTAATCTAAAATGTCAGATACTATGCGTGTGCATAGTTTAAAGCTTGTATACTTTCTGATATATTGGTATTTGGTTAAAGAAAATAGAGAGTGCAATTTTTAACAGTTGGCAGTCCTGGTGGCTTTTAAGAATACGCTCAGTCCTATCTGTTTGTGTACACATATTACATACAAAATTTGGTTGAAATCCGATTGATAGTAGGGAAGTTATATGCATTTAAAAATTGGACTTATCAGAAGGCTTAAAATTATTTTGGCAACACTGTCATATATGGCCTCCTGGATATTAAACTGAAATAGTATTAACTACATGTGTGCCAATTTTGGAATAGCTCCCACGCATACCTTCCATGATATCCAACATGGAGCTCAAATTTCTAGTACGTTTTTTCAGCAGTTGGTAGCACTGACATCATTTTCAAATATGGGCTTGAGATATTCCGGTATACATCTTTACTCACACTAAATTTGGTTTCGATTGCTGTAGCCGTTTAGGAGTTGATAGGAGGGGGTGGCACACAGACAGACAGACAGAAGGACAGACAGACAGGTCTTGCGCATAGTAGTTCGCTGCCGGGAGTGATCAGTTTAGTTCGCAGCTCCTTAGCGAACTAGTTCGCTCTTTTAGTTCGTTAGCTCCCATCTCGAATTCCCTGTAAGACAGATCGTTCGCTCGCCTTGCTACTGCCACTGCACGCGCTCTTTGTTTGTTATAGCAGTCTCATGACGAATGGAAATATTCTATTCGTCATGGCAGTCTGTCACCAGTGATTACTCGTCACCAGTGATTGCTCATTCGTATTGCTCTCGTTGCAAGCAATACTGTAGGCTACTGTAACAGTTAATGTGCTCGCTGCACGTACAGTTCGTGCATTAGATATTGGCATGTTGCGTGTGTAGTAATGTGTTTTACATTTTGATATTCGATGATTAAACAAGATGTTCAGTAAAGAACATATAGCCTACTTTCTCCTAAATGTATAAGTATAGTTATAACTCGTTGTTATTATCAAAGAGTATAATATAACTATTCTTTGTTGAAGACCTTAGAAACGATTTACCTCTACCAAACGCCACAACCTTGATAAAAACTGCTACCATCATTGAAGAAAGAAAGAAAGATAAGAAGTATCTAAAGAATGTTATGGATCTGGAGACATAATCGACCGGACTGGCGGCGTGGCTCAGCGGTAACGTTCTCGCTTGCTGGACCGTAGGTTTCAGGTTCGTATCCTGGCGCAGTCAGCTGGCATTTGAGGGTGCACAAATGCGAGGGAGCCATGTTAGTAGATTTACTGGCACGTTAAAGATCCCCTTCGGGAAAAAATTCTGGCACCCCGGCGTCTCTAAAAGCAACAGTAGTTAAAAGGGACGTAAAACCAATAACATTATTATTATTATTATTATTACATAATCGGCCTGACGCGGGCAACATCCAACTTTGAGTTGAGGCATGTCTTTACACGTCTGGCTGCGTATGACTTTCACAAGCCTAATTGAATTAACAAATCTTTCCATGACCCTACAGAGACGTGTGTATACCAACTATGTGGATATTTTCGATTGCTATTTGGCTGAAATAAAAGTATTAATTAATATCCTGAACTAGCACCAACGGTTGAGTTCAGATACTATGTGAAATCGTTTTGTTCTTTACTTCAATTAACATTTTCAAATAACGCACAATAGGCTGTTACAAACCCTTTAAAATAAAAAGTAAAAATGTATCGTAGTATCATCTTGTCATTCTTCAAATTCGATGCGCATAGAATGCCAATGGTATTGTAATCAATGGAGCCCCACGTGGACTAGTCGTGACATCTAGTGGTGAAATATCGAACAATATAATCCTAACAGAGTGAGTGCATTCTAGCGGCCAGAAGAAGAAACTTTTCAATAAAATCTGGAAGTTAATAAGTAGGTCGGTGTGCAGTTACCTTTTTGGCAGCTAGATGTCTCGAGTAAATCTGCTGGCGAATTATGTTTTAATTAAATATATATTTTACACCATAATATGCACAATATAACGCTTAATTTTAAAACATCTGAGTCATTACAAAACAATAAACATATAAAATTTCAAGCAAAAAAAAAATGGCTCTGATCGGGTTTGAACCATAAGCATTTGAGCGATAGGCTAACGATCTACCACCTTTTTTTTTTACAGAATTACAGAATTTTCAGATATGATAAATACCATACTAATACATCACAAGAAATCCAGATAGTGTCCATATTTATCGTACAATTGTCCACTTTCACTAAGCTTCCAACGCTCTTTTTGCAGGTGATATCTGAGATCCAGGAACGAGAAATGTTGATCATTGTCCATCCCGAAGTGTACATATTGGCCCATTATCCACACAATGGCAGTCTGTTTAATTTGGGGGAAGGCGGTCACCGACAAACGAACCAACTTCCTGTCATCAAGGTCATCCGTGGGCACATTTAATAGTTGACATACTTTTCCCTTTCACCACAGCCACGTGGAGGCAACTCGCGTGCATGATGTGAAGCGGTGTATCGCCGTATCAGTTTGACCACATATAGTACACCATGGGTAAGCTTCAAGACGGATGGTATATCGCCGTAGAGCGGTTGGGATGAGATCGTTGAGGAAGATAAAAACCTGGGAGTGTACAGCAGAAGAAATGGTCATAGCCCCAAAATTTTTCCAGACAGTGGGCCAATGGACGTAGAGGGTGGTGGCCTCTATTCGCGGTTTGGAGTGTACCACTTGCCGCAACATGTTATAAATACTTTTCGTCGTTGGAACAGTCCCTGAAGGCATTTGGCGAACAGTTTCCAGAAGGTGCTGTTGATGGTCCCTAAATATCTTCGGCAAAGTTCTATCACAACCACGGGCTGTGTTTCGAATATCTTTGTATAGCGCTTTCGTAAAAGTGTCATGTTGGGAAAGAATGGTGATATCGTACTTGCAGAGGAGTGCACGGCATTTCATGCCATGAGCTGTTAGCCCTAGCCCGCCTTGCCGGGATGGGAGATACAACTGTTCCCGTTGTACTCGGAACAAAAATCCTTGCCATATAAACCAACCTGTATATTTTGCCAATTGGCTCTCAAACATTTTGGGAAGTGGGAAAAGTTGTGCGACATACCATATTTTAGAGAGCGCAAACACGTTGAGGACCATGACCCGTTGCACTATATTGAGGTTTCTTTGACCAAATTGGATCAGCACTCCCCTAACTTTGGCAATGACCTTAGTCCAGTTTGCTTGCACTGTGTCCAGAAGGGATTGCTTCCAGGTAATGCCAAGAATTTTCACCTCATTTACTATCCGGAACCAGGGTTGTTGGGTAATCACTGAGTTAGTATTGAGCGGAAGCAAAGCAGTTTTCTGGGGGTTCGATTGTGCTCCAGAGGCGATATGGTAGCGCTGAAGGACGCTATCGATGTGGGAGATGTCTTCATTATTGCGGATCAATATTGATACGTCATCAGCATAGGCGCAAGTAGTGGAGTAGTGGGTGTTCCAAGCCACTCTAGAACCCTCCTCTTACCACTACTAAGCCTCAGCCATGTTAAATATTTGTCGAACGCGTGGTCCGATTTTGACAAATGAGGTGTCTTTGGACTCGGGCTGACGTCCTCTTTGCTATGGACCACTCATTATATTTTTCAAAATTTTTTTGAAAATTTTTGTTTTCGAAAATAGGCGATAGTTTGAAAACCAAACAGGATAGAACGTTGTGCCATGGCTCAAACGAACAGTCTTTATGACCTTTATTTTTTGTAATAAAAAATTTTTATTTTTTATATTTTTTTGAAAACACTCGAATTTTGAAAATCCTATATTTTGGAAACTAGGAACTCTACAAAAAAAATTGTTTAACGTAAATCAATGGTCCCTACCCCCTCTACCCCCAAAATAAATTTAAAGTCTCTAGAATGAAAACCTGCAGTAGTGGGATGGTGGGGGAGCTGCTTACAAAAGCAAGTGGTGAGCCCCTGCGACCTTGGAATGGAAGGAGCCATGCTAGGAGGGCGTGCTTGGATTCGTTTTTTTCGTCTCGTCGTGCTCTTTACGGGAATGTCGGTGTCGAAAAGGTGAAAATCTGGAAACACAGTCTTTTTGGGGTAAAAACGTGATTTTAGACTTTTTGTTATATCTCACGAACCAATAACGCTAGAGGCGTGTTCGACAGGTCCAAGGACTCGGGGTAACGTTCTCTCTCCTATGGACCACTCGTTATAATTTTTAATAAAATTGGAAACTCGATTTTGGGGTAAACACATGTTTTTTGTGATTTTGCCGATATCTCACGAAGCAATAACGCTAGAGGCATGTACGACGGGTCCAAGGATTCGGGCAGACGTTCTCTTTGCTATGAACTACTCGTTGTAATTTTTAAAAAATTTGGAAACGCGATTTTGGGGTAAACACGTGTTTTTTGTGATTTTTGCCGATATCTCACGAACTAATAACGCTAGAGACATGTACGAGGTGTCCTAGGACTCGGGCTAACGCCCCCTTTCAAATGTGGTAGATATTTTTTTTAAAAAAAGATAATTCACAAAGGGCCTAACGCCGTACATGTTGAAAAAAAATCATTACCGTTACCTGTTTATAATGTTTATAAAGCGTGGTGGTTGAGAGAGACGATACGGCTGGGTATGTGTGTGTTTCAACGAACCTGTCGCTAACCACAAGGACCATGCTTAATAGAACAATCGCTATTTCGGCGGATCGGTGTATGACAGAGCGAGCGTGCGTTTTTCCTGATATTTTACCTTTAACGTGTAAACGGTGATGAGAACTTGATTCTATGTTGGTCGAAGCGAGTATCGAAAACAAACGAGCAGGAGGTGAAGGTCATTTGAGCTTATTGGAAGGCTCCGATCTGACTTGACAACAGGTGCAATGGAAAAAATGACCAAGACGCTTGAAGGTGAAATAATCTGACCATTGTGGTGGCAGGGAAGTGCGAAAGGCGTGCACACATGTGAAACCACAGGCACGCTAAACCAGTGACATTCTGTCTTGCTTCGTACGTGACAAAATGCAAGTCCATGTGACATTTGATCTACCGCAGGTGTTCACCTTGGACGTTATCTGTCCACGTGCATGATAACTGTTAACAAGTCACATCCTGTTTTGCTTCGTACGTGACAAAATGCAAGTTCATGTGAAATTTGATCAGGCACAGGTGTTCGCCTGGGACGTTAGCTGCCCACGTGCACGATAAGAGAATGTTCAAAGCGTGGGAAAAAAAAAGATTATACATGCAATGTGATATATAAAGACACGTCGCTGACATTTCCACTCGCACTTATGTGACTACTTTTGAACACGCTACAGCGTTGTGTGAAACACTTGGCCTTGTTTAACAGTTTTGGTGTTGGTGGAAAATACTTATTCTTGTTGTGAGGTAGGTATATATTTATTCATTTATACATTTATTGATTTATATATAAATACATGCAATTATTTATTGATTAGGTAATTAATGATTTTATTTATTTATTTGTTTGCAGATAACCGGCATACCTTACATGTCAGAGGGAGAAGAAACTATTGCACTTTTGAGCCCACTAGAAGGGAAGAGTAACAAGTCACTGCAAGTAAAGGTGAGATGATTTTTTTTAAACTAACTTGTTTCATTTTTGTTTTGTTTTATGTTTTATTTTATGAAATGTATGTATTAACCTGAATTTAGGTATTTATAGCGGTTTATTTTATTTATTTTTAGAAACTTGGAAAGAATAGCCTTACCGCCGTAGCAGTCGCTGAAAAAAACCAGAAACGCACTAAAGCGAAACCACTGCCAAAGAGTGAACTGTTTAAAACTTAGGTAAGTCCAACTTAAAAATGCTATTCCATTTTACCACTACTGAAAACTCGTAGACAAAAAAAAATTCATTACCTGTACATGACTGGGACAATGATTGCTTTCTTGATTAATGGCTATGTTGTTGTTGTTGACTGGGAAAAGTACAAGGCCATGTTGGATTTTCTAAAAATAAAATAATAAATTTAATTTACGGGTGGTTCCCTATGGACTCAATGAATATCCACAGGTTTGAACATGATAATGTGAACAAAATGACATGACATTCATTTTTGTTTATATATTGGTTAAAGGGAGGGTGGGGGAATGTAAATGACTGTAGCTTTATAAAAAAGAAAATAAGTACATGGGTTACTGTTAGTGCCAACATACAGTTTATTTTTAATGGTGTTTTGATATATTAATGCCAATTAACGTTAACGTTTTATTTACAAGTATTGATTGATTGATTGATTGATTGATTGAGTGATGGGTTATTTTGTTTGCTTTTAGGTGTCGTCATGTGCCATTAACGTAATGAACAGACAGTGAACAAGCATGCATTATGCTTTAAAGTACTCTGTGCAATGTTAATAACTTACAATAAGAAAACGTTTTATTATAACACATGGCGTTAGTACCAAATACAACAAGTGAGCAAGTTGGTTTACCACGTGGGTTAAATTTAAAATCAGAACATGATCGATGGTTAACATTTGAATCCTGGCCTGTAGGCTTTTTGTCGACGCATGAACTTGCAAAAGCAGGTTTTTTTTACTTGAACCGAGAAGATGTGGTGCGCTGTGTGTTTTGTCGTATTGAACTTTCACACTGGGAAGAAGGGGATGATCCCTTTAGAGACCATTTGCGATGGTCTCCTCACTGTCCTTACATGCTTGGAAAGCAAGTGGGTAACCTACCCGTGCATTCATTTTACCGAACCACAAGGCCTTTGGCCGCTACTTACGTTGCTGAATCACAAATAAATAATAATAATGATGTATTACCAGCCAACGGTAGTGTCGATATATGTGGTTCATATGCCATAGACAGTGTTGAATTGGCGTGTGCTTTTGAAAAATTGGGAGTTTGCAAGACTAAAGCACTAGCACACCCAGAGTACAGCTCTGTTGAAAAACGTTTCGAATCTTATAAAAATGTTTGGCCATTAATATTAAAACACCTTACCAAACAGCTAAGTGAAACTGGATTTTTTTATACTGATGAAGGGGATAAAACAATATATTTTTATTGTGGATTTGCTTTAAAGGATTGGCAAATGACTGATGACCCTTTTGTGCAACACGCTCGTTGGTTACCAAACTGTAAATACATGGTGTTGCTTAAAGGTCAGGAATTTGTGAACACTATTCGTAAAGAAAAAGTGATTGCAGCACAAGACATAAAAGTGCCTTTAGAGTTAGAGCACGCGGAGCAAATACATAAGGCTGAAAGAAAAGACTTGTCTCACGAACAGATACAAAAGTGTGACCAACAATTATGTAAAATTTGTTATCAAGATGAACTAGGTGTTGTATTTTTACCCTGTGGACACATGATAGCCTGTGTCAAGTGTGCATTAGAACTTAACACTTGTGCTATATGCAGAAAAGTAGTATCTGCTACAGTTAGGGCATTTCTTGCATAACTAGTATAATTTATTCGCCATGCATAGTGCAAAATCCCTAATTGCACAATATTATTAAAGCTGTTTTAGAGTGTAATAGATATGCTTTTGTTTTGTTTATAGACTACTACAATGAATGTTTTGAATGCTGTGGGACAATCATGTGGCTTAGTGACAAAGAAGCTCAGCGAATTGCCAACGCATATTCCATTCCGCATTATCAAGATTCGGAAATTGAAAACAGCATATGGTGATCGTGTACTTTGTGTATGTGAAAACTTTGAGACATTTCTGCCTATACGGTTTAATGATATGTCGGAGAGTGTTTTTGATGAAGTCAATAATGCTGTACAACCTGTACACATAATTTATGAAGGTTTTAAAAACAATAGGTGCATGGTTCGTTTTAATTAAATAAATAAATAATGTGAAATAATAATGGAAAATATAAGTAATGACAATATACTGAAAAAGAAAGAAAATATGTGTATAGAATAATAATGTTTTAGTGTTTAGTGTTGTCTTTAAAAATATTATGATGAAACCAAAAAAAAATGTATATAAAGTTTGTAAATAAATGCAAAATGATGTTACAATGCTGTTTTATTTTATACAAAGTTAGTATATTTAACATTGCAGAGTATACATGATTATGACAATAAATGCACACTGAATACAAGCCTTTCTCACTTTACAATAGTCTGTTATAGTTTTAAACACAAGGCTTGTTGTAGATCATTTTCTAGCAATGTCCATTCAATGTTGTTTTCGAAAAGTGGGGAAGCCACAATGGTTGTATTGACATAAAAACCTTATGGTTATTACTATTTAGTCACTTTCACCCCCTTGCATATCAAGAGCAGATGACCTAGTTGTTCCACTCTTTAAAACGACAACAACAACACTACCTCTTGCATAGTTTGTGATGTTGATGGCTCTTGCGACGTGGAAGATGGATTAAAAATAACTTTGAGAACAGGGGTTAAACGTTGATCATTAAACAATGCACTATTTTGAGTAGCAATATGGTTTTCTTGATTTTTTGTCGACGGCAACTGTGTTTCATGCGGTACACTACATTGATGATCACTGACACTTAAAACCTCACTATTTTTACTTTTTAGGTCACTACGACAATGTTTGGAACGTTGCTTTGAACAACGCCAAATAACAGTTCCATTTTTATTGGTTCGTTTCACAATATATGAATATCCTTTATAGTATGCGTAAGGCTTACCATACCTAGTCACTGATACTTTCATATCAACTGTCGAGTATAGACTAAGCTCTAGTAAAGTCAACTTGGTAATAAGAATACTAGTTTAATGTGAGAGCAAATATGGATCCAAAGAGTTCAGGTAAAAGTGAAAGCAAATAAGCAAATATTAGAAACAAGTGTTGGGGTGAAAGTGGTCGCAAAGTGGTAGACCCATTACACAATAATTTCAGCACGACGAAGCTCTTGTTCAATTTCTTTGATTTCCCAATCGTGACCAGTATGGCCAGATTGACGTGAGGCATGCAACAACTGTAGCCGCTGGACGAGCTTATTGGGATTGTGCCAGTATACAAATTTAACAAATGGATTTTTAGGTGTAAACAAAGCATTACCATTATCATGATCATTATCATCATCATCATTATCATCATCATGATCACCATTATCATCATGACCATCATCACTGTTACTATATAGTCCTTTTTGATCCTCTTGCAATACCACTTTATTTATAGTCTGAGTTGATTTTGATAGTGTTGAAGGTTTCTTGGACGTTGACAACTGTCCTAACATAACGTTTTGAGGACATGATAAGTCATTTTGAACAAACACTGCACTATTTTTAGCCGCAATATCGTTTTCTTGAACTTGCTTTTTAGCATTTTGATAATTGTTTGTAAACAGTAAGCGTGGTTCGTTTCGAGCACTACATTGATGAACACTCACACTTAAAACCTTTCCATTTTTACTTTTCAGATTGCCTCGACATTTTGTTGACCTCTCTTTTGAGCATCGCCAGAATATTATTCCATTCACATTCTGGCGATTATAGTTATAGGAGTAGCCTTGATAGAGTGCACGTAGCCTACCTTTGTTGGTTGTAATAAGTTCCATTGTAGTAACTGACCTGTCAGTACGATGTTCACACTACAAAGGTTACAACTGTTTTGCTGATGGAGTGACCTACTATAAGCTTATATATTGGCTTATGTGTTGGCTTTTTGTGTTGGCTTTTCGTGTTGGCTTTTCGTGTTGGCTTTTTGTGTTGGCTTTTTGTGTTGGCTTTTCATGTTGGCTTTTCATGTTGGCTTTTCGTGTTGGCTTATGTGTTGGCTTTTTGTGTTGGCTTTTTGTGTTGGCTTATGTGTTGGCTTTTTGTGTTGGCTTATGTGTTGGCTTTTTGTGTTGGCTTTTTGTGTTGGCTTTTCATGTTGGCTTTTCGTGTTGGCTTTTCGTGTTGGCTTTTCGTGTTGGCTTTTCGTGTTGGCTTTTGTGTTGGCTTTTCGTGTTGGCTTTTTGTGTTGGCTTTTCGTGTTGGCATTTCGTGTTGGCTTTTCGTGTTGGCTTTTTTTGTATTGGCCTTTCGTGTTGGCTTTTTGTATTGGCTTTTCGTGTTGGCTTTTTGTGTTGGCTTTAGTATTGGCTTTTGTATTGGCTTATTTGACAAGTTATTTGTGTCAATGTATTTAGTGGATTTTTTCTTGGTGTTGGAAAGTAGTTGAAAGAGAGGGAATATTTAAAGACTTAACCTCAGCTCACTAACCTAACCTAACCTAACCTAACCTTTCAACTCTCAGATGTTAATTAAATTCTGTGCATAGTCGAGTTGGAGCCCAAGACCTCAGGGGTAAAAAAACAATTATTTTTGACGACTTATTTTGGTAACTTATTTTAATGGCTAACCTAACTTTACCTAACCTAACCTAACCTAACCTAACCTCAGCTCACTTTGGATATTACTAGTAAGTGTTCATATCCTCTGCTAGGTAGCATGCTAGTAGTACAGGTAGTGCTCATATTTACCGCTAGATAGCGGAAACATATTTTGCATGTTGCATGTGACACTTGTGAAGTTTAACCACATGCAAGACGTGCTTGTATAAGTTCTCTATTTAAACTCAATATACAATTAACCACTAAATGTTCAGAACTAACATGTATAGCCATGTTTAGGGTATATAGGAGACCCTTAGCAAGAAAGACTGTCTAACCCACGAGTGTACAGCCTTGTCATACGCAGTAAGCCCCTGTTGGCTTTCTCAAATTGTTGTTGTTGTTGTTTTCTGCCAACAGGGGCTTACTGCGTATGACAAGGCTGTACACTCGTGGGTTAGACAGTCTTTCTTGCTAAGGGTCTCCTATATACCCTAAACATGGCTATACATGTTAGTTCTGAACATTTAGTGGTTAATTGTATATTGAGTTTAAATAGAGAACTTATACAAGCACGTCTTGCATGTGGTTAAACTTCACAAGTGTCACATGCAACATGCAAAATATGTTTCCGCTATCTAGCGGTAAATATGAGCACTACCTGTACTACTAGCATGCTACCTAGCAGAGGATATGAACACTTACTAGTAATATCCAAAGTGAGCTGAGGTTAGGTTAGGTTAGGTTAGGTTAGGTAAAGTTAGGTTAGCCATTAAAATAAGTTACCAAAATAAGTCGTCAAAAATAATTGTTTTTTTACCCCTGAGGTCTTGGGCTCCAACTCGACTATGCACAGAATTTAATTAACATCTGAGAGTTGAAAGGTTAGGTTAGGTTAGGTTAGGTTAGTGAGCTGAGGTTAAGTCTTTAAATATTCCCTCTCTTTCAACTACTTTCCAACACCAAGAAAAAATCCACTAAATACATTGACACAAATAACTTGTCAAATAAGCCAATACAAAAGCCAATACTAAAGCCAACACAAAAAGCCAACACGAAAAGCCAATACAAAAAGCCAACACGAAAGGCCAATACAAAAAAAGCCAACACGAAAAGCCAACACGAAATGCCAACACGAAAAGCCAACACAAAAAGCCAACACGAAAAGCCAACACAAAAGCCAACACGAAAAGCCAACACGAAAAGCCAACACGAAAAGCCAACACGAAAAGCCAACATGAAAAGCCAACACAAAAAGCCAACACAAAAAGCCAACACATAAGCCAACACAAAAAGCCAACACATAAGCCAACACAAAAAGCCAACACAAAAAGCCAACACATAAGCCAACACGAAAAGCCAACATGAAAAGCCAACATGAAAAGCCAACACAAAAAGCCAACACAAAAAGCCAACACGAAAAGCCAACACGAAAAGCCAACACAAAAAGCCAACACATAAGCCAATATATAAGCTTATAGTAGGTCACTCCATCAGCAAAACAGTTGTAACCTTTGTAGTGTGAACATCGTACTGACAGGTCAGTTACTACAATGGAACTTATTACAACCAACAAAGGTAGGCTACGTGCACTCTATCAAGGCTACTCCTATAACTATAATCGCCAGAATGTGAATGGAATAATATTCTGGCGATGCTCAAAAGAGAGGTCAACAAAATGTCGAGGCAATCTGAAAAGTAAAAATGGAAAGGTTTTAAGTGTGAGTGTTCATCAATGTAGTGCTCGAAACGAACCACGCTTACTGTTTACAAACAATTATCAAAATGCTAAAAAGCAAGTTCAAGAAAACGATATTGCGGTTAAAAATAGTGCAGTGTTTGTTCAAAATGACTTATCATGTCCTCAAAACGTTATGTTAGGACAGTTGTCAACGTCCAAGAAACCTTCAACACTATCAAAATCAACTCAGACTATAAATAAAGTGGTATTGCAAGAGGATCAAAAAGGACTATATAGTAACAGTGATGATGGTCATGATGATAATGGTGATCATGATGATGATAATGATGATGATGATAATGATCATGATAATGGTAATGCTTTGTTTACACCTAAAAATCCATTTGTTAAATTTGTATACTGGCACAATCCCAATAAGCTCGTCCAGCGGCTACAGTTGTTGCATGCCTCACGTCAATCTGGCCATACTGGTCACGATTGGGAAATCAAAGAAATTGAACAAGAGCTTCGTCGTGCTGAAATTATTGTGTAATGGGTCTACCACTTTGCGACCACTTTCACCCCAACACTTGTTTCTAATATTTGCTTATTTGCTTTCACTTTTACCTGAACTCTTTGGATCCATATTTGCTCTCACATTAAACTAGTATTCTTATTACCAAGTTGACTTTACTAGAGCTTAGTCTATACTCGACAGTTGATATGAAAGTATCAGTGACTAGGTATGGTAAGCCTTACGCATACTATAAAGGATATTCATATATTGTGAAACGAACCAATAAAAATGGAACTGTTATTTGGCGTTGTTCAAAGCAACGTTCCAAACATTGTCGTAGTGACCTAAAAAGTAAAAATAGTGAGGTTTTAAGTGTCAGTGATCATCAATGTAGTGTACCGCATGAAACACAGTTGCCGTCGACAAAAAATCAAGAAAACCATATTGCTACTCAAAATAGTGCATTGTTTAATGATCAACGTTTAACCCCTGTTCTCAAAGTTATTTTTAATCCATCTTCCACGTCGCAAGAGCCATCAACATCACAAACTATGCAAGAGGTAGTGTTGTTGTTGTCGTTTTAAAGAGTGGAACAACTAGGTCATCTGCTCTTGATATGCAAGGGGGTGAAAGTGACTAAATAGTAATAACCATAAGGTTTTTATGTCAATACAACCATTGTGGCTTCCCCACTTTTCGAAAACAACATTGAATGGACATTGCTAGAAAATGATCTACAACAAGCCTTGTGTTTAAAACTATAACAGACTATTGTAAAGTGAGAAAGGCTTGTATTCAGTGTGCATTTATTGTCATAATCATGTATACTCTGCAATGTTAAATATACTAACTTTGTATAAAATAAAACAGCATTGTAACATCATTTTGCATTTATTTACAAACTTTATATACATTTTTTTTTGGTTTCATCATAATATTTTTAAAGACAACACTAAACACTAAAACATTATTATTCTATACACATATTTTCTTTCTTTTTCAGTATATTGTCATTACTTATATTTTCCATTATTATTTCACATTATTTATTTATTTAATTAAAACGAACCATGCACCTATTGTTTTTAAAACCTTCATAAATTATGTGTACAGGTTGTACAGCATTATTGACTTCATCAAAAACACTCTCCGACATATCATTAAACCGTATAGGCAGAAATGTCTCAAAGTTTTCACATACACAAAGTACACGATCACCATATGCTGTTTTCAATTTCCGAATCTTGATAATGCGGAATGGAATATGCGTTGGCAATTCGCTGAGCTTCTTTGTCACTAAGCCACATGATTGTCCCACAGCATTCAAAACATTCATTGTAGTAGTCTATAAACAAAACAAAAGCATATCTATTACACTCTAAAACAGCTTTAATAATATTGTGCAATTAGGGATTTTGCACTATGCATGGCGAATAAATTATACTAGTTATGCAAGAAATGCCCTAACTGTAGCAGATACTACTTTTCTGCATATAGCACAAGTGTTAAGTTCTAATGCACACTTGACACAGGCTATCATGTGTCCACAGGGTAAAAATACAACACCTAGTTCATCTTGATAACAAATTTTACATAATTGTTGGTCACACTTTTGTATCTGTTCGTGAGACAAGTCTTTTCTTTCAGCCTTATGTATTTGCTCCGCGTGCTCTAACTCTAAAGGCACTTTTATGTCTTGTGCTGCAATCACTTTTTCTTTACGAATAGTGTTCACAAATTCCTGACCTTTAAGCAACACCATGTATTTACAGTTTGGTAACCAACGAGCGTGTTGCACAAAAGGGTCATCAGTCATTTGCCAATCCTTTAAAGCAAATCCACAATAAAAATATATTGTTTTATCCCCTTCATCAGTATAAAAAAATCCAGTTTCACTTAGCTGTTTGGTAAGGTGTTTTAATATTAATGGCCAAACATTTTTATAAGATTCGAAACGTTTTTCAACAGAGCTGTACTCTGGGTGTGCTAGTGCTTTAGTCTTGCAAACTCCCAATTTTTCAAAAGCACACGCCAATTCAACACTGTCTATGGCATATGAACCACATATATCGACACTACCGTTGGCTGGTAATACATCATTATTATTATTTATTTGTGATTCAGCAACGTAAGTAGCGGCCAAAGGCCTTGTGGTTCGGTAAAATGAATGCACGGGTAGGTTACCCACTTGCTTTCCAAGCATGTAAGGACAGTGAGGAGACCATCGCAAATGGTCTCTAAAGGGATCATCCCCTTCTTCCCAGTGTGAAAGTTCAATACGACAAAACACACAGCGCACCACATCTTCTCGGTTCAAGTAAAAAAAACCTGCTTTTGCAAGTTCATGCGTCGACAAAAAGCCTACAGGCCAGGATTCAAATGTTAACCATCGATCATGTTCTGATTTTAAATTTAACCCACGTGGTAAACCAACTTGCTCACTTGTTGTATTTGGTACTAACGCCATGTGTTATAATAAAACGTTTTCTTATTGTAAGTTATTAACATTGCACAGAGTACTTTAAAGCATAATGCATGCTTGTTCACTGTCTGTTCATTACGTTAATGGCACATGACGACACCTAAAAGCAAACAAAATAACCCATCACTCAATCAATCAATCAATCAATCAATACTTGTAAATAAAACGTTAACGTTAATTGGCATTAATATATCAAAACACCATTAAAAATAAACTGTATGTTGGCACAAACAGTAACCCATGTACTTATTTTCTTTTTTATAAAGCTACAGTCATTTACATTCCCCCACCCTCCCTTTAACCAATATATAAACAAAAATGAATGTCATGTCATTTTGTTCACATTATCATGTTCAAACCTGTGGATATTCGTTGAGTCCATAGGGAACCACTCATAAATTAAATTTATTATTTTATTTTTAGAAAATCCAACATGGCCTTGTACTTTTCCCAGTCAACAACAACAACATAGCCATTAATCAAGAAAGCAATCATTGTCCCAGTCATGTACAGGTAATGAATTTTTTTTTGTCTACGAGTTTTCAGTAGTGGTAAAATGGAATAGCATTTTTAAGTTGGACTTACCTAAGTTTTAAACAGTTCACTCTTTGGCAGTGGTTTCGCTTTAGTGCGTTTCTGGTTTTTTTCAGCGACTGCTACGGCGGTAAGGCTATTCTTTCCAAGTTTCTAAAAATAAATAAAATAAACCGCTATAAATACCTAAATTCAGGTTAATACATACATTTCATAAAATAAAACATAAAACAAAACAAAAATGAAACAAGTTAGTTTAAAAAAAATCATCTCACCTTTACTTGCAGTGACTTGTTACTCTTCCCTTCTAGTGGGCTCAAAAGTGCAATAGTTTCTTCTCCCTCTGACATGTAAGGTATGCCGGTTATCTGCAAACAAATAAATAAATAAAATCATTAATTACCTAATCAATAAATAATTGCATGTATTTATATATAAATCAATAAATGTATAAATGAATAAATATATACCTACCTCACAACAAGAATAAGTATTTTCCACCAACACCAAAACTGTTAAACAAGGCCAAGTGTTTCACACAACGCTGTAGCGTGTTCAAAAGTAGTCACATAAGTGCGAGTGGAAATGTCAGCGACGTGTCTTTATATATCACATTGCATGTATAATCTTTTTTTTTCCCACGCTTTGAACATTCTCTTATCGTGCACGTGGGCAGCTAACGTCCCAGGCGAACACCTGTGCCTGATCAAATTTCACATGAACTTGCATTTTGTCACGTACGAAGCAAAACAGGATGTGACTTGTTAACAGTTATCATGCACGTGGACAGATAACGTCCAAGGTGAACACCTGCGGTAGATCAAATGTCACATGGACTTGCATTTTGTCACGTACGAAGCAAGACAGAATGTCACTGGTTTAGCGTGCCTGTGGTTTCACATGTGTGCACGCCTTTCGCACTTCCCTGCCACCACAATGGTCAGATTATTTCACCTTCAAGCGTCTTGGTCATTTTTTCCATTGCACCTGTTGTCAAGTCAGATCGGAGCCTTCCAATAAGCTCAAATGACCTTCACCTCCTGCTCGTTTGTTTTCGATACTCGCTTCGACCAACATAGAATCAAGTTCTCATCACCGTTTACACGTTAAAGGTAAAATATCAGGAAAAACGCACGCTCGCTCTGTCATACACCGATCCGCCGAAATAGCGATTGTTCTATTAAGCATGGTCCTTGTGGTTAGCGACAGGTTCGTTGAAACACACACATACCCAGCCGTATCGTCTCTCTCAACCACCACGCTTTATAAACATTATAAACAGGTAACGGTAATGATTTTTTTTCAACATGTACGGCGTTAGGCCCTTTGTGAATTATCTTTTTTTAAAAAAAATATCTACCACATTTGAAAGGGGGCGTTAGCCCGAGTCCTAGGACACCTCGTACATGTCTCTAGCGTTATTAGTTCGTGAGATATCGGCAAAAATCACAAAAAACACGTGTTTACCCCAAAATCGCGTTTCCAAATTTTTTAAAAATTACAACGAGTAGTTCATAGCAAAGAGAACGTCTGCCCGAATCCTTGGACCCGTCGTACATGCCTCTAGCGTTATTGCTT
Organism: Meconema thalassinum; assembly: GCA_946902985.2. NCBI lineage: Eukaryota > Metazoa > Arthropoda > Insecta > Orthoptera > Tettigoniidae > Meconema > Meconema thalassinum. Next base: position 989,855,610 of record OX336388.2, on the reverse strand, counting down.
CGTGAGATATCGGCAAAATCACAAAAAACATGTGTTTACCCCAAAATCGAGTTTCCAATTTTATTAAAAATTATAACGAGTGGTCCATAGGAGAGAGAACGTTACCCCGAGTCCTTGGACCTGTCGAACACGCCTCTAGCGTTATTGGTTCGTGAGATATAACAAAAAGTCTAAAATCACGTTTTTACCCCAAAAAGACTGTGTTTCCAGATTTTCACCTTTTCGACACCGACATTCCCGTAAAGAGCACGACGAGACGAAAAAAACGAATCCAAGCACGCCCTCCTAGCATGGCTCCTTCCATTCCAAGGTCGCAGGGGCTCACCACTTGCTTTTGTAAGCAGCTCCCCCACCATCCCACTACTGCAGGTTTTCATTCTAGAGACTTTAAATTTATTTTGGGGGTAGAGGGGGTAGGGACCATTGATTTACGTTAAACAATTTTTTTTGTAGAGTTCCTAGTTTCCAAAATATAGGATTTTCAAAATTCGAGTGTTTTCAAAAAAATATAAAAAATAAAAATTTTTTATTACAAAAAATAAAGGTCATAAAGACTGTTCGTTTGAGCCATGGCACAACGTTCTATCCTGTTTGGTTTTCAAACTATCGCCTATTTTCGAAAACAAAAATTTTCAAAAAAATTTTGAAAAATATAATGAGTGGTCCATAGCAAAGAGGACGTCAGCCCGAGTCCAAAGACACCTCATTTGTCAAAATCGGACCACGCGTTCGACAAATATTTAACATGGCTGAGGCTTAGTAGTGGTAAGAGGAGGGTTCTAGAGTGGCTTGGAACACCCACTACTCCACTACTGGCGCACATTCCAAAAACATGTGTGGACAGTTTGTAACCCTGTAGCTTCACCTGGGTAGTCCGAATGAACGGTTCAAGGCCAATGACAAAAAGTAGCATAGGAAGGGGACATCCTTGCCTAACTGATCGTTGTATGGGAATCAGAGGGGAAAGAAAACCGTTGACGAGCACTCGAGACGTAGCATTACAATTTATCATACGAATGTAGTCAATAAGGATTTCAGGAAATTCGAAGTGTTGCAAGACCATGTACAAGTATTCATGACTGATGCGGTCGAAAGCTTTATCAAGATCTAAGGTGAGAAAACTCATTGGCTCAGTGGGGAGCATTTCGGCTTTTAGGTGTAGGTCCCGTAGTATCGCTAAGTTTGTTAACAGAGTTCTTCCAGGAATACTGCAACATTGTTCATCACCAATGATATCAGGTAGAACAGTCTTCAATCGGCATGCAAGTACTTTGGTAAGGACTTTATAGTCACTGCAGAGCAGAGTAACTGGTCGGAAGTCACCAACTGCCATGGAAGAGGATGTTTTTGGTATGAGGACTATGGTACCCTCGTGATGTGATTGACAAAGAGTACGACGTTGGAGAATGGTACGCAGGACATGACAAAATCCTTTGCCAATGAGAGGCCAGAAGTGTTTATACATTTCATATGGCAGTCCATCAATGCCAGGTGAGCGGTTGTTTGGGAGTTGCTTAACCACAGAGTGAATCTCTTCATCCGTAATATCCGCGCTGAGCAGAGTTTTGTTGTCCAGAGATAGTTGGGTACTGCAAGATGACAGCAATAGGGTCACCTGCTGTGGATCAATGAGAGCCTTAGCGTAGAACCGTTGATAAAATAATGATATTTCACGACGTATAGCGTCAGGGGAGGTGACGACACTTCCAGTACTGGTGCGGAGGCGGTGGATATATTTACGTTGCCGCTCACGTTGTCCTTTGGCGATATGGTATACACTTGCACTTTCGTCCGGGAGCACTGTACGATCTTTTAAAGCCACGTTTATATGAGCGAGCGTTCGTTGCTGTAGAGACAGGAGCTTGGTTTTAACTTCCCGGATCTGGTCATATATACGCTCCCCAGCATCAGATCTTTGCTGGAGCTGGCGAAGAACTCGATAGTAAAATTCAACTGTATCCCGTCTTCCCCGACCTCGTTGGTAAGATATGTTCTTAAAGACGCGGCGGATCCCTGGTTTAACTAAAATATCCCACCAGTCTGCGCAGTCGCGAAATTTGCATTTTTGTTGGACCCATCGAGTCCAGTGTTGTCTGAAAATATCTTGGCATTCCTCCTCCAGTAACAGCGAGCAATTCAGCTTCCAATAACCTCTTCCTATGTGAAATATGGGATGGGGGTAAGAGATTGTACATACGACAGCATGATGGTTAGTGAAACTGGCAGGTATCACTTCATATCGTCTAGGCTGGATAAGTTCCTGTGAAAAGTAGATGCGGTCAAGTCGTGATGAGGAGTTGTGACTTATACAGGTGTAATGGGGCAGGGGCATCCTTAAACTATCCACAGCATCAATGAGGTGTAGGGAGGTAAGAAGGGTCCTGAGAGCCGGGTTGACACCTTGGTATGAGCTAGTGGAATCTTCCTGGCGTTGAATACAATTGAAATCCCCTGCAAGAATAAGCTTTTCCTTAACGTCATGCAGATGAGGCAGTATACTCTGTTGAAAGAACATTTTCCGTTCCACACGTTTATTGGACCCGGATGGGGCATATACATTTATCAGGGTGGTATTGTTTATGTGTCCAGATATTATGCGTCCTGATGGATGACATAGCACACCTTCGAGTGGGATATCATGTCTTATGAGGAATCCGGTCCCTCTATTCGTATTACCGGTATTGATGTATTGTGTGTAGAAGGCAGATATGGGCAAACAGGGTAGAGCAACTTCTTGAATGAAGGCAATGTCAATGTCTGCATCTCGAAGGAATCTCCCCAACAGTTGAAATTTCAGAGGGCATTCTATTACATTGATATTCACAGTGGCCACAGTGAGAAATTGCGCCATTAAGAGAAGTATAAAAGTTGTGCTAGACATACTGGTAGGTGGACTCGAGAAAAAAGAAAAAAGAAAAAAAGACACAGGTGAGAAATATACTGGTGCACTATGTCAAATTAGGTTGAGATAGTTCCTTATGACTGCCATTCATAGGCCGGCTGTCAGCGGTTGAGAGCGTTCGTGGGTCCCTAGATGACGTAGAATGAAGATTTTGTTTCTTTTTCACAGCTGCGGGAACGTTTGTAGAGCCAGTTTGATTCTTCGGGGCTGGTACGGCAATCGAGGCATTTGTTTTAATCTTCTTAGAGACGTTCTCGGATCCCCGATCAACCTGCTTAAGTGAGTCGGTAGGGACCAGCGAAGGTGGGGGCAGTGAAGACAAAATTTCTGTGGCAGCCTGTAGTGTCGGCATAGTTGGTTCTAAGGCTGCGATACAGGTTGCCGATAGCACAGGGGCACTCTGCGGCTCGCTGCTCTGGTCAGGGCAAGGTACCAGTTCTGCGTCATATGTATTCGAGGCCACTTATGGTGTTGTCCCAGCTGACTGATCAATAAGCATGTTTTCATATGACGTTTGCTGCGTCACAACTTCCGAGTATTGGGCACGTCGTTGTTGTGTAGGAGTTATACCGAGGGGAATCATTTTCTTTGGGCAGTTGATACGTAGATGTGTGGTAGCATTGCAAATTAAACAGGTCTGTTTCTGTCCATTATACGTTATATAGCCAGAATGGCCACCAAAAGTCTCAGTGGAGGGGATATCTTGTTTGATTTCCATAGTGACGGCACGTATTCCATTATACACCGGGAACTGATAAGCAGAACACCATTGTTCTTTCCTGACGTCACTCACAGTGCCATATTTCGACAGGACGGATTTGAAAATTTCAGGGGGAACTTCGAGTGGGACATTAAATATACGCACTGTGGTAAAATTGGAATCCGCTGTGGAGAGCTTAACATTTGTCATTTCGCCTGAGTCATACTGAAATTTAATAGGATCTGCAAAAGTATTTAACAATTTCTGATAAGTAGATATGCTGATTACCTTGATGTACATGGTTTTTTCGTGCGCATTTAACTGGATGGCTTCTACTTGGTCGACAGTCAACCGGAGGGTATCGCCAATCCAGCGGTGAATTTCTCCTGGTGAGGGGCGAGAACTCTGCCTGTCCCATTGGCAGCGTACGGTGTTTTTCCTCTGGTATCCGGACATGATTTTCAGCGGGGTTTTCTGGGTTTCTGGTTTTGTTGTCCTATCTGGAACACTACTTGAAAAAGTATTGTCCGAATGACACACGGAAGGTCAGTACACACGTGGAACTAAGGAAGCACCGGTATTAGGAACCGTTCACTCTTCCAATGCGGTCACACAGCGCGCACACACGTACCTCACTCGGCCACGACTAGTGACCAACTACCACCACTGAGCTAATTGTGTCAACGAATATCGTTCTATATAAAATGACTTACATAGAACTTGTTAGCAAATAATGATTTATACTAAACGATTTCATCACTGGAGTATATTATTTATATATAAAGCATTTCATACAAAGTTTATTTATTTTGTATCAGTACGCTATATTGCATGCAATACTCAAATTAGTGAAATATAAGTCAGGCACAAGATATCCGCTGCCATCTTGTCTTATTTCTGAATCGGCTCAGCTTTTTAAAATCACCTCTGCACTATAGTATTACAAAATAAACTTTTAATTTCGAACGTGCCTCTTCCTTTAGAACAGTTAAAACGATTCTCGGCTCGATAATCGGAACTGGTGGGTCCCATGATATGGATTATAAAGTTTGCATAATTCGCACGGCCGCCATCCTGAAATGGTATGGCGGGCGACCTTGTAGTTTGGTCACAAGACGCATCCTATACGAAGGTATGTTGTTACCAAATTTGGTAGAGATCGGATGATTTGGTTAGTCGTTATTTGATTTTACGTTTTGATTGTTTGAGTGGCCGCCATTCAGTTTTATTAAAGATGGCGGCGATATAAAACATGACACTGAGGTGTCCTTTACTAGTGCTACCTTTGTACCAAATTTCGTTCAATTCGCATTCACCGTGTTCGAATTGATAGGGGGGGACAGACATTCAGAGTACACACACTCACACACACACAGACACACACACACACACACACACACACAGACTCACACATACACATACACACACACACACAGAGACTCACACACACACATACACACACACAGACAGACACACTTTTTTCGCCCTGTGTTGATCTCATAAGTCTACTTTCATTTTTTGCAAAAATCGAAAGTAGGCTAAAAATACAAAAATATGAGTATTAAAACATTAGTGAAATTCCTTATTCTTCCCTTATTTCCTTTTATTCCTTGTAGGAATATAGGGTAGCTACAAATTTCTTCCATCTCACTCTATTGTTGGCCATCCTTTTAATTAGGGTCCATGTCTTTCCTTCTGAGAAAACTTCTCTTTCTATTGTTTATAAAACCTAAAGTCGTCATTTGTTTATCATTAGTGAAACACCGGTACCGTACCTAAAAGAAAAACAGTTTGGACGATGTGTCCGAGAAGCATACACTTATTATTCTCTTTATTTTTTTTACTCGCGTGGGGCCGATAACCTAGATGTTAGGTCCCTTAAAACAACAATTATCATCATTTTTCGCGTATATCGGCTAGTTACCATCCGATTCCATTTCCTACTTGTCACTAGGTGGTGATAAGACGTACCCCCCACCCCCCTCAATTTTCGTTTCATTCCTTACTTGCTTCGTGATATTCATTATTTGGGTGCTCTGAAACCGTTGGGTACATTATCTTTATGGCATGAATGGGAGGAATAGGTTTTATTAGTTCAGAGTTTTTGTCCATAGAAGTTCGCTTTTCTTTGTGAATCATCGTCATAATGTTCTTTCTTTCTTTCTTTCTTTCTTTCTTTCTTTCTTAAAAACAGGTAAAAAGTAGTTGTATCACCATGTATCGACAAAAATAAATATCAACCAGTTCATTAAAATGGTAATGTTAATCCAGTTCGCCGATTTTCTAAATAATTGGACATATTTTCAAATAATCCAAAATGACTAAGTTAAATAAAACTGTGGAATTATCCCCACATCTAAATCAGTTAACTATCAGTACCGGTAACTTCAATTTATGAACCGCCACTGTATTACATTACAAATATAAGGTAGTTATTACCTATTAGCGTGTTAGCACTAGTAGTGTGTTATACTGTTATTATTATAAACCAACATTGAACATTCGCCGTGCCGCGCCAAAACTTGACAATCTTGCCACTAACAATAGATACACTCAATCAACTGAACTGACTGAACGAATCAAAGCGCATGTGATTGTGCAATGGGTGGTGACATGACTAGCTACGGCGGATCCGCGCTCTCGCGCTGTTACATGTCAGTCAGCGGAAAAAGATCGAACGAACTAACAAGCGAGGATGTGGGAACTAGTTCGGTAGTTCGTCTGTGGGACCCACTCTTCCGAACTAGTTCGTTCGCGAACTACACAATACTAAGACAGACTGACACACATTTTCCCGGATCGATCTCATAAGTCTACTTTTTCCTCATTTTTGCAAAATGTGAAAAGTAGTCTAAAAATGAATGCAACCGAAATAAATCGAAAACCCCTATGGACGTCGAATTGGCAGGTGAAAATCTAAAGGAAGTAGGAGACTTCTGTGACTTAGGAAGCAAAATGAACGGTGATGGACGAAGCAGAGAGGATATACTGTAAATGTAGGTTAGCACAGGCAAGGAAAGCATTTCTACAGTAAAGGAATCTGTTGGCATGGAATATAGATTTAGGTATTAGGAAGTCATTTTTGAAAGCCTTTGCCAGGAGCGTGCCACTGTATGAAAGTGACACTTGGACTGTTGGAGCAGCAGAAAAGAGGAGAATTGAAGCGTTTGAAAAGTGGTGTTACAGGAGAATGAAGAAGATCAGATGGGTAGTTAGGGTTACAAATGAAAAGGTATTTAGACGATTGGGAGAGAAGAGATGTTTATGGTGACTTTTAATTAAGATAAGAGATAGGTTGGTAGCACACATACTAAGACACCCAGGAATAGCAATTAGTTATGGAAAGGAGGGTCGAGGATCAGATCTGTATAGGTAGACCAAGATTAGAATATGATAAATAGATTGCCTTGGATGTACAGTGTGGTAGCTATGTAGAGAAGAAATGATTACCTCAGGACAGGGAAGCATGGAGGGCTGTATGGAACAAGTCAAAAGACTGAAGATTCAAACAACAACTTCTCTCTACATCTTCAAGTAATTCCGTAACTAATTTTTTATGTATCTTGTTAATAAGTTGTTAACAGACAATTTTGTCAGCACAGTCCTCATCTACTTTTTTAGGTAGACAGACCTATTTGGTATTTCACCTTTTCTCAGCCACCGTATTCTGTAGGTATTCATCAAGTGGAACAGCAACATCAACGATGGTAGCCATCCTTATCGAATATTGCAAGGCCCGGCCTGTTGGCTTTTATAGAACGACTAGCAGAAGTACCCATTCTTCGAACGGTCTTTGCTATTAATAGCCAGACGTAATCAATTGAGCTACTGTTGCAATGGTTAGAGGCTTGGAACCTGTTTGTCGACAAAGATAAATGATTAGTTAAAATATGCTCAGAAAATAAATTTAGCCTACCTAACGTGTACTTCCTGACGTGAAAATAAAATTGAAAACCTCGTAGACGAAACGCAATAAACGTCATGTTGCTGTTTGGAGATATAATAGACCTTCTGTACGACATATCGCACGTTTAAGTTGAGTGAAAAAAATCTATGGTAACCCCTGACCCCCTTAAGCGCATTGATGAATTTTACAGTTTTAGTTGGTTTCGTGATAACCTTATTGCCATTTGCAAACGTTCACAGAAATTTAATAAATGGAGTGGCATTACTTCCTGCAGAAATAGATGGAAAGTTGGATGTCACATTTTGAGATGTTTTTGTCATGGCTATTGGCGTGCATTCCATCATTAGTTTATTAAATGAAATTAGTTTTCTTGGAATATCAGAAACTGTTGGTATTAGAGGCTTAAAATGTAGTTTTCGGGAACCCTTTACGGCTATTTAGGGTCCCCGAGTTTTGTTTCTGACACCAAGGGGCAGAAAATAAGCTTTGTCTCGTCGTTGTAGGCTGTAGTATAATAATAATAATAATAATTATTATTATTATTATTAGTAGTAGTAGTAGTAGTAGTAGTAGTAGTAGTATTATTATTATTATTATTATTATTACTATATAGCAATATAGAGATAGGGACGTAATAGACCTTCCGTACCACACCCGCACGTGTAAATCGCGTGTAAAATTTCTAGAGTACCCCTTGATCCCCTTAAGCGCATTATACCCTATGTATTGATGAATTTTAGAGCTTGATTTTGTTTCGTTATAGCCTTATAGCCTAACCGTTTGCAAACTATCTCAGTAATGTAATAAATGGAATTGTATTGCGTCTTACAGCAATAGATGGACCTGTGAGTTTCTGTTGCCATGGTTACCGGATTTCATTCTTTCATTCTTCTTCTTTCTTCGTTTTGCCCACTTAGGGAGCGCGCTTGAACTTGTTGACTCGGGTTGATGGAGCTTTCCTCTTCTTCTCCTCCCAAAATCTCCTCATGAACTCGCTATGCCCCTTCTTACGTTCCTCCGTCTATTGTTTTCCAGTGGTCTTTTTAGCTTTTTCGGCGAAAGTGTGATTTGTAACTCGGGTTCCAAAAGTCTTGCGATTCATGATGCTATATTCTGTAATGTTTATTTCCTTTAAGTCCTGTTTGATTTCTTCTAACCAACTGATTTTGACCTTCTTTGAATTAATTATATCAAGCATTTTTTTTTGCATATCTGGTGTTGTCCATTCGGCAGATGTGACCATAAAATTTCAATCGTCTCTTACGCGCGGTATCAGTGAACTTATTGATTACTGTGTACAAGTCTGTGGTTTTCCTTTTAATCCATATACCATTAACATAAACGGGGCCATATATTTTCCTGAGAATTTTACGTTCCTGGATTTCGATTTCACCAATTTGAGAGTGGCCTCCTAGAGATATAATTTCGGAGGCGTACAATGCTTCCGGAAGAACAACTGTCTGGTAGTGCCGTAATTTTGCATTTCGCGACATCACTCTCTTATTATAGTGATTCCATGTTATTCGGTATGCTTTCTGAAGTTTGGTAGCTCTTTCTAAATTAGCTTTCCTGTCCAATCCAGACGGTACAATAATTTCTCCTAAATATTTGAAGGAAGGTACGTGTCTAATTATTCCATAGTTGGTCTGTAGTGGAGATCTCGGGATATTCTGGTCTCCATTTACTATGAAATGCGTCTTCTCATACGATATTTGTAGTCCTGTCTTTGATGCTAACTCATGTAACTTCTCTATGGCATACTTGGTTTCTTCAGTAGTCTTGGTAAAGATAGCTAGATCATCAGCAAAAGCTAGGCATTTTACTTTTATTTTCTGTTCCAGAGTACCAATGCTTATTCCTTTGATGTTGTTTTCCCACTCCCTGATGACTTTGTCTAACACTAAGTTAAAAAGCAGTGGGGAGAGGCCGTCGCCTTGTCGAACTCCGGTATGTACTTCGAAAGGTTCTGATAGTTCATCTAGAAACTTCACTTAAGATGTTGTGTCAGTGAGAGTCTGGCGGATTAAGTCCCTGGTTTTCCTGTCAACTCTGAGCTCTTCTAGGGTGTTCAGAACAGTTTGTCTGTCAATAGAATCATACGCCTTCTTAAAATACACGAAGGTGACAAATGTGTTGGTACTGCGGCGTATCCTTAATATCGTCTTTAGGCTCCAAATCTGCTCCGAACACGATCTACCTTTCCTAAAGCCTGCCTGGTATTCACCAATCAAATGATCAGTTTGTTGTTCTACTCTGTTTAAGAGTGCTTTAGATAATACCTTGTATATAATTGGTAAAAGTGATATACCTCTGTAGTTGTTGGGGTCCGCTCGGTCGCCCTTTTTATGCAACGGATGGATAATGGCATTCATCCAGTCCTTCGGAATTATTTCGCTCTCCCATATTTCTGTTAGGAGTGTATGAATTCTCCTTATGAGGTCATCTCCTCCTATTTTCAACATCTCAGCAGTTATGCCATCGTTCCCAGGGGCTTTGTTATTTTTGAGCGATTGGATTATCTCTTTTATTTCTTGAGTTGTTGGGGGAAGTGAGTCTGGGTTTGGTACAGGTTTTTCAAACTGCAGTCTTTCCACTGGAGGATCACAGTTCAGTAGAGTTTGGAAATAATCAGCCAGTATCTTGCAGTTCTCCTTACTGTTTGTTTCTAGTCGTCCATTACGTCGACGGAAACTTAATATTGGTGGTCTGTACCCTGACAAGTCCTCACGGAATGTCTTGTAAAAATTTCGAGTGTTGATTTTCTGGAAATCCTGTTCTAACCCTTCGAGTCTGATTTTGTTGTAGGCACGTTTTTCGCGCCGGATTGTTTTAGAGGTCAGTTTTTGAGTTTTTAGGAAGTTCTCCCATCTTTCCACTGTTCGATGTCCATTCCACTGATGCCATGCTTTGACTCGGTCATTGACGGCTTCATCGCACGTTGTGTTCCACCATCTGTGCTTTCTTTTCCTAGGTGGTTGTCCTAATTTCATGGCTGATGACTGTAATGTTTTGCGAAGGTCTGGCCACTCCCTAGGATTTTCTTCCTGTAAATCTCGTACGAAAACCTCGGCGTTCTTCCTCAAGCAGTCCGGATCAACTCTTGGAAACCGGTTGCCTTTAGGTTTGGATCTGTTTGGCTGAAACCGAACCTTGATTTGCGTGAGGTAGTGATCCGAATCTACCACTCCCTTCCGTACCTTAACATTCTGAATCTCCAGCATATTCTTTGCGGAAATAGCCACATGATCTATCTGAAATTCCCCTAATAACGGGTTAGGTGATCTCCAGGTTTTCTTTTTGTGTAATGGTCTCATAAAGTGCGTGGACATGAGTCTCAGCATGAATAATGTACAAACGTTTATTAGGCGCTCTCCATTCTTATTAATCCGCCGATGTGCGGGATGGAGTCCTACTATTGATCTGTATATCTTCTTTCTGCCAACATGTGCATTGAAATCCCCTAATAAGGTTTTCACGTGATGTTTGGGGATTTTACTTGTAGTTTCCTCTAGTAATTCCCAAAAGTCTTCTACATTGTGTAGATTTCTCTTATTGTCTATGTTAGTGGGAGCATGGGCATTTATCAAGGCATATGCCTTGTTGCTTGATTTTACTGTAAGCACTGAAATTCTTTCGCATGGCGATGTGAAGTCGATAACTGAATCTAAGATAGTTTTCCTCTCTGCAAAAGCCGTCCCAAACAATAATAAATTGTCTGTGATATTAATGGCAGGTTTACCCTTAAATATCCTGTAGTTTTCTTTCATTATTGTATTCAATGAAATTAGTTTTCTGGGAATATCTCAAAAACGGTTGGTTCTCACATTGAGGGGCTGAAAATGAGCTTTGTCTCGCCCTTCTACGCCTATTTCAGCAAGGGTTTTAAGGGGGTAGGCCCCCTTTTATTGTAGCTACAGAGAAGAGTTACATCAATGATTAGTGTCGTGCCTCTGAAGGATATCTGTACCAAATTTTACGTTGATCCAACCAGCCGTTCTCGAGTTATAATGGAACATACTTGTCCACAGACAAACAGACAGACAGACAGACAGACAAAAAATTTATTTTCGCGCGCATCCGTCATAAAACAGTCTGAAACGCGTAAATAACGCAAATTTCCGTAGAAATTCAGAAAAAACAGACAAACTTTCATTCTTATATACAGGGTGTATTTGATATGATGGAAGTCCGTTACACTGGTGACAGAAGAGACTATTCTAAGCTTCCTAGGTAAAAAATTTGTCACCTATCTTTAAATTGATAATAAATCATTAAAAAGTCAATGTTTTTAGTTATTTCAGAAACTAATCAGGCAGAAAGTGGTGCGGCAGGCTGGGGGAAACGAGGCGGAGCCAGGTGTTACGACTCGCGAAGGGGAAGTTGTTACGTAATCGGAGCATTGACCTTACCGGTTGAATTGAGGGGTGGTAGGCTATCTGCTGTTATGAGGATAAGTGCTACCGTCTCGTAAGAAAATGTGTATTTTCTTGTTGTTGTTGTTGACAACGCACGCAATGGCTTGGGACGTTAGGACCGGTAGTATTGTGTAGCCTACTTTGTAAGTGTGGAATTCATTGATTGATGTTCATGTATAAAATAATTTCGATACTCAGCCCTGGTGTATCATTGGCGTCCGTGTCGGACCTTCTGTTGACTAGTTTCTGAGAATACTAAAAACATTCACATAATGAAATAGAGTGTGACAAAATCCCGACATGCCGTAGTCTGTTCAGAACTAGGCAATTAAGACGGAAGTAAAATACTTGATGTTTGTTTGAGAGGCTTGGCGATTTTGGTCATTTAGCCCCATGTAGCTGGGTGTGGATAGAATGTGTGTGATAACCTGTGTTTTTGTAGTTTCTGTAGTAATGTGGGTATTTGTAATTCAGGTGAGGATTCGGAAGAAGGCGCCGGCCCTGTGGTGTTGGGGCAGTGCAACTGCCTCTCACCCGCAGGGCCTGGGTTCGATTCCCAGCTCCATCAGGGATATTAGAAACTGACGTGAGGGCTGGAACGCGGTGCACTAAGCCCCGTGAGGGAATTGACTAGCTGTCTGACAGTGAGGCAGTGCCCGAGTCAGGAAAATCAAGATTAATGGACGAGGGGACCCGATGCACTGACCACGCGTCACCCTAATATCTGCAGGCCAAATGGCTGGACAGCGGTCGCTTGGTAGGCCCAGGCCCTTCATGGGCTGCACTTACAGCGGTTATGGTTATTGAGAAGAAGGCAGCCGTGGCCTTAAGTTAGGAACAATCCTGGCATTTGCCTTGGGTAGAAGTGGGAACCCATGGTACATACATGTGAAAATACACGAAAATGAAAATAAAATTCATATACATTGTTATAATACAGTGGTATTAAATATAATAATAATAATAGGCTAATAATAATAATAATAATAATAGTCTAATAATAATTCAAACGTGTTGTGGTGCTCGCTTAGTACGATTTTGTTTATCTTGTTGGTTTAACTTTGTGTTTTTGTGAGTGTTCCCGAGTTTTTCTCCGTGATGAAAATTGTGGATTTGTTAATTGATCCTATTTTTATTTTATTAATTTAATTTTAATTTTTTCGTTTCATCGTGGCCTTGATGTCTGCATGTCGGGTCGGTATTGCATACCTTAGTAATTTATCAAGCCCTTTCTCACTTGGTAATACCTGTATTCTGTTTTTTTTTTATCTTTTGGGTATTATTATTTTAATTTTAAATTAAATGTTTTCATTTCGCTCAGCAAGCATGTTAAACCGACTCTTGCCTACTTATGTAAATAATTTATGTTGGCCTTAAGCCATATGCATCACCAGAGAGAGGTTGTTGTGGCCATAGAGTTTCTTCTTCTTTTAATGATTTTGTTAATTCTTTTATTTTCTTGGCCCCTTTTGGTAATTAAATTTTCTTTTAAATTTTAAGCAACTGTTGTGGCATTATTTCGTCGGCGACAATTCTATTAGTTATTGGACGGTGTCTGTAGACGAGCCTGTGCGTTCCCCTCTTCTCCACCTTCCTTCCTCCTTTAGGTGTTCTTCTGTTGGGGCATGTCATCTGGCGGTGGTTTTGCAGCAAGCGCCGCGGACCTCTTGAAAACAAGGTAAGTTGGCCCATCCCATCTCCACCCCTGGCGGCGCAGTTGGTAGCAGAGCGTGGTTGTGTGTTGCTTCTGCATCTATCCCCTCCTCCATACCCGCAGGCTCATTTTATGGACCCGTCTGATGCTGATAGAGCGGTTGCTGATGGGATGTGTCATGTCAGCGCACTTGATGTTATTTAATGCTAATCCTTGTCATTTGTTCGATTTCATGTTTGCCTCTGAATATCCATGTGGTGATATGTAAGTGACCTGTTCCAAGCGAGGGTTGTGTGCTGAATTTTATCCTGTTTGTGATGCAACATTCCCGGTGAAAAATGAAGATTGGTAAGTGACTGGCATGTGTTCTTGGCATGGGAAATGTGGTTTCTTGATTTTCTGATAGCCTACATGCTACGAGTGAAGACATCGAGGAGCCCTGTCTGAAGCTGTTCGCCATGTGGTTTGTGGCAATTTTTGTAATTTAGCTTCCTGTTCTCGAGCCAAACAAGCGATGACGTCTGCATATCTGGGCAGAATTGAGCATGATTTTGTATAGTATTGTGGCTGTGTTCAAGTGTTGACCTAGTCTATGGTGTTGGTAATTGGTAGTTATGGTATTGTTGTGAAATTGTAAACTGTCCTCGTAATTCCTAAAATTTGTTTCTTTCTGTATTGTCTGCCTGCATTCTGTGTTTTTCAAAATGGCCGACAATAATAGTGCTTTTGATTTAATTGACTTAAGAGATAACCTTGCGAATTTGGAGAGTTCTTCTGGGGTTGAACGTGAATCACCTGTGTTTACTAGGTCTGAGGTTTTGGGATCGATTAATAGTAGTGGTTTGCCTGCCCCTCTATTGCCTGGTTCTGGCTCGTCCAGTATACTTAACCCTGGATACGCTCATTCTTCTCATGTTAGGTCACCTAATGATTTCCTGGGTCCTGCCGACCCATTGCATCCCAGTTTTTTCTCTGGCAATGTAAATGTTTGGTCACCTGTAGAGGGTGTGCGAGCGAGCTGCCCTGGTAATAATGTCTCTTTTCCGAATGCTACGTACTCGGCTACCGTTAATTAGGGGTCGATTCCTCACCCTATTTCTAGTTTCTTAACTAAGTTGAAGCATTTCAACCTAGATTACGTTACGCAGGTGGTCCTATTTTTAAAGCAAGTGGTCGAAACGGGTAACCATGCCTCGATTTTTGGAATGTCGAAAAATCAGATTTTCCAACTGTTGTATCCTGTTGCATCCGGTATGCTGCGCGATAAGCTGATTGAAGCTATCCAACTCCGCCTGTCCTTAGCCATGTTCATTAGGGAAGTGTTGTGGTTTTTTGTCCCTGCGAGTCCCCTTAGTACTCTTGAGCAAAAGTTCTTATATCGTGTCCAAAGGTTGGACGAGTCACTTAGCGACTATGTCAGTGACATTAAGGTATATGCCCAGGTATTTGCATCCCCTTTAACTGAACGACAGTTGGTGTCATCTATTGTAAATGGGTTTTCGCCTCAATATAGGTCATACATGACTATGTGTACCAGGCCTTCGTCATTTGTCGAGCTGAAACAGGTCGTTATAGAGGCTATGGCTGTGAAACATGCAGATTCCCTTCGTGTAGCTAATGTTCCTCCTCCTTCCTTGATGTCTCGTCCCCCTCCTAAGGTTATGTTTCATCCTAGATCCAATGTTAAGTGCCACACGTGCGGTGGCGTGGGACATGTTAAGAAGGTGTGTCCGAATAACCAGGTTGTGTATCGCCAATGACGGGATATTTTGGAGACCAATTCGGGTGTTACTTCTAAGGATATTTCTGTGCATGAGAATTTGGGAAAACCCTGTGACATTTCTGGTCACCCTACTAATGAAAATCTTGATAACTCTTTGAAAACTAATTCATCACGTGCTAATTCTGCTTATGTCGCTGACCTATCTAACCTGTCGTTGAGCAATGTCGTGGCAAGTCAGCCTAATTCTAAACATAATGTGAAACCTGTGGTGCGGGTGTCCTCGTCATCTAATTGTAATCGTTTTAGAGTGAATAATGGTTTTGGAATGTCTCCTGTGGCTAAAGGAATATCCCCGTTTATTGAAATTTGTGTTAATGACGAGCCCGTTTCTGCATCGCTTGATTCTGGTAGTGTTGCATCCTTTATAAGCGAGGTCTGGTTTTTATCTATGAAGAGTGTTTGCAATCTACCTGAGTTAGAGCCTAACAATGAATCTTTTATTTCGGAAAATTGTTCAAACTTAAATATTTTGGGTAGTGTGACAGTCAAAATCCATATTCTAAATTTTTCTTGGAAGTTTAAATTTTTTGTTGCCAGAAATCTTTCTTATTCTGTGGTCATTGGAGCTAATTTCATGTCACACGTTGGTATGCTTCTTGATTTTGGTGCTCGCAACTTATGGTTTAAGTTTAATCCGCAAATTAAATTATCGTTCAAACCGGTTTTATCTTCTGTTAATTCAGTTAGTGAACCTGTGACTATTGAGGATCTCGATCTGGAAAATTTATCGAGTCTTCAAAAGGATGCCTTAAAGAGGTTATGTCAGGAGTATAGTGATGTATTTACTGATAAGTTGGGTGTAACCCATTTGATGGAATACAAGATTGAGCTAACCGATTCTGTGCCGGTGCGTTCCAGCCCGTATCGCCTTGCCCCGCCCAAGATGGCTGAACTTCGGAAGATTATCGATAAGATATTGGAAGAAGGTGTAATCCAACCTTCTATCTCTGCCTACTCCCCTGTATTTCTTGTGCCAAAACCTAACGGTGGTTTTCGGCCGGTGGTCGACTATAGGGCTCTTAATCAAAAGGTTGTTTTACAATCCATCCCTTTGCCGGACCTTCATACATGCTCTAGTTGGTTTCGCAACGCGAAGGTGTTCACGATCCTCGATTTAAATTCTTCTTACTTCCAAATTCCCCTCTCTCCGGAATCCAGGCATGTTACTGCTTTTTCCACTGACTGGAACCTGTTTGAGTATGCCCCTGTCCCGTTTGGCCTATCCACCGGAGCCGCTGTGTTGAGAAGACTTCTGGACAAGGTTTTTCAGAAATTAAATTCAAATTTGTGTACCACTATCTTGACGATGTGGTGATCTATTCTGAGTCCTTCGAGGAACACGTTGATCATCTGAAAGTTGTACTTGATCGGTTGCGTGACGCTGGCCTTACCGTCAAATTGTCCAAGGTTTCCTTTGCCAAGCCCAAAATTTCCTTCTTGGGTCATATTGTTTCCGCATCTGGTATCTCCGTGGACCAGTCTTGTACTCAGGCCATCAGAGATTTTAAACCGCCCAAGAACACCAAGGGTGTTGCTCGTTATATTGGTATGGTGAACTTCCTTCGTAAGTTCATCAGTAACTTTGCCGACCGTGCTGCTCCTCTAAATCAATTACGCAAAAAGGCTGTGAAGTTTGAGTGGGGTCCCTCTCAGCAGGCAGCCTTCGAAGATCTTAAGCTTGCACTCTCTAACGCCCCTGTGTTAGCCATTCCGGATTTTGGGAAGCAGTTCATTGTGCAGACTGATGCGTCTGGTCGTGGTGTTGGTTGTGTCCTACTGCAAGAGTCTGATCTGGGTAGGCAACCCATTGCATACGCTTCTCGTACCTTAACGGACGCAGAGAGGAAGTATTCCATATACGAACTTGAGGGTTTAGCTGTGTTTTTCGCCCTGGAAAAATTCCGTATGTATCTTGAGCACACTAAGTTTCTCCTCGAGACCGATAACCAGGCCTTGAGCTGGGTGTTAGGGAAACCCCGTAAAACTGGTAGGATTGCCAGATGGGCAACTAGGATTCTGTCATTCCAGTTCACCGTCCACCATATTCGTGGGTCCGAAAATGCGGTAGCTGATTCATTAAGCCGCATGTATGAGGAAACATCCGAAGAGGATATTCAGGAATGTGAACCCGTAAACCTTGTATCACCTGTAAATTATACCAATGTCGTTCTCAGCAATTCCCCTGTGCTTTTTGAAGATGTGAGGAGATTCCAGAAAGAAGATCCCTCCTTATCTTGCCTAATTGACCGAATCAATTCTGGGGAAGTGATCAAGCCCTACTCTCTAAAAGATGGTGTATTGTGCTGTTCGTCTCGTCATGACTGTTTACCTAAAATTGTGCTACCGTCGATCCTCATTCCGGAAATCTTTCGTTACTATCACGAATCTCCTATTGGTGGCCACCTAGGAGTATTCAAGACCCGAGCTAAGATCAGACAGTTTTTCATTTGGCAAAGTATGGATGGCGACATCAGGAGGCTCATTAGAAATTGTGCTTCATGTAGTATTAGCAAACCTCCGGTTTCTACTAAGGTTGGCCTGTTGTCATCTGAACCGGCATCTAGACCCATGGAGAGGCTTTTTATCGACCATGTTGGCCCGTTCCCTCGCTCTGGTCGGGGAAACCAATTTGCGCTTGTTTGCACTGACGGTTTCACCCGGTTTAGTTGGATATTCCCCACCAGACAGGCTACGACCAGTTCCGTCATAAAGTGTCTTAATTCCATCTTTTCATCTTTTGGGCCATGTCAGTTCCTGGTGTCAGATAATGCCAAGTGCTTTGTATCTCATCAGTTCCGTCAATTCTTATTAGATTATGCTATTTCTCATGTAACCACCACTCCCTCTTTTCCTAACCCGTCTCTCGCTGAGCGAGTCAATCGTAATCTCCGTTCTGCTCTGATTGCTTTCCACCACGACGACCATTCCAAGTGGGATTCTAATTTGCATTGGCTCAATTTTGCTTTTAACACCGCCGTGCATGAGAGCACGCAAGCCACCCCTTTTTCGTTAATGTTTTCGTTTATGGCTAATTCTCCGTTGTCTAATCTGTGGAATCTGCGCGATCTCCTTCCAGACAGTTTCACGCCCGAGGATATGAGGGCGAAATTCGACTAGGCTAGAGAGAGTATTAAGGTATCACATGACCAACTTGCCAGGCGACACAATGCCTGTCGCAAGCCAACTGATTTGGAAATTGGAGATGTTGTGTACGTCCGCAATTTCGAGCCCAAGGGTGTCAGTAATCTAGTTTCTAGCAAGTTGACCCCTCGTTTCAAAGGCCCCTGTTATGTAGAGGCATTCCTGACTCCCGTTACTCTTCTTATTCGAAACCCTAAGGCCAACAAAATATCCAGAGTGCATCTCTCGCACATAAAACGAGGTGGAGAGAATTGTAATGAGGAAATGCTACCATAAATTTTGTAAACTGATTTTTGTAAAATGTAGAGTATCCCTAACCTTCATTGAAGCCTTCAGGCATCTGTTCCTTCTGGAATTTTGAATTGGGTTTGCAAACTCTACTGGGATTCAGCATGTAACTCTTGGGTAATTCCCGTTTAATGATAAAATGTTAACATCGTGTAATAGCCTAACATTGTAAAATTGTAATTAATTTTGATGTTCTCGTAGGAGATGCTAGCGTGTAAGTTGGACTCGGTGGGAGACCTAACTCATGGTGATCTTTTATACCTGATTCCTTGGGAATTTGAGTGGTCATTCCTCTTCCGTAGTTCCTTCTAAATGTATAGTCATTCAACGCGTGTATTATGGAAAAGTACTACTGGTCTGTAAAAAGGTAACTTGTTATGAAATATTGTAAGCACGGATCTAGGTCATGGTCAGGATTTTCTTCATGTAAATTCAACTTTGTTTCTCTTTTATAAAATGTAGTAAGAATTAGTAATTTCTGTAAACTTTTATTTTTTTGAAATAAGATTAACTTCTGTTTTGTAAATGGCTGCCCACTCGTCGCATGATATCTGGCACATTGCTTCCACCTACTTCGTCTAAAGCTAACAACATTGGACTTTTTGAAAATTTACCTAACGTGTTTCGGACTCTGAAAGCACTGCAGGTGCTGGTGTTCCGCGTTTCTGCGGACTTATGGACACAGGGAAGCTGTTAACTAAGTGGTTTGCGAGGTGATGAATTATCCCTTCCCTGATAATCTGACCCTGCACTCTTCCTAACCAAAACGATGCGGTTTTTATCCATCAATTGGAGTTAACTGGTGAACATTATCTTCTGGAAACATGCATGGTGAATCGACTAGTTATGGAGTACTGCCTATGCCTAGGCATATTCGTGAACGGTGTTCACGCTTAAGGGAGGGAGACTGTTACCTGCAAAAGCCCGTCCCAACGTTTTTAAAATCCTTCTCCCTATATACATGTGTTCCCTGCCATTTAAAGCGCCCGCCTGATGGCTTGGTTCCGCTTATGAACACGAGATGGTAGTATCTATCGGACATCGGCGCCTCTAGCCGTGGTTGTCTCTTTGACCGCTAGAGTGAGTTTGTGGTGTCTTCTGATCTCATCCTAATCGAGTCATGTTTGAAGGATATTGTATTCTACGTCATTGAACAAAAGACTATATATACATCATGCCGCCAAAATAATTATATATTATGAACATTGTTACTTGATGTGGCAAACTGTGATTGGACAATTACAATTAACATGAATGCAGTGCGGTATTTGACTTTGGATTCTCCGCCATCTTGTGATCTTCATAGTCTGTCGTCAAGAAAGCATCAAGCCGGCTGTTGGTGAAAGAGTGTCTCTCCGTCTGCTGGGAGCTTGGCCCCTAGCCTCTTCGAGATACGGATAAATGCTAAAAAGGAAATGCCTATGCTCTTAAGGCTGTATTTTCGCCATTTCGCATTGAAGATGAAGAATGAAATAATAAGAATCGCAACTAGATGCAAACAGGAGTGCTGGTTTCCAATACGGCGCATGTGCGTCTTAGCCATTTTAAGGCCATATAGTGCCGTATAATATTTTTAAATTTGTGTGTTAATTATTTCATTTTTATTGTGTCTCCACAGAGAAGTTTTTAAGGTACGTAATTATTTAATTAATTTATATATATTGTTATGGAGCTCCGATATTGGCCTTATATTAATGTTTTAATTCTGTATTTTGTTTCGCCTGGTAGGCCTAATTTTTCTGTTTTGCTAATGTTACCAGTTACGTAAATTTTATTGTTTTCCTTCGTACCTTCTGGAGACACGTTTCTAGTTTATTTTACGTTGTAAATTTTTATTTATTTAGTTCTTGGCAGTCCTTGGAATTGCCCTATTATTAATTTATTTTACGATCCGTTGCAGCCTAATATGCCTCATGTCAATAGTATTAAGGCGTAATTCTTTCCTCCCTTTCTGTTCTCTCTGGTGATTTTAAATTTAATTTTATGCTAATTGTTTGCCGTAATTCGATTGGACATGTGGTCATCTATTTGGTGGCCATGTTTGTTTTTTGTTTTGCCCGAGTGCATTCTGGTCTTGTGAGTGATTCTCTAGGCGTCTAGCGGGATACTCAAACGTGTTGTGGTGCTCTTTTAGTATGTTTTTGTTTATCTTGTTGGCTTAACTTTGTGCTTTTGTGATTGTTCCCGAGTTTTTCTCCGTGATAAAAATTGTGGATTTGTTAATTGATCCCATTTTTATTTTATTAATTTAATTTTAAATTTTTCGTTTCATCGTGGCCTTGATGTCTGCATGTCGGGTCGGTATTGCATACCTTAGTAATTTATCAAGCCCTTTCTCATTTGGTAATACCTGTATTCTGTTTTTTTTATATCTTTTGGGCATTATTATTTTAATTTTAAATTAAATGTTTTCATTTCGCTCAGCAAGCATGTTAAACCGTCTCTTGCCTACTTATGTAAATAACTTGTGCTGGCCTTAAGCCATATGCATCACCAGAGAGAGGTTGTTGTGGCCATAGAGTTTCTTCTTCTTTTGGTAATTAAATTTTCTTTTAAATTTTAAGCAACTGTTGTGGCATTATTTCGTCGGCGACAGTTCTATTAGTTATTCGACGGTGTCTGTAGACGAGCCTGTGCGTTCCCCTCTTCTCCACCGTCCTTCCTCCCTTTAGGTGTTCTTCTGTTGGGGCATGTCATCTGGCGGTGGTTTTGCAGCAAGCGCCGCGGACCTCTTGAAAACAAGGTAAGTTGGCCCATCCCATCTCCACACCGGGCGGCGCAATAATAATAATAATAATAATAATAATAAGAGTCATATGTGTAGTTCTGGTGGTAGAGTGCTAACATTCCAGAGGGTGCCATCTACGCTCAGTCATGTAGTAAATTAATGGGATCTAATACGATCATGTCCATGGATTTCATGGCACATACAAGAAATCCTACGTACATTAAAGTCTGGCAACTCGACATATCAAAAAGAAACATAAAAGAAGTTAGTGTGTCTAAAAGCCTATTATTACTATTATTAGTATTATTAATATGTTTATTACAGTTGCTGCACTATCTTCACACAAAGATAGACCAACAGTTCCTTAAATTAATTACCCAAATCTTTAGGATTTCTATTTACTATGCATAGTCCATGAGGCTGGCAAAATCCTAAACAGATCCACCATCACTAGTCATGTAGCCACTCCCCATGAAGGTGTGAATCAGAAGTTCATAGGCTCGGTTTGTGTATTTCAATGCCATTGGCAGACAAGGCGAGTAGGTCACTCGACGTCAGACTCTTGTCAACATTCCTCAACGTAGGAGGGGAGGGCGACGGGGAGAAGTCAGCTGTGCTGCTGAGGAGAAGGCAGCCTAAGACCTTTTCCAAGACATTGACCGACGATTTTTGTGATTTAATTCCACCTACACTAATTAAGATACGACTAAATTTCATGAAGATATGTGCTTAGAATAGTCTCTTCTATCACCAGTGTAATGGACTTCCATCATATCAAATACACCCTGTATATAGATATCAGTAATTATATTTGAATCCCATAATATCTTGGCTTTGTCATTCTTCAGAACCTGATAAGGTCTTCTTTTATAATATGGGACTTCCTTCTCAACAAAACCGTATCGCCGCGCAAAAGCTTGATGTACTCGTTTCGCTACGTTGTTATGACGCTCAGATATTCTTATGGAGCAAGCGATTGGTATCCTTCCGTGATGTGCTGGATCGATTCAGTAGATCTCTATTGCACAGACGGCATAGGCTATGTCCGATGCATTCTTCCCAAGAATGTGGCGCCCATAGATCTTAGTGCACACAGCTTGGTCCTACTATTATTATTATTACAATAATTAGTTACTACTTCTCAAATAGCTTGCCACGGTGGATGAGTGGTTATTTTGTCGGACTACAAACCCCCCAAGCTTGCAGGTTCGCTCCTGGCCGTGGTAAGTGGGTTTTGAAAGGCGACAAAAATCACGGCACGCATGTCATGCGTTGTTGGCATGTTAAAGAACCCATTTGAATTCAGTAGGCCGTCTTCATAATGGCAACATTAATCTCGGAATTTTCCGCCAAAGTTCCTTCTTTCTCTTCTAGAAAGCGCTATAGTATCAAGGAGCTTAGATATCTAACCTTCTTGACTTTCCTAGTGGTCCAAGGAACGACTAAATTCGACATGCAAGCTGCTCTCTGGGCGTTAAATTACAAAGCTTGCACCCGGCACCCGATGCCATACGATAAAAAGAAATGACTTCTCAAATGTAATTTTTTTAAATTCTATTTAGCATATTTTGTACCTTCACAAAAATCACGATATAAATTAAAATATCGATTACCATTGTGAGGAGTCTGTATAATCGGGCGCAGTCCAATTGCGCCAGGTAATATCACCGTTAAAATCGGACAGACGCCAGTGTGATCTACCCCTTCGATAATTCATAGTCCGATTGTCCCTGTAATAACTCACTAGCAACTTCCGCTCTATTTCACCCCTCTACTGCCAACACATACCACACTGTTCAGATGTCCCAAGCTATCATCATTTTGACTGTTGGGGGGGAAATGACACTCAGTTTGACCGTCCCAGGGGAGTCATTTACTAAAAAGTCACATAATTATATGTTCTAGCGTGCAGGATATGGTGACGACTATGGGGAAGAGCTTTATACAAAAAAACACAATATGCCCTCAATAGTTTCACAAATATGGACATCCACGTGAGTGTGTTCGCTAAACTAACAGCGTTACTATAAACCATGTGTAAGCTCTAACATTTTACCTAATTTTTATTTCATAAACGCATGAATGATAAAAATAAATCTAAAAAGAACAAATGAACAATGTCCATAGGATAGCCCAACCTATTAGATGAAATTATAACATACTTACTACCAGTAATCAATTGTTGCAGATAATAATAATAATAATAGTCTAACAAACCCGCGATTGGAAGCGACCGAAATTGTGGGGGACGGAAGGTAGGATGCTTTCATCAGAAGAACCAAAACTTGGTCTGGGGCAAGTTGCATCTAAGGACTGTGCGAAGGAATGACAAGATAAGAAAACTCAATTTGGATGATTGGCTGGTGCAATTCGCCAACACTGGTGTTATCCAGTTCTGAACATGTAAGTCATTATTTATTTCACTAAGTTGGTGTTATTATTAGTCTTACTAAACGAAATATTATTTAAAAAGATTGATCTAATTCTGTTCATACCGCACAGTCTATTATAGAAGCTTAAAATGTATTCAGTGCCATAGTAATAATAATACTGTAATATCGTATGGCCTCGGGTGCCGGGTGCAAGCTTTGTTATTTGACACCCAGAGGGCAGCTTGCATGTCGAATTTCATCGTTCCGTGGAACGCTATGAAAGTCAAGGAGGTTAGTTAAGCTCCTTGACACTATAGCGCTTCCTAGTAGAGAATGGAGGAACTTTGTGTTGGCGGAAAATCCCGAGATTAATATTGCCATTATGAACACGGCCTACTGAATTCAAATGGGATCTTTAACATGCCAACAACGTATGACATGAGTGTCAAGATTTTTGTCCCCTTTCAAAAAATCACTTACCACGGCCAGGAGCGAACCTGAAAGCTTGGGGGCTGGTAGTCCGACACGTTAACCACTCACCCACCGTGGCAACCTATTCAGTGCCATGAGACCGTTTGGAAATGAAGGCGCAAGTTAGCCCAGTGAAGCGGGGAGGTTTACCTCATACCCTTATCCTACTTAAGTGAACTTGGATAAGAAGCAGTCTCAAAATAACTTTCAGAGCATTAAGATACCGTACATACGAAGGAAAACTTTTACCGTCTTGACAGAACTGGCACTAAGATGAATTGCTTCACCGTTTACATGTCCGGCTCCGTGCCTAAGTTGTTAACATAATTATTACCTGTCTGACAAATCCTTGCCGGCGATAGGTATACGATCTACGAGTTGTGAATATGTTAGTTCGGGCCGTTTTCACCAACTTTTACTAACGATTAGATAGTTAATTCGTACTTAACTTAAATACAAGAGTTAGTGTGTGATTATCGTTGATGCATTTCACGAGGCCATTCGGGTTCGCAATTACTGTACTTCAATAAGCTTTGTGTAAAAACACTTATAGTGGGCGATATATTGAAGTTAGAGATATGCTCTCATGGACATTTTGTATAAATTTTCATGCTGAATAATTCTTATAGGCCTACACATAGTATATTGATATTTCTAACGGTTTGCCCAGCGTAAGCTTAAAAAGCGCACGGACACCAGGTTTATTTTTTAAAATTTTTCACTGAAATCGTTACTGCTTGCCTTCCTTTGATCATAAATAAATTATTTTCTGCAGAAACCTTCCTCAAGATATTCTTTACAGAATGGTGAAAACCGCATCAAAATCCATCCAGTGGTTCTCGAGATTACCCGTGACATCCAATATTCGGGGACTTTGTTTTATACTAAGTAGAGATTTGCCATCGGGAAACACACCCCCAATTGGAAATAAATTAATGAATACCAAGCACACGAGGACCATTAAATTGGAAGTAAAACCCAGCAAGAGATATGTTCACTCGGATGAATGGAAAAAATCCCATTTCGAAATGATGAAGGCGTGGTGAGCTAACAAAAAAAAACAGTTGAGATCTCGCGGTCCCTAGTGGCCACAACGATAAAAGTAAACTAAGTAAGTAATAATAAGAGTAATCCAACAAGCATGCTCCTACCTCTCTGAAGTGCTGAAATAGCTAGGCACTCACCACTCACCAGGCTATACTGCAACTGGTTCCAAGACTCTCGCAGATGAGATACACAAACGTGTCGACAGTCCTATCGAATGAAACCAGCATTTTTTGTATTGCTCATAAAACAGCGATGTCCAATAATTTTTACTGTAGATTAAAAAAATACTATTTTACAAAATGATGAAATAACTGACTCAAAATTATTAATTGAATCACTATTTTTCCGGTTCATGCAACAAAATTTGAATTGAAAAATGGATCTCAGGAGAGCTTGTGCTCTCGAGCAGCTTTTGACTCGCATGACAAGAACACCATATTCATGTTAAGAGCACCGTGGTGTTTGAGAATGCCTGACGTAAACCATTGAGGCACGAGATTTGCGTCTGGTCAGTTGGGTTATTCTAACTTAGTGTTACGTGAATTGTTTCAAGACAGGGGCGGCAAGTCTTTGCACGCTTGGCGTGCCAGTCATGGTGCGCCGGCCGCCGGCAGGCTGGCTTCTGCCACTCTTGACTGTGCTGCCTCCCCTGACTGCCGGCGCATCGGGCCAGAGTCAAGTTGGGATCGCCTTCGCACTGGACGTAAACAAACAAACAAACAAACAAACAAACAAACAAACTGTTCGTCCAATGCCTTGGTTGTCCGGCTCATGTACAGTATATTGAGTTTCGTGCGTTCCTCCACGTACCGGTAATTGAAGTTTACAGGCTTAGCATTAAAACAGTCAGAAATATTGATAAGGTATCATGGGAGTCATTTGAGACATTGCAATTTCGGTCATATTTTTAGCCTATTTTCAATTTTGAAAAAATAGGCTTATGAGATCACCTTTTGTCCGTGTGTGTGTGCGTGTGGGTGTGTGTGTGAGGTGTGTGTGTCCCCTTAATAACTTCTAAACGGCACGAGCGATTTCAATGGAACTCGGTAAGTTCATAGCACTATTCCGGAAGACCCTGATCGTGCCCTTGAAATTTTGTTACTTCTCACCAATCCAACATGGCGGCTGTGCGAAATATTTCACCAGCATTCAATATTCCCGATATCACCCTGGAATTTTTACGGTGATAAAGGAAACTACTAGAAGTTCACCTATGTGACATTTGAAAGACTGGTAACTACAAAACCAACATGGCGGCCACGCGAATTTGCAACTTTTAAATAGACGTTTCTCGCGATTTAACCAACCAAACGCAATAAAACTTGGTACAGTATATGTTTATACACATTGTAATGCACCGACATCTAACTTCGTTCAATTGTTTACATAACCACAAGATGGCGGATGTGCGAAATATTTCACCGGCATTCTATATCTCTGAAACTATTAGCGGTATCACCCTGAATTTTTGTACGGAGATAAAGGGCACTACTGGAAGTTCATCTATAAGACTTTAAAAAACCGGTTAACTACAGAACGAACATGGCGGCCAAGCGAATTTGAAAATTTTAAATAGACCTTTCTCGCGATTTAATGTTCCAAACGCAATGAATTCTGGTACAGGAAATGTTTATACACATTGTAATGCACTAGTATCTAATTTAATTCAATTTTTTACATAAACTCAAGATAGCGGCAGTGCGAATTTTAAAATTAAGTTTTTATTTCTTGTGTCGTAGTCATGCGATCGAAGTGAAAGTTTGAATAATGAACCTACGCAATAATTTTCCTTTAATGGTACATGACTCTATGGCCTATACATTTAACAATCCAACATGGTGACCATCCGAAATATTTAGACGGCTCTGAATATCTACGAATCTATTATAGCAATCAAACTGATTTTTTTATGTTCATAGGGACTATGAACTTAAGTTCACCTATATGACTTTAAATAACTTGGTGATCACAATTCCAACATGGCAGCGATGCGAAGTATAAATATTCACATGGATGTTTCTCGCAATTTAACCATCCGAGTGCAATGAAACTTGGTATAGTAAATCCTTATACGAATGTTAATCCACTGGCATCTAATTTATTTCAATTGTTTCCATAACCACAAGATGGCAGCTGAGCGAAATTTTAAAATCTCCTTGATACTTCTTGTGTCCTAATCATGCGATTGAAGTTTGAATGCTACACATACACAATAATCTTCATGTAACAGTACATAACTCTAGGACCTACATATATAAAATCCAATATGGCGACCATCCGAAATATTTAGACGGTTCTCAATATCTACGAATCTATTACAGCAATCAAACTGAAATATTGTATGTTGATAGTGGCAATTAACATAAGTAGGATATATGAAAGTAGGCTGTATAGTTCTTCACGGAACTACTTGTTATTTTTATTGTTTTCAATTTGTTTTGATATTTATAATACGCTCCATGATCGGTATATCAGAAAGTATGCAAGCTGTCAGCTTTAAACTATGCACACATATAGTACCTGACTATCTGTATTAATTTGGAGTAACTTATATACGTCAGTGCTACCAACATGATTCTAAGCCTGCTGGCTGGTCCAATTTTAAATACATGTAACTTCTATACTATAATTTGGATTTCAACCAAATTTCGTGCGTGCTATGTGTGCCATAACAGATATGAGTATGCGTATTATTAAGAGCAACCAGGGCTGCCAACTGTTAATCAATGGTGTCTCTAATTTTGTTACCCTAATATCAATATATTAGAAAGTATGCGAGCCAATAGCTCTAAACTTTGCACACGTATCGTACCTGGCATTCTAGATTAATTTGGAGTAACTAATATACGTCAGTGCGGCCAACGTGATTCTAAGCCTGCTGATAGGTCCAATTTAAAAATGTATCAAACTTATATACTAACTAATGGATTTTATTCAAAATTGGCGCAATAATAGATCATATTATTTCAGATTATTTCTGACCATTACATTAATGACATTGTTGACAACGTGATTTTACGCGTGCTGTTAGATACATGATTTAACTGCATGTAACGTCCATGCTATCCATTGAACTTCAACCAAATTTTGTATTCTGTACCTTAAGAGATGGAATTAAGAATATATTCAATCATCAGGGCTGCCAACTGTAGTGCTTGATTAGGCTACATTATACCAGGTATACATTATTTCGAAATAATTAGAAATTTCGAAATTACTAACTTAATTTCCTCATTATTCTAGATAGATCCATATAGATTAATTATTGGAACGAATCTTAAATTGTAAGAAAAGTAGGCTCTATAGTTCGTCACGGAACTTCTTATTTTTCTTGTTTTCAATTTGTTTTCAAAAACACAATACGCTCAATGATCGGTACGATTGTTTGAAAAACAATCATCCGGGGGCTGTTTCGCAGGTTGTTAAAAGACATCAGAGCGCGATGCCGTGATTTTGTAAGTTTCAATACAGAGAAAAACGTTTCGCAGACATAGGCCAACTTTGCTCAAAACATTCATAACACATGCGCCTGTGCAATTTCAAATATTCTTGCTGCGGTAATTTTGAATATATGCTGTTGTTGTTGTTGATTCATTTAGGGACTTTGTGACACCGTGGTCATGTAGTCCCGTGGACTTGGGTGTGTGGGTGTGTGAAATTTGTATGATAACCTGTGTTATTGTGATGGCTGCATTAGTGTGTGTATTTGTAATTCAAATGAGGATTGAGAAGGAGGCGCCCTTGACCTTAAGTTAGGAACCATCCCAGCATTCACCTGGAGTAGAAGTAGGAAACCACAGAAAACTTTTTCCAAGAAGGACGAGGTGGGAACCGAACCCATCTATTCTCGCTTTTGCCTCACGAGGCTGAGTATACTCCGTTCCGGCCCTCAGACCCGATTTACATTTCTTGGCTGAGTCGGGAATCGAACCCGGCCTCCACGGTAACAACCAAGAGTGCTAGCCACTAAGCAACGAGGCGGACATTGTGAATAGAAATCATGCAATTTTTTCACACATTTAAGAATAACTTAAGTCGAGTGCTACATTACAAATGTCTTGACAAACAAATAAAAAGCAGATCAAAGTTTTGTAATTTCTTGAATTCGGCTAGAAAAAACAACAAACAAACAGCCATAATCAAACGATACCGGTACGCTGCGTATCCCCACGATCAAATAATGCCAAGTGACACTACAGCTAGCAGAAGAAGGTACACCGGAGAGCGACTCTTTGACGTTCGACACAGTGAAGGGTTGAAGGCAGTACAAGTTGGAGTGAGACGGGGAAGCGAGTCAGAGAGACAGACATAGGCTTATAGTCTTTCTCTATGATCGCTGGAAAGCCGTACGTGCCAGAAGCACGCTGGCGTGAAGTCAGAGGGCCAGCGAGCCCGACGTGCTGTTTGGCCACCTCTGTTTTAAGATACCTATACACTTAACGGAGGAGTAATTTGTAATATTACAGTAGCATTAATAGCATTCATTTTGTATCTAGCTCGAGCAGCATAACGGCGCACAATCTCCTAGTTCCAGTAAAGCTTGCCGTGGAGTGTACATGCCTTCCCTCTTGCCCCACGCTCGCCCTAAACTGTCGATTGACATATGTTAACATTTGACACCGCACTCACTTCATAACGGCAAAGACTCATCAGACAAATACAGTAATACTAGGCTTTGGCCCCAACGATACCAGATTGTATTTCCGGCCAGGACAAGGGGATTCAAGTGCCTAATGGTTTATACCACTGGCATGAAGACTGGTTGCTTGTGATGTTTTCATCTGTATTTTATCCTCATCACAACGCACATGTTACCCACGAGCATCAACTCCAGAGACATGAACCAGGCCTCCTTGAGGTCACATGCTTTATTATTATTATTAGTAGTATTGTTATTATTATTATTATAATAATAATTATTATTATTATATTACACATTGCTGGTATATCAAAACATAACTATACGGAACCAAAGTATAGTTAATGAAACAGTCAGTTCTATGCTGGAAAGTCGAAATCGCTACCCATGAACTTTTGGACGGTTTGGGTTGAAGAGAGAACTACTGCCTTCTGCAATAGTTTGTACAGTTGAGTATCCAGGTCCAGTACTTTAGGGCCTTGGGAGACAATTATAGGAATGGTATTTACCCGTTCTACATGCCATTGCCTCTCGATAGGGCCGACCAACTCACTATATTTGCTGATCTTTTCAATGTGCTTTTCAATATGTACAGTATGTCGTCAATTGTGGCACGAGCTTTGGTTTGGTCAGTTGGGTATTCTAAGTTTGTGTTATGTGAATTGTTTTAAAGTATATCAATTATTATTATTATTATTATTATTATTATTATTATTGCCTCCGTGGCTTACGCGGCAGCGCGCCGGCCTCTCACCGCTGGGTCCGTGGTTCAAATCCCGGTCACACCATGAGAGATCTGTGCTGGACAAAACGGAGGCAGACAGGTTTATCTCCGGGTACTCCGGTTTTCCCTGTCAAAATTTCATTCCAGCAACACTCTCCACTATCATTTCATTTCATCTGTCATTCATTTAATAATTGCCCCAGAGGAGTGCGTCAGGCCTCGGCAGCCGGCACAGTTCATATCCTCGCCGATAGATGGGGGCTTCATTCATTCCATTCCTGACCCGGTCGGAGACAGGAAGCAGGCTGTGGATTTTTTCATTATTATTATTATTATTATTATTATTATTATTACTTACTCTACTTTTATCGTTGTGGCAACTAGGGACCGCGAGATCTCAACTGTTTTTATTCTTGTTATCCCTTTCGGAATTAGTATTTTTATTGTCATTGCGTCGTTGACATCGAATATAGATTTAGGTATTAGGAAGTCATTTTCGAAAGCTTTTGTCTGGAGCGTGGTGATCTATGGAAGTGAAACTTGGACTATTGGTGCAGCATAAAAGAGGATAATTGAAACGTTTGAAATGTGGTGTTACAGGAGAATGATGAAGATCAGATGGGTAGATAGGGTAATAAATGAATAGGTATTAAGACGAGTGGGAGAAGAGAGATGTTTCTGGCGACTGCTAATGAAGAGAAGAGATAGGTTAGTAGAACACATACTAAGACACCCAGGAATAGCAAGCTTAGTTACGGAAGAAAGGGTCGAGGACAAGAACTGTAGGGGTAGACCAAGGTTAGAATATGTTAAACAGATTACCTCGGATGTAGGGTGTGGTAGCTATGAAAAGATGAAACGATTAGCTCATGACAGGGAGGCATGGAGTGCTGCACCAAACGAGTCAAAAGACTCAAAGACTCAAACGAACGAACGTTTATAATGCAAATATTTTCTAATCTAGGTGATATTTCAATCATTTGGATCCATATTTTGTTATTTTTAGTGCATTAACTTGAGAGGTCTACTGATGAGATTATGCCGCAGGCAGATTTGAAGCTCTGTTCTAGATGGAACAGAAGAGTAGGCCTACTGTATTTCACAGTGTATATTTAGCTTGAAAATATTTCATGTGCAAATATTCCACTTCTGTGTGTATAACTTTGATGACACACCAATCGATGGAACTGCTTTCGCAATCTAAGATCTCTCGACCTGGAAGAGGGCTTTGAGCCAAGACAAAGCACAATCTCCTTGTTTCAACATAAGACAAAAAGAGAAGAAGTAATTTGAGTTTCCACGTATCAAATTTTTTAAAGAAGATTTTATACGAACGATTTGAAGCTTGCAGGGGAATGTGATCTGTGATATTTCCACCTTAATTCACCATAACATGACTGCATCGGCTTTTAAACCCCATGACTGAAGGTTTGAGCCCGGTCAAGCCTAATTTTGCACTCTTAACATTTGACACCGTTGTTGCAGTAGATTTACTGGTAAATAGAAATCGTCTTCTAGGCTAATTTATCAGCACAGTGGTGTTTCTAAAGCGACAGTGTTTGATAGAGGCGGCTAATTAATAATAAAGTTATTATTATTAATGTTGTTCTTATTTGAGTCTTGAGTATTTTGACTGGTTTGATGCAGCGCTTCATGCCTCCCTGTCCAGAGCTAATCGTTTCAGCTCTACATAGCTACCACATCTTACAACTCACCTGTCACCTCAATTTGAATTTCAATGGAAAATTCCTACTAAGCAGACAGACTCTTGGCGCCAAGAATACTCTGAATGCGTGGCTATTCTCAGTTTTGACCGTTGTCAAGGGCAGGGTAGAGCGTTGGGCAGTATGTGGCACACCACTGTAATGACTAGCCCAGTTACTGTATCGTATCGTATAAGGTAATGTATGGGTAGAGCAAGAAGCTTCTTTACCCAATAACGAGGTTAGGAAGCCCTGGTTAGTGTGTGGCGCTTTCATGGTGACTGGTTGCCGTCCTAGTTGGCGGGAAATAGTCATGTGACCTCCCAGGAGTATTTAAGAGATGGAACCGGTGAAAAGCTTTCTGATTTATTTTTCGGATTATTTGCTCATTGTTTGTGGATCGAGTATCGTCTGACTGATTTTCTTCTGATTTATCGTAGCTGGTTCACCGAATTTTTGAAGCAGATATTGCTGTCTGAACACGAAGTTATTTGAATTAGTCTGCCGAGTTGTTCTGGCT
Source organism: Meconema thalassinum (assembly GCA_946902985.2). Taxonomy (NCBI): domain Eukaryota; kingdom Metazoa; phylum Arthropoda; class Insecta; order Orthoptera; family Tettigoniidae; genus Meconema; species Meconema thalassinum. The sequence goes on along the minus strand of OX336388.2, from coordinate 989,822,616 downwards.
TAGTCTGTAATGCCAGAATTCTGGTTTGTTGACTATACTGTGTTATACAATCGCGAACTGTAATTTCAATGTATTGCACTGTATAGTGCATTGTGCTAATACACAGGAGAATCTCCAGTTGCCGAAAGGAGATGGTATCTCATTCAGCCAACAAAGCTTGCACCCGGCACCCGAGGCCATACGATATTATTATTATTATTATTATTATTATTATTATTATTATTATTATTATTATTATAGCTCCAAGGCACTGTCCTTGCGAAGGTAGAGGAATGATCCCTCGCTGAGTCCGTGGACAAAGGCGAGCTGGGAGGATAAGCGTTTTGAAACAATCCATGGAGAATAAATTGGTATCCTTGCTTGATAATTCCTCAATTTAGAGGCTGCGACAACACGGTCATGTAGTCCCATGTACTTTGGGTGTGTCAAGAATCTGTGTGATAACCGGTGTTAATTATGATGGCAATATTAGTGTGTGTTATATGCAATTCAGGTAAATACTGCAGACGATCTATAGCCTAGTAGTTCCTACTTTTGCTACCAAATGCTACCGTCAACGACACCTAGCTGTGAACTTGGCTACTAGATGCCAGAACAGGCACCGTGCGGTGAACGTTGAAACTTATAGAGCGTTAATCAAATCTAACCTACAAATTAAGCTTCACACTAATTTATGACATGGGCCCGCCGGCTTTACTTCCCGAAAGAAAGCATACTGAGGGATTTTTAACGCTCTTAAAAACCGATGACTTCGGCTACCCCACCGAAGCCGCCACTTGATAATTATATTCCTGTCAAATTTGTCCACCGATCGTCTGTGGATGAGAGGTCAATTGTTGGGACAATGTAATACTCGGTGCCCTGTTTATGAACTAATGGCACCTGGAGTGGATCATTAAACTCGGCAGGATGTAAAGTGTAGTCATTAATAGCACGCATCGATTGTTATGTTTGTTTATTTCACACTTTGGTGGGCTCGATAAATTCCTTTATGACAAATCACACGTTTCCAATTTTACAGCGATTCGATGTTTTGCATGAAGCCGTTGAGCAATAATACTGTTCGTCTGTCAGAGGGCAAACCACAGGGTTAATATGGACAGTAATAACCTTTGTTACACGCACGGATTATATTCAGCAATGCAGGCAGTGTGAACACTACAGTAATGAAAGATTGTCCAGCAACGTGGATAATTGTTATAAAGTTATTATGGGTTTTACGTCCCTTTTAACTACTGCGACTTTTAGAGATGCCGAGTGGCCGAAATTTTGTCCCGAAGAGGATCTTTAACGCGCCAGTAAATTTACTGACACGGTTCCCTCATATTTAAGCACCCTCAAGTGCAATACCTACGTCACATTATGCGAGAAAGAAGCAGATACCATCTACTGCATGAAAATTTGCATGAAAAAAAAATACCCGGAAAGGGAAGTTTTGGAAGAATACGAATCTCCTGGCTAAAAAGAAACTCAAAAACTGGACTCTCAAGACATGGGAAGAGTTATTCCAAACGGCTCAGAACAGAGAAAGCACAGAAAAGATGGTTGCCGATATCGGGAACGGATAGGGACAAAAAAAGGAGGAGAAGAAGTGCCAATTGACTACACTGGGATCATCAGGCGAAAACGTTACTGCTCAACCACGCAGCCAGTCGTGGATAATTGTTTGTCATGCTAAGCTTTAGCCCTTCCTTGGTTCGATTCCCGGCAGGAATGTTGAGATAATAATCCTCTGTTGTTGGTTCATGTAACTCGGTAATGGGTTTTTAGACTTGAAATAAATAACGAAACTAGAGCAATCTGAAATAAATAAATAAATAAATAAACCCTAAAACCATGAGAATCACTGATACTAACCATGTCAAGAGTGAACGCAGTAAAATGCCATGGAGTATGGATCTCAGAAAATGCCAGTGAAATAATGGCTCTCGAACAAAGGATTATACTATGCCTGCAGAAAACTGTACGCCTCGAAACATCTGTCGATGAATGTCAATCTAAGACAGTATAATGCAGTAGTCAGAGCAGCACTCCTCTGTACGTATCTGAGTGCCTGTTTCTAACTAAGAAGACCCTACGGGCCTTCAGGGTACAGGAAAGAAAATTCTTGCGAAAAATAGTGGGACCAACCAGATGGAAGACGATGGTACAAACCAAATTGTGAACTCTGCAAACGCCAGGAAAACCTCACCGATGCCATCAGAAGGAGACGTCTGGCTTGCTGCGGCCAGCTGTACAGAATGGACCACCACAGACTGTCTTATAAGATCTTCAAGGTAGCTAAGAAGAGTAAAGTCACTGGGTCCTTGTGGATCAAACAAGTTGAGAAGGATCTTGCTGAACTTAATATTCAGCAAGTCACAATAATTGACAGGAGTCGCTATCGTCTGACAGTTGAAACCAGACTATCCCTCACACCCATTACAGAAGCTTACCACAATGCGTCCAGAGAATAGTCCGAGGAACGTAAGATAGAGTTCAGCAAGAAAATGAAAGATTACTGGTCCAATAGAAAGGCTCAAGATTTCAGCACAAAAGCAGCCGGCAAACAATACACCAAAACCACCAGAAGTGGCAGACAACAGATAAAGCACAAGCACCGTGGTCCATAGGTGGCCCAAACGGCCAAAGAAGAAATACATAAGTACATAAATAAAACCCCGCGGCATAGCCGTGATCGTGCACCACGGCCGCTCCGGCATGTGCAGCGAATCCAGAGATTTCTCAGGAGGGAGTGTGAAAACATCCTATGAAAAATACCCTCCGGATAGCCACCATCCACACAGGTATTCAAACCTACAGTCTAGAAGAGAACCTTAGACCAGTCTGCTATCCTGGTGGTACGTGGTTTTTTTGTGTAGTATCAGCAGTATTTGTATTCTATGAACTCCGCTCAATTTCGTTAGGTTTGTTGAATGTGAGGTGGGTCTTCCATTATCGACTGTATCACACGACAATGTGATATCTCTGTATAACCGCGTGCGTTAGTCGTGGTTGTTACGTCGTGGCTGCGGTCAGTCGCTCACATACGGGAGGCGAGGAGGTTTGAATCCCCACGCCAGCAAACTTGAAGATGGTTTTCTGTGGCTTCCCATCTTCCTTCCAGGCAAATCCCGGGGCTGGTCCCTAACTATAGGCCACAGCCGATACATTCCGACCCCTCGTCCTTACATTCACACTTTCCTCCTCAGAGTGTCCGAGGACATTTTCGGTTCGCCAGAGTTTGTAGCTGCTTCTATGTGGACACCCATGGGGTGAGCTACAAGTACCGTCGCGTGAGGATGAGATGAAATGTTTTTGTTGTTTGAGTCTTCAGTCTTTTGACTGGTTTGATGCAGCTTTCCATTCCTCCCTGTCCTGAGCTAATCGTTTCATCTCTACATAGCTACCACACCCTACATCCGAGGCAATCTGTTTAACATATTCTAACCTTGGTCTACCTCTACAGTTCTTGTCCTCAACCCTTCCTTCCATAACTAAGCTTGCTATTCCTGGGTGTCTTAGTATGTGTCCTACCAACCTATCTCTTCATTAGCAGTCACCAGAAACATCTCTCCTCTCTCACTCGTCTTAATACCTGTTCGTTTGTAACCCTATCTACCCATCTGATCTTCATCATTCTCCTGTAAAACCACATTACAAACGCTTCAATTCTCCTCTTTTCTGCTGCACCAATAGTCCAAGTTTCACTTCCATAGAGCGCCACGCTCCAGACAAAGGCTTTCAAAAATGGAGATGAAATGAATGAAGATGAATGTAACTGGGCAAGTTCAATTTCAAGTAGTACCAACTTGGTCTATCGGACGTCACCAGCGGTGAGCGTTGGAACTTGATACAGCGTTTCTAGCAAAATAACCTACAAATTTAGCTACACACTACCAATTAATTGTAGTGGTAGGTTCTATTTCATCCCATGGGCCCACCTGCTTTACTTCCTCTCCGAATGATGGCATACTGAAGGATTTTAACGCTGTTTAAAAATCCAAAGATTTCGGCCGGGTTTGAACACGCGATCTTCGGCATAGCAGTTCAGCATGCTACAACTACGCAACCGATAGCAGTAGCTACACTCATTAAGGCGCAGCGCTAGGCCATGTGGCCAAGTTGTCTGTGGATTCAGAAGACGTGGCGTCGGCGCGGTGGTCCTTGAAAGAGTTATCCATGGTTTCCCATTTTCAACTCCAGGCAAATGCTGAGACGGTACCTTCTGACAGGCCATGGCCTCTCCGTCCATACCCTTGCCCAGTTTAATTCATCTTCATTCATTTCATCTCTCATTAACTCCTCTCATTAGATTGATGTCAGGAAGGGCATCTGGCCGTAAAAAACCTCCACCACAAAGAGTTTCATCACATGTCATCGCCGACCCCGTTGTAAATCTGAATAATAAGGGGTAGACATTCAACATCTACGCTTTGATCACCATCTGAAGGTACTGTCTGTAGTGTAGGTTGGCTAGATAGAAGCTTGTTTGTGGCACGGCATTTTCAGCTTCCCTCTCCGACAAACGCTTTGTTTCAGAAGAGAGTTTTGTTCTGCTCATAGCTTCGTTAATTCCAGTCTGTTTCACGCACACTCCTATTGTCTCTACCTGTCTGCTCCACACAGTAGCAGCGCTCGTCTTCCGCCACAACTGAGCTCTTTGTAACTTTGTTCACAAGCTCGTGATTTAAAGATCGAGACACGTAAAATTGAGATATTAACCTTCCCTCTAGGCCCCTCTCCCATACGTTATCACCCCACGATGCAGCCATGCGTGTTAAATCGCTAACCAGGACCGCAATGGGGCGCTGCAGCAAGTCCGGAGTAGGACTGGTAGGCCTACTTTTAATCGAATAATTTCACAGACTGAGTTACTCCGTTTTAGCTCTCACACCAGAATTACATTTCTTGGCGAAACCGGAAATCGAAACGAGACCTAGTCCAGTGTAAAGGCCTGTGCGACGACTGTGCTTGAATAAGATACTCTAATAACAGTTAAGTAATCACAACCTAATGTGAAAATTAGTGAGCAAGCTCTAATCTCTACCTAGTATAAAACTAAGTCCCCGATTCTTGGATGTCACGGGTAATCTTCAGAACCACTGGATGGATTTTGATGCGGTTTTCACCATTCTATAAAGGATATCTCGAGAAAGGTTTCTGTAGAAAATTATTTATTTATGATCAACATAAGCCAAGCAGTAACGATTTCAGTGAAAATGTCCTAAAGAAACCTGGCTTCCGTGCGCTTTTAAATCTTACGGTAGACGAGCCTTTAAAAATATAAATATACTATGAGTGTAAGAATTGTTCATCATGAAAAATTCTACAAAATAGTCCGGGAGAGCATATCTCTATCTTAAATACATCGCCCACTCTATGTGTTTTTACGTTTTTATTTCTCCAACAATCTCCATTCAGTTACTGAGGCGATAGTTTTCGAACTAGCTAGGAGCAAGCCTATCATTTCAGTCATAGCCTAGCTTGCGAGCGAGCCTATTACGCAGCCAACTGTCAAGTCTTGTTGAGTTAAGACTTCGGGGAAGAGTGGTTGTGTTTGGAGTTTTCCAGGAAGTGCAACTCGGCTTTTCTTCATTTCGCCTGTGAACTTTTCGTTCCGCAAAATACACAGTCAAGTTAAAATTGGACGGAAGGGGATTTGTGTTTCATGCACCTCGCCAGTCTTAAATTACGTCTCACAAGAATTCGTTGCACATTCATCTCCATGATAATATAATTAATAGGCCGGTCAGTGATTTTAACCCATCATGGCGAGACGTGAAACGGATATAGGTTCATAGGCATGGAAAAGAAAGCGCTTATCACGTAGTGCATTCATAACTGTTCCCGGGTGAAGCCAGGGTGGGTTGCTAGTTGTATTATATTGTTGTGTAGTTTAACTATTTGCACGCGTGAAATATTCATAGGTAGATCGCAAGCATATACTATAGGTCCAATACATCAGAGAATGTACTAACATTTTCATATAATGAGATACACTGTGAATCATAAATGCTATCATTAACAAGAAAACCTATACAAATTATCGGAAAACATATTTCTAAATATTTGAATAATTTTATGATGACCGCGTGACGGTTGAAATGCGTCATCCTAAAATTCCCTCCTTTATCGGTATGTGGTATATATAAATACCCCTCCTGAGCTACTTGGGCAAAAGCTTGTTGGCCGACTGAAAGGTATAAACTGATAGTTCGTACAGGCAACGCAGAAAGAATGGCTTCAAACCTTCATCCCTATCGGCAAGGAATGACGTTTTTTTTTTTTTTTTTTTTTTTTCTTAGCCTATGGCTCTTAGTCCCGGGAGTGTCCGAGGACATGTTCGGCTCGCCAGTTTCGTAGCTGCTTCGAGACGGACACCCAATGGGTGAGCTACAAGTACCGTTGGGGAGGGAAGGAGGGAAGTTGGAATGTAAGGACGAGGAGTTGGAAGGTAGCGGCTGTGGCCTATAGTTAGGGACCAACCCCGGCATTTGCCTGGAAGGAAGATGGGAAACCACAGAAGACCATCTTCAAGGTTGCCGGCGGGGGGATTCGAACCTCCTCGCCTCCCGGATGTGAGCGACTGCCATCAGTCATGCCGTAACCACCACGGCTAACTCACCCGGTAAGGAATGAAGTGAAAAGATGCAACAAAGTAGCGCACCAGAATCTGAACGCTCTGAGACTATTTGTTTCCCGTCGCAATCTCCAGCAATATGCACACTAATACAGGTACAATTAATTGTCAAGTATCCTTCTCGTACCGATATTCCAGACACCTCATTATATTTTACTTCTGGTGTGCTCTTTACAAAATAATTACATCAACGATAAAATGGTGAAGTTTCCAGTAATGAGTGGAACGTCTCAAGGCACAAATATAATAACGGGGAGAGATTGGAGCAAGTTAGTAATGGCTACACAAGGGAGTAGCAATTACTTGCTAATACTACTGTATTAACATGTAAGGGGAGGTTTAAATATCCACACCAGAACGAGACGGTGTTGGAGGTAATTTATCTGCTGAAACTCATGACCTCCAGTGCCATTTATTAGGACTATTTCATGGATAAATTATTATAATTTGGCTATTATTATTTATTTAAGCAAGAATTCCCCTACAAGAGGGCGATTGAACTTGATAAAATAATGTCATTTGGAGGAGTGTCTCCTCCGCTCCTCCCAAATTCCCTTCATTCTCGCGGAATGTTCCCGCTTCCTCTCATCCGTCCAATTTTTCCCAGGTTGTCGTAATGATCTTGGTTCAAACTTAACATTCGCGATTTTCGTCTGCACTCAGTTCGGTCTTCGAAATCTTCTACATTGATTACTTGTAAGTCTCTCTGTACCTTTTTAAGCCATTCTGTGCCGTATTTACTCTGTGTTATGATACCAATCCTTGGCAATCTGGAGGTGGCCAGCCTGTCGATGTGAGTGTATAATTTGACTCGGCGTTTTCTCATTTCATCTATTATCGTATTGGTCTTTTAATAAAGTTATGTACTAGGTCTCTTCATCCAAATGCCGTTTCTGTAGAATGCACCGTATAATTTTTTTCTCCTGCTTTTCCAGTTCCCTAATCTTGGAATGACCATCGATTACTATTGTTTCAGCAGAATATGTTGCTTCTGTAACAATAACTGTTTTATAATGTAATTTGGCGTTCCTCGAAATGCATTTGTATTATTATTATTATTATTATTATTATTATGTCTCATAAGTTCACCATATCGTTGGGTAAATTCACCATTTCATCGGCATTTGTTGCAAGATAGAGTGGAGTTTTCTAAACTGGTAGGTTGAGGAACGAATGAACTATGGAGCAGGTCTCTAAAATAACTACTTTCTGCATACTAGTATGCAGATTATGGAGGAGCCCCAATTTATCGAGGTTGGCCTAGAGCGACTTCGGTATGACCCCTGTGGAAGAGATTATGATAGGCAATACAGTGACAAATTCCTGTTGCCTCATCTGTCGGATCTCTTCAGCCAGAGGCATGTATTTCGTCTCTTTCTCAGCATAAATGTGCTGGATATTATGCGAGTTAGAGACTTTGATTTCTATTAGAAGAGTTTTCTTCTGCACTTGATCAATAAGAATAATGTCTGGCCTGTTGGCTGATATAGGTCTATCTGTGATCACTGACCTGTCCCAGAGTAGCGTGTGTATCATACTCCAGAACAGCATCAGGAATATATTGATAGTAGGGCAGAACATTATTACTTAAAGAGTTCTTCTTTGCCAGTAGATTATCTTGGCTACTTGGTCATGCCTCTACAAGTAGTACGTAGATGAAATTGTTGTACAGCCCCCTGTGATATGCTGGATGGTCTCCGAATCGCGATGGCATCTCCTACATTTGTCATCTGGCATGTCTGACTGATTATTATTATTATTATTATTATTATTATTATTATTATTTATTGTTTGACAACATTATCACGGCAAATACCGGCTACATTTTATGTTACAGCCTGGTTCGGCCTTAGCAAGGAACCATCTGTATTGAGACAATTTCGTATGCACTGTTCAGAGACTTTACATTACTGTACAGTATATCCATGTCGTGCCCGCAGTCTTCATGAGTGTCCTTCATTTATAGGATGAGCTGAATTTCCCTCTGAATCATCTTCGAGCCTTGCTGAGTGTTCGGCGAGGGTATTGTCACCAAGGAACTTCCTAACAATATGGCAGGTGTTTAACAGAACTGCCTTCTGTTGTTCAATATATATCTGCGGATGCAGATTCAATATTGATAGACTACTGTGGAGAGTTTTGGGTATAACACCAGTACACGATACAATTATTGGGATTGTAGTCTCCGACTCAAGTTTCCACATCTGCTTTACCTCAATTGCCAGCTCTGTGTACTTAGATATTTTAGTAGCAGCTGTTGTTTGGATGTTTTGGGTGTTGGGATATGCGATATCTATCAGTAATGACTCTCTGTATTCTTTATTGATGATAATGATATCTGGCCGGTTTGTTACTGACTGCAACATCTGTCACAACTCCTCTGTCCCAGTAGAGCTTGTGTGTGGCATTTTCGAGTACTGTGGATGGTGTGTATTTCCAATAGGGCACGGAGCTTTGAAGAAGTTTGTACTTCAAGGTCAATTTCTGGTGGATAATGTTGGCAACTTGATCGTGTGGATGTTTGTAATCAGTGTTGGTAAGGTGGGAACAACCTGAATTGTGTTGAATGGTCTCACTACATTTGCCACAGCTGCGACACTTCTCACTCTCTGTTGGTGGATCTATTATGATAAATTTCCGACAGTTTCGAGTAGCAATAACTTGGTCTTGGATTGCTACAGCAAATCTCTCTGTTTCCGGAAAGAGGACCGAGTGGGTCAGCCATGCGTGCGTCGCTAACTTGTCGATATGAGGCTGGTCCAACTCATGTGGAAATTTTCCATGAAGCGCCTTCTGTTTCCAATTCCTGATCTTGTATTCAGTAGTTTTCATTTCGTTTACTTGTGAATCTAAAGATGACAGATGGAGCGGTGTGTAATTATCATCAGCTGAAGATACAGTGCGATCGAGAGGGGATGTTTCTCTTTTGTTGTAGAAAAATTCACGCAGAGTTGTCACTTGTTTTTTATACAGGTTCATGATGTCCATCAGTCCTCTACCACCTTCAGACCGAGCTAGAGTAAGGTGCTCTGTTGCTGATTTCGGATGGTGCATACGATGGCGTGATAAAAGCACCGATGATTTTCTTTGCAGATCGTGCATCTCAATTTGAGTCCACCTGATGATACCAAAGGAGTATGTAACTATGGGCATTGCAAATGTGTTAACTGCCTTAATGATATGTTTAGCGCTAAGTTTTGAAGAGAGAACACTGCGAAGTCGTGAAGTATACTGCTCAGTTATGTTCTTCTTGATATCACCATGTCTGAGACGGGTACTCTGGGAGAACCCAAGGTATTTGTACAATGCGCCTTCCTCCAACGGCTGAATACTTCTCTGTCCCTCTTCAACATGTATTCCTTGTGCAGAGTGCGAGCCTCCAATAACAGTCTGTGTTCTGCACTTATCAAAACCGAACTGCATATGGATATCTGAGGAAAAGCTCAGAGTGATATAGATGAGGTATTGCAGGTGCACTTTAGTTGATGCATACAGTTTAATGTCATCCATGTAAAGAAGATGGTTCATCTTGTACGCTTCACCATGATTACCCTAAATACTAAATCCGTAGCTGCTACTGTTCAGGATTTGCGAGAGAGGATTCAAAGCCAAACAAAACCAGAGTGGGCTTAGTGAGTCTCCTTGGAAAATTCCTCGGCGAATCGGTATTAATGGAGATGTTAAACGAGTGCCACCCACTGTAAGTTGGAGGGAGTGCTCCATGAAACCATTACACTCCTCAGGAAGTTCACTATAATAGAGTTGACCTTGTAAAGCTCCAAGCTCTGTATAAGCCACGTATGAGGCACGGAATCGAAAGCTTTTTGGTAATCAATAAAGCAGGCATAAAGGTTTCGTGATCTACGACAGGCCTGCTCTAATGCCACGGCATCAATAGTGAGCTGTTCCTTACGTCCTTGAGAATTCCTTCTGCAACCCTTTTGTTCCTCTGCGAGCATTGCGTTTTCCTCACAATGTGCACGAATTCGTTTTGCAATGATCGATGTAATGATCTTATACAAGTTTGGCAAGCAAGTGATGGGACGATATTTGGATGGGTTTGTGATTTTAGAGTCCTTTGGCTTAAGATAGGTTAACCCTCTGGTTAGGAAAACTGGAAAAGCAGCAGGATTTTCCAGAAAACATTGTATGTGGATAGCCAGTAAACGGTGGGTATATGTGAGCCTTTTGCAGTAGTAGTTATGGATCCGGTCAATTCCAGGTGCATTCCAATTCTGTAGGCTGATGATGACCTGTTGTAGTTCTTCAACGTCTACGTCTGTATGTGCCATTTTATTTATTCGTCTGGTAGCATTCTCTATTTCCTTAAACCTCGGAGCTTCATTGTTGTGTTCTTCCGGCCTAGACCATATTGATGACCAGTAGCCGGTAACACTCTCCGCACTCGGTCCTTATGGAGAATCATTCTGAACTTGAGGTGTCTTATCAGGTCGTCATAAAACCGCCCCAAAGGCAATGGAATAAGGAGGAAGACAGGACCCAGCTCAGGAAACCCTCGGGGTTTTATAACTAAAATGTTCATAATTAAATTTGTATTGATTGGTTGAATTTAGTAATTTAAATGTGTTGTTCTTCTGTGTATTGGTGTGCAGTTTGAGCACTGAAACGACTGCCAAAGGGTAGGTGTTGTTATTGCTGATAGGTTGTCAGCAATTACAGTGTTTTGCTGTTCTTTTGTTTTACTTATGGTGATTGGCCCGTTGGTGCGACTGTGGCGCCACCATACGTTCTTGTTTGGCGATGTGTTGCAATAGTTGTAATAATGGAGTGTGCTAGTATATCAGTGTTTATTCAAATTAAATATCTGTTAACCTTAACAAAGATTATATACTTGCAATGCATGCTAAAGTTCTTAAAGTATGGGAAAATTTGAATTAGATACAAATAAGAGTATTTCGGGATTAAAAAAAGAGTTAAGTAACGTATCGATGTTGTACAGCAATCTAGCGTTACTAAGTTATCAGAATTAACTAGCGAATCAGAAACCAATAGATCAAATGAACTCGATAATATCAGGAAGGCGGTCGATGAGGTAACGACCGAGCTTGCCAAAATTAAGTCAAGTCAGGAATCAGAATTATCTGCACTAACTGAGCGAATGAAAACCGTAAGCGTTAGAGACAACGGATATCTCGAAAACTTAAGAACGGATGTACGGAAGGATCTGAGGGAAGATCTACAGAAATACTTTCAGGATCGTGAAGATAAATTAAGAGAAGAACATGTTATACCAGAGATCAGTAGAAAAAGAAATTTTAATTGAATAAATGCTCGCTTTGCTTCTGTAAGAGCGTAGTGAAGGGTTAAAAGTATATCGATTAATCGACAAAACAATTAATCAGTTATTCAACCAACCGATTAATAGAATACTTTGGTCATTTCATGCGCAACCACAAATACCACCTCCTGCAATTAATTATCCAAGGGAAGATTGATGGCATTAGGCGTCCAGGACGCAGACGAATATCCTGGCTAAAGAACTTAAGCCAGTGGTTTGGACTTAATACAGTGTCACTGTTTAGAACAGCTATGGAGAAACAGCAGATCATGCTACTGATCGCCAATGTTCATGGAGGACGAGGCACTTGAAGGAGAAGATTACTAGATTAAACGACCAATCGATTGATCGATTAAACACACAATTTATTAACTTAATTGTTATTTTTGCAATTAATCGATAACTGTAATCTATTAAAAGTACCGGTACCAGTCCTAGTCGGTATTCAATCACCATTTTCTGACTATATGACAGGTCTCCATTATTGCTGCCTTCTGTATCTACTGATGGATGTCGAATGGTAGATTAAGTTATTGTAGAGCTGTTTTGTGCTCTTTTGGTATGACTCCTGTGGCTGAGATTAAATTGGGATGATGGTTACTGTTTGTTGTTTCAGAAGACAATTGATTTCTGTTGCCACTGAGTAAATCGTGAAAGATGGCGCTACACCAATACACATGTAAATGTTCAATATTTAACTGCATGTAACTACCATACTAATTTATGGATTTATACCACATTTAGCATGTACAGTGTGTGCCTTGAGGAATGTAACTATGCCTATCCCCTCAGTCCTTTGTAAGGAAATTATCTTTACAAACTGTATCCTTCTCTCCGTGTGCTAATTAATATGAAGTTACTTTTGTGTTAAAAAGTAAATTGTGTTATTTAATTTCTCTTTGTAATCAGATATTTTAAGAAAATAAATAACAAGAAATGTTTAAAAATAATAGGACAACTAACTATCTGGTAACATTATTCGAACATTTGAATAGTAGACTCAATAACGCAGAATATGTTCATATAAACAATATGAAGCTCTACACAATATTATGTGTTAATAGCGCAAGGACATTTTAGCAACACCTATACAGTATACGTGATAACAAAATAGGCTCCGTGAGTGACTGCATGTAACTTCCATAACATGCAATGGATTTCTATCAAAATATTTACATAGAGTGTATATTATAAGTGATATAATTGCGCACAATTTGAAGGCAGCAGTCCTACCAACCAGGAGCGTCCGTGGCTTCGGTGGCAGCACGCCGGCCTCTCACCACTGGGTCCGTGGTTCAAATCCCGGTCACCTCATGTGAGATTTGTGCTGGACAAAGCGGAGGCAGACAGGTTTTTCTCCGGGTACTCCGGTTTTCCCTGTCACAATTTCATTCCGGTAACACTCTCCACCATCATTTCATTTCATCTGCCATTCATTCAATCATTAACCCAGGGGAGTGCGACAGGCTTCGGCAGCCGGCACAGTTCATATCCTCGCCGCTAGATGGGGGCTTCATTCATTCCATTCCCAGATCCGGTTGGTCGACTGGAAGCAGGCTGTGGATTTTCATTTTTCAATCCTACCAACCAACTATTAACTCTCTATTGCTCTGTGTATTCAGCCGTTAAAACTCAATATCACAGAATACATGTAAGGAAACAATTTCAGACAACCTTAGTCTTCTGTTGTTGTTGATTTTTAGGGGTATTGCAACAATGTGGAAATGTAGACCCGTGTACTTTGGTGTGTTTAAAATTTGGCTGATAGCCGGTGTCACTGCGATGTAAGCAGTATTGTGTGTATTTGTAACTGAGGTAGTTTTTAGGTAGTAAGTGACCGTGGCCTTAAGTTAGGTACCATTCCGGCATTAGCCTGGAGAAGAAGTGGGAAACCACGGAAAACCACTTCCAGGATGGCAGAGGTAGGATGCGAACCCGTCTCTTCTCAGTTTTGTCTCACGAGGCTAATTGTACCCCATTCCAACCCTCAGACCAGAATTAAATTTCTTATTAGAGTCAGAAATCGAACCCGGGCCTCCGCCAAGAATGCTAGCCACTACGCTGCGACACGGGCCTTTTTTCTACTAGGCTTCAATATTTCAGGTATATTTTGAGCAAACTATATAATACAAGTGCTACCAGTTAAGGTACGTAGACGTCATTAATAATCGAAATATATAACAAGATGTTCAGTAAAGAACATATAGCCTACTTTCTCCTAAATGCATGGATATTGTTATAACTCTTTGTCCTTTTCAAGGAGTATGATTGAATGTTGGTTGTAGTAGCTTGTTGAAATACAACGTGCTATAGGGATATTAAACATGAATATGAGGTGCCCTTTGCTAGTGCTACCTCTGTACAAAATTTCGTTCAATTCGGTTTCACCGTGTTTGAATTGACAGGGGGAATCGATTTGCATACATACTTGGCCAACATCTGCAAACTATTGGGCTGATGTTCTTGCAGTTTAGTCAGAATATGTTTCCCACATAGAGATATGGTGTTGCAAAATTTGGTAGAGACTAGATTATTAGGTTGGTCGTAATTACATTTTAGCTTTTAACATTTGGGTGGCCAACGATTACGTTTCCATCAAGATAGCGGTGATATAAAACATGACACTGAGGTGCCCTTTGCTAGTGCTACCTCTGTACCAAATTTCGTTCATTCGGTTCCACCGTGTTCGAATTAATAGGGGGAATCAATTTTGACATAAAGATGGCCGCCATCCGCAAACTATTAGGCTAATGATCTATTAGATTCGTCAAAGGATGCTCCCTCCACAAAGGTATGTCGTTGCAAAGTTTGGTAGAGATCAGATGGTTATGTTAGTCGTAATTTGATTTAAGCTTTAAACATTTGTGTGGCCGCCATTACGTTTCTGTCAATATGGCGGCGATATTAATCATGACACTGAGATGCCCTTTGCTAGTGCTATCTCTGTACCAAATTTCGTTCCATTCGGTTTCACCGTGTTTGAATTAATTGGGGGAATCGATTCTGACACAAAGATGGCCGCCATCCGCAAACTATTAGGCGAATGACCTATTAGATTGGTGAAAAGATGCTCCCTCCATTAAGGTATGTAGTTGCAAAATTTGGTAGAGATCGGATGATTAGGTTAATCGTAATTTGATTTAAGCTTTGAACATTCGTGTGGCCGCCATTACGTTTCAGTCAAGATGGCGGCGATATAAAACATGACACTGAGGTGCCCTTTGCTAGTGCTACCTCTGTACCAAATTTCGTTCCATTCGGTTCCACCGTGTTCGAATTAATAGGGGGAATCAATTTTGACATAAAGATGGCCGCCATCCGCAAACTATTAGGCTAATAACCTATTTGATTGTTCAAAGGATGCTCCCACCATAAAGGTATGTTGTTGCAAAGTTTGGTAGAGATCGGATGGTTATGTTAGTCGTAATTTAACTTAAGCTTTGAACATTTGTGTGGCCGCCATTACGTTTCTGTCAATATGGCGGCGATATAAAACATGACACTGAGATGCCCTTTGCTAGTGCTACCTCTGTATCAAATTTCGTTCCATTCGGTTACACCATGTTTGAATTAATAGGGGGAATTGATTTTCACACAAAGATGGCCGCCATCCGCAAACTATTAGGCTAATGACCTATTCATTTGGTCAAAAGATGCTTCCTCTATAAGGGTATGTTGTTGCAAAATTTGGTTGAGATCGGGTGATTAGGTTATTCGTAATTTGATTTAAGCTTTGAACATTTGTGTGGCCGCCATTACGTTTCCGTCAAGATGGCGGCGATATAAAACATGACACTGAGGTGCCTTTTGTTAGTACTACCTCTGTACCAAATTTCGTTCCATTCGGTTGCACCGTGTTCGAATTAATAGGGTGAATCGATTTTCACGCAAAGATGGCAGCCATCCGCAAACTATTACGCTGATGACCTATTAGATTGGTCAAAGGATGCTCCCCCCATAAAGGTATGTTGTTGCAAAATTTGGTAGAGATCGGATGATTAGGTTAGTGGTAATTTGATTTAAGCTTTGAACATTTGTGTGGCCGCCATTACGTTTCCGTCAAGATGGCGGCGATATAAAACATGACACTGAGGTGCCTTTTGTTAGTACTACCTCTGTACCAAATTTCGTTCCATTCGGTTGCACCGTGTTCGAATTAATAGGGGGAATCGATTTTCACACAAAGATGGCCGCCATCCGCAAACTATTAGGCTGATGACCTATTAGATTGGTCAAAGGATGCTCACTCCATTAAGGTATGTTGTTGCAATGTTTGGTAGAGATCGGATGGTTATGTTAGTCGTAATTTAACTTAAGCTTTGAACATTTGTGTGGCCGCCATTACGTTTCTGTCAATATGGCGGCGATATAAAACATGACACTGGGATGTCCTTTGCTAGTGCTACCTCTGTACCAAATTTCGTTCCATTCGGTTCCACCGTGTTCGAATTAATAGGGGGAATCAATTTTAACATAAAGATGGCCGCCATCCGCAAACTATTAGGCGAATGACCTATTAGATTGGTGAAAAGATGCTCCCTCCATAAAGGTATGTAGTTGCAAAATTTGGTAGAGATCGGATGATTAGGTTAATCGTAATTTGATTTAAGCTTTGAACATTTGTGTGGCCGCCATTACGTTTCTGTCAATATGGCGGCGATATAAAACATGACACTGAGATGCCCTTTTCTAGTGCTACCTCTGTACCAAATTTCGTTCCATTCGGTTTCACCGTGTTTGAATTAATAGGGGGAATTTATTTTGACACAAAGATGGCCGCCATCCGCAAACTATTTCGCTGGTGACCTATTAGTTTGGTCAAGGGATGCTCCCCCCACAAAGGTATGTTGTTGCAAAATTTGGAAGAGATCGGATGATTAGGTTAGTCGTAATTTGATTTAAGCTTTGAACATTTGTGTGGCCGCCATTACGTTTCCGTCAAGATGGCGGCGATATACAACATGACACAGAGGTGCCTTTTGCTAGTACTACCTCTGTACCAAATTTCGTTCCATTCGGTTGCACCGTGTTCGAATTAATAGGGGGAATCGATTTTCACACAAAGATGGCCGCTATCCGCAAACTCTTACGCTGATGACCTACTGGTTTGGTCAAAGGATGCTCCCCCCATAAAGGTATGTTGTTGCAAAATTTGGTAGAGATCAGATGATTAGGTTAGTCGTAATTTGATTTAAGCTTTGAACAATTGTGTGGCCGCCATTACGTTTCCGTCAAGATGGCGGCGATATAAAACATGACACTGAGGTGTCCTTTGCTAGTGCTACCTTTGTACCAAATTTCGTTCAATTCGCATTCACCGTGTTCGAATTGATAGGGGGGGACAGACATTCAGAGTACACACACTCACACACACACAGACACACACACACAGACTCACACACACACATACACACACACACACAGACTCACACACACACATGCACACACACAGACAGACACACTTTTTTCGCCCTGTGTTGATCTCATAAGTCTACTTTCATTTTTTGCAAAATTCCAAAGTAGGCTAAAAATATATAAATATTGAATTGAATCTCAAATTTTAAGGAAAGTAAGCTGTTTAGACTGTCACAGAACTGCTTGTTTTTATTTTACATTTTAATTTCATGTTCACATTTATATTCAAAACATTATTCTGTAATGGTATTAACAGCCAATAAAATGGGCTCCCATTCATTTGTTGGTTGATTTACGAGCGATGCTGTCATAGGATTCTGCCAGGTAACACTGAAAAAGATGTCCTTAAAACATGTTGTGCTGTATAAAAGAGCCCAGAATCACGAAGATTGCAGAGTACATATTGATCCATTCCTGTAGCAAGGTTGTCACTTCTGATTAGCACAAAGCAAACGGTTTCTAAATTGGAATTCTTGTAACGTGCGCTGTGAATGGAAGGAAACACATAAACCAGCAAACAGAAACAGAACTGGACAGCGTCGCAATAAAACACCGTCTGTGAAGAGATATAACTGGCTCCCCTCTCCGACCACTTTATACAACCCAGAGTTCCTGGTAGCTGTAGCTACGAGTCCCGATTGCCAAAAAGCATTGTATCTCGCCATCTAACAATCATTTCCGTGATGAACTAATACAGCATTATTCATACCTTCTACTGATCTTAAGCTAGTGTACGATGCCAAGGACAAAGGAACTTTCCACTCTGGTCGTTGGAAGAAAGACTATTCGCCAGATCTTTGTTTTGCCTCCCATAACGTCATGTCAACTACCTCAATACACAGACAAGTACTGAACAATTTCCCTCGGAGCCAACACAGACCCATAATCTATAGAGTTGGTCTTCAGATCCCTGTTATTAGGTCTGTACCCATACCTAGATGGAACTTCCAGAAAGCTGACTTGAAGACATATGCTTTGTACACAGATGCCAACATTAGGTGGATAGCTCCAACGCCAGAAAATTACTGGAGGTTTGTTGGGCTAATAAAATCAGCTGCAAAAAGAACCATCCCTCGTGGCTATCGGAGGGATTACATACCTGGTTGGAATGAGGAAACAAGTCGCTTATCTGCTGAATACTTAGAAGAAAACAGTCAGGATAAAGCAACTGAACTTCTGAAATCTCTAGATAACGCTAGAAGAGAGAAGTGGATACAGCAGTACAAGATCTCAACTTCACACACTCGAGCAGAAAAGCATGGTCACTCATCCGTAAACTAGATCCAACTTCCACACCACCGAGGATGCAGACCTCCATTAATGTGGAAACTATAGCAAACCACCTGGTCTCTGTATCTCGGGCTCCGGGGAATAAGAAATTCACAAAGCAAGTTAAGTCGGAACTAAGACAGAGAAAACAAGTAATCCAACCAAATGACCAATATTCAAGTCCATTTTCCTCAGAAGAAATACAAAATGGTCTCGACTCCCTTCGTGGTGGTAAAGCTGCCGGATTTGATGGCATATTTCCAGAACTTTTAAAGAATTGTGGTCCAGCAACCAAGCGCTGGCTTGCTTCTTTCTTTAGTAATGTTCTGCAGTCAGGCCGACTGCCTCCCTTGTTTAAGAAAACTAAAATTATTGCTATCTTGAAACCAGGCAAGGATCCCAATTTACCCCAAAGCTACAGACCAATAGCCCTACTAAGCGTAACTTACAAGCTTCTGGAAAGACTGATTCTTAACAGGATAGCTCCTACGATTGATTGCCTCATTCCGATTGAGCAAGCTGGTTTTCGTCATGGTCGTGACTGTAGCGATCAGTTGCTCGCTTTGACTTCCTATATAGAAAGTGGATTTGAGAGGAAGAAGAAAAGTGTCTCTGTGTTCCTCGATCTTACCGCTGCCTGTGACACAGTCTGGAAAGAAGGTCTCCTCCTGAAACTCAGTAGAGCAATACCATGTCTCAAGATCTTCACTCTGATAAAAAATATGTTGGGAAACAGATTTTTCCAGGTTCATACAGAACATGTCCGCAGTCGTTTTCACAAACTCAACAACGGTTTGCCACAGGGTTCAGTGCTGTCTCCCATTCTCTTCAATTTATACATACACGACCTTCCAGAAACCACATCTCGCAAGTTCATCTATGCAGATGACATCAACCTCACCTTACAAAGAGCAGACTTCAGTGAAGCTGAAGAAATCCTATCCCAGGATCTTGAGAAGATGGACGATTATTTCACAAAGTGGCGATTGACACCTAGCCCCCTGAAAACAGAAGTAGCTACGTTTCACCTCAGTAACAGGAATGCAAACTACCAACCGACAGTCAGGTTCAGAAATCACACACTGCGATGTAATGCTACCCCCAAAAGCCTTGGCGTAACTTTAGATAGATCTCTAACCTATCGCAATCACCTTCAGAAACTGGCAGCTAAACTGAAAAGTCGTAACAACCTTCTGGGAAGACTAGCTGGAACATCATGGGGTGCAGATGCAAATTCACTGCGAACAACTGCTTTAGCACTAGTATATTCTTCAGCTGAATACTGTTCTGCTGTATGGCTGAATAGTTCCCATACTCGTCTGGTCGACGTCCAGCTACACCACACAATGAGAATCATATCTGGCACCCTGCACCCTACTCCTGTACAGTGGTTACCCGTACTGAGCCACATTCAACCTCCTCACATCAGACGACAAAATGCCCTTGTCAGATTATGGACTAAGGTGATGATGAACAGCTCTCTTCCCATCCACCAGGATGCAGATGAAAACGACGTAGCAAGACTGAAATCCCGGAAACCTGCCTGGAAGACGGCCAGGAATCTATCTGACATACCATTTAGACCTGACGAAGCATGGAAGCAAGAATGGGCCAGATTACACCCACATGGTCTAATCAGCATCGATGACCCAACAGCAAAACCTCCTGGGTTCAACCTCCCGCGCACCATCTGGACCAGACTAAACAGGATACGCTGCGGCGTTGGAAGAACTGCTTCTGCACTACACCAATGGGGGTGGTTGGAGTCTCCTTCCTGCAACTGTGGTGCTGAAATGCAAACCATCAGCCACATCGTGAAAGAATGTCCTCTGCGGGCATTCACTGGGCCTGTGGAGGAGCTACATCAAGTAACCCCTACGGCACTCACTTGGTTGGAAGGACTAGACATCAGCTTGTGATGAAATATCAGAATCTGCAGCAGTGTGTGTGTGTGTGTGTGTGTGTGTGTGTGTGTGTGTGTGTGTGTGTGTGTGTGTGTATGCGTGCATCCCAGTTATTATGTCTGTAATACTTTACATCCATGTATATAAATATGTATATATTAATTTTTATTTTGTAATAGCAATTATATGTAATACATTTCAACGATTGTCAAATGAAGCATCATACGCTAAATAAATAACTGATCCATTCAAAACTCACCCTTTAATAAAATAGCATTTGCATGTGTTGGAAATATCACTGCCCTCTATTCAATTGAATTCAATGATTGAAGAGCAATAATAATAATGATGATAATAATGTTGTTTTACGTCCCTTTACACTACTGCGGCTTTTAGAGACTCTGGGGAGCCAGCAATTTTCCCTGAATGGGATCTTCAACGTGCCAGTATATCTACTGACACGGCTCCCTCGCATTTGCGCACCCTCAAATGCCAGCTGACTGCACTAGGATTCAATCCTACTACGTTGGGAACAGCAGGCGAGAACGTTACCGCTGACCCATGCAGCCAGCCGGTTGAAGAACAAACCATACATAAGTTTCATTCCGTGACGAGTTCGAGGAATTCATATCTTGGGATTTGCTATTCTCTCCATCTATTGTGGAAAGAAACAATAGATTAATACACCTGGAGGTTTAGATTATTGTTGGAGTTCACTACGTGATAATATACTATGAACGTGTCATTCAGTAACAAATTAAGTGAAATCATCTTTGAAGAATCGATATGCGCGACATCTATAATTCATGAAAACTAAAGTATAGATGGAGAAAACTGTAAAATAAGACCGTAGTAGTGGTCAACCATACCAAATTTTACAGAGATCGGACGATTCCATAACGGGTTAGAGGAAATCATCCCTGACCTGCGCACCATATGTAAATTGATAAAGTACGTCATAGATATTTGCATCTGTGCACAAATTGTGCCCGCTGGCCGAAGGTTTCGGGGAACCATCGGTTTCAAATAACCCTTCCGTGACCCTATTCCAGCTAACACGCAAGTATTGGGGACGACACATTCATAGGCTGGTTTCGCACAAAAGCCTGCACTCGGGGGTATCGAGAATTGGTGAGGTTCGATTCTTAACCAGCAAAGAGGAATTCATCCATGTCAAAACTAAGCAAGAAAGAGAGGTCAGTCTTATGTTAAAATCATGAATAAATTTTATTCAGAATAGATCCCTAGCCTAGCATGAGAGTTGCAAACGGCTAGCCCGATACTATTCTGCCCAGAAAGAAAATATAAAAAGAAGTCCTGTGCAAAATCTACGTTACTCGCATGGTCCTAATACAAAATTTAAACGAAAACAAACAAGCTAAGAGTATGGCACGTAATATCAACCCTAAGCAATTACATCGAAAATGACTACGGGAGGATCAAACATCAAAGAATTTACTGCAAAGCAAGACATTTGCTTGTTTACAAATACTAAGAATATTTACATTTAACAACAAAGAGGAAAATTGTCCTAAGCTATGATGGTGCCATCTCCAATATTTATCTCTAAATTTACGTGTTTATCTAGTCCTTACTAACATTAATTAATAAACGAGACGTGTTTATTACAAGGAAAATATTATAAATATGTGCACAACGTTGCTGAATAAAAAAAGTTTAAACTAATACAACACAAATATGTACAATAATCTATCACTCCTATTGTTGTGCATTTGGCACTGCCTGCCTACCCAATTTGTCACTCTTTGCAACAAATGGACATAGCATCCAGATGTGTAAAGGAAAAATTAGAATAAAGGAAAGCCTGCAAATGAGATGATAATTAAACAACAACATCGACTCACATTGCTGTCAATCTGATGTGTGTGCTTCAGTTTTCACAACATCAATTGGTTGTTGACTAATGGTGTCAAAGTGTATCAAAGTGTATCAAAAATAAATCAACAATAACTAAAGTCTAATTTTAGTCCTTCCAAATATTTTATTTTTAGCGTTTATTTATTATTTAGGCTCAAGGGGGAATTATAAGATTTGTTTAGTTTCAGAAAAATCCTATCTCTGATTATTAAAGTTGTTACACAATTATTATTTATACCTCACAGTGTATTTGTTCAGTTTTATGGACCTTGAATTGCGTTTGGTGTAGTCAGGTATGATCTGTAAACCCATCAATGTTTAATAATTTCATAACATTCCACTCAGGAATAACATTAATAACAGACACCTTGTGTCGCCACCGTTACCCTTATTATTAGACATACTGTGTCTTTCTTAAGCCATGGATTCTTCAATCCTTACTTCATCGGTCTGGTACGACTTCAATAGTACATTACCACCGGGATAAATTACCATAATAAAATAACCACAATAACACGTCAGAGATATTAATCCACCTCAACGACGTACTCCAATAGTACCATAATAACATTAGTTAACAATTAATGTGGATTCCTGAACTATATACGTTTTAAACACAAGTTTACAGAAACTAAGTGTGGTGAAACACAGCTGAGAATGCTCTCCTATAGCATAAAGTATTCTGATACAAAACTAACGTGTGAGATTGTGTATTTTACATGTGGCCTCTTCCCTTAGATAATGTTGAACCTGCGATCTCTCGCTTCGAAATACAGTTCATTTACAATGTTATTCTAGTTTGTCGTAACAAAATAAAGCTTTGCTCCAGATGCTCATTTGTCAAACACGTGGATAATGGATCCCGTATTCAGATTATATAATGTTAGGAATTTCACTGCCTTCTAAATTATGTTATGCTCTGCCTGAGATTCAGATAGCCGTGCTATGAGTAGCTCTCTCGCACACATGCGACCTTGGCCTTCATTTGTCACCTGTTAAGAACTTGTTTATTATGTCATGAGCTTGACAAGCAAAAAGTAGTCTGCTGCTGTTCTTGAAATGATACGAAATGGACATCATAACTTTGCCTTCCTGGCGTTAAAGAAATTGATAACAAAACTAAATCTTTCCACACGTGAGCTTATATTAAAACTACCTATGTTGTGCACTTAGTGAAACCACTTTATGACTAATCTACTGTTCCAACCCATTAAATACAGCTACTGCAACATATTCTGACTTACAGAGTACAGCGTCATGACTTCGAGACCCGCTGTGAGATGTTTTAGCGGTCTCCGTAATGGTCTTAAATCAACTTGCCTTTGTTTCAGTGACCTCCCATTGCTAGCTCCCCACGCATATGGTCTAGTAATCCATCCTCAACTCCAAAGCGAGGTCGTTTTTATCCATGTAATGTAGATGGTTGGTTGGATCCATGTTGTGAGTAGGGGTAGGGTTTGCACTGGTGTTAAATATTATACTGGCGTTATTAAACTCACTGACTCTACTGGTGCGGTATAACAAATTGCCCATTAACACCGCCACAGAGATTATCGTTGCTTCTGCAACGCTCACTCGCAATACTTTTGCACGTGGTCGAAAATAATTAATTACAGTTCAACAAAATTTCAGCACTTCGACATAATATGACATAGTTTATGATTAACACAGCTTTTACAAAAATCACAGTTTTTATAGCACGCTTGTGCATGTAATCATGCGGGGTGATAGTTTGCTCGCCATGCTTTCACAGTTCGTCAAACCCGGTAAAAATATTCCACTGGTTAAATATTATTTCACGTTTACAATAACTTCCTCTGCATATTTAACAGGGATGGTTGTTAATGTTAAATATAATCATGGCTTTCTCCATCTCACTAGCGTCTTTCATCACTCGTAACTGGTATCACGTATTTCGGCTAGGAGTGGTGTCTCAACCAGCGTGGCGTTAGCTCCATGCTTGAGTATGCCGCGAAAATTTACGATTTCGCCTTTCTGCGATGTTGACCGTAATTTAAATATGCTGAATGACTTCAAATAAATTCTTGACGATTTACAGGATATCCAAAATGTATAAAATTAAATTTTGCTCAAAATTCTTCCTGCTTCCTGTAGGGTGTGTTCAACGCTCTTCAGTATCACTGCAACTTCTGCAATGATCTTGTGATCGATTACCAACGCGAACATGCGTCATCAGGCGCAAAATATTATTATAATTGTCCTTCATGCAAAGATTCACAAGTCCGTGAATATTTATTGTGAGGTAGAGGGCCAATTGTTTGGCCTCAACACTCTCTGGACTTGAAACCGTTAGACTTTCATTTGGGGATATTTAAAGTCGATGGTATGCTCAACTGTAGTGGAGGATAAAGTAACACTTCATCCAAGAATTTTTCAGTGCTGTCAAAGAATAGGTACAACACCAGGCAATTTTTTGCGTGTTCGTACCTCAATGCGACGATGAACAGAAATCTGCATTATGGCATTGGTAGTTTTCCCTCGATGTGACTACATACTAATACGTGGGAAACATAATAGTGTTCAGTATCGCTTGCGGGATATGCTTGCAGTACATTAGTACCATATAGGATGCAGCAGAGAAATATTGACCTGCCTGATAACACGCGTTCGTTGAGCTGCATAAAACGATGTTATTAGGGACTGTTGATTCAACGCCGCCTAATCAAATTTGGCAAAATAACGTATTGCCCGAATAAAATTATAAATAGTATGGTTGTTCTTGTTGTTGGCATTGTTGTTGATGCTTATTTTAGAGGCTTTGACTATGTGGTCATATAGCCCCGTGTATTTGAGTGTGTGAGAAATGTGTGTACTGGCCAGTGTCATTGTGACGGCTATATTAGTGTGTGTATTTGTACATTGGGGAGAGGATTGGGAAGCAGGTGGAAGTGGCCTTAAGTTAGGAACATCCTAGAATTTTCCTGGAGTAGAATGGGAAACCAATTCCAGGTTTGCTGAGAGTAGAATCTCGGTTTTGGCCCATGAGGCTGAGTGTACCCCGTTTCAGTCCCCTCGCCAGTATTGAAATTTCTTGACGAAGCTATGAAATCGAACCCGGGCCTTTCGGGTGACAGCCAAGAACGCTAGCCGCTACACCACGAGGTGGTCAATAGTCAATTAATGAAGAATGATGAAACTGGGCAGGGAGTTAGATAGAAGTGACCACGGCCTATTAGAAGGAACCATCTCAGCATTTGCATGTAGTTGGAAATGGGGAAACCACTTAAAACTCCTTCAAGGTCGGCTAACGGTGGCTTATAATCTACTATTTTCCTGAGTCTGAAGATAGTTTGACCTCATTGCCTTAGTATGAACCTCAGCGCGCTTAGGTATCGTGATTAATGTTCAGTCAAGATATCAATACTACTTTCACACTTATAACAATGTGAATACTGTAGGTTATATACAACTCTTCACTTCATATAAATTCATTCATCCATATTTCCCCAATATTTTCCATGAATTCCTATAGTTAAAAAATGTTGTATCAAATACGTTTGCTGGTAACTCTTTTTGCGGTTCAATTATACATAGAAGAATCCCAAAACATCTTCATATTTTGAAGCTAGTATAATTATCTAATTATTGACTTTGTGAAATATTAACTGAATTAAGTCACAACCAATAGTTTGTTATCGTTCTACGGAAGAAGTTTGCCTTAATTTGCATAGCAATCGCAGCCCGCGGGAAACAGAATGTTTTCCCTTCGTGACACTAGAAAGGTTTATTTGTCTATTAATTGAGAGTATATTGGAACTCTTAACATAACCGCGTAACGAAGAAATACAAAATCGTTGTCTTAAAACTCGTATTACAATTCAAGTTGGAACTGAAATAACGTATACTATTCAACACATACACACTGCTCAGAAAGATGGCTGCCTATAGTAAAAAGCGCTTCAGAAAAGCAGATGCAGTCTAACCCTGTGGTACCGGCAATTTCTCTGCTATGAGTGTGTAGCGGGTCAATACATTATCCAGACTTAAGTTGTAGATTCAATCACTCGAATCTTTCGCCTTTTAAAAATATTATAACTGAGTGATAGCGGCAGTGCTCACCTTGTTTAGTTAAAGAGCAATATCATCAAGCAGTAAACTTTGGTATATTACATTCTTTTCCCGTGGCCATACGCAATGGATAAAACTTCGATGATAAGAGAAAAGACCCGTCAATGTCACATGTCACTGAGGGTTTCTAAAACACGCATAAAACATCCACAGTGATACCAACTCCCCCAATATATGAAATTAAGCGACGTTCCAATTAGTAGGGTCACGTTAATTAGCGAGCCACAACACATAATTTTTTACAACTCCCTATTCATTGGGCTGATGTGCAGTACAGTAACATTACTTTACATTGCTGCAGTGGGCCAGTGCGTGCTGAACGGAGGATTGGCGTGAGATGTGTCCCAATTGATAGCAATGATAGTTATGTAAGATGCATATTAATGTTATAAGTATGCAGCAGCGTGTTCATAAAAACACATGTCTGGTAAATGCAACATGAACGTGTAGTTCGTGAGTGAGAGCAACAATAATATTACAGGGTGCTGCTAGGGCCTTCACTTGGGACATATCAAAACACCAAAGTGTAATAATAATAATAATAATAATAATAATAATAATAATAATAATAATAATAATAATAATAATAATAATAATAATAATAATAATAATAATAATAATAATAATAATAATAATAATAATAACAGATCAGTTGGCCATGCATAGCGACCTTCGTGTGAAATTCGTTCCAAATGTAACTTCTCTTTGCGGTCATGAAATGTTGTTAGACGCCATTAAAATCCTCTTTCAACAACCCGTTCTTTCAATTAAATATATATTTTCCACTGCAAAACCCACAATATAGCGCTCAATTTTATAATGTCTGAGTAATTAAACAACAATAAATATAACGAAATTCAAGCAAAAAAGGATATATAGATTTCGATCCCCGGCCGACTTAATGACAGACGAATACTCTACCACTGAGTTAAAGACGCCCATATTACTACATCGTTATTAATCGACTTACATACAACGTCTTAGCAAATAATGACCTTAACTAAACGATTTCTTCAGTACAGTATATATTTTTCATTATCAACCATTTCATACAAAGTTTATATTATTTCTATCAGTAAGTTATATTGCATACTAAACATACTGAAACTACTGAAATATAGCTCAGGCACAAGAGATCAGCTGCCATCTTGTCTTGTAGCCAAGCTGGCTCAGCTTTTTGAAGTCCCTGATACAGTTTAATATTATAATATTGACTTATTATATCGAACGGGTCACGCCATTTAGGACAGTTTTAACCATTCTCGGTTCGATAATCGGAATTGGTGAGTCCTACTTTGTGCATTCTAATAGTTGCATAATTCACACGGTCACCATCCTGAAATGGTATGGTCGATGACCTTGTAGATTGGATGTAAGATGCGTTCGATATGAAGGTATGGATTTACCAAATTTTTAAAGTCGTAATTCGACTTTAAGTTTTGAACACTTGAATGGCCGCCATTTTGTTTCGGTTAAGATGGAGGTGATATAGAATATGACACTGAGGTGTCCTTTGCTAGTACTACCTCTGTAACAAATTTGGTTCTATTCGGTTTCGTCATGTTTGAATTGATAGTGGGGGACAGGCATACAGAGTACACACACTCACATACACACACACTCACCCACACCCAGACAGACACACAAAGTTTTGGCCCTGTGTAGATCTCATAAGTCTACTTTATATTATTTTTCAAAAATAGAAAGTAGGCTAATGAGATAGGTTGGGAGTAGAGAAGACTTGTTTGTTGCGAATATAATAGACACTACATCGTTATATCCTCTCCTTCAGGCTGCGAGCTGCTTTGAGTTGAGACGTAGTATGATGCCAGCACACTGTTAGCGGTAACAGTCGACTTTGCAGGGCAATGAGCTAATTCCTCCCAGCTTTCTTTGTCTTGAAACACAATATCTCTCCTGTAACCAGCACTTCTCTTGTAACCTAAAACTGTGATGTCTCAGCATAATCATAATCGAACTTTCTGTTATCATGCCGTCTATTGTCATCCTTCACATATAACCTGTTTGAGAAACTGGTGACACTAACTTCGACTGCTGAGATTTCAGATGACATCGTCATCATAACCAATTCGCCAGAGGATTTGGATACGTTTTTAAATAGTAAGGACATTGTCTTGAGGAAAGAATTCATGGACGGTTTCGGTGTCGTAGTTGGTAGCATGCTGAGCTTCCGAAGTCGTCGGATTTTTTAAGAGCATTAATATCCCTCAGTATTCCTTCCTTCCGAGAATAAGTAAAGCCTGTGGGTCCATGTCATAGATTGATGTCATTGTCAAAGAACCTTCCACCTACTACACTTGTGTGAAGCCAAATTTGTAGGTTAGATTTGATAACGCTTTATAAGTTCCAGCGTTCTTTGCCAGGTGTCGGTTGCGGTAGCATCTAGTAACCAAGTCCACGGCTAGATGTCGCTGATGGTAGCATTTGCTAGCAAAAGTAGGAACTACTTGAAAATTGATCATCTGCAGTCCTTACCTGAATTACAGATAATACACCTTAATACAGCCTTCACAATTAACACCGGTTATCAGACAGATTCTGGGGGCTGCTTGGCGCAGTCGGTAGAGGCGCTGAGCTTCTAACTGAAAGGGAGTGGGTTCGATCCCCACCCAGGTAGTGGATTTTAGAAACAAAACTACCACTTTCGGAAACGCAAATAGCCCTGGGGTTCACTCAGCCTACACCAGAAATGAGTACCAGGGTAATTCCTGGGAGCAAAGACAGCCGGGCGTGGAGCTGACAACTCTATCCCATCTAGTGCCGATGTCACAAAAAGTGGAAACCTCTACCTTCCACTACTCCCAGGGCCTCCATGGCCTGTATGGAGTTGGCTTTGCTTTTGGCTTTGCTATCAGACAGATTGTACACAAACCCAAAGTACACGGGGCTACATGACTGCGTTGTCACAGCCCCTAAACTGAGGAACCAACCAAATAACTCATGATGATAATCAATACATTTAAAAAGAAATATTGGAATGAAGCCGAAATAAATCAGAAACCCCTATGGACGTCAAATTCACAAGTGAAAGGCTAAAGGAAGTAAGAGACTTATGTTAGTTAGGAAGTAAAATATCCAGTGATGCACGAAGCACAGTGGATATAAAAAGTAGGTTGGCTCAGGCATGGAAAGCATTTCTACAGAAAAGGAATCTGTTGACATCAAATATAGTTGTAGGTATTGGGAAATCAAATTTGGAAGCCTTTGTCTGGAGCGTGGCGCTCTATGGAAGTGAAGCTTGGACTATTGGCGCAACAGAAAAGAAGAGAATAGAAAGGTATGAAATGTGGTGTTACAGGAGAATTATGATGATCAGATGGGTGGATAAAGTAACAAATGATGATGTATTAAGACAAGAGGAAGAGGATAGAAGTTTCTGGAGACTGCTAATGAGGAGAATGGATAAGTTGGGAGGACACATTCTCAAACACCAAGGAACAGCAAACATAGTTAAGGAAGGAATGGTCGAGGACAAGAACTGTTGGGTAGACCAAGGTTAGAATATGTTAAACGGATTGCCTCGGATGAAGGGTGTGGTTGCTATGTAGAGATGAAACGATTAGATCAGGACAGGGAGACATGTATCTATCCAGTTAAAAGACTGAAAACTCAAACACACGCAGCATCCGTTGATCGTTGCAGTTGGAGCCTTGCGAGACGAGTAGGGGGAAAAACCAGTGACGAAGGACAGTGCCCGTGTAAGTCCAGCATTGCTAAGCGTAACAGGACCACATGCCACTAAGGAGAGGACAACGATGACTGAGGCTGCAGGAGCTTAGTCATATCCTACCTGCGTGACTGTGCCTATCAACAGTGCAAGCTGATAGCGTGGTTCATGTAAACGAATAATAGTTCCCAATTTTGCCGCCGGTACTCGTATCTCAAGCAAAGAATAACTCTTCAGCTCGTTTACATCAGGTGAGGGTGAGGCTGTTTCAACTTATTCAAACTTGCCACGGTGGGTGAGTGGTTATCGTGTCGGTCTACCAACCCCAAGCTTGCAAGTTCGCTCCTGGTGATTTTTAAAAGGCGACAAAAATCACGACACGCATGTCATACGTTGTTGTCATGTTAAATAACCCATTTGAATTCAGTAGGCCGTGTTCATAATGGCAAAATTAATCTCTGGATTTTCCGCCAACTCAAAATTTTCTGCTTTCTCTACTAGAAAGCGCTATAGTGTCAAGGAGCTTAGATACCGTATCTAAACTCCTTGACTTTCGTAGCGCTCCAAAGAACAACAAAATTCGACATGCAAGCTGCCCTCTGGGCGTTTAGTAACAAAGCTTGCACCCAGCACCCGAGGCCATACGATATTATTATTCCATGCCCCCTGCTACTACAATTCTCTGTTTAATATCAGGCACTCTCATATTTCAAAACTTGCATAAACTTATACAATAAATTAGGTGAACAGGGAGTAAATATGCCTTGTTTGTTGCGAATATAATAAACGTATAATGAGGTAGGCACCAATAAAAGGACAAACTGCTGTTTGCCCCCTTGCTTACATAATCTCTGTATTTTCTCACATCCTGTTTGATTCCGACCGCCCGGGCTAGTCCAACTCCTCTTGCTATCGTTGTTTTGTTGTGGTTAATACACCCACCAAAGTTCTGAATTTCTTGTACAGAAACATGAGAGGTTGTAAACCTAGAGCTTTAAGGACGGCCTACCAACGCATGGTCCGTCCGATATTAACCTACTGCTTACCTGCTTGGCATCCCACTACAGCTGAACACATGGACAAGCTGCAGCGTGTACAGCGCTGCGCAGAGAGCAGGGTGCTTGTCACTCCCGTTCCCCTTTGTAAAACTTTCCATCTATAGAGGCAACAGCCAAACAAACTGATTTGATTTTTTTTTCAACAAATCCCTCACAGGTTCCATTTATATTGACCCCTTTTGCCGACTGCCATTCGCATATCGCTCAGTTCGGAGAGGACGAGGTGTAGCCTAACTCTCGTTCCACCCTTCGCTCGTAGCAATGCCTACCTGACAGGTTTCTACGGTCGCTCTGCGTGGTTATGGAACACGCTACCAGGGGATGCCAAGATCTTGCCTCTTCTGAAATTCAGGCCGTGCATAAAAATGGACATTGTATAAATAAACTTCTGTATGAGTGATTGATTGTCTCGCCGAATGATGAATGAATGTATGGAGTGATTGAGGTGATGGAAGTGCGTGCCTAAGAGAGTGAGTGAACTACGTTAATATCCTAATGCAAATATCTTTGTAACACATGTAAATATTGCAAAACCAAATGTAGATGTAACTTGTGCCGGTGAAACATGTAGTATGTATGTGGGGCTTGGCCTTTTTCACTAGGCCTTCCATACTTCTGTTTGATTTATGGTAAAAAAAAATATAATAATAGCGGCTTAGGTGGCGTAGTCGGTAGCATGCTGAACTACTGTGCCCAACATAGTGGGTTCAAACCCGGCCGAAGTCTTCGGATTTTTAAGAACATTAAAATCCTTCAGTATGCCTTCCTTCAGAGGGGAAGTGAAGCCGGCGTGGCAGTCCCACGTCATAGATTTATGGCATGTAAAAGAACCTTCCACAGACTAAACTTGTGTGAAGCTTAATTGTTAGGTTAGATTTCGTTCGAACGTTCTATCAAAGTTCCAACGTTCACCACTAGGTATCATTGATATCTGGTAGCGAATGTTGGAACTACTTGAAATTGAACAGAACGTGTAGCTCACCCTAAGGGTGTCCGCTGGAAGCAGCTACAGACTCAGGCGAGCCGAATATGCTCTCGGTCACTCCAGACACTTTCGCTACCAGATATCAGTGACACCTAGTGGTGAACGTTGGAACTTTGATAGAGCATTCCGACGAAATCTAACCTAACAGTTTAGCTTCACACAAGTTGAGTCTTTGGAAGGATCTTTTGCATGCCATAAATCTATGTCATGCGACCGCCGGCTTTACTCCTCCTCCGAAGGAAGGCAACTGAAGGATTTTCAACGCTCTTAAAAAATCTGACGACTTCGGCCGGGTTTGAACCCGCTATCTTGGGCACAGCAGTTCAGCATGCTACCAACTACGCCACCGATGTAGAGGGGTGTAGAACGGTGAGGGGAGCGGGTCGAATACTTCCCTATCAGATAACATTGACGCGCGTGACTGTAGGTTCTCACAATCAGACACAGACCCGCTCAGCGTGGCAAATGTTTTATGCTGCAGTAGTATACAGGAGGAGTGGGATGGAGAAGTGCAGAGCTAACTGCCGGTAACTATACATTCAGTATTTGAGCTGAATTACTTGTTGCCTACACTCGGAGTGCTGACGGGCGCCACAATACACCAATAAACAAGATGCGTTCGTAAATCAAGCAACCTAAACAAGGTCGTTTCGTAATACATCTATGAGGTATAATAAGGCCATTTTTCAGCTCCATTGCTTGCTATTGGTATGGCTAAACCAACTCCGATTAACTCACACCGTAAATTGTGAAGATATTCCTAACTTCTCTCAAAAGTGCCTTAGAAAAGTGGGCTCTTCAATTGTGGATGTTGTATTCTACACATAAAACTTTTGCGATCAAGAAGAGAACTTGAGGGGACGATTCCCTAAAGTAAATAAAACCATAAAAGTTTTGTAGGTGTGTGTGTGTAAGTCGTGAACTTTCCGTTCAACTTCACAGAAGCGGACATTGCGCATTATACACGTCTTTCATAGGCTCGTGGGAGGAGACATGTGGTAACGGAAAATACAGGAATCGTATTATGAAGCTTAACCGTGAATAAGGATCTATCGTGCATGTATAGAGCTCTGGTAAAATAAAATAATTGGACACGTTTGAAGCTGGCTGTATCCCTTTTGAGGACATACAGGGTGTATCTAATTTTACCGACAAAAAAAAATCAGGGACGCTCTGCGTGTTATATAAAAGACGATGCCGCAATCGGATTGGCGGAGAAAATGTTTCCCTCCGAGAAAATGAGGTTACTTTGTTACTTCCGGGCACGCGATTCAAATCCACGAACTCGCCGTATTTGCTGAGCCAGGCAGCAAGCCGCTGGCCACTGCTGTGCTTCAGGCAAGGGAAGGGATTGTGATAGAAGGAGACAGAGATAGGCTGGCGGGCATGCGGCAAGCCGAGGCGATCGGGGAAACTTGCGCATGCCCGCAGAGCGTCCCTGATTTTTGTCGGTATAATGAAGATACACTCTCTATAAATTTCCTCTAAAATCAACTCGTGGTAGAAGGGAAGAAGAGGGGAAAAACATAGTCAATAACAATATACGTCAAAATGTATGCAAATTTTACCAAAGCATTTTGTAAAATATATATTGAATACAGGATTTTGATGTTCTTCTGTCTAATAAAAATCGTTTGTTCACCTGCTAATACTATTATGCTTATTTCTTTATAGTAGAAATATGATTTCGGCTCATCAATGAGGCCTTCTTCAGCTTAATTAGACTAATTTAATACTACTTTAGGTGTATGTGAAACATAATTACAATATAAATTAACATACATTTTGAAATGGACGTTCTTACAATTTAAATTAAGATATATTCAAGTATTCAAATCCAAGAAATAAAGAAAAAAATAGAAGTATTGTTGAATATAAAAATGTTTGTATCTCTTTTTTCTTAGTAGTCTACTTTTAAATGAACTGTGTCGTGTCTGTCTGTTAGAGGCTTGTTAAATCCCCAAAAAGTACCGCCATAGCTTAGGTTAATAGATACCCACAAAACCTCAAAGCAGCACTATAATGAGGCGTACTAGGCAAGGTGACGAGTGAGGTAGTTTGTCATTGCTTCCCACACTGAGTCAGAACTCAGCACTGACCTTACAAGTACAACGGCCGGCTGCGTGGCTCAGCGGTTACGTTCTCGCCTGGTATGCCCAAGGTTGCAATATCGAATCTTGGCAGAGTCAGCTGGCATTTGAGGGTGTGAAAATGTGAGGGGGCCTTGTCAATAGATTTACTAGAACGTTAATAATCTTCGCGGCAAAATTCCGGCACCCCGGCGTTTCTAAAATCCGCATTGGTTAAAAGGGACGTAAAACAAATAACATTATTATAATTATACAAGTAGAAGCTTTCACAGTACACACAGTCACTGGCTGTGCCTTGAAGGCCATTAATAAGCACCACTCATAACTAACAGTAAGTACACTGGTCAAAACAATTAGGGGATCAGGTGAGATATCATACACAAGATACATATGGTAACGTCTTTTATTCCGAGTTCGGTTACAATTGTAATTTGTGTGTGCTACAGTACGTTATTGTGCTGTCTCAACTCTTTACTGGAGGTTTACATGGCGTTTACTTAGAGCGAGGCACCATGGGGCTACCATAATAGTGAAAAAGTCAATCTCGTCGCCCTCTAATATGGTGTGTGATCACCTCGGACGGCCAGGACAGTTGCACACCTGCGTGGCATGGACTGTATGAGGTTATCAATCATCTCTTGAAGGATATTTGGCCATTCTTCGATGAATGCAATATCCAGCTCGGCAACCGTTGTGGGAGGTGCTGGTCTGGCTGCAATGCGTCTGCCAAGTGCATCTCAGACATGCTCAATCGGGTTTAAGTCCAGTGAACAAGCTGGCCACTCCATTCGTTCAAATCCCACGTCGTCAATCATGTTGTCTACCAGTGCAGCTCTGTGGGGACGTGCGTTATCGTCCACCAGAATGAACCCATCGCCTATGGTACCAGCGTAGGGCACAACAAACTATCGAAGGATCTCGTCTCTATACCTATGAGCAGTTTTGAACGACATAGAGGTCCGTACGTCCGCCAATACTGACTCCTGCCCACACCATTCGTCCACCACCATGATATGGTGCTGTTTCCTGCACATAAGCGGGATTATTCCGAGTTCCACTTTCTCTCCATATGAGGGAACAACGATTGTCCAGCTGAACACAAAATCTTGACTCATCTGTGAACAGAACCCGGCACCATTCGTTATGACGCCAATCCTGATGTTCCTCCGCCCATTTTATGCGGACTAAACGGTGGCGTGGTTTTAATGGAACACACACCATAGGCCTCCGTACGTAGAGGCCACTTTCCCAAAGGCGATTTCGGAATGTTTGTGTGGATATTGCGCATCCTGTTGCCGCCTGGACAGTGCGTTGCAGCTGAGTTTCATTCAGCATCCTGTCTCGACGGGCTGTTAACCGGAGATAACGGTCACCTCTTGCTGATGTTACCCGTGGACGATTTTGGCCTGGCCTTCTTTTAACGGTTCCTGTTGTCTGAAATCGCGTTCAGGTCCTGGAAATTGCACTTTGGGACACTCCAATAGCTGCAGCCACCTCCCTCTGTGTCTGTCCCGCTTCCAACCTTCCTATGACTCTCCATGCCAACCTTCGGGTAAATCACGTTGTTCTTGCATTGCACTACCTGCTCACTACACCATCTGAACCCAACTGCTTGTGTCATTCGTTTGGTAGAGTAAACATACGTCCTCACCAGCCCCCTCTGCAGCAACTTTATGTTATTACCACGATCTCGGTTGCCGTAATGTTGTTTTCTCCACTCCGTAGAACCGACAGAAAGACGTCGAACCATTTTAGGTCATTCTGCCGATGACAATACGTCAGAACCTAGATATCTCAACTGATCCCCTAATTGTTTTGACCAGTGTAGTTTCCATATATTCAGAGCCATGAATGAGATTGAGACATCGGTGGAAAGCCACATTCTACTGTAGCCTGTGCCAATAGACAAATGCAAATGTACTGCATTCACCAAGGGATGATAAACAGGCGTGATGTTCTTACCATTCGATATTAGTATCCTCATAATGAAATAGATGGCGCCATCGCATCGCCAATGTAACGTGAATAACAGTGTCTGCCACAAAGTATGAAGGTGTAATCATTCCTTGTACAGAATTCAATTGGACAAGAGAATACGAAAAACTCTATGCTTTTGACGTTTAACAAATCCATCTGAAATGTCAATATTTGACCAGCCTGGACAATATTCTGCGCTATAGAAGTTTTCTCCACATGGAATCTCGGATTGTTGGCGTTTAGTAAAGCCATATAAAATGGCAATAGTTGACCATCCTGGACAACATTCTGGGCTATAGGAGTTTTCCCCACATGAAATATCGGATTGTTGGCGTTTAGCAAAGCCATATAAAATGGTAATAGTTGACCATCCTGGACAATATTCTGTGCTATAGAAGCTTTCCCCGCATGATTTCTCAGCAAAGCCATCTGAAACTACGGAACTACGAGGTCATCTGACCATTCTGAAATTTTAATAGTTGACCATCCTGGAGAATATTCTACACTTCAGAAGTATTCCCAACATGAAATCTTGGGTTGTTGGCGTTTAGTAAAGCCATCAGAAATGTCAATAGTTGACCAACCTGAACCTTATTCTGCACTATAGAAATTTTCCCCACATGAAACCTTGGATTGTTGGCGTTTAGCAAAGCCATCTGAAATGTCAATAGTTGTCCAGCCTGGATAATATTCTGTGCTATAGAAGGATTCCTTGCATGAAATCTCGGTTTGTTAACGTTTAGCGAAGCCATCTGAAATGCCATAAAATATACACTGTCGATAATTGCGTTGAATATTGATTGGAAATGTTGAATTTGCTGGCACCACCAAGAGAAATATCAGCAGCCACCATTGTAAACAGGAGCAGGATTTGCATTTAAAATTGCACCTTCCGTCATCTAATCGCAGTGTCAAAAATCTTTAAACAATCCTTATTCCATAAAAATAATCGAAACGTCTTTCTTTCTTGGTAATTGTGCGTTGAGTATCCTACATGTTTAAAATCTCCGCTTTGTAGCACTTTAAGATGTATTTCAGTATAATTCTAGCTTGCCACGTAGGGTGAGTGAATAGCGTGTCGGTCTACTAATCCCAATATCGCAGGTTCGCTCCTGGCCGTGGTAAGTGATTTTTGAAAGGCGGCAAAAATACGACACGCATGTCATACGATGTTGGCATGTTAAAGAACCCATTTGAATTCAGTAGGCCGTATTCAAAATGGCAAAATAAATCTCGGGAGTTTCTGCCAACCCAAAGTTCCTCATTTCTCTACTAGAAAGCGCTTTAGTGTTCAAGGAGCTTAGATATCTAACCTCCTTGACTTTCATAGTGATTCAAGGAACAACGAAATTCGACACGCAAGCTACCCTCCAGGTGTCAAATTACAAAGCTTGCACCCGGCACCCGAGGCGATACGATATTATTATTAGTATAATTCTCATGTTCTGAGGATTTTTATTTTATTTAGAACGACTAAAACTGTGCTCTGAGGCATTTCTGAACAACTCCAAATATCCAAGAGGCGTATAATGCATGATTCGTTTAGCATCATTAGAGCCATTAATATCTTATGTGAGTTTGAAATATGAGCACATGTCACCCATCATCACTCAAAATCTATATATCATTTAATTTATTCAAATTTAAACCTATCAGAGTATACAATTTGCATTCACTCTGTTAATTATTATGTTTCGGTAGCCAGAGGATATGCATTTTAAATCACGGAAATAAAACGAAATCCAATTATACAATTTAATTCACAGGACGTATTATAAACCAATATATCCTATCATGGAAAACGTATGTTCTAAATCCTACGATGATTATCATACTACTATATAACAAGTAGTTCCGTGAAGAACTATACAGCCTATTTTCATATATCCTAGTTATGTTAACTGCCACTATCAACATACAAAATTTCTGTTTGATTGCTGTAATAGATTCGTAGATATTGAGAACCGACTAAATATTTCGGATGGTCGCCATGTAGGTTTATATATATGTAGGTCCTAGAGTTATGTTCTGTTACATGAAGATTATTGTGTTCGTGTAGCATTCAAACTTCAATCGCATGATTAGGACACAAGAAGTATCAAGGAGATTTTAAAATTTCGCTCAGCTGCCATATTGTGGTTGTGGAAACAATTGAAATATATTAGATGCCAGTGGATTAACATTCGTATAAGGATTTACTGTACCAAGTTTCACTGCACTCGGATGGTTAAATTGCGAGAAACATCCATGTGAATATTTATTATTCGCGTCGCCGCCATGTTGGATTTGTGATCACCAGGTTATTTAAAGTCCTATAGGTGAACTTAAGTTCATTGACCCAATGAACATAGAAAAATTCAGTTAGATTGCTATAATAGATTCGTAGATATTCAGAGCCATCTAAATATTTCAGATGGTCGCCATGTTGGATTGTTAAATGTATAGGCCATAGAGTCATGTACCATTAAAGGAAATATATTGCGTAGGTTCATTATTCAAACTTTCACTTCGATCGCATGATTACGACACAAGAAATAAAACTTAATTTTAAAATTCGCACAGCAACCATCTTGAGATTATATAAACATTTGAACTAAATTAGATACCGGTGCATTACAATGTGTATAAACATTTCCTGTACCAGATTTCATTGCGTTTGGAACATTAAATCGCGGGAAAGTTCTATTTAAAATTTTCAAATTCGCTAGGCCGCCATGTTCGTTTTGTAGTTAACCAGTTTTTGAAAGTCTTATAGATGAACTTCCAGTAGTGCCCTTTATCTCCGTACAAAATTTCAGGTGATACCGCGAATAGTTTCAGAGATATAGAATGCCGGTGAAATATTTCCCACGTCCGCCATCTTGTGGTTATGTGAACAATTGAACGAAGTTAGATGTCGGTGCATTACAATGTGTATAAACCTATACTGTACCAAGTTTCATTACGTTTGGTTGGATAAATCGCGAGAAACGTCTATTTAAAAGTCGCAAATTCGCGTGGCCGCCATGTTGGTTTTGTAGTTACCAGTTTTTCAAAGGTCACATAGGTGAATTTCTAGTACTTCCCTTTATCACCATAATAAATTCCAGGGTGATATCGGGAATCGTTTCGGAGATATTGAATGCTGGTGAAATATTTCGCACAGCCGCCATGTTGGATTGGTGAGACGTAACAAAATTTGAAGGGCACGGTCTGGGTCGCCCGGAATAGTGCTATGAACTTACCGAGTTTCATTGAAATCGCTCAAGCCGTTTAGAATTTATTAGGGACACACACACACACCTCACACACACACACACGGACAAAAGGTGATCTCATAAGCCTATTTTTTCAAAATTTAAAATTGGCTAAAAATGAGATGGTGTGTGTCTGTCTGTCTGTCTGTCTGTTACTCAATAACGCAAGAACCACTGGTCCGATTTAAATGAAATTTTGCATGGATGTAGCTGATTTACCATGTTTACATATAGGATACATTTATTTTCGATATTATGCACCATTAAAAAATGGCGACCATTTTAGTGACGTCACTACACCCTTTGGTTTCAAAATTTCATATTTCCATATCAAATAAAAAGAGAACGCTAAGAAATAGCAAACTTTTGATGGCACATACGAGCTTCAACATTTAATTTCCTATCCGAAAGGTCCTTATCACTTTTCGTGTATCTCCAACGGTTAGCGATTAAAACCCACATATGTGACGTCACTACACCCTTTGGTTTCAAAATTTCATATTTCCATTTCAAATAAAACGAGAACGCTAAGAAATAGCAAACTTATGATGCATACACGATCTTTAACATTTAATTTTCTATCCAAAAGGTACTTATCACTTTTCGTGTATCTCCATTGCTTAGCGAGTAAAACCTAAATTTGTGCAATAAAACACGGTCAACACCGAGCGGTGCTGTATATCTCTCCATACATAAAAATTAAAGTTTGTATGTTTTTTTCGCAATTTCTACGGAAATTTCAGTCATTTACGCGTTTCAGACTGTTTTATTATGGATGCGCTCGAAAATATTTTTTGTCTGTCTGTCTGTTTGTTTGTTTGTTTGTTTGTTTGTTTGTTTGTCTGTGGACAACTTTGTTCCCTTATAACTCGAGAACGGCTGGGTGTATCAACGTAAAATTTGGTGCAGATATCCATCAGAGGCACGACACTAATCATTGATGTAACCCTTCGCCGTACCTCTCATAAAAGAGGGCCTACCCCCTTAAAATTCATGCTGAAATAGGAGTAGAAGGACGAGACAAAGATAAGTTTCAGCCCCTCAATGTGAGAGACAAAACTCGGGGGCTCTAAATGAAATCCACATTTTAAGGCCCTAAAACCAACCGTTTTTGAGATATTCCCAGAAAACTAATTTCATTTAATAAGCTAATGAACGAATACAAGCCGGTAACCATGGCGACAGATTCTCAGAGGTCCATCTATTGCTGTAAGACGCAATGCAATTCCATTAATTACATTGGTGTGAAAGTTTGCAAACGGCTAGAAGTTATCACGGAACCAAATTAAGCTGTAAAATTCATCAATACGTATAATGCGCTTAAGGGGGTCAAGGGGTACACTAGATTTTTTTCACGCGATTTACACCTGCGGGTGTCGTACGGCAGGTCTATTATATTCCTATCTCTATATTATATTATTATTATTAGTATTATATTATGGCGTACAACGAGGAGACAAAGCCCCTCGGTGCCAGAAAGAAAACTTGGGGGCCCTAAAGGGTCCTCGAAAACTACACACATCAAAAAAAGTTTTGCATCACCTCGGTTCCCAGATCTCCGGCATATAGACGTTGACTGTGTATATTGTATCCAAGATACAGTCCCTTTGACTGTTCATAGATGTCACTAAAACTGCTCAAAGATGTAAACAACCATGCATGAGCAGGGCCTATTAGACGGAGGGGGTACGACAGCCGATCAGTTCCAGTCATTCCACCAGGACGAAGGTACGCTGCTCATGTTGTCTGTAGTTCTACCATGCCTAGAAGGTCAATACCGCAGTTCGATCGCGTCCGCATTGTTACTTTGTGTCAAGAAGGGCTCTCAACAAGGGAAGTTTCCAGGCGTCTCAGAGTGAACCAAAGCGATGTTGTTCGGACATGGAGGAGGTACAGAGATACAGGAACTGTCGATGACAGGCCTCGCTCAGGCCGCCCAAGGGCTACTACTGTAGTGGATGACCGCTACTTACGGATTGCCGCTCGGAGGAACCCTGACAGCAATGCCACCATGTTGAATAATGCGTTTCGATCAGCCACAGGACGTCGTGTTTCAACTCAAACTGTGCGCAATAGGCTGCATGATGCGCAACTTCACTCCCGACGTCCATGGCGAGGTCCAGCTTTGCAACCCCGACACCATGCAGCGCGGTACAGATGGGCCCAACAACATGCTGAATGGACCCCACAGAATTGGCATCACGTTCTCTTCACCGATGAGTGTCGCATATGCCTTCAACCAGACAATCGTCGGAGACGTGTTTGGAGGCACCCTGGTCAGGCTGAACGTCTTAGACACACTGTCCAGCGAGTGCAGCAAGGTGGTGGTTCCCTGATGTTTTGGGGTGGCATTATGTGGGGCCGACGTACGCCACTGGTGGTCATGGAAGGCTCCGAAACGGCTTTACGATACCTGAATGACATCCTCCGACCCATAGTGCAACCATATCGGCAGAATATTGGAGAGGCATTTGTCTTCATGGACGACAATTCTCGACCTCATCGTGCACATCTTGTGAATGCGTTCCTTCAAGATAACGACATCGCTCGACTACAGTGGCCAGCATGTTCGCCAGACATGAACCCTATCGAACATGCCTGGGATATGTTGAAAAGGGCTGTTTATGGACGTCTTGACCCACCAACCACTCTGAGAGATTTACGCCGAATTGTCGTTGAGGAGTGGGACAATTTGGACCAACAGTGTCTTGATGAACTTGTGGATAGTATGCCACGGCGAATACAGGCA
The DNA here is from genome assembly GCA_946902985.2 of Meconema thalassinum. Taxonomy (NCBI): domain Eukaryota; kingdom Metazoa; phylum Arthropoda; class Insecta; order Orthoptera; family Tettigoniidae; genus Meconema; species Meconema thalassinum. The sequence goes on along the minus strand of OX336388.2, from coordinate 989,780,357 downwards.
TGCATCAATGCAAGAGGACGTGCTACTGGGTATTAGAGGTAGTGGTGTGTACTGCAATCTGGACCACAAATGCTGAAAGTCTAGCTGTATGATGGTACAACATGCAATGTGTGGGTCTCATGAGCAATAAAACGAGCTGAAATGTTGTTTGTGTTGATCTCTATTCCCTTTGTATTTAACGTTTCCGGAACTCTTGGAACCGAGGTGATGCAAAACTTTTTTTGATGTGTGTACATTATAAGGCTCTAAAACCAACAGTATCTGAAATATTCCCAGAAAACTAATTTAATTTAATTTAACAAACTAATGAAGGAATGGAAATCGGTAACCATGACAACATTATCTCAAGGGGTGGCATCCAACTTTCCATCTATTTCTGTAAGAAGCAATGTCACTCCATTTATGCCTTGCCACGGTGGGAGAGTGGATAGCGTGTCGGTCTACTAACCCCAAGATTGCAGGTTCACTCCTGGCCGTGGTAAGTGATTTTTGAAAGGCGGCAAAAATACGACTCGCATGTCATACGATGTTGGCATGTCAAAGAACCCATTTGAATTCAGTAGGCCGTGTTCATAATGGCAAAATTAATCTCAGAAGTTTCCGCCAACACTAAGTACCTCATTTCTCTACTAGAAAGCGCTATAGTGTTCAAGGAGCTTAGATATCTACCCTCCTTGACTTTCATAGCGATTCAAGGAACAACGAAATTTCGACATGCAATCTACCCTCTGGGTGTCAAATTACGAAGCTTGCACTCGGCATCCGAGGCCATACGATATTATTATTAGGCTACTCCATTTATTACATTTCTGTGAAAGTTTGCAAATGGCTATAAGGTTATCACGGAACCAACGTAGACTGTATACTTCGTCAATGCAATTAAGGGGGTCAAGGGGTAACCTAGAATTTTTTCATGCAATTTCACGTGCGACATATAGTACAGAAAGTCTATTATATCTCCAAACAGCAACATTATTTTCAAAAATTCCTGAATTGAATCAGCATTTTTTGCGGCTTTTAGGAATTTGGGCCATTTGAGGCTAAAGAACCTGAATTTTCATACAGTAGAAGCGTGGATATAGGGAAGAACTTCTCAAAATACATGCTAAAATAAGCGAAATATAAAAATTATCCTAGGACTATCAAAGCATATGTTGCGCTTCTCAATGTGAGACCCAAAATTCGCGAGTCTATAAGGGGTCTCCGAAAACCAAATTTTAAGGCCCTTAAATTAACAGGGTGTGTGATATTCCCAGAAAACTAACTTCGTTCTGTTAAACTTATGAAGGAATGACAAACCGCTAACCATTGGAACAGTAGCTCAATTGATAATGTGTGGTGTTAATATATCACAACGTTCGAAGAATGGGTACTTCTGCTAGTACAGTAATAAAGCACGCTTTTTGTCGTTCACACACTTTGATCGTTTGGTTTCAAAACCAGTTAAGTCCACATTTTGATGAGGATCGCTTATCCTTCTTCATTTTTCTTCATGTATGTTGTTGTTGTTGATTCTTTTAGGTATCGTTTAGGTATCTTTTTGTATCCTCATGGTCATATTCCCCGTTACTTGGGTGTATGTAGTATTTCCTGAAGTAAAGAACATATAGCCTACTCTCTCCTAATTGCATGGGTATTGTTATAACTCTTTGTCCTTTTCAAGGCGTATAATTGAATGTTTGCTGTAGTAGCTTGTTGAAATACAACGTGATATACGGATATTAAACATGAATATGAAGTGCCCTTTGCTAGTGATACCTCTGTACAAAATGTCATTCAATTCGGTTTCACCGTGTTTGAATTGATTTGGTGAATCGATTTGCACACATGCATGGCCGCTATCTGCAAACTATTGGGCTTATGACCTTGTAAATCAGTCAAAAGATACTTCCCACCAAAAGGTATCTTGTTGCAAAATTTGGTAGAGATCGAATAAATAGGTTGGTCGTAATTTGATTTAAGCTTTTAACATTTGGGTGGCCGCCATTCCGGTTCCGTCAAGAGGGCGGCAATATAAAACACGACACTGAGGTGCCCTTTGCTAGTGCTACCTCTGTACCAAATTTCATACAATTCGGTTTTACCGTATTTGAATTGATAGGGGAAATCGATTTACACACATACATATCCGCCATATGCAAACTATTGGACTGATGACCTTGTAGCTTGGTCAAAGAACTCTTCTCACATAATGGTATGTAGCTGCAAAATTTGGTAGAGATCAGATGATTATGTTGGTCGTAATTTGATTTAAGCTTTTAACATTTGGGTGGCCGCCATTACGTTTCCGTCAAGATGGCGGCGATATAAAACATGCCACTGAGATGCCATTTGCAAGTGATACATCTGTACCAATTTTTGTTCAGTTCGGTTTCACCGTGTTTCAATTGATAGGGGAAATCGATTTGCACACATTCATGGCTGCCATCTGCAAACTATTGGGCTGATGACATTGTAGTTTCGTCAAGATATGTTGTTGCAAAATTTTGTAGAGATCGGATGATTAGGTTAGTCGTAATTTCATTTAAGCTTTGAACATTTTAGTGGCCGCCATTACGTTTCCGTTAAGATGGCGGCGATATAAAACATGACACTGAAGTGCCCTTTGCTAGTGCTACCTTTGTACCAAATTTCGTTCAATTTGGTTTCACCGTGTTCGAATTGATAGGGGAGGGGGAAAGACATTCAGAGTACACACACTCACAGACACACAGACAAACACACACAGACAGACACATAATTTTTCGCCCTTTGTTGAGCTCATAAGTCAACTTTCATTTTTTGCAAAAATCGAAAGTAGGCTAATACATGAACTCAATTTTATTTTCTTCAATTTTTGCATCTCCTAAAAATCCAAGAGTCCTATCCAACACATATTGTTGTTGTTGTTTTTGATTCTTTCATGGGATTTGCGACATCGTGTTCATGTATCTCCGTTACTAGGGTGTGTGAAGAATTTGTCTGATAACCTGTGTCACTGTGATGTCTGTACTAGTGTGTGTATTCGTAATTGAGGTAGGATTTGGGTAGGAAGTGGCAGTGGCATTAAGTTGGGACCATCCAGGCATTTGCCTGGAGTAGAAGTGGAAAACCGCGGAAAACCACTTCAAGGATGTCTGAAATGCGAATCGAACCCCCCTCTTCTCACTTTTGCCTCAAAAGCTGAGTGTACGCCGTTCCAGCTCTTCAGACCAGAATTTAATTTCTTGTCAGAGCCAGGAATCAAACCCGGGCCTTCGCGATGACACGCAAGAATGTTAGCTACTGTGCAAAGAGGTGTACCCCAAAAGATGTACTTAATATTTCAAAATTCTTGTGTAATCCTAAGAGCCCTGCGTTCTTTATAAGGCATGGAAAAGTTTCAGGGCACAATCTATCATGGATTAAGAGGAAAGTGACCATGAGTGTGGTGGTAAAATGAATATTACCAAGATAGTGGGACGTGGTCTCTTTAATAAATTAACTAAACCATTTAGCGGCGTAATTAAGACTAGTGGGCCTGTGCGAGCTTTCGCAACGTGAATGTAGGTTTATGGGGTAGTAGGAAAGCGGCAGGTTCGCCTAGCAGTACACCGCGCTCCCACCGGATGGCTGCCGCCACCGCGGAGCCCTGCGCTCTAGCGGCAGGCTCGCCAGGTTACGGTGATCCCATTGTAAATGTACATTTAAAGGTATTTATTTAATTGTGAGGCATTTAAAGAAGAAGTGAGTGCGTTTCGGCCACACATGGGGTTATTTCGAACCTGTAGGTACTACGTATGTGTAGGTTGGTGTTAACAAGACCTTATTTTCGCTACAAAACCGGAATGGGACCTTAGCAGAATAATATAGGCAGGATTTGCTACCGGAGGGAAATGATTGGCGTCAAATATGAACTAATAAGCTATGAAGAGAGTTCTATATTTGTGTTTTACGTTTTATGTCTCTTTATTCTTGTTGTGCTTTTTGTTTTGGGTTATGATATTAATATTTTTTTGGTGGTGGGGATTTCGTTTTTTGGTTTGGTGTTTGTTGTTTTCTGCTTTTTTTTTGCTTTGTGTACTTTGGTTTTGGTTTTGAGGTGTTTTTTTCTGCTTTTCATTTTTAATTTTTGATTTGTTTCCGTTTTGTGTTTGTTGTTTTCTGCTTTTGTTCTTTTATTTTTGCTTTGTGTCTTTTCGGTTTTGGTTTTGTGTTTGTTGTTCTCTGCTTTTGTTTTTGAATTTGACTTTCTTGCTGTGGGTGTTTCGTCTTTTGTTAGTTTTTGGTTTTTGTTTTGTTCGGAGAGCAAAATGAGGAAGGACCAATGAAACCTACACGTTTTCATGTTTGATGCCGATAGAATTTGATAAGTTTTATTTGTACCTATCAACGTGAAAAACTCGTAAATGAACACTGAATGTTTTACACGGGAAAAAAATATTCTCGAATTAGTAAACCTGTATAATCCAATCGTTTTTCATCAATCCAAAAATTGGCTTTATTCAAAATAAAATTTTCATCGAATTACGTTTCTTTAAATTATTTGGCTCTGGAGGGGTTTGATCCTCTAATATTACCTACCCCCACCCCTCTCCCGCTAGTCACCCCACTGAAACCATTTACTTTTTCTCTAAACCTCGCACATACATTTTATTATGCATTTAGATATAAATGGTTAATAATACTCCAAATCACCCAGTCTCTTTTATCAACGTCGTAGTTGGTAGCATCTGAGTTTCTATGCCCAAGATTGTGGGTTCAAACCCGGCCGAAGTCGACGTATTTTTAAGAGCGTTAAAATCCTTCAGTATGCGTTCCTTCTTAGTGGAAGTAATGCCGGCGGTCCCATGTCATAGATTTATGGCATGAAAAAGAACCTTCTACAAACTACACTTGTGGAAGCTAAACATTTGTAGGTTATATTGATAACGCTCCATTAGTTCCAACGTTCGACACCAGGTACTGATTGCGATGGCATTTAGTAACCACGTCTACAGCTAGATGTCGTGGATGGTAGCATTTGGTAGCGAAAGTAGGAATTACTTGAAAAAATCAATCGTCCTCAGTCCTTCTACGTGAATCGCAGATAACACACACTAATACAGGTATCACAATTAACACCGGTTATCAGACAAATTCTACACACACCCAAAGTACACGGGATACATGAACGCGTTCTCGCAACCCCTAAACTAAGGAACCAACCAACCTTTTCTCAACGTCCCGATAGATGTTTTAAGTTAACGTTATCACAACTACCCACGCCACCAAATGCATTAAGTGATATTCTCTTGTTACGTGGTGTTTGATAATGTCGACATTGACAGCATCGTGCCAAGTTCTCCATCTTGGCCCCTTTTCCACACTGTTTGTGTAAGCTGCTCACATCTCTCTCCGTCTCCTTGCACGACTCCCTTCTCGTTCTTTTGTCGCCACTTCCTGGCTGTCTGATCTCCCTCTGTGAGGGAAAACATAATCAGTTTGTTTTGTCTGCTTGCCTCACTGTTCATTAGCATCTTATTTACAAGGGATTACGGCCTCGGCAGAGCTAAATACAACAGTATATACTTGCCGGTGGCTGTCTTTACCTTTAGGCATCTACGAGGGATGTTCAGAAAGTAAGTATCGTCGTTTCAATGCACGAGTAGATGGTACACCGGGTGACACAATCACCATAAGACTCCACACACGTGGCTGATTCTACGACGGAAGGAGCGTCAGCAGAGGGGGAATGACGCATATGCAGAGCACCGATGAAGAGAGGGGAACAGCAGACCGACGTGTCCGATATCATTCGAGTACAACTCACGATGGGTGACAGACGTGTACTGACAATGTGGTTACCAATGGAAGTGCGTGCTGTTATCCGGTATGAATGGGCACGTGGTACTTAAGGAGGATGCAAATAATCCAGATTATGGGGCAGAAAAGTTCTGAGAACCTTCACAGGTAAGAAATTACACTGAAAAACTTAAGCTTGAATGTTCACAGTTGTATATTTTTGTGTACTTAGGTACCATTTACGTGAAAAGTTCTTATGCTAGGCCATTGAAACTTTTTATGTGGTTTAATAAGTCCTCTGCAAATGGTAATAGGAACGGATATTACAGTTTGTTACCTAAGAATAAACTTATTAATTTTTTTAAAGAATCTTTTTGAAAAAAAAAAATATTTTTAAAAACTTTATTTTAAAAAGACTATCCAATTTCTGTAAATAATCCTTCCTATTATTACAGAGAAAGATGCATATAACAATCTCTGAAAATTTCATTGCAATAACCCAAATAGGTTTTGAGTAATCTGTTCCAAAAATTGAAAATGTAACATGGGCAAAATAGGGAGGTGGTTCTCACCTTAAATGTTTCAAATTCGCTTGGACGCCATGTTCGTTTTGTACTTAACAGGTTTGTGTTAGTAACATAGGTAAAATTTTAGTAGTGTCCTTTATCACTGAACAACATTTCATGGTGATATTAGAAATAGTTTCGCAGATATAGAATGCTAGGGAAATATTTCGCACAGCCGCCATGTTGGATTGGTGAGCCGTAATAAAATTTGAAAGACACGGACGGGATTGGATTAAATATTACTATGACCTTACCAAGTTTCATTGAAATCCCTCTAGCCGTTTAGATTTTATTAGGTACACACACACACACACATACACCCACACGGACAAAAGATAATCATAGGGTTAGGTTAGGTTATGATATGTTCCATTAGGTTAGGTGAACTAAGTGTAACGTTATAGCCAGTCTTAAAGCAAGTATAAACGTATAAGCCAACACAAAAGCCAATACATAAGCCAATACAAAAGCCAACACAAAAGCCAATACAAAAGCTAATACACAAGCCAATACAAAAGCCAACACATGGGATTAGTTTAGGTTATGATATATTCCATTAGTTTAGGTGAACTAAATGTGTCGTTATAGCCAGTCCTAAAGCAAGTCTAAACGTATAAGCCAACACAAAAGCCAATATATAAGCCAGCACAAAATTCAATACATAAGCCAACACAAAAGCCAATACAAAAGCCAATACATAAGCCAATACAAATGCCAAAACATGGGGTTAGGTTAGGTTAGGTTGGGTTAGGTTATATGTTACATTAGGTTAGGTGTACTAAGTGTGACGTTATAGCCAGTCTTAAAGCAAGTCTAAACGTATAAGCCAATACAAAAGCCAATATATAAGCCGTCAATCTCATAAGCCAATTCTTTTATTTTTCATAAATGAAAATAGGCTAAAATTGGGCTGTAATGGTTTGGCCAGGTAGAAAGAATGGAAAAGGGGAGATTACCATGAACAGCTCTGGGATGGACAGAAGCTGGAAGAAGGCCTATTGGAAGACCACGAGCAAGATGGAGAGACGCGGTGACGCATGATGTGGCCCGAAGAGGAATACAGTGGGAGAATGGATTGTGGGAGAAAGGAGAAGATTGGATGAGGCTAAGTGAACGACCTTCATTAGCAGAAACATTTTAGGAAGAAGAAGATATCCGTAGTGCTGCGGAAAAGTGGCAGAAGTTGAAAACATAAATTTTGCAGGTTCATCCTCAAAAAGATAACTGAGAAAAAGTGGGTTCGATCCCTCATCTGGGTCAAATTAACCATCAGGAATATGGAGAGAATTGACAATGCTAAAAATAGATTTTTGAAAAGAGCTCTAGGTACGCCGCAACTAGGATGATATACGCCCTTTCCAGAGAAAGTTGCTTCCTGGGGGACTTCAAGTATTCGGCCACAGCTACCATCTACAGACGCATACAATACAGTGATAGCCAGACGAAAAAGAAAGCAAGAAGAAATCATTGCAGGATTTTTTGGAACAGATGATATGATAAACAGAAATTGGACAAAAACGAACCAATGCAGAGGCATGCCAATATTATAACAATAATAAAAACCCCTGGCACTACAGCCCATGAAGGGCCTGGGTCTACCAAACGACCGCTGCCCAGCCATTTGGCCTGCAGATATTGCGATGACACGTGATCACCGCATCGGGTCCTCTCGGCCGTTAATCTTGGTTTTCGTGATCGGGGCGCTGCCTCACTGTCAGACAGCTACTCAATTTTCCTCACCTGGCAGAGTGCACCCCGTTCCAGCCCCCACGTCAATTTCTAAAATCCCTGATGGAGCCGGGAATCGAACCCGGGGCCTCCGGGTGAGAGGCAGGCGCGCTACCCCAACACCATGGGGCCGGCCCCATGCCACTATTAGGCTTGCCATAAATGGTTTTCACCATAAATACCCGGCAGTCCCATGTGTACAGCCCGGGGGACAGTACCCCTGAGAGCCACCCCCCCCCCCCCCCATCTTTTACCAAAACCACCCCAACTGACAACACCATAAGACCAGAACATTATCTATACACAGCAAGCGGCGGCCACCCAGCCTGGGAGGTTAGCCAACTACCTGCAAAACATACACAAACATCTACACTAACAACTATCTGGGGCAGCTACATTTACGCAATGCTGACCACGCAGCGCCGGGAGGTATAAGAATGGAGTCCTAACTGGAGCCATTATCTGTTCTACTCTGTGCTTCGCCAGCGGCCCGGTCCGACGTCAGTTTCATCACCAGGTGAGAATCTAGTGTGCTCAGAATCCTTTAATTATTGTAAACACCTACCCCTAACTTGTACACACAAATTGTATTTCATACTTGCTTAAATTCCCCAAGAGGGACATACCTATCTACATCTACTGACCAATAAATACATGGTCAGTAAGCTACACTTGCATTACTAATTACACTCCTCTTCACGTCCTCATACCCCACCTGACCTTCGTCACAATTGCCCGTGACCGTAGTTACCAGTAATTGCTGTGTCAGACTACATTGTACTCGCAGCACGTGACTCGACCGCATAGCGTCGAGCCGCTGACCTAGCACGTCTATTGTATTACTCATTCCGCCCAGCTGGCAGGCCAGTATAGTATCCTGTATTTAGAGATCCATCCCCTAGCAAATACTTACATCTTTCAGGGACACCCCCAATAGATTAGACACCAAACAACAACACACTACACTAGTAAGCTCTCCCAGCTACGGGAAGCTACTCTCACCCAGGCACAGTCTTCTAAATTAACACAGTAACACAACCGTGCTTAATCCCAACTACACCCCCACCCCCCCAACCAAGGGATTAAAACATATTTGGTGGAGGCGCTACTACCACGCACAATAAGGGTAGGACTCATACAACGAGCCCTCGTGGTAGAAACGACACGTACCGCACACAGCCAAGCGATAGTAATTTTTTTTTTTTTTTAGAAAAAGCATTTTTTCCCCCTTCACTCTTGAAACACAAGGGAAATTTTAATCAACCCACCCACCCCCACCCCCTGGAAAGAATCTGATATATAATACATTGCAAAACACACACAGTTCTTTTTATACATACACTTGATTCAGCATGGTCCCTCTATGCCGCCTAGCTGTGCTGAGGAGCATTGGGGAATACCAGGAGTTAATTGCCTGGCACAAGGTCTTTGAGACAAGACAGGACTACCTCAGAAGGTATCAGTAGCTACTGCACGCCCAGTATATGCGAATTATAAGGGCACTTGTCCGGCCACTCCGCAGCGCCAGGAATCGAAAGATTCGAGCGAAAATCCCCACCCTCCGTACACAAATCATTAAGGCACACTGGCATCTACACTGCCGATTCGAATTCATGTTCCAGCAATGGGAAACAATCATCAGGGAACACCAACGGTTAGGGACTAATGGCACCAAAGTTGCCGAGCAGGCCATATGCCTCAATAGGCAGTACGCCCAAATTTGGGAAGAGTATAGGGAGCTCCAGGCTAACAAGGCCATTTTCGAGTTCATGGCAGGGCCACCAGCCCAGCCTAGAGAGGACATAGGCATGGACACATTAACGCAGCAATTTGGGAGGATGTCCCTCTCGGCACGTACCGCCACACAAGGGAAGGAATTCGCCATGGCCACAGTTCAGAAAACGGCCAGGTTGGACTCCAACACACTAGAGGCCCAAGATCACATGAACACACATCCCTCAGCTCCGGTTCGGGAGGCAATTTTGCCAAACCGAGGGGCAGAACCTACGCCAACCCCCTCAGAACGGACGAACGAGAGGGAGTTGACGCCAGGGCTATCAGGCACACACCGTAACACAGGGAGAAACCGGGAGGTAACTATGTCATGGGCTGAGGACGTAGAGCCCGTGCCACAGCACATTAAGCCCACACAAACCTACACACATAGGCAAACACAAGGGCAGGAGTCTACCGTGGCCATTGGCCAGAAATCGGTCAGACTACCCTCCAACACATTGCCAGGACAATCACAGACGAATACACGACCCTTACCGCTCGTTCAGAGGGCAATTTTGCCAGAATGGGGGCGGACACTGACATGTGCATCCCCAGTACAAATGCATAAGAGGGTGTTGCCTTCAGCCCCTCAGGGTGCAAAACGCACGCCTGTAAACACTGCCCAGGCGCAGACACACAATACACGGGGCATATGAAAGGTTTTATTACCTACCCCACGAGGCCAGGCAGTCAGGAAGACACACACCCCTATAGACACTGCCAGGGTAGCGCGGCACGCAATCAGCCCTTCAGGCACAAGCACACTCAGGCCGTTATCGAGGCACTACGGTGAACGTAGGCCCAGACTTACTTTACTACAAACCCCTCTGGAAAATAGTAAAGAAGCACCCCAATGGGTATCAGGGGCCTATGCCTTAGTGATAGGGCGAAAGTATCCACCTTCTCGGGCAATGACGCTCGGACGTGGATAACAACTTTCACTATGACAAAATCCACGCTTCCAATAATGGAAAGCGGCCTAGGAAAAAGGCAACTCACATGGCATAATAAAATTGAAGCCATGGCTGTAGACACAATGATAGACAATTCCACGGTCGACACCTCATAAACAACATAAATCACACGTGCACACAACAACCATAGCCTCCCATAGACGCAATTTTTCCCATACGTATTAGGATCATGCACGCACAGAAGGATTTATATCATATGTACAGGTACTTACAGATCATGTCGTACATGTCTTAAACAGACACCAGGGTTTGTATATAACATTCACTAACGTCACTTGAATCACAAATATACATACGGGCAGGTTTTTTACATATAGGAAACACTACAATTGATACACAAAGGACAGGTTCCACCCCTGTAAACGGCAGACACGCAGAGACTCATGCACAAAACTGTACATTTTACATGTATATACAGTGGAACGTGGCTAATTCAAAATTATATAATTCGAAATTTTTCTTAATTCGAATTTTTTTCTTGGCCCCTAGCATTTTATAGGCCATCAATAGTTCATAATCGTGGTTAGTTCAAATTGTATTTTGGATCATGTAAAGTTTTTAATGTACAAAGCCAATCGGAGGCCAATCAGTTGGGTCACGCGGCTCAGGTCCTGAAAAAACTGTTCCGAATGCAGCCTAAGCAACAAACCACAGCACAGAGCTTAGGCGGGTCTTTCTAAGTAGAAATGACTAAGTTGTTCTATTTTCCGTTCCTACAATTAGCTAGATTCTTTTGTGATGGCCGAGAGACTTAATCGTAAGAAACAGTTAAGAATCTCGAACTATTTTTGAAAAATAGAAGATTTCTCTGAGACATAACTAGATTACTGTACTACTAACGTCGTCAAATAGGTGAATAGTACACTCAGGTTTTATTTTTCATTTGAAACTTTTGAGATTATTTACGATACAACCTTTATAAAGTACCGTCGTCTGTTAATCTGCTTTGGTGAACGTAAATCATTATGTAAACGTGATACGATATATTTTCTCTACTCTTTTCAAAGAACTTTCTTAATTCGAATTTTTGGATAATTCGATTTTTCTTTTACTAATCCCTTGAAGTGCGAATTATCCAAGTTGAACTGTATATATTTGATCCATAGGTATACGCTATTTATTACACTGCCCATAGCATGAATTTTTCTTGTCCTCCATAACAGCGCTCAAACTAAGCATAAACACCATGGGGTAACACTCACAGTCCACGGGAAAACACCATTATTTATTTTTGGAGGTCACACACTAAACGTAAATACCATACAAAACAGTCAATACACTTGACAAATCTGTCCCGGAGACACAAGCCCAAAAGGCAACAGGAATGATTACCCTGGACAAAGACGGTCTCGAACCCGCGACCTTCTGAATACCAGGAATGCAAGGTCAGGTAACTATCCAATTGGAGGATAGAACAATAAGGGACAGTCACACTAACAGGGATTAATATGCACAAATTAATAAAACCACCTCCGACACCTAGTCACCAAACACGCGATTAGAAGCCCAAAGACACACGTACATACAGACATCTAACTACCACTAACAGGAATATATTCACCCCAGGCCTACAACAACACAAAATTTGGGGACACAATATATGAACATAGAGGTAGGTTCTTTTCCATTACGAGGAACCCAAGGTACGCTGTATATGCAGACATTAGAAAGGCATGTCAGCAAACCTACACACATTGTCTCGACACATGTGGGAAGCGGGCCGCCAGACAAGGAAGCAAGCACTTGAAACCTAATACTATTGCCGGGTCAGCGATAACACACACATGACCATGCGACCTTCGCCAGTACCCAACGGGCAAGGAGTGCTTTCACTACGGTTGTGACAAATACAATCATTCACGCTTTTTTTCAAAGTCCGATAACTCCCGAAATTAGGGTACGAGGGTCGTCCCTAATGGCATAAAATACTCACACTAACGTATATTTTCATACGCGTGTCTCAAACACACAACACACGCGCCAGGGTACATAAAACACAAAAAAGTGTAGTACCGAGGCCTCAGACCAAGGCAGGGGCGAACACACAGAAACACAACACAAACGTGCCAAAAAGGACGCTAGCCAATGGCATTTTTGGCACGGCAACACAATCAGAGACCACGCTAGGGACGCACAAATCCCAACAGACAACGCAGACGTAAAACACGGAGCATTACACGGAATCACGGGTCCGAATGCCCAATAAAAGCGGAAGCCGTGGAAAACAAGAATGGTCGACCGACGAAAGATCACTTACATACAAAACACGGGTTTTTCATCATGACAGGTCATAAAACTCAGCCAGCGCGACTAGACACCGGATAGACCCATTCACAGGGGAAAACTCACTCCCACTCTGTCGGAAATTGGCCAAAATTACGGCAATCCGCAGTTACGTCCAAATTAATACCAGGCATATGGACGCGGGAACAGATAATTACACGGGCAGCATCCCACAAATGGCATGCATACACCATCCCCTACAGGAAAAACCATAGAGTCCCATACAGACACTGTGCCCCGTAGAGTGGAGCCAAGAGTGAAAATAGGCATTAGACTGTTTAAATTATGCATATATAAATGGTATGTTATCACAGAGTACACGCTTTAAACATACACTAGAGGTGGCAAATGCATTGCAATAGGGCCGTATACAAGTACATAAGCGGATGAGCCACACATTTATGAACACAGGGAGGTTCTTTAACATACCTACAGGAGCATAGATTCATTCCAAGGTACTCGCTACAACAGCCTACCCAGGCATTAGCGACCCCGGGATTCCCAATAGGGGGCGTACCGAAAATCCTAGGCCTCCACGGGGACCACAAAGTACTTTTCTTTGAACCATAGCGCCCGAAACCTAGATACGGGGGACGCCACTCTCACAGACACAAAACAGGTAACACCACATTTCTACGGCCAGAAATCATGCCAAATTTGGATTACCCCGAACATGGGCAATAGACTTCCTAGACATGAATTACAGATAATTACACAAGGCAAAGGTCTTGCGGAAGAAATGTCCACACAACATTGATAATGGAAACACGACAGATTAACACATTGGCCCTCCCAGAATGTCAAACAATGTCAACATACAGACAACGGGAAAAGTCACGTTCCGCCAGCCGCCACACATAACATCAGAGACTTTCCGTATACAAGGACGCAAAAACAAACACAACAAAACACTGAGTTGCGAATTCCAGCGCATTTCGACATTGTTGCCGGTAGTCATTCCCAGCGTACCCAGACGTGCCAATGACACGCAAATATGATGACAATGTCATAAACCAACAATAATAACAGCATACAGGTACACGGATATTGACACAGGATTCAGCATTATTACGATAGGCCTGGCATTTAGTAATGCACAGATACTGTGGGCCATATTAATCTAGGGAACACAGGATCCCATAGCCCCACCTTTACCGCCACTAGGAACGTGTTTACAAGGGCGATAACAAGCTACACGTGCCGCCTGACAATTAGCCACACGACACACGATAAGACTTATCCGATAACGGCCCGCGCGCCAGCATGCGGTAGCGGCACGCGACCACACACACGCAGCCGCGCTAATTACAGCCACGGACATTTCCTGCCTACACGCGCCCAACAATCAGGGGCGAATACAGACAGATTACATGAGGAAACAACCCCCCCCCCCCTAATAATTTCTTTTCTGTTTTTTTTTTATCTTTAAACAACCATCATAGGCGCTCAGGACATGACCATTTACACTCACAATCACTTGCTACCTTAACATTATAAATAAGAGACCAGATTAGGCCATGACATCACAGCGTCACCACACTTGCACATCCCAAGGAGCGGATAGAAAACAAATAGTGACCAAGTGAGAATGACAGGAGCAGAGATGGATAGTGCCATCAGGATGGCCAAGATACTAATTACGGGATACCATCCTAGCAACCCTCTCCCTACATAACCTGTCAATTACAACACTATCCAACACAAACACATAAAAACACCTAGACTACATTCCAAAATACATATCGGGGTTGATAGACTTCATGCGTCTACCCAAAATTCGGGTATACTACACCCTGGTCCCAAATGCCTACACCTGAGTATTAGGGGTGAGTCGGAAACAGTATCAAGCTAATGCACATCTCTATGTAAAGAGATGAGGCCGCATTTACACTAACAAATATTTTCATACTAAATAATCCCGCATGCAAGGGACATAGAATTATTTTACCTCGACCCATACTTTATCCTCAAATGAGAGCGGATACGCCTCATATCCATCCCCATGCATGGAATATCCCAACCACATACCAGGGTTTTTTACTACCACACCTGCATGGCATTTTAAATTTTTTTGCACACTTGGGAAAAACCTACCCCATCCCCCTCACTGTAAAGACATCCTAGCAGCATCATCGGCTCCCGGCCACCATTAACATGGAGACCAACGATGCACGACCCTTTCCTACCACGCTTTAAGCCCATTCAGCAAATAACACCCCCGGATCCCAATAACAAGGGACCCAACGCCATAGAAACCTACTAACGCCTCCAGGAAATTACCAAGGCATTACCGCTGGAAATCTGACAGTGCAATTACAGGCCTAAAGTAGACTATGCATTTAGAAGATTCTACAACCCCAGAACACTTAAAATCTTACATAACTACATGATACACACACACTTATATTACAAATCACACTTTTTTATTTTTTTAAATAAAAGGAGTCTGACATCACACTGGATGGTGATGAGATGTAAATGGAAGGCAGAGGCGTCACACAGGAACAGAGCTGTAGAAGGTGATGATGAGGCCTGACCCAGTTGACTGACTGACAAACGTAAGGTTGAAGCATCGGTGACTTGGCACGGGCAAACGTCAAGACATAGGGGATGCGTCTAGCCTACCCCCCTTGTCGGAGACAGTTAAACCCACTATGCGCCACGGTCATCGAAGCTAAAACCTGCAGGGGAGACTTTTGATGGCTGGTGGGAGAATTAGCCAACTCCACACTAGACTCAGGAGACAAACCTAGAGACGACCACACTAGGACTAGACTTCTAGTTAGTACATAACTTAAGTAGAGCTTCCATGGCGGGAAGTTAGGCTTCCATTCGCGTGAAGTGAAGAAGGATCTCAGGATTCAGCGGGATCAATCCTGGATCCGCCAAGTCCTTGCCCCACGAGGCGAGGTGAAGATGATCTAACAAACAAATGATAATAAATGAAAAATGAATAATGCGTATGGAATGAATGCGATCATTCGAGCCCGCGCCCACATAAATGGATGACACCGGGTCTCCAGAGCTTAAATGGTCACGCACCGGGCGGCCAGAGATGTAACTGAGGAATGCGGCGAGCTCTCACAGCGGGTCCCGTGGGCAACCCAGCAATAAACATAAACGCATGATAAATGAAGAATAATGCCGACAGAGACAAGCATAACAACGACCAACAGGATAGCTGGGCGAGGCGTTTGCTTTTTAGCAGCGCTGGAGCCCGGAACTTTATTAATTACTATTAAATTATTAATTACTCATAAGGTAATGTCGACAAATAGTATTAAGATAGCACGATCGGCACCTGGTAACTAAAATCTGTTACCAGGGTAACCCCGACAACACATAGAATAAATAGTATTAAGATAGCACGATCGGCACCTGGTAACCAAAATCCGTTACCAGGGTAAGCCCGACAATACGTTAAGATAAATTACATTAAGATATAACCGTTCGGCACCTGGTAACTAAAATCCGTTACCAGGGTAAGCCCGACAATACTTAGGCTAAAATAGACTAACATAGGCTAACCTAGATTAAGTTAGACTTAAGTGGCGCCATAATTGATTTTTTATAATATGCGCAGCGATGGAAATGCTACATGTATTAATATACTCTATTTTTCAGGAAAGCAAGGAATGTACATCTTTCCAGATAAACGGCCATTAACACATTTTTGTTTTGCAGATGACGAGGATTGTACACAAGCCTTTTGTAAATATATTTCCAACACCAACTTGTACACACTCTCCTATATCACAAACACATACACCCTCGCATACTTTTATTTGCACCCTTAAAGGTGACAACGTCAGCGGCCAGCGGTGGACAGCATACGTGGGATGCTGAACATCGCTGAACGCAAACACATCCCGCATACGCAAATGAAGCGTTACTTCAGGATCTAAGGGCGGCACGGAGGTTGTAAGTGCCGAACCTTCGACCCTAAGGTGGAATTCCGACCCACGACGGAAAACCACGAGGTTATATAATAAGTACAAGGAAGGAATAGCGGACTAGCCACTAAACCGCACCAGGAACGGCCGAATAGGGAGCGGTAGACAAGGCATGATGGTAGAGTGCGCACGAGAGTAAGAGGTATAAAATGACTGGCCAATTAAAAGAGCTCTACAAGGTATATATGATAGTTGATAATTGTAAATTGTAAATTATTTTGTATTTTCTCGTCATATCATGATAACGTTATACAATTAAAAGGTTCCACATGGTTGGCCAACATACCTATACATAGAGTACCAACATGGCAACCATTATGTTTACTATGTTCATTATTATTACTATGTTTATTATGTTTACTTATAAATTATCATAAATATTATAAATGTCTTGATTATTATTATTATCAGGTCATACCTGTTATCATCATCATGACCACCAATGTACACATATACAAGCACACTGATTATGCTTTTCTTTCTTTCATTTTCTTTCTACTACCGATAAAATTTGTGAAGGTGTCCCGTTTCATCCCAACAATAAATCATTCTGATATATTCCTTTAACTTATACCCTGGGGCACCTATTTTTGCTATCTTCTTCCATCTTTCACACAATACACTGCAGGGAGCAATTTTTTTTTCTCCAACACAGCGCCGGACGGCACAACCAACAGTCCAGCCATGGTTTTTTTTCCTCCCGGGATAATACCAATATATATATATATTTCATGTCACGATCACGTTTTTTTTTTGCTTGTTGTACCTTTATCATTAATATTTTAAGTGTCCACTTTTAAAAAATAAGCAACTCTAGATTAACTATGTATAACATGTATTCCCAAAACCTACCCCTCTGAGCACACGCTGGACTCACATCACCACGACATCGACACACCTACACCAACACGGAAGACAAAGAAGAAGAGGTACGAGGGGATACCAAGAAGAAAACATCACATCGACGCGCCCACTCTACTTCCAGTTCGCGGGGACGCGAACTAATCGATGAGGGGGACTTGTAGAGCCCGGGGGGCAGTACCCCCTGAGAGCCACCCCCCATCTTTTACCAAAACCACCCCAACTGGCAACACCATAAGACCAGGACATTATCTATACACAGCAAGCGGCGGCCACCCAGCCTGGGAGGTTAGCCAACTACTTGCAAAACATACACAAACATCTACACTAACAACTATCTGGGGCAGCTACATTTACGCAATGCTGACCACGCAGCGCCGGGAGGTATAAGAATGGAGTCCTAACTGGAGCCATTATCTGTTCTACTCTGTGCTTCGCCAGCGGCCCGGTCCGACGTCAGTTTCATCACCAGGTGAGAATCTAGTGTGCTCAGAATCCTTTAATTATTGTAAACACCTACCTCTAACTTGTACACACAAATTGTATTTCATACTTGCTTAAATTCCCCAAGAGGGACATACCTATCTACATCTACTGACCAATAAATACATGGTCAGTAAGCTACACTTGCATTACTAATTACACTCCTCTTCACGTCCTCATACCCCACCTGACCTTCGTCACAATTGCCCGTGACCGTAGTAGCCAGTAATTGCTGTGTCAGACTACATTGTACTCGCAACACGCGACTCGACCGCATAGCGTCGAGCCGCTGACCTAGCACGTCTATTGTATTACTCATTCCGCCCAGCTGGCAGGCCAGTATAGTAGCCTGTATTTAGAGATCCATCCCCTAGCAAATACTTACATCTTGCAGGGACACCCCCAATAGATTAGACACCAAACAACAACACACTACACTAGTAAGCTCTCCCAGCTACGGGAAGCTACTCTCACCCAGGCACAGTCTTCTAAATTAACACAGTAACACAACCGTGTTTTATCCCAACTACCCCCCCCCCCAACCAAGGGATTAAAACACATGTCATAGATTTATGGCACGTAAAAGATCCTTCCACAGACTAAACTTGTGTGAAGCTAAATTTCTATCAAAGTTCCAACGTTCACCACTAGGTATCATTGATATCTGGTAGCGAAAGTTGGAACTACTTGAAATTGAACGGAACTTGTAAGTCACCCTAAGGGTGTCCGCTGGAAGCAGCTACAGACTCAGGCGAGCCGAACATTTCCTCGGACACTCCCGGCACTAAAACCAATACGATAAATAATTAAATCATAAGTTATGCACAACCAAAAATTCCACCACGCAAATGATCAATGTATATGTGTATAGTGTCACCAAACATGTGAATATTATCACTTTATGTGCTGCCAAAAAGGAACAAACACACTCAGTGACTATTACAATAATCATGTTATTATGTTTGTTTTGTTGTTTATTTGATGCAGCTATCCGTTCCTCCCTGTCTTGAGCTAATCGTTTCATCTCTTCATAGTTACCACACCCTACATCCGAGGCAATCTGTTTAGCATATTCTAACCTTGGTCTACCCCTACAGTTCTAGTCCTCGACCCTTCCTTCCATAACTAAGCTTGCTATTCCTGGGTGTCTTAGTATGTGTCCTACCAGCCTATCTCTTCTCTTCATTAGCAGTCGCCAGAAACATCTCTCCTCTCCCACTCGTCTTAATACATCTTCGTTTGTCACCCTATCTACCCATTTGATCTTCATCATTTTCCTGTAACACCACATTTCAAACGCCTCAATTTTCTTCTTTTCTGCTCCACCAATAGTCCAAGTTTCACTTCCATAGAGCGCCACGCTACAGACAAAGGCTTTCAAAAATGCCTTCCTAATACCTAAATCTATATTCGATGTCAACAGATTCCTTTTCTGTAGAAATGCTTTCCTTGCCTGAACCAACCTACTTTTTATATCCTCCTTGTTTCGTGCATCACTGGTTATTTTGCTTCTTAAGTAACAGAAGTCTCCTACTTCCTTCAGCTTTTCACCTGCCAATTTGATGTCCATAGAGGTTTCTGATTTCTTTCGGCTGCATTCCAATATTTTCGTTTTACATTTATTAATTTTCATCATGAATTCTTTCCTCAAGACGGAGTCAATACCATTCAAATACTCTGTCAAATCCTCGGGCTTGTCGGCCAAGATGACGATGTCATCGGCAAATCTCAGAGTTGAAATTAATTCTCCTTGAATTTTCACTCCCACTTTAATTTTTTCTCCAATTTCCTTCATTGCTTGTTCAATGTAAAGATTGAAAAGTATGGGTGATAAGTTTATTTTACAATTTTGTAACTAATGGCTTTTCAGCTGCAATGAAATGTATATATCCCTACCTCAGTCATCTTACTAGTAGTCTTCCATGGTTCCTACCCCTAATCCAAGCAAATGGTACCTAATATAACATCAAAGCTGCCACTTTCTTATTATTATGGCTGTCACCCCTGAGGCCTGAGTTCGATTCTCAACTTTCTCATGAAATTCACACCTAGTCTGAGGGCTGAAATGCGATACAATCAACCTCATAAGGCAGAACTGAAAACAGATGGGTACGATTCCCACTTCACCCATTGAGTGAAGTAGGAATGTTTTGGCAGAGAGTCTTCAGGAATTGTAATAGTTTCTGGGATATTGAATCCTGGTGAATTATTTTACACAGCCGCCAAGTTGGATGGGTGAAAATTATTACAATTTCAAAGGCACAGTTGAGTCGGATGAGGTTAGTAGATCCTTCCTGAGTTACATTGAAATTGTTCTAGCCGTTTACATTTTATTGAGGGGCACACAGACTCACACACATCCAGAAAGAAATGTGATTTCATAAGCTTACATTACAATCATATGATAAAGCTGGCTTACTTAGGAACTCAGATTTTCTCTAATATATTGTAGCTGTGAATTTACCTAAGTACATTGTAAGGAATTCTTATTAGGATTTCTTTCAAATTTGCTAAGGCACTTGTAATATTTAGGTATATTACCGTATTTAGGTATATTACCTCAGTGTTGATTCTTTAATATCTTAAATTAACTGCTGTTTGTGTATGAAATAATACATTCTGTTAATGTTAGACTTTGTGAATTAAATCCAGGCCTGTGGAAATCAATAAATAAATAAATAATAGCCCTTTCCTCGATAACAAGTGGTGACTCAAGCAGTAGCACGCACCGACATTAACACTTGTTCGCTACTGACCAATAGATGACGGATGTTGACCAATAGAATGCTTCCTCATCACTCAACGTGGACGCCAGAGTTCGGTCCTGGCTGCCTGCTCGCGTGTCAGGTCTCCAGTGTTGCACAGTTGCACGCAGTTCTGCCCAGTCTTACTGTTTGCTCTCAGTGGCTACGGTGGAGAGTTGACAACATTGTGTCTCGAGCTGGGAAAGCCTTGGCTCCCCGCATGCACTTAATGTTAACATATCAGCCCAGTTAGATTTCAAAAACGAGCCGCACATTAACGAGGAAAGTGAGAGAACTATATAACACACGATTATTATGTTTAGGATAGTTGTGAAAGTATTTATTTTCGAGTGTTGCCTTCGAACCCTGCTGTGCCCTTTAGCTTGGCAAATATTTATCCAATACCTGTTCTACCGTATTCTGCTGCAGTGTGCGCATGTCACGCAACACGTGGCGAAGCAGACTGGTCTGAACGCTAATAGGATTAAAGCTGTTGTGTATCGACAACATCTCTAAGCCTCTCAGTGCATTATGTTACATGTTGACGATATTCCTTCACCTCCCCACATTCCATTATGTTAACATCCTGCCCTGCCAGTCCCTAATATTAGATGGACTCCGGTTGAGCTTCAACAGCTCGATAAATAATGAACGTGACTGCAGTAGTCTAACAAGAGAGTCTTAAAGCCAGCAGGAGGGGACATCTCTCGGAAAACCTGTGTTATTCTGGTGGCTGTACGAGTGTGTGCATTTGTAACATGGGATAGGATTGGTGAAAGAGATTGTTATGATGCTAATTCAGTTATTCAATAGCAGCTTCGGTGGCGTAGTCGGTAGCATGCTGAACTGCTGTGCCCAAGATAGCGGTTTCAAACCCGGCCGAAGCCGTCGGATTTTTTTAAGAACAATAAAAATCCTTCAGTATGCCTTCCTTCGGAGGGGAAGTAAAGCCGGCGGTCCCATGATATAGATTTATGGCATGTAAAAGAACCTTCCACAGATTAAACTTGTGTGAAGCTAAATTATTAGGTTAGATTTCGTTGGAACGCTCTATCAAAGTTCCAACGTTCACCACCAGGTATCATTGATATCTGGTAGCGAAAATTAGAACTACTTGAAATTGAACGGAACTTGTAGCTCACCCTAAGGGTGTCCACTGGAAGCAGCTACAGACTCAGGCGAGCCGAACATGTCCTCGGACACTCCCGGCACTAAAAGCCATACGATTAAAAATAAATAAAAAATTATTCATTTGTGATATCATGTGATCATTCCGCCTCCTGAACTTGTGTGTGTGTAGTGTTTGTCCGATAGGATATATTAATCTGGTATATGTATGAAAGTGTGTATTTGCAACAGAGAATATGATCGGGAAGGAAGCTCTTACGTTGTTAATTCACTGTAGGTGTACTCTGCATAATTCACAGCGTTGCTCATTGTTTTTCTAGGAATTTTAAAGAGAAAATAGCATACGACCAACAGTGGAAATTTATTTTTGATGAAAATCGACTCACACTACGTACATTCCATTCATTCTCTGTTCTATTCCCTTACCTCTCTATTCTGCCGACATCACCGAATTTGAAATGTTTAGCTTAATCCTGCATTCTCTACACAGGCTTCTGTGGTATAACAGAACCTATCGAGACTTATTTCCCATAGATTTTGGGTTTGATTCTCGAATCGGACTAAAAATGTGTATAATTACCCATTGGAACCCTGCGGGTAACCCTGTCCACTTAAATTTCGGACAGACAACTCCATTCCCTGCATTTAGACCCTTTGGCACAAATCTGCACCGTTTCACCGATCTGAACCAAAATTTGTATACTTCCCCTTTGGAACCCTGCAGGTAACACTGTCCACTTTAAATTTCGGACAGACCACTCCATTCCCTGTATTTAGGCCCTTTGGCACAAATCTACACCATTTCACCGATCTGGATCAAATTTTACATACTAACCCTTTGGAACCCGACGAGTAACACTGTCCACTTGAATTTTTGGACAGACCATTCCATTCCTTGCATTTAGACCCTTTAGAACGAATCTACACCGTTTCACAGATCTGAACAAAATATTACATACTTACCATTTGGAACCCGACGATTAACACTGTCTACGTGAAATTTCGAACTGACCACTCCATTCCCTGCAGTTAGGCCCTTTGGCACAAATCTACATCGTTCCACGATCTCAACCGAACTTGATGTATAATACTTACCCTTTGGAACTGTAACTTACGTGTAACTCTGTCTTTTTGAAGTTTCGGGCAGACCACTCCATTTCCTGCATTTAGGCCGTCTGGCACAAATCTACACCATTTCACCGATCTGAACCAAATTTTACATACTTAGGCCATCCCTTTGGAACCCTCCGGGTAACACTGCCCACTTTTAATATCGGGCAGACCACTCCATTCCTGAATTTAGGCCCTTTAGTTCAAATCTGCACCGTTTCACCTAATTGCACCAAATTTTACGTACCCTTTGAAACCCTGCTGGTAACACTGCCCACTTGATATTTTGGAGAACCTTCTCCATTTCCTACATTTAGAATTACAGACAACAGGAACTTGAAAACCGCGTTTTAAGGCCCTAGAACCATTCATGTCCGTAGTAGTGTAACTGTAAGAAGATTTTAATAAGTCTATAGTTGGCTGGCAATGCGGGCTGCATCACACCGCCCCTACCCGTTACTGGTGCAGATTTGCAAAAATAGTTACATCTTGCGCTGTTTATAAATTTCAGTCACGGGGAGTAAGTTAATTACTGCAAAAAGATTTCTTAGGCCCATTAAAACAGTTATCATAATGAAAATATTATGCCTCTGTATAAGTGCGATGTTGTTGGTGCAGTACATTGAGGTTATCAGTTGCAGTAATCGTTGGTGTTTTCAAATTTACTTTCATTTACTCCGATCATCCTAGAGCGCAATGTGGCGATAAATAACACTATTGCTACCTCAGGAGCTCAGGACAATCAATGTTTTCCAAAGTGCTATGATTATTTTTCTACGGCGCTATGCGACAAAAGACGACACTATTGGTCTCTACTTTTCTAACTGCCAATGAGATATAGGCCCTAGGTAGTGTCTTTTATTTCACTTGCTCTTCTTTCTAATCATATTTTTCAATTCGTTTTTAACATGTGTCAGTTCTGTAGTTCGTATTGCCGTTTCCCTGTTCATTATTATTATTATTATTATCATTACGGCCAAAGTCCTTTATGTTACGTCCAATATACTGTACTACTTATCACCCACACTACCACCACTATTTTTTTTCAGTTAGTTTAAGTATCAACTATGAGATTTGCTGATGACATCGTCATCTTGGCCGACAAGCCTGAGGATTTGAATGAGTTTTTGAATGGTATGGACTCCGTCTTACGGAAAGAATTCATGATGAAAATTAATAAATGTAAAACAAAAATACTGGAATGCAGCCGAAATAAATCAGAAACCTCTATGGAGATCAAATTGGCAGGTGAAAAGCTGAAGGAAGTAGGAGACGTCTGTTACTTAGGAAGCAGAATAACCAGTGATGGACGAAGCAAAGAGGATATAAAAAGTAGGTTGGCTCAGGCAAAGAAAGCATTTCTACAAAAAGGGAATCTGCTGACATCGAATATAGATTTAGGTATTGGGAAGTCATTTTTGAAAGCCTTTGTCTGGTGCGTGGCGCTCTATGGAAGTGAAACTTGGACTATTGGTGCAGCAGAAAAGAGGAGAATTGAAGCATTTGAAATGTGGTGTTACAGGAGAATGATGAAGATCACATGGGTAGATAGGGTTACAAACAAAGAGGTAGTAAGACGAGTGGGAGAGGAGAGATGTTTCTTGCGACTGTTAATGAAGAGAAGAGATAGGTTGGTAGGACACTAACTAAGACACCCAGGAATAGCAAGCTTAGTTATGGAAGGAAGGGTCGAGGACAAAAACTGTAGGGGTAGACCAAGGTTAGAATATGTTAAACAGATTTCCTCGGATGTAGGGTGTCGGAGCTATGTAGAGATGAAACGATTAGCTCAGGACAGGGAGGAATGGAGGGCTGCATCAAACCAGTCAAGACTGAAGACTCAAACAACAACAACAAGTATCATGTGCCAGTTCTGTAGTAGTATTCATTTTCATCCATAAAACAAAAAATCCACCGGGCGTAGCTGGGCACTACTGCTAGTCATAAATAAACAGATTTTCATGATTATACCACTAGGTGGTTGTATTTGTCCTTCCACTTAGAGGACCTTAGCCGCAACTCTTGCTACTATCTACGGACGCTTGATGGAGGTCAATAAAAGACAGAGCGCACAAACGAGAAGATATGTGGATGGAGTTGTACACGACAGAAGTCATGAAAAACAGAGCTTGGACTGAAGATTACCAGGATCTCCGTCATTTCGTAAACTCCATGGCAGTTCAGTGCTGCCACCACTAGTTGTGTAAGACGAAAGATCGCCATGACTAAAGCCCTGCACGAATGTGGATATCCACGGGTTTATCCGCTGATATCCACAACACTTTTCGCCATGCGGATATAGTTCGCATGGCTATGCAGATAGCGGATATGCTACGGATAATGTTTGGAGTAAATTTTCGGATAGTTTTTTGAATCAAATCCAAACTTGTTGAATATCATTACTATGACCCGGATGTTTATGACATAACATAATTTTTTTCATGACAAATGTAAGATGATGATTTAACCTCCTCAGACCCAAGACAAAATTTGTAGCTAAGATGTTCTGGTTCTGTCTTTCTTTCGTATTAAATAATGGCAAAAATCACTCATATTATAAGACACAGGACATATTTTTAAAGTATTAATAATAGACACCACAGTTGCCGATCGGGACAGTTACATGCGACAAGTCACGGCCAAAGGGCCTCACTAGACTGGTAAAACGAATGGGTTTGAATCCCTCAGTCAGACATTCTTGAAATCGTTTTCCATTGTTTGCAGTTTTCAAATCCAGGTAAGACTGGGACTATACCTTCATGCAGGCCGCGACCGCTTCCTTCCAACTTCTTGCCCAGTTTAATTCACCTCCAGTCATTTTTATCTCTCAATAACACCCTGATAAAGTAAGTGATGGGAGGGCATCCCACCATAAAAACCATCCACCAACATAAGTTTCATCTCTCTTCTTCCCCCCAACCCCATAGAAATGGGAAAATTTTGGGAGAGAATGACAGTTCAGGACTCACATAATACCAACTGCTGCCGAGAAAAATAATATTAAAAAGTGAAGGTCCACATATTTGTAACATAGGTCTGAAGAGGTTAAGCTAATCTCAATCAAATTATGTCATTAAGCATAATTAACACTCCAAACTGAAAACGGTTGCAATTCTGGGCGCACAACATTCATTTTAAACATAGCCTAGTACATGGCATATATAGCCTAAGGGAACTACTTACTCCTCAAATGTCTAAATGTGTTGCTTCAATACTTTATGCTTTATCTAGAAATATTATTGTAATGCCAGTAGATTCGGATAACAGTTGTGCGGATGTGGGACGGGTGTGGATAACAGTCGTGTGTATACGGGGTGGATGTGGATAACAGTTGTGCGGATGTGGGACGGGTGTGGATAACAGTCGTGTGTATACGGGGTGGATGTGGATAACAGTTGTGCGGATGTGGGACGGGTGTGGATAACAGTTGTGTGTATACGGGGTGGATGTGGATAACAGTTGTGCGGATGTGGGACGGGTGTGGATAACAGTCGTGTGTATACGGGGTGGATGTGGATAACAGTTGTGCGGATGTGGGACGGGTGTGGATAACAGTCGTGTGTATACGGGGTGGATGTGGATAACAGTTGTGCGGATGTGGGACGGGTGTGGATAACAGTCGTGTGTATTCGGGGTGGATGTGGATAACAGTTGTGCGGATGTGGGACGGGTGCGGATAACAGTCGTGTGTATACGGGGTGGATGTGGATAACAGTTGTGCGGATGTGGGACGGGTGTGGATAACAGTCGTGTGTATACGGGGTGGATGTGGATAACAGTTGTGCGGATGTGGGACGGGTGTGGATAACAGTCGTGCGGATGCAGGGCGGATGCGGATAACGTTTTGTTTATCTGCGCACGGCTCTGGCCATGACCCCAATCTGATGTGCGACTGTGAGTTCTGCGAACAAAAATGTGACAGATATCAGGTGCTTCACTGCTGTTACGAAACTGTAACTCTCGAAAGCCCTACCGGCGTATAGTTTCTATTATAATACCGTAATTATTTTATTTTCAATAAATCAAAGCAGACAATGATCAGCCATGTCCTTCAAAACAGACCACAGAATAATATACAGAGCCCGCTAGGAATAAAAAGAAAAACAAAGAGTAGTGATCAAAGTCCTTCACCCTCTCGAAAGATATAACAATCCTAAATAACTGCTAAAAACGTGGGAAATCAATTATAGACGTTTGCACAAATTGAAGAATGGACATGTTCCTATATCATTTATTGTATCATTATAATTTGTACAATTTGTGCGTGTTTGTAATTAATAAAAGAATTGTCATTTCGAAATTAAATAGTTAACTCATCACAACTAGTGAGATAAGCTCGTCACTCGCTGGGACATATCTGCAGAAAAATTATGTCTCAAGTACTGCGCAGTAGACAAATATTCTCCTAAATAAACTACTATTGACATCCCAAGAACACATGTCAGAAATCTCATGTTCACACTAGCATACGCCCATTTTAATAGGACTGAAAATCGAACTTTGGCGGCAATAATATCAATGAATGATGTCTAGTTTCTCAGTAGATTGTCCACAGAAACGGCCATGAAGGTATTCTCTAGCAAGATAATACACATCGTGACCTACGGAACTGCGTTATTTTTGGGATCTCATGAATAAAAACAACCTCAAGAAAATTGAGAAAGCTAAATCGACTTTCCCAAAGAAATTTCTTTGTGTATCTAGTTACACACCATCCTGGCTGACTTATGAGCTTACTAGCCACCCTTTTCTTATAGAAGAGCTCCAGATGAATAATATGATAGACTACTACCGTATACAGGAGCCTATCACGAATTAATGGCCAAACTTAGAGAAAAGTGTCAGGCAATTTGGATGGAATTTTACGGAACTGGAGCGATGCTGAACCCAGAATGGAAAGAACCGGATTATGAACTGCGTCACACCTGGACACGCTACTTAGTGCACGGATTCCACTTCAGAGTGTGCGTGAGACCAACTTACTACACCCCAGATGAGGAGTGTATTTGTAAGATGTGTAGGAAGCATTGTGCAAGATATCATGCACTGTGTTGTGATCGACGGTGATCGATAAAGATTTTCAGTAGCAACCAAGAACTGTAGATCAGGGCTGTCTCTTTGGATAGTCAATTTTATGTTTCATTCCTTGCACATTGTGTGCAATTAAAAAAATGATACTAATAGGGCTGATGAACACGATGTCCAAGCCCCTAAATTAGAAAAAGACAACAATGGTTAACACCGAAATGACCAATACTTTCAAAGAGGTAAATTATTTTATTTGTTTGTATTTAGTATCACGACGGAGGACCAGCTTTACTGCACACTGTTAGTAAGATGGTTAAGCTATCTTCTCTCTTCAACAGTGACCTGTGACGACTCCTGGCAGGGACTAGAGAGATTGATTGAAGTGTTCCATACTGGATTCTCATCGATCTTCTCCGTCGCTCACGCTGACAGACTGGGCATCTCTTCTGTTCGAATTGAGCTATCATCTTCTATAGATCAGAGACTGATAGGACTAGGTGCCAGAGTGGCAACGGACGAGGAAAACCTCACTATTAGTTCTCAATTCACGTACCGAGAGTATTTTACGATACGTTCTATCATAATAAAAAAAGGTCAATGTACTGTTGCATAATGTTGTGAACTGATCGATCGTTGCTAATTTGATGTCACTGGAGATGATTCTACCTACGTACGGTATGTAAGACAAAATAACTCTATAAAACCAAACCTGAAAAGACACCAACTAACAGTCACTGTCGTCCAAAAACAAAAAGAAACGTAAAAATTTAGAAAGTGTGGAATCTGTTACTGGTAAAATACCGAAGCATTAATCATCCGAAAAAGATAACTATTTATAGTCTGTACCTACTTTATTGCAAGACTGAGAAATGACAATTTCATCAACAAACCGTCTCACTCCACTCTTCTTATCTTCAACTGTTATTCAACAGAAGGACGCAAGACATTTGGATTTCCGGCATTCAGTGACTTATAGCTTGACTTTGACTCATCTTAACTAATCAACTTAGTGGCTTCGGTGGCGTAGTTGGTAGTATGCTGAACTGCTGTTACCAAGATAGCGGGTTCAAACCCGGCCGAAGTCGTCGGATATTTTAAGAGCGTTAAAATCCTTCAGTATGCCTTCCTTCGGAGGGGAATTAAAGCCGGCGGTCCCATGTCATAGATTTATGGCATGTAAAAGATCCTTCCACAGACCTAAACTGGTGTGAAGCTAAATTTCTAGGTTAGATTTCGTTGGAACGCTCTATCACACTTCCAACGGTCACCACTGGGTATCATTGACATCTGGTAGCGAAAGTTGGAACTACTTGAAATTGAACGGAATTTGTAGCTCACCCTATGGGTGTCCGCTGGAAGCAGCTACAGCCTCTGGCAGGCCGAACATGTCCTCTGGCACTCCCGGCACTAAAAGCCTTGTTGTTGTTGTTTGAGTCTTCAGTCTTTTGACTGGTTTGATGCAGCTTTCCACGCCTCCCTGTCCTGAGCTAATCGTTTCATCTCTACATAGCTACCACACCGTACATCCGAGACAATCTGTTTAACATATTCTAACCTTGGTCTACCGCTACAGTTCTTGTCCTCAACCCTTCCTTCCATAACTAAGCTTGCTATTCCTGGGTGTCTTAGTATGTGTCCTACCAACCTATCTCTTCTCTTCATTAGCAGTCGCGAGATACATTTCTCCTCTCCCACTCGTTTTAATACCTCTTGGTTTGTAACCCTATCTACCCATCTGATTTTCATTATTCTCCTGTGACACCACATTTCAAACGCTTCAAATTTCTATTTATATAAATATGAAAGTTTGTCTGTTTTTTCTGAATTTCCACGGAAATTTGCGATATTTGCGCGTTTCAGACTGTTTTATGATGGATGCGCGCAAAAATAAAATTTGTGTCTGTCTGTATGTCTGTTTGTTTGTCAGTGGACAATTTTTTGTGTCCTTATAACTCGAGAACGGCTGAGTGGATCAACGTAAAATTTGAAACAGATATCCTTCAGAGGCACGACACTAATCATTGATGTAACTCTTCTCCGTACCTCTCATAAAAGGGGCCCTACCCCCTAAAAATGCATGCTGAAATAGGCGTAGAAGGGTGAAACAAAGCTCATTTTCAGCCCCTCAATGTGAGAAACGAAACTCGAGGGCCCCCGCAAACCACATTTTAAGGTCCTAAAACCAACAGTTTTTGAGATATTCCCAGAAAACTAATTTCACTTAATAAATTAATGAAAGAACTAGATGAAACCCGTCAAAACATGACGGACAATGGAAAACAAATTTACTGAAGAAGCTTCTTATATAAGTTACATTCTTTGTACGATTACTTTTTAGCACTATTGCAACTTTAAGGGCGTCAAAAGATAGCACTCTCAGCATTGCAACATATTGCTGGTCATGACTGAAAACGTGATGAGGTCATCATCATCTTGCCCAGTTTCCAGCCACTGGCCGGGTCTGTTTGGAACACAAGCCTCTCCAACGTCTTCTGTCTTCCCACCATCTCTCAGCCTCCACCCTTGTCCAGTCTTCTCCTCTCTTCTTCACGCTTTCTTCCACCCCCTTCAGCCACCTGTCTCTCGGTCTCCCTCTTGGCCTCTTTCCTTCCCACTTCGTCTCGTGTATCCTCCTGGGTATCCTCTTCTCCTCCATTCGTTTTACACGTCCATACCATCTAAGTCTAGATTTCTCTATACCATCCTGTAATGGTTCCTCCTTCATTAATTCTCTGGTCCTCTCATTTCTTATTCTGTCCCTCTTTGTAGCTCCAATACTGCTTCTCAAGAACCTCATCTCACTGGCCTGTATTTTACTCTTCTCCCTTCCTTTCATAACCCAGGTCTCCGAGGCATACGTCAGGATAGGGACATAGTACGATATATGATCTACTTGCTGTTCTGAGGGACATCCCTGCTCCATAACATGCTTCTCACACTCCTCCGGAATTCTTCTGCCTGTCTCCCCCGCTCATTTATTTCTCTACCGTTTCTTCCATTCTCTTGTATCAGGCTTCCCAGATACTTGAAACTCTCCACTTTCTTCAGCTGTTCCCCACCAATTGTTATTCCCGTTGTGGTCCTTTCCTTCTTCCTTGTTGTGATCACCATCTCACTCTTATTTATGCTAAATTTCATCCCATATCCTTGTATTATTCCTTCCCACACGTCCAACTGTTCCTGTACCTCCTCCTCCTTGTTTCCACAATCATCAAATCATCCGCAAACACCATTGCTTTCATCTTTCCTTCCCCAATTACTTGTGCCGCTCGGGTCATTATGTCATCCATCACCACAATGAAAAGTAACGGTGACAGTGCTCTTCTTTGTTTCAGGCCGTTTCTCTGTTCCACCCAGTCCGATCTCTCTCCTCCCACATTCACACAGCTCACGCTTCCCTTGTACATCTCTTTTATCCTCCTTATAGTCCATTTTTCTACTCCTCTATCCTCCAGGGACTTCCATACTTTATTTCTGCATACACTGTCATATGCTTTCTCAATGTCCAGGAAGGCCATCAGTAGATCTGTTCCATACTCATAGTGCTGTTCTTGTACCTGACTTACAGCAAAAATCAAATCCACTGTGGACCTTCCTGCTCTGAAGCCATGTTGTTCTTCCCTCATCCCTCCTTCTATCCTTGTCCTAATTCTCCTTTCTAAAACTTTCTCAAACATCATTGCACAATGACTCATCAGTGTTATTCCCCGACAGTTTCTGCATTCTGTTCTACTACCTTTCTAGAAGATCGGGACAATTATTCCCTTTTTCCAGTCCTCTGGGGTCTTCCTTTCCTTCCATGCTGCCTTCATCACTCGGTACAACCATTGTATCCCCACCTCTCCTGCTGCTCTCACCATCTCCACACTCAACTCATCCACACCCGGTGCCTTCCCTCCTTACATCTTCCTCACTGCATCTTCCACTTCTTTCCATGTTAAGTCCTTTTCTGTTTGCAGTTCATCTACTGTACCTCTTCCCCGATTTCTTCTTCCTCGCCGTGGTTTCCATTTGGGTTCAGGAGTTCTTCAAAATATTATTTCCACATTTTCTTCAGTTCTTCCCTATTTTCTATCCCTTGTCCCCTTTTGTTCACCATTCTGACATAATCCGTAGGATCCTTCCGCCTCTTATTCTTTACCATCCCATACAGGACCTTTTTTTGTACCTTCACTATCCTGCTGGTCATGACTTAAAACGTGATGAGGTAAATAGCCCAATACGTTCAAGAGTTTCTCCTTGAGCTTGATTGATTGTGATAAAGTATGCCGAGCGAATAGGATTTTGTTGCCTATTAAAAGAAAATGTACTGTACCTGCAAGTGTTTTATCGGAAGGTGTTAAATCAAGTCGTAGGATTTGAGCTCTCTGCCTAATATTACTGCACCTATTATATCCGAATCCAAGCAATTTCTTACATATTTCTTACAATTAATATATTACCATATATGAGTCCTTGGGAAACGTTCAGATTTCT
Source organism: Meconema thalassinum (assembly GCA_946902985.2). Taxonomy (NCBI): domain Eukaryota; kingdom Metazoa; phylum Arthropoda; class Insecta; order Orthoptera; family Tettigoniidae; genus Meconema; species Meconema thalassinum. The sequence goes on along the minus strand of OX336388.2, from coordinate 989,747,505 downwards.
AAGGAGCATAACTATGGCTCAAACGTTCGGAGTATGTGGAGGCGAATCACTTAATTCCAAGGAATTGAAAAATTCAATAATAGGGAAATGAAGTAGCTGGCTTTCATCTTCAGTATCCAATCTGTTAACGCTGATGTATGTGTTTGAACTACTGGATATAAGTTCAATGACTTTTAAATTAATATCATTACATTGTTGCAGCTTGGCAAATATTTTATATTCCAGCAGATCAATTTTACCCTCACAACAGTAAAGACCAAAGTAACCACGCATAGATTTTACGCAAGAGAAGTACAATGTAGAACAATGTTTACATTTGATCGTCAAAGACCTTACAGTACACTGTACTGCATAATATCTGGAATTGTTTCTGAAATGGCCCATTTATATTGGATTTTAAATGTGGCTTCGTATTATTCGATAACACAATAGTGTCCTGCAATAACGGAGCCGCTAAATATTACATGGCAAATAATACTTCCATTGCCGAAATCAACTGCGTAGTTAGACTCAGTACTCTAAACAAATAATCATTAAATTTCCTTATAATTGTTCCTGCCAGCGAAATTTTTTGCGATAGCTTGAAAACGCAGCTCAGAATGACGTTCTTCATTTTGTCATAAACAGTACGAAACTGCTCTAAATAAGCAATTTCCATCACCTGTTATAGGTTATGACAGTACATTTTGCAGGGGAACATAGAATCACTTCGCCAACTACTGGAACGACCATAGGAAGGAAGGAAGGAAGCTTGTAGTTTAACGTGACCGTTAATCTTGAGATCATGAGCCACGGGACCTCCTTTTTACGTGGAATCCGAACCACAGGACATGGCATTTCACTTCGAAAATCTCACATTCATTGACCGGGAATCGAACCCGGAACGCCTTGGTGAGAGGCATACAGCTAGACCGCTGAGCCACCACGCCCCTGAACGACCATAGGCCTATACTCAATACTCACTTCGGCAGTCACCCTAATGGAGGCAGTTTTTGAATTATATGTCCCGTGCATGTCAAAAATCGTATTAACACATGGAGGCCCACCTATTCTTGTCTATCGCCCCGGAGACCCGGGTTACATTTCCTGCTCTGCCAAGAAATTGAATTCTGGTCTGAGGGCAAAAACGGGGCACATTCAGTCTCTTGAGGTATAACTTAGAAGAGGAAGGTTTAATTCCCACCTCGACAATCTTGGATGTGGTTTTCCGTGGTTTCCCACTTCCACTTAAGGCAAATACCGGATGGTTCCTAACTTAAGGCCTTGGCGGTCTCCTTGCCATTTACCACCTTAATTACAAATACACACAGTAATGCAGCCACCACAATAACACAGGTTATGAGAGAAAATTTCACACATACACACCCAAGTACACGGGGCTGAGTGACCACGATGTCGGAGCCCTTCAAACGAATTATGTTTGCCAAGTGTCTCTTATGGCGAAAGCAATTGTGGACACGCGCGAGTGCCTGGAAAACTACTTTTTTCTTTAATAATTTAAGATTATATTGACGATGCATAATTATAACTTTTAGTCTAGGATGCTAATAACTTGACCACCGAGGCATTGGGAAGAAATTGCAATATTAAGGTACATAAACAACATAGCCTACACATTCAACTCTCGGTTAATGTTCCTCAAAATTTCCCTTCTTAAATATTCCCCTCCTTTATAATTCTCCATCACGTGAAAACGTGCCATGTCTTGGGTTTTAAATATATCGATGAAATGGTGCTGCCATCTGCTGTCAGTTACTGGAACTATATGGGCGATGTACTGCCATCTGTTGTCAGTTATAGGAACTGATTGCAGATATTTAAACGGCGTACTGAGGACAAAAGTTTGCTCTTTTGATCACATGCTGTAATGCAATGGTAAAACGGAAATAAAACGTATTGAGAGGGAATGTAGAAATATGTATCTTTTAGAGACATAAAACCTTACTAATACTCCTTGATTAAACAATATTTCAGTGGTAAAAAAAATACATCTATCGGCGAGGGCTGGGATCGAACCGGCGAACCTAGGAACCACAGACTGTCGCCTCAACCACATAGCTACTCGCGCAATCTTGTTCAGCAGCAAACGCAGCCATTCATTATCTTCAAAAGCTGCTGTCTGAAGGAAATAATCCATTTCATTATCCAAATAAATCAATGTTGCACATTCGTATACGTTCATACTGTTATTATATTTTATTGCCAGAACTTGGTTAATGTATGTTTTCAATTACATGGAAGCTTATTAAATAACTTACATTTTAATGGAATTCTCACCGCCATTTTGTCATGACCTCAGGCGGATTGTACGCATGCGTGAGGGGAAAGAATTCTGCTATTTTCTATATTAATTCAAAAATATACCGAGAGGGAATGTAGAAATATGTATCTTTAACAGACATAAAACCTAACTAATACTCCTTGATTAAACAATATTTCAGTGGTAAAAAAAAAAAAATATATCGGCGAGGGCGGGGATCGAACCGGTGAACCTTGGAACCACAGTCTGTCGCCTTAACCACATAGCTACTCGCGCACTCCTGGTCAGCAGCAGAGGCAGCTGTTCTTTATCATTAAAAGCCGCTGTCTGAAGGAAATAATCCATTTCATTATCCAAATAAATCAATGTTGCACATTCGTATACGTTCATACTGTTATTATATTTTATTGCCAGAACTTGGTTAATGTATGTTTTCAATTACATGGAAGCTTATTAAATAACTTACATTTTAATGGAATTCTCACCGCCATTTTGTCATGACCTCAGGCGGATTGTACGCATGCGTGAGGGGAAAGAATTCTGCTATTTTCTATATTAATTCAAAAATATACCGAGAGGGAATGTAGAAATATGTATCTTTAACAGACATAAAACCTTACTAATACTCCTTGATTAAACAATATTTCAGTGGTAAAAAAAAAATTATATATCGGCGAGGGCTGGGATCGAACCGGTGAACCTAGGAACCACAGTCTGTCGCCTTAACCACATAGCTACTCGCGCACTCTTGGTCAGCAGCAGAGGCAGCTGTTCTTTATCATTAAAAGCCGCTGTCTGAAGGAAATAATCCATTTCATTATCCAAATAAATCAATGTTGCACATTCGTATACGTTCATACTGTTATTATATTTTATTGCCAGAACTTGGTTAATGTATGTTTTCAATTACATGGAAGCTTATTAAATAACTTACATTTTAATGGAATTCTCACCGCCATTTTGTCATGACCTCAGGCGGATTGTACGCATGCGTGAGGGGAAAGAATTCTGCTATTTTCTATATTAATTCAAAAATATACCGAGAGGGAATGTAGAAATATGTATCTTTAACAGACATAAAACCTAACTAATACTCCTTGATTAAACAATATTTCAGTGGTAAAAAAAAAAATATATATCGGCGAGGGCGGGGATCGAACCGGTGAACCTAGGAACCACAGTCTGTCGCCATAACCACATAGCTACTCGCGCACTCCTGGTCAGCAGCAGAGGCAGCTGTTCTTTATCATTAAAAGCCGCTGTCTGAAGGAAATAATCCATTTCATTATCCAAATAAATCAATGTTGCACATTCGTATACGTTCATACTGTTATTATATTTTATTGCCAGAACTTGGTTAATGTATGTTTTCAATTACATGGAAGCTTATTAAATAACTTACATTTTAATGGAATTCTCACCGCCATTTTGTCATGACCTCAGGCGGATTGTACGCATGCGTGAGGGGAAAGAATTCTGCTATTTTCTATATTAATTCAAAAATATACCGAGAGGGAATGTAGAAATATGTATCTTTAACAGACATAAAACCTTACTAATACTCCTTGATTAAACAATATTTCAGTGGTAAAAAAAAAATTATATATCGGCGAGGGCTGGGATCGAACCGGTGAACCTTGGAACCACAGTCTGTCGCCTTAACCACATAGCTACTCGCGCACTCTTGGTCAGCAGCAGAGGCAGCTGTTCTTTATCATTAAAAGCCGCTGTCTGAAGGAAATAATCCATTTCATTATCCAAATAAATCAATGTTGCACATTCGTATACGTTCATACTGTTATTATATTTTATTGTCAGAACTTGGTTAATGTATGTTTTCAATTACATGCAAGCTTATTAAATAACTTACATTTTAATGGACTTCTCACCGCCATTTTGTCATGACCCCAGGCGGATTGTGCGCATGCGTGAGGGGAAAGAATTCTGCTATTTTCTATATTAATTCAAAAATATACCGTAATATATTTGTTTATTTTATAGACACTCTGCAAATCTAGAGGCCAAGAGCTTTCGTTAGAGTGCTCTACGAAGTAAATCGGTTCTGTCGTTCTCTCAATCTCGTGGTAACAAAAATCACCTTACTGTTTTAAATATATAGATGCATGCCGGTAACCATGGCAACTGAATCTCATAGGTCCATTTATTTCTGTAAATCGCAATGCAATTCCATTTATTACATTACTGTGAAGGTTTGCAAACGGCTATAAGGTTATAACGGATCCATATTAAGCTGAAATATTCATCAATACATATAATGCGCTTAAGGGGCAAGGGGTACTCTAGAATTTTTAAACGCAATTTACACGTGCGGGTGTGGTACGGAAGGTCTATTATATCCCTTCTCTATTATATAAAAATGAATGTTTTGTCTGTTTTTTCGGCATTTCCATGGAAATTGACATATTTGCCCGTTTCAGACTGTTTTGTGACGGATGCACGCAATTTTTTTTTTTTTTTTTTTTTTTTTTTTTTGACTGTCTGTTTGTCTGTGGACAATTTCTTGTGTCCTTATAACTCGAGAACGGCTGGGTGGATTAACGTAAAATTTGATACAGATATCCATCAGAGGCACGCCACTAATCATTGATGTAACTCTAGTCCGTACCTTTCATAACAAGGGGCCTACCCCCTTAAAATACATGCTGAAATATGCATAGAAGGTTGAGACAAAGCTCATTTTCAGCCCCTCAATGTGAGAAACGAAACTCGGGGGCCCTAAAAGGACCCCGAAAACCACATTTTAAGGCTCTAAAACCAACAGTTTTTGAGATATTCCCAAAAAACTAATTTCACTTAATAAATTAATGAAGGAATGCATGCCGGTAACAATGGCAACAGAATCTCAGAGGTCCATCTATTTCTGTAAGACGTAATTTATTACATTACTGTGAAGGTTTGCAAACGGCAATAAGGTTATAACGGATCCAAATTAAGCTGAAATATTCATCAATACATATAATGCGCTTAAGGGGCAAGGGGTACTCTAGAATTTTTAAACGCAATTTACACGTGCGGGTATGGTACGGAAGGTCTATTATATCCCTATCCCTATATTGTTATATTATTATTATTACTATTATTTTAATTATTATCATTATTATGGCGTACAATGACGAGACAAAGCTCATTTTCAAACCATTGGTGTCAGAAACAAAACTCGGGGCCCTTCAAGAGCCGTAAAGGGTCCCCGAAAACTATATTTTAAGGCTCTAAACCCAACAGTTTCTAAGATATTCCCAGAAAACTAATTTCATTTAATAAACTAAAGAAGGAATGCAAGCCACTAACCATTACAACAGTATCTCAAGAGGTGGCATCCAACTTTCCATCTATTTCTGGAATAATAAATGCCACTCCATTTATTACATTTCTGTGAAAGGTTGCAAATGGCTATAAGGTTATCACGGAACCAACTAAAACTGTAAAATTCATCAATGCGCTTAAGGGGTTCAAGGAGTACCATAGATTTTTTCAAACGAATTACACGTGCGATATGTCGTACAGAAGGTCTATTATATCTCCAAACAGCAACATTATTTTCAAAAATTCCTGATTTGAAATAGTAGACTGTTTTTTGCTGATTTTAGGAATTTGTGCCATTGGAGGCTAATAAAACTGAATGTTCATGCACCACAAGCCTTTATAATTTATAAAAGGGGTCTTCCTGTAGTTGGGCACTTGACACAACGGTTAGGGTCAGTTCGTATGTGACGTGCATTGCGATTCGTCTACGAGGTTTTCAATTTTATTTTCACGCCAGGAAGAACACGTTAGGTAAATTTAGTTTGAGAGCACATTTTAACTAATCATTTTTCTTTGCCAACAAACAGGTTCCAAGCCCCTAAACATTACAACAGTTGCTCAATTGATAACATCTGGTTATTAATACCGAAGACCGTTCGAAGAATGGGTACTTCTGCTAGTCTCTATATATAAAAATCAATGTTACGAGATAGTATGTGGGTGTGTGGGTGTGGGTGTGGGTGTGTGTGTGTGTATGTCTCCTATGCGTACATACACCACCCATCCGATTGCGCTGAAAATTGGGTGAGATGTTGAGTACACTCCAAGGAAGGTTTCTGACTAGGTAAATCCATTTTACAATACGTTGCGCACAGGTAGATTCAACAAATGAGCGACGACGCGCGAAGCATTTTGAGAACGTCACGTATGCGTTCGTATACCGTTCATCCGATAGCGATGAAACTTGGGTGAGATGTTGTGTGCACTCCAGGGAAGGTTTCTGACTTAGTAAACCCATTATACAATACGTAGTGCTCGAGTAGATTCAACAAATGAGCGACGGCGCGCGAAGCGTTTCAAAAAGGTCCCGTTTTCGTTTATATACCTTTCGTCCGATAGTGATGAAACTTTGGGAAATTGTTGTGTACACTCCAGGAAAGTTTTCTGGCTTAGTAAATCCAGTTTACAATAGGTAACGCATGAGTAGATTTAACAAATGAGCGATGGCACGCGAATTGTTTTAACAAAGTCCCCTATGCGTTCATATACCATTCATCCGATTGCGATGAAACTTTGGTGAATCGTTGAGTATACTCCAGGGAAAGTTCCTGGATTAGTAAGTCCATTTTACAATAGGAGCGCACGAGTAGATTCAACAAATGAGCGACAACGCACGAAGCGTTTCAAAAAGTCCCCTCTGTCTTCATATACCATTAGTCCGATAGGGATGAAACTTGGGTGAGATGTTGTGTACACTTCAGGGAAGGTTTCTGGCTTAGTAAACCCACTTTACCATAGGCAGCGCACAAGTAGATTCAACAAAAGAGGGACGACGCGCGAAGCGTTTCAACCAAGTCCCGTATAAGGTCATATACCATTCGTCAGATAGCGATGAAACTTGGGTGAGATATTGTGGACACTCCAGGAAAGCTTTCTGGATTAGTAAATCCACTTTACCATAGGCAGCGCACGAGTAGATTCAACAAATGTGTGACAATGCGCGAAGCGTTTCAACGGAACCCCTATTATGCGTTCATATACCATTCATCGATTGAAATGAAACAATGATGAGTTATTGTGTACACGCCAGGGAAGGTTTTTGACTTAGGTAAATCCGTTTCACAATAGGTAGTTCACGAGTAGATGCAACAAATGAGTGACAGTGCACGAATCGTTTAAAACAAAATCCCGTAAGCGTTCATATTCCATTCATCCGATTGCGATGAAACTTTGGTGAGTTGCTGTGCACGCTCACACGAATGATTCTAAATTAGTAAACTCATTTTACGATAGCTCAGAGGCAGTTAACGGTAATTGAATAATGTATTGTGTATCCAAAAGCACTTCAAGAAACAAAATTTCAACGCCAACACTTTCTTTGATTGGCATTGCAAGGCATGCCGGGTACAGCTTGTAAATAAACAAATAAATAAATAAAATTACTTAGTTTAATAATTCATCTCATGCACAACTTATCTCTGCATGACTGGTCGAACAGTGAGCGTTGTTCTGTGCACTTTGGTGGCTGTCTGGCTGCGTCATCGGCTGCTCGAACTGGCTGCTTCGTGTAGTAATGCTCTTAGAGAAATAAGTATTCGGGCTGTACATCGTAATACCAGGGCGTTCGTTAAGTAATGGGAACACTTCTATAACATCACAAAGAATATTATTAAGTTAATTTTGACATTACGAACTCCATTTATAGTCCCTTGCCATGTCAACAATACGTTGCCAAATCCTTGGAAGTCGACGCACTTCATCTGCAGCACCATTTCTGGATATCATTCTCACTGATCGATCTAGAGCTCTCTGAATGTCAACTGTTGATTGAAATCGAACGCCTCGTAGAGGTTCTTTGATCTATGAGAATAAGTCGTAATCACAAGAGCTCATGTCAGGTGAATTTGGTGGCTGTTCGAGTACCCAGTTCCACCTTGTAAACATGTTCCTTACTGTTGCGGGCTACATAGCAACACTATAGTACTCCCAATGGTCTGAGGTTGTTTACGACGCCATGCTGGGTGCAAATGATGTTCCAAGTAACGCAAATTGTAGTATTCATTTACTTTTATACCATGAGATAGCCTACTGTATGTACCAAGATTATATCTTCATAATCATAACACACAATAATCATCAGCTTCAGAGGATCAGCCAATGCTCGATTTTTTGATGTGTAACATCTTCCCGCTCGGTTGCTGGATAGTTTTGTGGGAGTGATTTTGAAAATTGGGGTCGGAAGTGAATCGGGCGGAAGTGGATCGAACGGAAGTGAATCGGGTGGAAGTGGATCGAACGGAAGTGGATCGGACGGAAGTGAAGGCGCACTGCGAGAAAAATGGGACGGAAGTGAATCGGGCGGAAGTGGATCGAACGGAAGTGGATTGGACGGAAGTGAGGACGCACTGCCAGCTGGATGTACAATTGAAAATGTGTGTATTGGAAAAAAGGCAGTGTGTGCTCTGTAGCGCGAGAATTTTATTGCAATCCAGCAGGCAGTGAATTTAGCAGGCACTGGTTTGACGACACAGTGGCAAATGTTTCACCTACTTTCATTTGTCATTGAGCAGTTTATGAAGCTTCACGTTCAAGGTTGAATATCACATGAGGTAGGACAAAGACGACAAATGACATTTAAGTATGCGGCATTATTGTCAAGCTGTGGGCGAGTAGTCAAATATTAAATGCATAACAGAATGTTATTATATGAGTGAAATAAAAGCTGTATTTTCATCATATGTGAGGCTAGGTCATTTCATGATTGTAGGAAGCCATGTTTTGATTGTTTACGACGAACTGTATGAGAGCCTTGAGAATAATGAATGTTATAGTTACTGAGGAATGTGCTCACAGTATTTGAGAGTACTGTCGACGTTGTGTGTCACTTTGTTATTATGAATTATTAATGTAAAAGGAAGGAAAGAAGCTTGTAGTTTTGCATGTCCGTTAATCTCACGATCATGATCCACGGTACCTCCCTTTTACGTGGAATGCGAACCACAGGACATGGCATTTCAATTCGAAAATCTCACATGTATTGACCGGGAATCAAACCCGGTCTACCTTGGTGAGAGACTAACAGCTTGACCGCTGCGCCACAAATGTGACATATCTCCAATTCAATCTATAAATTCATCATTGTACCAGTATGAAAATGGAGTGTAAATTAACATTTTAAGAATGTCCAAGCTGTGTAGTATACGAGTAGCATAACATGTCAGATATTACACATCATATGCGACTACTATAAGGCTTATTTTTATTTTATTTTTTTACGTGGAGATTTTGTGTGTCACCAATCGCTTGATTGTCGCTTCAGCTCAGGTGTATTCGAACGTATCCGTCTCATTCATTGTGATAACACGACGAAGACAGGCCTCACCTTCATGTTCATATCAGTCCATATGCATTCTTGCTGTCTCCATTCGCTGCCACTTTCCGATTTCGGTTAGTTTGTGCGGAAACCAGTGGGCAAAAGCATTTTGCATCTTCATCTTTTTTGATGTGTAACATCTTTCCGCTCGGTTGCTGGATAGTTTTGTGGGTGTGATTTTGAAAATTGGGGACGGAAGTGGATCGGAACGATCGAGCTGGCAGTGGTGGATCGAACGGAAGTATGCACTGCCCGCTCACTCGATCGAATGGAAGTGTACTAGCTGGCGGTGGTGGAAAGCGGAAGTATGCACTGCCCGCTCGATCAATCGAACGGAAGTGTACTAGCTGGCAGTGGTGGAAAACGTAAGTATGCACTGCCCGCTCGATCGATCGAACGGAAATGTACTAGCTGGCAGTGGTGGAAAACGGAAGTATGCACTGCCCGCTCGATCGATCGAACGGAAATGTACTAGCTGGCAGTGGTGGAAAACGGAAGTATGCACTGCCCGCTCGATCGATCGATCCAGCGAGCAGCGGTAGGCTACGAGAAACAATGAGCGCGCGGTGTCGGAAATTGATACCATGACGTACTCTCGGCCATGTGGAATGTATATGACATACTGAACGGAAAACGCTCATGCGAACACTGGTGTCAAGTGATTGAAACAAATGACATGGTACATGTTCGAAGTCTTCGTATCAGTATTTAAATGATGATGATGATGATAATTGTTGTTTTAAGGGGCCTAACATCTAGGTTATCGGCCCCAGTATTTAAATGGTAAAATGCCTTAATATCAAACATTGTTAAGTAGTCGGCATTGCCGGTATAATGTTTCTGCACAATGGCTATTCAAATATTAACCCACATAACGGTAATGCAGTCATCAATATAATATAATCATTGTGGTTATACGAGAATTGAGCAAACCTTCGTGAACTATTACTGAATACATTCTCTTTACTCACAAGAGGGCCTATTCATAAGGCATTTTAAACTCAATTTCATGCAGGAACATTATCGAAACAAGCAAAATATAAATGAAACTTAATTCCGTAATGCAGCATTATTGGAACGTGGAAATAAGACACCATCTTGAGCACGTAATTTGCGTAGTCGAAATAGCCACTGGGTTAGTGCGTATGACTGTGAATCAAGAGATCTTGGGTCGAATCCCGGACGGGATAGATATTTTTGCTATCAGATTATCATTTTAAACGATATTTATCATATCAATGACTCATTTTAACAGAATCCATATGAAATTACGTGTTGGTCTGTGAATGAAGAGGGCCTGTTTATAAGGAATTTTAGGTTATGAGCGGTGTCGCGTCTATTAATCTAGTTGATCCATATGGTATTCTTTATTTAGGCTAGTGCTAGTGGAAGCTACAAATCATCTAATAAAATGAGTTCCGTATTATAAACTACAAAATCTGTAAAACACTCCCTTTTACAATAGATTAATATTTGTGCCAATTATACTATAAAATACCGGTGTATGAACAATTTCACGTGAGGTTTCTTCTATGTCAGATGTTACACATCATATGCGACCACTGTAAGGCTCGTAATTTTTTTTATTTATTTTTTTGACGTGGTGATTCTGTGTGTCGCCAATCGCTTGATTGTCGCTTCAGCTCAGGTGTATTCGAACGTATCTATGTCTCATTCATTGTGATAACACGACGAAGGAAGGCCTCACCTTCATATTCATATCAGTCCATATTCATTCTTGTTGTCTCCATTCGCTGCCACTTTCCGATTTCGGTTAGTTTGTGCGGAAACCAGTGGGCACAAGCATTTTGCATCTTCATATTTTTTCTTAAAATGCTGCAAAGCCCAGTTCCTCAGAAATCTCCACACATGTCCAGCGCCTGCCTTTACCCAATAATACCCTTGCTGAACTTGGAGTTGCAGCAATGGGTCTACCAGCACGTGTTCTGTATTGACATTCCTCTCATCCTTGACGGAAGGCTTCCACCCCTCTTACAACACTTCGATAAGGTAGGACTTCTCTCCCGCAAGTTGCTTGCAATGCTCCAAAGCATTGAGTAGCACTTTTTAGCCTACTTTTCACATTTTGCAAAAATGAGGAAAAAGTAGACTTATGAGATCGGGCAAATGTGTGTCTGTCTGTCGGTCTGTCCTTCTGTCTGTCTATCTGTCTGGCTGTGTGTGAGTGTGTCGTCCCCCCCACCATCAACTCCTAAACGGCTGCAGCAATCGAAACAAAATTTGGTAGGAGTAAAGATCTATACCTGAATATCTCACGGCCATATTTGAAAATGATGTCAGTGCTACCAACTGCTGAAAATTCGCAATTGAAATTTGAGCTCCATGTTGGATATTTTGGAAGGTATGAATGGGAGCTATTTCAAAATTGTCAGAGGTATAGATAATAATAATAATAATATTGTAGTTTAATTTCCAGGAGGCCATAGATGGCAGTGTTACCAAAATGATTATAAGCCTATAACTTCTACACTATCAATTAGATTTCAACCAAATTTCATATGTGCTATGCGTAGATAAACAGATATGACTGAGAGTAATCTTAAGAGCCACCAGGGCTGCCAACTGTTAATAAATGCTCTCAATGTTTTTATCCAAATACCCATATATCAGAAAGTTTGCAAGCCGACAGCTTTAAACTATGCACACGTATAGTACCTGACATTCTATATTAATTTGGAGTAACTTATATACGTCAGTGCTACCAACATGATTCTAAGCCTGCTGAGAGGTCCAACTTTAAATACATGTAACTTCTATACTATCATTTGGATTTCAACCAAATTTCGTGTGTGCTATGTGTACCACAACAGATATGACTATGCCGATTCTTAAGAGTAACCAACGGTTAAAAAATGCTGTGTCTATTTTTGTTACCCTAATATCAATATATCAGAAAGTATACAAGCCTATAGCTCTAAACTTTGCACACGTATAGTACCTGGCATTCTAGATTAATTTGGAGTAACTAATGTAGGCCTACGCCAGTGCTGCCAACATGATTCTAAGCCTGCTGATAGGTCCAATTTTAAAATGCATGTAACTTCTATACTAACTAAGGGATTTCATTCAAAATTGACACAACAATAGATCATCTTATTTCAGATTATTTCTGACCATATGTCATTGTTGCCAACATGATTTTACGCGCTGTTAGATCCTATGTCTAACTGCATGTAACGTCCATGCTATCCATTGGACATCAACCAAATTTTGTATTCTGTACCTTAAGAGATGGAACTAAGAATATATTCAGTCACCAGGGCTGCCAACTGTAGTTCTCTATTAGGCTACATTTTGCCAGGTATACAGTATTTGGAACTAATTAGAAATTTCGATATTACCAACTTAATTTCGTCATTCTTCTAGATAGATTCATATAGATTAATCATTGGCATGAATCTTACATTTTACGAAAAGTAGGCTCTTTAGTTCGTCACGGAACTTCTTGTTTCTGTTGCAACTTGGATTTTTATAAATCAGCTTTGTTCATGTCTACTTTTTAGGGCGGTATTACTTACAGATTGCCGGAAACACATTTATTCACAAAAATCAGCTATTTTGGGGTTTCCATTGTACAGATTTATACAACAAAGACTTCCCAACGATATACTACAAGATTACAACGGTCAGCACTAGGATCGCCGATTGACAACAGTGTTGCCAATACTTATTGAAAGCCCTACTTTTATGTTACTTTCTTTACATGTATTGGGAAATAACGATATAGGCCTACCCCGAATTTATGTCGGTATTTTCAGTACCAACATGGTCTCTGTCTAATATGTCTGAAAGTATTTGAAATTCGTTCTATGAAAGTTACGCTGTGCAATTTGTAATTAAACTCCGCAATGTTGTGGTTATGCTAACTAAATGGGTCGTGGAGTGGTTAGTCTGACTAATTCAATCTGCGGTGTGTGCATGGACCAGAAGTAAACTCGGCTCCGGAGGGTCAACGTTAGGTGCGATTGAGGCTCTGGAAACTGTCCTGATTAGTCTCTGACATGGCAGCAGTAGGATGTTAACTAACCTCAGCATTGACCGATATACAACAAAGTGGTCGATACACAGCCATAGACATAGTCAGGTAATCGATACGCAAGACTCTGCAGTCTTTTAATTATAGCTGGTGTTCACTGGCTACTCTCGGAGTGGGAAATCATTTTACTGGTGATTTGCGTCCATATGAAACGTTCATTCATTATCAATGTGCTTATGACTGGCTTGGAGGTCTCCATACTGGGTGGAGTAAACTATGGCCTAATCAAAAAAGCACATGTGTTGGTAATACCGTACGTGTTAAAAAATATCGATTTTCACCGATTGAAATCTCGAATTCAAACTGGCTCGCTCTATGTGTCCTCAAGGGTGAAACAACAATTTCCATTCCCCCTGTGTTCTTTATGAGATAAATAAATAAATAAATAAAATATAATCATGTACCAGCAGGGGGTCTATAAATTTAAGGGCTTTCGCGAAGCTGAGTAGTGGATGGACGGTGGAAAGAATACGACACCGCACTGCAAAGAAGGCTTCTATGAATGTAACAGTTGTTTGACATGGTCTCTAATGGCCGTAAACGAAGTAATAAATAAATATATAAATAAATAAGTAAATAAATAATAAATGATGAATAAATAAAATAGAGGAAGGACTAATGAAAAACCCTAAACAAACTTCAATTGCAGACGAATGGGCACTTTTGAAGAATGAAATAACAAATTCCGCAGAAGAAAGCATTGGTAGGAAAGAAAGAATAGGTAGAAAACCGTGGATCACTCAGGATATACTAGATTTTATGGATGAAAGGCGGAATCACTAGAATGTAAGTGATGAAAAGGGGAAAGCAGAATAAAGACGTCTGAGAAATGAGGTTAACAAGAAGTGCAAGGAAGCGAAGGAAGAATGGTTGAAAGAGAAATGTGCAGGTATAGAAAATTGTATGAAATTAGGAAAAGTAGACACAGCTTATCAAAGGATTAAGAATACTTTTGGGGAAAAGAAGACTAAGTGCTGTAATATTAAGGACACAAATGGAAATCCTCTAACAGATAGGGAAGAAAAGGTTGAGAGATGGAAAGCTTACATAGAGTGTTTGTATAAGGGAAAGGTGATTGAGAATCATGTAATAGAAAGGGAGGAGGAAATTGCTGAGGATGCAAAAGAAGATTTAATATTTAGATCAGAATTTGACAGAGCATTGGAGGACGTAAGCAGGAACAAAGCACCAGGCATAGATGATATACCGATTGAGTTGCTACACTGCATAGGAGATGAAGGTCTGGTCAGGTTATTTCACTTGGTGTGTAGGATTTATGAGACAGGTGAGGTACTCCCTGATTTCTAGAAGAATGTTATCATCCCTATACCAAAGAAAGTGGGAGCTGACAGATATGAAGATTACCGTACAATCAGCTTGATTACTCATGCTTCAAATATCCTGTCTAGAATTATTTACAAGAGGATGGAAAGCCAGATAGAAATAGAGTTGGGAGAAGACCAGTTTGGTTTCAGGAGAAATGTAGGAACAAGGGAAGCTGTACTAAGTCTTAGGCTGATTTTGGAAGGTAGAATATGAAAAGATAAGAGAGCGTTCATGGCATTTGTAGACTTAGAAAAGGCTTTTGATAACGTTGATTGGACTAAATTGTTTGACATTTTGAAATCGATTGGAATTAAGTACAGGGATAGGAAGGTGATATACAATCTATACAGAAACCAAACAGCAGTCATTCGAGCTGAAGGACATGAGAGAGAAGCTGGTATTCAGAAAGGTATAAGGCAAGGCTGCAACTTAACACCAATACTTTTCAATCTTTACATTGAACAAGCAATGAAGGAAATTGGAGAAAAATTTAAAGTGGGAGTGAAGATTCAAGGAGAAATAATTTCAACTTTGAGATTTGCCGATGACATAGTCATCTTGGCCGACACGCCAGAGGATTTGAATGAGTTTTTGAATGTTATGGACTCCGACTTGAGAAAAGAATTCATGATGAAAATTAATAAATGTAAAACAAAACAAGATGTTCAGTAAAGAACATATAGCCTACTTTCTCCTAAATGCATGGGTATTGTTATAACTCTTTGTCTTTTTCAAGGAGTATGATTGAATGTTGGTTGTAGTAGCTTGTTGAATTACAACGTGCTATAGGGATATTAAACATGAATATCAGGTGCCCTTTGCTAGTGCTACCTCTGTACCAAATTTCGTTCAATTCGGTTTCACCTTTTTTGAATTGATAGGGGGAATCTATTTGCACACATACTTGGCCACCATCTGCAAACTATTGCGCTGATGTTCTTGCAGTTTGGTCTGAATATGTTTCCCACATAAATATATGGTGTTGCAAAATTTGGTAGAGACTAGATTATTAGGTTGGTCGTAATTACATTTTAGTTTTTAACATTTGGGTGGCCGCGATTACGTTTCCGTCAACATAGCGGTGATATAAAACATGACACCGAGGTGCTCTTTGCTAGTGCTACCTCTGTACCAAATTTCGTTCCATTCGGTTTCACCGTGTTCGAATTGATAAGGGGAATCAATTTTCACCCAAAGATGGCCGCCATCCGCAAAATATTAGGCTGATTACCTATTAGTTTTGTCAAAGGATGCTCCCTCCATAAAGGTATGTTGTTGCAAAGTTTGGTAAAGATCGGATGGTTATGTTAGTCGTAATTTGATTTAAGCTTTAATCATTTGTGTGGCCGCCATTACGTTTCAGTCAATATGGCGGAAATATAATTCATGACACTGAGATGCACTTTGCTAGTGCTATCTCTGTACCAAATTCCGTTCCATTCGGTTTCACCGTGTTTGAATTAATGGGGGGAATCGATTTTGACACAAAGATGGCTGCCATCCGCAAACTATTAGGAGAATGACCTATTAGATTGGTCAAAGGATGCTCGCTCCATAAAGATATGTAATTGCTAAATTTGCTAGAGATCGGATGATCAGGCTAATCGTAATTTGATTTAAGCTTTGAACATTTGTGTGGCCGCCATTACGTTTCCGTCAAGATGGCGGCGATATAAAACATGACACTGAGGTGCCCTTTGCTTGTGCTACTTCTGTACCAAATTTCGTTCATTCGGTTCCACCGTGTTCGAATAGGGGAAATCAATTTTGACATAAAGATGGCCGCCATCCGCTAACTATTAGGCTAATGGCCTATTAGATTGGTCAAAGGATGCTCCCTCCATAAAGGTATGTTGTTGCAAAGTTTGGTAGAGATCGGATGGTTATGTTAGTCGTGATTTGATTTAAGCTTTAAACATTTGTGTGGCCGCCATTACGTTTCCGTCAAGATGGCGGCGATATAATTCATGACACTGAGATGCCCTTTGCTAGTGCTATCTCTGTACCAAATTTCGTTCCATTCGGTTTCACCGTGTTTGAATTAATGGGGGGAATCGATTTTGACACAAAGATGGCCGCCATCCGCAAACTATTAGGAGAATGACCTATTAGATTGGTCAATGGATGCTCCCTCCATAAAGGTATGTAGTTGCAAAATTTGGTAGAGATCGGATGATTAGGTTAATCGTAATTTGATTTAAGCTTTGAACATTCGTGTGGCCGCCATTACGTTTCAGTCAAGATGGCGGCGATATAAAACATGACACTGAGGTGTTCTTTGCTAGTGCTACCTCTGTACAAAATTTCGTTCCATTCGGTTCCACCGTGTTCGAATTAATAGGGGGAATCAATTTTGACATAAAGATCGCCGCCATCCGCAAACTATTAGGCTAATAACCAATTAGATTGGTCAAAGGATGCTCCCTCCATAAAAAAATGTTGTTGCAAAGTTTGGTAGAGATCGGATGGTTATGTTAGTCGTAATTTAACTTAAGCTTTGAACATTTGTGTGGCCGCCATTACGTTTCTGTCAATATGGCGGCGATATAAAACATGACACTGAGATGCTCTTTGCTAGTGCTACCTCTGTACCAAATTTCGTTCCATTCGGTTTCACCGTGTTTGAATTAATAGGGGGAATTGATTTTCACACTAAGATGGCCGCCATCCGCAATCTATTAGGCTAATGACCTAGTCATTTGGTCAAAGAATGCTTCCTCTATAAAGGTATGTTGTTGCAAAATTTGGTAGAGATCGGATGATTAGGTTAATCGTAATTTGATTTAAGCTTTGAACATTTATGTGGCCGCCATTACGTTTCCGTCAAGATGGCGGCGATATAAACCATGACACTGAGGTGTCCTTTGCTACCTTTGTACCAAATTTCGTTCAATTCGCATTCACCGTGTTCGAATTGATAGGGGGGGGGACAGACATTCAGAGTACACACACTCACACACACACAGACACACACACACACACACACACGCAGAGACTCACACACACACATACACACACACACACACACAGACTCACACACACACACATACACACACACAGGCAGACACACTTTTTTCGCCCCGTGTTGATCTCATAAGTCCACTTTCATTTTTTGCAAAAATCGAAAGTAGGCTAAATAAAAAATACTGGAATGCAGCCGAAATAAATCAGAAACCTCTATGGACATCAAATTGGCAGGTGAAAAGCTGAAAGAAGTAGGAGACTTCTGTTACTTAGGAATAAAAATAACCAATGATGGACGAAGCAAAGAGGATATAAAAAGTAGGTTGGCTCAGGCAAGGAAAGCATTTCTACAAAAAAGGAATTTGTTGACATCGAATATAGATTTAGGTATTAGGAAGTCATTTTTGAAAGCCTTTGTCAGGAGCGTGGTGCTCCACAGAAGTGAAACTTGGATTATTGGTGCAGCAGAAAAGAGGAGAATTGAAGCATTTGAAATGTGGTGTTACAGGAGAATGATGAAGATCAGATGGGTAGATAGGGTTACAAACGAAGGGGTATTAAGAAGAGTGGGGGAGGAGTGATGTTTCTGGCGACTGCTAATGAAGAGAAGAGATAGGTTAGTAGGACACATATTAAGACACCCAGAAATAGCATGCTTAGTTATGGAAGGAAGGGTCGAGGACAAGAACTGTAGGGATAGACCAAGGTTAGAATATGTTAAACAGATTGCCTCGGATGTAGGGTGCGGTAGCTATGTCGAGATGAAACGCTTAGCTCAGGACAGGGAGCCATGGAGGGCTGTATCAAACCAGTCAAAAGACTGAAGACTCAAACAACAACAAATAAATTAAAATGAAATAAAATGAAATCTCTACATAGTAACGTATAAAACAAAGTCTCCGATTCGAGGATGTAACGGATAATCTCGAGAACCACTGGATGGATTTTGATGCGGTTTTCACCAGTCTGTAAAGGAATTCTCGAAGAAGGTTTCTGTTGTAAAACATTCAGTTGTGGCCAAAGGAAGCCCAGCAGTAACGATTTCAGTGAAACGAGTTAAAGGAATCTCTGCCACCCATGCGCCTTTTAAGCTTACGCTGAGTAAACAGTTAAACATATCTCAATATTATGTGTGTAGGAATTGTTCAGCATGAAAGGTTCTACATAAAAGTCCGTGACAGCATATCTCTATCTTTAATAAATCGCCCACTATACGCGTTTTTAGGTTTTCATTTCTTCCAACAGTCTCCATTCAGTGGAAATTCAAAATTACTAGCTTCAGAGTCAGTTTACGAACTAGCGAATGAGCCTATCACCCCCAGCTTCGGCCAGCATTAAACTGTCAAGCCGTGTCGCGTTATAACTCCAGAGAAGAGTATATGTGTTTGGAGTTTCGCTGTTCACCTCGGCTTTTCTGAATTGTGTCTGGGACCTGCCATTCTTGTGCCTTTTAAGCTTATGCTGAGTAAACCGTTCAATATACTGGGTGGGGTGCTAGTAAATAGATAAACGATGAATTAATTTTTAAATATATAAATAAATAAATAAATAAATAAAGATGAAGGGGCATTGGAGGAAGAAGAAAGAACAAGAACGGACTAAACATTGAAATTGGTTCGTGATCCTCAGAAGACCATAACGGAGAAAGAAAGAAAGAATACTAATAGTATCTCTTATTCACAGCATTTTATTCCTTTAGAAGTAATAATAATAATAATAATAATAATAATAATAACTCCGCCACTGCCAGTCCCAAGCCCGGGGCCTCATCTCGTAAGTGATGAGGAAGGAGGAGGGAAAGGAGTAACACCTCGTTAAAAATCCTTGGTCCATCTGGCTCCGGATGGTAGCACCCTGTAAGGGCCCCTGCCTAGGGTTACTAGGTGAAAATTTGTCAACGGTCCTGATGGCGGAAGAGGAATCTAAGATTCCCAACGATGGATGGAGCGGAAGAGCCAGGTGGTTTCCCCACCAATAAAGAACTCTAAATCCAAAAGCGTTTGTTCCCAGATTGGGCGGCTTATGGTCAGCGTCTGTTCACCAAGTGGTGAGGCTGTAAACATGCTCCTGGAACTAACAATCCCTGGTTCTAAGAAACCTAGTGGATAACCACTAGACCCCATTTCTTACAAGTAACCATGGCGCGTGCAAATAATAACAGTATTACCCCAGGTGGTAACCAATCCGCCCATCAACTGACGGCACCCGGGCGTTCTTACTCTGGGGGACCCGGGCAACCACGGCCACAGAGAAAATCGGAGTTCTCTGGCAAACTTCCACATAAGACACCAACATACGTAGGCACTCTAAACATCAACACTCTCATACAGCCTGGACATTTGCACAATCTAGTGACAGAACTCGATAGACAGAAGCTTCTAATCCTCGCGCTGCAGGAGACACGTATCACAGATGAAGACACCATGGACTGCGGCAATTACCGCTTGTTCAAGAGCAAGACTGACAGGCGCGTTGCCAAAGGCGCTCCACTTCTGGGGATGGCCTTCATGGTCCACAAGACCATAGTAGAATCCTTAGAAGAAGTTACTCCAGTAAACAACAGATTGATGAGCATGCGCTTCCGGTGCGCCAACAAAAAATACACACTTATCAACGCACACGCCCCCACTAACCAAAGTAACAAGAGCGATCCACAGCCCGCAGAAAAATTCTGGTCGACCCTTGACACAGTGATGTCCAAAGTCCCCAGGTATGACGTTAAACACCTCATGGGCGACTTCAATGCACAGATCGGCAGAGGAAAGATGTACAGGAAAACAGTCGGAAACTATCCTGCACATAAATTCACAAATAAAAATGGCACACGACTCGTAGAACTCTGCCAGCAGAATAACCTCAAGCTCATGTCAACATCTCTTAGAAAACACCCTAGAAAACAGAAAACCTGGCGTTCTCCAGTCCAGCAGTTAGGTGAGTTCCAAATCGACCTTGTGGCAATCTCATATCCAGTACAGAAGGAGATTCATGATGTACAGGTACGTAGAGGAGCCAACATTGACTCTGACCATTACCTGACCCGCGTCAAAGTCAAGTTCACCCCAAAGAGAACTTTCTGTAAGAAAAACCCCCTACCAAAATTTGACACAAAAAAGATCGCAGACTCTGAAGTGAAGGAACCTGGGAATAAGAACATGCCAATGACTGGCAAAATTTCCACCGAAAAATCATAGAAACAGCACAAGCTCTCATTCCTTTGAAGAAGAATTCCAAACATCCTTGGTGGGATGTTGATTGTGAGAATGCACTCATTACCAGTAAATTGGCATATCAGAAATACAACAGTAAAATATCCCCAGAAAATTTACAGACTTTCCATGAAACACGAAAAACAACCACAAAAATTATCAGACAATCCAAGAGGAGATACCTGAAGGAACAGTTGGACTCATTGAGGACAACTTCCGTAACTACAACGTAAGGGACTTCCACAGAACGTTTGCAGGACACATCAGAGGGTACACACCACCAAACCCTTGATTCAGAAAATGTGATGGAAAATTAGCACTAACGAATAAGGAGAATTCCAAGGTGATGGCACAATACTTCTCTGAACTTCTCAACTGTCCTGAACCAATTGAGAGATTCTCAGAGGAAGAACCTACAGTCAAGAACGCAGACTCTTTACCTCTGACACAAGAGGAAGTTCACAGGCACATACTCAAACTCAAGAACAACGGGACATCTGGTGAAGACGGCATAGTGGCCGAACTACTGAAAAACTTGGACACACTCACTTAGGGAACTCACACAGATTATCACTGACATCTGCACATCAGAAAAGCTACCAGATGAGTGGAAATGTGCATTGATCCACCCATTACACAAAAAAGGCGACCGCTCGGACGTAAACAATTACAGGGGCATTTCAATATTTCAAGTTACGTAAAAGATCCTCTCAGCGTGCCTACTCCAAAGGACTCAGGACCAGCTGGAACACAAGATTGGCGAGTACCAGGCGGGATTTCGTCCTGGTCGCTCCTGCGCGGAACAAATATTCAACCTAAAAAGTGTATTGAAAATCAAAGCCCTCGGGAATATTCCAGTTATGTGTACCTTCGTTGAATCCAAGAAGGCATATGATTTCATTGACCGTCAGTCATTGTTCAACATCTTACACGAGCAAGGTTTGGATAGCAAGATCTTGCGATTGATCAAACAGACACTGACAGACACGACATCAAAAGTGAAATTCGTGGGGGAAATCTCAGAACCATTTCAGATCAATACAGGTGTTCGCCAAGGTGATGATGGGCTCTCTCCGCTTCTCTTCAACTTAGTGCTGAACAAAGTTATCAAGGAATGGGAGAAAGAGCTGAGACTTCAAGGTTACTGGAGGCCAGTGCGACTAGGACACTGATCTCTATACATGGATGGCTGGTAGCTAAGGCAGCAGTAAGCCGAATAGACGATGACAGGTATAGCAAGATGGCAGCGAGCGCATGGTGCAATATTGCGAATCCGGCTCTGTGATTGGTTACTGGTAGTTTGATGTTATACATGTATTTATACTGGCAGTAAATATTTTGTATTTCTTGTAGTTGTAAAATGGGCTGAATTTGGTTATTTAAAGCGTAAAATCTTAGTTTTAATTACCGGTTTGGTGACCCATCATCCCAGGCAATCCGGCAATACCTTTACTTCTCAGGCAGATAGGTCGCTTAGCCGTAATTTTGAAGTTATTGTGAAGTTAAGTATACATATGCGGTGGTGCTGAAGCAGACGTGATCGGGCTAGGCTATTGAGTGTTTAAATTTGATCCCATTTCAGGGTTTTTCGGTTCTGGGTGCGAATAGTTCGCTTAATAGTTGTAAAACGGTGGGGAGAGTATATTTTGAGTGTGTTTTTAGTTGTGTTAAGTTTTATGTGGAAGTTATTGTGAAGTTAAGTATACATATGCGGTGGTGCTGAAGCAGACGTGATCGGGCTAGGCTATTGAGTGTTTAAATTTGATCCCATTTCAGGGTTTTTCGGTTCTGGGTGCGAATAGTTCGCTTAATAGTTGTAAAACGGTGGGGAGAGTATATTTTGAGTATGTTTTTAGTTGTGTTAAGTTTTATGTGGAGCTGAGGGGTGAAATTCGTTTGGCTTCAAATGCATTTTTGGCTTTGATCTACTCCCCGTTATTATTAATTTTATTGTGCTGCTAGCGTGATTAAAAGCTGTAGTATTTGATGTAGAGTGCTGGGATTACTTGGAGGAAGTGTTGGTTATTTCATGGAAACAGGAATTCATTACCAATTACCGATTACGATATGTCGAATCTAGGCCTGCATAGTGAGCTACGTTTAGGCCTATAGGTACATCATTTGAAGAATGCATAATTTTGTGGCATATCTACATGTATACCGTATATACAATTTACAAGAATGTTTCCAGAATTTTTTTTCACTCGTTACTCTGTTACTGATCGCTAATTGCGTGCACTCAGCACCTAAGTTGATACTTAGCAGCCGTTATTATACATTCATTGTTATTGATATTCCGGAGATTTACTGACCTCGAAATGCCGTGTCAGTGATCCCAATGCTCTTATGCTATGAGTGAACATATCTCTATATTTTTATGTGCTCCAAAGCACCATTAATTACGATTTAAAATTGACTAGATTATCATTGCTTGCCCATAAGGAGGGCTCGAGAATGGGTAGACCAACATGGCGGACCGCGCGCTCAACCTGGCGTACTTTCTCGTGCAGCGGAGAGCTGCCATCAGCGATCCATGTATAGAGATCAGTGGACTAGGACGACCAAAGGACGAACTGGAGGTTGGCTGTCTAGCCTTCGCGGATGATCTGGCACTACTCTCAGATAACGAAACCACATCAATCAGACAGATAGAAGTACTCCAAGACTGCGCCGAAAAAGTAGGACTACATATCTCGTTCCAAAAGACAGAGTTTTTCTGTACGAAATTCGACATATAGAATTTAAACACGAAATAAGGCAAGATCAATAGAGTCGCCCACTTTAAATACCTAGGTGAAGTGCTTGAACTGACGGGAAAAGAGAAAATCGCGCGGAACACTGGGTTAATGAAAATGAAGAGAGCCTTATACAAGACACAGAGTGTATACAACAAAAAATGTCTGTCCACATTCACTAAACTTCGTCATTACAACACGGTTATTAAACCTGAGGTGCTTTATGCTAGTGAGACGTTGACGTTACACACTAAGGGCGAATTGGAAAAAATCCAACACAGAGGAAAGAAAAATAATTGGACCAAAGCACACAGATGAAGGATACAGGCTTCACTCCAGAGACACCACAGACAAATTGTCCAACCTCGCAGAAGACATCAGAAAGAGGCGACTAAAATTTTACGGCCACATTAGCAGACTTCCACAAACCTGACTCACCAACAAAATTCTTAGATACATACAGCGGCTCAAGATTACTACACCCTGGATGATGCAAGTCAAAATTGATTTAGTAAAAGCACAGGTCGACCCAGAAGACGTCATAGACAAAAGCGTATTTAGACACAATTATACAAGTGGGAAGTGTCAGAGAGAGCTGCACCTACAGCCCAAAGACCAAAGTGGACCGAAGAAAGGAAGAGGGCCTTTAGTGCACGAATGAAAGAGTACTAGAAAGACAGGAGGAACAAAAAGTCATGATTTCTTCGCGTGGTCTAATAGGCCTGTAACGTGTAAAATAAATTAATAATAATAATAACAATTATTATGTTATTGGTTTTACGTCCCTTTTAACTACTGCGGCTTTTAGAGACGCCGGGATGCTGGAATTTTGCCCCGAAGGGGATCTTAAACGTGCCAGTAAATCTACTGACACGACTGCTTCACATTTTCACACCCTCAAATGCCAGCGGACTGCACCGGGATTCGATCTCGATATCTTGGGATCAGCACAATTTAAAGTAATGCTGCTTCACCTCAAATTAGGAATTTCTGTTATTGAAGCTTGGGGATCCAAGATAACGATTTTTGAATTCAATTCCTCATCGTCTTTTGATTAGTCAGTAAATATTCCACTCACTCTACTGTCCTGAAAATGCGACAATCCTTTCTGCGCCTGTGAAGCAGTAATATTACACTACATTAGGTGTCTCTGCAATACAGATGATATTTCATTCTATTCAGAACAGTAATATGTTAACTTTTTTCTCAGCATTTCATTCTTTTCCCTTGAGTGGTCACAGCAATAGATAAATTACCTGGCACCTTTCTCTGGAATGCAAGTAACATTCTCTCGTGACGTCAGCACATCCAGCACAATACGGACACAACATTTATCTTGCATCCTCTGGATGTTCTGTACGGACGTTATAATGAAAATCCACAGCCTGCTTCCAGTCTCCGACCGGGTCAGGAATGGAATGAATGAAGACCCCATCTAGCGGCGAGGATATGAACTGTGTCGGCTGCCGAGGCCTGACGCACTCCTCAGGGGCAATGATTAAATGAATGACAGATGAATGAAATGATAGTGGAGAGTGTTGCTGGAATGAAATTTTGACAGGGAAAACCGGAGTACCCGGAGAAAAACCTGTCTGCCTCCGTTTTGTCCAGCACAGATCTCACATGGTGTGACCGGGATTTGAACCACGGACCCAGCGGTGAGAGGCCAGCGTGCTGCCGCCTAAGCCACGGAGGCTTTCATGGACGTTATAATATTGATCATATTTAAGGTAGTCAGAACATGGTATAGCCTACAGGGTGTGAATGAGACTTATTTCCTGTCGATCGAATACACAATCATAAACAAATTATTTTAATTAATAGGCTAGACTCCAAGAATTGGATAATCACATATTGAAGTATTAGAAACCGGCTCTGCCAAGAAATTTAATTCTGATCTGAGGGTTGGAACGGGGTACACTCAGCCTCGCGAGGAAAACAGAGAAGAGGTGGGTTGGATTCCTACCTGAGCCATCCTGGGAGTGGTTTGCCATGTGGTTTCCCACTTTTACTCCAGACAAATGACAGGATGGTACCTAACTTAAGGCCATGGCCGCCTCCTTCCCATTCCTCATCTGAATTACAAATACACACTAATACATTCATCACAATAGCACAGGTTATCAGAAAAATTCCACATACGCAAACCCAAGTACACGGCGCTATGTGACCACAATCAATGTTCCAAAGCCCCTAAAGAATCAACAACAACAACTCTTGATTGAAACAAATCAACATTCGTTTCCGTGTCCGGTCAACATTTCCAAAAAACCTGCAGCTGCGATGGCTTTGTTACTTCCTCTAAAAACATCTTCTATTGTGCATGGGTGGTCCAGGAGGGGGCTGATAAGTAGTGTGCCCTTGTGGGGTTCACAAGATTTGAATCCTTGATCTTTTAAGTAAGAAAGGAAGGAAATCTTAAAAGATTGCAGTATAGTTTTAAAGCTAGCCAGAGGGCGAGATGAGATCACCTATGCGTGACGCATGAACGAGGAGGCAATATCTTGCAGCTGCGTATGAGATCACCGGCATACGTGTGTAAAAGATGCTTGCATCAGGAGACGCAATCGCCCAGCAAAACTTTCCATTGAGAAGAGAGAGAAGGAAGATTCATGTAAAAGTCCTGAGTCAGCTAGCAAACGACAACACTGTTTGACAGGCGGGGCCAGAAACCGTGGTGAAATACTGAAGTTGTCAAGAAATATGCAGAAAGGTTAAAAGATCTCACCGAAAATGTTGATTATCCTGGAAATTAGAATTTTGAGAGTTATAAAATCGTATAATAATTGGACAGTATAGAAATGCAGTGTCAGCACGACGTCATTGGGGATTCACTTAGCCAGTAGCCTAGAGTGGGGGGAAGAAGTGAGAACGCCCACATATGGCAGGAGCGCATTTTAAATTTTAAAGGATCTTCCCACGATCGATTTTTGGAAATTTTAGTATTATTTAGACGTTGAGATGTGAGGAACAAGGAGGTATTTTTTAAATAATGTACAACAGTTATTTCAGAAAGTAGGTTTTGAGAAGAAGCAAAACTAATTTATTTTTCGAGGATTTAAATAAATACCCAACGAGCGCAAGCGAAATCATTCAGTCTAGAGCGGACCTTGGGAGGAGGCCGTGCTGGATCACAATTATTCAGTCTTAGTCAGTCCTAGGAGGACGTGATGCTGTCTCAACAAGTAACATTAAGTCTACAGTGAGCGCAGAGGCGCTGCACGCTGGATCAACCATTATTCAGTCCTCATGAACCTCTGAGGAGGTCATACTGTTTCAACAAGTATCATTCAGTCGACAGTACTCCCCGAGAGGAGTTGCTGCATCAGGTATCATTCAGCGGGACGCGCTGCGACACGACGTAAGTAATCATGCAGTCTTAATCCGACCGTGAGTGGTCATGCTGTGTCACCGTACATCGAATGGTCGTAATCTTCGTTAGAAGGAAATTATCGTCGTGCTACGAACAGTTTAAATCAGTCTTTGGACTTTAGCAAAGTATTGTACTTTGGCCCAGGAATATCTTCAGCCGACGGAGGCGTGTAAAGCCTTAATTAAAATCAGTTATCGAATACAATACCGAAACATCTCGGCAGTGAACGAGACTGTAAGAGAGTAGTGAAACTCTAAATTTATTCAGTGCGTTAAAGAACCGTATCAGGGTCAAAACGTAGGATAATTGCCTAAATCTTCCTGCGCTTAGGAGATTGGTGCACAAGTGACGTTAGATCAGATAAATCTAAAGCAGGGCAGTAACTGCTTAGGGAAGAGTGAAAACTTTATAAATCGTTCCACGATTAGAATAGCATAGTATTCACAAATAAGGTCCAAACGTGGTCGAAAGTAAAAGACATTGTCAGAGCGCATAGTAACAGTATAAACAGCGACTCTAGGGCCGAAGCACGCAAATACTTTCAGCAAGATATTAATTTGCAAATTGAACGAGTGTAGATCGCGCAATAGACTGACCAAGTGACGACTACTAAAGGAAACCGGAATAGGATAAAATTATCCGTACCAGTCGAGGAAGGGCCACGAACGAGACTTTCAATCAACCCAGCTAGAAGTCAGATCAAGGGGAGGAAAGCTAGTATCTATCCCTTAGGACGAGGGAAAAAGGAAAGTGTGAAAGCGTGTGTAACCACATTGTGTGAAAAAGGCATCGTCGCATTCCTAAAGTGAAAATTTTGTATATAAATATTTGTCAAGTGTTAGCAATAATTTTCGAGTGTTTTATAAATGTTTAGTGTTATAAAGTGTTAAATATAAATATGATTTTTATATCTCAAGTAGAGGATATCAGTGTATTAAAAATGTTAAATATTATGAAAGAATCATTGTATACCACGAGTGTTGTGTGTTGTGAAATGATGGCTTAAAACCCAAAGATGTGGGCTATAATGCTAATTCATTCGGAGCCTGGAGCAGCAGCTCGGGAAATCATGTGAGTAGAACAATTTGATTATGTGTGTTTTGGGGGAAGAGTTCGTGCAAACAAATACAATTAGAAAGTGTTCTCATCTGAACAGGGTTAATGAATTAAAGTGTATAAAATGAAGCATACGGTTTTCTGAATGAAAATTTAATCATGAATTAACTGATTAATAAGTGTTAATGGTATGGATACTCAGTGGAGTTGTATTCTTTTAAAATCACGTCCTATGGTGATGTAATATAAAGTAACATACTCTTTAAAAGCAAGAAATAAAACTTAATATCTTCAGTAATGAAGTAAATGTTGAATTAACAATAACAATAATGAAAGTTGGAAGCCGTTAAGGTTCCATAAATAAATAATAAGAATAAATGATTGTTGAACAATAATGTTCTAATGAAAGTAATGTCAAAGATGAATTAATAATTAATGCCAGGCAAATTATAAGTGCAAATAATGTAATAAGACGGAGATCAAATGAAGTTAAAGTAATAACTATCTTGCTCGAAAATATCACACAAATACTATTGTAACAAACTATAGGGTAGCTTATATGATTTTTCACCCTAATGATTGCTGTGATTTTTGTGCCAGGTCTTAATTGATTGCCAGGTGTAGTTGGGCGTGGTTATGTTGAAGTGAATGTGTTTGCATTGAGGCAAATTTGAAAACGGGTGCTGTATATTTTGTGTACAGCGCGGGGAGAGTGCATATGGCCGCCCAGAAGTCGCTAATCTAGTAGGGTTGGTGAAAAATGATCCCACTCCTGTATCAGTGTCGGTACCGACAGCAGTGGCTACACTGGCTAAAGCGCAGCGTTAGGTCATAGGGCCAAGCCCTCTCCTGACTCGGTAGACGCGTGGGTTCGAGCCCCACCGTCAGCCGTCCTTGAAATGGTTTTCCGTGGTTTCCCACTTTCATCACCAGGCAAATGCTGGGACGGTACCTTCTGATAGGCCACGAACGCTCCCTTCCACATCCTTGCCCTGTTTCATTCATCTTCATTCAATCCATCTCTCATCCCGACGCGCAGGTCGCCCACGGGCGTCGAATAGAAAGACCTGCACTCGGCCTCTGAGGAGACCACACGAAAAAAAATCAGTGTCGGTAAGACCTCCCAAAATGGAATTTAACCTAGGAGGCAGACCCATTTTTATATACCCAGGTTCATCTACTTCGAAAGCCCCTTTATTATTGAATGTTATACCCACCAATGAAGGTACTTCGCAATCAATAATTCCACCTGAGCCAATAGAAGCGGATAAATATGGCCGCGTAATTTAATGATGAATGGATCTAGTGTGTGTATTTTCGAGTTTTGAAGCTTGTTGTAGCCAGTTTGTTTGGAGTGAATAGACAGCCCGTCTGCGAGCAGGGAGCCCATACGACCCTTGCTCATAAATAAGCGTGAAGCACTTTGACAAGCTTGAAGGTCGCCACTAATTGCCTTGCGGTAGGCCCCGAGACAGCACGCTTCTGTGCTGTGCTGTGAGGAATTTTGAGATTGACCGGTCATCAGCGCCGAGATCTAAGTATTATTATTTCTTGCTGACAATCGTTCAGAAACCGTATAAGTTAAAATAATGATTATAAGATTACTGTGAAAATCCCTTATTGTTGATAACAACATAATATTGCTCCCGAGTAATTGGAAATATTAAGGTAGTCTGGGGAGTCTTTCTTGATTTGAATTATTCAGTAATTTCCGAAACTCAAGGAATGCACGAGTTCTTCCCGGCGACACCAAATTAGTAGAATTGTACGGAAAGGGATGTTGATTTTAAATTCAAATGGACCAAATTATATGTAATTGTTATAAACAAATTAGCCCAAGTGAAGTAAAATCTCAAATCTGGGAGTTGAAAGTGCTATATTTTGAAGTTAAATATCTGTGTAATAAACTTAGAGCCATGAGGAGCTGATATGTGCAGTTTAAAGAACCTGCTTTATGGAAGTGAGATTTATGTTGTTTTTTGTTCAGTTTTATGATTCCTTGTCCATTTAAGGGCAAGTGTGAACATTTCATTGTAAATTTATTTGTTGTAGCGCCTAATTTTGATTAATATTAAATAATTTTTATATTTTGAATTTGATATCCATTTTGAGTGTTATCCTTATGCATTGATCCAAAATACGTGAATCATAGAGTGAGAGAATGCACCATGTCCCGAGGTCCTATTGAGCTAGCGGGCTATGATTTATGTATTTATTGTACACAAGGGTACAGTAGGTGGCTTGGGTCTTGTTCAGCTCCACATTCACAAGAGGTGTCTGCGTCTGCTGGAAGGATCCCCCATTTTTTCAGGTATGGTCTTGCATCGAGGAACACCCACTCTTAAGCGGTTGAGGGACCTCCACACAGGATAAGGTAGGTCGGCACCAGGAGTCAGTTCTTCCTTTGGTGACTTGTCTGTGGACAGTGCGTCTGGTGTTCTATCCAGCGGCAGAGTCCTAGCAAGGAAACTCCTCCGGGATCTGAGGCGAGACCTTGCTGCCTGGTGACCATATAGTGGATGTCGATAGTCATTCTCCTGCTTTGTTCTCTCAGCATCCGCAGCAGTGGCCCTCCGGATGTTGGGTGGGGCTATTCCAACAATAGGGTATAGTTTGTGGCCTGGTGTTTGTTTCAGGCATCCCGAGATTATCCTCGCAGTGTCGTTGAAAGCAGTATCAACCTGCTTAGTATGTGCTGAAGCGTTCCAAACAGGAGCGGCATACTCAGCGGCTGACACACACAGTGCAAGTCCGGAAGTCCTCAGGATGTGCGGGCTGGCTCCCCAGGTGCTGCCGATCAGCTTCTTGAGTATGCCATTGCGAACACTGACCTTCTGTTTCGTGTTCAGACATTTCTGTCTGTACGTTAGAGCACAGTCAAGTGTGACAACTAGGTAAACTGGTGTTGGGCAATGTTTCAGTCGCTCCCCTCACCATGTGATGTCCAGCTATCGCCGTGCTTCCCTGTTTCGTAGATGGAACGCACACACGTGTGTCTTATTAGGGTTCGGCTTCTGATGGTTGGCATCATAGTACTACAAATAATGATATATGTCTGAGATGAAATATGTCGGGGATGAGATGTGATGGAAGTCTATGTGACGGATGGTTTTTACGGCCGGATACCCTTCCTTATGCCTACCTGACGATAGGAGTTATGCCAGATGAAATGAATGAAGATGTATGAAACTGGGAAAGGATGTGGAGGGAAGCGGTCGTGGTCTGTAGCAAGGTACCGTCGTAGCATTTGCCTGGAGTTGAAAATAGGAAACCACAAGAAAGAATTTCAAGAACGGCCGACGGTGGGGTTTGATCTCACGTCTACAGAGTCCACAGAGAGCTTGGCGCCATAGCCTTGCGCTGCGCGTTAGTGAGCGTAGCTACCGCAGTCAGTGGTTATGATATTTACCAGAACATTTATTTAGTTGTAGTAGTAGTAATTCTAAAGAGAGTAATGCCATGGGATTACATTTAACTGTAAAAAAGTGGATGGTTGTTAATAGAACCAAAGATGAAATTCAGGGCATTCTTACACTTGGTAATGAAAGAATTGAAAGGGGTTCATCATATAAATATTTAGGATGTCAAATCAATGATAACTGGGACTTAAGACAAGAAATTCGCTGTAGAATTGACCAGGCCAGAAGTTCTTTCATGAAAATGAGGAAAGTTATGACCAGCCGTGATTTAAGTCTGTCAGTACGCACCCGACTGCTTCGATGCTACGTTTTTAGTGTCCTGCTCTATGGAGTTGAATCATGGACACTTACTGTGGTTTAAAGTAAGAAACTGACAGCATTTGAAATGTGGACGTATGGTAGGATTTTAAGGATATCATGAACAGCTAAAGTTACAAATGTGGAAGTACTGCGGCGTATGAACAAAGACTTGGAAATTCTCAGTATCATCAAAACGGGAAAACTAGAATACTTTGGTCATTTCATGTGCAACAACAAATACCACCTCTTGCAATTAATTATCCAAGGGAAGATTGATGGCATTAGGGGTCCAGGACGCAGGCGAATATCCTGGCTAAAGAACTTAAGCCAGTGGTTTGGACTTAATACAGTGTCACTGTTTAGAACAACTATGGACAAACAGCAGATCATGCTACTGATTGCCAATGTTCTTGGAGGACGAGGCACTCGAAGAAGAAGAAGAAGAAGAAGAAGAAGAAGAAGTTGCACTAGCACAACAAATCGAAATGTGTTTTTTGTTGAGATACTGATAGTGGAGATTGACCTTCAAGTATATTAGGTTAGTGAGATTATATGATTGTTATTAAATGGTCAGTTAGTGGGGAATTGTGCACTTAGCTGTTAGAGCCACGGTGGGTGAGTGGTTAACGTGTTGGATTGCCAACCCCAAGCTTGCAGTTTCGCTCCTGGCCGTGGTAAGTGAATTTTGAAAGGCGATAAAAATCACGGCACTCATGTCATAAGATGTTAGCATGTTAAAGAACCCATTTGAATTCAGTAGGCCGTGTTCATAATGGCAAACATTTATCTTGGGATTTTCCGCCAACACAAAAAAGTTCCTCCTAGCTCTACTAGAAAGCGCTATAGTGTCAAGGAGCTTAGATATCTAACCTCCTTGACTTTCATAGCCCTCCGAGGAGCGATAAAATTCGACAACCAAGCTGTCCTCTGTGTGTCAATTAACAAAGCTTGCACCCGGCCCCTAAGGCCATACGATATTATTATTATTAGCTGTTAGAGCGATGAGTAGTTCGTTTACGCGCAGTTGTCACCTCTCGCTGCCTGCGTTAGATGTTTTACGGGTACATTAAACGTAATTCATCCCGGTTACTTTTCTTTGTTAATTTTCCCATTTTAATTATTTATCGTATGGCTTTTAGTGCCGGGAGGGTCCAAAGACATGTTCGGCTCGCCTGAGTCTGTAGCTGCTTCCAGCGGTGAGCTACAAGTTCCGTTCAATTTCATGTAGTTCCAACTTTCGCTACCAGATATCAATGATACCTAGTTGTGAACGTTGGAACATTGATAGAGTGTTCTGACGAAATACAACCTAACAATTTAGCTTCACACAAGTTTAGTCTGTGGAAGGATTTTTTACTTAACATAAATCTATGACATGGGACCGCCGGCATTACTTCCCCTCCGAAGGATATTTAACGCTCTTAAAAAATCCGACGATTTCGGCCGGGTTAGAACCCGCTATCTTGGGCACAGCAGTTCAGCATGCTACCAACTACGCCACCGAAGCCCATAACTGGCTTTATTGACATTTTCTCTCTTTATCCAATCAAAAGCACTCCGAAATCCCATTCCATTTTATGAGTCCTGAATAGTTTTGTCCCAATGGGTTGAATTTTCCTAAAGAGGAAAGTTACGCAGGTGTGCAAATTATTAGACTCAAATAAAAACGTAAAACCATTTACATTTATTCAAAATCCTTTTATTTTATTTGTATTACTCTATTTAGTAGACTACCGTAATGTTTTCTCCCCTGAGGAACAACAACTTTTTCGATAAACAATTGCATCTGGAAATTTTTGAAATTGGATTTTCTGAGGGACACCTGAGCTGGGTCCGTTTTTTTTTTCTTTTTTGCATTGACTTTGGAATGTATCCTCTAAATCAGGTGATTTATATCCATTGTCCACGAATCTTTGAATAATTCAAGAGGGGACAATCAGCAATAAAAGACTTCCAATCTCTCTGGTCTAAATTCGCACGAAACTAGAATAAAGTAATCGAAACAAACCGTGTGGCATTCTGCATTAACAAGGCTCCTCTTTTAGTGCAAACTGTAAACAATTGGTTTACTGTAAGATTCTTTAAAAAATGTTATTAAGACTAATGTTTGGGGAGCGTGATGACGCAGTGTCTTAGCTGCTTGTCTTTCACCCGGACGGCCGGGGTTCGAATTCCGGTGACAGCAGGCTGGAATTTTCACCTGAGAAATCACGTGGCGTCAGGAAGGGCATCCGACCTTAAATCCCCGGCCAAAACCAAAATGAGCCTGGTCGGCTCCGGCGACCCTAATTAATTGGGAAAAGCCGAAGAAAATTTTAACGTGCTTCCGTGGCTTAGGCGGCAGCCCGCTGGCCTCTCACCACTCGGTCCGTGGTTCAAATCCCGGTCACTACATGTGAGATCAGTGCTTGACAAAACGGAGGCAGACAGTTTTTTCTCCGGGTTCTCCGGTATAACCTGTCAAAATTTAATTCCAGCAACACTCTTCACTACTATTTCATTTCATCTGTCATTCATTTAATCATTGCCTCAGAGGAGTGCGACAGACTTCGGCAGCCGGCACAGTTCAAATCCTCGCCACTAGATGGGGGCTCCATTCATTCCATTCCTGACCCGGTCAGTCGATTGGAAGCAGGCTATGGATTTTCAAGTGCATTATTTATTATCTATTCATTTATTTAGCGTATGGCCTTTAGTGCCAGGAATGTCCGAAGACATGTTTGGCTCGCCAGAGTTTGTAGCTGCTTCAAGTGAACACCCATAAGGAGAGCTACAAGTTCCGTTCAATTTCAAGTAGCTCCAACTTTCACTACCAGGTATCACTGACACCTAGTGATGAGCGTTGGAACTTTGAAAGAGTGTTACAACGAAATCTAACCTAGAAATTTAGATTCACACAAGTTTAGTTAGTGGAAGGATCTTTTACATGCCATAAATCTATGACATGGGACCACCGGCTTTACTTCCCCTCCGAAGGAAGGCATACTTAAAAAATTCCGACGAGTTCGGCTGGGTTTGACCCCGCGATCTTCGGCAGAGCTGTTCAGCATGCTACTAACTACGACTATTGATTAAACATATGAAATAATGTCAGCGCATTGCATATCATTTCTACTGTACAGAATATACAACGAAAATGTTGAAAACCTCCCGTCGAGTCTAATGATTTGTACACCTCTGTTTTATCTCTACCTCATGAATAGAATTCCTAACAAAAACGTAAGATGTCTTGATTGAAACAAATAAAGATCTCAGTATTTAATATTCCCCGATAAGACATTCACGATGAATGTGTTTAACTCGTCGCATCACTTAAATGCTTCACCTCTGCCCCTTTAACCTCAGCTCGAGCATATAATTTCTCATTTAACCTTCTAACTTGCTAATGAGTTCGCCAAAGGTAACATGTCACAGCCTCATTTACCCCGTCTTGACTCATCAAGGAGACTTGACGAGCTGTCTCTCCCCACTCTGATAGGCGAACAGTAGCAGGTGTAGTGTCACCTTATCATTCAAAAACGAGTAAATTGTGTTCTAATGGTGCAATTGGCAAAGAAGGGTAGACAGCAATGTCTGGAAAGGAAAGACGCGCAGAGGATTTAAAATAGAAGTAATTTTTAATGTGTTCAACACGCCACAATTTAATATAGAACCGGTATATCGAGAATATAATTAACAAAATAGTATAGACATCATTTCTGAATCTGGTCGCAATAATAATTCAATATATCAATATTTATTTATTAAAAATACCTGAAATATGTGACAAAAAAGTAAAAATATTTAATTATAATTTAGTTTATTAATGTGAATATAAACAATATGCAGTATTCACGAATGCAATTTATTATATGCTTCACTATCTGCTGAGGCATTACAATATACAACGAGATACATCATCAGGTTGTCCATCACAAATGGCCAACGATTATCGCGAAACTCTTCTTCTGAAGGCGCGAAACTGCCCTCGAGGTGTTGGGTAACTTGAGTTCGCTGTTCAGCCTTGATTGCTTTCCCACTTGGTTGGCAGAACAAAACGCCCCCATCAGAAGTAAAATTATTGATGTGTAACATCTTTCCACTCGGTTGCTGGATATTTTTGTGGGAGTGATTTTGAAAAATGGGATGGAAGTGGATCGGAGCGATCGAGGTGGCACTAGCTGGCAGTGGTGG
Source organism: Meconema thalassinum (assembly GCA_946902985.2). Classification (NCBI taxonomy): domain Eukaryota; kingdom Metazoa; phylum Arthropoda; class Insecta; order Orthoptera; family Tettigoniidae; genus Meconema; species Meconema thalassinum. Next base: position 989,711,279 of record OX336388.2, on the reverse strand, counting down.
ATTGAAAGGAAGTGTAAGACGCACTGCCAACTCGATCGATCGATCCAGCTGGCAGTGGTAAGATCGAGCTGGCAGTGGTAAGACGATCAATAAGCGCGCGGTGTCGGAAATTCATACCATGACGTACTCTCGGCCATGTGGAATGTATATGACATACTGAACGGTAAACGCTCATGCGAACTCAGGTGTCAATTGATTGAAACAAATGACATGGTATATGTTCGAAGTCTTCGTATCAGTATTTAAATGGTAAAATGCCTTAATATCAAACATTGTAAGTAGTCGACATTGCCGGTATTATGTTTCTGCACAATGGCTATTCAAATATTAACCCACATAAAGGTAATGCAGTCATCAATATAATATAATCGTTGCGGTTATACGAGAATTGAGCAAGCCTTCATGAACGATTGCTGAATGTATTCTCTTTACTCACAAGGGGGCCTATTCATAAGGCATTTTAAACTCATTTTCAAGCAGGAACATTATCGAAGCAAGCAAAATCTAAATTAAACTTAATTCCGTAATGCAGTATTATTGGAACGTGGAAATAAGTCACCATCTTGTGCACAATATTTGCGTAGTCGAAATAGCCGTGGGGTTAGTGCCTATGACTGTGAATCTAGAGATCTCTGGTTCGGAACCCGGACGGAGTAGGTATTTTTTGCTACCAGATTATAATTTTAAACGATATGTATCATATCAATATGACTCTTTTTAACGGAATCCATATGAAATTACGTGTTGGTCTGTGAATCAAGAGGACCTGTTTATAAGAAATTTAAGGTTATGAGCGGTGACGCGTCAGTAGTGATAAAAAGAGAGAGCTGCCACAGGGGCTAATGCGCAAGATGGCGGCCGCGCGCAACCACCTTAAGATCAGTGAGTGTTGGGAACAGGGTGTTCGGAACATAGAACAGGGTGCCTCTCCTCTTTTATCCGGCCTGGAGACCGGCACTAGGCATTGTCCCGTAGGCAGAGTTAACACCTCGCTACTACTGGTGTTCTTCTTGGTGTCATGGTAGAACTGATAATGTAATAGAAATTAGGCATACAGAGAATATATGCTTATAACAGAGGCCTTTCTTTACTTATACGCACAGGTATACGGAGGGACTTCCATTGCAATGTCCATAGGCATACGTAGCAATACCATCAGCAGCAATTACCCTTTTGTCTTCATGAGGTGAGAGAGAGCAATCTTATTTAGTTCAACTGATGACACTTTGTGATGCTTTGATGTGATTATATTCATAGGAGTTCTCTTTAATTGCTTGTTAACTAAACAGTATTTGTAGGTTTCGAACGGGATGCACTTAGTAACAACATTCTTCTTAATTCCCTTAATTTTTTTAAATTTCGGATCCGTCAATGTCCAAAGCATACATTTTTGCTCGAAGTCCTACAAACCGCCTAATAGTACGAGCACAAGCCTCATCTTTAAATTTACCGAGAACGTTTTTGTTTTTAGCGGAGTGGCAGGGATGATTGGTTGGGTAATCAGATGTATCAAGATGCGCCATAAACTGCAATTTGTCTTGATATATGTCTGTAGTTTTTACTAAATGGATGAAGGAATCAGTATTCATGTACATAAATTTTAAATTTTCTAAGCCGTAGTGAGGAAGCAAAACATCATAATGATAAGAATACATAAGAGTTTTGGAAATGTCCAGTACAGACAAACCAACATAGATAGGTTTTTTGAAGATAATTTTTTGTTGTGCCATGTGAATTGCTACTAGGTTATGACTATATATCGTACGGTCAACAAATGATGACTTAGCTAAAAGCTTCTCTAGCAACTTACTATTGGTTACTAGTCGAATATCAACCCTTTTACGTAAATTTTCCATTGTTTTTCCAAATATTGCATTATTAAACAGCGTATAGAGATACTTCTCAAAATTGATATTAGCTTGTTTTCTTAGTTCATTGTTAAATTCTATATAACTTTTTAGCCAGCACGACTGACGAAATCTCAACAATCTGTGAATTTTTATCAGCTGCAATCCATGAGTTAGCGCTTGTTTAAGTGCCATGTAGTGAACTACGTAGTAACGCCTGTTTCCAAGATGAGGAATTAACTTCTTACCAGACACATGAGTTGGTTTTGTACATTCAGGCAGGAATGGTAAATCATTGTGAAGTTTGTGAAGCTTGGGTGGATAATTGACATCTACCTCCAAAATAAAACCGAAGGGGTTGTTTTCTTTTAGGTTTGATAGATCAATCATATCTGGAGAGATCCATTCAAAGCCTCCATAGGGAAGAGGGTGACACATAGCCGAGCCATATTGGTTGTTGGCGTCCTCATACGTGATAAACTGTGATGGCTTCTCCGGATCGAACTCGGGCATATACTTGTTGTTTGCTTCGCCATAGCGATGTGATACCTGGCATATTCCTCCTCGTATTCCTGCTTCTACCATTAGAAACTGATCGTAATCTTGAAGTAATTCCAACTCAATCTTGGTTTAAAGTAGCATGGCATCCCATGTAAGTCCTGGTGCGGTGAAGTAGTGGGCAGGATCTACTTTATGTGTTTCTATGGCTGTATTTCTAAATGTTTCGAAGACATCTGGTAGAAGGAGCGTATCAGTTACTAGATATAGATCACTATATTCGCCTAAATCCTTAATATTAAAATGGTTCCATATGTTCCTGGCATGTTGATATTCTTCTTCGCTGATGTTCTCTTGGTTGAGCTTACTAAAGAATGCTTCTTTAGGAGGTAGAGATGTTTCGCTTAATTTCTCCGACGAGCTGAGGTAATTATAAGGAAAGACGCCCTTCCTTGACATTAAAGCCGAAGTTTTCTGCCCAAAATACTTATTTATTTAAGGGAATGAAGTAAAGTTTTGCGCCAGTTTTTCTAAACTGCTTGCCATGAACCGGAATGTGTCTACAAATCTTAGTTTTACGTCCCCAACGTACTTGGTGAAGGAGATATAATTTTCTTCTGAATTAGGGATAACTTCAACTTTTTCTGGTGTAAATCCTAGCTCTTTTACAATGAAATGTGCATCGTATTTGCTCATATTATGGATACGTACTGGGATGTAGTTACATTTTTGTATTGTAAATTACAGCTATTATGTGCGCATCCTCGATATTCTGATGTAATATGACAGTGATCACGCACTTTCCAGTCCTTTTCGGTGATTTTTTATGGCACAGATAGCATACATCTGATAACTGAAATTCTTTTTCTTGTACTTCTGTTAAGGATTTTGGTTTATTCAGGCTGTATATGTGGCTGACTTCATTAGCTATAGATATTAGATATTCTATGAACTTCTTTGCTGCGTCAGGACCACGATACACAAAGGGCTCCTTTGGAAGGTTGGTTTCTGTGCGTTCGACAGATGATGACGACTTGATATGTACAGCAAAACTCAGTGGCTCATGGGTCTGGTACACAGTAGTATAACTCATCTCGCAGTTAGGTTGACATGTAGCATGTGGAAGTAGTATACTCTCAAAGTCTGCATAGATAACGTAGGGTAATCTTAGTAGTGTATGTACATTCATAAATCTTACGATGGATTTCTACTGTGTAGGCATTTGAATCCTAGCAATATCATGCTGTAGGCATAATCTTCTATGGTCCTCCAACTTTTCTAGTCCGCTCCTCCCATGTTGATTGTCAAAATGTGTAATTAACGCTTACAGGTATATATTTTTCCATTGTGTTTAGTGAGCTGACTTCCTACAAGTTTATCAAAGTCCTTTATGAACACAAAATGACTACGTCCAGAGTTGTTACTTAACAGAAGTAAATCACGGTGATCGGGTAGTTCCTTTCCAGCAACTTTCAGTGGAAACAGTTTGTTATCTTCTTCTAATCCAAACACATTGATAGATATACTGTTCTTCTTCTCAAATGTTGATGTGTCTGAGAGAAGTGTAGGAAAAGAGATGCAAAAAAATCATATTTCTTTTCTAAATCCTTATACTTTCTAACCCTATGGGCATTCTTTTCAACAAATTTTGCAAGCATAGCGTAGAGGAAACATCTTTCATCTTTAAAATTCTGAGGATTAACACAGGCTTTTTAGCTTCAATAAAAGCAGGGAGTGGAATGTAGGTGCTACCACGTAAAGGGTTGTACTTATTAACCCTCAACCGAAGACCATCAACTGCTAGTAAGGTCCAATTACTTCCATTCAGCTGCGATTCTTCCATTTCTGTATTCAACTTTTGGAATTGGTCCTCAACAAAGGTATTTAAATCTGTCTCCATGAACACAGCACTGTTGCGAGTTTTGAAAGCTCGATCCATAGTTTCCTCGGTAGTGTTTATAAACTGACACTCCACCATTAAGTTAACTTTCAAAGATCTGTGGATAGCAAGTTCCTTGCGTATAGTCTGAATAATTTGCTGTTTGCTTTCTTTTAGATATGTATTTAAATCGATGCATGCATCACATCTTATAAAGTATGACTTTAGTCTACTGTTGAACGAGGTCTCGTACGTGGTTATACCGTTATTTTCAGGTGTTGTAGATAATAATTGTGATTTAGTAGGCTCAGCTTTATGCCTCGTGGCTTGTGAAGTTATACTACAAACATCTTCATGGCGTCACCCGTTGTAGGTATTGTTGGAACCGCATCCACATTTTTGACATTGATAGTATGAGCCACAGGACACTTTGTGACGTTTTAGGTCGTAGTTACGGAGAAATGATTTCCCACACTCTTTGCAAACGTAGCTTGGGATAGATTGCTCCATCATAGATTATTGTTTTCTCTAGATTGAATTCTGTAAAAAAAAAGGAGAGATGGATGGAATTACCATAACAATTTATTTCAAGCTAAACCTATTTCACGGTTTTGTTGTTGATATACTACTCCCTTTCGCATGAGAAGAACAAAGCTATAACATCTAGAATAACATGCTTTTATTGATGTTCCTTAACTTACATGTTGAACATAACAGTTTATCACCCAAGATGATACTAACAATCCGAATTGAACCGCTTACTATAAAGATAACAGATCGCTAAGCAACTGCGAGTGCTAAGACAACACCCTCCCCAAAGTATTATCAGTAAAAATACCTACTTATATAAAAGGAAGAACTACTTTCAATTACTAGGCGATGAAGGCCTGAACGATGAACATTGGTTGAACAGGTGTTTTGAGCAGAGTTACCTAGCGGTAAGGTGGTTGATTCCTTTCCGTTCCTCCTCCTATCACAATGGATGAACTATTCTTACAAGAATTGACAGAGTTGGAGTTCGAAACCGGATTTGTGTAGTTTTAGTTATTTACTTGTATAATAATAATAATAATAATAATAATAATAATAATAATTTTTACAGAGAGGACAGCACATCAGGATATAATGAAAACGTATCAGAACCGTAACATTTGGAAGATATATATTTGTGGCTTGGCAGACTGATTTGTACTAGCAACTTCTGGCTCAGTGAGGAAAGCAACGGAGGAAACTACCTCACTCCTTGTTTCCCTAGTACGCCTCTTCAATGATACCTAGGCTACCTATGACAGTTAATGGCGGAGCTGTTGAGGATCCAACCAGCCTTTGGGCTGAGGACTTAATATACCGTACAACCATGTTTGTGGCTAACCGGGACGCTGGAAGGTAGAAACCGCTGTTAACACCACTGTTAGGGTTGTAATCTTGTCTCACTGAGGTGTAGCCGGTACTCTACAACCCTCTGTGAGGGCTCTAGAATCAATCAGTCAAAGCTCTTGCAAAAGTACAGTGTGCAGAAATGAAGTTGAGATAGGAATGAACTTGATGGATGAAGCGGTACATACAAACTGATTTTGGTGGTGGGTTATGTGAAGTGAATGGAGGATCTAGGAAAATAATGTGGACTACTTGGTTATAGAAGGTAAGAGAAGTAGAGTGTGAACAAGACGATAATAGTTAGACTTATTTTATAATGATTTACAGATATTAAGCACAAAGAGCTGATGACTGTGGACGCACGTACGTGTGAGGAGACTTGCAGACTGAACAGTGAAAGGCATAACAGTCTAGAATGCACGTAAGTATAAACAAAACAAGACTCTGTAGCTTGTTACAAATAGAGGATTTGGGAGGTGTTTAGTACATTGACAGAGACTTGCAGACTGAACCGTCTAGAATGAACATGCACGTAAGTATAAACAAAACAAGACTCTGTATCTTGTTACAAATAGAGGATTTTGGAGGCATACATTGACAGAGACTTGCGGACTGAACGGTGAAAAGAATAAAAGAAAACATGATTAAAATAAGTTGAGTATAGAAAAAAAACTCTTAGTTTTGTTGTGTAATTAACACATTTATTGTCACCAGCGAAGATAAAGTGCCACAACTGTGATCATCTCCTTGTTATACAGGCATTAACTTGTAACACTGCAACTTTTTTTTAATGAGTGATACAGATCAAGGGATATCTCTATAAGAAATGTATAGGTCACATTTGATAACTATTGGAATACCTGTTGTAATATTCATTCGTAATGTACTAATTAGCTCAAAATCAGTAAATTAATGGCTCAGACCTCTTTACAAAATGTAAATCACTTAATTTTATGTAGCTATAGTATGAAATGCCCCTCCTAACTACACCTAAAACAAAAACCCAGTTGCGCAACAGCCTGTGAAGGGTCTACCAAGCGATCGCTGCTCAGCAAGAATAACATGGGTTACATTTAAGCCCATGGCGTCTAAACTATTATTGTGATTTTTATAAATCTTGTAGTTTTGTTTCGGAAATATACTATCTAAATACATTGGTCATAATTTTGAACTTCTTAGTGACCTCAAAATGGGAGACAGTGGTGCAGGCCTAGATCCTATGTTAAAAATTTTCTGTGTATTAAAAAGCTGTAGAATGGCTGGTTAACACGATTTTAACACGATGTTGTCTGCTTCAGAGCTCATAGTCAACTGAAATTTATTTTTAATGCAGGTTCTCTTATATGCCCTCACCAAAAACACCCCGGGCATAACCCCTTATTTTATATAGCGTTCATGACGAGGTAGACATTTCACTCTCATATTATACTGAACATGCATTTATACGAGGATAAAGGAATATGCATGCAGTGGTATTCTTCCATAAGAATAACATGGGTTACATTTGAGCCCCTGGCGTCTAAACTATTATTGTGATTTTTATAAATCTTGAAGTTTTGTTTTGGAAATATACCATCTAAATACATTGGTCATAATTTTGAACTTCTTAGTGATCTCCAAATGGTAGATAGGGGTGCAGGCTGAAAGAGCCTCCGCAGGTTCTACACTTGTAAGATACACCACATGACATCATATGCCGTTTCTTGGCATTGTTCCGGAGGAAGCTCTTGCCACACTTCTCACAAGTATATGATTAGGGCTCTTTTATAGTACCGTATTCATCATTTTCCTCTTCTTTTATCTTTTTTCTTCTTCCACACACTGAAAATATAAGATAGTGATATTAACACAACAGCTGTTGACAGCAAACTGAGGCTGCAAGATGAAATGAAATGAAACGGCATATAGCTCCTATTGCCGGGAGTGCCCGAGGACTAGTTTACCCCACCAGATGCAGATCTTCTGATTTGACGCCCGTGGGCAACCTGTGCGTTGTGATGGTAATGATGATGATGAAATGTTGATGTAGAACCCCCCCCCCCCCCTGTGTTGATGGATGTACCCAAATATTGTTAAAATTCCCGACCCTGCCGGGGATCGAACCGAGGACCTTTGTGAGCAAAGGTCAGCACGCTAGCCATTTTTCCATGGAGCCGGACATTACATCAAGGTGATCATTGCTTTCAAACTGTAACAGATGCTAATAGCTTTACAAATAAAATCATTTTGCATTTTTATGCAAGGCATATGCTAGGACTCCACTTTTATTACAGCTACAGTTACTCATTTCCTACTCTATCTGCGTTAGTGCTACGTAAAACCTGGAGATTTTAATTACGCCTAACTAATTATTGTTGGCGTCAGGAAGGGTATCGAGTCTTAAAACAGGGTCACAATAGTTTGCATTAAATGTTTCTCTTTAGAGGATCCCGGGTTAGGTTCGCATCTGTGTTTGGGATTTTAATGACATCTGACTAATTATTGTTGACACCAGAATGGCCAACACGGCTTCAGGAAAGGCAACCAGAGGTGAAACAGGGTCATAATTACATCTCTCGTATTGATGTCAGGAAGGGCTTTTAGCTGTAAAAACAGTTATTGTAGATGTCAGGAAGGGTATCCAGGCGTAAAACAGGGTCAGAACAGTTTGCATTTAATGTTCCGGTTTTGGAGGATCCCAGGGAAGGGGTTCCAGAGAGGATGGAGTAAGTACTTAAGAGTGTAGGTTGGCAACTACGAGGCCTTTACCTGAGTCCTAGCACTTTTTACGCCCCCATGTGGATTCAGGCGGTGGCACACACAATATCCTCCTAACCACTGTAAGAGGCGACTAGAAGGGGTTCCACGGGTAAGAACTTGAGAGTGGGGGTTGGTAACCACATGGCTTTCAGCTGAGTCCTAAACCATGGGGTCCGTAGTTGAGTCCTAAACCACGGAGCCAGTACAAAAATATAAGTCAGGATCAGATGAAAGAGACTGAAAGGTTACGAATTTTGAACTATATATGAAAAAGTGGATTAGTTTGAAAATTATTCTAAGTCTCCAGTAATGTAGAGGAGAAAAGTTTGTTGTACTTCCTCTTAAAAACAACAATCACCACAACCAGTAAGCAGTAACTATGTTAGCTTGCAGAATAAATAAGCTTATTGTACTTACCTCTAGAGAGATAACTTCCTTGTTGACCACGGGAGAATAGGGAAGGAACTGATACCAGTGACAGTGAGCACGCGGGCTTTTATAGTCGACAGAGACCTTGGAGGAACGAACTGGTCTTTACCGGACACTGTCCAACTTCTGGAGGATCTAAGTAGTCTTTGTCAGTCTCAGTCCAACTTCTGCAAATTGCGATCCTCCAAGGTCTCTGAGCCAGAAGTTGCTAGTACATATCAGTCTGCCAAGCCACAAATATATAACTTCCAAATGTTACGGTTCTGATACGTTTTCATTATATCCTGATGTGCTGTCCTCTCTGTAAAAATATTATTATTATTGTTATTATTATTATTATTATTATTATTATTATACAAGTAAATAACTAACACTACACAAATCCGGTTTCGAACTCCAACTCTGTCAATTCTTGTAAGAATAGTTCATCCATTGTGATAGGAGGAGGAACGGAAAGGAATCAACCACCCTACCGCTAGGTAACTCTGCTCAGAACACCTGTTCAACCAATGTTCATCGTTCAGGCCTTCATCGCCTAGTAATTGAAAGTAGTTCTTCCTTTTATATAAGTAGATATTTTTACTGATAATACTTTGGGTAGGGTGTTGTCTTAGCACTCGCAGTTGCTTAGCGATATGTTATCTTATTAGTAAGCGGTTCAATTCGGATTGTTAGTATCATCTTGGGTGATAAACTGTTATGTTCAACCAGTAAGTTAAGGAACATCAATAAAAGCATGTTATTCTTGATGTTATAGCTTTGTTCTTCACATGCGAAAGGGAGTAGTATATCAACAAAGAAACTGTGAAATAGGTTTAGCTTGTAATAAATTGTTTTGGTAATTCCATCCATCTCTTCTTTTTTTACAGAATTCAATCTAGAGAAAACAATAATCTATGATGGAGCAATCTATCCCAAGCTACGTTTGCAAAGAGTGTGGGAAATCATTTCTCCGTAACTACGACCTAAAACGTCACAAAGTGTCCTGTGGCTCATACTATCAATGTCAAAAATGTGGATGCGGTTCCAACAATACCTACAACGGGTGACGCCATGAAGATGTTTGTAGTATAACTTCACAAGCCAAAAGGCATAAAGCTGAGCCTACTAAATCACAATTATTGTCTACAACACCTGACAATAACGGTATAACCGCGTACGAGACCTCGTTCAACAGTAGACTAAAGTCATACTTTATAAGATGTGATGCATGCATCGATTTAAATACATATCTAAAAGAAAGCAAACTGCAAATTATTCAGGCTATACGCAAGGAACTTTCTATCCACAGATCTTTGAAAGTTAACTTAATGGTGGAGTGTCAGTTTATAAACACTACCGAGGAAACTATGGATCGAGCTTTCAAAACTCGCAACAGTGCTGTGTTCATGGAGACAGATTTAAATACCTTTGTTGAGGACCAATTCCAAAAGTTGACTACAGAAATGGAAGAATCGCAGCTGAAAGGAAGTAATTGGGCCTTACTAGCAGTTGATGGTCTTCGGTTGAGGATTAATAAGTACAACCCTTTACGTGGTAGCACCTACATTCCACTCCCTGCTTTTATTGAAGCTAAAAAGCCTGTGTTAATCCTCAGAATTTTAAAGATGAAAGATGTTTCCTCTACGCTATGCTTGCAAAATTTGTTGAAAAGAATGCCCTTTGGGTTAGCAAGTATAAGGATTTAGAAAAGAAATATGATTTTTATTGCATCTCTTTTCCTACACCTCTCTCAGACACATCAAAATTTGAGAAGAAGAACAGTATATCTATCAATGTGTTTGGATTAGAAGAAGATAACAAACTGTTTCTAGTGAAAGTTGCTGGCAAGGAACTACCCGATCACCGTGATTTACTTCTGTTAAGTAACAACCCTGGACGTAGTCACTTTGTGTTCATAAAGGACTTTGATAAACTTGTAGGAAGTCAGCTCACTAAACACAATGGAAAAACAAGATGTTCAGCAAAGAACATATAGCCTACTTTCTCCTAAATGTATGGGTATATTTATAACTCTTTGTCCTCATCCCTAAAACCACCTCTAGCACCATGTAGTGTTTGTTTTCTTTTATATTGATAATTAGCCAGTAAGTGTCAAAATCAATATTATATACTTTATGATGATTGAATAACAAAACTACTAACTTATTGTAATGCATTCACGTCCGTTAATCTCTATATTAAGCCAGCCTGCAAACTTAAGGATGTATCGTTTTGGGTACCTTCCCCTTAAAAAATCCGCGCCAATCACAGTAGGTTGGTGCTGCGACCTAGCAGTGAATTCATATTTATCTAGTACGCCTCTGGGTGTTCAACGAGTAGGCAATTTAAAGTAGCCAGGAGGGAGGCGATCCAACTGGCAGTGTTTAATGATAGAGCGTACAGTCACTCGTCCTGCTAGAAGGACCTTCCGGAAGTACTTTTGTACACAGCGGTGCGTCCTTCCAGCAGGACTTTGGACCCTTATGGCAAATGTTTGAACTGGCCTTCCAGCAGGACGCGTCCTTCCGGCAGTACTTTGGGTTATCAGAGCGTAATAATATTGCAGTTCTGGTACTGGGCATACAATAAAAGTCTGTAAATATTCTAAAATATTCAATATGACTCATATTGACTAATAAAATAACTGTCTCTTAACAACATATTGACTCTAAAATATATAAACGTATAGAGTATAAACGTGTTTTCTTATAGTACAGAGACTAAATAAATGTATGAGCGACGGCGCGTCCATCACTCGAGAATATATAAATTAAAAAAAGCCTAGTTGTGTTTTTGTCAATATCCCACTGCACAGTTGCACAACTACACGTAATTTAAACTACAGTACCATGACATTTACTGATATCATAATTACTAGCAAATAACGAGCGACTCCAAGCATCTCCGCTGTTTGGAGCATTGAAATAGGTAGCAAAAACATAAACACAGTCACCATTACGTATAATCGCCGCCATTACTGAACGGTCAGAGCTACCAACTTCAGACTTGCATGCGCTGATTCGTTACATTTCCCTCTATATAATGGAAAAAAGAACGGTCCTGCCAGCAGGACGCTTCGTCCTCATATAAGCAATTGAATTACGTACTCAAATGAGGACCTAACTTCCTGCCGGCAGTGCCTTGTACGTTTTATCTAGTACGCCTCTGGGTGTTCAACGAGTAGGCAATTTAAAGTAGCCAGGAGGGAGGCGATCCAACTGGCAGTGTTTAATGATAGAGCGTACAGTCACTCGTCCTGCTAGAAGGACCTTCCGGAAGTACTTTTGTACACAGCGGTGCGTCCTTCCAGCAGGACTTTGGACCCTTATGGCAAATGTTTGAACTGGCCTTCCAGCGGAGCGCGATCGTGGCTAATAGTCGAACTACCAGTATTACAAAATTGCCATACTTTAGGAGGCCAGGTATTGACACAGTCCTTGGAACAGTATTTGGAACAATACTACCCACATAACCCACAAGAGGACAGCACCGTACAGAGACATTAAGAAGGCTGTGGTTGATAACAACGTGTATCTAAATCTTCTATTCTCCTTTTCGTAATGTCTTCTGTTTATGTGCAATGCTGGGACTGTGATTTTATTAATAAACGAGTGTATACATTAGCCTCCCCTTTGAGCTAAATGACATTTTATTCAGTATCTGTGAAAAGAGCTTGTGCACATCATTTGTAAAAGAATTCAAGAAAAAAAAGTCAACTGTAGCAGTATTCGATCCCCAGTCAACTGCGTGACAGGCTAACACGCTAGCCCAGAGCTAAACATATCCGTAACATCATGGCGATCTTAACTGATATATTAGATTCAACCTGTTGGCAAATAATGACTTGAAATAAACTATTTCTTCACTGCAGTACATCTTCATTATAGATCATTTCATACAAAGTTTATATTATTGTATCAGTAGGGTATATCGCATACAACATACTAAAACTACTGAAATATAAGACAGGCTCATGAGGACAGCTGCCATCTTGTCGTGTGGCAGATACAGCTCAGCTCTTTTAAGCCAGTCATACAGAATAATATTATAATGTTAAATTATAATAAATAACGGATCACGACCTTCAGGATAGCTTAAACCACCCTAGGCTTGATAATCTGAATTGGTGGGTCTTAAGCTATTGATTATAATGGTTGCATAATTCACACGGCCACCATCCTGAAATGGCAAGGCCGATGACCTTGAAGTTTGGGTGAAAGACGCGTCCTATATAACGGTATGTTGTCACCAAATTTGGTAGAGATCGGATGATTAGTTTAGCCGTAATTTGAGTTTACGTTTTGAATGTTTGAGTGGCCGCCATTCAGTTTTTGGTAAAGATGGCGGCGATATAAAGTATAGCACTGAGGTGCCCTATGCTAGAGCTACCTCTGTACCAAATTTCGTTCAATTCGGTTTCACCGTGTTCGAATTGATAGGGGGGACAGACATTCATAGTACACTCACTCACTCACTCACACACACACACACACACACAGACTCACACACACACATACACACAGACAGACACACAATTTTTCGCCCTGTGTTGATCTCATAAGTCTACTTTCATTTTTTGCAAAAATCGAAAGTAGGCAAATATATACCTGTAAGCGTTGTTTTACACATTTTGACAATCAACATGGGAGGAGTGGACTAGAAAAGTTGGAGGACCATAGAAGATTATGCCTACACCATGATATTGCTAGGATTCAAATGCCTACACAGAAGAAATCCATCGTAAGATTTATGAATGTACAGAAAGGACTAAGATTACCCTACGTTATCTATGCAGACTTTGAGAGTATACTACTTCCACATGCTACATGTCAACCTAACTGCGAGATGAGTTATACTACTGTGTACCAGACCCATGAGCCACTGAGTTTTGCTGTATATATCAGACCGTCCTCATCTGTCGAACACATAGAAACCAACCTTCCAAAGGAGCCCTTTGTGTATCGTGGTCCTGACGCAGCAAAGAAGTTCATAGAATATCTAATATCTATAGCTAATGAAGTCAGCCGCATATACAGCCTGAATAAACCAAAATCCTTAACAGAAGTACAAGAAAAAGAATTTCAGTTATCAGATGTATGCTATCTGTGCCATAAAAAATTCACCGAAAAGGACTGGAAAGTGCGTGATCACTGTCACATTACATCGGAATATCGAGGATGCGCACATAATAGCTGTAATTTACAATACAAAAAGGTAACTACATCCCAGTACGTATCCATAATATGAGCAAATACGATGCACATTTCATTGTAAAAGAGCTAGGATTTACACCAGAGAAAGTTGAAGTTATCCCTAATTCAGAAGAAAATTATATCTCCTTCACCAAGTACGTTGGGGACGTAAAACTAAGATTTGTAGACACATTCCGGTTCATGGCAAGCAGTTTAGAAAAACTGGCGCAAATTTTTACTTCATTCCCTTAAATAAATAAGTATTTTGGGCAGGAAACTTCGGCTTTAATGTCAAGGAAGGGCGTCTTTCCTTATAATTACCTCAGCTCGTCGGAGAAATTAAGCGAAACATCTCTACCTCCTAAAGAAGCATTCTTTAGTAAGCTCAACCAGGAGAACATCAGCGAAGAAGATTATCAACATGCCAGGAACATATGGAACCATTTTAATATTAAGGATTTAGGCGAATATAGTGATCTATATCTAGTAACTGATACGCTCCTACTAGCAGATGTCTTCGAAACATTTAGAAATACAACCATAGAAACACATAAAGTAGATCCTGCCCACTACTTCACCGCACCAGGACTTACATGGGATGCCATGCTACTTTACACCAAGATTGAGTTGGAATTACTTCAAGATTACGATCAGTTTCTAATGGTAGAAGCAGGAATACGAGGAGGAATATGCCAGGTATCACATCGCTATGGCGAAGCAAACAACAAGTATATGCCCGAGTTCGATCCGGAGAAGCCATCACAGTTTATCACGTATGAGGACGCCAACAACCAATATGGCTCAGCTATGTGTCACCCTCTTCCCTATGGAGGCTTTGAATGGATCTCTCCAGATATGATTGATCTATCAAACCTAAAAGAAAACAACCCCTTCGGTTTTATTTTGGAGGTAGATGTCAATTATCCACCCAAGCTTCACAAACTTCACAATGATTTACCATTCCTGCCTGAATGTACAAAACCAACTCATGTGTCTGCTAAGAAGTTAATTCCTCATCTTGGAAACAGGCGTTACTACGTAGTTCACTACATGGCACTTAAACAAGCGCTAAATCATGGATTGCAGCTGATTAAAATTCACAGAGTGTTGAGATTTCGTCAGTCGTGCTGGCTAAAAAGTTATATAGAATTTAACAATGAACTAAGAAAACAAGCTAATATCAATTTTGAGAAGGATCTCTATAACCTGTTTAATAATGCAATATTTGGAAAAACAATGGAAAATTTACGTAAATGGATTGATATTTGACTAGTAACCAATAGTAAGTTGCTAGAGAAGCTTTTAGCTAAACCATCATTTGTTGACCGTACGATATATAGGCATAACCTAGTAGCATTTCACATGGCAAAACAAAAAATATCTTCAACAAACCTATATATGTCGGTTTGTCTGTACTGGACATTTCCAAAACTCTTATGTATTCTTATCATTATGATGTTTTGCTTCCTCACTACGGCTTAGAAAATTTAAAATTTATGTACATGAATACTGATTCCTTCATCCATTTAGTAAAAACTACAGACATATATCAAGACAAATTGCAGTTTATGGCGCATCTTGATACATCTGATTACCCAACCAATCATCCCTGCCACTCCGCTAAAAACAAATACGTTCTGGGTAAATTTAAAGATGAGGCTTGTGCTCGTACTATTAGGCGGTTTGTAGGACTTCTAGCAAAAATGTATGTTTTGGACATTGATGGTTCCGAAATTTAAAAAATTAAGGGAATTAAGAAGAATGTTGTTACTAAGTGCATCCCGTTCGAAACCTACAAATACTGTTTAGTTAACAAGCAATTAAAGAGAACTCCTATGAATATAATCACATCAAAGCATCACAAAGTGTCATCAGTTGAACTAAATAAGATTGCTCTCTCACCTCATGACGACAAAAGGGTAATTGCTGCTGATGGTATTGCTACGTATGCCTATGGACATTGCAATGGAAGTCCCTCCGTATACCTGTGCGTATAAGTAAAGAAAGGCCTCTGTTATAAGCATATATTCTCTGTATGCCTAATTTTAGTACTTTATCAGTTCTACCATGACACCAAGAAGAACACCAGTAGTAGCGAGGTGTTAACTCTGCCTCTGGGACAATGCCTAGTGCCGGTCCCCAGCCCGGATAAAAGAGTAGAGGCACCCTGTTCTATGTTCCGAACACCCTGTTCCCAACACTCTCTGATCTCAAGGTGGTTGCGGGCGGCCGTCATCTTGCGCATTAGCCCCTGTGGCAGCTCTCTCTTTTTATAACTACTCGCGTCTATTAATCTAGTTGATCCATGTCGTATTCTTTATTTAGGCTAGTGCTGGTGGAAGCTACAAATCATCGAATAAAATGAGTTCCGTATTATAAACTACAATATCTGCAAAACACTCCCATTTACAATAGATTAATATTTGTGCCAATAATAGTACAAAATACCGGTGTATCAACAATTTCACGTGAGGTTTCTTCTATGTCAGATGTTACACATCATATGCGACTACTGTAAGGCTCGTAATTTTTATTTAAATTCTGCAACAGACGATAAGTTGTAGTTGTTTCTACTTTAGGCGTTGTGGAACTGCCTTACACTTCACAGTGCCAGAAATGATCTGCATATGACTGTCACTGGTTCCAGGTAGATGGCGGGGTGGCAAGGTCTAGTACGTGGTACAATATGGCTATGGCTATGGACAAGTAAATCCCCGGCTTCCACAGTGAGTGGCACGGGGTGACAGTTGCAAGCTGACATATGCTCTGCATGAAGATTAGATAGCTCACAGGTTCTTCCCCGTTGAAGTAACCCAGAACAAAAATGCAATGAACTGAAAGATCTAGCATACCGGTACTGATTTTTTAATGGAAATATTATGTCCTGTGATGTACTAATAAGTGAAAAGCAGGAATTTATGTATTTAGAGAAAAAAGGCTTAAAATATCTATTTACATAAAAATATGTATTTATCTAAAAATCCGAGCCCTAGTTATCATACTTGAAATACATTAACAATAACGTAACTACCATTGAGGTGAACAATTACATCTGTAATTAAGATTAACGCGTTACACACGTTTTTATGAACTTATGTAATCTGAATATTGTATACCAGTTGAATCAACTGCCCCTATTAATATTGTTTTATGCAGCCCAACTAGCGTTGTCATCACGATGGTCGATATTTCTCTGCTGCATCCCGTATGATACTAATGCACTGCAAGCCTATACTGCAAACAATACTGAACACTGTTATTTTTTCCCTCGATTTGACTGCAGAGAAATATATATTCAGTTTTATATGTGAAATTCTGAAGCCATTTTATTAGTGTTGCCTGTACAAGCTCTCATTAGGCCTGTATACATTTCAGTCGGTCAACCCGCTGTTTGCCCAATCATATTAGACGGCGTAACCATATATAACACACTATTCCTGAAAGAAATGTACGTGTATAAATATAATAAAATCCCTTTATGAGGCCTAATTGTTTGCAGGAATGTTATTCCGAAAAAGCGTTTTGACTATATGTAGTTGTTGCTGTTGTTACCAATGATTGAGCGTTCAGTTTTTTACTGGATTTATGCAGCTCTCCACGCCTCCCTGTCCTGAGCTAATCGTTTCAGCTCTGCATAGCTACCGCATCTGTCATCCGAGGTAATCTGTTTAACATATTCTAACCTTGATCTACCCCTACAGTTCTTGTCCTCGACCCTTCCTTCCATAACTAAGTTTGCTATTCCTGGATGTCTTAGTAAGTATCGTACCAACCTATCTCTTCTCTTTCTTAGCAGTCACCAGAAACATAACTCCTCTCCCACCCATCTTAAAATCTATTCGTTTGTTACTCTATCTACCAATCTGTTCTTCAACTTTCTCCTGTATCACCAAATTCCAAATACTTCTTTCACTTCTCCTCTCTTCTGCTGCGTCAACAGCCTAATTTCACTTCCGAAGAGTGCTACGCTCCAGACCAAGTCTTCCAAAAATTACTTTCTAATACCTAAATCTTTATTTGGAAACAGGTTTATTTTCTGTTGAAATGCTTTCCTTGCCTGAGCCAACCTACTTTTTATATCCTCTTTGCTTCGTCTATCACTGGTTAGTTTGCTTCCTACGAAAGAGAAGTCTCCTACTTTCTTTAGTTTTTTACCTGCCAATTTGAAAACAATAAGGGTTTCCGATTTCTTTCTTTTATTCCATTACTTTTGTTTTACAATTATCGAGCTTTATCATGAATTCTTTCCTCAAGACGGAGTCCATACCATTTAAAAACGCATTCAAATCATCTGGTGTAAGGTGACAGACAATGTCATCAGAAAATCTCAGAGTTTAAATTATTTATCATTGAATCTTTGCTTTATCGACTGTAAAGTACCGTATAAATTGATATTTTGAATGTTTTCATTTCTTTGCTGAGTAAGCACTGCCTTTCTACTGACATGGAGGCAAGATCACAATACGAGACTCATATATCTAACCTTTTATGTTTCATAAAGCAGTAAATGTGGACAGGCTTACCCCCTTAAAGGATACAAGTTATTTATAACAGAAATAGTGAGCCGTGAACCTTCTCGTAACACAACTCCCAGCAGAGTTGGACTGGGACATCACCTAAGTTAGTGCACAGTGTTGCCATACACTCCCTTTGTCACTCAAACCACCTCTGCTACTTGTTTATATCACCAAGTACCCTTTAATGTAGAACAGTACATGAGATATACCAAACATTTATTATAGAAAGCTTTCCAGTCGGTCTACACAAATTCGAGATATTACAAAAATTCAGTTGGTTGGTTATTTGGTTGGTTCCTCAGTTTAGGGGCTGCGACAAAGCAGTCGTGTGGCCCTGTGTACTTTGGGTGTGTGAAGAATCAGTCTGATAACCGGTGTTAATTGGGAAGGCTGTATTAATGTGTGTTAACCTATCTGTAATTCATGTAAGGACTGCAGACGATCAACTTCAAGTAGTTCCAACTTTTGCTACCAAATGCTACAGTCAACGACACCTAGCTTGGCTAATAGATGCCACCGCAACCAGCACTTTTCGGTGAACGTTGGAGCTTAATAGAGCATTAATCAAATCTAACCTACAAATGTTTGCTTCACACAATTGTAGTTAGTGGAAGGTTCTCGTACATGCCATAAATCTATGACAAGGACCTGCCGGCTTTACTTCCTTACTTCCCCTCCGAAGTAAGATATACTGAGGGATTTTAACGCTCTTAAAAAATCCGACGACTTCGGCCGCGTTTGAACCCGCGATCTTGGGCATACACGCTCAGCATGCTAACACCTACGCCACCGAAGCCGCCCTCAAAAATACCGTCCTCCCTCTGGCAAACAGATCAACGTTACCATGACAACCGCAGCTCAACCTTACAGTTCTCTCTGTCGATGACAGAGAGGGTTGGTTGGTTGGTTGGTTCCTCGGTTTAGGGGCAGCGACAACGCGGTCATGTAGCCCCGTGTACTTTGGGTGTGTGTAGAATCTGTCTGATAACCGGTGTTAATTGTGGTTACTGTATTAGTGTGTGTATCTGTTTTAATTCAAGTAAGCACTGAAGATGATCAATTTTCAAGTAGTTCCTACTTTTGCCGCCAAACGCCACCGTCGACGACTACTAGTTCAGAACTTAGCTACCAGACGTCACCGCAGTCGGCTCTTGGCAACGAACGTAGGAGCCTAAGAGCGTTGTTTACATTCTTAACATATACAATTTAGCTTCACACAGGTTTAATTAGTGGAAGTTTCTTTAACATGCCATGAATCTATGACATGGGACCGCCGGCTTTACTTCCCCTCCGAAGGAAGGCATACTGAGAGATTTTTAACGGATGACAGGGTATATAGGTATTTTATGTTCAAGTCTCGCAAAATCAATAGTCATTTTGTTACGCTATATAGGTAGTATTTACGAGAATGAAAATAATAAGTTACCCTCTATAAGGCTATTGATGTAGTGACTTCACCGTCCTTCTTTTAAGGCAACATTCAGGTAACATCCACGCTGCTTTTAGAATCACACGTATGTACCTTAAATCAAGGGATTCGGGAAATGAAAGGGTTCAATTTTGGAAAAACAAAAACATTTACCATTATATTAAAATAAAAGAAAATTGCCGTAATGATTAATTATTCAATTTGGGATGTATCCTTAGTAAGTGAGAGGAAAATGATGATCCAACGAACCAAACAAGTATCAGATATGATTCCTGTGATTGGAAAACAATTTCTCGGTCTCCCTTCTAATACTGTTATTCCAGTTCAGCGATTTCCTCTTCCGCTCCCTCTCCGCTCTCCGCCTACTTGGGACTGCTTGTCAATCTATCGGACACTGGGATGGAACCAGTATTTTAATCTGTGGAAGAGGATTCCCTTCAGTTATATCTAAGCTTTATCCCGTTTCATGGTTGATAAGAAATCATGTCCAGATTTACCCCCATCCTGCGACGGCTAGATGACGGTGTGAATTTTGATGACATGGACCAAGCCAGTGGGCTACACAAGATTTAGTATCCCTCTTACCAAGAGTGGTGGCCACGCTCGCTAAAGAGCAGGGTTAGGCTATGAGGCCAAGTTCTCTGCTGACTCGGTAGACGTGCATTCGAAACCCACCGTCAGCCGTCCCTGAAATGGTTTTCCGTGGTTTCCCATTTTCAATTCCAGTCAAATGCTGGGTCGGTACCTTCTGACAGGCCAAGTCCGCTTCCTTCCACATTCTTGCCCACTTTCATCCATTCATCTCATCTCTTATTCCGAAGTGCAGGTCGCCCACGGGCGTCGACTAGAAAGACCTGCACCTTGCCTCTCAGAAGGCCACACGAAAACAAAACCCCTTGTGGTGTAATGGTTAGAATGCTTGGCTACCACCCTGAAGGCCCGGGGTTGATTTCCGACTCAGGCAGGAACAGTAATTGAAGAGCTTATTTCCAAAGTTTCTTAATCCATCAAATGACATTTGTATGTTTAGTAAATGGATTGCACTTCATATCATGTTGTGTTTCGTTTACTGTATAGTATATCAAACTTTCATATTATCTAGAGGGATTGGGGGCAATATGGTGGGCAGAGTGTCATCCCGGAAGAGCACGTGCTCACCTTACCAACTCGTTACTCATTCTTCCTTATCATATGCCCTCTCTAGTTCCTTCCTTCGTTTACTACACATTTGCTCTTTTCCTTTCCTCACAGTGGGCTACACGTTTTGGAAAACGTTGACCATGAAAATATGTTTCTCCTTTAGTACCGGTATTAATATATTGCATTTAATCCATGATTGCAAAAATTTTGCCAGGTCAGAGGGGTAGGAGAGTCCGTTGAAATGGAGAAAATAACGCGCTTGAAGCACAAAAGATGACAGAGTGACAGACTCATTTCTAAATAAACAGTATTCTTGGTAAATATAAGCCCAGGTGACTTACGTTATCTAGGAGTACGACCACACTGTGCCAACGTGACGGGAGAAAACGTTTTGTTTACCGCACAGAGCTCTAACTATAGACTAGGCGTTCTCAACCTTATACTCGCGAGCACAAATTCCCCTGAGATCCATTCTTCAATTCAAATTTTGTTTCATGAGCCGTTTTCATTAAGCTATAAGTCATGACCATCAGAAATGTTATCATTTTGTGAAATAGTATTTTGTAAAATACAGTAAAAATAATTGGACATCCCTGTTTTATGTATAACAGGAAAGATTCGACTCGACTGTCCACACGTAAATGTATCTTATCTGTATGTGTCATGCAAGCAATTGCAGCATGTCTGATGAGCGGTGAATCCCTAGTTATTTCAGCACTTCAGAGGGGGAGAGATAGAAAAAGGAAAGAGAGGCGCAAGCTTGTTGCATTATTATTATTATTATTATTATTATTATTATTATTATTAATTTATTACGACTTTGTAGGCGTAGTTGGTAGCATGCTGAACTGTTATGCCCAATATCGCGGGTTAAAAACTGGCCAAAGTCATCGGATTTTAAGATCGTTGAGATCCTTTCGTATGCCTTCCTTTAGAGGGGAAGTTAATGCGGCTGGTCCATGTCATAGATTTATGGCATGTAGAAGAGCCTACCACTACAATTCGTAGTGTGTAGCCAAAATGTGTAGGTTATTTGGTTAGAAACGCTCTGTCAAGTTCCAACGTTTACCACTGTGTGTCACTGACAGTGGCGTCTGGTAGCGAAAGTTGGAACTACTTGAAATTGAACATGTTTGGGAACCTACGGGCGTTCAATTGAAACGCCCTGCTATGGCCATTGGCCACAATTCATATATTATTATTATTATTATTATTATTATTATTATTATTATTATTATTCTATCTTCATCGCAAATGGATGACTTAGGACCACGCGGAATCAAAATTTGCTGGCGTTCCTTTTTGACCAGTATTCCTTCATAGACTACTCAACGAATGGGTGTTTTTCCTTGCATGGGCCATTTATGTTGGTTAGTCTTTCTCCCTTCATTCTCAAAACCCCGCGTGAGTGCAAGGTTCTTGATTTTAGTCCGGTCCAGCAAATTTGGTGATCCTAATTCCTACAGGCCTTTCTCAATCTGTTTGTACCAATTTGAACTAGTTGTTTTGTTGATCAATTACGTGTGAATCTTGTGAGTTAGTCTGTTTGGGTCCATTCATTCCAAGTGTCCCATGCATTGGTTTCTTCGCATACGCATTGTGTCTGTGGGTTTGAAATTGTATTTCTGCATTAAGCTTTGGAAAAAGAACAACATTTTTGATTCCCGGCCCTAAGATTTTTCTCATTATTTCTCGTTCCTATACTTCCAATTGCCCTTTTAGTAGCTCCGATGTGTGAGATTTTCTGAAGCGTAGAGAGGTACGGGTTTGATTACTGTTGTATGAGGTGCGTTCAAAAAGTAACGAGCCGGAGGCTGTAATGCGCAAACCGTTGACGACATCGGCTAATCGTGGCGGGTGTAACGATGTGTGTTTCCGACCAGAGCGTGGAAGGTCACAGCCCGTTGCTGGAGGGCACGCGTGCACGTCACGTGACGATACAAAGCGAGCAGCAGCATGCATCAATCGTCCAACGCTGTCAGTCGGATTGCAAACAGTGATATGGAGGCGTCAAACGAAGAGCAAAGAGCTGTTGTTCGGTTTCTGACAGCGAAAGGAGTAGGGGGAACGGACATTCATCGCCGAAAGTCACAAGTGTACGGCGAGCATTGCATGTCCCTTGCAAGGGTCAAGGCGTGGCACAAGTGCTTCAGGAAAGGACGGGTGTCGTTAGCCGATGATGCCTGGTCTCGGGCACCCCCCTGCATTACCGATGACAACGTCCAGCTGGTTGATGCACTCATTACCCAGGACCGCCGAGTGACAGTGAACGCCATAGCCGCCGTGGTCGGATTGAGCGTCGGAAGTGTGCACACCATCATGAAGGAACGACTGCACTTGCGGAAAGTGTGTGCCCGATGGGTGCCCCACAGACTTCAACCACACCAGGAAGCATGTCGAATGGCCTACTGTCTTGGTCTTGGTTGGACGATTAATGCATGCTGCTGCTCGCTTTGTATCGTCACGTGACGTGCACGCGTGTCCTCTAGCGACGGGCTGTGACCTGCCACGCTCTGGTCGGAACCACACCTCGTTACACACGCCACGATTAGCCGATGTCGTCACCGGTTTGCGCATGCCAGCCTCAGGCTCGTTACTTTTTGAACGCACCTTATATATTATTATTAATATTCTTAATAATATGCGCGGGTACATGGTATGGCATGAGGGTCGCGCTCTACAGTCTCAAATTGGTTGAGAATGCCTGTCATAGACCATACAATTTTTGAATCTTCAACCTATATCATAAGGGCAGATGATTTCAATGTTCCGCCCCTCAAAACTCCAATAATTAACTAACCTATATCGAGAGGATCCGCGAGTTACAAATGAATGAGACGTGGAGAAAATAAGATAAAATATGGTTTCATCACCGGTGTTAGCTCCCAGTATCCGGGCCTGGTACAGGTAATAATGACAGAGCACATCTGTTCCATAGCCACAGTATGCCCTGAGGGAGACAGCATGGCGCCAGTACACTATTAATAACACACAACAATTAGCGGCGCCAGTCGCTCGACGTCTAATTAAATAGGGTAGCTCCAGAAACAACAAGCCACCATCTGTTTTGGGATTCCTGTCCCTTAGCCCCTACGGTTCTGACAAGAAATTTTGTTCTAATCTGACAGCAGGAACGAGGGTTACTGCACCTCGAAAGAAAAATTGGGAGGAGGTGGGCTCGTTTCTCACTCCATTCTCCCTGAAAGGGTATTTTCCGTGGTTTTTGATTTCAATTACAGGCATTTTCCAGGATAGTACTGTACCCGTAAATCCGGAAGGTAGCCTGTTGCAATATCCATTGCCCCAGCTGGATTGCCTATTTCTAACAGCACCGGCCAATTGCTATATAAGAAATCACCCCCAACATGGCCTTTAGGGATTTACATACAGCAGTTACAAGAATATTGTGGATCAACAACAAACTACATGGGGCACACCTACCTTTACTTACCTTCTCGGGGACTGGGAATTCAGCTTCGCCTACAATACATCCACAATACTCTACTCCTTATATTTAAAATGAATCACACGCCAACACCGACAGATTACGAACTGAATAAATTTATTAACAATGGTAAACTAACCTAAATAAACAAAATAACAATAAACTAATCTAAAAACAAAAGGAAAATAAAACCACACAATCATACACACTTCCTTTCTACTACACATCTTATTACAATGCCGTGTAAAAATATCAGCGTGAAAGCCTTGGTAGGTATAGACCTATACTACGTAACAAAAACGTTTAAGGAAGGCTCTTACATTCATGGCATTCCTGAGAACGGGTTACCTTCACTAGCCCACGTCTGGAAAACGCACGTGCACTGGCCTGTTTCATCAATGAAACGCCAGCACCACGCTGCATTCAGAACTAAATACAATTTTTAAAAGGCTGTGAGTCTTCACCTGTTCATATTATGTCACACCGCTCTCCAATCCTAACGGTGAATCATTCTAGCTAGCCTACATTGAGACTGCTTTGAGTGCGTTTAAGATACACGTAAAATTAACATTTAGATCTTACAAAAATGGTCATAACTTCTATGTTTCTTTAACAATCATTCTGAAAATTTTTATACACTCTTTCAATCGCACCCCAAAATTGTTCTAGACCAATCCGGTTCAACAATTACTCTTAACAGTGGAAAAACATTCGTAACAAAAACATCTGCTCACAAAACACACGCTATTCCAAAACAATCGATTAATAAATCCTACTAAAATTATTTAACTAATTAAATCATTTCTGAAAAAAATATTTACATGTAATTTGTTCATAATAATGGGCACTATTTAGTGTTGCTAACACGTTACTTTCGAGATTCTGGATTCTCGGTTACAATACAATTCTCAATTAATTATATACATTGTTTTTCCACATAATCATTTTCTAACACTCCGTAGTTTTGATATACTGCTTACACATCGTCGTATATAGGTTTCATTACATTGTCGGTCTAATACAATCGACTGATTAAGGTTAACTGTACGTAATTACATAACTTCGGGTTTAATAAAATATAACAATTGTATCATTGACGTGAGTAGGCAATCTTTCTCTAGTTGTATTTCCGCTAAAACCCTTCTGTCAACACAGCTAAGACGTTATTTCACATGAACTGGACTACTTGTATACAACGACTCTTATCATGATCCATGCCTTTCTTATCAAAGAACCACAATACTTTGACTTCCCTTTAAAATGCGGAACTTCCTTCGCACGAGCACTTCATAGCTCTACAAATCCTCTTATAACAATATATATGGCATAAACAATTACCATCCACTATGTTAAACAATTACCAAAAAGGATTAATTGTTATTAACATTTCTTCTGTAGGGACTTTTCTCAAATAAAGGCGTAACCCTCAGTATCATTTCACTTGACTACTGATCTAAAATTATACATGCTTAAGTTCTTCAAACGAAACTTCCAATTGTATTGAACGATATTAGACAGACGTGATTGACCTCCTAAAGTTTACTCCACAAAAAGATAATTAACTGTTAACTCGTCTGTCGCAAATACATGTAATAAAAATTAATACTCCTGTCTCACTTCACTGATCAAGCTTTAAATTGTTTATCGGTGTAATATGAGGTCAACAAAATGACGTGATGTTACACAAATAGTGTAAAATAACACACATGTTATTTATATTGTCAAATTGAATTCAATCTTGACCGGGATAAACTAGCTTTGAATTCCTAGCCAAAGATTTGAATAATCTTCTATCAAAAGGTATTTCCTCTAACATATTAAATGAACAAAGCTCTCAGCTTTACAAATAATAAAAAGGTTTGTCAACGTCGTAATGTTTTTCCACTCTACACAAAGAATGTTTATAGGGGTTAAGACTTCGGTCTTATCAAACGACTAGTATTTCCGAGATCGTCGACAGTTTATGTACAATAATGATATAACAATATCATTCGATGTTTCTTCTGTTCTTCAAGTTAGATGTTGTTACATTAAAGTGCTCAAATTAAATTTAAAAATAATTTATTTTGAAGCTATGACACAATGTCAGAATACTTGGTTTAAATCGTTTATTAAAATTCGAGAGTCGAAACGACTAGTCTTCTATGAGGCAATATGATCCCTAAAAAAAATGTTTAAATGTCAGTTCCACAACTGATCCGTAAAATAAAATTGAAAAATAGATGAAAGGCAATCATCTCCTAAATAATCTTGAAGCATAAAAATCTTAGCACACATCTGAAGTGTAATATACTTGAGAACACTGAAATACATGAAATGTGAAAATATGGAGTAAGATCGTTGGCTCAGGATGTCACTAATCAAGCTCT
Source organism: Meconema thalassinum (assembly GCA_946902985.2). Taxonomy (NCBI): domain Eukaryota; kingdom Metazoa; phylum Arthropoda; class Insecta; order Orthoptera; family Tettigoniidae; genus Meconema; species Meconema thalassinum. The sequence goes on along the minus strand of OX336388.2, from coordinate 989,684,436 downwards.
ATACTAAAAATAAGAGACACTGCTACCTTATTTGGACGAAAACTTGAAGGTCAATGTAAGTATTCACACAATACTTTAGATGTTTCCTCAGTTCAAGATACTGAGATGGATCTGCATTCGAATCTCGGATCTGCGACCTCAGAGATAGGAAACGTCCCTCTCTGGAATTCACCAACATTCACCTGGGCTCGAACGACATCCTTCTGGCAAATTCTTCTGTGGTTTCTGGGCTACCCTAGCATCTTGACAAATCTCTTCTGTAGAATCTTCATTCTCCGTCGCAAATATGTATCAGCCTCATCATTGGAATATAATTTATAGAAATATTCATATAAATGGTGAATGAAATATTTCCATTGATAATTGATGTTACATTAGTGTTCGTAGACTGACGAAAATGTACAAGATGGACCGTACACTACGTCTGTATTCAAGAATACGTCGTTTAACGAAGTTCCATCGTTGTATCTTAACTCCTGTTATCGAATAATGTTTCTGGCGCATGACTATTTAGTTCATCATATCAACAATGTTACTTATGTTGAATGAATCCATATGAAGAATAATGATAGTCATTATAATACTGTTTATTTGCTGCGCCAATGTTAAAAGTTCTCCGCTACTGTTCACTTGAACTGCGTTCGCCAACTTCACGTTGCAATCTAAAATGATATTCAGCTTTATTTCCAACACATTTGAAAATCTGACTTAACAGGCTTATATTGTCGAAACGGTGAATTTTAGAACGCTCGACTTTCAACAGAATGTAGTATGCGACCTGATCTTTATATATATTCACTTAGTTAAACTCAAATCTTAATTATATAAGAGACTAGCTGAAGTACCCGTGATTCGCTACACGTCATAATAAAATTAAAATGTGAAGGTGACAGTGTTAAAACAGGTTATAGGCGAGGTGCTGCGCAGAGGGAGATTAAGGATGGAACATTTTGTCCAACTACACCGCTCGGCGTTGACCGTGTTTTATAGCACAAATTTAGGTTTTACTCACTAACCGTTGGAGATAACTTTCGGATAGAAAATGTAATTTTAAACCTCGTATATCCCATCAAAAGTTTGCTATTTCTTAACGTTCTCTTTTTATTTGAAATGGAAATATGAAAGTTTTAAACCAAAGGGTGTAGAGACGACACTAAAATGGTCACCATATTTAAATAGGGCAAAGTATTGAAATCAAAAGAAACCTATATGTTAACCAGCTAAATCAGCTACTTCCATGTAAAAATTCATGTAAATCGGACCAGTGGTACTTGCGTGATTGAGTAATACACAGACACACACCATCTCATTTCTTGCCTCGCTTCGCTCGCGTCATAGTCGTGTCATATTGTTATTCAATGAAATGCAGGTTTAACCCCGTTACCACCACTTTAGAACCTGAATATCCAAAAATCCCTCCTTAGTAGACTTTTTCGACACACAACAAACATATCCCCAAAATATCATTCTTCTAACTTTAATAGTTTGGGTTAGTCGATGAGAGCGAACATCCAAAAATCCTTCCTTAGTGGACGTTTTTCTTCCAGAATTTCACCCCTCCCCATAGGCCCCTTAAATTGGATTTATGAAAAAAAAAACGGTCGAACACCTATTTATTTTATTTATTTATTTATTTATTTATTTTTAATCTGATTATTTTCCTCCGAGTTTCAAACTCCTCGCCTATGTCGTTTAAGATATACACGCTCCGTTAAGAATCTTTCAACCCCCCACTTTTCATCCCTTTCACCTCATAATATACACTACATCGAAAAAACTATTAGACATGTGTCAGCTTATTTTTAATGATTAGTATATATGCCAAGTATCACATCCCCAAATGAAACCACTCGGGAGATATTGTTATTCAATTAAATGCACGTTTACCCCCTTAACACCTATTTAGAACCTGTATATTCAAAATTCTTTCCTTAGTGGACGTTTTCGACATACAACGAACATATCCCCAAAATTTCATGTTTCTAACTTCAATAAGTTTGGCTGGGCGATGATGAGTGAGTCAGTCAGGACATTTCCTTTCATATATTTTTGATAATTTCACCCCTCTCCATGAACCCCTTAAATTGGATTTATGAAACATACGTTCGAACATCTACTTACTTATTTAAAACTGTTTCCCCCTGAGTTTGATGAGTGAGTAAGAGAGTCAATCTGTTAGGACACTTTCTTTCCTGTTTTTCCCCCAGAATTTCACCCCTTTCCAAGGGCCCCTTAAATTGGATTTATGAAAAAACGGTCGAACACCTATTTACTTGTATTTTAAGCTGCTTTACCCGCCGAATTTCAAACTTCTCGCCTATGTCGTTTAAGAGATACACGCTCCGTTAAGAATCCTTCAACCCCCAATTTTCACCCCTTTCACCTCATAATATACACCATATCGATAAACCCTTAGACATATGTCTGATTATTTTTAATGATTAGTTTATATACCGAATATTACATCCCCAAAGAAACAAATCATGAGATATCGTTATTCAATGAAATGCACGTTTACCCCCTTAACATCTCTTTAAAACCCGAATAAACAATAATCATTCCTTAGTTGACGTTTTCGACATACAGCGAACATATTCCCAAAATTTCATGTTTCCAACTTTAATAGTTTTCGCTGGGCGTGATGAGTGAGTGAGTCAGACAGGACATTTTCTTTCAATTATTTTTACCACAATTTCACCCCTCCCCATGGGCCCCTTAAATTGGATTGATGATAAAACGCTTGAACACCTATTAACTTATTTTTTTAGCTGATTTTTTCCCGCTGACTTTTAAATTTCTCGCCTATGTCGTTTAATAGATAGACCAACACGCTCCGTTAGGAATCCTTCAACCCCCACTTTTAACCCCTTTCACCTCATAATAATACACCACATAGAAAAACCCTTAGACACATGTCTGCTTATTTTTAATGATTAGTTTATATGCCGAGTATCACATCCACAAATGAAATCACTCGTGAGATATTGTTATTCAATGAAATGCAGGTATAACCCCCTTAAGACCCCTTTAGAAACTGAATATCCAAAAATCCTCCCTTAGTGTACGGTTTTGGCATACAACGAACATATCCCCAAAATGCCATGTTTCCAACTTCAATGTTTTTGGCTGGGCGATGATGAGTGAGTGAATGAGTCTGGACATTTTCTTTCATTTTTTTTTCTTCTTCAGAATTTCACCCCTCCCGATGAACCCCTTCAATTTGATCGATCAAAAAAACCTGTCGAACAGCTATTTACTTACTTTAAAGCATTTTTCCCCCTGAGTTTGATGAGTGAGTCAGTCAGTCAATCAGTTAGGACATTTTCTTTCCTATTTCCCCCCAGAATTTCACCCCTCCCCATGGGCCCCTTAAATTGGATTTATGAAGAAACGGTCCAACACATATTTACTTGTTTCTTATGTAGATTTTTTTTTCCGCTGAGTTTCAAACTCCTCGTCTATGTCGTTTAAGAGATACACGCTCCGTTAGGAATCTTTCAATCCCCACTCTTCACCCCTTTCACCTCATAATATACACCACATCGAAAAATCCTCAGACCCGTGTCTTCTTATCTTTAATGATGAGTTTATATGCTGAGTATCACATCCCCCAATGAAACCAATCGGGAGATATTGCTATTCAATGAAATGCAGGTCTACCCACTTAACACCCCCTTAGAACCTGAATATGCAAAAATCCTCTCTTAATGGGCATTTGCGTCTCTTGAGGAAGCTGCATACCAAATTTCATTCCAATCCGTTCGGTGGTTTCTGAGATTTCGTGATGAATGAATGAGTGAGTGGTATTTGACAAATATATAGTAGAAGATGGTGTCAAGTATTTGTTATGCTAAACTCGGTTGACAGTGCTGTGTGAGTAGTTGAGTAACTAACGGGATTTCAAGTAATGATCCTCATTTTCTATACCGGTAGTGCATTGCGCAACTGGCATCCAGTCGGCCGTGTCTTGACTTGAGCTATGTTGCCATGGAAACTTTCTGCCTTGCCATTCCTTCATGAGAATATTTTATGATTTGATTAGCCTGTGCTTGAGTGCAAGAGGGCCGAAATCAGAAGAATGAGAAAGACTATCGAAAATTCATGTAGCCAGCGGTTCCTTCTGGGTCCTAAACTATGTGTATGCAAAATTTGGTTGAGATTGGTGAACGGTGTAGATTTGTATACGGAACAGATCCACATACATACATACATACATACATACATACATACAGACTTTCACTTTTATATATAAGACCAGCTGAAGTACCCGTGCTTCGCTACGGGTCGTAAAGAAATTAAAATGTGAAGGTGACAGTTAAAACAGGGGATAGGAGAGGTGCTGCGCAGAGGGAGATTAAGGATGGAACATTTTGTCCAACTACACCGCTCTGCCTTGACCGTGTTTTATAGCACACATTTAGGTTTTACTCGCTAACGGTTGGAGATACATTTCGGATAGAAAATGCAATTTTTAACCTCGTACATGCCATCAAAAGTTTGCTATTTCTTAGCGTTCTCTTTTTATTTGAAATGGAAATATGAAAGTTTAAAGCCAAAGGGTAGAGTGACGTCACTAAAATGCTCGCCATCTTTAAAAGTGCAAAGTATTGAAATCAAAAGTAACCTGTATGTTAACCAGGTAAATCTGCTACTTCCATGTAAAATTCATGTAAATCGGACCAGTGGTACTTGCGTGATTGAGTAATACACAGACACACACACACCATCTCATTTTTAGTCTCGCTTCGCTCGCGTCATAGTCGTGTCATATTGTTATTCAATGAAATGCAGGTTTAACCCCATTAACACCCCTTTAGAACCTGAATATCCAAAAATCCCTCCTTAGTAGATGTTTTCGACACACGACAAACATATCCTCAAAATATCACTCTTCTAACATTAATAGTTTTGGTTGGTCGATGAGAGCGAACATCCAAAAATCCTTCCTTAGTGGACGTTTTTCTTCCAGAATTTCACCCCTCCCCATAGGCCCCTTAAATTGGATTTTTGAAAAGACGGTCGAATACCTATTTATTTTATTTATTTATTTATTTATTTATTTATTTATTTATTTATTTATTTATTTATTTATTTATTTATTTATTTATTTATTTATTTATTTATTTATTTTTAAGCTGATTGATTTCCTCCGAGTTTCAAACTCCTAGCCTATGTCGTTTAAGAGATACACGCTCCATTAAGAATCTTTCAACCCCCACTTTTCATCCCTTTCACCTCATAATATACACTATATCGAAAAACCATTAGACATGTGTCAGCTTATTTTTAATGATTAGTATATATGCCAAGTATCAATCCCCAAATGAAACCACTCGTGAGATATTGTTATTCAATGAAATGCACGTTTACCCCCTTAACACCTATTTAGAACCTGAATATTCAAAACTCTTACCTTAGTGGACGTTTTCGACATAAAACGAACATATCCCCAAAATTTCATGTTTCCAACTTCAATAATTTTGACTGGGCGATGATGAGTGAGTGAGTCAGTCAGGACATTTTCTTTCATTTATATTTGATAATTTCACCCCTCCACATGAACCCCTTAAATTGGATTTATGAAACAAATGGTCGAACACCTATTTACTTATTTAAAGCTGATTTCCCCCTGAGTTTGATGAGTGAGTAAGTGAGTCAATCAGTTAGGACACTTTCTTTCCTGTTTTATCACCCCAGAATTTCACCCCTCTCCAAGGGCCCCTTAAATTGGATTTATGAAAAAACGGTCGAACACATATTTACTTGTATTTTAAGCTGTTTTATCCCGCCGAATTTCAAACTTCTCGCCTATGTCGTTTAAGAGATACACGCTCCGTTAAGAATCCCTCAATCCCCAATGTTCACCCCTTTCACCTCATAATATACACGACATCGATAAACCTTTAGATATATGTCTGATTATTTTTAATGATTAGTTTATATACCGAATATCACATCCCCAAAGAAACAACTCATGAGATATCGTTATTCAATGAAATGCACGTTTACCCCCTTAACATCTCTTTAAAACCCGAATAAATAAAAATCATTCTTTAGTTGACGTTTTGACATACAGCGAACATATTCCCAAAATTTCATTTTTCCAACATTAATAGTTTTCGCTGGGCGCGATGAGGGAGTCAGACAGGGCATTTTCTTTCAATTATTTTTACCAGAATTACACCCCTCCCCATGGGCCCCTTAAATTGGAATGATGAAAAAACGCTTGAACACCTATTAAGTTATTTTTTTAGCTGTCTGTTTCCCCTGAGTTTGATGAGTGAGTTAGTCAGTCAGTCAGGACACTAATTCTCCTTCCCCCCCCCCCCCCCAGAATTTCACCCCACCCCATTGGACCTTTAAATTAATTTATGAAAAAACGGTCGAACACCGATTTACTTAATTTTTTAGCTGATTTTTTTTCGCTGAGTTTCAAATTTCTCGCCTATGTCGTTTAAGAGATAGGCCTACACGCTCCGTTAGGAATCCTTCAACCCCCAATTTTCACCCCTTTCACCTCATAATAATACACCACATCGAAAAACCCTTAGACACATGTCTGCTTATTTTTAATGATTAGTTTATATGCCGAGTAGCACATCCACAGATGAAACCACTCGTGAGATATTGTTATTCAATGAAATGCAGGTTTAACCCCCTTAAGACCCCTTTAGAGCCTGAATATCCAAAAATCCTCCCTTAGTGTACGGTTTTGAGATACAACGAACATATCCCCAGAATGCCATGGTTCCAACTTCAATATTTTTGACTGGGCGATCATGAGTGAATGAGTCAGGACATTTTCTTTCATTTTTTCCTTCAGAATTTCATCCCTCCCGATGAACCCCTTCAATATGATTGATCAAAAAAACTGTCGAACAGCTATTAACTTACTTTAAAGCAGTTCCCCCTCCCCCCTGAGTTTGATGAGTGAGTCAGTCAGTCAATCAGTTAGGACACTTAATTTCCTGTTTCCCCCCACCCCCCCAGAATTTCACCCCTCCCCATGGGCCCCTTAAATTGGATTTATGAAAAAACGGTCAAACACATATTTACTTTTTTTTTTTTTTTGCTGATTTTTTCCGCTGAGTTTCAAACTCCTCGCCTATGTCGTTTAAGAGATACACGCTCCGTTAGGAATCTTTCAATTCTTACTTTTCACCCCTTTCACCTTATAATATACACCACATCGAAAACCCCTCAGAGACGTGTCTTCTTCCTTTTTAATGATGAGTTTATATGTCGTGTATCATATCCCCCAATGAAACCAATCGGGAGATATTGTTATTCAATGGAATGCAGGTTTAACCCCCTTAAGACCCCTTCAGAACCTGAATATCCGAAAATCCTCCCTTAGTAGACGGTTTAGACATACAATGAACATATCCCCAAACTGTCATGTTTCTAACTTCAATAATTTTGGCTGGGCGATGATGAGTGTGTGAGTGAGTGAGTGAGTGAGTCAGGCAGGACATTATCTTTCAATTTTCTTTTTTCAGAATTTCACCCCTCCCCATGAACCCCTTAAATTTGATTTAATAAAAAAACTGTCGAACAGCTATTTACTTACTTTAAAGCAGTTTTTTCCCCCTGAGTTTGATGAGTGAGTGAGTCAGTCAATCAGTTAGGACACTTTCTTCCTGTCCCCCCCCCCCCCCCAGAATTTCACCCCTCCGCATGGGCCCCTTAAATTGGATTTATGAATAAACGGTCAAACACATATTTACGTATTTTGTATGCTGATTGTTTTCCGCTGAGTTTCAAACTCCTCACCTATGTCGTTTAAGAGATACACGCTCCGTTAGGAATCCTTCCATCCCCACTTTTCACCCCTTTCACCTCATATTACACACCACATCGAAAAACCCTCATACTCGTGTCTTCTTATTTTTAATGATGAGTTTACGTGCCGAGTATCACATCCCCCAATGAAACCAATCGGGAGATATTGAAATTCAATGAAATGCAGGTCAACCCCCTTAACACCCCTTTAGAACCTGAATATCCAAAAATCCTATCTTAGGGGGCATTTGCGGCCCTTTGGGAAGCTGCATACCAAATTTCATTCCAATCCGTCGGTGGTTTCTGAGATTTCGTGATGAATGAGTGAGTGGTATTTCACAAATATATATAGTAGATGATAGTGTCAAGTCTTTGTTATGCTAAACTCGGTTGACAGTGCTGTGTGAGTAGGTGAGTAACTAACGGGATTTCAAGTAAAGATCCTCTTTTTCTATACCAGTAGTGCAGAGCAGAACTGGCATCCAGTCGGCCGTGTCTCGACTTTAGCTATGTTGCCATGGAAACTATCTGGCTTGCCATTCCTTCATGAGTATATTTTATGATTTGATTAGCCTGTGCTTGAGTACAAAAGGGCCGAAATCAGAAGAATGAGAAAGGCTATCGAAAATTCATGTAGCCAGCGGTTCCTTCTGGATCCTAAACTATATGTATGCAAAATTTGGTTGAGATTTGTGGTACGGTGTAGATTTGTATACGGAACAGACCCACATACATACATACATACATACCCACATACAGACTTTCACTTTTATATATAAGATATACTAATTTCAATGTTCCTCACAACTTCACACAAAATGGAAGTGCAGTAATCTCCTACGATCTACCTAGCTATCCTCGCGTCTCCACAAGTCGACAGTCGTCGCACTCGGACTAAGCTTTGGGATCTCCGTTAACCCAGTAAAAACACTTCCTCACTCTTCAAAGACTGCTGGAATAAGAACATCGATCCTTGGATCTCCCCCTCCAAGTCGAAATTTTGGCGGCCATATCAATCTCCCACCATAATTTTAGCGCGTAGATTACTCATGCTTATTACTGCGTAGATTAACCGATCTGCGGTTTTTAAAGTATTAGACATAATTTCTTTTAATATTCTCTTCATTACCAAATAAGAAAATCTTCTTCTAATGGCCTAAATGCATAATTTCACCCAATTATGTAGTTAAAGTTGATCCCGTCTTCAATAAGACCTCTCCTCATTGGCTCTGGGCTGGGATCCAATACCATAATTTATAACAATCTTTATAATATTAATTTCCAAACTCACTGTTGCTATGCCAATTTTAGCCTTCAAGAAGCGTCTATTGTGCAATATATCACGTGATCGGGCTCTCCCACAGCCTCGAGCTTGCAACACTACCCTCTTGTGTCACACTTCCAGAATTTGTATTTGCTGGTTAAATTTTATCATGGGGACGGAAAATACTCTCATTTTGTCCCATTTCTTGGGGCAGTACGTCATTGAAAATTCCGTATAACTGGTGATCAAGTATTGAAGTGCTAGAAACCATTTTCATTGTTGTCTGAGTAATTTATTGACTGAAATGCTTTTCAATTTGGTCAACAAGAAATTTTACTAATTAGTTTGGGTGAGCAATAACAATTATTTTAACATCCTAAAACCTGAATAAATATTGCAAGAATTATGTATATTCTTATTAACACACTTCTCTAACAAATCGGGGGAGGATAAGGGGGGATTAATTGGATGACATGTTTCGTTCGTGAGGTGAACGTCATCAGATCTGGACCACTTACACTTGACCCACCAGTGGTCGCTTTGAACGTCGGTGTACCTTCCCACAGCAGCTTTGAGGGGAGTTGCGTGTTTTGAGGATACGCAGGTTTGATAATCTTTAATCTTTATGCGAAACCTCACGGACATCTTGACATTTTATATGTACTGTATCATTATTCCCATGCTCGGGATTGGAAGTATTTCAGCGCGACTTTATATATTGAAGGAAGCAAGCCAGTCTGTCTCATGTGAGGTGCATCACAGCTGTCCGCTGTATGTTCTTCCGAGCATCACCGAGCATCGCTGAAGCCAGACTCGGGTTATATGACGACATAGATGGTCGATAAATGTTGACTCATTACATCGAACGTCCACTATAATATCATTACACATTAAGAAGAAATAAGAACTTTATACACGCTTTGCAGCGTATTGGATAGATATAAAATATAGCATGAAGTGAATGATAATGTGTTTTCATGTTTATGAACACAGTAGATCATATTTCGTCTCTGTTAAAGACACATCCAACTACCGGCAGTGCACAGTTCGATTGTGTCGGGTTCTTATACTTGTAAAATACGTATAGATGCCGAGTGACGAACGGAATTCTGAAAACTATCGCACATGTTAGTGGATATTTCAACAGTATGCCGGGATGGAACTTGTAATTTGCAAGTCAGTTATAAGATATGTTCATAGACAAGAACTTTGATTTTTGAAACTGTAATCACGCAAATTGAAATGTATTGTAGGCATATTTAGACATGTTACAACACACGGAAGTAAACTATTTATTTAGAGTGCAATTTATACGTGTATATGCATTCAGTAACACAGTTACTTTATCGAACTCTGATTAGAACCTCCTAATTTATTCGCGACTCGTTCAAAAGTGGGACTCAGGAGGAAAGAGTGCTAAGAATTTCATATTTATAAACACGGCAGGTTAATCATATCAAAAGTGGATACAGCAATCTAAGCAATGCAACGAACATTCTGAGGAAAACCGACATTGCTATACGCGTGTGCGAGTGCTGTATTGCGCAGCTGACATCTTGTCAACCATGGCATTCCGCTGTGGCACAATCGCGATGGAATAATAATAATATCGTATGGCCTCGGGTGCCTGGCGCAAGCTTTGTTAATTGACACCCAGAGGGTAGCTTGCATGTCAATTTCGTCGTTCCTATGAACGCTATGAAAGTCAAGGAGGTTAGATACGGTATCTAAACTCCTTGACACTACAGCGCTTTCAAGTAGAGAATGGAGGAACTTTAGTTGGCGGAAAATCCCAAGATTAATTTTGCCATTGAACACGGCCTACTGAATTCAAATGGGTTCTTTAACATGCCAACAACGTATGACATGAGTGTCGTGATTTTTGTCGCCTTCAAAAATCACTTACCATGGTCAGGAGCGAACCTGCAAATCGCAATGGAAATGTACTTTCGTTACGGTTTTATACGAATGTTGGGACATTACGATGACTCGGCTGACTTCTTTGGAACGAGATGTACCATACTAGGAGATTAAAGTGACCATGTATGCAGTATTGGAGCTAACCAGATGACAATCATGTCCGAACCAGGGAAAGGAGCGGAGTTCCAGGGTTCGATTCTCGCAGACCAGCAGAATCATGCTATTTCCCAATATGAAAGGAGATGTGATATCGGGGCATATCATTGCACAATACTACAGCTGCTAGAGTCTACTGAGGTACAGACAAGCCCGTCCTATCATATGTAGTGAAGCGTAGACATTTTAACGTTACTATTGCTGCCATTTTTAGCCTATTTTCAATTTTGAAAAAATAGGCTTATGAGATCACATTTCGTCCGCGTGTGTGTGTGCGTGTGTGTGTGTGAGAGAGAGAGAGAGGTGTGTGTGTCCCCTAATAACTTCTAAACGGCTGGAGCGATTTCAATGAAACTCAGTAAGTTCATAGCACTATTTCGGACGACCCCGACAGTGCCCTTCAAATTTTGTTACGTCTCGCCAATACAACATGGCGGTTGTGCGAAATATTTCACCAGCATTCAATATCTCCGAAACTATTACCGATATCACCCTGGAATTATCTACGGTAATAAAGGGAACTACCAGAAGTTCACCTATGTGACTTTTGAAAAACTGGTAACTACAAAACCAACATGGCGGCCACGCAAAATTTGCGACTTTTAAATAGACGTTTCGCGCGATTTAACCAACCAAACGCAATAAAACTGTGTACAGTATGTGTTTATACACTTTGTAATATACCGACATCTAACTTCGTTCAATTGTTTACATAACCACAAGATGGCGGATGTGCGAAATATTTCACCGGCATTCTATATCTCTGAAACTATTAGCGTTATCACCCTGAAATTGTGTACGGAGATAAAGGGTACTACTTGAAGTTCATCTATAAGACTTTCAAAAACCGGTTAACTACAAAACGAACATGGCGGCCAGGCGAATTTGAAAATTTTAAATAGACCTTTCTCGCGATTTAATGTTCCAAACACAATGAAATCTGGTACAGGAAATGTGTATACACATTGTAATACACTGGTATCTAATTTAGTTCAATTGTTTACATAACCTCAAGATAGCGCCTTTGCGAATTTTAAAATTAAGTTTTTATTTCTTGTGTCGTAATCATGCGATCGATGTGAAAGTTTGAATAATGAACCTACGCAATAATTTTCCTTTAATGTTACATGACTCTATGGCCTATACATTTAACAATCCAACATGGCGACCATCCGAAATATTTAGACGGCTCTGAATATCTACGAATCTATTATAGCAATCAAATTTTTTTTTAATGTTCATAGGGACTATGAACTTAAGTTCACCTATAGGACTTTAAATAATCTGGCGATCACAAATCCAACATGGAGGCGACGCGAAGTATAAATATTCACATCGACGTTTCACGCAATTTAACCATCCTAGTGCAGTGAAAATTGGTACAGTAAATCCTGATACGAATGTTAATCCACTGGCATTTAATTCATTTCAATTGTTTCCATAACCACAAGATGGCAGCTGTGCGAAATTTTAAAATCTCTTTGTTACTTCTTGTGTCTTAATCATGCGATTGAATTTGAATGCTACACGTACACAATAATATTCATGTAACAGTACATAACTCTAGGACCTACATATATAAAATCCAACACAGCGACCATCTGGAATATTTAAACGGTTCTCAATATCTACGAATCTATTACAGCAATCAAACTGAAATTTTGTATGTTGATAGTGGCAGTTAACATAAGTAGGATATATGAAAATAGGCTGTATAGTTCTTCACGAAACTACTTGTTATTTATATTTCCAGTAGTAGAGTCGAAGGATGGTGTTTAGGCACGAGGTTTTCTACTCATGACTGACCCCATTCCCGACTGGATGTTGGTTCCAATAAAGAACGCATCCATTTTTCAGTATGCATTGTAGTTTGTTTTAATATTAACATTGGTAAATTAAAGTTAATTAATTGGAAACATCTTGAATGTAGAATTGAGGAATATTTAGGAGAAGAAATATATTACACGTGATTTTGATAATTTGATGAACTCTTATTAATGTCAATTCATGACATTTTCTGCATTTATGAATTTTGACTCGAGCTATATTTATAGTTGAGCTTCGTTCTAGTTTCATGCTCGAGAATTGCGTTTTTGAATAATGCTAATGCTTTTAAGGCAAGATATCGTCGTTTTGAAAGCATATTTTTTGAAGAAGTTTGATCCTTCGCTTTTAGTAGGGAACATTCTTCACTCTCGTGGAAGATAGATGCTAGTATTGTTTCCTAATGGGCCAATAGCGTGCTAACTTTTAACTTTTACTGCTACCTAGGTCCATGGTGTAGGGGCATTACTTGATTTTCTTGAAGCTATTTGAGGGGAGATATACCTAATTTTAGCTTGATTAATTTTTGCTTCTTCATTGAATTTCACGTTCCAGTGACATGATAGTCATGTTTGTTCTAGTATCTACGCTAGTTGGAGAAGTTATTCGCACATTTTAATGCATAGTCTGTTGACTTATGAATATTTTGAAAGAACATTCGCCCTTTTTCTCAACGTTAATCCCAGTTACAATTAATGTGTAGGCACATCTTTGTATAAGATTTGTGACTGTAATAATGCTTACGTATAGCAGGGTTATTTGATTCCAGTGGAAATTTATATTTAAGAAACCATATTTAATAATCTGACATAAAGTGTAATGAAATTTGTATAATTTGAACAACGCAATTATCTTTGAGAAAATAAGAATATGAATAATGGATTTTATCGTTCACCAGTGAGGGTGATAGTTGATAACAGTTATATGTGGTAATGAAAGTGGAATTATGAATTGAGTGCTCAGTGGAGTACACATGCATTTTGTGAGGCCATATAAAGGCAATTATATTGTGAAAAACATTCAAAGGAAAATCTTGTGGAAATATTATAGGTATAATCCATTAGTACATGGAAGCGTGAAGTCATGTATGACTCAAATTGTTTAAACATACTTCAACGAAATTACACATAAATATTATGGTGATTTAGACGAATAAATTTGAGAACATGAATGAATAATTGTTTAAACGGAGGAGCTTTATAATTCCAATTCAGTGGATGACCATGTTGACTAGATTGTATAGTCATCCCAAATTATTGATCTGGTGATCATTGTTGAAACAGGGTACTTTAAATTCTTCTAAGCTTCATTGCTCGGTCGAATATACCATTAATTGACCAATAATCCCTTATGAAAGTAAATAATGAATGAAGCACTAATGGAAAGTGCCAGATCATGAGAATCTTTTGTGAAAGCACTCAAGAGAGCACTGATACTATTGTATTTTTTACATTTTTATATAAGGGTAATTTGAACGTGGAATCTCAGGAAAATTCGAATTAATGATCCCATAGGATTTTCATGTTTTGCAATATTGGATCATTGATTTATATATGTGTTCTTGAATTAAGAAAAATGTAGTCTAGTCCTTGGGGGACTGATCTCTGCATTTGTAGCATTTTAAGATGCTAATTCCAGGTATGATTCAATTATTTTCTTGTTGTTGTTGTTTCAGGGACATTGCATTCGATGTTGTGTCATTTACTGAATACATTTTGCCAGTTTTTATCTTAACCTTCGAGTGTGATGTTTTATAAAAGTGATATGAAGTTACATTAAGAAGGCCATTGCCAGGTATTTGTGGAGTATCCCACACTCCTGAGATTACGTTTCTACTTAACTCTCGTGTTTTCTGAGGTTATTTTCATCCTTTGCCATGGTCTTTCTTAATGTCATCTCTGTTAGGTTTGACCTGTGCCCTATTATCCCCTTCATTTGTTGGTATGACCTGGGGGTTTTCTAGACGGAATTTTCAGGTTCTACGATCCAGTTGTCATCGTGGAATTTCAACAAGCTGATGGTAAGTAATTTCGGGTACAGTACCAAACTCCAGAATAAACACCAATTATATATTTTATCCTGGAGTCAGTGCAAATTATGGGAATACTACGTCATGGTTGAGAATCCTATAACTTAGGACACCGGAAGACATGCTCCCCACCCTCGTCAATAATGGTTGAGACAATTTACCTCTAAAATAAACAAGGCATACATTCAGTTCAATTGCCATGTGTGTATTAGACAGTTCCGCTGGGTTCATTGAAATTGAATTCACTTGGAAAAAGTAGTTCCGTGAAGAAATAAATAGCCTAATTTCATGTATTCTACTTTTATTAATTGCCTCTAACAACGTACAAAATTTCAGTTTGATTGTTGGAATAGATTCTTACATATTGAGAACCGTCTAAATATTTCGGATGGTCGCCATGTTGGATTATTATATATGTAAGTCATTAAGTTATGTACTATTACATGAAGATTTTTAAATTTTGCACAGCCGCCGTCGTGTGGTTATGAAAACAATGGAAATACATAAGATGTCAGTGGATTAAAATTTGTATAAGCATTTACCGTACATTATGGATTATATTCCCACCTCAGCTATTCTAGATACGGATTTCCGTGGTTTACCACTCATATTTCAGGCAAGTAGCGTAAAGGCACCACCACTTCTTTCCCAATCCTAGCATAAACTATAATTACACCAAACAGACAGCAGTTATTCGAGCCGAAGGACATGAGAGAGAATCTGGTATTTAGAAAAGTGTAAGGCAAAGCTGCAACTTATCACCCATACTTTTCAATCTATACATGGAACTAGCAATGAAGGAAATTGGAGAAAAAATTCAAAGTAGGAGTAAGGATTCAAGGGGAAATAATTTCAACTGATGATGATATCGTCATCTTAGCCGACATACCAAAGGATTTAAATGAGTTTTTAAATGGTATGGATTCTGTCTTGAGGAAAGGATTCATGATAACCATTAATAAATGTAATACAAACATATTTGAATATAGTCGAAAGAAATCAGAAACACCCATAGACGTCGAATTGTCAGCCGAAAAGCTAAAGGAAGTAGGTAACTTCCTTCATTTATGAAGCATTATAATCAGTGATGGAAGAAGCAAAGAGGATATAAAAAGTAGGTTAGCACACACAAGGATAGCATTTCTACAGAAAAGGAATCTGTTGACATCGAATATAGATTTAGGCATTAGGAAGTCGTTTTTGAAAGCCTATGTCTGGAGCGTGGCACTCATTGGAAGTGAAACTTGGACTGTTGGAGCAGCAGAAAAGAGGAGAATTGAAGCATTTGAAATATGGTGTTACAGGAGAATGATGAAGATCAGATGGGCAGATAGGGTTACCAATGATGAGGTATTAATACGAGTGTGAGAGGAGAGATGTTTCTGGAGAATGCTAATGAAGAGAAGAGATAGGTTGGTTGGACACATACTCAAACAACCAGGAATAATAAACTTAGTTATGGAAGGAAAGGTTGAGGATAAGAACTGTAGGGGTAGACCAAGGCTAGAATATGTTAAACAGATTGCCTCGGATGTAGTGTGTGGTAGCTATGTAGAGATGAAACGATTAGCTCATGACAGGGGAGCATGGAGGGCTGCATCAAACCAATCAGAAAACTGAATACTCAAAACACACACCTATACAAGCACTACAATAACACTGGTTATCAAGCGAATACCGGGTGAGTTAGTCGTGGTCGTTACGGCATGTCTGCTGGCAGTCGCTCACATCCGGGAGGCGAGGAGGTTCGAATCCCCCCGCCGGCAACCTTGAAGATTGTCTTCTGTGGTTTCGCATCTTCCTTCCAGGCAAATGCCGGGGTTGGTCCCTAGCTATAGGCCACAGCCGCTACCTTCCAACTCCTCCTCCTTACATTCAAACTTCCCTCCCGAACGGTACTTGTAGCTCTCCCATTGGGTGTCCGTCTCGAAGCAGCTACATAACTGGCGAGCCGAACATGTCCTCGGACACTCCCGGCACTAAAAGCCATACGCTAAAAAAAAAAAAATATATATATATATATATCAAGCGAATTCTATACATACTCTTGCACACGGGGCTGATGACCAGGTTTATTGTTTCTTAGGCAGTCTGGCTGTATGGCGCAGCAGTGACGTTCTCGTCTGCTGTGTCCAAGGTTGCAGGATTGAGTCCTGGCGCTGCCAGTTGGCATTTGAGGATGTGCTAATGCAATGGATCCGTGTTAGTAGATTTACTGGCACGTTAAACAAACCCTCCGGGAAAGACTTCTGGCATCCCGGCGTCTCTAAAAGCCGCAGTATTTAAAAGGGACGTAAAACCATGGCATGTTTATTATTATTATTATTAGGCCTATTAAAAATGTGGTACAACATGAGGACTTCCATCGGAGTTACCGTATGAATCGAGATCAGCTGTCGATGCTAGGGTATCGATTGAGGATGCGCGGTTGGGTGGCTGGTTGTACTCGACACAACTAAGCAGCGCAGTGCTCGTCAGTAGGGCGCGCGGTGAGGCTGGTGGCCTAGGCGACAGGCGATGGTGCTAGACATGCCAAACTCGCGGAATGTAAATAAACATTCCTTGCCATCCAACAGGTCATCGTGTGGCCTTGCCCTCAGCACTCACAATGCATAGAAGGTTTAGTTGCTCGAGACCAATAACAACATTGGACAATTAAAATTGTGGAACTAATGTGATGATTTAACAGCCGTGACCTAGGAGCAGCTTTAAGAGCAGTTTTGGTGTTATATGAGGATAATCGTTCCCACACACGTGGACTAAAAGTGAGTCATTCCTATATTCACGTATGTTTATATATTTGTTTGCACTCTGTCCTAGAAAACAATCACTTGAATTAAATTCGTAATATATGTATATTATGTAATGGAAAACGCATTGGAGTTTAATTGATATGAATCTATAAAAGTATTATTAATATTATTATTATTATTATTATTATTATTATTATTATTATCGTATATTATAATACGCTAAGGTGTATGTTTCACAAAACTCAAGCTCCTAAACCAGAGGGAGTTAGAAGTTGTGGTTTGTACCAAAATCTTCCAAATCGTCTCAATAGTACAGGAAAAATCCTGCATTTCTTGAAAAGTCAACGGAAATATATTTATTTGATTATAAAGTGCTTTTAAGCAAATAGACAAGACGATAGCGCCTGCCTGAACTGCGTCGCGTCAGGCCCGCATAGCACTAGCACCCGGCGGGTAGTCTGTACCCATGGGGCGCACACAACCCAGTATGCGAGTGTTCTCACAAGGGTTCGCTAATTATTATTTTTTAGCCTACTTTTCACATTTTGTAAAAATGAGGAAAAAGTAGACTAATGAGATCGATCTTGGCAATTGTGTGTCTGTCCTTCTGTCTGTCCTTCTGTCTGTCGGTCTGTCTGTCTGTCTGGCTGGCTGTGTGTATTTCCCCCCTATCAACTCCTAAACGGCTGCAGCTATCGAAACAAAGAGTAAAGATCATCTCAATGCCGTATTTCAAAATGATGTCAGTGCTATAAACTGCTGAAAAATCGCAATTGAAATTTGAGCTCCATGTTTGATATCTTGGAAGGTATGCATGGGAGCTATTTCAAAATTGGCACACTTATAGAAAATAATATTTCAGTTTAAATTCCAGGAGGCCAAAAATCAAAATGATTCTAGGTCTGCTGATGAGTCCAATTTTATATGCATATAACTTCTACACTATCAATTGGAATTCAACCAAACTTCGTACGTACTATGTGTATATAAAAAGATATGACTGAGCGTATTCTTAAGAGCCACCAGGGCTGCCAACTGTAAATGAATGCTCTCAATTTATTTTATCAAAATACCAATATATAAGAAAGTATGCAAACCGACAGCTTCAAACTATGCACACGTATAGTACCTGACATTGTACATTAATTTGGAGTAAGTAATATACGTCAGTGCTACCAACATGATTCTAAGCCTGCCGATAGGTCCAATTTTAAATACATGTAACTTCTTTACTATCATTTGGATTTCAACCAAATTTCGTGTGTGCTATGTGTAACATAACAGATATGACCATGCGTCTTCTTAAGAGCGAGCAACCAGGGCTGCCAACTGTTAATAAATGCTGTCTATTTTTGTTACCCTAATATCAATATATCGGAAAGTATGCAAGCCAATAGTTCTTAACATTGCCCACGTATAGCACCTGGCATTCTAGATAAATTTGGAGTAACTAATATACGTCAGTGTTGCCAGCATGATTCTAAGCCTGTTGATAGGTCCAATTTTATAATGCATGTAACTTCTATACTAACTAATGGATTTCATTCAAAATTGTCACAACAATAGATCATATTATTTCAGATCATATCTGACCAACACATGCATGACATTGTTGCTATCATGATTTTACGCACACTATTAGATCCAATGTCTAACTGCATGTAACGTCCATGCTATCCATTGGACTTCAAACAAATTTTGTATTCTGTACCTTAAGAGATAGAACTAAGAATATATTCAGTCACCAGGGCTGCCAACTCTAGTGCTCTATTGGGCTACATTAAGCCAAGTATACTGTATTTCGAACTAATTAGAAATGTCGATATTACCAACTTAATTTCTAGATAGATCCATTTAGATTAATCATTGGCATAAATTTTAAATTTTAAGAAAAGTAGGCTCTTTAGTTTGTCACGGAACTTCTTGTTATATAATTAGAACGCTAAGGTGTATGTTTCATAAATCTCAAGCTCTTAGACCAGAAGGAGTTAGAAGATGCGGTTTGTGTCAAAATATTCCAAGACATCTGAATAGCACAGGAAAAATCACTCATTTCATGAAAAATCAACGGAAATATATTTATTTGTTTGAAATGTGCGTTTAACAAATAAACAAGACGATAGCCCTTAGCAGAATTGTGTCACGTCCATCCAGTATGACAGTATAACCGGGCAGTTAGCATAATATACATGGAGCGCTTACGAGTAACCTACAGTATAATAATTGGTTTAACTACTGTGGCTTTTAGAGACACCGTGGTCCAAATATTTTTTCACAAAGGGGGTATTTAGCGTTTTAATACATTGATTTAAGGGGCAGATACCCTAAGTGTTCCTCCCCTTTATAAACAACAATAACTAACTAAATGAATTGGCCCTGCTTCCTTGAATTTGTGCACACTCAAACGCCAACGGACTGCAACAGAATTCGATCTTGCAATCTTAGGAACAGCAGGTGGGTTCGTTACCGCTGCACCACGCAGCCAATAACACAAGTAACCGATCGTAACATATAAGTGTTCAAAAGTAAGAGAATTATCCGCTCCAGTGACGAATTGCACAGTGAATTTATAAATATCGACAATTTGTTTAAAAAGTGCGATTTAACAGATTAACAAGACGATAGTTCCTCCCATAACTCTGTCGCGTCAAGCCTGCATACCAATTATGCCATGCGGGTGGTTTATACTCATGCGAGATTTCTGGCATGGATCCGCTAGTGTATTTAAGAATTTAAGATGTTTTAACTTCTGTTAAGACTTTTCCTGAGAATACCTAGGTAGGCCTTTAGTCGATCAATATTAATGATGATTGACCACCTAATGTTGTAGCGGCTAACATTATTGATTGTCACACCGGAGGTCTGGGTTCAGTGCTATGTTCTGGCAAGGAATGTAATTCTGCTCTCAGGGCTGGAAATGGGTACATTCAGTCTCGCGAGGTAAAACTCAGCCATCCTGGGAGTGGTTTACCGTGGTTTCCCCACTTCTACTCCAGGAAAAAGCTAACTTAAGGCAACGGCCACCTCATTCCCAATCATATCCCCAATTTACAAATACACAAACTAGTACAGAATTCACAATGACACAGGTTGTCACACAAATTCCACACACAACCAAATACACGGAGCTTTTTTGACCACGATGTCGCAGCCCCTAAAATAAGCAACAACAAAAAAAGAAACGTATTGACTTACAGTATGGTAGTTAAACACAAAATTAACAATATTGTTGTTTTATTTTACCACTTTCTCAATACATTTTGAAACATGGGCTAATATTACAAAATAATTTATATTCGACCCTGACTATTATATGTCAGAAAACTGTACTATGAGGCTCATTATCACACTATATTTCATTATGAAAGGGTTTCTCCCACCAATCAGAGCTCAAAAAACAGTTGTTTGACCAATTAGATAAGGATAGATTCGCGCCTGCGCTGAGTTCCACGGCCTTCTAATATAAATGTCACTGCGTGGCCTAGTGTCATATAGGGTAATCAAGGAGTTCATGGTCAAACACAAGGCATTCTCTGAGTCTCATGCGCTCTGTTCAGTACATAAAACTAGTGAAATATCGACAGATATTTATGAATATTTATGTTCGAACATAAAATAGTTATAATAATTATCGTCGAACATATATAGTCGTATGCAACTCGACTATAATGGTAATTAAGACACTCTTATGGAAATTATAAAACTCACATACGCTCATTTTATAATGTCTTAATTATAGCAATTATAGGCTCGTTGCATAATCATACTAATATATAAAAATGAGATGGTGTGTGTCTTTCTGTCTGTGTGTGTGTTACTCAATAACACAAGAACCACTGGTTCGATTTAAATGAAATTTTGCATGGACGTAGCTGATTTACCAGGCTTACATATAGGCTGCTTTTGATTTCGATATTTTCCACTATTTAAAAATGGCGACTATTTTCATACTTCCATTTCAAATACAATGAGAACGCTAAGAAATAGCAAACTTTTGATGGCACTACGAGCTTTAGTATTTAATTTTCTAACGGAAAGGTCCTTATAAATTTTCGTGTATCTCCGACGGTTAGCGAGTAAAACCTAAATATGTCTTATAAAACACGGTCAACGCCGAGCCATGTTAGTCTATGTTGGTCTCTACATGAACTGTTTTATTTATAGAGGTAGTTAGTTTGTTGGGTCCGAAACTAGACGTGATTTTGAGTCTAATTTTATACTCATTGTGCCGGTTATTGTATGTGAGTATTTGGATCTTTACGCTGTTTCACAATGTTATAGGGCTTTCTACTTTGCACGGTATGCTTTCATACTTTTATCGATTTGTTTTTCCTTAAATGAATATTTCAGTTGGCCAATATTTATCTGCTTTTTGTCGTTTCTTACCATGATCAGAAACCCAAATTCACAGACGAATGTGTCGAAGGCTATCTACTGTCACATTAGTTTATTTAGTGTTCATATTAATCTTACTGCAGAACTGGGCAAAATTATTTCAATAAAGTAGGTATTTTGACTTTCTCGGCCAATAAAAAAACCCGCACCAAGGACGGCGTAAACCTAGAAATGTTGCTGAGTTTTAATTGCTTGGCCCTGAAATTGAATATACATTCATTTTGGAAGCCTTTATAGGAGGTGAAAGTCTGTTTTAACCTTTAGCAATCGCAGTAAAGTGGCTGAGGTGTTCTAAATAAGAATTGAGGTATCGCACAGTTTGCTACTCCTTTGCTAGTCCGCAAATAGACCACAAGGCCCGATGATGAACCATCTCGGAGTTACTGGGCGTAATCTCGCACAAGACACGGCATAAACTCAGAAAATTTTTCTGTGATTAGTTTTTGTTATTATTACTTGGGATGATTGAAGTTTGTTCCGTTACTGCTACTCTTTATCATGACATAGTACGTACTTTACGCAATATTACTTATTGCGGATATGATAATTGCTATCAAGTTTGATGTATTTTTAGCATAATGTTTATATGTTTAAATATAGTATGAAGACGTTAAACGATAGGTGTTCAATATTTAAGACAGGTTATTTAACTTTTACTACATAGAAACTGATATTTATTTGCAATATTTAAACGCACTTTCTCACCTACAAAGCGGAGGCAACAGGCTTTTCTCCGGGTACTCCGGTTTTCCCTGTCACAATTTCATTCCAGCAACAATCTCCACTATCATTTCATTTCAAGCGTCATTCATTTAATCATTGCCCCAGGGGAGTGCGACAGGCTTCGGCAGCCGGCAAAGTTCATATCCTCGCTGTTAGATGGGGATTTCATTCATTCCATTCCCTGACCCGGTCGGTCGACTGAAAGCAGGCTAAGGATTTTCACTTTCCTACCTCTGATTAATAATTTGGTGAGTGAAAATGCATGTAGTCTACACATGTAGTTGGTAACATGGAAATAACATAACTACATTAGTAATGTGTGATTATATATATTAATGATTTAGGCCAATAAGTACTAAAAGCCGTTTGAAGAACGGGTACTTCAGCTAGTCTTATATATATAAGTGAAAGTATGTATGTATGTGGGTGGGTGGGTGGGTGGGTTGGTTCCGTATACATATCTACACCGTTCCACCAATCTCAACCAAATTTTGCATACACATAGTTTAGGACCCAGAATGAACCGCTGGCTACATGGATTTTCGATAGCCTTTCTCATTCTTCTGATTTCGGCCCTTTTGCACTCAAGCACAGGCTAATCAAATCATAAAATATACTCATGAAGGAATGGCAAGGCAGATAGTTTCCATGGCAACATAGCTCATGTCGAGACACGGCCGACTGGATGCCAGTTGCGCTCTGCACTACCGGTATAGAAAATGAGGAACTTGACTTGAAATCCCGTTAGTTACTCAACTGCTCACACAGCACTGTCAACCGAGTATAGCATAACAAAGACTTGACACCACTCACTCACTCACTCACTCACTCACACATTCATCACGAAATCTCAGAAACCACCCAACGGATTGGAATTAAATTTGGTATGTAGCTTCCTCAAGGGCCGCAAACGCCCACTAAGAAAGGATTTTTGGATATTCAGGTTGTAAAGGGGTGTTAAGGGGGTATACCTGCATTTCATTGAATAGCAATATCTCCCGATTGGTTTCATTGGGGGATGTGATACACAGCATATAAACTCATCATTAAAAATAAGAAGACACGTGTCTGAGGGTTTTTCGATGTGGTGTATATTATGAGGTGAAAGGGGTGAAAAGCGGGGATTGAAAGATTCCTAACGGAGCCTGTATCTCTTAAACCGCATAGGCGAGGAGTTTGAAACTCAGCGGAAGACAATCAGCATAAAAAATAAGTAAATAGGTGTTTGACCGTTTTTTTTTTCATAAATCCAATTTAAGGGGCCCATGGGGAGGGGTGAAATTCTGGGTAAAAAAACGGAAAGAAAGTGTCCTAACCAATTGACTCACTCGCTCTTCAAACTCAGGGGGAAAAACTGCTTAAAAATAAGTATAAACGTGTTCGACAGTTTTTTTGATAAATCAAATTTAAGGGGTTCATCGGGAGGGGTGAAATTCTGAAGAAAAAAAAATGAAAGAAAATGTCCTGACTCACTCACTCACTCATCATCGCCCAGCCAAATATATTGAAGTTGGAAACATGTCATTTTCGGGATATGTTCGTTGTATGTCAAAACCATACACTAAGGGAGGATTTTTGAATATTCAGGTTCTAAAGGGGTCTTAAGGGGGTTAAACCTGCATTACATTGAATAACAATATCTCAAGAGTGATTTCATTTGTGGATGTGATACTCGACATATAAACTAATCATTTAAAATAAGCAGACATGTGTCTAAGGGTTTTTCGATGTGGTGTATTATTATGAGGTGAAAGGGGTGAAAATTGGGGTTTGAAGGATTCCTAACGAATCGTGTAGGCCTTTCTCCTAAACGACATAGGCGAGAAATTTGAAACTCAGCGAAAAAAATCAGCTTAAAAATAAGTAAATCGGTGCTCCACCGTTTTTTCATCAATTAAATTAAGGAGCCAATGGGGTGGGGTCAAATTCTGGGGGGAAAAGGAGAGAAAGTGTCCTAACTGACTGACTAACTCACTCACTCATGAAACTCAGGGGAAAAGGACAGCTTAAAAATAAAGTTAATAGGTGTTCAAGCGTTTTTTCATCAATCCAATTTAAGGGGCCCATGGGGAGGGGTGATATTCTGGTAAAAATAATTGAACGAAAATATCCTGTCTGACTCACTCACTCATCACGCCTAGCGAAAACTATTTAAGTTAGAAACATGAAATTTTGGGAATATGTTCGCTGTATGTCGAAAACGTCAACTAATGAATTATTTTTGTTATTCGTGTTTTAAAGAGGCATTAAGGGGTTAAAAGTGCATTTCATTGAATAACGATATCTCATGAGTTGTTTCTTTGATGATGTGGTATTCGGTATATAAGCTAATCATTAAAATAATCAGACATATGTCTAAGGGTTTATCGATTTGGTGCATATTATGAGGTGAAAGGGGTGAAAATTGGGGGTTCAGGGATTCTTAACGGAGCGTGTATCTCTTAAACGACATAGGCGAGAAGTTTGAAATTCGGCGGGAAAAAACAGCTTAAAATATAAGTAAATAGGTGTTCGACCGATTTTCATAAATCCAATTTAAGGGGCCCTTGGAGAGGGGTGAAATTCTGGGGGGAAAAATAGGAAAGAAAGTGTCCTAACTCACTCATCAAACTCAGGGGGAAGAACAGCTCAAAAATAAGTAAATAGGTGTTCGACCATTTTTTTCTCATAAATCCAATTTACGGGTTCATGAGAGGGGTGAAATTCTGAAAAATAATGGAAAGAAAATGTCCTGACTTACTCACTCATCATCCCCCAGCCAAAATTATTGAAGTTAGAAACATGACATTAAGGGGCTATGTTCGTTGTATGTCGAAAACGTCCACTAATGAAGGAATTTTGGATATTCAGGTTCTAAAGGGGTGTTAAGGGGGTAGACTTGCATTTCATTGAATAACAAAATCTCCCAATTGGTTTACATTTGGGATGGGATACTAGGCATATAAACTCATCATTAAGAATAAGAAGACACATGTCTGAGGGTTTTTCGATGTGGTGTATATTATGAGGTGTCGGTGTGAAAAGTGAGTGTTGAAGGATTCTTAACGGAGCAAGTTTCTCTTAAAAGACAGAGGCAAAACGTAAGAATCTCAGGGAGAAAAATCAGATTGAAAAAGTAGTAAATAGGTGTTCGATCATTTTTTCATAAATCCAATTTAAGGGGCTCATGGGGAGGGATGAAATTCTGGGGAAAGAAGTCCACTAAGGAAGGATTTTTGGATATTCACTCATCATCCCCCAGCAAACCTATTGCAGTTAGAAACTTGAAATTTTGGGGATATGTTCGTTGTATGTCGAAAAAGTCCACTAAGGAAGGATTTTTGGATATTCACTCATCATCCCCCAGCAAACCTATTGCAGTTAGAAAATTGAAATTTTGGGGATATGTTCGTCGTATGTCGAAAAAGTCCACTAAGGATGAATTTTTGGATATTCGTGAAAGGGTGTTAAGGGGGTTAAACTTGCATTTCATTGAATAACAATATCTCACGAGTTGTTTCATTTGGGGATGTGATATTCGGCATATAAACTAGCATTCAAAATAAGCAGACATATGTCTAAGGGTTTATCGATATGGTGTATATTATGAGGTGAAAGGGGAGAAAATTGGGGGTTGAAGGATTCTTAACGGAGCGTGTACTGTATCTCTTATTCAACATAGGCGATAAGTTTGAAATTCAGCGGAAAAAGCAGCTTAAAAATAAGTAAATAGGTGTTCGACCATTTCTTCATAAATCCAATTTAAGGGGCCCATGGGGAGGAGTGAAATTCTGGGGGGGGGGGAACAGGAAAGAAAGTGTCCTAACTGATTGACTCACTTACTCACTCATCAAACTCAGGGGGAAAACAGATTTAAATAAGTAAATAGGTGTTCGACCGTTTTTTTTTCATAAATCCAATTTAAGGGGTTCATGGGGAGGGGTGAAATTCTCAAAAATAAATGAGAGAAAATGTCCTGACTGACTCACTCACTCATCATCGCTCAGCCAAAATTATTGAAGTTTGAAACATGAAATTTTGGGGATAAGTTCGTTGTATGTCGAAAACGTCCACTAAGGAAAGAGTTTTGGATATTCAGGTTCTAAAGAGGTGTTGAGGGGGTAAACGTGCATTTCATTGAATAACAATATCTCATGAGTGGTTTCATTTGGGGATGTGATACTTGGCATATATACTAATCATTAAAAATAAGCTGACACATGCCTAATGGTTTTTCGATGTGGTGTATATTATGAGGTGAAAGGGATGAAAAGTGGGGGTTGAAAGATTCCTAACGGAACGTGTATCTCTTAAACGACATAGGCGAGGAGTTTGATTTTCTCCGAGTTTCAATCAGCTTAAAAATAAATAAATGAATAAATAATTAAAATAAGTAGGTGTTCGACCGTTTTTTTTTTCATAAATCCAATTTAAGGGGCCTATGGGGAGGGACGAAATTCAGGAAGAAAAACGTCCACTAAGGAAGGATTTTTGGATGTTCACTCTCATCGACCAATCAAAACTATTAAAGTTAGAAGAAGGGAATATGTTTGTTGTGTGTCGAAAAAGTCTACAAAGGAGGGATTTTTGGATATTCAAGTTCTGAAGGGGTGTTAACGGGGTTAAACCTGCATGTCATTGAATAACATTATGACACGACTATGACGCGAGCGAAGCGAGGCTAAAAATGAGATGGTGTGTGTCTGTGTATTACTCAATCACTCAAGAACCACTGGTCCGACTTACATGAACTCTACATGGAAGTAGCTGATTTACCTGGGTAACATATAGGCTACTTTTGATTTTAATACTTTGCACTATTTAAAGATGGCGACCATTTTAGTGACGTCAATACACCCTTTGGTTTCAAACTTTCATATTTCCATTTCAAATAAAAAGTGAACGCTAAGAAATAGCAAACTTTTGATGGCATATACGAGGTTTAAATTAAATTTTCTATCCGAAAGGCATCTCCAACGGTTAGCGAGTAAAACCTAAATTTGTGCTATAAAACACGGTCAACACCGAACGGTGTAGTTGGACAAAATGTTCCATCCTTAATCTCCCTCTGCGCAGCATCTCGCCTATCCCCTGTTTTAACTGTCACCTTCACATTGTAATTTATTTATGACGCGTAGCGAAGCATGGTTACTTCAGCTAGTGTTCTATAAAGGTATTGACAAGGCGGTAAATAAAACTACTTATTCAACCAATTAAAATATGTTGTTTCATTTGAGTTGTTTGGACATCGTGGTCCTTTAATGCCGCGCCGTGTCCTTGCGAGTGTGTAGAGTCTCTCTGATAGCCGGTGTCATTGTGATGTATGTAGTAAAGTGTGTATATGTAATTCAGGTTAGTATTGGGAAGCAGGTGGCCTTAATTTAGGAACCATCCCAGCTTTTGCCTGGAGTAGACATGGAGTATACCGCTACGGAAAACCATTTCTTGAATTGCAGAGGTGGGAATTAAACCCACCGCTACTGAGGTTTGCCTCACGTGGTTGAATGTATCCCATTCCAGCACTCAGAATAACATTCGTTGGTTGAGCCGAGAATTGAACCCAGAACTCCGGTGCGTCAGTCAAGAGTGCTTGAGGTGACCCCTCCCCCCAATTAAAATAACGGTATTGCCGTGGAACGATAATAAACGGAGGAATATCGATTGGTTACCGGGTGAGTTAGCCGTGGTCGTTACAGCATGACTGCTGGCAGTCGCTCACATCCGGGAGGCGAGGTGGTTCGAATCCCCCCGCGGCAACCTTGAAGATGGCCTTCTGTGGGTTCCCATCTTTCTTCCAGGCAAATGCCGGGGTTGGTCCCTAACTATAGACCACAGCCGCTACCTTCCAATCCCTCGTCCTTACAATCACACTTTCCTCCCCAGACAACACTCCACACGCGACCGTACGTGTAGCTCGCCCATTGCGTGTCCGCATAGAAGCAGCTACAAACTCTGGCGAGTCGAACATGTCCTCGGACACTCCCGGCACTAAAAGCCATACGCTAAAAAAATGATTGGTTTATACAGTACAGTATAATGTGTTGAGCTATTAGCTTTCAAAAGGCTACGTCACGCCATATTTCCTCTTTGGTTCGAATGCAAGCCTCTTCTATAGTCTCGGAGGTTCTGGGTTCGATTCCCGGCTTTGACATGAAATGTAATTCTGGTCTGAGGGTGCGAACGGGGTAGGCTACACTTATCGTTGTGAAGAAAATCTGAGAAGAGATGGGTTATGTTCTCACCTCAGCTATTCTTCTGTAGAAACGTTTATTGTCGTGTAATCGAAATGTAATGATTCTCGGTCGGTCAGCACTATTGTACCCAATTGAAATGAGTGGTTCCCTAATCCTGAAAAAATGTACATGAGATTAATAAATTATGATGATCACTTGACGACTGAAACCGGTCATCCAAGTGTATTTATTAATCTCATTTCAGGATTAGGGAACCACCCATTTCAATTTGGTAAAAATGTGTTGACCAACTGAAAAACATTCAAATTCGTTGAAACATTCAAACGCTTTTGTAATTAAATTAATTAATAATTTATAAAACGTTTTCTATGTGACGGTATCATAAGCTTTAATTGGAACATCCCAAAATCGCTTTTCATCATGAGCAGTAATAAAATGTGACTTTACTTTACTCAAAGCAATACGTTCTGAGCAAGGTCTAATGGGAATAAAATCTCATTACAAAGTTCACCAAGGGAAGCCCAAATATTTACTTTTCTCTATTGGCGTGTGGGGGAAATTTCCACTCGGGAATACGATCAGACCTTCACACACGCAACAGTCGTGGTGGTGAATGTTCCGTGCGTGAAGGTGTAATCGTATCCCCTACAAGCAAGAAAAGAAAGCATCTCACTCTAAAGAGTCATATTTTGGCATATTTGAGAGTCCTAGCTGCACAATGACCTAAAAGAGAGTTGTTGTTTCATTTGAAGGGTTATATGCCCTGGTCATTCAGCCGCGTGTACTTGGGTGTGTGTGGATTTTTGTCTGATAACCTGTAATCATTTGGCGGCTGTATTGGTGTATGTATTTTACATTTAGGTGAGGATTGGGAAGGAGGTGGCCGTGGACCTAAGTTAGATACCATCCCGACATTTGCCTGGAGTAATAGTAGAAAACCACCAGAAAACCACATCCAACATACCTGAGGTAGGAATCGAATCTACCTCAAAAGGCTGAGTGTACCCATTCCCAGCCCTCAGAACAGAATTAAATGTCTTGGCAGAGCCGGGAATCGAACCAGGGCTTCCGCAGTCATAGCCTAGAATGATAGTCATGATACCACAAGGTGATGCATGTCGTCTGTTAAAAGGTATCGTTACGACATTTTCCTTGAGGAATGATGATGATCGTAATGCAGTAATAATAATTATTATAATAGCAATACATACAATAATGAAAATAATGAATACTAGTGGACCCATGCGAGAACTCTCGCCTGTCAATAAACCACCCGCCCAGCTTTACTGTTATGCGGGCTTGACTGACACAGTTCTGGCAGGGACTATCGTCTTATTTATTTGTTTAATCGCACTTTTTAAACACTTTGTCGATATTTATTAAATCAGAGTGCTGCGGGTGATTCTCTTTCTTACAGTACTTATTTGATACGATTGGTTACTTGTGATACTGGCTGCGTAGCGCAGCGGTAACATTTTCCCCTGATGTGCCGCAAGGGTGCAGGGTCAAATCCTGGCGCAGTCAGTTGGCAATATGATGGTACGCAAATGCGACGGAGCTGTATCAGTAAATTTACTGGCATGTTAAAAATCCCTTTCGGTGAAAAATTGCAGCACCCCGGTGCCTCAGTAGTTAAAAAGGACGATGTAGCAATAACATAATTAAGCCTATGAGCATCGAATGTGAATATACCACCCGCCCGGCTGTACTGTCATGCGGGCTGAATGGGACTCAGTTCTGCCAGAGGCTATCGTCTTGTCTATTTGTTTCAACGCACTTTTTAATTAAATAAATATATTCCCGTTGACTTTTCACAAAACATAAGATATTTCCTGTACTATTTAGACAATTTGGAAAATTTTGATAGGCTACAAACTAAAACTTCTAACTCCCTTTGGTTTAGGAGCTTGAGCTTTGTGAAACATACACCAAAGCGTTTTGACATATGGATGACGGTGCTTGTGATTTAGCTGTTGTCTGCCACTTCCGGTGTTCTTATTGGATGGTTTGGTGAAATGTTGATCCTTTTTATTGGACCAGTAATCTTTCATTTTTTGACGTCATAACGTCAAATAAATTGTTGGATTACAGTGATGTTCGTGAAAAAGTGTTACAGTGACAGGTGATGATATCGTTTTATCTCTCTTCTGCTACAACGCTCCTTCTTTCTTCTTTTGCTGCACTCGAGTGTCGCTACTGTCTTTTTTGAATGTCACGGGTGAACCTGTGGTTGGATTTTGATGCAGTTTTCACCATTCTGTAAAGGATATCTCGAGGAAGATTTATGTAGAAAGTTACTTATTTATGATCAAAGA
The DNA here is from genome assembly GCA_946902985.2 of Meconema thalassinum. Taxonomy (NCBI): domain Eukaryota; kingdom Metazoa; phylum Arthropoda; class Insecta; order Orthoptera; family Tettigoniidae; genus Meconema; species Meconema thalassinum. The sequence goes on along the minus strand of OX336388.2, from coordinate 989,653,102 downwards.
AAGCGAGCAGTAAAGATTTTAGGGAAAAAGTCGAAAAGAACATGGCGTCCGTGCGCTTCTTAAGATTACGCTGGGCAAACCGTTATAAATATCTATATACTATGAGTGTAAGAATTGTTCAGCCTGAAAAGTTCTACAAAAATAGTCCGCGAGAGCATATCTCTATCTTCAATACATCGCCCACTATAATGAGGCGACAGCTTAAGAGCTCGCTAGAGGCGAGTCTATCCCCCCAGTTACAGCCTAGCTAACGGACGAACATATTACCCCAGATACAGCCAGCAGCAAACTGTCGAGTCGTGTTAAGTTAACACTTCAGAGAAGAGTGGTTGTGTTTGGAGTTTCCCTGGAGGTGCAACTCGGCTTTTCTTAATTTCGCCTGTGAACTTTCCGTTCCGAAAAATACATAATTAAAAACAAGATGTTCAGTAAAGAACATATAGCCTACTTTCTCCTTAATGCATTGGTATTAACCATGAATATGAGGTGTCCTTTTTTAGTGCGACCTCTGTAAAGAAAATCTCATTCAATTCGATTTCACCGTGTTTGAATTGATATGGGGAATCGATTTGCACACATACATGGCCGCTATCTGCAAACTATTGGGCTGATGACCTTGTAGTCAGTCATAAGATGCTTTCCACAAAAAGGCATGTTGTTGCAAAATCTGGTAGAGATCAAATTATTAGGATGGTCGTAATTTGATTTAAGCTTTTAACATTTGGGTGGCCGTCATTCCGTTTCCGTCAAGATGGCGGCGATATAAAACATGACACTGAGGTACCCTTTGCTAGTGCTACCTCTGTACCACATTTCGTTCAATTAGGTTTCACCGTGTTTGAATTGATGGGGGGAATCGATTTGCACACATACTTGGCAACCATCTGCAAATTATTGGGCTGATGATCTTTCAGTTTGGTCTGAATATGCGTCCCTCATAAAGATATGTTGTTGCAAAATTTGGTAGAGACTAGATTATTAGATTGGTCGTAATTACATTGTAGCTTTTAAAATTTGGGTGGCCGCGATTACGTTTCCGTCAAGATGGCGGTGATATAAAACATGACACTGAGGTGCCCTTTTCTCGTGCTACCTCTGTACCAAATTTCGTTCCATTCGGTTTCACCGTGTTCGAATTGATAGGGGGAATCGATTTTTCACACAAAGATGGCCGCCATTCGCAAAATATTAGACTAATGACCTATTAGTTTGGTCAAAGGATGCTCCCTCCATAAAGGTACAGTATGTTGCTGCAAAATTTTGTAGAGATCGGATTATTAGGTTAATCGTAATTTGATTTAAGCTTTGAACATTTGTGTGGCCGCCATTACGTTTCCGTCAAGATGGCTGCGATATAAAACATGACACTGAGGTGCCCTTTGCTAGTGCTACCTCTGTACCAAATTTCGTTCCATTCGGTTTCACCGTGTTCGAATTAATAGGGGGGATCGATTTTGATACAAAGATGGCCGTCATATGCAAACTATTAGGCTAATGACCTATTAGATTGGTCAAAGGATGCTCCCTTCATAAAGGTATGTTGTTGCAAAATTTGGTAGGGATCGGATGATTATGTTAGTCTTAATTTGATTTAAGCTTTGAACATTTGTGTGGCCGCCATTACGTTTCCGTCAAGATGGCGGGATATAAAACATGCCACTGAGGTGCCCTTTGCTAGTGCTACCTCTGTAGCAAATTTCGTTCCATTCGGTTTCACTGTGTTTGAATTAATGGGGGGAATCGATTTTGACACAAAGATGGCCGCCATCCGCAAACTATTTGGCTAATGACCTATTAGTTTGGTCAAAGGATGCTTCCTCCATAAAGGTATGTTATTACAAAATTTGGTAGAGATCGGATGATTAGGTTAGTCGTAATTTGATTTAAGCTTTGAACATTTGTGTGGCCGCCATTACGTTTCCGTCGAGATGGCGGCGATATAAAACATAACACTGAGGTGCCCTTTGCTAGTACTACCTCTGTACCAAATTTCGATCCATTCGGTTTCACCGTGTTCGAATTAATAGGGGGAATCGATTTTCACACAAAGATGGCCGCCATCCGCAAACTATTAGGCTGACGACCCATTACTTTGGTGAAATGATGCTCCCCCCATAAAGGTATGTTGTTGAAAAATTTGGTAGAGATCGGATGATTAGGTTAGTCGTAATTTGATATAAGCTTTGAACATTTGTGTGGCCGCCATTACGTTTCCGTCAAGATGGCGGTGATATAAAACATGACACTGAGGTGTCCTTTGCTAGTGCTACCTTTGTACTAAATTTCGTTCAATTCGCGTTCACCGTGTTCGAATTGATAGGGGGGACAGACATTCAGAGTACACACACACACACAGACTCACACACACACATACACACACACAGACAGACACACTTTGTTTCGCCCTGTGTTGATCTCATAAGTCTACTTTCATTTTTTGCAAAAATCGAAAGTAGGCTAATATACGAAGCTGAAATTTCGCAAGAGTGACAGTTTAAACAAATCTGTCCGAGAATACGTTGTCACGCTCACATATCGTCGCGCATCCCAGTTGCGCACACCCAATAATGTATTTCTTGCTGAACTCTATCTTACGTTCCTCGACCATTTTTTGGACGCGTTGTGGTTAACCTCTGTAATGCATGTGAGGAAAGGCCTGGTTTCAACTGTCAAACGGTAGCGACTCTTGTCATTTATTGTGTCTTGCTGAATATTAAGTTCAGCAAGATCCCTTTTTAATTTGTTTGATCCACAGGGACTCAGTGGCTTTACCCTTCTTGGCTACCTTGAAGCTCTTATAAGACAGCCTGTGGTGGTCCATAAAATACAGGTGACCGTTGAAAGCCAAGCGTCTCCTTCTGATGGGCATTAGCGTTTTATATATCTGATGTTAGTAATACTACTACTACTAATAGTAATAATCTCATGACCTTATTCCCCTAATATCAAAGTTCTCTTTAGCATGCCATCTGGCAGTGACAGCAGTAAGTCATTCTACTGAACGACCTGTGTCTGAGATTTAATTATTTTTGTCTTGCTAGTCCATCACCTATTTCGATACGAGAGAGCTTTTACGAGCCGACTTGAGGTGCCGTCAATTTTGGCCGCCCTTTAAATATCCTCGGCTAGGAATTGAATCCACAATCCTGGGACCATGAGGTGGACAAACCACAGACCAACCAATTAAGCTTGCCTATAGTTAAAATAGGAAATCTCGGAAAAAGAATTTTAAGGACGACCACCGGTGAAATTCTTCCTACAGTAGGCTAGGACTAGACTGGGGCCTTATGCCTTAGCTCGCGTAGCAACACCGATCAAAGATATCAGCTATAGTGTAAAAATTCAGGACAACTTGGTTATCTGCATGACACTAAAAACATTGATGGTATTCATCGCTGAAACAAAAATCAAGGATCACCTCAATTCTAATTATTACACAAGAATAAATTGGATGCTCTGCCGAGCAACTAATGTGATGATCGTTCAATTAGACGTTCATAACGCTGTCAATATTCCATGCGTTTGTATGCGGTTGTTTCATATTCCATAATACAGTAATTGCCTTTCAGGCACGACCCATTACACCACCGTATACAGAGGGGGTGAGGTACCAGATGGCCCTTTTGCACCGTACTTTCTACTTATAAATATCCCGCATGCAATAGTGATGAATGGGATGTCTAATAACTGCTTTTCCTAGGGTTAGTAAACAGATTAGGTCAGAGAGTATAGTACTGTATAGTTCTCCAACTTTCCGGCTCCTCAAACGTTAGGTGGTATCACGCGCCGACAGTAACCATTGTTTGCTGCTGACCAATAGCATGCTTGCTCCATCACTCCGCTTGGAGACCAGGGTGCGGTCCTGGCTGCCCGCTCACTTGTCAGGTCACCAGTGTTGCATAGTTGTACGCTGTTCTATTCATTATCACTACTTGCTCTGAGTGGCTACAATGGAGAGTTGATTACGCTGTATCTCGAGTTGGGAAAGCCCTGACACCACGCTGACATGGAATGTAAACATGGTCGCAGAGCTTAGTTTATCCTCTTCCGACCCAAAACAAATTTTGAAATTGAGATTTTCTTTCTCGGCCTTTCTCTTTAATTAATGGCACAAATCTCTACTTAGTATAAAACAAAGTTCCCGATTCTTAGATGTCGCGGGTAATCTCGAGAACCTCTGGATGTATTTTGATGCGATTTTCACCATTCTGTAAAGGATAACTCGAGGAACGTTTCTATAGTTATATATATTTGATGACAAAGGGCACATTCTTATTTAAATATTAAAATTACAGGTCATGAGTATTGGTCGCAGCAATCAAGTCGCAACTCTGCGCGACTGGAAAGACAAGTGGGTTTGAACCTCGCAGTCAGATGCCCCTAAAATGATGTTCCGAGCTTTAACATTTCAACTCCAAGCGAAACTGGAACGGTTACCTTTTAACAGGCCACGGCTGCTTCCTTTCAGTCTTTTCGGATAGTTTCATTCGTAATCATTAATTTCATTTGTAATTGCCAACTTTGATAAGCTAAGCATCAGGAACGGTGTCCAGCTGTATAATCCATCCACCACAGACAAGACGCGTCTCACCTCAGCCCCAACCTTGTAGAAATGGGAATGATTAGGGACAGAAATATAGGTCAGAATTGAAGTAATACCAACTGTCCCTGATAAAATTTTGAAACTGGTGGACCACGTTTGTGCACCATGAGTCTGAATAGGTTAAAATTCGAGCCTGTCGTTAATGAAGAGCGTGAGGGAACTATAGAACAGTGGTAGTGGCTTCGGTGGCGTAGTTGGTAACATGCTGAAGTTATGTGCCCAGGATAGCGGGTTCAAACCCGGCTGAAGTCATCGGATTTTTTGAGAGCGTTAAAATCCTTCAGTATGCCTTCCTTCGGAGGAGAAGTAAAGCCGGTGGTCCCATGTGATAGATTTATGGCATGTAAAAGATCCTTCCACTAACTAAACTTGTGTGAAGCTAAAGTTCTAGGTTAGATTTCGTAAAAACGCTCTGTCATAGTTCCAACGTGCACTACTAGGTGTCAGTGACATCTGGTAGCGAAAGTTGGAACTACTTGAAATTGAACTGAACTTGTAGCTCACCCCATTGGTGTCCACTTGAAGCAGCTACAGACTCTGGCGAGCCGGACATGTCCTCGGATACTCCCGGCACTAAATGCCATACGCTAAATAAATAAGGAGAGTGGTACCTGGTACAGATGCATTTCAGTTAGTGTAACATATCGGCAATGACACAGATATTCAGTAACGACGATTACACACACATTATTTTAATATATTGGTGAATATGGTCGCAATGCCGCAGAAGGTCGCGCTCGGTATGCACAGGAATTTCCAAATAAACGTCTGCCTCTCTACATGCAATTCGTCAAACGGATCTGTAATTAAAGATTGCTCAAGGCACATACCGCAGGCGCCGTGTGTTCGGGTAGCGCGCCTGCTGCTCGATTCCCGGGATTTTAGAAACTGACGTGAGGGCTGGAACGGGGTGCACACAGCATCGTGAGGACCATTGAGTAACTGACAGTGAGGCAACGCCCCAGTCACGAAAACCAAGATTAATGGCCGAGAGGATCAGATGCGCTGACCACGCGTCACCCAAATATCTGCAGGCCAAATGGCAGGGCAGGGATCACGTGGAAGGTCTAGGCCCTTCATGGGTTGTAGTGCCACGGGGGTGGGGGGTTAGGACACATACCAGCAGGGCTGTGACAATGCTGATGTTGTGCAGAATGTACTACAGTACTTTGATGGAATCCCTCACACGGTAAATTGAATATTACCTAACTGTGACGATATAATGAAATGAAAATCCACAGCCTGCTTCCAGTCTGCGACCGGGTCAGGAATGGAATGAATGAAGCCCCCATCGAGCGGCGAGGATATGAACTGTGCCGGCTGCCGAGGCCTGACGCACTCCTCTGGGGCAATGATTAAATGAATGACAGATCAAATGAAATGATAGTGGAGAGTGTTGCTGAAATGAAATTTTTACAGGGAAAACCGGAGTACCCGGAGAAAAACCTGTCTGCCTCCGTTTTGTCCAGCACAGATCTCACATGGAGTGACCGGGATTTGAACCACGGACCCAGCGGTGAGAGGCCGGCGTGCTGCCGCCTAAGCCACGGAGGTTTACGATATAATAATAATAATAATAATAATAATAATAATAATAATAATAATAATAATAATAATAATAATAATAATCAAACATAAAGCGTTGTATCAGAAAACGTAATCATTGGTGGCGGATCTTTAACCAAAGATATAGAGAAACAAAAATGAAAAACTGAATGGAGGGAATATGGAGGAAAAAATCATCCCAGGGAATAAATTTTCATTCAGAAAAAATCTCTCACAGTTTTCGGAAAAGACGATTGAAATTGTATGGGCACATTATCAGAATGAACAATAACAGACTAACTAGAACAATTCTCAACCTGGCCTTTTCGTTATAAAGCAAGAACCGTGAAGTTGAAACAGATCTCCAGGATATCAACATCTCAGAAGGCATTGTACGGGACAGATGTAAATTCAGAACCAAAATTGGCAATCACCAATTTGGAGACAAACCCAACACCGAAGCCACTATAACTTGGACAGAAGAACGAAGGAAGTAGCTCATGGAGAGGTTGAAGAGATTTTGGGAAGAAAAGAGGCCAACACATTAACTAAGCAGGCTCAATCGTGCTCCTGAGTATGTCGTAACGAAGTTAAAAATAATAATAATAATAACCCTGTTATAGAAAGTGATTAGTAAAATGAAAGGTATTTGTTTCACATCGTCCGCATATAGCACGTTGTAGCGCTCCTGTGAAAACAGCGATTTGCATCACGTTCATCATCCGTGAATGCGGGACACGTATACGTATAAAATACGACACAGAAGGGACACCTGGTATTACTAGGCAACAGGAACCGACGCAGGACGTCAAAACGTTTAGAACAAAGTGCGTTGTTTAGCAGGAGTGTAGTTAAATTATTTAAACATGTTTAACAGGCTAATCGTTCGTCATATTACGTTGTTGTGCCAAATAACAAACTCAAGAAATTATGTCCAGGGTGGATTCGCGTACGATGAGTGGTTCACCCCCTCCCCCCCCCCCCCCCCCCCCCAAAAAAAAATGTTATTGTAACCACATTGTGGGAGGTAGGCCTTCATAACCAGTCGGGCGAAAACGTTAGAATGTCCCGAATGTGATAAGAATGCAAGCCACTGAGCCAAGTTGGACCTAGGGAACGAAAGTGAAGTTGCTTTACTGCAGTGAATAGCTAAATATGTAAAAACCAGAGCTTTAGAATTAATATCCTGCTTTCAGAGAAAACTTTCTGTACCAATAGCTGCTGGACGAGGCTTTACGGGGTCTCTGAATACCCTACAGGTTCTTATTACTCCCGTGCTGCTAATATAATTAAGAGCTGTGGTGCGCTCCCATCTTCCTTTACGAATAATATCTCTTATACTTCAACGAGCTTACCTCCAAACTGTGGTATTTAGTATCGTCTTTGGAATTTCCATTATGACTGAATATTAAACACGGTTGGCAGCAAAATGTCTCTCCTTTCACTTATTAATTCACACTGTTAAATAATTCAAAACCTCCACCGGCTTTCTGCTTCGAACCTGTGGTGTTACAAGGCACCTACCGAATTAATTATTTCTGATTCCTTCAACACATTGGAGATATACTAAAATTTGTGAAGCCATGAAAGAAATATTCATATTATGTTGAATGTCAGAGCCTCCGTGGCTTAGGCGGAAGCACGCCGTCCTCTCACCGCTGGGTCCGTGGTTCAAATCGCGGTCACTCCATGTGAGATCTGTACTGGACAAAACGGAGGCTGACTGGTTTTTCTCCGGGTACTCCGGTTTTCCCAGTCAAAAATGTCATTCCAGCAACACTCTCCACTATCATTTCATTTCACCTATCATTCATTTAATCATTGCCTCAGAGGAGTGCGACAGGCTTTGGCAGCCGGCACAGTTCATATCCTCGCCGCTAGATGGGGGCTTCATTCATTCCATCCCTGACCCGGTCGGATGACTGGAACAGGCTGTGGATTTTCATTTTCATGTTTAATGTCAGGCATATGCAACAAAAGAGTAATTAAAGCAAACCCTTATTACTGCTGGACGTTTCCTGAGAGCCTTACCCACTATATCTACTCGTAGTTATTAATTAATTTAATATATAATAATAATATCGTCTGGCCTCGGGTGCCAGGTGCAAGCTTTGTTAATTGACACCCAGAGGGCAGCTTGCATGTCGAATTTCGTTATTCCTTTGAACGCTATGGAAGTCAAGGAGGTTAGATATCTAAGCTCCTTGACACTAAAGCGCTCAACTAATTGAATAATTTATATATTTTTTCATTTTAATTGAATTAATTATTAATTTATTAATTTATGTTTTACTTAATATTTTATTCATTTATTAATAATTATTATTTTACGTTTTAAATTATTTATTAATGTATGTATTCATTTATTTATTTTAAGATTCATTAATTGATTCATTGTTTTGTTAATTTGTGTTTTAAATTTATTTATTGATTTATTTATTGATTTAATTATTCATTTATTTATTCATTTATTTATGTATTTATTGTTTTATTTATTTAATTATTCGTTCATTCATTTATATATTTATGTATATACTTATTTATTTATTACTAGCAGTAGTTCCCGACTTCGCCCGGTGGATTTATTTGTTTTATGGGTGATAATGACTACTACTACAGACGTGGCGCCTGATACTTAAACTAAGAGAAAAAATATATAAATTTTTGTGGCGGTGGTGGTGGTTGTATTGGGGGTGGTAAGTAGTACAGTATATTGGACGTAACATTCAGGTCATTTTCCCGTAATGGTAATGATAATAATGAATAGGTAACGCCTAATTGCTAACTATATCACTGACACATGTAATTTACAAACGAATTAAAAAACATGATTAGAAAGAGGAGTAAGTGAAATAAAAGACACTGCCTAGGGCCTACGGTATATCTTATTGGCCGGTAGAAATGTAGAGACCAATAGAGTCGTCTTTTGTTGCATAGCGCCGTAGGAAAGTAATCAGAACACTTTGGGAAACTTTGCCTGACCCGAGCTCCTGAGGTAGCAATAGTGTCATTTATCGCCACATAGCGCTCAACGATAAGGTTTGGAATAAATGAAGGTAAATTTGAAAGCTCCAACGCTTATTGCAGCTGATAACCTCAATGTACTGCACCAACACCATTGCACTTATACACAGGCATAGGCTACTATTTTCAAGATGATAACAATTTTAAGGGGCCTAAGAAAACGTTTTGCACTAATTACTCCCCGTGACTACAATTTATAAGCAGCGCAAGGTTGAATTATTTTCGCAATTTTGCACCAGAATACTGGTAGGGGCGACGTGATGCAGCCCGAATTGCCAGTCAACAATACAGTAGACTTTGTTACACTACTACGGACATTAATGGTTCTAGGGTATTAATAAGTGGTTTTCAAGTTCATTTTGTCTGTTATTCTAAATGTAGGGAATGGAGACCGTTGTCCAAAATATCAAGTGGACAGTGTTACCAGCATGGTTTCAAAGTGTGCAAAATTTGGTGCAATTGCGAGGAATGGTGTAGATTTGTGATAAAGGCCTAAATTCAGGGAATGGAGGGGTCTGTCCGAAGTTGAAAGTGGGCAGAGTCAGCCGCAGGGTTCCAAACGGTAAGTATATAAAATGTGGTTCAGATCGGTGAAACGGTGTAGATTTGTGTCAAAGGGCCTAAATGCAGGCAATGGAGTGGGCTGTTCGAAATTTCAAGCAGACAGTGTTATTCGTCGGATTCCAAAAGGTAAGTATGTAAAATTTGGTTCAGATCGGTGAAACGGTGTCGATTTGTGCCAAAGGGCCTGAATGCAGGGAATGGAGTGGTCAGCCTGAAATTTCATGTAGACAGTGTTACTCGCAGGGTTCCAAAGGTTAAGTATACACATTTTGGTTCAGATCGGTGAAAATGTGTAGATTTGTGTCAAAGGGCCTAAGTGCAGGTGATGGACTGATCTGTAATGAATTTCATGTAGACTGTGTTACTCGCAGGGTTCCAAAGGTTAAGTATACACATTTTGGTTCTGATCGGTGAAACGGTGTAGATTTGTGCCAAAGGGCCTAAATACAGGGAATGGAGTGGTCTGTCCGAAATTTAAAGTGGACAGTGTTACCCGCAGGGTTTCAAAGGGTAAGTATACACATTTTGGTTCAGATCGGTGAAAAGGTGTAGATTTATGCCAAAGAGCCTAAATGCAGGGAATGGACTGATGTGTAATAAATTTCATCTAGACAGTGTTACTCGCAGGGTTCCAAAGGTTAAGTATACACATTTTGGTTCTGATCGGTGAAACGGTGTAGATTTGTGCCAAAGGGCCTAAATACAGGGAATGGAGTGGTCTGTCCGAAATTTAAAGTGGACAGTGTTACCCGCAGGGTTTCAAAGGGTAAGTATACAAATTTTGGTTCATATCGGTGAAATGGTGTACGTATCACTAACTATAACGCCAACGCACGCGGATAAAGCTGTTCGGGAGCGCTTGTTTTTCCGACTTACTGAAAAAAAAAACGCTCTTTATGGATATCTGAGAGGTGTAGCCTAATGCTACATAGCCTAAACTATTCCCCTTGAATCTGGCTATCATATAAAAAGGAATTCTTCGAATCTGACTGGTAATTCCCGAGATTAGTGCGTTTAAACACACAAACAAACTCTTCAGCTTTATTATATTAGTAGGCTATAGATTTTATTATTATTATTATTATTATTATTATTATTATTATTATTCCTTCGTTACGGCCAACTAAGGACCACGTCATGTCAACTGTTTTTTCTGCATTTTAATGTTAGCCCAGTACTCCTTCATTCGCAATCGATGTTGCACCTTTCTCTCTGTCGTCCACGCCTTCCCGGTTTTCAGCTTCGGCTTAAGTTGAAAACTCCTATGTTTCTGAAGTTTCTCCCTAAGTGGGCCACGCACTAGGATATCTTCACGTGTAATCCCAGTATCCAACAGATCATTCTCTACTTCATTGAACCAGGCCCCCTTTGTCTTTTTCTCACGGAGAAAAGCAAAAATGCTGTTGGATAGCCGTGTTGATTTCATTCGGGTTATATGTCCATAAAAAGAAATCCTCCTTTTCCTCATCACGTCCGTTATTTTCTCTACGTGAGTGTACAACTCGTGGTTGTGGCGTCTTCGGACTCTTCGTGTTCTTTGACTGGACCCAGGATTTTCCTCAATATCTTCCTTTCCTTGGTCCCCAGTTTTTCCATTATGCCTTTTATATTCATGGAGAGACATTCTGATGCATACAAAGCTTCTGGCCGGATGACTGTGCAGTAGTGCTTCAGTTTTGCATTCAGGGATATAGATCTTTTGTTCTGCACACTCTTAGTTAGATGGTAAGCCATTTCAATTTCATTCAAGCGTGACGCATAAGCCTCGTTTTCGGACATTGTAGGGTCTATCCATTCCCCAAGATACTTAAATTTCACAACCCGCTTGATTTTCCCATGATTCACTTCAATATGTTTTGGAGCCGTTTTGATGTTAGTAATAAATTGCAGCTTGTGTTTGAAGCTGGTTGATCTGTTTCCTGGCCGTATCCAACGAATCTGCAAAAACCGCAAGGTCATCTGCAAAGGCTAGACAGTCAATTGATAGGTTCTTATTCTTGTGACCAAGTCTGATTCCATTTTCGAATCCTTCATCACTCATTGTTTTGCGCCACTCACGGATAACTTTCTCAAGAACGTAGTTGAATAGTAGAGGCGAGAGACCATCTCCCTGTCGAACTCCTGTCCTTATCTCGAAGGCATTGGAAATCTCGCCTCTAAACTTAACTTTTGAAGTGGTGTTGGTGAGAGTCTGTTGGATGATCGCTCTGGTTTTGTTGTCTAGGCCGAACTCCTTTAGAATCTTAAGTAGGGTAGTCCGATCAATGGAGTCATAAGCTTTCTTAAAATCAATGAAAGTTACTACAAATTTCTTGCTCCTTAGTTTCAGATATTGTACCCTTGCACAAGGCCTTCAGAACAGGACTCTGTCGTCGGGGCATGAACGGTACACTAGCTTGAATATGAAACTGTTCTGGATATTATAGGAAGATCACTAGGGCTGAATAAAATTCATCACACACAGATTCTGAATGAGAATGAACAAATTTAATGCACCAACACCAGTACAGCAAAAACAAATAAATGAAATAAAACCAAAATAGTAGAAATGAAATTTAAAATAATAATAATAATAATAACAATAATAACTCAAAGGTAAAATAAATCAATTACGGAATCAATAAAATTAAGTCAAAATCAAAAATATAAACAATGGACTAATTAATGTCCAAAAACCACCAATTAAATGCTAATCAGCATCAATTAATACTTATCATAGTAGTTATGATGTATGATTACAATCAAATTTATTGACAAATAAAAACCAATCATATGGCAAAATAAAGAAAATGAATCAAAAATGAAATCTGGTTAACACCAATTAGCATTAATTGCCATAATCAAATTTATTAATTACGATGATAAGATATCATCAGAAAGCTAAGTTATTAAGAGATGATGGATCAAGAGGGTCCGGTCAACTGTAACAACAGTATGGATTAAGAAAAAGAAATCCATTTATACGAAATTAATCAATCATTAATCTGAGTAAACATAATAATCATTGAGTCTAATATCATCCAATTACATTTCAGATACATGGTATGTTCAAATATCAGAGACATCCATGGCCATTCCGAAGTATACATTATAGCCTAACCATTGGCTTATTTAATTATTAATGGCGTTTAATTAACATTTACTAGAATCCCTCCGTTAAATAAAAGTTTACCCTCATATCAAATCTTAACCTTCATGGCATTAATTATGTATTTCTATCTGCAAACATGAATATGATTTATGCATCTTATTTACATACTCTTGTAAATTAATTATGGAAGCCTTTCCGTACGGAATCTTAATGTCCAATCCCGACATTACTTTGGACGTCTTAGCTTTAAAACAAAATAGCTGAATCAATGAGGCCATTTAATTTCCTTAGCCTTGAAACACACTTACAAGTTGTCACATATTACATTAACATATTAGCGATATGATAAGCCTGGCTTCGGCCCTTGCGTTCGACGTGATACATTCTCTAACCAAGCACCCGATGCCTTGTCAAATAATTCATGGATATTTAATAAACAAACTAGGAAAAGTGCCTTAAGAACAAACAAAAATAACATCATTAAAAAAATGATGACTAATCATCTGCCTACCACATTTGGGTTGGATAGACATGAAAAAGAATTAATAATTCCAACCAAACATTATTAAAGTAATCGTATCGTGTCAGAGTCACGTTAGGCAACGGTGAATGTATTTGAAGCCGCGACCCCTGAAAAAGATAGACATGGCACAGAAGAAATACCTTGTATCAGTGTTATGTTAAACAACGGTGAATGTATTTGAAGCCGCGACCCCTAGAAAAAACGGACATGGCACAGAAGAAATACCTTGTATCAGTGTTATGTTAAACAACGGTGAATGTATTTGAAGCCGCGACCCCTGAAAAAGATAGGCATGGCACAAACATGTTCTAAGTGGCCTATTCAACAGGATCAATATGTATTTAGGGGTATTCGCTACCTATACATTTCTTACCTTGAATGCCTTATCTTGCAGAACGAGGTTACAATAGAACAAAGCATGGTCCGTTCAACAATTATCGAGAAAAAGAAATCTCAAGATAATTTTGAATCAATATTAACTAAAAAAAAACAACCTAATAATAATTATTTTCCAGGACCGAAAATAATTATTCATGAACACAGGACTCTAAGGTCACTGTCTAACTAGTACCCATTTAAAAAGACTGATCGACCAGGCATAAACAAAAGGATTTCGAACACGGGACCGCAAGGTTACTGCCTACCTAGCACCCGTTTAAAATAGTTTCTGGACCAGGCACAACAAAAGGATATCGAACCCGGGACTGTATGATCAGCAGACAAAACCGTCCCTTATATCAAAATGATCAGTAAAAGAAACACTATCGATTGGAGGCATCAGGGTAGTAACCTAACATACCCTTACGTGAATATTAAACTTGGGACCAAACATAAGAAAAATTTAAATGAATCGCTGCGGCAAACACCCGAGTCCAGAGTGGACCCCTCTCTTTGTTGGAAAATGACAATAGATTGGCCGCGCCTCCTGGCTGACCTTGACCGTGTAAAGGTAGAAATGCAAGTCTTCACCCCTTCCTGGCTAACATATGATTATATTCTTACCAGCTGTGCGAGCCAGATCATAGTACTCTTGAATATAACTTAATTATTATAATCATCGCGTTATAACTCAAACCGTTCTCTTACCTGTGAGATATTATTGCAATATGAATTCTTCATCTTCACCCCTCTGTGCGATATGATTTCAATCAGATATATGTATTAATTATAGCATTATTTTATCTATGCTTATTCGCCACTACCTTACGCATACAACTTATCATACTTTCATCCGACATCTTCTCCTCAGGTCATAATTACCTGGCATTATTATTTATTTTATCTTATTTCATCGTAGATCTCTCCTTACAACATCTTACCTGTATGTCCTTAAATATCACACGTGTTCACTAAAAACTAATATAACAAATAGTGAGGCTGGCTCAGCCGTCACTTCTTAAATAATTCACGCCTTTGTAAACTGTCCTATAAACTTTACTCATTGCTACACCATAATACTCCATATCATCCATCACAATACACCATGGTCCTTTAAATATCGTCCCAAAAAAAATCATCGGCTATTAATTCATCCGGTATGTAAATACATAAATTACTATCTCTGGTCAATTACACGAAATAATGAGATTTTGCCTGGAAAGGGCATCTATCGAAATACCATGCTTCGTTCGTCCTATTTGGGTGGAAAACACAGGGGATATTTCTAACACACATTTATAAATAAAATAGGTAGTTCTACCATGTGTTTTATGTACGGATACGATTATTTAGCAACATCCTTACGTTAAATTAGGCACTTTTAATTCATTAAAATAATTATTGTGATCATTAATCATTATGAGCGTACCCAGCTCCGTCAGAAGCACAACTATGGTCGCCATTGACACAGTTATTGTACACACAAGATAAAACAAATCAAAAGAAAACAAATAACATGCTAACATTATGGCGATGAAATCCATGAATTATTTGACACTGTAAAATGTAATCAAAAGGTACTCATCATATTGAAGGCTCCTTCGTCATCTTTGCATAAGTTGGACCAGAGGCCCGCAACAGTATAACTTAGCACATGACCTCCATGGCCAGTTCGAATCCCATCACGATGATGTAAAACCACTCGCTAATATCACTGCAATCCTCCATTATCACTAGGTAGCTGTAAGCCAGCACCCTTTTAAAATGCATACACACACATATTTAATTAAATTATGCACCACAAAAAAAATATACATTAGTGGACTATACACTTGTGTCATAGATGACAAATTCTCACACTATTTCCACACTTGTCGCGGACACGTTTTCTGTTATATATTTTTCACTTGAATTACATATAATTTCACATCCGTCCTTACTGTTATACACATTCACAACTTAGTATTCATTTTTAATATTATTTTGCATCAGCCGAACAATAGACTGTGCGTTTTCGTACATTAATGCTTGGCGTGGTGCTACATAGGAGGCCAGCATCCACTAACGTTGGCTGAATGATGAACAATGCCCGCTGTCACAGACTTCACCCACATATATGACAAAATGGTTGCCAATTCACAGTTTTGCACATACGACACCAAATGCTCCTTTCATATTCATAGGCTACAGTAATCAGGTACCTTAATTTATACACAAAAATATGGCCTTGCTAATCTTATGGTTCACGACGGAACTCGATCATAGGCTAAATTTATATCATCAGCGCTTGGGTAGAACTAATTTCTTGCTGAAGGACGCTATGTCTTCTCTCTCACACACTCGACGTTGTCAAATTTCCTTGCACGGGGACTATTTCTACTCGGTAAACACAGAGATATTTAATCCGTTACCGCATTCCCAAAATTCTTGATAATAATTAGATTCATCATGGGCGTTTCAGATCATTCATGTAATGTCTTG
Source organism: Meconema thalassinum (assembly GCA_946902985.2). NCBI lineage: Eukaryota > Metazoa > Arthropoda > Insecta > Orthoptera > Tettigoniidae > Meconema > Meconema thalassinum. Next base: position 989,636,893 of record OX336388.2, on the reverse strand, counting down.
ATCTCTTGTAACTAAGTGAGGCGTACTCTTTAAGGGCGGAGTCAAGCATCTACTGCGTGCTAACTTGAGATAGTTACTGCGTTTTGGCAAGATTCTCAGAATTCGCTGGAGTGCTCCTGCTCTGAAACTTGCAGGCAAGCGACTTGTGACGCACCTGCTCTGCCCATTGTGTGAAAACCATAAATTTCTCCCTGTCAAAACTGCCAAGCCATATACAGTATATGTGGTCTCAACTTGGCAGAACGATCCTAGTTATCATTATAATCATTACATAATGATGATTTCATTCTCATTAACATCATGACATTGCCCTATATAAGTACTCCAATGACGTAATGTGTCCTTGGCCTAAGACGTAGGTCAAGGGCACATCTCCCTCCTTCTTAGTTTGGAAAAACTGCTGAGGTTACGAAGAGTTTTTACAATTCAACAATACTCGGCAACATAATCCATTTTAACAATGTCATGTCTTCCTCATCGACCTCCTTTCGAAGTTGGCTCTCTGATGGACTCCAAATTAATTTGGATCACCAAATTCTTCAAGCAGTCTCTTATTCTCAGCTTTAAATTCTGCATTTATCCTTAGTTTACTCTCTCTCAGCATTATCAAATTCTTCACGCAGCGTTATCCATTGACAGTCGTGATTATTTGCCCGCTGATTCTCTTCTTCTGCTTCCGATGGTTCTTCTACTTGGAATGGATCTTCCCCTTCTTCTTTCTTCTCCACTACGTTGACTCTATGTTGGACCTCATCTTCTTCGGCGGGATAGTATAGTTTTAGATTCTGTGCGTTATAGACAGACTCGACTCCAGTGCGTAGGTGTTTCACTTTATAAGCATTATTTCCAATCACCTTTATGACTCGGTACGGTCCATAGAATATCTCGCAAAATTTTGAGTATATTCGCTTCGCTGGATCGGACACTGCTGGTCGTTACACCAAGACCAATTCTTCCAATTCCAAAGGACGGTGAAATCTTTTATTACGCACTCTGCGTAATCGACGATCAGCTTGTTTCTTCAAATAAGTTGCCGTGGCCTGTATGGTTAATTCATGGCTTGGTCGAGCGTCCAATGGACACGGCAAGATGTTCTTCCACGGTCGATCCGGACATCGATTTAAGTGAAGGACCGTGGGTATCTGTCCTGTGCTCTCATGGATCGTATTGTTTATACAGAATTCCATTACGGGTAATACGTCGACCCACTTCCAATGCTGATCAGAACAGTAAATTCGGCAATATTTTGCGATCTCCCGCATTATTCTTTCTGATGGATTTCCCTCAGGATGGCGCACCGAACTCAACACGTGCCGGACATCAAACCTCACCATCTCACTCCTAAACTCGGCACTAGTGAAATAACTGCCGTGGTCCGTAAGACAGAAGTCCATCTTCCCTAACGTTGGAATTACCCTTGCCTTAATTCTGTTCAGTACCTGTTTAGTGTTTAACTTCTGAACTGGACATAACACCACGTATTTTGTAAATACATCGATGCTGACGAGAATGTATTTGCATCCTCTTCTGCCTTTTGGTAATGGACCATAACCGTCCATGGCGACCAGTTCGCACGGCTTCTGTGGCAGTAGAGGTTTGGGATATTGCTTCATGAGGAATGAGTTTGGCTTAACCCTTTGACATTTGTCACAGGTCTTCAAAACACTGCGAATGGTTTCCCTTAATTTGGGCCATACAAATGCTTCTTGAATAAGAGCACTTGTCTTATCGATTCCTCCATGTCCAGATATGCTATGTGCGTGCCAGACTAGACCTCTCTGTAAAGAAGGTGGCACCACAATCCTTGATTTCACGCGATCGGGATCCACGTACTTGTGCAGCAGGTTATTATACCAAATATAACTTGTCGAAATTTTCTCCGCTTCCAAATACGCGGGCGTTCCTCGTTGCAATCTTCCTCTTAAATAATCGATGATCATATTCATCCACGGATCCTTAACTTGTTCAGCCTGAATTTCTCCCAGTTTAACCAAAAATTCCTGATCTGCCTGAGTGAGCTCGACTTGATGTACAGATACTACTCCCTCTCCTCGTTCTGGGTTTCGACTTAATGCGTCGGGTATCACATTGAATCTTCCTGGGCAGTGTTCAATGTCAATATTGAACTGTTGAACATACAACGACCATCTGTTCACTCGCTCGCTAGCCATGGGAGTTTTCAATAGGAAAATAAGGCTCTTGTGGTCGGTTCTTATCAAAATCTCGAAACCATAGACAGTCTTCCTCCATTGCTGTAAAGCAAAAATGATGGACAGAAGTTCCAATTCCGTTACTGTGTAGTTTCGCTCGTGTGTCTTTAGCTTACGGCTAGAAAATGACAAGTAAGATCGTTCTCGAGGGTTGTTTGGATCTTCTTGGTACATCATGCATCCAATTCCAATCCGTGAGGCGTCGGTTTGAATTATAAATTTTCTTGAGAAATCCGGGTAACCCAATTTAATACTATTGGTTAGTAATTCCTTCGTTTTCCGAAAAGCCGCGTCGCATTCTTCCTTCCATGCCCATTTGCTGTTCTTACGAAGCATATCCTGTAGTGGCGCCACAGCCTCAGTATACCCGGGACAATGATTTGCAAAGAAATTGCAAATGCCCAGAAATTGGCGGACGTGTTTTACCCTGTTTGGTTTAGGAAAGTTCCGAATAGCCTCTAGTTTCGCAGGATTTGGGCGTACTCCTTCACCATCGATGATGTGGCCTAAATAGAGTACCTCCTTCTGGCAAAAATGAGATTTTTGGATGTTAATTTTGAAATTGGCTTTCTCCAAATTGTCTAGTAATTTCTCTAAATTCGTGAGGTGATCATCCAAATTATCAGACGCCAAGAGTATGTCATCGACATATCTTACAGTGGCATCCTTGACTTCCGACGTCAGGTTCCGGTCTAACGCTCGTATGAGTGCCGAACCTGCTGTTTTGATACCGAATGGTAATCTTTGAAATGCATAAGTTTGCTGATTAAATAAGAATCCAGTCAATAACCTTGACTTGTCATCCAGTTCCAAATGGTGATAGCTACTAGTCAAGTCTATGGATGAAAAATATATCTTGTTCTGGAATTTGTTTATGACCTCTTTGATCGCTGGAGCTTGGTCATATTCAGGAATCAATCGTTCATTAATTGTCCTGGCGTCCAGACATATTCGAACAGAGCCATTGGGTTTCTTGACTACAACCAACGGACTCACGAATGGGGTAGCCATCTTGACTATGACTCCAGCATCCCCCATTTGCTTGATGGTTTCTTTCACCTCATTCATATGTTTTTCGGCTATCGGATAAGGCTTTTTCCTAAACGGTGACCAATCGTTGACCTGCATTCGGTACTTGAAATGTTCTATCTTACCGGGTTTAGAATTAAAAACCGGTTCGTGTCGCTTTAACATGTCCATCAATTTGATCCTGTCCTCCTCATTTATCTTTGCTTCACGAGCCTTCTCCTCAAAAGCGTCAGTAACTCTGTCTTCCAATTCTTCTAGCGCCATGACCCAGGATTCAGGTTCCATTAAATCATCCTCAATATCCCTTAACCTTTCGTCGATTTTCTCATATGCTTCCATCTCTTCAGTGGTGCACAATGTCCATATCTCTTCGCCATCTCTTGGAATATCCGTATTTAAATGCATGTCCAAATGATTGTCCTCTCCAATATCTTTAAAGCAAATGGTGTTTTCATATAGGTTGATGACTGCTTTATATTCTCGAATGAAGTCCGCTCCCAAGATAATGTTATAATTTATCTTGTTCATTATGATGAACGAATGCGGCATATTATGTCCTTGCAGTGTAATGTCCAACAAAGCTTGGAACTTACAGACTGCGGACTTGTCTGGGATAATGCCCTTGACTGTGATGTTAGAAATTGGCATCACGGGAACCTTCCCCAATCTCTCCAACTCTTTAACTAATGCCTGGGAAGCTATACTGATGCTCGCACCCGTATCTACCATACATCGTACCGTTAGACCTCCCACTCGGGCGTAAATTATGGGTAATTCTCTAATTGTATTAATCTTTGGCCCTCTTGTGTCCTCCGTCAAGTCCTCTTCTTTGATGACCCAGTCACTGATCTGCGCTACTACCATATACTTTGCATTGTGACTGTTTTGTGCACTAGCGACGTTCCCATCATCTAAAATTGGCGTTTTTTTTCTCGTTGTTGCCATTCCTATCTGGTGTACCTCCGGATGATTGATTGTTGTTCTTCCGGGTATTCTGGAGTTCCAGGCTCTCAGCTCCCTGTTCGATGACATCTGGATCCCTTCGATCATTCATTCCCCTGTTCCATTTGTCTTTCTTACTTTGTTCGGCCGATTCTTTGGCACGTAATTCTGCCAAATACCGCTCCGAATCGCTGTGTCACCTTTCCATTTTCTCTCTGTGGTCATCTGGCAAGTCCCATCTCACTTCTGGCTCTCTGTTTTGGTCCCACGGTGGCCTTCCGCGTTGAAAACGCCCACCTCTCTTGTTATACGGCCTGTATGATCCACGATGTCCTCTCCATGGTTCATTTTGTCTTTGAGACGACCTCCAGTTATTATTACCTCGGTTACCATACCACGGGGGCCTCAACTCTTGATCTTGGTATTCCCGACGTTCCCAGTTCTGCCTCATGTCCATGGCGTCTGTACTTTGGTCTTTCATGCGTCGTCTAGGTGCTTCTTCTAGGCCGACCACGTTTATATTTTCAGTCGTTCGACCTGATCTTTGCGGACTGTGGATCGTCGTTTCGTCGAGGTTTCTCAATATTTCCTCGGCATGTACCGCTGTCCGTACGTTCGCTGCCGCCATGATCTGTTGAACTCCGACTGGCAATTGCTTCTCAATGGCGGTGATCATCTCTTCTTCTGATGGAGGCATATCCAACTCTTTCATTCGGTGTAGCTGTGTGATGAAATATTCTGAATATTTTGTGGGTGATGTGGTACTATAGCGGCGCGCGTTTAGTTCCATCCTCAGGTTCTGTTGCGAGGCAAGGCTCCAATACTTCTTCAGAAATGCTTCACGGAATTCCCCCATAGTGTCAAAGGTATACCTGAAGCTACGGAACCATTGTAACGCGTGTCCAGTCAACAGTTTCTCCACTGTCCTTAACTGTCGGTCTTCTGAGATCTTGCTTTCCTTGATGTATTCCATCAATTCTCTGAGAAAACTCTTAGGAGTAAAGTTATTGTTCCCTGAAAATGTGTTCGGCCGGTCATCACTCATTTTTATAACGTGAATGACCTGAGCAGCTGCGTTAGACTCGACGGGTGTCGAAGTACGACCCCTGAATTCCTGACTGTGAGGTTCCATCCCCTCATCTATGGTCGTATGCTCCTGAAATCCTACTTTCCCTTCCATACGGGTTTCTGTAATGGACTTGGCCAATCCTTTTTGTAAGTCGGCGATGACCTCTTCTTGGATCAGCATCTTGAGGTCGCTATTGACTTGTTTATTTTCTTGTCGTTCCATCCTTGACAAAAGCTCCATCTCGACCTTATTAATCTTTAATTTGCTCTCTTCTAATTTACGGAGTACAGCTATCCTTTCTTCCTTAGCCTCCTGGCCCATGTCCTCGTATGCTAATTCGACATCTCTCTTCAATCCTTCCTTATCCTTTTCCCATGATTTCTTACATTCGTCATGTTGGCCATTCATATCATCTCGTATGAGCTGCAATGAATCCTTAATCTCGTCCTTAAATGTAGAGATGTCGGTCTCGATCACTCCTATCTTGGCTTGCGTTGACTTATTCTCATCTCTCAGCTTGTCGACATCTGCCTGAGTTGCTGCAATTCCCACTTCACATTTCGCTACCTGCGCTTGGACTCGAATTTCCATACTAGCCATTCTCTGAGACACGTTCTTGATCTCGTTCTCGATCGTGACCATATGAATTTCTATTTGCTCAGTACTCTGATTGCAAATGCGGCCTACATGTTCTATATTTCTCTGCATCTGTGACAATTGCTGTTCAGTACTAACTCTAAGTTCCTGATTACTGTCTTTTATTTCCTGCATCTGCGTATAACTACTGTCCTTAAATTCTTGCAATACGACCATCAGGTCCTCTGTCGATGACATAATTATCAATAAGAGAATATGCGGGCTTGTCCCAACTCATGCAAATACACACATCAACACACCATGCAATGCAAGTGTATTTCAAAGCTTTCAAGGCTTCCTTCCCCTATCCTTCGAATTTGCAATCACCTACAGTGATATTGCAACAGTAAAACGATTCAAAATTTGATTGTAATCCATTGGTGTCATTGAATATTTGACTTATCACTAAAAGAAAAAATAATTAATTAATTTAATTTAATCAAACATTAATTAAAGTGATTAATGTTTCTCATCAGGCCACTAATGAGCCTTAATTAACTATCTGATGGATGCTCAATGCTATAAAAATTTCAAGGGACTCCTTGAGATTACTGTATGATACTATAAAAATTTATATAAATGAAAATTTAATTACAGTAACTCTCATTCAATTAATTGAGCTCCATTTCGACCTTATGTTGGGCTGCTATTGTCTCAAGCTTAAGTCACACCGTTGGGCGCCATTTTGCATTTTGCACTGGTGGTGGGGAGAACAGGGTTTGGTATTAAATGAATGTGGCAAGCGGAAAAAGGGCAAGGCTGATCCTCACGGAAAAATAACGGGTATGAAATGAATGGAATACGGTTTGGATTCGGGTTTGAATTGATAAGTGACTTATGGGTATCTTCCAGCGTTTACCCGCTCAGCATAAAGTCAAAAAAATAATTAACATGCCAAACGAGTAGGCAAGCCAAACTTAATCAAACAAGCACAAAACCCGGGTGCATCTGTGTATGTTAACCACTAGGATCTTCCAGAATAGAAAAATCGAAGAAGAATAGAGAATAATCTATCCTTTGCCATGTACCCTTGCACAAGGCCTTCAGAACAGGACTCTGTCGTCGGGGCATGAACGGTACACTAGCTTGAATATGAAACTGTTCTGGATATTATAGGAAGATCACTAGGGCTGAATAAAATTCATCACACACAGATTCTGAATGAGAATAAACAAATTTAATGCACCAACACCAGTACAGCAAAAACAAATAAATGAAATAAAACCAAAATAGTAGAAATGAAATTTAAAATAATAATAATAATAACAATAATAACTCAAAGGTAAAATAAATCAATTACGGAATCAATAAAATTAAGTCAAAATCGAAAATATAAACAATGGACTAATTAATGTCCAAAAACCACCAATTAAATGCTAATCAGCATCAATTAATACTTATCATAGTAGTTATGATGTATGATTACAATCAAATTTATTGACAAATAAAAACCAATCATATGGCAAAATAAAGAAAATGAATCAAAAATGAAATCTGGTTAACACCAATTAGCATTAATTGCCATAATCAAATTTATTAATTACGATGATAAGATATCATCAGAAAGCTAAGTTATTAAGAGATGATGGATCAAGAGGGTCCGGTCAACTGTAACAACAGTATGGATTAAGAAAAAGAAATCCATTTATACGAAATTAATCAATCATTAATCTGAGTAAACATAATAATCATTGAGTCTAATATCATCCAATTACATTTCAGATACATGGTATGTTCAAATATCAGAGACATCCATGGCCATTCCGAAGTATACATTATAGCCTAACCATTGGCTTATTTAATTATTAATGGCGTTTAATTAACATTTACTAGAATCCCTCCGTTAAATAAAAGTTTACCCTCATATCAAATCTTAACCTTCATGGCATTAATTATGTATTTCTATCTGCAAACATGAATATGATTTATGCATCTTATTTACATACTCTTGTAAATTAATTATGGAAGCCTTTCCGTACGGAATCTTAATGTCCAATCCCGACATTACTTTGGACGTCTTAGCTTTAAAACAAAATAGCTGAATCAATGAGGCCATTTAATTTCCTTAGCCTTGAAACACACTTACAAGTTGTCACATATTACATTAACATATTAGCGATATGATAAGCCTGGCTTCGGCCCTTGCGTTCGACGTGATACATTCTCTAACCAAGCACCCGATGCCTTGTCAAATAATTCATGGATATTTAATAAACAAACTAGGAAAAGTGCCTTAAGAACAAACAAAAATAACATCATTAAAAAAATGATGACTAATCATCTGCCTACCACATTTGGGTTGGATAGACATGAAAAAGAATTAATAATTCCAACCAAACATTATTAAAGTAATCGTATCGTGTCAGAGTCACGTTAGGCAACGGTGAATGTATTTGAAGCCGCGACCCCTGAAAAAGATAGACATGGCACAGAAGAAATACCTTGTATCAGTGTTATGTTAAACAACGGTGAATGTATTTGAAGCCGCGACCCCTAGAAAAAACGGACATGGCACAGAAGAAATACCTTGTATCAGTGTTATGTTAAACAACGGTGAATGTATTTGAAGCCGCGACCCCTGAAAAAGATAGGCATAGCACAAACATGTTCTAAGTGGCCTATTCAACAGGATCAATATGTATTTAGGGGTATTCGCTACCTATACATTTCTTACCTTGAATGCCTTATCTTGCAGAACGAGGTTACAATAGAACAAAGCATGGTCCGTTCAACAATTATCGAGAAAAAGAAATCTCAAGATAATTTTGAACCAATATTAACTAAAAAAAAACAACCTAATAATAATTATTTTCCAGGACCGAAAATAATTATTCATGAACACAGGACTCTAAGGTCACTGTCTAACTAGTACCCATTTAAAAAGACTGATCGACCAGGCATAAACAAAAGGATTTCGAACACGGGACCGCAAGGTTACTGCCTACCTAGCACCCGTTTAAAATAGTTTCTGGACCAGGCACAACAAAAGGATATCGAACCCGGGACTGTATGATCAGCAGACAAAACCGTCCCTTATATCAAAATGATCAGTAAAAGAAACACTATCGATTGGAGGCATCAGGGTAGTAACCTAACATACCCTTACGTGAATATTAAACTTGGGACCAAACATAAGAAAAATTTAAATGAATCGCTGCGGCAAACACCCGAGTCCAGAGTGGACCCCTCTCTTTGTTGGAAAATGACAATAGATTGGCCGCGCCTCCTGGCTGACCTTGACCGTGTAAAGGTAGAAATGCAAGTCTTCACCCCTTCCTGGCTAGCATATGATTATATTCTTACCAGCTGTGCGAGCCAGATCATAGTACTCTTGAATATAACTTAATTATTATAATCATCGCGTTATAACTCAAACCGTTCTCTTACCTGTGAGATATTATTGCAATATGAATTCTTCATCTTCACCCCTCTGTGCGATATGATTTCAATCAGATATATGTATTAATTATAGCATTATTTTATCTATGCTTATTCGCCACTACCTTACGCATACAACTTATCATACTTTCATCCGACATCTTCTCCTCAGGTCATAATTACCTGGCATTATTATTTATTTTATCTTATTTCATCGTAGATCTCTCCTTACAACATCTTACCTGTATGTCCTTAAATATCACACGTGTTCACTAAAAACTAATATAACAAATAGTGAGGCTGGCTCAGCCGTCACTTCTTAAATAATTCACGCCTTTGTAAACTGTCCTATAAACTTTACTCATTGCTACACCATAATACTCCATATCATCCATCACAATACACCATGGTCCTTTAAATATCGTCCCAAAAAAAATCATCGGCTATTAATTCATCCGGTATGTAAATACATAAATTACTATCTCTGGTCAATTACACGAAATAATGAGATTTTGCCTGGAAAGGGCATCTATCGAAATACCATGCTTCGTTCGTCCTATTTGGGTGGAAAACACAGGGGATATTTCTAACACACATTTATAAATAAAATAGGTAGTTCTACCATGTGTTTTATGTACGGATACGATTATTTAGCAACATCCTTACGTTAAATTAGGCACTTTTAATTCATTAAAATAATTATTGTGATCATTAATCATTATGAGCGTACCCAGCTCCGTCAGAAGCACAACTATGGTCGCCATTGACACAGTTATTGTACACACAAGATAAAACAAATCAAAAGAAAACAAATAACATGCTAACATTATGGCGATGAAATCCATGAATTATTTGACACTGTAAAATGTAATCAAAAGGTACTCATCATATTGAAGGCTCCTTCGTCATCTTTGCATAAGTTGGACCAGAGGCCCGCAACAGTATAACTTAGCACATGACCTCCATGGCCAGTTCGAATCCCATCACGATGATGTAAAACCACTCGCTAATATCACTGCAATCCTCCATTATCACTAGGTTGCTGTAAGCCAGCACCCTTTTAAAATGCATACACACACATATTTAATTAAATTATGCACCACAAAAAAATATACATTAGTGGACTATACACTTGTGTCATAGATGACAAATTCTCACACTATTTCCACACTTGTCGCGGACACGTTTTCTGTTATATATTTTTCACTTGAATTACATATAATTTCACATCCGTCCTTACTGTTATACACATTCACAACTTAGTATTCATTTTTAATATTATTTTGCATCAGCCGAACAATAGACTGTGCGTTTTCGTACATTAATGCTTGGCGTGGTGCTACATAGGAGGCCAGCATCCACTAACGTTGGCTGAATGATGAACAATGCCCGCTGTCACAGACTTCACCCACATATATGACAAAATGGTTGCCAATTCACAGTTTTGCACATACGACACCAAATGCTCCTTTCATATTCATAGGCTACAGTAATCAGGTACCTTAATTTATACACAAAAATATGGCCTTGCTAATCTTATGGTTCACGACGGAACTCGATCATAGGCTAAATTTATATCATCAGCGCTTGGGTAGAACTAATTTCTTGCTGAAGGACGCTATGTCTTCTCTCTCACACACTCGACGTTGTCAAATTTCCTTGCGCGGGGACTATTTCTACTCGGTAAACACAGAGATATTTAATCCGTTACCGCATTCCCAAAATTCTTGATAATAATTAGATTCATCATGGGCGTTTCAGATCATTCATGTAATGTCTTGATCTCTTGTAACTAACTGAGGCGTACTCTTTAAGGGCGGAGTCAAGCATCTACTGCGTGCTAACTTGAGATAGTTACTGCGTTTTGGCAAGATTCTCAGAATTCGCTGGAGTGCTCCTGCTCTGAAACTTGCAGGCAAGCGACTTGTGACGCACCTGCTCTGCCCATTGTGTGAAAACCATAAATTTCTCCCTGTCAAAACTGCCAAGCCATATACAGTATATGTGGTCTCAACTTGGCAGAACGATCCTAGTTATCATTATAATCATTACATAATGATGATTTCATTCTCATTAACATCATGACATTGCCCTATATAAGTACTCCAATGACGTAATGTGTCCTTGGCCTAAGACGTAGGTCAAGGGCACAATATGAAAGGATAGATTTGAGATTCATGATTTGGTCCACACATGACCGTCCCTTCCTAAAACCTCCTTGATAATCACCCAGTTCTGTATCTATCTGTTCTTCAACCCTAGTTTGAAGAGCTTTTGAGAGGATTTTGTAAGTTATCAGTAGGAGGGAGATGCCTCGATAATTGTTAACATCTGCTTTATCGCCTTTCTTATAAAGGGGGTGGATTGAAGCAGAAGTCCAATCACTTGGAAGTCTTTCGGTATCCCAAATTTCATGTATGATGTCCGTTAATTTATCCACTGTATTGTCACTAGCAAACTTCCACAGTTCAGCGATTTTCGAGTCTTCACCTGGAGCTTTATGGTTCTTTCGAGATCGGATAAGCTGTTTGACTTCATCTTTTGTGGGTGAAGAGGAATCTGGGTGGACTTGCGCATGGTCATTAAATGTGATTTGTTTTTGTCGTATGGCCTCCTGAGAGACCGAGTGCAGGTCTTTCTAGTCGACGCCCGTGGGCGACCTGCATGTCGGGATGAGAAATGGAATGAATGAAGATGAATGAAACTGGGCAAGGATGTGGAAGGAAGCGGCCGTGGCCTATCAGAAGGTACCGTCCCAGCATTTGCCTGGTGTTGAAATGGGGAAACCACGGAAAACCATTTCAAGGACGGCCGACGGTGGGGCTCGAACCCACGCGTCTACCGAGTCAGCAGAGAGCTTGGCCCCATGACCTAATGCTGCGCTTTAGCCAGCATACCCACTGCTGTCGGTTAATGTGAATAGGGAACTTGGAGTCTCACAGTTAAGAAGGGACTCAAAATATTTTGCAAGCACCTGACAATTATCTTTGTCGCTATAAACTAGTTTTCCATTGCAATCCCTGTACTGAAGACATGGAGGGCTATATTTCTTCAAGTTGCTTTTAAATGTTCTATAGAAGTTTTGCATATTATTCTTCTGGAAATCCAGTTCGATTTGATCCATCTGGTTTTTATGAAAGGCACGTTTAGCATTGCGGATGGTTTTTGCTGCACTCGTTCTCTCATTCAAGAAGTCTGTCCAGTTGACTTTATTTTGTTGCGAATTCCATTTCTGCCAGGCATGCTGTCTCTTCCTTATTACTGCGTCACATTCACCGTTCCACCATGCATGCTTCCTCGTTTTAGTTAGTAGGATGGTCTCTTTTGCTGTCTCAACCAGCGCCTCTCGCAGTTGTTCCCAGTTCTCTGCATCCACAGTTTGTAGTCTTCGTGTAAACTCATTACCGGACGCCAGTTTTTCAACATCATATCTTTCAGTCTTTTTGGCTCGGAACCTCCGTGTGTTTCTCGGGAGGAGTTTGATTTTAATTTTAGATAGATAATGATCCGAGTCCAGTTTTGCATTTAGTAGAACTTTCACATTCGGAATTTCTCTTTGAGCTTTCCGTGCAATTGCGACGTGATCAATCTGGAATTCGCCAAGACTGGGATTTGGGGATTTCCAGGTCTTTTTTTTCCTGGGCAGATGTTTGAAAGCAGTGGATTTCATTACCAGGTTGAAGGTCCTACATAGCTCTATTAGCCGTTCTCCATTACGATTCGTTCTGTGATGAGCGGAGTAATTTCCAACAATGTTTCGAAATTTTCTTTCTTTGCCTACCTGTGCATTGAAATCCCCAAGTAAAATGATATTATGTTTGTCTGGAATCTTCGACAAAATGTCTTCAAGTTCTTCCCAGAATCGATCAGTTCCTTCCGGGTCTTTCTTGTTCGCTACGTTGATCGGTGCATGAACGTTCACAATAGTATACATTTTATTTGTACTTCGAAAGGAAAGGGTCGAGACTCGACTGCTTACAGAAGTGAAATTTGTGATGGAGTCTAGAATCTTCTTGTTGACTACAAATCCAGTACCGAGTTGGGGAACCGTTTCTATAACACGTTTACCTGGCTTACCCTTGAAGATTCTGTAGCCTTCTGATTCAAAGGCATGCTCATCAGTAAATCGTGTTTCCTGAACTGCCGCAATTTGGATCTGATGTTCAGTTAGAGCATCCGTGAGTTGTTTTAATTTTCCAACCTTCCGCAGAGAATTTGTGTTAAAGGTAGCAAAGAAATTCTTGACTCTATGATTGATATTTCGTGGAGTCTCCGATACCTCCAAGCATTTCGGTGCAAGCTCCCCAGATTCCGAAGGCTTGCATGCGTCACTCGAAGTGACGGTGGATTGGTTACCACCTGGGGTAGTAGCATTTGCTGAACTTTCCTACATGCTTTTAACAGTTGAAAGACTGTTGACTTAGGCCAGTGATGTTTCACACTGACAAGGATACTGCCGGTCTTTGTAGCTCGTCTCTCGTCATGAAACCCTTCCAAATTGTGTATGGTGTTTCCAAACGTATCCCTTTCCACACTTAGGCCTCCGGGATGTTAGATCTTCCAAGATCTTTCCGAGTTTATTTAATCCATGATGTAGTTGGGTTTTTTTGTTCCAGAAGTAGTCAAACAACTGCTTGGTTGATCTGGATTTGACCATTCTGTACATGTGTCCAAGAAATATTAGCCTCAGTATCCTCATGGTCGCAGATATTTTTTCTACATTGTGGTAGACTTCAGCGTTGCTCCGATGTTTCCATCCTGTTTCCGTCTGGATTGGGCCCTTGATTCTCCGGAGGATTCTCCTTTCCAGAACCTCCAACTTCTCTAGCCAATAGTTTATTGAAAGACATTCACAAGCGTACAGGCATTCTGTTTTGACGACAGTGTCGTAGTTCTTTATTTTGGCGTTCCAGGATATGCATTTCTTGTTATAGATGTTTTTTGTAAGCCTATACGCTCTCTCCATTTTTTAGATCCTATCGCATACCGCAGCTTTCTCTAGACCATTGTTCTGTATCGTTTCACCGAGATATTTAAATTTCTATACTCTCTGAATCCGCCCTATCTCCGTTTCAAAAAAATTCGGTCCTTGTGCGTCATTTATCATGAATTTTGATTTCTCTATCGAGATCCTGAGTTCCGTCATACTGGCGATCTTTCCTAAGAGGTTAAACCTGAGTGATCGTTTCCCTTGGGCTTTCCGAAAGTATCGCAAATTCATCTGCAAAGGCCAAACAGTTGACTTTAATCCCTCCTGATTTCCTCCATAAGCAGATCGGGCTTATTCCTTGATTTATAAGCTCTGAGTTCCACATTCGTACGATCTTTTCCAGGATGCAGTTGAATAGTATTGGTGAAAGTCCGTCGCCTTGTCTTACACCCGTTTTGATTTCAAACGACCGGAACAATTCTCCCATGAACTTCACATTGGATCTTGTGCCTGTTCATGTATCTTTGATTATGTTGGCCAACTTGGGTTTTACCCCGAATTCTCGAATGATACCGTCCAGGGTTTCTGTGTCCACCGAGTCAAAAGCCTTTTTGAAATCTAGGAAAGATACTACAATTTTTGGAGTCAGCATTCTATGACGGATTATTGATTTCTGGTTGAATATCTGCTCTGCTCAGGAGCGACCTTTTATTTATTTATTTATTTATTTAACAATTTATTTATTTATTCTTTCTTTCAAAGGCTGCATGAATTAAGCCTTCTTTGTTTGCGACAGTTCATTACAATTTATGGGTCTACGGGACAAAACCATATCAGTATGTATTCAAACTCCGGTAAAAATAGAAGGAAATTCTACTTTGAAAGGGAGAAACTGAAAGTGATAAGTTTAGAATGATTTCAACAAACTTCTAAACGTTCAAGATAGACCTCTGACGAATGTATTTCTGCTGCGATGGTACTATAAAACACTAAATCACAACGTGTAAAGGATATGATTGTACTGGAACACCCTTACAACTTGGCCATGAACGGAGATACAACCAACAATCACCGATACATGGTGCAGGAACAATGTCCCTAGAAGGCGGTAGTGGACTACAGGAAATATAATGTTTTGCCAAAACAAAGATGGAAACAAGAAATATTGAAATGTGCAACGTAGGATTATTTTAAGTAGGCAACAACGGTGCAATAAACACTCTTAAAACATGCAGTAGTATAAAATAGTATAAAACAAAGTTCCCGTTTCTTGGGTGTAACGGGTAATCTCGACAGCAACTGGATGAATTTTGATGCGGTTTTCACCATTCTGTAAATGATTTTTCGAGGAAGATTTCTGTAGAAAAACATTCATTTGTGACCAAAGGAAGCCAAGCAATATCTATATCAGTGAATCGAGTCGAAGAAAACCTGCCGTCCGAGCGCCTTTTAAGCTTACGCTGGGTAAAGAGTTTAAAATATCTATAGACTATGAGTGTAAGAATTGTTTGAGAAGTTCTACAAAAAAAAAGTCCGCGATAACACATCTCTATGCTTAATACATCGCCCGCTATAAGTGGTTTTTCGTTCTGATTTCTTCCAACAATCTCCGTTCAGTGGGAATTTAAATTACTAGCTTCGGAGCGAGTTTACAAGCTAGTCAGCAAGCCTATCACCCCAGCTTCAGACTGTCGAGCCGTGTCGAGTTAAGACTTCAGAGAAGAGTATATGTGTTTGGAGTTTCGCAGTTTACCTCGACTTTTCTGACTTGCGCCTGGGACCTGCCGTCCGATCACCTTTTAAGCTTACGCTGGGTTAACCGTTAAAGATACCGGGCGAATCCGGGGTGGGTTGTTACTTACTAAATCAATCAATCCCTACTTAGTATAAAACCAAGTCCCCGATTCTTGGATGTTACGGGTAATCTCGAGAACCACTGGATGGATTTTGTTGCGGGTTTCACCATTCTGTAAAGGATATCTCGAGGATGATTTCTGTAGGAAATAATTTATTTATGATCAAAGGAAGCCGAGCAGTAACGATTTCAGTGGAAAAGTCGAAAAAAACTGGCGTCCAAGCGCTTTGTAAGCTTACGCTGGGCAAACTGTTAAAAATATCTAATATAATTAATAGCGATTTTAAGCCATCATGCCGAGACGTAAAACGGATATTGTTCGTTGTTCATTGACATTTAAAAAAAGCGCTTATTACGTAATGCATTCATAACTGTTCCCGGGCGAAGCCGGGTCGGGTTGCTAGTGAATAAATAAATAAATAAATAAATACATTACTAGAACTTTCTGCACAATACACAACCTAATACCTGAAATAATCAATTTCTCATGTCTTGATTTCATAGGTTGCACCTGAAATGTACTTTCACAAATTAAATGGAGCTTCACTCAGTGTTTCAATCAGCCTGTATCAGCAGGCCACGTAGTAGACCAACGTCCTGGCTGTCGAACACACTAAACACGTTGTTCCGTTTCCCAGCACCCTCTTCGCTCATTTCCTCCCGCTAAGTGGCTCACGTTCACGTCTGTAGCCCTGTGCCAAATGAAGCCGGAACACGAAGGAGTAAAGGTTAGCCAAGTTCTTGACTTCAAAGTTAATGCAACAACTTTTCTTCACAACACCAACAAGAATTTGCAATATACAGTTGAGGCGATGAATTATGCCTTGTTAGTTTGGGACAGTTCATCACAATTTACGAGTCTACGGAACTTGTGTACCATTCCACAAAAACAAAGTTCCCTATTATTGGATGTAACGGGTAATCTCGAGAATAACTGGACGGATTTGATGCGGTTTTCACCATACTGTAAAGGATTTCACGAGGAAGATTTCTATAGAAAATCTGGATGATGGACTATAACAAATTATTGTTTCAGGAAACGAAGACATTTGCCCAAGGTTACAGGATCGAAACTATGGGGTGCTTTTGTACAAAAAAGCGTGTTAATTTCTTTTAAATATCTTAAGTAATATCTTTCATAGAGCCTCCGTGGCTTAGGCGGCAGCACGCCTGCCTCTCACCGCTGGGTCCGTGGTTCAAATCCCGGTCACTCCATGTGAGATCTGTGCTGGACAAAACGGAGGCAGACAGGTTTTTCTCCGGGTACTCCGGTTTTCCCTGTCAACATTTCATTCCAGCAACACTCTCCACTATCATTTCATTTCATCTGTCATTCACTTAATCATTGCCCCAGAGGAGTGCGTCAGGCCTCGGCAGCCGGCACAGTCCATATCCTCGCCGCTAGATGGGGGCTTCATTCATTCCATTCCTGACCCGGTCGGAGACTGGAAGCAGGCTGTGGATTTTCATTTTTCAAGTAATGTCTTTCATGTTAGGGCAGATAAATACTTGTTTTCCCACCTAATGTAATTGGTCACAATTCGTGTTGACTGACTGGAAAACTTTCTAACCCCGGAACCCTACACTGGGGCACTTTTGTCCCAGAAAATTTTCGTTTTGCTCTGGGTTGGTGATGGCTACCCTTACAACCTGCAGCCGCCGTGACTTTTATTTGTCCTCGACAGTCCTTCAGTTTTCGTATTAGTCACAGTTGTAACGCATCGCTTCTTTGCTATAGACCGGTTTTGGGGATTAGTGTTACGTTTCTTATTGTGTACTTTCCACGAACCAAGGACACCAAAACCACTATGAAGTGTGCAGAGTGTAAGGTGTTTGTATGCAAAGGTTATATCTTATCTGTTCGTGTCAATTGTCAATGACATTCAGTAAAACACTCTAAAATGTGAGGTGTTGCAAAATGTTGTAAAATCATGTACTTTTTTTAATATTACTTTAGTTTTAGTATAGAATGTTAAAGTGTAATATAAAATAACTTTTCCGTAAGTCTAATGAAACCAAACTGACCAGTTATTATACTAAATTCAGTAAAGATTGGTTTGTAATATGTAAATGAGGCTTATTATCCTTCAGCCACTGAGTGTCCCAGTGTAGGATTAGTTTTTTATATATCGTATGGCTTTTAGTGCCGGGAGTGTCCAAGGACATGTTCGGCTTTACAGAGGCTGTAGCTGCTTGTAGCGAACACCCTTAGGGTGAGCTTCAAGTTCCGTTCAATTTCAAGTAGTTCTAAGTTTCGCTACTAGATGTCAATGAGACCTAGTGGTGAACGGTGGAACTTTGATAGAGCGTTCCAACGAAATCTGACCTAAAAATGTACCTTCACACAAGTTTAGTCTGTGGAAGGATCTTTTACATGCCATAAATCTATGACATGTGACCGCCGGCTTTACTTCCCCTCCGAAGGAAAGCATACTGAAGGATTTTAACGCTCTTAAAAAAATCCGACACTTCAGCCGGGTTTGAACCCACTATCTTGGGCACAGCAGTTCAGCATGCTACCAACTACGCCACCGAAGGATTAGTGTTTGTAATAAACAAGTGTAGGGTTCCTGGGTTAATAGAACTAGGCAACACTGAATAATCGCTTCTATCACTCAATCTTGTCACTAGTTTCTGAGAACAGTGGTGGATCCAGGCCTTGCGGAGCCCTGGGCGATATGATAAGGTGGGGCCCACAAAAATAGGAAATAAAGAAAAAATCAAATAAAATGGAAAATAGTTTTGTTATAATAATAAAATAAAGAGTAGTTTCAATATGTTGAATACACTACAGTACATTTTTAATAATATAATAGAAACCTTTAAGTCCCCTTGAAGAAGATTATGTAAACTATGAAATGTTAAAATATTCCTTTGCGAATTTTTTCCCGGCTGAAGTCTTCCATCATTTCACTAAAATCTAAACTTGCTAAACGGTCACGGGAGGTCATAGCTGCACTGAAAAAAGAATATGAATTATAATTTAGTTTGATAAGTATAATTAATTAATCAATTAAATTTAAACAAGATGTTCAGTAAAGAACATATAGCCTACTTTCCCCTAAATGCATGGGTATTGTTATAACTCTTTGTCCTTTTCAAGGAGTAGGCTATAATTGAATGTTGGTTGTAGTAGCTTGTTGAAATACAACGTGCTATAGGGATATTAAACATGAATATGAGGTGCCCTTTGCTAGTGCTACCTCTGTAAAAAAAAATCATTCAATTCGGTTTCACCGTGTTTGAATTGATCTGGGGAATGGATTTGCACACATACATGGCCGCTATTTGCAAACTATTGGGCTGATGACCTTGTAGTCAGTCATAAGATGCTTTCCACAAAAAGGCATGTTGTTGCAAAATCCGGTAGAGATCAAATTATTACGATGGTTGAAATTTGATTTAAGCTTTTAACATTTGGGTGGCCGTCATTCCGTTTCCGTCAAGATGGCGGCGATATAAAACATGACACTGAGGTGCCTTTTGCTAGTGCTACCTCTGTACCAAATTTCGTTCAATTCGGTTTCACCGTGTTTGAATTGATAGGGGGAATCGATTTGCACACATACTTGGCCACCATCTGCAAACTATTGGGCTGATGATCTAGCAGTTTGGTCAGAATATGCTTCCCACATAAAGATTTGTTGTTGCAAAATTTGGTAGAGACTAGATTATTAGGTTGGTCGTAATTACATTTTAGCCTTTAACATTTGGGTGGCCGCGATTACGTTTCCGTCAAGATGGCGGTGATATAAAACATGACACTGAGGTGTCCTTTGCTAGTGCTACCTCTGTACCAAATTTCGTTCCATTCGGTTTCACCGTGTTTGAATTAATAGGGGGAATCGATTTTCACACAAAGATGGCCGCCATCCGCAAAATATTAGGCTAATGACCTATTAGTTTGGTCAAAGGATGATCCCTCCATAATGGTATGTTGATGCAAAATTTGGTAGAGATCGGATGATTTGGTTAATCGTGATTTGATTTAAGCTTTGAATATTTGTTTGGCCGCCATTACGTTTCCGTCAAGATGGAGGCTATATAAAACATGACACTGTGGTACCCTTTGCTAGTGCTACTTCTGTACCAAATTTCATTCCATTCGGTTTCACCGTGTTCGAATTAATAGGGGCAATCGATTTTGACACAATGATGGCCGCCATCCGCAAACTATTAGGCTGATGACCTATTAGTTTGGTCATAGGATGCTGCCCCCATAAAGGTATGTTGTTGCAAAATTTGGTAGAGATCGGATGATTAGGTTAGTCGTAATTTGATTTAAGCTTTGAACATTTGTGTGGCCGCCATTACGTTTCCGTCAAGATGGCGGCGATATAAAACATGACACTGAGGTGTCCTTTGCTAGTGCTACCTTTGTACCAAATTTTGTTCAATTTGCGCTCACCGTGTTCGAATTGATAGGGGGGGACAGACATTCAGAGTACACACACTCACACACACACACACACACACACAGACTCACACACATACACACACACATACAGACACACTTTTTTCGCCCTGTAGTGATCTCATAAGTCTACTTTCATTTTTTGCAAAAATCGAAAGTAGACTAAAAATCCATGGCGCGGGGCCCCCCGGACCGCGGGACTACTCGCCCTCCCCTAGATTCGCCGCTGTCTGGGAATATGTTAAATAAGTTACATGGACATCATAGGACATTCTGGATCGCCTTAATATTCCTAATTATTTTTATAGGCCTTTAGATTTCAAACATCAAACACTCTGCTATTGTAGCCCGGCCTGCCTAGTCATTTGTGTTACAGTGGGACGCAGTCAACCATACTTCAAAGGTGACGTAATCAGTTACCTGTGTGTGTTGTGAAGCGTCGGCGTGTGAGCCATTGCCGTATAAATCACAACGCGGTCTCGCTGAATGGGCTATACATGAGCTAGCAGTTTGCTCTGTATCTGACCACTGTAGTTCATGCTTTCACGATTCAACTGTTCAACTTTAACATTGTACTCTTTGTACACATAACAATAATTATAATATACTAGCCCTTCGTACACATACTTTTCGGGTTTACGTTCTAAGGTAACAAAATTAATGTTCGGCAGACTGGTGACAGGGGTTAGCTTAGTTATGGCTGGACTATTGGACCCTGTTTGGCCAACATCCATGCAATTCCATATATTTCTCCCAGTACATTGTTGAGCTTAGATTTAGGTACTGAATAGAAGACCACTCATTGTGTCAAGAATTAACATAAAACAGTTGATAAGAGAAATAAAGTACCAGCCAGACCGCAAATCTGACAAAATTAGCTCCTTATACCTGTTGGCTTTTGGCCTTTTTAGCCATGCAGCCATCTCTAATTTAATTTATATTTACTTGTGTTATGTGTTTTGTCATAGTTAGGAATGATTATTATTCAAGATCCACACTTTGCTACTAACACACGCTGCTGACGAAAAGAATAAGTAGTTCCGTGAAGAACTAAATTGCCTATTTTCATATATCTTACTGATATAACTTTGAACACGAGATTTTTAAACAAGAAGTTCCGTGACGAACTAAAGAGCCTACTTTTATTAAAATTTAAAATTCGTCCCAATTATTAGTCTATACGGACCTAGGCTATCTAGAATAATGACGAAATAAAGTTGGTAACATAGAAATTTCTAATTAGTTCGAAATATACCTGGCATTATGTAGCCTGATAGAGCACTACAGTTGGCAGCCCTGGTGACTGAATATATTCTTAGTTCCATCTCTTAAGGTACAGAATACAAAATTTGGTTGAAGTCCAATGGATAGCATAGACTTTTCATGCAGTTAAACATTGGACTTAATGCAGCGTGCGTAAAATCATGTTGGCAACAATGTCATGCATGTGTTGGTCAGAAATAATTTGAAATATTATCATCTATTGTTGTGCCAATTTGAGATGAAATCCATTTGTTAGTATAGTAGTTACTGGTATTTTAAAATTGGACCTATCAGCAGGCTTAGAATGATGTTGGTAGCACTGACGAAAATTAGTTGCTCCAAATTAATCTAGAATGGCAGGTACTATACGTGCGCAAAGTTTAGAGCTGTTGGGTAGCATACTTTCTGATAGCCTATATTAATATTAGGGTAAAAAATATAAACAGCATTTATTAACAGTTGGCAGCCCTGATTGCTCTTAACAATACGCATAATCATATATGTTATGGTACACATATCACATACGAAATTTGGTTGAAATCCAGTCGATAGTATAGAAGTAACGTGTATTTAAAAATTGGTCATATCAGCAGTCTTAGAATCATGTTCGTAGCACTGACATACATTAGTTGCTCCAAATTAATCTAGAATGTCAGGCAGTATACGTGTGCGAAGATTATGGCTGTTGGCTCGCATACTTTCTGATATATTGGTATTTGGATAAAAAATAGAGAGAGCATTTATTGACAGTTGGCAGCCCTGGTGGCTCTTAAGAATACGCTCAGTCATATCAGTTGTAATCTTTCAATTCTTGCCACAAGATGGCTTCACCCAGAGAAGCCATTTGTAACTTTGAAGATACAAAAAATTAAATAAAAATAAATATTCTGCCTCATAAATGGCCTTTCTTTAAAATTTAAGCAAATGACATAATTAGTACTGTAATTGAACAAATCCACCTTTTTGAAACTCTTCTTATCTCCGGGCGTGTGCAGATATTCTGAAAGGACTGGCTCGTACATAGGCCTTACCAAAACCTCCTATAAATTAATAAAGATGAAGGAAGGTTTACATGCATCTAACTAAAAAGAAACTATCCAATTTAAATTTACTTTATATTCTGAAGCTGCATGCAAGAAATTGATTAATATAATAAAAAGAGTGACACACAAGAAATGCAATTAAAACTATATAATATAATAATATAATAATAATAATAATAATATTTAGGCCTTTAAAGATTTATTATTTGTTTTTCACATTACCGGTAATGCCGTCGTCTGCCCAATATGTCCATTTCATCACCACTTTGAAGCTGGTCAGCCATGCCATTATGGTTTACCGCCATGAAGGTCTTCTTCAACTTAGCACAGTTATCATGATGGGTATTAGCCCTACTATGATTGTGGCATTACAGCCAGAACCCAATCACGTGGTACCCTCCATACTAAAACAATTCGGAGGTACTGTACGGTCTTCAAGCTTTCCGTAGAAAAACCAAGCGCTCAGCTCAAGAGAGACACCCTACACAACCTGACATCTCAAAGTCCAGCGAGACAATCCCTTCCGCCGTGCACTAGGTCGCTTGCTACAACACGTCTCCCAGCCACAGCTCCTTCCAGGAAGTCTTCACAGAATTGCTATTGTCATACGCCTGTTTGTCCAGACCACTCATTGCATTTGCTCGGCCGCTTCCTCATCACCCCCTCGGGGTGAGCGAGCATACCTGCTCGAGGCAATAGTGTCCATTAAGTGTTGCCTCCTGCACGTGTGACCAGAACATTAACCTGACTCCTGGTTCGGTGGTCTGAACAATATTAATAAACTTTCTTAGACAACATACGATTAGAGCTAGCTTCAGAATCTCGTCAAAAGTGACCTAAAATACATTGAATAATTAATGATAAAAAGTATACGTATATGATAATAGTAATAATAATAATAATGACACTGCGTCTACTGCAGACGTGTCCAATGCAATTGAACACGTTGCCAACACGATAACATGATATAAAGAAATAATAAACCCACTAGCCTACATTAAAACTGTCATGGGGGACTCATAAAATATAGGTTACAGAACGCCCCCTTGCTTTTCATTCATTTGGTCCTATACCATAGAATAAAAAGCAATCCTTTTAGGCATGACTTCCCTTCCAAAATCCTAACTCCTTCCTTCCACAAATATATACACAACCAACAGGGCCACTAGGATACGTACATCCTCAGATTGGAAATATTGTAAATCCCTAGCACCCTTCCGTCCTTTGTAAGGAGCTCGTACGCACATGCCCCTAATTTCCGTGCAATTTCATACGGTCCTTCATACAAATGAAAAAATTTACTCACCAATTTCTGGTCTGCGGACGAGACATGAGGCACCCTCAAAAGCACAAGGTCACCTACATCTAACTTATCTCCTGCCCGCTTCCCTTGCTGCTTCTGCCGTTTCTTACTGGCCTTACATAAATGTTCCCCAGCTAACCTGATACTTAAATCTCTGGGTACGGCCTCCCCTGTCCTCAAACCCAAAATCATGGCAAGTTCGCTGACAGGCTTCCTGCCCAGCTGGACTTCTATGGGAGTGCGACCCGTGCTCTCGTGTTTAGTTACATTGAGCCAACGCTCAACGTATGCAAGCATCGAAAACCAGGCATTATGTCGCTCACTCACATAAGTCCTAAACTTGCGCCCTAGTTCTCCCATTACTCTCTCAGACATGTTTCCTTGGGGATACCTAATAGAGGAATACGTACACTGTATTCCCAGTTCACTCAACTTGGTCCTCCATATCTTCGAGGTGAACTGAGAACCGTGGTCTGAGAGTATTCGGAGTGGCTTACCAAACTCCGGAACATATTTCCCCAGTATGCAATTTACACAACCCCTCCCCGTGGCCGGTCTTAGGGGATAGAGCTTAACATACTTAGAAAAGGCATCAACAACGACAAACACATATTGGTAGCCATACTGAGACTTCACCAACGGCCCATAGAGGTCAACACACACCAACTCACATGGTTTCTGAGTTAAAACAGCCTGCCTTGGCCCTTCTAAATACCTTGTGGGGTGCTTGCACTTCTGACACAACTCACATGTTACTAGGGTTTTTCTGACTTCCCTGCCCATGTTTTTCCAGAAGAAGTTCTCCTGAATAGCACCCAACACCTTCTCTGCACCATAGTGGCCTAACTCCTTATGATAAAACCAGATAATATCATACCTCAAAGACTTAGGAACCCACACGCACCATATCTCGCCAAAGCATTTCCTAGTTAGCAAGTCGTTAAAAAGCCTGAATTCCTTATTACCCCTCTTAGCAATGCTCATATGTTCCATTTCCTCGAGTTCCCGATAAATGTCCTGAATCTCCTCGTCCTTGCATTGTTCCTCTCTCATTTTAACCAACTTTAACCTCTCCCCGTCCCTATCTGAAATCCTAGTTACACAGACCAAAATTCCTTCCTCTCTTCTAGCTTCAACTCCCTCCCCAGCAATTTCCGGGTGGCGACTCACAAAATCCGCGAATTCGTTTTCTGACCCTTTTACATGAAATATATCAAAATCGTACTCTTGGATCGCCAATATCCACCTAGAAAGCCGGTTCGAGGTTATCCTACATGTCCTAAGAAACGTAAGTGCGT
Source organism: Meconema thalassinum (assembly GCA_946902985.2). NCBI lineage: Eukaryota > Metazoa > Arthropoda > Insecta > Orthoptera > Tettigoniidae > Meconema > Meconema thalassinum. The sequence continues at coordinate 989,611,523 of OX336388.2, read as the reverse complement.
TATGGTCGGTATAGATTAGGAATTTCCGGCCAAGCACATAGGTCCGGAACTTGCCCAGCGAATACACAATGGCTAGCAATTCCTTCTCACTAGTAGTGTATCTTTTCTCCGCGGAATTTAGACCTCTACTAGCGAGTGACACGATGCCTAGATTACAATCCCCATCCTTTTGACAAAGCACCCCTGCTAAACCTAAGTCGCTAGCATCTGTCATCACTATATACTGACTATCCTGCCCGGGGTACCTAAGTGTGACAGCATCCCTAAAACCCTCTTTAAGTTTGATGAATGCCTCATCGTGTTCCTTTTCCCAAACCCACTTAGAATTCTGTTTAAGTAACCCGCTAAATGGCCCGCACAGCTGCGAATACCGCAGTACAAACCTCCTGAAATAATTACATACCCCCAGAAAAGAGCGAAGTTGTTTGACGTTACGTGGTGTCCGAGTGTTGATTATGTTGTCTAATTTCGACCCTTCTGGCGTAACCCCCTGTGGTGTAATGGTGTGGCCTAGAAACGTGATCTGTTGTGCACAAAAGGTCGCCTTCTTAAGTTTCACTGTGAACCCGGCCCGATGCAACTTTCCCAAAACGATTCTAAGGTGTTCCATGTGTTCCCCAAATGTACGTGATGCGATGACTAAGTCATCGATGTAACTGGCTGTGAAATCCCCTGTGTCGTGTCCCAGAGCGATGTTAAGTGCGCGAATGAGCCCAGCTGACGATGTTTTCATACCAAAAGGAATCCGTGTAAATTGTAACAGCTGGTTTTTGTAACAAAAAGCCGTGAATTGCCTATCCTCCTTCCGTAGGGGTACCTGCCAAAAACTAGCACTCAAATCTAATGTGGACAGCCATTCTTTACCCCCAAATCTCTGAACTAAATCCTCAGTAGTTTCCGGTCGCTGATGATCCGGCGCAATGCGTTTATTAGCTTGTCTTGCATCCAAACATAGCCTAACTGACCCATCCTTCTTAATCACTACTACCAACGGATTGACATACTGTCTCCTACTGAATTCGATCACCTCATCGTTTAGCATCTGCGAAATGACATCATCTACTGCTTTGACATGGGCGTGTGGTATCGGGTATCTAACACCATTAAAACTAGACCTATCGGTGATCTCGAAACTATGCTCGTACACATGTGTCCTACCAGGTTTGTCAGAGAACACCTCACTGTGGTCTCTCAAGATCTCTAACAACTGAGCCTTCTGCTCTACCTCCAACATGGTATCTTCCACAACACTTGAAAATTCGCCTTCACGCTCCCCTTCCACTACCATACTACAACTTTTAACATCCTCTGATACCATGTCGCTACTAACCTCACTGACTTCTTCCTCTTCATTTAAAACCTGGACACACACTGATATACTCACAAAGGTTCCCGAGTCCACCTGATAACTCAGACTAATCGTATCAAAATTCTCACCCCACTTGAATCTCACCTTAGATTCGCCATAATCAAGCTTACACATCTGACTGCTTAGCCAATCCGCACCCAATATGACAGGATACACTAAATTCGCGACCACTAGAAAACTCTGACGACCACATTTCTCATCAATGTACATAGGTGCGACAACCTGTCTACGCACTCTCTGTGACTTAGTCCCAACAGCAGACAATATAAATATATTGGACACAGGAATCTCCTCTATGGCTTCTCCTTTACTCTTAACCTCATCATAAAAGCCTGCCTTGATGCAAGAACACATGCTCCCTGAGTCCAATAAGGCATCGACGACTTGACCCCATATCTTCACCTTAATCACAGGACTGATCAACGTAGGCTCACATCTCTCCTGTGTAACCTCAACCTGGTCATCTAACAATTCCTTTCTAACATCAAGGTCGTATTCTATCTTCTTCAACACATGAACTGGAATACTGGGATGGGACCCTCTATCTGACCATCTTAAAGAGCCCTGTTCCCGTTTAAATTACTCGGCTGAGCTGGCTGTCTCTCTTCTTCACGCCCCCTATTCTCTAACTGCCTTTGTTCCCCAGGTCCCCGATTTTCTGCCTGCCTCTGTTCTCCGCGCCCCCTATTCCGAAAATTCCCTTGGTCACCCCTATCCCTATTTACAAAATTTCCTCTATCATTCCTCACAAAGTTACCTGGCCTATCAATATTCCTACGCTCATAATGCCTATTCCCTTCCTCCTGATACCCCTGATCGTAATTTCCTTCCCTTCCCTGTTCTTGCCTCTTACCTCCCATTCTACCCAAAGTATCAAACCTTTCTAACACACGTTCCATGTCCTTAATCGTATTTACATCCTGCATGACTACGGCCATCTTCACCTCATCAGAAAAATGACGGGCCATACGCCTAACAATATCACCTTCAGAAGAACTAGTGTCTAAATTCTGACTGATAAGGACATGTGTGAGGAAATACTCCGTCATGCTCACCCCCTGATTCGACTGATACCTCCCAAAAGAAATCTTGTCTCTTTCTCTTCCTTTAGTCTGTTCGTTCCAGAACTTTCCCTCAAACTTCTGCCTAAAATCTTCTAACCCCTGAAAACCTCCCCTAAAAACTTGATACCAAGATTTAGCCTCCCCCACAAAAGCTAATGATATGATTTCCTCAACAATATCCCAGTCTAAAGTCCCATCTTCTAACCCTTTCGAAAACCTCTTCTGAACAACTTTAACAAACTCCATAGGGTTAAACTGCCTTCCACTAAATTTAGGCAAGTCAGATTCCCTATAGAAGTTACTATGTCCTACAGAGTGATTACAATTTTCCTTATTTGACTTGGCCTGATTCAGCTCTCTTCTTAATTTCAAATTTTCGCTCTCATTAAAGGATTTCAGTTCACTAATCTCCTTTTTTACGCTCTTATCTACCATCGTTACTCTGGCTGAAGACACCACTAGCTCCTGTTCCAAAAACACCTGCTTATTTCTAATCTCAGTTATATCCTTCATCTCTTCCTCTACAACTATCAACCTCTCACTAACTTCTTTCGTGACAATGGCTACCTCATTACTCACCTCGCCTATCTGCTTATCAACAGTATCCATAATGCCCTGCCTCTGTAAGCTCATCTTCTCCTCAACTTGCTCGAATCTTTTATCAACCATCTCAATTCTACTAGCAATTTCCTGACGAATTTCCTTATAGCCTTTACTCATACTCTCTACAATCTTACTAATTTTGCTCTCTAAATCCGTACTTTGAATGTCTATCTTAGTACTAAATTCACTGCTTTGATTATTAATTTGAGTACATAAATCATTACTCTGAATATCCATTTTAGTACTTAAATCACTTAGTTTACTACTGAATTTGGACATCATCTGCTCCATTAACTTGATCATCTGTGAGTTTTCCCCCAGCCCTACATTTTCCTCGTCACTATTCACTCCCATTCCTAACTCCTTGCTAGTTGCAACATCATCTTTCTCGGCCCCCTCACGTCCCTCCAACGTACCAGAAATCACATCCTTATCTGCCATTTTACTAAGAACTACTCTCGAATTTGTGGAATCTGACCGCTTATTGGTCTGCCTGTTTGACTGACTCCTGCCTCTTCTAGAATGACCAAGAGTGCTTCGGTCAACACTTCTAGATCTCAACTTTAATAAATCAGGCTCACTCTTATTACTTAGCATACCCTCCAAAATCACTGAACATATATACCCTTCCTAAAATACCAGATCAGATTTCACAAATTACCTGTGCGTACTGCCATACTATGCACCAGCCAGCCTTATTCACACTCCCCACGTCGGGCGCCATTTGTAATCTTTCAATTCTTGCCACAAGATGGCTTCACCCAGAGAAGCCATTTGTAACTTTGAAGATACAAAAAATTAAATAAAAATGAATATTCTGCCTCATAAATGGCCTTTCTTTAAAATTTAAGCAAATGACATAATTAGTACTGTAATTGAACAAATCCACCTTTTTGAAACTCTTCTTATCTCCGGGCGTGTGCAGATATTCTGAAAGGACTGGCTCGTACATAGGCCTTACCAAAACCTCCTATAAATTAATAAAGATGAAGGAAGGTTTACATGCATCTAACTAAAAAGAAACTATCCAATTTAAATTTACTTTATATTCTGAAGCTGCATGCAAGAAATTGATTAATATAATAAAAAGAGTGACACACAAGAAATGCAATTAAAACTATATAATATAATAATATAATAATAATAATAATAATATTTAGGCCTTTAAAGATTTATTATTTGTTTTTCACATTACCGGTAATGCCGTCGTCTGCCCAATATGTCCATTTCATCACCACTTTGAAGCTGGTCAGCCATGCCATTATGGTTTACCGCCATGAAGGTCTTCTTCAACTTAGCACAGTTATCTTGATGGGTATTAGCCCTACTATGATTGTGGCATTACAGCCAGAACCCAATCACGTGGTACCCTCCATACTAAAACAATTCGGAGGTACCGTACGGTCTTCAAGCTTTCCGTAGAAAAACCAAGCGCTCAGCTCAAGAGAGACACCCTACACAACCTGACATCTCAAAGTCCAGCGAGACAATCCCTTCCGCCGTGCACTAGGTCGCTTGCTACAACACGTCTCCCAGCCACAGCTCCTTCCAGGAAGTCTTCACAGAATTGCTATTGTCATACGCCTGTTTGTCCAGACCACTCATTGCATTTGCTCGGCCGCTTCCTCATCACCCCCTCGGGGTGAGCGAGCATACCTGCTCGAGACAATAGTGTCCATTAAGTGTTGCCTCCTGCACGTGTGACCAGAACATTAACCTGACTCCTGGTTCGGTGGTCTGAACAATATTAATAAACTTTCTTAGACAACATACGATTAGAGCTAGCTTCAGAATCTCGTCAAAAGTGACCTAAAATACATTGAATAATTAATGATAAAAAGTATACGTATATGATAATAGTAATAATAATAATAATGACACTGCGTCTACTGCAGACGTGTCCAATGCAATTGAACACGTTGCCAACACGATAACATGATATAAAGAAATAATAAACCCACTAGCCTACATTAAAACTGTCATGGGGGACTCATAAAATATAGGTTACACAGTTTATATAAACATAGTACATACGAAATTTGGTTGAAATTCAATTGATAGTGTAGGAGTTATATGCATTTAAACATTGGACCTATCAGTAGGCTTAGAATCATTTTGGCGACACTGTCATGTATGGCCTCCTGAAAATTAAACTGAAGTATTATTATCTATATATGTGCCAATTTTGGAATAGTTCCCATGTATATATTCCAAGATATCCAACATGGAGCTGAAATTTCAATTATGATTTTTCAGTAGTTGGTAGCACTGACATCATTTTCAAGTATGACGTTGAGATGTCCCGGTATAGATCTTTACTCATACCAAATTTGGTTTCGATTGCTGCAGCGTTTAGGATTTGATGGGGGGGACACACACACACAGACAGACAGAAGGACAGACAGACAGACAAACAGACATCTTCCCGGATCGATCTCATAAGACTACTATTTCCTCATTTTTGCAAAATGTGAAAAGTAGTCTAAAAATGCACAGCCGCCATTTATAAGTTCTCATAAAATTCCAATAAATTAGACTTCAGTATATTACGGCTTGTATGAAGATATACTGTGCCAAGTTTCACAGCGCTCGGATGGAAAGTCGCGAGAAACATCCACTTAAATATGTAAATTTTGCGTCGCCAGCATGTTGGTTTTGTGCTCACCAGGTTATTGAATGGTCCATAGGTGAACTAATGTTAATTATGAAGATTTTCTCCAATAAAATAATTCCCATTGTGACCTATGGTATTGAGTTGTTTTGGGGCTACCTTAATAAAACCAACCTTAAGAAAATAGAGACAATTAAATCGACGTTTCTCAGTAAGATTCTTTGTGTTTCCAAAAATACACCATCCAGACTGACTTACTGATGAGCCATTCTTCGCAGAAGAACTCTGTGTATAGCTGCTCTTGCCAGCTACAGGTGTCTACCTGGAACTACTGGAAGAGATTCAAGCCAAGCGTGGGCCGATTTGGCTAGATTTCTACTCCACAGAAGCTATGTTGAATCCAGCAGAATGGAAAAGACCAGACTATGAGCTGCGTCACACATGGACAAGATTTTCAGTGCATGGTTTTCATTATCGAGTCTGTAAGACGGAAGTTTACCATTCGCCTGTTGCAGAGTGTATTTACAAATTTTGTGGGAAACTTTGTTAACGGTATCACGCCCTGGAATGCGAACGGAAGCTGTCGCTCAAGGAACTGTGTAGCGACAATGATCCTCCATGTTAGTACGGAATGAACGGTAGTATTGTAATTTAATTTTCTTTGGCCATTGGCTGTAATAAATATGTATTAATAGCCTCTATTAACAAAAAAAAATGTCAGTTTGATTGATGTAATAGCTTCGTAAATATTTCGAATGGCCGCCATATTGGATTGTTATATATTTAGTCCATAGCGTTATGTACCATTAGATGAAGATTGTTTCGTAGTTTAATTATTCAAACTTTAACTTCGATCGCATGGATAGGACACAAGGAATAAAAAATTAATTTTAAAATTTTGCAAAGCCTCCATCTTGAGGTTACAGTATGTAAACAATTGAACTAGGATAAATGGCAGTACATTACAATGTGTACTAACATTTGCTGTACCAAATTTCACTGCCCTCGTATGGTCAAATCGTGAGAAAAGTTTACTGAAATGTTTCAACTTCGCTTGGCCGCCATGTTGGATTTTTACTTAACAGGTTTATGAAAGTTACATAGATGAACTTCTAGTAGCATCCTTTATCACCATACAACATTTCAGGGTTGCAGAGATATAGAAAGCCAGTGAAATACATCGCACGGCTGCCATGTTGCATTGGTGAGACGTTAAAATTTGAAAAGCGCAGTCGAAGTCGGACAGTCGCAACTTACCGAGAATCATTGAAATCGCTTCGGCCATTTAGATTTTATTAGGGACACACACATACGCACACACATACGCACACACATATACATACAAAAGGTGATCTCATAAGCCCAATTTTAGCCTATTTTCAATTTTGAAAAAATAGGCTTATGAGATCACCTTTTATCCGTGTGTGTGTGCGTGTGCGTGTGTGTGTGTGTGTGTGTGTGTGTGTGTGTGAGGTGTGTGTGTGTGTCCCTCTAATAAAATCGAAACGGCTGGATCGATTTCAATGAAACTCAGTAAGTTTATAGCACTATTCCGGGCGACCTCGACCGTGCCCTTCAAATTTTGTTACGTCTCACCAATCCAACATGGCGGCTGTGCGAAATATTTCACCAGCATTCAATATCTCCGAAACTATTTCCAATATCACCCTGGAATTTATTACGGTGATAAAGGAAGCTACTATAAGTTCACCCATGTGACTTTTGAAAAACTGGTAACTACAAAACCAACATGGCGGCCACGCGAATTTGCGACTTTTAAATAGACGTTTCTCGCGATTTAACCAATCAAACGCAATAAAACTTGGTACAGTATATATTAATACACATTGTATAGCACCGACATCTAACTTCGTTCAATTGTTTACATAACCACAAGATGGCGGATGTGTGAAATATTTCACCGGCATTCTATATCTCTGAAACTATTAGCGGTATCACCCTGAAATTTTGTACGGAGATAAAGGGCTCTACTGGAAGTTCATCTATAAGACTTTCAAAAACCGGTTAACTACAAAACGAACATGGCGCCCAAGCTAATTTGAAATTTTTAAATACACGTTTCTCGCTGTTTAATGTTCCAAACGCAATGAAATCTGGTACAGGAAATGTTTATACACATTGTAATGCACTCGTATCTAATTTAGTTCAATTGTCTACATAACCTCCAGATGGCGGCTGTGCGAATGTTAAAATTAAGTTTTTATTTCTTGTGTCGTAATCATGCGATCATGTGAAAGTTTGAATAATGAACCTACGCAATAATTCTCCTTTAATGGTACATGACTCTATGGCCAATACATTTAACAATCCAACATGGCGACCATCCGAAATATTTAGACGGCTCTGAATATCTACGAATCTATTATAGCAAACAAACTGAATTTTTTAATGTCCATAGGTGCTATGAACGTAAGTTCACCTATAGGGTTTTAAATAACCTGGTGATCACAAATCCAACATGGCGGCGACGCGAAGTATAAATATTCACATGGACGGTTCTCGCAATTTAACCATCCGAGTGCAGTGAAACTTGGTACAGTAAATCCTTATACGAATGTTAATCCACTGGCATCAAATTTATTTCAATTGTTTCCATAACCACAAGAAGGCAGCTGTGCGAAATTTTAAAATCTCCTTGTTACTTCTTATGTCGTAATCATGCGATTGAAGTTTGAATGCTACACGTACACTATAATCTTCATGTAACAGTACATAACTCTAGGACCTACGTATATAAAATCCAACATAGCGATCATCCGAAATATTTAGACGGTTCTCAATATCTACGAATCTATTACAGCAATCAAACTGAAATTTTGTATGTTGATAGTGGCAATTAACATAAATAGGATATATGAAAATAGGCTGTATAGTTCTTCACGGAACTACTTGTTTTATAAATGAAAATATGCTAAAAATGATACAGATTGTGTCATACATCCCAAGACATATTTGCACATTTATGTTGGTAAGGGTTCGTTCTATCAGGGCCAATAAAATAATTTCTATCTTAAATATTGTTTGCTGGAAATCTTCACAATAAAATTTCATCACTCCACGATTGGTGGGGTTCATTGAAAGACATGTTCATGTGCCAGTGTTAGTACTATAGTAGTATTAGAGCACTGCTGTCAGGACATGTCAACTCGCGATGAATCAGTGTGCGATGTCAAGAGAAGGATACAGATTGCGCAATTGCCTTACTGCTGGAATTTGAGGCTTCCTGTTAATCCCCTCACCCCTTTGTATTACATAATTTGTAACCTAGCTTTACTTTAAGGGAGCCTTTTACTTATATACGAAAATTCTTGTCTATCACTCCAGTAGTTTAGACGCCAACCCCATTAATAACAGACAAACAAACAAACAAAGAAACTAACTAACTGACTGGGGGTACATTCGGTCATGCAACATCGAATTCAGGATAAATACAACGTGTTAGCCAAAAATGTTAAATATTCCCATAGGAAGTTTACTTTATTTATAGAGATAACCACCGAAATGGAATGATTTTCAGTAGGTCAACAGGATTGTACCCAATTGTATTGGGTGTTTCCCTAGTCCTGAAAAGAATTAACAGGAAATTAATAAATACACTTGGATGACCAGTTTCGAACAACAAGCGGAACGGGTTTATTCAACCTGGAAATTACAATTAGGAACAGTGGCGTTCGATTTCTGGGTCAGCCATTCAAAAGGCGGTTTCACCCTGGTTTCTCGAGTCTGATATTTTCAACCATTTTATCTATTCCGTTAGTCTATGACACTTCTATAATTGTTGCTTTTTTCAGTTCCTTTTACAGAGGTGTGCAAATTATTAGACTCAAAAGTATTTAAATCGGTCGCAATATTTTATTCAAATTCATATTATTTTTTTATTTTTTCTCCCCTGTGGACTTACAAAGTTTCCCATAAGGAATTGCGACTATAAATTTTTGAAATTAGAGATTCCGAGGGGCATCTTAGCTGGATTCGTTTTTTTTTCTTTTTCATTGACTTTGGAATGTATCCTCTAAATCAGGTAATTTCCATCCATCGTCCACGAATCTTTAAACAGTTCTAGAGTGGACAATCGGTAATAAAAGACTTCCTATCTCTCTTGTCTAAATTCACACGAAAACAAGAATAATGTAATCAAAACAAAACGTGTGACATTTTCCATTAACAAGGCTCTTTTTTAGCGGAAACTGTAAACAGTTATTTTATTGTCAGATTCTTTTAAAAATGTTAATAAGGGTATTGGTTTAACATTTAAAATAATTTCATCGACTTGCAAAATATTTCTACTGTATTAAGTCACAAAACGAACAAAGTAAATGTTGGAAAACTACCATCGAGTATAATAATTTGTGTACAGGGTCTTTCATATAAAGTAAGAACGGAGAGTGGCGGATTTGTTATCCGCTGCTACAGTGGCCTTGGCCGAGCTTGTGGCACGCCACGGCCCCCTGCTGTAGTATTGAAAGCGCGCGTATAGTACTGTATACACTTGACCTTGCAATAAACGTGCAGGTGTTCACTGTTCAGTCGCCAGTCTGAACCTCAGATGCTAACATGGTGAGGCAGTTATCATTACAACATCGTATTTTTGTTGTATGAAAATCTTATTTTAAATAACAGTCGGCTCGGCGGATACGTGATGCATTTGTTCAGCAATTTCTGATGAAGTGCCGTCTTCACTAGCACAGATTCACGTAAATAAGTTTGACACTACTGGCTCAGTGCTCAATAAAAGATATGAAATAAAAAAATCAGAAACATTACAGTGGCAGAACTCACTCGCGTCAGCCAGAATGTGGTCACCAGATACAATGCCTGAATAATCCAGGAAGGACGACTCTTCCAGCATCTTTTATAGGGTAATATATCATATAGGATTGTACACACGCTTAAAGCAGGGGGCCATGGCGCGCCACAAGCTAGGCCAAGGCCACCGCAGCAGCGAATAACAAAATCGTCGCTTGCCGTTCTTACTTTATATGAAAGACCCTGTATAAATATGAAAACCATTTCGAATCGTTAACTTCTACCGTAGCGAGCATTAGAAGTGATTGCGTTCTAGACTGTTGCGTTACTATTCAAATTTCTTTTTTATATTATGAGCTTTTGAAGTTGGTAAGTTACGGTTAATCACTTAAACAAAGAATTAAATGTAACTGAATTGACACTGTAGTTTTGTAGATAGGTGATTTCCGTAAGTTCCTGTGCTGACGTCCACTTCACTGTCGATGGCAAGGTTTCAAACATTTACACACAAGTGATTGTGAGTGACAGTTCGTAGGTTTTAAATATTTATACTGTATTCCTGAATGAACACATTCTGTATGGATATGGGATTAGCGGTATGTAAGCTACACGAATATCCTCAGATTAGTGCTCAATCTCCACCCACCAGGCACTCGTGTGCTGTGACTAAAATGTGTAAATAAAGCACAGAGATGAGAGGTGGATTCGAAAGTTTTCCATTCAAACAAATATTCCTATCAAGCGTTATAGCAGTGGAATACACCCAGTGGATCTGTAAAGGCAATAACCCGGGGCTTCTCTGCAGTCAGTGAAGACTATTAATTTTAATGCTATCCTCTCTGCCATGCCAAATACTGTACGTCGCTCTCAAGCATGATGGAGTTTGAAGCCTTTGAAAGATGTTTCCTATTCAAATATTCACACCTGCATGGATTTAATCCTGTGTTCAACGTTTGACATGCTGGTGAATTACCTATAGAGTTGGTGTATAGTGTAGCGGCTCAACTTTCCGAGCAACGTAATAGGGAGTTGAATTTTGAAGATCCGATTTCCGAATTTCGTCAATAAAAACGACCATCCTGAGAGTGGGTTTCTACTAGGTTATTCCAAACTACCCTCCAAACAAATACTGGGATAGTACCTCTCTTCAAGTCACAATCCTTGACTAGAATAATAATTTCCAATACTTATGGGTGACGATTCAGATGACTGGGAATTATTTCTTGATACACCTGAAAGAACCCATAACATTAAATGATGTGAAATATCTTCAGGAAATACCATCACAGACAGCCATGAAAATGTTTCAGGTTAACGTTCTGCTGACTTTTACATATCGGCTGGAAATAATATGGGAATATCTGACCAAGAAACAATTTGATGAAATAGAGAATCTTACGGCACGATAAGTTATATCAAACGAGTGCTAGGAGTGTCTTCTCCACTGTTATATGTTCTCACTCGGGAAACATTCCTCATTGAAGATATGAGATTGCAATGGCTACTACAGGGGCGTGGTGGTGCAGCGGTCAAGCTATTGGCCTCTGACCAAGGTGGTCTGGGTTTGATTCACGGCCAATTCATGTGAGATTTTCGAAGTGAAATGCCATGTCCTGTGGTTCGGATTCCATGTACAAAGGAGGTCCCGTGGCTCATCTCAGAATTCACGGTCACGTAAAACTGTAATCTTCCTTCCTTTAGCAATGGCTACTACCTTCTATTGTGAAAATGAAAATCCACAGCCTGCTTCCAGTCGACCGACTGGGTCAGGGATGGATTGAATGGAGCCCCCATCTAGCGGCGAGCATATGAACTGTGCTGGCTGCCGAAGCCTGTCGCCCTCCCTGAGGCAATTATTAAATGAATGACAGATGAAATGAAATGACAATGGAGAGTGTTGCTGGAATGAAATTTGTGGCAGGGAAAAGCCTGTCTGCCTGCTTTGTCCAGCACATATCTCACATGGAGTGACCGGGATTTGAACCTCGGAGCCAGCGGTGAGAGACCGGCATCACGGAGGCTCCTACTGCCATCTACTGTAAACTATCAAAATATGCTGCATAAGCTGCGGGAAAAGAGTCTAGATATTCCTTAAGATGTCTACACTACTGATGCTATTCATTCGGAAGAATGGATGGGAGGAGGTCATTCACGTAGGCACCTCATCACAAGATTCGTTGTTCTTGGGTTTTATCACAGGCTGAATAAAACTAAGTAATACCATGAGCCAGGCTTGAATTGGGTGTGTTAAAGATGTGAGAAGTTGTGTGGCCGATATCATGTTGCGTACTGTATAGCCTACTCCGAAACGAGCAATTGACTAGTTTCTGTACTGCAGATTAATGTCTTGGTTTCTGTTGCTTTCGGTTTAATAATGGCCATTGGCTGAAATATATTCTTTATGTTAATCCTAGACTCAAACAATTGCCTGCTGTCCCCAAGGTTGCAGGATCGAATCCTGCCTCAGTCAGTTGGTATTTGTGAGGGCGCAAATGTGTGGTGTAACGGCTAGCATTGATGGCTTTCGCCCCAAGGTCCAGGTTCGATTCCCCACTCTACCAAAAAATGTAATTCTGGTTTGAGGGCTGGAACGAGGTACAACTGAAAAGAAGTGGGTTCAACTCCAACCTCAGCTATCCTGCAAGTGATTTTCCGTCATTTCTCACTTATACTCCAAGAAAATGCCGCGATTGTTCCTTACTTAAGGCCATGGACACCTCCTTCCTAATCCTCACCTGAATTACAAATACATGCTATGATAGTCATCACAATGACACAGGCTATCAGACAAAAATTCCATACACACCCAAGTGCACGGGACAATTGACCACAATTTCCAACCACCTGAAGTGCAACAACACAACCTAAGAACCAATGGAAGTTTTCAGGTATTATGTCGTGTGTGGTGAAGAAATTTAAATCCATTTAAATGGAAGGTAATTATATATGAATTGCAGCCGAAAGGCCATGGCTGGGTATTTTGATTGAACGCCCGAGGGCGTTAAACAAGTTCAATATCGACTAGTTCCAACTTTGGCTAGCAGATGCTACTGTCACTAATGCCTAGCGGCAAACGTTGGAACTTGATAGAGCGTTTCTAGATAGCCAAATATAACTTACAAATTTTTGCTACACATTACCAATTGCAGAGGTAGGTTCTTTTAATTAATTAGAGTGCCATATCCCCTCCAGGGACGTAGAGACCTGAATTAAAGCCCTTTACTTCGTCAAGGGATCACAAATCAGGCATCCCGAGCCAGAGTTTACGTGTGGTAGGGTGGCCAGTTCCCTTCCAATCATCCTCCTGCCATAGCATCCGGCAGGTTCCCATTTTGCATCACGAGACTGGGAGACCTCGTACCAGACCATTAAATCAACTGGTATTCTGCCCGAAGGCAGGGCCGAGCCTCCGACGAGGCTACCCCCAGCTAGAGTTTAGGTGCGGTAGGGTGGCCAGGGCCTTTCCGCTCCTCCTTGTGTTGGCCAACAGCACGCAGTGCCGAGGACCGGCACACCATCCAAGTTCCGACCACGCCCAAAGCTGCTTAACTGCGGAGTTCTCATGGGATCCGGTGTTTCAACACGGCTAGGCCGTTGGCCTACCAGACTATACCAAGACATTTAAATTCTTGTTAAATCTGGGGATCGAACCCGGTACCTCCGGGGTGACAGCCAACTTATAAATTTTTGCTACACATTACCAATTGCAGAGGTAGGTTCTTTTAATTAATTAGAGTGCGACTTGTGCTCGAAGACAGCGGTAGGAGCAGGGGCACCTGGGACTTGAATTAAGGTACTATCCCGGCATTTGCCTGGAGGGAGTTTGAGGATAGCCACTGTCAGTGACGGTATTCGGTACTGCACCACGAGGGGATCTAGGTTCTTTTACGTGCCATAAGTCTGACATGGGCCTGCCAGTTTTACTTCCTCTCCCCTCCAAGGGAAGGCATACTGATGGATTTTAACGCTCTTAAAAATTCGACGACTTCGGCCGGGTTTGACCCCGCGATCTTGGGCACAGCAGTTCAGCATGCTACCAACTACGCCACCGATGCCTTAAATGGAATGGAATGAAATATGATATGTATCCCATGCAGGACTCGAACCCATCCATCTGAATGACTTGTGCTCGAAGACAGCGGTAGGAGCAGGGGCACCTGGGACTTGAATTAAGGTACTATCCCGGCATTTTCCTGGAGGGAGTTTGAGGATAGCCACTGTCAGTGACGGTATTCGAACCTACGATCTCCGGACTTACTACAGCTGCCCACGCTGCCGTGGTGTACAATTTAACGGACACGGCTACGCCTTGGGACAACACTATTTGAATATTTTAACGCATAACTGATTACAAACATGTGTCTACTATAATCCATTGTCAGTTGGATGCTTAGAGTAACCCCTTGTCATCCTCCTCCGTCTTATGGCCGACACAGAGATTACTTTGCGACCTCTTGTCTCCTACTTGGAAACAATCCTCCACGGGCCATCCATTATCTTGCTTTAACTTCCTTTAACTTCCGAAGATCATTTGGGATAACTGTGCCGTCTTTCTAGGAACACATACAAGTTCCGTTATCATGTACCCTTCATGTGTATTCCTGGCATTGCCGACAATTGCAGCTGTGGTCTAGCAACTGAAACTTAAGCCATTTGTTACTCCTACACTGTCAAATCCCCGCTATTCTAAGTGGTGGGTCCAGTGGCACTCTTAAGTTAAATTAGATATACTTTACACTCATTTTAATTTGATAACACCAAGGAGTATTGTGCCCGTTTAGACCGGAGTCCGCACGACCACATATGCATTTTACCAATAATCAGTCAGCACGAGAGTCAAAATATCCCGGAGCGCCAGATGGGTTAAAGCAAATCGCAAAAACGACATCAAATTAAAAAAATGCTTTGCTGATTTTTGGCTCAATGCAACAATAAGGATAGAAGGAGATTTAATTGGGAGTAACACATCCTGTAAAATTATCTCAGTTTATTTTGAAGTTAAAATTGACTGCAAAAATGCTCAAAGTAGCATCACTCACGTGTGGCGATCCACACTCTTATTTACACACAATACAGAAATTTTCCAAACACATTTGACAATTATTTTTTTGGAAACACAAGTCTGATTGTTAGTCCTGTAGACTGTGTTCCAAAATTATTAATGATTAATTCCAGTTCAAAGTTAATTGTCTCTACTGGAAATATCGTAGATCACTGTTTGAATATTTACATGATATTAACACTCGTAGAATAAATGTTCATAGAATTTTAACTTTCACTTATTTTTCCAGTTTCAAAAATACATCGTCGAAAAATATTATTAGCATTGAAGCAATACAAATTATTTACACATATTAATAACATCTGAAAAGTATTTGACCTTGAGCATAGCATCGAAGAACTTGTGCGAAGCACAACAACAATTACCCTAATTGTTCTTCTGACCTTAAACATTCGAGAAGTAACTCGATTATGAACATCAAGTTCCTAACAAAATATATGATTTCTGAATCATCAACTTGATCAATAAATGGTTGAACCATTCAGCTATTCAATTATCCACTTTGAATCATTATTATAAAAAATATTTATATTCATGGCCATTTTTAGCAACTTTCACAACTTGCAATTCTTCGACAGAATGCGGAAATTAGAATTGTAGTTTTATAATGAATTAATTTAGTTCATGGCACTAGGATTGAAAACATCCTTCAAATTATTCGTGGTTAAAGAATTATTTTAAATTGGCAGTGGTCCATTCTATTATTTGTGTAAGAACACAATATTACAACAACAACGGCAAAGGTCTTCCTCTGAAGAAGAATAAACTACTATCATGACAAATCCGGGTTCTAGCAAAATCAAAGTCTAAATGGAATTCGTAAACAAGGTTGAAATAAGAACTGATGGTTTTAAAGAAATAACCTTCGGGTCATTCATACGACGAAATGTGTAGTTCCAATACTCCTACTATAAATCTGAGCCATCGAACCTGCTATTTGATTGATGCTCGAAAAAACCTCTTCATTCCTGCGACTTAAACATGCGCACCTGGGAATGGCATTTCAACTACTCCACACACATAAATTATCTTCCCAAAATTTATACAATAAATCAAGCCTCTGCTTGTTATCAACACTGGAAGATTAATAAACTTACAAGTTTATTTTATTTTACCATTCAGTTCAACCCGTGAATTTACCATACTTATGAAAATCTTTATTTCACTTTCGAGTGTATTTACGTCATGATTTTATATAAATACAAAAATATCCTATTTGATACAAATATCATTTGCTTCCCGTTTCATGCCTCTCCGTGTTATCTGAAAAATGTACTTTGCTCATTGCAAATATCAACTGTTCAACCAGAACTGAAATGTTGGTTGAATGCGGGCTTGCGCTAACCACTCTCCTTCGGAAAATCTCCTGTTCCAAACTAGAAATGATTAAAACTACTTCATAGGCTCTTTCTCAATACATATGATTATTAGAAAATATAATATCCAAGAATTATTTAGAAAAGTTATGAAAATTATTATTATTATTATTAGTGGATTATTATTAATAATAATTATATTATTTTAAATATGTTTAATTATCATCTCATTATGTGAGAATCCACATGTTCGAACCTTCGAATATGGAAAAAAATATCCATTCCTCAACAAAAATAAATTTTTACTTTTACAGTTACATCGGCTGATTACCGTGATTTCCCAAAAATATGAAATATTCAAATAAATGCTCGAAATGCTCGGTCATCGATCCTAAACTGTTCTGAGTGCTGAAAATACTCAGAATAACTCTAATATGTCTTGCGTAAATCATTGCAAGCTTTAAATACGAAGAAAAAAAATGTGTTGGTCATCTGCAGAAAAAATAGTTTGTTCCAATTAGCTAGGCATAATATAATTCAAATGTGGCTTACATTTCTTGATGGTCTTGAAGCGTAGTAAACCTGGTCTGTACCAGATTTATCCATAGACATGCCCTATCGGACAAGCACGTACAATCCTTGTATCGGCCGCCATTATATACCCACAATCCGTCTAGTCAGACATAGTGGTAGTATCTCTTGACGTTTGAATTAACTGTTGTTCCATTTTAATATGGGCTTCTATCAAAGCCATAACAGGTTGTTTAAATAGGGTCAGATCTAAGTGATCTATTCTTAGATATGCCAGTTGTAACATAACTCACGGTAATCTTATCAGTACAAGAAAAACACTGACAGTCTAAGCAATCAACGGCTGTTCTGAAGATCGTTCCCTGGGCATGGTTTATTATATCACCATCTACCATGCGCTAAGCAACTTGTAGTTTCCCTTGCGTAGACTAATGAACGCCACCGTTATAGACTAGTCTTCAGTGTACTGACAGATCGAAGTGGTTAACTAGTTACAAATAATGAAAACTGACTGAAATGGATTTAAAATATCCAAGTATTATGTTATAACTGGACTGTGACAAATTATTAGTTCTAGACAAAGTCTAACATATGTCCATGTAGAAATATAAATATTTCCACCAATGTCTGTAGAAAAATCAATCACCTCAGTGATTCTCCTCGCCGTAAACTTACTAAGTTCCACCTCGTAGCGCAGCACTTTCGTGACTATCACGACTTTGAAAAGAACTTCTGCGTAGATCCGGCAACCATGTGCCTTGGCTCAGCGTCGTAGCAACTTGCTTGGCAAATGCTTGTGTAGAAATGAGCTATCGATGCTTGCTCCAGCCGGCTTTTATTCAAAACTGCCAGGGTCACGCTTCATCACGTTGTAATCTAGAAATCCTCATATCTCTGGTATCCCTGGTCCGATTTACTTGATACAAATTGCATTCTCTTTCATTTGGCCGTGCCAGTAATCTGATCCCAGTCTCAAGTCTCTACTCCACGGTTAACTATTTAATCAATAAATAGCCTCGACCTCTGCTATTACTCGCTACGTCACTTGACATCCAAGTATCGGTAAATTCCTTCCAATTCCTTCTCGAAGCAATGTAGCGCGATATTCAAATATCTCAACTTTCAAAAGCGGCTACGGCCTTTCCTTTGATATCTAGGTGTCTGAAACTTGGAATACCCATTCCTAGAGTTGGGCACATCCACCCCACACCTAGCAAAAAATAAAAATTGAAAAAAAAAAAATGTTTCCTATCTACACATTAAATCATCTGGTTCTTGAATAATAAATCTTCAAATTCGATGCATTATAAGTTCCCACGATGTTACCAGTTCGTGTATTGGCGATTTCATAGGTTCCATTATTGTTTACTTCCACAATATTCAAAATCTTTAATTTCACCAGGTTTAATATCATAAATATCGTGATACTCTTCCAAAATCTTCCCTAGCTCTGGGGACTCCTTCTCAGTGTAGACTTCTCTTCCTTCAGCTTCATGAAAAATCAGAGACCATTGAGCATCTCCCTCGATGTCTTCCTCTTCTTTTCCCTCGAAGTTAATCTCTTCGGTATTCTTGAATTTGATCGTCTCTGTCTTCATATCTATCACTGCTTGATATTTCTGAATGAAATCTGCTCCCAATATCATGTCAAAAGCCATGTCCTTCATTACAACAAACACATGTCGGAAATCATGTCCTCCAATCGTAATACATAAGTATAATTGTGTTTTACACAGAGATATTTTATTGGGTATTATTCCTTGGATCTTAATTCCTGATACTGGAATTTCCTCTAAATTCTCTTTGAGCTTCCACAGAATATAAAGCTTCTCACTCACCAGACAAAGCATAGCCCCAGTATCGATCAAAGTATCGACAGGCATACCGAATACTTCGCATGATATGATTGGCATTCTAATTCTTGTACCCATTTCTTTTCGTTCGTCATTCTTTTGAATTAAGTCATCATCCTCTGCTTGCCATTTAATAATTCTGGAAGTGAAAGTGTTCAAAATTCTATCTTCTACTGTGAATTTGAAGTTGTTTTTTTTTTCGTTACCATTCCCCCGGGATTGTTGTGTTCCCGATGGACCTGGTTCATTGGGCCTTTGCTCCAAAAACTGCAAGTTATCTTGGTGTCTTGCTTCCAAATTTTTCCTCGTCTCCTTGTTGAACTCTTCATTGGACTGACGAGTATCCACATTCCCTCTGTTATTGTAGTTGTTTCTACCATAATATCTTCTTTCCTGGTACCTTCCTTGACTATCTCGTGGTCTTCTCCATCGAGTATTGTATCGATTACCACCATCCGGTCTCGCATATGGTTTGTAACTGTATCTGTTACTGTACTGGTTCCATCCTCTCTTATTTGGATCTTCCTCGGCGTTTTCTCTTCTCGCCCTTCTCGAATCTCTCGAGGTGTTTGAGAATAACTATCAGCCATAACAGCGTACACAGTGTTGTTATTTTTTCCTCCCTTCTGATGGAAGAATTGAGCGTTCGTATGATCCAGCTTCTGTAATATTTCGTCAAATTGCTCCATATTATAGATATCAGCAGCGATCAAAGTCCTCTGGACGTCTGCTGGAAATTGACGTATCAATGCAGTAATCAATTCGTTATCTGGCATCGGCGGATCTAAATGTTGAAGTTTAGACAGCTGTCCAGAAAAGTACGTAGAGTATCGAGTAGGTTGTGACGTCGAGAATCTCTTCGAATATAACTCTGCTCTGACTTGCTGTTGGGTTTCCGGGGACCAAAACTTTTTCAATAACCCACGAGAAAACTCCTCAAAAGTGGTTAGAGTGGATCTAAATGCTCTAAACCAAAGAAGTGCAGGACCTTCCAAAAACTTCCCTATCACTCGGATCTGTATTTCTTTAGGGATCTTAGAATCTTTCAGGTAATCCCCTGCTTCTCTCAAAAATTCCACGGGTGTCACAGAATCTCGCCCTGAAAATTTAGAAGGCTTATCCTCTATATTCTTAAATACAGTTATGGGGTTGGATTGAAATACTGTCCTGACCTCATCCTGTCTGTCAGTCTCTCTAGCTGCTCCTAGATTTATCTGTATCTGTTCCTTTCCCCTTACATTTGGCATTTTCAACAGATGATCAGACTGTTTCTCATCCTTGATTTGAGTTTTCATAGCCTCAAGTTCCTTCTGGTTTTCTTCTGCCATTTTCTTAATTGCTTCAGTTTCTTTACAATTCTCCTTAACATCAGTGGATATCTGATTCATAACAGTCTCATGACTTTTCAATGACCCTGTCATATCTGATATGTCCTTCTGAGTTGCTTGGATATCTTTGGCAATTACTTCAATATGGGATGACAAAGATTCCCTAATCTCCTTGATTCCCTCTTGATTCTCCAGCTTGAGTGTATCTTTAATTTCATTGACAACTGTGGTTTTAATTTCAGTTTGTAACTCATTAATCACACCTTCTCTTATTTCTCCCATGACAAGTTCTTTGAATTGTTCTGTCAACCGTTGAACAACTAGAATTCCCATCTCATTACTCTCCTTCTTCACTCTGACTTCCAGGTTGACCATGTCTTCACCAACTTTCCTAAGACCATGTTCTATCCTATCAGCTAAGCTTTGGGATCTAAGATCGGCATCGCGAAATTTATCGTCCATTAAACTTGCGTTAGTAGCTAATGAAGTTTCGAGTTCATGTGTTTTTTCGCATAATTTATTCATTTTACTCTCAAGTGTCATTTTCAAAATTTCAGAATTCTCTTTAAATTTGCTTTCCATAGAATTAAATTTACTATTTAAATTTTCTTTCAAGTTACCTTTTAACCTGCTTTCTAAAGAATCAGAATTTTAATTAAGTTTTTCATCTAAACTTTCTTTCAAGTTATCTTTTAACCTGCCTTCTAAAGAATCAGAATTTTCTTTAAGTTTATTTTCTAAAGAATCAGAATTTTCTTTAAGTTTATCGTTTAAACTTTCTTTAAGTTTATCTGAATTTTCTTTAAGTTTATCGTTTAAACTTTCTTTAAGTTTATCAAAATTTTCTTTAAGTTTCTTTTCCAAAGGCTCAGTATTTTCTTTCATAATGGCTGCTACACGCAGTCCAGCCTCTTTTGAACTCTCCTCCAAACTCCTCATCATCCTCATCATTTCTTCCATAATTTCAATTATTATTCAAAACTTAGGGGTATACAACAGTGGCAAACACAAGCTTATAACTAGAACAAGAAATATGAATAGCTAATTGGAACACTCTAATAAAATGAGATTTGTCCTAATGTCGACGTGATGGAAAAACAAAATTCTCTACTTTTACGAATTACATTTACCACAATATCACAAGAAAAATATGCAAGTTCCACCTCCACCTGGATTCTAATAATGTGTATGTCCAGTCATCGAACGTTTACTACTGAATTTACTTGACGCCCTAATGGTTAAGCCATTATCAAAAATAATCAAACCCATTCTAATTATTAATCCAGTTAAATTTTTAATTTTCCCCACTAATTGGGTTTCCTACTAATTTATTCATCCAAACCAGACATCTCTCAACTCCCAAAATAATTCTATAAAAATTATCACAATTTCAAATCGGCATGCGATTGACCATGTCTAAATCGAGACCCACGTTCGAAGCCATTTCTCTCTCTATCTTATTTTATGTGCCCGTTTAGACCGGAGTCCGCACGACCACATATGCATTTTACCAATAATCAGTCAGCACGAGAGTCAAAATATCCCGGAGCGCCAGATGGGTTAAAGCAAATCGCAAAAACGACATCAAATTAAAAAAATGCTTTGCTGATTTTTGGCTCAATGCAACAATAAGGATAGAAGGAGATTTAATTGGGAGTAACACATCCTGTAAAATTATCTCAGTTTATTTTGAAGTTAAAATTGACTGCAAAAATGCTCAAAGTAGCATCACTCACGTGTGGCGATCCACACTCTTATTTACACACAATACAGAAATTTTCCAAACACATTTGACAATTATTTTTTTGGAAACACAAGTCTGATTGTTAGTCCTGTAGACTGTGTTCCAAAATTATTAATGATTAATTCCAGTTCAAAGTTAATTGTCTCTACTGGAAATATCGTAGATCACTGTTTGAATATTTACATGATATTAACACTCGTAGAATAAATGTTCATAGAATTTTAACTTTCACTTATTTTTCCAGTTTCAAAAATACATCTTCGAAAAATATTATTATCATTGAAGCAATACAAATTATTTACACATATTAATAACATCTGAAAAGTGTTTGACCTTGAGCATAGCATCGAAGAACTTGTGCGAAGCACAACAACAATTAATTGTTCTTCTGACCTTAAACATTCGAGAAGTAACTCGATTATGAACATCAAGTTCCTAACAAAATATATGATTTCTGAATCATCAACTTGATCAATAAATGGTTGAACCATTCAGCTATTCAATTATCCACTTGGAATCATTATTATAAAAAATATTTATATTCATGGCCATTTTTAGCAACTTTCACAACTTGCAATTCTTCGACAGAATGCGGAAATTAGAATTGTAGTTTTATAATGAATTCATTTAGTTCACGGCACTAGGATTGAAAACATCCTTCAAATTATTCGTGGTTAAAGAATTATTTTAAATTGGCAGTGGTCCATTCTATTATTTGTGTAAGAACACAATATTACAACAACAACGGCAAAGGTCTTCCTCTGAAGAAGAATAAACTACTATCATGACAAATCCGGGTTCTAGCAAAATCAAAGTCTAAATGGAATTCGTAAACAAGGTTGAAATAAGAACTGATGGTTTTAAAGAAATAACCTTCGGGTCATTCATACGACGAAATGTGTAGTTCCAATACTCCTACTATAAACCTGAGCCATCGAACCTGCTATTTGATTGATGCTCGAAAAAACCTCTTCATTCCTGCGACTTAAACATGCGCACCTGGGAATGGCATTTCAACTACTCCACACACATGAATTATCTTCCCAAAATTTATACAATAAATCAAGCCTCTGCTTGTTATCAACACTGGAAGATTAATAAACTTACAAGTTTATTTTATTTTACCATTCAGTTCAACCCGTGAATTTACCATACTTATGAAAATCTTTATTTCACTTTCGAGTGTATTTACGTCATGATTTTATATAAATACAAAAATATCCTATTTGATACAAATATCATTTGCTTCCCGTTTCATGCCTCTCCGTGTTATCTGAAAAATGTACTTTGCTCATTGCAAATATCAACTGTTCAACCAGAACTGAAATGTTGGTTGAATGCGGGCTTGCGCTAACCACTCTCCTTCGGAAAATCTCCTGTTCCAAACTAGAAATGATTAAAACTACTTCATAGGCTCTTTCTCAATACATATGATTATTAGAAAATATAATATCCAAGAATTATTTAGAAAAGTTATGAAAATTATTATTATTATTATTAGTGGATTATTATTATTAATAATTATATTATTTTAAATATGTTTAATTATCATCTCATTATGTGAGAATCCACATGTTCGAACCTTCGAATATGGAAAAAAAATATCCATTCCTCAACAAAAATAAATTTAACTTTTACAGTTACATCGGCTGATTACCGTGATTTCCCAAAAATATGAAATATTCAAATAAATGCTCGAAATGCTCGGT
Source organism: Meconema thalassinum (assembly GCA_946902985.2). Taxonomy (NCBI): domain Eukaryota; kingdom Metazoa; phylum Arthropoda; class Insecta; order Orthoptera; family Tettigoniidae; genus Meconema; species Meconema thalassinum. Next base: position 989,587,566 of record OX336388.2, on the reverse strand, counting down.
CATCGATCCTAAACTGTTCTGAGTGCTGAAAATACTCAGAATAACTCTAATATGTCTTGCGTAAATCATTGCAAGCTTTAAATACGAAGAAAAAAAAATGTGTTGGTCATCTGCAGAAAAAATAGTTTGTTCCAATTAGCTAGGCATAATATAATTCAAATGTGGCTTACATTTCTTGATGGTCTTGAAGCGTAGTAAACCTGGTCTGTACCAGATATATCCATAGACATGCCCTATCGGACAAGCACGTACAATCCTTGTATCGGCCGCCATTATATACCCACAATCCGTCTAGTCAGACATAGTGGTAGTATCTCTTGACGTTTGAATTAACTGTTGTTCCATTTTAATATGGGCTTCTATCAAAGCCATAACAGGTTGTTTAAATAGGGTCAGATCTAAGTGATCTATTCTTAGATATGTCAGTTGTAACATAACTCACGGTAATCTTATCAGTACAAGAAAAACACTGACAGTCTAAGCAATCAACGGCTGTTCTGAAGATCGTTCCCTGGGCATGGTTTATTATATCACCATCTACCATGCGCTAAGCAACTTGTAGTTTCCCTTGCGTAGACTAATGAACGCCACCGTTATAGACTAGTCTTCAGTGTACTGACAGATCGAAGTGGTTAACTAGTTACAAATAATGAAAACTGACTGAAATGGATTTAAAATATCCAAGTATTATGTTATAACTGGACTGTGACAAAGTATTAGTTCTAGACAAAGTCTAACATATGTCCATGTAGAAATATAAATATTTCCACCAATGTCTGTAGAAAAATCAATCACCTCAGTGATTCTCCTCGCCGTAAACTTACTAAGTTCCACCTCGTAGCGCAGCACTTTGGTGACTATCACGACTTTGAAAAGAACTTCTGCGTAGATCCGGCAACCATGTGCCTTGGCTCAGCGTCGTAGCAACTTGCTTGGCAAATGCTTGTGTAGAAATGAGCTATCGATGCTTGCTCCAGCCGGCTTTTATTCAAAACTGCCAGGGTCACGCGTCATCACGTTGTAATCTAGAAATCCTCATATCTCTGGTATCCCTGGTCCGATTTACTTGATACAAATTGCATTCTCTTTCATTTGGCCGTGCCAGTAATCTGATTCCAGTCTCAAGTCTCTACTCCACGGTTAACTATTTAATCAATAAATAGCCTCGACCTCTGCTATTACTCGCTACGTCACTTGACATCCAAGTATCGGTAAATTCCTTCCAATTCCTTCTCGAAGCAATGTAGCGCGATATTCAAATATCTCAACTTTCAAAAGCGGCTACGGCCTTTCCCTTGATATCTAGGTGTCTGAAACTTGGAATACCCATTCCTAGAGTTGGGCACAGTATTTTCTACTGCTAGGTTGTATATTGTAAAATATAAAATAAAATATTGCTTTTAGTAGGAAAGCATTTCTACAGAAAAGGGAACTGTTGACATCGAGTAGGCGTGGTACGCAGCGGTCGAGCTGTTGGCCTCTCACCAAGGTGGACCGAGTTCGATTCCCGGTTAATGCATGTTTGATTTTCGAAGTGAAATGCCATGTCCTGTGGTTTGGATTCCACGTAAAAAGTAGGTCCCGTGGCTCATGATCGTATGATTAACTGTCACGTAAAACTAAAAGCTTCCTTCCTTCTTCTTTATTGACATCGAATATAGATTTAGGCATTAGGAAGTCATTTTTGAAAGTCTTTGTCTGGAGCGTGGCACACTGTGGATGTGAAACCTGGACTATTGGTGCAGGAGAAAAGAGGAGAAATGAAGCGTTTGAAATGTGGTGTTACAGGAGAATGATGAAGATCAGATGGGAAGATAGGGTTACAAATGTAGAGGTATTAAGACGAGTGGGAGAGGAGAGATTTTTCTAGCGACTGCTAATGAAGAGAAGAGATTGGTTGGTATGACACATACTAAGACACCCTAGAATAGCAAGCTTAGTTATGGAAGGAAGGGTCGAGGACATGAACTGTAGGGGTAGACCAAGGTTAGAATATGTTAAACAGATTGCCTCGGATGTAGGGTGTGGTAGCTATGTAGAGATGAAACGATTAGCTCAGGATAAGGAGGCATCGATATCTGCATCAAACCAGTCAAAAGACTGAAGACTCAAACAACAACATACTTTATATTGCAAAATATAACCGGCCACGGTGGCCGAGAGCACTGACGCGCAACCTCGTGCCTTGCTGGCATCTGGAGAGCGTGGGTTCGAATCCCACCTCGGCCGTCCTGAAAATGGTTCCGTGGTTTCCCATTTTCACCACCAGGCAAATGCCAGGACGGTTCCTGTCAATAGGTCCACGGACGATTTCCTTCCAATAGCCCTTCCCTGACCCGTCCTGAAAATAAACGTAAATGGCCATTGGCTGCATTAACAAAATTATATTGTAAAATATTGGCTAATATACCCAGTGATATTGCACCCTTAGGCTCGGTAGCTGAAAAGCCTTCTTGGTCATCGGTGCGATCCAGCTTTGGAATCTAAGTCCATAGTGGGCATGTTTCACAGCGTGATTGTGTCAACACAGGCTGACAGGAGTAAAGCATCTTCCGGATTACTTTGGTTGGCAGAGGTGTGGCGGCCAAAGCCGAATTCCACGGGTTTGACTCTAGTAATCTACACACATTTTAATTCTCTATTATCCATCTACAGTATTTCACCTGTGCTCATTGTGTATGCAATGTGCATGACCTAATGGCTGGAAAAACTTCCTCGTCTGAATCGTGAGAAACCAATACATAACAACTTTTTCTTTTTACAAAACTTAGTGTTTTCCAGTTGGCTTATATTGATTAAATCTCCATCAACCATCTTTATTTATTGTTGTTCGAATCTTCAGTCATTTTACTGGTCTGATGCAGATCTCCATGCCTCCCTGTCCTGAGCTAATCGTGTCATCACTACATAGGCAAAACTACCACACCTTACATCCCAGACAACCTGTTTAACATATTCTAACCTTGGTCTACCCCTACAGTTCTTGTCTTCAACCCTTCCTTCCATTACTAATTTTGATTCCTCGGTGTCTCAATATGTGTCCTACCAACCTATCGATTCTCTTCATTAGCAGTCGCCAGAAACATCTCTCCTCTCCCACTTGTCTTAATGCCTCTTCATTTCTTACTCTATCAACCCATCTGATCTTCATAATTCCCTTGTATCACCACATTTTAAACGCTTCAATTGTCCTCTTTTCTGCTGCTCCAACAGTCCAAGTTCACTTCCATAGAGTGTCACGCTCCATTCAAAGGCTTTAAAAATGATTTCCTAATACCTAAATCTATATTCTATGTCAACAGATTCCTTTTCTGTGGCAATGCTTTCCTTGCCTGAGTCAACCTACCTTTTATATCTTATTTGCTTTGTCCATCACTGGTCACTTTGCTTGATAAGTAACATAAATCCCGTACTTGCTTTAGCTTTCCAATCGCCAATTGCACGTCCAACTTTATTTAATTCGTGTTAATCCATTAATGCATAGTCTACTGACAGGCCAACGGCCTGGCCATGCTGACACACCGGATCCCATGAGAACTCCGCAGTTAAGCAGTATTGGGCGTGGTCGTAACTTGGATTGCATGCCGGTTCTAGGTACTGCGCTCTGTTGGCCAACATAAGGAGGAGCGAAAAGGCACTGGTCACCCTACCGCACGTAAACTCTGGCTGAGGATAGCCTCTTCGGAGGCTTGGACCTGCCTTCGGGCAGAATACCAATTGCATTACTACTCACAGATAAATCAAGTCAAAAATGAAAGTACTCGTAGATAGCCTAACAAGAAAACGGCACCTGCCTTCTACCTAAGGTGGCCATGAAGGTCCAGGATTATAATGCAAGGATACAATTACACCGATACAGAACATTAGATACGAGGGCTATTCCAAAACTAAGGTCCAGGATTATAATGCAAGGATACAATTACACCGATACAGAACATTAGATACGAGGGTTATTCCAAAACTAAGGTCCAGGATTATAATGCAAGGATACAATTACACCGATACAGAACATTAGATACGAGGGCTTTTCCAAAACTAAGGTCCGGTCAAAATAACATCCAAAATAAAACTTGTTTCCAAAACAATTGTTTTATTGACATTCCTTACGTCTTTCTCTATTTTTCTACATAATTTCCATACTTATTTACACATTTCTCGCATCGTTCCACAAGCTTTTGAACGCCTAAGTCGTACAACTCGGCCGCCTGCGAAGCTAACCAGTCTTGAACGGCTTCTTTCACTTCATCATCTGTGTCGAAGCGCTTGCCGCCAAGAAACTCCTTTAGGTAGCGGAACAGGTGGAAATCACTTGGCGCCAAGTCCGGATCGTACGGTGGGTTGTCCATCTGTTCCCATCCAAATTTCTTGATTAGAGTTTGCGTGTCATTCGCAGTATGGGGTCTGGCATTGTCATGCAACAACAACACTCCAGACGACAATCTTCGAAAATGCAAATGGTCAGGCGCAATTCTGTACACTGCCCTTACTTCACAATCGGCGGGCTGATTAATTGTCTTAAACATTGTGAACTGACACTATCAACAGCACACAGCAACAGTCACAACGCTACTGGCGGCTTTTGCCGCGCAAGGCATGCCAGGAGTCGGCGCGCATGCGTGTTTTGCCCTTGGCGCCGCTTTCAAATATTTACGGCGATTCGGACCTTACTTTTGGAATAGCCCTCGTATATAACAAAGCTCTGAAAATTCACTTATTGCTATACCGATAGTTATTCAAAATCTGAATAGAATCCTTCCGAATTCCCCGCAGCAACATCCGTGTACTGCTGGGCACACAAACCAAGACGTTGTAGATGCTTCTTAGTACAAGGAAACGTGCACCGAAGAGGAGACCTCTTACCTCCCATGTATAATCAGCTGCATAATAACTCTCATTTAAGTGAGGAAGCCCTCTTCTCGTTGTCAACTTCGATAGCTTGCTGGACGTGCTTTACAAGTAGAATTGTGGAGTCTAGAATCATTGCTTTTCCCAGAGGCCTAATTCTACAATATTCCCTCGTCTTGTGCCGCTATCCTCCGCCAAAATGAACTTCTTCATTGACTTCCCACTTCGCCTTCTATAGAGTTTCTGAGATTTGAGACCAAACCATGTGATGTGAAGTGTTGCTCATCCGGTTGGACAGCATCCCAGGACATGGCCCTAGGTTTCAACTTCTTCGCACCCTGAGAAACGGCAGTGATTTAGATGTCCTACATAATATAAAACTTACATATTTTCTTGGCCTTCAGAAAACCTGCACCAAACTCAAGCAAACTGTACATAGGCTATTTCTTTACCATTAGCCGTTGTCCGGCTTCGTGAACAAATAGGTAGGATGTGACGGATACCGAGTTCGAATACCGGCCGTTTCGTGTGATATTTATTTCGGGTGGTTAATTCCTCTGGCTTGAGAATTGGCTGTTTGTGGGCAAAAGTGTATTGACTGAGAAGTATAAATTATCGAGGATTTTAGCCATATCTAAAAGAAATCAGATTTCCTCACCCAGGAATTGAACCCAAAATCTTGTGTCATGATGTGGACACTCTTACTACTGTCCCACCCAGTTACCGCGGAGGCCCGGGTTCGATTTTGGCTCTGCCAAGAAATTTAATTCCGGTCTGAGGGCTGGAACGGGGTATACCTAGCCTCGTGAGGCAAAAATGAGATTGGGTGGGTTCGATTCCTACCTCAGCCATCCTGGAATTGGTCTTCCGTGGTTTCCAATATCTACTGCAGGCGAATGCCGGGAACGTTCCTAAATTAAGGACACAGTCGCCTCCTTCCCTATCCGGCATGTACGGTGCTGCTCCCTATATTAAAGGTGAGTAGGATATATAGGCCGAAGCTGGCACAGGGGCTAATGGGCAAGATGGCCGCCGCGCGCAACCAGTCCTATGTTATTCTTATGGAGAGGTCATTCAGAGCTGGCACAGGGGCTAATGGGCAATATGGCTGCCACGCTGTCACAGGGGGAGGTCGGCCGTGTAGTTGCTAAATGGAATATTTATTATTATTATTATTATTATTATTATTAGGTAATTACTGATTGATAGCTTGCCACGGTGGGTGAGTGGTTATCGTGTCGGACTACCAACCCCAAGCTTGCAGGTTCGCTCTTGGTCGTGGTAAGTGATTTTTGAAAGGTGGCAAAAATTAAGACACGCATGTCATACGATGTTGGCATGTAAAAGAACCCAGGGAGAGGTCGGCTATGCAGTTGCTAAATGGAATATTTATTATTATTATTATTTATTATTATTATTATTATTAGGTAATTATTGATTGATCATGTACAATCAAGACCAGCCTTATATTGCCCCACTTTATGGTGTAGTGGTTAGCATTATTGGCTGTTACTGTGGAGGCTAAGGTTCGAGTCCTGGCTCTGTCAAGATTTTAAATTCTAGGCTGAGGGTTGGAATGGGGTACACTCAACCTTGTGAGGCAAAACTTACAGGAGCTGGCTTTTGATTCATACCGCTGCCATTCTGCCTAACCCAACTTCACCTAACCTAACCTAACCTAACCTTACCTAACCTAACCAGATCCCACCTTACCTTACCTAACCTAACCTAACCTAACTTAACTTCAAAGTCAGAATGTACAATACATTTATTGTTTTTATATCCTCATAAATTAGATATAGAGAATGTCCACCACGATTTAAATCCTCGAGCACACTTTCTGACATATCATTAAAACGTGTAGGAAGGAATGTCTGAAAATTTTCACTAACACATAATACACTATACATTGTGTCCACTTTTTGAATGTTAATGATACGGAAAAGAGTATGCATTGGTAATTCAGTGAGCTTTCTTCTCTCTAATCAACAGTTCTGCCCCCCCCCCCATAGCATTGAGAATATTTATTGTAGTAGCCTATAAAGAAACAAAAAAAATCATATCTATTACAGTTTAGCTATAAGTGACCAGAACCACTATAACATTTTATTCTAATAAGGAGATTTCCATAATGATAAGAAAAAAAGCTTACCATAATGATGGATTGTGTGTAAGTAAACGTCTTTCGCTGCATGATGCCACTACTAAACTGATAGTCATACAACAGACAAGTGAGTTCATGTTTCGCTGACGTAATCGTATGTTCCCACGCACTTCCTGTGTGTTGCACGCGCCGTAGTGGCTAAATTTGAAACTAGATGAGATGATTTGCTGATGTAATCGTATGTTCCCCCGCACGCACACGCAAGCCCCTGTGGACGGGACCTTGTGGACGGGTCATTGTTGATGGGTCATTGTTGACGGGTCCTTGTTGACGGGTCCTTGTGGAAGGGTCCTTGTTGACGGGTCCTTTTTGACTAATTCCTTTAGACTGGTTCCTTTTGACTGGCTCATGACCCCTAATGCTATAATGAAATTAAACGTTGTTCCACATGATACGCAAGCAAAGAGCCGATCGCTACTATGAATTAACATTTATGTTTTTTTTTTTTTTTTACACAAGTGCACTTGGAGTTTTTGTAAGAGGGCGGGCTTTTTGAATACAGATTTATAAATGAGTTATTTATTTTTAAATTACCAAAAGATCCAAAACTAATAGGTAATTAGCTTTTTAACATTTCATGAACCAATAAGGCTATGGGACTTGTATTAGAGGTCGTTGACTTGAGGTGACATTTTGTTTTTGAATCTATTTTTATTTTTGTTAAAAGGGTCTAACTACACTTTTGTTAATATCTCGCTAACTAATAATCAGAGAGGGTCAAGTGAGGTGTCATGGGACTCAGGATGGTCAACCCTTTTCCATGACCAACGAATTTACCCAAAAGATTCAAAACAGCAAGGTCATTGACCTAAGATTTTATAAACTAATAATTGAATATTAACATGTGAGGTGTCATAGGACTTAGAATGGTCAACCCTTTCCCATGGCCAATGCATTTACCAAAAGTACCCAATACATCAAGGTCATTGACCTGAGATTTTATAAACTAATAATCGGGTACGAACATGTGAGATGTTTACCATGTGTGATGAAACATAGCTAGGTAGAGAAAGAATTAGTGTAGGCTACATGTATTGTGACTGACAAGTCTTTTACGATTGAAACTTGTTTTCAGATCAAACTGCAGTATAGAGAGAGAATATATGTTGCAGGTATGGGTTAATAAATGAGAAACGGTGTACGCAAACTCTGATTTATCAAGAATTAAGAGTAGACTATTTTTATTTGTTTGGTTAAAGAGGATAGCTAAAACACAAAAATGCTCAGTGGTTACCGATACAAAATGATCGCTACACACAACAAGCTTTAAATACATGAGGCTAATAATCAATACACACACACACTCGCTTGTTCTAAACTAAACTGTGTTGCTGTCAGTGCTCAGACAGTAGGCTGATGACGAAATGCATTGCTAACAGAAATATAATCATTTCCGGTTGTCTAATGTTACCAGCTATCCATTTATTTATTTTTTGTGTTGCAGTGGTAAGCACTTTTAGCTCTTGTATTGGTAGTCTTAACTCGATTTCCAGGTCTGAGGCCTAGAACGAGTTGAACTAAGAAACAAGGGCATGGTGGTGCAGTGGTTAAGCTGTTAGCCTTTTCACCAGAGGGTTCGATTTCAGGTTAATATGCATGTCATAAACATATTAAACAAAACAAAACAGAGATAAGGTTTAAAACTGATTACATTTGTGACTTTTCAAATTATTACTTGGATTACAAATACAAAGGTGAACTGGGTTTGATATACAGTTAATGCTGTCTATCACACACTCGACTGTAAGAAAGCCAAAAGAGCAAACGGCTTAGGCAGAGCAGTGGTAAAATTGCTATATGTAGAGAACTACCTGGCAAAGCTATATAGCATAAACAGTGCAGGATACAATCCAGCAATCAAATTTGTATCTTGTGGAACAGAGAAATGCACTTACGTGAGAAAATGCAAGTTCATGTGTAATATGACCTAACACAAAAGTGTTCACCTGTGCACGTGCACAATAAGAGCTAACAAGTCACATTCTGTTTAGTTCGTACGTAACGTTAGGTTAGGGCTAATGCACACACCCTAGTACACGAGGCGCATGCCATTTGAGACCAGGTCAAGGGATCTAACTTGGTGGATGAATGTGTTCTAACGAGTCATTTGTAGTTGAAAGAGAATAATACTTGTTCTTAAGATGTTAAAACTGAGGAGATGGTATGTACAGTAAGACGTCTTGTTATTTCCTGTGTAATATTACCGACATGGCAGAGAGCATACAGTTCTGTTGCTATGACTACGCTGCAGTAATTTGAAACCGTACGTGTTCATTAAGACAATGGGTGATGATTATACAAAGTTAGCAGTCATTGGATATTACACAGGTGTTCCTACCGGTGTCATGATGCTGACATGTGAGAGCAGGTCAAGGGATCTAACTTGGTGGATGGATGTGTTCTAACGAGTCATTTGTAGTTGAAAGAGAATAATACTTGTTCTTAAGATGTTAAAACTGAGGAGATGGTATGTACAGTAAGACGTCTTGTTATTTCCTGTGTAATATTACAGACATGGCAGAGAGCACACAGTTCTCTTGCTATGACTACGCTACAGTAATTTGAAACCCTACGTGTTCATTAAGACAATGGGTGATGATTATACAAAGTTAGCAGTCATTGGATATTACACAGGTGTTCCTTCCGGTGTCATGTTGCTGACATGGCAGAGAGCGCACAGTTCTATTGCTACGACGAACGCTGCAGTAATTTGAAACCCAATGTGTTGATCAAGACAATGGGTGATGATCATGCAAAGTCAGCAGTAATTGGATACCACACATTGTACCCGTTCGTCCTGGGGATGCGATGACCCATCTGCTATTACATCGCATTCCTGGAGTTCCAGGACAGAGCGGAGTTAAATGAACCTCTAGTCAAATAAGGAATGTGTCGGAAATTCAGCTGAGTTATCGAGAAAGCAGTGGGTAACACGAGACAAAGTATCTCTAGGGTCGTTACGGGCTTAAGTTTAATTTAAAAAATGCAAATATAAATGGGCGCCATCAACTGAATTCCTAGCAAACCACCTCCTTTCCGGTTAAGCCTTAATCAAGACAAGGAAAGAAAAAGGAAAATCACACCATCATCAGATCACAACTAAGATAAAAACAAATGTATTTCACTTTGATAGTCAGACAGACATTTTAAATATTCATCCTACCTGAGAGCATAGTCGAATGCCAACGTTAAATTGTCATTGCCCAAAAATCGAACCATCTCTTTTCTAATCAAAAGTATTCAATCCACATACAACAGGAAAAATCTCTAAAGTTCTCTTGGGTTCTCAGGATCACTGAAGCACTATGTCTTTCGTCACTGACATTTGTGATACCTGAGACCTAATTTCTCTTTAATTTAACATCATAAATGTGGATTTGAAAAAAATCATTAATCTGTCTAAACATACACATATTATAATCACATATTTTAAACATCACGTAATTTATGGCTTGCATGGCATAATTCAAATGTTAAATACGTTAGTAAAATGCTCCTAAATATCGAATAATTAATTTACATTATTTACATTGTCATTAATAATTACTTGTTCGTGAATTAGAGAAAATCCACTGCTCATTGGTTGTGATCATCATCATCATCATCATCAAAGTTAAATATTTCTCACATTAATTCTCATCTCAAAATTCAACATATTCCTGTCAGAATAATTAACTCATCACCATTAAATCATTTAAATGAAAATTATTATCATTACTTCATTATGCTTTCTAATTATTCACACACTCCTATTTTATCATCTACTTCAGATTAAATCATCTTAAATCATCAATACAAATTATTTAATTCCTCAACTCAAGTTGCAATTTCTTCAATTATATCTCAATTAAATTTATTTTTAATCCCATATAAATTCATTAATCATCAGCTTCTTTAATTAATTATCACCTTCTAATTCAGTTATTCATCATCTATCCAATCGTCTATTAATTTATTTAAATCAGTTTATTTATCCAATCTTTAATTCATCCATTTATTTAATTCGTTGATTTACTCCAAAATTTAATTTATCAATTTATTTAAATTTTATTCTTCTGGTTATTTAGATTTTTATTATTTCATCTAGTCATTCTGATTTTTATTTCATTAGGTCAGATAATTAATATGCTTAAATTTCAGATTATTATTTCATTAATTCTTATTCTCAGAAAATCTTGTATTATCAACTTTATTTATTTGTTTAATTTCCTAACAAATTGTTTAATATGGGTTATGGAACGTTGTCTTACAGTTTTATCACTTCCAAGTTATATCTCGTATTTAATTTTCATGCCCAAAAATATTATTGCCTTTACGACATCACGTTGGATCTGACTATCCACAACTACATTATATATCCTCAATTCTTCAAATATCACATTTGATTACAACAATTATTCCACAAAACTCCATAAACATTCAGCATACACAGCATGAATCTCAACAATTACGCTAGACTGGGTTCGACAACCTCATGTCTGCCTCAAAATGCATTAGCAACATTGCAACTATCACTGGCAACTTCCACAAAATGCCTACCACAAACTTCACTTAACCATGTTGCATGATCTACAAAAAATATATAACTGGCTTCAAATTATCAACGCGCACAATCTCCAATAACTGTAATTAATCTGATCACATCTAGACAACTTCTTAAACAATTGAAAAAAATATTACCTTAGTAATTCAAGATCTGCTTTCAAATAGCATAAATTCTCTTACAATTCTCATAATTCACATCACAGAAAAACACCAATGTGCTATAATCTCTCATATCAAAATCTGCAATACTGATCTGCCTTAAAATAAATCTGACCATTAATGATCCATCTTACAAGATTCAATTACTTTAAATCCTTCTCAAAGGTATCAAACACAATTATAAAAATCATCAAAAGCATCAGCTGTAACAGCTGTTAAACTGAAAGTACTCTTAAAAGAGTATAACAACAAAATATTGGATTGGCAAACAAGAATTACAAATGTAACCCTGTTGATATTTATCTTTACTTTATTTAACAAAATTTCGACTGATATGTGACTAGTAGTTCCTTGTTTGATTCTCTTACAATCTCATATACACTCGGATGATAAAAATGAGTCCCTCAAGGGCAAGTAAGATGAGTAACCACCGTACAATCGTATAAATACGAAAGACCTCGCCCCGTCGACTAACATGATAGTGCCCTGAACGATGGGTAAGATGAGTAACCACCATACAATCGTATAAATACGAAAGACCCCATCTCGAAGACTGAAATGAGTGAATGTACCAGATAGGAATCAACAAGTCTCTAGTTGTCATATAAAAGCGATATTCATTGACTAAAGTGAATAACATCTTAATATCTCCAAACAATCCAATGGAAAAAATCCCTACTGATGAATAATACACACTCGCTAGTATGCAATGAACTGACGAAATAATTTAGATAATCAATTGCAGATCACGAGATCGAAATACTCGTCACACAAAAACTATTCATGAAAACTATCCTTGCTGGAAAAATGTCTAAAAGACCAAACATCTGCTTAATAAAGCCAACCAATGGTGAGAATTTCGTATAATGATGCCTGCCATATCATATGGTCACGCCATATTCTAGCAAAATTCGAAGCATATAAAGTCAAAGCCATGTCTAAATGATCGTATCACTCCTATTATAAAAATATACATGTGTGCCCAGTATTCATGAAAATAATCGTATCAGGAAGTTATAACTCTTACAGTACCTTCTCATAATCAGCTGTTATTAAATTTCAAAGATCGTCGATTTTCCTTATGTAATGAATTTCTCGAAAGATCGGCGTGAATATCATTCCATCCATGCAATGACGATTGCCTTCAAAATCCCAAGTGGATCAGCTGGTGGACCTCCTCCTCGTCAGGAATCGAATCCATCGCTCTGTGGTGCCATCGCGTCTCTGTCTGCGTTTACTCCGACATGATGAACTTCTGGTTATCCATAGCGGATATTGTCCAAATCTTCACGAAAAAGTTCATAGAAACAGCGGACCCCCTATTCCTCTTCTACGTTACGCCACTGTTCCATACAATGTTCGGTTTGAGTGTTGAAAGTACAATTTCCACAGCGGTTTAGTCTCACTTGTAGAAAATAAAATTGTTTTATCAGAGTGTCTAAGTTTATGAAACACCCTGTAGCTGTGTTCGTACTCGGTAATTTATAACACTGCATAAGAAAGAATTGCATTAATGCACGAGCTAATGTTCTTAGGTGCATATGCTTATAACATTTCATTTGCCTATAATCGTTAATGTTACTTGGAATGCGTTATGAAATGCATAGTCGCAATGTCATTAAGAAAAACTATGTTCAGTTGAAGTTCACAGTTGCAGTATCTCGTAACCATCTGCCTGTACAATTCAAATGCTGAATAAACGTTCCAACTCAATGTTGTAATGAAGTTCAGCTTCTGTCATAATGCTATAATAATCTCCGCCTAAAGCTGGCCTCGCCATGTCGCTCTACTATGCTGTTCTGCGTTGAAATGCAGCTTGGAATAAAGTTCTCCAACTACTCGCAATGCTGTTCTAAAACCCCGGCCTTCTCATGCTTGCTTGGCTCGTACAGCTGGTTCTATAACCGGTCTTCATGCTGCCTACTGCGGATGTCCGCCCGGCTCACTGACCTACTTTTCGTTCGCTGCTCGGTGAAGTTAAAACTGTCGCTTTCACTTTCCGTGACAAAACTTGTTCGCTGTGCGACCTTTACCATGCGCTTGGCATGTCCTACTCAGCTCGCTGTCTGACCTCGACTGCGTTGCTCGCTGTACTGGATTCTCTTGCTAACAGATCTCGACTGCTTGGCTCACTGAGCTCGACTGACTGTCTCTGGACTGCCTTGACCCTTACCTGCCTGGCGCAGTCACGTGACGTCCTCCCCACCTCCGTGGTCTTGCGTCACAAATATAATCTCGAACCCCGATCATCTCGGCTATTAAGTTATAAAATAACTTAAGGGTTATCTGACTTCCTACAAATTATTACCATATATAATGCATGTTATATCTTCTCTTCTGAGATGTTTAAATACCATGTTCCATATAGATCTTAATAAAGCTTCATATTTCTATCCATAATTCCATCTGCTTGACTGCGGTCAGCGCCTTCTTAATCCTAGACCTACTACGTCATCTTGACATTCCTCTTGACTCGATCTGAGCGCTATCTTTTCTTAACTCTTCCTAACATCTCAACTACGGCTTAATGTCTGCTGGCTTAGCCGATAGCCTCAACTAGGTATCGGGTACAACATCAACATTGACTAAATCATAAAGGTGTTGACATAACCAGCAAAAACCTCATTTAAAGATTTTAGATTTTACATTTTAAGATTAAGATTTTTTTGATTTTTAGATTTTACTTTTTACATTTTTCTAAAAGAGTAAACAGCAAGGTCACATGCCTAACCTCAGTTTTTAATGTCAGTTTTTAGTTGTTTTTTTCAATTTGATAATATGGAAAACATGGATTTTTGCATTTTGTTGTTTACACATTTATTAATTTCACAATTTCCCATTTTCAGTTCTTAAAATGTTAGTTTAAAGTTTTTCAATTTCCTGATATTGAAACATGGATTTTCCAATTTGTTGTTTTCACATTTGTCAATTTACCAAATTCACATTTACAGTTTTTTTTAAATTTCAGTTTAATGTTTTTGTTCTATTTGTTAATATGGAAACATGGATTTTTTTACAATTTGTGTTTTTTACATGTCATGCAATTTTTCTTATGCTAGTCTTATAGATTACTGTACAACATGATTACTACCCCACAGGATTTTTTTTTCATTTTGTTGTTTACCCATATGCCAATTTTCCAATTCCCCATTTTCATTTTTTTTTTAAATATTAGTTTTAAGTTTTTCAATTTCATAACATGGAAACATGGATTTTGCATTTTGTTGTTTACGCATTTATTAATTTCACAATTTCCCATTTACAGTTCTTAAAATGTCAGTTTAAAGTTTTTCAATTTCATGATATAGAAACATGGATTTTCCAATTTGTTGTTTTCACATTTATTAATTTACCAAATTTCCATTTACAGTTTTTAAAATTTCAGTTTAATGTTGTTGTTTTTTTCTATTTGTTAATATGGAAACATGGATTTTTCCAATTTGTGTTTTACATGTTCATTTTGCATTAGGAGTGGAGAGAGGTGGGTAGTAATTAAAAATGTGCAAGCAGTGTCCATTGTTGACAGGTCATTGTTGACGAGTCCTTTTCATACAACAGAAAAGTGAGTTCATGATTCGCATGCATTACCTAAAATGTAATACCATGCAAGTGTTTAACATTTTACAACTAACCTGTTAGTATGATTTGCACACTACAAAGGTTATATCTGTTCTGGTAATATAATTATTTAGCGTTGGCTTTTATATTTAATATGTACAGTTTAAAGTGATAGAAAAGTGGTAGAAATGTGGTAGCAAAGTGGTAGACAAGTGGTAGACAATTGGTAACAAAGTGGTAGAAAAGTGGTAGCAAAGTGGTAGAAAAGTGGTAGAAAAGTGGCAGAAAAGTGGCAGCAAAGTGGTAGAAAAGTGGTAGAAAAGTGGTAGCAAACTAGAAAAGTGGTAACAAAGTGGTAGAAAAGTGGTAGCAAAGTGGTAGAAAAGTGGTAGAAAAGTGGTAGCAAACTAGAAAAGTGGTAGAAAAGTGGTAGAAAATATTACATGTATTGTTAAGAAATAGTTTAAGCGGTTACATTGATTCATTACACAATAAGTTTAGCATGACAAAGCTCATTTTCTATATCCAATAGTTCTTCCTCATATTTAGTATAAACAGTTTACACATTTATCAATTTCACAATTTCCCATTTACAGTTCTTAAAATGTCAGTTTCAAGATTTTCAATTTCATGATATAGAAACATGGATTATCCAATTTGTTGTTTTTTTTTCATTTATTAATTTACCAAATTCCCATTAACAGTTTTTTAAATTTCAGTTTAATGTTTTTTTTCTATTTGTCAATATGGAAACATGGATTTTTTCCAATTTGTGTTTTACATGTTCATTTTGCATTAGGAGTGGAGAGAGGTGGGTAGTAATTAAAAATGTGCAAGCAGTGTCCATTGTTGACAGGTCATTGTTGACGAGTCCTTTTCATACAACAGACAAGTGAGTTCATGTTTAACATGCATTACCTAAAATGTAATACTATGCAAGTGTTTAACATTTTACAAATTAGCTTATGTGTTAGTTCATGTGTGGGGTCTTATGTTGAGCATTTTTGTTGGCTTATTTGACAAGTTATTTTGTCAATGCATTTAATGGATTTTTCTCTTGGTCTTGGAAAGTAAATCAGTCTATTTTATCACAACATAATGCTTACTGCCATGTTTGTAAGCAACAACAACACACTAAACTTTCAAAAAAATCTAAAGTACTCTAAGGTACTCTCAACTCGTACTCTTACCTCTATCCCATGTCAAGTCAAGAACATTTTTTTTTTCAAAAAAAAGGTGAATGGGGAAAGTAGACTATATGTTTAAACTAAAAAAATCATATAAAGTCATATGTTAACTCTAACACCTACGTTTATCCCATTCTTAGTCGAAAAATATTATATTTTTTAAATTTTTCTAAAAAATATTTGGAAAGTAGGCTATATTTTTGAAAACTAATCATTCTATAAAGTCATATATAGACTCAACCAATGGCTTTTATATCCTTAATCGTTAGAACAAAATATGGCATTTTTGACATTTTTTCCAAAAATGTTCATTTGTTAAAATGGACTATATTTTGGAAACTAGGAATTTTACAAAAAAGTGTGTTTGACATAAATGACAGGTATTTACCCCCTCTACCCACAAACCAAGTCCCAGATCTCTGGGACAAAATCCAAAAATGTTTAATTGTGAAAGTAGACGATATTTTCAAAACGTATCATTCTAAAAAGTCATATATAGACTCAAACAAATGTTCTTTAAGTTATTTAACGTTAAAACAAAACTTAACATTTTTTTCATTTTTCCGAAAAAAGTCCAATTTTCAAAATTGTCTATATTTTGGAAACTAAGAGTTTTACAAAAATGTTTGTTTAACGTAAATGAAAGGTCTTTACCCCCTCAACCCCAAAAAATTAATTTCAGGACCCTAGGACAAAAACTGTGCAGTAGTGTGTTTTGAGGGGTTCCGCACCCTCCTCCTCCGCCCCTCCTCCAAGATGGCGGCCGTAGCTTAACTTAACCTAGCCTAACCTAACAAAATGGCGTCCGTAGCTTAACTTAACCTAGCCTAACCTAACAAGATGGCGGCCGTAGCTTAACTTAACCTAGCCTAACCTAACCTAACCTGACCTACGAGGTGTGATCAAAAAGTTCCAAAAATGTGGCTGCAACTTAACCAAACCTAGCCTAGCCTAACCTAACCTAACCTACAAGGTGTGATCGAAAAGTTCTAAAATGGTGGCCGTAGCTTTACTTAACCTAACCTAACCTAACTTAACCTAAATCTACGAAGTGTAATCAAAAAGTTCTAAAATGGCGGCTGTAGGTTAACTTAACCTAACCTAACCTAACCAAAACCTACGAAGTGTGATCTTAAAGTTCCAA
Organism: Meconema thalassinum; assembly: GCA_946902985.2. Lineage (NCBI taxonomy): Eukaryota > Metazoa > Arthropoda > Insecta > Orthoptera > Tettigoniidae > Meconema > Meconema thalassinum. Next base: position 989,569,964 of record OX336388.2, on the reverse strand, counting down.
GATGGCGGTCGTAGCTTAACTCAACCTAACCTAACCCTACGAGGTGTGATCAAAAAGTTCCAAAAATGGCTGCCGTAGCTTAACTTAACCTTTGAGTCATTTTTTTTAACGGGTCCCGGAGGACGGGTCCTTGTTGACGGGTCCCTGTGGCGGGTCCCTTTGACATAATTTGGATAAAATGCAAGGGCCAGTCCATAGGGATCAGTCCAAAGGACCCGCCCACAGGGACCCGTCAACAAGGACCCGTCCTCCGGGACCCGTTAAAAAAATGACTCAATGGTTAAGTTAAGCTACGGCAGCCATTTTTGGAACTTTTTGATCACACCTCGTAGGGTTAGGTTAGGTTGAGTTAAGCTACGACCACCATCTTGGAACTTTATGATCACACTTCGTAGGTTTAGGTTAGGTTAGGTTAAGTTAACCTACAGCCGCCATTTTAGAACTTTTTGATTACACTTCGTAGGTTTAGGTTAAGTTAGGTTAGGTTAGGTTAAGTAAAGCTACGGCCGCCATTTTGGAACTTTTTGATCACACGTTGTAGGCTAGGTTAGGTTAGGCTAGGCTAGGTTTGGTTAAGTTGCAGCCACATTTTTGGAACTTTTTGATCACACCTCGTAGGTCAGGTTAGGTTAGGTTAGGCTAGGTTAAGTTAAGCTACGGCCGCCATCTTGTTAGGTTAGGCTAGGTTAAGTTAAGCTACGGACGCCATTTTGTTAGGTTAGGCTAGGTTAAGTTAAGCTACGGCCGCCATCTTGGAGGAGGGGCGGAGGAGGAGGGTGCGGAACCCCTCAAAACACACTACTGCACAGTTTTTGTCCTAGGGTCCTGAAATTTATTTTTTGGGGTAGAGGGGGTAAAGACCTTTCATTTACGTTAAACAAACATTTTTGTAAAACTCTTAGTTTCCAAAATATAGACAATTTTGAAAATTGGACTTTTTTCGGAAAAATGAAAAAAATGTTAAGTTTTGTTTTAACGTTAAATAACTTAAAGAACATTTGTTTGAGTCTATATATGACTTTTTAGAATGATACGTTTTGAGAATATCGTCTACTTTCACAATTAAACATTTTTGGATTTTGTCCCAGAGATCTGGGACTTGGTTTGTGGGTAGAGGGGGTAAATACCTGTCATTTATGTCAAACACACTTTTTTGTAAAATTCCTAGTTTCCAAAATATAGTCCATTTTAAAAAATGAACATTTTTGGAAAAAATGTCAAAAATTCCATATTTTGTTCTAACGATTAAGGATATAAAAGCCATTGGTTGAGTCTATATATGACTTTATAGAATGATTAGTTTTCAAAAATATAGCCTACTTTCCAAATATTTTTTAGAAAATTTAAAAAATATAATATTTTTCGACTAAGAATGGGATAAACGTAGGTGTTAGAGTTAACATATGACTTTATATGATTTTTTTTAGTTTAAACATATAGTCTACTTTCCCCATTCACCTTTTTTTTGAAAAAAATAATAATGTTCTTGACTTGACATGGGATAGAGGTAAGAGTACGAGTTGAGAGTACCTTAGGGTACTTTAGATTTTTTTGAAAGTTTAGTGTGTTGTTGTTGCTTACAAACATGGCAGTAAGCATTATGTTGTGATAAAATAGACTGATTTACTTTCCAAGACCAAGAGAAAAATCCATTAAATGCATTGACAAAATAACGTGTCAAATAAGCCAACACAAAATGCCCAACATAAGACCCCACACATAAACTAACACATAAGCTAATTTGTAAAATGTTAAACACTTGCATGGTATTACATTTTAGGTAATGCATGTGAAACATGAACTCCCTTGTCTGTTGTATGAAAAGGACTCGTCAACAATGACCTGTCAACAATGGACACTGCTTGCACATTTTTAATTACTACCCACCTCTCTCCACTCCTAATGCAAAATGAACATGTAAAACACAAATTGGAAAAAATCCATGTTTCCATATTGACAAATAGAAAAAAACATTAAACTGAAATTTAAAAAACTGTTAATGGGAATTTGGTAAATTAATAAATGAAAAAAAAATTGGAAAATCCATATTTCTATATCATGGAATTGAAAACCTTAAAACTGACATTTTAAGAACTGTAAATGGGAAATTGTGAAATTGATAAATGTGTAAACTGTTCATACTAAATGTGAGGAAGAACTATTGGATATAGAAAATGAGCTTTGTCATGCTAAACTTATTGTGTAATGAATCCATGTAACCGCTTAAACTATTTCTTAACAATACATGTAATATTTTCTACCACTTTGCTACCACTTTTCTACCACTTTTCTAGTTTGCTACCACTTTTCTACCACTGTTCTACCACTTTGCTACCACTTTTCTACCACTTTGTTACCACTTTTCTAATTTGCTACCACTTTTCTGCCACTTTTCTACCACTTTTCTACCACTTTGCTACCACTTTTCTACCACTTTGTTACCAATTGTCTACCACTTGTCTACCACTTTGCTACCACATTTCTACCACTTTTCTATCACTTTAAACTGTGCATATTACATATAAAAGCCAACGTTAAATAATTCTATTACCAGAACAGATATAACCGTTGTAGTGTGCAAATCATACTAACAGGTTAGTTGTAAAATGTTAAACACTTGCATGGTATTACATTTTAGGTAATGCATGCGAATCATGAACTCACTTTTCTGTTGTATGAAAAGGACTCGTCAACAATGGACACTGCTTGCACATTTTTAATTACTACCCACCTCTCTCCACTCCTAATGCAAAATGAACATGTAAAACACAAATTGGAAAAATCCATGTTTCCATATTAACAAATAGAAAAAAACAACAACATTAAACTGAAATTTTAAAAACTGTAAATGGGAATTTGGTAAATTAATAAATGTGAAAACAACAAATTGGAAAATCCATGTTTCTATATCATGAAATTGAAAAACTTTAAACTGCCATTTTAAGAACTGTTAATGGGAAATTGTGAAATTAATAAATGTGTAAACAACAAAATGCAAAATCCATGTTTACATGTTATGAAATTGAAAAACTTAAAACTAATATTAAAAAAAACTGAAAAAGGGGAATTGGAAAATTGGCATATGTGTAAACAACAAAATGAAAAAAAAATCCAGTGGGGTAGTAATCATGTTGTACAGTAACCTATAAGACTAGCATAAGAAAAATTGCATGACATGTATAAAACACAAATTCTAAAAAAATCCATGTTTCCATATTAACAAATAGAACAAAAACATTAAACTGAAATTTAAAAAAAACTGTAAATGTGAATTTGGTAAATTGACAAATGTGAAAACAACAAATTGGAAAATCCATGTTTCAATATCATGAAATTGAAAAACTTTAAACTAACATTTTAAGAACTGAAAATGGGAAATTGTGAAACTAATAAATGTGTAAACAACAAAATGCAAAAATCCATGTTTTCCATATTATCAAATTGAAAAATAAACTAAAAACTGACATTAAAAACTGAGGTTAGGTATGTGACCTTGTTGTTTACTCTTTTAGAAAAATGTAAAAAGTAAAATCTAAAAATCAAAAAAATCTTAAATTTAAAATGTAAAATCTAAAATCTTTAAATGAGGTTTCTGCTGGTTATGACAACACGTTTATGATTTAGTCAATGTTGATGTGTGGTATCCAATTACTGCTGACTTTGCATGATCATCACCCATTGTCTTGATCAACACCTTGGGTTTCAAATTACTGCAGCGTTCGTCGTAGCAATAGAACTGTGCGCTCTATGCCATGTCAGCAACATGACACCGGAAGGAACACCTGTGTAATATCCAATGACTGCTAACTTTGTATAATCATCACCTATTGTCTTAATGAACACGTAGGGTTTCAAATTACTGTAGCGTAGTCATAGCAACAGAACTGTGTGCTCTCTGCCATGTCTGTAATATTACACAGGAAATAACAAGACGTCTTACTGTACATACCATCTCCTCAGTTTTAACATCTTAAGAACAAGTATTATTCTCTTTCAACTACAAATGACTCGTTAGAACACATCCACCCACCAAGTTAGATCCCTTGACCTGCTCTCACATGTCAGCAACATGACACCGGAAGGAACACCTGTGTAATATCCAATGACTGCTAACTTTGTATAATCATCACCCATTGTCTTAATGAACACGTAGGGTTTCAAATTACTGCAGCGTAGTCATAGCAACAGAACTGTGTGCTCTCTGCCATGTCGGTAATATTACACAGGAAATAACAAGACGTCTTACTGTACATACCATCTCCTCAGTTTTAACATCTTAAGAACAAGTATTATTCTCTTTCAACTACAAATGACTCGTTAGAACACATTCATCCACCAAGTTAGATCCCTTGACCTGCTCTCAAATGGCATGTGCCTCGTGTACTAGGGTGTGTGCATTAGCCCTAACCTAACGTTACGTACGAACTAAACAGAATGTGACTTGTTAGCTCTTATTGTGCACGTGCACAGGTGAACACTTTTGTGTTAGGTCATATTACACATGAACTTGCATTTTCTCACGTAAGTGCATTTCTCTGTTCAACAAGATACAAATTTGATTGCTGGATTGTATCCTGCACTGTTTATGCGATATAGCTTTGCCAGGTAGTTCTCTACATATAGCAATTTTACCACTGCTCTACCTAAGCCTTTTGCTCTTTTGGCTTTCTTACAGTCGAGTGTGTGATAGACAGCATTAACTGTATATCAAACCCAGTTCACCTTTGTATTTTTAATCCAAGTAATAATTTGAAAAGTCACAAATGTAATCAGTTTTAAACCTTATCTCTGTTTTGTTTTGTTTAATATGTTTATGACATGCATATTAACCTGAAATCGAACCCTCTGGTGAAAAGGCTAACAGCTTAACCACTGCACCACCATGCCCTTGTTTCTTAGTTCAACTCGTTCTAGGCCTCAGACCTGGAAATTGAGTTAAGACTTCCAATACAAGAGCTAAAAGTGCTTACCACTGCAACACAAAAAGTAAATAAATGGATAGCTGGTAACATTAGACAACCGGAAATGATTATATTTCTGTTAGCAATGCATTTCGTCATCAGCCTTCTGTCTGAGCACTGACAGCAACACAGTTTAGTTTAGAACAAGCGGGTGTGTGTGTGTGTGTATTGATTATTAGCCTCAAGTATTTAAAGCTTGTTGTGTGTAGCGATCATTTTGTATCGGTAACCACTGAGCATTTTTGTGTTTTAGCTATCCTCTTTAACCAATCAAATAAAGATAGTCTACTCTTAATTCTTGATAAATCAGAGTTTGCGTACACCGTTTCTCATGTATTAACCCATACCTGCAACCTATACTCTCTCTATACTGCAATTTGATCTGAAAACAAGTTTCAATGGTAAAATACTTGTCAGTCACAATACATGTAGCCTACACTAATTCTTTCTCTACCTAGCTATGTTTCATCACACATGGTAAACATCTCACATGTTCGTACCCGATTATTAGTTTATAAAATCTCAGGTCAATGACCTTGATGTATTGGGTACTTTTGGTAAATGCATTGACCATGGGAAAGGGTTGACCATTCTAAGTCTTATGACACCTCACATGTTAATATTCAATTATTAGTTTATAAAATCTTAGGTCAATGACCTTGCTGTTTTGAATCTTTTGGGTAAATTCGTTGGTCATGGAAAAGGGTTGACCATCCTGAGTCCCATGACACCTCACTTGACCCTCTCTGATTATTAGTTAGCGAGATATTAACAAAAGTGTAGTTAGACCCTTTTAACAAAAATAAAAATAGATTCAAAAACAAAATGTCACCTCAAGTCCAACGACCTCTAATACAAGTCCCATAGCCTAATTGGTTCATGAAATGTTAAAAAGCTAATTACCTATTAGTTTTGGATCTTTTGGTAATTTAAAAATAAATAACTCATTTATAAGTCTGTATTCAAAAAGCCCGCCCTCTTACAAAAACTCCAAGTGCACTTGTGTAAAAAAAAAAAAACATAAATGTTAATTCATAGTAGCGATCGGCTCTTTGCTTGCGTATCATGTGGAACAACGTTTAATTTCATTATAGCATTAGGGGTCATGAGCCAGTCAAAAGGAACCAGTCTAAAGGAATTAGTCAAAAAGGACCCGTCAACAAGGACCCGTCCACAAGGACCCGTCAACAAGGACCCGTCAACAATGACCCGTCAACAATGACCCGTCCACAGTGACTCGTCCACAAGGACCCGTCCACAGGGGCTTGCGTGTGCGTGCGGGGGAACATACGATTACATCAGCAAATCATCTCATCTAGTTTCAAATTTAGCCACTACGGCCCGTGCAACACACAGGAAGTGCGTGGGAACATACGATTACGTCAGCGAAACATGAACTCACTTGTCTGTTGTATGACTATCAGTTTAGTAGTGGCATCATGCAGCGAAAGACGTTTACTTACACACAATCCATCATTATGGTAAGCTTTTTTTCTTATCATTATGGAAATCTCCTTATTAGAATAAAATGTTATAGTGGTTCTGGTCACTTATAGCTAAACTGTAATAGATATGATTTTTTTGTTTCTTTATAGGCTACTACAATAAATATTCTCAATGCTATGGGGGGGGGGGGCAGAACTGTTGATTAGAGAGAAAAAAGCTCACTGAATTACCAATGCATACTCTTTTCCGTATCATTAACATTCAAAAAGTGGACACAATGTATAGTGTATTATGTGTTAGTGAAAATTTTCAGACATTCCTTCCTACATGTTTTAATGATATGTCAGAAAGTGTGCTCGAGGATTTAAATCGTGGTGGACATTCTCTATATCTAATTTATGAGGATATAAAAACAATAAATGTATTGTACATTCTGACTTTGAAGTTAAGTTAGGTTAGGTTAGGTTAGGTAAGGTAAGGTGGGATCTGGTTAGGTTAGGTAAGGTTAGGTTAGGTTAGGTTAGGTTAGGTGAAGTTGGGTTAGGCAGAATGGCAGCGGTATGAATCAAAAGCCAGCTCCTGTAAGTTTTGCCTCACAAGGTTGAGTGTACCCCATTCCAACCCTCAGCCTAGAATTTAAAATCTTGACAGAGCCAGGACTCGAACCCGAGCCTCCTCAGTAACAGCCAATAATGCTAACCACTACTCCATAAAGTGGGGCAATATAAGGCTGGTCTTGATTGTACATGATCAGTCAATAATTACCTAATAATAATAATAATAATAATAATAATAATAATAATAATAAATAATAATAATAAATATTCCATTTAGCAACTTCATAGCCGACCTCTCCCTGGGTTCTTTTACATGCCAACATCGTATGACATGCGTGTCTTAATTTTTGCCACCTTTCAAAAATCACTTACCACGACCAAGAGCGAACCTGCAAGCTTGGGGTTGGTAGTCCGACACGATAACCACTCACCCACCGTGGCAAGCTATCAATCAGTAATTACCTAATAATAATAATAATAATAATAATAAATATTCCATTTAGCAACTACACGGCCGACCTCCCCCTGTGACAGCGTGGCAGCCATATTGCCCATTAGCCCCTGTGCCAGCTCTGAATGACCTCTCCATAAGAATAACATAGAACTGGTTGCGCGCGGCGGCCATCTTGCCCATTAGCCCCTGTGCCAGCTTCGGCCTATATATCCTACTACGGTAGTTCACCCAGTGCCCACGTACGACAGCGCCCGTAGCATGGTCGGGTATCTTGCGCATCCCGTGTAATGCCATATCTTTGACTTCATGAGCTCCTTGTCTTTTATTATTGTATATTGTCCTTTATGATCTAGTTAGTTTTAAGATAATAAACGTCGTATATAAGTAAATGTGGAATTCCCTTATGAGCTACCAGAGAGAATGTTTGCACACAACATTTTTTGGTCCTCCGGGCTACACACACTAATACAGCCATCACAATAACAAGTTCGCCTCGCTGCGTAGTGGCTAGCGTTCTTGGCTGTCACGGCGGATGCACGGGTTCGATTCCCGGCTCTGCCAGGAAATTTAATTCTGGTCTGAATGGGGTACTCTCAGCCTCGTGTGGCAAAACTGAGAAGAGGCGGGTTCGATTCCTACTTCAGCCATCCCGCAAGTGATTTTCCGTGGTTTTCCACGTCAACTCCCAGTAAATGTACGGTTGGTTCCCAACTTAAGGCCATTGCCACTTCCTAATCAAATCCTACCTCAATTAAAAGTACACACACTAGTACAGATGTCACAGTAACAAAAAAAAGTCCACACACAATAAAGTGCACGGGGCTACTTGACCACGATGTCGCAAAGCCCCCAACTGAATTATCAACATCTCACCTACCAACGAATTCGATATGCACGGGGTGACTCTGACCTTGGTTGGTGTACAATTCTTTTACACTGAGCCCAAAATCACACATGGTATTTTACAGAAACCCTGATCACATTGATCTCTGAGCTAGAATTGAATCCACTAGTGTATTGAATAATATGTGACTAATCGAGCTTCGTCTCCGAGTCTCCTAGTGCACGAGCAGGCACACAAAGCCTCTTATACCAATGTAATTACGCCATGTTTAGTTCTCATTTCCTAGTCTTAAATTAAGAAAGCGCTGGTTAGCGGCTTCCTGGATATCGTAGAGAAAACAATGTTCTTGCCGACCACACTAGAGCCACCTATGCACTAGAGTAGGAAACTGACCCACAAGAATCTTCCAAAAGAACAGCCAATCCCTCCACCCATTTTTGGCCTATTTTCATTTGTGAAAAAAAAAATAGGCTTATGACATCACCTTTTGTCCGTGTGTGTGTGTGTGTGTGTGTGTGTGTGCCCATGCGTGTGTGCCCTTCCCCCTCCCCTCCCCCTCTAAACGACTGGCGCGATTTCATTGAAACTCGGTAAGGTCATAGTACTATTTCAGCCGACCTTGACCGTTCCCTTCAAATTTTTTTATGTCTCACCAATCCAACATGGTGGCTGTGCGAAATATTTCGCTGGAATTCTATATCTCCGAAACTAATACTCATATCACCCTGAAATTTGTACGGTGATAAACAGCACTACTAGACGTTCACCTATGTAACGTTCAAAAACCTGTTAACTACAGTACGAACATAGCGGCCATGCGAAGTTGGAACATTTAAGTTGACTTTACTCGTGATTTAACCATCCGAACGCAGTGAAACTTGGTATAGCAAATTACTATACAAATTGCAATGCACTGGCTCTAATTTGGTTCAATTTTTTACATAACCTCAAGATGGCGGCTGTGCGAAATTTTAAATTTAAGTTTTTATTTCTTGTGTTCTAATAATGCGATCGAAATCAACGTTTGAATAATGAACGTACACAATAATCATCATTTAATATTATATAACTCTATGACCTACATATATTAAAATCCAACATGGTGACCTTCCGAAATATGTAGATGGTTCTCAATATCTATTAATCTATGACAGCAATCAAACTGAAGTTTTCTATGTGTATAGAAGCTATAAACATAAGTTCACCTATGGGACGTTCAATAACCTGATTATCACAAAACCAACATTGCGGAGACGTGAAATTTAAATATTCAAATTGCCTTTTCCCGAAATTTATCCATCCGACCGCAGTGAAACTTGGTACGGTATATCTATACTAATATAATAAAGCTGAAGAGTTTGTGTGTTTGTGTGTTTATGTGTTTAAACGCGCTAATCTCTAGAGCTACCAGTCCGATTCGAAAAATTCTTGTTTTTATATGCTAGCCTGATTCAAGAGGAATAGTTTAGGCTATATAGTACTAGGCTACACCTCTCAGGTGACCTTCAAGATTGATTTTTGTTCAGTAAGTCGGTAGAACAAGTGCTCCCGAACAGCTCTATCCGCATGCGCTGGCGTTATGGTTAGTGATACGTACACCGTTTCATCGATATGAACCAAAATTTGTATACTTACCCTTTGGAACCCTTATGGTAACACTGTCTACGTGAAATTTATGACAGACCAGTCCATTCCCTGCATTTAGGCCCTTTGTTTCAAATCTACACCGTTTCACCGATCTCAACCAAAATTTTTATACTTACCCTTTGGAACCCTGCGAGTAACACTGTTTACATGAAATTTCGGACAGACCACTCCATTCCTTGCATTTAGGCCCCTTGGCACAAATCTACACCGTTTCACCGATCAGAACCAAAATTTGTATACTTACCCTTTGGAACCCTGCGAGTAACACAGTCTGCATGAGATTTCGGACAGAACACTCCATTCCCTGCATTTAGGCCCTTTGACACAAATCTACACCGTTTCACCGATCTGAACCAAAATGTGTATACCTACCCTTTGGAACACCGCGAGTAACACTGCCTACATGAAATTTATGACAGACCAGTCCATTCCCTGCATTTAGACCCTTTGGCACAAATCTACTCCGTTTCTCTTAATTGCACCAAATTTTACATACACTTTGAAACCCTGCTGGTAACACTGTTCACTTGATATTTTGGACAACGCTCCCCATTCCCTACATTTAGAATAACAGACAAAATGAACTTGAAAACTACCCTAGAACCATTCATGTCCGTAGTAGTGTAACTGTAAGAGTATTTTAATAAGTCTGTTGTTGACGGGCAGTTCGGGCTGCATCACGCCACCCCTACCAGTGTTCTGGTGCAGAATTGCGAAAATAGTAGCATCTTGCGCAGTTTATAAATTGCAGTCAGGGGGCGTAATTAGTGCAAAAAGATTTCTTAGGTCCCTTTAAACAGTTATCATCATTAAAATATTATGCCTCTGTATAAGTGCAATGGTGTTGGTGCAGTACATTGAGGTTATCAGCTGCAATAAGCGTTGGTGCTTTCAAATTTACCTTCATTTATTCTGAAACTTATCGTTAAGCGCTTTATGGCGATAAATGATACTATTGCTACCTCAGTAGCTCGGGACAGCCGAAGTTTGCCAAAGAGTTCTGATTATTTTCCTATGGCGCTATGCGACAAAAGACGACACTATTGGTCTCTACATTTCTAACAGCCAGTGAGATTTAGGCTCTAGGCAGTGTCTTTTGTTTTACTTACTGTTCTTTCTATTTTTTGTAAATTTGTTTGTAAATTACATGTGTCAGTGCTGTAGTTAGTAAATAGCTGTTTCCCTATTCATAGTTATCTTTACGGGAAATTGACCTGAATGTTACGTCCATTATACTGTACTACTTATCACCCCCACAGCAACCACCACCACCACCACCACCACCACCACCACCACCACCACCACCACCACCACAAAAATATATATTTTTAAAATATTGGTTTCTGTAAGTTACGTATCATGTGCCAGTTCTGTAGCAGTATTCATTATCATCCATAAAACAAATAAATCCACCGGGCGAAGCCGGGCACTACTGCAAGTGCTAATATACATTCTAATTATTTTCCTAACCACAAGATGGCAGCTGAGCGAAAGTTTAAAATCTCGTTTTTATTTCTCGTGTTCTAATTATGGGATTGAAGTTTGAATAAAACACCTACACAATAATCTTCTTGTAATAGTAAATAACTCTAAGGCCTATTTATAAAAATCCACCATGGCGACCATCCGAAATGTTTAGACGGTTTTTAATATCTACGAATCAATTACAGCAATCAAACTGAAATTTTGTATATCGATAGAGGCAATAGGTTATAGGAAAATAGGCAATATAGTTCTTCCCGGAACTACATGTTTGATATTGAATGTGAGTCCACCCCGTTCATTCCCAACGCGTCTGAATACAGACTTCGTCAGAGCCCATAATTGCTTGGGAACTCCTGCCTCAGACATTTACTCCTGTGCTAACTAGTTCATAGAAGTGCTTTAGTGGAGTCTTGGAGCTCGTTTCATTCTCCAATCAAAGGCGTGATATCATCTCCCATAACTAGCGTAGACAACACCACTACGACCGGCTTATCCAGGAAATTGACGGTCATTACCGCAATTTATGAGAACACATCTAGTCTCATCCAGTCTTAGTCAGCAAGTTGTAGGATAGTAAGTCGTGGAGAATCTCTTTCCGACTACATCGTATAAAAGAAAACAACAATTCTATGGACTTGATAGGTCACATCAACAAAATGGCGGCAACTTTTGCCCGTAAGGCAAATTTCCCCTAATCTGTAAATGAACACGCGCGCGTGGGTAAAATTCACCCCGTACAATATAATTTGCTTACCAAATGCTCAAGTAATTATTCAGCTCCCTGTCCTTTTTCTTTGGGTACATTCTCAAGAACAGCCAACTCCTCCCTTGTGTCCGAAGAGGAGTGTACAGTCTATCATAACCCTAAATTTTTCGAAACTATGCGAGGGCGTATCGAAAAGTTTTTGTCCCTATTTTTAGCCTATTTTCATTCATGAAAAAATAGGCTTATGAGATCACCTCTTGTCCGTGTGTTTGTATGTGTGTGTAAGCATGTGTGTGTGTGTGTGTCCCTCTATTCAAAACTAAATGGCTGGAGCGATTTCTATGAAACTCGGGAAGGTCATAGTAATATATTGGCCGACCACGACCTTTCAAATTTTATTACGTCCCACCAATCCAATATGGTGCCTGTGCGAAATATTTAACTGGCATTCTATATCTCCGAAATAATTACTGATATCACCCTGAAATCTTGTACGGTGATGAAGAAAACTTCTTGAAGTTCATATATGTGACTTTCAAAACCCTGTTAAGTAGAAAACTAACATGGTGGCCAAGCGAATTTGAAACATTTAAATATCGTTTCTCGTGATTTAACCATCCGAGCACAGTGCAAAATGGTACAGGAAATGTTTATACACATTGTAATGAACTGTCGTTTAATTACTTCAATTGGAGCTGTGTAAATTTTAAAAATTAAGTTTCTATTTCTTGTGTCCTAATCATTCGATCGAAGTCAACGTTTGAATAACAAACCTACACAATAATAGTCATCTAATAGTATTAGTAGCTCTATGGCCTACGTATATAAAAATCCAACATGGCAACCACCCGAAATATTTAGACGGTTCTCAATATCTACTAATCTATGACAGCAATCAAACTGAAATGTTTGTGTATTGATAAAGACTCTGAACATATGTAGGATATATTAATATAGGCTATTTAGTTCTTCGCGGAACTATTTGTTTTAGCCAAAACAAAATACATAGGCTACAGATAATTACAAATATCACATACTGTTCTACGTACCTTACACTATTTTCCCACATTTGTTCGGACATTTGTCCCATCGCAACACTAAATTTGAGATGCCCTTGTGGTAGAATTCAGCCGGCTGACTGTGAAACCATCGTCGGACTGCTGACTTGGCGTCATCGTTGAACGTCTCTCCAGCCGGAAACTCCTTCAGCGGACCAAAACGTGCAAATCAGTAGGGTGAGGTCCGGACTGTTGTTGTCAGTCAGCAACGAACGCGGCCTTCCAGTTATTTCACTGGGAGAGTCTAGACCACACACCATACAGTGATTTCCAAGCTTTTGGTACGCTGAAGACGTTTCTGGCAGGAGAGCGATTCACGTGCAACGATGATGCCAAGATGATGGATGATCCCACAGTCAGTCGGCTGAATTCTACCACAGGGGCATCTCAAATTTAGTGCTGCGATGGGACAAGTGTCTGAACAAATGTAGAGATAATGTGGGGCAAAAAATAATTGTGTAAGGTACGTAGAACAGTAGGCTTTTTTGGTAATTACCTGTATGTATTTTATTTTTTGCTAAAAATATAGAGGCAAAGACTTTTTCAACCACCCTCGTACAATTTGTTTAAAAAATAAATATATTTGAAATGTAGTAATTTGCTTAATTTTTTACTAATTATTTTACATAAGCACAACAACTATTTTACACATAGGCTAATTAGCTTAGTCAGCGTGTTGCAGGATAATAGACTAAGTCATGGAAACTACTACCTATGAAAGAAAACAGCGATTCTATGGACGGCTTCCGTGGCTTAGTTGGTAGCATGCTGAGTTTCTGTGCCCAAAGTTGCGGGTTCAAACCCGGCCGAAGTCGTCAGATTTTTAAGAGCGTTAAAATCCCTCAGGGTGCCTTCCTTCGGAGGGGAAGTAAAGCCGTCGACCCCATGTCATAGATTTTAGGCATGTAAAAGAACCTTCCACTAATTACTCTTGTGTGAAACTAAATTATAGGTTATATTTGACAAACGCTCATAAGTTCCAACGTTCGTCGCCAGGAACCGGCTGCGGTGGCATCTAGTAACCAAGTTCACAACTAGTTGTCGATGGTAGCATTTGGTAGCAAAAGTAGGAACTAATTGAAAATTGAGGGGAAGATCTCTTAGTTCTTCCCCTTAAAACAACAATAACTAACTAACTAACTAACCAACTAACTGCTTGAAAATTGAATGTCTGCGGTTCTCACCTGAATTACATGTAACACACATTAATAAAGCCATCACAATTAACATCGGTTGTCAGACAGTTTCTACACACACCCAAAGTACACGGGGTCACATGACCGCGTTCTCGCAGCCCCTAAACTGAGGAACCAACGAACCTTCCTTCAAACAATAACGCTCGTTTTTGGAGAGAATAGCACATCCTTTACTACATAAAACGAAAATCGTTTAACACTCTGAACGCTACCTCTCCCTTGATGATATTCTGCACTAAGAAAAAGGTGATCTGCCTTTTGAATATACAGAAGTAACTACGTCATGTTGCCCCTAGGTGCCAAGCGATGAGAAGAGTGGTTCTCTTTCTTGCCATTCTCTTGGCCTTTGTAAAATTTATTTCTCATTTCAATCACATTTCCCTCGCCATTATTCCTTGCTATCGCATCCATACGGTTTCTTTACAATCTTTACTTCTAGGCTAAATTTTGAGAAAATATGTTACCCTATTTCTTATAACGACTGCTTCGGAACCACATGTTGAATGTTATCTCAGCACAGATGGAACCCATCAGCGTATCCAAGTGAGTTTTGTCATACTCTTTGACTGCGATGAGGAGCTGTAAGTCTATAGAGCTGAGGTTCCAATTCATGAGTATGAACTTTGCTGGCTTTTTCCACAATTTCTCTGGGAAAATGCCATAATGGCACATTATTAAAAGTTCTGAGGCACCTATCCCAATCCTATATCCCAATAACTACTCGCTGCTGCTATAACCACAGATGCACTGGTTACTAGGTAAATTGAATACACGTCCTAGTACATGGGATTCATGACCAAGATACCGCAACCCTTTAAATAAAGTAGATAGCGGATCGAATCCCGGCGCAGTCAGTTGGCATTTGATGGTGGTTGGTTGGTTCCTCAGTTTAGGGGCTCCGACAACGCGTTCATGTAGCCCCGTGTACTTTGTGTGTGCAGAATCTATCTGATAACCGGTGTTAATTGTGATGACTGTATTAGTGTGTGTTATCTGTTTTTTTTATTCAAGTAAGGACTACAACTTTGTATTTTTCAAATAGTTCCTACTTTTGCCGCCAAACGCCACCGTCAACGACTACTAGACCTAGTTCAGAACTTAACTACTAGGCACCACCGCAGTCGGCTCTTGGCAACGAACGTAGGAAACTAAGAGCGTTGTTTACATTCTTAGCCTATACAATTTAGCTTCACACAGGTGTAATTAGTGGAAGGTTCTTTAACATGCCATAAATCTATGACATGGGACGGCCGGCTTTACTTCCCCTGCGAAGGATGGCATACTGTAGGATTTTAACGCTCTTAAAAAATCTGACGGCTTCGGCCGGGTTTAAACCTGCTATCTTGGGCATAGAAGCTCAGCATTTGAGGGTGCTTAAATATAAAGAAGCCATGTCAGTAGATTTACTGGCAAGTTAAAGATACCCTTCGGGGCAAAATTCTTGCACCCCGGCGTCTCTAAAATCAACAGTAGTTAAAAGGGACGTAAAAACCGCAACATTTTCTTATTATTATTATTATTATTATATAATATAATAATCAGTGAAATATTTAAAGAACCTGTTTTGGCTATCTTGAAGATTATTAATTAAAGTTGTGTTTTGATTTCCCCAAGCTGTTATAGCATATCTTAATTTGCTTTCAATCAGAGCACTATAAATTGTTTTGTAAGTTTTCCTATCTACATAAAATCGGAGTTTGTAGAAGGTGTAGAGGTTTGCTCTTAGGTTTTTATTATGTTTACTGTGTGTGTGTTCATTTTAAAGTGTTCATCAAGGGTAATTCCTAGGTATTTTTTGTGTCGAAGTACTATTTATGAAGGTGTTTCATTTGCAACCTGCCAGGATGTTTTGGTGTATGTATGATATGCTGTGGTGCGTTAGTTTGTATTTTTCTTGTGTGAAGTGATCAACTCTGATGTGCATTATTTTAGATTTGGTTGTATTTATATACAAATTATTGTCATGACACCATCTTGTGATGTTATTGAAGTCTTCTTGAAGTCTATCAAAAGCTGTTTTAGAGTCTTTGGTATATATAGTGGTGTCATCAGCATAGATAAATATTTTACTGTGTTTAATGGTTTCATTCATGTCGTAGCAGAATTCATGTCGTACTGAATCTCTACTACCATGATCCAAGATTCAGACATAAGGTCTCTCACAACATACAAACAAGAGCCATAACAAGTACTAAATATGTAAACCCCTTATGTATAAATAGCTATGGTTTCAAGAGACTAAATTATATTATACCATCACTACTTAATGAACTACCACCTGGATTGACGAACATTAACAGCAAACAACTTGCTATAAGTCCGCATAAAAAATATTTCTTAACCAAACATTAACTCATAACATAAATTTATTAATATAACTACTATAGTGTAACTTTTTGTGTCTTTAATTATTTACATTAATACTTTAACATTTTCATAACAAAAACAAGTAGTTCCGTGAAGAACTATACAGCCTATTTTCATATATCCTACTTATGTTAACTGCCACAATCAACATACAAAATTTCAGTTTAATTGCTGTAACAGATTCGTAGATATTGAGAACCGTCTAAATATTTCAGATGGTCGCCAGGTTGGATTTTTACTTTTGTACTATTACATTAAGATTATTGTGTACGTGTGATATTCAAACTTCAATCGCATGATTAGACAACAAGAAGTAAAAACGAGATTTTAAAATTACGCACAGCAGCCATCTTGTGATAATGCAAACCATTGAAATAAATTAGATGCCAGTGGATCAACATTTGTATAAGCATTTAACGTGCAACGTTTCACGGCACTCGGATAGTTAATTCGCGAGAAACGTCCATTTAAATATTTATACTTCGCGTCGCCGCCATGTTGGATTTGTGCTCACCAGGTTCCTGAAAGTCCTATAGGTGAACATATGTTCATAGTCTCTATGAACATTAAAAAATTCAGTTTGGTTGCTGTAAAAGATTCATAGATATTGAGAACCGTCTAAATATTTCGGGAGCTCACCATTTAGGAGTGTTATGTGTATAGGCCATAGAGTTATGTACCATTCAAGGACAATTAATGCCTAGGTTCATTATTCAAACTTTCACTTCGATCGCATGATTACGACACAAGAAATTAAAACTTAATTTTAAAATTTCGCACAGCCGCCATCTTGAGGTTATGTAAGCAATTGAATTAAATTAGATGGCAGTGCATTACAATCTGCAAAATCAATTACTGTACCACATTTCACTGCGCTCAGAGAGTTAAATCACGAGAAAAGTCTATTGAAATATTTTAAATTCGCTTGGTCGCCATGTTCGTTTCGTACTTTACAGGTTTATGAAATATACATAGGTATACCTGTATCAGTACCCTTTATCACCGTACAAAATTGTAGGATGATATCTGTAATAGTTTCGGAGATATAGAATGTCAGTGAAATATTTCGCACAGCCGCCATTTTGAGGTTATGTAAACAATTGAAATAAATTAGACTCCAGTGCATTACAATGTGTATAAACATTTGCTGTACCAAGTTTCATTACATTTAGATAGTTAAATCGCGAGAAAAGTCTATTTAAATATCTCAACTTCGCTTGGCCGCCATGTTGGTTTTGTAGTCACCAGGTTTTTGAAAGTCTCATAGGTGAACTTCTAGTAGTGCCCTTTATCACCGTACATAATTTCAGGGCGATATTAGTAATAGTTTCGGAGATATTGAATGCTAGTGAAATATTTCGCACAGCCGCCATGTTGGATTGGAGAGACGTAACAAAATTTGAAGGGCACGGTCGAGGTCGCCGAGAATAGTGCTATGAACTTCCCGAGTTTCATTGAAATCGCTCTAGCCGTTTCGATTTTATTAGGGGGGGACACACACACGAATCACACACACACGCACGCACACACACACACACACACACACACACGCACACACACACGGACAAAAGGTGATCTCATAAGCCTATTTTTTTCAAAATTGAAAATAGGCTAAAAATGCATGCAATCTTGTATTGAAATATAATCTATATATATGTTGTAAATAGAAGCCTCCGTGGCTTAGGCGGCAGCACGCCGGCCTCTCACCGCTGGGTCCGTGGTTCAAATCCCGGTCACTCCATGTGAGATCTGTGCTGGACAAAACGGAGGCAGACAGGTTTTTCTCCGGGTACTCCGGTTTTCCCTGTCAAAATTTCATTCCAGCAACACTCTCCACATCATTTCATTTCATCTGTCATTCATTTAATCATTGCCTCAGAGGAGTGCGTCAGGCCTCGGCAGCCGGCACAGTTCATATCCTCGCCGCTAGATGGGGGCTTCATTCATTCCATTCCTGACCCGGTCGGAGACTGGAAGCAGGCTGTGAATTTTCATTCATATATGTTGTCAATAATAATTAATGTGTCTCTCAGATAATCTGTACTGTCATCAGATTCGTGAGACATATCACAATAATGTAACATAAATAGTATTTAATAAATAAATTAAATTAAATTATTATAATTATTATTATTATTGTTATTATTATTATTATTATTATTATTATTATTATTGTCATTATCACTAAATAAAGTGGCAACAAAAACAAATATATTGTCGACAGACCAATTATCTTTCGATGTTATTATCAATATGCCTAACCCGTGGCTCATGATCGCAAGATTAACAGTCACGTTAAACTAAGAGCTCCCTTCCTTCCTTACTTCCCTCCTTCCTTCCCTCCTTCCTTCCTTTCTTCCTTCCCTCCTTCCCTCCTTCCTTCTTTCCTTGTCGCCTTCCCTCTTTCCTTCCTTCCCTCCTTCCTTCTTTCCTTGTCGCCTTCCCTCCTTCCTTCCCTCCTTCCTTTCCTCCTCCCTTCCTTCCTTCCTTCCCTCCTTCCTTCCTTTCTTCCTTCTCTCCATCCTTCCTTCCTTCCCTCCTTCCTTCTTTCCCTCCTTCCTTCCTTGTCTCCTTCCTTCCTTCCCTCCTTCCTTCCTTCTTTCCTTGTCTTCTTCCCTCCTCCCTTCCTTCCTTCCTTCCCTCCTTCCTTCCTTCCCTCCCTCCCTCCTTCCTTCCTTCTTCCCTTCCTTCCTTCCCTCCTTCCTTCCTTCTTCCCTACCCTCCTTCCTTCCTTCCCTCCTTCCTTCCATCTTTCCTTGTCTCCTTCCCTCCTTCCTTCCTTCCTTCCTTCCTTCCCTCCTTCCCTCCTTCCTTCTATCCTTGTCGCCTTCCCTCTTTCCTTCCCTCCTTTCTTTCCTCCTCCCTTCCTTCCTTCCCTCCTTCCTTCTTTCCTTATCTCCTTCCCTCCTTCCTTCTTTCCCTCCTTCCTTCCTTTCCTCCTTCCTTCCTTCTATCCTTCCCTCCTTCCTTCCCTCCTTCCTTCCATCTTTTCTTGTCTCCTTCCCTCCTTCCTTCCTTTCCTCCTTCCTTCCCTTCTTCCTCCCTTCCTTCTTTCCCTCCTTCCCTCCTTCCTTCCTTCTTTTCTTCCCTCCTTCCTTCCATTCCTTTCTTCCTTCCTTCCCTCTTTCCTTCCTTCTTTCCTTCCCTCCTTCCTTCTTTCTTTGTCGCCTTCTCTCCTTCCTTCCTTCCCTCCTTCCTTCCCTCCTTCCTTCCCTCCTTCCTTCCCTCCTTCCTTCCTTCCTTTCTTCCTTCCCTCCTTCCCTCCTTCCTTCTTTCCTTGTCTCCTTCCTTCCTTCCCTCCTTCCCTCCTTCCTTCTTTCCTTGTCGCCTTCCCTCCTTCCTTCCCTCCTTTGATTCCTCCTCCCTTCCTTCCTTCCCTCCTTCCTTCTTTCCTTATCTCCTTCCCTCCTTCCTTCCTTCCCTCCTTCCTTCCTTCCCTCCTTCCCTCCTTCCTTCCTTCTTCCCTACCCTCCTTCCCTCCTTCCTTCCTTCACTCCTTTCTTCCTTCCTTCCCTCCTTCCCTCCTTTCTTCTTTCCTTGTCGCCTTCCCTCATTCCTTCCCTTCTTCCTCCCTTCCTTCCTTCCCTCCTTCCCTCCTTCCTTCCTTCTTTCCTTCCCTCCTTCCTTCCTCCCCTACTTCCTTCCTTCCTTCCCTCCTTTCTTCCTTCCTTCCTTCCTTCCTTCTCTCCATCCTTCCTTCCTTCCCTCCTTCCTTCCTTCCCTCCTTCCCTCCTTCCCTCCTTCCTTCCTTCCTTCTTTCCATGTCTCCTTCCTTCCTTCCCTCCTTCCTTCCTTTCCTCCTCCCTTCCTTCCTTCCTTCCCTCCTTCCTTCTTTCCTTGTCGCCTTCCCTCCTTCCTTCCTTTCCTCCTCCCTTCCTTCCTTCCCTCCTTCCTTCTTTCCTTATCTCCTTCCCTCCTTCTTTCCTTCCCTCCTTCCTTCCTTCCCTTCTTCCTTCCTTCCTTCCCTCCTTCCTTCCTTTCTTCCTTCCTTCCTTCCTTCCTTCCTTTCTTCCTTCCTTCCTGCTCTCCATCCTTCCTTCCTTCCTTCCTTCCTTCCCTCCTTCCTTCCTTCCCTCCTTCCCTCCTTCCTTCGCTTCTTCCTTCCTCCAATATGCATAAATGCGAACAAGAAAGAAAGATACCTTCATTCATAAAGAACTTACAACTGCATTCAAGGAATCCATATATTCCAAACAATCTACGCTCGATGAAAGGACACTTGATAGTCGATGTCAATTGTCAACAATCCCTCCACCCTGATCGATCTTTCGACGGATGACCAGCTGTATTGGGCGACTCATCCTCCGCTCGTCGGAGGTGCGAAGGAACGCTATTCACATCCTCTCATCTGCCTCAGCTTGCAGTCCATCGATTACGGCTCTCTTCCAAGTGTGCATTCGCTCTTTGATATTTTGTCAACACCAGTGGCAGCTCCTCGAGAGAAAGAGGGGAGGAACCTTCTACTCATATTTTTCGGTAATTGATAAATATAACTTATACTTTGAAATTCTAGGTATAACGGATTATTTTTAGCCTACTTTTCACATTTTGCAAAAATGAGGAAAAAGTAGACTTATGAGATCGATCCGCGCAAATGTGTCTCTGTGTGTCAGTCAGTCTAGTTAGTTAGTGTTGTTTTAAGGGGCAAAACTACGAGATCATCTGCCCCTTGTCAGTCATTCTGTCTGTATGTCTGTCTGTCTGTGTCGTCCCCCCATCCCCTATCAACTCCTAACCGGCTGCAGCAATCCAAACCAAATTTGATATGAGTAAAGATCTATACCTGAAGACCATAAGGCCATATTTGAGAATGATGTCAGTGCTACCAACTGCTGACAAATCGCAATTGAAATTTGAGCTCCATGTTTGATATTATGTAAGGTATGCATGGGAGCTATTCCAAAATTGGCACACATATATAATAGCCTAATAATATTTCAGTTTAATTTCCAGGAGTCCATACATGGCAGTGTTGCAAAAATGATTCTAAGCCTGTTGATAGGTCCAATATTTAAATCCATATAACCTCTACACTATCAATTGGATTTCAACCATATTTCGTATGTACTATGAGTAAACCAGATTTGACTGACCGTATTCTTAAGAGCCACCAGGACTGACAACTGTTAATAAATGCACTCTCTAATTTCTTATCCAAACACCAATATATCAGAAAGTATGCAAGCCGACGGATTTAAACTATCCACACGTAAGTTTTACTATCTGACATTCTAGATTAATTTGGAGTAACTAATACACGTCAGTGCTACCAACATGATTCTAAGCCTGCTGATAGGACAAATTTTTAAATACATGTAACTACTATACTATCAATTGGATTTCAACCAAATTTCGTATGTGCTATGTGTACCATAACAGATATGTCTATGCGCATTCTTAAGAGCAATCAGGGCTGCCAACAGTTAATAAATGCTGTGTCTATTTTTATACCCTAACATCAATATATCAGTATGTATGCAAGCCAACAGCTCTAAACTTTGCACACGTTTAGCACCTGACATTCTAGATTAATTTGGAGTAACTAATATACGTCAGTGCTGCTAACATGATTCTAATCGTGCTAATAAGTCCAATTGTTAATTACTTGTAACTTCGATACTAACAAATGGATTTCATTCAAAATTGGCACAATAGATCATAATATTCCAGATTATATCTGACCAACACATGCATGACATCGTTGCCAACATGATTTTACGTTCGTCGATAAATCCAATATCTAACTGAGTGTAACGTCCGTGCTATTCATTGAACTTCAACCAAATTTTGTATCCTGTACCTTAAGAGATGGAACTAAGAATATATTCAGTCACCAGGGCTGCCAACTGGTGCTCTATTAGGCTACATAATACCAGGTATATTTCGATCTAATTGGAAATTTCGGTATCACCAACTTTATTTCGTCATTATTCCAGACCGGTCCATATATAAGGTACGTTCAAAAAGTAACGAGCCGGGGGCTGGAATGCGCAAACCGGTCACTACATCGGCTAATCGTGGCGTGTGTAACGAGGTGTGGTTCCAACCAGAGCGTGGTAGATCACAGCCCGTCGCTAGAGGGCACGCGTGCACGTCACGTGACGATACAAAGCGAGCAGCAGCATGCATCAATCGTCCAAAGCTGCCAGTCAAATTGCAAACAGTGACATGGAGGCGTCAACCGAAGAGCAAAGAGGTGTTTTTCTCTTTCTGACAGCGGAAGGATTAGGGGGAACGGACATTCATCGCTGAATGTCACAAGTGTACAGCGAACATTGCATGTCTCTTGCAAGGGTCAAGGCGTGGCACAAGCGCTTCAGGGAAGGACGGCAGTCGTTAGCCGAATATGCCCGGTCTGCACCTCCGTGCATTACCGATGACAACGTCCAGGTGGTTGATGCACTCATTACCCAGGACCGCCGAGTGTCAGTGAACGCCATAGCCGCAGTGTTCGCTCCACGACAATGCACGACCTCATACGGCCAACACCATCGCGGCACTCCTGCAGAAATTCAAATGGGAGGTTCTCGGCCACCCTCCATACAGTCCAGACCTCTCTCCCTGTGATTACGCCATGTTTGGTCCCCTCAACAGAGCTCAGCAGGGCCAACGATTCACCTCGGAAGCCGACGTCCAGCTGTACGTGCCGAACTGGTTTATATCGCAGCCCAGGGAATTTTATGAGACAGCCATTCACCGCCTCGTGTCAGAGTGGGACAAGTGCTTTCTTTAATAAAATTAGGCAACACTGAATAGTGGCTTCTATCATTTCAATTGAATTATTCTGGCCACATTGATCATACAATGACACTTTTCACTACAGATTACTGCATTAATTACCAATTAATCTACTATAGAAACTAAGTCAAATAAATCAATTAAGGGGATCGTGTAATCATAGACCCATATTTTGTTCATTTTACATGCTAAGTTTACATTTATTTTTCTCCTTGCCCAATTTTCACAGGCCGGTTAATTGTGGACTGTACATTATGCGGATTATGTTGTTTAATTTAATACAGAAAACAGTCATTTATCGTATTCCATTTTCACACGGGGTGTTTCCAAACTTGTATCTACGAATTAATTCCGACAGACCACTGTCAACTTGGAGTACCAATTTTTAAGACAGAACAGCCATTTTTAATGAGTATATTCTGATTGTCATAATGACCGTAATGACTTCTCATAATTTTGATATTTTAGATCATTTAAGAATATATTCATTTGCACAATTTTGGGGGGGGGGGCTATGAAATTTTAAAAATATAATGCTCTTCTTTGATCTATTATTAAGAAATTCCTAACTCTAACTCACTCACTTCAAAGAGTATATGCAACTTATGTTTAACAGAAATTATCAGCTTGATAGCTCAAATAGTTTAAGAGAAACGTGTACCCCACGTTGACAGTGGACTTTCAAAATTATTTCGAGATAAACGTTTGGAAACACCCTGCGTGAGTGGAATAAGGTAAATGAATGTGTTATGTGTTACATTAAACAAAATAATCCGCATAAAGTATGTTCCACAATTACCTGGCCTGTGAAGATTAAAATAGGAGAAAATTAATGCAAACCTATCATGTAAAATGAAGAAAATATGGGTCCATGACAACACGGTTCCCTTAATATACTTTAGAAACTAAGTCAATTAAGTCAATTAATATTCTATAAAAACTGAGCCAATTAAATGTATAATCTCAATTTGATATTTGTCATACCGTTTATGATGTATATTTTTAAAAGTGTTCTGCACACCTCAAGAGAAGCTTTTCAAGGAATTACAACTCTGTAACACAGACCCTAAATCTGACTCTTGCACCTTAAGAAGCTTTACATGAGTTTACACCAAAACTAATCCACGATTGTGGGTCCGCGTCAAGTGTTCACAGAGAGCTACATAACATCCTCAGAGATATCCACTAAGAGGCTTTGTTTCAGTGTATGTACAAAGTTGCCTGATAAAATTACCGTCCACAAGATTGCAGCAAGCCTTACTAGGCCCCTAGTCTCTCAAGTGAATTCCAGATTAACTGATTTGTTGAACTTGATCACTTTGTTCTTCTATAATATATGCAGAGTGCAAGTTTCCTTGCCACTTACTTTTCTCATCAATCTTCCGCCACGGCAAAGGCCATCACATTCATAATATTGCTCCATGTACCACCTGCCTACATAGAAACAGATTTCCTTATACTTATATCACACGATGTACTGAGAATTTTATGTTTTTAAGAATATTGGGTAAATATCCATTCATATTTACAAACAATCATTGAACAAATACCAAAAATGACAGGAAGGTGGAAACGAAGTCAAAAAGACGTATAAGGACAAACCGGACTAACTGCAGTCTTGAAAGGTGGACATTCACGGTATTAGTGTGTTCAATAGTGCCGTAGCCTATGACCAGTTTGTTTGGACTACCAAGTCTTATTATTACAAAGGCTCTTACTTCACTCAAAACAAAGCGTAGAGGTCGACACACTACAAAGAAGATCAGTCTTGAAGTGGACCGAATAAGAAGGAGTGAGTAGTATGAAGTGGTTGTTGAAAAATGATTTTTGTTTCTGGTCGTATTCAGTTGTATAGAAATCCGTTTTTGATTGGCACAAAGAGCGAAATGTTTTTAATGTCACATTACTTTTTGTTTATAATTCGTCATCGATTTTGGATGATATTTTCAGATAAGTCAGGGTATTATTATTAACTGATTTTCGTTAATTTTATATCAAAATGTATAATACTTTTCTTGCGTACAGGAACATGGTATTAACTACATTTCACTGCTAAACAAACAAACATAGTATTCACTGAACTGACCCGATTCTATTTTATAAACGGGTCGACAAGTAACGATATTATAAAGACTGCCATCTGCTGGTTAACATTTAAACCAACTTAGATCTTGTGGAAAAGGAAGAAGTGCCCACTATGGAGAGTGTGATCTCAATCAAAGAGACTAAATTCAACAATACCATCGTCAGATTTTGTTATATATGAGAATGGAGCCGAGAGCCATGATGATAAGAAGCCAAAAGATACTTATCCAATATGTCTTTAAAATCCCGATCTTATATTCTTCTTACGTTTCGTCCTTCGATGTTTCTGTACACATACCTACTCTGGAAAGGAAACAGGTTTAAAAGGGTATGTATTTACAGCTGTCGTCGAGACCGTCTCAGGAGAAAGCTAAGTTCCTTGTTATTTAAAGTGCCAATATGCATGAAATATGTGTAACTTGAAGTTGGTTAGGAATACCTTGTCCCACTTCTTTCAGTGTTAACTTGTCCCTCTCTAGATTGGAGATCGCGTTCTTATATTACGTTATCTTGGCCATGTTTATGTTCTTCCCTTGTGTAGATGTACGTTTTGGGGGATCGTGTTGGTTTTAGTGTTAATCGTCTTGGGTCTCTTGTTGTGATTCGCATTGTATTTTCTTTTGTCCCTTTTCCCCTACGCATGTGTTACTTTTATTTTTGCTGGATAATTAAATGACTAGGAGCATGGGAAGCTGCTTCGGGCGTTACCTGGAGGTGATGTAATATGTATTATTTTTGTTGATGAAGAAGCAACGATGGATGAATTCCGTGAGCTAATTTATTGTTTGTTTGTTGTGTTGTGTTATTTATTTGTGTAATGGGTAAATGATTTAGAGCCTCGCCATCCTTTTGGTCATTTACTTATAACCAGCGTTCCTTTGTTAAGGGTGGGTTAAGGTTATTTGCTTAAGTGGGCTCGATTGAACGCCTAGGGTCATGTCAGTTTGTTCTTGTTTTATTGCGTGGCTTCAGTCGAGAAACAACACGTGAACTCATTACGTTTATTAAATGAGACGTATGGGTTATCCTTTCGAGATGATAGAATGTGTGTGCGTTGTGCGTACCCGGGACTACAGTGCACCCTCAACTTGTCTTTCACGAGATAACCGAGTCTCGTACTTCTTCCGGAAAGGGGATTTATTCAGGAAGTGAACGAATTCATTGATATTTACGTTTCCTTGGCGTGTTGCTCTTCGGTTGAACTAGTCTCTGGTAAAACGCTTTGTTTTAAGTATTGTATGTCAAGTGTACCTGTAATCTTTCGTTGGAGAAATGTCAGGTTTGGATTGATTGTATTGATGTATGCGTTAGGCTTGCGTTCGTTCTTGGTTGAGTTCTTGTAAGTGACATACTTGGTCTAAGGGTAGAGTTTTCCTGTTCCTGGGTTTCGTGACTTTGTAACTTCCTAGAATATCTCTCCTAACTACGATTTGTAGTGGGAAGAAATGTACTATTTGCACTATTGTTAACTTGTTTATTGCTACCCGTTTTAATTTGAGTTTAGCTTTGAACGACCTCCAATCTATAACACGTTAGGCATTTCGGGATTCTTCTCCTTTAATACTTGGTTTATTTTTATACTTATTTATTTGTTTTTGATAATATGTGTACCTTTATTCCAGACCCATCACCCCCCATTATATCATTTCATGCGCTACTCACGTCCCCTTTGTTATGTGTTTTGCTGTTGTTTATTAAATTTTATTCAACCTCTACTCGAAAAGTGTAGTCATTGGATGGTCGGTGCTCCATCTAGTACAGAATGTGTGAAAGAGTTCGATAAGGTCTCTAGATCCGCGTCCTATAACATCTGCACGCCTCTCATGAACAATGAAAGGATAGTAATTTTTTACTCTGGTTAAGCATCTAATTTGTATTACATCATATGTAGAAGAGTAATTTAAAGTTAAATTATAAACACATGCAGTATTCCGAGATAAATTATAATTACAATATGTCGCAACAACGTGTAAGCAATTTTACATTTCATATAGCATCATAAACACAACAGCAGAAGCAGCCCTTAAGGAATCCATTTGTATTTTAAAACATCATTTATATTCATAAGTTATGTTTAATTTTAGTGCTTAACAATTAATTTCAAATATACCGTATATTTATATACCGGGTGAATCAGCTGCCCCTAATAATATTGTTTAATGCAACCCAACTAACGCGATGCTGGACACTACCATTTTCCCCCTGTATTAGCCTGTAGTCACAAAGAGGGAAAAATAATAGTGTTCATTATCGTTTGCGGGATATACTTGCAGTGCATTAGTACCATACGGGATGCAAGCAGAGAAATATGGACCATTCTGACAACAAGTGTTAGTTGGGCTGCATAAAACAATATTATTAGGGGCAGCTGATTCACTCGTTTAATACGGGTATCCGCCTTAAGCTGCTCCAGTTCTGGCACTCATATACAAATGTCTAATCTTTTTAATTCTTTAGGAATTTCAGAAACGAATAACGAATTAGGGGTTGCAATACCAACACAGAGGTTTTCCTTGTAATCTGACCCACAAGTATGCAAAGATTCAGCAAGATCGAGAGGTTCACGTTCGCGAAGTTCCCTTGTTAGCTCAGTGACCGACAGTCTGGCTGAGGTAACACTCTTGGTCTGGCCCAATCAATTTAACTCTGGTCGACAGCTAGCTCGTGGCATATAACAGGTGGAGGTGGCACTTGAAGTTCAGTAATCCCGTCACACCGAGCAGTGTGTGGGTGTGAGCCAGCTGCGTCTGCCTTAAAGCAGCTGGATCAGAGCAATTCGCATAGTACCTAGGTACAATATGGTAGGTTCAATGTTTAAGTGAACCAAATCCATTAGATAACACCTCTGCAGGTTCGCTCCCGGCCGCGGTAAGTGATTTTTGAAAGGCGACAAAAATCACGACATGGATATCATACGTTGTTGGCATGTTAAAGAACCTATTTTAATTTAGTAGGCCGTGTTCATAATGGCAAAATTAATCTCGGAATTTTCTGCCAATACAAATTTCCTCCATTCTCTGCTAGAAAGCGCTATAGTGCCAGGAGCTTAGATTTCTAACCTCCTTGACTTTCCATAGCGTTGCAAGGAACGAAGAAATTCGACATGGAAGTTGCCTTCTGTGTGTCAAATAACAAAGCCTGCACCCGGCACCCGAGGCCATACGATATTATTATTATTATTATTATTATTATTATTATTATTATTACCTCTGATGTCAAGTGTAAACAGCTGAATTTAACCAATTCTAATAGTTCATTTTTAAAATCGCGAATCCCTCCAGTTCCGCTTCACACACGGAATTTGTGAGGGATCATAATTATCTCTACCGTCGCAAAGATGGTGTCTGGGAGCTGAACACACTTTGTCATCAGATACGACTGGGGAGGGTGACAGGTCGAACGCCCAGGCAAACACAAACTTGGGTCTAATATAACATTATCTTATGCTTATATAATGTACTTTAGGAGTGTATAACTACACGGAAATATTCTTTTCTACACTACCATGAATTTAATGCTCATTTTTAGCCTATTTTCATTTATGAAAGAAAAAATAGGTTTGTGAGATTACCATTATTGTCCGTGTGTGAGTCCCTGATAAAATCTAAACGGCCGAAACGTTTCAATGAAACTCAGTAAGTACATACTACTACTACCTTGTCTGACCTTGAGCGTGTCTTTCAAATTTTAATACGCTTCATCAATCCAACATGGCGGCCACACGAAATATTTCACTGGCATTCTATATCTCTGCGATAGTAACAGGTATCACCCTCGAATGTTGTACAGTGATAAAGGGTACTACTAGCGGTTCATCTATGTGACTTTCTTAAATCTAATAAGTACCAAACGCATGCGGAACTACTTGTTAATATTTATGTTACTACACAAGATATTGAATCTAACGTGAATTGAACTGTTGGACGGCACATCCACTTACGGCTGAGAGGCGTGACCATTCATAAGTAAAATAATGGGGGGAATAGAGCATCGGCAAATACGTGGTACTGCCAATTCAGTGACGATATACCTAATCCTAGAGGCATTTTTTTATTAATAATAATGTTACGGGTTTTACGCCGTGAAGACTGAATATTGCCCTGAATGGGGACTTTAACGTGCTAATAAATCTATTGACACGGCTCCTTCGCATTTAAGTACCCTCAAATGCCAACTGACTGCGTCGGTTTTCGATTCCACTATCTTGGGCTTAACCGGCGAGAATGTTACCGCTGAACCACGCAGCCAGTCTCTTTTTATGTTAAAAAAAAGGATATATATAACTTAAACGTCACGATGCCACTGAAGAAACATATTTATATTGGGGCCCGATATTTTCCTCATGGCCAATGATTGGTCTTCACGGCCCAATTCATATTCCATTAGAAACAGGAGGAGTTACAGCCGAACAACCACAAAGATGATGATGATGATGATAATTGTTGTTTTAAGGGGCCTAACATCTAGGTTATCGGCCCAGAACAACCACAAAGAAATACAACAATAAAAATTTCAAATTTTTGTAACATTCATATAAATGTGCCTGTTAGTTATTTAGAAAAAGACCTCTGATTTCATCATGAGGTGAGAAATAAAATCACCCTTTCTGCTATACTTTGCAGGATACTTAGTTCCTTTTTAAATAAGACAACACAATTTTGAAAACCTAATAAAAACCAATCGTATCTTATGAAATCATATTTTCTTTTCTTGCTGTATAAGGTGCTTAAAAATGTACCTCTTCTAATGACAATGAACAGAATTTCTCCTCAGTCGGTCAAGACAAGAGTGCTGAAATAGATTGGGCCGAATGTGACGATTATATCATCAGCATATTATCTGAAAGAAATGTTACGTGAACTCATTAACACACATCTCTAACAAATGGGGGATTTATTTGTTTGACATGTTTCGCTCGTCAAACGAGCATTATCAGATCTAAATATAAAAGACAAAATAGCTCTACTAAACACTACCAGACCCTCAATGTATAAGGTGCGTTCAAAAAGTAACGAGCCAGAGGCTGCAATGCGCAAACCGGTGACGACATCGGCTAATCGTAGCGTGTGTAACGAGGTGTGGTTCCGACCAGAGCGTGGAAGGTCACAGCCCGTCACTAGAGGGCACGCGTGCACGTCACGTGACGATGCAGTGCGAGCAGCAGCATGCTTCAATCGTCCAACGCTGCCACTCACATTGCAAACAGTGACATGGAGGCGTCAAACGAAGAGCAAAGAGGTGTTGTTCGGTTTCTGACAGCCCAGCGGAAGGAATAGGGGGAACGGACATGCATCACCGAATGTCACAAGTGTACGGCGAACACTGCATGTTCCTTGCAAGGGTCAAGGCGTGGCACAAGCGATTCAGGAAAGGACGGGTGTCGTTAGCCGATGATGCCTGGTCTGGGGCACCCCGCTGCATTACCGATGACAACGTCCAGCTGGTTGATGCACTCATTAACCAGGACCGCCGAGTGACGGTGAATGCCATAGCCGCCGTGGTCGGATTGAGCGT
The DNA here is from genome assembly GCA_946902985.2 of Meconema thalassinum. Taxonomy (NCBI): domain Eukaryota; kingdom Metazoa; phylum Arthropoda; class Insecta; order Orthoptera; family Tettigoniidae; genus Meconema; species Meconema thalassinum. Next base: position 989,538,906 of record OX336388.2, on the reverse strand, counting down.
CGGAAGTGTGCACACCATCATGAAGGACGACTGCACATGCGCAAAGTGTGTGCCCAATGGGTGCCCCACAGTCTTCAACTACACCAGGAAGCATGTCGAATGGCCCACTGTCTTGGTCATCTGCAGCGCTATGCGAGGGAAGGGAATGGGTTCCTGGCACGAGTGGTGGCTGGAAATGAGTCATGGTGCCATCACTTCGAACCAGAATCCAAACGACAAACGCTCTGGTCGGAACCACACCTCGTTACACACGCCACGATTAGCCGATGTCGTCACCGGTTTGCGCATTGCAGCCACCGGCTCGTTACTTTTTGAATGCACCTTATAATTTTGAGGGAGCTCTTAGTTTGCTCAGCAAAGAAGTACCATGTGTTTCATATATGGGATGCAGTGCAAGGTTCACTATCCCTGCGGGATCCGGGCAAGATGTACCAATAGCCCGCTGACGAGCTTGACTTGGTGCTTCTAGGTAAAAACCCCGCAACAGACACAGCAAAAACCTACAAGATTTTCTGAGGTTCAATTACTTGGTCGTGAAAGAACTGTCATCAATTTCTTGGCTAGAGAACCCTTTGTTAGCTTCCTACGCAAACGATTTGTTCCTCTAAAATATAAGAATTAAATAAATCCGCAGTTGCACGAAGAAATGAATTTATTGTTCATATAATGCCTTTCCCCTTTAATGGAAAACCATCATTGCATTTCCCTGACATAAATTCTGGAACAAATAGACCAGTAGCCCGTAATGACAGACTACCCTTACATCTCGCACTGGTGAAAAGCATTCGGGAACCGCAATTATTAGATTTGATTGTTGTTTTAAGGCGTGGAGGAGCGAAACAAGACACCTAAATATGCATGTGCAGTGTTGTGTTTTGATTTGGTTATTGTGGCTTGCGTTTGTGTTGTGACCGTTTCGTTTAGTTCCCTCTCCTTTCCTTTCAGACCTGACTTGACTTGAGTTGAGTTTAACTCAGTTTTGTTTTGTTTTTTCGTTTCGTTTCGTTTCGTTTCGTTTCGTTTCGTTTCGTCTCGTCTCGTCTCCTCTCGTCTCGTCTCGTCTCGTCTTGTTTTGTTTTGTTTTGTTTTGTTTTGTTTTGTTTTGTTTTGTTTTGTTTTGTTTTGTTTTGTTTTGTTTTGTAAGAAATATTCAGATTGATACCTAGAAGCCTCCGTGGCTGAGGCGGCAGCACGCTGGCCTCTCACCGCTGGGTCCGTGGTTCAAATCCCGGTCACTCCATGTGAGATCTGTGCTGGACAAAACGGAGGCAGACAGGTTTTTCTCCGGGTACTCCGGTTTTCCCTGTCACAATTTCATTCCAGCAACACTCTCCCTTATCATTTCATTTCATCTGTCATACATTTAATCATTGCCCCAGAGGAGTGCGTCAGGCCTCGGCAGCCGGCACAGTTCATATCCTCGCCGCTAGATAGGGGCTTCATTCATTCCATTCCTGACCCGGTCGGAGACTGGAAGCAGGCAGTGGATTTTCATTTCATTCAGATTGATACCTAAATACGAAATCAGACCATTGTTATTTAAACAAAATAACAAAATGAATCCAATAATTAATTATAACAAACAAAAATGTACGGAATACTACAGTAAAATTAGGAATTCAAATAAAAAGAAGTTGTTCCGTGACGAACCAAAGAGCCTATCTTTCTTAAAATTTAATATTCATGCCAATCTATATAGACCTATCTAGAATAATGACGAAATCAAGTTGGTAATACATGTACTAACATTTCTAAGTACTGCAGTTTGAAATACACCTGAAATAGTGTAACCTAATAGAGTAACTTTCTACAGTTGGCAGCCCAGGCGACTCTGAATATATTCTTAGTTCCATCTCTAAAGGTAAAGAATGCACATACAAAATTTGGTTGAAGTCTAATGGATGGTACGGACGTTACATGGTGTTTGATATTGGATTTATCAGTGCGCGTAAAATCATGTTGGGAACAATGTCATGTATGTGTTGCTCAGAATTAATCTGAAATATTACGATCTATTATAGTGCCAATTTTGGATAAAATTCATTTGTTAATATAGAAGGTACATGTAATTAAAAATCGAAACTATCAGAAAGCTTAGAATCATGTTGGCAGCACTGATGTATATAAGTTACTCCAAACTAAAGTAGAAATTTTGGGCAGATGACCTCGTAGTTCCACCCCTTAAAACAACAATAACTAAAACAATAACTAAAAAGTAGAATGGCAGGTACTATACGTGTGCAAATTTTGGAGCTGTCGGCTTGCATACTTTCTGATATACTGATATTAGGGTTAAAACATAGAGAGGACATTTATTAGCAGTTGGCAGCCCTGGTGGCTCTTTACATTACGCACAGTCAGATCTGTTGTAGTAGACATAGTACATACGAAATGTGGTTGAAATCCAATCGATAGTATAAACGTTACATGCATTTTGAAATTTGACCTATCGGCAGGCTTAGAATCATGTTGGCAACTCTGGCATGTATGGACTTGTCAAAATTAATCTGGAATGGTATTACCTATATGTGTGCCAATTTTGGAATAGCTTGCATGCATACCTTCTGAGATATCAAACATAGAGCTCAAATTTCAATTGCAATTTTTCAGCAGTTGGTAGCACTGACGTCAATTTCAAATATGGCCATGAGATATTCAGGTATAGATCTTTACTCTTAGCAAATTTGGTTGCGATGGCTGCAGCGGTTTAGGAGTTGACAGGGGGGGAGGGAGGACACACACACAGCCAAACAGACAGACAGACACACATTTTCCCGGATCGATCTCATAAGTCCACTTCTGCTCATTTTTGCAAAATGAGAAAAGTAGGCTAATGAACACTTTCTTCGGGTCACATATCACTTGGAAATTAAGATTTCTGATCCTAACCCACTCTAGCATGTAAAGTGCATTACGCGACGAGAACAGCAGCCACGGCATCTTTGATTAATACGAGATTGAGTGTACTCTACAGCAAAATCCACATACTCTGTTAAAATATTGGCCACGATGAATGCGGCTCCAGAGTACAAAGTGGAGGGTTCCTCCCTTCTCATCAAAGCCGCTGCGTATTTGTTTATACTAGCAATGCTCGCGGCTCCCCTGAGGGACTCAATACGGCAGCCCTGCTCAATAAAATGAGTTCACCCCGCTTCAACCTTTCTAGCAAGTTCGTAATCATCTTCATGAATACACCGAGAATGAAGCACGGACTGCTTGGGAGGGACGTTACTGTGCTTTGTAATATTCCTTCTCACGGTTAAAGGTTAACAATAATCATCAAACGAATTAGGATGCTAACATCTTGTTCTTCAGTGGGGAATTGTTTTACTCCTCGTGTTGAGTGTCCTCCATTAAGATAAAGTGGTCTTTTTGCGAGACCACTGTTCATTGCAACACTAATAATCCGGAGGGCGGGGCCGGCAGTAAACTTGTCCACATAATCTCTTCATCTGAGCTTGCTGCTACTGCCGCGGGGAGTCCAACACATTCATTACTAGAACAAGGAAACCTGCAACATCAAAAATAATATACAGTGTCTTAGCTACATTAGAATAATCATAATGTGTGTGTTCCGACACATAACTTAGGTCTAAACATGAATATAGCGCTATTTCGAATAAATGTCAGATATTATGCTTCCTGCATATACTTCACTTTATAACTTACTGTACTTGCAATAGTAAATAAACGAGCACGACTAGTCAACATTGGTTAGTTATACAGGGTCTTTCATATAAAATAAGAGCGGCAAGCGGCGGCTTTGTTATCCGTAGCTGCGGTCACCTTGGCCGAGCTTTTGGCGCGCCAAGGCCCCCTGCTTTAAGCTTGTGTACCATCCTATTATGATGCAGCGGCCTTGCTAGCGTGTGTACAATGCTGAAATCTTACTTTAGTTAGTTAGTTAGTTAGTTAGTCAGTTATTGTTGATGAAACCGAAACCCCTATAGTATTGAAAGCGCGCGCATAGTACATACGATGGCTGTTCTTCAAGTTCCGATGGACTGTATAAAAATAACAGATTGACATTACCAAACTTGACCTTGCAATAAGCGTGCAGTTGCTCAGTCGCCAGTCTAAACCTCAAGTGCTAACATGGTGAGACAGTTATCATTGCAACATCGTATTTTTTATGTAAAACGTATTTTAAGTACGAGTCGGCTCGGTGGGTACGTGATGCATTTGTTCAGCAATTTCCTGATGAAGTGCCTGCCACCTTCACTAGCACAGATTCACGTAATTGCAAATAAGTTTGACACTACTGGCTCGGTGCTCAATAAAAAACATGCTCGCACACGAACAGTTTAATTAGCACAAGTAGGGGTTTCGGTTTCATCAACAATAACTAACTAACTAACTAACTAAAGTAAGATTTCAGCATTGTACACACGCTAGCAAGGCCGCTGCATCATATAGGATTGTACACACGCTTAAAGCAGGGAGCCTTGGCGCGCCAAAAGCTCGGCCAAGGTGGCCGCAGCCGCGGTTAAAAAATCCGCCGCTTGGCGCTCTTATTTTATATGAAAGACCCTGTATGTGATGATAATTAAGACGAAGAATGTGGTATGAGTGACAGGAGCAGCGAACGGGAATCTGGCAACGTCGAGCCCTAATTCAAGATATCACCGCATGACGTCATACTCCAACTCGAAATAGTTGAAGGAATTAGTTCAGTTGCTTAATATGCTCCTAGCACACAAACTGCTGAATTAAGGTAATACAAATTTATCAACATTTACCATCATGATACAAAATAGTGAAGTTACCGATATCAACAACACAATTAATAATTTTTTGAAAACAAAATATTAAGCAAGCAGTACATTATGACCTATCTATTGAAGTTAAAGGGATGAAACTTAATACAATTGAAGACGATTTCATGGCAAGAGTTTAGTGCTTTTCAGTCGGTCAACACTCGAGTTAACATTCGTGTTGACCGACTGAAAAGCACTAAACTCTTGTTTACTAAGGCAGCAGTGAAAAAATGGCTTCAAACCCCACGATTTCATGGCTTGCAATCGAAATTAGAATCATGATTCCCAGGCTTCAAACGTTGTTTTTGCAAATTTGTCTTTGATAAGTTTAAAAAGTTTCGAAGCAATGGATTTTTTCTCAAATAACATAGGCTAAATACTGCAGCCATTATTCGAAGTCAGATTATTGCACATATGCACATAAAGATCTTTTGAAAATTTCAAGTAGATCGGTTGGTTGGTTCCTTAGTTTAGGTGCTGCGACAACGCGGTCATGTAGCCCCGTGTATTTTGGGTGTGTGTAGAATTTGTCTGATAACCGGTGTTAATTGTAATGGCTGTATTAGTGTGTGTTAAGTGTGATTCAAGTAGAAGGACAGCAGACGATTAATGTTTTCAAATAGTTCCTAATTTTGCTACCAAATGCTACCATCCACGAAACCTAGCTGCGGACGTGGCTGCTAAATGCCATCGAAGTCAGCACCCGGTGGCAAAAGTTGAAACTAATATAGCGTTATAAAATTCTCCTACGAATTTTAGCTTCCACAAGTGTAGTTAGTGGAAGGTTCTCTTTTATGCCATAAATCTACAACATGATACCACCGGCTTTACTTCCCCACCGAAGGAAGGCATACTGAGGAATTTTGACGCTCTTAAAAAATCCGACGACTTCGGCCGGGTTTGAACACGCGATCTTGGCATACGAGTAGTTCAATACAGTAATTTCTGAGATTGAATATTACCATATTTGCATAAAAGAAAATATAGTCTAATAATAAAAGCGTTGTAAGAAATGGCTGCTAAAGAAATGTCTACTAAGGTAGATGAATCAAGATATGGTACATGTTTGCCAATGTTGACAAACTTCAAAAACCCTTATCTTGGAAACAGATTGGGTGGCGTAGTTGGTAGCATGCTGAACTGCTGTGCCCAAGAGAATTTGCTGAATGCCAACGGGCTAAGTAACGTTACCACAAGCTCCGCACAGATGGAAACAATAAAGATAATTGTTGTTCTTGCTTTAAGAGTTAAACTGACATAATGGCTGTGGACAGTCCAAGCCGGGGAATAAAACGCTGAGCCCAGAGAAAAGAAGCGAGTTGATAGTTTATTAGGGACACGAGATTAGGGAGTGGCCATTCTTTCTTTTGGAGGTGGACTTAGAGGGTGGGCGGGGACAGATAACGTCCTGGGAGTTAAATTATCTGCTATTGCTCTGAATTAGAACAGAGGACCATCCTTCCATTGCAGGAACAATGGGAACACTAATTCACATCTCTGACTTGGAACTCACTATATTCAATACTATCTTCCCATGAGCCCACAACTAGAGGGATAAGGTGTGTCGAGCATGGGTCTTCCTATTGCTTGTGTCTGGCTTTCACCAGTCCAGTTGATCTCTCTTGGTCAACTCTTGTTCTCTACCGACCTTGTAAGATTTCTGATCCGGTTCCGTATTTCTCGCGTTTTCCGGTAATTTGGGGGCGGACCATCTCCTCTCTGCCTAGCATGGCTCTACTCCACTTCAAATCCCTCAATCATCATTCTTCAAGGGTTGAGTGCATTTGTGGATAGCGTACTTAGCTGTCACCCCTGACGTCCGGATTCGATTCCGGACTCTGCCAAGAAATCTAATTCTCCTCTGAGGGCGGTAACGTTGTCTACTTAGCTTCGTGACCACGATGTCGTACAGCCACTAAAATAATCATCAACAACAACAATCTTCACTTACAGTATGCCTTCCTTTGGAAGGGAAATAAAGCCGGCGGTCCCATTTCATAGATTTATGGCATGTCAAAGAACCTTCCACTAATTACACCTGTGTGAAGCTAAATTATATAGGTTAAGTTTAAACAACGATCTTAGGTTCCTACGTTCGTCGCCGGGAGCCGACTGCAGTGGCGTCTAGTAGCCAAGTTCTGAACTAGTAGTCGTTAACGTTGGCGATTTGCGGCAAAAGTAGGAACTATTTGAAAATTTCAATGTCTGCAGTCCTTACTCTAATTAATAACAGATAACATACACTAATACAGTCATCAAAATTAACACCGGTTACTAGACAGATTCTACACACACCCAAAGTACACGGGGCTACATGACCACGTTGTCGCAGCCCCTAAACTGAGGAACCAACCAATCTTCACTCATGCACATTTCAGCTCTTAATAGAACGAAGACATTGGCATCCAATGTAGCCGGTATTGAAACCGTAATCCTCAATTTAGAAGTATACCATGTATAGCACTCAAACACCTTATCTGATGAAAGACAGCTAAGAACATCTTATAAATCGTGCAGTGAAGAAATATTCATCGATTTTCTTCGTAGGTTACGATTATGAAGGGAAATTTTAAGTTCACTTCCAGGAATTCTGGGAGAGAGGTGGTAAATGTGGTTAGAAAAACACGCCCATTCATTTCTATCATGTAACTAGTGAGTATGTTAACGATGATATACTTGGAGCTTCCGTTCTGCCTTCACATATTAATATTAACTAGCACACATTAGTCTCCCTTAATAGAATGAGGAAACTGCATCGGATAAATTACAATTACGAGAAAATAGCCCAACGCAGGAACAGGTAATAAAATACAGATCGACTTACCGTTCAATCAATTAATAGGCTAACCGGAGATTCTACTAATCGATTAACCAAGATATCATTAATTGATTAGTAGACACGGAATAAGGAAAGACGATTAATTGAGAGGTCATTGCTTAAGTTGAGTTACGCTAATTTTCAAAATTATATACTGTATAGAAATCTACAAAAGTTACTTTTTGTTTAAAATAAAAAGTGTCCTTCCTCGTTTTTGTTGACTGGCTGCGTGGTTCAGCGGTAACGTCCTCGCTTGCTGGGCCCAAATTTGCAGGTTCGTATCCTGGCGCAGTCAGTTGGCATTTGAGGGTGCGCAAATGCGAGGGAGCCGTGTCGGTAGATTTACTGGCACGTTAAAGATCCCCTTCGAGGCAAAATTCCGGCACCCCGGCGTCTCTAAATGCCAGAGTAGTTGAAAGGGACGTAAAACCTATAACATTAGTATTACTCGTTTTTTTGAACAATAACCAAATAAGAGTCAGTGACAGTGGAAGGAAAACCCTTCAATCAAATTAAGAAGGGTTTCGTAAAAAGAAAACGAGGAGATTTCAGCAAAGATTTTGAATTGTTGTTGAGTGGTTTGTTTTACTTTGTTTAAGCCCAGTTTTCCCAAAGAAGGCACATTATTTAACAAATAGTTCCGTGAACAGCCTATTTTCATACATCCTACTTATGTAAATTGCCTCTTTCAACATACATAATTTCAGTTTGATTGCTGTAATAGATTCGTAGATTTTGAGAAACGTCTAAATATTTTGTATGGTCGCCATGTTGGATTTTCATATATGTGGGTCTTAGAGCTATGCATTATTACATGAAGATTATTGTGTAGGTGTAGGATTCAAACTTCTATCGTATGATTAAGACACAAGAAATAAAAACGAGATTTTAAAATTTCGCATAGCTGCCATTTTGTGGTTATGAAAACAATTAAAATAAATTAGATGCCAGTGGATTAAAATTTGCAAAAGCATTAGCAGTACCAAGTTTCACTGCGCTCGGATGGTTAAATTGCGAGAAACGTACATTGGAATGTTTTAATTTCGCGTCGCGACCATGTTGGATTTGTGCTCACCAGCTTATTGAAAGGTCAATAGGTGAACTTATGTTCATAGCCTCTATCAACATACAACATGTCAGATTGATTGCGGTAATAGATTAATAAATATTGGGAACCGTCTATATATTTCAGATTCAGATGGTCGCCATGTGGGATTTCATATATGTTGGCCATAGAGTTATGTACTAATAGATGACGATAATTGCTTAGGTTCATCATTCAAACGTTCACTTCAATCACACGATTAATACACAAGAAATAAAGATATAATTTTAAAATTTTGCACAGCCGCCATATTGTGGTTGCGTAAACAATTGAACTAAATTAGATACGAGAGCATTACAATGTGTTTAGACATTTACTGTACCGTATTTCACTGTGCTCAGATGGTTAAATCGCGAGAAAAGTCTATTAAGATGTTTCACCTTTCCTTAGCCGCCATGTTAGTTTTGCACATTACGGGTTTTTGAAAGTCTCATAAATGAACTTGTAATAGTGTCCTTTATCACCATACATAATTAGGGTGATATCAGTAATAGTCTCGGAGATATAGAATGCCGGAGAAATATTTCGCGCAGCCACCATCTTGAGGTTATGTAAACAATTGAACTAAATAGATGTCAATGCTTTGCAATGTGTATAAGCATTTTCTTTACCAAGTTGCATCGCGTTTGGATGGTTAAATCGCGAGAATAGTTTCATCTTTGCTTGGCCGCTATGGTCGTACTGTAGTTAACAGGTTTTTGAAAGTATCATAGGTGAATTATAAACTATAAACGAATTATTGCAAGAGAAGTGTGGCATGAGGATAAATAAAAAATAAATCCAAAGTAATGGCATGCACTACGGGTGGCGACCAAATAGTAAATGTGCTAATGGATGGTGAAAAACTAGCCTAAATAAAGGATTTTAAATATCTGGAGAACTTGATCATATCAAATGAAAAGTGTACGACAGAAGTAAATGCTCGAATCGCACAGGTAAAAGAAAGAAGTATTTACTGACATCCAAGACTGATAACTTACACGTGCGAAAACACTTCGTGAAAAGTTTTGTATGGAGTATTGCAAGTTATGGCTCTGAAACATGGACTCTGCGACAAGCAGATGTAAGAAAACGTAGGGCATTCGAGATGTGGTTCTGGCGACGACTACTACAGATACCTTGGACTGATAAAGTCGCGAATGAGAATATTCTCAAAAGAGCAAAGGAGACACGTACCTTGGTTGAAACCTTAAACAGATGAAGGAATAGTTTTGTTGGCCATTTAATTCGTCATTCTGACTGGTGCACCACACTCTTCGAAGGGAAGCTAGTAGGAAAGAGGAGTCGAGGAAGACCAAGGACTCAATTTATGGACAGTATTAAAGGCAAGCTCACTTATTGCCATTTGAAACTACAGGCCAGAGAAAGAAGACATTTTGGAAGACCTGCATGTTACCCACCAACCTGGCGGTTGAGGAGAAGAGAAGGAAAAGAAGAAGAAGAAGAAGAAGAAGAAGATATGTGAACTTCTAGTAGTGCCCTTTATCACCGTACAACATTTCAGTCGATAACAGTAATAGTTTAGGAGATGTAGAATGTCGGTGAAATATTTTGCACAGCCGCCATGTTGGAATGGTGAGACGTAATAAAATTTTAAGAGCACGGTCGGGATTGGCCGAAATAGTGCTAAGACATCACAGAGTTTCATTGAAATCGATTAAGCCGTTTAGAAGTTATTACGAGGGGACACGCACACATACATACTGTACATACACACACACGGACAAAAGGTGATCTCATAAGACTATTTTATCATAAATGAAAATAGGCCAAAATATATAATACAATATATTATATATTACTTAATTAAATATCTGGTTTGCTTCTGTGAGAGCGTAGTGAAAGGAGTGAAGTACATCGACACATCGAATAATCAATTATAATTCTACCAATCGATTAATTGAATAAATGACAAATCGATTATATGCGCAATCTATTAATCGTTTTTGAAACAATTGATGTTTTTTTCTTCTTCTGAAATTAATCGATTAAGAGTACCAGTTCTAGTTTACAGTAGGTTTTCAGTTTTTGTCAGTTCTCTTGGGGAAGTAGTCCTCTCAAACATATCCTTCCACCGCTACCAAATGCATTGGAGCCAATGAGGTGGGAGCAACATGGCGACCATTATAGAGGACCGCATGTATTCCAACATGGGGACAAGAGTTATAAGCTGTCAAACCCATCAACATATCCATTCTGCTAGCCATATTAGTAGAATGAACACTTTCCTTGCACTTGGACATTTTTCTGATTATAAATGTTGTCAAGTTGAATACAATAAAGTCTACAGTGTTCCGAATAGCATTGGATGGCGCATTTTCTACAGCCATGGAATTAGATAAGAATGAACATCACAAATATCTGAGGGCTACTACGCAATCAGGTGGACAAGTGTACTTAAACTGACTTTGTTTCAGATGCAACAGCTACATGATAGAACAAATGTATTTCAACATTAATTTCTTTGTAATGTACAATGCTGTGTTATTCAAATGTTGTGCAGTATGTGATGTGGCAGCTAGCATTCTTGGCTTTGTCACCACAGAGGCCCGAGTTCGATTCACGGCTCTGTCGAGAAATGTAATTCCGGTCTAAGGGTTGGAACGGGTTACACACAGCCTCGTGAGGCAAAACTGAGAATATGTGGGTTCGATTTTCACCTCAACCATCTTGGAAGTGGTTTTCCGTGGTATCCCTCTTCTAATCTTGGTGAATGAGGGGATGGTTCCTAACTTAAGGCCAACGCTGTCTCCTTCCCAATCCACACCTGATTTACAAATACACACACTAATACTGCAATCACAATATGACAGGTCATCAGACAAAATTCTACACACACCCAAGTACACAGGACTGTGTGACCATGATGTACAAGCCGCTGAAATGAATGATGATGATGATGATAATTGTTGTTTAAAGGGGCATTTCATCTACGTTATCAGCCCCTCTGCTTATTATTGATTATTTAGCGTGTGGCTTTTAGTGCCGGGAGTGTCCAAGGACATGTTGTTCGGCTCGCCAGAGGCTGTAGCTGCTTCGGTACGGACAATTTCAAGTAGTTCCATCTTTCGCTACCAGATGTCACACACACCTAATGGTAAACATTGGAATTTTGATAGAGTGTTTCTACGAAATCTAACCTGCAAATTTAGCTTCTCACAAGTTTAATTAGTGGAAGGTTCTTTTACATACCATAAATCTATGACATTGAACAGCTGGATTTACTTCATCTCCGAAGAAAGGCATGCTGAGGGATTTTTAACGCTCTTAAAAAAATCCGACGACTTCGGCCGGGTTTGAACCCGCGATCTTGGGCATAGAAGCTCAGCATGCTACTGACTACGCCACCGAAGTCGCAGGCCAATCCGCTCAAATGAAACAATAGCCCAAATATTGTGTAAATATTGCTGTTTGTCTCAAAACGAACGCTTGGTGCTCATCCTATTATTTATTTATTTTACATGCTTCATTTATCCAATGTGATTTATGTTCAGTGTAGCAAACAAGCAGCAAGTGGCCAGATATATTTGCGTGTGAAATTCATGGATTAGCATTGAATAACAAAACGTGTTTTACATAGGGTTCTATTTACACCGGTTTAATGTCCAACGAATATTAAATACACATGCGTTACAATTCCAATTAATTTATCTGTAGCCAATTCACTAGATATTATCTTCTTGTTGTTGTTGTAGTTTTTGTTGCTGTTCTTCAGCACTGTACCTATCTTGACATCGCGATTTACTTGTTGTTATCTAATGTTTTTATGACTTTACTATATTTTGTTTGCTGTAAATTTCTCTACAATGTTTAGGAGCAGATGACCTCCAAGTTCCACCCCTCAAGTAGATATTCGCATCACCATCATTACTCGAAAACCTCTCCCCGTCAGGCCAGAAAATTTAGCACTCCTACAATCCTCGTTATTTAAAACTTCGTATTCGGTACATAACAGTCCACGAAAAGTAAACTATCGAATATAACTTAATTATTTAGCACTAATTCATTACTATGAAGTTTATGTCAGCCATGTTTATATTCTGTGGTGTTTTTAAGTCCAAAGATCGCTAGACAAAGTTACAAAGTTGGATGAAATAACATTTTGCAAACAGTGCTTTATTTGGTAAGGCCTACGGGGTTTTGTCCCAAGAAATCTCGAATCTGGTTCAAATAATAAAAGTGTAGTGCCTTCGGTGGCGTTAAAATCCAACAGTATGCCTTCCTTCGGATGGGAAGTAAAGCCGGCGGGCCCATGTCATAGATTTGTGGCATGTAAAAGAACCTACCTTTACAATAATTGGTAGTGTGTAGACAAATTTGTAAGTTATATTTGGTTAGAAACGCTCTGTCAAATGCCTATGTTCGCTACTAGGTGTTAGTGACATCTGGTAGATAAAGTTGAAACTACTTAAATACAACTTGCTGGGAGCCTACCAACGTTCAATGAAAATACCCTGCTATGGCACTTGACTGCAATTCATATAATAAATGTTGTGATGACACGCATCACCTCTGTGGCGTAGCTAACACCCTTGCGCTTCACAGCGAATAATTATGCGACGTGTGTGCCCACATGTCCTCATACGTTACCAATTCACTGCGCATCATTCTCCGGATCATTACGTTTACGTTGGAAGTGCTATTATTAAGGGGTGGATGTTGATGACGTAAATAATCACATAAAATGCTCAATCAAATGCAGTTAAATTTACGCGGAAATGCTCTAAAAGAGTAACATATTATTTTAAAATATTTGCCCGAACTAAACTAGACTGACTGTATAACAGTGATTTTTGTGAAGTGTTAATTTCATGCATTGTTCACAAAGCAATAACCTTTCATAGGAAAATAAATTCCTTATTATTACGAATGAAAATGCAAAGCAGAAATTATAGAAAACAAGAAGTTCCGTGACGAACTAAAGAGCCTAATTTTCATGCCAATGATTATTCTACAGTATATGAACCTATCTAGAAAAATGACGAAATTAAGTTGGTAATATCGAAATGTCCAATTAGTTCGAAATATTCCTGGTATAATGTAGCCTAATAGAGCACTACAGTTGGCAGCCCTGGTGACTGAATATATTCTTAGTTCCATCTCTTAAGGTACAGAATACAAAATTTAGTTGAAGTCCAATGGAAGTTACATGCACTTAGACATTGGATTTATCACCACGCGTAAAAGCATGTTGGCAACAATGTCATGCGTGTGCTGGTTAGAAATAATCGGAAATATTATGATATCTTGTAGTGGCAATTTTGGATGAAATCCATTTGTTAGTATAGAAGTTACATGTATTTTAAAATTAGACCTATCAGCAAGCATAGAAACATGTTGGCAGCACTGACATATATTAATTACTCCAAATTAATCTAGAGTGCCAGGTGCTATACGTGTGCAAAGTATAGAGCTGTTGGCTTGCAAACTTTCTGATATATTGATATTAGGGTAAACAAGTAGTTCCGTGAAGAACTATACAGCCTATTTTCATATATCCTACTAATGATAACTGCCACTATCAACATACAAAATTTCAGTTTGATTGCTGTAGTAGATTCGTAGATATTGAGAACCGACTAAATATTTCGGATGGTTGCCATGTTGGATTTTATGTATGTATATCCTAGAGTTATGTACTGTTACATGAAGATTATTGTGTACGTGTAGCATGCAAACTTCAATCGCATGATTAGGACACAAGAAGTAAAAACGAGATTTTAAAATTTCGCACAGCTGCCATCTTGTGATTATGGAAACAATTGAAATAAATTAGATGCCAGTGGATTAACATTCGTATCAGGATTTACTGTAACAAGTTTCACTGCACTCGGATGGTTAAATTGCGAAAAACATCTATGTGAATATTTATACTTCGCGTCGCAGCCATGTTGGATTTGTGATCACCAGGTTATTGAAAGTCCTATACGTGAACTTAAGTTCATAGCCCCTATGAATATTAAAAAAACAGTTTGATTGCTATAATAGATTCGTAGATATTCAGAGCCGTCATAATATTTCGGATGGTCGCCATGTTGGATTGTTAAATGTATAGGCCATAGAGTCATGTACCATTAAAGAAAATTATTGCGTAGGTTCATTTTTCAAACTATCACTTCAATCGCATGATTACGCACAAGAAATAAAAACTCAATTTTAAAATTCGCACAGCCGCCATCTTGAGGTTATGTAACAATTGAACTAAATTAGATAGCAGTGCATTACAATGTGTATAAAAATTTCTTGTACCAGATTTCATTGCGTTTGGAACATTAAATCGCGAGAAAGGTCTATTTAAAATTTTCAAATTCGCTTGGCCGCCATGTTCGTTTTGTAGTTAACCGGTTTTTGAAAGTCTTATATATGAACTTCTAGTAGTGCCCTTTATATCCGTACAAAATTTCAGGGTGATACCGCTAATAGTTTCAGAGATATAGAATGCCGGTGAAATATTTCACACATCCGCCATCTTGTGGTTATGTAAACAAATGAACGAAGTTAGATGTCGGTGCATTACAATGTGTATAAACATATACTGTACCACGTTTTATTGCGTTTGGTTGGTTAAATCGCGAGAAACGTCTATTTAAAAGTCCCACATTCGCGTGGCCGCCATGTTTGTTTTGTACTTACCAGTTTTCAAAAGTCACATAGGTGAACTTCTAGCTGTTCCCTTTATCATCGTAATAAATTCCAGGGTGATATCGGGAATAGTTTCGGAGATATTGAATGCTGGTAAAATATTTCGCACAGCCGCCATGTTGAATTGGTGAGACGTAACAAAATTTGAAGGACACGGTCGGGGTCGCCCGGAATAGTGCTATGAACTTACCGAGTTTCATTGAAATCGCTCTAGCCGTTTAGAATGTATTAAGGGGGGACACACACACACCTCACACACACACACACACACACACAAACGGACAAAAGGTGATCTCATAAGCCTATTTTTTCAAAATTGAAAATAGGCTAAAAAATATAGACAGCATTTATTAACAGTTGGCAGCCCTAATTGCTCTTAAGAATACGTATGGTCATATCTGTTATGTTACACATAGCACATACGAAATTTGGTTAAAATCCAACTGATAGTATAGGAGTTACATGTATTTAAAAATTGGTCCTATCAGCAGGCTTAGAATCATGTTGGTAGAACTCAAGTATATAAGTAACTCCAAATTAATCTAAAATGTCAGGTACTATACGTGTGCATAGTTTAAAGCTGCCGGCTTGCATACTTTCAGACATATTGGTATTTGGATGAAGAAAATAGAGAGAGCAATTATTAACAGTTGGCAGCCTTGGTGGCTCTTAAGAATAAACTCAGTCATATCTGTTTATGTACACATATTACATACAAAATTTGGTTGAAATTCAATTAATAGTGTAGAAGTTATATGCATTTAAAAATCGGACCTATCAGAAGGCTTATCATTATTTTGGCAACACTGTCATGTATGGCCTCCTGTAAATTAAACTGAAATAGTAGTATCAACATGTGTGCCAATTTTGAAATAGCTCCCATGCATACCTTCCATGATATCCAACATGGAGCTCAAATTTCTATTGCGTTTTTCATCAGTTGGTAGCACTGACATCATTTTCAAATATGGGCTTGAGATATTCCGTTATACATCTTTACTCATACTAAATTTGGTTTCGATTGCTGCAGCCGTTTAGGAGTTGATAGGGGGGGGGGGGGGAAACACACACTGCCAGACAGACAGAAGGACAGACAGACACATACACATTTTCCCGGATCGATCTCATAAGTCTACTTTTTCCTCATTTTTGCAAAATGTGAAAAGTAGGCTAAAATGTTTTAAATGTCAAATTTTATTCAGAAACATATTTCTTCAAACGGATAGTAATTTTCCTCACAGAGAAGACAAAACTAAAACAAAAGGAAGATTTCATGCCAAAAATCATTGTAATTTAATTAGCGTCTAAATTGGACTAAAATTGCTTATTCATGATAACGTTTGGCTATTCCATCATTCATTTCGCAGACCGGGAATAGATTTCTGTGAATATCTCCAAAATCGTTGGTTGTAAGACCTTAATTATACACATAAATACTCCTCGATACACACACTATATATTGGTGAAAACTTGAATAAAATACGTTGAGTAATTACTGAGATTAGCAATTTCAAACAGACAGAGAAAACAGACCGACTTTACTTTATTCTACAGGCAGCTTCGGTGGCGTAGTCGGTAGCATGCTGACCTTCTATGCCCAAGGTCGTGGGTTCAAACCCGGCCGAGGTCGACGGATTTTTAAGAGCGTTAAAAATCTTTCAGTATGCCTTCCTTCGGAGGGGAAGTAAAGCCAGCGGTCCCATGTCATAGATTTATGGCATGATGAAGAACCTTCCACTAATTACACTTGTGTGAAGCTAAATTATAGGTACATTTGACTGACGCGCTTAGGTTCCAACGTTCGTCGCCAGGAAGCCGACTGTCGTAGCATCTAGTAACCAAGTTCAGAACTAGTTTGTCGTTGACGGAGACGTTTGGTAGTAAAAGTAGGAACTACTTGAAAATCGAATGTGTGCAGTCTTTCCTTGAATTAAGAAACCGATAACACACATTAATACAGCCATCACAACTAACACCGGTCATCAGACAGATTCTACACACACCCAAAGTACACGGGGCTACATGATCGCTTTGTCGCAGCCCCTAAACTGAGGAACCAACAAACTTTATTCTACGCATAGATGTTGATTATGAAAGAAGAACGATAAGGGTTGTAGAGAAGGTAAGCGGGGTAACGGTTTCCATGGCAACAAGAAGCTGTGTTGCAAAGTACTCACGGACAGCTACGAGCACATAGCCTGATGCTGTGCCCTTACGTGGCATGCCTTGTCACCCACTGCCAATATTAGCTCGTGTACCTAATGATCTGTATTTGTTTATTCTAACAGTCTATCCTATTAATAACAACGAAGACGGCACATGCACACCCAATGAGTTTCGAATACTGGTGAGTCCATGTTCTACAGCGTGATAGAGAGAAGGAACGTTCAATTTGCTTGTTCACATCAGTTCGTAATGTAACTGCATTGCACGTTTGTGCGTCTCCCAGGGGCACAGCAGTAGTTATCCCCTCCACTACCTTCTTCTCCTCCTTTACCAATTAAGCTTTCGGGTTCGCAGAGGTTTGCACCATCAGGTAATAATCGCTCTCTAATACTCCACCCACCATATATAACTGGCTCTCCCTTCGGGAACGTGTTAAGGACACTGGGTTAGAGTCAATGGCTTATTTTACACCATCCAATACACACTTTTAAAACTGTTTTTCTTGTACTTCCATTTGGCAGATAGTTATGAATTTAACCCTAGCTAAATAGCCAACCTTTCTAGGACAGCTTTCTTTCTTTATTCGTGTCAGAAGTAT
Organism: Meconema thalassinum; assembly: GCA_946902985.2. Classification (NCBI taxonomy): domain Eukaryota; kingdom Metazoa; phylum Arthropoda; class Insecta; order Orthoptera; family Tettigoniidae; genus Meconema; species Meconema thalassinum. The sequence continues at coordinate 989,520,820 of OX336388.2, read as the reverse complement.
CAATACGAATATTGAATACAGAATATATACATTACTACCATGTATATATATACAGGTATATTATACAAAACAAATCAAATATTGGGCAACAAATTTGAGAGCTATATGAATTTTGCCCAGTATTGGGCGACGTCATTAGCGCTGGAGGAGGCTGCAATCAAAGCTTTCATAGTGTACTTTGAAGGACATAAGTCACACTGACATAAATGGTGGATTGTCTGCAGCTCCCCACAGTCACAGAGTGATGAGAGAAACTCCACTTACTCAGATTTACTCTTGTTCTGCCGACTCCTGTATGGAGTCTGTTAAGGGCTTTCCAGGTTGTCCACTTCTCGTGGTGTCCACATGGAAGACTTTCCTTCGGCTTCATCCAGTTGGAAAGGTGGTAATAATAAATAAGAAGTATCATTTTCTGATTTAGTACAGGGTGGTCAAGAACAAATCAATGAAGGATATTCTAATAAATACACTCCTCAAGTTAGGTACACTTTTCTTGCACATTTATGGCCTAGAACCCTCCGTTTTCTCCTATAATGGAAATAACATGTTGCTGGACAAAATGAATAGATTAAATTCCTCGTAATAATTAGTTTAAGCTGTTTAAATTATAACCAACTCAAAACAAATTGAGGTAATATATATTTTGAGTTGGTTAATTTTTAAACAGCTCTAAATAATATCAATGGAGAAAAGAAATGCATTAATTTTGTCAAGTCATATGTTCATTACTTTCTAGGAGAAAATGAAGGGTTCTTGGTTGGAAAGATGCAAGAAAAACGTACCTAACTTGAGGAGTGTATTTATTAGGATAGTTTTCATTGATTTTAATCTGATCACCCTGTACTAAGTCAGGCAATGTTGTCCTAGGACGGCTACATATTCGCCTAGTGTTAAGTTCATAACTATGTACAAAATGGAAGTACAGGAAGAAGAATTTTAAAATTTAAGCCATTGACACGACCCAGTGTCCTTAATGCAGCGAAATATTTTATCATTTGTAGTTCTTCACTTATACATTCATAAATAATTTAATGAGTAAAGGGGAAAACTGCCTTCAATATGTTAAGATGGATTGAAGGGCAAATCTACGTCACTTAAGGTGGCGATATCTGAATACTTGACAAAAAGGCTCCGATTCTTGATATGCTCCTACCACAAAAATTAGTGAATCAATTGTTATGAAAATTTATCAACATTTACCTTCATAAGTTACTGAAAAGGCTTTGTCATTCACTGATACCAGCATTAAAAACAATGATTTGTTTTAAACAAAATAATAATAATAATAATAATAATAAGTGATATAAATATTGAAGTAAAAGGGTTGAAACTAACATACAATTGAAGAAAATTTCATGGCTTGGAATCCAAATTATAATCATCATTTCAGTGCTTCAAACGTTTTATTTCCAAATTTTAAGTTAAAAAGTTTTGAAACAATTCATACGGCAGCCATTATTCTATGTTATATTAATGCACCTATGCACATAAAGATACTGTGAAAATTTCAAGCAGATAGGTGCATTAATTTCTGACTGTACCAAATTTGCATAAAAATAAAAGTTGTAAGAAATGGCTATCAAAGAAATGTCTGCAAAGGTAGATGAATAAAGATTTGGTAGATATTTGCCATTGTTGACAAACTCCAAAAACCTATATCTCGGAAAGAGATTAACATTTCTTTTCCAAACTAACTTCCTATGATTATTTGAATATGCAGAGGACCAAAAACATCAGAAAAAATATGAATTTTTCAACCGAAAATTATGTTAGCGCCTCCTTAATGCTGTGAACTTCTCGTTAAAAATTTAAAATTAGAACTTTAAAAATAATTATTGATTCCCGCGTCTAATATTTTTACGCACCATCAGTGACAGAAGTCGAATAACAAGGTTCTTGACTCGCAGCGCGCCAGGATTCAATATCCACTCTAAAATGGTCCTGCCTCTTGTGGCTAAGCCAAATTACGGTCCTTGAATAAATTATGACGGTGTGCTACCTGCAGCTTCGGGCATTATCCCTAAACCAATGTTTGAAGGGGCTGGAAATTAATCACAGCTCAGGAAACTTCCGTTCGGAGGTTGAAGTGGATTAATGTAATAAGGGATGTATGACATCAGAAAATACCATAGCCCTTATCGCCAAACATAATAATAACCCCTGACACTACGGCCCATGAAGGGCCTAGGACTACCAAGCGACCGCTGCCCAGCCAATTGGCCTGCAGATATAGGGGTGACACGTGATCAGCGCATCAGGTCACCTCGGCCGTTAATCTTGGTTTTCGTGATCGGGGCACTGCCTCACTGTCAGACAGCTGCTCAATTGTCCTCACGAGTCTGAGTGCACCCCGTTCCAGCCCTCACGTCGGTTTCTAAAATCCCTCATGGAGTTGGGAATCGAACCCGGGGCCTCCGGGTGAGAGGCAGGTGCGCTACCCTAACACCACGGGGCCGGCTATCACCAAACATATCCACTCAAATTCAAATATACTATAGGTATTTTATCATATTTTCCCTCTATTTTAGAGATTTGGGCTAATAAAGGAACAACGCAAACGACGATCTCCAGAACTCACTAAAACTATGCATATAAGTTGATCATATTACATGGAAAACATCTGTGTTGATATCTCATCCTCAAATTCAACTCGATCATCCCTAGCGAGGGTGAAATTGTCTGTGTCAGAATACAGACACCCTGCTAAAGTTTGCTGTTTGTACAAAAGAGCTTCGTGTGATCTTCAGTCTTGGTATGACAGACGACCAATTTTCCGATAATGGGCAGTACCACTTAGGCAACGAGTTGATGCACATAGTGATGCAGTGGATATGAGAAAAGCTAAAGCGCTCCTTATCAATGTTGAGCAAGAACTCTTCAATAAGCAACATTATCAACTAACTCTCCTGGTGGTGTGACTTTTGCCGAGAAGTGATACCTCCAGTTTGGGTTCTAGATAGTTGGCATCCCTTGGAGAAGGCTTAGTAGCCTGAATATTTTGCTCGTCGTGAACTTTGTAAAAGAGAATCCCACCATTGGTGAACTTTTGTTGAATTTCGGCATGACTAGTTTCGAGTCTTGAAGACAAGTGAATGATATAAAATTCCTTTATAAAGTTATTAAGGGTCAAATTTATAACTCATTTTTCATATCGCTCCTAAATTTCAACATCCCTCGCTTAACAACAAGATCAAACATAACTTTCAACAAGATGTTCATTAAAGAACATATAGCCTACTTTCTCCTAAATGTATGAGTATAGTTATAACTCGTTGTTATTATCAAAGAGTATAATAGAACTATTCTTTGTTGAAGACCTTAGAAACGATTTACCTCTACCAAACGCCACAACCTAGATAAAAACTGCTACCATCATTGAAGAAAGAAAGAAAGATAAGAAGTATATCAAGAATGTTATGGATCTGGAGACATAATCGACCGGACTGGCTGCGTGGCTCAGCGGTAACGTTCTCGCTTGCTGGGCCCTAGGTTGCAGGTTCGTATCCTGGCGCAGTCAGCTGGCATTTGAGGGTGCACAAATGCGAGGGAGCCGTGGCAGTACATTTACTGGCACGTTAAAGATCCCCTTCGGGCCAAAATTCCGGCACCCCGGTGTCTCTAAAAGCAGCAGTAGTTAAAAGGGATGTAAAACCAATAACATTATTATTATTATTATTATTATTATTATTATTATTATTATTATTATTATTATTATTATTATTATTATTACATATACGACGTGCCGTGGGCAACATCCAACTTTGAGTTGAGGCATGTCTTTACACGTCTGGTTGTGCCTGTCTTTCACAACCCTAATTGAATTAACAAATCTTTCCATGACCCTACAGAGACGTGTGTATACAAACTATGTGGATATTTTCGATTGCTATTTGCCTGAAATAAAAGTAGTAATTAATAACCTGAACTAACACCAACGGCTTGAATTCAGTTACTATGTGAAATCGTTTTGTTCTTTACTTCAAATAACATTTTCAAGTAACGCAAAATAGGCTGTTACAAACCCTTTAAAATAAAAAGTAAAAATGTATCGTAGTATCATCTTGTCATTCTTCAAATTCGATGCGCATAGAATGCCAATGGTATAGTAATCAATGGAGCCCCACGTAGACTAGTCGTGACATCTAGTGGTGAAATATCGAACAATATAATCCTAACAGAGCGAGTGCATTCTAGCGGCCAGAAGAAGAAACTTTTCAATAAAATCTGGAAGTTAATAAGTATGTCGGCGTGCAGTTACCTTTTTGGCAGCTAGATGTCTCGAGTAAATCTGCTGGCGAATTATGTTTTAATTAAATATATATTATACACCATAATATGCACAATATAACGCTTAATTTTAAAACATATGAGTCATTACAAAACAATAAACATATAACATTTCAAGCAAAAAAAGTCCTCTCGGCACGCCGGAAGGCGGAGGTAGATTTCACCGGACAAACTTGGAGATAGGCGAAAATAGGCAGAATATGCAGGTTTTCGTAGAAGGATCAGACCTCATTTATCGCGTGAAAGTATTTTATAATTGGAGATTAATTAACTTTGTTTTTCTTCATTTTAAACATATTTTTAACATTTTATTGTCTTACGGGGACGGTAACCTTCTTGTCATTTGGAGTCCATTTTTAGCCTATTTTCAATTTTGAAAAAATAGGCTTATGAGATCACCTTTTGTCCATGTGTGTGTGCGTGTGTGTGTGTGTGTGTGTGTGTGAGGTGTGTGTGTGTGTCCCCCTAATAAAATCTAAACGGCTGGAACGATTTCAGTGAAACTCGGTAAGTTCATAGCACTATTCCCGGCGACGTTGACCGTGCCCATCGAATTTTGTTACGTCTCACCAATCCAACATGGCGGCTGTGCGAAATATTTCACTAGCATTCAGTATCTCCGAAACTATAACGGATATCGCCCTGAAATTGTGTACGGTGATAAAGGGTACTACTAGAAGTTCACCTATGAATCTTTCATAAACCTGGTTACTACATAACCAACATGGCGGCCAAGCGAAGTGGAGACTTTTAAATAGACTTTTCTCGCGATTTAACTATCCAAACGTAATGAAATTTGGTACAGCAAATATTTATACACATTGCAATGCACTGGAGTCTAATTTAGTTCAATTGTTTACATAACCTCAAAATGGCGGCTGTGCGAAATATTTCACTGACATTCTATATCCCCGAAACTATTACAGATATCACCCTGCAATTTTGTACAGTGATAAAGGGTACGGATACAAGTTTACCTATGTATAATTCATAAACCTGTAAAGTACAAAACGAACATGGTGACCAAGCGAATTTGAAATATTTTAATAGACTTTTCTCGTGAGTTAACTCTCTGAGCGCAGTGAAATGTGGTACAGTAAATGATTTTGCAGATTGTAATGTACTGCCATCTAATTTAATTCAATTGTTTACATAACCTCAAGATGGCGGCTGTGCGAAATTTTAAAATTAAGTTTTTATTTCTTGTGTCGTAATCATGCGATCGAAGTGAAAGTTTGAATAATGAACCTAGGCAATAAGTGACCTTGAATGGTACATAACTCTATGGCCTATACATATAACAATCAAAAATGGCGAATATCCAAAATATTTAGAGGGTTCTCAATATCTATGAATCTTTAACAGCAATCAAACTGAAATTTTTAAATGTTCATAGAGGCTATAAATATATGTTCACATATAGGAAGTTCAGTAACCTGGTGAGCACAAATCCAACATGGCGGCGACGCGAAGTATAAATATTTAAATGGACGTTTCTCGCGAATTAACTATCCGAGTGCCGTGAAACGTTGCACGTTTTAAATGCTTATACAAATGTTGATCCACTGGCATCTAATTTATTTCAATTGTTTGCATAATCACAAGATGGCTGCTGTGCGTAATTTTAAAATCTCGTTTTTACTTCTTGTGTTCTAATCATGCGATTGAAGTTTGAATACCACACTTACACAATAATCTTAATATAATAGTACAAAAATAAAAATCCAACCTGGCGACCATCTGAAATATTTAGGCGGTTCTCAATATCTACGAATCTGTTACAGGAATTAAACTGAAATTTTGTATGTTGATAGAGGCAATTAACATGAGCAGGATATATGAAAATAGGCTGTACAGTTCTTCACGGAACTACTTGTTATACTTGTGGTCACACTGTCCTTATGCAAGGTTTCGACACTGATGTGTAACTATGTAACGGTCTGTTACTTCTTCACGCAAAATTATATCTCCCGCAGAGATGTTGGTTGGTTCCTCAGTTTAGGGGCTGCGACAACGCGGTCATATAACCCCGTGTACTTTGGGTGAGTGTAGAATCTGTCTGATAAACGGTGTGAATTGTGATAGCTGTATTAGTCTGTAATTCAGGTAAGGAATGCAGACGCTAAATTTCAAGCAGTAGTTCCTAATGTTGCTACCAGATACTAACGTCAACGCCACCCAGCTGTGAACTTGGCTACTAGATGCCACCTCAATCAGCAACTCGCAACGAACGTTGAAACTTCCCCTCCAAAGGAAAGCTTACTGAGGGATTTTTAGCGCTCTTAGAAAATCCGACGACTTTGGCCGGCTTTGAACCCGCGACCTTGGGCATAGAAGTTCAGCATGCTACCAGTTACGTCACCGAAGCCGCTTCACACTTAGTCAGATGTCATGGCAACGTCTGATGGCTCATCCCTCATCAATTTAGTAGTGTTGCCATGTCAACCACTGATAGCTCCTGGCATTTTCTTATAATTCCGAAATCATTTTTCTCATCCCTTGGCGCAATGGTGGCTCATATCAAAAATTCTTTCAGACAAACGTTTTAGGTAATTATTAGGGGAATATTGTCCATTTTGTACGGTTTTGATGTTGTGCCTATTAACAGAGATATGATTAATGTTTCCCGAAAAAAACACTTTTTCCCACCTCTTTGGTCAATGGTTGGTGCTATCAAAAAACGTTTCAAACATACATTTCTGAGCTTTATCCGACACATAGTATGAACTTTGAACGGATTCGATATTTCACATATTAAGAGAGTTATAGCAATATTTCATTTTTCGAAAAAAAGTCCCCCATTTTCATCCCCTTCGACCGATTTAGCCCAGTAACGAACTCGTCCGAGATTTTATGGGTATACATATTCGGTAAAAAATTCAAAGTGATTGGTGCAAAATTACGGCAGTTATCGTGTCCACAAGAAACTGATATACATATATACATATATTACATAAATTATATATAAACTTTTGAACTGACGGTGGTTTTGGGGTCTGGGGGATGTGAAACGCGGAGATATGTCGAAATTTTCCGGAAATCGAAACATGGTACCCATTGCAATAGTTAGCTTTCTAATGAAATCTACCTAAAATACTGCCGTCAACGACACCTAGCTGTGAACTTGGCTACTAGATGCCACCTCAATCAGCAACTCGCAACGAACGTTGGAACTTCCCCTCCGAAGGAAAGCAAACTCAGGTTTTTTAGCGCTCTTAGTAAATCCGACGACTTCAGCCGGGTTTGAACCCGCGACCTTGGGCATAGAGGTTCAGAATGCTACCAGTTACGATACCGAAGTCGCTTCCCACTGACATATGAAAACTGAATGTGATCTCGTGCAGTGGCGTTGTCATAGCAACTGCTGATGGTCATCCTTATCAATTAAAAGTAAAGTTGTCATGGCAACCTCTCTTGGCACTTGGCATTTTCTTATAATTTAAATCATTTTGTTCACCCCGTGGCGTAATGGCGGGTCATATCAAAAATTCTTTCAGACAAAAGTTTTAGGTAATTATTGGAGGAATATTGTCCATTTTGTGCGGTTTTGATATTGTGCCTATTAACTGAGATATGATTAATTTTTTCCGAAAAACCCACTTTTTCCCACCCCTTTGGTCAATGGTTGGTGCTATCAAAAAACTTATTTGACATAAATTTTTGGCACTTATTCGACACATATTATGAACTTTGAAGGGATTCGATATTTCATGTATTAAGAGAGTTATAGCGATATTTCATTTTTTCGAAAAAAAGCCCCCCATTTTTACCCCCTTTGACCGATTTTGCCCATTAACGAACTCGACCGAGATTTTATAGGCATACATATTTTGTAAAAAATTCAAAGTGATTGGTGCAAAATTACGGCAGTTATCGTGTCCACAAGAAACTGATATATATATATATATATATATATATATATATATATATATATATATATACATAAATTATATATAAACTTTTGAACTGACGGTGGTTTTGGGGTCTGGGGGATGTGAAACGCGAAGATATGTCGAAATTTTCCGGAAGTCGAAACATGGGACCCATTGCAATAGTTAGCTTTCTAAAGAAATCTACCTAAAACCTAGCTTTGATCGGGTTTGAACCATAGGCATTTGAGCGATAGGCTAACGCTCTACCACTGAGCTAATTATGTCAGCGAATATCGTTCTATATAAAATGACTTACATAGAACTTGTTAGCAAATAATGATTTATACTAAACGATTTCATCACTGGAGTATATTATTTATATATAAAGCATTTCATACAAAGTTTATTTATTTTGTATCAGTACGCTATATTGCATGCAATACTCAAATGAGTGAAATATAAGTCAGGCACAAGATATCCGCTGCCATCTTGTCTTATTACTGAATCAGCTCAGCTTTTTAAAATCACGTCTGCACTATAGTATTACAAAATAAACTTTTAATTTCGAACGTGCCTCTTCCTTTAGAACAGTTAAAACGATTCTCGGCTCGATAATCGGAACTGGTGGGTCCCATGATATGGATTATAAAGTTTGCATAATTCGCACGGCCGCCATCCTGAAATGGTATGGCGGACGACATTGTAGTTTGGTCGCAAGACGCATCCTATACGAAGGTATGTTGTTACCAAATTTGGTAGAGATCGGATGATTTGGTTAGTCGTTATTTGATTTTACGTTTTGAACGTTTCAGTGGCCGCCATTCAGTTTTAGTAAAGATGGCGGCGATATAAAACATGACACTGGGGTGTCCTTTGCTAGTGCTACCTTTGTACCAAATTTCGTTCAATTCGCATTCACCGTGTTCGAATTGATAGGGGGGGGGGACAGACATTCAGAGTACACACACTCACACACACACAGACACACACACACAGACTCACACACACACATACACACACACACACAGACTCACACACACACATACACACACACAGACAGACACACTTTTTTCGCCCTGTGTTGATCTCATAAGTCTACTTTCATTTTTTGCAAAAATCGAAAGTAGGCTAAAAATGATAAAACCAATACTACTTCACATAACAATTCACCTGTATGGAGGCTTTGCAATACAGTATTTACAACGATGCAGTTCGTGTAAACTGGAAGCTAGATTTCTGTCTCTCAACTAGACCGTTCTTGGAAATCATAATCCAGTCACTCTAATTCATTCTTGAAATAAAATTATCACACAAACCAGATTCAACAATGTATATATGTGGATAGGGCTGTTCCCTAGTTATTAATGTTACCTTTTTGTTTACGATGTATTAAATTCAAAACCAGTTTTTTTATATTTGACATTAGATCAAATTTAGATTTAGTTTTTTATATTATCATTAGATTAAGCTTTTTACTACTATGCATTTTGATCTGTGTGAACTTCCTAGTTTTAAGAATTACATTTAGATATTAATACTTAATGCAGACATATCAGGAAATGTATCTTACTGTGTAGGTGCACTGTTATTGGGGCGCACACTGAGCCCTGTTGTCTACCCTCAACAAATAAACAAATGAATAAACTTATTGTTCAGTTGGTATGACAAGTGTTTTAGTCTATCATTGTTATGTAATGAGATTGTATTGTTGTACGTCCAGAATGTAAGTTCCGTTTGGTTATAAAATCAAAACAAGTACAGTTACAAACTATTTATTGCGAAACAAACTACAAATTATAAACTATCTTTCCACATAGCTCCCACCATTTTGGAGGCACAAGGTATAATGTTAAGAACATTTCATAGCAGACAAGGTAGGGGTCCCCATAAAGATGGTATATTGGCTTTCACGGCCAGTGAATTAAAACTCAGCAATTCTTCTAGGTTTGTGCCATGTCTTGTGTGGGGTTTCGCCTAGGACACCAAGCTGGCTCATCGGCGGGCTCTTGGTGTCCCCGCCCGGACCCCCACAGGAGTGACGAACTGCGCGCCACCTCCCTTTATATTAGGTGCAACTGCACCGCCGATGAGCCAGCTTGGTATCCTAGGCGAAACCCCCACACAAGACACGGCACAAACCTAGAAGAATTGCTGAGTTTTAGGGGTCCCAATCTTAGCAAAAACATAAAATTACGCAATCTCTTCAATTGTGTCAAACTTTGAAGGGCTAAAGGGCCCAGAAAGGTTTCAAATTGTGAGTCTTAGAGAGCTCTATCAAAATAAACAAGTAGTTTCGTGAAGAACTATACAGCCTATTTTCATATATCCTACTTATGTTAACTGCCATTATCAACATACAAAATTTCTGTTTGATTGCTGTAATAGATTCGTAGATATTGAGAACCGACTAAAAATGTTGGATGGTTGCCATGTTGGATTTTATATATGTAGGTCCTAGAGTTATGTACTGTTGCATGAAGATTATTGTGTACGCGTAGCATTCAAACTTCTATCGCATGATTAGGACACAAAAAGTAACAAGGAGATTTCAAAATTTCGCACAGTTGCCATCTTGTGGTTATGGAAACAATTCAAATAAATTAGATGCCAATGGATTAACATTCGTATAATGATTTACTGTACCAAGTTTCACTGCACTCGGAATGTTAAATTGCGAGAAACGTCCATGTGAATATTTATACTTCGCGTCACCGCCATGTTGGATTTGTGATCACCAAGTTATTTAAAGTCCTATAGGTGAGCTTAAGTTCACAGCCCTATGAACATAAAAAATCAGTTTGATTGCTATAATACATTCGTAGATATTCAGAGCCGTCTAAATATTTCGGATGGTCGCCATGTTGGATTGTTATATCTATAGGCCATAGAGTCATGTACCATTAAAGGAAAATTATTGCGTAGGATCATTATTCAAACTTTCACTTCGATCGCATGATTACGACACAAGAAATAAAAACCTAATTTTAAAATTCGCACAATCGCCATCTTGAGTTTGTGTAAACAATTGAAATAAATTAGATACCAGTGCATTACAATGTGTATAAACATTTCCTGTACCAGATTTCATTGCGTTTGGAACATTAAATCACGAGAAAGGTCTATTTAAAATTTTCAAATTCGCTTGGCCGCCATGTTCGTTTTGTAAACCAGTTTTTCAAAGTCTTATAGATGAACGTCCAGTAGTGCCCTTTATCTCCGTACAAAATTTCAGGGTGATACCGCTAACAGTTTCAGAGATATAGAATGCCGGTGAAATATTTCGCACATCCGCCATCTTGTGGTTATGTAAACAAATGAACGAAGTTAGATGTCGGTGGATTACAATGTGTATGATCATATACTGTACTAAGTTTTATTGCGTTTGGTTGGTTAAATCGCGGGAAACGTCTATTTAAAAGTCGCAAATTCGCGTGGCCGCCATGTTGGTTTTGTACTTACCAGTTTTTCAAAAGTCACATAGGTGAACTTCTAGTTGTTCCCTTTATCATCGTAATAAATTCCAGGGTGATATCGGGAATAGTTTCGGAGATATTGAATGCTGGTGAAATATTTCGCACAGCCGCCATGTTGGATTGGTGAGACATAACAAAATTTGAAGGGCACGGTCGGGGTCGCCCGAAAACGTGCTATGAACTTACAGAGTTTCATTGAAATCGCTCCTGCCGTATAGAAGTGGGGACACACACACACCTCACACACACACGCTCACGGAAAAAAAGGTGATCTCATAAGCCTATTTTTTTCAAAATTGAAAATAGGCTAAAAACCAAATTTCGAAAAATAACTTCCGGCCTAAATGCAGTTCGGGAAAAACAGCCTAAAATCGCTTCTTTTTTACTCGTTTTCCTTTTGATTCAAATCCTAGCCAAATTAACTTATTTACACAATACATTATTTAATGTACTCCTTGGTTAAATACCCTCAGGCATTTATTTATTTTTAGCCTATTTTCAATTTTGAAAAAATAGGCTTATGAGATCACCTTTTGTCCGTGTGTCTGTGTGCGTGTGTGTGTGATTCGTGTGTGTGTCCCCCCCCCCCTAATAAAATCTAAACGGCTGGAGAGATTTCAATGAAACTCGGTAAGTTCATAGCTATATTCCGGGCGACGCCGACCGTGCCCTTCAAATTTGGTTACGTCTCACCAATCCAACATGGCGGCTGTGCGAAATATTTCACCAGCATTCAATATCTTCGAAACTATTACAGATATCACCCTGGAATTTTGTATGCTGATAAAGGGAGCTACCAGAAATTCACTTATGTGACCCTTGAAAACCTGATAACTACAAAACCAACATGGTGGCCAAGCGAAGTTGCGACTTTTAAATGGACGTTTCTCGCGATTTAACCAACCAAACACAATGAAACTTGGCACAGTATATGTTTATATACATTGTAATGTACTGTACCAAACTGTCATCATGTGGACCATGTGTTCGTATCCCAGCTTACTCACGGTCTTTCGAGGTATGGGACGTTCCTGCCCACCATACGACCACATGCTCAGGATTTGAGTCTACCAGGTAACTACTCTACAGGAAATACACAACATTTTCCTAAAATCAAACATTTACTGGTCTAAAATCATGGCTATACAACAAATACAAATAAAGGACAAATTATATTTAACTCCCACAAATAAAAATAGGGTTATTCTGTGAGCTTTCTTCTTAAAATAGTGCTACACTGCACTCAAATCTAATTCTAGCATCCTGTCAATGATATTTTCAGACTTCCATGGGTTTCCATAGTATTCATCATGTGACACAATCTTAGTTAATTGGAGTATCATAACACAAAAATCACATATCACATTAAAATGACATTAATAAAACATTACTCCGTTTCTTATGGCATTTACCTTGATTAGCATAAATTCATTAACAAATATTTGTTGTGTCGTGTGAATCATCTTCCTTCTTTCCATCAATATGAACGCTTTAAGAAAAGTGGTACTTATCCCTTCCAAAATAAACATGGATAGAATATTTTATAGTTTCACCATATAACGATTTTCTGGGTCTTGTCGGGCTTATCATCGTTACAAATGTGTCATGTTCTGGAAAATCACATACCCGTCTGCATAAATTAGCGTGAACTGGCAAAATGCATTCTAAAAGAAGATGCCTACATTATTTTGGTTCAGCTTTCCTCCTCAGAGAATAACTGAGCCAAATATTATCTGATTTCTATGATCCAACAACGTATGTGAGTTGCAACACACCATTCAATTCAATTGGCATCATCATAATACTCATATCTTAATTGCATATTGAAATATCGAGATTCTTCAGTGTCCTACTGTGACTCTAATTTACAAGGGACCGGTCGACCGACCTTCTTCCCCCTCAGCAGGCAATAAAATTCGTTCCAGCTGGCTAGTCAAGATGGCTGGAGCAGAAGTGGTCTATTACCCCACCTCTCTCTGCTGTCAAGGTCAAGTTTGTTTACAATTGCGGTATTGGAGTTACGCTAGGTGTGGTTCCTAAGTAATTGAGTCATTTAAATATTTAACACCTATCCTTATAGTGTATTGGGCTCAACTGGCTCCTTAATTAACATTCATGGCTGGGGTGGAATTCTAGTGATAGCCTTGCCGTTCTATGGTGACTACTAGTGGCTTTTGGACGCGCATCATATTGAAAATCCACGATTTTCACCAGCAGCTGTCAATAAAATATAAGGAAATCTGCGTTTCCTAAACGACGAATATGATTCTTACCTCTCAGGGTAGGTCATTGATACACATGCTCACTGCGTCTCGACGGACGTCAATCGTGGCCATAATTCATGCAAGCGTTGGATACAGACAGGCTCTGTCCAATTCGCTGCGAATAATACAGTATGCTCAAGGGCAATACTACTCGTAGATTTAGCCAACTTCTCACCTAACGCGCAAGCTATACTAGTTGGTCCCCGCAATATTTTATTTACGTAAATCACTGGATTCTACGTTAATTCTGCACGCTTATGCGGCTTCAAACAATACTTCACATTAATGACTCAATTATTAAGGCACCCGCGTTCTCTCTGTCATACCACTTAAGCCAAAGCTTTACATAGCTCCTAACAAAAATGTATAAATTTACTGGCTTACCTTACTTTAATGGTCCTCAAACATAATCCTAAGGATTGACCATATCAAATATTCATTCACATTTCACTGACACTGAAAATGCTCTCGTATTTCGCTATATTCCACGTTACTTCTTACTGTTTACCACAATACAGTATCTTTATATTAGACATGACACTCTTTGAACGTTATTTAGGCCAAAAATGCCTATTACTTTACTGTTGCCGATCCCAGATTATTATTATTATTACTCATTTAACGTTACCGTTACATCCATCACTATTTTCGACCTAAATGGCCCTAAACAAATCACCTTCCAAGCCATATTTTATTCAAGACGAGTGGTGAAAACTCGTTCAGTAAGTGACTATTACATCTTATTCTCAAAGTGATAAATCGTTATATGGTGAACTATTTAGTTATAATAACATTATAAAATGGTACTCACTTTTTCTTTTTCACTGGATGGTGCCAGCGCTTCAGCTTTGGCGCTACCATGACGCTTGATTTAAGCCATCATGTTATCCTTTACACAACACTTAGATTCACACATTTTCCACCTGATAAACATACTTTTATCAGTGGCCTCTTTCACTTCTACACACTGCATATTAATCACTATACACATGAACACTTTTAAATCACTATTACATAATTTATGTACACTTATTCACTACTTCACAGGTTGATCCTTAAATCGGACTTCTCCTACGCCTGATCTCAGAGATGCGATGCAATTATGACAACCGCTGGTCTACGTGAAAATCTAACAGCGTTTTACGGACGTCGATCCTCGTCACCTGCAATCTTGTTCAGCTCATTCTCCAGATTAGGTGGCAATGATTCCCAAGCTCCCATCATTGTAGTGATCCTGATGATAATGTCATATACAATTCTGACAATACCTCCCGGTATATGAACTGTTCAAAAACATTATAAGTTCCCTTTTCGCTGTGGCGAATTTATATTTGCGTCAGATCATAGATAAATATCTGTATTAAATTACTTTCGACGCACTTCATGATTACTTATGAAGCTTTATGACTTGCTTCTATTGTTCTTCAACGGCGGAGCGTTGATACTTTAACATTTGGCGTGCTTACTGGCAGCGTCTTAGTTACGTGTATACTGTAGAATAACTCTAGGCGAACTGGCTTGGTGTGAGCTGCTCTCCCTTATAAGGGTTTCTCGTACAAAATAGTCCACTGGACACACGAGAGCGACTCCTTTCTTGAAATAATACCTCTTCAGCCGAAATGACATATACATATTGTTTATTTAGGTGTGGAGGTTTCATAAACCTTCGCGTGCCGGCGATCGCTTCGGCCAATTAATTACAATTAATTGCCTTAGTTCAGCGCGTCAGGACGCTACTGTGGTGGTTCCCCGTTGGCTGGTCACAAAATCACTGCTCTCGAGCGTAAGCTAGGTTGTAATTCGTTCATTTGGAGATATAGACATTAATTTAGGTGAAAAACCACTCCTAAATTACCTCTCCGTGAATATATTCATCTGGGTGTATATTTCAATGCACTTCAATACTCCACTTGGCTGTAATTAATTAATTTCCGTGGGCCATCATCCCTACCCTAGGTTCAATCGTTGTCAAGCGGTGAATACCCGGGTCATTAATTTTGAGCTGTCTCCCCGCTCCAGACGTAAATAGTGCGCTCGGCGCCTAAGTTCTCCGCCCACTTGCTAAGTGTAATTTGTAAAACTTCAAACTGGCCTCCCCTCATTCTCGTATGCTCTGAAAATGTATATTTCCTTGCATTTGGCTACAATTCTTCACCTTAAATTGCTATGATATTCACATATAGATCGTGAAATCACGCTGCCTTATTATATGTCAGTATACCTCTCATTGCTCTTTGGGTTCCCTGTAATTGCTCCCCCTCAGAGATCAATGGTTCGACTCTAGGCATAACCATGTGCCTGGTCTTCTCTGATAAGACCCGAGTTCGATACCAGACTGCCGTGACTTATTGGGCTCATCTTTCCCCTGCTAAGCTCGGAAAATTCATTTCATAAGTGAATTTTTCGGGCCCTTCAGATGCCATCGACTCCATGCAGTATTTACTTTAAGCGGTCAGTGCTCTCGGCAATGGGATCTCTCGTTCCCCCATTCCACTCTGTCTGCTGTCTCGTAGACTCTCGTTCTGCCTTCTCAATTGTTCATTCATTTCCTCTAGCTCCGTAGCGGCCTCCCTCAACTGGTCATAAAGTTCCTTCAGTTGACAGCTGCATTTTCCCTTCGGATCCCTTGGGTCTGCTAGCTGGTCGCTTCGCTCCGTTCCTTCCTGGGACTGCAAGCTTTTCTCAAGATTCTTTCCGTGCATACGTAATGACTCCTCGTCCATTTGGGTGTGCATTGCTTGCTCCTCTCTCGTATCATAATCCGCTGCTGGACTATATAGCTTCAAATTAGCTGCATTTACAACGACTTCTCTACCTGTTGCTTCGTATTTGATCCGATATGCATTATTTTGCAGATCCCTTATAATCAGGTAGGGTCCGTGATAGGCATGCTGAAATTTTTTATATTTCCTGCTCTCTGGATCTGAACTAGCGGGTTTCTTCAATAAGACGTATTCCCCCACAAGTAATGGTCTATGGTAGCGTTTCCTCCTGTTTCTCCGCTGCCGTCTATCTGCTTGTTTCTTGAGATACTCGAACGTTCATTGGATCCTCAACTCACGTCCAGGTTGTGCATCGATGGGTGTCCGAATGACATTATTCCATGGCCTCTCTGGTCTTCTATCGAGATGTAGGCTCACTGGCACATCTCCTGTCGCTTCGTGCACGGTATTGTTGATACAATATTCAATAATCTCAAGTACGTCAATCCATTTCCAGTTCTCAGTAGAGCAGTATATCTTCATGTACTTTTGCAGTTCCCTCATAACTCTCTCAGCGGAATTCGACTCCGGGTGTCGAACTGTGGATAAAATCTGTCTTATGCCCAGATTTTCCAACTCCCTGCGAAATTCTACGCTGGTAAAACAGCTCCCATGATCAGATAAGATGTTCTCTGGCTGTCCTAATATAGGAATGATTCTTTCCTTCAGCCTCTTAAGTACCTGTTTTGCACTGGTTTTCTGAATTGGACACAGGACTACCATTTTGGAAAACACGTCTAGTGCAACTAGGATGTGTCTATTTCCTCTTCTAGCTCTAGGAAGCGGCCCAAAGTTGCCCAGTGCCAGAAGCTGACATGGCTTCTCTGGTAAGAGTGGTATAGGTTTCTGCCTCATTAAGTACGAGTTAGGCTTTACTCGTTGGCACATATCACATGTCCTGATAGTATTCCTAACAGTCTCTCTAAGTTTTGGCCAAATAAATGCTTCTTTAAGCAGGGCAACAGACTTATCTACACCGGGGTGACCAAAAGCTCGGTGTGCTAACCATACTAGCCTTCTCTGCAATGCTGGTGGTACGACTATCCTGGGTCTGGTGTGGTCTGAGTCGCTCCATTTATGTAACATCTGGTTAAACCATAGATATTCCGTTGATAGTGCTTCAGCTTCCTCATACATCGGAGTTCCTCTATCCAGCTTTCCCTCGAAGTAATTAATCATCAACCGTATCCAGGGATCTTCAAGTTGAAAAACGGTGATGTTCCTCAGATCATCTAAGGTTTTCTGATCTCTATCTTCTATCTCGATAGCTAGAGCTTCTTCTTCATCAGCTGTAGGGTATCTGCTTAGCAAGTCAGGTATGATATTGTCCTTCCCCGGGCAATACTCTATTTCCACATGAAATTGCTGTATGTACAGGGACCACCTTGTCAGTCTTTGACTCGACAAGTCAGTTTTCAGCAGGAACGTTAGGGCTTTATGGTCTGTTCTCAATATAATTCTAAAACCATAAACTAGCTTTCGCCAATACTGTAGGGCATACAGTATCGCGAGTAATTCGATCTCCGTGACCGTATAATTCTTTTCACTAGGTTTCAACCTTCTGCTGATAAATGCAATATAAGTTTTCTCCTCTGGTCTGTCCACATTTTCCTGATATAACATTGCTCCAATACCTATGAATGATGCGTCGGTCTGGATAATAAATTTCTGAGTGTAGTCAGGATATCCCAATTTTACATAATCTAACAGCATTTGTTTAGACTTCACGAAGGCTTCCTCGCATTGTTCCGTCCAGCGCCATCTTCCTCCCTTCTTCAGTAAGTCTTGGAGTGGTGCTACGGTTTCGGTATACTTCGGACAATGGTTTGAAAAGAATCCAATAACGCCTAGATATTGCCTGACGTTCTTTACCTTCGTTGGTCTCGGGAAATGTTTAATGACTTCCAATTTTCCCGGATTAGGCCTGACTCCTTGTGCATCTATCACGTGGCCTAGAAATTTTACTTCTCTCTGAGCAAAGTTAGAATTCTTTATATTGACCTTAAAGTTAGCCTGACTTAGGTCATATAACATTTTGCGTAGATCTCTGACGTGTTCTTCGACAGTTTCAGATGTCAGTAGGATATCATCTACGTAACATATGGTTGTAGCTTTTACTTCTTCAGACAGGTTCCGATCTAGCGCTCGTATCAACGCTGAACCTGCTGTTTTTAATCCAAATGGAAGACGCACGTATGAATACGTGTGCTGGTCAAATAAAAATCCAGTCAATAAACTTGTTTTCTCTTCCAGAGCAAGATGGTGAAAACTTGCCGTCAGGTCAAGATTTGAGAACACAGTCTTTCCTTTGAACCTCCTGAGTACCTCCTTAATGGGCGGCACTTTATCAAATTCCGGTATGACCTTGGAATTCAAATTTCGTAGGTCCAGGCATATCCTCACACTTCCGTCCTGTTTAGGTACAACTACCAGTGGGCTGACATAGGGTATGGCTGTCTTTACAACGACGCCTGCTTCTAACATTTCCTGTATTGCTTCTTTGACCTTTAAATAATGTTTCTCGGCTACAGGATACGGCTTCTGTTTGAATGGTGTCCAATCGCTGACTTGGAACGCGTATTGGAAATTCTTGATCCGGCCAGGTCTCGAAACGAAGACTCCTTTATACTCAAACAGCAGTTCCCTTAGCATTTGCTTATGTTCTAGACCAAATTTAGCTTCCTCAATTTTCTCTTCCAGGCATTCTTCAAATTTTGGTTCGAGGTCCTTTTCAATGTCTGCGGCCAGTGTTGCCAACTCTTCCTCGATGTCTTCTGTTGTCGACACTGCATCCCCAGTCATATCTCCGTATGTATGCCATGCCTACTCTTCTGGTCTCGTTTCAGTATGCTTTAATGAGAGTTCTAACTCTTCCTTTCCCTCACTTGCGCGAAACATCACAATGTCTTGCGAGAGATCTATAATAACTTTATATTCTCTTATGAAATCCATCCCAACAATGAGGTTTTACGGCAGCTTATTCACAAGTAGGAAGCTCTGTGAGAATGTAGAGTTCCCTATCTGCAAATCTAAAAATACTTGGTATTTGCATATCATAACCTTATCTGGTATCACACCTTTTATTTTCACGCTTGAAATAGGTATTTTCAATACGTGAATTTTACTTTGGATTTCATTGTATAATGCCTGGGTTATCAAGCATACTGTTGACCATGTATCAATGAGAATTCTTATTTTCATGGCCGCAATGTTTACAATAATAATGGGTAGTTCCCTTCTTACATTGACCGTCCTTTCATCTAGGTCTTCGATAAGCTCCTCAGGTTTGGCAATCCAGTTAACAACATTCACTGTATTCCATCCTGAACTTATCTCTCTTTGGTCATTTAAATTTGGTGTTTTTTTTTCAATTGCTCCATTCTTTGTGGAGTTCTTCTGCCTGCCTTCATGCTGTTGAAGTTCCAGACTCGTGGCACCGTCATCATTTTTATATATGTCGGGTGACCTTCTATTCCTAATCGCTTCATCCCAATGAACTCGCGATTGTCTCGGATCATCTCCGCGCTCTTCCATGTATCTTAAAGATGCGTGATAACGTTCTTCCGCCTCTTCATCGAACCCGCGACTCTGCTCTTGGGATCTCCATCCTTGGTTGTTCCCATTTCGGCCGTAATTCCTTCTGTTATCAAGCTGCTGGTCTCTGGTACCGCGCTGATTCCAGTTTTTCCTTCCTCGGTTACCACGGTTCGATCCTCCTCGATATGCTGGCCTCCAATTTTGGTTTTCGCGTCCTTCGCGTTGCCAGTCGGATTTTTTTGTTTCGGTGCTTGTAGATTTGCTTTTTGTCTGCACCTTAGTTTGCTCAATCGGTGTAGTCGTCATGTTGACTTGTTCCACGTTTCGACTTTGCCTTGTGTGCTGCATTGTGGTTAGATCGAGTTGTCTCAGCACCTCCTCCATATCGATCGCAGTTTTGGCGTTTGCCGAAATTAGCAGACGTTGTACTTCATACGGTAGCTGCTTGGCTATCGCTATGCACAAATCTGACTCTCTAAGTCCTTCATCAAGCTCGCGAAAACGGCACAATTGATTCACAAAGAATTCTCCGTACTTAGTCGGATTACTAGTACTGTAACGCCTGGAGTACAAGTCCAATCTGAGGTTCTGTTGTATGCTCGCGTTCCAGTATCTGCTTAAAAATGCTTGGCGAAATTCGTCAACGGTGTCGAACGTGTACCGAAAACTCCTAAACCATAGGGCACACTCCCCTTCGGTTAGTTTTTCAATCGCTCTCAACCTGCGCTCTGGCGGTACTTTCGCGTCATTCAAGTACTCGGAAACTTCTTTAAGCCAGTACTTGGGTGTCATGTTAGAATTACTCCCAGAGTATTTCTTTGGTTTCTCATCACTAGCCCTTACAACTGTGACTATTTGACTTTGAACAGCATTTTCATGCGGTGTTGACATGGCAATTGGCATACCAGGTGTGGTATACGGGCTGTCACTTGGCATGGCTGCATTCTTTGGAGTAGGCGGTATTTCTATCTCAGCCCATTTGTTTCTCCAATTCTCGTCTATACTTCCTTCGCTAGACCTAGGATTCCGCAACATGGATTCCTCCTGCGCGATCATTCTAGTCTCGATTTGGCTGTGTCTGTTTTCTGCCCTTTCCAAACGAGCTAATACCTCTCGTTCTATTTTCTCTAGGCGATCTCGGTTTCTTTCTGCCATAGAAAATACCTTTTCCTTATCATCCTTAAGGTTTTCCTTCAGGTGGATAATTTCCCCCGCTAGACTTTCTCTTACTTCGGCAAGAGTCTTATCGCTGGCTTCAGTCTTCAAGCCTTCTCGAAGTTCTAATTCTTCTCGTAAGCCTGTAACTTCCTTTTGAATGTGACCTTGTATATGAGAGATTTCAGTCCTTATTTTCGTGATTTCTCCCTGGTCCTCATCCTGTCTTTTATGGATAACTGCTAAGTCGCTCTGAGTTTGTTCCAACTCTTTCTG
Source organism: Meconema thalassinum (assembly GCA_946902985.2). Lineage (NCBI taxonomy): Eukaryota > Metazoa > Arthropoda > Insecta > Orthoptera > Tettigoniidae > Meconema > Meconema thalassinum. The sequence continues at coordinate 989,499,194 of OX336388.2, read as the reverse complement.
CACTTTCCCGACCTGTCTCTTCATATTTGACATTATCTCCTTATTCTCTTGATCAGAAGTTTTTATTTCCTGGATTTCCTTGCATTGGTCGAGGATATTCTGATCCTGTTTTCTTAAGGCTTCGTCTACCGCCTTGGCGTAACCTGCCATTCGCGTATTCCATTTTACGTCACTATCCTCGAGCCTTTGATCCACGGTCTGAGTGAATGTATTAAATTGCTCTAATTGACGTTTAATATTAGCTTCATTCTGACTCTGAATGTCTTTAAGCTCCATGGACATTCTGCTTAAACTATCGTTAATCTCACGCTGTGACTCTCTGCACGCTTGCAGATTATTCTCTAGTTTTAACTCTATAGATTCAAAGCGTTTATCGTTATCATCTTGCATTTCTGAGACCACGCTAACAATATTCTTAGTTACTTCACGCTGGACAGACTCTTTAACGTCATCCATTTTCTTATTAACCTCTATTAAGTTTGATTCCAACTGCGTGTTTACATTAGCTTGACTAGCCTCTAGTCTAGTGTTTATTTCGGTTTGATTGGCATTCAATATAGTATTTATTTCGGTTTGATTGGCATCCAATCTACCCGCTATTTCATCTTTAAATTCTCTAATTTCTTCCTTTCTCTTAGCATTAGTCTCATCAAAATGTTACCTTAACTCAGCAATACACCTGAGTACGTCTTCAGTTCCAGCCATCCTGTATTTCTTAATTTGAGATTCAGGAAGGCCGCAGCTGAATATGCTGGCGCGTTCTATTGGAAAGAAAAGGATTCCGATCCCGCGACCTCAAAAACAACATATTACAAAATGTCAAAACCAACTATGGAATGGGTATAGACCCTCGTACCCGTCTGACAACAGTGTCTGACGTCTGAATATCATCTAGAAAGACTCACAATCGCTCAAACGAAGTTTGAGGAAAAATACTGTTTTTATGGTTTTCCCCATGAAAACCATGCTATTATTATGGGGTTTTCTGAATCCCATAAGCCATCCACGTACTGGGCGCCATGATAATTTTAAGATCATTATCATTCTGGTTGCCCCATTGTAAGACATCGGCCATATTCTGAATTATTAATAAAATTGTCCAGGGAGTGGTTTTTATTGCCGAATGCCCCACGTTTGGGCCACCATGATAATGTTATGGGTCTTTCATGCTTTGTTATGTTTTCCCTGGCCAGTTTGCGCAATGCCAAGATCGCTCATATTGCACAGACGCAGGCGGTTCCATAATGAATTAATACCGTCCCACATTGCTTGGGCCATGATAATTAAAGGGGTTTTTGTGTAAGTTACATTTACATTTAAGCATGTTTTATGGACGATTATCAACATTTATTTTACGTGATGGCTTATTAACAAATGGGACGCGGCCTTTTCCTATTCTATTCTAATTTCTATGCTGTATTTGCTTCTACCATTAATATCTTGGCCGACTTTGAGCAGTACCTGTGACTCAATCCTAGTACAGAGACATATCCTCCATGTACCCAACTGTCATCATGTGGACCATGTGTTCGTATCCCAGCTTACTCACGGTCTTTCGAGGTATGGGACGTTCCTGCCCACCATACGACCACATGCTCAGGATTTGAGTCTACCAGGTAACTACTCTACAGGAAATACACAACATTTTCCTAAAATCAAACATTTACTGGTCTAAAATCATGGCTATACAACAAATACAAATAAAGGACAAATTATATTTAACTCCCACAAATAAAAATAGGGTTATTCTGTGAGCTTTCTTCTTAAAATAGTGCTACACTGCACTCAAATCTAATTCTAGCATCCTGTCAATGATATTTTCAGACTTCCATGGGTTTCCATAGTATTCATCATGTGACACAATCTTAGTTAATTGGAGTATCATAACACAAAAATCACATATCACATTAAAATGACATTAATAAAACATTACTCCGTTTCTTATGGCATTTACCTTGATTAGCATAAATTCATTAACAAATATTTGTTGTGTCGTGTGAATCATCTTCCTTCTTTCCATCAATATGAACGCTTTAAGAAAAGTGGTACTTATCCCTTCCAAAATAAACATGGATAGAATATTTTATAGTTTCACCATATAACGATTTTCTGGGTCTTGTCGGGCTTATCATCGTTACAAATGTGTCATGTTCTGGAAAATCACATACCCGTCTGCATAAATTAGCGTGAACTGGCAAAATGCATTCTAAAAGAAGATGCCTACATTATTTTGGTTCAGCTTTCCTCCTCAGAGAATAACTGAGCCAAATATTATCTGATTTCTATGATCCAACAACGTATGTGAGTTGCAACACACCATTCAATTCAATTGGCATCATCATAATACTCATATCTTAATTGCATATTGAAATATCGAGATTCTTCAGTGTCCTACTGTGACTCTAATTTACAAGGGACCGGTCGACCGACCTTCTTCCCCCTCAGCAGGCAATACAATTCGTTCCAGCTGGCTAGTCAAGATGGCTGGAGCAGAAGTGGTCTATTATCCCACCTCTCTCTGCTGTCAAGGTCAAGTTTGTTTACAATTGCGGTATTGGAGTTACGCTAGGTGTGGTTCCTAAGTAATTGAGTCATTTAAATATTTAACACCTATCCTTATAGTGTATTGGGCTCAACTGGCTCCTTAATTAACATTCATGGCTGGGGTGGAATTCTAGTGATAGCCTTGCCGTTCTATGGTGACTACTAGTGGCTTTTGGACGCGCATCATAGTGAAAATCTACGATTTTCACCAGCAGCTGTCAATAAAATATAAGGAAATCTGCGTTTCCTAAACGACGAATATGATCCTTACCTCTCCGGGTAGGTCATTGATACACATGCTCACTGCGTCTCGACGGACGTCAATCCTGGCCATAATTCATGCAAGCGTTGGATACAGACAGGCTCTGTCCAATTCGCTGCGAATAATACAGTATGATCAAGGGCGATACTACTCGTAGATTTAGCCAACTTCTCACCTAACGCGCAAGCTATACTAGTTGGTCCCCGCAATATTTTATTTACGTAAATCACTGGATTCTACGTTAATTCTGCACGCTTATGCGGCTTCAAACAATACTTCACATAGACGAATCAATTATTAAGGCACCCGCGTTCTCTCTGTCATACCACTTAAGCCAAAGCTTTACATAGCTCCTAACAAAAATGTATAAATTTACTGGCTTACCTTACTTTAATGGTCCTCAAACATAATCCTAAGGATTGACCATATCAAATATTCATTCACATTTCACTGACACTGAAAAAGCTCTCGTATTTCGCTATATTCCACGTTACTTCTTACTGTTTACCACAATACAGTGTCTTTATATTAGACATGACACTCTTTGAACGTTATTTAGGCCAAAAATGCCAATTACTTTACTGTTGCCGATCCCAGATTATTATTATTATTACTCATTTAACGTTACCGTTACATCCATCACTATTTTCGACCTAAATGGCCCTAAACAAATCACCTTCCAAGCCATATTTTATTCAAGACGAGTGGTGAAAACTCGTTCAGTAAGTGACTATTACATCTTATTCTCAAAGTGATAAATCGTTATATGGTGAACTATTTAGTTATAATAACATTATAAAATGGTACTCACTTTTTCTTTTTCGCTGGATGGTGCCAGCCCTTCAGCTTTGGCGCTACCATGACGCTTGATTTAAGCCATCATGTTATCCTTTACACAACACTTAGATTCACACATTTTCCACCTGATAAACATACTTTTATCAGTGGCCTCTTTCACTTCTACACACTGCATATTAATCACTATACACATGAACACTTTTAAATCACTATTACATAATTTATGTACACTTATTCACTACTTCACAGGTTGATCCTTAAATCGGACTTCTCCTACGCCTGATCTCAGAGATGCGATGCAATTATGACAACCGCTGGTCTACGTGAAAATCTAACAGCGTTTTACGGACGTCGATCCTCGTCACCTGCAATCTTGTTCAGCTCACTCTCCAGATTAGGTGGCAATGATTCCCAAGCTCCCATCATTGTAGTGATCCTGATGATAATGTCATATACAATTCTGACAATACCTCCCGGTATATGAACTGTTCAAAAACATTATAAGTTCCCTTTTCGCTGTGGCGAATTTATATTTGCGTCAGATCATAGATAAATATCTGTATTAAATTACTTTCGACGCACTTCATGATTACTTATGAAGCTTTATGACTTGCTTCTATTGTTCTTCAACGGCGGAGCGTTGATACTTTAACATTTGGCGTGCTTACTGGCAGCGTCTTAGTTACGTGTATACTGTAGAATAACTCTAGGCGAACTGGCTTGGTGTGAGCTGCTCTCCCTTATAAGGGTTTCTCGTACAAAATAGTCCACTGGACACACGAGAGCGACTCCTTTCTTGAAATAATACCTCTTCAGCCGAAATGACATATACATATTGTTTATTTAGGTGTGGAGGTTTCATAAACATTCGCGTGCCGGCGATCGCTTCGGCCAATTAATTACAATTAATTGCCTTAGTTCAGCGCGTCAGGACGCTACTGTGGTGGTTCCCCGTTGGCTGGTCACAAAATCACTGCTCTCGAGCGTAAGCTAGGTTGTAATTCGTTCATTTGGAGATATAGGCATTAATGTAGGTGAAAAACCACTCCTAAATTACCTCTCCGTGAATATATTCACCTGGGTGTATATTTCAATGCACTTCAATACTCCACTTGGCTGTAATTAATTAATTTCCGTGGGCCATCATCCCTACCCTAGGTTCAATCGTTGTCAAGCGGTGAATACCCGGGTCATTAATTTTGAGCTGTCTCCCCGCTCCAGACGTAAATAGTGCGCTCGGTGCCTAAGTTCTCCGCCCACTTGCTAAGTGTAATTTGTAAAACTTCAAACTGGCCTCCTCTCATTCTCGTATGCTCTGAAAATGTATATTTCCTTGCATTTGGCTACAATTCTTCACCTTAAATTGCTATGATATTCACATATAGATCGTGAAATCACGCTGCCTTATTATATGTCAGTATACCTCTCATTGCTCTTTGGGTTCCCTGTAATTGCTCCCCCTCAGAGATCAATGGTTCGACTCTAGGCATAACCATGTGCCTGGTCTTCTCTGATAAGACCCGAGTTCGATGCCAGACTGCCGTGACTGATTGGGCACAGTACCGACATCTAACTTAGTTCAATTGTTTATATAACCTCAAAATGGCGGCTGTGCGAAATATTTCACAGGCATTCAATATCTCCGAAACTATTTATGATATCAACCTCAAATTTTGTACGGTGATAAAGAGCACTGCTACGCGTTTATCTATGTAACTTTCAAAAACCTGTACACTACGAAACGAACATGGCGGCCAAGCGATAGTGACACATTCTAATACATTTTTCTCGTGATTTAATCATATGAGCGCATTGAAATGTGGTAGAGTAAATGATTATACATATTGTCATTCACTGGCATCTAATTTCGTTCAATTGTTTACATAAACTGAAGATGGCGGCTGTGCGAAATTTTAAAATTAAGTTTCTATTCTTGTGTCGTAATCATGCGATCGAAGTGAAAGTTTGAATAATGAAGCTACGCAATAATTTTCCTTTAATGGTACATAACTCTATGACCTATACATATAACAATCCAAATTGGCGAGCATCCGAAATATTTTGACGGTTCTCAATATCTAAGAATCTTTTCCAGCAATCAAACTATTTTTTTTAATGTTCATAGAGGCTCTGAATATAAGTTCATCTATATGACTTTCAGAAACCTGGTGAGCACTAATCCAACATGGCGGCGACGCGAAGTATAAATATCTAAATGGAGGTTTCTCGTGAATTAACCATCTGAGTGCAGTGAAACATTGCACGTTAATGCTTATACAAATGTTAATCCACTGGTATGTAATTTATTTCAATTGTTTTCATAACCACAAGATGGCAGCTGTGCGAAATTTTAAGATCTCGTTTTTACTTCTTGTGTCCTAATCATGCGATTGAAGTCTGAAAACCACACGTACACAATAATCTTCATGTAATAGTACATAAATAAAAATCCAACCTGGCTACCATCTGCAATATTTAGTCGGTTCTCAGTATCTACGAATCAAACATAGCAATCAAACTGAAATTTTGTATGTTGATAGAGGCAATTAATATGAGAAGGATGTATGAAAATAGGCGGTATAGTTATTCACGGAACTACTTGTTTAGCTTGCCGCGGTGAGTGAGTGTTAATCGTTTTGGACTGCCAACCCCAAGATTGCAGGTTCGCTCCTGGCCGTGGTAAGTATTTTTAGCCTATTTTCAATTTCGAAAAAATAGACTTATGAGATCACCTTTTGTCCGTGTGTGTGTGTGCGTGTGTGTGTGATTCGTGTGTGTGTCCCCCCCTAATAAAATCTAAATTGTTGGAGAGATTTCAATGAAACTCGGTAAGTTCATAGCTCTATTCCGGGCGACCCCGACCGTGTCCTTCAAATTTTGTTACGTCTCACCAATCCAACATGGCGGCTGTGCGAAATATTTCACAAGCATTCAATATCTCCGAAACTATTACCGATATCACCCTGGAATTTTTTATGGTGATAAAGGGAACTACTAGAAATTCACTTATGTGACCTTTGAAAACCTGGTAACTACAAAACCAACATGGCGGCCAAGCGAATTTGCGACTTTTAAATGGACGTTTATCGCGATTTAACCAACCAAACGCATTGAAATTTGGCACAGTATATGATTATATACATTGTAATGCGCCGAGATCTAACTTCGTTCAATTGTTTACATAACCTCAAAATGGCGGCTGTGCGAAATATTTCACAGGCCTTCAATATCTCCAAAACTATTTATGATATTAACCTGAAATTTTGTACGGTGATAAAGAGTACTACTGCAAGTTTATCCATGTAACTTTCAAAAACCTGTTAACTATGAAACGAACATGGCGGCCAAGCGAAGTTGAAACATTCTAATACATTTTTCTCGTGATTTAATCATTTGAGCGCATTGAAATGTGGTACAATAAATGATTATACATATTGTCATTCACTGGCATCTAATTTAGTTCAATTGTTCACATAAACTGAAGATGGCGGCTGCGCGAAATTTTAAAATTAAGTTTTTATTCTTGTGTCGTAACCATGCGATCGAAGTGAAAGTTTGAATAATGAAGCTACGCAATAATTTTCCTTTAATGGTACATAACTCTATGGCCTATACAATTAACAATCCAAAATGGCGAGCATCGGAAATATTTGGACGGTTCTCAATATCTAAGAATCTTTTCCAGCAAGCAAACTGATTTTTCTTATGTTCATAGAGGCTATGAACATAAGTTCACCTATATGACTTTCTGTAACCTGGTGAGCACAAATCCAACATGACGGCGACGCGAACAATAAATATTTAAATGGATGTTTCTCGCCATTTAACCATCTGAGTGCAGTGATTTTTTGCACGTTAATGCTTATACAAATGTTAATCCACTGGTATCTAATTTATTTCAATTGTTTTCATAACCACAAGATGGCAGCTGTGCGAAATTTTAAAATCTCGTTTTTACTTCTTGTGTCCTAAAAATGCGATTGAAGTCTGAAAACCACGCGTACACAATAATCTTCATGTAATAGTACATAAATAAAAATCCAACCTGGCTACCATCTGCAATATTTAGTCGGTTCTCAGTATCTACGAATCTAACATAGCAATCAAACTGAAATTTTGTATGCTGATAGAGGCAATTAATATGAGTAGGATGTATGAAAATAGGCGGTATAGTTCTTCACGGAACTACTTTTTTGAAAGGCGACATAAATCACGATACGCATGTCATACGATGTTAGCATGTTAAAGAACCCATTTGAATTCAGTAGGCCGTGTTCATAATGGCAAAATTAATCTCGGGATTTTCCGCCAACACAAACTTCCTCATTTCTCTACTAGAAAGCGCTATAGTGTCAAGGAGCTTAGATATCTAACTTCCCTGACCTTCATAGCGTTCCAAGGAGCTATAAAATTCGACATACAAGTTCCCTCCGGGCATCAATAATTAACAAAGCTTGCATCCGGCACCCAAGGTCATAGGATATTATTATTATTATTATTGATTTTTTTGAAAAATCTTTACACCGGAAGTAGTTATAAGAGCTTAAATGAAACTCGGCATTGACTCACACTAATGCTCGTAGTGGCAGAAAAGGCAAACTGATAATCTAATCGACCGGATATGGTTGAGTTTCTGGTGAACAATTATCAGTCTACCGCGTGTCATCATGCCGACATCTCGTAAGGAACGTTTAGTGTGTCCTTAACGTTTGGAAAAGTGGAGAAAACAACGAAAATTAACAACAAATGCACCAACAATAAGATTCAGTGATGAACAGGGTTCGACCAGACGAAAATGTATCAGGTTGTTTTCAACATTGAGGTTCTTGCTTGCCTGGAGTTTTCGTATGCCTTCTTTATAAAGCGTTACCGACTGTGGTGCCAACAATTTCATAAAAAAGTTATCTTGAAATTTTCATAAAGTTCTTAGAAGGGTTTTCCTTGACGCGTTATTCAACTGAACGAACCAAGTCTTCATTAACCAACGATGGACGCCCATCGTGCACTTGATCACGCCCTTTATTGAAATGACGGACCCATCTCTAGAGCCCTGCGTGGATAAGCAAAACGTTATCCGCATCCGCCCCACATCCGCACGACTGTTATCCGCATCCGCCCCACATCCGCACGACTGTTATCCGCATCCGCCCCACATCCGCACGACTGTTATCCGCATCCGTCCTGCATCCGCACGACTGTTATCCGCATCCGCCCCACATCCGCACGACTGTTATCCGAATATACTGGCATTACAATAATATATATAAGGTGCGTTCAAAAAGTAACGAGCCGGAAGCATAATTACAGAAACCAGTACCTGTATGTTAGAAGTATTGACCCTGGCTGTTGAAGCACTTGTCCCACTGTGACACGAGGCGGTGATTGTCTGTCTCATAAAATTCCCTGGGCTGCGATGTGAACCAGTTCCGCACGTACAGCTGGACGTCGACGTTCGAGGTGAATCGTTGGCCCAGCAGAGCCCTTTTCAGAGGACCAAACATGGCGTAATCACAGGGAGAGAGGTCTGGACTGCATGGAGGGTGGCCAAGAACCTCCCATTTGAATTTATGCAGGAGTGCCGCGACTGTGTTGGCCGTATGAGGTCGTGCATTGTCGTGGAGCGACCACGGCGGCTATGGCGTTCACTGCCACTCGGCGGTCCTGGGTAATGAGTGCATCAACCAGCTGGACGTTGTCATCGGTAATGCAGGGGGGTGCCCCAGACTTGGCATCATCGGCTAACGACAACCGTCCTTCCCTGAAGCTCTTGTGCCACGCCTTGACCCGTGCAAGGGACACTTGTGACATTCGGCAATGAATGTCCGTTCCCCCTACTTCTTCCGCTGTCAGAAACCGAACAACACCTCTTTGCTCTTCGGTTGACGCCTCCATGTCACTGTTTGCAATGCGACTGGCAGCGTTGGACAATTGATGCATGCTGCTGCTCGCTTTGTATCGTCACGTGACGTGCACGCGTGCCCTCTAGCGACGGGCTGTGACCTTCCACGCTCTGGTCGGAACCACACCTCGTTACAAACGCCACGACTAGTCGATGTAGTCACCGATTTGCGTATTCCAGCCTCCGGCTCGTTACTTTTTGTACGCAGCTTGTAATTAGATAAAGTATAAAAGCAACACATTTAGACATTTGAGGAGAAAGTCGTTCCTTTTGCTATGTATGTCAAGTGCTATGTTTAAAATGAATGTTATACAACCAGAATTGCAACCCTTTTCAGTTCGGAGTTTTAATTATGCTTAATGACATCTTACATCTTACATTTTGTCATGAGAAAAACGCAAGGGAACAAGAACAGGGAGTTATAAACATCCGGTTCCAAGTAATAATATTCAACAAGTTCGGGTTGGCTTCTAAAAACTCTCCGCAAATTTACTCCAAACATTATCCGCAGCTTATCCGCACAGCCATGCATGGCGAAAAGTTTTGCTTTCTGTGTGACCGAGCCTTATTAGTGTTCATCGCATTCATAAAATGAATGACAGATCGAATCTCTCAAGCGTTGGGAGTATTAATCGACTTCACCAATCCGACCAAGCACTAAAAAGCGTATACAACAAACAGCTATCTCAACAAGGCGTCATCTCCTTCTTCTTGACTCAGAGTAACTTCCGCACATGCGCCAAATTGCGATTGCAGAGATGCCGTGGCTACGTAAATAAATGTAACTTCCTTCCTGGACGTGTCTAGTAATAAATTATTAAACGATCATCAAAAGAAAACACTGATATTTGACTTGGATCTGCCCTGGAGGGTGTGCGCGCTGAGTTCTCATATCCTTTAGGACCAAGTCGAGTACTTAATCCATTCCCCCAGTATGTTGTCTATGGTGAGAGGGCCTATGGTACATGACGAGGAACGTTGTAACAGGGGGGTGTTAAATAGTTATTGTCGATTTAAGGGGCGAAACAGCGAGGTGATCTGCCTGTTATTGTAATCTGTGTAAACAATAATTAATCACAAGTAGATTTTCTCTGTCAGGATATACTACGGTATTTCCCACGTAATATAATTCGGTAGAAATTCTCGTTGACCGACTGAAAGTGATAAATCAATCAAACGGTTTAGGGAATAAATAAATGATGACGGATACTGTCTTACATTTTATTTGGAATACCATGTTCATCAATTTACTTCAACTTATTTTCAGACACTTTGTATAACATAATAGTGTTTGTCGATTCTTTCAAAGTGTTGAATCAGTTTGTGTGTTCGGATTGCAGTGGAGTAAGACTCGAATTACGGAAACAGACTTTATTTTCAAGTCTCATTTTGCAGATAAGGAAGCTTAAAGAAGAACTAACGACATTTCCTTGAATTAACCCATTCATTAATTTCTCGAATTCTAATTATTGAATTATCTCGAGTTATTGTTGTTTTAAGAGGCAGAACAGGGAGAAATTGCAACGGTGAGGGCAGACAGAGGAATAGAATAGAAGGAGATGGCTACCGTAGAGAAGTCCAATCTCTCATCTTCTACACAATAAAAGCAAGCTTAAAATCGGTTTCAATTTTATTTTTTTCTTTCGGCGAAAATGCATTTTTGTATCAAACAAGACAGCAGAATTTGACGGGTTCATGCAATTGGATACCTTAAATACAAAGAGTTTACTCCTTTGACTTCCTCGATTAGCGTTAACCTTACAAGGACCAAGGTTTGGTTGTTTCACAGAGGACCAAGTTAGCTAATTGCCCTATTTAATAGTGACAATTAACTTTTACATGTAATTTTTTCCAGGAATGTCTTTGATGTGTAACATCTTTCCACTCGGTTGCTGGATATTTTTTGTGGGAGGGATTTTGGAAAAGGGACGGAAATTTGTAAGAGGAAACATCGCATACGGTTTACTTCAAGGTTTGAAGGCCCTATTAAAGATATTCCTACAATATATCACATTCAAGTTGCCGTTCTTTGGGGTGAAAATATTCATTCTATCATATTTACCTCGCGCATGCGCACTGGTCAGGATTTGGCACTGGAGTTTTACAAGCAGTTATTTCAATGACCAACAGAGTTCACTGTTAACAAGGGATTTGCGCTCCCGGCACACACATAGTAGGATAACATGTCAGATGTTACACATCATATGCGACTACTGAAAGGCTCGTAATTATTCTTTTATATATATATCTTGTACCCCACCCAATCATTGGGCATATTCATGTTGACCGCCTGAAGAGCTACAAATTACAACTGAGAATACGTGTTTTGACTTTCTCCAGATCATCCATGGTACCAGTCCTGTTCATCGAGAAGGTCTCTGTTGCGTATAAAAACTGTGGCCTGACAATAGTTTTGTAATGACAGATCTTAGCATTCTTCCGAAATGCACTTCTTGTTGTAACTTATTTCGGGATAGGTACAAAGGTTAAGGCAAAAATTCTAAATGTTCATACAGAAAGCTTACTTCTTTTTTTTGAGATAACTAGGTTATGAAATTTTGAGAGATTTGCATTCGAAACTGAATTTTCATAACCAAGTTGCGAGAATTCGGGCCAGCTAAAACTGCGTGAATGAGCTGATTATTGTAATGAACTAATGCGACAGCACAACTACAAATGAAATAGTGAGTAATGCTTAATATATCCAATTAGAGTATGAACATGACAGGTTTATGAGACAGCTTGGCCTCTGTGACACGTAACCCAGACTATCAGATGCCACTCGCATACAATATGCCCGATACACACCAGTATTATAACAAAAGGGAAGCAGACTATTTATCACTCAATGGAAACTACGTCTGCATGCAGATAAATGGCTTGTTTCGCGGTGAAAACATATATTGAAGCTTTGAATGATGTGTTGGGGTATAATAGAGTCGATAGAATTGCACAAACTAGATCTCACATTCATGGTCGGTTTGAATATTCAGTTGTCCCTAGACTAAGACAGAGCTGCTCCCCACTCTTCGAGAATATCAATAAAGTTTAAAACTGGGTAAAAATAATAATAATAATAATTTTCAATTCCAATTTATTTATTTATTTATTTATTTATTTATTTATTAAATACTATGAATATTACACTTTGTGATATCTCTCACGAAACTGGTGGCATGTCCGGTTCAGATTATCTGTGATACATATTAATTACTACCAGAAGTACCCATTCTTCGAACGGTCATCGGTATTAATAACCAGACATTATCAATTGAGCTACTGTTGCAATGGTTAGGGGCTTGGAACCTGTTTGTTGACAAAGAAAACTGATTAGTTAAAATGTGCTCTCAAACAAAATTTACCTAACGTGTACTTCCTGACGTGAAAATAAAATTGAAAACCTCGTAGACGAAATGCAATACACGTCACATAAAAACTGACCCTCACCGTTGTGTCAAGCCCCCATCCATACGTTGACCCCTTTAATAAATTATAAAGGCTTGTGGTGCATGAAAATTCAGGTCTATTAACCTCCAATGGCCCAAATTCCTAAAAGCTGCAAAAATAACTATTTCAATTAAGGGGGTAGGCCCCCTTTTATGAGAGGTACGGAGAAGAGTTACATGAATGATTGGTATCGTGCCTCTGATGGATATCTGCACCAATTTTTACGTTGAACCACCCAGCCGTTCTCGAGTTATAAGGGAACAAATTTGTCCACAGACAGACAGACAGACCGACAGACAGACAGGCAGACAGACAAAAAAAATCGCGCGCATCCGTCATAAAACTGTCTGAAACGCGTTAATAACGAAAATTCCCGTAGAAAAGAACAAGATAATATCGTGAAAGTATTACCTTAGTGTTAGTGATATACAAAGGTGTTTAAATTATTAGACTTGACGCCAGTTTCCCGAAATAACATTTATACTTTTCACGGCTTAATGCACTAAATATGTTTGCAAGGCGGTGAAATTACTTCCAATGTTCAACCAAGATCCTTAATTATAGCCTATTTTCTTTTATGAAACTCAAAGTAAAATGATTTTTTAGAATTTCCACTAAAAGAGGAGCTTTGCTACTGCAGAATGCCACACGTTTTATTTTGATTATTTCACTCTTCTTTTCGTGTGAATTTAGAGCTGAGGGCTGTGGAGTTATTTTACTGATGATCCGCTCTTCAACTATTCAAAGATTCGAATTGAAATCACCTGACTTAGAGGGCATACTCCAAAATCAGTGAATAAATAGAAGACGGTCTAAGCTCAGATATCCCTCGGAATACCCAATTCGGAAAGTTTCCTAACATAATAATTCCTTATGGCAAAAGGTGTAAACCGATATGGGAGAAAACATTACTAAGGAAGGTTACAAAATATGCCAGCAGTTGGTCAATAAAATGATTTTGAATAACAAATTGTGACTGATTTAATTCCTTATTTGATTCTTATAATTTGCACACCTCTGTAAGCACTATAGCAATTATGATAATAATTATAATAATAATACATTTACACCTGAGTGGCAGACTACCGACTGGCGGCTTCGGTGGCGTAGTTGGTAGCATGCTGAGTTTCTATGCCCAAGGTCACGGGTTCAAACCCAGCTGAAGTCATCGGATTTTTCAAGAGCGTAAAAAATCCCTCAGTATGCCTTCCTTCGTAGGGGAAGTAAAGCCGGCGGGCCCATGTCATAGATTTATGGCATGTAAAGGACCCTTCCCCTAATTACAATTTAGCTTTGATTATTTGATAACGCTATATTAGTTCCAACATTCGCCACCAGGTGCTTGCTGCAATGGTATCTAGTTGCCAAGTCCGCAGCTAGGTGTCGTGGACGGTAGCATTTTGTAGCAAATGCAGGAACTACTTGAAAAATTGATCGTCTGCAGCCCTTACCTGAATCACAGAAAACACGCGCTAATACAGCCATCACAATTAACGACGATTATCAGCCAAGTACACGGGGCTACATGACCACGTTGTCGCAGCCCCCTAAACTAAGGAATCAACCAACATGACTATCGACTAAAACTTTCCCGTGACTGCTGGAACCTAGCTTGGAACCGTTTAACACATAACTTCAGGCTAGGTCCATATACTAGGACACTTGTCCTCAACTATTTGCCATCCGTGACTATCCAGATCTTTTTTCTTTGAAGAATTTCTTTAGTGTTTCAATGGGGCTCATCATCTTGAAGCATCATTTCCTCGATGTTGTCTGGGGAGATCTGTTGTCAAATCTCCTTTTGAAATAATCCCCATGAAAATCTGAGAAGATACGGGTTCGATCCCCATTTCAGCCATTCTGGAAGAGGTTATCCATGATTTCCCAATTCTACTCCAGGAAAATGTCGGGAAGGTTCATAACATAAGACCAATCCTCACCTGCAGTACAAATACACATACTACTACAGACACCACAATAGCACAGGTCATCAGACAAAATCTACACACATGCAAGTACACGGGGCTAAATGACCACGGTGTGGCAAAGTCTCTAAATGAATTAACATCAACAACATACATTTATGCGTTTTGCATGTTTGTTTGTTTTTCATTTTATTTGTTCATTTTGTGGCTTGGACATCGTGTTTATTTCAGCCCAGTAGACTTCGGATGGACTTAGGATTTGTATGATAACCCGTGTTATTGTGGTTGCTGTAAAAGAGTGTGTATTTGTGAGGCTAGAATTTGGGAGAAGGTGGCCACGGACTTAAGTTAGGAACCAACCCTGCGTTTGCCTGGAATAGAAGTGGAAAACCACATACAGGATGGCAGAGGTCGGAATCAAACCTAATAACCAAGGCTTCATAACTTAACATAACGAAAATGGTTGTTTGGGTAGATTATGTAACAAAATGGGTCTTGGTCACATTGTGGTCGTTACGTTTCATATCCGGAAGTCATTTGTATCGCATGGTAACGTTATTGGGCCATATAACGTTATTCTGATATTGGTTATCGTAGAAACGAAATAGTATTGTCCGACAGAAATAACGTTATTTGAATAAGTCTCTCGAAAAATATCCCATAATACCGTTATTTGGACTAATAACGTTCTTCGGATATCGGTTATCGTAGAAACGAAATACTAGTGCCCACCTGAAATAACGTTATCGGAATACATATCTCGAAAAAAATCTCCTAATATCGTTATTTGGACTGATAACGTTATTCGAATATCAGTTAACCAAGGAACGAAATGGTAGTGCCCGCCTGAAATAACGTTATCGGAATACATATCTCGAAAAATATTCCCCCAATACCGTTATTAGGATTAATAACGTTATTCGGATATTGGTTATCTCAGGAACGAAATGGTAGTGTTCACTAGAAATAACGTTATTTGAATAGATCTCTCCAAAAAAATCCCCCAATACCGTTATTCGGACTAATAACGTTATTCGTATATCGGTTATCGCGGGAACGAAATGGTAGTGCTCACTATAAATAACGTTATTTGAATACATCTCTCGAACATTATTCCCCCAATACCGTTATTCGGACTAATAACGTTATTCGGATATCGGTTATCGCAGGAACGAAATGGTAGTGCTCACTAGAAATAACGTTATTTGAATATATCTATCGAAAAATATTCCCTCAATACCGTTATTCGGACTAATAACGTTATTCGCATATCGTTTATATATTACAAACGGCATCATCGATTGAGAATGGCACCATTTTGATACATTTTGCGTTGGAGAACTCCATAGAGTAGAAAGAGTGGAAGTGTCACTTTGCGACCTACGTCGTGTTAGGTTCTGAGTTTAGCCGCGAGGTTAATAAATACTCGGAAGTGCTTACCGTGATAGGGTATTGTATTTTTAGCCTACTTTTCACATTTTGCAAAAATGAGGAAAAAGTAGACTTATGAGATCGATCTGGGCAAATGGTCTGTCTGTCTGTGCATGTCCCCCCCCCCCTATCAACTCCTAAACGGCTGAAGCAATCAAAACCAAAATTGGTATGAGTAAAGATCTATATCTGAATATCTCAAGGCCATGAAAATGAGGTCAGTGCTACCAACTGCTGAAAAACCGCAATTGAAATTTGAGCTCCATGTTGGATATCTTGGAAGGTATGCATGGGAGCTATTCCAAAATTGGCACATATTTATATAGATAATAATATTTCAGTTTAATTTCCAGGAGGCCATACATGACAGTGTTGGCAAAATGATTCTAAGCATGCTGATAGGTCAAATTTTTAAATTAATAGAACTTCTACACTATCAATTGGATTTCAACCAAATTTCGTATTTAGTCTACTATGCGTACATAACCAGATATCACTATGCATATTCTTAAGAGCAACCAGCTGCTGACAACTGTTGATAATTGCTGTCTCTACTTTTTTACCCTTATATTAATATATCAGAATGCATGCAAGCCAACAACGCTAAACTTTGCACACGTATAGTACCTGACATTCTAGATTAATTTAGAGTACTTAATATTATGCCAATGCCGCTAACATGATTCTAAGCCTGATGATAGGTTCAATTCTAAAATGCATGTAACTTCTATACATACAAATGGATTTCATCCAAAATTGGCACAACAATAGATCATAATATGTCAGATTATTTCTGACCAAGACATGCATGACATTGTTGCCAACATGATTTTACGCGCACTGATAGATCCAATATCTAACTGCATGTAACGTCCACGTTAAACCATTGAACTTCAATCAAATTTTGTGTTCTGTACCTTAAGAGATGGAACTAAGAATATATTAAGTCACCAGGGCTTCCAACTGTAGTGCAGGTATATTTCGAATTAATTAGGAATTTTGATATTACCAACTTAATTTCGTCATTAACTTAGATAGTTCCATATAGATTAAACATTGGCATGAATCTTTAAGTTTAAGAAAAATAGGCTCCTTAGTTTGTCACGGAACTGCTTGTTGAACTTGCGAAAGTGGCGAATGTCCGGAAAAACACTCTTAAATGCGCTTTTGAAGAAAGGAACAACAGACCGACACCACTTGAAATACATAGGCCTAGGTGGATAGCAAACGACCTGAAGCTTAATAGAGATCAAGTACTAGCGAATAAACTAGACAACGGGGAAAATTCAGTGTACATTAAATTAGTGTACACCTTACTTTATGAAAACATATTATCTCGACATGAAGGTGTGAAATCCTTCCGGCTAGCTAGCGGTAACACCACAAAGATAACTATCACTGCTTCAGACTCTTTAACAAAACGTGTGCGTGTCTGTTTAATCTCCTCCCGAAGTCAACAATGAAAGGCTCTCCCGCGTGCTTTCTACGCATGGAGTTCTCAAGGACATACGGTACGAGTGCTGGAATGAAGTATATGAATTTTCTGCTGTAAGTAATGGCATACGTATTGTAACAATTGAACTTAAATACCCCATTCCATCATATTTGACGGTCAATGATTGTCAAGTTCTGTTAACATGAAGGACAAGCTAAGTATTGCTTTTATTGTAAAGAAACCTCCCACTTACAAATAGACTGTCCGAACAGAAGGAATCGCCCGGTACTTCACGTCAGACAACAAACCTAGAGCACGGTGCTGGGCGAGTCAGATGGGAGTAGTAAGCTAAGCGACACTACCGACATGGAAACTGCAGTACCTTCCCCTGAATATCCAGCCATATCAGAGGCCTTTCATAACAGGCCCCATTCTACAAACACATATAGCATTGCGGAAGTAACTCAACCATCAGATAACGTAGCTGAAACATCCCTGACTACTTTACATTGCAATGAAGAGGGAACTGTGACGTCACGATCGGACAGCACGGGGAAGGGACACACCAGCAGGCAACACAGCAGTCTGTGCAGCAGCCAGATACTATTAAGACTAAATGTCCCGATTTTTAGTTTGTAATTCTGACACCACGTAGCAGCACCTAAGTGAGGCTCGTATTTGCGATGTCAAAACCACTATGTGTACTAGAGTGCAATAAAATAGATATCAATTCAATGCATTTTCCAAAATGTGAAAAACAAAGACGTTACTAGCAGTTTTTTATATTTCTGCTTAAAATATGGGGGAAAAAACTGGTAATACGAAAACGGAGATTTATTTCCTGATTCCAATGCATTTTTCATAAATAAAATCGGGTGAATGGAATCGTCGGCATTAGTTTGGGAATTGTTTTGAAAAGGGTGGTAGGAGTAGCGGCGCGGCTATACAAGATCTCTAGCGCAAGGAAAATGATGAACACGCCACACAGTGGTCCGGATCCGTAAAAAAGCGGACAAAAATCGATTTTTCAACTTTACATTAGAAACGCCAAACCACCTTCCAAGTGAAGTATGATAACCTGTGTACATTATTTTCACTTTTACTTTGGAAATTGCTTCTGTGTTTCTCAGATATAATACTACAAATGTGATACAACTCTTCGTTTCTGAACTCCACACTCCGGTAACTAAACTTTGAAATATCATTCTAACTTCAAAATGAAATTCGGGGTCTATAATACTGTATGATTGTATATGTAGTTTGTGATCTGATATATTTGTTTATAGCATGATTTTCGATTTCAGATCACTTATAAGGACTGTTATACTTATTTTTATAGTGCATTATTTTCTTCAAGAAAAATAAATTTTGCTTGACCTACAAAAAAATATATACATATGTATAGCATGAAACTTATGCAAGTTTTAAAATGGAGACTGGAGAATATATCCTAAAAGGTTTCATTGCCAGAACACGCCAGATGCGTGATTGAGAATGGAGAGAACATTACTGCGCGCTCTGAGGATCAACACTCGCGCGAGATAAGGGCCTGTTGAGACTTTGTTTATGCTACGCAAGGGATACCTCGAGGCCAGGAAACCAAAATAATCTTCAGTGGCGAGAAGTAATTGATTGGTGGTAGTTGTGTGTGTTGTGAAGAGTGAAAAATGAATTATTGCATGGAAAAATCCAAGAACCTAATCTACACGATTCTGCAGGCCTAATCGAATGCAGTGGGTTCATGAAACATCGGAAATTACACGGAAGGAAAGGATGTATCTAAATGATCAAATTGAGAATATACATAATTTGGTTATAAACAACACCGAAGTGCAGTATTCCTTAATATTGTCAATGATAGATGGAAAAATATGCAATACTTTAGCACAGTCTTCAAGCATGAAGTGCTATATTTGTGGTGCGGAAATTTCAGAAATGAACAATCTACAAAAAATGGCACAAAAGCCCGTCGAAAATTTTCAGCTTGAGTTTGGAATTTCAGTTCTGCACGCCCACAACCGATTTTTTGAAAGTCTCCTGCATATTTCATACCACCTGGGTTTTAAAAAGTAGAAAGTGAGCGTGAAAGATGGTAAATGAGACTTATTAGAAGGAAAGAAAAAAATTGTGCAAGACTCATTCAGAACAAGATTAGGTCTTCTAGTTGATATTCTGAAGCCTGGATATGGAACAACCAATGATGGCAACACTGCCCGAAAGTTTTTCGAACAATCCCAAGTAGCATCAGAAATAACAGGGGTAGACTGTGAGTTAATAACTCGTTTTGGAATAATTTTAAAAGCAATTTCATCTGGTCATGAAATTAATAGTTCAGAGTTCAATTCCTACTGCAGCAAATCAGCAAGCTTTTATGTACGGCTATATCCGTGGTTACATACCTCCAACACTCCATAAAATACTTATCCATGGATCTTCCATTATAGATGCATCTATTTTGCCGATTGGAGAACTTTCAGAAGAGGCCTTAGAATCTAGAAACATAGACGTAAGAAAATATAGGGAAGACCATACAAGAAAATCCTCAAGAATTTGCAACAACTTTGACTTGTTCCATAGACTGTTGCTAAGCTCTGATCCAGTAATTTCAAGCACGGGAGGTCTACCGAAGAAAAAAAGAAGACAGTTGCCTCAGGAAGTTTGTAATTTATTGTCAATACCCGAGGACGAGACGGAACAGGAAGGGGAAGAAGAAAAAGAAGAATAAGACGACTCATCCGGATCAAAAGATGAATAAGTAATTAATTGTAGGCTCTACGACAAATATACCTCATAGTAACATCTAATTTAAAGTTTTACTTAAAATTATTTCATTTCTTTTAACGGAAAATATATTTGTCCGCTTTTTTTCGAATCCGGACCACTGTGCGCCGAGTTGACGAATATTGTAGTTCGGCGAGTTACATGTACAAGTGCCTAGGCGAGGAACAATATCTGAGCAATAAAAATATAGTAATGTCATGCTTATGTAACGTTGACACAATGTGTTTATACAGATACTTTCTTACTTCCTCAAACATTCTTGTTCTTGTTCTTGTTCTTGTTGATAATAATACATTGTAGGGGCTTGGGACATCTTGGTCATCAGTCCCATGTAGTTGACTATGTGTGTTACTGTATTAGAGCCAGGGATGGGGCAGGTGCCCCGAGTCTTTCGGCATTTACCTGGAGGGAGTGTGGAAAACCCTGCGAAACACAAGGCACAACTGAACTTCAGATGCAACCACAATGGTAGGTTGATTGACAGGTGAACTAGTCAATGAGAGATGTTGGACTGATGACAGTTTCCTAGGAAAAACATCATAAAATAAGAAGGAATTTCTGAATGGCAATAAACATCTGCTGTACAAAAGAAATATTGTTTCAGTTCCTTACCTTTTATTTCGTTCAATACGCCAATACACAAGCTCTGCTGGGACTTTTCTTCGTTTTCTGTGAGCGTACAAAGGAAGTGGATATTTATGCAGGACGCTTGCACCTAGGGAACATGCGGTTGACTGTCGTCAGTATCTATGGAGACCAATTTTCCATTTTCACAATGGCTGCGTCTTACTTTTCCACACAACGCATTGTTTCCGTTTGAATTCGAACTCTCTTCTCTGAAAAAAGTTGTCACTGAATAGTTCGTGGTCTTGTACTCTTACACTTATATATTAGAAGTTCAAAAAAAGACTAAACCCGTGGAGCGACAGCCGTTGAAGGGCCTAGTTCTACCAAGCTACCGCTGTTCAGCCAAGTAGCGTTCAGATTGTGGGGTGACGTTCAGTCATCCAACTTGTACAAATAAATTTAAAGTGAAATCAAAACTGCTCAGTACTTTACACTTTCTCTAATGCAAGCGTAATTTCAAATATAAACTAGGGAAACAATCTTATGTATGTGTGGAGGTTTTTCTTAGGGCCTGGCTTCCTTTTCTTGGTACAGTACTTACTGTCGACCAAAATATTATGTGCACTCGAGTTTGAAGGTTGTTTGTGAAGTAACCAATAGACCTATATAAAATCCACTAACATAATCATTTTCGTCGTTCTATTTTACGTTAGTTCATGTAGGTTTGGAATTTTTTATTTATATTTTTTTTATCGCAGTTGAAACACAAAAGGTGACCGTTTTTAAGCGTGTTTCAACCATACGTCACATATAATAATTATTATCTCACAAACCCGTCATCAGATCGAATCCAAATTTTAGAACAATTTACATTGGAATGTTGTATAACAGGTTTATTAATTTCAACATGTCGTGTGTTCAAGAACGAATTTTGTTATCATTTTTGTAAGGTAACTATTTCTCGGTTCGGGGTCGTTGTAAAATGTAGTTCTTGGTTGCGTTGTAATCCTTATACATCAAAAAGTTATGATGTGTGACTGTGAAATACGTAAATTAATTCACTTATTTTATATCGGTTTGTATTTATACGGGGAATTAAGACATGGTTCACCAGCTAGACGCTCCGGGATATTCTGTACAGCATTGCTGATATGGAGCCCATTACTTCCTAGCGAAGCGCGCCTTGACGCGTGATGGAGCCCATCTTGGCAACGCTGTACAGCTTTTACAGGAGCGGCCAACTGGTGAACCATGTCTTAATTCCCCATACAAATACAAACCGATATAAAATAAGTGAATTAATTTACGTTTTTCACAATCATACAGCATACCTTTTTGATGTATAAGGATTACAACGCGACCAAGAACTACATTTTCAAAACAACCCGAGCCGAGAAAAAGTTACCTTACCAAAATGATAACAACTTTGTTTCTTGGCCATACAAAATTTTAAAATTAATGAACCAGTTATACAACATTCCAATGTATATTGTGTTAAAATTTGGATTCGATCTGTTGACGGGTTTGTGAGATAATAATTCTTAAATGTGACGCATGGTTGAAACACGCTGAAAAACGGGCACTTTTTGTGTTCCAACTGCGATAAGAAATATTAAAATATATTTTAAAAATCCAAACCAACATGAACGTAAAACAGAACGACGAAAATGATGATGTTATTGGATTTTATGTAGGTCTATTGGTTACTTCACAAACAACCTTCAAACTCGAGTACACATAATATTTTGGTCAATGGTAGTCGCAATTCCCCCTGGGATTTAGTGGTATGCCCTTGAATCAGGGCTGGCATGCGAAACGAAATGTATGGCTGTGGGGGCGAATATATTTGAATTTCGCTGTGAGCGCGATACTCGGGAGCGAAATTACAATGATTGTCGGCGGGAAATTAAATCGAAGCGAAACTTAAGTCGAAGCGAAATGACATAGCGAAATCAACGCGAAACTTAATAGCAACGCGAAATAACATTGTACAATTGAATAAAATTTCCCTCACGGCGGGAAAAAAAATCGTTACAATCTTTTAATTTCGCTCCCGGCGCGAAATACAATTCATTACAGATTTTTAATTTCACTCGCGGCGCAAAATAAAATTCGATACAGACTTTTAATTTCGCTTCCGGTGCGAAATAAAATTCGTTGCAGTCTTTTAATTTCACTCCCGGCACGAAATACAATTCATTACTGACTTTTAATTTTACTCGCGGCGCAAAATAAAATTCAATACAGACTTTTAATTTCGCTTCCCGTGCGAAATAAAATTCGTCACAGACTTTTAATTTCGCTCCCGGCGCGAAATAAAACTCGGTTACAGACTTTTAATTTCGTTCCCTGCGCGAAATAAAATTCGTTACAGACTTTTAATTTCGCACCAGGCGTGAAATAAAATTCCCAAACGGTATTTAGTTTCGCCCTCCGATGTGAATTTAAAATGAATGGAACATTAATTCATATCGTAGTTGAAATTAAAATGTATTCGTTTCGAGAGTGAAATTATGTTCCGAGCGATGTTCAGAGTCCTGACGTTGGCAGCAGTAGCAGCCTTATTACCGTTCACCGCCTGCACAATCTGCAGGGCTGCAACAGCAACGTGAGTCATTCAATGGTCATCACTCCAGTAGAGGAGAAAGTCAGTGCTATGGCATCAACATCACCATCGTCGTTGACTGCACCTCGCGTCCACAACCATTTTGTTTCGCATGCCAGACCAGATTTAATTTCAGACATGAAATGATATGTTCCATGCATTTTAAATTCACGCCGGGGGCGAATCTAATTGCTGTTTGGGAATTTTGTGTCATTAAAATAAACCGTGGCACTACATCCCATGAAAGGCCTAGGCCAACCAAGCGACCGCTGCCCAGGCATCTGCAGATATTGGTCAGCACATCGGGTTCCCTTGGCCGTTAATCTTGGTTTTCGTGACTTTCAGACAGCTACTCTCGAGGCTGAGTGCACACCGTTCAAACCCACACGTCCGTTTCTAAAATCACTAACGGAGCCGGGAATCGAACCCGGGGCCTCCAGGTGAGAAGCAGGCACGCTATCCCCAACACCATGGGGCCAGCAATTTTTGTCATACCAGGAGCAAAATTAACAGTCGTTAAAAATGTTATTTCGCGCCGGGAGCAAAATTAAGAGACTGTAGCGGTTTTCATTTCGTGCCTGGAGCGAAATGAAAAGTCTTGTATCGAATTTTATTTCAGGCCAGAAGCAAAATTAAAAGTGTGTAATGAATTTTATTTCGAGCCGGGAGCGAAATTGAAAGTCTGTAACGAATTTTATTTCGTGCCCGGAGTGAAATTGAAAGTCTGTAATTTTTTTTATTTCGCGCCGGAAGCGAATTTAAAAGACTAACGGTTTTTATTTTACGCCAAGAGCGAAATGAAAAGTCTTCAATGAATTTTATTTCACGCCAGGAGCAAAGTTAAAACAGTCTGTTAAGAATTCTGTTTGTAGCCGGGAGCGAAATTAAAAGTCTGTAGCGGATTTTATTTAACGCTGGGAGCGAAATTTAAAGTCTGGTACGAATTTTATTTCGCACCGGGAGTGAAATTAAAAGTCAGTAATGCATTTTATTTCGCGCAGGAAGCGAAATTAAAAGACTAATGAATTTATTTCACCTCTGCAGCGAAATTAAAACTCTGTTACTAATTTTATATTGCGCCAGGAGTGAAATTTTATTCCTTTGAACAATTTAATTTCGCGACGCTAATTTAAATTGATAACACATTTCGTTTTGCATGCCAGTCCTGCCTTGAATCGGTTTTGGTGGTGGCCCCATTTTTTCACCTAAAATGTAAAACTAACTGCACTTGATGACCGTAATGCTCTCCATCAGTCGTACCTATATGTACATCGTACATGTATATGATCTACCTGAGATACTGTCCAAAAATAAATTGTCGAAAATAGAACACCTAACGAACACTAAAAATAATGGTGTTGCAGGTAAAATAAACTAAGTAAAAAGTAATTAAAGGGATCGTTGAACTAAAAACAGGAAAAACAACATGAAAAATTAGAAATCGTAAGTACAAACTGGTAAAATTTCAAAGGATCACTCAGAAATATCCAGAACTGAACAATAATTCAGAACTAGCCATCACAGTCACAGTCAATCGCAACATCGGACTAGATGCTCAGGAATCCCATACCGTCAGGTAAGGGGTAAGGTCATCACTCTCTCACTTGACTTTCGCTCCCCTTTCCTGCTGCTGCGGTGGCCTTGGTCGAGCTTGTGGCGCGCCGTGGCCGCCTGCTTTAAGCGTGTGTACAATCCTGTATGAAATAATACCTTATAAAAGATGCTGGAAGTGTCGTCCTTCCTGGGTTATACAGGCATTGTATCCGGTAACCACATTTTGGCTCACGCGAGTGAGTTCTGCCACTGTAATGATTCTGATTTTGTATTTTATGTTCTTTATTGAGCACTGAGTCAGTAGGCCTAGTGGCAAACTTATTTACAATTACGTGAATCTGTGCTAGTGAAGGTGACACTTCATCAAGAAATTGC
This sequence comes from Meconema thalassinum, assembly GCA_946902985.2. Classification (NCBI taxonomy): domain Eukaryota; kingdom Metazoa; phylum Arthropoda; class Insecta; order Orthoptera; family Tettigoniidae; genus Meconema; species Meconema thalassinum. The sequence goes on along the minus strand of OX336388.2, from coordinate 989,473,571 downwards.
TGAACTTACCCACCGGGCCGACTCGTACTTAAAATAAGTTTTACATACAAAAATACGACGTTGCAATGATAACTGTCTGAACATGTTACCATCTGAGGTTCAGACTGGCGACTGACAACACCTGCACGCTTATTGCAAGGTCAAGTTTGTACTATGCGCGCGCTTTCAATACTACAGCAGGGGGCCGTGGGGCGCCAGAAAATCGGCCAAGCCCGCTGCAGTAGCGAATAACAAAACCGCCGCTCGTCGTTCTTACTTAATATGAAAGACCCTATATGTAGACCATAGAGTTATGTACTATTAGATGACTATTATTGCGTAGGTTCATTATTCAAACGTTGACTTCTATCGCATGATTGGGACACAAGAAATAAAACAATAATTTTAAAATTTTTCACAACTGCCATCATGAGTGTATGTAAACAATTTAACAAAATTAGATATCAGTTCATTACAATGTATATAAACAATTGCTGTACCAAATTTCACTGCGTTCGGATGGTTAAATCGCCAGAAAAGTCTATTTAAATGTTTAAATTCACTTGGCCGCCATGTTCGTTTTGTAGTTAACAGGTTTATGAAAGTCACTTAAGAGACTTTTATCACCGTACAAAATTTCATGGTGATATCGGTGACAGTTTCGGAGATATAGAATGCCAGTGAGATATTTCGCACAGCCACCATGTTGAATTGGTGAAACATAATAAGCTTTGAAGGGCACGATCGGGGTCGGCCAAAATAATAGGCCTACTATGACCTTACCGAATTTCATTGAAATCGCTCCAGCCGCTTAGATTTTATTAGGTGGGGTGTGGGGGAAGAGGGGGGGGAGGGGTGGGGATGCACACCAAGGCCCGGCGTAGGTGCGTGTCGTCATGTCATGTCAGTAGGTAATCTGTGTCCTTGACCCTCCCCGCCTGTCGCTAGCTACGTGTGCGAGTGAGCTGTGTATAGTATGTCGTGGTACCCTGCAAGCCAGGCAAGTGCTTTTAGGGCCATATGACCCAGGCGCACACTGTCAGCACTGTCTACGCTGGAACTCTCAGTTCAGGGGCGCGTGGCCAGCCTGTCGTGGCTGGATTTCTCGAAGTCGTTCTTCTCTTCTCGTCATATTATTATTATTAGTAGTAGTATTATTAGACTATTATTATTGGCAATAAAATGTTATTAGATACCAATAGACTACGTCCATACTGTTCCCGAGTACATTGTAGATCAATTCTCTATTATTGAATGGATTCATTTGATAGCAAAATTATGCCATTTACACTTAAGTTAGGCATACCCAAACACGATAAGTTATTTAAAAAAATGTTGATGTTGTTTCTTTCCCTTATTCGAAACGTACCACAAGCTTTCAATTCTCTTTGAAGCCTATCGTTAGCTCTAAACGACCTGTCTTGTTATGCCGATGGTTACTTCACATCTGATGGTGGGGTCCAGCATAAATCTTGTATCCTTCTTACGGCCAATAACAATCATTATTCTATTGTACTTTTGCTTCTAACACGAGGAAGACACGAAAACATGGATCGCGTAACATTTCTGAAATGTTACAGACGCATCTTAGATCTATGTCGGTGATTCCCTTCTTAATTTTGGTGTTTGAACGGAGCTAGGTTATCAGACACTCCACAGTGGTTGCAGCATACAGTCTCACACAAGAGCAACCTTTGCCTCCACCTATTTGTGCTTGACTACTCCCTTTCATGTGTACTTCTGGATAAATTTTTCTCCATAAAATATGGTGATTAGACACTTTCGCAATCAACCAGCAAGTTCATTGTGTCTTTTCCATACATCCGCTTCAGGCTTAATTCTCAAGTATTCCTTTGGTTCCTAACTAGTAAATCACCGTCTTCATCGTTACCACCATCTTCATCATCATCACCGTAATGAAAACCTCATTCGTTGTACAAACACAAATTACGCACCATGTCACCTTGCCTTCAAGCAATTCTTGCACTCTCTGTATATATGTGGCACGGTGTCCCTACATGATGATTACTATACTTTGGATGTTCATTCACTGAAAATTGCGAAATTAGCTTCGAGGTTTTCCTATGCCCAGAACATAGAATGCTATGAAAATCAAATGTTCTTAAATACGATGTGTGGATTACATATAAATATGCAATTGGATTAACTCCCCACGGCTACTTGTAGCATTGGCCTTTGAGAATATTTTACGGAAGCTATTCTAACAACTCTACGAGGTGAGTTTCTCTCCGAGTTCCCATATGAATGTTCGAATTGGAGAATAAGAATGTAGAAAAAAAAGGAAAACTTGTGCTCACTGACCCGGTGCAAGTCCTCAAAATGAACAACCCTTTGATGACTTAGGTATCATCGATACCATTTCAGTACCTCAAACCGAAATTAAATTTCTTGGCAGGCCAGGGAATCAAACCCGGACCACCGGGGCGACAGCCAAGAATGTTAGCCGCTACACCACAAGGTGTTCTCTTTCATTGTCAGCGCAATCTATTGCACGATGCCATGTAATTTCAGCACGAAATGTAATAGTACACCTTTCTTCTTATTTTTGGCATTACATTGCCCCTGGTAAGTTAGAGAGATGGTTCGCATACCATAACCAAAGAGCCGAATAGTTCCAAAAACCAACAAACAACCGAAAGAAATACCGACAAGCTGGTAGAAAGACAGACAACATATTTTGTAATTTTCAGAGCAAAATTGTTTTACAGTGAAGAGCACTCTTGGTCTCCATACTGTTGAAATAATGAAAATTGTCCTAAAACTTCAAAAGTTAGGAGGATTTCATGTCAACTTGCTTATTTTGCCTTATATCTTATGTGTAGGTAAATTCCATGAGTTATTGTTTCAGGCGATGTTGAAAATACGAATAAAAGACATAAATTACCTCAGATTGCGACGGAATATTGTTCAGTTTAAAAACCTGATAAATTTACTAACGCACGTTTCTCGAATTCACATATCCCTGAACAGCACCAATCTAATCAGTTGGTGAATTCAGAATCTTGTTATTGAAATACTGTAGACTATAGCTTTATAGTCCTAAAGTAGGATATAAAGGGCGGTTCTGGCGCAGGGGCTAATGGGCAAGATGGCCGCCGCGCGCAACCAGCCTTATGTTATTCTTATGGAGGGGTCATTCAGAGCTGGCGCAGTGGCTAATGGGCAATATGGCCACTACGCCCCGAGACCGTGAATGACTTCACAGGGAGAGGTTGGCCGTGTAGTTGCTAAATGGAATATTTATTATTATTATTATTATTAGGTAATTATTAATTGATCATGTGCAATCCAGACCAGCTTTATATTGTCAGCCACTTAGTGTAGTGGCTAGCATTCTTGGCTGTTACTGCTAAGGCCCGGGTTCGATTCCTGGCTCTGACAAGAAATTTAATTTCTGGTCTCACGAGTGGAACGGAGTACACTCAGTCTTGTGGGGCAAAAGTGAGAAAAGGCGGGTTTTAATTCATACCTCTGCCATTCAGCCTAACCCAACTTCATTTAACCTCACCTAACCTAACCTAGCCTAACCTAACCTAACCTAACTTCAAAGTAATAGCAAATATGAGAGCAAATGTGAGAGCACACATAATAAACTAAGTTATAACCTAACCTAACCTAACCTAACCTTACCTAACCTAACCTAACCTAACTTCAAAGTCAGAGCAAATATGAGAGCAAATGTAAGAGCACACATAATAAACTAAGTTATAACCTAACCTAACCTAACTTAACCTAACTTAACCTAACCTAACCTAAAAGTGCGAGAAAAAAAATGTGAGCAAAAAGTGTGAGCAAAAAAGTAAGAGCAAATGTGAGAGCACAAATAATAAACTTAGTTATAACATAACCTAACCTAACCTAACCCACAGAAACCTCATTTAAAGATTTTAGATTTTGCATTTTAACATTTTACATTTTAACATTTTAGATTTTAGATTTTTTCATTTTATATTTTTTAGGTTTTACATTTTTCATTTTTGATTTTTTGTATTTTAGTTTTTAGTTTTTTTTAGATTTTACATTTTAAATTTAAGATTTTTTGATTTTAGATTTTACATTTTACATTTTCCGAAAAGAGTAAACTACAAGGTCACATACCTAACCTCACTAAACCTAACTATACCAAACCTAACTTAAGCTAATCCAAAGGCTAATGCACATACACAAAGTATATAAGTGCTCATGCAACTATCCTTATGCTAGTCTTATAGGCTACTGTACAACAAGATCACTACCCCAACCGAGTATTTTTTTCTTTCATTTTGTTGTTTACGCATTTGTCAATTTTCTAATTTCCCATTTTCAGTTTTTTTAATGTTAATTTTAAGTTTTACAATTTCATAATATGGAAACATGGAATTTGCATTTTGTTGTTTACACATTAGTCAATTTTCCAATTTTCCATTTTCAGTTTTTATATGACAGTTTTAGGTTTTTCAATTTCATTATATGGAAACATGGATTTTGCATTTTGTTGTTTACACATTTATTAATTTCACAATTTCCCATTTACAGTTTTTAAAATGTCAGTTTAAAGTTTTTCAATATCATGATATAGAAACATGGATTTTCCAATTTGTTGTTGTACATTTGTCAATTTACGAAATTCCCATTTACAGTTTTTAAAATTTCAGTTTAATGCTTTTTCTATTTTGTCAATATGGAAACATGGATTTTCCAATTTGTGTTTTACATGTTCATTTTGCATTAGGAGTGGAGAGAGGTGGGTAGTAATTAAAAATGTAAAAGCAGTGTCCATACAATATTTTTTATTTGAAATACATGTACACTATTTACACATAATACATTTTTATATATATATATTCTTTTTTGTTATAAATTGTACAGTTGTTTTTATTTTGTTTTCTATTTATATTTATTTTTTGATTATGATTACTATTTTATTTTATTTTTGTAGTGTTATTGTTTTATTTCCTAAATTGTTTTATGTATTTGCTAGTTGCAGGCAGAAGATTTTGATATTCATAACTTAACTCTTTAAGCATGGTCAATGATTGAGTAATGACCATAGGCATGTGTACCTATACCATCAGCATCAATCACTCTTTTATCATCACTAGGACACAAAGCAATTTTGTTTAGTCTTATAGATGATATGTCATGTTGTTTAGAAGTGATAATGTTCATTGGTATTCTTTTTACATTGTTTTTCATGACACAATCCTTATAATCTTGAAAGCTTATACAATTTTTGACAACACCTCTGTTAATACCTTTAATCTTTTTGATTTCTTTACCATTTATGTCTAAAGCGTACATTTTAGCTCTAAGTCCAACAAATGCTTTTATAATTTGTCCACAAGCCTCGTCTTTAAATTTCCCCAACGTTTTCTTGTTTGATGTAGAGTAACATATGTGATTAATAGGATAATCTGATGTGTCCAGGTGTTCTAGGAAATCCAACTTGTCTTGATATACATCTGGGGTGTTAACCAAATAAATGAACGAGTCGGTATCCATATACATGAGTTTAAGATTGTTCATTCCATAATAGGGTAGCAGGACATCATAGTGGTGGGAATACATTAGAGTTTTTGAAATATCCAGTATACACATCCCAATATATATAGGCTTATTGAATACAATGTTACGTTTAGCCATGTGGAAAGCAGCTAGGTTGGGACCATAAATTGTTCTGTCGATGAATGTTGGTTTAGCTATTAGCTTTTCTGCCTTTTTGCTGTCAGTCACAAGACGTATGTCTATTCTTTTACGGATATTTTCCATTGTTTTCCCAAAAATGGCATTGTTGAATAATTTGTACAGATTTTTATCAAAATCATTTCTGGCTTGTTTTCGAAGGTTGTTATTAAAATCAACGTATGCCTTTAACCAAGGTCTTTGTTTAAACTTTAACACACGATGAATTTTTATCAATTTTATTCCATGTCCTAAAGCCTGTTTTAATGCCATGTATTGAACAACATATCGCCTTCGATTTCCAAGATGAGGAATTAGTTTTTTCAGAGACGAATCCTTAGGTTGTGTACACTCTGGTAGGAAAGGTAAATCGTTGTGTAGATCATGAAGGTCAGATGGGTAATCAACATCAACGTCTAGAATGTATCCCACAGGATCGTCTTTCTTTAGTTTTTCTAGATCAACAGTATCTGGAGAAACCCACTGAAATTCACCAGAAGGAAGGGAGTGGCACATAGCCCACCCGTATTGGTTGTTGGCATCATCATAGGTAATAAACTGCGATGGTTTCTCAGAATCATAGGTTTCCATGTATTTATTGTTAGCTTCAGCATACCGATGAGACACCTGGCATATGCCTCCACGTATTCCAGACTCGATTAAAAGAATCTGATCGTAATCCTGTAGCAATTCCAGTTCAATGCCTGTGTAAAGGAGCATTGCCTCGAAACTTAAACCAGGCGAAGTAAAAAAGTGTGCAGCATCCACTCGGTGTGTTTCTAGTGTTTTGTTTCTAAACGTTTCAAAGCTGTCTGCAAGAAGGAGTACATCTGAAGTTAGGTAGAGGTCACTATATTCCCCTAGAGTTTTAATGTTGAACTGATTCCAGACACTTTTGGCATGTTCATAGTCTTCTTGACTAACATCTTCTTGACTTAATTTGTTAAAGAATGCCTCTTTTGGAGGTAAACACGTTTCACTTAACTTTTCCCATGAGTCAATGTAGTCATAACAAAATACCCCTTTACGAGTCATGAGCATTGCATTTTCTTTTCCAAAGTACTTGTCTGTTTCAGGGTATGATGTTAAGTTGGAAACCAAGTTTTCCAAACTACTCGGCATTAACCGAAACGTGTCCACAAATCGAAGCTTAACATTTCCTACATATTTGGTAAAGGAAATGTACTTTTCTTTGGAGTTAGCGATAACATCCACTCTCTCAGTAGTACATCCCAATTGCTTTACAATGAAATTTGTGTCGTAGCCACTCATATTATGTAGAAACACAGGAACGGGGTTTCGTGTTTTACACCTCAAATTACAGTTATTGTGAGCACTTCCACGGTATTCCCCTGTAATATGGCAGTGGTCTCGAACTTTCCAGTCCTGTTGGGTAAATGGTTTTTGACACAAATAACAGGTTTCAGAACATTGGAACTCTGCTTCTTGAGCCTGAGTTAAGGCCTTTGGAACATTTAAGCTGTAAAGGCGATCAATTTCATTAGCTATTGAGATCAAACAGTCCATAAACTTTTCTGCAGCGTCAGGCCCACGATAAATAACAGGTTGGCTTGAAAGATTTGTCTTTATGTGTTCCACAGCAGGTGAGGGTTTAACGTATATACCAAAGCTCATAGGAACATGACTCTGGTATGGCACTGTATAACTTGCCTCAGGATTAGGTAGACATGTTTGATAGGGTAAGAGTATACTTTCAAAATCTGCATAGATAACGTAAGGTATTCTCAGCATTTTTTCAACATTTAAGAATTTGACAATGGGGTTTTTAATAGGCATTTCAACCCTAGCAATGTCATGCAGGACACACAAAGCTCTATGTTCTTTCATTTTTTCCATTCCTTGTTGTCCATATCGATTATCAAAGTGTGTAAAACACCGTTTACACGTATATATTTTATGTTCATGGCGGGTAATCCGATGTCTTACTAGTTTATCAAAATCTTTGATAAAGACGTAGTGGTTCTGGCCGAATGATGAACTTAGCAAAAGGAGGTCGCGATGGTCTTGCAGCTCTTGATCCACAACCTTCAGAGGGAACAATTTCTTGTCTTGTTCCAATCCAAATACATTAATGGATATATCGTTGGCTTTTTCAAATTTGGGAATGACAGCTAGCGATGTAGGAAACGATATTACAGAAAAAGCATACTTGTTTTCCAGGTCCTTGTATTTACTAATGCGTTGAGCATCCTTTTTAACCAGTTTTGCTAAAATGGCATACATAAAACACTTTTCATTTTTCAAGTTTTCAGGATTAATGCAGGCTTTTCTTGCTTGTATAGCTGCTGGTAATGGAATATATGTGCTTTCACGCAAGGGATTGTACTTATTTATTTTCAATCGTACTCCTTCCACTGCTAACAAAGCCCAATTACTGCCTTTTAGCTCAGATTCCTCCATTTCCGTAGTTAACTTTGTAAATTGTGTTTCCAAGAAACTACTTAAGTCCGTTTCCAAAAATAGGGCCTGATTTCGTGTTTTAAAAGCACGATCTGTAATGTCATTGGTAGATGTATGAATGAATCTACATTCAGCCACAAGATTAACTTTTATCGACTTGTGCATTGCTAGTTCTTTCTGCATAGCTTGTATTATTTGCTGTTTGGACTCTTTAAGGTATGAATTTAAATCCTTGCACGTATCGCAACGAATGAAATAGGATTTAAGTCGACCTTCAAAAGATGTCTCATATTCAATAAGTCCATTTTTGTCAGGGACCAATGACAGTAGGTAATGTTTTGTAGGCTCTGCTTCTTGTCTTTTAGCTGCCGACACAACATTACAACATTCTTCATGACGACGTCCATTGTAGGCATTGTTGAATGTACTACCACAGGTCTTGCACTCATGAAATTCACCACACGATACTTCATGTCGCTTCCTATGATAGTCTCGAAGAAAAGTCTTTCCACACTCTTTACACATATAGCTAGTTTCTTGGAAACACAATTTACAAAGTTAACTACGGAAATGGAGGAATCTGAGCTAAAAGGCAGTAATTGGGCTTTGTTAGCAGTGGAAGGAGTACGATTGAAAATAAATAAGTACAATCCCTTGCGTGAAAGCACATATATTCCATTACCAGCAGCTATACAAGCAAGAAAAGCCTGCATTAATCCTGAAAACTTGAAAAATGAAAAGTGTTTTATGTATGCCATTTTAGCAAAACTGGTTAAAAACGATGCTCATCGCATTAGTAAATACAAGGACCTGGAAAACAAGTTTGCTTTTTCTGTAATATCGTTTCCTACATCGCTAGCTGACATTCCCAAATTTGAAAAAGCCAACGATATATCCATTAATGTATTTGGATTGGAACAAGACAAGAAATTGTTCCCTCTGAAGGTTGTGGATCAAGAGCTGCAAGACCATCGCGACCTCCTTTTGCTAAGTTCATCATCCGGCCAGAACCACTACGTCTTTATCAAAGATTTTGATAAACTAGTAAGACATCAGATTACCCGCCATGAACATAAAATATATACGTTTAAACGGTGTTTTACACACTTTGATAATCGATATGGACAACAAGGAATGGAAAAAATGAAAGAACATAGAGCTTTGTGTGTCCAGCATGACATTGCTAGGGTTGAAATGCCTATTAAAAACCCCATTGTCAAATTCTTAAATGTTGAAAAAATGCTGAGAATACCTTAAGTTATCTATGCAGATTTTGAAAGTATACTCTTACCCTATCAAACATGTCTACCTAATCCTGAGGCAAGTTATACAGTGCCATACCAGAGTCATGTTCCTATGAGCTTTGGTATATACGTTAAACCCTCACCTGCTGTGGAACACATAAAGACAAATCTTTCAAGCCAACCTGTTATTTATCGTGGGCCTGACGCTGCAGAAAAGTTTATGGACTGTTTGATCTCAATAGCTAATGAAATTGATCGCCTTTACAGCTTAAATGTTCCAAAGGCCTTAACTCAGGCTCAAGAAGCAGAGTTCCAATGTTCTGAAACCTGTTATTTGTGTCAAAAACCATTTACCCAACAGGACTGGAAAGTTCGAGACCACTGCCATATTACAGGGGAATACCGTGGAAGTGCTCACAATAACTGTAATTTGAGGTGTAAAACACGAAACCCCGTTCCTGTGTTTCTACATAATATGAGTGGCTACGACGCAAATTTCATTGTAAAGCAATTGGGATGTACTACTGAGAGAGTGGATGTTATCGCTAACTCCAAAGAAAAGTACATTTCCTTTACCAAATATGTAGGAAATGTTAAGCTTCGATTTGTGGACACGTTTCGGTTAATGCCGAGTAGTTTGGAAAACTTGGTTTCCAACTTAACATCATACCCTGAAACAGACAAGTACTTTGGAAAAGAAAATGCAATGCTCATGACTCGTAAAGGGGTATTTTGTTATGACTACATTGACTCATGGGAAAAGTTAAGTGCAACGTGTTTACCTCCAAAAGAGGCATTCTTTAACAAATTAAGTCAAGAAGATGTTAGTCAAGAAGACTATGAACATGCCAAAAGTGTCTGGAATCAGTTCAACATTAAAACTCTAGGGGAATATAGTGACCTCTACCTAACTTCAGATGTACTCCTTCTTGCAGACAGCTTTGAAACGTTTAGAAACAAAACACTAGAAACACACCGAGTGGATGCTGCACACTTTTTTACTTCGCCTGGTTTAAGTTTCGAGGCAATGCTCCTTTACACAGGCATTGAACTGGAATTGCTACAGGATTACGATCAGATTCTTTTAATCGAGTCTGGAATACGTGGAGGCATATGCCAGGTGTCTCATCGGTATGCTGAAGCTAACAATAAATACATGGAAACCTATGATTCTGAGAAACCATCGCAGTTTATTACCTACTAGCAGTAGTACCCGGCTTCGCCCGGTGGAATGATGATAATATTTCAGTCTCCTTAACACTCAACGTCATTGATGAAGATGATACTGACGACGACTGCTATTGAACGGGTATAATAAACTTAAACTCTAATAGAAATACATATTTTTAAATCACCGGCGAGGAAGACTGTGGTGTTGCCTAGTAGTATAATGGGCGTAACATCTAGGTCATTTGCCCTTTTGATGAGGATGATAATGAAGACGACTTCTACTGAACGGGTATATCAACCTTACAAATTAATGCAAATACATATTTTTAAAATCACAGGCTAGGTAGACTCTGGTGTTGCTTAGTAGTATAATGGACGTAACATCTAGGTCATTTGCCCTTTTGATGAGGATGATAATGAAGACGACTACTACTGAATGGGTATATCAACCTTACAAATTAATGCAAATACATATTTTTAAAATCACAGGCTAGTAGTATAATGGACGTAACATCCAGGTCATTTGTCCTTTTGATGAGGATGATAATGAATATCAAATTTACAAACTAATGGAAATACACATTTTAAAATCACAGGCGATGAAGGCTGTGGTGTTACTTAGTAGTATAATGGACGTAATATTTAGGCCATTTGCCCTTTTGATGAGTATGATAATGAAAACTACTGTTGAATTGACACGACAAACTTACAAACTACCGTGATAGAAATATTTCAAAATTCACAGGCGATGAAGACTTATTGTGTGTGGTGATTAGTGGTATAATGGGCGTAACATCTGGGTCATGTGCCCTTATGATAATAATAAGGTAATGAAAAATGACTACTAAACGAACATGGTGTAATTTTAAATCTGATATAGGCAATTCAGATTTCTACCTTCGATGTCTTCCAAAGTCTGAACGTTATTTTCTGGCTTAGGCCTATACTCGATGCGTGTAGTGAAAGAGCTTTTCGAGTGCTGCTCGGGTCCAAGCTGCACGAATCGCAGATGATGACGATATATGATGACAGACGTTCGGGGGGGGGCGGGTTCCCGGTCCTATTCACATTGACCGGTGAATCACTCATTCTTTCGTAACACTACGGTGGTTTGAGCAAAGACCCTGTATGAACATCGGTATAGTCAGCAATACCAGGTAACACGGCGGGGTCTGGACATTCCTCTCATGTCAACTCGCGTTGAATCAGCAAGCTATTCTCACACCTGGCTCCCTCCTCCCCCCTCCACGCACCAGGGTCTCTCAACTTGTGGGACGTGGGTTTGTGACCACGGGACCCCAGCTAAGTCCGGTATTGCTTCTACCTACTGGTGCCGGGCTCCTTTCAGTTCTCTTTCCTGTCAGCCTCCCTTGGTCAAACTCTTGTTCTCTTCCGACCCCGATGGTATCAGGGTATCCGAGGCCTAGCGACTCTTTCACTTTCCCGCCTTAATTGGCCCTTGTCTAATCATTCCTGATAGCCTCATTCTTCGAGGTGTCAGCCTTCTTTTTCTTTTCTTAATATCTCATGTCTTCTGCTCAAGACCCTCAAGGAGGCAGGGTGTGTGTAGCCCCACCACTTCTGGTGCACCCTGGATAGTGCTACATCCTCAAGGGCTCATGGCTGGTGAGTTCGGGAGCTGGCAACCCTGAGGGTTTCCTGAGCGGGTCCAGTTTTACCCCTTTTTTCCATTGCCTTTGGGACGGACCCTGTCCTCTTTCCGGGAATGGAGTGCTCTGTCCGCAATTTCAAGCAGACAATGTTACTCGCAGGGTACCAAAGGGTAAGTATACAAATTTTGGTTCTGAACGGTGAAACGGTGTAGATTTGTGCCAAAGGGCCTAAATGCAGGTAATGGGGTAATCTGTCCGCAATTTCAAGTGGACAGGGTTACCCGCAGGGTTCGAAAGGGTAAGTATACAAATTTTGGTCCGGATCGGTGAAACGATATAGATTTTTGCCATAGGGCCTAAATACAGGTAATGGGGTAATCTGTCCGCAATTTCAAGTGGACAGGGTTACCCGCAGGGTTCGAAAGGGTAAGTATACAAATTTTGGTCCGGATCGGTGAAACGATATAGATTTTTGCCAAAGGGCCTAAATGCAGGAATTGGGGTGGTCTGTCCGAAATTTTAGGTGGACAGTGATATTCACAGAGTTACAAAGGGTAAGTATACATATTTTGGTTCAGATCAGTGAAACGGTGTAGATTTTAGCCAAGGGGCCTAAATGCAGGGAATGGAGTGGTCTGTCCGCAATTTCAAGCAAACAGTGTTACTCGCAGGGTACCAAAGGGTAAGTATACAAATTTTGGTTCTGATCGGTGAAACGATGTAGATTTGGGTCAAAGGGCCTAAATGCAGAGAATGGGGTGGTCTGTCTGAAATTTCAAGTGGACAGGGTTACCCGCAGGGTTGCAAAGGGTAAGTATACAAATTTTGGTTCGGATCGGTCAAACGGTGTAGATGTTTGCCAAAGGGCCTAAATGCGGGAAATGGGGTTGTCTGTCCGAAATTTTAAGTGGACAGTGTTATTCACAGGGTTACATAGGGTAAGTATACAAATTTTGGTTGAGATCGGTGAAACGGTGTAGATTTGGGACAAAGGGCCTAAATGCAGGGAATGGGGTGGTCTGTCGGAAATTTCAAGTGGACAGGGTTACCCGCAGGGTTCCGAAGGGTAAGTATACAAATTTTGGTTCAGATCGGTGAAACGGTGTGGATTTGTATACATAACAGACAGACAGACAGACAGACAGACAAACATTGAGCTTTATATATATAGATAGATAATGATGCCAACAACCAATACGGGTGGGCTATGTGCCACTCCCTTCCTTATGGTGGATTTCAGTGGGTTTCTCCAGATACTGTTGATCTAGAAAAACTAAAGAAAGACGATCCTGTGGGATACATTCTAGACGTTGATGTTGATTACCCATCTGACCTTCATGATCTACACAACGATTTACCTTTCCTACCAGAATGTACACAACCTAAGGATTCGTCTCTGAAAAAACTAATTCCTCATCTTGGAAATCGAAGGCGATATGTTGTTCAATACATGGCATTAAAACAGGCTTTAGGTCATGGAATAAAATTGATAAAAATTCATCGTGTGTTAAAGTTTAAACAAAGACCTTGGTTAAAGGCATACGTTGATTTTAATAACAACCTTCGAAAACAAGCCAGAAATGATTTTGATAAAAATCTGTACAAATTATTCAACAATGCCATTTTTGGGAAAACAATGGAAAATATCCGTAAAAGAATAGACATACGTCTTGTGACTGACAGCAAAAAGGCAGAAAAGCTAATAGCTAAACCAACATTCATCGACAGAACAATTTATGGTCCCAACCTAGCTGCTTTCCACATGGATAAACGTAACATTGTATTCAATAAGCCTATATATATTGGAATGTGTATACTGGATATTTCAAAAACTCTAATGTATTCCCACCACTATGATGTCCTGCTACCCTATTATGGAATGAACAATCTTAAACTCATGTATATGGATACCGACTCGTTCATTTATTTGGTTAACACCCCAGATGTATATCAAGACAAGTTGGATTTCCTAGAACACCTGGACACATCAGATTATCCTACTAATCACATATGCTACTCTACATCAAACAAGAAAACGTTGGGGAAATTTAAAGACGAGGCTTGTGGACAAATTATAAAAGCATTTGTTGGACTTAGAGCTAAAATGTACGCTTTAGACATAAATGGTAAAGAAATCAAAAAGATTAAAGGTATTAACAGAGGTGTTGTCAAAAATTGTATAAGCTTTCAAGATTATAAGGATTGTGTCATGAAAAACAATGTAAAAAGAATACCAATGAACATTATCACTTCTAAACAACATGACATATCATCTATAAGACTAAACAAAATTGCTTTGTGTCCTAGTGTTGATAAAAGAGTGATTGATGCTGATGGTATAGGTACACATGCCTATGGTCATTACTCAATCATTGACCATGCTTAAAGAGTTAAGTAATGAATATCAAAATATTCTGCCTGCAACTAGCAAATACATAAAACAATTTAGGAAATAAAACAATAACACTACAAAAATAAAATAAAATAGTAATCATAATCAAAAAATAAATATAAATAGAAAACAAAATAAAAACAACTGTACAATTTATAACAAAAAAGAATATATATAACAAGATGTTCAGTAAAGAACATATAGCCTACTTTCTCCTAAATGCATGGGTATTGTTATAACTCTTTGTCCTTTTCAAGGAATATGATTGAATGTTGGTTGTAGTAGCTTGTTGAAATACAACGTGCTATAGGGATATTAAACATGAATATGAGGTGCCCTTTGCTAGTGCTACCTCTGTACCAAATTTCGTTCAATTCGGTTTCACCGTGTTTGAATTGATAGGGGGAATCGATTTGCACACATACTTGGCCACCATCTGCAAACTATTGGGCTGATGTTCTTGCAGTTTGGTCTGAATATGTTTCCCACATAAAGATATGGTGTTGCAAAATTTGGTAGAGACTAGATTATTAGGTTGGTCGTAATTACATTTTAGCTTTTAACATTTGGGTGGCCGCGATTACGTTTCCGTCAAGATAACGGTGATATAAAACATGACACAGAGGTGCCCTTTGCTAGTGCTACCTCTGTACCAAATTTCGTTCCATTTGGTTTCACCGTGTTCGAATTGATAAGGGGAATCGATTTTCACACAAAGATGGCCGCCATCCGCAAAATATTAGGCTGATGACCTATTAGTTTGGTCAAAGGATGCTCCCTCCATAAAGGTATGTTGTTGCTAAATTTGCTAGAGATCGGATGATTAGGCTAATCGTAATTTGTTTTAAGCTTTGAATATTTGTGTGGCCGCCATTGCGTTTCTGTCAATATGGCGGCGATATAAATCATGACACTGAGATGCCCTTTGCTAGTGCTATCTCTGTACCAAATTTCGTTCCATTCGGTTTCACCGTGTTTGAATTAATAGGGAGAATCTATTTTGACACAAAGATGGCCACCATCCGCAAACTATTAGGCGAATGACCTATTAGATTGGTCAAAGGATGCTCCCTCCATAAAGGTATGTAGTTGCAAAATTTGGTAGAGATCGGATGATTAGGTTAATCGTAATTTGATTTAAGCTTTGAACATTCGTGTGGCCGCCATTACGTTTCAGTCAAGACGGTGGCGATATAAAACATGACACTGAGGTGCCCTTTGCTAGTGCTACCTCTGTACCAAATTTCGTTCCATTCGGTTCCACCGTGTTCGAATTAATAGGGGGAATCAATTTTGACATAAAGATGGCCGCCACCCACAAACTATTAGGCTAATAACCTATTAGATTGGTCAAAGGATGCTCCCTCCATGAAGGTATGTAGTTGCAAAATTTGGTAGAGATCGGATGATTAGGTTAATCTTAATTTGATTTAAGCTTTGAACATTCGTGTGGCCGCCATTACGTTTCTGTCAAGATGGCGGCGATATAAAACATGACACTGAGGTGCCCTTTGCTAGTGCTACCTCTGTACCAAATTTCGTTCCATTTGGTTTCACCGTGTTTGAATTAATAGGGGGAATTGATTTTCACACAAAGATGGCCGCCATCCGCAAACTATTAGGCTAATGACCTACTTATTTGGTCAAAGGATGCTTCCTCTATAAAGGTATGTTGTTGCAAAATTTGGTAGAGATCAGATGATTAGGTTAATCGTAATTTGATTTAAGCTTTGAACATTTGTGTGGCCGCCATTACGTTTCCGTCAAGATAGCGGCGATATAAAACATGACACTGAGGTGCCTTTTGTTAGTACTACCTCTGTACCAAAATTCGTTCCATTCGGTTGCACCGTGTTCGAATTAATAGGGGGAATCGATTTTCACACAAAGATGGCCGCCATCCGCAAACTATTACGCTGATGACTTATTAGTTTGGTCAAAGGATGCTCCCCCCATAAAGGTATGTTGTTGCAAAATTTGGTAGAGATCGGATGATTAGGTTAGTCGTAATTTGATTTAAGCTTTGAACATTTGTGTGGCCGCCATTACGTTTCCGTCAAGATGGCGGCGATATAAAACATGACACTGAGGTGTCCTTTGCTAGTGCTATCTTTGTACCAACTTTCGTTCAATTCGCATTCACCGTGTTCGAATTGATAGGGGGGGACAGACATTCAGAGTACACACACTCACACACACACAGACACACAGACACACACACACACAGACTCACACACACACATACACACACACAGACAGACACACTTTTTTCGCCCTGTGTTGATCTCATAAGTCTACTTTCATTTTTTGCAAAAATCGAGAGTAGGCTAAAAATGTATTATGTGTAAATAGTGAACATGTATTTAAAATAAACAAGATGTTCAGCAAAGAACTATAGCCTACTTTCTCCTAAATGTATGGGTATCTTTATGACTCTTTGTCCTCATCCCTAAAACAATCACCCCAACCACAATGTATTGTTTGTTTTCTTTTATATTGATAATAAGCCAGTAAGTGTCAAGATCAATATTATATACTTTATGATGATTGAATAACAAAACTACTAACTTATTGTAATGCATTCACGTCCGTTAATCTCTATATTAAGCCAGCCTGCAAAATTAAGAATCTTCCGCCCCAATCATCTTCCGCCCCAATCACAGTAGGTGGTGCTGCGACCTATCAGTGAATTAATCTTTATCTTGTACGCCTATGCACATTACGATGGCAGTGTTCTATGGGTGTTGAATGAGTAGGCAGTTTAAAGTAGCCAAGAGGGAGGCGATCCAGCTGGCAGTGTTTAATGGTATTCGGAGCGCGATCGTGGCTAATAGTTGAACTACCAGTATTACAAAATTGCCATACTTCAGGAGGCCAGCTCAGGCATTTACACAGCGTTATGTTTGGAACAATATTACCCACATAACCCACAAGAGGACAGCACCGTACAGAGGCATTAAGAAGGCTGTGGTTAATGGCAACGTGTATCTAGTTCTTCTATTCTCCTTTTTCTAATGTCTTCTGTTTATGTGCGATGCTGGGACTGTGATTTTATTAATATACGAGTGTATACTTTATCCTCTCCTTTGAGCTAAATGACATTTTATTCAGTATCTGTGGGAAAAGCTCGTGCACATCATTTGTAAAAGAATTCAAGAAAAAAAAAACCTAACTGTAGCAGTATTCGATCCCCAGTCAACTACGTGTCAGACTAACATGCTAGCCCAGAGCTAACCGTATCCATGACGTCAGGTGTTCTTAACTGACATATTAGATACAAACTGTTGGCAAATAATGACTTTAAATAAACGATTTCTTCACTGCAGTACATCTTCATTAAAGATCATTTCATACAAAGTTTATATTATTGTATCAGTACGGTAGGCTATATCACATACAACATACTAAAACTACTGAAATATAAGACAGGCACATGAGGACAGCTGCCATCTTGTCGTGTGACACAAACGGCTCAGCTCTTTTAAGCCACTCATACTGTATAATGTTATAATATTAAATTATAATAAATAACGGATCACGACCTTCAGGATAGCTTAAACCCCCCTAGGCTCGATAATCGGAATTGGTGGGTCTTAAGCTATTTATTAAAATGGTTGCATAATTCACACGGCCGCCATCCTGAAATGGCATGGCCGATGACCTTGAATTTTGGGTGAAAGACGCATCCTATATAAAGGTATGTTGTCACCAAATTTGGTAGAGATCGGATGATTAGTTTAGCCGTAATTTGATTTTATGTTTTGAACATTTGAGTGGCCGCCATTCTGTTTTGGTAAAGATGGCGGCGATATAAAGTATGACACTGAGGTGTCCTTTACTAGTGCTACCTCTGTACCAAATTTCGTTCAATTCGGTTTCACCGTGTTCGAATTGATAGGGGGGACAGACATTCAGAGTACACACACTCACACACACACAGACACACACACACACACACAGACTCACACACACACATACACACACACACACAGACTCACACACACACATACACACACACAGACAGACACACTTTTTTCGCCCTGTGTTGATCTCATAAGTCTACTTTCATTTTTTGCAAAAATCGAAAGTAGGCTAAAAATATTGTATGGACACTGCTTTTACATTTTTAATTACTACCCACCTCTCTCCACTCCTAATGCAAAATGAACATGTAAAACACAAATTGGAAAATCCATGTTTCCATATTGACAAAATAGAAAAAGCATTAAACTGAAATTTTAAAAACTGTAAATGGGAATTTCGTAAATTGACAAATGTACAACAACAAATTGGAAAATCCATGTTTCTATATCATGATATTGAAAAACTTTAAACTGACATTTTAAAAACTGTAAATGGGAAATTGTGAAATTAATAAATGTGTAAACAACAAAATGCAAAATCCATGTTTCCATATAATGAAATTGAAAAACCTAAAACTGTCATATAAAAACTGAAAATGGAAAATTGGAAAATTGACTAATGTGTAAACAACAAAATGCAAATTCCATGTTTCCATATTATGAAATTGTAAAACTTAAAATTAACATTAAAAAAACTGAAAATGGGAAATTAGAAAATTGACAAATGCGTAAACAACAAAATGAAAGAAAAAAATACTCGGTTGGGGTAGTGATCTTGTTGTACAGTAGCCTATAAGACTAGCATAAGGATAGTTGCATGAACACTTATATACTTTGTGTATGTGCATTAGCCTTTGGATTAGCTTAAGTTAGGTTTGGTATAGTTAGGTTTAGTGAGGTTAGGTATGTGACCTTGTAGTTTACTCTTTTCGGAAAATGTAAAATGTAAAATCTAAAATCAAAAAATCTTAAATTTAAAATGTAAAATCTAAAAAAAACTAAAAACTAAAATACAAAAAATCAAAAATGAAAAATGTAAAACC
Organism: Meconema thalassinum; assembly: GCA_946902985.2. NCBI lineage: Eukaryota > Metazoa > Arthropoda > Insecta > Orthoptera > Tettigoniidae > Meconema > Meconema thalassinum. Next base: position 989,454,164 of record OX336388.2, on the reverse strand, counting down.
TAAAAAATATAAAATGAAAAAATCTAAAATCTAAAATGTTAAAATGTAAAATGTTAAAATGCAAAATCTAAAATCTTTAAATGAGGTTTCTGTGGGTTAGGTTAGGTTAGGTTATGTTATAACTAAGTTTATTATTTGTGCTCTCACATTTGCTCTTACTTTTTTGCTCACACTTTTTGCTCACATTTTTTTTCTCGCACTTTTAGGTTAGGTTAGGTTAAGTTAGGTTAAGTTAGGTTAGGTTAGGTTATAACTTAGTTTATTATGTGTGCTCTTACATTTGCTCTCATATTTGCTCTGACTTTGAAGTTAGGTTAGGTTAGGTTAGGTAAGGTTAGGTTAGGTTAGGTTAGGTTATAACTTAGTTTATTATGTGTGCTCTCACATTTGCTCTCATATTTGCTATTACTTTGAAGTTAGGTTAGGTTAGGCTAGGTTAGGTTAGGTGAGGTTAAATGAAGTTGGGTTAGGCTGAATGGCAGAGGTATGAATTAAAACCCGCCTTTTCTCACTTTTGCCCCACAAGACTGAGTGTACTCCGTTCCACTCGTGAGACCAGAAATTAAATTTCTTGTCAGAGCCAGGAATCGAACCCGGGCCTTAGCAGTAACAGCCAAGAATGCTAGCCACTACACTAAGTGGCTGACAATATAAAGCTGGTCTGGATTGCACATGATCAATTAATAATTACCTAATAATAATAATAATAATAAATATTCCATTTAGCAACTACACGGCCAACCTCTCCCTGTGAAGTCATTCACGGTCTCGGGGCGTAGTGGCCATATTGCCCATTAGCCACTGCGCCAGCTCTGAATGACCCCTCCATAAGAATAACATGAGGCTGGTTGCGCGCGGCGGCCATCTTGCCCATTAGCCCCTGCGCCAGAACCGCCCTTTATATCCTACTTCCTAATGTAGTTTTTTTGTTATACCCGTAATTATTTAGGTTGCTATGAGGAAGGGGATATGGTGAGACAGTTTTCTTGTGGGAATGATATTACGGATAGATGCCCTTCATGACGTCAATCTAATGAGAGGATTTAATGACAAATGAAATTAATGAGGCAAGGTATGAAATGGTTTTGTGTGATATTTCGAGTTCGGTGTAGTCTGACCATGCACGTTAGCGTGTGTAGCTTCGTCGGCTGGTTTGTGACATTATGTCAACAAATTTAAAAAATATATTTTAACACTCATGATTCCATACCGGCCCTGTTACTGTCACATGCATGATTACCAATATGCTTGATTCCATTTTTAGGATTATTATATCTCGCTGCACCTGCTACATCACCCAAAAAGTAGGGGCAGAAGACCTCGTAGTTCCGCCCCTTAAAACAACAATAACTAACCCAACAAGTAGTTCCGTGAAGAATTATACAGCCTATATTCATATATCCTACTTATGTTAATTGCCTCTATCAACATACAAAAGTTCAGTTTGATTGCTGTAATAGATTCGCAGATATTGAGAACCGGCTAAATATTGCGCATGGTCTCCATGTTGGATTTTTATATCTGTAGGTCTTAGAGTTGTGTACTGTTACGTGAAGTGTATTGTGTGCGTGTAGTATTCAAACTTCAATCGCATGATTAGGACACAAGAAGTAAAAACGAGATTTCAAAATTTCGCACAGCTGCCATCTTGTGGTTATGGAAACAAATGAAAAAATTAGACGCCAGTGGATTAACATTAGTAGAAGGATTTACTGTTCCAAGTGTCACTGCACTGGGATGGTTAAATTGCGAGAAACGACCAAGTGAATATTTATACTTCGCGTCGCCGCCATGTTGGATTTGTGATCACCAGGTAATTGAAAGTCCTATAGGTGAACTTATGTTCATAGCCCCAATGAAGATTAAAAAATTTAGTTTGATTGCTGTAATAGATTCGTAGATATTGAGATCCATCTAAATATTTCGGATGGTCACCATGTTGGATTGTTATATGTATAGGCCATAGAGTCACGTACCATTAAAGGAAAGTTATTGCAAAGGTTCATTACTCAAACTCTCACTTCGATCGCATGATTACGACACAAGAAATAAAAACTTAATTTTAAGATTCAAACATTCACCATCTTGAGGTTATGTAAACAATTGAACAAATATAGATACCAGTGCATTACAATGTGTATAAACATTTCCTGTACCAAGTTTCATTGCGTTTGGATCATTAAATCGCGAGAAAGGTCTATTTAAAATTTTCAAATTCGCTTGGCTGCCATATTCGTTTTTTAGTTAACCGGTTTTTGAAAGTCTTATAGATGAAATTCCAGTAGTGCCCTTTATCTCCGTACAAAATTTCAGGGCCTTATCGCTAATAGTTTCAGAGATATAGAATGCCGGTGAAATATTTCGCACAGCCGCCTTCTTGAGGTTATGTAAACAATTGAACGAAGTTAGATGTCGGTAGTGAGACCGTCGGTGGATCTCCCAGGATAGTCAACAACCGCAATGACTTCCCTAACATCTCATCCGTCGGACATAATTGCCGAGAGGATCAGGTGAACTTCCTAATAGGCTAAAGCGGCACGAGAATCTGTAGTCCACAGGGATCGTGGTACATGGTGACGATGGTCATAGACTGCCTAAGGAAAGGTTCACCTTAAAAACTAGACTGAGAAAATAAACATCCAGACTTATGTAAAACACCGTGAAAATTTCTTGTTAAAATTCACAAGCCCCTATCCTAGTTCGGAGGGTTTCAATCGGCTAGTCCGCAAGCTAATAAACAATCAAAAATAAAGAGCAGGTCCCTACCTGAGAAGTCACGGAAAACCCTCGCGAAAGATCTATCTCACAATAATAAAGCAACAACAGCAACACTAGGAAAATGGTACGACGCAAGTCCCTAAGTCAGGTTACAAGATCAAGCTAATATCAGAATTTACATTTAACAGGGTAGCAAAACAAATCTAAGTTAGGATGATACCATCTCCGCATTTACATTTAACGTTAATTTGTCTAGCTAAGTCCTATCAATTAATAACAAAATTTACGGCGATGACGTCCGTAACAGAAAACAATTACATTCAAAGCTAAGTGAACAGCCATATAAAAAAAACATTTAATTATTCTTAGTAACTAAGTGCTAACAGCACACAAGAGGGTAACATGTAGGATTCATACACTTTTACATCATAAATAATTAATAAGAGACAACAGTTTTATTAAAATGCCTGCCTGCACCTTGGTTTACTCTTTGTAAGCCATAGTCATCTAATGTGTGTAGTTACGGTGACGACTGCGTAGTAAAGACTACGTCTAACATCGCATGGCCTGCGCTCCACAAGCTACGAACTCAAGGTTCGAGCAAGCTTCAGGTCGCTACAAAAGTGTCAGCTGTTTCTAAGTCATTTCCTGAAAAGGAAATACCTTCATTAGCACGGCCATGTCAGCAGGTTCCGAAGGCAAAAGAACAAGGTTAGATAGAAAGAAATCGTTAGTTAGCTTTTGTTTTACCAAAATTATGCGTTTTATTATTAAGATGTCGGTTTAGGTTATCGTTGGTTTATGGCGAATAATACTGACAATAGCCTGGGCACGGAGTGTCTCCACTGAGATCAATCTCCACCAAAAGCCTCGACTCAAAAGTCGGAATACAATCAACGAGCAATAACAACTCGGACACACAATAACACAAGTTACCAGCGGCGCACAGCTCACGTTCAATAACTCTGGGATGGGCCTGCACACTCAGTCACCCTCCATAACATCTGGTCCACGGGAACAATCCCGGACAAGGTACACACAAATACCTTCATACAATAAATACCTCCTTTAACAGGGCGGCCTACAACGTACTATAGAAAACCTGACATAACTGTACACGTCAACAACGGTACACGCAAAAGTGCGTTTAACTAACAAAAAACAATCTATAAAAACATGTGATCAGACACAAGGTTGGACACAGTGTTCCATGAGCTATAATTGCAATGAAAGTAAGAGCGAATACAACAAGCATTCTGTCCTCTGTCAAAGTAATTCTGTCTCATAATACAAGCGTGCTCTCAAGGGCACTGGGTCACAAACCAGTTTGTGTCGCTACGGGCTACAACATTCCTGCGCTGTCGGACACAACACACTAACTATCAAGGCCGGCGATTTATGCAAAATAAAAAATGTACAACTGGCCTCATCATAAAACCTTTACCATAGGTTATAAACCTCGAAGAATACGTGTATAAAAAACACGCTATAAATCTGAATACAATAGTATAATTCTGTCTTCTACACCAAAGACATTTAAATGGTAGTGTCTTCACATGACACTAACAAAATAATAATTGTAACGCAGATTCCACATTCTGGATATGCTTAATGATACGTTGGGAACTGAGTTCGATGCTAGACAACGAAACATCCCTTTTACTTATAAGGTCCACACTTGACCAGATGGCTTCTGAGCAACATCTCAAATGAAATATAATGCAGTTACAAAACTGGTAATTACAGTCGATTACCTAAATGATGCGACTGCTCTAACGAAGTCAGGGGTGTAACAAAGACTGGTTGCAAAAAATTTAGTTAAAGAAATATAAACATGGCATCTGATTGCCATAACTAAAGTCAGCAAAGACTTGAAAAATCACCCCAGATAGGGTTAAACAAAGTAGCCTCAAATGACTACGGTCACGTTTAGCAAAAGATAGGCATTGACGTTCTACGACGTCCATCAAGCTGCACCAGGGCTGACCAAAATATCTGACCCACGGGTGACTCACTCTAACTGAAATAAATGACATCTAATTAGACTAGTTACATTCCCTACCTATAAAAATGGCTGTCACTGAGTTCGGTTGGTTCACAAACTACATTGAACCTACTATACCACCAGAAACTAGAACAAGAAAGGGTGTACAAAAACTGACGAAATGGAGGAGCTCTCACTCAGCCCTCTGTTCAACGACAAGGGTTGAACAAATTCACCTCTGGCTCTCCGGAACGGCATCATCCTCATCAGGACTCCCATCTGGACTCTCCCAAAGACCAGGGTTCGATCTGTCCCTGTCGTCAACTTCGTGAATGTACTGGACCTGCCTGGGAATGGCATCCTGGGTTCCTTCCTCCTCGTTCGCTGTTCTGGAAGTTCCACCATCATGCTGGTTCCAATAGATACATCAGCCTCATACCATGATGGTATTAGCCCATGATGTCGGTCTCAAACATGGTGTAGAATAATTTGATCACGTGGGTGGTGGAATAAATCGTGTAGTAGTTCATTCTTTCACTTCAAAAATCACAATGTTCGTTGAAAATGTTACAGGCTTTAATTGCAATTGATAACACAGCCTTTACTTCGCAGATATTGAATTAATACGTGATCAAGCACTGTTCTGTGGTTCTTCACGTGTACTGACGCCACTTTTTACATCACGTGGCATCCGTGAAATGTGCGTTGTTTTGTAATTGAAAAAATCACTGTGGCAATTCAAATATATTGTATTTTCATAATCACACTTGCTTAAAATACTTATAACACGTTTACCTCTATATTTTTCACCAGGCTCTCGGCCCTCCACAAACACGTGGGTACAAAAATGTGGTGTTACGGTAATGTTATAAAATTCACTATACTTGCCAATTATTTCACAATATGCTTCTTGTTGTTCACTGTGCATAAATAACAGTGATTTATAGAATATTCGTGCACGATGGCACCCGATAAGAACTTCCACGCTAAACAGCGGATATTTTCTACGTCTGACACGACGGATACAACTTCACGCCAACACAGGGCGGTTTTTCCAGATGTAGTGCAAATAATTCACTATACAATTCTTACTTATCACTCGTATCGTAACGTATTCGTGCTTGATGGCAGCTGATTATACTTTCCACGCTAAACAGCGGATATTTTCTACGTCTAACAAGACGGATGTAACTTCACGCCTACACGGGGCGGATTCTCCAGACGTAGTGCAAGGCACAGGGTTCCTCGAGGAAGTAGGTCGTCAAACCAAAGTCGTTGAGCGACTACTTACATTCCTATTTGCGTATCTGCAAGGGTATTACCTTACCTTAAGCGAAAATAACATTCTCCAAAATGTTTTAATAATGCTGAATGACGAAATGGAATATTCTGAGTCTCGTGGAAAGATAAAATTGATTAATAAGACCTCAGATAAATAATTAGCAGACTTCACCAAAGTCAAAAGTGCGATTCACCGCTACTTCAAAGAGCATAGCATGAGCTCTCAGCTCCACGTGGCTTTCTGGGTGTGTTCAAAGGTACTACATCCCATCATAAATGTGCTATCTTGGAAAATATCACATGAACCTTAGCTCAGCGGGTTCATCAGATTACAATGTGTATAAACATATACTGTACCAAGTTGCATTGCGTTTGGTTGGTTAAATCGTGAGAAACGTCTATTTAAAAGTCGCAACTTTGCTTGGCAGCCATGTTGGTTCTGTAGTTATCAGATTTTCAAAAATCACATTGGTGAACTTCTAGTAGTTCCCTTTATCACCGTGAAATATTCCAGGGTGATATCGGTAATAGTTTCGTAGATATCGAATGCTGGTGAAATATTTCGCACAACCGCCATGTTGGATTGGTGGGATGTAACAAAATATGAAGGGCACGGTCGGGGTGGTGTGGAATAGTGCTATGAACTTACCGAGTTTCATTGCAATCGCTCCAGCGGTTTACAAGTTATTAGGGGGGGGGGCACACACCATATCACACACACACGCGCACACAGAGACAGACTCACGGACAAAAGGTGATCTCATAAGCCTATTTTTTCATAAATGAAAATAGGCTAAAAAGTATGCAACTTCTTATATCCTTGCAGATCTGGTTCATGTACGTCCAAATATCATGTTTTATACGTCTTCGGTGTGTTTCTTTAAGGTGTGACTTTCCCACTATGGTATGTTTGTGCTCCCCAGGCACAAAAGACGTTATGAGCACGGCAGACCACAAGCATATGACAAAATGTTGGCTCCAGTGCGCCTAGTGTCCAGGCTCTGCGCTCAGTACTAAACGTACTGCAGCACCACGTCAAATGGACAGTGCTTGTGCGACTAAGCGCTGAAGTGCTACTGTCGACCAAAGTATTATGTGTAATCGAGTTTGAAGGTTGTTTGTGAAGTAACCAATAGACCTACATAAAATCCAATACCATCAACACTTTCGTCGTTCTATTTTACGTTAGTTCATGTAGGTTTGGATTTTTTAATTTATATTTTAATATTTTTTTATCGCAGCTGGAACACAAAAAGTGCACGTTTTTAAGCGTGTTTCAACCATGCGTCACATTTAAGAATTATTATCTCAAAAGCCCGTCAACAGATCGAGTCCAAATTTCAACACAATATACATTGGGATGTTGTATAACTGGTTTATTCATTTCACATTTTTGTGTGTCCAAGAAACAAAGTTGTTATCATTGATGTAAGGTAACTTTATCTCGGCTCGGGGTGGTTGGAAAATGTAGTTCTTGGTTGCGTTGTAATCGTTATGCATCAAAAAGTTATGCTGTGTGACTGTGAAATACGTAAATTAATTCACTTATTTTACATCGGTTTATATTTGCACGAGGAAATAACACATGGTTCACCTGCTAGCCGCTCCGGGAAAAGCTGTACAGCGTTGCTGAGATGGAGCCCAGCACTTTCGAGCGAGACGCGCCATGATGCGTGTGAGCACCATTTCGGCAACGCTGTACAGCTTTTCACGGAGCGGCTAGCTGGTGAACCATGTGTTATTTCCTCGTACAAATACAAACAGATATAAAATAAGTGAATTAATTTACGTATTTCACAGTCATACAGTATAACCTTTTGATATATAACGATTACAACGCAACCAAGAACTACATTTTCCAACCACCCCGAGCCGAGAAAAAGTTACCTTACAAAAATGATAACAACTTTGTTTCTTGGACACACACAATTTTGAAATAAATAAACCAGTTATACAACATTCCAATGTATATTGTGTTAACATTTGGATTCGATCTGATGATCGATTTTTGAGATAATAATTCTTAAATGTGACGCATGGTTGAAACACGCTTAAAAACGTGCACGTTTTGTGTTCCAACTGCGATAAAAAATATTAAAATATAAATTAAAAATTCCAAACCTTCATGAACTAACGTAAAATAGAACGACGAAAATGATGATGTTATTGGATTTTATGTAGGTCTATTGGTTACTTCACAAACAACCTTCAAACTCGCGTGCACATAATACTTTGGTCGACAGTAGTGTCCAGGCTCTGCGCTCAGTACTAAACGTACTGCAGCACCCCGTCAAATGGACAGTGCTTGTGCGACTAAGCGCTGCAGTGCTAGTGTGATGTCGTGCTGCACTGCTCAGAAATAGGCAGAATAGGGCTGAGCTTCACCTGCTAGCACTGCTTCACCTTGCCCATTGCACGGCCCTGGTGCACACACACGGACAAAAGGTGATCTCATAAGCCTATTTTTTCATAAATGGAAATAGGCTAAATACGAGATTTTAAATTTTCGCACAGGCACCATCTTGTGGTTATGAAAACAATTCAGTTTGATTGCTGTCATTGATTAGTTGACATTGAGAATCGTCTAAATATTTCTAAATATGTGTAGACCATTGAGCTATGTACTATTAGATGACGATTATTGCGTACGATAGGTTCATTGTTCAAACGTTGGCTACGATCGCATGATTAGGACACAAGAAATTAAAACTTAATTTTTAAATTTCACACAGGCACCATCTTGCGGTTATGTAAACAATTGAGCTGAATAAGATATCAGTGCATTACAAGGTGTATAACATTTGCTATACCATTTGACGGCGCTCGAATGGTTTAATCGCGAAAAAAAAAAGATATATTTTAATGTATCAACTTCGCTTGGCCCCCATGTTCGTTTGTTACTTAACAGGAATTTGGAGAGTCCCATCTAGTAGTTCATTTTATCACCGTACAAAATGTCAGGGTGATATCTGTAATAGTTTCGGAGATATGGAATGCCAGTGAAATATTTCACACAGTCGCCATGTTGGATTGGTGAGCTGTAATAAAATTTGAAGATCACGGTCGGGGTCGGACAAAATAGTACTATGACTTTACCGAGTTTCATTGAAATCGCTCCAGCAGTTTATATTTTATTAGGGGGGACACACACACGCATACGCACACACATGGACTAAATGTGATGTCATAAGCCTATTCTTTCGTAAATGAAAATAATAAAGAAAGCTCTTCATTCGGTCTACGCGAATTTCGTGTTGACCGACTGAATAGCTTTCTTCATTAGAAATAACCATCACTGAAAAATGGCTTCTATCACTACTAAATGAAAATAGGATACCAAGTAAACGAAAAGCAAGAACGGGAGGTTTCATTTAGGAAAGAAATACTCTTATTGGTCACAAAGGAGTGAAAGTTTGGTGTGTAGGTTACACTCTGCCTTATATGGCAACACTGCGAGAAGGTGAGTTCGATTCCCATCTTAGCTATCTTAGAGTGTTTTTCTGGGGTTTCCCACTTCCACTCCAGGAAAATGCGCGGATAGTTCCTAAGTCAAGGCCATTGCCAACTCCAAAAATAACAAAGTTTGTCAGACTTCAACTACATGGGACTGATGAACAATAGGCTATGTTCCAAACCCCTATATGAAGCAACAAGAATTATTTCGAATCAATGGGATCCATCGTATTGATTTTAGGAAACATGTTTCTAACGTAGGCTACAATATGACCGTGATCGAAACGAGCAAGGTGCCTTGCCCTGTCTGATGGGGCACGCGCTCAGATTGAAATCATTATGTTGATTATTATTGATATTTCAAGAAGTAATTATCCTATGTTTGAATAAATAATTGGCCTGGAATTACATATGGCCCAGCATCGTCAGTTCACGGTCACCTTCCATGCTTGTCCGGGAAGCGGGCAAATAGACACTTCCATAACGTTATTGACGAGATTCTTTTCTGAAATAACGGAATCAATTTCTCCGCTTAGAATAATGTTACTGATAGCGCATAGCTGCTAAAAATCGCCTGTATACCGTTATTAGACTTATAACGTTGTTGGTGGGTTCGCATTTGAAAATAACTAAATTAATTTTTCTGCCCTGAATAACGTTATTGATAGCGTATGGCTGGTAAAATTCGCTCGTATACCGTTACTAGACTTATAACGTTATTGGTGGGTTCGCATTTCTAAATAACGGAATTATTTTTCTGCCATGAATAACGTTATTGACAGCGCAAAGCTCGTAAATATCGCTCGTATACCGTTACAAAGCTTATAACGTTATTGGTGGCTTCACATTTCTAAATAACGGAATTAATTTTTCTGCCCTCAATAACGTTATTGATAGCGTATAACTGCTTAAAATCTCTCGTATACCGTTACTAGGCTTATAACGTTATTAGTAGGTTTGCATTTTGAAATAACCGAATCGATCACTCTGCCTGAATAACGTTATTGATGGCGCGCAGCGGGTCAAAATCGCTGTCATACCGTTACTAGACTTATAACGTTAATAACGGGAGCGCATTTTAAAATAACGGAATCTTTTCCTCTGCTGGTTATAACGTTAATAGCACAAACCAGGGAAAATTATAACCCCTTATTTCGTTGCCGCACTAAAAACGTTATTCATATACCATTTGTTTTGGGAACGGAAGCAGTAACGTAACAAAAATTAATTCGTTATTTCTGACAATTCTGTTACGTTATGAAGCCTTGCTAATAACGTTTGGGACTGGACTCTCAATACATACCCTGAGAGCATAGAAGGCAGTTAAATACATTTGTATACATACAGGGAACTCGAAATTTCAGTGTACACAATGTTGGGTGTAACGTCTCTCTATTACTAGAGAGGTTATAGAAGCATTTGGATTGCCAATAATATTGTTTATAAGGGGATCTTCAACGTCCCAACAAATCTACATTTGCATTTTAACGCCCTTAAATTCCATCGTATATTGAAGCAAGGAAATTTCCAACATCTTTCCATTTCATTGTATTTAAATTTGTTTTCACAAGCACTTTTTGTGAGAGACGGTGGACGGTCTCCTATGCCAAATCCGTCCCCACTATCCCTTCGGAAATTACCATCTCTCTCGGCTTAATGTAATCTTATTTGATATCATGGACATGAGAGAGAAGCTGGTATTGAGAATGGTGTAAGGCAAGGCTACAACGTATCACCCACAAGTTTCAATCTATACAATGAACAGGCAATGGTGAAAATTGGAGAAATATTCAAAGTAGGAGTAAAGATTCAAGGAGAAATAATTTCAACTCTGAGATTTTCTGATGATATCGCCATCTTAGCTGACACACCAGAGGATTTGAATGAGTTTTTAAATGGTATGGATTCTGTTTTGAGGAAAGAATTCATGATGAAAATTAATAAATGTAAAACAAAAATATTGGAATGCTGTCGAAAGAAATCAGAAACCCCTACGGACGTCGAATTGGCAGGTGAAAAGCTGAAGGAAGTAGGTGACTTCTGTTACTTGGGAAGCAAAATAACCAGTGATTCACGAAGCAAAGAGGAGATAAAAAGTAGATTAGCACTGGAGAGGAAAGCATTTCTACAGAAAAGGAATCTGTTGACTTCGAATATAGATTTAGGTATTAGTAAGTCATTTTTGGAAGCCTTTGTCTGGAGCGTGGCGCTCTATGGATGTGAAACTTGTACTGTTGGAGCAGCAGAAAAGAGGGGAATTCAAGCGTTTGAAATGTGGTGTTACAGGAGAATGATGAAGACCATATGGGTAGAAACGTTTACAAATGAAGAGGTATTAAGACGACTGGAAGAGGAGAGATATTTGTGGTGACAGCTAATGAAGAGAGGAGTTAGGTTGGTAAGACACATACTAAGACACCTAGGAATAGCAAAGTTAGTTATAGAAGGAAGGGTTGAGGATATGAACTGTAGGGGTAGACCAAGATTAGAATATGTTTAACAGATTGCCTCGGATGTAGGGTGTGGTAGCTATGTAGAGATGAAACGATTAGCTCAGGAGAGGGAAGCATGGAGGGCTGCATCAAACCAGTCAAAAGACTGAAGACTCAAACACCAACAACAACAATAGCAACATGACATATACAATAGATTAACACACTAGGGATAGGGCATCGAGGCAATGATACCAAAAATTATACATTAGAATAAGAAATCTCTTTGTTTTCTTCCATTCAGGTTTTTACCCGGGCTTTCCCCACACTCCCTCCAGGCAAATACCGGAATGAAACCTTATCTCAGGTGCTGACGCACTTAACCATACCTAGGCGCGGATAATTACTATAACACACTAGTACAGTCATCCATAACATAAGTTATCATATTAATTCCAAGAACATACAAGTAAGTAGGCCTAATGAACAAGATTCATCAAGCCCGGAAATGAAGCAACAAAAACAACTATTAAGTGGATCCTTTCCTAGAACTGAGACTTTCAAATGAACAACCTCACCACAATACTTCGTAACCACAAAGAGAAAGGGGCAACGCGAAGTTCGGAAGAGTTGGTCTGTCTGAAAGGGCGTACGACAGTTCATAATGAGAGGGAGGATCTATCTTGCGCCAAAGAAGTTGGGATGCCTCACACATAGATCTCAACTTCTCAACTTCTTTGACAGCTTCTTTATCACGTACAGTACCAGGACATATGATCTGCACAAGAAGAGCTGAGGAATAATAGAAAGTTCTAAGTGTGGTTTGGAAAATAATAACAATTATAATAATAATAATAATAATAAACTAATATTAAAAATTATAATAATAATAATTCAATTTAATTTATTCTCCAAGTAAGTAAGTAAGTAAGTAAGTAAGGAAGGAAGATTGTGGCTTTACGTGACCGTGAATCTTGTGATTATGAGCCACGGGACCTCCTTTTTACGTCGAATCTGAACCACAGGACATGGCATTTCATTTCAAAAATCTCACATATATTGACCGGGAATCGAACCCCGTCCACCATGGTGAGAGGCCAACAGCTTCACCGCTGCGCCACCACGCTAGCACAATAAAATACCTATATTTACATAAAGAAATCAATCATTATGAATATTTTAAATCAACCTGTCATGGGGGATTCTTAACAATATTGCTTACAATCTATTTCGCTTACGCCAACATCAGCAACAAATCTGCGCTGAACTGTATTATTATTTTTATTTTTTTTATTTTATTTTTTTAGTCAATTATACCCTCCAGGTTGGTGGACCCCACGGACTCAGCGAGGGAACTCACCACTGCCGCCTTTCCAGGCAGTGTTTTAGAGCTGAGAACACTTGGTCGGATTGGATACAACTGGGGAGGTGTGATCAGCACTTCGCCTAGGCGGCCTCACCTGCAAAGCGAACTGGGGCCTCATGAGGGATGGGAAGGGCAGGGAAGATTAGGACGGATAGGCAAGGAAGAGGGAAGGAGGTGGCCGTGGCCTTACAGTAGGTACTGTACCCGAAAAAATCGAGAAGGTACTCGCTGGTCAATCCAAAGCAAAGCTGGATTATAAAAGGTTGGAGTCCCGGCTAATGAACTATCGCAATCACGCCAACGAGTTCTTCAGGATTATTCACAGTAGGCTTGGAACATGTTATGGATATAAAACGAACTAGCGTTTTATGGTAGAGTGTAAACTTACCTTAATATCTCAGGGCTATGTTGGAAAGAAATAGACATCCTATCTATTTTAGGCTGTTCCATAACACGTCTCCAATTATATAATAATCAACGACTGAGACAAGGCGTATAAAAATATAAATTTATTAATAAAACTAAATAACGCTTACTAACAAAATATCACCCTATTATAATCATTCACTCACGCCACTGCTGCTGGCAAAACTCCTTACACACACACTAACATAACTGGTTAAAAAATAAAAGGATTCTGCCTTCTACAAAATTATAAAATAATCTAGACATTCTATTGGCTCTGATTTAAACCAGGCATTCCGTTTTTAAAACGTTTACATTTCTCAGGCGCGTGCCTTCCTCATATCTGAACTGGTTATTAAATAATAGCCCTGACTCAGCTCTCAGATCCCTCTAATCACATACCTGCAATATCTCGGCTCATTTGTGTCCTGCTCGGCCTTGGTTATAACAGGACGAGCTGGTCTGCCACCTGGATGGACTACCATCTTGCCATACAAAATACGTAAAAATGAATTGAGTTAAAGCATCTCGTCTTTCCAACATAAACATTTTCAAAACTTCCTCTATTTAGGCCATTAATCATTTAAACACATTCATACTACACAACATTCTTGCTAACACTTGCTTCTGCCGTTCATGACCGATGAAGCTTTCATACATACAATAATCATAGCTAACTTCAAACACTCACATCAAAAACATTCGCTCCTTCAGACTATTCTCTATATCAAACAAATTTAAATATTAAAAATTATTAATAATGTAAACCCTCAATTTAAACAAATGGAAATATTTATATACACTATCTACACGTCTATCATCTATCATTATTTAACGATATAACTTTGTTAATATAATTATTAACTCTTCCTCTGGTATTGTTATCTTCTGCTATACGTTTTCATTCACAAATGCTATACCAATAAATGTTAAAAGCATGTTAATAGTCATCATCGGTATAAATATGACTGACCAGCAAATATTAGTTCATATTGTTGTTACAATTCCAGGTTTAATAGAATTTTAATAATAGTATAATAGACATTGATAGTATATCTTTTCCCAACGAATTTCCGCTTTCAAACGACTTTCCTGTCATAGATCTAATCACATTTAGGAGTTTCCCTAACTCTACAAACATTCAACAATGCTTTCATCACTCAACTGCAGTCCTTCAATACAATTAATACGGAATCACCCTCGTATTTCACGAACATCCATATACGGCAATAAACCTTCGTATATCACAATACATAGCTTGAATGACATCAACACAATTGTCCTCAACAATTGTTTCACAGTACTGTGTACATTATTGGGTGAGGAATAACCTAACCACCAAGGGATGATGATAAAGAAAAGGAAGTGGGTTTCGGACTGGAGAAAAAGGATGGAGAAATAGGAGGAGAGTCCTACAAAAGTTATAAGTTTAACTTTAAATATACTAAAAGGTGACTGCCACTGCAAATCAGCTCTCCGATACCTAAAGTGAGTAGGGACATGGGCAAAGCTAACGGGAGACGCAGCTAGAACTTGGGCGGTTTGCAAGAGAGTGGCTTTAGAGTATTCCCTCTCAAGCATACATCTGCCTACTATGGGGAAGGGTGATGGTCTGGCAAGACAAAGAGTAACAGATTTAATGTATATCTGTTCAAAGGAATTTGTTTTTGAACAAGTAATTCGAAGAATGCCAATAATTTGAATCGGTTTCGATATTTCTAGTTTTCGAAATTGTAGAGTTCCTAAAAAGCGACCAAGTGCTTCCAAGAAGGATGGAGATAAAACAATTATACCTTTAGGAATAATTTTGGTAAGTAAACCAATAGTTGCATTTGGAAATGGCTAAGCTTTTACCCAGCAAGGAGCCGACTAAAAGTTTAGGCAAGGAGAAACACTTATATTTTGAAAAACCAACCATACGTTTTGGAGAGAATCTCCACAAGCAGGAAGCTGGCGTAGCGAGCTATGCTTGCCTTACTGGCCAGTTAGAATTAGCTATTAAAGCTAAGAGAGACTTTACCAAGTTACCAACTAAGAGTTCTTGCTCAAATGCAACAAGTGGTGAAAACCCTATCAATAGATTTATTTGCATTAAGTGGGAAGAGTCAAGGAAGACAGGATCTTGCCTAACTGTTATACTAGAAAAATGAGAAAGCGAAAAAGAACTCTTTAATTTATTTAACAATGCAAAAGAGTGTAATGAATTTAACAAATATATAATTTCAATTTTGTTAACAATTTGGGGTCGCAGACCTCAGAAAACGTTTAAAGTTTGCGCCAGGCAATTAACAATTCTTTTGGTTTCAAACCTTTATATGTTTTAAAATCTTCGCAAGATTTTGAAATGGCGAAGATAAAATAAAAAATTTAAAGACAATTAAAGTGATTAAAGTTAGACAATAAATCAAGTACAAGTTGTGTACTTTTAAGAAATTCTAGGTAAATATCTTAGAAAGAGTAACAACTTCGGAAATAACAATAACAAAAACAGGAAGAATAAAATAGAAGTTCCTATAACTTATTATATTAAAGCTGAATTACTTTTTAGTAGTTATACAAATAGGGCAGGTCACTTACTGTGAAACCTGAAGAGAAAGTCGAAAGGAATTTTCTAGACCTCCTATGTTAAAGTAGGAATCACGAGACAAATGGGGCAAGTTTCCCTTTCGTGAAACATAGAAATAACTCACTTATGAGTTGAAAGAATTGTATTCCCTAATTAGAAGGGAGAAACAAGATAATTTGAAACGTGTACCAGACACGTAGTTATGCAGACATTAATTCGTTGTATATGGAGCAAAAACAACGGGAGGGCACTAGTTGAGAGTGAACCTCATTGAAAAAGACCTAAAGTAACAATTTTATTACTTTGGTTTGTTAGTAAAGGGTTTGGGAAAGATCAAATGGAATTGAGGATAAGTGTTCATGGCCGTATTTATGATATTCGGACGAACGCGACGCGGAAGAAATGTTGAACAAACACTGGTTTTCACTATAGTCTGTTAAAATGGATGAAAAGTTCACTGTAGTAGCACAAAAGTTTATGGCAAAAAAGTTATTGCAATTATGGAAAATAACTAGTTGCACTAGATAGGCGAGAGTCTATTGCTTGAGAAGGTTGCAGATTATCATTAAATACGCCAGAGAAAATCCCAACGGAGGAAGAAAAATTAGCTATTGAGCGGTAATTCATAAGGAAGATTCCTTAGTTTGAAATAGTGTTCTCACATGTGAGTGGAAAATACATGACGGTACGACTGGTAGATAGAGTGCAGATTCTGGAAGGTTCCAGAGCAATCCTAACGGAAGAATAGGGCCAAAGTTATTCCAGCAGTGGAACGAGCTAAGTATTTTATAGACAGTGGGTAATTCAATGGTACCCCACGTTGTGAGAAGATTTCTCATAAGAAATGCTGCTTTCTATTAAGATTGGCTTAGACAGACAAAAGCTCAACATGTAAAATCCCGCGAAGGATGATTATTGCCCAAATATAGTAGTCTCACACTGCCTATAGAATGATCGTTAAAAGCATGTAGTTATTAAAAGACGATGAGAATGAGGTTAAAACCTGAAGTCGGTACTTATCTTTGCTTCATGGCGAAGGTGAAGTTCCCTTTGACGGTTGAGATTAAAGTTCCAACATGGCGTAGAATTAAAAGAATGCCTCTTTAGTTGAGGAGGCTAGCTCTAGTTGAGCTTCAACTGACTAAGTCGACTGCCGACGTACAAGTG
Organism: Meconema thalassinum; assembly: GCA_946902985.2. NCBI lineage: Eukaryota > Metazoa > Arthropoda > Insecta > Orthoptera > Tettigoniidae > Meconema > Meconema thalassinum. The sequence goes on along the minus strand of OX336388.2, from coordinate 989,436,792 downwards.
AGACACGCTCAGCGAAGCACAGAGGGAACAGGGAAGGGAAAAGAGTGGGGGTAGGAGACAAAAGGAATACATATAAGAATAACCAACATGACAAAAAAAATCTTGATGAATTGGTCTTCAAAGAGTTGATAGTGGGCGAGACTATCGCAGCCTGGTGGGTGAAAAGTAGACGAAGTTCTCTTGATCACGGAGATGATAGCTGGCGATGGCGACGAGATCTGGTGGCCAGATTGATAAGGAAGTCCTCTTGTACAGGGAAGAATTAAGGAACTTCAGAGATTCACTGCTAGATGACGCTAGGTGGGTCATGGAAGATATATATCTAGAACAGACTCACAAGTAACATGAGAACCCTAAACAGCAAGGAGAAATTAGAAGATCACTGTTGGTGTTTGAGAAAAAGGAAGGAATGAACAAGCAAAGCGCAGTAAAAGTATACTCTATCTTACCGTGTATTCCAGGAATACACCAAGCTGGGAGGGTCAAACACCAACAGAGAACGAGAAAAACAATTAAAAAATTTAAAAGTAATGGAGCAATTAAAGACAGTGGTCTTGTGATGTGACCGTTAGTGGTCAAGACTCTGGCCACCCTGACTCTCCCATCCCTTCCAGGATAACACTCGGTCACTCTACTAGAAATCCAGACCATGGGAGGAGAAACATCCCTAACCAGGACCAAGTCCCCCTCTTTGATGTCGGGATTGGAAAGAAACCACTTCTGTCTCCGTTGCAAGGAAGTTAAATATTCCAAGTTCCACCTCTTCCAGAAAGAATTGCGGAGGGCTTCAAATTTACGCCAAACAATAGGTAAATTGGAATCCCTGTAAGAATTGGGAAGGGGAGGAGGGGCAGAAAGAAAAGTGCCTATAAGGAAGTGACCAGGTGTGAGTGGAAGCAGGTCATCAGGGTCATTGGAAAGTGGAGTTAAAGGGCGAGAATTGACAACACCTTCAATCACAAGGTAGCTAGAAGCTGCGGGAAATAAAGCTCTAGTAAAGATCGTGACAAGATGCGAAAGGAGAATTAACAAGTTTAAACAAAGCGTATAGAAACAAGTACATCGATTAAGGATAAGAATATACCAAATAAACAAAGGACCTATTCGAGTAGGAGGCAAGAACGCCATAGGTAACGACAATCTAGTAGCCATAAACAATGACCTCAAGTTATAATAAGCATCAAAGGGGTTAATCAGAAAAATACTTAAGTCAGCGAGAAACGTGACGTAACAAGCATTAATGCAAAAACACATCGAATGTAACGACGAGAAAAAACAAGTTTGTACATCAATGAACAATAAAATTGCAAAATATGTTAGCAGGGTGCAATACATGAGCGCGTAAAAAATAGGCAACGATGTTATGAAACAGGAATCGAAGCAGCTATAGGATACGAATGTGAACAAGTAGGAGACATAGGCATGAACGACATTGACCCACATAGTACAGCGAGATAACGAATATAAATAGCTGAAAGAATCCTTGACCAGAACAAGTTTATTTTGGGAAGGAGGTGAGCAGCTTCCGAAATTACGGGAGCTACTCGCAAGACAATGGTTGGCAGTCAGCCAAAGTTGAGATAAGGAAAACTTGCTCTGACCTTTGTCAAGCATAGAGAATGTAAACGGCAGCTTGGCCTTACCCGAGCTCGTACACAAACAAGATGGATAAACAAGCAGTTTAAGACAAACAAACAAAACAAGTGCAATCAACCGAGACTTAAAGTGGATATTCAAGTGACACGGCATGCAGTCATTCGTGGCTTGGACGTGAAAAAACAATTTAGAGACATATGAAATAAAGTAAGAAATCAATTTCGCATAATTTTGTGGATCACGGAATCCGACAATTTTCAACAGAAAAAAGCTTAATTCTTCCGAACAAAGAAGAGAAGCTGGGACATTGAGAAGGAGTTTATGCGTAAAAATAGTTATTCTAGATGCTAGAGACTTCAGATTTTCAAGCGGTTTCAAAAGCGGCTTCCGATTGTGAGGAAGGGGGAAGGAGCCGGCCGTGGCCATCCTACTAAATAGCGAAAGAAGTGAAACATAGCTTACAGCGAAATGATGGTGACCGATAGCCATGGTTTTACACAAGGGGAAGATAGTTTTCGATGGAAAGTTTAAGCAATTACCTTCTATAAAAAATGACATGAGAAAGTAAACTAAGTGACACAAGGCGAGGCGAACTTGAATTGCCATTTTATGCGGGAAGAAGGCAAAACCATTTAAACAACTTACAAAGGTGGCGTAGTTGTTTACAATGAGACATCGTTTCGGCAATTGTTTTTCAAATATATCGAGATCGAAATCATAAGTGTTCTCTTTTTCAGAAAAGGGATTTATATCAGCAGTAACAAAATGACATTGCGATTTGGTTTGAAGACTGGGATGTTGGATTTCACTAGTAATAACCCAACCAAAATCGGTGTCTCTGGCGACCACGTTTGATGATAGCCTACGGGTTTGTTTGCGAAGGCAATTCCAGAAAATATTGGCACTGAAAAGTATATCAATAGGACCTTGAGCATTAAACTGAGGATCAGCTAACCTTAAGTGCGAAGGAATCTTTAAACCGGAAGTATTAATAGAGCTGCTAGGAGTGTCCTTGCCAATACTGGTAAGAATGAGACAGTTTGAGTTAAGATTGGTGTTTCTTTGACAAATGTCTCTGATTTTCAATTTGGAAGACTGCAAGGCTTGAGTTTTCAAACTGTCAATGCCGGATACATTGATGGAAGTAGGTGATGAAGAAAGACCCAGTTTTTTAATTAACGATTGTGAAACAAAGTTGTGAGTTGAAGCGGAATCGAGAAGACCGCGGGTTCGAAACCAATTTCCAAATTTATCTTGGATTTCGAATTGTACAGTGGACAAAAGGACTTGCGCACTGTGAGAAGTTTTGGCGTTAGAAATGCAGGAAGAAGCATTAGTTTGTTCGGAGCTGCTCTGCATGGAGTTTAAGGAAGCAGGTACTAGTGACCTCGATTGATCATGAAAGTGCAATAAAGAATGATGCGGTCTTTTGCAATGAAAACAGAGTTTGGATGACGTACAATTAGAAGAAGAAAGCTTAGGTGACAAGCAGTTATGGCAATATTTACTATTGAAGACAAACTTCCTTCAGTCTTCAACAGACAATTCTTTAAAGGATTTGCAGGAATACAAAGTGTGAAACTTTTTACAGAGCGTGCATTTTAAATATTTGTTCAGCGGCCTGATATGTTCTCTTGGATGGTTGAAAGAGGCAGAACGGGTTTTCTTGTTCTCGACAGATGGGGGCTGATGACCATTTGAAGAGACATGTTTTTTCTCAAGAATGTGACACTGATGACTCGTTTCGACATTTTCGCACTGAAATGAGAGTGCTATAAGGACTTGGCGCCGGCTGTTCAGAAACGATATAAGGTGTTCAAAAGAATATTCCTCCTTGCGAGTGAGTTCGATTTCCCAAGCCTTTAATGTCGAAAAATCGAATCTGGATGTAGCTAGATGAATAAGGACGGTGTCCCAAGTTTGGACTGGCTGCTTGAGTTGATATAACGCTCTAACATTTAATTGCATGGAGTCTAACAGGTCTCTTAAAGAGGTGACGTCATTAGATTTTTCGACTGGCAGGTTGAACAGACAGCGAATGTGGCGAGCAACACACAAACGTAAATTACCATATCTCTCTTTAAGGAGATTAAAGGCGATGTGGTAGTTATCTGCGCTTAAAGACAGTGACTCAACCAAGGCCAAGGCCTGGTCTTCCAAGGACGCATGCAGGAAATAGAACTTATGAATGTCGAGAATGTCATTTTTTAATGAATGAGGGAGCAGTAAAGTTCGTAAAAGGAATATCATTCACCTTCCTGGCCTGAGAAGTGAGGTAGAGTTATCCTAGGAAGTAAAGGTTTCGGTTTATCCTTATGAACTGAAGCGGGTGCGAACTGGGCCGGATTGATGACCCTAGTGTCCGGTTCTGAGATACTGCGGATCAGTTGGTGGGCCTTGGCAATCCCTTCAAAATACAAGGGTTCAACCTCGTCCCGATCCAATTGAAGTTCTGGGCAAGCGGATTCAATGTCGGTTTGAATTTGATCATAGTAATCATAGGACCGTTCGTACAACTTAAGGCGTTGTGTCAAGACGTCTAGATCACACTCGGCGGGATTAATTTTGTTAATGAAATTTCTAAATCTGGTGAGTTGCCCTTTGTAGGAAGAACGTCTGGCAATGAGAGTCTATTCCTTATCCTTTTCAGTAGGAGCCATAACAGAGTAGGTAAATTAAAGTATAACTTACGAAACTGTGGAACCTTGGAAATGCTGGCAGCAGCAAATAAGTTGAAAGAAAGGGACACACCAAAGGAGACAGGAGTGGCCTCTTTCCACTTCACAGGCTTTGCACGATGTAGTTATAGCTGAAAGATTCAAAGCAGATATTAATAATTTGCAAAATATTATAAAATAACCCTTGAAAAAAATGGAAAATGTCATGAATGGACTCTCCCGGGTTTCTGGGACCAAGATTTTGGGTAGATTATTGGCTGAGGAATAACCTAACCACCAAGGGAAGATGATAAAGAAAAGGAAGTGGGTTTCGGACTGGAGAAAAAGGATGGAGAAATAGGAGGAGAGTCCTACAAAAGTTATAAGTTTAACTTTAAATACACTAAAAGGTGACTGCCACTGCAAATCAGCTCTCCGATACCTAAAATGAGTAGGGACATGGGCAAAGCTAACGGGAGACGCAGCTAGAACTTGGGCGGTTTGCAAGAGAGTGGCTTTAGAGTATTCCCTCTTAAGCATACATCTGTCTACTATGGGGAAGGGTGATGGTCTGGAAAGACAAAGAGTAACAGATTTAATGTATATCTGTTCAAAGGAATTTGTTTTTGAACAAGTAATTCGAAGAATGCCAATAATTTGAATCGGTTTCGATATTTCTAGTTTTCGAAATTGTAGAGTTCCTAAAAAGTGACCAAGTGCTTCCAAGAAGGATGGAGATAAAACAATTATACCTTTGGGAATAATTTTGGTAAGTAAACCAATAGTTGCATTTGGAAATGGCTAAGCTTTTACCCAGCAAGGAGCCGACTAAAAGTTTAGGCAAGGAGAAACACTTATATTTTGAAAAACCAACCATACGTTTTGGAGAGAATCTCCACAAGCAGGAAGCTGGCGTAGCGAGCTATGCTTGCCTTACTGGCCAGTTAGAATTAGCTATTAAAGCTAAGAGAGACTTTACCAAGTTACCAACTAAGAGTTCTTGCTCAAATGCAACAAGTGGTGAAAACCCTATCAATAGATTTATTTGCATTAAGTGGGAAGAGTCAAGGAAGACAGGATCTTGCCTAACTGTTATACTAGAAAAATGAGAAAGCGAAAAAGAACTCTTTAATTTATTTAACAATGCAAAAGAGTGTAATGAATTTATCAAATATATAATTTCAATTTTGTTAACAATTTGGGGTCGCAGACCTCAGAAAACGTTTAAAGTTTGCGCCAGGCAATTAACAATTCTTTTGGTTTCAAACCTTTATATGTTTTAAAATCTTCGCAAGATTTTGAAATGGCGAAGATAAAATAAAAAATTTGAAGACAATTAAAGTGATTAAAGTTAGAAAATAAATCAAGTACAAGTTGTGTACTTTTAAGAAATTCTAGGTAAATATCTTAGAAAGAGTAACAACTTGCGGTTTCTAACGCACAGCCTACTTTCCTGGGAACATTGCTGATATCTCTCGAACGCATGGTCCGATTTTGACAAATGAGGTATCGTTGGACTCGGGCTGACGTTCTCTTTGCTATGGACCACTCGTTATATTTTTCAAATTTTTTTGAAAATCTTTGTTTTCGAAACTAAGTGATAGTTTGAAAACTAAACATGATAGAACGTTGTGCCATGGCTCAAACGAATGGTCTTTATGCCCTTTATTTTCTATAATGAAACTTTTTTACTTTTATGTTTTTTTTTGAAAACACTCGAATTTTGAAAATTCTATATTTTGGAAACTAGGAACTCTACAAAAACGTTTATTTGACATAAATGAAATGTCCCTATGCCCTCTACCCCCAAAATAAATTTCAAGTCGCTAGAGCAAAAATTTGTGTTTTGTAAGTAGTGGGATGAGGAGAGAGCTGCGCCACTTCTTTTTGAGCCCTCCTCGTATTTGCCCCGAAGCTGATATCTCGCTAACCAATGGTCGGATTTGAACATACAGGGTGTCCTAGCACTCGTAGTGATGCCCCCTACTTTCCTATAGGCTCTTAATTTAATGAAAAGACCAAAACTAAAAGATCATGTGCTTTTAATATCTCGCGAACCAATCATGCTAGAGGCATGTTCGACAGGTCCAAGGACTCGGGGTGACGTCCTCTTTGCTATGGACCACTCTTTATATTTCTTAAAAAATTTTGAAAACGCGATTTTGGGGTAAACACGTGTTTTTTGTGATTTTTGCCGATATTTCACGAACCAATAACGCTAGAGACGTGTACGAGGTGTCCTAGGACTCGGGCTAACGCCCCCTTTCAAATGTGGTAGATTTTTTTCCAAAAAATAATTCACAAAGGGCCTAACGCCGTACATGTTGAAAAAACGTTTTCTTTTTCTTTACTTGTTTATAATGTTTATAAAGCGTGGTGGTTGAGAGAGACGATACGGCTGGGTGTGTGTTTCAACGAACCTGCCGCTAACCACAAGGACCATGCTTAATAGAACAATCGCTATTTCGGCGGGTCGGTGTATGACAGAGCGAGGGTGCGTTTTTCTGATATTTTACCTTTGACGTGTAAACGGTGATGAGAACTTGGTTCTATGTTGGTCGAAGCGAGTAGAGAAAACAAACTTACAGGAGGTGAATGTCATTTGAGCTTATTGGAAGGCGTTGATCTGACTTGACAACAGGTGACGCTTGAAAATGAAATAATCTGAGCATTGTGGTGGCTGGGAAGAGCGAAAGGCATGTGAACACATGTGTGAAACCACAGGCAAGCTAAACCAGTGACATCCTGTCTTGCTTCGTACGTGACAAAATGCAAGTTCATGTGAAATTTGATCTACCGCAGGTGTTCACTTTGGGTGTTAGCTGTCCACGTGCGCGATGACTGTTAACAAGTTACATCCTGTCTTGCTTCGTACGTGACAAAATGCAAGTTGACGTGAAATTTGATCTACCACAGGTGTTTGCCTGGGACGTTAGCTGTCCACGTGCACGATAAGAGAATGTTCAAAGCGTGGGAATCGCTGAATCAGTAAAAAGTATGATGCAACTTGTGGGAATGATGTCACAACCAATAGAGAGGCAAGAGCTGCAAACAACAGTGGTGGGAGGTGAAGGGAGGGAGAGGGGAGGGGTGATGTATGAGAGAACACAGGAGGAAAGGGAAAGAAATATGTGGAGCTGAGGACTGTACACATAGAGCTATAGGAGGTGTACAACATGTGTGAATAAATAAATAAAAAATTGCACAGGTTCACACAACATAGACTGTATTATTGCCATGGCCAAGCACTCACATTAAGATCATTTACAAAATCATAAAATGAAAAATAAAAAATCTTGTTTTGGAAATATCGTTTTTCAACATACACAAAATAAATATATAAAAAATTTGTAAACAACAAAAGGGAAAATCCATGGTCAAGCACTCACATTAATATTATTTACAAAATCATAAAATGAAAAATAGAAAATCTTGTTTTGGAAATATCGATTTTTTTCAACATACACAAAATAAATATATAAAAAATTTGTAAACAGCAAAATGGAAAATCCATGTTTCCATATAGACAAAATTTTAAAAACTTTAACGGACATTTAAGAAAATATATGCAAATGGGAAATTGACAAATGTGTAAATATGAAAATGGAAAAATCCATGTTTCCATATCATGAAATTGAAAAACATCAAACTGTCATTTAAAAAAATGCAAATGGAAAATTTACAAATTGCAATGTGTGAAATGTGAAATTGAACAAATGGCTATCATTATTTAAAAAAAGAAAAGAACATAGTGCTCTATGGTTGAGGTGTGAATCAAACCCTCTCTACTTATTTGGACCACCCGAGACTGAGTAGACTAGTTTTAGTTATCATACCACTTTTAAAAGTTTGTGTTAAATCTAGGAATTGAACCCAAGAGCTTGTAGGGGAGATCCAAGGTTATAATATGTTAAACAGATAGCCTTGAATGTAGTGTGTGGTAGCTATATAGAAATGAGACGTTTCGCTCGGGGCAGGGAGGCATAGAGATCTGCATCAAACCAGTCAAAAGACTGACGACTCAAACAACAACATGTAGAGCTCACCAAAATAATGTTGTGTAACGGTAAATGTTAGTCAACGAACAGTAATGCATTACTAAAACCCATGACACGATACCTAAGAGCTTTTCTAAAATTATTTTAAAATGCCTTTAACCCTATATTAAACACCCAGTTCACAAGACTCATAACTGCAATGTTATGGTCAAACAAAACAAAATCTATATTTCAAAACAAACAAGTGGTTTAGTCAATGTATACTGGAAAAAGTTTTATAAACACTCAAGTCCACAAAAATAATTAAATTAGTAACAGTCAGGTTGACCGAGTGGTTATGGTGTTTGACTTAAGTTCAAATTTTCTGTACAAGAAAGCAAGGGTTCGAATCCCTTACCTGATATAACTATTGCCTCAACATGGCTTGACCACACTGTATTATTGTGTACTCGGTACACAAACCATAAATAGAGTGTATTGTTTAAGGTCACTCTCTTTGCGAACATAGTCAGAGATTGTTGATGGTTAACAATTGCATTAATAGTGGGACATAGGGATAGCAATTAAGAAAAACAGACAATACCCATACACTATTTTTTATTTATTTAATGTAAGTACTTGTACAATAGTTATATACAAACTACAACTCTCTTTTGTCTATTACTATCTAGTCCTTTTCGATCCACTTGCATATCAAGGGCAGATGACTTTGTAGTTCAGCCCCTTCAAACAACAACACTACTTTTTGCATAGTCTGTGATGTTGATGACTCTTGATGCGTGGAAGATGGATACAACATAACTTTTACAACAGGGGTTAAACGTTGCTCAACAAACAATGCACTATATTGAGTAGCAACATCTTTCTCTTGTACTAACTTTTTAGCATTCTGATGATTTTTGTCAATACCATCAGTGTTTTGTCTGGAGCACTACATTGATGATCACTCACACTTAAAACCACACTATTTCTACTTTTCATATTGCCTCGACATGTTGTTGACCTCTGTTTCGAGCATTGCCAGAATATTATTCCTTTTACATTTTGTCGTCTATAGTTATAAGAGTAGCCTTTATAGAGTACACGTTGTTTACCTCGGTTAGTTGGAGTAAGTTCCATAGTAGTAACTAACCTGTTAGTATGATTTGCACGCTACAAAGGTTATCTCGGTTCTGGTAATAGAATTATTTAGCGTTGGCTTTTATATTTAATATGTACAGTTTAAAGTGATAGAAAAGTGGTAGAAACGTGGTAGCAAAGTGGTAGACAATTGGTAACATAGTGGTAGAAAAGTGGTAGCAAAGTGGTAGAAAAGTGGTAGAAAAGTGGTAGAAAAGTGGCAGAAAAGTAGTAGAAAAGTGGTAGCAAAGTGGTAGAAAAGTGGTAGAAAACTGGCAGAAAAGTAGTAGAAAAGTGGTAGCAAAGTGGTAGAAAAGTGGTAGCAAACTAGAAAAGTGGTAGCAAAGTGGTAGAAAATATTACATGTATTGTTAAGAAATAGTTTAAGCGGTTACATGGATTCATTACACTATAATTTTAGCATCACGAAGCTCATTTTCTATATCCAAAAGTTCTTCCTCATATTTAGTATGACCAGCCTGTTTACAGGTATGCAAGTACTGAAGCCGCTGGATTAGCTTACTGGGATTGTTCCAGTAAACAAATTTAACAAATGATTTTTTTGGGTGTAAACCATTATCATCATCATCATCATCATCATTATCATCATAATCATCATCATCATCATCATGGTTATCATCATCAATATAATTATCATCAATATAATCATCATCACTATTACTATCTAATCCTTTTTGTTCATCTTGCAATGCAAAAACCTTTGGCATAGTTTGTGTTGTCTTTGATAGTGTTAGAGGTTTCTTAGACGTTAACGACTGTCCTAACATGTCTTTTTCAGGAGATAATAAATGCTCTTTAACAAACAAAGCACTATCTTGAGCCACACTATTTTTTTCTGGGTCTTGCTTTTTTACCTTGGTTAGAGTATTTTGTCCATTTAAATGAGTATTATTTTGAGATTTACAATGATGATCGATTGAAATAAGTATGTTGGAGCCTTTTGTCTTAATAATTCCTCGACACTTTTTAGATCGTTGTTTCGAACAGCACTAAATAACAGTTCCATTTTTATTGGTTCGTTTCACAATATATGAATATCCTTTATAGTATGCGTAAGGCTTACCATACCTAGTCACTGATACTTCCATGTCAACTGTCAAGCATAGACTAAGCTCTAGTAAAGTCAACTTGGTAATAAGAATACTAGTTTAATGTGAGAGCAAATATGGATCCAAAGAGTTCAGGTAAAAGTGGAAGCAAATAAGCAAATATTAGAACCAAGAGTGGGGTTAAAAGTGGTCGCAAAGTGGTAGACCCATTACACAATAATTTCAGCATGACGAAGCTCTTGTTCAATTTCTTTGATTTCCCAATCGTGACCGATATGCCCAGCTTGTCGTAAAGCATGCAATTGTCGAAGCCGTTGAATTAGCTTACTGGGTTTGTTCCAGTATACAAATTTAACAAATGGATTTTTAGGTGTAAACAAAGCACTACCATTATCATGATCATTATCATCATCATCATCATTATCATCATCATAATCACCATTATCATCATGACCATCATCACTGTTACTATATAGTCCTTTTTGATCCTCTTGCAATACCATTTTATTTATAGTCTGAGTTGATTTTGATAGTGTTGAAGGTTCCTTGGACGTTGACAATTGTCCTAACATGACGTTTTGAGGACATGATAAGTCCTTTTGAACAAACACTGCACTATCTTTAGCCGCAATATCGTTTTCTTGAACTTGCTTTTTAGCATTTTGATAATTGTTTGTAAACAGTAAGCGTGGTTCGTTTCGAGCACTACATTGATGAACACTCACACTTAAAACCTTTCCATTTGTACTTTTCAGATTGCCTCGACATTTTGTTGACCTCTCTTTTGAGCATCGCCAGAATATTATTCCATTCACATTCTGGCGATTATAGTTATAGGAGTAGCCTTGATAGAGTGCACGTAGCCTACTTTTGTTGGTTGTAATAAGTTCCATAGTAGTAACTGACCTGTCAGTACGATGTTCACACTACAAAGATTACAATTGTTTTGCTGATGGAGTGACCTACCATAAGCTTATATATTGGCTTATGTGTTGGCTTTTTGTGTTGGCTTTTTGTGTTGGCTTTTCGTGTTGGCTTTTGTGTTGGCTTTTCCTGTTGGCTTTTTGTGTTGGCTTTTCATGTTGGCATTTCGTGTTGGCTTTTGTGTTGGCTTTTCGTGTTGGCTTTTTGTGTTGGCTTTTCATGTTGGCATTTCGTGTTGGCTTTTGTGTTGGCTTTTCGTGTTGGCTTTTTGTGTTGGCTTTTCGTGTTGGCATTTCGTGTTGGCTTTTCGTGTTGGCTTTTTTGTATTGGCCTTTCATGTTGGCTGTTTGTATTGGCTTTTCGTGTTGGCTTTTTGTGTGGGCTTTTTGTGTTGGCTTTAATATTGGCTTTTGTATTGGTTTATTTGACAAGTTATTTGTGTCAATGTATTTAGTGGATTTTTTTGTTGGTGTTGGAAAGTAGTTGAATGAGAGGGAATATTTAAAGACTTAACCTCAGCTCACTAACCTAACCTAACCTAACCTAACTTTACCTAACCTAACCTAACCTTTCAACTCTCAGATATTAATTAAATTCTGTGCATAGTCGAGTTGGAACCCAAGACCTCAGGGGTAAAAAAACAATTATTTTTGACGGCTTATTTTGGTAACTTATTTTAATGGCTAACCTAACTTTACCTAACCTAACCTAACCTCAGCTCACTTTGGATGTTACTAGTAAGTGTTCATATCCTCTGCTAGGTAGCATGCTAGTAGTACAGGTAGTGCTCATATTTACCGCTAGGTAGCGGAAACATACTTTGCATGTTGCATGTGACACTTGTGAAGTTTAACCACATGCAAGACGTGCTTGTATAAGTTCTCTATTTAAACTCAATATACAATTAACCACTAAATGTTCAGAACTAACATGTATAGCCATGTTTAGGGTATATAGGAGACCCTTAGCAAGAAAGGCTGTCTAACCCACGAGTGTACAGCCTTGTCATACGCAGTAAGCACCTGTTGGCAGAAAACAACAACAACAACAATTTGAGAAAGCCCACAAAAAACTGTTTCCTTTAAATACCTTAATGGATATGTTGTTGGCTTTCTCAAATTGTTGTTGTTGTTGTTTTCTGCCAACAGGTGCTTACTGCGTATGACAAGGCTGTACACTCGTGGGTTAGACAGCCTTTCTTGCTAAGGGTCTCCTATATACCCTAAACATGGCTATACATGTTAGTTCTGAACATTTAGTGGTTAATTGTATATTGAGTTTAAATAGAGAACTTATACAAGCACGTCTTGCATGTGGTTAAACTTCACAAGTGTCACATGCAACATGCAAAGTATGTTTCCGCTACCTAGCGGTAAATATGAGCACTACCTGTACTACTAGCATGCTACCTAGCAGAGGATATGAACACTTACTAGTAACATCCAAAGTGAGCTGAGGTTAGGTTAGGTTAGGTAAAGTTAGGTTAGCCATTAAAATAAGTTACCAAAATAAGCCGTCAAAAATAATTGTTTTTTACCCCTGAGGTCTTGGGTTCCAACTCGACTATGCACAGAATTTAATTAATATCTGAGAGTTGAAAGGTTAGGTTAGGTTAGGTAAAGTTAGGTTAGGTTAGGTTAGGTTAGTGAGCTGAGGTTAAGTCTTTAAATATTCCCTCTCATTCAACTACTTTCCAACACCAACAAAAAAATCCACTAAATACATTGACACAAATAACTTGTCAAATAAGCCAATACAAAAGCCAATACTAAAGCCAACACAAAAAGCCCACACAAAAAGCCAACGCGAAAAGCCAATACAAAAAGCCAACATGAAAGGCCAATACAAAAAAGCCAACACGAAAAGCCAACACGAAAAGCCAACACAAAAAGCCAACACGAAAAGCCAACACAAAAGCCAACACGAAATGCCAACATGAAAAGCCAACACAAAAAGCCAACACGAAAAGCCAACACAAAAGCCAACACGAAATGCCAACATGAAAAGCCAACACAAAAAGCCAACACGAAAAGCCAACACAAAAGCCAACACGAAAAGCCAACACAAAAAGCCAACACAAAAAGCCAACACATAAGCCAATATATAAGCTTATGGTAGGTCACTCCATCAGCAAAACAATTGTAATCTTTGTAGTGTGAACATCGTACTGACAGGTCAGTTACTACTATGGAACTTATTACAAGCAACAAAGGTAGGCTACGTGCACTCTATCAAGGCTACTCCTATAACTATAATCGCCAGAATGTGAATGGAATAATATTCTGGCGATGCTCAAAAGAGAGGTCAACAAAATGTCGAGGCAATCTGAAAAGTACAAATGGAAAGGTTTTAAGTGTGAGTGTTCATCAATGTAGTGCTCGAAACGAACCACGCTTACTGTTTACAAACAATTATCAAAATGCTAAAAAGCAAGTTCAAGAAAACGATATTGCGGCTAAAGATAGTGCAGTGTTTGTTCAAAAGGACTTATCATGTCCTCAAAACGTCATGTTAGGACAATTGTCAACGTCCAAGGAACCTTCAACACTATCAAAATCAACTCAGACTATAAATAAAATGGTATTGCAAGAGGATCAAAAAGGACTATATAGTAACAGTGATGATGGTCATGATGATAATGGTGATTATGATGATGATGATGATGATGATGATGATAATGATCATGATAATGGTAGTGCTTTGTTTACACCTAAAAATCCATTTGTTAAATTTGTATACTGGAACAAACCCAGTAAGCTAATTCAACGGCTTCGACAATTGCATGCTTTACGACAAGCTGGGCATATCGGTCACGATTGGGAAATCAAAGAAATTGAACAAGAGCATCGTCATGCTGAAATTATTGTGTAATGGGTCTACCACTTTGCGACCACTTTTAACCCCACTCTTGGTTCTAATATTTGCTTATTTGCTTCCACTTTTACCTGAACTCTTTGGATCCATATTTGCTCTCACATTAAACTAGTATTCTTATTACCAAGTTGACTTTACTAGAGCTTAGTCTATGCTTGACAGTTGACATGGAAGTATCAGTGACTAGGTATGGTAAGCCTTACGCATACTATAAAGGATATTCATATATTGTGAAACGAACCAATAAAAATGGAACTGTTATTTGGTGCTGTTCGAAACAACGATCTAAAAAGTGTCGAGGAATGATTAAGACAAAAGGCTCCAACATACTTATTTCAATCGATCATCATTGTAAATCTCAAAATAATACTCATTTAAATGGACAAAATACTCTAACCAAGGTAAAAAAGCAAGACCAAGAAAAAAATAGTGTGGCTCAAGATAGTGCTTTGTTTGTTAAAGAGCATTTATTATCTCCTGAAAAAGACATGTTAGGACAGTCGTTAACGTCTAAGAAACCTCTAACACTATCAAAGACAACACGAACTATGCCAAAGGTTTTTGCATTGCAAGATGAACAAAAAGGATTAGATAGTAATAGTGATGATGATTATATTGATGATAATTATATTGATGATGATAACCATGATGATGATGATGATGATTATGATGATAATGATGATGATGATGATGATGATGATAATGGTTTACACCCAAAAAAATCATTTGTTAAATTTGTTTACTGGAACAATCCCAGTAAGCTAATCCAGCGGCTTCAGTACTTGCATACCTGTAAACAGGCTGGTCATACTAAATATGAGGAAGAACTTTTGGATATAGAAAATGAGCTTCGTGATGCTAAAATTATAGTGTAATGAATCCATGTAACCGCTTAAACTATTTCTTAACAATACATGTAATATTTTCTACCACTTTGCTACCACTTTTCTAGTTTGCTACCACTTTTCTACCACTTTGCTACCACTTTTCTACTACTTTTCTGCCAGTTTTCTACCACTTTTCTACCACTTTGCTACCACTTTTCTACTACTTTTCTGCCACTTTTCTACCACTTTTCTACCACTTTTCTACCACTTTGCTACCACTTTTCTACCACTATGTTACCAATTGTCTACCACTTTGCTACCACGTTTCTACCACTTTTCTATCACTTTAAACTGTACATATTAAATATAAAAGCCAACGCTAAATAATTCTATTACCAGAACCGAGATAACCTTTGTAGCGTGCAAATCATACTAACAGGTTAGTTACTACTATGGAACTTACTCCAACTAACCGAGGTAAACAACGTGTACTCTATAAAGGCTACTCTTATAACTATAGACGACAAAATGTAAAAGGAATAATATTCTGGCAATGCTCGAAACAGTGGTCAACAACATGTCGAGGCAATATGAAAAGTAGAAATAGTGTGGTTTTAAGTGTGAGTGATCATCAATGTAGTGCTCCAGACAAAACACTGATGGTATTGACAAAAAATCATCAGAATGCTAAAAAGTTAGTACAAGAGAAAGATGTTGCTACTAAATATAGTGCATTGTTTGTTGAGCAACGTTTAACCCCTGTTGTAAAAGTTATGTTGTATCCATCTTCCACGCATCAAGAGTCATAAACATCACAGACTATGCAAAAAGTAGTGTTGTTGTTTGAAGGGGCTGAACTACAAAGTCATCTGCCCTTGATATGCAAGTGGATCGAAAAGGACTAGATAGTAATAGACAAAAGAGAGTTGTAGTTTGTATATAACTATTGTACAAGTACTTACATTAAATAAATAAAAAATAGTGTATGGGTATTGTCTGTTTTTCTTAATTGCTATCCCTATGTCCCACTATTAATGCAATTGTTAACCATCAACAATCTCTGACTATGTTCGCAAAGAGAGTGACCTTAAACAATACACTCTATTTATGGTTTGTGTACCGAGTACACAATAATACAGTGTGGTCAAGCCATGTTGAGGCAATAGTTATATCAGGTAAGGGATTCGAACCCTTGCTTTCTTGTACAGAAAATTTGAACTTAAGTCAAACACCATAACCACTCGGTCAACCTGACTGTTACTAATTTAATTATTTTTGTGGACTTGAGTGTTTATAAAACTTTTTCCAGTATACATTGACTAAACCACTTGTTTGTTTTGAAATATAGATTTTGTTTTGTTTGACCATAACATTGCAGTTATGAGTCTTGTGAACTGGGTGTTTAATATAGGGTTAAAGGCATTTTAAAATAATTTTAGAAAAGCTCTTAGGTATCGTGTCATGGGTTTTAGTAATGCATTACTGTTCGTTGACTAACATTTACCGTTACACAACATTATTTTGGTGAGCTCTACATGTTGTTGTTTGAGTCGTCAGTCTTTTGACTGGTTTGATGCAGATCTCTATGCCTCCCTGCCCCGAGCGAAACGTCTCATTTCTATATAGCTACCACACACTACATTCAAGGCTATCTGTTTAACATATTATAACCTTGGATCTCCCCTACAAGCTCTTGGGTTCAATTCCTAGATTTAACACAAACTTTTAAAAGTGGTATGATAACTAAAACTAGTCTACTCAGTCTCGGGTGGTCCAAATAAGTAGAGAGGGTTTGATTCACACCTCAACCATAGAGCACTATGTTCTTTTCTTTTTTTAAATAATGATAGCCATTTGTTCAATTTCACATTTCACACATTGCAATTTGTAAATTTTCCATTTGCATTTTTTTAAATGACAGTTTGATGTTTTCAATTTCATGATATGGAAACATGGATTTTTCCATTTTCATATTTACACATTTGTCAATTTCCCATTTGCATATATTTTCTTAAATGTCCGTTAAAGTTTTTAAAATTTTGTCTATATGGAAACATGGATTTTCCATTTTGCTGTTTACAAATTTTTTATATATTTATTTTGTGTATGCTGAAAAAAAATGATATTTCCAAAACAAGATTTTCTATTTTTCATTTTATGATTTTGTAAATAATATTAATGTGAGTGCTTGACCATGGATTTTCCATTTTGTTGTTTACAAATTTTTTATATATTTATTTTGTGTATGTTGAAAAACGATATTTCCAAAACAAGATTTTTTATTTTTCATTTTACGATTTTGTAAATGATCTTAATGTGAGTGCTTGGCCATGGCAATAATACAGTCTATGTTGTGTGAACCTGTGCAATTTTTTATTTATTTATTCACACATGTTGTACACCACCTATAACTCTATGTGTACAGTCCTCAGCTCCACATATTTCTTTCCCTTTCCTCCTGTGTTCTCTCATACATCACCCCTCCCCTCTCCCTCCCTTCACCTCCCACCACTGCTGTTTGCAGCTCTTGCCTCTCTATTGGTTGTGACATCATTCCCACAAGTTGCATCATACTTTTTACTGATTCAGCGATTCCCACGCTTTGAACATTCTCTTATCGTGCACGTGGACAGCTAACGTCCCAGGCAAACACCTGTGGTAGATCAAATTTCACGTCAACTTGCATTTTGTCACGTACGAAGCAAGACAGGATGTAACTTGTTAACAGTTATCGCGCACGTGGACAGCTAACACCCAAAGTGAACACCTGCGGTAGATCAAATTTCACATGAACTTACATTTTGTCACGTACGAAGCAAGACAGGATGTCACTGGTTTAGCTTGCCTGTGGTTTCACACATGTGTTCACATGCCTTTCGCTCTTCCCTGCCACCACAATGCTCAGATTATTTCATTTTCAAGCGTCACCTGTTGTCAAGTCAGATCAACGCCTTCCAATAAGCTCAAATGACATTCACCTCCTGTAAGTTTGTTTTCTCTACTCGCTTCGACCAACATAGAACCAAGTTCTCATCACCGTTTACACGTCAAAGGTAAAATATCAGAAAAACGCACCCTCGCTCTGTCATACACCGACCCGCCGAAATAGCGATTGTTCTATTAAGCATGGTCCTTGTGGTTAGCGGCAGGTTCGTTGAAACACACACCCAGCCGTATCGTCTCTCTCAACCACCACGCTTTATAAACCTTATAAACAAGTAAAGAAAAAGAAAACGTTTTTTCAACATGTACGGCGTTAGGCCCTTTGTGAATTATTTTTTGGAAAAAAAATCTACCACATTTGAAAGGGGGCGTCAGCCCGAGTCCTAGGACACCTCGTACACGTCTCTAGCGTTATTGGTTCGTGAAATATCGGCAAAAATCACAAAAAACACGTGTTTACCCCAAAATCGCGTTTCCAAAATTTTTTAAGAAATATAACGAGTGGTCCATAGCAAAGAGGACGTCACCCCGAGTCCTTGGACCTGTCGAACATGCCTCTAGCATGATTGGTTCGCGAGATATTAAAAGCACATGACCTTTTAGTTTTGGTCTTTTCATTAAATTAAGAGCCTATAGGAAAGTAGGGGGCATCACTACGAGTGCTAGGACACCCTGTATGTTCAAATCCGACCATTGGTTAGCGAGATATCAGCTTCGGGGCAAATACGAGGAGGGCTCAAAAAGAAGTGGCGCAGCTCTCTCCTCATCCCACTACTTACAAAACACAAATTTTTGCTCTAGCGACTTGAAATTTATTTTGGGGGTAGAGGGCATAGGGACATTTCATTTATGTCAAATAAACGTTTTTGTAGAGTTCCTAGTTTCCAAAATATAGAATTTTCAAAATTCGAGTGTTTTCAAAAAAAACATAAATGTAAAAAAGTTTCATTATATAAAATAAAGGGCATAAAGACCATTCGTTTGAGCCATGGCACAACGTTCTATCATGTTTAGTTTTCAAACTATCACTTAGTTTCGAAAACAACGATTTTCAAAATAAAATTGAAAAATATAACGAGTGGTCCATAGCAAAGAGAACGTCAGCCCGAGTCCAACGATACCTCATTTGTCAAAATCGGACCATGCGTTCGAGAGATATCAGCAATGTTCCCGGGAAAGTAGGCTGTGCGTTAGAAACCGGCTTACCCCCCTACTTTCGGAAATAGCAATAACAAAAACAGGAAGAATAAAATAGAAGTTCCTATAACTTCTTATATTAAAGCTGAATTACTTTTTAGTAGTTATACAATTAGGGCAGGTCACTTACTGTGAAACCTGAAGAGAAAGTCGAAAGGAAGTTTCTAGACCTCCTATGTTAAAGTAGGAATCACGAGACAAATGGGGCAAGTTTCCCTTTCGTGAAACATAGAAATAACTCACTTATGAGTTGAAAGAATTGTATTCCCTAATTAGAAGGGAGAAACAAGATAATTTGAAACGTGTACCAGACACGTAGTTATGCAGACATTAATTCGTTGTATATGGAGCAAAAACAACGGGAGGGCACTAGTTGAGAGTGACACCTCATTGAAAAAGACCTAAAGTAACAATTTTATTATTTTGGTTTGTTAGTAAGGGGTTTGGGAAAGATCAAATGGAATTGAGGATAAGTGTTCATGGCCGTATTTATGGTATTCGGACGAACGCGACGCGGAAGAAATGTTGAACAAACACTGGTTTTCACTATAGTCTGTTAAAATGGATGAAAAGTTCACTGCAGTAGCACAATAGTTTATGGCAAAAAAAAGTTATTGCAATTATGGAAAATAACTAGTTGCACTAGATAGGCGAGAGTCTATTGCTTGAGAAGGTTGCAGATTTTCATTAAATACGCCAGAGAAAATCTCAACGGAGGAAGAAAAATTAGCTATTGAGTGGTAATTCATAAGGAAGATTCCTTAGTTTGAAATAGTGTTCTCACATGTGAGTGGAAAATACATGACGGTACGACTGGTAGATAGAGTGCAGACTCTGGAAGGTTCCAGAGCAATCCTAACGGAAGAATAGGGCCAATGTTATTCCAGCGGTGGAACGAGCTAAGTATTTTATAGACAGTGGGTAATTCAATGGTATCCCACGTTGTGAGAAGATTTTTCATAAGAAATGCTGCTTTCTATTAAGATTGGCTTAGACAGACAAAAGCTCAACATGGAAAATCCCGCGAAGGATGATTATTGCCCCAAATATAGTAATCTCACACTGCCTATAGAATGATCGTTAAAAGCATGTAGTTATTAAAAGACGATGAGAATGAGGTTAAAACCTGAAGTCGGTACTTATCTTTGCTTCATGGCGAAGGTGAAGTTCCCTTTGACGGTTGAGATTAAAGTTCCAACATGGCGTGGAATTAAAAGAATGCCTCTTTAGTTGAGGAGGCTAGCTCTAGTTGAGCTTCAACTGACTAAGTCGACTGCCGACGTACAAGTGAGACACGCTCAGCGAAGCACAGAGGGAACAGGGAAGGGAAAAGAGTGGGGGTAGGAGACAAAAGGAATACATATAAGAATAACCAACATGACAAAAAAAAATCTTGATGAAATGGTCTTCAAAGAGTTGATAGTAGGCGACACTATCGCAGCCCGGTGGGTGAAAAAGTAGACGAAGTTCTCTTGATCACGGAGATGATAGCTGGCGATGGCGACGAGATCTGGTGGCCAGATTGTTAAGGAAGTCCTCTTGTACAGGGAAGAATTAAGGAACTTCAGAGATTCACTGCTAGATGACGCTAGGTGGGTCATGGAATATATATCTAGAACAGACTCACAAGTAACATGAGAACCCTAAACAGCAAGGAGAAATTAGAAGATCACTGTTGGTGTTTGAGAAAAAGGAAGGAATGAACAAGCAAAGAGCAGTGAAAGTATAATCTATCTTACCGTGTATTCCAAGAATACACCAAGTACTGGCATAACTTCCTCCTAACATTGATATTATTGTTGTTACAATCCATTGCTTACACATGAACAGCAATATCTGTTCTACTACTACAACTTATCGTTCTCAAACGATTATATAGGTAATGATAGATCTCTAAGGTTTACTACTCGAAGTTACTACGGTATAAAATACCATGTCTTTATACATTTAATGAAAATAAATACACGTATCTTCATACTGGTCATTTCTATAAATATACACGGCTGCAATACTGCATTGACAAATAACGTAGTGTTACATTTGTGTATTTATAACAACTTGTGTTATTTCATCGTTCAATAAAGATCAATCACGAGCGGATGAGATTTTATCTAACTTTCCTATAGTTGGTTGAATTATCTTTCAAAAGATATGTCTCAAATAATTTACAATTAATGAAGGGCGAAGCCTTCCTTCAACTCAAAATAGGTTTGTCATCGACTGCATGTCTCTTCATTCTACACAAAGAATGTTCATAAATGCTTAACTTCACGTCGCAATCATAACGAATATATCTTGCCAGATCGACGAAATGTTTATAGTATTTAGTGATATTTCACAATATATCATGCGTAGATCCCTTCTCCTAACTATGTATTCTTCTAACAAAGAGAGTGCCCAATTCATTTTAATCAAAATGAATTTACCAAAAATATCAAAGACAAAATGTCTGGAATCTTGAATAAAAATTGAAAATCGTCGAATAATAACTCCTTTAAATATTTCCCAATGGAAAATTAATTTCTCAAACAGCTGACTTCAGTTCAGAAACTGAATCATAAAATATTTCCAAGTATGGATGACCAACGACCATCATCTTATACTAGCTTGTAGAATAAAACTCATTAAACATCGAAATGAAAATATATGAATTAAATATGGAGAATTGTTGTTCACAAATGCCGTCATAAACACTCAAACTAATAAATCATGCAAAACATTTCTACCTTAGTATTCTAGACAACTGAAGTTCATCATCGGGTATTCGAAAATACCCGGCTGGATCATCTCCCAGGCATGAATTGTTGAAACCAAATCCGCTCAACGCCAGTGGAGAAGGACAGCGACCTCGGGAAGAGAAAGATTTCCTTCCCGGCATATTCGTCTTCTCCGGACGTCGAACCTCATTCCTCGAACATGGATTCCACCTCGAACAATCATCTGGCCTAGTATCTTCTATCTTCTGTCTTCCCGCTGATGATTCTTCAATCGCCGACATCACGCGGATGTCCTCCATCATTATCGAGCAATATATTCGTAATAGTACCATCGTTACAAATAAATTTGTAAGTTGTACATCGAATCACTATCGTAGATGTTAATGTTCATTTGGTTGGTCAATGAAAGATTATATCTGCTCATAGTCGAAAATTAATGTACATGAATATACATTAAATGTACTGGATGAAAGTGTACATAATGTATTATGTTGTCTCGGCATTCTATAATTCTTGATGTTATACATATTCTCGTTGTTCATTAACGTTGTTCCATGTTGCTAATCACAACTCTGAATTGACATATCCCAATCGCGTAGTAATTTTAATCCATCATCTCACTCATACTCAAAGTATTATAAACCAATTCCACTTTATAAATGTTTGTAGCCATCATAGTGTTCCAATAAATCTAAGTCTTAATGTTCATACAATACCACTTTACTCACTTATTTCTGCAGCGAGGACTGGACTATGTTGAAGTCTCGCTGCACTAAAATATTTCTCCCTGCGTTGAGATAAGCAACTTTATTTTACAACACAAA
Source organism: Meconema thalassinum (assembly GCA_946902985.2). Classification (NCBI taxonomy): domain Eukaryota; kingdom Metazoa; phylum Arthropoda; class Insecta; order Orthoptera; family Tettigoniidae; genus Meconema; species Meconema thalassinum. The sequence continues at coordinate 989,414,046 of OX336388.2, read as the reverse complement.
TTGTCCTATAACTGTCGAATTTCTCGATGAATTTTCTTAAAATCTTCTTATATTGAAACCTTATAACTGGATGAATATAATGTATACAATTTTCTTTTAGAAAAGTCGAACACTTGTTCGCTATTGACTTTTAACTAGGGATAGGAAAAATTCGCGATGGCGAATTTCGCGAATTATTAAATGAAGTAATACACAGATGGTAATGTGTTTTAATAACCGTAAAAATGGCGAAAAAAAGTTTTTGAAGTCGCGAAATTTCCCGAATTTTGCACGAAGACGCAAATTTTGAGAATTTCACATGAATTTCGCATAAAAACACGAATTTTAGCTTTTCTCATTTTTTTCTTTACAGTACACTTCCGATAATTCGCGGCAATTAATGCACGAATTTCCGCGAATTATTGAAAACCGCGAATAATCCACAGTAATGTTTTTAAGCCTAGCAAAGAGAAAACTATTGGTTAAAAATATTGAAAGGTATTTTATGTACACTCAAAAAAAATATAATACTTTATAACATAGTATTGTAAGACACACTATGTGGATTTTACAAATTATAAAAACTAAGAAAAATGACTGTCATCACGTTTTGTTTCTTAGATGGTTTATTTTTTCTAATCTTAGATTGTACAATTTTGAAGAAAACAATATATGAGAAGGAAAATTCATCTTGATTTTCTATATAAGAGATAAGTGTGACTATAGACACACTAGCTTGACTGTGGAAACTTTCGGGATTTCCGTTGCTTCACTCCTGCACTCTATATGTACTGGATCTCAGTTTACCAGACCGCCAGTCAAATTCCATACAATATCCTCATGTCTGAAACCATGATTGTCTTTATCGAAGTCTAACTACTGGATGTCACTTTTTTCTGTATCTTGACATTCATCCAGGTTTTTCCCTAGAGTCATCGTAGTGATACCACCTTGTCCATTTAATATATCGTCATCACAGAAGCCGACAAACGCTTGTTTTTGTGCGAGTGTAGTAGCGGTAATCTTCTCCCATGACTTGACTGCATGGAGAGCATCCAACAAATACGGAAAGATTGGAAACTTAACGGTAGATAGAGGGCCTCATTTTCTGCATACAGTGATCTATCAATCTGGGTAGTCATCCTAGTAAGTTACAGAAATTAGTTATTGAGGTTTTAAAGGCCGGAACAGCAAGGTCATCTTCCCCTTCATCCTAGTACCTACTCGACGCGTGGCGTCATATAGTGCGCCTTTCAGGCATGAATATCTAGATGGCAAGTATCCAGATCAAAATGTGCCACTGTTTCCTGAACCAGTATCTTGGTTTCATTCTGTAGTGTGCCTGTCAGAGTACTTGAAATATATTTTGCAATTTATGAGAGAAGTAGTAGGGACTGATAACTCTGGTGTTGATTTTCTCAACAATGTTTCACATGACGAAATACTTTAGATTAAAAGAATTTGGCACAGACATCACTGAACTCATCCCCTTATTAGAAGGCCACATCCAACTGTTCACCTTCTTGATGGACATATACGGAGAATTCAGCAAGCCCTTAAACTTGCTGTTTCTAGAAAGTACAGTACCAACATTAAGGAGCAGTTGGAGGGTTGTGGAAATGTGTAAAAGAGAGGGAAAATACATTCAGTTTCAGTAAATGCCGGGTTCCATGCTCTTGGAAAATTAATCCGTTGACCCTGGGAACAGGATTTACAAATGTGTGTGTTTGATCCAGCAGAAATAGTGCCAATGAACATCAATGAGGACATTGCAAAGAATATTAAGAAGTTGCCATTTTGTGGAACACTGGAAGAAAGTGAGATGTTAAGAGGATACAAAGAACTGCAAACTTTAAACAAGAAGCAGATGCATGACAGGACCAAGACAGACATTGTTGGAGTTTTGCAAGGAATGACATTTGTATTTCCAAAGTTCTCAGAATCTGTGTTGAAAACCATTTGGATTCTCTGTTCAAACCCTGTGAACTTTTTCAGCTTACACTAGCACGTTAAGTGATATGAGTCACCGTTTGTCACAAGAGAATTTGGATCACTTCACTGAAGTATACTTTGAAGGACGACTGAAATGTATTATTATATGCATGTTATCCATGATATTTAAAAAATCCCGCCTAAAATTTATGATTTTGAAAATACCGAAAAGTGCACTTGAAACCACCGAATTTGCCACTTTAAAATACCGCTTTCTTCACTCTTAAATCACCGAAAAATTCAAATTCCTACTTATAACCCTTCGCTAAACTTCACCTAGTTTCAACGAGGCTCTGACTAACTATTGGCCGCTCTCGGCACCGTCCCTCGAGTAGCGTAAGACCGCACTCGGTATAGTGTCTACGGGAATGAACTACCCCGGGTAACACGTCTTGTACCTTCGAAGTCTGTAGAGAGAAGAACCCTTCTTCAAGCCGTACCGGTACCCTCTCTTCCTTGACTGAAATTCCGCGCCATTTTTGGTCGCGCGTAATTATTGGCGCGCACTTGTAATAAAGCTTATTACAGTGAATTTCTTCCCTTTTGCGACATTTCAAGTTGTACTAATATCTTATTTTAACTTTCTTGATAATTTCAATGGAATAAAATTGTTACATAGGGCTTAAATGGAATAGTTAATCACATTAACTAGATAAAAATCCATATCTGCTTCCATAAACCCTCCTCTCATTGGCTGTAAGCATATATCCAATTATATATTTTATAACAATTAACTGATAATATTGCGCGGTAATGCCTTGTTGCTAGGCACTTTCCAATGATCGAGAATATTCTGGGGCGTCTCTGATCACGTGACTGGTTTCTCCCACTGACTGCGTTCGCTAACAAAGCTCTCTTGAGCCAAATTCCAAGATTTATATTACAATGTGAAATTTTATCATGGGGATTGAAAAATATCATCATTTTCATCATGAAACATTAAAATTTCGGGTGCAGTACTATCCCGGCACTTGCCGAAGACGAAGTGGGAAACCACGGAAAAGCACATCGAGAATGGCTGAGGTGGGAATCGAACCCCCTCTACTCATTTGGGTCACCCGAGGCTGAGTAGACCCCGTCCCAGTCCTCATACCACTTTTCAAATTTCGTGGCAGAGCCGGGAATCGAACCCAGGGCCTCCGGGGCGACAGCTAACCATGCTGACCACTACTCTACGGAGGTGACATGAACAGTATTATTTCAGATCTAAATTCATATATTACACAGTGTTTCATGGTGGTGACACAAAATTTTTAAATACTCTGCATGTATTCTATGTTCCATGGAATTCATTCATTTCTCCATCTGTTTCATTTTCTAAGGAACATCGGGGTGCTTTAAAGTTAACTAAATACCGTAAATCAACACAAAAACACACCACAAACCACACAGACCATTAAATGTAATTATATTTTTCGTGTTCCCTAGGGACCATACTTCCCTAAACCAGACGCCTTATTCAATATGCTGCCTTTACCTGCCCTTTGTACAGTACAAGTGAGTTTATCCCCATTGACCTCCTATGTTTCTTGTCTCTCTCCTCCTATTAGTACAAGCTTGTCTTTCTCCTGGCGTCGCTAACCCTAGAGCCGTCCCCCATTACCTCTCAACTATTTATGGGGCCTGACCTCTGCTTTCACGGAAAATAAGATCCCTTGTTTTTGTCTGCTACTCCGGTCGATCTCTCTCATTAGCATTTGTTTGGCGAACAAAAACTACATTAAAGGCTTTATTCTACTGGAGGGACTCGTAGATATATTCTGCTCTCCTTTATTCTCCTTCTGCCTTGGCAAGATACTTAAGATGAGAATACCTTTCCTTCAATTACTTTTGATACTAACCTTTTATTAGTACTTTGATATAAAATATTCGTTTGTTTGGAATAAACGCGGTCCATTGAGAAGGCTATATTCTATTCCAAATTTTTTAGATTTCAAGTGATTATAAAGAAGCAAAGAAAATAAATAATAATAATTTACAGGCAGTGGATTGTTTCATCAAACACTCTTTTTTAATGATACACAAATTTTAAAATCCCGCTCGGCACAGCGGAAGGTGGGGGTAGATATCATCGGGCAAAGAAAAATTATAAGAATTCACTAAATTTTCCAATTGATGTACACCTACGAACGTTCTACATGTTCATCTTACGTTAACTGCTTATAATTACGAAATATTTTGCTCTTGGTGTAAGGGAGGTTCATATCAAAAATTCTTTCCGACGAAAGTTTTTAGATATTTTTACTGACTATTAACCATGTTAAACGATTTTGATACGGTATTGTGTCTATTAAGGGACGAATGATTTTTAGGCTACTTTCAATTGTTGTAAAAAAATGTACTAAATGCAGTCCATTGAAAAGGCTCGAGTCCATCCTAATGTTATTGGATTTCTAGTGGTTATATACAAAGGTGCATATCTATAAGAAGGAAAGACAATAATAATCTACAGGCTGTGAATAATTTCATCAATCGCTCATTCTTTTAATCAATCACAAATTTAAACTCCCCCTCGGCACATCAAATCATCAGCCGTTCCATTTTAGATGGCGGCCAAGTGAATAATGCAAGCATGATAATCCATAACTTGGGACCCACCAATTCCGATTATCGAACCGAGAATGAATTAAACTGTCCTAAAGGACAGACAAGATCATGACAAGATGGTAGCTGACATCTCGTGCCTGACCCATATTTCATTAGCTTGAGTATGTTGCATGCAATATAGCATACTGATAGAAATAATATAAACTTTGTATGAAACGGTTTATAACGAAGGTATACTGCACTGAAGAAATCGTTTATTCTATGTCATTATTTGCTAATACGTTGTACCTAAGTCGGTTGATAATACTGAATTACGATGGACATGTTTGGCCCTGTGGTAGAACGTTGGTCTGTTCACCTTTGTTCATATCTACTCAACAACCTTTTAGGGCGGTATTACTTACTGAACGTGAGAAACAGTTAATGTATTCACAAATACCAGCTATTTAGAGACTTTCATTATTACAGATTTATACAACAAAGACTGCTCAGCAGCATACTACAAGGTTACAACGGTCACCACTAGGATCGCTGATTGACAACAGTGTTGCCATTACTTATCGAATGCCCTAGTATTATTTCCTTTAGAAACGTAAGATTAAAATTAACTTGTGAGCTACTGTGTGTATTATTTTAGTAGAAGCTTTTCAGTCAGTCAACTGGGGTGTGCCAATTAAATTTAGTGAAGAATCGCTATTAATTTACTAGTGCCTGAAATAAATTGCTTGATTTAAGTATACACTTAATAAAGATTTCTCACACAAATGGGTGGGGGCATAAAATTAGAAAATATTTCGATAACGTAGTTTATGTCCTAGGAAAAAAATGTTTACGGATTGTAAAATAAAAAATAAACAGCTATATTTGTATACAAAAGTAACGGAAAAATGGGGATCGTTACTTCGACCATTGTTACTGTAAGTTATTTATTTATCGTATGGCATACATGAAAATTATTTACAATTTGACATCAAGTTTAGAAACGTAATGCAGTGCCTGTGGTGTCTCTAGAAAGAAGACGCTGAATTCACCACTGTATGATGTTTGTGGGCATTCCTGAACAAGGTGGCGAACAGTCTGTCTTTCAGCACCGCACTTCCAACATGATGAAGATCTTTTCCTCCACTTGTACAGGAGATCCCCGCATACACCGTGATTGGTCCGGATTCTATTTAATTTTGACCAGGTCTTTCTAGGCTGAGTGAACCCTGGCACCTTCTCAGTTATGCATGGCATTACTGAACTCTCTGGAGGGGCAAACGAATTCCAATCAGAAAACCATCTCTCAGTCAGGTTGTATTTGTTAGTTGCAAGATTCTCCGCTGTGCAGATAGGTGGGTGTCTTGAACGTAATCGTTTCACGTGTAGATCACCAATGTCTCCATGGATTGGTAGTTGTTTGTTGGTCTGGGTCTTTCCGTATTCTCTTATCAAAATGTTGCATCGCCGCAAATGAGGTGGTGGGATATGGCTGAGAATAGGAAGCCATTGCGTAGGAGTAAGTTAGTTACACTTCACATAAAGTAACTGTAATTTTAACTTCGTTACTATTTTTGGTAATTAAATGTAACTGTAATTTATTTATTTTTCACATAGAGTAACTGTATTCGTAACTCAGTTACGCTTAAAATGGAACTTACCCAATACTGATAAAGCACAATAATACAACCAGAGCGTTAACATATGACAAAACCTACATTTGTACCCAAGAATATGTGCGGCACTTAGCAATACGGTGTTATTAGCACAGACGTATTTTGCCCTGACGGCACATGTCTACAGAGCTGGCGTGAGTTTATTTGTATTTAAAACACGCGCCCTCTTGGCGTTGTGCGGACAGGCGGATAGAGGGCGTGACTGAGCGACTGGTGGCGTTCCCGGCACGTCAGCGGAATCTCGCTCTTTATATAATGCTGTTATTTTGGAAGCATATTTCATTCGTGGGATTATAGGCCAGTGTTATTAATGATTCATGGAAAAAGGTTCAAGGAATTTCGACTAAGGACGACGGAGATATATGTGTTTCAAATTTCAGCAGCGCGGAAGAGCGGCGCAGTCGTATGACTGAGTGCAGCGGGACTCCTTTATAAGGCGCAGTGCAGCACTGAAACTCAATAGGAAACGAACTGGCATACCTCCTCTTCACAGTCTACGTGGAATGGTCTACACCAATTCTGATAAGGCTGAAGCTCTGGCGGATACCTTCGAGAAAGCCTGCGAACCCAATCGTGAACCTAGCGATGATCACTTCATTGCAGAAGTCTATCGAGATCTTCGCCAGAGTTTTCAGGGGGAGTTACCGCCAGACTTCAGGTTTGTCACACCCAGAGAACTGCTCGGTCTTATCAAAAAACTGAAAATTCGTAAAGCACCTGGTCCTGACGATATTTCAGCTAATTTCCTCAAACATATTACTAAAAACGTCCTCACAGCTCTAACAAAGCTTTTAATGCTTCAGATTTGGTCACTTCCCCACAGCCTGGAAAATTGCCAAGGTGATAATGATAGGAAAACCTAATACCGACGGCACTTTCCCACAAAATTACAGGCCCATTAGTTTACTCTCCACCATCTCGAAGTTATTCGAGACTATACTCCTTTCCAGGCTTTCCCAATTCACTAATGGATTAATAAATGACGAGCAGTTCGGCTTTCGTAAAGGCCACTCCACGGTCCACCAACTTCTCAGACTAACTGAGATCATTACACGCGCTTTCAACGAAAACAGAATGACAGGAGGTTTTTTTTCTTGATATCAGTCGTGCTTTTGACAAAGTATGGCACAGTGGTTTGCTATACAAACTTAAGTACAAAGGAATCCCTCATTTCTTGCTCAGAATCATCAATTCCTACCATAGGAAGCGTCAATTTTATGTTCAAGTGGAAAATGCCCAATCCTCTCTGAGGGAAATTAAAGCCAGTGTACCGCAGGGCAGCGTTATCTCTCCATCCCTATTCAACTATTATGTCTCTGATATCCTCTGCATCGATAACGTCAAACTCCACTTGTATGCAGATGACACTACTTCCTAGAATGCACATGTTATTGAACGCAATCTCCAAAGCGACCTTAATGATCTAGAGCCTTGGCTGAGAGACTGGCGCATCAAAATTAACGTTAATAAGTGCTCTGCCACACTTTTCACTAAAAGTGTCAAAAACACAGCCACTAACGATCTCCACTTCTTTGGCGAAGTGATCAGATGGCAGACAAAGACTAAATACCTGGGAATCTCGCTAGACCGCAAATTGACATTCACTGAGGAAGTTACTCAACGCGCAAAACAAGCGAAAGCGACTCTAGCGCAGCTGTGGCCCATATTAAGGTCCAACTGCGGCCTGCATATCAGAAACAAACTCCTTGCGTATCGGACAATCGTACGTCCAATTATGGAATATGCCACGTCCGTTTGGGGCTATGCTGCCCCATCTACCATTAAGAAATTGCAAGTTGTGCAAAACAAAGCACTGCGCTCGCTCACAGGAGCACACTGGTACGAGCGTAATGTTCAACTCCATGAGGAGTATGAACTTGAAAGAATTCAGGCCCGCATTAATAAGCAGGCAACTAAACTCTACAGAAAGGCTTCTGTAAACCCAAACCATCTCATCAACACGTTGGGTGATTAACAAGCTACTGGAACGAAGCACAAACGCCCCAGAATCATCATAGAATAAATCAATAACGTCTTGCCTCTAATGGCCTCAAATTCATTTCCTTAATATTCTCATTAACTACAAGCCTCTCTTGGCATAACTCTCTCTCTTACTTCTTTTCTTCTTCTACAACTGCGCCCCTTTGGCTCTATCAGATTCTTCTCTTTCCGTGCTCTGGGCACAAGGTCACACTCTGACCAACTATTTATTCTAATGGTAATCACAAAACCCCCCCAAACAAGTGCTGTTAAATTTTAAATTTTTGAAGCCTAAACAGCTCTAAAGGCCCTGTGGGCTGAAAGGCTTTTTAAACACGGGTTTGTTTGTTTTGTTTGTAGCGGACACAGTTCTTCGGCGGGCGAGCCCGCATCATAAGCTGACAAAGCTTCTTGCCAGATGCCAGCCCGGAGTACACTACGAGCACTTAGCCTGTGATTGGGGCTTGCCACTCAGTTGGTACGGACGAGACCATACCTCTGAATCAAATTAGGTCTTAGCATGCGACTGGGGCCTGCCACTAAGTTGGTATGGACGAGACAATATCTCTGACCCAGGGGGGGATTTAGCCGACCCCTGCGACCTGCTGCACTGTCAGCATGAACGAGACAATATCTCTGACCCAGGATAGGCATTGAAATTGATCCAATAATAAAGTACTCAAAGGATTGTAAGTGTGTCACATGGAATACCAAGTCGCTTATCAGCTAACAATATAACAAGTAGTTCCGTGAAGAACTATACAGCCTATTTTCATATATCCTGCTAATGTTAATTGCCTCTATCAACATACAAAATTTCAGTTTAATTGCTGTAACAGATTCGTAGATATTGAGAACCGTCAAAATATTTCAGATGGTCGCCAGGTTGGATTTTTATTTTTGTACGATTACATTAAGATTATTGTGTACGTGTGGTATTCAAACTTCAATCGCATGATTAGAACACAAGAAGTAAAAACGAGATTTTAAAATTACGCACAGCAGCCATCTTGTGATTATGCAAACAATTTAAATAAATTAGATGCCAGTGGATCAACATTTGTATAAGCAATTAACTTGCAACGTTTCACGGTACTCGGATAGTTAATTCGCGAGAAACGTCCATTTAAATATTTATACTTCGCGTCGCCGCCATGTTGGATTTGTGCTCACCAGGTTACTGAAAGTCCTTTAGGTGAACATATGTACATAGTCTCTATGAAAATAAAAAAAATCAGTTTGGTTGCTGTAAAAGATTCATAGATATTGAGAACTGTCTAAATATTTCGGAAGCTCGCCATTTAGGATTGTTATATGTATAGGCCATAGAGTTATGCACCATTCAAGGACAATTATTGCCTAGGTTCATTATTCAAACTTTCACCTCGATCGCATGATTACGACACAAGAAAAAAAACTTAATTTTAAAATTTCGCACAGCCGCCATCTTGAGGTTATGTAAACAATTGAATTAAATTTGATGGCAGTGCATTACAATCTGCAAAATCATTTACAGTACCTCATTTCACTGCGCTCAGAGAGTTAAATCACGAGAAAAGTCTATTAAAACAATTCAAATTCGCTTGGTCGCCATGTTCGTTTTGTACTTTAAAGGTATATGAAATATACATAGATAAACTTGTATCAGTACCATTTATCATCGTACAAAATTGCAGGGTGATATCTGTAATAGTTTCGGAGATATAGAATGTCAGTGAAATATTTCGCACAGCCGCCATTTTGAGGTTATGTAAACAATTGAACTAAATTCGACTCCAGTGCATTACAATGTGTATAAACATTTGCTGTACCAAGTTTCATTACGTTTGGATAGTTAAATCGCGAGAAAAGTCTATTTAAAAGTCTCAAATTCGCTTGACCACGATGTTGGTTTTGTAGTCACCAGGTTTTTGAAAGTCTCATAGGTGAACTTCTAGTAGTGCCCTTTATCACGGTACACAATTTCAGGGCGATATCGGTAATAGCTTCGGAGATATTGAATGCTAGTGAAATATTTCGCACAGCCGCCATGTTGGATAGGTGAGACGTAACAAAATTTGAAGGGTACGGTCGAGGTCATCGGGAATAGTGCTATGAACTTACCGAGTTTCATTGAAATCGCTCCAGCCGTTTAGATTTTATTAGGGGACACACACACACACCTACACACACACACACGCACACGCACACACACACACGGACAAAAGGTGATCTCATAAGCCTATTTTTTCAAAATTGAAAATAGGCTAAAAATGATCCTTAAGATTATGAGCTTTCCTCCACCACACATGTTTGAGAACCTGGTAATATCTTCTGCGATTATCGAATCATTGGAACCATTCTTCGCACAGGAAGCACCAGTCATGTTAGGAAGTGAGATGAATTTCCACATTTATATTTTTTTCTCGATATTCCTGGTACTTAGTTCGATGACTGTTTAATGAGGCAACAGGACTATCGACACATTAATGCTCTAATTAACACTATAAAATTATTAGAAAATAATAATTATTTTTGTAATTAGAATAATAATAATAATAATAATTAAAATAATAATAATAATAATCAAACAAGGCGAATTCTTCAAGGATATATAAACATCCAGGATTGTTTGACAAGTACTGAAATTGAAATTGAAATTCATAATATGTGAAGGATTGCAGATCTTTAAGCGAGGTATTTGGATATATGAATTAAGTGAAGCTAATTGTTTATGAACGAGTTAGTGATATTAATAGGGATTAATACACCCAGGTTTATATGTAGTAAGTGAAGGATTGACACTCCCTTAGTTACAAGTCGTTTCCCTGAGTGTGACTCGGAGGGTATAGTGGTTTATCCACTAAAGTTAAGACATGTCGCATATGTGGCAACTCTGTCGGAAATCAAGAAAGCTCTCAATATTGAACCATTATCATACTTCCACGTTATTTACAGTAAATTGTTTTTTTAATCATTTGTCATAAATAATATGTTATTGTTAAACATGATGGCAAGTACATGCCATGACTTGATCAATATTAAAATTTGTTTGAATCCAATTTATTTATTGAGTTACTGAAATACAATACATATATTTTAATTGTGTTAACAATTCTAATTGTTTATAACTATCTTTGACGATAATAAATTATTATTCCGTGCCAGAATATGTTCCCCAAATAGTGATAATAATAACGGAAAATGTCTCGTCAAATAGGGGAGATTATGAATTACAGGCAGAATTTTTGGATTATCCCCATTTCTCCTTCGATTTAATATCTTTACTTCCTCACAAACCATATTTTTATGACTTGTTACCTGTTGCCAGAGAAATTAAACTTGTGAAACATGAACAGTGAATCTCATGCAGAATGAATATGGACAGTGAATCGTAAAGCAGAATAAGTATGAACGATGAATATGACAGCCGAATAAATGTAAATATGAACAAAGGATTACGTCATCATAAATGTAAATAGGAATAGTAATTATTGCAACAAATATGAATGTAATCAAGGACAGTTTAACATTGCTGATTAATGTAAATCATCGTCAAGCAGCGGCCGCTTTTTTAAAATTATTTATATATTTATTCTTGTGCAGACTCTTTCGTATAGGGTTCAATACTCAGACTGTTTAATGTTACCCATCATTGCATAGGACTCTGAACAAGAAAATGCTATGATTTTATTTTTCTTTCATAGAGGTGCACTAATTACAATTTTGACGTACTTGTTTTATTGGCTTCAATAATTTTGTTTTCGCTAGGGATATGCGAGTTTTTAATTTTTTATTTTATTTTCTATTTTATGAATAAAATGAATCCTGCTCGAATAACCAAGATAATATTTGATTTCTTTTCCAAAAAGAAGATCAAACCTAATTGGTTTACGGAAGTAGAAAAGGACCTGCGAGAGCTCCAGATTACTGAAATCATGTTGATGAATGATACAGCCAAAACCGTGACCATAGACAACACCAAGAGGTTCCAAGCCAGAGCCATCTCCAGAAAACCGATGCATATATCACAAGAGGAAAGAAAGAGGAGATCAGATAGAATGAAGAAGTATTGGGAGAAAATGAGAACACAAACATCTAAGAAGTGATTGATCTGACATACCCCAAAGCGGGTGATTCGAAAAGAAGAAGAATAAATATGTGAAACCTATTTTCTTTCAGTACTTCTCATTTCTGAGTATTGTTGTTTGACAATATTTACCCTAAATCCTTACATGGGACATGGAGGCAGTGTTGAGTATATATGATGGCATAATACAGAAAGCCCTGAGATGAGATTTCGTGCTAGCATTGTCTTCATGTCACATCGCTATGTGGCCGCCTGTTCATTCAAGGTGAACAGACGGGCTCAGTATATCACAATAGTATATACAGTATTAACGTTTTAAAGTGATTATTCGGATGTCACTCTGGACGCTCGGATTAGTGGAACAGCTGATGACAATCTCAAAGAATGCATGATTATTTCCATCACTTCAATGTATCCCGATTCAAGATTTTACACCTTTCTTCACTACTACTACTCCTCCCAATCTGCCGAGCAAGTAGACTACCTTATTCGATTGACAGTCATGGGTTATTTCAAATCCGCTTGCAAATTATGCACGTAATGGAGTTGTGTTGAAGCGTTGGTGCTCGGTCGATTGGAACTAGGGCACCGAGAGCTCAAGACAAACTGCACACATAGAAGCCTACACGTACTTTGCTCGAAGGAACAGGTATCGAATTTTGCTTTCATTTCGCCTACTTGCTGGCTACTGGTGTTTATCAATATATTATTCAGTATGTCTCAGGTGTCCACGTAGAGCAAGGGTGAAATTTAGGAGGTAGGTGGACCTCCCCGGTGACACATTATATTTACCTGGTTGATAAAAATAGAAACTTTCGTCAGTATATGTCACTCATCACTAGGGCTCGGATTTTTAGGTGCTAAAAATTGGGAAAATATTTATTTATTTTTGTATTAAAAATACCAGAAATATGTGACAAAAAAGTAAAAATATTTTATTATAATTTAGTTTATTAATGTGAATATAAACAATATGCAGTACTCACGAAAGCAATTTATTCTTTGTCTCACTGACTGTTGAAGCATTACAATACACAACGAGATACATCTTCAGGTTGTCCATCACAAATGACCGACAATTATCGCGAAACACTTCTTCTGAAGGCGCAAAACTGCAGCAATATGTTTCTTCCCCTTGAGGTGTGGTGTAACTTGAGATCGCTGTTCAGCCTTTATTGCTTTCCCACATGGTTGGCAGAACAGAACGCCTCCATCAGAAGTAGAGTTATCTTTGAATTCTGCAACAGACGATAACTTGTAGTTATCGTAGATCTGCCTTACACTTCACAGTGCCAGAAATGAACTGCATGTGAGTGACACTGGTTCGAGGTAGCTGGAGGGGGAGGTCTAGCACGTGGTGCAATATGGCTATGGACAAGGAAACCCTGGCTTACACAGTGAGAGGCACGGGGCGACAAGTTAAGAATAACGGAGTTGCAAGCTGACATACGCTCTGCATGAAGATTAGATGAGCTCACGGTTCTTCCCCGTTGAAATAACACAGAACAAAAATGCAATAAACTGAAAAATCTAGCATACTGATTTAAAAATGTTAATATTATGTATTTTTATGTGCTAATAAGTGAAAAGCAGGAATTTATGTGTTTATAGAAAAATTGCTTAAAATATATATTTACATTAATAAATATTTATTTACCTAAAAATCCTAGCCCTACTCATCACTGTCCGTTGAGCACTGACTCAAAATCCACTGTCATGCCAGCTGACACTATGGCACTATCTGTCTATACTCGATGGAAACCTAATGGCTGGCATGCATGTGTAGTGTGGCTAATTACCTGAACAGGCGGCTTCGGTAGTGTAGTTGGTAGCATGCTGAGCTTCTATGCCCAAGATTGCGGGTTCATTCCCAGCCGAAGTAGTCGGATTCTTTAAGAGCGTTAAAAATCCCTCAGTATGCCTTCCTTCGGAGGGGAAGTAAAGCTGGTGGGCTCATGTCATAGATTTATGGCACGTAAAATAACCTTCCATTAACTACAATTGTGCTAAGCTTAGGTGGCGTAGTTGGTAGTATGCTGAACTGCCGTGCCCAAGATAGCAGGTTCAAACCCGGCCGAAGTCGTTGGATTTTTAAGAGCGTTAAAATCCTTCAGTATGCCTTCCTTCAGAGGGGAAGTAAAGCCGGCGGTCCCATGTCGTAGATTTATGGCATGTAAACGATCCTTCCACAGACTAAACTTGTGTGGAGCTAAATTTCTAGGTTAGATTTCGTTGTAACGCTCTATCAAAGTTCCAACGTTCACCACTAGTTATCATTGACATCTGGTAGCGAAAGTTGGAACTACTTGAAATTGAACGGAACTTGTAGCTCACCCTAGGGGTGTCCGCTTGAAGCAGCTACAGCCTCTGGCGCACCGAACATGTCCTCGGACACTCCCGGCACCAAAATCCATACGATAAATAAATAAATGTAGGCTAGATTTGATTAAAGAACTACCGTAGCCTACTTGAAATTGATCGTTTGCAGTCCTTGCCTGAATTACAGATAACACACACTAATACTGCCATCACAATTGACACCGGTTATCAGACAGACTCTACACACACCCAAAGAACACGGGGGCGAGATGACCGCGTTGCCACACCCCCTAAACTGAGGAACCAACCAACCGATTATTTGAACGCAATATTATATATCAGATAAATGTTTCACGCCATTAGTTGTTAAGTAACTACAGTATACCAAGGTGATTGCATACACCATACCTGTTGTAACATGCATAGTAGAGTTCTGCCAAAAATTAGGCAAATCCACTTGTGAAACGTTCAGTTTATGAAGCATGTGTACGGTGACAACGCATTGGGTCGCAGTGCTGTGTTTAAGAAGCACAAACGTTCTAGGCGGGGGAGAGACATTTTGGAGGGTGATGAGCTTACTGGTCGGTCACAAACAGTGCAAACTGAACACAGGATCGAAGCAGTTGGTGTGCTGGTGAGTGTCAACCACTCGCAATCGATAGATCTGATGATCTTGTAGCAACAGTAAAGATCAGCCATGATACGTGCCACAAAATTCAGTCTCACAGTGTGCCACGCATCCTGACGCAAGACCAACGCAACGATGGGATGACCATTTGCGGTGACCTGATCACTAGTGCTTGCGATGATGGGACGATATTAATGGGATCATAACAGTAGACGAAACATGCTGTTTTCTATACGATCCGCAACTGAAGTGGCAATCGGCCACCTTGAAATCTCCATCATCGCCACCACGG
This sequence comes from Meconema thalassinum, assembly GCA_946902985.2. Lineage (NCBI taxonomy): Eukaryota > Metazoa > Arthropoda > Insecta > Orthoptera > Tettigoniidae > Meconema > Meconema thalassinum. The sequence goes on along the minus strand of OX336388.2, from coordinate 989,398,585 downwards.
AATCAAACCCGAAAAGACAGTTCAAAATGAACTTGTTCTTTTTTGAATTTCTGATTTCTTTGTTTTCCGTATATTTTGTTTCATCATCATAGTCGTTCTTGGTCAACTCAGGACCACGTAAATAACTCTTCATAATTTCAGTCTTCTTTGGCGCCAGTATTCCTTCATTCTCTTGCTCACAGCTTCATTCTTTTCAGCTGTCCAATGTTGTTTCTTGTAGGTCGCTGTTTCTGGCTCTATGAATCCCTCAAATGTGTGTGTCTTATTTCTGAAAGTGATTCTGTTGTGGATGTCTTGATCAGTGATTTTTATATCTTGTAGATCCTTCTTGGTGTTAGCAAACCATTTTTCATAAGAGTTGCCTTTTCTATTGGGCTTGTTGAAGTGGTTGAAACATTCTTAGTGAGCCTGTCGTCAGGCATTCTTGAAACATGTCCAAAGAATTTAATCCTTCGTTTTCATATGGTATCTGAGATTCTACTGCATGTTTTATACAGTATACTTCTTTGTTACTGCGTAATCGGTATGTGTCAGCACATTTTTTTGGTCCGAGAATCTATATATTTAAAACAGTAAGGTGATTTTTGTTACCACGAGATTGAGAGAACGACAGAACCGATTTACTTCGTAGAGCACTCTAACGAAAGCTCTTGGCCTCTAGATTTGCAGAGTGTCTATAAAATAAACAAATATATTACGGTATATTTTTGAATTAATATAGAAAATAGCAAAATTCTTTCCCCTCACGCATGCGCACAATCCGCCTGTGGTCATGACAAAATGGCGGTGAGAAGTCCATTAAAATGTAAGTTATTTAATAAGCTTCCATGCAATTGAAAACATACATTAACCAAGTTCTGACAATAAAATATAATAACAGTATGAACATATACGAATGCGCAACATTGATTTATTTGGATAATGAAATGTATTATTTCCTTCAGACAGCGGCTTTTGATGATAATGAACGGCTGCGTCTGCTGTTGAACCAGAGTGCGCGAGTAGCTATGTGGTTAAGGCGACTGACTATGGTTCCAAGGTTCAACGGTTCGATCCCAGCCCTCTCCGATATTTTTTTTACTACTGAAATATTGTTTAATCAAGGAGTATTAGTAAGGTTTTATGTCTGTTAAAGATACATATTTCTACATTCCCTCTCGGTATATTTTTCAATTAATATAGAAAATAGCAGAATTCTTTTCCCTCACGCATGCGCACAATCCGCCTGAGGTCATGACAAAATGGCGGTGAGAAGTCCATTAAAATGTAAGTTATTTAATACGCTTCCATGTAATTGAAAACATACATTAACCAAGTTCTGACAATAAAATATAATAACAGTATGAACGTATACGAATGTGCAACATTGATTTATTTGGATAATGAAATGGATTATTTCCTTCAGACAAGCAGCTTTTGAAGTTAATGAATGGCTGCGTCTGCTGTTGAACATGAGTGCGCGAGTAGCTATGTGGTTAAGGCGACTGACTGTGGTTCTAAGGTTCACCGGTTCGATCCTAGCCCTCGCCGATATGTATATTTTTTTACCACTGAAATATTGTTTAATCAAGGAGTATTAGTAAGGTTTTATGTCTGTAAAAGATACATATTTCTACATTCCCTCTCAATACGTTTTATTTCCGTTTTACCATTGCATTACAGCATGTGTTCAAAAGAGCAAACTGTTGTCCTCAGTACGCCGTTTAAATATCTGCAATCAGTTCATATAACTGACAACAGATGGCAGTACATCGCCCATATAGTTCCAGTAACTGACAGCAGATGGCAGCACCATTGCATCGATATATTTAAAACCCAAGACATGGCACGTTTTCACGTGATGGAGAATTATAAAGGAGGGGAATATTTAAGAAGGGAAATTTTGAGGAACATTAACCGACAGTTGAATGTGTAGGCTATGTTGTTTATGTACCTTAATATTGCAATTTCTTCCCAATGCTTCGGTGGTCAAGTTATTAGCGTCCTAGACTAAAAGTTATAATTATGCATCGTCGATATACTCTTAAATTATTAAAGAAAAAAGTAGTTTTCCAGGCACTCGCGCGTGTTCACAATTGCTTTCGCCATAAGAGACACTTGGCAAACATAATTCGTTTGAAGGGCTCCGACATCGTGGTCACTCAGCCCCGTGTACTTGGGTGTGTATGTGTGAAATTTTCTCTCATAACCTGTGTTATTGTCATGGCTGCATTACTGTGTGTATTTGTAATTAAGGTGGTAAATGGCAAGGAGACGGCCAAGGCCTTAAGTTAGGAACCATCCCGGTATTTGCCTTAAGTGGAAGTGGGAAACCACGGAAAACCACATCCAAGATTGTCGAGGTGGGAATTAAACCATCCTCTTCTTAGCTATACCTCAAGAGACTGAATGTGCCCCGTTTTTGCCCTCAGACCAGAATTCAATTTCTTGGCAGAGCAGGAAATGTAACCCGGGTCTCCGGGGCGATAGACAAGAATAGGTGGGCCTCCATTTGTTAATACGATTTTTGACATGCACGGGACATATAATTCAAAAACTGCCTCCATTAGGGTGACTGCCGAAGTGAGTATTGAGTATAGGCCTATGGTCGTTCCAGTAGTCGGCGAAGTGATTCTATGTTCCCCTGCAAAATGTACTGTCATAACCTGTAACAGGTGATGGAAATTGCTTATTTAGAGCAGTTTCGTACTGTTTATAACAAAATGAAGAACGTCATTCTGAGCTGCGTTTTCAAGCTATCGCAAAAAAATTCGCTGGCACGAACAATTATAAGGAATTTATTTTAAGCGATCAGTCTCATCGCATTCTCCTCACCAACCAACTTGAGTATGAAAGTCTCTGGACGGTCATGTTGAACTTCATTGTATAAGACAATTGTTTAATGATTATTTGTTTAGAGTACTGAGTCTAACTATGCAGTTGATTTCGGCAATGGAAGTATTATTTGCCATTTAATATTTAGCGGCTCCGTTATTGCAGGACACTATAGTGTTTTCGAATAATACGAAGCCACATTTAAAATCCAATATAAATAGGCCATTTCAGATACAATTCCAGATATTATGCAGTACAGTGTACTGTAAGGTCTTTGAAGATCAAATGTAAACATTGTTCTACATTGTATTTCTCTTGCGTAAAATCTATGCGTGGTTACTTTGGTCTTTACTGTTGTGAGGGTAAAATTGATCTGCTGGAATATAAAATATTTGCCAAGCTGCAACAATGTAATGATATTAATTTAAAAGTCATTGAACTTATATCCAGTAGTTCAAACACATACATCAGCGTTAACAGATTGGATACTGAAGATGAAAGCCAGCTACTTCATTTCCCTATTATTGAATATTTCAATTCCTTGGAATTAAGAGATTCGCCTCCACATACTCCGAACGTTAGAGCCATAGTTATGCTCCTTAGAAATCTGAACGTTTCCCAAGGACTCATATATGGTAATATATTAATTGTAAGAAATATGTAAGAAATTGCTTGGATTCGGATATAATAGGTGCAGTAATATTAGGCAGAGAGCTCAAATCCTACGATTTGATTTAACACAATCAGATAAAACACTTGCAGGTACAGTACATTTTCTTTTAATAGGCAACAATGTCCTATTCGCTCGGCCTACTTTATCACAATCAATCAAGCTCAAGCAGAAACTCTTGAACGTATTGGGCTATTCACCTCATCACGTTTTAAGTCATGACCAGCAGGATAGTGAAGGTACAAAAAAGGTCCTGTATGGGATGGTAAAGAATAAGAGGCGGAAGGATCCTACGGATTATGTTAGAATGGTGAACAAAAGGGGACAAGGGATAGAAAATAGGGAAGAACTGAAGAAAATGTGGAAAGAATATTTTGAAGAACTCCTGAACCCAAATGGAAACCACGGCGAGGAAGAAGAAATCGGGGAAGAGGTACAGTAGATGAACTGCAAACAGAAAAGGACTTAACATGGAAAGAAGTGGAAGATGCAGTGAGGAAGATGTAAGGAGGGAAGGCACCGGGTGTGGATGAGTTGAGTGTGGAGAAGGTGAGCGCAGCAGGAGAGGTGGGGATAAAATGGTTGTACCGAGTGATGAAGGCAGCATGGAAGGAAAGGAAGACCCCAGAGAACTGGAAAAAGGGAATAATTGTCCCGATCTTCAAGAAAGGTAGTAGAACAGAATGCAGAAACTATCGGGGAATAAAACTGATGAGTCATTGTGCAAAGATGTTTGAGAAAGTTTTGGAAAGGAGAATTAGGACAAGGATAGAAGAAGGGATGAGGGAAGAACAACATGGCTTCAGAGTAGGAAGGTCCACAGTGGATTTGATTTTTGCTGTAAGTCAGTTACAAGATCAGCACTATGATTATAGAACAGATCTACTGATGGCCTTCCTGGACATTGAGAAAGCATATGACAGTGTATGCAGAAACAAAGTATGGAAGTCCCTGGAGGATAGAGGAGTAGAAAAATGGACTATAAGGAGGATAAAGGAGATGTACAAGGGAAGCGTGAGCTGTGTGAAAGTGGGAGGAGAGAGATCGGACTGGGTGGAACAGAGAAACGGCCTGAAACAAAGAAGTGCACTGTCACCGTTACTTTTCATTGTGGTGATGGATGACATAATGACCCGAGCGGCACAAGTAATTGGGGAAGGAAAGATGAAAGCAATGGTGTTTGCGGATGATTTGATGATTTGTGGAAACAAGGAGGAGGAGGTACAGGAACAGTTGGACGTGTGGGAAGGAATAATACAAGGATATGGGATGAAATTTAGCATAAATAAGAGTAAGATGGTGATCACAACAAGGAAGAAGGAAAGGACCACAACGGGAATAACAATTGGTGGGGAACAGCTGGAGAAAGTGGAGAGTTTCAAGTATCTGGGAAGCCTGATACAATTGAAGAAACGGTAGAGAAATAAATGAGCGGGGGAGACAGGCAGAAGCATTCCGGAGGAGTGTGAGAAGCATGTTATGGAGCAGGGATGTCCCTCAGAACAGCAAGTAGATCATATATCGTACTATGTCCCTATCCTGACGTATGCCTCGGAGACCTTGGTTATGAAAGGAAGGGAGAAGAGCAAAATACAGGCCAGTGAGATGAGGTTCTTGAGAAGCAGTATTGGAGCTACAAAGAGGGACAGAATAAGAAATGAGAGGACCAGAGAATTAATGAAGGAGGAACCATTACAGGATGGTATAGAGAAATCTAGACTTACATGGTATGGACATGTAAAACGAATGGAGGAGAAGAGGATACCCAGGAGGATACACGAGACGAAGTGGGATGGAAAGAGACCAAGAGGGAGACCGAGAGACAGGTGGCTGAAGGGGGTGGAAGAAAGCGTGAAGAAGAGAGGAGAAGACTGGACAAGGGTGGAGGCTGAGAGATGGTGGGAAGACAGAAGACGTTGGAGAGGCTTGTGTTCCAAACAGACCCGGCCAGTGGCTAGAAACTGTGCAAGATGATGATGACGTCATCACGTTTTCAGTCATGACCAGCAATATGTTGCAATGCTGAGAGTGCCACGGTGGGTGAGTGGTTATAGTGTCGGACTACCAACCCCAAGCCATGGTAAGTGATTTTTGAAGGCGACAGAAATCACGATACTCATGTCATACGTTGTTGGCATGTTAAAGAACCCATTTGAATTCAGTAGGCCGTGTTCAATTGCAAAATTAATCTCGGGATTTTCCGCCAACACCAAGTTCCTCCATTCTCTACTTGGAAGCGCTGTAGTGTCAAGGAGTTTAGATATCTAACCTCCTTGACTTTCATAGCGTTCAAAGGAACGACGAAATTCGACATGCGAGCTACCCTCTGGGTGTCAATTAACAAAGCTTGCACCAGGCACCCGAGGCCATACGATATTATTATTATTACGCCCTTAAAGTTGCAATAGTGCTAAAAAGTAATCGTACAAAGAATGTAACTTATATAAGAAGCTTCTTCAGTAATTTTGTTTTCCATTGTCCGTCATGTTTTGACGGGTTTCATCTAGTTGTTCTTAAAATGTTTAGTTCCTTTCTTTGAATTTCTTCAATGCCCTTTTTAGTTGTTAGTCCTAGGCATTCCGAAGCATGCAGCCACTCTGGTTGAATTACTGTGTGATAGTGTCGTACTTTAGTCCTAATAGAAGTCGCTTTCTTGTTGTATGTGTTTTTCGTAAGATGGAAAGCAAGCTCCATTTTCCAGGCTCTCTCATGATTTCCTTCTTTTACGAGTCCGTTAGGTTGGATTATCTCACCAAGGTACCCGGTGATTTTGCCGTGGTCGTTATGGCGTGGCTGCAGTCAGTCGCTCACATCCGAAGGTGAGGAGGTTCAAATTTCCCCCGCTAGCAACCTTGAAGATGGTCTTCTTTAGTTTCCCATCTTCCTTCCAGGCAAATGCCGGGGTTGGTCCCTAACTATAGGCCATAGTCGCCATACGCGACTGTACTTGTAACTCACCCCATGGGTATCCACATAGAAGAAGCAGCCACAAACTCTGGCGAGCCAAACAAGTCCTCGGACACTCCCGGCACTAAACGCCATACGCTAAAAATGAATCTCACCAAGCTAGGCCTACTTGAAATTTACAACTTTACTTATCTTTTCCTCCTTTGTTGTCATTATGTATCTCGGTGCTTCTTTAATGTTGGTTATGAAATGGGTCTCTTCAAACGATATCCGTAGCCTGGTTTTCACCGCTATTTCTTCCAATGTGTGTTTATTGTTAATTGTATTCTGTTTTAATTATTATTTTAGACTTTTGTTTATATTTATTCGTCCACCACTAAATTTCAAATTTATCAATTTATCTGAGTTAAAAGAGCAGATGACGTCGCTGTTCCACCCTTTAAAAACACTCATTAAACACTAGTAGTCGAGTATGACGGGTAGGTAGAAGTCAGATCGGTAACCACTGTCGGTGTTGCCGCAGTGAGATCGAAACTTTACCTCATGTCCTTGGTTTCTCCTCACACAGTGAGGCCCTCCGTAACATAAGACTACACACCATCCTTCATATGAATTGCAATCCCCTGCACATTAAGGGGATTCAGTTATTTTTCTTTTTTTGCTTTAAAGAGTGAAGTTTTCTGAAAAACATGTCAGTCTATTGTAATTTTATGACATTAAAAACATATTTGAATTAATACTTGTCATCTCACTTTATTATAAGATAAGTGCATACCGTTACTTAAAAACTTATATCTATCAAACTATTTAGTGCAGAAACCTGGGTGTTTTTGTTTTGTAGAGCAAACTTCATTTGGTGTCACTTCCACAACTTTAATGGTGCCCTCAGCTGCATAAAGGAGAAGTACTGTACATATGTTTGTTATGAGAGTAATTGTAAGTTTGTATATACCCGGTGGCCCGTTTGCCCCGTGCAATCTAGTTTAAGGTGTCCCACATACATCAATGCTGTATGGGATGTCTGTTAACTGAGTTCCACAGGGGTCACACTGAACCCAGGCCGATTACGTCAGAATATGAAGGAATAACAACCGGACGGCCGCAAGCTGCATGTTCCTCAGCGCTACCCGTATAATGCACCCCATTGCCTTTTGGATCCTCGCATTTGAGAGAGTAATTGACTCATATGTGATACAATAACATGACAGCTGCTGGCAACATATTGAAGATGGCTGGTGTATTCAGCATCGATGAGTACACGGACATTACACTAAACTATGGAGAAGCTGGTCGTAATGCCGTTGAAGCTCGTAGACGGTAAATACTGGTGTTCCCAGATAGCGGACGTCTGTCGTCTGCGATCGCCAGCGAGGCTTCATACCGTTATGGGGTGCATTAGACGGGAGTACTGAGGAAAATGCAGCATGCGGCCGTCTGGTTGTTATCTCTTGGAAATTCGACGTAACCGGCTTGCATGCTAGGTTACCCCTTAACAATTCAGTTATTGGACCTCCCGTTCATCACCCGTACATGCGGGACACTTATAAGTAGATTGCACGGCGCAAATGGGCCACCTGGTATATATTTCTAACTTAAAATCCAATTTCTAAATAATTTAATTTTTCTGCACATTTGATCCATTTTCACATGACGTAATTGAGAGAGAAACTTGAATTTTTCACCATATCTTTATCATGATGTGTCTGTTGTTTGGTACTAAAATTATTTAGCTAAGTATTTATTATTATTTTTATTCAAAATATCCTTTATGTGCTGAACATTTTCCCCCAAAAATTAACCTAAATTTAAAAAAAACTAGTGAGTAACTAAATTAATATAGGCTACCAGGTGTTTCAGCACCCCCTTCCAATATAGTTTGCTGCAACCCAACTAACGCTTGTTGGCAGGAAGGTCGATAATTCTCTGCATGCATCCGGTATGGTACTAATACACGGCAAGCATATCCTGCAATCGATACTGAACCCTACTATTGTTTCCCTCGATGTGACTACAGACTAATACGAGGGATAATTAATAGTGTTCAGAATAGTTTGCAGGGTGTGCATGCAGTGCATTAGTACCATACGGGATGCAGGCAGAGAAATATCCACCTTCCTACCAACACTCGTTAGTTAGGTTGCAGCAAACGATATTGGAAGGGGCTGCTGATTCAACCAATATAGGAGTGTTATACTGTGCGTTATATAAATAATATAAAATAACCCCTGGCACTACAGCCCGTGGGGGCCTAGGCCTACCAAGTGACCGCTGCCCAGCCATTTGGCCTGCAGATATTGAAGTGACGCGTGATCAGCGCATCGGGTCGCCTCGGCTGTTAATCTTGGTTTTCGTGATCGGGGCGCTGCCTCACTGTCAGACAGCGGCTCAATTGTCCTCACGAGGCTGAGTGCACCCCGTTCCAGCCCTCACGTCAGTTTCTAAAATCCCTGACGGAGCCAGGAATCGAACCCGGTTTTTCCGGGTGAGAGGCTGGCGCGCTACCTCAACACCACGGGATACTGTACGTTAAGCTTTAACAAATTAGCAGGGTTTAAAATAAAGAAAGCATTAGCCATTTTATAAATGTTTTACTGAGTTCAAATAACAACTCGTCAACACTCCAGCCATTTAATTCAAAAACAATATTTAAACTATCATTCGATCCTCTGTCTCATTCCGCACAGCTAGTGTTTCAGAACAAGTACGACAGATCCTCCTTGTGTCGTTCGTTTCAATTAAAAGACTCGTTAAGCGAACTGTCGCATTTGCCAACAATCCTCTTTCCCTCCTCGGCTAATGTTCTGCAATTGAATTCTCTTTACTGCTGTGAAATCTCATATAATTCAATCCTGTTGTCAGAGATGTCTTTTTAATGTAATCATTATATTGTCTTCTACGCCTTCTTTCATTATGGAGTATGAAACTGAAGTTGATTTAATTACAAGGGAATCTAAGTGTCTGGCACTACTTGATCAATTAACAGTTCTTGAATATAGTTACGTTGTTAGTATTACTTCAGTTAGGGTCTTAACCCATCTTCCATTATCAACTTGTATATTTGTTTGTGTGTACGGTGTTTGTATGAAACCTGTGGTTGTAAGAGCCGATAACCTAGATGTTAGGCCCCTTAAAACAAGAATAATTATCATCATCGTCATCATGAAACCTGTGCTATTGTGGTCACTATAGGTGTACGTTGCAGTTATTGCTGTGAGTGCGCCAAAACTTGAAGTAAAGTAATATCCGTTCATGGTGGAAGCCAAGTTGGGAGCATATAATGTTTACATGTCTGTTGCATTGTTGACAGGTACAGTCGCAAAGTAGCCTCAATTGAATAATGGAAATATATAATACAGTACGCCAAACTACATTTTATTCTAATTCAAAATTCTGATGCAATGTGTTCTATGAAACATCACCGATAACAAAATAAAACCAGCCACGTGAAAAATTGCTTCTAAGTAATTTACATCTTCCCAAAAAGATGGAGCACGATCATCACATTCAGTTATAGTGGGCCATATGATGGCTCCCGGTTTTTGTCCTTGGACCTTTATAATGTATACAGTATTTCCACGTTTCACTTGTCGTTGTCCTCTTCGTGGTAACATGTGCTCCTGTAACGCTTAGCAATGCTGAATTTATGTGAACATTGTATTCTGGCAACGCTCTCCTCTCTTTGTTCCCCAAAGCTCCAATTGACACAAACAACACACACTAGTGCAACCAAGGACAGCAGCAATCGTTTCTCAAACACAAAATACCACCCCAGCATTTCCAAGGGATGAGTAACTTATGGGTACTGTCAGCACTGAAATTCTAACCTTGGAACTTCAATTGATAGTTCACTGTTGTAGAAATGGAGGGTGGCATTCGGATACACTGGAGGAGTAGACTTGAGTTAATTTGATAAATAAATAACGATAAAAATGTAAGTAATGTTTAGTCACAAAAATAGGTCTGTTATGATATCCGCCCGTAGACAAGTTGGATACACAACAAGTAGTTCCGTGGAGAACTAAATAGTCTATTTCCATATAGGCCTACCCTACTTATGATAATTACCACTATCAACATGCAAATTGCAGTTTGATTGCTGTAATAGATTCGTAGATATTGAGAACCATCTAAATATTTCGGATGGTACCATGATTGATCTTTATATATTATGTAGGCCAGAGAGTTATGTACTATTACATGAAGATTATTGCGTAGGTGTATTCTTCAAACTTCAATCGTTTATGATTAGGACACAACACATAAAAATTAGATGTTAGAATTTCGCACAGCCACCATCTTGAGGTTATGAAAATAACTAAAATAAAGTATATGTCAATGGAATTACATTTGTATAAGCATGTTCCGTACCAAGTTTCACTGCACTCGGATGGTTAAATCACGAGAAACGTCCATTTAAATATTTAAATTTCGCGTCGCCGCCATGTTGGATTTGTACCCTCCAGGTTATTGAAAGTGCCATAGATGAGCTTATGTTCATAGCCTTTATCAACATACAAAATTTCAGTTTGATTCCTGTCATAGATTAGTAGATAGTGAGAACCGTCTAAATATTTCGGATGGTCACCATGTTGGATCTTTTATATACAGGCCATAGAGTTATGTATGATTAGATGGCAATTGTTGGGTTATTTCATTATTCAAACGTTGACATCGATCGCATGATTGTGACACAAGAAATAAAAAATTAAATTTAAAAGTTTCGCAAGGATTATGTAAACAATTGAATTAAGTTAGATGACTGTGCATTACAATGTTTAAAAACATTTGCTGTACCATGTTTCACTGCGCTTGGATGATTAAATCGCGGGATAAGTTTATTTAAATGTTTCAAATTCGCTTGGCCGCTATGTTCGTTTTGTACTTAACAGGTTTTTGAAAGTTACACAGATGAACTTCTAGCAGTGCGGTACAAAATGTCAGGGTGATATCAGTAATAGTTTCGCAGATATAGAATGCCGGTGAAATATTTCGCACAGCTGCCATGTTGGATTGGTGAGCTGTAATAAAATTTGAAGGGCACGGTCGGGGTCGCACAAAATAGTAGTATGTCCTTACCGAGTCTTATTGTAATCGCTCCAACCGTTTAGATTTTATTAGGGGCACACACACGCAGACACACACACACACTGGCGGAAAATAGGTGATTTCATAAACTTTTTTTTTTTCATAAATGAAAATAGACTAAACGTTAGCGGCTTTGGTGGCGTAGTTGGTAGAATGCTGAGCTTCTATGCCCAAGATCGCGGGTTCAAACCCGGCCGAAGCCGTCCGATTTTTTAAGAGCGTTAAAAATCCCTCAGTATGCCTTCCATCGGAGGGGAAGTAAAGCCGGCGGTCCCATGTCATAGAATTATGGCATGTTAAAGAACCTTCCACTAACTACACCTGGGTGAAGTTAAATTATATATAGGTAAAGAATGTAAACAACGCTCTTAGGTTCCTACATTCGTTGCCAGGAGACGACTGTGGTGGCGTCTAGTAGCTAAGTTCTGAACTAGTGGTCGTTGACGGTGGCGTTAGGCAGCAAAATTAGGAACTATTTGAAAAATTCAAAGTCTGCAGTCCTTACTTGAATTAAAAAACAGTTAACACACACTAATACAGTCATCACAATTAACACCGGTTATATCGGACAGATTCTACACACACCCGAAGTTCACGGGAGCTACATGACCGCGTTATCGCAGCCCCTAAACTGAGGAACAAACCAACCGGACTAAAAATTACTACCGTGGTTTATGTTGCAAGAAACTCCAAAACCCCAAGCAGCGTTATAATGAGGCGTACTAGGCAAAGACAGGAGCAAGGTAGATTGCATACTGTGCAAAGTGGCTACATAATTAGTATGCATACTACGCAAAGTGACGAATTAGATCAAGACGCTTTCACTTGTTGCCATGGTAACAAGGTGAAGGATTTTTAGCCTACTTTCGATTTTTGCAAAAATTGAAAGTAGACTTATGAGATCAACACAGGGCGAAAAAAGTGTGTCTGTCTGTGTGTGTGTATGTGTGTGTGTGAGTCTGTGTGTGAGTCTGTGTGTGTGTGTGTGTGTCTGTGTGTGTGTGAGTGTGTGTACTCTGAATGTCTGTCCCCCCCCCCCTATCAATTCGAACACGGTGAATGCGAATTGAACGAAATTTGGTACAAAGGTAGCACTAGCAAAGGACACCTCAGTGTCATGTTTTATATCGCCGCCATCTTGACGGAAACGTAATGGCGGCCACACAAATGTTCAAAGCTTAAATCAAATTACGACTAACCTAATCATCCAATCTCTACCAAATTTTGCAACAACATACCTTTATGGGAGGAGCATCCTTTGACCAAACCAATAGGTCATCAGAGTAATAGTTTGCGGATGGCGGCCATCTTTGTGTGAAAATCGATTCCCCCTATTAATTCGAACACGGTGCAACCGAATGGAACGAAATTTAGTACAGAGGTAGTACTGACAAAAGGCACCTCAATGTCATGTTTTATATCGCCGCCATCTTGACGGAAACGTAATGGCGGCCACACAAATGTTCAAAGCTTAAATCAAATTACGATTAAACTAATCATCCGATCTCTACCAAATTTTGCAACAGCATACCCTTATAGAGGAAGCATCCTTTGACCAAATGAATAGGTCATTAGCCTAATAGCGGATGGCGGCCATCTTTGTGTGAAAATCAATTCCCCCTATTAATTCAAACACGGTGAAACCGAATGGAACGAAATTTGGTACAGAGATAGCACTAGCAAAGGGCATCTCAGTGTCATGTTTTATATCGCCGCCATATTGACAGAAACGTAATGGCGGCCACACGAATGTTCAAAGCTTAAGTTAAATTACGACTAACATAACCATCCGATCTCTACCAAACTTTGCAACAACATACCTTCATGGAGGGAGCATCCTTTGACCAATCTAATAGGTTATTAGCCTAATAGTTTGCGGATGGCGGCCATCTTTATGTCAAAATTGTTTCCCCCTATTAATTCGAACACGGTGGAACCGAATGGAACGAAATTTGGTACAGAGGTAGCACTAGCAAAGGGCACCTCAGTGTCATGTTATATATCGCCGCCATTTTGACTGAAACGTAATGGCGGCCACACGAATGTTCAAAGCTTAAATCGAATTACGATTAACCTAATCATCCGATCTCTACCAAATTTTTCAACTACATACCTTTATGGAGGGAGCATCCTTTGACCAATCTAATAGGTCATCAGCGTAATAGTTTCCGGATGGCGGCCATCTTTGTGTGAAAATCGATTCCCCCTATTAATTCGAACACGGTGCAACCGAATGGAACGAAATTTGGTACAGAGGTAGTAATAACAAAAGGCACCTCAGTGTCATGTTTTATATTGCCGCCATCTTGACGAAACGTAATGGCGGCCAAACAAATGTTCAAAGCTTAAATCAAATTACGATGAACCTAATCATCCGATCTCTACCAAATTTTGCAACAACATACCCTTATAGAGGAAGCATCTTTTGACCAAATGAATAGGTCATTAGCCTAATAGTTTGCGGATGGCGGCCATCTTTGTGTGAAAATCAATTCCCCCTATTAATTCAAACACGGTGAAACCGAATGGAACGAAATTTGGTACAGAGGTAGCACTAGCAAATGGCATCTCAGTGTCATGTTTTATATCGCCACCATATTGACAAAAATGTAATGGCGGCCACACAAATGTTCAAAGCTTTAGTTAAATTACGACTAACATAACCATCCGATCTCTACCAAACTTTGCAACAACATACCTTTATGGAGGGTGCATCCTTTGACCAATCTAATAGGTCATTCGCCTAATAGTTTGCGGATGGCGGCCATCTTTGTGTCAAAATTGATTCCCCCTATTAATTCAAACACGGTGGAACCGAATGGAACGAAATTTGGTACAGAGGTAGCACTAGCAAAGGGCACCTCAGTGTCATGTTTTATATCGCCACCATCTTGACTGAAACGTAATGGCGGCCACACGAATGTTCAAAGCTTAAATCAAATTACGATTAACCTAATCATCCGATCTCTACCAAATTTTGCAACTACATACCTTTATGGAGGGAGCATCCTTTGACCAATCTAATAGGTTATTAGCCTAATAGTTTGCGGATGGCGGCCATCTTTATGTCAAAATTGATTCCCCCTATTAATTCGAACACGGTGGAACCGAATGGAACGAAATTTGGTACATAGGAAGCACTAGCAAAGGGCACCTCAGTGTCATGTTTTATATCGCCGCCATCTTGACTGAAACGTAATGGCGGCCACACAAATGTTCAAAGCTTAAATCAAATTACGATTAACCTAATCATCCGATCTCTACCAAATTTTGCAACTACATACCTTTATGGAGGGAGCATCCTTTGACCAATCTAATAGGTCATTCGCCTAATAGTTTGCGGATGGCGGCCAACTTTATGTCAAAATGGATTCCCCCTATTAATTCCAACACGGTGGAAGCGAATGGAACGAAATTTGGTACAGAGGTAGCACTAGCAAAGGGCACCTCAGTGTCATGTTTTATATCGCCGCCATCTTGACTGAAACGTAATGGCGGCCACACGAATGTTCAAAGCTTTAATCAAATTACGATTAACATAATCATCCGATCTCTACCAAACTTTGCAACTACATACCTTTATGGAGGGAGCATCCTTTGACCAATCTAATAGATCATTCGCCTAATAGTTTGCGAATGGCGGCCATCTTTGTGTCAGTATCGATTCCCCCTATTAATTTAAACACGGTGAAACCGAATGGAACGAAATTTGGTACAGAGATAGCACTAGCAAAGGGCATCTCAGTGTCATGATTAATATCGCCGCCATATTGACAGAAACGTAATGGCGGCCACACAAATGTTTAAAGCTTAAATCAAATTACGACTAACATAACCATCCGATCTCTACCAAACTTTGCAACAACATACCTTTATGGAGGGAGCATCCTTTGACCAATCTAATAGGTCATTAGCCTAATAGTTTGCGGATGGCGGCCATCTTTATGTCAAAATTGATTCCCCCTATTAATTCGAACACGGTGGAACCGAATGAACGAAATTTGGTACAGATGTAGCACTAGCAAAGGGCACTTCAGTGTCATGTTTTATATCACCGCTATCTTGACGGAAACGTAATCGCGGCCACCCAAATGTTAAAAGCTAAAATGTAATTACGACCAACCTAATAATCTAGTCTCTACCAAATTTTGCAACACCATATCTTTATGTGGGAAACATATTCTGACCAAACTGCAGGAACATCAGCCCAATAGTTTGCAGATGGTGGCCAAGTATGTGTGCAAATTGATTCCCCCTATCTATACAATCACGGTGAAACCGAATTGAACGAAATTTGGTACAGAGGTAGCACTAGCAAAGGGCACCTCATATTCATGTTTAATATCCCTATAGCACGTTGTATTTCAACAAGCTACTACAACCAACATTCAATCATACTCCTTGAAAAGGACAAAGAGTTATAACAATACCAATGCATTTAGGAGAAAGTAGGCTATATGTTCTTTACTGAACATCTTTTTTTCCCTGAACTCGCTCCAACGACCGGGATTTAAGTGCGCATGTACTTGTTGCCATGGTAACTACTGTCGACCAAAGTATTATGTGTACTCGAGTTTGAAGGTTGTTTGTTAAGTAACCAATAGACCTACATAAAATCCAATACCATCAACATTTTCGTCGTTCTATTGTACGTTATTTCATGTAGGTTTGGATTTTAGCCTACTTTTCACATTTTGCAATAATGAGGAAAAAGTAGACTTATGAGATCGGGCAAATGTGTGTCTGTCTGTCTGTCCTTCTGTCTGTCTGCCTGTCCTTCTGTCTGCCTGTCTGGCTGTGTGTGTGTGTGTCCCCCCCCCCTATCAACTCCTAAACGACTGCAGCAATCGAAACAAAATTTGGTAGGAGTAAAGATCTATACCTGAATATCTCACGCCCATATTTGAAAATGATGTCAGTGCTACCAACTGCTGAAAAATCGCAATTGAAATTTGAGCTCCATGTTGGATATCTTGGAAGGTATGAATAGGAGCTATTTCAAAATTGGAACACGTATATATAATAATATTGCAGTTTAATTTCCAGGAGGCCATACATCGCAGTGTTGCCAAAATGAATATACGCCTTCTGATAAGTCCAAATTTTAAATGCATATAACTTCTACACTATCAATTGGATTTCAACCAAATTTCTTATGTGCTATGCGTACATAAACAGACATGACTGAACGTATTATTAAGATCCACCAGGGCTGCCAACTGTTAATAAATGCTCTCAATTTATTTTATCCAAATACCAATATATCAGAAAGTATGCCAACCGACAGCTTTAAACTATGCACACGTATAGTACCTGACATTCTATATTAATTTGGAGAAACTTATATACGTCAGTGCTACCAA
Organism: Meconema thalassinum; assembly: GCA_946902985.2. Taxonomy (NCBI): domain Eukaryota; kingdom Metazoa; phylum Arthropoda; class Insecta; order Orthoptera; family Tettigoniidae; genus Meconema; species Meconema thalassinum. Next base: position 989,381,746 of record OX336388.2, on the reverse strand, counting down.
CATGATTCTAAACCTGCTGAGAGGTCCAACTTTAAATACATGTAACTTCTATACTATCATTTGGATCTCAACCAAATTTCGTGTGTGCTATGTGTACCATAACAGATATGTATATGCCGATTCTTAAGAGTAACCAGGGCTGCCAACTGTTAGTAAATACTGTCTCTATTTTTGTTACCCTAATATCAATATATCAGAAAGTATGCAAGCCAATAGCTCTAAACTTTGCACACGTATAGTACCTGGCATTCTAGATTAATTTGGAGTAACTAATATACGTCAGTGCTGCCAACATGATTCTAAGCCTGCTGATAGATCCAATTTTAAAATGCATGTAACTTCTCTACAAACTATTGGATTTTATTCAAAATTGACACAACAATAGATCATATTATTTCAGATTATTTCTCACCAATACATGTATGTCATTGTTGCCAACATGATTTTACGCGCGCTGTTAGATCCAATGTTTAACTGCATGTAACGTCCATGCTATCCCTTGGACTTCAACCAAATTTTGTATTCATTACCTTAAGAGATGGAACTAAGAATATATTCAGTCACCAGGGCTGCCAACTGTAGTTCTCTATTAGGCTACAGTATGCCAGGTATACAGTATTTCGAACTAAATCGAAATTTCGATATTACCAACTTAATTTCGTCGTTATTCTAGATAGATCCATTAAGATTAATCATTGGCAAGGATCTTAAATTTTAAGAAAAGTAGGCTCTTTAGTTCGTTACGGAACTTCTTGTTTAATTTATGTTTTAATATTTTTTATCGCAGTTGGAACACAAAAAGTGCACGTTTTTAAGCGTGTTTCAACCATGTGTCACATTTAAGAATTATTATCTCAAAAGCCCGTCATCAGATCGAATCCAAATTTTAACACAATATACATTGGAATGTTGTATAACTGGTTTATTAATTCCACAATTTTCTGTGTCCAAGGAACAAAGTTGTTATCATTGTTGTAAGGTAACTTTTTCTCGGCTCGGGGTGGTTGGAAAATGTAGTTCTTGGTTGCGTTGTAATCGTTATACATCAAATAGTTATGCTGTATGACTGTGAAATACGTAAATTAATTCACTTATTTTATATCGGTTTGTATTTGTACGAGGAAATAACACAAGGTTCTCGAGCTAGCCGCTCCGGCAAAAGCTGTACAGCGTTGCTGAGATGGAGCCCGTCACTCCCGAGCTAGACGCGCCATGATGCGTGTGGGCACCATTACGGCAACGCTGTACAGCTTTTGCCGGAGCGGCTAGCAGGGAAACATGTGTTATTTCCCCGTCGAAATACAAACCGATATAAAATAAGTGAATTAATTTACGTATTTCACAGTCATAGAGCATAACTCTTCGAAGTATAAGGATTACAATGCAACCAAGAACTATTTTCCAACCACATCGAGCCGAGAAAAAGTTACCTTACAAAAGTGATAACAAATTTGTTTCTTGGACACACAAAATTTTGAAATTAATAAACCAGTTATACATCATTCCAATGTATATTGTATTAAAATTTGGATTCTATCTGATGACGGGTTTTTGAGATAATAATTCGTAAATGTGACGCATGGTTGAAACACGCTTAAAAACGTGCACTTTTTGTGTTCCAACTGCGATAAAAAATATTAAAATATAAATTAAAAATTCCAAACCTACATGACCTAACGTAAAATAGAACGACGAAAATGATGATGTTATTGTATTTTATGTAGGTCTAATGGTTACTTCATTAACAACCTTCAAACTCGAGTGCACATAATACTTTGGACGACAGTAGTTGTCAGATGTGTCGCTGTACTCGCTTCAATGAGTGTTATCGAAGTACGCTTTCACCTGTTGCCATGGCAACTACAGTAGGTGTCAGAAATGTGTCCACGCTAACTCCAGACAGACTTCCAGACTAAAATCATGTCCATGTTTGAAAACAGCTGACAACTCATAGGAGATGCATGTTGTTGTTGATTCATTTTGCCCAATGTACTTGGGTGTGTGTGTGTGTGTAGGATGTGTCTTATAACTTGTGTTAAAGTAGTGTATGTACGGTAATTGTGTGTGCATTTGTGATTGAAACTATGATTCTGAAGGAGATAGCCCCAGCCTATAGTTAGGAACCACCCCGGCATTTGGCTGGAGAAAAAGTGGGAAGCCAAAGAAAACAACAGCTAGGAAGGCTGATGGCTCATTTATGTCTCCTGAGGTTTCAGCCCTTAGTCCAGAATTACATTGTTGGCAGATTCAAGCTGTATATGTGACGTTACATAGATTCTATGGTTTGAACAATATGAGGATAGAAAATTTAGAAAGATATTAATTCATATCTTGCCGAATCCTTTGATGTAGAAAGCATTTCAGTAAAAGTGAAGTTTGTTGATATTTTTTGTCAGAGAAGACATCTGCCTCGTGATGAATAACACAGCGAACTGTCTCGAAGCCAACACAGCGGACAGAAGAGCACATGTATAATTCATGCCATCTCCTCAATGCCGCACACTACACTGTGACGGGCGATTTAACCTCCTCACCCGAACAACTAAACAGGGGGCGTGCTGCTGGCCTTTCACCAGGTCAGCCTAACACCGAATCCTAGAGACCATTAGCTGAAATATTCCACTAAGTAATTACATGACATCACGGATAGTATCCAAGTTTTACCCTCGGATACTCGCGCAGGCTACAGGTGTAGCCCAGTGATTTGTTTTGTTGTTGCGCAGAGTAATTTTTTTCTAGGAATATTGAGAATCTCTGTAGCTGCCAGTTGATGCTGTATTGAACAGACGGGTGTGATTCCAACTGAACCAATTGAACCAAACTGACACCAGATGCATTACAAGTCGTCTGGGCTACAATAGTAGCCTGCGCGAGCATCGCTGTTTCAGAATTCAACGTGCAAAGGAAACGTTGCCTCACAGGAGGCGGTCATGTAGATGACTTTCAAATCAGTCAGTGTTTAGATAGGTTGAGTGTAGTGGAAATAAAGTAGGCTGTTGCTTCTTGTGTGGACGAGGAAGGGATAAATCAACAAGGAACAGATGCGCAAAGTGCAATGAAGATCTTCTAGGATCAATGTGTCCATTTGCACAGAATTCTTGAGTGACAAATTTGAGCATGTTTACGGATTTGCTGGGCTATGGATCGTATCCAAAAGGCCAAATATAAACTTCAAAAATTCAAAAAGAAAAACTATGAAAATACTGGAACTGTTCATAATTAGTGCTGGTTTTCTATGGAAATTATCTAACCTAGTTTTATTTTTGTTTAATTCCAATCCAAATATGCACTAATGTAAGTATTTATCTATATATATAAAAATCAATGTAACGTGATAGTTTGTCTGTGGGTGTGTATGTCTCCTATGCGTTCATATACCATTCGTCCGATTGCGATGAAACTTGGGTGAGATGTTGAGTACACTCCAAGGAAGGTTTCTGACTTAGTAAATCCATTTTACAATAGGTAACGCACGCGTAGATTCAACAAATGAGCGACGATGCGCGAAGCATTTCAACAAAGTCCCGTATGTGTTCATATACCATTCGTCCGAGAGCGATGAAACTTGGATGAGATGTTGTGTTCACTTACGTGAAGGTTTCAAAATTAGTGAATACATTTCACAGTAGATAGCGCACAAGTAGATCCAACAAATGAGCGACGACACGCAATGCGTTTCAAAAAAGTCCCGTATGCATTCATATACCATTCGTCCGATAGCTATGAAACTTGCGTAAAATGTTGTGTACACTGCAGGGAAATTTTCTGGCATAGTACATCTACTTTACAATAGGCAGCGCACGAGTAGATTCAACAACTGAGCTACGACGCGCGAAGCATATCAACAAAGTCACGTTTGCGTTCATATACCATTCGTCCGATAGCGATGAAACTAGGCTGAGATTTTGTGTGCACTCCAGGGAAGGTTTCTAGCTTAGTAAATCCCTTTAAAAATAGGTAGAGCACGAGTAGAATCAACAAATGAGCAACGGCGCGCGAAGCGTTTCAACAAAGTTCCATATAATTTCATATACCATTCATCCGATAGCGATGAAACTTGGGATGTTGTGTGCACTCCAGGGAAGGTTTCTGGCTTAGTACATACATTTTACAATAGGTACCGCACCAGTAGATTCAACAAATGAGCGATGACACGCGAAGCGTTTCAACTAAGTCCCGTATAAAGTCATATACCAGTCGTCTGATAGTGATAAATGTTTGGTGAATTGTTGTGTACACTCCAGGAAAGGTTTCTGGCTAAGTAAATCCATTTTACAATACGAAGCGCACGTTTATATTCAACAAATGAGTGACTACGCGCGAAGCGTTTCGACAACGTCCCGTATACGTTCACATACCATTCATCCGATTGCGATGAAACTTGGGTGAGATGTTGTGTACACTCCAGGGAAGGTTTTTGGCTGAGTACATCCATATTACAATATGTAGCGCAAGAGTAGAATCAACAAATGAGCGACGACACACGAAGCGTTTCAACCAAGTCCCGTATGCATTCATGTACCATTCGTCCGTAGCTATGAAACTTGGGTGAGATGTTGTGTACACGTCATGGAAAATTTCTGGCTTAGTAAATCCACTATACAATATGCAGCGCACAAGTAGATTCAACAAATGAGGGACGACGCGCGAAGCGTTTCAACAAAGTCCCGTATAAGGTCATATACCATTCTGTCGTTAGCGGTGAAACTTGGGTGAAATATGGTGGACACTCCAAAGAAGGTTTCTGGCTTAGTAAATACATTTCACAGTAGGTAGCACACGAGTAGATTCGACAAATGAACGACGACATGCGGAGCGTTTCAATACAGTCCCCTATGTCTTCATATCCCATTAGTCCGATAGCGATGAAACTTGGGTGAGATGTTGTGGACACTTACGTGACGGTTTCTAACTTAGTAAATACATTTTACAGTAGGTAGCGCACGAGTAGATTCAACAAATGAGTGACGGAGCGCGAATCGTTTAAACAAAATCAGGTATGCGTTCATATACTATTCATCCGATTGCGATGAAACATTGATCAGTTATTGTGTACCCGCCAGGGAAGGGGACTTAGTAAATCCATTTCACAATAAGTAGCGCAAGAGTAGATGCAACAAATGGGTGACGACGCGCGAAGCGTTTCAACAAAATCCCCTATTGCGTTCATATAACATTCTTCGATTGCGATGAAACCTTGATGAGTTATTGTGTACACGCCAGGGAAGGGCTTCGACTTAGTAATACATTTCCCAATAGGTAGCGCACGAGTAGATTCAACAAATGAGTGACAGCGCACGAATCGTTTAAACAAAACCCCGTATACGTGCATATACAATTCATCCGATTGCGATGAATCATTAATGAGTTATTGTGCACACGCCAGGGAAGGGTTTCGACTTAGTAAATCCATTTCACAACAGGTAGCGTACGAGTAGATTCAACAAATGAGTGACAGCGATGAAACTTTTGAAAGTTGTTGTGCACGCTTCCACGAATGGTTCTAAATTAGAAAATCCATTTTACGATAGCTTAGAGGCAGTTAACATGTTGTGTATCCAAAAGCACTTCAAGAAACAGAATTTCAACGCCAACACTTTCTTTGATTGGCATTGCAACGCATGCCGGGTACAGCTTGTGTTTACATAAAAATAATTTAACAGTTCTAATTCCATTAGTTTTATTTTTGTTGTAGTTTTACCAAAGATGTACGATAAAATTGAATGTTCTTCTTAACTTTGTATTTTCTCTCCATATGATTATAAATGCCCACATAAAATCTTCAGATTTAGCTTAGAATACTTATATATACTGCTATTTATCATATTATTGAAACTGAACACCGAAAATAACGTGTGCGAGTCCATAAGATTGAATAACTGTTTGGGCTACATATGCAGCCCGCGCGAGTAACGCTGTATTTGTTATTAGCGCGAGTGTCCGAGGGTTAAACCGTAAGGACCAACCCAAACGTAGGATCAATCTAACACCAAATCATAAAGACCATGAGCTGAAATATCCACTAAAATGCATAGACATTAACCATTATGTGTTAATTACGTGTTGGCTCAGGGAAGGAAAGCATTTCTACAGAAAAGGAATCTGTTGACATCGATTATAGATTCAGGTATTAGGAAGTCATTTTTGAAAGCCTTTGTCTGGAGCGTGGCGCTCTATGGAAGTGAAACTTGGACTGTTGGAGCAGCAGAAAAGAGGAGAATTGAAGCATTTGAAATGTGGTGTTTCAGAAGAATGATGAAGATCAGATGGGCAGATAGGGTTACAAACGAAGAGGTATTAAGACTAGCGGGAGAGGAGTAATGTTTCTGGTGACTGCTAATGAAGAGAAGGGATACGTTGGTAGGACACATACTAAGACACCCAGGAATAGCAAGCTTAGTTATGGAAGGAAGGGTCGAGGTCAAGAACTGTAGGGTTAGACCAAGGGTAGAATATGATAAACGGATTGCCTCAGATGTCGGGTGTGGTAGCTATGTAGAGATAAAACGATTAGCTCAGGACAGGGAGGCATGGAGAGCTGCATCAAACCAGTCAAAAGACTGAAGACTCAAACAACAACAGCGTGTAAATTTAATTATTAAACTACTTTCTAGTGTTTGACAAGGCGACTTTTATAATTTGAGATTGATATTCCTCTAAGAAATCACAGGGCATCAGGAATATTACTCAAGATGAAACATCAAGTGTTAACCCCAAAGTAGGATCAACCTAACACGAAATCATAAAGACCATGAGCTGAAATATTCCACTAAGAAATTGCGTGACATCAGGAATAGTATTCAAGTCTAAACGCAGGGGCCAACACCAAAGTAGTTTCTTAGTTAGCTATTGAGGTTTTAAGGGGCTGACAGCGACGTCATCTGCCCCAACCCCAAAGTAGGATCAACATAACACCAAATCCAAGATGTCACGAGCTGAAATATTCCACTAAGAAATGGCGTGGCATCAGGAATAGTATTCAAGTCTAAACATCAGGGGCCATCCCCAAAGTAGGATCAACATAACACCGAATCCAAGATGTCACGAGCTGAAATATTCCACTAAGAAATCGCATGGCATCAGGAATAATATTCAAGTCTTAACATCAGGGGCCTTCCCCAAAGTAGGATCAACATAACACCGAATCCAAGATGTCTTGAGCTGAAATATTCCAGTATGAAATCGCGTGGCATCAGGAATAGTATTCAAGTCTAAACGCAGGGGCCAACCCCAAAGTAGGATCAACATAACACCGAATCCAAGATGTCACGAGCTGAAATATTCCACTAAGAAATCGCATGGCATCAGGAATAATATTCAAGTCTAAACATCAGGGGCCATACCTAAAGTAGGATCAACATAACACCGAATCCAAGATGTCACAAGCTGAAATATTCCACTAAGAAATCACAGGGCATCAGGAACAGTATTCAAGTTTAATCATCAGGTGCCAACCTTAAAGTAGGATCAACATAACACAAAATCATTGAGACTTTGAGCAGAAATGTTCCACTAAGAAATCACATGGCATCAGGAATAGTATTAAAGATTAAACCGCAAGAGCCAACCCCAAAGTAGTTACGTTCGTTCAGCTACCTAGGCTGAAATAGTTTGATTGCATACCCATATTTTAGGTACCGTTATAGAATTCTATTCAGTATATTTCTCCTCGCACTTGAACCATTTGACAACAATGTCTGTTGAAACTTTTCTAGAGTAAGTCCTTCAACTATTGGGGGCATGTGAAGGGAATGGATGTGTAGGTTATATATTATATTGGCTACTAATATATTCACATCATTTGCACAGGATGAAACAAACATAGATTCAAACCGCCTAAAATTTTTAAACATACATTTTAAATGAGTTTCATGAATAACGCGCTAATTGCTAGCACATAGACCTGATTGTACACAAAAGTTCTGTATTCTAGCTCAAACAATTTTTAAGTTATACATAAATCAATAAAATAAATAAATAAATAGTATATACAAACATACCATACATTTGAATGGATATAAATAATGAACCTTATATTTACCACTCAGCAGAATGTCAACTGTACTTCCAGGCCCAAAGGTAATTAGGGCCATTTTCACCAATGTCAATGCTTGCCACGGTGGGTGAGTGGTTGTCGAGTCGGTCTACTAACCCCAAGCTTACATGATCGCTCCTGGCCGTGGTAAGTGATTTTTGAAAGGTGGACAAAATTACGACACGTATGTCATACGATGTTGGCATGTCAATGAACCCATTTGAATTCAGTAGGCCGTATCCATAATGGCAAAATTAATCTCGGGAGTTTCCGTCCACACAAAACTCCTAATTTCTCTACTAGAAAGCGCTATAGTGTTCAAGGAGCTTAGATATCTAACCTCCTTGACTTTCATAGTGCTTTAAGGAACAACGAAATTCAACATGCAAGCTACCCTGTGGGTGTCAAATAACAAAGTTTTCACCTGGCACCCGAGGCCATACGATACTATCATTATTATTATTATTACCAATGTCAATTATCTCTTAATTCATCATTAGAGGTTATTTAACTTTGCATGAGCATTTCAGTCGCCTCCGTGGTCACCGTGCATAGCTGCCCTCACCCCCCCCCCCCCCCCTCTCCCTGAAGTTCGAGGTTCGATTCCCGGCTTGGCCACGAAATTTGAAAAGTGGTATGAGGACTGGATCGGGGTCTACTCAGCCTCGGGTGGTCCAAATGAGTAGAGGGGGTTCGATTACCACCTCAGCTATCCTCGAAGTGGTTTTCCGTGGTTTCCCACTTCGTCTCCGGATGGTACCTGTCGTGAGGCCACGGTCGCCTCCTTCCCTCTTCCTTGCCTGCCACTCCCAATCTTACCCTCCCTTCCCATCCCTCATGAGGCCCCTGTTCGCTTTGCAGGTGAGGCCGCCTGGGCGAGATGCTGGTCCCAGTTGTATCCCCCGACCAGATGTTTCAAGCTCCAGGACACTGCCCTGGCGGCGGTAATGGTAGGATCCCTCGCTGAGTCCGAGGGAAAAGCCAACCTGGAGGGTAAACCGACTAAAAAAGTAAGCATTTCATCAACAACAAGATGTTCTGCGACGAACTAAAGAGCCTACTTTTCTTAAAATGTAAGATTCATGCCAATGATTAATCCATATGGACCTATCTAGAATAATGACGAAATTAAGTTGGTAATATCGAAATTTCTAATTAATGTAGCCCAATAGAGCACTACAGCCTGGTGACTGAATATAATCTTAGTTCCATCTCTTAAGGTACAGAATGCACATACAAAATTTGGTTGTAGTCCAATGGATAGCATGGTCATTACTTGCAGTTAGACATTGGATCTATCAGCGCGCGTAAAATCATGTTGGCAACAATGTCATGCACATGTTGGTCAGTAATAATATGAAATAGTATGATCTCTTGTTGTGTCAATTTTGGAAGAAATCCATTTGTTAGTATAGAAGTTACATGTATCTTAAAATTGTTCCTATCAGCATGCTTAGAATCACATTGGCAGCACTGACGTATATTAGTTAATTCAAATTGATCTAGAATGTCAGGTACTATACGTGTGCAAAGTTTAGAGCTGTTGGCTTGCCTACTTTCTGATATATTGATATTGGGGTAATAAAATAGAGTCAGAATTTATTAACAGTTGATGATCCTGGTTACTCTTAAGAATACGCATAGTCATATCTGTTATGGTACACATAACACACACGAAATTTGGTTGACATCCAATTGATAGTATAGAAGTTACATGTAATTAAAAATTGGTCCTATCAGCAGGCTTAGAATCATGTTGGTAGCACTGACGAATATTAGTTACTCCAAATTAATCTAGAATATCATGCAATATACGTGTGCAATCTGTGCATAGTTTAAAGCTGGCGGCTTGCATACTTTCTGATAAATTGGAATTTGGATAAGAAAGTAGGGAGAGTATTTATTAACAGTTGGCAGCCCTGGTGGCTCTTAAGAATACGATCAGTCATGTGTGTTTATGTACACATAGTACATACGAAATTTGGTTGAAATCAAATTGATAGTGTAAAAGTTATAAGTATTTAAACATTGGACCTATCAGCAGGCCTAGAATCATTTTGGCAACACTGCTATGTATGGCCTCCTGGAAATTAAACTGAAATATTATTATCTATATGTGTGCCAATCTTTGAATAGCTCCCATGCATACCTTCCAATCCAACATGTGCTCAAATTTCAATTACATTTTTTTTAAGCAGTTGGTAGAACTGACATCATTTACAAATATGGGCTTGAGATATTCAGGAATAGATCTGTACTCGTACCAAATTTGGTTTCGATTGCTGCAGCCGTTTAGGAGTTGATTAGGGGGGGGGGGTAAACACACACAGCCAGACAGAAAGACAGACAGACAATGAGACAGACATTTGCCCGGATCGATCTCATAAGTCTACTTTTTCCTCATTTTTGCAAAATGTGAAAAGTAGGCTAAAAATGCTTGTTAACTCACCAGTAACAAGTAATTACGTTAAATGGCTAAATCTGACTACCCAACTCCCTAAAGTACCTTACCGTTAAAGTGGAGGGAAACAGCTGAATTCTACCTCGCGCATCTTCCAATGTTACTAATATCAAGAAAGAAGAATGCGGAAATTTAAAGAAAAATATCCGAAGTGGTATTCGAACTCCTTCCATCTCTGCATAATGAACTCTGAGTCTGCAACGCAACCACTTACGCCATGAAAATAACAGGGAAAGCGTGTCCTATTTAGGTAAGTAAACAATGTAAACACACTTCTACCAGTTCTCCTAAATACCTCGTTCATATCATTTTAAGCATGAATAAGGTCGTCTGTGTTCCCTTCTTTTATAATTATGGGGATTCGGATGTTTAAGACCCTAAAAAGTGCAAAACATGCGAGCAAAAGTGCTCTAAGAACTAGATGAATATGATCTAAAAACGGACAAATATAATCCATGCATTTCAGGGATGTTTAGCAAGTATTGGAGCAGTGCTAACATAAAACGCGATAATACACTAGACATTAATGGAGCTACAATACCTACCGGACCCATCATGGCCGAACTAAGCGTGAGATAACTCGGAGTTTCTTTCTTTGTTAATTGCTCTTATCATCTTACTCAATGAGACATCTGTTTAGAAGCTTTTTCTAGGAATCCGGTCTTGTAAACCTGCTATCTGCCTGTTCCAGGAATACATTTGCTGCACCATTTGCAAATCCCGTGTTTGAAACTCCACCCCGATAACATGTTAAAATTTAAACAAAAATGCTAAAGATGTAACCGGATATTTACTTTATATCACTGAAGTGAGCAAAAATGATATAAAAGCTTTAAAATGGCCAAAATATATATTTATAGGCAAAATAAAAGTGCTTATTGCTCAGTCTTAATAATTATATTTCAGAAAATCTCACGGAAACATCCCAAACAACGATCAGTGCTACACGCTCCTTGTTCTGTCCGCCATGTTTCTCCGGGATGAAACTGAGTCTACGCATGCGCGAGAGCCTCAAAGAGTATTTAAGTAATTACGAACCCGAATGGTCTCGTGAAATGCATCGACCATAACCATGCATAAACCCTTGTATTTAATTTAAATAGGAATTAACTAACTGAACATTAGTAAAGAGTTGGTGAATGGCCCTATGTTGTGAATGGTAACTTTAAGTTATGGCTTGTAGCTCATTATCCGTTTTGAATGGGTCCCTGTATTAATGAATTTAATTAATTAACGAATTAATGAATGAGTGCAAACTATCGATTGCATTATTTAAAAACGACAACGAATCGAGTAAAGACTCGGCAATAGCGGTGTTATTGAGTAGAACTTTGACATCTTTTCAAAGGAAAATAAACGGGAATATGAAGCCTACCAGACACTTTGAGCACAGGAATAATAACAAATTCCTATCTGTATCTTAGATCAAGCTAAAACGATATCACCATACATTCCTTCACAATTTTCACACCGTACTTCCGATAGTTGGACAATACAGTTGTTGTTAATTCTTTTAGGAGGTCTGCTACATCATAATAATGTAGCCCCGAGTACTTGGGTGTGTGAAGAATTTGTCTGATAACCTGTGACTGGTTGCGTGGCTCAGCGGCAACATTCTCGCCTGCTGTGCTCAAGGTTTCAGGATCGAATCCTGGCGCAGTCATCTGGCATTCAGAGGTCACCAAATGTGAGGGAGCCGCATCAGTAGATTTACTGGCACGTTAAAGATCACATTGGGGGCAAACTTCCGGCACCCCGGCGTCCCTAATAGCCACAGTATTCAAAATGGACGTAAACCCAATAACAATATTATAATTATTACGATAACCTGTTAATCTGTATCACTATGATGCCTGTACTAGATAGTGTAATTGTACTAGGTGTGAGGTAGGACTTGTGTTGGAAGCGACCGTGGCCTTAAGTTAGGTACAATCCCAGCATTTGCCTGGAGTAGAAGTGGGGAGGGGGGGGGAAATCAAGGGAAAATACTTCCAGGATGGCTGAGGTAGAAATCGAACCCGCCTCTCCTCAGCTTTGCTTCACGAAGCTGGGCAATATAAGAGAAGTCTTAAATGTCATAGTAGCATTTCCTTATCAACGAGTTAGGATTAGTTTCATATAGTTTAGTAATTTATTATCTAATCTTACAGAACAAGGGGATTTAAACTGTGACATCTCAGTTACTAAACTCACATTAAATAAGCCAGGGATTAAGTAACGGAGATTAATGTATCTGGAGGGAGAAAAGTTGAACGTGACTTTGTGGTGCGAATATTAAACTGCTCCGTACATAAAGTGAAGCATATGTGTAAGGCATGACCTGTTCATGTTAAAAAAAGAAGAAGAGAAGTTCCATAGCACGTGACCTTGATGTTTCGCAACTACAATCATCACTAGACCCTCCGCGATTCCATCGTTGCGGAAGAAGGTAGCCGTGGGAACCAACCCGATCGTCAACACTTCAAGGGCTTTCTTAATGGGCCTGAGACGTGATAATCACATGGGGAGAGATCAGGACTATACGGTGTATGCTTGACTGTCTCCCACTTGAGTTGGGGTACATTCTGAGTTACGTGCGTTATCATGAAGCAGCAGTACCCCTTGTCACATTTTTCCCGGACGTTTTGCCTTAATTGCCCATTACCGTTCCCCAGTGATGGACACACCAAGTACTTTTAATATATAATTCTCCCAAAAGAAAAATTTGTATTGTCCGTTGAGTCATTATATATTTAAACACAAAATGTGATCAATGTTCCGGAGCTTTGACTCCCTTGGTGTACTGGCTTTGCTTGTGACGTGGATACACATGTATCAAATAAGTCTTGCAATGGCCTTCTCAACGTGTGCTAGCCAGCGTCTTGGTGAGGTGTACTTTTACCAACTGAACAGCCCAATGGTAAACCGAGGCGAAACGCTGCAATTTGTTGAGTTATGCCGTAACATTTTGTGTTTATGTAAGTTATTTTAAATCAATAAGCAATGGTCCCCGGTAATCAAAGATCAGGGTGATTATTACTTTCCCAGCGAATGGTTGGCTCTTGAACTTCTTGGGACGAGGGGATGATGGATGAAACATTGCATCGACGACGCTTTCGATTCCAGTTCCCAGTGGTGGCACCAGCTTTCGTCGCCTGCAACAATGTGCTTTGGGAACGTGTTGCTTTCAACATTGAAACGCATCAGGTGCTGGAGGTATCACTGCATCAACACCCTCAACGGGAAACGTTTTGATCACCCCTTAAATAATAACTGAAAATGAGACTGCCATCGCTAGCATCACAGAACAAAGCTGCTGAACTTAAATCTCAATTCAAATGTTCACTACACAACAGTATGTATCGCATGTCGTTGTCGTTCCTGCTAACAACGTACTTTGCTTGAAAATAGACCTGGTACATTTCCCGTGTAAAAATTCACTATCACTGCCAAACTGTGGCACTGGTTTGCAATTGTGATCCTCAACATCATCAGAGGTATGACATGGTCAAATATTTAACAAGATCTGAAATGTAAAGCAATTTCCTCTTCTTTAACTTGTGAGTACATAAGGGAACCATTAGGGCCTGGTTCACTAACGCAGCGTTAACAGGCCGTCAGTAAATGCCTCATTAATTTTATCATCGGAATTAAAACCGTTGGCGTTTCACCAGCACATTTGCCGATTGGCATTATCAAACGAATCGTTGTGTTTAGTTTAATGGCTGTACAAACCTCATTGAAAGATGATGATTGTGGCGGTATTTGTCTATTCTTTAGTTTAATCAAGCAGGCCGTAAACTGCGAAAAGCTTAAAAAATATATACTTCTTGGTTAAAAACAAACATGGCTGATGAGGACACGAGTTAGAAGAGCCGGGAACTGAATGTTTCTTTGGTTGAAGGAAACGTATGCATCCACTTGGTGGATAAGTGTCGTGAAAACGTTGAATATAATAGGAATGATGCTGTGACGTCCAGGTAGTCTTTTATCAAATTAACTACATATCCTATGCCGTAATGCATCACACGATATTACACCTAAATGAGAAATGGTACATATCTTACTTGTCAGTTAGGAATTCCACGATAGGTTCTATCATCTGTAGAATATTCAACACAGCAAGATTTGACAACCGAAATCTCATAATGAATTCCGTGTCGTCGCATTCATCAAACTGCAGTAATTCCTCCATTCATTATAAATTCGAGGTCGACGAATGTCTTCAAGAACATCATCATCGTTGATAATGCTTGGTATGGTGGGTGAGTGGTTAACATGTCGGTCTACGAACCCCAAGCTTGCAGGTTCGCTCCTGGCCGTGGTAAGTGATTTTTGAAAGGCGGCAAAAATGTACGACACGCATGTCACATGATGTTGGCATGTCAAAGAACCCATTTGAATTAAGTACGCCGTGTTCATAATGGCAAAATTAATTTCGGGATTTTCCACCTACACAAAGTTCCTCATTTCTCTACTAGAAAGCGCTATAGTGTTCAAGGAACTCATATCTAACCTCCTTGACTCTCATAGTGCTTCAAGGAACAACGAAATTCGACATGCAAGCTACCCTCTGGGTGGCAATTAACAAAGCGTGCACATGGCACCCGATGCCATGCGATATTATTATTATTATTATCGTTGATAATAAAGTTTATTACACGCTCCTTTTCGGATTGGAATGCCACGTAAATCGATCGTCAGCTGTTAATTGTATGTAGACAAAACAATTAGTTTTAATGGCTCGTTAGTCATGTTAATGGATTGTTATAGTTTGGTGAACCACGACATATTGGTAATCGTCCGTTAACGGCATTTAATGGTTTGTTAACATTTTGACGAGCTATGGTGAACACGGCCTTTATTCAATCAGTGACTGACAAGTGACAGTACACATTCAGATAAGTTAACATCAAAACATTTCAACACAGTGTTCTTAGACAAAACTGTTTCTTGTGACTGAAGTAGCCACTAGCATTCTTGGCTGTCGGGTTTGATTCCTGGCTCTGCCAAAAAGTTATAATTCTAGTTTGAGGCCTAGAACGGGGTCCACTCAGCCTCGTGAGTCAAAAGTGAGAACAGGTGGGTTCGATTCCCACCTCAGCCATCCTGGAAGTGGTTTTCCGTGGTTTCCCACTTCTACTCCAGGACGGTTCCTAACTTAAGTCCACGGCCACCTCCTTCCTAATACTTGCCCGAATTACAAATACACACACTATTACGACACCACAATAACACAGAGCATCAGACAAATATATCCACACTCAAGTACACGGGACTGCATGATCACGATGTCCAGTCCCTGAAATGAAAAAACAACAATAACAACAAGCATATTTGTGTTATAATAATATCGTATGGCCTAGGGTGCCGGGTGCATGCTTTGTTACTTGACACCCAAAGGGTAGCTTGCATGTTGAATTTCGTTGTTCCTTGAAGCACTATTAAAGTCAAGCAGGTTCGATATCTAAGCTCCTTGAACACTCTAGCGCTTTCTAGTAGAGAAATGAGGAACATTGTGTTGGCGGAAACTCCCGAGATTAATTTTGCCATTTTGACACGGCCTACTGGATTCAAATGGGTTCTTTGACATGCCAACATCGTATGACATGGTGTCGTAATTTTTGTCGCCTTTCAAAAATCACTTACCACGGCCAGGAGCGAACCTGCAAGCTTGGGAGTTAGTAGACCGACACGTTGATCACTCACCCACTGTGGTAAGCTACGTATTTGTGTTTATAGTTCTACTAGCAGAAGTACCCATTCTTCGAATGGTCTTTGGTATTAATAGCCAGACGTAATCAATTGAGCTACTGTTGCAATGGTTAGGGGCTTGGAACCTGTTGGCTGACAAAGAAAAATGATTAGTTAAAATGTGCTCTCAAACTAAATTTAACTAACGTGTTCTTCCTGACGTGAAAATAAAATTGAAAACCTCGTAGACGAATCGCAATACACGTCAATTTGCTGTTTGGAGATATAATAGACCTTCTGTACGACATAGCGCACGTTTAAGTTCTGTGAAAAAATCTATGGTAACCTCTGACCCCCTTAAGCGCATTGATGAATTTTACTGTTTTAGATGGTTCCGTGATAACCTTATTGCCATTTGCAAACGTTCACAGAAATGTAATAAATGGAGTAGCATTACTTCCTGCAGAAATAGATGGAAAGTTGGATGTCACCGTTTGAGATGTTTTTGTCATGGCTATTGGCGTGCATTCCTTCATTAGTTTATTAAATGAAATAAGTTTTCTTGGAATATCAGAAACTGTTGGTATTAAAGGCTTAAAATGTAGTTTTCGGGAACCCTTTACGGCTATTTAGGGTCCCCGAGTTTTGTTTCTGACACCAAGGGGCAGAAAATAAGCGTTGTCTCGTCGTTGTAGGCCGTAGTATAATAATAATAATAATTATTATTATTATTATTATTATATAGCAATATAGAGATAGGGACGTAATAGACCACAACCGCACGTGTAAATCGCGAGTAAAAATTCTAGAGTACCCCTTGACCCCCTTAAGCGCATTATACCCTATGTATTGATGAATTTTACAGCTTGATTTTGTTCCGTTATAGCCTTATAACCGTTTGCAAACTATCTCAGTAATGTAATAAATGGAATTGTATTGCTTCTTACAGCAATAGATGGACCTGAGAGTTTCTGTTGCCATGATTACCGGATTGCATTCTTTCATTATTGTATTAAATGAAATTAGTTTTCTGGGAATATCTCAAAAACGGTTGGTTTTAGGGCCTAAAAAGGTAGTTTTCAAAGGGCCCCCGAGTTTTATTTCTCACATTGAGGGGCTGAAAATGAGCTTTGTCTCGCTCTTCTACGCCTATTTCAGCAAGGGTTTTAAGGGAGTCGGCCCCCTTTTATTGTAGCTACTGAGAAGAGTTACATCAATGATTAGTGTCGTGCCTCTAAAGGATATCTGTACCAAATTTTACGTTTATCCACCCAGCCGTTCACGAGTTATAAGGGAACATACATACTTGTCCACAGACAAACAGACATACAGACAGACAGACAGACAGACAAAAAAATATTTTTGCGCGCATCCGTCATAAAACAGTCTGAAACGCGTAAATAACGCAAATTTCCGTAGAAATTCAGAAAAAGCAGACAAACTTTCATTCTTTTATATATAGAGACTAGCAGAAGTACCCATTCTTCGAACGGTCTTTGGTAATAATAGCCAGACGTAATCAATTGAGCTACTGTTGCAATGGTTAGAGGCTTGGAACCTGTTTATCGACAAAGATAAATGATTAGTTAAAATATGCTCAGAAAATAAATTTAGCCTACCTGACGTGTACTTCCTGGCGTGAAAATAAAATTGAAAACCTCGTAGACGAAACGCCATACACGTCATGTTGCTGTTTGGATATATAATAGACCTTCTGTACGACATATCGCACGTTTAAGTTGTATGAAAAAAATCTATGGTAACCTCTGACCCCCTTAAGCGCATTGATGAATTTTACTGATTTAGTTGGTTCCGTGATAACCTTATTGCCATTTGCAAACTTTCACAGAAATTTAATAAATGGAGTGGCATTACTTTCTGCAGAAATAGATGGAAAGTTGGATGTCACCGTTTGAGATGTTTTTGTCATGGCTATTGGCGTGCATTCCTTCATTAGTTTATTAAATGAAATTAGTTTTCTTGGAATATCAGAAACTGTTGGTATTAGAGGCTTAAAATGTAGTTTTCGGGAACCCTTTACGGCTATTTAGGGTCCCCGAGTTTTGTTTCTGACACCAAGGGGCAGAAAATAAGCTTTGTCTCGTCGTTGCAGGCCGTAATATAATATTATTATTATTATTATTTATTCAATTCACCATTACAAACATGGGTTACTCTAAAGCACGGGTTAAACCAAGTGCTTTACAACAATACATAAAAACTATAATACAAACTATAATACATATCATGTATATACAAAATATAAGAGTTCATAATCACTCATTCATTAGCAAGGAAGGATCGCACAATATTGCATGTGGACAATAGGACCGAATGCTGCATACTCTTGTAGATGGTCGGCGGAAGATCCAATTCTTTCAGACTCTTGTGGAGTGTGTGAGGTATGAGGCCGTTGACTGACAAGATTACAGACACTATCCGGACGCAGTTCATCTTCCATATCCTCTTGATTTCCTCTGCAAGCTGTCTATACTTGGAGATTTTTTCATTGTGTTTACGTTCGATGTTGGTGTCGTTGGGGACTGCTATGTCTATTATAAATGTAGTGCCATCAGCCTTATTTACTACTATGATGTCTGGTCGATTGTGATCTATTGTTTTATCTGTCACAATACCAGTGTCCCAGTATATTTTACACAGTTCATTTTCGAGGAGGGATGGTGGATGATACTTGTAGTAAGGGATATACTCCTCAGTTAATTTATATTTCTGTGCGAGTGCTTGATGAATGATGCCTGCAACCTGATTGTGCCGCTTTGTATATTCAACTGATGCTAGTATTGGGCAACCTGCAGTGACATGGTCAATGGTCTCGATATGAATGGCGCATCGCCTGCATTTGTCGGAAATTACACTGGTATCTTTGATGATGTATTTCTTGTAATTTTTTGTAGCAATGACTTGATCTTGGATGGCAATTGCAAATCCCTCTGTTTCTCCAAACAGTCGACCACTTTGTAACCACATACACGATGCGTTTTTATCAATACTCTGTTGGGATAGGTTGCTGTAGTATTTTCCATGGAGGGTCTTTTCTCCCCATGCCTTTTCTTTTTCATGTAAGTGTAGTGGCTGGCTGATATGATCATCAGAGGATGTACGAAGGTTCAATACTGTGTGTTTATCAGCAAGTACAATGGCTTTATGGAGAATGCTGTTTTCCTTTCTTTGATAGAAATATCTTCTAAGGGTTTTAATTTGGTTCTGGAGCAAAATTTGTAAATCCAGTACTCCTCGACCCCCCATTTTTCGTGGAAGAGTGACCCTTTCTTTAGAGGCGTTTGGATGGTGTAAACGGTAAGTAGTGAGAAGGGTCCTTGTTTTTCTCTGCAGGCTTTCCATTTCTGTTGCTGACCATTTCAGAATACCAAATGAATATACTAGGGTTGGTATAGCGTATGTGTTGATAGCTTTAATTTTGTTCTTTGCACATAGACTGGTTCGCAGCACTTGATGTAGTCTTGTGGTATATTTTCCAATGAGTTCATCTTTGATACTTTTATGATCCAAAGTTGTATTTTGAGCAAATCCCAGATATTTGTAGGTTTCTATTTCAGTCATTCCTTCAATTAGAGATCCTTTGCGTAGCTCATGTGGTTCAGAAGTTGCATATTTACCTCTTTCAATTGTCAGACGCTTGCATTTCTTCACTCCCAGCGTCATTCGGACATCGGATGAATATGAATCTATTATATTTAGCATGGCATTCATTTGAGTCTCACTGTGTGCATATACTTTGAGGTCATCCATATAAAGGAGATGGGATATTCTGTATTTCCTATTGTAGTATTTGATGTCAAATCCGAAACCGGTGGATTTTAGAATTTTAGAGAGAGGATTGATGGCTCAGCAAAACCATAATGGGCTTAGCGAGTCTCCTTGATAGATACCACGCTCAATTTTTATTGTGTCAGATGTGACACATTCATTGTCTGTCTTAGTATACAGTACTGTTTTCCAATTATCCATCGTGACCTCCAGGAAGTGAATTACAGCAGGGTTAATCTTATACATATGGAGGATTTCTTTCAGCCATGAATGCGGGACTGAATCAAATGCTTTCTGGTAATCTATGTATGCCGTATATAGATTCCTTTGATAATGTATCGCCTGTTGTGTTATCACAGAATCAATAACTATCTGTTCTTTGCATCCTTGCGACAGCTTCTTGCATCCTTTCTGTTCCTCAGCCAAAATGTTATGTTTGTCGAGAAACTTGTATATTTCGTCCGCAATTATGGACGTAAATAGTTTGTAAAGTGTTTGGAGACAGGTGATAGGTCTGTAGTTTGATGGGTCTTTAGTATTCCCACTTTCTTTTGAGATTAGATATGTAATTCCAGCAGTAAGGAAATCAGGACATTCCTCAGGATGATGGATGAGGTAAGTAAATTGCTGGGCTATCTTCTGGTGCACGCACGTGAAATGTTTGTACCAATAATTGTGAATTTTATCTGTGCCCGGCGCTTTCCAATTCTGAGTTCTCCTTATAGCATCATACACATGCCGTTCTTCAATGGTATCAAAATCCATTTCTTCATATACATTATTGCTATTTCGTTCTTCGTTGATCCAATTTGCATTTTCATTGTGCGGTGACTTTGCAGCCCATACACTTCTCCAAAAATCTTCCGTTTCTTGCGTGCTAGGAGGTTCTGCTTTTGTCATGGATTGTTTGTTTCGTTTGATCATTCTGTAGAACTGACCTTCATTGTTGGAGAAAAGTTTGTTTTGTGTTTTCCTCGCTCGTGATTCCTTGTACCTCCTGAGTCTCGCTGCTTTTGCGCATAATTTTAGCTTTTGATTGTCAATGTATTCCTTGATTTTTTCTGTGTGATCATATTCCTTTATATGGCTCTTGATTTTTCTGAATATATTTCTCAGCTTTCGATTGGTTTTGGGTTTAGTTTTATTGTTTAAATATGCTGTTAGTTGGCCTATGGTTTTCCTCAGTTCCTTGATGTCAATTTCTAATCGACGCTGCCAGGGTGGAATGTATTCTGCATCTGCACCTTTTCCACGAGAGCTTCCAGACAAAGGTATTAGTTTCTGGTTGTTCAGCCTTATCACAGTTACTGCTGCGCAATATACAAGAGAGTTTGTTTCTTCTAGATTATCGGATGTTTCCACATACTGTTTCAGGATGTTATTTGTCATACTGACAAGAGATTTACTCTTTGCTGTTTCTAGGAGTTTGGGCAGCTTTGGTCGATAGTCTACTTCAAGGCCCATAAATTCTGTCATTGCCTCTTTAAACACATGTTCAATAGAACTTGTTTCATCAGAACTCGAGATATTAGTAGGGATAGTTGGTTCAATAATTCCCTCTTCCCCTGTGTCATTTCTGCAGGTTACTTCCTGAACAGCTTGAATCAATAATGTGGATCTGCTTTCATTGTTGGATTCTGAAGCTAGAATTTTTGCTGCTTCATCTTTAAGACTTTGAATCATTATTGCAGGAAGTCTATTGTTCCTCACTATTACACGTCTTTGGTCTGCAATTCTTTGTTCTGTAACGAAAGAGTAGTCAGGAAAATTCTCCACAAACAACTTGTGCAAATCTTTCCTATATGTTGTGAGGTCTCTCTCTAAGTTTGTAACAATAAAGTAGGAGCGCATTATGAATTTGTTCATCTCATCAGTCCACTTTAAGCGCTGCCTCAGTTTGCCTGCCTTAGTGGTCAGTTGAATGTTTGAAACAGTTTCGACAGGGGGAGATGACGGCTGTTGGGTTCTCCTATCTGCGTTGTCAGCTGTAGAATTTTCGGGTGACCCGACATGTGCCTGCATGTTCAGCATCATGTCACTGGTGGTTCGCCTGCTGTCTCGTTCAGCACCAGCTCCAAACGTGCCCCGACGCACCTCGGGTAGCGTCCTTTTCCGAGGCTCATTATTCTTTGACATTTTCTCCATTATCAATGGGTTGCGTTTTATACCTACTGCCAGGATTTCATTTAGGCCGCCCCTAACATGGGGTACAGACGCCTTTCACAGCCGCCCCTAACATGGAGTACAGACGCTGTTGGCTAGTGCTTATGGCGGCACTGACTCGCCTTGTCACATTGCTGTCTTTGGATATATGTGGCATTTTATAGAGACTGTGGTGCCATCCACAGACCCACCACATCCTGTTAGCATGCCGCTGTTGGTCCGGGACTGCTTATTCGTCAGGTTGCCCTGCTTGTGTCGCAGCTACCCTCCATATCTAGAGGGCGATCCACTATCCGCCACCTGTGGACCCGTCCGGCCGTAGTCAGCTCTACGTCCTCCTCGAGGCGGATTATTATTATTATTATTATTATTATTATTATTATTATATAGCAATATAGAGATAGGGACGTAATAGGCCTTCCGTACCACACCCGCACGTGTAAATCACGTGTAAAAATTCTAGAGTACCCCTTGATCCCCTTAAGCGCATTATACCCTATGTATTGATGAATTTTACAGCTTGATTTTGTTCCGTTATAGCCTTATAACCGTTTGCAAACTATCTAAGTAATGTAATAAATGGAATTGTATTGCGTTTTACAGCAATAGATGGACCTGTAAGTTTCTGATGCCATGGTTACCGGATTGCATTCTTTCATTATTGTATTAAATGAAATTAGTTTTCTGGGAATATCTCAAGAACGGTTGGTTTTAGGGCTTAAAAAGGTAGTTTTCAAAGGGCCCCCGAGTTTCATTTCTCACATTGAGGGGCTGAAAATGAGCTTTGTCTCGCCCTTCTACGCCTATTTCAGCAAGGGTTTTAAGGGCCCCCTTTTATTGTAGCTACAGAGAAGAGTTACATCAATGATTAGTGTCGTGCCTCTGAAGGATATCTGTACCAAATTTTACGGTGATCCGCCCAGCCGTTCTCGAGTTATAAGGGAACATACTTGTTCACATCCAAACAGACAGACAGACATACAGACAGACAGACAAAAATTTTATTTTCGCGCGTATCCGTCATAAAACAGTCTGAAACGCGTAAATAACGCAAATTTCCGTAGAAATTCAGAAAAAACAGACAAACTTTCATTCTTATATATATATAGAGAAGAGATGTAGTTTTGGGGGTTATCTGTGAAGTGTATCTCAGTTGTAGTAGCCACACTTTCATCGATTAGTTGATAGATGGAGACTATTTGTGGGTGGCAACATGAGATTATTATTTTTGCAATTTTATTATCTTGCAGATATTAAAATAAACAGTTATATTTTGGGAGCTTGACGCTAAATTTATTGCCATGATTATTCGTCATTAACTTCGTAGGTTCTAATAGTCTTTGCTAAAACAATTTTGTTGTCTTGTGTAAATAATTGATTTAATTGACATCGATCTGATGTTGTTCGTTTGACGAACGAAAAATTCCATCCTTGTAACCCCCCACCCCTTTAGTAATCCCAGAAAATAATAATTAATCACAGATATTTTTCAGGTGGGTTCTCATATTTACACGTAATATCATCTATCTATATATTTAAAACAGTAAGGTGATTTTTGTTACCACGAGATTGAGAGAACGACAGAACCGATTTACTTCGTAGAGCACTCTAACGAAAGCTCTTGGCCTCTAGATTTGCAGAGTGTCTATAAAATAAACAAATATATTACGGTATATTTTTGAATTAATATAGAAAATAGCAAAATTCTTTCCCCTCACGCATGCGCACAATCCGCCTGTGGTCATGACAAAATGGCGGTGAGAAGTCCATTAAAATGTAAGTTATTTAATAAGCTTCCATGCAATTGAAAACATACATTAACCAAGTTCTGACAATAAAATATAATAACAGTATGAACATATACGAATGCGCAACATTGATTTATTTGGATAATGAAATGTATTATTTCCTTCAGACAGCGGCTTTTGATGATAATGAACGGCTGCGTCTGCTGTTGAACCAGAGTGCGCGAGTAGCTATGTGGTTAAGGCGACTGACTATGGTTCCAAGGTTCAACGGTTCGATCCCAGCCCTCTCCGATATTTTTTTTTACTACTGAAATATTGTTTAATCAAGGAGTATTAGTAAGGTTTTATGTCTGTTAAAGATACATATTTCTACATTCCCTCTCGGTATATTTTTCAATTAATATAGAAAATAGCAGAATTCTTTTCCCTCACGCATGCGCACAATCCGCCTGAGGTCATGACAAAATGGCGGTGAGAAGTCCATTAAAATGTAAGTTATTTAATACGCTTCCATGTAATTGAAAACATACATTAACCAAGTTCTGACAATAAAATATAATAACAGTATGAACGTATACGAATGTGCAACATTGATTTATTTGGATAATGAAATGGATTATTTCCTTCAGACAAGCAGCTTTTGAAGTTAATGAATGGCTGCGTCTGCTGTTGAACAAAAGTGCGCGAGTAGCTATGTGGTTAAGGCGACTGACTGTGGTTCTAAGGTTCACCGGTTCGATCCTAGCCCTCGCCGATATGTATATTTTTTTACCACTGAAATATTGTTTAATCAAGGAGTATTAGTAAGGTTTTATGTCTGTAAAAGATACATATTTCTACATTCCCTCTCAATACGTTTTATTTCCGTTTTACCATTGCATTACAGCATGTGTTCAAAAGAGCAAACTGTTGTCCTCAGTACGCCGTTTAAATATCTGCAATCAGTTCATATAACTGACAACAGATGGCAGTACATCGCCCATATAGTTCCAGTAACTGACAGCAGATGGCAGCACCATTGCATCGATATATTTAAAACCCAAGACATGGCACGTTTTCACGTGATGGAGAATTATAAAGGAGGGGAATATTTAAGAAGGGAAATTTTGAGGAACATTAACCGACAGTTGAATGTGTAGGCTATGTTGTTTATGTACCTTAATATTGCAATTTCTTCCCAATGCTTCGGTGGTCAAGTTATTAGCGCCCTAGACTAAAAGTTATAATTATGCATCGTCGATATACTCTTAAATTATTAAAGAAAAAAGTAGTTTTCCAGGCACTCGCGCGTGTTCACAATTGCTTTCGCCATAAGAGACACTTGGCAAACATAATTCGTTTGAAGGGCTCCGACATCGTGGTCACTCAGCCCCGTGTACTTGGGTGTGTATGTGTGAAATTTTCTCTCATAACCTGTGTTATTGTCATGGCTGCATTACTGTGTGTATTTGTAATTAAGGTGGTAAATGGCAAGGAGACGGCCAAGGCCTTAAGTTAGGAACCATCCCGGTATTTGCCTTAAGTGGAAGTGGGAAACCACGGAAAACCACATCCAAGATTGTCGAGGTGGGAATTAAACCTTCCTCTTCTTAGCTATACCTCAAGAGACTGAATGTGCCCCGTTTTTGCCCTCAGACCAGAATTCAATTTCTTGGCAGAGCAGGAAATGTAACCCGGGTCTCCGGGGCGATAGACAAGAATAGGTGGGCCTCCATTTGTTAATACGATTTTTGACATGCACGGGACATATAATTCAAAAACTGCCTCCATTAGGGTGACTGCCGAAGTGAGTATTGAGTATAGGCCTATGGTCGTTCCAGTAGTCGGCGAAGTGATTCTATGTTCCCCTGCAAAATGTACTGTCATAACCTGTAACAGGTGATGGAAATTGCTTATTTAGAGCAGTTTCGTACTGTTTATAACAAAATGAAGAACGTCATTCTGAGCTGCGTTTTCAAGCTATCGCAAAAAATTTCGCTGGCACGAACAATTATAAGGAATTTATTTTAAGCGATCAGTCTCATCGCATTCTCCTCACCAACCAACTTGAGTATGAAAGTCTCTGGACGGTCATGTTGAACTTCATTGTATAAGACAATTGTTTAATGATTATTTGTTTAGAGTACTGAGTCTAACTACGCAGTTGATTTCGGCAATGGAAGTATTATTTGCCATTTAATATTTAGCGGCTCCGTTATTGCAGGACACTATAGTGTTTTCGAATAATACGAAGCCACATTTAAAATCCAATATAAATAGGCCATTTCAGATACAATTCCAGATATTATGCAGTACAGTGTACTGTAAGGTCTTTGAAGATCAAATGTAAACATTGTTCTACATTGTATTTCTCTTGCGTAAAATCTATGCGTGGTTACTTTGGTCTTTACTGTTGTGAGGGTAAAATTGATCTGCTGGAATATAAAATATTTGCCAAGCTGCAACAATGTAATGATATTAATTTAAAAGTCATTGAACTTATATCCAGTAGTTCAAACACATACATCAGCGTTAACAGATTGGATACTGAAGATGAAAGCCAGCTACTTCATTTCCCTATTATTGAATATTTCAATTCCTTGGAATTAAGAGATTCGCCTCCACATACTCCGAACGTTAGAGCCATAGTTATGCTCCTTAGAAATCTGAACGTTTCCCAAGGACTCATATATGGTAATATATTAATTGTAAGAAATATGTAAGAAATTGCTTGGATTCGGATATAATAGGTGCAGTAATATTAGGCAGAGAGCTCAAATCCTACGATTTGATTTAACACAATCAGATAAAACACTTGCAGGTACAGTACATTTTCTTTTAATAGGCAACAATGTCCTATTCGCTCGGCCTACTTTATCACAATCAATCAAGCTCAAGCAGAAACTCTTGAACGTATTGGGCTATTCACCTCATCACGTTTTAAGTCATGACCAGCAGGATAGTGAAGGTACAAAAAAGGTCCTGTATGGGATGGTAAAGAATAAGAGGCGGAAGGATCCTACGGATTATGTTAGAATGGTGAACAAAAGGGGACAAGGGATAGAAAATAGGGAAGAACTGAAGAAAATGTGGAAAGAATATTTTGAAGAACTCCTGAACCCAAATGGAAACCACGGCGAGGAAGAAGAAATCGGGGAAGAGGTACAGTAGATGAACTGCAAACAGAAAAGGACTTAACATGGAAAGAAGTGGAAGATGCAGTGAGGAAGATGTAAGGAGGGAAGGCACCGGGTGTGGATGAGTTGAGTGTGGAGAAGGTGAGCGCAGCAGGAGAGGTGGGGATAAAATGGTTGTACCGAGTGATGAAGGCAGCATGGAAGGAAAGGAAGACCCCAGAGAACTGGAAAAAGGGAATAATTGTCCCGATCTTCAAGAAAGGTAGTAGAACAGAATGCAGAAACTATCGGGGAATAAAACTGATGAGTCATTGTGCAAAGATGTTTGAGAAAGTTTTGGAAAGGAGAATTAGGACAAGGATAGAAGGAGGGATGAGGGAAGAACAACATGGCTTCAGAGTAGGAAGGTCCACAGTGGATTTGATTTTTGCTGTAAGTCAGTTACAAGAACAGCACTATGATTATGGAACAGATCTACTGATGGCCTTCCTGGACATTGAGAAAGCATATGACAGTGTATGCAGAAACAAAGTATGGAAGTCCCTGGAGGATAGAGGAGTAGAAAAATGGACTATAAGGAGGATAAAGGAGATGTACAAGGGAAGCGTGAGCTGTGTGAAAGTGGGAGGAGAGAGATCGGACTGGGTGGAACAGAGAAACGGCCTGAAACAAAGAAGTGCACTGTCACCGTTACTTTTCATTGTGGTGATGGATGACATAATGACCCGAGCGGCACAAGTAATTGGGGAAGGAAAGATGAAAGCAATGGTGTTTGCGGATGATTTGATGATTTGTGGAAACAAGGAGGAGGAGGTACAGGAACAGTTGGACGTGTGGGAAGGAATAATACAAGGATATGGGATGAAATTTAGCATAAATAAGAGTAAGATGGTGATCACAACAAGGAAGAAGGAAAGGACCACAACGGGAATAACAATTGGTGGGGAACAGCTGAAGAAAGTGGAGAGTTTCAAGTATCTGGGAAGCCTGATACAATTGAAGAAACGGTAGAGAAATAAATGAGCGGGGGAGACAGGCAGAAGCATTCCGGAGGAGTGTGAGAAGCATGTTATGGAGCAGGGATGTCCCTCAGAACAGCAAGTAGATCATATATCGTACTATGTCCCTATCCTGACGTATGCCTCGGAGACCTTGGTTATGAAAGGAAGGGAGAAGAGCAAAATACAGGCCAGTGAGATGAGGTTCTTGAGAAGCAGTATTGGAGCTACAAAGAGGGACAGAATAAGAAATGAGAGGACCAGAGAATTAATGAAGGAGGAACCATTACAGGATGGTATAGAGAAATCTAGACTTACATGGTATGGACATGTAAAACGAATGGAGGAGAAGAGGATACCCAGGAGGATACACGAGACGAAGTGGGATGGAAAGAGACCAAGAGGGAGACCGAGAGACAGGTGGCTGAAGGGGGTGGAAGAAAGCGTGAAGAAGAGAGGAGAAGACTGGACAAGGGTGGAGGCTGAGAGATGGTGGGAAGACAGAAGACGTTGGAGAGGCTTGTGTTCCAAACAGACCCGGCCAGTGGCTAGAAACTGTGCAAGATGATGATGACGTCATCACGTTTTCAGTCATGACCAGCAATATGTTGCAATGCTGAGAGTGCCACGGTGGGTGAGTGGTTATAGTGTCGGACTACCAACCCCAAGCCATGGTAAGTGATTTTTGAAGGCGACAGAAATCACGATACTCATGTCATACGTTGTTGGCATGTTAAAGAACCCATTTGAATTCAGTAGGCCGTGTTCAATTGCAAAATTAATCTCGGGATTTTCCGCCAACACCAAGTTCCTCCATTCTCTACTTGGAAGCGCTGTAGTGTCAAGGAGTTTAGATATCTAACCTCCTTGACTTTCATAGCGTTCAAAGGAACGACGAAATTCGACATGCGAGCTACCCTCTGGGTGTCAATTAACAAAGCTTGCACCAGGCACCCGAGGCCATACGATATTATTATTATTATTACGCCCTTAAAGTTGCAATAGTGCTAAAAAGTAATCGTACAAAGAATGTAACTTATATAAGAAGCTTCTTCAGTAATTTTGTTTTCCATTGTCCGTCATGTTTTGACGGGTTTCATCTAGTTGGACATTAATTCATGTTGACCGACTGGAAGTTTCAATTATCAACAGAGGAGTTAATGAGATATTAAATCAGTTGTTGTTGTTTATTGTAGGGACTGAAACATCGTAGTCCCGTGTATTTCGGTGTGTGTGGAATTCGTTTGATAACCTGTGTTATTGTGTAGACCAGGGCCATCCAGTCATTGCGCTCCGGGAGCTCGGCCGCGCTCGGGGAGCACTGGGCAGTCAGACTAGCGCTCCTTCCCCTACCACCACTATACTGTGGCAGCGAGGAGACGGACGATGTACGGACCACGCCTACTAGATACGTACGTACAGTCGTGTGACCGACGGCTCTTGTGGGATTGTTGACATATTAATAGGCCTGTTTTGGCATAACAAATATACCGCATAAACAAGTCAAACGGTACTCCGATGTATGGAACGTGCAGGAAACGAAAACAAGTGTTCAGTGTAAAGAATATTGTGATTTATTCCAAACTGAAATGTGAACATATTAGAGAGGAAAATTCAACAAAAAATTGTGTCCTTTTTAAGACATTACATCTCTGTCGCACACTAAACATTTGGCATGCCCTTTATAAACTGTACAGAAAAATGAAATTTCCCATTCGGCTTTAAAGACTGCTGCTTCACCATTCCTTATTTTGTATGCTGTTCAGTCATAACCACTGCGAAACTGATTTACTTACACGCTGTCAACAAAGCGCAGTGGACTAGACTAGCGACTGATGGATCGGCTGCACTCTTCAGAGTGCTCAGCCAGGCAAGCTCCTTCTGAAACTACCTTCCACCAAAGCGCTCGGAGCACAGGTATAGAGAGCGGCAGGAGCGCTGTCTGGATGGCCCTGGTCTAGACTGTACTTTAGCGTGTATTTTTAGCCTACTTTTCACATTTTGCAAAAATGAGGAAAAAATAGACTTATGAGATCGATACGGGAAAATGTGTGTCTGTCTGTCTGTCTGTCCTTCTGTCTGTCTGTCTGTCTGTCTGGCTGTGTGTAGGTCCCCCCCCCCCTATCAACTCCTAAACGGCTGCAGCAATCAAAACCAAATTTAGTATGACTAAATATGTGCACCGGAATATCTCACGTCCATATTTGAAAATGATGTCAGTGCTACCAACTGCTGAAAAAACGCACTAGAAATTTGAGCACCATGTTGGATATATTTCAAGGTATGCATGCGAGCTATTCCAAAATTGGCACACATGCAGATAATACTATTTCAGTTCAATTTCCAGGAGGCCAACAATGACAGTGTAGCCAAAATAATGTTAAGCCTTCTGAAAAGTCCAATGTTTAAATGCATATAACTTCTACACTATCCATTGGATTTCAACCAAATTTGTATGTAATATCTGTACATAAACATATATGACTGAGCGTATTCTTAAGAGCCAACAGGGCTGCCAACTGTTAATAATTGCTCCCTCTATTTTTTTTATCCAAATACCAATATATCATAGAGTATGAAAGTCAACAGCTTTAAACTATGCACACGTATATTCTGACATTTTAGATTAATTTGGAGTAACTTATATACATGATTATAAGCCTGCTGATAGTACCAATTTTTAAATACATGTAACTTCTATACTATCAGTTGGATTTCAACCAAATTTCGTATGTGCTATGTGTACCATAACAGATATGACTATAAGTATTGTTAAGAGCAATCAGGGCTGCCAAATGTTAATAAATGCTGTCTATATTGTTAACCCTAATATCAATATACCAGAAAGTATGCGAGCCAACAGCTCTATACTTTGCACACGTATAGCACATGACATTCTAGATTAATTTGTAGTAATTAATACAAGGCAGTGCTGCCAACATGATTCTATGCCTGCTGATATGTCCAATTTTAAAATACATGTAACTTCTATACTAACAAATGGATTTCATCCAAAATTGGCACAACAAGATATCATAATATTTCAGATTATTTCTGACCAGCACACGCATGACATTGTTGCCAACATGCTTTTACGCGTGCTGATAGATCCAGTGTCTAACTGCATGTAACGTCCATTGGACTTCAACCAAATTTTGTATTCTGTACCTTAAGAGATAGAACTAAGAATATATTCAGTCACCAGGGCTGCCAACTGTAGCGCTCTATTAGGCTACATTATACCAGGTATATTTTGAACTAATTAGATATTTCGATATTACCAACTTAATTTTGTCATTATTCTAGATAGGTTCATATACTGTAGAATAATCATTGGTATGAAAAGTAGGCTGCGTAGTTCTTCACGGAACGTCTTGTTTTAAGTTGCTGTAGCCTATAGGATTGGGAAAGAGGTTACCGTGACTTTAAGTTAGGAACCATCCCAGCATTTTCCTGTTGTATAAGTGGCAAATCAAGGATAACCACTTCTAGGATGGCTGAGGTGGGAATCGAACCTCCCCTTCTCAATTTTGCCTCACGAGGATGACTGTAACCCGTTCCAGCCCTCAGACTAGAATTATAATTTCTTGGCAGGGCCGAGAATCGAACCCAGACCTCCGGGGTGACAACCAAGAGCGCTAGCTGCTACAACACGAATGAAATCAGTGAAGACGAATGAAATTGGACAAGGAAATGGTAGGAAGTGGCCTCGGTCTGTTCGAATAGACCGTCCTGTCATTTCCAAGGAGTTGAAATTAGGAAACCATCAAAAACCACGTGAAAGGTGAACAACAGTGGGATTTGAACACATTCGTTCCCGAATCCGGAGATATCCAGGACCATGACCCTGCGCGTTAATGCACTCAGCTGTTCTGGTCAGCTCAATAATACACACTTCAGGCCACAAATTCTACTGAAAGAATTATCGACAAAGGGCAGATGACCTTACTGTTCCACCCCTTAAACTAACAATATCTAACTAACTAACTAAGTAACTAACTGGAATCAACGACAAACATACGAGTATTTTTTGTGTACTTATTAAAAGTAGTCTAAAGCTTAATATACATTTCATTTCCATATTTAAAGGTTAATACGGTTTGCATGAACTCATTTTTGGGATTATCACAGCTATCCAATGAGAGCACTGATGAAGTTTGAAGTTTTAAGCTAACGAACTCTCATAATCTCCCAGCAATGTGCCAACTCTACAGAAAGTTTTAGTAATTCTATCAATTGCATCGCATCTTCAACTTCAACCTCAAGCTTATTAAAAGCAGCAAAGTTTAAGTAACCAAGCTATAGTAAAGTATGTTTGTATTTTTGCACTAATTAAGAAAGAAATAGTCTATAACCCTAGACCCCCGAAACACATTGAATCTTACTGGGATGTTAAATTCAAGAGTCAGTCTTCAACTAATTTCAATTTTCTGTTACTTAAATATAGCCTACACTCAAGTTTTCAAGTGCAGATCTGTTGTTAGATTCTTACAAAATCTGAAAATTAATGAAGAGATTTTTTTAAAGCTACTCAAATTCAAAGAACTTAGAATATTATTTCTACATACGGTACAGATTTTGCTTACACTGAGGCAGTATTTAGCAGGCGGACGAAAAAAATAAGAAATTATAAAAACTCTTTGTCCAAAAAATAATAATTAAGAAACATTGTAATGATGAACCATGATTTGATGATTATTAATAAACAGTATATGTATATATAAATCAGTACAGCTAGACAGTAATAACACCAAAAGTGGTTATTTGAGCAGCCTTTAGTTAATCCACAATTACGGATAAGTAGCCAGCCTATCAACATCAGACCTTTCAATAGTAAATAATGTGTACTATATCATAATAATCTGTCTTGTCAATACTAAAATATGTAGTTTAATATAAATGAACAGGTTTCAATATACAGTGATATCTTCTTCAGCATGCAAAATTCTTAACACTTATTTGAATTAAATTAAACTTGCAAATACATAAATAAAAGTTATTCAAACATTTTAGCCTATTTTCATTTATGAAAAAATAGGCTTATAAGATCACCTTTTGTCCGTATGTCTGTCTGAGTGTGTGTGTGATGGTGTGTGTGATGATGTATGTCCCCCCTAATAACTTATAAACGGCTGTAGAGACTTCAATTAAACTCAGTAAGTTCATAGCACTATTGTGGGCGACCCCGACCGTGCCATTCAAATTTTGTTACGTCTCAACAATCCAACATGGCGGCTGTGCAAAATATTTCACCGGCATTCTATATCTCTGAAACTATCACCGGTATCACCATGAATTTTTTATGGAGATAAAGGGCACTACTGGAACTTCATCTGTGAGACTTTCGAAAACCGATTAACTACAAAAGGAACATTGCGGCCAAGCGAATTTGAAAGTTTTAAATATACTTTTCTCGCGATTTAATGATCCAAACGCAATGAAACTTGGTACAGCAAATTATTATACACATCGCAATGCACTGGTATCTAATTTAGTTTAATTGTTTATATAACCTCAAGATGGCGGCTGTGCGAATTTCGAAAATTAAGTTTTTATTTCTTGTGATCTAATCATGCGATCGAAATCAACATTTGCATAATGAACGTACACATTTAATCATCATCTAATAATACATAACTGTATGGCCTACGTATATTAAAATTCAACATGGCATCCTTCCGAAATATTTAGACGGTTCTCAATATCTATCAATCTACTACAGCAATCAAACTGAAATGTTGTAAGTGTATAGAGGCTATAAGCATAAGTTCGCCTATGAGACGTTCAATAACCTGGCGAGCACAAATCCAACATGGCGGCGACGCGAAATTTAAATATTTAAATGGATGTTCCTTGCGTTTTAACCATTCGAGCGCAGTGAAACTTGATACGGTATATGCTTATACAAATTTTAATCGACTGGCATCTAATTCATTATTTTCATAACCACAAGATGGCGGCTGAGCGGAATTTTAAAAGCCGCTTTTATTTCTTGTGTCCTAATCATGCGATTGAAGTTTGAATAAAACACCTACACAATAATCTTCATGCAATAGTACATAAATCTAAGGCCTATAATATAAAAATCCAACATGGTGACCATACAAAATATTTAGACGGTTCTCAATATCTACGAATCTATTACAGCAATCAAACTGACAATTTGTATGTTGATAGAGGCAATTGATATTAGTAGGATATATGAAAATAGGCTATTTAGTTCTTCACGGAACTACTTGTTCGTTACAACATGTTCGATTAAATACTATTAAACTACATATTTTAGTATTGGCAAGGAGGATTATATAACATATATTTTTACCAATGGTCAATACTGATCAACCTTTACCAAAATGGTAAACTTATACGCATTTTACATTACTGGTACACAAACAATAGTTGTAAATTATTTCAGGTTATCGTTCATACATTCCAGAATAA
This sequence comes from Meconema thalassinum, assembly GCA_946902985.2. NCBI lineage: Eukaryota > Metazoa > Arthropoda > Insecta > Orthoptera > Tettigoniidae > Meconema > Meconema thalassinum. The sequence goes on along the minus strand of OX336388.2, from coordinate 989,347,322 downwards.
AAATGGAATTATTAAGTGTTTACCGACTGATAGACTGATAGTTACAATATTATTTAACTGAATTGTGGAATTTCCACAAGCTGCTATGCCTACCGCTGTCCTGATGTAAAAAAAAAAAGAATATGTGGAACCATTTGCAAAACAACAACATCAGATTAACTAGGCTATTATAATTAGAGGAGTTTTTGATGTGTAACATCTTTCCACTCGGTTGCTGGATATTTTGTGGGGGTGATTTTGAAAAATGGGACGGAAGTGGATCGGACGGAAGTGTGTAAGACGCACTGCCAGCTGGATCGCATCCCTCCTGGCTGCTTTAAGAGCCTGATGGGATGTGATCCAGCTGGCAGTGGTACCATATGGAATGTTTATCACATACGGATTACTTTGTAACAGAAGAATATCAAGAAGGCAGTGCGAGAGTAAAAATATCAAGTTGGCAGTGAAGAAAAAAAATAGAGTCTTGGAATTGTTATGTATTATGAGAGTGTAAAAATAAAAAGATTTCTTTGTGTGTTGATGAATGTCAAGGAGAATAAAATCGGTAACAACTTCAAGGTAGGATAACATGTCAGATGTTTCACATCATATGCGACTGCTGTAAGGTTCGTATCTTTTTTATAAAATCATATTGACATTGCAACATTTCAATAACCTCGTTAAAACTGTCAACGCTTATCCCGGGTAGACAACCAGCCTAAAACCATATCCAGTTACAACTGTCAACGCTAATTCCGGGTAGACCCCCAGGCTAAAACCATATCAACTTTAAAACTGTCAACGCTAATCTCGGGTTATCATAATAATAATAATAACTGTACTGGTTTTAAGTCCCTTTTAACTATTGCGGCGTTAAGAGACGCCGGGGTGCCGGAATTTTCCCACGAAGAGGATCTTTAACGTGCCAGTAAATCTACTAACACGGCTCCTTCGCATTTGCGCATCCTCAAATGCCAGCTGGCTACGCCAGGATTCGATACTTCAACCTTTGGCACGGCAAGCGAGAATGTTACCGCTGAGCCACGCAGGCAGTCAATCCCGGGTGAACAAGTGAACAAGTGCAATGGTATTTGAAAATCAACTCATATCACCACATGTGGTAGCTGAATTGAAAATCACACATCATTGTAGTCGATACTTGACCTCCTTATTAAAAAACTGCGTAGGACCAATATTTCAACGCCATCAACAAGTCAGTAATTGCAACGCATGACATGTGGGATTGACATAGGCTCCAAATGCTTATTGTTGGCGTATGCATCATTTTACTGCACATCGTTGCCAAGAGGATATCTGGAAACAATATTCCGCTGTCAGCGGCAGCTAAACTACTTGTGTGTATCCAAATTGGAGGAGACATGGTGCAACAGCTCATTCGAGTTGGATACAAGCCCAACTATTAATGTTCTCCGCTCTGTTATTAGAAATATGAGAGGCAGTCAAATAGAAACGCACCCCACAGCGTAGCCCTGTGCGTTGAATCGCTCACCATTACCGTTAAAGACTTCGGTGGCGTAGATGGTAGCATGCTGAGCTGTTGTGTCCAAGATAGCGGGTTCAAACCCGGCCGAAGTCGTCGTTAAAAATCCCTCAGTATGCCTTCCTTCGGAGGTAGTAAAGCCGGCGGTCCCATGTCATATATTTATGGCATGAAAAAGAACCTTCCACTAACTACACTTGTGTGAAGCCAAAATTTGTAGGTTAGAATTGTTAACGCTCTATTAGTTCCAATATTCGCCGCTGGGTGCTGAGTGTGGTGCCATCTAGTAGCCAAGTACGCAAGCTAGTTGTCGTGGACGGTAGCCTTTGGTAGCAAAAGTAGGAACTACTTGAAATTATTGTATGTTTTCCTTAGTTGAATGAAAACAGATAACACACACTAATACAGCCATCACAATTAAGACCGGTTATCAGACAAATTCTACACAAACCCAAAGTACACGGGGCTACATGACCGCGTTGTCGCAGCCCCTAAACTAAGGACCCAACCAACCAACCAACCAAAGCTGAATCGCTCACCATTACCGTGATGAAGAGCTGCAGCAAGTCCGCAGATCGGTGGATTGAATCCCGGAGGTAACAGCGGCTATTTTGAGTGTGGTTACCCGTGGTTTGTCGACACTCCCTTCAGGCCAATGCGAAGATATTAGCTGATTTCTAGTCCAAGGCCACCTTCCCAATTCCCGACACGAATAATTACTATATACACACACACTAGTACAGACTCCACAAAAACACAGGTTATCAGACTGATCAAGCACACACCCAACTACACTGGCCTGAGGACTAAGCTGTCCCAAGTTCCTAAATCGAATTTACAACACCAAACATACGAACGTGCTGTTTTTGTTTCACTTACGAGCATTTAACCCCGTGTACTTAGGTGTGAGTGTGACATATGTCTTAAAACCTGTGTTATTGTGATTGCTGCATTATTGTGTTTATTTGTAATTCAAATGAGAATTGGGAAGCAGGCAGCCGTGGCCTTAAGTTAGGAATCATCCACGCAGTTGCCTGCACTAGAAATGGGGAAACCATGAAACCCACTTCTAGGTTAGTTGAGGTGGTTTTCAAACCCGCATCTTCTCAGGTTTTCCTCACGAGGCTGAGTGTATCTTGCTCCAGCCCTCAGACCAGAATTGAACCCGGACCGGCGCGAGGTGACAGATGGCCGCTACACCACGAGGGCCTGGAATAGACGCGTGAAACTACGGAAAACCAGATCAATGATGGCTGAGGTGAGAATCAAACCCATCTGTTTTCAGTCCTGCAACCGGACTTGAATTTCTTGGCATAAGAAAGAATCAACCCCCGTGGTAACAGTCAACTACGCTAGTTCTTAAGTAACGAGGTGGGCTAAACAGAGTATTTATTTAACAATGTGTTGCGTTAGAATATGTTGGATTTTGTAGTTTTACTATAATATAGGCTAGTGTGAGGTAGAGAAATGAGCTCCAAATGCTTAGTCCATATTTATACAGGGTGTTCGCAGCAAGCCCTACCTTGTGCTGTGACTCGTTTGTTTTTCAAGATATTTTAATTTTGACACTTGCGTTAGATTGTACATTTCAAGCTCTAAAACTTTCGCTTCGTTGGTTTTTGTGGGAAGATCACGCATAACGCGCAAATCAAATTTTTATGGCATGGTTTTGGCACTGTTTTGCCCAAATCAGTTTTTTACATCACCTATCGAAAGAACGACATCGAATTAGTCGAATAAGCCACCAAAATATCAGTTTTTGCCCAAATCAAACTCGCAAAATGCGAGTTTGTGTTTAGATTGGTTCGACCCGGCCGAGCAGAGGCAGGTCGCATGCTATAAGCGGACGAAAATCTAAACACAAACACGCGTTTTGCGAGTTTGATTTGGGCAAAAACTGATATTTTGGTGGCTAATACGACTAATTCGATGTCGCTCTTATGATAGGCGATGCCAAAAAACGATTTGGGCAAAAGAAAGTGCCAAACCAGTGCCACGAAAAGTTGATTTGCGCGTTTTGCACGAACTTTACACAAAAAGCAACGAAACAAAAGTTATAGAGCTTGATAAGTACTTTCCAAAGCAAGTGTCAAAATTAAATATCTTGAAAAACAAACGAGTTACAGCACTAAAGTAGGGGGGTGATAGGAGTTCTAACGCACCCGGCGTTGCTCGGGCGGCGTTCATGTTAAATCATTAATATCTGGCCAACCCATTGTCCGATTTTGACAAATGAGGTGTCGTTGGACTCAGGCTGACGCCCTGTTTCCAATGGACCACTCATTTTAATCCCTAAACAAAACCTACCCCTACTAGGGGGTGGAATTGTAATTTTTTAGTGAAAGTCTCTTTTCAAATGCGACATGTATAAGATGCGCTGCTAAAATGAACTTAAACGTTGTTGCTCATATAGCGCATGCATTTTTCTGGATGCCGCTATGGATTAACATTTTTGTTTTTGTTTTGTACGCATGCGCACTTGGGATTTTTGTAAGAGGGCGAGCTCTTTGAAAAAAATGGTTGATGGTGAGGAGAGAGCCAGATAGCCGTCTACTTTCCTACGAAGTTTGCCGATATCTCTCGAACGCAAGGTCGGATTTGGATGTGTGACGTGTCAAATCGCTTGTCTCGAAGCCCTATGTTATTAATAGTTTAAAGTTTTGAGAATGAGGGAAACAGGCTTTTGGGGGGTAAAACCATGATTTTAGACTTTTTCCGATATCTCACGAATGCATGGTCGGATTTGGTCCTATGACGTGTCAAATGGCTTGTCTTGAAATCCTCTTTATTTTGGTAAGAGGTTAAAGTTTTTGAGAATGAGGGAAACAGAATGTTTTGGGGTAAAACCGAGATTTTAAACGTTTTGCTATATCTCGCGAATCAATCATGCTAGAGGCGTGTACGAGGGGTCCAAGGACTCGGGCTGACGTCCTCTTTGCTATCCTCTTTGCTATGGACTTTGCGATATATTTTTTTAAAATGTGGAAACTCGATTTTGGGGTAAACAAGTGTTTTTTGTGATTTTTGCTGATAACTCACGAACCAATAAGCCTAGAGACATGTAGAAAAAACTTTTTTTTCTTTACCTGTTTATAATGTCCATGAAGCGTGGTGGTTGAGAGAGACGATACGGCTGGGTGTGTGTGTTTCAACGAACCTGTCGCTGACCACAAGGACCATGCTTAATATAACAATCGCTATTTCGGCGGGTCGGAGTATGACAGAGCGAGGGTTCGTTTTTCTGATATTTTAACTTTGACGTGCAAACGGTGATGAGAACTTGGTTCTATGTTGGTCAAAGTGAGTGGAGAAATCAAACTTGCAGACGAGCAGGAGGTGAATGTCATTTGAGCTTATTGGAATGCGCTGATCTGACTTGACAACAGGTGCAATGGAAAAATGACAAAGACGCTTGAAGGTGAAATAATCTGACCACCGTGGTGGCAGGGGAGTGCGAAATGCATGTGAACATGTGTGAAACCACATATAGGCTAAACAAGTTACATCCTGTCTTGCTTCGAACGTGACAAAATGCAAGTTGACGTGAAATTTGATCTGCCACAGGTGTTCACCTTGGACGTTAGCTGTCCACGTGCATGATAACAGAATGTTCAAAGCGTGGGAAAAAATGATTATACATGCAACGTAAAATATATAAAGACATGTCGTTATCATTTCCTCTCTCACTTAGCCTTTGAACACATTGCGTTGCGTGAAACCCCTGGTCTTGTTTAACAGTTTTGGTGTTGGTGGAAACTACTTATCCTTGTTGTGAGGTAGGTATATATTTATTCATTTATACATTTATTTATTTATATATATTTACAAGCAATTATTTATTGATTAGGTTATTATTGATTTTTTAATTTATTTGTTTGCAGATAACTCGTATACCTTACATGTCTGAGAGAGAAGATACCATTGCAATTTTGAGCCCACTAGAAGGAAACAGCAATAAGCCACTGCGAGTGAAGGTGGGATTATTTTTTTAAACTAACTTGTTTCATTTTCTTGTTTCATATTTTACTTTATGAAATGCATGTACTAACCTGAATTTAGGAATTTATAACGGTTTATTTTATTTATTTTTAGAAACTTGGAAAGAAAATTCTTACCGCCGTAGCAGTCGCTGAAAACCCGAGACGCAGTAAAGTGCAACCATTGTTTCCAGGCAGTGAACTATTTAAAACTCAGGTAAGCCTAACATAAAATGCTATTCCATTTTACCACTACTGAAAACTGGTAGACAAAAAAATTCATTACTTGTACATGACTAGGACGATGATTGCTTTCTTGATTAAAGGCTATGTTGTTGTTGACTGGGAAAAGTACAAGGCCATGTTGGATTTTCTAAAAACAAAAATTTAAATTTAATTTATGGGTGGTTCCCTATGGACTCAACGAATATCTACAGGTTTGAACATGATAATGTGAACAAAATGACATGACATTCATTTTTGTTTATATATTGGTTAAAGGGGGGGGGGATGTAAATACTGTAGCTTAAAAAAAGAAAATAAGTACATGTGTTACTGTTAGTGTTAACATACAGTTTATTTTTAATGGTGTTTTGATATATTAATGCCAATTAATGTTAACGTTTTATTTACAAGTATTGATTGAGTGATGGGTTATTTTGTTTGCTTTTAGGTGTCGTCATGCGCCATTAACGTAATGAACAGACAGTGAACAAGCATACATTGTGCTTTAAAGTACTCTGTGCAACGTTAATAACTTACAATAAGAAAACGTTTTATTATAACACATGGCGTTAGTACCAAATACAACAAGTGAGCAAGTTGGATTACCACGTGGGTTAAATTTAAAATCAGAACATGACCGTTGGTTAACATTTGAATCCTGGCCTGTAGGCTTTTTGTCGACACATGAACTTGCAAAAGCCGGTCTTTTTTACTTGAACCGAGAAGATGAGGTGCGCTGTGTGTTTTGTCGTATTGAACTTTCACACTGGGAAGAAGGGGATGATCCCTTTAGAGACCATTTGCGATGGTCTCCTTGTTGTCCTTACATGCTTGGAAAGCAAGTGGGTAACCTACCCGTGCATTCATTTTACCGAACCACAAGACCATTGGCCGCTACTTACGTTGCTGAATCACAAATAAATAATAATAATGATGTATTACCAGCCAACAACGGTAGTGTCGATATATGTGGTCCATATGCCATAGACAGTGTGGAATTGGCATGTGCTTTTGAAAAATTGGGAGTTTGCAAGACTAAAGCACTAGCACACCCAGAGTACAGCTCTGTTGAAAAACGTTTAGAATCTTATAAAAATATTTGGCCATTAATATTAAAACACCTTAGCAAACTACTAAGTGAAGCTGGATTTTTTTATACTGGTGAAGGGGATAAAACAATATGTTTTTATTGTGGATTTGCTTTAAATGATTGGCAAATGACTGATGACCCTTTTGTGCAACACGTAAAATCATGGTTTTACCCCTAAAAAGCCTGTTTCCCTCATTCTCAAAACTTTAACCTATTAATAACATATATAGGGCTTCGAGACAAGCAATTTGACACGTCACACATCCAAATCCGACCTTGCGTTCGAGAGATATCGGCAAACTTCGTAGGAAAGTAGGCGGCTATCTGGCTCTCTCCTCACCACCAAAACCCCTTCTTATCAATCATTTTTTTTTCAAAGAGCTCGCCCTCTTACAAAAATCCCAAGTGCCCATGCGTACAAAACAAAAACAACAAGAAGTTCCGTGACGAACTAAACAGCCTACTTTTCTTAAAATTTAAGATTCATGCAATGATAAATCTATATGGATGGATCTATCTAGAATAATGACGAAATTAAGTTGGTAATATCGAAATTTCTAATTAGTTCGAAATACTGTATACCTGGAATAATGTAGCCTAATGGAGAACTACAGTTGGCAGCCCTGATGACTGAAAATATTCTTAGCTCCATCCCTTAAGGTACAGAATACAAAATTTGGTTGAAGTCCAATGGATAGCATGGATGTTACATGCAGTTAAACATTGGATCTAACAGCGCGTGTAAAATCATGTTGGCAACAATGACATACATGTATTGGTCAGAAATAGTCTGAAATAATATGATCTATTGTTGTGCCAATTTTGAATGAAATCCATTAGTTAGTATAGAAGTTACATGCATTTTAAAATTGGACCTATCAGCAGGCTTAGAATCACGTTGGTAGCACTGACGTATATAAGTTACTCCAAATTAATATAGAATGTCAGGTACTATATGTGTGCATAGTTTAAAGCTGTCGGCTTGCATAATTTCTGATATATTGGTATTTGGATAAAATAAATTAGGAGCATTTATTAACAGTTGGCAGCTCTGATGGGTCTCAAGAATACGCTCAGTCATATCTGGTTATGTACACATACATCATACGAAATTTGGTTGAATTCCAATTGACAGTGTAGAAGTTATATGCATTTAAAAATTGGACCTATCAGCAGGCTTATAATCATTTTGGCAACACTGCCATCTATGGCCTCCTGGAAATTAAACTGCAATATTATTATCTATACGTGTGCCAATTTTGAAATAGCTCCCATTCATACCTCCCAAGATATCCGACATGGAGCTCAAATTTCAATTGCGATTTTTTAGCAGTTGGTAGCACTGACATCATTTTCAAATATGGCCGTGCGATATTCGGGTATAGATCTTTACTCTTACCAAATTTTGTTTCGATTGCTCCAGCCGTTTAGGAGTTGATAGGGGGGGACACACACACAGCCAGACAGACAGAAGGACAGACAGACAGACAGACAGTAGGACAGACAGACAGACACACATTTGCCCGATCTCATAAGTCTACTTTTTCCTCATTTTTGCAAAATGTGAAAAGTAGGCTAAAAATGTTAATCCATAGCGGCATCCAGCAAAATGCACGCGCTATATGAGCAACAACGTTTAAGTTCATTTTAGCAGCTCACCTTATACATGTCGCATTTGAAAAGAAACTTTCACTAGAAAATTACAATTTCACCCCCTAGTAGGGGTAGGTTTTATTTAGGGGTTGAAATAAGCGGTCCATTGGAAACAGGGCGTCAGCCAGAGTCCAACGACACCTCATTTGTCAAAATCGGACCATGGGTTGGCCAGATATTAATGATTTAACATTAACGCCGCCCGAGCAACGCCGGGTGCGTTAGAACTCCTATCACCCCCCTACTCACAAAGTAGGGCTTGCTGCGAACACCATGTATATATTTTCAGAAATCGACACCTTCCTTACACCTAAGGCAGTCATGGGTAAAGTACGGCCAGCGAGCCAAGCGCGGCCCTTGAGCTGCCCGCGAATTGATTTCGAATTATACTACCAACAATTACACATAAGTAGGTCATATATTCTGTTCTGTGTACCTAGAACTGAAAAACTGTTTCAATCTCATTGCGTTTATGCGTTTTGTGTAATAGAGTTGCAGCTAGAACTGATTTACAATGTAACAATGGGGAAGTAAAGCCGGCGGTCCCATGTCATAGATTTATGGCATGTTAAAGAACCTTCCACTAATAATCGGTCATTTCAGAAACAGCATCAGTGAAAAATAACAACAGATGCAGTGCGTTGCCATCGCGTAGTTCTAAACAGCTGCAGACCTGACTAATGCTGTTTCTGTAATGATTGCTAACTCTGAGTAGCTGTCTATGTATGATAAATATGCCTGACTTACGTTGTTTGTGCACCGAACGATGCATAGAATACGAAAATGTTGCTTACTCGATTTTTCCAAGAAAATGTCTTATGCTGTTTCTGAAATGACCGATTCATGTGAAGCTAAATTGTATGGGTTAGGAATGTAAACAACGCTTTTTGGTTTCTACGTTCGTTGCCAAGAGCCGACTGCGGTGGCGTCTAGTAGCTAAGTTCTGAACTAGGCCTAGTAGTCGTTGACGGTGGCGTTTGGCGGCAAAAGTAGGAACTATTTGAAAAATTCAAAATTGCATTCATTACTTGAATTAAAAAAGCAGATACACACACTTTTACAGCCATCACAATTAACACCGGTTATCAGACAGATTCTAAACACACCCAAAGTACACGGGGCTACATGACCGCGTTGTCGCAGCCCCTAAATTGAGGAACCAACCAACCAATGTAACAATGAATTGAAGCAACTATTCCTCAACGTTTTGAAAATTGAGTTCTACAAGTACCTACTAAAATCAAGCTTCCCAAACTTGAAGTCTCTAGCACAGGAGATAACTGCCATGTTCGCATATTCCTGTATCTGTGAACAGGTCTTTTCTGCGATGCAGCTTCGTAAAAATAGCGTCAGAAATAGATTGACAGACCACCATTTCCTGCGAAACTAAGAATCAGCTCATCCCAGATCATAAAAAACTTTTAGAAGCACAGTCACAGTTTCATTTGGTCACTTACTCCCTCCTCTTCTAAAATAACGAAAGTGTGTTCTTTTTTCCTAAGTTTTCTACCTTTGTAGCCTGTAAGTTTTGTTTCATTAAAAATGCTGAAATAAAAAGTCTATAATCTATCTATAAACATGTGTTGTTGTTTTTTCGGCCCGCCTAGGTTATTTTGTATTGTATCTGTCCTTGCCCCTAAAAGTTGGCCCATGTCTGACCTAAAGTGACCATTTTTTTTGTCGTGTGGCCTCGTGAGCGGCCGAGTGCAGGTCTTTCTAGTCGACCCCCGTGGGAGACCTGCGCGTCGTGATGAGAGATGGAATGCATGAAGATGAATGAAATTGTGCAAGGATGTGGAAGGAAACGGCCGTGGCCTATCAGAAGGTACCGTCCCAGCATTTGCCTGGTGTTGAAAATGGGAAACCACGGAAACCCATTTTAAGGACGGCTGACGGTGGGGCTCGAACCCACGCGCCAACCGAGTCAGCAGAGAGCTTGGTCCCATGACCTAACACTGCGCTTTAGCCAGCGTAGCCACTGCTGTCGGTAAAAAGGTGACCATGAAGGTCCATGATTATCTTCTTCTTTCAGTAGATTTATCCGCAGACAGGTTTCAACTGGACATCCTCCATTTCTCTCTGGCCTGAGCTTCTTCTTTGATTTGCTTGTAACTTCTTCCTCTCTTCACATCTGTTAACATTCCAAACCTTCTTCTTCCTCTCCCTCTTTTTCCTTCTGCTTTTCCTTCCATGATTCCTTGTAGTAGACAATTCCTACGTAGTATGTGACCTGTCCAAGATTCTTTTCTCTTCTGTATTATCCTCATGTAACTCCTCTCCTCTCCTACCCTTCTTAGCACCTCCTCATTTCTCATTCTCCCCCAGGGGCTCACATCTAGTGGGACGTGGGTTGGTGACCACGGGACCCCAGCTCACTTCCTCACCGTCTTCCTTCCTGTCGACCTCCCTTGGTCAACTCTTGTCCTCTTCCGACCCCGACAATATTAGGGTATTCGAGGCTTAGGGAGTCTCTTTCTTTCCCACCTTAATTGGCCCTCGTCTCATTTTTCCTGATACCCTCCTATTTATTTTCATGTTATCTCCTGCCTTCTGCACAAGGACATCAAGGAGGCAGGGTGTGTCTAGCTCCACCACTTCTGGTGCACCCAGGATAGTGCTACACCCTCAAAGGCTCACGGCTGGTGAGTTTGGGAGTTGACGACACCGAGGGATTCCTGAGCTGGGTGCGGTTTTTTTTTTTTGCCCTTTTTCCACTGACTTTGGGGCGGCCCCTTTCCTCAAAACCTTTCCTTTCTGCCTTCCATGGCTCTCTTCCTTTCAAGTCCCAGCTCATTTATTTTCTTCCTGTCTTTTAATTGCCTCTTCCTTTATTTGTTTACCATTTCTTCTTCTAGTATGTAAGGCTTCAGTGAGTATTGTAGTTATAGTTTTCATTCTCATCTCCTCTTTCACTAACACCCAAACCATTAGGGGCCGATAACCTAGATGTTAGGCCCCTTAAAACAACAATTATCATCATCATCATCATCGCTATCATCATTTCTCATTCTATCGACCCATTTTACTTTCTCCATTCTTCTCCATAATCACATTTTAAAATTTTCTAAATATTTTTGTTCTTTCTGTCTGACTGTCCATGTTTCCGAACCATAAGACACCACACTCCACACAAAACATTTTGTAAATTTCAGGGAAACATTCAGTTTACGCCACAGTTTTTGGCCGGTCAACCCCCGTTGCGTAGTAGTCTCAGACATGTGCAATTGATACGAGAATTGGTTTCCACGCACCTGACAACTCACGTATCAATTGCACTTGTCTGGGGCTCACCGACTGTCCTCTGTACGACTGCGCAACCTGGGCTGACCGGCCAAAAACTGTGGCGTAAACTGAAACACAGCTGAGAAAATTCACATATTGTTATATAGGTGGTTATTCAAAATGTGAATAGAATCCTTAAAAATTCTGCGCAGCATCTCCGTGTACTGCTGGGCACACAAACCAAGATGTTGTAGATGCCTTTTAGCATAAAGAAACGATGTCCCACGTGCACCGAAGAGGAGACCTCATACAACCCATCTATAATTAGATGCATAATAACTTTCACTTAACTGAGGAATACATGAGAGATGATAGCGCTTTTCAAATCGAATTGTGGCGTCTAGAAACCTTGCTTTCCCGAGAGGCCTACAGTATCCGCTCGTATGGTGCTGCTATCCTCCGCTATACACAAACAATGAACTTCTTCATAGTCTTCTCAATTCACCTTCTGAAGGGCTTCCACGAATTGAATGTGTTCTGTTCAACGATTCTGCCAAATGAGTCCCCTGATTTAACAATATACAATAGGCAACTGTAGTATTTTTAAAGATGCGAAAGTTGGCTACAATTTAGCACGTCAAGAGAAATGCTGCCAATATTAAAGTTACAAAATTACTGTAGCCTCTCATTGCTGGGCGATCCTCAGACAAGACTTGGGAAAAAGGTTAGTGCCCGTCCCCTTAAATCAACAAGTATCTCCGTCTAACAAGTGAGATTTACTCGTGAATTATTAAAGATTTTTTTATCGTGTGGCCTCCGGAGAGGCCGAGTGCAGGTCTTTCTAGTTGACGCCCGTGGGCAACCTGCACGTCGTAATGAGGATGAAGTGATGATAAATACGGCACATACACCCAGTACCCGTGTCACGGGAATTAACCCCAGTAGATTAAAATCCCTGATGGCTCGACCGGGAATCAAACCCGGGGCACTTCGGGCAAAGCCTAGCACGCTGACCATTTAGCCACGGAGCCGGGCATTATTATAAATGAAGTACATAGTGACTTTTCTGGGAATATGCCACAAGTGTTTTACGGTGGGTATTGAACTTTATTTTTATCTCCAACATGCGCTCGTGAAGGGAGGATGGAGCTCAGAGTGAGAGCAGTTCAATAAGTTTCGTGTCGTATTGGAGTTGTAAACACTGGAACAGCGCTCAACCAATAAACGTTCACACCAACATAGGATACATCACCCATTCTACTTGTTTGAGGGCCTCTATTACACAAGCAGTACAGGAGGCTACGATACAGAGATCTGTTGTCGTTTGAGTCTTCAGTCTTTTGACTGGTTTGATGCAGCTTTCCATGCCTCCCTGTCCTGAGCTAATCGTTTCATCTCTACATAGCTACCACACCCTACATCCAAGGCAATCTTTTTAACATATTATAACCTTGGTCTACCCCTACAGTTCTTGTCCTCGACCCTTCCATAACTAAACTTGCTATTCATGGGTGTCTTAGTATGTGTCCTACCAAACTATCTCTTCTCTTCATTAGCAGTCGCCAGAAACATCTCTCTTCTCCAACTTGTGTTAATACCTCTTCGTTTGTAACCCTATCTACCCATCTGATCTTCATCATTCTCCTGTAATACCACATTTCAAACGCTTCAATTCTCCTCTTTTCTGCTGCACCAATAGTCCAAGTTTCACTTCCATAGAGTGCCAAGCTCCAGACAAAGGCTTCCAAAAATGACTTCATAATACCCAAATCTATATTCGATGTCAACTGATTCCTCTTTTGTAGAAATGCTTTCTTTGCATGAGTCAATCTACCTTTTATGTCCTCTTTGCTTCGTCTATCATTGGTTATTTTGCTTCCTAAGTAAAAGAAGTCCCCTACTTCCTTTAGCTTTTCACCTGCCAATTTGATGTCCGTAGAGGTTTCTGATTTATTTCGGCTGCATTCCAATATGTTTGTTAATTTTCATTATGAATTCTTCAGAGATATTAGTGTAGTTCTCCTTCCAGCACTTCTTTTCAGCCTTAAAGATAAAACAGTACAAACGTTTTTGTACGTTTAACTGTGTAGATATGCCCTCGTGTGCACACTGTTTTTTTTTGTTTTTGTGTGTTTGAGTCTTCAGTCTTTAAACTGATTTGGTGTAGCTACCCAGACCTCCCTTTCCTGAACTAATTGTTTCACTTCATCCCTACATACAGTAGATACCAACCTCCACATCCGAGACAATCTGCTTAACATTCTAAATCCGGCCAACCCCTACAGTTCATGCTCTCGATCCTTTCTATTCCTATTTGCTATTCCTGGGTGCCTTAGTATGTGCACTACCAACCTATCCCTTATCTTCATTAGCAGAAACATCTCTCCTCCCCAACTCGTCTTACTACTCATCTAATCTTTATAATATTTGAAATTATTCTATTCTCCTCTTTTCTGCTGTATCAACAACCCAAATTTCACTTCCACAGAGCGCCGCGTTCCAGACAATGGCATTCAAAAATGACTTTCTGATACCAAATTCTATATCTGATGTAAACTGGTTTCTTTTCCGCAGGAACTGTTTCTGTGTCTTGTGCTAACCTACCTTTTATATCCTCTTTGCTTAGTCCATCACTGGTTATTTTGCTTCCCAAGTAGCTTAACAGAACTCTCCTACTTTCTTTAAATTTTCACCAGGCAATTCGATATCAAAAGGGGTTTCTGATTTTTCCCGATGCATTTCAGTATTTTTTAGCCTACTTTCGATTTTTGCAAAAAATGAAAGTAGACTTATGAGATCAACACAGGGCGAAAAAAGTGTGTCTGTCTGTGTGTGTGTATGTGTGTGTGTGAGTCTGTGTGTGTGTGTGTGTGTGAGTGTGTGTACTCTGAATGTCTGTCCCCCCCTATCAATTCGAACACGGTGAATGCGAATTGAACGAAATTTGGTACAAAGGTAGCACTAGCAAAGGACACCTCAGTGTCATGTTTTATATCGCCGCCATCTTTACTAAAACTGAATGGCGGCCACTCAAACGTTCAAAACGTAAAATCAAATAACGACTAACCAAATCATCCAATCTCTACCAAATTTGGTAACAACATACCTTCGTATAGGATGCGTCTTGTGACCAAACTACAAGGTCGTCCGCCATACCATTTCAGGATGGCGGCCGTGCGAATTATGCAAACTTTATAATCCATATCATGGGACCCACCAGTTCCGATTATCGAGCCGAGAATCGTTTTAACTGTTCTAAAGGAAGAGGCACGTACGAAATTAAAAGTTTATTTTGTAATACTATAGTGCAGACGTGATTTTAAAAAGCTCAGCTGATTCATTAATAAGACAAGATGGCAGCGGATATCTTGTGCCTGACTTATATTTCACTAATTTGAGTATTGAATGCAATATAGCGTACTGATAAAAAATAAATAAACTTTGTATGAAATGCTTTATATATAAATAATATACTCCAGTGATGAAATCGTTTAGTATAAATCATTATTTGCTAACAAGTTCTATGTAAGTCATTTTAAATAGAACGATATTCGTTGACACAATTAGCTCAGTGGTAGAGCGATAGCCTGTCGCTCAGATTCCTATGGTTCAAACCCGATCAGAGCTAGTTTTTTTGCTTGAAATGTTATATGTTTATTGTTTTGTAATGACTCAGATGTTTTAAAATTAAGCGTTATATTGTGCAAATTATGGTGTAAAATATATATTTAATTAAAACATAATTCGCCAGCAGATTTACTCGAGACATCTAGCTGCCAAAAAGGTAACTTCCAGATTTTATTGAAAAGTTTCTTCTTCTGGCCGCTAGAATGCACTCGCTCTGTTAGGATTATATTGTTCGATATTTCACCACTAGATGTCCCGACTAGTCTACGTGGGGATCCATTGATTACTATACCATTATCATTCTATGCGCATCGAATTTGAAGAATGACAAGTTGATACTACGATACATTTTAACTTTTTATTTTAAAGGGTTTGTAACAGCCTATTTTGCGTTACTTGAAAATGTTATTAAGCGTTATATTGTCCACATTATGGTGTAAAATATATATTTAATTAAAACATAATTCGCCAGCAGATTTACTCGAGACATCTAGCTGCCAAAAAGGTAACTTCCAGATTTTATTGAAAAGTTTCTTATTCTGGCCGCTAGAATGCACTCGCTCTGTTAGGATTATATTATCGAAAATATCCACATAGTTTGTATACACACGTCTCTGTAGGGTCATGGAAAGATTTGTTAATTCAATTAGGGTTGTGAAAGCCATGCACAACCAGACGTGTAAAGACATGCCTCAACTCAAAGTTGGATGTTGCCCACGGCAGGTCGTAATAATAATAATGTTATTGGTTTTACATCCCTTTTAACTACTGCTGCTTTTAGAGACACCGGGGTGCCGGAATTTTGGCCCGAAGGGGATCTTTAACGTGCCAGTAAATGTACTGACACGGCTCCCTCGCATTTGTGCACCCTCAAATGCCAGCTGACTGCGCCAGGATACGAACCTGCAACCTAGGGCCCAGCAAGCGAGAATGTTACCGCTGAGCCACGCCGCCAGTCCGGTCGATTATGTCTCCAGATCCATAACATTCTTGATATACTTCTTATCTTTCTTTCTTTCTTCAATGATGGTAGCAGTTTTTATCTAGGTCGTGGCGTTTGGTAGAGGTAAATCGTTTCTAAGGTCTTCAACAAAGAATAGTTCTATTATACTCTTTGATAATAACAACGAGTTATAACTATACTCATACATTTAGGAGAAAGTAGGCTATATGTTCTTTACTGAACATCTTGTTTTGTTTTACATTCATTGATCCTCAAGCCAGAGACCATATCATGTTGAAATGCATTCTTATCCTTTGGTGAATCGGTCAAGATGACACCAAATCTCAGCGTTTAGCTGATATCACCTTGGTACCGTCCACGAGCTAACTCGTGCCTTACTGTCATCGGGAGAGCGTGGGTCCGAATCTCACCCCGGCCGTCCTGAAAATGGTTGTCGTGGTGTTCCATTTTCACTACCAGGCAAATGCCGGGACGGTTCCTGTCAATAGATCCACGGCCGATTTCCTTCCAATATCCCTTCCCTGACCCTTCCTAAAAAGAACAAGAAGTTCCGTACGGACTAAAGAGCCTACTTTTCTTAAAATTAAGATTCATGCCAATGATTAATCTATATGAATCTATCTAGAATAATGTCGAAATTAAGTTGGTAATATCTAAATTTCTAATTAGTTCGAAATACTGTATACTTGACAGAATGTAGCCTAATAGGGAACTACAGTTGGCAGCCCTGGTGACTGAATATATTCTTAGTTCCATCTCTTAGGGTACAGAATAAAAAAATTGATTGAAGTCCAATGGATAGCATGGACGTTACATGCTGTTAAACATTGGATCTAACAGCATGCGTAAAATCATGTTGGCAGCAATGACATACAAATATTGGTCAGAAATAAACTGAAATAATTGATCTATTGCTGTGTCAATTTTGAGTGAAATCCATTTGTTAGTATAGAAGTTACATGCATTTTAAAATTGGACCTATCAGCAGGCTTAGAATCATGTTGGCAGCACTGGCGTAGGCCAATATTAGTTACTCCAAATTAATCTAGAATGCCAGGTACTATACGTGTGCAAAGTTTAGAGCTATTGGCTTGCATACTTTCTGATATATTGATATTAGGGTAACAAAAATAGAGACAGTATTTATTAACAGTTGGCAGCTCTGGTTACTCTTAAGAATCGGCATAGTCATATATGTTATGGTACACATAGCACACACGAAATTTGGTTGAAATCCAAATGATAGTATAGAAGTTACATATATTTAAAGTTGGACCTCTCAGCAGGTTTAGAATCATGTTGGTAGCACTGACGTATATAAGTTACTCCAAATTAATATAGAATGTCAGGTACTATACGTGTGCATAGTTTAAGGCTGTCGGCTTGCATACTTTCTGATATATGGGTATTTGAATTTTAAAAAATTGAGGGCATTTATTATCAGTTGGCAGCCCTGGTGGATCTTAAAAATACGCTCAGTCATATCTGTTTATGTAAACATAGCACATACGAAATTTGGTTGAAATCCAATTGATAGTGTAGAAGTTATATGCATTTAAAATTTGGACCTATCAGCAGGCTTAGAATCATTTTGGCGACACTGCCATGTATGGCCTCCTGGAAATTAAACTGCAATATTACTATCTATACGTGCGCCAATTTTGAAATAGCTCCCATTCATACCTTCCAAGATATCCAACATGGAGCTCACATTTCAATTGCGATTTTTCAGGAGTTGGTAGCACTGACATCATTTTCAAATATGGCCATGAGATATTCAGGTGTAGATCTTTACTCCTACCAAATTTTGTTTCGATTGCTGCAGCCGTTTAGGAGTTGATAGGGTGGGACACACACACACAGCCAGACAGACAGACAGAAGGACAGACCGACAGACAGACAGACATTTGCCCGATCTCATAAGTCTACTTTTTCCTCATTTTTGCAAAATGTGAAAAGTAGGCTAAAAATACATGGCCATTGGCTGCATTAATAAAATTATTATTATTCAAACGTTCACTTCAATCGCATGATTAGAACACAAGAAAAAAACTTTATTGTAAAATTTTGCACAGCCTCCATCTTGAAGTTATGTAAACAATTCAACTAAATTAGATGTCAGTGCAATACAATGTGTATTAAGATTTACTGTACCAAGATTCACTGCACTCGAATGCTTATATCGCGAGAAAAGTCAATTGTTTAAAATTCGCTTGGCCGCCATGTTCGTTTTGTACTTAACAGGTTTATGAAAGTCGCATAGATGAACTTCTAGTAGTACCCTTTACAACCCTACAAAATTTCAGGAAGATATATGTTACTATTGCGGAGATATAGAATGCCAGGTAAATATTTTGCGTGGCCGCCATGTTGGATTGGTGAAACGTATTGAAATTTGAAAGTTACGGTCGAGATCGGAGTTTCATTAAAATCGCTTCGACCTTTTAGATCTTAATAGGGCTGGGACACACACATGCACAAACACACACACGGTCAAAAGGTAATCTCTTAAGCCAATTATTTTCTTTCTTCATAAATAAAATAGACTGTAAATCACGGTGTTTGATGTTTCAAACTATCTTTCCAATTATAATTTTTAGCTCTCAAAAGTGTTAATATTGTAAGCACATGAGCAGTAAATCCTCTTCGTCGCTGGTGGTCTTGGAAATGACACATTTATTCTCCAACTTAATGTGAACTATTTATTAAAACCACATGTTGTGTTTTTTAGAGTGACACAACAAACCGTCGCCCAATTTTTCAATGCAATTTATTAGAAGAATGAGCGTCATTTCCTAAGAATAAAACAAATCAGTCTTCACCACGCCACATATGGGAACACTACCCAATGGTGTGCGAAATTCATGGCGGGTAACTGCGCATGCGTTGATCTTAAACATACTCCAGTAGCCACAAAAGTCTGCTTTTGGTAAATACTGTAGTTCACTCCAGCTGTATTTCAAGTTGGACTGAATATAGGTTTGCTTATTTTAGGGTCTTTGCGACATCATGGTCATGTAGCCCCATGTACTTGGGTGTGTAGAAGTTGTCTGATAACCTGTGTCACTGTGATGTCCATACCAGTGTGTATGTATTTGTAATCTAGGTAGGATTTGGGTTGGAAGTGGCCGTGACCTTACGTTAAGTACCGTACCTGGAGAAGTAGTGGGAAACAACGGAATATCACATCCAGGATGACTGGGGTGGGATCCGAGCCTGCCCGCCTCTTCTCAGCATTGCCTCACGAGGCTGAGTGTACCCCGTTCCAGCCTTCACACCAGAATTAAAATTCCTTGGCATGCCCAGGAATCGAACCTGGACCTCCAGGGTGACAGCCGAGAATGCTAGCCGTTACACCACGAGGTGGTCGATCGAAAAAGTTTCTTTGTTTGTGTATTACCAAAATCCTGCCCCGTTTGCATACCCCGTTATGCACGTTAAATCGCTCATCACGACCACGATGGGGAGTTCAGTGGTCAGAGGTTCAAATCCCGGCGCTGACAGCGGCTATACTGAGTGTGGTTTTCCCCGGCGGAAGTGTTGAATCTTGTAGCGTACATAAAATGTCTGTTTAAGCTATTCGAAGTAATGCAGTGAGAGTGGGCCAGCTAGCGTTGTCATTTATTTTGCGGATGTCGAGAGTAGAAATCTCAATTCCCTCTATGAGTGTTTACAAGTTCACCACAATCCATCGCAACTCAAATTTGGAAGCAACATGTTTTAATTGTTTGGAAACTTTTAAGTATTTGGAACTTTAATTTTAATCAAATTATTTGTAAGGATACCCTTTTTATTTGATTAACGATAAACTTTTAAATTTGAACGCTGAAGTTATCACTGTATATCGGAACATGTTTGTTTAATCTCTACATAGTATAAAACAAAATCCCAATTCTTGGATGTTACGGATAATCCTGAGAACAACTGAATGGATTTTGATCCGGTTTTCACGATTCTGTAAAGGATTTCTGGAGGAATATTTTTGTAGAAAAACATTCATTTATGACCAAAGGAAGCCGAGCAGTAACGATTTCAGTGGATCGAGTCGAAGGAAACTCTGCTGACCGTGAGCCTTTTAAGCTTACGCTGGGTAAACCGTTAAAATTATCTACTGTATATACCATGAGTGTAAGAATTGTTCAGCATGAACAGTTCTACAAAAAAGTCCTGGACAGCATATCTCTATCTTTAACACATCGCCCACTATAAGTGTTTTTACGTTTTCATTTCTTCCAACAATCACCATTCAGTGGAAATTTTAAATTACTAGCTTCGAAGCGAGTTTACAAGCTAGCGAACGAGCATATCACCCCAAATTCAGCCAGCATCAAACTGTCGAGTCGTGTAGAGTAAGGACTTCAGAGAAGAGTCTATATGGTTGGGTTTCACTGTCCACCTCAGCTTTTCTGAATTGCGTCTGGGACCTGCTGTCCGTGCGCCTTTTGAGCTTACGCTGGTTAAGCCGTTAAAGATACCGCGCGAAGCCGGGGCGGGTTGCTAGTTATAACTGCATAGTATTGACTAGGTGGATTGGTATATCATAAACATTTAACCTTACTGGAAGCTATCGGTAAGGATACGATAACGAACTGGGTACGTATTTTGCAGAACCCCTGTGTGACTATGGCTTAAGTCCATGCCATCAGTTGGAACAGTAGGCTACAATGTTAATCATTTATTGTTCCTCTCTGGAAAAAGAATTACGTAAATAATGCAATGATATATTTCAAAGCGGGTGTTATTATATGGAATACAATTAATGTGATTGTGTACTTACATTATAACATTACATAACAAAAGGTATGATTAACATAGATTTAAACGGACTTATTATGAACAAAATAAAGAGCAGAAGAATTGAATGGCTGGGACATGTCCTGAGAAGAGAAGGGAAAATGGTAAAGACAGTGCTAGAAGGGAAGCCACAAGGTACGAGACCCCTGGGTAGACCAAAACTGAGGTGGATGGATGGAGTCAAGAAAGACCTGGAGACACTGGGAGCCAACGAGAACATGGCTAGCAACAGAGACCAATGGAAGAGGCTAAAGAGTGAGGCAATGAACCGACTTCGGTTCGTGTGGCCAACGAAGTAAGTAAGTAAGTAAGTATTATGAACAAATGGCAGTACAATTAAATTAAAACTTGGAATCTACTGAAAACAACTACCATGTAGGATGAGCTCTGGATTACTATTTCTGTTTCATAACCCAGTGAGTGGGTCAAACAGATATTTGTTACAGGCTGTGAATACGATCCAATCAAACAGTCCGTCGTCGTAAACCACTGAAATACCTTGTTGTTGTTGTTAATTCATTTACAGGCATTGCGACATCGTGGCCATGTAGCCACGTGTACATGGGTGCGTGTGGTATTTGTAAGGGAGGAAGCTTGTAGTTTTAAGTGACTGTTAATATTGTGATCATGAGCCACGGGACCTCCTTTTTACGTGGAATCGATACCACAGGATATGGCATTTCACTTGGAAAATCTCACTTGCATTCACCGAGAAAATCGTACCCGGTTCACCTTCGTTATAGGCGAATGAGTTGACCGCTGCGCCACCATGCCCCCTATCGTAATTGTCTGATAACCTCTGTTATTGTGATGGTTGTATTACCAAGTGTATTTGTGATGCAGACGAGGATCGGGGTAGGAGGCGTTCGTAACCATAAATTTGGTACCATTCCGATATGTGTCTGGAGTTGAAGTTGGAAAACGACATCCAGGTTGGCTGAGAAGAGAAGCGAACCCACATCTTCTCAGTTTAGTCTCACGAAGATGACTGTATTCCATTCCAGCCCTCAGATCAGAATTAAATTTCTTGCCAGAGCAGGAAATTGAACCCGGAATTCAGGAGTGAGAGCCAAGAAGCAGAAATACCAATCCCAGTTAAGTTAGGATATATTTTGTCAGAGAATATATTAGTTTTTTAATTTATAAAACTCTACCTCAGGTAATTCTCCAGGGCAAGCAATGAAACGCAATTACAACACCCAAATATTCATATTTACACCAGAGTAATACAATTATGTCGCCTCCGTAGCGTATATCGTGTATCGTTGTAATACCAAACGTATTCTCCAATATCACTGTTGCACTCCACGTGTCAGCCGTAGTGTATAATGTGGAATTTTAAAAGTGTTTCTCCTGTGGCGAGAAAATCACTTTTGTTGGCAGCCTTAAAGTTTCAATATCTTTCGAAGTATAACTGTGAAATTGTTCAAATCTTCTACACACCTCAATGTTATACTGCCCAATAGAATTATAATACAGGCTGAAGTTAGCGCTTGATATCTTAACTGGTGGAAACGTTAATGTGAGCGTTTCAACTTCACCCAGTTTCGAGCAGCGTAAAATGGAACTGCTCCGAGTTCGTTCGATGCGCCGGGCTTTAACCACGCTAAAGACAACTTACTTCACTGAATCACTTGAAAACGACTATATATCACCAGAAATATATATGCGATCTGACATATGAGATCTGAGATTATGAGTTCTGAGTTCTGAGATATGAGTTCTGAGAGCTCCTCTCTTCTGTGCACGACCTTTTATCAACTTCTTAAGGGGCGTATCCATCCCTTCCATAGCCTGTTGCTGCGTCATTGCTAGAAGTTTTAACTTTGGCTATACTTGACGGATTTTCAAATTTCAAAAACTCAAAATTAATTTCTTCAAAATTCCAAATCAATGCCATAACTGAAAATAGTTTTCCACAAATCTGCATGCCAAAAGTAATCAAATATCGTAGTTTCAGCAATCTCCGTCTTCCTTCCAAACTATCGTTCATTGGTTCGAGTCTCTCCTCCAATAGCGTAGCTTCTTCCTTAGCACAATACCTTGTTTCCTGCGACTGCGTCGTAAATCTAAGATCTTTCTCGAACAAAATCATGACGTCACCAAGAATCTCAGCTCAATCAGCCTACTGGCATGAAATCTGCGTCATCCGTGCCTACGTCATGAATATCCACGTCATAACTATGACATCCATAACTTTACTCATATTTTCCAATACAGCCACCGTGGTCTCAATATAATTCAAATTACGGGGGCAGTACCTTCTTCAAGGCCACGGCCGCCTCCTTCCCTCTTCCTTGCCTAGCCATCCTCACCATCCATTACCTTCCCTCATGAGGCCCCTGTTCGCTTTTCAGGTGAGGCCGCCTGGGCGAGGTGCCAATCACACCTCACCAGTTGTATCCCTTCCGAGCTCTAGGACACTGCCCGTAGAGGCGGTAGTGGTGAGTTCCCTCGCTGAGTCCGTGGGTTCCACCAACCTGGAGGGTAAACGGCTAAGAAGAAGAAGAAGTAATACAATTAAAATACTTCACAAGCTGAGTAATGTTTCTTTCTCATTATTAAATTCCAAACGTGTGAAACTATTTGACGCTCATTACAGTATATTTTTCATCACATGCGATATGTGCTTATGAGAACGATTTATATGTTCCGTGTATGTCTATGTGTATCCGTTCCCCCCAAATAACGTTTGATTGACTGGACCTATGCTAACTAAATTTGTCAGTACACTAGTTCACTAACGGACACGTCAACCGTACATCTTTAATTATCATTACCGTCATCAATTCAACGTACATACATTTTCATATGAATCTGTTTTGCCTATCATCATCCACAAGAAGTATAACACAATTTTCACTCGCCAAATCAATACTTTACTTTATTAAAAATACTATAGGTACATGTTTCGGAAACTTGATATGTTTCCTTCTTCAGCCCATATGTTGGTGTGAAACATCATATGACATCGAAATCCTAACCAAAAATAAAAATGTACCTATAGTATTTTTAGTAAAGTAAGGTATTGATTTGGCGAGTGAAAATTGTGTTATACTTCTTGTAAACATGGTCAATACGGAACCTGGAACGAGTGCGGTTTATAAATATTTCATCATCCAGTCTAGTCTATAAGCCTCTGTTGGCGAACAAGTCGCCTCCATGATCCCCTATTAGTAGTTAGCACTGTGGCCTCCGCTTCTACACCTCTACTTTGAAATCGTTAATCACACAATCTAACCAACGTCTCCTAGGTCTACCTCTACTTCTCGTACACTCTACAGCCGAACTCATTAACCTCTTATGTAATCTCTCCTCCATCGTCGGATTTTTAAGAGCGTTAAAAATCCCTCAGTATGCCATCAGAGGGGAAGTAAAGCCGGCGGTCCATATCATAGATTTATGGCACGTAAAAGAACCTTCCACTAAATACACTTGTGTGAGGCTAAATTATAGGTTAGATTTGACTAACGCTCTCAGGTTCCAACGTTTGTCGCCAGGAGCCGACTGTGGTGGCATCTAGGAACCACGTTCAGAAATAGTTATCGTTGACGGTGGCGTTTGGAAGCAAAAGTAGGAACTATTTGAAAATTGAATGTCTGCAGTCCTTACTTGAATTATAAACAGATAACACACACTAATACAGCCATCACAATTAACACCGGTTATCAGACAGATTTTACACACACCCAAAGTACATGGGGCTACATGACCGCGTTGTCGCAGCCCCTAAACTGAGGAACCGACCAACCTCTCCTCCCCCATTCTCTTCACCATCTGAGTCGGCTTCATCTAGCGTGTTCAGTTCTAACTTAGCCTTATCTCTCCATTACGAGTACCTTCCTCCCATTGCTGCCATCTATTTGTCCCAGCAATCATTCGTGCTACCCTCATATCAGTTACCTCTAGCTTATATACCAGAAACCTGACTCTGTCTAGCTCTCACTTCCATATAGCTACGTCGGTCTAAATACTGAGCGATGTAGAAAGAGTTTCGTCAATAAATTCTAATAATATCGTATGACCTCAGGTGCCGGGTGCAAGCTTTGTTATTTCACGCCCAGAGGGCAGCCTACATGTCGAATTTTGTTGTTCCTTGGAGCGCAAAGTCAAAAGATCAAAGGTTAACGCTATAGCGCTATCTAGTAGAGAAAGGAGGAACTTTTGTGTTGGCCGAAAATCCTTAGATTAATTTTGACATTATTTATTTATTTATTTATCTATCGTATGGCTTTTAGTGCCGGGAGTGTCCGAGGACATGTTGGCTCGCCTGAGTCTGTAGCTGCTTCCAGCGGACACCCTTAGGGAGAGCTACAAGTTCCGTTCAATTTCAAGTAGTTCCAACTTTCGCCACCAGATATCAATGATACCTAGTGGTGAACGTTGGAACTTTGATAGAGCGATCTGACGAAATCTAACCTAACAAATTTTGCTTTACACAAGTTTAGTCTGTGAAAGGATCTTTTACATGCCATAAATCTATGGCATGGGACCGCCGGCTTTATTTCCCCTCCGAAGGAAGACATACTGAAGGATTTTTAACGCTCTTAAAATCCGATGACTTCAGCCGGGTTTGAACCCGCTATCTTGGGAACAGCAGTTCAGCATGCTACCGACTACGCCACCGAAGCCACACGACCTACTGAATTCCAAAGGGTTCTTTAACATGCCAACAACGTATGACATGCGTGTCGTAAATTTTTGCCACCTTTCAAAAATCACTTACTACGACCAGGAGCGAACCTGCAAGCTTTGGGTTGGTAGTCCGACACAAGAACCACTCACCCACACTAACGTCTTTAATACAGAATACTGTAGATCGTAACTGATAACTCACTGCGTTGGCTTTTCTGTACCTCGACTCTATTTCTTTCCCCATAGATTACTAAGATCCTGAGAGACTACACAGCCCAAGTAATTAAAATGTTACACCTGCTCCAATTTAGTTCCTCCTACCTGGCATTCTATTTCCTTGCATTTCATCCCTACTGACATAACCTTCGTCGTTGAAATGCGGATCTTTATACGCACATACGCACCAGTACGCATGATTTCCAAAAGTGTGTTGCTAGCAATCAAATACAAATTTTGAATGATGATAAACGACTGATGTTGTTTGAGTCTTCAGTCTTTTGACTGGTTCGATGCAGATCTCAATGCCTCCCTGTCCTGAGCTAATCATTTCATATAGCCTATACATAGCTAACACACCCTACATCCGAAGCAATCTGTTTAAAATATTCTAACGTTGGTCTACCCCTACTGTTCTTATCCTCGACCCTTCCTTCCATAACTAAGCATGCTATTCCTGGGTGTCTTAGTATGTGTCCTACCAACCTATCTCTTCTCTTCATTAGCAGTCGCCAGAAACATCTCTCCTCTCCCACTAGTCTTAATACCTCTTCATTCGTAACTATATCTACCCATCTGGGTGAATCAGCTACACCTAATAATATTGTTTTATATAGCCCAACTAACGCGTGTTGTCCGGAAGGCCGATATTTCTCTGCTTGCATCCCGTATGGTACTAATGAACTGCAAGCATACCGCGCAAACGGTACTGAACACTAGTATTATTATGTGACTACAGACTAACACGAAGGAAATATAATAGTGTTCAGTATCGTTTGCGGGATATCCTTGCAGTGCATTAGTACCATACGGGATGCAAGCAGAGAAATATCGACCTTCCTGACAACACGTGTTAGTTGGGCAGCATAAAACAATATTATTAGGGGCAGCTGATTCACCTGGTAGACTATAGAATGTTTGGTTGTGAAACTTTCATGAAACCTGATAAGCACTAAAAAAGCGGGACGAGCACGTGTGGTAGGATTGGTAGCCCGAAGGTACGAATGAAACAATCTGGCATATTTATTTAATCGTGTCAGAAGCAACATCAGTCTCAAGAAAAAGTACATCATACATGGTATTTAGCTGGTACTATATACAATCTCATCAAAACAGTCAGTGAAACTATATACTACTATATGTTACTATGTGGCCAGTATTTTACCACATCACGTGCTTCAGGTGTTGCCTCCATCAAGTCCTTCATCGTGCACTTAGCAGAAGATAATCTGCATACAAGAAGGTGATCCATCGTTTGTTCTTCCCCGCATTCGCACATGGTGGTGTCGGAAGTGTATCCCCATTTCTTCAAATTCACCTTGGACCTACCTACCCACCCCACTTCGCAACCTGTTCAGTGTTCTCCACGAAACCCATCCATTGTCATGTCCCGGAGGTAAACTTTCATGAGGGATAATCCAGTCTTCAACGTCTTTAACTCTCCTTTTCCATGATGTTAATTTAATTTTTCCGGGCATATAATTTGCAAGAGTAATTCTTCATAAATCTCAAGTCATCATATAACATAACCACCTATTGCTTAGAGTCTATCAACAGTGAAAGATAATTAAATATACAAGTGCGATGTTGAACCATACTGGTTAGCATTAATGAATTGTATATTTCAAGCAAAAGTAGGCTAATCATAAAAAGTATAATTATGAGTTTGTTACTTTTCCCCTTAATTTCGTCATAATTTAGGCCATAATCGAAATCTAATTATCCCATTATCTGTAAAAGAAATGTATTTGAAGGGAGAGTTTGAGAAGAAAACGACCAGTAGAAGATAAGAAAATAGGCTATGTTATTTACAGAACTACCGTACCTGTTAGAAGTATGTGTTGATGTTTCATACCCATTCAATTTGAATGTATAAAATGCTTTCGGTTTAATATATTTTTCTCAAAATTACATATTTTTCTTCCTGGTATTCTGTGTTGTTGTTTGAGTCTTCAGTTTTTCAACTGGTTTGCTGCAGCTTCCATGCCTCCCTGTCCTGAGCTAATCGTTTCATCTCTACATAGATACCACACCCTACATCAGAGGCAATCTGTTTGACATATTCTAACCTTGGTCTACCCCTACTGTTCTTATCCTCGACCCTTCCTTCTACATCTAAGTTTGCTATCCTGGGTGTCTCAGTATGTGTCCTACCAACATATCTCTTCTCTTCATAGTCACCAGAAACAACTCTCCTCTCCCACTCGTCTTAATACCTCTTCATTCGTAACCCTATCTACCCATCTGATCTTCATCATTCTTCTGTACACCATATTTCAAACGCTTCAATTCTCCTCTTTTCTGCTGCTCCAACAGTTCAAGTTTCACTTCCTTTGAGCGCCACGCTCCACACAAAGGTATTCTAGAGAGACGATAAAATTCATATATCATTTTACTACAGAAACTTAATCCTTTAAATGCTGTGAAACTTTGTGAGTTAATCTTTTGAAGCTCAATACCTTTGAGTATGACGCTCCCGTATGCGGTATAACATGTGCTTCTTCTGGCGACCCCGTGGTAGCGTGCCTGCCACTTGGAGTTTATTCCACAGTCAGGTATTTTAGAAAATGGCGTGACGTTGTAACGTAAGACTTCAGTTGTCTGGCTGTGAGGCAACACCTCGATCACGGACACCAACGGCCGAGATTTACGGCCGAGGGGACCCGACGCGCTGTCCATCTCATAATCTGCATGCCAAATATCTGGGCAGCGGTCGCTTGGTGGGCCTAGGCTCTTCATGGGCCGTACCGCCATGGGGTTTGGTTTGGTTTATGTGCGGTTTTTTTGCGCTAATTTATGCAGCTGGGTAGTCCGTTGATTATTACGTCATTTGCTATCAATTCATCTCTAATTTCAATTCTTTTGTTTTTAGAGCTCACACTGAGGAAATTCACAAATGGATGTTTTAAGTCGTAAATGAAATTAATAATATTTTTGTGTCTGATAGCTCGACGTACCACTAAATATCTAATAATGGAGTTGTGTTCACCCGTGATTGATGATGTTAATATTGCATTTATAACGGAACAAATCATAGGCCTAGGCAATATATCATACTAATACTGCAATTATTATCTACACTCGGTTTATTTTTTGCGTGTTCATTAAGCTTTTGAATATTGTTTTCTGATTGCTTTATTGCCCCTATTACAATGCTCACTGCTGGAATATGATAATATACAAGAGACACATAAAAATAAAGATGTAAATAGAGATACGCCTGAAAATAGAAGAAGAAAAGAAGGGTTAGGAACGAGAAGTAAATAATGGCCTGAATTTAAATACAGTCCGATATATTACAAGGAATCTTGCAGTTCATCACAGGATGCTGCAAACTGGTTTTCTGACGTATTGAAAATATCTAAATCAAGATGATTAACTTTATTATACTGAGATAATGTTCTATTGATCAGTGAGTTTTTTAAGGCAGTCCTCATGAACTCTCCAAAAAAGAAAATGTTTCATAATCTACTTGGTTTTATAGCTGAAAAATATATAACGTAATTCTCTCTCAGATTTCACTTTTCTTTTTATGCGAATTGACCACTTAGGATCACGCAACAACTTTATTTCTTTTCCTATGCCTGGAGTTTCCTCTGTCTCCAATATTCCTTCATGCGTTCACTGGCGTGTTTCTCTTAGGTCTTCCTTCATCTTGAAACCCTTCCAGATTTCTCACTTTACTCTTAAGTTCACCTCATTCTAGCATCTGAGACTCTGTGATGACCAAGTTTCTTAAATCTTTCCTAACTTCCTTAGTCCACGTTGAAATGGTCTTCTTCTTCCAGAGATAGTCGAATATTTGTTTTGTTAATCTAAGTTTGTGCGTTCTATATAAGTTAGATGTTCTAGAAATGTCAGCTCCTCTTCCACAAAGTCTCTGAGATTCTTCCCATGTTCTGACAGACTTCTCTGTTACTTCGCACTTTCCATCCGTCTTCAGTCCGAACTGGACCCATGATTTTTCTTAGAATTCTCCTTTCCAGGACATCTAGTTTTTTGAGGCTATATCTCATCGAGAGGCATTTACTGGCAAAGATACATTCCGTTTTTACGAGTGTTATAATGGCTTATTTTGGTATTCCAGGAGACACTTCATGTCGTCCAGTTTATTGTTTACCTTTTTTTATTCCTTTTTGAGTAAAAGCAGGTCCTAATAATTTCGTCTGTGAAATAGTTTTATGAAATTGAACGACTGTAATGTAAATGTGTGCGATTCGTAACAGGGGTAATAGCTGAATCTTTTGTAATATATATATATTTTAAGAAGTTCTTTTGGGTGTTCTCTATAAGTTTATTATTATTATACACATCAAAAAAGTTTTGTATAACACTTGTTTGCCATGATGCAGAATGTATGTGGGATTGTGGGCGAGTTTATAACAAAAGGGACGGCATTAAACAGGATCTGATATGTATTGTACTCTTGCCATCCGGTGACGTTTAAATAAGGAACATGGCCACCACGGGCGTCCAGTAGGGCTCTTCTTCGTCGTGGCATACCACAGATTAATTTGTCCAGGTCCTCTTGAGGCTGGCGATCACACTTTTCGACGGCGGCCTCCGTGATCTCTTGGTGGGTTATGGGAGGGCGTGGAGGCTGAGCAATAGCACGCTTCAGCATATCCCAGACATGTTCGATACAGTTCATGTCCGGCAACATCACACGTCATTCCATTCGTGCAATACAGGACTCCTGGAGGAAGTTTTCTATCTCCGTTGCTAGATGTGTAAGTATACGGTATGCAAAACTTATTGATGTGCAACATCTTTCCACTCGGTTGCTGGATAGTTTTGTGGGAGTGATTTTGAAAAATGGGACGGAAGTGGATCGGACGATCCAGCTGGCAGTGGTGGATGGAAACGGAAATGTGTAAGACGCACTGCCAACTTGGATCGCATTGCCTAACACATTCATTCTGACGGTAAACGCTCATGCGAACTCTAGTGTCAAGTGAATGAAACAAAGCACATGGCACATGTTCGAAGTCTACGTATCAATATTTAAATGACAAAATGCTTTAATATCAAACATTGTAAGTAATCGGCATTGCCGGTATTATGTTTCTGCACAATGGCTATTCAAATATTAACCCACATAACGGTAATGTAGTCATCAATATAATATAATCGTTGTGTTTATACGAGAATTGAGCAAGCCATCATGAACTATTGCTGAATACATTCTCCTTACTCACAAGAGGGCCTATTCATAAGACATTTTAAACTCAATTTCACGCAGGAACATTATCGAAACAAGCAAAATATAAATAAAACTTAATTCCGTGATGCAGTATTATTGGTACGTAAAAACAAGTCACCATCTTGTACCTAATATTTGTGTGGTCGAAATAGCCGTGGGGTTAGCGTCATTGACTGTGAATCTAGAGATCTCGGGTTCAAATCCCGGGCGCGTTAGATATCTTTACTACCAGATTATAGTTTTAAACGATATTTATCATATCAATATGACTCATTTTAACAGAATCCATGTTAAATTACGTGTTGATCTGTGAGTCAAGAGGTCCGGGAACTGGGCAAGCCTTTCATGGTCTAATGCTGTGCACATTGAATTTACTCGCAAGTTGGCCTATTTATAGGGAATTTAAGGTTATGAGCGGTGTTGCGTCTATTAATCTAGTTGATCCATATCGTATTCTTTATTTAGGCTAGTACTGGTGGAAGCTACAAAACCTCCAATAAAATGAGTTCCGTATTATAAACTACAATATCTGTAAAACACTCCCTTTTACAATAGATTAATATTTGTGCCATAAATATTATAAAATACCGGTGTATCAACAATTTGCCGTCCTTGAAATGGTTTTCCATGGTTTCCCATTTTCAACTCCAGGCAAATGCTGGGACGGTACCTTCTGACAGGCTACGGCCACTTCCTTCCACATCCTTACCCAGTTTCATTCACCATCATTCATTTCATCTATCATTAACTACTCTCGCGAGGTTGGCTTCAGGAAGGGCATCCGGCCGTAAAAACCATCCGCCACAAATACTTCCATCGCATCTCATCCCCGACCCCGTAGGAAACGGGAATAATAGGGGGTAGACATCCAATACCGGTGTATCAACAATTTCATGTGAGGTTTCTTCAATGTCTCTGTTACACATCATATGCGACTACTGTAAGGCTCGTAAAGCTTTTTGATGTGTATATGTTTCACCGTATATGGATTCTATATAACTGAAGAATATTCTACTTTTGATCTGACGAAGGCAACAGATAGGCCCTACTACCTGGTTGGAATAGCACCACCTTGTGTACCCAGAGAGCTGGCTGCCAACAGGGAGAGGCTGAGAGTAGAAGAGAAAAGCGCCCACCCACTGCATGGATATAATCCTCCTCAACAACGGCTGAGGTCCCGAAAGAGCTTCTGAGGACATCTGGGTTGCGTGCCGCTTCACCGAAGAAGACAAGGCTGCATTTATGGAAGAAGACGACCCCTCACCCCTGCGGTTGGATGCCAGAAGCTGAAGAACTACCACCCGGACACTACGAAGCTGGTTAGTGTGGAAGTCCCTGAACAGGTTACGATCAGGAGTTGGAAGATTCCAAGACAATCTGAGGAGATGGGGACACGTCTTGCTAATGTGGACAAGAACAAACCACAAAACACATGCTTCATTGCCCTCTGTGCCCTTCATCTTGTGCAGCGGAAGATCTCCTGCAAGGCACTCCGAGCGCCTTGGAAATTGCTCACAAGCGAAGTATCAGGTCAGACAGATCGAAACGCATCTTGAAACTTTGTGGACGCAATCGTTGTACTATAAGAGAACAACGTGCGGAAAATCAGGCGCCAGATTTAGCTACAAGGCTCCGAAATCATGTGCAATATGATGAACTCCACGCCTCCGTGTCCTGAGCTAATCCTTTCATCTCTACTGTGCCCTTTCAGCAAGAAATATGCAAATCACAGTATGCCAGCATTGCTCAATTCGGGATTTTTCGGGGCTGCGGTAAGTTCTCCCACTCTGTGACTTACATATTTTGGATTAAATAGAGGATACACTTGCAAAAATAACAACAAAATCAACTCCTATTTTAACACATTTAATTAATCAAAATTATGGCGCTACAAACAATAAAACAAATAAACTACTGACCAATATCTTTCTACTTGTTCAAAGTGAACAAGGAATAGCATAAAAATAAAACAAATATTCTCTTTAAACACATGGTTTTCTTAAAAACCAACAATTCATGATTATTTTCACTTCCATAAAGTACCTATCTTAAAGTTCAATATAACTACGAGCTTCTTTGGATCGATACATTTCCATAATAATGGTGTCATATTTTTGTACACCTCAAGAATTTATTTTTATCTTTTCTTATCATCAAAACAAATATATAATTACATTTAAAATTACATGTTAATTATTCACTTCAATATTTGGGCATTTCACATATTCTCAGTATTTACCACCTCTCTCAAGTTTGCAAATTCACTACGGTGATCGGGAAACTACTTGTGTACTCCAGAGTCATAAAGATTACTTGACAAAGTCAAAAACTATGATTACTCCCGAAATCTAGTTATCTTCACAAAACTCGTGGATTCCTTATTTTCCATACAATATTACAATAGGGATTTTTATTTAATTCATTTGTCTTATAAGACCATTATCACATAAGAAAACTACGATCTGAACTGGCAAGCGATAATATCAATCTACAAGGACCTCGGTTCAACGCCCGGGTCATTAATATCTTTAAACACTCACGGTGTATTTAGTACTTCTTACAAGACGGTCTTTACCCACCCTCATACTATGAGGGTCAGGCCATTATACTCGAGCGTGATTTATGACAGGGAGAGCGGCTCCCTGCCTAGCCTACGGTTGGAGCTCTCTTCAATGCTTTTAAAACAAACCTTTATTTTATTTTCAGTTCTATGGAGAGACCTGGCATTTTAACTTCTCTTTTCACTTTCAACAATATTCTTTGGCTCATAAACCATTCTCGTAATCTTGGCATTTATTAATTATGAAGGGTCCTCGTTGATTGGGAAGAGTAATATACATTCTACGACGAATAATAAGGGACTTCAACAACAAGAGGATTCTATGTTCGAATCTCTTAACATGCCTCGGGAACCATTTCCACATTGGAGGACTTATACAAGACGCGATTTAGGGTCTAGCCGTAGCTTACAGGACCTACGCTCAATAATACCATACATTTGCTCCCTTTTATATAATAACACACACATGGCCTCGTGATCTACGTCACAATTAGAGGACTTACAACATATCTCAATTCAATACAATCAACTACCCCTCATAAGTAATTTACCAAGTACATTTAAATTCTACGCATTCCTAGCGTGACTTTTATTTAATTGCGTTCCATTGCGCTACACATTACTTTACGGCCGAATGTCTTCCAAAGAACTGATAAATTTCATAGTAACAATTGATACATATCTCAATTCTTATATTAATCTTTTCCGTTGACAATAAATCGCTCCATTTTTAAGAACACGCATTCACATCATGTCTTATACATTTGTTAATGCTCCAACGCTCTATATTTTTATATCCTTCAATTTAATCTTTATTTAGATTTCTTTACCTTGTTATTCACATCATGTCTTCATTCCTTACAAAAGCTCAAAAGCTATTTCTTTCATATAATTCAAATTTACCTTTATGTAAATATCTTTGTTATAATTATTATTATTACGCTTGCTTTTATAACATTCGTCAAATACACTGACATTTTATTCCATGCATTTCCTCTACAGGATTTATTCTTTCACATAATTATTTATTATTTCTTAAAACTTTATTTTTGTTCAGATCGCGTTCTTATTTAGTTATTATTTATTTAAAAACATCCCTTTTACTCAAAACTCCGGTGGAATTGTACACAAAATTTTCCCGACACCCAAAACATAATGAAAATCTTTACTCACATGTCTAAGGTCGTTTTCTGACCTTTATTCTCGTTCGATGTGTCATTTTGGCCCACCTTCTTGATTTACTCCATATTGTACAAACTCATCTCATGTACAGACATTTCTTGACACATATTCAATACATTTAACACTGATAACATTTTTAATACACTGGTGTATCCTTTTAGAATACAAAATAAAACACTAAAAAAAATATATTACTTTTAACACACACTCTTGATATATTTACACTTCACAACTTTTGATCACTAGGCCGTCTTTTTCTAGCCTATCACACGTGACCTCTTAATCTCCCGTCTCCAAGGGTGAAATTTATTCAATGTCGGCTTCCTATCCTGCAGAATACGAAAGTCTCGAATCATCTACTACTTCCCTGGAATAACAATTCTTCGAATCCTGTTCCTGATGATCGGCTATTTCTCTAGCTTGAATGGCTCCCCTTTTAGATCTGGTTTATCGATCCTAGCGAAAGTCTGTTCTGATCGAGGTCCCCTCAATAACCAATCGATGACCTATGGATTTTTTTTAGCCACTAATACTTCTCGAGTCTTAGTGCTTTAGAATAGTTCGTCTGCTTTCTTGAGACAATGTCTATAGTTTCCGTTCATCTTTGTTTATTTGGTTCTCGCACTTCTAATTTTCTGAATTACGTTGCGAACCTTACTCTATTTTTCCCTGTTCGGGTTCTTTAAAATTTATAAACTGTTTATCTCGCTGTTCCGGTACTTCCGTACGTTATGATACTTTTGGTCGTTTACTGACAGACCTATCGCCTTAATCCTAAGTTCGCAGCCTGCTTTAACTGTATTTTATGAACTTTTACGATAAACTTTGCACTGTCGGACCTAAATCCTGTAACTAGGATTTTCCTAATTTTTCAACACGGCGATACTTTAATATTTCTTCTTTGCAACTCCTTCCGGAGGCACGCAAGTTACTGATACTTCGACGCCCGTGGCTGTCGGATATTAATTCTGCGGTGTAATACAGCGTTTCTCCCCTCAAGGAGTACTGGTAAACTGCCTTCGATGTCTGATACAGCGTAACGTCCCCCTCACGGGCTCGTGAATACTGCATGAACTGATAACAGCGTAACGCCTCCCTGGGCTATCGTAGACTGCATGAACAGATACAGCGTGACGTTCCCCTCACGGGCTCTTGAATACTGCATGATTGGCTTGGTGAGGCCAGGAGTTTTATACCTTTTAGTCAAAAAAAGATAAAATCCTAGTCCTTTTCGTGACCAACTTTTGAACTAATTGTCGCACAATTATAAAAATTATATCTCCAGGAAGCTCGTCTTCCAAACGTAAATTTATCTTCCTGTGCATGGAAATCGATCGTGCATTTCCGAGATATTAATTAATTTTTCGTCTTCAATTGTGTGGGTGGTGCTGTTCATTTTTAATTCTCCCACTCCTTGGGTCCAGGTGAATTCCCAATGACGTATGCTGCATTTGCACTTTTTTCCTGGACTATTATTAAAAGCTTTTTCTTTTCACAAAAATCTTTAATCCGAAATGATTCACCGTACTGTATCTGTTTACTTATTTTTATACTCGTAAACGGGTTAAATTTAATTATTCTTGTTCTGACTCAGCAGCGAGGTTGCCGTTTTCCTGCAACGTAAAATCAATTTCCGAGTCGAGCTTCTTCGTCTTACAGTCCAAACTTTCCACTAGTTCTATTAATATCCATGACTGGCTCCTTATAAATGTCAAGAGGCATGAGCTCATCTTAGGAACACCTGGTCCCAGCGCTTGCACAATGTTAGGCTAGAATCCTGGCTTGAAATCTCTCCGTTCCCTTAGAGACTGTATGATTCTTTCATTCCTTTCACAAAATACATCGATTCGACTCCCTTTGAAGCCTTTGGTACATGGGTTCATCTCTCCCCTCCTTAGGTAAATAGATTTTCGAAAACTTTTGAGGAAATTTATTTTAATTATCCAAAAAAAATCTTATTTTTCCTTTTTAAATGTCGAAGCCATCATAACGTTATCCGTACCTTCTGATTTTTCTTCCTTAAAAATCCCACGATAATTTGATTTCTTTCATCTTTTTAAGTCATATCCGGTAATTGTGTCGGTTGGGTACGCTCTGTCCCTACCCTTTCTTTCCCCTTTTTATTTGTCTGGACTTCAGGTTTCCAGAACCTCATTCTTCTTTACGAGTGTGGTCTATCCCTACCCGTTCCTTTATTTCATCATTCTCCTTCCTTAAATTGAAATTTTCTTCTTCAATAAAATCAATTATTTCTTTTATTTCCCAATATAATTTCTCCAATTCGCATTCGCACTCGAATGTTTGACCTCTGTTTCCTTTTTCTATCTCATTCTCGTTTCTATCAAAAGTGGATTCTTCATCTCTAAATGTTTCCATAACCAGGGCTTGTTCATTGGCTTCATCGAAGTCTTCGGGAGGGTAATACACTTTTAAAGTTGCTGAATTCATGGTCACTTCATGATTCGTTTCACAGTGCCGAATTCTATAGGCATTATTTCTCAAATCCCTTATTATTTGATACGGTCCGTGGTACATTTTCTGGAACTTTTTGTACACGCGGTTCCCTGGATCCGAAATGGCGGGTCTTTTTACTAACACCATTTCCCCTGCTAATAGTGGCCGATGATACCTCTTGTGCCTATTTCTTCTTTGTCTCCTGTCGGCTTGAGCTTTTAGATGCTCAAAGGCTCTTCTTATACGTACATCTCTTCCAGGCTGAGCGTCTGCTGGCCTAGGAATTACCAGACTCCAAGGTCTCTCTGGTTGCTCATTCCGATGTAAAGTTATTGGTATCTCTCCCGTAGATTCATGGATTGTGTTGTTAATACAAAATTCGATAATATCCAAGATATCTATCCACTTCCAATTTTCTTCGGCACAGTATATTCTACAATACTTGGCCGTTTCCCTCATCACTCTTTCTACAGGATTTGCCTCAGGATGGCGAATACTTGACAAAATCTGATGTATTCCAAGTCTTTCTAATTCTTGTCTGAACTCTACACTGGTGAATCAACTACCGTGATCCGACAACAAATTCTCAGGTTTTCCCAGAATCGGTATCACTTTTTCTTTGAGTCGTTTTAACACCTGTTTGGTACTAGTCTTCTGTATGGGAGCAAGGACAACCATTTTAGTGAAGACATCCATAGCCACCATTATGTGTCGATTTCCTCTTCTTGCCTTTGGCAAAGGTCCGAAGTTATCAATAGATATGATTTGACCTGGCCTCTCGGGCAACAATGGTATAGGCTTTTGTCTCATAAGACATGCATTTGGTTTGATCCTTTGACATAGATCACATGTCTTTAGCGTGTCCCTTACAGTTTCTCTCAGTCTCGGCCATACAAATGCTTCTTTCAGCATCGAGACTGTTTTGTCGACTCCCATATGTCCGAACGATCTATGGGCTAACCATACTATTTTCCTCTGCAAAATTGCAGGTACAACAATCCTTAATCGTGTATGGTCAGAGTCCACAAACTTATATAATAATCCATTATAAAATGTGTAATCTTGAGCTATCTTATTAGCTTCCGTGTACGCTGGTGTTCCCCTTATCAAACTTCCTTCGAGGAAAGATATGAGCATGTTCATCCATGGATCCTCACGTTGCCGTTGACTAATGCTTCTTAACTCATTTAGAGTACGCTGATCCCTGTCTTCCAAATCAATAGCCATTACTTCCTCTTCTGTGGACTCTGGCTGTCTACTTAAATAGTCTGGAACTATATATTCTTTTCCCGGGCAGTATTCTATCTTTACATCAAACTGTTGAATGTATAAAGCCCAACGCATCAACCTTTGACTGGATAAATCAGTCTTCATCAAAAAGGTTAAGGCTTTATGATCCGTTCTTAAAATGACCTGAAACCCATATACGATCTTTCGCCAATATTGCAGCGCGTGCAATATCGCTAACAGCTCGATTTCGCTGATCGTATAATTTTTCTCGTGTGGTTTCAGTCTCCGACTTGTTAAAGCTAGATAATTTTTCTTATCAGGGTTATCCGGGTTTTCCTGATATAGCATTGCCCCTATTCCAATCTGGGATGCATCTGTTTGAATTATAAATTTCTGATTAAAATCAGGATATCCTAGCTTCACATAGTTTAAGAGCATTTCCTTGGCCTCCACGAATGCTTTTTCTGTTTCCTCCGTCCATTTCCACTTGCCCCCCTTCTTCAGAAGGTCCTGTAGGGGTGCAACAGTTTTTGTGTATGATGGACAATGTCCTGAGAAGAAACCAATCAATCCCAAAAACTGGCGAACGTTCTTCACCTTCAAAGGCCTTGGAAAATCCCTTATCGATTCTAATTTGCATGGATTTGGTTTAACACCATCCTTATCAATCACATGTCCTAAAAATGTTACTTGTCTTTGACAAAAATTTGACTTCTTTAAATTGATTTTAAAATTTGCCCTTCTTAAGTCTTCCAATAATTTCTTCAATTTTTCTAAATGTTCCTCAATGTTCTCCGAGGTAAGCAAAATATCATCCACATAACGGATAGTGCAATCTTTCACTTCCTCTGACAGGTTTCGATCAAGCGCTCTTATTAAGGCAGATCCCGCGGTCTTCAATCCAAACGGACATCTCCTAAAACAATAGGTTTGTTGGTCGAACTGAAATCCAGTCAAAAGCTGGTTTTCTCTTCCAGTTCGAGATGATGATACGAAGTCGTCATGTCAATATTTGTGAAAATCTTCTTGCCTTTGAACTTCCTCAGTATTTCTTTTATGGGTGGTGCCGAATCATTTTCTGGTATGATTTTTGCATTTAAATTTCTGGCATCTAGACACACCCTCACTGAGCCATCCGGTTTACTCACAATCACTAATGGACTAACATATGGTGTCGCCATCTTTTCTATAACACCTGCATTCATCATCTCCTGCAGTGTTTTCTTAGTTTGTGGGTAATGTTTTTCCGCAACCGGGTATGGTTTTTGTCTGAACGGTGCCCAATCATTGACTTGGAACGCGTATTTAAAATTTTCAATCTTCCCTGGCTTGGAATCAAATACGTCCCTAAAATTTAATAATAATTTCTTTAATTGTTCCTTATTTTCGAGGTTAACTTTAGCTTCCTCTACTTTTCCTGACAGGTTGGTCTCGAACTCAGTTTCCAAATTATCTTCGAGTTCTATGTTGAGGACTTCAAATATCCTTTCTATGTCCTTATAACCTTCTTCAGTTACTTCTTCCACATGCCATACCTGTTCTCCTATTTTCACATCCTGTTCCTGTAGGTTAATGTTTTGCTCATCCACATCCTCTCTTTGGATTCTAATGAAGTTTTGCGCTAGGTCTATGATGACCTTGTTCTCACGGATAAAATCAATACCTAATATGACATTATACGGTAATTGATTTACCAGCAGAAAGCATTGCGAAATTTCAGTGTTACCCATGATCAGATCAATGTATACCTGAAATTTGCATGTTAAAGATTTTTCAGGGATAATTCCCTTAATCTTTACACTTGATGTGGGGATTTTTAATACGCGGCCTCTTGTTTCCAATTCATTCAGAAGGGTTTGCGTAATTAAATTTATTGTTGATCCGGTATCAATCAATGCCCTGACCAGTAATCCTTCTATCCTTAGCATAATTATGGGTAATTCTCTTTTGATAGGTGGGATTCCTTCCACATCCTCATTAATTAGCTCATCTGGTCTTGCTATCCAATTCACAATTTCTACCTCCTCCCAGCTCCTGGTATGTTTCCACTTTTGACAATTTAAATTTGGAGTTTTTTTATCCTGAAAGCTTCCTTTCCCCTCATTCTTTAACTGAGCTTGTAGTTCCAAGCTTTGAGCTCCATCTAGTCGGTCGGGTGATTTCCGGTTCTTGATTGCCTCACTCCAACGGACTTTTTGCCTTTCAGGTTCGTCTGGTCGTTCGTTCATATAACGAAGACTTTCCTGATATCTTTCCTCTATTTCGGCCCGATATTCATCATCCCTATCCTCTGGCCTTACGTTCCTTCTGTGATAATTCTCCCATTTCTTTCTGTTTTCTTGCCTCTGATGGTTATTGTTATAGGGTCGGCTCTCTTGTTGCCTATAACCCGTATTCCTAGGATTTCTTCCTCGATATCCTCCTCTGTAGTATGGCTGTATTCCTCTAGGCTCTTGGTGCCCATACTCTCGACCTAGTCCTTGAGTATTAGTGCTAGTGGACTGATTCCTGGTCGATGGTTTATCTCTGGTTTCCTGACTGCTGGCCATGTGTACCTGTTCAGTCTGTCTTTGGTGCCTAGGAGTTACGTGTGACGTCGTCATGTCTAATTGACGTAATACACTCTCCACTTCCACAGCACTTCTGGCTTTGGATGAGATTAACAGCCTCTGAATCTCATATGGAAGTTGTCTTGCAATGGCGGCACACAGGTCGTTCTCAGCTGGAGCAATGTCAAGTTCGCGGAATTTACACAGCTGAGCGGTAAAAAATTCCGAGTACTTAGTTGGTGCATTTGTGCTGTACTTCCTAGAGTAAAGATCTAGCCTCAAATTCTCATGGACGTCTGCTGCCCAATATCGTTTTAAAAAGGCTTCTCTAAAGCCTTCCACCGTATCAAAGGTGTACCTGAAGCTTCTGAACCAGGTGAGACAATCACCTGCCAACAGCTTCTCAATAGCTCTCAGTCTCCGATCCTGAGGAACCTTCATTTCGTTTAAGTACTCTGCGACTTCCTTTAGCCAGTATTTTGGAGTAATTGACATGTTATTACCCGTAAATTTTACCGGTCTGTCCTCATTCGATTTGATAATGTTTATTATCTGACCATTTGTCTGGTTCATGTACGGGGTTGACATCGCCATCGGATACCCTGGGTTCTTATAAGGGCTCTCCCCTCCTAAGTCCCTATCTGTATCTGTGCCTTGTTCACGGGAATCTACCCATCCTGTCTTTGGAAACTCCTCCTGATTCTCAAATTCTAACTTCCTTTCTCTTCGGGCACTTTCTTCATTAGCCATGAGTTGGATTTCCATTTGACTGTTCTTATGTTCAGTCCTCTCCAACCGGGATCCTAATTCATTTTGAATTCTTTCCTGGTTTTTCTTACTGGTTTCCAGTTCTCGTTTGAGTTGGTTTTTGTCGTCCCTGAAGCTATTCCTGATTTCATTTAAGTGTTCTTCTACCTCTTTCTTGATGACCATGACCTGTTCTGTTATAATTTCTGGTTTAACGTCACCTCTGGTATCTAGGTCTTCTCGTATTTCCTTTATTTTCTCCTCCATCTCTCTTCGTCCTTTGACCATATCTGCTTTAATTCCTTCAAGCTTTTCCTCAGTTTTCCCTTGACTCTTATATAATCTCAAGTGGTCTTGGACCTGATTTACTTCCGTATTGGTTTTTCCTACTTGGACCTTTAATGTTCCGATGGTTTCCTGAACATCATTAATACTCTGACTTATTTCATCTATCTTATGGGTACTTTCCTTATTTTCTTCATTTCTTTGTTTTCTTTCTTTATGGAGATGTTCTTCGTACATACCGAATTTTTTATTTATTTCCTCCCCGTGCTTCTTTAAGTTCTCATCTACCTGCCTGGTAAAAAGATCAATCTGCCCTTTCATATCCTGTACATCTTTGTGATTCTGACTTTCCATCTCATTAACTTTGGTCTGAAATAGCTGAAATTCACCCCCCTGTGCCCTTTCAGCAAGAAATATGCAAATCACAGTATGCCAGCATTGCTCAATTCGGGATTTTTCGGGGCTGCGGTAAGTTCTCCCACTCTGTGACTTACATATTTTGGATTAAATAGAGGATACACTTGCAAAAATAACAACAAAATCAACTCCTATTTTAACACATTTAATTAATCAAAATTATGGCGCTACAAACAATAAAACAAATAAACTACTGACCAATATCTTTCTACTTGTTCAAAGTGAACAAGGAATAGCATAAAAATAAAACAAATATTCTCTTTAAACACATGGTTTTCTTAAAAACCAACAATTCATGATTATTTTCACTTTCATAAAGTACCTATCTTAAAGTTCAATATAACTACGAGCTTCTTTGGCTCGATACATTTCCATAATAATGGTGTCATATTTTTGTACACCTCAAGAATTTATTTTTATCTTTTCTTATCATCAAAACAAATATATAATTACATTTAAAATTACATGTTAATTATTCACTTCAATATTTGGGCGTTTCACATATTCTCAGTATTTACCACCTCTCTCAAGTTTGCAAATTCACTACGGTGATCGGGAAACTACTTGTGTACTCCAGAGTCATAAAGATTACTTGACAAAGTCAAAAACTATGATTACTCCCGAAATCTAGTTATCTTCACAAAACTCGTGGATTCCTTATTTTCCATACAATATTACAATAGGGATTTTTATTTAATTCATTTGTCTTATAACACCATTATCACATAAGAAAACTACGATCTGAACTGGCAAGCGATAATATCAATCTACAAGGACCTCGGTTCAACGCCCGGGTCATTAACAACTTTAAACACTCACGGTGTATTTAGTACTTCTTACAAGGCGGTCTTTACCCACCCTCATACTATGAGAGTCAGGCCATTATACTCGAGCGTGATTTATGACAGGGAGAGCGGCTCCCTGCCTAGCCTACGGTTGGAGCTCTCTTCAATGCTTTTAAAACAAACCTTTATTTTATTTTCAGTTCTATGGAGAGACCTGGCATTTTAACTTCTCTTTTCACTTTCAACAATATTCTTTGGCTCATAAACCATTCTCGTAATCTTGGCATTTATTAATTATGAAGGGTCCTCGTTGATTGGGAAGAGTAATACACATTCTACGACGAATAATAAGGGGCTTCAACAACAACGAGGATTCTATATTCGAATCTCTTAACATGCCTCGGGAACCATTTCCACATTGGAGGACTTATACAAGACGCGATTTAGGGTCTAGCCGTAGCTTACAGGACCTACGCTCAATAATACCATACATTTGCTCCCTTTTATATAATAACACACACATGGCCTCGTGATCTACGTCACAATTAGAGGACTTACAACATATCTCAATTCAATACAATCAACTACCCCTCATAAGTAATTTACCAAGTACATTTAAATTCTACGCATTCCTAGCGTGACTTTTATTTAATTGCGTTCCATTGCACTACACATTACTTTACGGCCGAATGTCTTCCAAGGAACTGATAAATTTCATAGTAACAATTGATACATATCTCAATTCTTATATTAATCTTTTCCGTTGACAATAAATCGCTCCATTTTTAAGAACATGCATTCACATCATGTCTTATACATTTGTTAATGCTCCAACGCTCTATATTTTTATATCCTTCAATTTAATCTTTATTTAGATTTCTTTACCTTGTTATTCACATCATGTCTTCATTCCTTACAAAAGCTCAAAA
Organism: Meconema thalassinum; assembly: GCA_946902985.2. Lineage (NCBI taxonomy): Eukaryota > Metazoa > Arthropoda > Insecta > Orthoptera > Tettigoniidae > Meconema > Meconema thalassinum. Next base: position 989,303,098 of record OX336388.2, on the reverse strand, counting down.
GCTATTTCTTTCATATAATTCAAATTTACCTTTATGTAAATATCTTTGTTATAATTATTATTATTACGCTTGCTTTTATAACATTCGTCAAATACACTGACATTTTATTCCATGCATTTCCTCTACAGGATTTATTCTTTCACATGATTATTTATTATTTCTTAAAACTTTATTTTTGTTCAGATCGCGTTCTTATTTAGTTATTATTTATTTAAAAACATCCCTTTTACTCAAAACTCCGGTGGAATTGTACACAAAATTTTCCCGACACCCAAAACATAATGAAAATCTTTACTCACATGTCTAAGGTCGTTTTCTGACCTTTATTCTCGTTCGATGTGTCATTTTGGCCCACCTTCTTGACTTACTCCATATTGTACAAACTCATCTCATGTACAGACATTTCTTGACACATATTCAATACATTTAACACTAACAACATTTTTAATGCACTGGTGTATCCGTTTAGAATACACAATAAAACACTAAAAAAAATATATTACTTTTAACACACACTCTTGATATATTTACACTTCACAACTTTTGATCACTAGGCCGTCTTTTTCTAGCCTATCACACGTGACCTCTTAATCTCCCGTCTCCAAGGGTGAAATTTATTCAATGTCGGCTTCCTATCCTGCAGAATACGAAAGTCTCGAATCAACTACTACTTCCCTGGAATAACAATTCTTCGAATCCTGTTCCTGATGATCGGCTATTTCTCTAGCTTGAATGGCTCCCCTTTTAGATCTGGTTTATCGATCCTAGCGAAAGTCTGTTCTGATCGAGGTCCCCTCGATAACCTATCGATGACCTATGGATTTTTTTAGCCACTAATACTTCTCGAGTCTTAGTGCTTTAGAATAGTTCGTCTGCTTTCTTGAGACAATGTCTATAGTTTCCGTTCTTCTTTGTTTATTTGGTTCTCGCACTTCTAATTTTCTGAAATACGTTGCGAACCTTACTCTATTTTTCCTTGTTCGGGTTCTTTAAAATTTATAAACTGTTTATCTCGCTGTTACGGTACTTCCGTACGTTATGATACTTTTGGTCGTTTACTGACAGACCTATCGCCTTAATCCTAAGTTCGCAGCCTGCTTTAACTGTATTTTATGAACTTTTACGATAAACTTTGCACTGTCGGACCTAAATCCTGTACCTAGGATTTTCCTAATTTTTCAACACGGCGATACTTTAATATTTCTTCTTTGCAACTCCTTCCGGAGGCTCGCAAGTTACTGATACTTCGACGCCCGTGGCTGTCGGATATTAATTCTGCGGTGTAATACAGCGTTTCTCCCCTCAAGGAGTACTGGTAAACTGCCTTCGATGTCTGATACAGCGTAACGTCCCCCTCACGGGCTCGTGAATACTGCATGACCTGATACAGCGTAACGCCTCCCTGGGCTATCGTAGACTGCATGAACTGATACAGCGTGACGTTCCCCTCACGGGCTCTTGAATACTGCATGATTGGCTTGGTGAGGCCAGGAGTTTTATACCTTTTAGTCAAAAAAAGATAAAATCCTAGTCCTTTTCGTGACCAACTTTTGAACTAATTGTCGCACAATTATAAAAATTATATCTCCAGGAAGCTCGTCTTCCAAACGTAAATTTATCTTCCTGTGCATGGAAATCGATCGTGCATTTCCGAGATATTAATTAATTTTTCGTCTTCAACTGTGTGGGTGGTGCTGTTCATTTTTAATTCTCCCACTCCTTGGGTCCCGGTGAATTCCCAATGACGTATGCTGCATTTGCACTTTTTCCCTGGACTATTATTAAAAGCTTTTTCTTTACACAAAAATCTTTAATCCGAAATGATTCACCGTACTGTATCTGTTTACTTATTTTTATACTCGTAAACGGGTTAAATTTAATTATTCTTGTTCTGACTCAGCAGCGAGGTTGCCGTTTTCCTGCAACGTAAGAGCAATTTCCGAGTCGAGCTTCTTCGTCTTACAGTCCAAACTTTCCACTAGTTCTATTAATATCCATGACTGGCTCCTTATAAATGTCAAGAGGCATGAGCTCATCTTAGGAACACCTGGTCCCAGCGCTTGCACAATGTTAGGCTAGAATCCTGGCTTGAAATCTCTCTCCGTTCCCTTAGAGACTGTATGATTCTTTCATTCCTTTCACAAAATACATCGATTCGACTCCCTTTGAAGCCTATGGTACATGGGTTCACTACATAATTACCACGCCTTACATTCAAGGCAATCCACCCCTACAGTTCTTATTATCGACCCCTCCTTCCATAAATAAGTTTGTTACGCTGGGTGTCTTAGTATGTGTCCAGCAACCTATCTCTTCTCTTCATTAGCAGTCGCCAGGAACATCTCACCTTTCCCACTCGCCTTTAATAACTCTTCGACCACCTCATGGTATAGCGTTCTTGGCTGTCACCCCGGAGGTCCGGGTTCAATTCCCGGATTTGCCAAGAGATTTTAATTCTGGTGTGAGGGCTGGAACGGGGTACAATCAGCCTCGTGAGGCAAAACTGAGAAGAGGTGGGTTAGAGGGTTCAATTACCACCTCAGCAATCCTGGAAGTGGTTTTCCCACTTCTACTCCAGACAAATGCTGGGATGGTTCCTAACTGATGGCCACGACTGCCTCCTTCCAAACACTGGTACAGCCATCACAATAACACAGGTTATCACACAAATTTGTAAACACACACACAATACACGGGGCTATATGACAGCGATGTCACAGTTCTAAAAACAAGATGTTCAGTAAAGAACATATAGCATACTTTCTCCTAAATGCATGGGTACTGTTATAACTCTTTGTCCTTTTCAAGGAGTATAATTGAATGTTGGTTGTAGTAGCTTGTTGAAATACAACCTGCTATAGGGATATTAAACATGAATATGAGGTGCCCTTTGCTAGTGCTACCTCTGTAAAAAAATGTCATTCAATTCGGTTTCACCGTGTTTGAATTGATAGGGGGAATCGATTTGCACACATACATGGCCGCTATTTGCAAACTATTGGGCTGATGACCTTGTAGTCAGTCATAAGATGCTTTCCACATAAAGGTATGTTGTTGCAAAATTTGGCAGAGACTAGATTATTAGGTTGATCGTAGTTAGATTTAAGCTTTTAACACTTGGGTGGCCGCGATTACGTTTCCGTCAAGATGGCGGCGATATAAAACATGACACTGAGGTGCCCTTTGCTAGTGCTACCACTGTACCAAATTCCGTTCCATTCGGTTTCACCGAGTTCGAATTGAAAATCCACAGCCTGCTTCCAGTCTCCGACCGGGACAGGAATGGAATGAATGAAGCCCCCATCTAGCGGCGAGGATATGAACTGTGCCGGCTGCCGAGGCCTGACGCACTCCTCTGGGGCAATGATTAAATGAATGACAGATGAAATGAAATGATAGTGGGGAGTGTTGCTGGAATGAAATGTTGACAAGGAAAACCGGAGTACCCGGAGAAAAACCTGTCTGCCTCCGTTTTGTCCAGCACAGATCTCACATGGAGTGACCGTGATTTGAACCACGGACCCAGCGGTGAGAGGCTGGCGTGCTGCCGCCTAAGGCACGGAGGCTTTACCGTGTTCGAATTAATAGGGGGAATCGATTTTCACACAAAGATGGCCGCCATCTGCAAACTATAAGGTTGATGACCTATTAGTTTGGTCAAAGGATGCTCCCCCCATATAGGTATGTTGTTGCAAAATTTGGTAGAGATCGGATGATTAGGTTAGTCGTAATTTGATTTAAGCAGTGAACATTTGGGTGGCCGCCATTACGTTTCCGTCAAGATGGCGGCGATATAAAACATGACACTGAGGTGTCATTTGCTAGTGCTACCTTTGTACCAAATTTCGTTCAATTAGGGTTCACCGTGTTCGAATTGTAAGGGGGGGGGGCGACATTCAGAGTACACACACTCACACACGCACAGACACACAATTTTTCGCCCTGTGTTGATCTCATAAGTCTACTTTCATTTTTTGCAAAAATGGAAAGTAGGCTAACAAGATGTTCAGTAAAGAACATATAGCCTACTTTCTCCTAAATGCATGGGTATTGTTATAACTCTTTGTCCTATTCAAGGAGTATAATTGAATGTTGGTTGTAGCAGCTTGTTGAAATACAATGTGCTATAGGGATATTAAACATGAATATGAGGTTCCCCTTGCTAGTGCTACCTCTTTAATAAAATTCATTCATTTCGGTTTCACCGTGTTTGAATTGATTTGGGGAATGGATTTGCACACATACATGGCCGCCATTTGCAAACTATTGGGCTGATGACCTTGTAGTCAGTCATAAGATGCTTTCCACAAAAAGGCATGTTGTTGCAAAATCTGGTAGAGCTCAAATGATTAGGATGGTCGTAATTTGATTTAAGCTTTTAACATTTGGGTGGCCGTCATTCCGTTTCCGTCAAGATGGCGGCGATATAAAACATGACACTGAGGTGCCCTTTGCTAGTGCTACCTCTGTACCAAATTTCATTAAATTCGGTTTCAACGTGTTTGAATTGATAGGGGGAATTGATATGCACACATACTTGGCCATCATCTGCAAACTATTAGGCTGATGATCTTGCAGTTTGGTCAGAATATGCTTCCCACATAATGGTATGTTGTTGCAAAATTTGGTAGGGACTAGATTATCAGGTTGGTCGTAATTAGATTTAAGCTTTTAACATTTGGGTGGCCGCGATTACGTTTCCGTCAAGATGGCGGCGATATAAAACATGACACTGAGGTGCACTTTGCTAGTGCTACCTCTGTACCAATTTTCGTTCCATTCTGTTTCACCATGTTCGAATTAATAGGGGGAATCGATTTTCACACAAAGATGGCCGCCATCCGCAAACTATTAGGCTTATGACCAATTAGTTTGGTCAAAGGATGATCCCTCCATAAAGGTTTGTTGTTGCAAAATTTGGTAGAGGTCGGATGATTATGTCAGTCGTAATTTGATTTAAGCTTTGAATATTTGTGTGGCCGCCATTACGTTGCCGTCAAGATAGTGGCGATATAAAACATGACACTGAGGTGCCCTTTGCTAGTGCTATCACTGTACCAAATTTCGTTCCATTCTGTTTCACCGTGTTCGAATTAATAGGGGGAATCGATTTTGACACAAAGATGGCCGCCATCCGCAAACTATTAGGCTAATGACCAATTAGTTTGGTCAACGGATGCTCCCTCCATAAAGGTATGTTGTTGCAAAATTTGGTAGAGATCGGATGATTATGTTAGTATTATTTGATTTAAGCTTTCAACATTTGCGTGGCCGCCATTACGTTTCCGTCAAGATGGCGGCGATTAAAAACGTGACATTGAGGTGCCCTTTTCTAGTGCTACCTCTGTAACAAATTCCGTTCCATTCGGCTTCACCGTGTTCGAATTAATAGGGGGAATCGATATTCACACAAAGATGGCCGCCATCCGCAAACTATTAGGCTGATGACCTACTAGTTTGGTCAAAGGATGCTCCCCCCGTAAAGGTAAGTTTTTGCAAAATTTGGTCGAGATCGGTTGATTAGGTTAATCGTAATTTGATTTAAGCTTTGACATTTGTGTGGCCGCCATTACGTTTCCGTCAAGATGGCGGCGATATAAAACATGACACTGAGGTGCCCTTTGCTAGTGCTACCACTGTACCAAATTTCGTTCCATTCAGTTTCACTGTGTTCGAATAAATAGGGGGAATCGATTTTGACACAAAGTTGGCTGCCATCCGCAAACTATGAGGCTGATGACCTATTAGTTTGGTCAAAGGATGCTCCCCCCATAAAGGTATGTTGTTGCAAAATGTGGTAGAGATCGGATGATTAGGTTAGTCGTAATTTGATTTAAGCTTTGAACATTTGGGTGGCCGCCATTACGTTTCCGTCAAGATGGCGGCGATATAAAACATGACACTGAGGTGTCCTTTGCTAGTGCTATCTTTGTACCAAATTTCGTTCAATTCGGGTTCACCGTGTTCGAATTGATAGGGGGACATACATTCAGAGTACACACACACAGACTCACACACACACACACCGACATACACACACACACACACACAGACAGACACACAATTTTTCGCCCTGTGTTGATCTCATAAGTCTACTTTCAGTTTTTCAAAAATCGAAAGTAGGCTCATAAGCGACAACAACAACTGAAATGATCGTGTGGCCTCCTGAGAGGCCGAGTGCAGGACTTGCTAATTGACACCCGTGGGTGACCTGCACGTTATAATGAGGATGAAGTGATGATAAATACAGCACATACACCCAGACTCCGAGCGACGGGAATTAACCCCAGGAGATTAAAATTCCTGATGGCCAGGCCAGGAATCGAACCCGGGACACGGCGCGCCAAAGCCTAGTGCGCTAACCATTTAGCCACGGAGCCGGACATAACAACAACTAAAACCTCTTCATTTGTTTCTCTATCCACACATCTGATCTTCATCACTCTCCTGTAACACCACATTTTTCAAATGATTCCATTCTCCTCTTTTCTGTTGCGCCAACAATCCAAGTCTCACTACCATAGAGCGCCACGAATGCTTCCAAAAATAACTTCCTAATAACTAAATCTATATTCGATGCCAAGATATTCCTTTTCTGTCGAGATGCTTTCCTTGTCTGAGCTAACCTTCTTTTTATACCCTCTTTGTTTCGCCCAACACTGGTTATTTTGCTTCATAAGTAACAGAGGTCTCCTGCTTCCTTTAGCTATTCACCTGCAAATTTGGAGCTTTCTAATTTATTTCGGCTGCATTCAGGGCCGGATTAGGTTTCATGCGCTCCTAGGCCCGTGGGATTTTGCCGCCCCCTCTTCATACCATCGTGAAGGAGGGAGAATTTAGACCTCAGAAAGGTCTTTGTGGAGGAAATTTTTATTTTATTCAAATGTATCGTGAAGTAAAATCAATTAAATATTAAAATAATGAGAGAATCAACAGTTTCAAAATTTGTATATATAAACTATAAATAAATTAAAAGGCCAACGAGATATTAAAATAAGTATAAACCATTTAAGACTCATTACACACTTACAGATATTCAGATATAAGTTACATACACACTACATCATACAACCGACAACTATGCATAATGAATTATTGAAATCAAACTGATATGAAAAATCCACAGCCTGCTTCCAGTCGACCGACCGGATCAGCCTGTCGCACTCCCCTGGGGCAATGATTAAATGTATGACAGATCAAATGAAATGATAGTGGAGAGTGTTGTTGGAATGAAATTGTGACAGGGAAAACCGGAGTACCCGGAGAAAAACCTGTCTGCCTCCACTTTGTCCAGCACAAATCTCACATGGAGTGACCGGGATTTGAACCACGGATCCAGCAGTGAGAGGCCGGCGTGCTGCCGCCTAAGCCACGGAGGCACTTGAAATTAAACTGATATATAATAGTTTAATTTAAATAATTCAAGACTTAAATTTTCTCCTAATAAATTATAAAACATACCTGTTCTAATGCTAAAGTCGAAAAATCTGCTGATTCAAAGCATTTGTTGGAAAATGAAGGTCACAATATAAATTGGAAAAGTGTCAAAATTTTGGAAAGTTTAATTTAAATCAAAACAAGATGTTCAGTAAAGAACATATGGCCTACTTTCTCCTAAATGTATGAGTATAGTTATAACTCGTTGTTATTATCAAAGAGTATAATAGAATCATTTCTTGGTTGAAGACCTTAGAAACTATTTACCTCTACCAATCGCCACAACCTAGAAAAAAACTACTACCATCATTGAAGATAGATAGATAAGAAGTATCTCAAGAATGTTATGGATCTGGAGACATAATCGACCGGACTGGCTGCGTGGTTCTGCGGTAACGTTCTCGCTTGCTGGGCCCTAGGTTGCAGGTTCGTATCCTGGCGCAGTCAGCTGGCATTTGAGGGTGCACAAATGTGAGGGAGCCGTGTCAGTAGATTTACTGGCACGTTAAAGATCCCCTTCGGGCCAAAATTCCGGCACCCCGGCGTATCTAAAAGCAGCAGTAGTTAAAAGGGTCGTAAAACAAATAACATTATTATTATTGTTATTATTACATAATCGACCTGCCGTGGGCAACATCCAACTTTGAGTTGAGGCATGTCTTTACACGTCTGGTTGTGCATGGCTTTCACAACCCTAATTGAATTAACAAATCTTTCCGTGTCCCTACAGAGACGTGTGTATACAAACTATGTGGATATTTTCGATTGCTATTTGCCTGAAATAAAAGTATTAATTACCTGAACTAGTACCAGCGGCTAGAATTCAGTTACTATGTGAAATCGTTTTGTTCTTTACTTCAAATAACATTTTCAAATAACGCACAATAGGCTGTAACAAACCCTTTAAAATAAGAAGTAAAAATGTATCATAGTATCATCCTGTCATTCTTCAAATTCGATGCGCATAGAATGCCAATGGTATACTATCAATGGAGTCCCATGTAGACCAGTCGTGAAATCTAGTGGAGAAATATCGAACAATATAATCCTAACAGGGCGAGTGCATTCTAGCGGCCATAAGAAGAAACTTTTCAATAAAATCTGGAAGTTAATAAGTAGGCCGGCGTGCAGTTACCTTTTTGGCTGCTAGATGTCTCGAGCAAATCTGCTGGCGAATTATGTTTTAATTAAATATATGTTTTGCACCGTAATATGCACAATATAAGGCTTAATTTTAAAATGTCTGAGTCATTACAAAGCAACAAATATGTAAAATTTCAAGCAAAAAACCAAACTCTGTTGGGGTTTGAACCATAGGCATATGAATGACAGACTAACGCTTTACCACGGAGCCACTTGTGCCAACGAACACTGATCTATATAAAATGACTTACATAGAACTTGTTAGCAAATAATGATTTAGACCTAATGATTTCATCAGTGGAGTATATTATTTATGTATAAAGCATTTCATACTAAGTTTATTTATTTTGTACCAGTACGCTATATTGCATGCAATACTCAAATTAGTGAAATATAAGTCAGGCACAAGATATCCGCTGCCATCTTGTCTTCTTACCGAGACGGCTCAGCTTTTTAAAATCACTTCTGCACTATAGTATTACAAAATAAACTTTTAATTTCGAACGTGCCTCTTCCTTTAGAACAGTTAAATCGATTCTCGGCTCGATAATCGGAAGTGGTGGGTCCCATAATATGGATTATAAAGTTTGCATAATTCGCACGGCCGCCATCCTGAAATGGTACGGCGGATGACCTTGTAGTTTGGTCACAAGACGCGTCCTATATGAAGGTATGTTATTACCAAATTTGGCAGAGATCGGATAATTTGGTTAGTCGCTATTTGATTTTACGTTTTGAACGTTTGAGTGGCCGCCATTCAGATTTGGTAAAGATGGCAGCGATATAAAACATGACACTGAGGTGCCCTTTGCTTGTTCTACCTCTGTACCAAATTTCGTTCAATTCGGTTTCACCGTGTTCGAATTGATAGGGGGGACAGACATTCAGAGTACACACACTCACACACACAGACTCACACACACACATACACACACACATACACACACACATACACACACACAGACAGACACACAATTGATGGCCCTGTAGTGATCTCATAAGTCTACTTTCATTTTTTGCAAAAATCGAAAGTAGGCTAAAAAATGCGGATTAATTTCGCGCCCCTCAGCATGGTGCGCCCCTAGGTCGGGGCCTATCGGGCCTATTGGTAAATCCAGCCCTGGCTGCATTCCATTACTTTTGTTTTACATTTATTGATTTTCATCACTTATGCAGCACCTCTTCAATAATTCCTTAGAGCACATCTTTGCTATATCAAATGCGACAGACGTTTGAAAGAAATGGAATAACTTTGCAAAGATAAAAGTAAAAACGTCTCGTTTCTTTTGCAGCAGGCAACGTGGAGAATCCAGCTTGAGGTGCGGAATAAACTTATAACGTGAGAGAGACGGATATCTGAGGAAATGCTGCACTTTGCACTTTTTGTTTCCAGCAAGCTGAGGCGTGAACGCTGAGTTATTTATGATATAAGTCAGGCAAAGTACACAAGCGAAGACTGTGGATAAAAGCGGGCAAGCTCTTTGAGAGGCAAGGTAAATGTACGGTACGTCCAAACAGTAAGCCTTTTATAGCAGTGAGCACCACCTTCACCCCATACCAATACCAAATACCCGAGGACCATAACATCGAATATAATAATAATAATAATAATAATAATAATAATAATAATAATAATAATAATAATAATAATAATAATAATAATAATAATAATAAATATCCATTAGATAATAATATCATGTAATATTTACAGTGGTCTGCCATATTATTATACTCGGAAAGAAAATATAGTATTTGGTAATTTTTTGGCCAGGAAAGGAATATTTCCTGTAAATGTTAGTGCATTTTCTTAGCACGGTATATCTTCACACAAGCCTTAATACAGTCTTCGCTTGTGTACTTTGATATTCACTTCGACTCTCTATCAACTGTTATGAGAAACATCTCAAGTGGGCTGTAAAATAGTGTATGCAATTTGTGTTATTTTCTATTTGCGTTTATTGATTGATTGATTGATTGATTGATTGAACATGTGGTTGAATGAATGGTTGATTGATTTCTTGATTGAATGTACGAGTGACTGAAGTAATGTATTTTTGTTTGCTGTTATCTAGATCCTCGAATGTCACTCTCGTATTACTTTTTTCCCAGTTTCTTCTTATCTTTTATTTTATGTTTTTGCCTTTTTTCCGTTTACTGTAGATAGTTTTGTTTTTTCTGCAATAATTATTTCAATAATTAAGTACAAGTTTTTCTGGCTTGTAGGCCGTGGTCCAGACAGGATATCTCCCGACGTTTCACCGGAAACTGCGTCCGGCATTATCAAGGGTTCCGCTCCTTTCCTTGGTCAGCAGTGGAATGAGGAAGAGGCTTGAAATAATGGGTAACGGTTTGTAGTGGGGTATTGTTGTTTGAATATGCCTGTTGGTTGGGTGGTCACGCTCACGTGTGGGTGGCGCTTGTCTTTAGCGGATCCGCTAAAGAACACTCCACTGCAGGTGTCTGCAGAATCCCGTGTTCCTGTGGGAAGGTGTACATAGGAACGACGAAGAGGAGCGTGACCACCAGACTCAAGGAACATAACAGACACAGCCGCCTGGGTCAAACTGAGAAATCGTCAGTCGCTGAGAATTCTCTCTTGCCCGGTCACGATGTACAGTACGGGGACACGGAGATACTCTCCACGACCACACACTATCACGCCAGGCTGCAACGGGAAGCCATAGAAATCTTCAAACACCCCGACAATTTCAATCGGAAGGAAGAAATTGAACGTGTGCGTAATACATGGATCCCGGCCCTTAGGAACACCAAGGCCAAGAAATCACGCACATGTCAACCTGAAGAACCTTCCCGCTACAGCCCGGCAGTCGCCCAGGGAACACCTGATCCTCACAAGCTTGGTCGCCGAAGCCGGAGCACGTACCGCACCCCGCAACATGTACGCGAGACCAGACGATCCAGCCGGAATGCGAACAGAACGTTCGGCTCACCATGCTAATTTGAAGATCCAAAACTACCTTCCAGCTGTTAGTTCATCGCCAAGATCCACCCAACCAACAGGCATATTCAAACAACAATACCCCACTACAAACCGTTACCCATTATTTCAAGCCTCTTCCTCATTCCACTGCTGACCAAGGAAAGGAGCGGAACCCTTGAAAATGCCGGACGCAGTTTCCGGTGAAACGTCGGGAGATATCCTGTCTGGACCACGGCCTACAAGCCCGAAAAACTTGTACTTAATTATGAACGCAGGCCGTGAAAGCCTAAGCAATTATTTCAATGTTTCTTGTACAAAGGGATTGTATGAATGAATGCTTGAGATAGGATGTTTGATTGCGTGTCTGTATGGTTGTGGTTGTTGATTTATAATAGACTAGTGTATTTCTATTTTTGTTCTTGTCTGCTGTTTTTGTTTTGTTTATACTTGTAAATTTTATTGTTAAGTATTATATTGTCACTAGTGGATTTTATCTGTCTGACAATAAAGAATACATACAGTACATACATACAATATCATAAATAACTCACCGTTCACGCCTCAACTTGCTGGAAACAAAAACTGCAAAGTGCAGCATTTCCTCAGATATCCGTCTCTCTCACGTTATTCAATGGCTTCAACTAATTCAATGGAATTTTATGGGAACTTAAAATATTGGCTGTGCAAAATTTTTAAAATCTCGTTTTATTTCTCGTGTCCTAATCAAGGTAGGTTGGTAGAAACATGGAATTTTATGGGAACTTAAAATGGCGGCTGTGCAATTTTTTTAAATCTCGTTTTTATTTCTCGTGTCCTAATCAAGGTAGATTGGTAGAAATTCCAAATTTTAAAAATTTTGCGCTGCCGCCATTTTGAGTTATTACAAAATTCCATTGAATTAGTCGTCAATATATTAAGGTTTGTATGAAGATATACCGTGCTAAGAAAATGCTCTAACATATACCGGATATATATTTTTTCTGGCCAAAAGTTAGCAAATACTTTATTTCTTCTCTGAGTATAATAATATGGCAGACCACTGCATTCCAAGTTATGGCATGATAATGCAGAGGTGTACAGATTATTAGAACGAAATAAAGAATTTAAAACAGTCACAATTTTTTATTCAAAATCAATTTATTAACCATTAGCTGTCATATTTTTTAACCCTAATTAGTAATGGTTTCTCCCTTATCTGCTTACACCTTTTCCCCTTAGGAATTGCGTCTGGTAACTTTCAGAATTGGGAGTAGTGGGGTAGTGGGGGAGCTGCTTACCTTTTTATTGAGCCACCCTCGTAGCTGCCCCGAAGCTGATATCTCGCTAACCAAACATGGGATTAGAACATACAGGGTGTCCTAGCACTGCTAGTAATGCCCCCTACTTTCCTATAGGCTCTTTATTTGATTAAAAGATCAAAACTAAAAGGTCATTCGCGAGTAGTGGGGTAGTGTTGGTTTCCTGAAGTCGCGCTCGTGCTTGAATATGTATGCCTATGTTGGGAAAGGGTTAGGTGGTGGGGGAGGAGTAGGGTCGAGTGAGGGGTCGTTTAGATGGTATTTTTTCCGCTCTAGATGATGGTGAGGTTATTTTTTAAAAATGGATGGAATTGGGAAACGCCATTTGGGGTAAACATGTTGTTTTTTGACATTTTGGCGATGAATGTTTTTTTATACGCATGCGCACTTGAGGAGTTTTGTAAGAGGGCGGGCTTTTTAAATGATGATTTATTAATGAGTGTTTTTAATATGTATTGAAATAAACCATAAAAACTAATAGGTCATCGGCTTTTGACTATCTCGCTAACCAATAATCGGATTTAAACGTATGAGGTGTCGTAGGACTCGTGGTGAACTCTCTTTTTCTATCGAAGGGGTATATTCACCCCAAAATAAAAACTACCCTTACCCGGGGGGATGAAATAGTAATTTATTTTTGTATACCTACGAACTTGGCGGTTTTTGTAAAAGAGCGGGCTTTTTAAATGATGATTTATAAATGAGTGTTTTTAATATGTATTTAAATAAACAAAAAAAACTAATAGGTCATCGGCTTTTTACTATCTCGCTAACCAATAATCGGATTTAAACGTATGAGGTGTCGTAGGACTCGTGGTGAACTCTCCTTTTCTATCGAAGGGGTATATCCACCCCAAAATAAAAACTACCCTTACCCGGGGGGTAAATAATATTTTTTGTATATGCGCATACGGACGGCTTTTGTCAAAAGGACCTAACTATACGTTTGTTAATATTTTCTGAACCCCTCATGGGATTTTGCCATAGGCAGTATCCTAACCCTGGGGGTGACACTCCGTTTTTGAATGTAGGATTCATTTTTGTCGAAAGGGCCTAACGACACTTTTGTTCATATCTCGCGAACCAATCATGCTAGGGACTTGTATGAGGGGTCCTAGCACTTGGGGTGACGTCCCCCGTTTGGGGGGTGAAACTACCCCCCAAAATTGAAAAATCCATATCTAGGAAACGAAGAAGCCTAAAATTACGTGTGATAGCTTAAAAAATAGGGGATGATATGGGCTTTTACCTCGATGGATCATTTCACCCCTAAAACAGTAAATAGTCATGCTATGGGGAAAAAACGTGTTAAACACCTAAAAATGATAAATGAACCTAAGATCTTTTGTTTTTGATGAAAAATAGCAGGGGGGGTGAAACTACCCCCCAAAATTGAAAAATCCATATCTCGGAAACGAAGAAGCCTAAAATTAGGTGTGATAGCTTAAAAAATAGGGGATGATATGGGCTTTTACCTCGATGGATCATTTCACCCCTAAAACAGTAAATAGTCATGTTATGGGGAAAAACGTGTTAAACACTTAAAAATGATAAATGAACCTAAGATCTTTTGTTTTTGATGAAAAATAGCAGGGGGGTGAAACTACCCCCCAAAATTGAAAAAACCCTATCTCGGAAACGAAGAAGCCTAAAATTACGTGTGATAGCTTAAAAAATAGGGGATGATATGGGCTTTTACCTCGATGGATCAATTCACCCCTAAAACAGTAAATAGTCATGCTATGGGGAAAAACGTGTTAAACGCCTAAAAATGATAAATGAACCTAAGATCTTTTGTTTTTGATGAAAAATAGCAGGGGGGTGAAACTACCCCCCAAAATTGAAAAATCCATATCTCGGAAACGAATAATCCTAAAATTAGGTGTGATAGCTTAAAAAATAGGGGATGATATGGGCTTTTACCTCGATGGATCATTTCACCCCTAAAACAGTAAATAGTCATGTTATGGGGAAAAACGTGTTAAACACTTAAAAATGATAAATGAACCTAAGATCTTTTGTTTTTGATGAAAAATAGAAGGGGGGTGAAACTACCCCCCAAAATTGAAAAATCCCTATCTCGGAAACGAACAATCATAAAATTAGGTGTGATAGCTTAAAAAATAGGGGATGATTAGGGCTTTTACCTCGATGGATCATTTCACCCCTAAAACAGTAAATAGTCATGTTATGGGGAAAAAATGTGTTATACACCTAAAAGCATAAGCATCTTTGTGAAACCATGCATTAATGGACATGTGTATGGAGGATGGTTGTTATTATTATTATTAGGTAATTATGGATTAATGTGTGTATAGATAACTAACCTGTGGGGAGCGTGATGGCGCAGGTGCTTAGCAGCTCGTCTTTACCCGGACGGCTGGGGTTCAAATCCCGGTGACAGCGGGGGGTTGGAATTTTCACCTGAAAAAATCACGTGGCATTCGGCCTTAAATCCCAGGCCAAAACCAAAATGAGCCTGGTTGGCTCCGGCGACTCAAACTAATAGGGAAAAGCCGAAGAAAGAAAGGTAACTCACCAGTAATAGTAAACATTGGTTGGAGGTGTTGAAGAAGTCAGGATGGGCAACCCTTTGCCATGGTTCACGAATGCACCCCAAAAAGTTTTACCTGTCAAGACACAGTCTACCCTGTTGCAGCCTTTAGAAAAAAAATCGAACCGGGGCCTCTGTGGTGACAGTGGACTTATTTTCATGATGATTTTTAAACAAACCTAGGCTTGCCTACTACCGCTGTGTTGAATCTGCACAGAGACTCTGGCTTTGGTTTGCGTAGTGTGCCTTGCTGATAACAGCACAGCGACCTTGTCAGTAAGTTTCATATTACTCATTTGCTTGATAGCGGACATGCTATGCACATGACTAGATCGTTGTTAGGTTTGACAAAGGCTTAGTGAAGCTTATGGCAAGCTTGAAATGAATGTCATGGTATAGTCGGGCTTGGAAGCCAAGACCTTAGGGTTGACAACCAAGTAGGTTAACCACTACACGGTGAGATGGTGAAATAATAATGTAACAGAACATATAGAAACGTTTTCTATAGTTTAACGAATTGGCATACCATGAGAGGTGTAGGTAATGGAAATTGAATCCTTAGCTGATGATTATACTACTTTCCATGCCCACGTATAAGCTATCATGTTAGAAAAAGAATGGTATGGCTTGTTTTAAACGGAGAATAATCATTGTGTTTACTGTGAAACACAAATCTGAATTTAAAATAATTAATTTAAAATTAACTAATTTAAAATTAGTTTAGTACGCTGAAGTTAAAATGAATAATGATCACGTTACAGACAGCCAGTTTCAAAGCCATGAGAACTAAGTGAACAAAGTATAAAATTCATGAGCCAGTGAGGAATTCAACATGCTGTCCTTTGGACAAGAGAGAAGCGTTCTACAGCGACCCTCAATGGTTTGGGTCATCGTAAAGATGAAAATTAATTCTAAGCTACTACACGCTTATATACTAGAAGAAGAAATGGAAAACAATAGGTCAAATAAAGAACAGAAGGAATAAAAAATGGCCCTCAACCCTCAAGCATGTGGATTGAGGGAGTTGGAAGGAAGGAGAGCCATGAAAGGCAGATAAAAAAGTATACTAGGAGAGGCTTTGCCCCAGAGGTAATGGAGGTAAACTGGACTCAGCTCAGAAATCCCTTGGGGTTGCCAACTTCCAAACTGATCAGCCCTTGAGGGTGTAGCCATAGGCAGAGTGCACTGCAAGTAGTGGGGCTAAATACACCCTACCTTCTTGAGGGGGGCATGAGCAAAAGACAGGAAATAACATGAAAATAAAAACAAGGCTGCCTCCTCAGGATATCAGAAAAAATAAATAAACCAGGGCCAATGAAGTTGCAAAAGGAAGAGACTCCCTAGGGCTCGGATACCCTAATCATGTTGGGGTCGGTAGAGAACAAGAGTTGAGCAAGTGTGGTCGACAGGAAATAAGACAGAGAAGAGCCTAGCACAAGTTAGTGGAAGCAATGACGGTCTCAGCTGGGACTCCGTGATCGTCAACCTACATGACACTAGATATGACGCCCAGGGGTGGAATTAAAGACCTCTTTTGTTTTTTATCACTGGCTTTTAAGAACGCTAACACATGGCATGCCTTATAATGCAATACTGGTCCTAGGGTATGCAAAATTGTATTAGAAACTCAGCTAATAATAGTGTGCTTGCCCATGATTTACCTTAAATTTTCCTAAAATCCACTACATTTTCCGCAAATTGACCAAATGACACAACATTCCAGCAAAATTCAACAAATGACTACCAGATTTATTGAAATTCCATTGATTTACCTAAGCATGGTTTAAACTACCTCAAATTCATATAAAATTAGACGAATATAGATGAAAATTCACTAAAATTTACCGAATTTAGCCAAGTGGTGTACAAACCATGAAATTTATCCAATTTTTTTAAATTAAAATTGACTACATGTACTCGAAAATTTCATAATATTCCCTTTATATGTATGCTTTTTGTTGTTGTTGTTGTTTCGTTTACCATACTCTCTGCAGACAAATACCTCAACATGACTTTCTCCTAGACTAGGAGCTTCACATTCGACATGATAGCTGAGTTTCATTTCCCATAAACTTGTCTCTGAGGTGGGTGTCAGGAAAAGGCATCCAGCTGTAAAAACCACACCCTCACGTAGACTTTCATAACCTCTTACGTTGAGGTTCCTTACACTAACGACATTAAATGATTGAACGGTTTCCTTTTCACAATTCCTGTCTATACTTTCCTCTTTAAGGTTGCAAGATGTTTGCAAGATTCCTAAAATGCAATTAAATGTAATAAATACCTTAAGATGGTTTCATTTGTTTAATGATATGGTGTTGATGATGGATATATACGTTAAGACTAATTTTTGTTAGGTCTTGACTGGCCTTGCAATTAGAAATTGACAAACCAAACATGGGTTATCTACCAGGGGAACACTTTGACCTCTATGTTGGTTATTGACCAGTAAGTACAGTTCTAGTAATGAGACAGAAATCCAACTCAAACAATGAGCGCGCAATGCGGCGGAGATTGGTACCACGATGTACTGTTGGTTATGTAGCTATGTGGAATGTACATCACATATGGTTTACTTAAAGGTTTGGATATTCCATTAAAGATATATCTACAATAAACCATTTTCAAATGGTCATTCGTTGGTGTGAAAATATTTATTAATTGGTATTTTATGAAAACAATTATGATTTATAAAAAAATTATACTTTTACTGTATTCTTATTTAATGTAAGCACTGGAGGCACTATCGACCAAAATACAGCACTATCTGGAATGTATATTGCATACTTGAAGGTTTGGTGATCCCATTAAAGATATTCCTACAATAAATGATTTTCAAGTTGTCGTTCTATGGCGTGAAAATATTTAATATATGATATTTGCTAAAAGGATTTACCACTGGAATTATTTTACAAGTAGTTATTTTAATGACCAACAGAGTTCACTGTTAAGAAGGTAGAGCCCTATGTGGAATGTAGGATAACATGATATACATGATACGTGACAACTGTAAGGCTTGTGATTTTTAAGATGCCTTTATCCCTATATTAATCACCCAGTTTGCAATACTGATAACTGCAATGTTACTGAAAAAAAAATTGAAACAAAACAAAAATCAGCATTGAAAAACCAAAAAGTGGTTGAGCATATATATAGTGGGGAAAAGAAAAGTTTTGTAAACACTAATGTCCAACAATATTAATTAAATCAGTAACTGTCAGGGTGGCCGAGTGGTTAAGGCGTTTGACTTAAGATCAAATTTCCAAATATATAAGGAAGCAAGGGTTCGAATCCCTTCCCTGACATAACTATTGCTTGAGCATGCAAGAAAACAAGAAATGTACACAAACTATGTTTATCAATTTAATCATTTTTTTTTACAAGAGATAGACACACAGAATACAGGTCTTTTGGTTTATCAGTTCTTTTAAACATAACACTTGTTGAAAATTATTTTTTAGGGGATGGGGGGTGTTGCTACGTTGACCCATTACACAATAATAGCAGCTTTACGAAGTTCATTTTCTATATTTAATAGCTCTTTCTCATAACCAATATGACCAAGCTGTTTACAGGCATGCAAGAGCTGTAGACGTTCGACTAATATATTAGGATCGTTCCATTTACTATTTTTTATGAATGGTTTCAGAATCTCGGGAAGCAGTTCATCATTATCACCATCATTATGATTATCATCCTCATTATTATAATCATTTTCATAATGATGATCATTATCATCGTTATCATTACCATCATAATTTCCACTTTTGTCCACAGACTGTTCAATGGATTGAGTTGCCTTTGATAGTGTTGAAAGCTTCTTTTTAGATGTGCTAGAATGCTTTAACATTGTTATGTTATTATTACCACTATTACCTTTCCCCACTAACTTCTTGATGGGGTATATTGTCTCTGATAGGGTTGAGGGCTTTTGAGATGTGGGTGCATGTCTGAACATGGGTTTCACAGGAGGTGTCGAAGGTTTCTCATTAAACAACTCGCTAACAGTATGAGTGCGTTGTAGTGTATTAAACTTGAGGTTAATATTATCTTGAGCAGTACTATTTTTCTCTTGGACTTGGTTTCTTGCTTTGGTTTGGGTTTTCCTTACATTTAGACTAGCGTGATTATTAAGTTTACATTCATGATTGTTTGAAGAAAGTACGTCGAATTCTTTTGTTTTAAGCATTCCTCGACACTGTTTCGATCGTTGCTTTGAACAGCGCCAAATAATAGTTCCATTTTTATTGCTTCGTTTCACAATATATGAATATCCTTTATAGTATGCATAAGGCTTACCATACCTAGTCACTGATACTTCCATATCAACTGTCAAGCACAAACTAATCTCTAGTAAAGACAACTCTGTAATAACAACAATAGTTTAATGTGGGAGCATATATACATGCAAAAAGTGGGAGCAAAGGTGGGGGGTAAAAAGTGGGAGCAAAAGTGGTAGCAAATGTGGGAGAAAAAAAATAACTGTGAGCAAAAAGTGGGAGCAAATATGGGATCAAATGTGGGAGCAAAGCAAATATAAAAAGTGGGAGCAAATATGCTAAGAAATATGTCAACAAATATACCAGCAAAAGTAAATACACAAGTCAAGATAGATTAAAGTGCAAAGAAAATATGGAAGCAAATATGAGAGCAAAAATTGTGTTTTTCTAAAACAACTAGACATAACAAACTTAGTCATAACCTAACCTAACCTAACCCAACCTAACCTAACCTCACCTAACCTAACCTCACCTAACCTCACCTCACCTAACCTAACCTAACCTAACTTTACCTAACCTAACTTGACTGAACTTTACCTAACCTAACCCATCATAACTTCACCTAACCTAACTTTACCTAATCTAACTTCACCTAACCTAACGTTCAACTCTCAGATCAAAATTAAATTCTAGGCATAGTTGAGTTGGAACCCAAGACTTCAGGGATAACACACAAGTATACTAGCCACTACACCGCAAAATGGGCAAATTATCATGCAACACAACATAAAGTAAAAGTTTCCTGTAGTGTAACTCATTGGCTGTCAACCATAGTTTGGGAATTCAAACCCAAGACCTCAAGACTTTTGTTTTGAACATTATCAGAAATATTATTCCATTTACATTTTGCTGCTGCTTATAGTTATAAGAGTTGGCATTAATATGGGAAGCAAAAAAAAAAAAGTGGGAGCAAATGTGGGAGCCAATATGGGAGCAAATATAGGAGCCAAGATGGGGGCAAAAGTGGGAGCAAATGTGGGAGCCAATATGGGAGTCAATATGGAGGCAAATATGGGAGCAAATGTGTGAACTAATCATCTCACCTCGGATATCGCCAGTGAGTACTCATATCCACCGCAAGGTAGCGGAAACATACTTTGTGTGTTGTATGTATCTATCTTACAAAGTTTGACTGCATGCAAAACGTCCTTGTATAAGCTGTGCATATAATTTTCATATACAATTAAGACCAAGTGTTCAGTACTAACATGTATAGCCTTGTCTAGGGTATATAGAGGATCGTTAGCAAGAAAGACTGACTAACCCAGGAGTGTAAAGCCTTGCCATATGCAGTAAGCATCTGTTGGCAGAAATGGTTCCTAATAATAACGGACTTAATGAATATGAAACGTGTTTTGAGTGTCGTCTTAAATCCTATTTTATACGTTGTGATACGTGTAAGGATTTAAGACGACACACAAAAGACAACACCCAAAATACGTTTGTGTCGTCTTAAATCCTTACACGTATCACAACGTATAAAATAGGATTTAAGACGACACTCAAAACACGTTTCATATTCATTAAGTCCGTTATTATTAGGAACCATTTCTGCCAACAGATGCTTACTGCATATGGCAAGGCTTTACACTCCTGGGTTAGTCAGTCTTTCTTGCTAACGATCCTCTATATACCCTAGACAAGGCTATACATGTTAGTACTGAACACTTGGTCTTAATTGTATATGAAAATTATATGCACAGCTTATACAAGGACGTTTTGCATGCAGTCAAACTTTGTAAGATAGATACATACAACACACAAAGTATGTTTCCGCTACCTTGCGGTGGATATGAGTACTCACTGGCGATATCCGAGGTGAGATGATTAGTTCACACATTTGCTCCCATATTTGCCTCCATATTGACTCCCATATTGGCTCCCACATTTGCTCCCACTTTTGCCCCCATCTTGGCTCCTATATTTGCTCCCATATTGGCTCCCACATTTGCTCCCACTTTTTTTTTTTTGCTTCCCATATTAATGCCAACTCTTATAACT
This sequence comes from Meconema thalassinum, assembly GCA_946902985.2. Taxonomy (NCBI): domain Eukaryota; kingdom Metazoa; phylum Arthropoda; class Insecta; order Orthoptera; family Tettigoniidae; genus Meconema; species Meconema thalassinum. The sequence continues at coordinate 989,281,444 of OX336388.2, read as the reverse complement.
ATAAGCAGCAGCAAAATGTAAATGGAATAATATTTCTGATAATGTTCAAAACAAAAGTCTTGAGGTCTTGGGTTTGAATTCCCAAACTATGGTTGACAGCCAATGAGTTACACTACAGGAAACTTTTACTTTATGTTGTGTTGCATGATAATTTGCCCATTTTGCGGTGTAGTGGCTAGTATACTTGTGTGTTATCCCTGAAGTCTTGGGTTCCAACTCAACTATGCCTAGAATTTAATTTTGATCTGAGAGTTGAACGTTAGGTTAGGTGAAGTTAGATTAGGTAAAGTTAGGTTAGGTGAAGTTATGATGGGTTAGGTTAGGTAAAGTTCAGTCAAGTTAGGTTAGGTAAAGTTAGGTTAGGTTAGGTTAGGTGAGGTGAGGTTAGGTGAGGTTAGGTTAGGTGAGGTTAGGTTAGGTTGGGTTAGGTTAGGTTAGGTTATGACTAAGTTTGTTATGTCTAGTTGTTTTAGAAAAACACAATTTTTGCTCTCATATTTGCTTCCATATTTTCTTTGCACTTTAATCTATCTTGACTTGTGTATTTACTTTTGCTGGTATATTTGTTGACATATTTCTTAGCATATTTGCTCCCACTTTTTATATTTGCTTTGCTCCCACATTTGATCCCATATTTGCTCCCACTTTTTGCTCACAGTTATTTTTTTTCTCCCACATTTGCTACCACTTTTGCTCCCACTTTTTACCCCCCACCTTTGCTCCCACTTTTTGCATGTATATATGCTCCCACATTAAACTATTGTTGTTATTACAGAGTTGTCTTTACTAGAGATTAGTTTGTGCTTGACAGTTGATATGGAAGTATCAGTGACTAGGTATGGTAAGCCTTATGCATACTATAAAGGATATTCATATATTGTGAAACGAAGCAATAAAAATGGAACTATTATTTGGCGCTGTTCAAAGCAACGATCGAAACAGTGTCGAGGAATGCTTAAAACAAAAGAATTCGACGTACTTTCTTCAAACAATCATGAATGTAAACTTAATAATCACGCTAGTCTAAATGTAAGGAAAACCCAAACCAAAGCAAGAAACCAAGTCCAAGAGAAAAATAGTACTGCTCAAGATAATATTAACCTCAAGTTTAATACACTACAACGCACTCATACTGTTAGCGAGTTGTTTAATGAGAAACCTTCGACACCTCCTGTGAAACCCATGTTCAGACATGCACCCACATCTCAAAAGCCCTCAACCCTATCAGAGACAATATACCCCATCAAGAAGTTAGTGGGGAAAGGTAATAGTGGTAATAATAACATAACAATGTTAAAGCATTCTAGCACATCTAAAAAGAAGCTTTCAACACTATCAAAGGCAACTCAATCCATTGAACAGTCTGTGGACAAAAGTGGAAATTATGATGGTAATGATAACGATGATAATGATCATCATTATGAAAATGATTATAATAATGAGGATGATAATCATAATGATGGTGATAATGATGAACTGCTTCCCGAGATTCTGAAACCATTCATAAAAAATAGTAAATGGAACGATCCTAATATATTAGTCGAACGTCTACAGCTCTTGCATGCCTGTAAACAGCTTGGTCATATTGGTTATGAGAAAGAGCTATTAAATATAGAAAATGAACTTCGTAAAGCTGCTATTATTGTGTAATGGGTCAACGTAGCAACACCCCCCATCCCCTAAAAAATAATTTTCAACAAGTGTTATGTTTAAAAGAACTGATAAACCAAAAGACCTGTATTCTGTGTGTCTATCTCTTGTAAAAAAAAATGATTAAATTGATAAACATAGTTTGTGTACATTTCTTGTTTTCTTGCATGCTCAAGCAATAGTTATGTCAGGGAAGGGATTCGAACCCTTGCTTCCTTATATATTTGGAAATTTGATCTTAAGTCAAACGCCTTAACCACTCGGCCACCCTGACAGTTACTGATTTAATTAATACTAGTTGAAACCCGTCAATACATGACGGTCAATAAGAAAATATTTACTGAAGAATTTTCTTATATACACTGAAGAAAATGGAAATTGCAACACCATGAAGGCATTGGTCGTTTGTGTTGATTTTCAAGATATGGAACGATGCCTTGTAGGTATGTAAACGATCAAAGTTTCAGACCCATTGGATTGTTGCTACAGGTCTCCCCACGTGATTGGTCGCGGAGGATTCAACTCCAGTATACGGACACCGGTGTAGCGTAGTTGACTTGCAGTCTGTGCAGTGAAGTGTTCCCCGTCAAACATGCCTCGACGACAGAGAAGAGCACGCTATCAACAACTGTCGCCGTTTGAGAAGGGTCGGATAATTGGGCTGTGTGAGGCTGGATTATCGCTAAGCACTGGCGCTGCACGTGTTGGCCGACAGGCATCTACGGTACAACGTGTATGGCAGCAGTGGTCAAATAAAGGTACCCACACTCGTAGACCTGGCACAGGCCCACAGCGACAGACAACTGTGAGAGAGGATCGCCGCATCATTCGGATGGCCCGGATGGAACCCCATGCAACAACAGCGCAAATTCGAGCAGCTGTGGCACCCCACGTTACACAACTAACAGTTGGTAATCGCCTGCGTGCAGCTGGCTTACGATCCCGTGTCCCTGCAGAAGGTGTTCCATTGACCCCACAACAGCGACGTGTAAGGCTGGCCTGGTGTCGAGAACGATCGACGTGGGTCGACGAATGGCATAGGGTCGTCTTTAGTGATGAATCGCGCTTCTGTCTTGCCCGCAGTGATCGCCAGAATCGTGTGCACCGACATACCGGGAAGAGGAGCCGCCCAGACCTTATTGTCGAGAGGCACACGGGGCCAACACCAAGCATTATGGTCTGGGGAGCTCTTGGCGTTAATGTGAAATCACAATTAGTGCCTGTTGAGGGCACTATGACTGCTCGACAGTATGTTGATAGGGTACTCAATCCAGTGGTTGTCCCTATGATGGCGAACATTGGTAATGGGATGTTTCAGCAGGACAATGCCCGGGTTCACACTGCACGCATCTCCAGACATCACAACCTTAGAATGGCCCTCCAGATCCCCGGACCTCAGCCCTATTGAGCATGTGTGGGACATGATGGGTCGACAACTGGCCAACCGTCCTCAGCCACCCATAACTCTGGAATAACTGACCCGTGCAGTGCAGCAAGCATGGGCCACAATTCCTCAGGAAGCGATCCAGGGCCTTATTGACTCCATGCCTCGCCGAATTCATCAATGTATTGCAGCTCGTGGTGGGCACATCCAGTATTGATTGTTGTCTAAACTTGCGGTCAGATTGCCCTGAAAGTGTAATCATGGAATCACAACCGAACACTCGTCCTGTATGTTCAATTGCAGCAATGTAGCACCACTCCTTCTGGATGTTGCAATTTCCATTTTCTTCATTGTACGTTCTTTGTACAATTATTTTTTGGCGCTATTGATACTTTAAGAGCGTCAAAAGATTCCAGAGTTCCCCATTGAGCTTTATTGATTGTGATAAAGTATGCCAAGCGAATCGGAAAATGTTGCCTCTTAAAAGAAATTGATTGGTTTATCCTATGGTGTTAAATCAAGTCGAAGGATTAGACCTCTCTGCCTAATTTTAACTGCACTTATTTCCAAATCCAAGCATTTTCATGCATATTTCTTATAATTAATATGGAATCAAATCGAAGGGTTAGATCATCCGCCTGATTTTAACTGCACTTATTATTTCCAAATTCAAGCAATTTTCGTACACATTTCTTATAATTAATATGGTAGTATTTATGAGCCCTTAGGAAACTTCAGTTTTCTAAGGAGCATAACTATGGGTCAATCGTTTGGAGTATGTGGAAGCAAATCACTTAATTCCAAGGAATTCAAGAATTCTGAGGAGTCTAATATATACAACTGGCCGCAAGAACCGTCGCTTATAATTTTGGAATATACATTAACGAAGAAATGCGATGATGTGCAATTCCATACATTTTAAAACAATATGGACCGTATGCATGTGGCACAGTGACATTGGCACCAAATGAAACCAAGGACATAGCATTTGTTGTACTGCCGATTATTCTCTCCTAAATTCCTTGAGGTATCATTTCCAGTGAAAAATTGTTGCAGTCTGTCAAATATTTTATATTTAGTAAGATCAATTTTGCCATTACAACACCAAAGGTCAAAGTAACCAAGCGTAGATTTCTCGCTACAGAAATACAGTGCAGAACAATGTTTACATTTGTTCGTCAAGGATCCTACACTGTACGGCATAATATCTGGAATTGTTTCTGAAATGGCATATTTATATTAGATTTTAAAAGTGGCTTCGTATTTTTCTTCGATTTCCCACTTTTTTGTGGCTAATGTTCTTTTTCGTCAAATGGATATATTTATTGTAGCATTTTTCTCCAAATTAGCGTCATATTCAATAACACTATAGTGGCCTGCATCAACGCAGCCGCCAAATATTAAATGGCACATAATACTTCCATTGCCAAAATCAACAGCGTGGTTAGAGTCATTGTTATGTACTCTAAACAAATAATCATTAAACAATAATATTCATTTATACAGTGAAGTTCAGATACTTTCATTCTCAAGTTTGTTGCTGATGAGAATGCGATGATACTGATCGCCAATAATAAAATCCTTATAATTATTCATGCCAACACCAATTTTTGCAATTTGCTTGCAGACGCAGCTCAGGATGACGTTCTGCATTTTGGAATAAACAGTACGAAACTGCTTTAAATAAGAAATTTCCATCACCTGTTGTAGGTACAATCCTTTGCATTTCCATGACAGTAAATTAAGCAAGGGAGCATACTTCGCCAACTACTGGAATGAGCATAGACTCACTTCGACAGCCACCGTAATGGAGAGTTTAAGGGTTAGACTATATGTTCAGTGCTTGTCAAAAATCGTATAAACACAGGGAAGCCAAATCTTAAGGCTAAATTCTGAGCTATCGCCCCGGATTCCGGGTTCGAACCCTGGTTTGCCAAGAAATTTAATTCTGGTCTGAGGACTGGTACGGGGTGCACTCTTGACGCAAAACTAAGGAGAGCAAGGTTAGATTCCTATTTCAACAATCTGGCATGTGGTTTTCCGTGGTTTGCCACGTCCACTGAAGGTAAATACCGGGATAGTTCCTAACTTAAAGCCTCGGTCGTCAATTCTCCATTCCCCACATGAATTACAAATGCACACATCAGTAAAGGCATCACAATAACACAGGTTATCATAGAAAAATTTACACACACACCAAAGTAGACGGGCCTGAGTGACCACGATGTCTGAGTCCATCAAATGAATTATATTCGTCAATTGTGTCTCATGGCGAAAGCGATTGTGGCCATCTTTTATTTAATAATTTAAAAGTATATGGCAATGCAAATCGAGGATAATTCCTTACTCTACGGGAATAATAAAAGTAAAATATGTTAAGACAATGAATTACCAATAGCCAGAAAGAATAATTAGGAAATAGAAATACATGTCTGAGGTGAGATGTGAACTCCTTCGACTATGCTAAATTCATTCCTGGGTCCGCAATGTTACCCCTGAGCCACCCAGTCAACAGACTTCGAAAGCAATATTAAGTTACTTAAACAACAAACGAACTCAAACGCCTGTTGAAGTTCTTCAATCCCCTCTTTTTAATTCTAAAAAACAAAGATCACACTACGATACGGAGGATCCTTTATCCGCCATTTCTCTAGAAATGTAATTCTGGTCTGAGGGCTGGAACGGGGCGCACTCTTGAGGCAAAACTAAGAAGGGCAAGGTTCGATTCCCATCTCAACAATCTAGGATGTGCTTTTCCGTGGTTTGCCACTTCCACTGCAGGTAAATACCGGGATAGTTCCTAACTTAAAGCCTCGGTCGTCAATTTCCCATTCCCCACTTTAATTACAAATGCACACATCAGTACAGCCATCACAATAACACAGGTTATCAGAGAAAATTTGACACACACACACACACACACTAAAGTAGACGGGGATGAGTGACCACGATGTCTGAGTCCATCAAATGAATTATGTTCGTCAATTGTCTCTCATGGCGAAAGCGATTATGGCCCTATTTTATTTAATCATTTAAAAGTGTATGGGAACGTAAATCGTGGAGAATTCCTTACTTTACGGGAATAATAAAAGTAAAATATGTTAAGACAATGTATTACCAATAGCCAGAAAGAATAATTGGGAAATAAAAATATGTGGCTGAGGTGGGATTCGAACTGCTCACATTGGGCGATGCACAAATTAAGACTTCAGCGCTGCCATCTGAGCTACCGAATCACTGGAGTTGTAGCGCAATATTAAGGTACTTAAGCAACATTCACACTCAACAGTCAGTATAAGTTCTTCTACATTTCCCGTCCTTTATAATATTCTATTCCTGTTTATATCGTGGAAACTTCATATTCGATATTCCCTTCCTTTATTATAATTCTTATAAATAACTATTACATTAAAACGCGGTGGACATCCGCCATGTCTGTCATTAACCAAGGTGATTCTGCGCATGCGCTTGAGCCAATAATTTTGCAGTTTTGTTTATAAATTTAAAAATATATAATAACATATTTGTTTATTTGAAAGACACTCTGCAAATCTGCATGCCAAGAGCTTTCGTTAGAATGATTTACGAAGCCAATCGGTTAAGTCGTTTTCACAATCTCGTGTGTACAAAAAATAGCTTAGTGTTTTAAATATATAGATTGTTGGACATTAGTGTTTACAAAACTTTTCTTTTCCCCACTATATATATGCTCAACCACTTTTTGGTTTTTCAATGCTGATTTTTGTTTTGTTTCAATTTTTTTTTCAGTAACATTGCAGTTATCAGTATTGCAAACTGGGTGATTAATATAGGGATAAAGGCATCTTAAAAATCACAAGCCTTACAGTTGTCACGTATCATGTATATCATGTTATCCTACATTCCACATAGGGCTCTACCTTCTTAACAGTGAACTCTGTTGGTCATTAAAATAACTACTTGTAAAATAATTCCAGTGGTAAATCCTTTTAGCAAATATCATATATTAAATATTTTCACGCCATAGAACGACAACTTGAAAATCATTTATTGTAGGAATATCTTTAATGGGATCACCAAACCTTCAAGTATGCAATATACATTCCAGATAGTGCTGTATTTTGGTCGATAGTGCCTCCAGTGCTTACATTAAATAAGAATACAGTAAAAGTATAATTTTTTTATAAATCATAATTGTTTTCATAAAATACCAATTAATAAATATTTTCACACCAACGAATGACCATTTGAAAATGGTTTATTGTAGATATATCTTTAATGGAATATCCAAACCTTTAAGTAAACCATATGTGATGTACATTCCACATAGCTACATAACCAACAGTACATCGTGGTACCAATCTCCGCCGCATTGCGCGCTCATTGTTTGAGTTGGATTTCTGTCTCATTACTAGAACTGTACTTACTGGTCAATAACCAACATAGAGGTCAAAGTGTTCCCCTGGTAGATAACCCATGTTTGGTTTGTCAATTTCTAATTGCAAGGCCAGTCAAGACCTAACAAAAATTAGTCTTAACGTATATATCCATCATCAACACCATATCATTAAACAAATGAAACCATCTTAAGGTATTTATTACATTTAATTGCATTTTAGGAATCTTGCAAACATCTTGCAACCTTAAAGAGGAAAGTATAGACAGGAATTGTGAAAAGGAAACCGTTCAATCATTTAATGTCGTTAGTGTAAGGAACCTCAACGTAAGAGGTTATGAAAGTCTACGTGAGGGTGTGGTTTTTACAGCTGGATGCCTTTTCCTGACACCCACCTCAGAGACAAGTTTATGGGAAATGAAACTCAGCTATCATGTCGAATGTGAAGCTCCTAGTCTAGGAGAAAGTCATGTTGAGGTATTTGTCTGCAGAGAGTATGGTAAACGAAACAACAACAACAACAAAAAGCATACATATAAAGGGAATATTATGAAATTTTCGAGTACATGTAGTCAATTTTAATTTAAAAAAATTGGATAAATTTCATGGTTTGTACACCACTTGGCTAAATTCGGTAAATTTTAGTGAATTTTCATCTATATTCGTCTAATTTTATATGAATTTGAGGTAGTTTAAACCATGCTTAGGTAAATCAATGGAATTTCAATAAATCTGGTAGTCATTTGTTGAATTTTGCTGGAATGTTGTGTCATTTGGTCAATTTGCGGAAAATGTAGTGGATTTTAGGAAAATTTAAGGTAAATCATGGGCAAGCACACTATTATTAGCTGAGTTTCTAATACAATTTTGCATACCCTAGGACCAGTATTGCATTATAAGGCATGCCATGTGTTAGCGTTCTTAAAAGCCAGTGATAAAAAACAAAAGAGGTCTTTAATTCCACCCCTGGGCGTCATATCTAGTGTCATGTAGGTTGACGATCACGGAGTCCCAGCTGAGACCGTCATTGCTTCCACTAACTTGTGCTAGGCTCTTCTCTGTCTTATTTCCTGTCGACCACACTTGCTCAACTCTTGTTCTCTACCGACCCCAACATGATTAGGGTATCCGAGCCCTAGGGAGTCTCTTCCTTTTGCAACTTCATTGGCCCTGGTTTATTTATTTTTTCTGATATCCTGAGGAGGCAGCCTTGTTTTTATTTTCATGTTATTTCCTGTCTTTTGCTCATGCCCCCCTCAAGAAGGTAGGGTGTATTTAGCCCCACTACTTGCAGTGCACTCTGCCTATGGCTACACCCTCAAGGGCTGATCAGTTTGGAAGTTGGCAACCCCAAGGGATTTCTGAGCTGAGTCCAGTTTACCTCCATTACCTCTGGGGCAAAGCCTCTCCTAGTATACTTTTTTATCTGCCTTTCATGGCTCTCCTTCCTTCCAACTCCCTCAATCCACATGCTTGAGGGTTGAGGGCCATTTTTTATTCCTTCTGTTCTTTATTTGACCTATTGTTTTCCATTTCTTCTTCTAGTATATAAGCGTGTAGTAGCTTAGAATTAATTTTCATCTTTACGATGACCCAAACCATTGAGGGTCGCTGTAGAACGCTTCTCTCTTGTCCAAAGGACAGCATGTTGAATTCCTCACTGGCTCATGAATTTTATACTTTGTTCACTTAGTTCTCATGGCTTTGAAACTGGCTGTCTGTAACGTGATCATTATTCATTTTAACTTCAGCGTACTAAACTAATTTTAAATTAGTTAATTTTAAATTAATTATTTTAAATTCAGATTTGTGTTTCACAGTAAACACAATGATTATTCTCCGTTTAAAACAAGCCATACCATTCTTTTTCTAACATGATAGCTTATACGTGGGCATGGAAAGTAGTATAATCATCAGCTAAGGATTCAATTTCCATTACCTACACCTCTCATGGTATGCCAATTCGTTAAACTATAGAAAACGTTTCTATATGTTCTGTTACATTATTATTTCACCATCTCACCGTGTAGTGGTTAACCTACTTGGTTGTCAACCCTAAGGTCTTGGCTTCCAAGCCCGACTATACCATGACATTCATTTCAAGCTTGCCATAAGCTTCACTAAGCCTTTGTCAAACCTAACAACGATCTAGTCATGTGCATAGCATGTCCGCTATCAAGCAAATGAGTAATATGAAACTTACTGACAAGGTCGCTGTGCTGTTATCAGCAAGGCACACTACGCAAACCAAAGCCAGAGTCTCTGTGCAGATTCAACACAGCGGTAGTAGGCAAGCCTAGGTTTGTTTAAAAATCATCATGAAAATAAGTCCACTGTCACCACAGAGGCCCCGGTTCGATTTTTTTTCTAAAGGCTGCAACAGGGTAGACTGTGTCTTGACAGGTAAAACTTTTTGGGGTGCATTCGTGAACCATGGCAAAGGGTTGCCCATCCTGACTTCTTCAACACCTCCAACCAATGTTTACTATTACTGGTGAGTTACCTTTCTTTCTTCGGCTTTTCCCTATTAGTTTGAGTCGCCGGAGCCAACCAGGCTCATTTTGGTTTTGGCCTGGGATTTAAGGCCGAATGCCACGTGATTTTTTCAGGTGAAAATTCCAACCCCCCGCTGTCACCGGGATTTGAACCCCAGCCGTCCGGGTAAAGACGAGCTGCTAAGCACCTGCGCCATCACGCTCCCCACAGGTTAGTTATCTATACACACATTAATCCATAATTACCTAATAATAATAATAACAACCATCCTCCATACACATGTCCATTAATGCATGGTTTCACAAAGATGCTTATGCTTTTAGGTGTATAACACATTTTTTCCCCATAACATGACTATTTACTGTTTTAGGGGTGAAATGATCCATCGAGGTAAAAGCCCTAATCATCCCCTATTTTTTAAGCTATCACACCTAATTTTATGATTGTTCGTTTCCGAGATAGGGATTTTTCAATTTTGGGGGGTAGTTTCACCCCCCTTCTATTTTTCATCAAAAACAAAAGATCTTAGGTTCATTTATCATTTTTAAGTGTTTAACACGTTTTTCCCCATAACATGACTATTTACTGTTTTAGGGGTGAAATGATCCATCGAGGTAAAAGCCCATATCATCCCCTATTTTTTAAGCTATCACACCTAATTTTAGGATTATTCGTTTCCGAGATATGGATTTTTCAATTTTGGGGGGTAGTTTCACCCCCCTGCTATTTTTCATCAAAAACAAAAGATCTTAGGTTCATTTATCATTTTTAGGCGTTTAACACGTTTTTCCCCATAGCATGACTATTTACTGTTTTAGGGGTGAATTGATCCATCGAGGTAAAAGCCCATATCATCCCCTATTTTTTAAGCTATCACACGTAATTTTAGGCTTCTTCGTTTCCGAGATAGGGTTTTTTCAATTTTGGGGGGTAGTTTCACCCCCCTGCTATTTTTCATCAAAAACAAAAGATCTTAGGTTCATTTATCATTTTTAGGTGTTTAACACGTTTTTTCCCCATAACATGACTATTTACTGTTTTAGGGGTGAAATGATCCATCGAGGTAAAAGCCCATATCATCCCCTATTTTTTAAGCTATCACACCTAATTTTAGGCTTCTTCGTTTCCGAGATAGGGTTTTTTCAATTTTGGGGGGTAGTTTCACCCCCCCTGCTATTTTTCATCAAAAACAAAAGATCTTAGGTTCATTTATCATTTTTAGGCGTTTAACACGTTTTTTCCCCATAGCATGACTATTTACTGTTTTAGGGGTGAAATGATCCATCGAGGTAAAAGCCCATATCATCCCCTATTTTTTAAGCTATCACACGTAATTTTAGGCTTCTTCGTTTCCTAGATATGGATTTTTCAATTTTGGGGGGTAGTTTCACCCCCCAAACGGGGGACGTCACCCCAAGTGCTAGGACCCCTCATACAAGTCCCTAGCATGATTGGTTCGCGAGATATGAACAAAAGTGTCGTTAGGCCCTTTCGACAAAAATGAATCCTACATTCAAAAACGGAGTGTCACCCCCAGGGTTAGGATACTGCCTATGGCAAAATCCCATGAGGGGTTCAGAAAATATTAACAAACGTATAGTTAGGTCCTTTTGACAAAAGCCGTCCGTATGCGCATATACAAAAAATATTATTTACCCCCCGGGTAAGGGTAGTTTTTATTTTGGGGTGGATATACCCCTTCGATAGAAAAGGAGAGTTCACCACGAGTCCTACGACACCTCATACGTTTAAATCCGATTATTGGTTAGCGAGATAGTAAAAAGCCGATGACCTATTAGTTTTTTTTGTTTATTTAAATACATATTAAAAACACTCATTTATAAATCATCATTTAAAAAGCCCGCTCTTTTACAAAAACCGCCAAGTTCGTAGGTATACAAAAATAAATTACTATTTCATCCCCCCGGGTAAGGGTAGTTTTTATTTTGGGGTGAATATACCCCTTCGATAGAAAAAGAGAGTTCACCACGAGTCCTACGACACCTCATACGTTTAAATCCGATTATTGGTTAGCGAGATAGTCAAAAGCCGATGACCTATTAGTTTTTATGGTTTATTTCAATACATATTAAAAACACTCATTAATAAATCATCATTTAAAAAGCCCGCCCTCTTACAAAACTCCTCAAGTGCGCATGCGTATAAAAAAACATTCATCGCCAAAATGTCAAAAAACAACATGTTTACCCCAAATGGCGTTTCCCAATTCCATCCATTTTTAAAAAATAACCTCACCATCATCTAGAGCGGAAAAAATACCATCTAAACGACCCCTCACTCGACCCTACTCCTCCCCCACCACCTAACCCTTTCCCAACATAGGCATACATATTCAAGCACGAGCGCGACTTCAGGAAACCAACACTACCCCACTACTCGCGAATGACCTTTTAGTTTTGGTCTTTTAATCAAATAAAGAGCCTATAGGAAAGTAGGGGGCATTACTAGCAGTGCTAGGACACCCTGTATGTTCTAATCCCATGTTTGGTTAGCGAGATATCAGCTTCGGGGCAAATACGAGGGTGGCTCAATAAAAAGGTAAGCAGCTCCCCCACTACCCCACTACTATTGGGGATTCGGAGGGATACCTGAGATGGGTCCGTTTTATAATTTTTCATTGACTTTCGAATGTACCCTCTAAGTCAGATGATTTCAATCCATAGCTCAAGAATCTATGAATAGTTCAAGAGTGGATCATCTGTCAACTGACTCCAAATTCTTCTGCTCTAAATCCACACGAGAAGTAGAGTGAAGTATTCAAAACAAATCATCATGCATGTTGCATTAGATAGGCTCCTCTGGTAGTAGAAATTCTAAAAAATAGTTTTTCTTTGAGTTTCTTAAAGAAAATATAAATAAAACTCTTGGTTAAACATTTGAGGTAATTTCAGCGCCTTTCAAACGTATTTATTGCACTAAGCCGTGAAAAGTATAAAGGCAATTTTGGAAAACGGACGACGTTTCTAATAATTTGCACACCACTGTACTTGTTTCCCGCCTAATGTGATTGGGCACAATTTGTGTTTATCGACTGAAAAGCTTTATATAATAGAACTTGGCAACACTTAAAATGGCGTCCATCAATTCAAAGTTCTTCAACATTCACTGCTGTTTCCACTATCGCAAGGTCATCTGCATAAACAATAGATATTGTCCATTTCGTCAGCTGCAGACTTAGGATACCGTTATTTAGCGGCTTCGGTGGCGTAGTTGGTAGCATGCTGAACTGCTGTGCCCAAGATAGCGGGTTCGAACCCAACCGAAGTCGTCGGATTTTTTGAGACCGTTAAAAATCCTTCAGTATGTCTTCCTTCGGAGGGGAAGTACAGACGGCGGTCCCATGTCATAGATTTATGGCTTGTAAAAGATCCTTCCACAGACTAAACTTGTGTGAAGCTAAATTGTCAGGTTAGATTTCGTTGGAACGCTCTATCAAAAGTTCCAACGTTCACCACTAGGTATCATTGATATCTGGTAGCAAAAGTTGGAACTACTTGAAATTGAACGGAACTTGTAGCTCACCCTAAGGGTGTCCGCTGGTAGCAGCTACAGACTCAGGCGAGCCAAACATGTCCTCGGACACTCCCGGCACTAAAAGCCATGCGATAAATAAATAATAAAATAATTTTGAATGTTCCACAAAGTGGGTCCTAGGACCGATCCCTGTGGATCGCTAGCATTCATTTCAAGGATCTCTGCATTAGGTTGTATTTATCGTCCTTTGAAATACCTAATGACAACGTGTTGCAGGGACTGAGATATATTTTTCCTACGACGTTCTCTGACAATAATGCTCCAAGAATCAGTATTAAAAGCATTTATCACAACTCGAGTTATCAAAGCTGCCCAATATTATCATTATTACTATTACTAGCAGCCCGACCCGGCTTCCCTCGGTATCATAAACAGTTTACCCAGCGTAAGCTTAAAAGGCGCAATACAGAAAAGTCGAGGTGAACAGCGATCCAAACACCTCTTCTCTGAAGTCTTAACTCGACACGACTCGACAGTTTGATGCTGGCCGAAGCTGGGGTGATAGGCTCGCCCGCTCCAAAGCTAATAATTTAAATTTCCACTAAATGGAGATTGTTGGAAGAAATGAAAACGTAAAAACACGTATAGTGGGTGATGTATTAAAGATAGAGACAAGCTGTCACTGACGTTTTTGTAGAACCTTTCATGCTGAACAATTCTTACACTCATAGTATATAGATATTTGTAACGGTTTACTCAGCGTAAGCTTAAAATGCGCATGGACGGCAGGTTTTTCTGTGACTTGATTCACTGAAATCGTTACTGCTCGCTGAATGGATATTGTTGGAAGAAATGAAAACGTGAAAACACTTACAGTGGGTGATGTATTAAAAATAAAGATATGCTGTCGTGGACTTTCTGTAGAACATTTCATGATTAACAATTCTTACACTCAGAGTAAATAGATATTTGTACCCAGCGTAAGCTTAAAAGGCGCACAGATGGCAGGTTTTTCTTCGACGCGACTCTCTGAAATCGTTACAGCTCAGCTTTCTTTGGTCGTAAATGAATGTTCTTTTACAGATACCTTCCTCGATAAATCCTTTACGGAATGGTGAAAACCGCATCAAAATCAATCCAGTGGTTCTAGAGATTAACCGTTGCATACAAGAATTAGGGACTTCGTTTATACTATGTAGAGATTACTACTTTCATTAGTATTACTGTAATTACTATTCCTATTATTATTATTATTATTATTATTATTATTATTATTATTATTATTATTATTATTATTATTATTATCACTCATATGTTCACCATATCGTTGAGTACAATTGACCATTTCATCGGCATTTGTTGCAAGATGGAGTAGATTTCTCTATACTGGTAGGTTGAGGAACGGACGAACTATGGAGCAGGTCTCTGAAATAACTGCTTTCTGCAGTGTATAAATGTTGGCCTTTAGCGACTTTGGTATGATCCCCGTGGAAGAGATTATGATAGGCAATACAGTGACAAATTCCTGTCGCCACATCTGTCGGATCTCGTCAATCAGAGGCATGAATTTTTTCACTTTCTCAGCACAACTGTGTTGGATATTATGCGAGTTAGGGACTTTGATGTCTATTAGAAGAGTTTTGTTCTGCACTTTATCAATAACGATGTCTGGCCTGTTTGCTGATATGGGTATATCTGTGATCACTGACCTGTCCCAGGGTAGCTTCTGTGTATCGTTCTCCAGAACAGCATCAGGAATGTATTGGTAGTAAGGGAGAAGATTATTACTTAAGGAGTACTTCTTTGCCAGGTTCAGGTGGATCATCTTGTCTACTAGGTCATGCTGCTTCAAGTAGTACGTAGATGAAATTGTTGTACAGGCCCCTGTGATATGCTGGATGGTCAGCGATTCGCGATGGTATCCCCTACATTTGTCATCTGGCACGTCTGCCTTAATGATGTATTTTAGGGAGTTCTTTGTTGCCACTATTTGATTATTATTATTATTATTATTATTATTATTATTATTATTATATAGGTCGCCTCCGTAGCGTAGTGGTCAGCATCGTTAGCTGCCGCCCCGGAGGTCCTGGGTTCGATTCCCGGCTCTGCCACGAAATCTGAAAAGTGGTATGAGGACTGGAACGGGGTCTACTCAGCCTCGGGTGTTCCAAATGAGTAGAGGGGGTTCGATTCCCACCTCAGCCATCCTCGAAGTGGTATTCCTTGGTTTTCCACTTCATCTTCGGGCAAATGCCGGGATGGTACCTTCTTCAAGGCCACGGTCGCCTCCTTCCCTCTTCCTTGCCTATCCATCCTGACCATCCATTACCTTCCCTCATGAGGCCCCTGTTCGCTTTGCAGGTGCGGCCGCCTGGGCGAGGTGCCAATCACACCTCACCAGTTGTATCCCTTCCGATTCGATGTTCCCAGCTCTAGGACACTGCCCGTAGAGGCGGTAGTGGTGAGTTCCCTCGCAGAGTCCGTGGGTTCCACCAACCTGGAGGGTAAACGACTAAGAAAATAGAAGAAGAAAAAAATTATTATTATTGATGTGTAACATCTTTCCGCTCGGTTGCTGGAAAGTTTTGTGGGAGTGATTTTGAAAATTGGGGACGGAAGTGGATCGGAACGATCGAGCTGGCAGTGGTGGATCGAACGGAATTATGCACTGCCCGCTCGATCGATCGAACGGAAGTGTACTAGCTGGCAGTGGTGGAAAACGGAAGTATGCACTGCCCGCTCGAACAATTGAACGGAAGTGTACTAGCTGGCAGTGGTGGAAAACGGAAGTATGCACTGCCCGCTCGATCGATCGAATGGAATTGTACCAGCTGGCAGTGGTGTAAACCGGATGTATTCACTGCCCGCTCGATTGATCGATCCAGCTGGCAGTGATACGAGAAACAATGAGCGCGCGGTGTCGGAAATTGATACCACGACGTACTCTCGGCCATGTGGAATGTATATGACATACTGAACGGTAAACGCTCATGCGAACTCTGGTGTCAAGTGATTGAAACAAATGACATGGTACATGTTCGAAGTCTTCGTATCAGTATTTAAATGGTAAATTGCCTTAATATCAAACATTGTAAGTAGTCGACATTGCCGGTATTATGCTTCTGCACAATGGCTATTCAAATATTAACCCACATAACGGTAATGCAATCATCAATATAATATAATCGTTGTGGTTATACGAGAATCGAGCAAGCCTTCAATGAACTAATACTGAATACATTCTCTTTACTCACAAGAGGGCCTATTCATAAGGCATTTTAAACTCAATTTCACGCAGGAGCATTATCGAAACAAGCAAAATATAAATGAAACTTAGTTCCGTAATGCACTATTATTGGAACGTGGAAATAAGTCACCTTCTTGTGCACAAAATTTGCGTAGTCGAAATAGCCATGTGTTTAGTGCTTATGACTGTGAATCTAGAGATCTTGGGTTCGAATCCCGGACGGGGTATATTTTTTAGCCTACTTTCGATTTTTGCAAAAAATGAAAGTAGACTTATGAGATCAACACAGGGCGAAAAAAGTGTGTCTGTCTGTGTGTGTGTATGTGTGTGTGTGTGAGTGTGTGTACTCTGAATGTCTGCCCCCCCCCCTATCAATTCGAACACGGTGAATGCGAATTGAACGAAATTTGGTACAAAGGTAGCACTAGCAAAGGACACCTCAGTGTCATGTTTTATATCGCCGCCATCTTGACGGAAACGTAATGGCGGCCACACAAATGTTCAAAGCTTAAATCAAATTACGACTAACCTAGTCATCCGATCTCTACCAAATTTTGCAACAACATACCTTTATGGGGGGAGCATCCTTTGACCAAACTAATAGGTCATCAGCGTAATAGTTTGCGGATGGCGGCCATCTTTGTGTGAAAATCGATTCCCCCTATTAATTCGAACACGGTGAAACCGAATGGAACGAAATTTGGTACAGAGGTAGTACTAACAAAAGGCACCTCAGTGTCATGTTTTATATCGCCGCCATCTTGACTGAAACGTAATGGCGGCCACACAAATGTTCAAAGCTTAAATCAAATTACGATTAACCTAATCATCCGATCTCTACCAAATTTTGCAACAACATACCTTTATAGAGGAAGCATCCTTTGACCAAATGAATAGGTCATTAGCCTAATAGTTTGCGGATGGCGGCCATCTTTGTGTGAAAATCAATTCCCCCTATTAATTCAAACACGGTGAAACCGAATGGAATGAAATTTGGTACAGAGGTAGCACTAGCAGAGGGCATATCAGTGTCATGTTTTATATCGCCGCCATATTGACAGAAACGTAATGGCGGCCACACAAATGTTCAAAGCTTATGTTAAAATACGACTAACATAACCATCCGATCTCTACCAAATTTTGCAACTACATACCTTTATGGAGGGAGCATCCTTTGACCAATCTAATAGGTCATTCGCCTAATAGTTTGCGGATGGCGGCCATCTTTATGTCAAAATTGATTCCTCCTATTAATTTGAACACGGTGGAACCGAATGAACGAAATTTGGTACAGAGGTAGCACTAGCAAAGGGCACCTCAGTGTCATGTTTTATATCGCCACCATCTTGACGGAAACGTAATGGCGGCCACAGAAATGTTCAAAGCTTAAATCAAATTACGATTAGCCTAATCATCCGATCTCTAGCAAATTTAGCAACAACATACCTTTATGGAGGGAGCATCCTTTGACCAAACTAATAGGTCATTAGCCTGATATTTGCGGATGGCGGCCATCTTTGTGTGAAAATCGATTCCCCTTATCAATTCGAACACGGTGAAACCGAATGGTACGAAATTTGGTACAGAGGTATCACTAGCAAAGGGCACCTCAGTGTCATGTTTTATATCACCGCTATCTTGACGGAAACGTAATGGCGGCCACCCAAATGTTAAAAGCTAAAATGTAATTACGACCAACCTAATAATCTAGTCTCTACCAAATTTTGCAACACCATATCTTTATGTGGGAAACATATTCTGACCAAACTGCAAGAACATCAGCCCAATAGTTTGCAGATGGTGGCCAAGTATGTGTGCAAATCGATTCCCCCTATCAATTCAAACACGGTGAAACCGAATTGAACGAAATTTGGTACAGAGGTAGCACTAGCAAAGGGCACCTCATATTCATGTTTAATATCCCTATAGCACGTTGTATTTCAACAAGCTACTACAACCAACATTCAATCATACTCCTTGAAAAGGACAAAGAGTTATAACAATACCCATGCATTTAGGAGAAAGTAGGCTATATGATCTTTCCTGAACATCTTGTTTGCTACCAGATTATCATTTTAAACGATATTTATCATATCAATATGACTCATTTTAACAGAATCCATATAAAATTACAATTTGGTCTGTGAATGAAGAGGACCTGTTTATAAGGAATTTAAGGTTATGAGCGGTGTCGCGTCTTAACCTAGTTGATCCATATCGTATTCTTTATTTAGGCTAGTGCTGGTGGAAGCTACAAATCATCTAATAAAATGAGTTCCGTATTATAAACTACAATATCTGTAAAACACTCCCTTTTACAATAGATTTTGTACCAATAATAGTATAAAATACCGGTGTATCAACAATTTCACGTGAGGTTTCTTCTACCATATGTCAGATGTTACACATCATATGCGACTACTGTAAGGCTCGTAATTTTTGTATTTTATTATTATTATTAGTATTATGTCGCCTCCGTAGCGTAGCGGTCAGCATGGTTAGCTGCCGCCCCGGAGGTCCTGGGTTCGATTCCCGGCTCTGCTACGAAATTTGAAAAGTGGTATGAGGACTGGAACGGGGTCTACTCAGCCTCGGGTGGTCCAAATGAGTAGAGGGGGTTCGATTCCCACCTCAGCCATCCTCGAAGTGGTTTTCCGTGGTTTCCCACTTCGTCTTCGGGCAAATGCCGGGATTGATTAATTGATTTTATTTTCACGGCTACACTTAGAGCTTAAGAGCTCCTTTACAGTAGCGCCGTACATAAAATAATATTAGGGCTTATAAAAATAAAACATTTCACTTACATTCACAATATAAATAATCATAGTCTAACAACAAAAAGATAGTAACAATACAATAATAATAATAATAATAATAATAATAATAATACTAATGATAATGGAAAAATTATATACAAAAGAGTGAGAGTGCATACAGACTATCAGCCCGAAAAACACACACCATTTACTGTACAAGAAAAGCTACTGAAGTAGGCAGGTTGTCAGCTATTGTCCTGATGTCATAATTGAACTTTAAAAAAAGTATTTTATCATAATGCAGTAATCAGATGTGAGAGGTATACTGCTCCAAGAAGCAGGATGAAAGATGCCTTTTGAAAGCCGCAGTGCTTGCAATGTTGACGAACTTATATAAATCGAAGGTGTTGAAGAGGCGTGAGGCGGTGCAAACAGAAGATTTACTGAACTTCATAGTTCGGTGTATAGGAATCTGGAGTGTTAATTTTTTGTATCTATTTTCTCGATTATGAACAGAATGCATTGGTGTAAAGGCATTGTAGAGATATAACGGGGTCTTGGTATGTAATATTTTATGTGTCAGAATGGCAACTGATAACTGCCTGCGCTCGTGGAGTTTCAGCCATTTCAGCTGCACGTAGTAAGGTGTGATATGTTCATCTCGCCTTATATCCAGAATGTACCGAACTCGTGCATTCTGGACTCTTTGTAATTTGATGTTCTGTGTTTCTGGTAAATCATTGTATAGCCTACAGCAGAGCCATAATCAATGATTGGAAAAATGAGAGTTTGGACGAAGAGTTTACGTATGTTAGGAGGGGTGTAATGTACCCATTCGTCATCATATGGAACATGTGTTCGTATCCCAGCTAACTCACGGTCATTCGAGGTATGGGGCGTTCAACCCACTATACGAGCACATATTCAGGATTTGAGTCTGTCAGGTGACTACTCTACTTGAAAGAAACAACATATTCCTAAGTATAACATTTATTGGTAGTAATCCATGGCAAAACAACATAAAACACAAAAAAATACTTTACATTTATTTCCCACAACAAAAATCAAAATTATCTGTGAGTCTCTTCTCCTCAAGATTGGTGCTCCACCGAACTCAAGTCTATCCAAAACATCCTATTGTTGATACTCTTCGACATTTGCGAGTGTCCATATTGTTCTTCACGTGGCACAATTTAACACAAATTGGAATATCACAACACAACAAACACACATTATATTTAAATGACATTAAATCTGCAATTATTAAACATTTATCCGTTTTACACAGGACATTTACTTTAAATAACATTAATTCATTAGCTTATGCCTTCTTTAATAAGTGTCGTCTCGTGCGAATCGTATTCTTTTCCCATAAGTTTCAAACGCTGAAGTGGTACACTTTCCCCTCCAAAATACACATAGATATAAATATTTTATAGCTTCACCATACAACGATTTTCTGGGTCTGGTCAAAACATTATCGTTACAAACGTGTCACATCATCAAATTACGCTACCCGTATGAATAAACTAGCAGAAGTACCCTTTCTTCGAACGGTCTTCGGTATTAACAACCAGATGTTACCAATTGATCTACTGTTGCAATGTTTAGGGGCTTGGAACCTGTTTGTTGGCAAAGAAAAATGATTAGTTAAAATGTGCTCTCAAACTAAATTTACCTAACGTGTTCTTCTTGGCGTGAAAATAAAATTCATCAATGTTAGACGAATCGCAATACACGTCACTTACGAACTGACCTTAACCGTTGTGTCAAGTGCCCAACTACAGGAAGACCCCTTTTATAAATTATAAAGGCTTGTGGTGCATGAAAATTCAGTTTTCTATAGCCTCCAATGGCAACAACAACAAAACAGTCCACTATTTCAAATCAGGATTTTTTTTGAAAATAATGTTGTTGTTTGGAGATATAATAGACCTTCTGTACGACATATCGCACGTGTAAGTCGTGTGAAAAAAAATCTAGGGTACTCCTTGAACCCCTTAAGCGCATTGATGAATTGTACAGTTTTAGTTGGTTCCGTGATAACCTTATAGCCATTTGCAACCTTTCACAGAATTGTAATAAATGGAGTGGTATTACTTATTCCAGAAATAGTGTCAGTACATTTACTGGCACGTTAAAGATCCCCTTCAGGGCAAAATTACGGCACCCCGCCGTCTCTAAAAGCCAGGGTAGTTAAAAGGGACTTAAAACCAATAACATTATTATTATTATTATTATTATTATTATTATTATTATATTCCAGAAATAGATGGAAAGTTGGATGCCACCTCTTGAGATACTTTTTTCATGGTTAGTGGCTTGCATTCCTTCTTTAGTTTATTAAATGACATTAGTTTTCTGGGAATATCTAAGAAACTGTTGGGTTTAGAGCCTTAAAATATACTTTTCGGGGACCCTTACCGGCTCTTGAGGGGCCCCGAGTTTTGTTTCTGACACCAAGTGTTTGAAAATGAGTTTGTCTCGTCGTTGTACGCCATAATAATGATAATAATTAAAATAATAATAATAATAATAATATAACAATATAGGGATAAGGATATTATAGACATTCCGTACCATACCCGCACGTGTAAATCGCGATAAAAATTATTGAGTACCCCTTGACCCCTTAAGCGTATTATATGAATTGATGAATATTTCAGCTTAATTTGGATCCGTTATAACCGTATTGTCGTTTGAAAACCTTCACA
This sequence comes from Meconema thalassinum, assembly GCA_946902985.2. NCBI lineage: Eukaryota > Metazoa > Arthropoda > Insecta > Orthoptera > Tettigoniidae > Meconema > Meconema thalassinum. The sequence goes on along the minus strand of OX336388.2, from coordinate 989,259,324 downwards.
GTAATATAATAAATGGAATTGCATTGCGTCTTACAGAAATAGATGGACCTCTGAGAGTCTGTTGTCATTGTTACCGGGATGCATTCCTTCATTAATTTATTAAGTGGAATTAGTTTTTTGGGGATATCTCGAAAAATGTTGGTTTTAGGGCCTTAAAATGTGGTTTTCGGGGTTCTTTTAGGGCCCCCGAGTTTCGTTTCTCACATTGAGGGGCTGAAAATGAGCTTTGTCTCACCCTTCTACGCTTCATTCAGCTTGTATTTTAAGGGGGTAGGCCCCCTGTTATGAGAGGTACGGAGAAGAGTTACATCAATGATTAGACAGACAGACAGACAGACAGACAGACAGACAGAAAAAAAATTGCGCGCATCCATCATAAAACAGTCTGAAACGCGCAAATATCGCAAATTTCCGTGGAAATTCAGAAAAAAAACTTTAATTTTTGTATATTAAGAGATTCTACGCATATTTCAGCATGTATTTTAAGGGGGTAGGCCCCCTGTTATGAGAGGTACGGAGAAGAGTTACATCAATGATTAGTGTTGTACCTCTGATGGATATCTGTATCAAATTTTACGTTAATCCGCCCAGCCATTCTCGAGTTATAAGGACACAAATATTGTCCACAGACAAACAGACAGTCAGACAAAAAAAATATTTTTGCGTGCATCCGTCACAAAACAGTCTGAAACGGACAAATATGTCAAATTTCCGTGGAAATGCAGAAAAAACAGACACACATTCATTTTTATATAATAGAGAAGGGATATAATAGACCTTCCGTACCACACCCGCACGTGTAAATCACGTGAAAAAATTCTAGAGTACCCCTTGACCCCTTAAGCGCATTGTATGTATTGATGAATATTTCAGCTTAATTTGGATCCGTTATAACCTTATAGCCGTTTGCAAACCTTCACAGTAATGTAATAAATGGAATTGCATTGCGTCTTACAGAAATAGATGGACCTCTGAGATTCAGTTGCCATGGTTACCGGCATGCATTCTTTCATTAATTTATTAAGTGAAATTAGTTTTCTGGGAATATCTCAAAAACTGTTGGTTTTAGGGCCTTCAAATGTGGTTCGTTACTCACATTGAGGGGCTGAAAATGAGCTTTGTTTCACTCTTCTACGCCTATTTCAGCATGTATTTTAAGGGGGTAGGGCCGCTTTTATGAGAGGTACGGAGAAGAGTTACATCAATGATTGGTGTCGTGCCTCTGAAGGATATCTGTATCAAATTTTACGTTGATCCATTCAGCCGTTCTCGAGTTATAAGGACACAAAAAATTGTCCACAAACAAACAAACAGACAGACAGACAGACAAAAAATTATTTTTGCGCGCATCAATCATAAAACAGTCTGAAACGCGCAAATATCGCAAATTTCCATGGAAATTCAGAAAAAACAGACAAACTTTCATATTTTTATATATATAGAGATTAGTGTGAACTGGGTAAATACTCTCTACAAAAATGCTTCTATTTATTTGGTGCAGTTAATTTCTCCTCAGAGAATAACTGGGCCAAATGTTATCCCATTACCTCATTCCAACACTGCATGTGTATGGAAACAGTGCATCTAATTCAATTGACACCATCATATCAAGCACATCTTAATTACTTTTCGAAATATCGAGATTCTTCAGTGTCCCACTACAATCTTAAAATAAAAGGATCAGGTCTATTGACTTCCTTTCGTGCGAACAATGGATTAGTCATGGGCCGTCCTATGCAAATGGCTGCCGGGTTAGTGGACTATACCTGCTACCCCGCCTGACTCCCCGCACGGTCAAGTGTTCACTCAATGGTGCAGCTGTGCTAGAGGTATCCTGAATGGGTCGTGTCCTTACGAATTGAGTCAATCTAATTATTTAATACCTACATTTAGAGTATTTAATGGGCTCATCTCGGCTCCTAATTACTATTCAAGGCAAGGGATGGATCACGAAATAGCTTTGCCGTTCTGTGGTCGTAATCAGTGGCTTTTGCGCGCGTCTCAGGTGAGTTTCACTGTTATCTCACTGGGCGGGCATGCATATAACAAGAGGAAATCAACGTTTCCTACACGAAAAACCATTTGTCTTACCTGTAAGGGCAGATCAATTAATATATCGGCCTACCTAGGGTCTCTAGCTGTTATCCCTGGTGGCGAAGACTCTGCTAACAGTGGATACAGACAGACTCTGTCCCAACTCTGTTGCGAGTACACATGTATGCTCTAAGGCAATACTATATCGTAGCTTCGAAGATTTAGCCGACTAGATTCGACAACGCGCAAACTATTTTCGGATGATCCCCGCAACTTATTGGCGTAAATGTCTTGATTCTACGTTACATGCTCGCTGATCGCGGCTCAAACAATATTTCTTACAGATGACTCAATTCTTAAAGCACTCACGTCCTCTATACATTTACTCATAAGCCAAAGTTCTACGTAGCTCCAAAACAAGTATAAATTTACTGGCATACATTGACTATCTTAATGGCTCTCAAATACAACCCTGTAGAATATACCACAATAAAACATTTATTTAACATTTCAATGACACTGAAAAGCTCTCTTTATCTAGATATTTAATTTTCTTTCTTACTTTTCACAATAACACAGTATTCTTACGCTAGATATGACACACTTTGCACGTACTATAGGCCTGACATGCCGATTTATTTATTTAATATTGTTACCGACCCCAGATTATTATTATTATTATTAGGCCTATTATTATTATTATTATTATTATTATTATTATTATTATTATTATTATTATTATTATTATTATTATTATTATTATTATTATTATTAGTATTAGTATTAGTATTTAACGTTACCGTTACTTTCATCAATGTCTTACGCCTAAATGGCCGTAAGCATGTCATCCTCAAAGCCAAATTTTTACCAAAATACGAAGGATGTGATCTCGTACACAAATGACTGTTTATTCTTAATCGTTGAGGGAATGCTTCGTTGTATGGTGAGCTATTAAATCATATCTACATATTAAATTTGTACTCACTTTCATTTTAGCTGGGTTGGTCCAGCATGCCAGCCCTTCGTCTGCCATAATGCTTGTTTTAAGCCATCATTATATTTTTCACACGACACATTGCATAGACATTACACATGGTAATTATATTTTTCACTACTGGCATTTTCACTTTAACACAATACACATTCTTTTACCATATAAACATAAACACTTTTAAAGATCACTGTAATATAACTTTATACGTAATTCTCGCACAATTTTTACACACGGATCCTTGATCGGATTCCCACTATCGCCTGACCTCAGAGATGCGATGCAGCTAACTCCTGACAACCGCTGGTCTCCTTGAAAGTCTATCTTGCGTGTGTGTGTTCGTCTCCCGTCACCTACAGTTTATGTCTCCTCTACTGCAAAGTTGTTCAATCCTAGGTCACAAATACTTGTGATGCCTTCCAGGTTCCCGTAACTGTAGTGTTCATTACAATAGTATGTTTTATTTTACCCATGATAACACTTCCTGGTTATGTTCATTGTCTGTAAACATCATCCTTAATTATCTCTACGCTGTACTGATACTATACTCGCGTATGCTGTTGCTTATACGTCTGCTGTAGACTAATTATTATATGATGCAGAATTACTGTTATTAAGCTGCATGATGCGCCTTTCATTGTTCACTGGAAGTACTTTTGAGCGTCAATACTTTATAAATTCCGTGCACTTTCTTGCTTGATCCGACAGCGTGTCACCACACGAGTTGGGTCAAGACGAACTGACTCTCCGCTCCAGCTTCTCCCCATATAAAGCTTCCTGATGAAAAATAGTTCACTGGATTTCCAGGAGCGACTCTCTTCTTAAAATAATACATTTTCAGACAAAGTGAAGTATGACCCTTATTCGTCTATTCATGGAGGTTCCAAATTCACTCGCGTGCAGGCAATCGCTTCGGCCAATTAATTATAATTAATTGCTTTCTTCCACGGCGTCATGATGCTACCCCGGTTCTCCCCCTCTGGTTCCTTTACAAATCCTGACTCTGCCGCGGATTAGGTCTGTGCATAGGTTCCTTTATAGATGCAGGCTTTAATTTAGGCGTGAGGACACTCCTAAATTATCTTTCCTAGAATACATGCATCCGGGTGTAAGTTTCATCTCAATTCATTGCTCCATTTGGCCGTAATTAATTAATTTCTGTGGGCGACCACCCCCACTCCACTGTTTCGCCTTGTTGAAGGGGGATTTTCTTAGTCGTTAATCACGGCCTTCACCCTCCAGCCACGCCGAAAGTAGTGCATAGGCGCCACGTCTACTCCACCCACTTTCAACTTCGCTTTGTCAAAATGTCAAGCTAGCTCGCTTTCTTGAACTCTAGCATCTTAAACGTACATAGGCTTGTATTTTCTGCAATAATCCACCTTTAAAGCTATAATATTCCCGTTCTGGCCGTGAAATCATGCTGTTATAATTATATGCAGTTATAACTCATTGTTCCTCGGGTTCACTATGGCTGTTCCCCCTCAGAGATCAATGATTCGATTCTGCGCAGAATCATGGGCCTGGTCTTCTTTGTGATAAAGACCCCAGTTCGATGCCAGTCAGCCGTGTCTAATTGGGCACAGTAAGAAACAGTTATTTTCAGGAGATACATAGTTGATACAACTTTCCTTACCATATTAGACGTATGCTCTGCCCACGACAGTGTTCTATCAAATATCACTCCGAGATTATTGACAGTGTTGCTATATTTAATATTATTATCTAGTATCTTGATGGGTGGTAGTGAATTAAAATCTACTGAATTTAGAAGTTTTGTATATCCAATGGATATAAGTTGTGTTTTAAATATGTTCAAGTTAATATTATGATTTAGGGCCCATTCAAAAAGCCTGTCAATTTCTTCATTAAACAGATGTATACGATCACATGCAGTGTTAGGCGTGAGGTGAAAATAGGCTTGGAGGTCATCAGCGTATATATGAACAGAACTATTTCGGAGTCGCCTCCGTAGCGTAGCGGTCAGCATGGTCAGCTGCCGCCCCGGAGGTCCTGGGTTCGATTCCCGGCTCTGCCACGAAATCTGAAAAGTGGTACGAGGACTGGAACGGGGTCTACTCAGCCTCGGGTGGCCCAAATGAGTAGAGGGCGTTCAATTCCCCCTCAGCCATCCTCGAAGTAGTTTTCCGTGGTTTTCCACTTCGTCTTCGGGCAAATGCCGGGATGGTCCCTTCTTCAGGGCCACGGCCGCCTCCTTCCCTCTTCCTTGTCTATCCATCCTAACCATCCCTTACCTTCCCTCATGAGGCCCCTGTTCGCTTTGCAGGTGAGGCCTCCTGGGCGAGGTGCCAATCCCACCTCACCAGTTGTATCCCTTCCGATTCGATGTTCCCAAAAAAAACTTTTTCGGAATTCATTAGAAACATCTCTATATATAATGAAATGAAAGTTTGTCTGTTATTTTCTGAATTTCCACGGAAATTTGCGATATTTGCGCGTTTCAGACTGTTTTATGATGGATGCACGGAAAAATATTTTTTCTGTCTGTCTGTATGTATGTATGTATGTATGTATGTCTGTTTGTTTGTCTGTGGACAATTTTGGTGTCCTTAAAACTCGAGAACGGCTGAGTGGATCAACGTAAAATTTGATACAGATATCCTTCAGAGGCACGACACTAATCATTGATGTAACTCTTCTCCGTACCTCTCATAAAAGGGGCCCTACCCCCTTAAAATACATGCTGAAATGGGCGTAGAAGGGTGAAACAAAGCTCATTTTCAGCCCCTCAATGTGAGAAACGAACCACATTTGAAGGCCCTAAAACCAACAATTTTTTAGATATTCCCAGAAAACTAATTTCACTTAATAAATTAATGAAAGAATGCATGCCGGTAACCATGGCAACTGAATCTCATAGGTCCATCTATTTCTGTAAAACGCAATGCAATTCCATTTATTACATTACTGTGAAGGTTTGCAAACGGCTATAAGGTTATAACAGATCCATATTAAGCTGAAATATTCATCAATACATACAATTCGCTGGGGTCAAGGGGTACTCTAGAATTTTTTCACGCGATTTACACGTGCGGGTGTGGTACGGAAACCCTATTATATCCCTTCTCTATTATATAAAAATAAACTAGCAGAAGTACCCATTCTTCGAACGGTCTTCGGTATTAATAACCAGATGTTATCAATTGAGCTACTATTGCAATGTTTAGGGGCTTGGAACCTGTTTGTTGGCAAAGAAAAATGATTAGTTAAAATTTGCTCTCAAACTAAATTTACCTAACGTGTTCTTCCTGGCGTGAAAATAAAATTGAAAACCTCGTAGACGAATCGCATTACACGTCACATACGAACTGAACCTAACCGTTGTGCCAAGTGCCCAACTACAGGAAGACCCCTTTTATAAATTATAAAGGCTTGTGGTGCATGAAAATTCAGTTTTCTTTAGCCTCCAATGGCCCAAATTCCTAAAATCAGCAAAAAACAGTCTACTATTTCAAATCAGGAATTTTTGAAAATAATGTTGCTGTTTGGAGATATAATAGACCTTCTGTACGACATATCGCACGTGTAAGTCGTGTGAAAAAAATCTAGGGTAGTCCTTGAACCCCTTAAGTGCATTGATGAATTTTACAGTTTTATTTGGTTCCGTGATAACCTTATAGCCATTTGCAACCTTTCACAGAAATGTAATAAATGGAGTGGCATTACTTATTCCAGAAACAGATGGAAAGTTGGATGCCACCTCTTGAGATACTGTTGTCATGGTTAGTTGCTTGCATCCCTTCTTTAGTTTATTAAATGAGCTTAGTTTTCTGGGAATATCTAAGAAACTGTTGGGTTTAGAGCCTTAAAATATAGTTTTCGGGGACCCTTTACGGCTCTTGAGGGGCCCCGAGTTTTGTTTCTGACACCAAGGGTTTGAAAATGAGTTTGTCTCGTCGTTGTACGCCATAATAATGATAATAATTAAAATAATAGTAATAATCATAATATAACACATAGGGATAGGGATATAATAGACCTTCCATACCATACCCGCACGTGTAAATAGCGTTAAAAATTCTAGAGTACCCCTTGACCCCTTAAGCGCATTATATGTATTGATGAATATTTCAGCTTAATTTGGATCCGTTATAACCTTATTGTCGTTTGCAAACCTTCACAGTAATGTAATAAATGGAATTGCATTGCGTCTTACAGAAATAGATGGACCTCTGAGATTCTGTTGCCATTGTTACCGGCATGCATTCCTTCATTAATTTATTAAGTGAAATTAGTTTTTTGGGAATATCTCGAAAAATGTTGGTTTTAGGGCCTTAAAATGTGGTTTTCGTGGTTCTATTAGGGCCCCCGAGTTTCGTTTCTCACATTGAGGGGCTGAAAATGAGCTTTGTCTCACCCTTCTACACTTATTTCAGCATGTATTTTAAGCGGGTAGACCCCCTGTTATGAGAGTTACGGAGAAGAGTTACATCAATGATTAGTGTCGTGCCTCTGATGGATATCTGCATCATATTTTACGTTAATCCACCCAGCCGTTCTCGAGTTATAAGGACACAAAAAATTGTCCACAGTCAAACAGACAGACATACAGATAGACAGACAGAGAGACAAAAATATATTTTTGCGTGCATCCGTCACAAAACAGTCTGAAACGGCAAATATGTCACATTTCCGTGGAAATGCAGAAAAAACAGACGAACATTCATTTTTATATAATTGAGAAGGGATGTAATAGGCCTTCCGTACCATACCCGCACGTGTAAATCGCGTGAAAAAATTCTAGAGTACCCCTTGACTCCTTAAGCGCATTGTATGTATTGATGAATATTTCAGCTTAATTTGGATCCGTTATAACCTTATAGCCGTTTGCAAACCTTCACAGTAATGTAATAAATGGAATTGCATTGCGCCTTACAGAAATAGATGGACCTCTGAGATTCAGTTGCCATGGTTACCGGCATGCATTCTTTCATTAATTTATTAAGTGAAATTAGTTTTCTGGGATTATCTCAAAAACTGTTGGTTTTAGGGCCTTAAAATGTGGTTTTCAGGGGCCCTTACCCCCCGAGTTTCGTTTCTCACAATGAGGGGCTGATAATGGGCTTTGTTTCACCCTTCTACGCCTATTTCAGCATGTAATGTAAGGGGGTAGGGCCCCTTTTATGAGAGGTACGGTGAAGAGTTACATCAATGATTGGTGTCGTGCCTCTGAAGGATAGCTGTATCAAATTTTACGTTGATCCACTCAGCCGTTCTCGAGTTATAATGACACAAAAAATTGTCCACAGACAGACAAACAAACAAACAAACAAACAGACAGACAAAAAAATGCGCGCATCCGTCATAAAACAGTCAGAAACGCGCAAATATCGCAAATTTCCGTGGAAATTCAGAAAAAACAGACAAACTTTCATTATTATATATAGAGAGATGTTTGTTTTTTTCTGCATTTCCACGGAAATTTGACATATTTGCCCGTTTAAGACTGTTTTGTGACGGATGCACGCAAAAAAAAAAAATTTTTTGTTTGTCTGTCTGTCTGTCTGTTTGTCTGTGGACAAATTTTTTTGTGTCCTTATAACTCGAGAACGTCTGGGTGGATTAGCGTAAAATTTGATACAGATATTCATCAGAGGCACGACATTAATCATTGATGTAACTCTTCTCCGTACCTTTCATAACAGGGGGCCTACCCCCTTAAAATACATGCTGAAATAAGCGTAGAAGGTTGAGACAAAGCTCATTTTCAGCACCTCAATGCGAGAAACGAAACTCGGGGGCCATAAAAAGACCCCAAAAACCACACTTTAAGGCCCTAAATCCAACAGTTTTTGAGATATTCCCAGAAAACTAATTTCACTTAATAAATTAATGAAAGAATGCATGCCGGTAACCATTGCAACTGAATCTCATAGGTCCATCTATTTCTGTAAAACGCAATGCAATTCCATTTATTACATTACTGTGAAGGTTTGCAAACGGCTATAAGGTTTTAACAGATCCATATTAAGCTGAAATATTCATCAATACATACAATTCGCTTAAGGGGTCAAGGGGTGCTCCAGAATTTTTTCACGCGATTTACACGTGCGGGTGTGGTACGGTAGGTCTATTATATCCCTTCTCTTCTTCTTCTCTTCCTCTTCTCGAATCTCCCACTTTGGGGTACGTCAGATCAATCACTTCTTAGATGCTTGTGCTCTCCTTTTCTCCCAATACTTCTTCATTCTCTCTGATCTCCTCTTTCTTTCCTCTTGTGATATCTGCATCGGTTTTCTGGAGACGGCTCTGGCTTGGAACTTCTTGGTGTTGTCTTTGGTCACGGTTTTGGCTGTACCATTCATCAACATGATTTCAGTAATCTGAAGCTCTCGCAGGTCCTTTTCCACTTCCGTAAACCAATTAGGTTTGATCTTCTTTTTGGACAAGTAGTCAAAGATTTTCTTGGTTAATCGGGCAGGATTCATCCGGTAGATGTGCCCATAGAAATCAATCCTCCTTTTCCGTATGGTATCTGAAATTCTCTCCGACTTCACATACAGGGTGTCGTTCCTATAGAAAACTTGTTTGTTATCTTGGAATTTAGAACCTATGATCTTCCTCAAAATTTTTCTCTCTTTGATTTCCAATTTTTCCATTTGCCCTTGTCTCCTCAAGACTAGTGTTTCTGCTGCAAAGAGTGCCTCTGGCTTAATTACGGTGTTATAATGTCTGATTTTAGTGTTCCAGGAGAGGGTTTTCTTATTGTATGTATTTTTTTTTCTGGAAGGCTAGTTCCATTTTGATTCTTCTCGCCTCCATTGTTTTTCCTTCAAGGTTATTCCAGTCGATCCATTCTCCTAAGTATGTGAAACTATTAACCACCTCGATTTTATTAGCTCCTAACTCTCTTGGGCACATCCAAATTATTTGACATAATTTTCGTTTTTTTTTCAAAGGAAATTTTAAGTCCTATTTTCCCCGCCATCTCTTGTAATTCTGTGATTTGTTCTTTGGTTTCCTCCCATGTTTCTGCGAGCAGCGCCAAGTCGTCAGCAAAGGCCTAACACTTAATCGTGATTCCTTTGTTTTTTGTTCCCAGCCGTATTCCCCCTCGTGTTTTCGCATTCCATTCTCTCATAACTTTTTCAAGTGCACAGTTGAACAACAGGGGGGAGAGACCATCCCCCTGCCGGACCCCTGTTCTGATCTCAAATGGTTCAGACAGTTCGCCCATGAATCTAACTTTAGAGGACGTATTCGTGAGCGTCTCCTTTATGAGGACTAGGGTTTTCCTGTCCAGGCCAAACTCTTCCAAAATATTGAGCAACGACTCTCTGCCGATGGAATCGTAAGCTTTTTGGAAGTCTACAAAGGTCACTATATACGGTTTCGCCCTCTGCTTCTGGTACGCTATAATGTTTCTGAGATTTAAAATTTGTTCAGCGCAAGATCTCCCCTTTCTAAACCCTGCTTGATACTACCCAAGTTGGCAGTCCAACTTTGGTTCTGCTCTTTCTAATAACGCTCTTGAAAATAACTTGTATGTCACGTCCAGCAGTGAGATCCCTCGGTAATTGCTAGGATCCGATTTCGAACCTTTTTTGTGAAGAGGGTGTATCAGGGCCATTTTCCATTCCACTGGAATGACCTCTGTCTTCCATATCTCCTCAAAAAGATTTTGGAGTGAGCCAATCGCATCTTCACAGGCATACTTCCATAATTCAGCTGTTATCTGATTTTCTCCAGATGCCTTGAAATTTTCCATACGAGTCAGTATCTTCTGAATCTCTCTTAGAGACGGGGGTTTAGAATACCTTCTCTATTATATAAAAATGAATGTTTGTCTGTTTTTTTCTGCATTACCACGGAAATTTGACATATTTGCCCGTTTCAGACTGTTTTGTGACGGATGCACGCAAAAAACTTTTTTTTTTGTCAGTCTGTTTGTCTGTGGACATTTTTTTGTGTCCTTATAACTCGAGAACGGCTGGGTGGATTAACGTAAAATTTGATACAGATATCCATCAGAGGCACGACATTAATCATTGATGTAACTCTTCTCCGTACCTTTCATAACAGGGGGCCTACCCCCTTAAAATACATGCTGAAATAAGCGTAGAAGGGTGAGACAAAGCTCATTTTCAGCGCCTCAATGTGAGAAACGAAACTCGGGGGCCCTAAAAGGACCCCTAAAACCACATTTTAAGGCCCTAAAACCAACAGTTTTTGAGATATTCCCAAAAAACTAATTTCACTTAATAAATTAATGAAGGAATGCATGCCGGTAACAAAGGCAACAGAATCTCAGAGGTCCATCTATTTCTGTAAGACGCAATGCAATTCCATTTATTACATTACTGTGAAGGTTTGCAAACGGCAATAAGGTTATAACGGATCCAAATTAAGCTGAAAATTTCATCAATACATATAATGCGCTTAAGGGGCAAGGGGTACACTATAGAATTTTTAAACGCGATTTACACGTGCGGGTATGGTACGGAAGGTCTATTATATCCCTATCCCTATATTGTTATATTATTATTATTACTATTCTTTTAATTATTATCATTATTATGGCATACAACGACGAGACAAACTCATTTTCAAACCCTTGGTGTCAGAAATAAAACTCGGGGCCCCTCAAGAGCCGTAATGGGTCCCCGAAAACTATATTTTAAGGCTATAAACCCAACAGTTTCATAGATATCCCCAGAAAACTAATTTCATTTATTAAACCAAAGAAGGAATGCAAGCCACTAACCATGACAACAGTATCTCAAGAGGTGGCATCCAACTTTCCATCTATTTCTGGAATAAGTAATGCCACTCCATTTATTACATTTCTGTGAAAGGTTGCAAATGGCTATAAGGTTATCACGGAACCAACTAAAACTGTAAAATTCATCAATGCGCTTAAGGGGTTCAAGGAGTACCCTAGATTTATAGCCTACTTTTCACATTTTGCAAAAATGAGGAAAAAGTAGACTTATGAGATTGGGCAAATGTGTGTCTGTCTGTCTGTCTGTCTGTCTGTCTGTCTGACTTATGTCTGTCTGTCTGGCTGTGTGTGTGTCCCCCCATATCAACTCCTAAACGGCTGCAGCAATCGAAACAAAATTTGGTAGGAGTAAAGATCTATACCTGAATATCTCACGGCCATATTTGAAAATGATGTCAGTGCTACCAACTGCTGAAAAATCGCAATTGAAATTTGAGCTCCATGTTGGATATCTAGGAAGGTATGAATGGGAGCTATTTCAAAATTGGCACACATATAGATAATAATATTGCAGTTTAATTTCCAGGAGACCATATATGGCAGTGTTGCCAAAATGATTATAGGCCTGCTGATAGGTCCACTTTTTAAATGCATATAACTTCTACACTATCTATCGGAATTCAACCAAATTTCGTATGTTGTATGTGTACATAACCAGATATGAGTGAGCGTATTCTTAAGAACCACCAGGGCTGCCAACCGTTAATAAATGCTCTTATTTTTAAAAATCCAAATACCAATATATCAGAAAGTATGCAAGCCGACAGCTTTAAACTATGCACACATATAGTACCTGACATTCTATATTAATTTGGAGTAACTTACGTACGTCAGTGCAACCAACATGATTCTAAGCCGGCTGAGAGGTCCAAATTTAAATACATGTAACATCCATACTATCATTTCGATTTCAACCAAATTTCGTATGTGCTATGAGTACCATAACAGTTATGACTATGCGTATTCTTAAGAGCAACCAGGGCTGCCAACTGTTAATATGTGCTGTCCCTATTTTTATTACCCTGATATCAATATATCAGAAAGCATGCAAGCCAATAGCTCTAAACTTTGCACACGTATAGTACCTGGCATTCTAGATTAATTTGGAGTAACTAATATACGTCAGTGCTGCCAACATGATTCTAAGCCTGCTGATAGGTCCAATTTTAAAATGCATGTAACATCTGTACTAACTAATGGATTTCATTCAAAATTGGCACACCAATAGATCATATTATTTCAGATTATTTCTGACCAATACATGCAAGACATTGTTGCCAACATGATTTTACGCGCGCTGTTAGATCCAATGTTTAACTGCATGTAACGTCCATGCTATTCATTGGACTCCAACCAAATTTTGTATTCTGTACCTTAAGAGATGGAACTAAGAATATATTCAGTCACCAGGGCTGCCAACTGTAGTGGTCTATTAGGCTACATTATGCCAGGTATACAGTATTTTGAACTAATTAGAAAATTTGATATTACCAAGTTAATTTCTTCATTATTATACATAGATCCATATAGATTAATCATTGGCATGAATCTTAAATTTTAAGAAAAGTAGGCTCTTTATTTCGTCACGGAACTTCTTGTTTCAAACGACTTACACGTGCGATATGTCGTACAGAAGGTCTATTATATCTCCAAACAGCAACATTATTTTCAAAAATTCCTGATTTGAAATAGTAGACTGTTTTTGCTGATTTTAGGAATTTGGGCCATTGGAGGCTAAAAAAAACTGAATTTTCATGCACCACAAGCCTTTATAATTTATAAAAGGGGTCTCCTGTAGTTGGGGACTTGACACAACGGTTAGGGTCATTTCGTATGTGACGTACATTGCGATTCGTCAACGAGGTTTTCAATTTTATTTTCACGCCAGGAAGAACACGTTAGGTAAATTTAGTTTGAGAGCACATTTTAACTAATCATTTTCCTTTGCCAACAAACAGGTTCCAAGCCCCTAAACATTGCAACAGTAGCTCAATTGATAACATCTGGTTATTAATACCGAAGACCGTTCGAAGAATGGTACTTGTGCTAGTCGTTTATATATATCGAGAAGCATAGTGGACCTAAGACAGATCCCTGAGGTACTCCACTTTCTACCGATTTCCAGTCTGTGGAGGAGCCATCCGCGAGGACCACTCTCTGTGTACGCATGGAAAGGTAGGATTTGAACCAGGAAAGAGCACTCTGAGAGAAGGCAAAAGATTTCAGCTCTGCAAGAAGTATATTGTGATTCACACAGTCAAAAGCCTTACTGAAATCGAAAAGACATAGGATTGTAAGCTGACGCTTGTCCATAGCTGAGCGTATATCATCGCTGACCTTTAACAATGCAGTGGTGGTACTATAACCCTTTTTAAATCCAGATTTGTAAGGATTGAAGATATTAAATTTAGTTAGGTATTCACATACTTGTTCATGAACTATTTTCTCAAGCGCTTTACTAAGGGCACAATGGATATGTATTGGTCTAAAGTCACTACAGCTAGTGGGGTTTTCATTTTTTGGCACTGGACATATGTTAGCACACTTCCAAAGAGACGAGCATACTCCACATTGTAGAGAGAAATTATATAGATGGATAATTGGGGGTAGAAATACTTCAAGACAGTTAGAAATAAGAGAAATTGGGATGCTATCAGGGCCTCTTGCTTTTGTACGAATTAATTTGATGGCTTTCACAATCTGGTGTGGGTAAACATACATAAAGAAAAAATTTTCATGGGCAGGGGGAGGGATGGATGTGTATTTCATGAAGGTCTCTGATACTCTTAATACATCACCAATTGAGGCAACGTTTGAGTAGTGTTCATTTAATTGTGATGCAGAGACAGGCATCTCAACATCAGTGACTGAGCTGGCACCAACTCCCAATGATTTTGCCGCACGCCATCTGGCGGAGGTGGTTTTACAGTCACTGAAGAGGTTGTACATATATTTCACTTTTGTGTTCCTGATTGTTTGTTTTGTCTTATTACGCAGAATTCTGTACTCTTCATAGTCAATGGTAAGTTTAGATTCAATAAATGTTCTACGTGCTTTATCACGTTTCTTTAAAAGCGTTTTGATTTCTTTACTGATCCACGGAGCAGAGTTATGTTTTATATCCACTTTCTTTTGCGGTGCATGCATATCATAGAGTTTATTTACACAATCATTAAATAGAGTCACTTTCTCATCTATGTCAGTGGATTGGTAGAAATTTTGCCAAGGGAGTAATTCTGCATCCGTTTTAAAATCATTTAAATTAAATTTTCTGAAGTCACGTACAACGATTGATTTTGGTCGAAATTTTGGGGTATATAGAGAAAACACTGCATACAGAAGATCATGGGCTGAGAATCCAGCAGCTGGTTCTTGTCCGTAGTCAACAACGAGGTCATTACAGTTTGAAGAGAGAATATCGAGAGAGCTGTCACAGGTAGCTGTGTGAAATGTAGTATCGAATGGTAAACATTCAACATTACAGGAACAGAGCACATCACATACCTGTTCAGTTTCAAAAGCTCCACTACCAAACCGAGCATTAACGTCCCCAATATGGTACCTACTGTAGGGCCACGGCCGCCTCCTTCCCTCTTCCTAGCCTATCCATCCCAATCTTCCATCCCTTCCCATCCCTCATGAGGCCCCTGTTCGCTTTGCAGGTGAGGCCGCCTGGGCGAAGGGCTGATCACACCTCCCCAGTTGTATCCATCCCCACCAGATGTTCCAAGCTCCAGGACACTGCCCATAGAGGCGGTAGTGGTGAGTTCCCTCGCTGAGTCCGTGGGAACCACCAACCTAGAGGGTAAATTGGCTAAATAAAAAATATATATTATTATTATTATTATTATTATTATTATTATTATTGTTATAAAGTTGGATTTCAGGGTGGCATAGAGCCATAAAATCCATTTGCACATAGAGACTCAACTCATCCCCAACCCGGTAAAAACGGGAATAATAGAGGATGGTCAATAACCATAACGTGGGTGCTCACCCCTCCAAACTTCAATGAACACCTCGCTCAGTTTTGAAATGAAAAAGTCTCGTTCCCTCTCTAAAACCATTTCAATAGCCACACTAGGAAGCTTGTGTCGTACGCACAGCACAAGCTTTTCAATTTGGTTCACTCTTCGAGTCCATGCAAAACTTAATCTGATTATAACGCCGGACATTTTAAGCGGCCTTGTCACCAAATAAAAAATATCAACGTGGATGTAGGTTCATTAGAATATCTCGCATTCATATTTATTTTCCAAAAGACCGTTTGCCCAAATGTTTTCCGGTACATAGCATCACTTTCTTTTAATCACTCCGGAGATGGTGTGCTCTTAGAATGAAACTCACTTTAACTACACATTCATTTCTATTCCATTGTATCCACGATGTATGAAAACAGCGTTTTATCGCAAAAATATCGTATTGAATATTGAATATTTGAATATGTGACATTAGCTAATACACGAGTTTAACATTATTCTTTGTGGTAAATCTACATTTAATTACCATCAAAAGAGATTTAGATTGCGCAGCTTCCACATTAGCAGTTGGAATTGATGGCGGGTTAGATTCATCGGAAGGACATGGGATGAAATAAATCTAAGTATTATATCTCTGGATGTTGTTGTTGTTGATTAATTTAGGGGCTTTGGGACATCATGGTCATGTAGTCCCGTATACTTGGGTGTGTGTGTAATTTGAGTGATAACCTGTGTTACTGCAGTGGATGTATTAGTGTGTGTATTTGTAATTCAGATGAGGATGAGAAGGCGGTGGCCGTGGCCTTAATTTAGGAACCATCCTGGCATTCGCCTGGAGTATAAGTGGTAAACCACGGGAAACTACTTTCAGGGTGGGAATCAAACCCGCCTCTCCTCAGTTTTGAATTCACAAGGCTGAGTGCATTCCGTTCCAGCCCTCAAACAGGAATTAAATTTCTTGTCATAGCCGGGTATCGAATCCGGGCCCCCACAGTGACAGCCAAGTGTGCTAGTATCTCTGAATGTGAATGGCTACAGTCTAAGATCACGAGCTATGGTTAACGACTGATATTCCCAAAAAGTCAGAATGCAAGTTACTATCGATTATGAATGGGCTTTTCGGGTGTATTCTGCGAGTCCGGCATTTGATCAGAGTACAAACAGCATATAATTGTCCCTAAATCATTATTTTATTAGCTTTGGCTAACAAACTGCCTCCTCGAGACTTTCTCCCAAGCCTGTTTTGAACCATGTCTTCTATCACTGGCTTTCTCTATACTATACTACTACTGCCGTGAATATTTGACGTGCAACAGCTCGTCGGGACCTTTGAAGAATAAGAACACAACATATAACCGGAAGGATGGTGCCCCTGACTATCCACTTCATGGGCATCAGTTGAATTAAGCAATTGGAGATCATTGAACCGCTTTAGGAGTAGCAATCTTAAAAGGTGGGGGTATATGGGAGTTAAGTCCGAACAATGAGAACTTAAAACTGTCCCACAAAGTGTGAGGGTCGGCTCTGACCTGCCGATTGCTTATTCATATTAGAAAGCCTTTCTAGAAAGAATTGGGTTCAATTTACTATTTCTTTCTTTCTTTATTTCTTTCTTTCCTCCGCTCTTTTGAATGTAATATTCTGCCTCTTCGATAGTTCAAGGCAATTCTTGTTAAGACGTTTTTGTCAAGATCTACAGTGACGTGAAATATTTGTTGACTTCCCTGAAAACTTTATTGCTCATCCCATTCTCTCGCATATCTGCGAGTTAAAAACTTTCTTCTTAGAACTTGTGCTAAGTGCTGTGTTCATATTTCTCCCGCGTGGGCTTTAATATCCGGAAACTGCGGCCCACTACCGCGCCTCAGCACAATACGTGTGACAGTCGATACTTCATTCCCTTTGCAGTACAAAATGTTATGGCTTTTTTTCTGAGATTCCCTTCTCACCACCGGAAACGGTAGGATAAATAAATGGCCACCATATTTCTTTAGCCCAGGGGTTCCCAAACGGTTGATCGCAAGCTACCAGTGGTTCGCCACGTTATTTGTGGTAGTTCGCCGTAGTTTTCATTATCAGTGATTATAATCATTATAATGAAAATCCACAGCCTGCTTCCAGTCTCCGACAGGGTTAGGAATGGAATGAATGAAGCCCCTACCTAGCGGCGAGGATGTGGACTGTGCCGGCTGCCGAGGCCTGACGCACGCCTCTGGGGCAAATAATCATTATAATAATAAGGATAATTATAATAATAATAATAATTATTATTATTATTAACATGGATAATTTAGCGTTCTCAAATTTACGACACGGTGGTTACCATGGCACTAAGCATTCTAATTCAGTAGAGATTTAGGCCCAATGCACACTAGAGGTAAAAGGACGCTATGACGTGTCGTTATTTTGATGCGCTGTTTAGAAATGCTTTGTTTTAAATTAGTACAATGCACACACGACTCCGAAGCCTCCGTGGCTTAGGCGGCAGTACGCCGGCCGCTCACCGCTGAGTCCGTGGTTCAAATCCCGGTCACTCCATGTGAGATCTGTGCTGGACAAAACGGAGGCAGACAGGTTTTTCTCCGGGTACTCCGGTTTTCCCTGTCAAAATTTCATTCCAGCAACACTCTCCACTATCATTTCATTTCATCTGTCATTCATTTAATCATTGCCCCAGAGGAGTGCGTCAGGCCTCGGCAGCCGGCACAGTCCATATCCTCGCCGCTAGATGGGGGCTTCATTCATTCCATTCCTGACCCGGTCGGAGACTGGAAGCAGGCAGTGGATTTTCATTTCACAAGCGACTCCAGTGCCGCAGCGTCAGGTAATGTCATTAAGCGGTGACGCAGCGTCATATTATGGAGTTGCGGTTGCTGCTGGTACGCGGGATCGCCGCTCACTTTCTGCATCGTGGCTGTACATTGTTGACTGTTGGTTCGTGCACACGCTGGGCAGCAAGGACTCTGAAATAGGTACAGAATTGTTTATTGAGGAAGAGAAAATATATCCTATAATATGGGATGTTTCGTGCACTGACTACAAGGACAAAGTAAAGAAACGTAATGCTCGGTCATCTTCTCTCAACTCTGTGACCAAAGTCTTGAAAGTTCCTTTGAGGAATCGTTTGACAACCAATGTATTTTCCCAGTACCATCTCATTGTGTTCAAGCAGTTTTTATAGACCATGTGTCCAAAAACAACACGCCTCCTGACAGTGGCGAACGCAGGATTTCCTTCCGGGCAGGGGTTCAGTAATAGAATAGGGTAATTGTGCTCATTATGAAAGGGACAGATGACCTTGTTGTTCCGCCCCTTAAAACAACAGTTATCATAATTAAAATGCCATTTCGATTAATATTCATAAAGAACAATAATTTAAAAAACGCTCTCTCTGCATGAAAACTATTTTAGGCCTTATTATTGTTTCGACACAATGAAATAATGGAAAAAAATGAAAAATATGGAAAACAGTAACTAAATATTAAAAGTGAAACCTTGCAGTGGTATCATCATGACCATAGTTACGTGGTTGCTAATAATATTGATATTATGCGAGAAAAAAGATAATGTTTTGCTCTCCGTGTTCGTACTGCTATTACTATTGACTCTCAAAATCGGCCTATCTTAATGACTTTATCCGTATCATTAATTGGAATAAATTGCAGAAACTCCTCATGTACTGAATTATCTTGAACGAAACGGACACACTATTAAAGCAACCCGAAGCGACGTGTAAAAGGTTACCGATCGCACACTTTAACAGTAAAACTGATCCATGGATAGCTTCAACACTGAAGGAGGGGTCTCGCTGGGAGTAGAGTGCAGGACATTTACCAAGTGAGGAACGAGATCACATTTAAAATATATACAGGAGTAAAGAGCCTCACTAGTGGTAGCGTAGAACAGCTGATAGATGGGACAATATCAAGATTCAAGTAAAGAAATGTCTCTCGGGGGGGGGGGGGGTAAACCCTGAACCCCCCTGTCGGTACGCCACTGCCTCCTGATCGCTTTCATGAACGCTTCATATCTGATGTTTACTGATGAGTAGGGTCCGGACATTTATGATTAAAATATGCATGTACTAAAAATGTAGAAAATATGCAACAGTCAACAATCTACAGCCATTGTGGAAGACTGACATATCTTTGAGTGGCATTTGGGCTTCACTGTCTGCGGCGAAGACTCACCGCTACCTCTCCGAGCACAGTGTAACCTGGAAATTCATCGCCCCACGCGTGGCTTGGTGGGGAGGTTGGTTGGAGAGGATGCTTGGATCGACGAAGCGGTGCCTACGGAATGTGCTTGGACGCTCCAGCATCGACGAAGAAGGACTTCAAACAGTACTGGTCAGCATCGAAGCCGCACTGAACTCTAGGCCCTTGACTCGCAATGGAGACACCGGCGATGTGTTGACTCCCGCACACTTTCTTGTGGGAGAGAAACTCACTACGGTTCCATCTGGTCCTGAACCACCAACGGGAGTACCTGTTCGAGAATTCCGACTGCGTCAACAACTGGCAGACGACTACTGGAAGCGCTGGAGTAAGCAGTACCTTCTGTTGCTGCAGAGCTTCCATCAAGTCCAGCAGCCCAAGAAGAACTCCACGCTGAGGGTAGGCGACGTCGCGCTCCTTCAAAGTGACCTTCAGCCGAGACATCTCTGGAGAAAGGTCCGGATCCACGAGCTGCGTACCGGAAGGGACGGGATTGTAAGGTCTGTAATCCTTTCCACAGCAGATGGAAAACAGCTGGCCCGATCCGTTCAGCTGGTCGTACCTCTAGAGGTAGACCAGGGTGGGGAGGATGTGGAAAACCTACATATCTTTGTATGTGTCGAACTTTGTATATAATGTATAAAGTGTGATATCTGTATATAAGTGCTTTGGTGTTGAAATAAGATGGCGTTATGTTAACTAAATGTGTGTTTCCCTGTGCTCCTTTTCACTCATTCTCCACAGCCATGACGCAGAAAGTGAGCGATGACTCCGCGTACTAGCAGGAACCGCAACTTAACAATAAGTAAATCTTATTCACTCACGGCTAGCTGCGTACCTCAACGGTAACGTCCTCGCTTGCTAATCCCAAGGTTGCAGGATCGAATCCTGATGCTGCCAGTTTGCATTTGAGGGTGCGTAAATGTGAGGGAGCCGTGTCCGTAGATTTACTGGCACGTTAAAGATCCCCCTCGGAGCAGATTCTGGCACCTCGGCGTATCTAAAAGCCGCAATAGTTAAAAGAGACGAAAAACCTATAACATTATTTATTATTCACTCACTTTATATATGTATCAGTCACTGCAGAAAGAAGCATCACAATAGATAATTGCATGTTTTACAATGTTTTCAGGAGACAAATTACGTCTATTTTAATCGTTTTCAGTGCATACATGTCCGGTCCTTAGCCATCAGTTGAATAATCACTATTACCTGACACCTACTGTTTTAATAACTACTTTCTGCTGCTTTTCTCTTTAGGCATTTTGAGTTAAGGTTATGCAGACTAAGAATAAAGTAACACATTGACTGAAGATATTCCTCACAAAATTACCCCCGGGCTACTGGCTGTCGAGATGGTGAAAGGAATGTCCCACTCCTTTCCCTACTTGAAATAGCCAGGCAGCTTGCTTGCGTAAAATATTAGTTACTAATCTGTTGCTCAGAAAGTTGCTTACGAGGGATGTCAAACACGCAGGCGAAACCTATTTTGTTCAAGACGTTTTAGATTATAATTAATATCAATTGTATATGCTAAAATATGTTGTTATATTCAGAATATGCAAAAAGATACTGTCAATCTGAGAGACTAGACTTTATATCATTTCAAATGACGAATGCTACAAATGCTACACATGTTAGAAAGGCACAGGAGGGCTTCTCGCTTCGCTCGAAGCCCCAGGACTCTTTCAACAGACTCCATTACCCATTAACTTAGGCTTCCCGCGCGGTGAACGGAGAGTGGGAGGTTCACGCACTCGCCGTCTCCGTATCGCATAACGCCAGACCCCAGGAGTAAACTCAGACTCGGTGCATATGCACTGAACAACATGATGACGTCATACACGCCGTAACCGTAACGCATAATGGTAGACCAAAGCATAACGATGAAGTCGACAAGATCATTTGAAATGATAAAAATCCAATAAACCCTCAAAATATGCATTTTCAAAATATCCGGTACACTACTGATGAGTATACGAGGGTGGATGACGCGCGTCACTCCTACGCTACGTGGGAATTGCCGGGCATGGAGACGCAGCATCAAGGACGCCGTGACATAGCGTCCTTTTACCGCTACGTGTTGCATTGACAATTTCAGACAACTAGTTAGCATGGCAACAAGTGTTTATCATTTACAGTTGACCTCGTAGATGGTTACCGTGGCAACAAGTGTTAACCGTTTAAGCCTAGAAACATATCCGTGATTCGATGTTTCTGATTGTTGGTTGGTTGATTCCTCACTTTAGGGCTTGCAACAACTCGATCATGTAGCCCCGTGTACTTTGGGTGTGTGTCTAATCTGTTTGATAACCGGTCTTAATTGTGATGACCGTATTACTGTGTGTTATCTGTTTTTAATTGAAGTAAGGAATCGGCTGCAGGCATTGAATTTTCAAGTAGTTCCTACTTTTGCTGCCAAGCGCCACCGTCAACGACTACTAGTTCAGAACTTGGCTACTAGACACCACCGCAGTCGGCTCCTGACCACGAACGTAGGAACCTAAGAGCGTTCTTTAAACTTAACCTATATAATTTCGCTTCACACAGGTGTAATTAGTGGAAGGTTCTTTGACATGCCATAAATCTATGACATGTGACCGCCGGCTTTAATTCCCCTCCGAAGGAAGGCATACCGAGGGATTTTTAACACTCTTAAAAAATCCGACGACTTCGGCTGGGTTTGAACCCGCGATCTTGGGCATAGAAGCTCACCATGCTACCAACTACGCCACGGAAGCCGCTTTTCTGATTGTAGAGGAGGAACCTTACTCAAGTCTGTTCGCCGAGTCGAGATAGTGCGCGTAAATACTTGTACGTGGTCACTTTACTGCCTGGACAGGGAAACACGCCCAGTTCACGTCATCGGCTCTGCAGGACAGGGGTAGCCAAGAAGCTAGTCATGCCGTGGCCCTACAAACTACAAGACTTGCTGCACTTAGTGCTGTGCTGCACTGCATACAGTTGCCTGTCATATGCAGTTAAAAACTAATTAATTAATTAATTAAGTAACTAAACGAACAATAAATAAACCACGCTGTAGCATGTAACCGATAAGTCAGCCCGCTTCACATGTAGGCTATACACAGCACTGAAGTTGGCGTAAGTTCAACAGACACAGCTCTATGCACCCCTTGCGGGCAGCCCTGCAATCAAGTGTACAACTGTGTTTACTTCCGCTCTCTCCACTCGGCGAACAGACTTTAGCATAGGGGTTTGTACAAGAACTCTTGCATGTGTTAAACCAAACGCCCAGCTTTACTGTTAGGCGGGCTTGACGCAACACAGTTCTGGCAGGGGCAATTGTTTTGTTTATCTGTTTAAACGCATTTTAAAAACAAATAAATATATTTCCTATGACTTGTCAAAAACTGCAAGATTATTCCTATCCTAATGAGACGTTTTGGAAGATTTAGCGCAACCCTCACATTCTAACTCCCTCTGGTTTAAGAGCTTGAGTTTTGTGGAACATAAGCCTACACCTTAGTGTTTTATGTATATCATCATCATCATCACCCTTAGCTTGTCACAGTGGGTGAGTGGATAGCGTGTTGGTCTACTAACGCCAAGATTGCAGGTTCGCTCCTGGCCGTGGTAAGTGATATTTTTTTTGAAAGGCGGCAAAAATACGACACGCATGTCATACGATGTTGGCATGTCAAAGAACCCATTTGAATTCAGTAGGCCGAGTTCATAACGGCAAAATTAATCTCGGGAGTTTCCGCCAACACAAAGTTCCTCATTTCTCTACTAGAAAGCGCTATAATGTTCAAGGAGCTTAGATATCTAACCTCCTTGACTTTCATAGTGATTCAAGGAACAACGAAATTCGACATGCAAGCTACCCTCTGAGTGTCAAATTACAAAGCTTGCACCCGACACCCGAGGCCATACAATATTATTTATTTATCATCACTAAGGCCCGGATGTTGATGACATGTCATCTTTTTACTGAGCTGTCTAAAACAATGCTGAAGTACATAGAAGCTCCGGACGGGCCACCCCGTCTTCAAATATGTGAATTTTATTTTGCATCTTTTTGCATTTTTTTGCTATTTTTCTATTTTAAGAGCATTTTTTAAGTTTGGTAGAATTTTTAGGTCATTTTTACCCAATTTAGTCATGTCACAGCTTTATATGAGGGAGTTACGTCTCTCAGAGTTAAGAAGAAGCTAGAAGCGTTATTGACAGCAAAAGCAAACGGGCGAAGAAATGGTTGATTCCATTTCCTTAATCAACCGGGTGGAAACTAGTCTTAGCAACAATCGTGGCGACATTGCTGCGGGTATTTCATCAAAACTGAAAAAAATGCTGGACAAAAAACAACGGGTATAAAACAATATGCAAAATCTCAAGACATTCATTTTTGAAATATTGGTGAGTTTATTATTATAAGATCATTTTCACCATTTAATAGTACATTTTTCGATTTTATAGGTCATTTAGTACAGTCATTTTTGAAAATTTTAAGTGCATCACCCTCATCACCATCATCATCATTAATTGTACTCAACAGGCCATGAAGACTCCATGACAGAAAACAGAAAATATACATATTCCATGACATAACAATGAAGAAATAAATAAAATAAAATCAGATGTTCAATCACATATGGGAGGCATGTTTCTGGTCACAATTTCTTCCTTTCTTCTGCTCATCAGTGGTAGCTCTCATTTGGGGGTTTGCAGCTAAGTAAGATTTGTTTACCAATCTGTCTATAAAATTTCGACTGTCACCTTGATTTCTTGAACGTCATTTTCAATTTCTATTATACAGTTATTCTTGGCTTTTGACGGCTTCGGTGGCGTAGTTGGTAGCATGCTGAGCTTCTATGCCCAAGGTCACAGGTTCAAAACCGGCCGAAGTCATCGGATATTTTAAGAGAATTAAAAATCCCTCAGTATGCCTTCCTTCAGAGGGGAAGTAAAGCCGGCGGGCCCATGTCATAAATTCATGCCGTGTAAAAGAACCTTTCCTTAACTAACTAGTGTGAAGCAAAATTTGTTGGTTAGGTTTGATTAATGCTCTTAAGTTCCAACGTTCGTCACCAGGCGCTGGTTGCGATGGCATCTAGTAGTAGTCAAGTTCGCAGCTAGCTATCGTTGACGGTAGCATTTGGTAGCGAAAATAGGAACTAATTGAAATTATCGTCTGCTGTCCTTACTTGAATTAAAAACAGGTAATACACACCAATACAGTCATCACACTTAACACCGGTTATCAGACAGATTCTACACACACCCAAGGTGCACGGGGCTACATGACCGTGTTGAAACAGCCCCTAAACTAACGAACCAACCAACTATTCTTGACTTTTAATGAGGAGGTATGATTAAAATCATTTTAGTAAGTCTTTCATTGTCCATATTGTGATGGCTGTATGTCCATTAAATTTCAATCGTTTTTCTTTTTCTAATAGGGTCGGATTTTCTCGGAATGTTGGTATAACACGTGAGACCACCTCTTCATCCACACTCCCTCTATGCTCACTACCCCGTGGCGTAGTCGTGCTCGTTATATCGTGCACCATGGCCACGAGGGCAGCAAGTCCAGAGATCGTAGGTTTGAATCCCGACGCTGGTAGTGGCTATCCTGAGTGTTGGTTCTACCTTCTTACCCAAACCCCACCACAATTACAAGTAGATACACTAATACAGCCATCACAATAACACAGGTTAGCAGACAAATCATATAAACGCCCCAGTATTGTAATACACGTATATTCAGAAATCGAGAATGGAACTGTTTAAATATGATCTTGTTGCAAATTGCGATGTGCTATTGGAAGGAGAGGTAATTGCAGCATTCCCAAGAAAATTGATAAAGGTACTTGTATTGGTATCCTATTATCTGCACTGTGATTTGCTAGCATGGAGTAAAGAAACTCTAGAGAAGGTATCATAATGGATGCACAACAGACTATGTACGTAACGTGCAAGATGACGGCAGAAGCTACTATGACGTGCAAGATGGCTGCTGCGGCGTTGGATTTGTAGTTGTGGTGATATTATGAACTATAGAACTAGGTTGTCATAAAAAGCAAAGAGACCTACTCTAATTAATTGTTTACTCGGAGAGAGGAGATAATAATGGAAGGGAAATATAAAAAATGTCGTCGTGATTGAATTCAGATTTTGACTGTTGCGATAGTCAAAGAAAACTGATGTGTATGGAGAGATTGGAATTAAGTCTCCAGAAATGATATAAGAAGCGAATAAAATCAAGAAAATAATGCGTATTATGATATATCAACTATAAAGGGAGTATGTCCAAACCAGGACCATTGTCCCAGGGAGTGAGTGTTTGCTGCTATCTTGAAAATGTTTTCTTATTTTGTCAGAGTCACAGTTAGCTCTGTTATTATCGATTCAACTACTACTGCTTGTTGTATATATGTACCACAAGAGTAAGTTTTTTAATAAATGATATTACAGTATATATGGTCTTGCCATCTTATCTAATGGATATTGGTTGGTGGTTATGTCACACCATGCCTCGAGAAGGGAGAGGTCAGCTGTGCCTTACCGAATATTATTTGTTTAATCGTTCACAAGCTTTCAGCTTATGTACTGGAGCCCAATCAATTATAATTACAAATAGGAACAGATCCTAACCTAGGAAAATCCTATTACAGTATATCCGTGTCGTTGCGTAGTAGCTGTCACCACGGAGGTCCAGTTTGATTCCCGGCTCTGCAAAGAAATTTAATTCTGGCTTGAGGGCAGGAACATGGTACACAGCCTCGTGAGGCAAAACTGAGAAGAGGCGTGTTCGATTCCCACCTCTGCCATCCTGGAAGTGGTTTTCCATGGTTTCCCACTTCTACTCTAGGTGAATGCCTGGATGGTTCCTAAATTAAGGCCACGACTGCATTCTTCCCAATCCTCATGAGACTTTCAAATACACACATTAATATAGCCATTGCAGTAACACAGGTTATCAGACAAATTACACAAACACCCAAGTACATGGGGCTACATTACCACGTTGCCGCAAAGCCCCAAAATTAATCAACAACAACACGGAAGTAGACTACACGGCGTTAAATGACTACGATGTCCAAAGCCCTGAAACGAAACAGCTTGATTTAGACAACCACGGGCGTGGCGCGTCTTTCTACTGTACGACACCATACAGAGTGGATGATTTTGTTGTTGTTGTTGTTTCATTTAAGGGGCTTGGACATCGTGGTCATTTATCCCATTGTACTTGGGCGTGTGTCTAATTTTGAGTGATAACCTATGTTACTGTGATGGCAGTATTAGGGTATGTATTTGTAATTTTTGGATGAGGATTGGGAAGGATACAGCCATGGCCATAAGTTAGGAACCATCCTGGCATTTTCCTGGTGCAAATGTTGGAGGCAAGAACTGAAAACAACCCAAGATGCCTGATTTGGGAATCGAGTTCACCTCTTCTAATTTTTTCCTCACGAGGCTGAGTGTACCCCGTTCCAGCCCTCAGACCAGAATTCTTGTGAGAGCTGAGGAAAGAACCCGGATCTCTGGGGTGACAGCCAAAAATGCTAGCCGCTACACCACGAGATGGATTATTTTACCAGACAAATTCTAGTAAAACTAAATGAATCCATTCGTTGTTGTTGGCACACGGACAGACAGGTGGCAGGTGGCTGCAGTAAACGGTCTGGGTCGTGTTAAAATAGTCCACAGAGCAGGTAATGGAGTAAACACACTTGGTCCAAAGAGCAGCCGTTTGAAGACACGTCACATTTCACTTTTAATTAGAGACAATTAGCCATGGTGAAATACGAGTAATATGCTTGAAAGCGGTAATAAAAATGGTTAAAGCTATGAATTTCCCCTTCTTTAATCATTTATCTTTGTCCACCTCGTGGTGTAGCAGTTAGCGTTCTTGTCTCTCACCTCGGAGGTTCGGGTTCATTTCCCAGTTCTGTCAAGAATTTTAATTCTGGTTTGAGGGCTGAAACGGAATACACTCAGCCACATGAGGCAAAACGGAGAATAGATGGGCTCGATTTCCACCTCAGTCATCCTGGAAGTGGATTTCCGTGGTTTCCCCCTGTTTATTTTATTTTTATCCATGAGTGGATAATTCTCAACTAAAGCCCACGGTCACTTCCTCCGGGGTGACAGCCAACATTGCTAGCCGCTACTCCAGGAGAGGGCCCTCGAAAATCTAAACAGAGGAAATCTGTTTCAAAGTCAATCAGTCTATTGGATAAATACAAATTTCGTAGTAAATTTATATCCAAAGATTGGTTTTCATAAGAAAAATGAATGTAAAATAGTTCCCAAAAATAACAAGAAGTTCAGTGACGAACTAAAGAGCCTACTTTTCTTAAAATTTAAGATTCATGCTAATGATTAATCTATACGGATCTATCTAGAATAATGACGAAATTAAGTTGGTAATATCGAAATTTCTAATTAGTTCAAAATATACCTGGTATAATGTAGCCTAATAGAGCACTACAGTTGGCAGCCCTGGTGACTGAATATATTCTTAGTTCCATCTCTTAAGGTACAGAATACAAAATTTGGTTGAAGTCCAATGGACACATGCAGTTAGACACTGGATCTATCAGCACGCGTAAAAGCATGTTGCCAACAATACCATGCGTGTGCTGGTCAGAAATAATCTGAAATAATATGATGTATTGTTGAGCCAATTTTGAATAAAATTCATTTGTTAGTTTAGAAGTTACCTGCATTTTAAAATTGGAACTATCAGCAGGCTTAGAATCATGTTGGCAGAACTGACGTATATTAGTTACTCCAAATTAATCTAGAATGCCAGGTACTATACGTGTGCAAAGTTTAGAGCTATTACTTTGCATACTTTCAGATATATTGTTATTAGGGTAACAGAAATAGAGACAGCATTTATTAACAGTTGGCAGCCCTGGTTGCTCTTAAGAATACGCATAGTCGTGTATATTATGGTACACATAGCAGATACGTAATTTGGTGGAGATCCAAATGATAGTATAGAAGTTACATGTATTTAAAGTTTGACCTATCAGCAGGCTTAGAATCATGTTAGTAGCACTGACGTATATAAGTTACTCCAAATTAATATAGAATGTCAGGTACCATACGTGTGCATAGTTTTAAGCTGTCGGCTTGCATACTTTCTGATTTAATGGTACTTGGATAAGATAAATTGAGGGCATTTATTAACAGTTGGCAGCCCTGGTGGCTCTTAAGAAAACGCTCAGTCACATCTGTTTATGTACGTATAGCACATAAGAAATTTGGTTGAATTCCACTTGATAGTGTAGAAATTATATGCATTTAAAAATTGGACCTATCAGCAGGTTTATAATCATTTTGGCAACACTGCCATGTATGGCCTCTTGGAAATTAAACTGAAATATTATTATCTATACGAGTGCCAATTTTGAAATAGCTCCCATTCATACCTTCCAAGATATCCAACATGGAGCTCAAATTTAAATAGCTATTTTTCAGCAGTTGGTAGAACTGACATCATTTTCAAATACGGCTTTGAGATATTCAGGTATATCTCTTTACTCTTACCAAATTTTGTTTCGATTGCTGCAGCCGTTTAGGAGTTGATAGGGGGGAGGGACACACACAGCTAGACAGACAGACAGAAGGACAGACAGACAGACAGAAAGAAAGACAGACAGACAGACATTTGCCCGGATCGATCTCATAAGTCTACTTTTTCCTCATTTTTTGCAAAATGTGAAAATTAGGCTAAAAATAAACTCCAAACCAAAAGGTGAGGTTAGTAAATAACTAAGCACACCTACAACATGATACGCATTATAACATCTAGTTTTATTAAAGAAAGCTGTACAGTCAGTCAACACAAATTTTGCCCAAATACATTAGGCGGAAAAACAGGTATTTACACACCCCAACTTTAAAGAAATAAGATATTTATGTTCGACAAAGTCGATATACAGGGTGTATCTTAATTATACCGACAAAAAAAATCAGGGACGCTCTGCGTGTTATGTAAAAGACGATGACGCAATCGGATTGGCGGAGAAAATTTTTCCCTCCGAGAAAATGAGGTTACTTTGTTACTTCCGGGCACGCGATTCAAATCTACGAACTCGCCGTATTTGCTGAG
This sequence comes from Meconema thalassinum, assembly GCA_946902985.2. Taxonomy (NCBI): domain Eukaryota; kingdom Metazoa; phylum Arthropoda; class Insecta; order Orthoptera; family Tettigoniidae; genus Meconema; species Meconema thalassinum. The sequence continues at coordinate 989,229,272 of OX336388.2, read as the reverse complement.
CTAGAGAGCAAGCCGCTGGCCACCGCTGTGCTTCAAGCAAGGGAAGGGAGTGTGATAGAAGGTGACAGAGATATGCTGGCGGGCATGCACAAGTTTCCTCGATCGCCTCGGCTAGCCGCATGCCCGCCAGCATATTTCTGTCTCCTTCTATCACACTCCCTTCCCTTGCCTGAAGCACAACAGTGGCCAGCGGCTTGCTGCCTGGCTCAGCAAATACGGCGAGTTCGTAGATTTGAATCGCGCACCTGGAAGTAACAAAGTAACCTCATTTTTTTGGAGGGAAAAATTTTCTCCGCCAATCCGATTGCGGCATCGTCTTTTACATAACACGCAGTGCGGCCCTGATTTTTTTGTCGGTATAATTAAGATACACCCTGTATGTCAGAGAATTGTACTATAATAAGGCTCACTACAGTACTAGTTTTCATTGAGATACAGTTTCTCCAACCAATCAGAGCACAAGATATTCATTATGGAACAGTTGTGGGGCCAATTAGGTACTTGATAGCTACGCATATGACAAAAAAAAATCCAACATGTCGGACATGATTTGAAAGTTGACAATGTAAATGATATCCGATCAACCATTGTAGGTAGTTACAATGCCAAAAAACAAAGACAAAATCAGCATGAACCTTTACGGTAACAGGAAAATACTGTGAAATATATGAGAAATGTAGGAATCTACGTCCAAAAGTATGCAACACCATCATTCAAGCCTATATAAATTACTGACATGGAAAGTGTGCACCGTCCCTTATCATAAACAAACTGGGGAATAACGCAAAAGAAATAGCACTGTACCATAATATCCGCAACTCCAATTTCTATACAGGACATTGCATTCGTACGATTTCGCCAACAATTTTAATGAATGATGTTGTTGATATAAACACACCAGAATGTCATGAAGGAAGCAGGTATACGACATTAGATCCACGGAAGTCAATAACCCAGCTCAATTCAGTAAATGGATTTCTTATACGAACCTTATCTGCCAGATGTCATGACTATTTGGGACTCCATTGATTTGCCTCCGGTTGGCATTCTATACACATCGAATTTGAAGAATAACTAGTTGATAATACGATACAGTTTAAGTTTAAAGCGTTTGTAACAGTCCATTCTGTGTTAGTTGACCAAAATAACAAAATGATCCCACATAGTACCTGTACGCTATCTGTTGGTGCTAGTTCAGGATAAACAATGTTTCAAAGCTTTGGAATTTGTTATTGGGTAGAGAGCAAATGCTGAGCCCACATAATTCGCAAGTAAAAGGAGAACAAAGATTTGGAAGGACTTTGATCCTTAGTGGGAATCCAGCGCATGCGCTCTTCACTAAAGTCAACTGACAGAATCTCGAATGATATTTATGAATATTTATGTTAGAACATATTAGAATAAAATTATAATTATCGTCGAACATAAACAGTCGTATGCAACTCGCCTATACTGTAATGGCAATTAAGACACTCACCTCGCTCGTTTTATAAACATACTCGTGTCTTGATTATTTCCATTATAGGCTCGTTGAATAATGTGCAATTATCATAAAATAGCACGCTTTTGTGTACAAAAACGGGTGTACCGTACTTAATTGGAGGACATGGTTTGATTGTAAAGCGATCATCATCAAGTTGTCCTTGATTGTCCTCATGGGACAGTGCACCCCATTCCAGACCTTAGTTCAGAATTAGTTTCCTTGACGGAGTGGGAGAAACAGTCACAATACCCATGGTACCACCTTCTTTTGGTCGTGTGGCCTCCTGAGAATCCGAGTGCAGGTCTTTCTAGTTGACGCCCGTGGGCGACCTGCGCGTCGGGATGGGAGATGGAATGGATGAAGATGAATGAAATTGGGCAAGGAAATGGCCGTGCCCTGTCAGTAGGTAGCGTCCCAGCATTTTCCTGGTGTTGAAAATGGGAAACCACGGAAAACCATTTCGAACCCACGCGTCTACCGAGTCAGCAGAGTGCCTGGCCCCATAACCTAACGCTGCGCTTTAGCGTAGCCACTGCTGTCGGTTATGGTACCACTAGACCTAGTACATGTAGATGAAGGCAATGTGTTCACTGCTCTTTATGAATCGATTTCCAGGATCGGAAAGTAACACGTCTACCGAGTCAGCAGAGTGCTTGGCCCCATGACACCGTTCCTAGTGACAGTAATATTTTGCGATTACGAGAGAATGCGACGCTGCTCACTTAGGCAGGATCTAATAATGATCGCTTGACGATCGAAACATACCATCCAACTAAGCAATCCCATTTTTGTACATAGGCCCTAAAAGCATGTTATTTTGTAAAAACTAACATTTCTTTCGGGTTATGGCATGTAAAAACTTTTTTCCCGCCTAATGTAATTGGGCACAATTTGTGTTCACCGACTGGAAAGCTTCTTTAATATTTATTTATTTATTTATTTATTTAGCGTATGGCTTTTAGTGCCGGGAGTGTCCAAGGACATGTTCGGCTCGCCAGAGGCTGTAGCTGTTTCAATGCGGATACCCATGGGGAGAGCTACAAGTTCCGTTCAATTTCAAGTATTTTCAACTTTCGCTACCAGGTGTCACTGACAGTGGTGATCGTTGGAACTTTGATAGAGCGTTTCAACGAAATCTAACCTGCAAATTTAGATTCACACAATTTTAGTTAGTTGAAGGTTCTTTTACATGCCATAAATCTATGACATGGGACCGCCGGCCTTACTTTCCCTCCGAAGGAAGGCATATTGAAGGATTTTAACGCTCTTAAAAAATCCGACGACTTCGGCCGGGTATGAACCAGCGATCTTGGGCATAGAAACTCAGCATGCTACCGACTACGCCACCAAAGCACACTGAAAAATGGCTTCAACATGTAGTTTTGTTCTACCTTCTCTACTGGGAACGATTTTGGAATCGGGGAGATATCTCTGATCCACCGAGAATGCCATTGTATATATTTATCGATAACATAATCGAGCTTACTGGCTACCATTAGAGGTCAATATATTGCGGTGCAGGGACTTGCGCGCCCTTTAAGCTGAGTGTATGGGCTACATGCCTTACAGGTGCACCCGCACCCCACCCACATGTGCAGGGATTAGGTTGGCCAGTGTTCATATCAATGAATAGCACTCTAATAACACTGAACACACCACTTTACTCATTTTTCCAAAATCCTTGTATTTATGACACTCGTGGTAACAGGAATTATTGCGTTTGGGGATTTTATAATTCCCCACAAACAAGACAGCCATTACCGGTACGTATTTTTTGTGGGCACATTCTCACGCTGTATTCTATAATATTGAGGTTTTAACAATATAATGAATAGATACTCTATCTTTTTTTTTGTTAGTCAATTTTACCCTCCAGGTGGGTGGTTACCACGGACTCAGCGAGGGAACTCACCACTACCGCCTTTCCAGGCAGTGTCTAGAGCTGGGAACACTTGCTTGGAGTGGATACAACTGGGGAGGTGTGATCAGCACTTCGCCCAGGCGGCCTCACCTGCAAAGCGAACAGGGGCATCGTGAGAGATGGAAGGGAAGGGAAGATTGGGATGGATAGGCAAGGAAGAGGGAAGCAGGCAGTCGTGGCCTCACAGTAGGTATCATCCGGGCATTTGCCCGAAGACGAAGTGGGAAACCAGGGAAAACCACTTCGAGGATGACTGAGGTGGGAATCGAACCCCCTCTACTCATTTGGACCACCAGAGGATGAGTAGACCCCGTTTCAGTCCTCGTAACACTTTTCAAATTTCGTGGCAGAGCCGGGAATCGAACCCAGGACTTCCGGGGCGGCAGCTAACCATGCTGACCGCTACGCGGAGGCGACCTCTCAATATAAGTTATTAGGAAATCTATCTATATCTGGTATACGCCTCCGTGGCTTAGGCGGCAGCACGCTGGCCTCTCACCACTGGGTCCGTGGTTCAAATCCCCGTCACTCCATGTGAGATCTGTGCTGGACAAAACGGAGGCAGGCAGGTTTTTCTCCGGGTACTCCGGTTTTCCGGTTTTCCCTGTCACAAATTTCATTCCAGCAACACTCTCCACTATCATTTCATTTCATCTGTCATTCATTTAATCATTGCCCCAGGGGAGTGCGACAGGCTTCGGCAGCCGGCACAGTTCATATCCTCGCCGCTAGATGGGGGCTTCATTCATTCCATTCCCTGACCCGGTCGGTCGACTGAAAGCAGGCTGTGGATTTTCATTTCCATCTATATCTACTGTAAGTCTACCCCTTATTATTCCCGGGGTCGAGGATGAGATGCGATGAAATTCCACGTGGTTGATGGTTTCTATGGCCGAATGCCCTTCCTGACGCCACTGTCACCCAGCGGTGAACGTTGGAACTTGATAGAGCGTCTCTAAACCAAATAACCTACAAATTTAGCTACACAATACCAATTGTAGTGGAAGGTTCTTTAACATGCCATAAATCTATGACATGAACCCGCCGGCTTTACTTCCCCTCCGAAGGAAGGCATACTGAAGGATTTTAACGCTCTTGAAAGCCCGTGATCTTGGGCATAGCAGTTCAGCATGCTACCGAAGCCACCTATAAGTTATTAGGAAATAAGACAGTAATAAATAAGTAAATAAATTATCATATTGGAAGCCATTTTGCAGTGTTGCCTTAGCAACCAAATTGTAATGCTTTTCAGTCGGTCATCATGATTGTACACAATTATTGTAATGGGTGGTTTCTTAAACCTCAAAAACAAGTACATGAAATTAATAAAACAATACACTTGTATGGCCAGTTTCAATCTGTATACACTTATTTAGTTGAAGTAGTACAGTGCAGCACGCTTAGGGAGGTGACAGCTGCGAGGAAACGGACCACCACACATCGCTCAAACAGCTAAGTACACAATCCACAATAACCTGACAATTTAATAACAATCACACAATCACACTGAGCGAGCAAACTTTAAGGACAATCACCACTATTAGCATCTCAACAACCAAAATTGCATAATTTGAGTAGTTGTGCTAGTATAATCAGTAATCACTATTTCAACTAAATAAGCATGAATATTGTAAATACAGTACCATAATCCATACTTGTAGACATAGATTTAATAACCTAAGTGTAAAAGATCTGATGATGATCTCTTGACGATCGAAACTGGTTATAACAGTGTATTTACTGTATTAATTTCATGTAATCTTTTTCAGAATTACAATGGGGTACAATTATGTTGGCCAACCGAACATTACATTACATTTCGGTTACTAAGGTAACACTGCAAAATGGCTTCCAACACGACAATTTATTTATGTATGTATTTATCTGTCGCCTCCGTAGCGTAGCGGTCAGTATGGTTAGCTGCCGCCCCGGAGGTCCTGGGTTCGATACCCGGCTCTGCCACGAAATTTGAAAAGTGGTATGAGGACTGGAACGGGGTCTACTCAGCCTCGGGTGTTTCAAATGAGTAGAGGGGGTTCGATTCCCACCTCAGCCATCCTCGAAGTGGTTTTCCGTGGTTTCCCACTTCGTCTTCGGGCAAATGCCGGGATGGTACTGTCCCCGTTATCAGGATAGTAGGCTGTCAGATATCCGCCCCCTCAATCGGATTGCCAATAATCAAATGCACCGGCACAGCTACATCAATGAAAATGGCACTGACAGATACTATCGAGATTAGAGCACAATAGTTAACAAGAAATTATTGTGGAACACACCAAAATATACGGGGGTTCATACTTACCTTTACTTACCTCTTAAATTTATCTCGGGGACTGGGTTGTCAACTGGATCACTTAAAGTATGCCCTCACAATAACCTCCACCATGATATTAAAAATGAACCATAACGAAGACGAGAAACTTTAAACAGCACAATAATTTATTTCACATAAAGAATGAATTTAACAAAAATAAAACAACAAAATCCACGTGGCAATCAGAAGCCATCGACCACATAACCATGTCCTCCTGTAGGACTGGTATACTCTACATACAATGTTTCAGCTTTCTCAAGCTCAAAATAACGTAAAAATAATAATGCACTTGGAATGGAAACGGGATTTGGGACGAGACATATATATCAATTGGTTTGCGTGTTTATATACGTAGTTCATATTTTATTTATAGCCACAAGGCTATTATGTAAACGTCCTTGGCCTCTATCATACAGTTGTCCGGGCCAGCTGCAATGCACCTGCATCGTCAAAGTGGACTCACCCCTCCGTTCAACCCTAGCATATGCGAGTTATATCAGAGCTTAGCTCTCCTTCAAAACACGTTAAATGTCCACATCTCTACTGAAATATTATCACGCAAATCCTTTAAATGCTCCATTCAAACACCAGTGGAATACTCCAATAATCCTAAATCATGTTTAATTGTTCAATCCACTTGTTTAATTAGCGTTGTTTAGAGTATAAAAACAAAACTCCAAATGTTAATAACAAAAGTTCATTAATTATTTATAACAATAATAAATTGTTTATAACAATGTCAAACGACAATTGAAAATTTTATACACGCCTCTATTAATCCCTTTCATTACAAATTGTTTAACAAAAATATTTACAAAATCATTTACAATATTAATATTGTTTATATTATTTATACAAGAAATACATTAAACCACACGTTTATCCGGTTGATAATTACTCAAATCGTGATGATATAATCGACCAATGAAGGTTAGTTATATTTAACTGTCAAATTCAGGTTTAATAAGGTTTAATAATTATTATTAATATTTGTGACGGTAACCTCCATTCAAAATCTTCATCTCAAATTATTTAACACTCTTGTTAACTTTAACAGTATCTTCACATGAATAACTTTCAAAGAACCAGGACATACATTCAGCGGAAAAATACTTCGCTCAAAACGCACAAAATTGCTCAACAATAGGCCCAGAATTCATCATATATCTTCATATATATGGCATCAAAATCTTCCAAATTACATACAAAAACCTCCACTCATAAATTCAACAACTTCATTTATTACTGTGGGAACCTCCTTCATTATTCAAGGGCATTACTCATCAGCGACTTTTACAGGTCCACTGAACTAACGATTATACATCCATTGTTCCTCTTCAAAAATTCTTATATTCATCAATTGTATTAATGACTGTTATTATTTAACCTTCGTGGGTTTCATTCATGAATCGATATGAAGTAAAAATTTGCCAATCACAAATAAATTTAATAGCAAATACGATTAGACACTCCTCCCTGGTCTATCAAAATTGAGATTAATATCTTCAAAGTAACGCAGTATAAAAATACTATCTTCAATCAAAGTTCATCTAAACTGCATAAATAGTCGAATAGAATACAATTAGACTGTGGAATGCAAATATTATTGTTCCAATCTATAATTGAGAAAAACTCCTATCAAATGTCCATTACTATAGTGTATTCAATAAATCGTAATCAAAGTTCATATTACATAAAATTGTCTATAATGCAATGATAAATGTCTATGTTGCAATCATGTTCATAAGACGACTAGTATTTCAAAGATCGTCGATAACGTATTAGATTTTAACGCTCTAAAATCATTTAATTATTCTTCTTTCTTGAGGATGACAGAAAATTGGTCAAAGTAATTTACTGAATAGAATTACTTTAATAAAATGACACGCTGTCTGAATTCAACTCTGCCATAGCAATCGTTAACTTTACAGTCAGATCGTGACTACAAAAATATGCAAATTACTGAAAGAAGCTAAATTATCAGTCTCAACTGATCCAAAATTATTTAAGTATGCCAATGACATAACAATGTCTCAACAAATCGTAGAAAAAGGCATAAATCATCGAAGTGTACTGAGTACAGAAATGTTAATCAAGAAAATGGGGCAAAAGATAGGACAAAAAAATATGGGAAAAATAGTTGCTCAGATATCGCTACATGACTCAAATAATACAAGAAACGTTCACGACTACCTTATCTGTTGATTGAAGTTCTAGAGGAAAGTTTTCAAAGAAAACTGCTGTTGGTTCCAATTCACCAGCGTAAAGATGTGCTCCGTCCTCGAACCTGGAATCAGCGTCCTCGGAGAATCTAACTGCTTCCTCCTCCGGAAATTGCACTGCTCCATGTATACGAAAGACATCCTTCTGGCAAATTTCTTCTTTGTGAGCCGGGTCCTCCCTGGCCTCTCTTGAAAGTTCCCTGAAGTTCCAGTCGTAATTCGCCATGAAGTTTATTGCAGTTATTTCCGCAGAAATATTCATAATCGTGGAGTATGATGATATTTCCACTGTCATTTGATATAATTCAGCGATGGATTCACGATGCATGAGTGTAGTTGGATGTTCACTACATGCTCGCTTTTGTAGAATGACGATTAACGAAGTTCCATGCTGCTACTTCACTCCATCGATATATGTCCCAATTGCATTAAAGCCTTAGCCTTCCATCTCAACTTCTGTTATAATCATTGAAAGCACTGCAAGATTATAATGTTCCATAGTAGAATATATCGTTGTAATACCGAACGTATGCTCCAATATCACTGTTGCAATCCACGTGTCAGCCGTAGTGTATAATGTGGAATTTTAAAAGTGTTTCTCATGTGGCGAGAAAATCACTTTTGTTGGCAGCCTTAAAGTGCCAATATCTTTCGAAGTATAACTGTGAAATTGTTCAAATCTTCTACACACCTCAATGTTGTACTGCCCAATTGAATTATAATGAAGGCAGAAGTTAACTCTTTATATCTTATCTGGTAGAAACGTTAATGTGAGCGTTTCAACTTCACCTAGTTTCGAACAGCTTAAAATGGAACTGTTCCGTGTTCGTTCGATGCGCCGGGCTTTAACCACACGCTAAAGACAACTTGCTTCACTTATTCACTCGACAATGACTATCTGACATCAGAAATATATATGCGTTATCAGAAATCAGATATGCGGTTATGAGAGATATGAGAGATATGAGACATATGAGAGCTCCTCTATCCTGTGCACGACCTTTTATCAACTTCTTAAGGGGCGTATCCATCCCTTCCATAGCCTGTTGCTCCGTCATTGCTAGAAGTTTTAACTTTGGCTATACTTGACGGATTTTCAAATTTCAAAAACTCAAAATTAATTTCTTCAAAATTCCAAATCAATGCCATAACTGAAAATAGTTTTCCACAAATCTGCATGCCAAAAGTAATCAAATATCGTAGTTTCAGCAATCTCCGTCTTCCTTCCAAACTATCGTTCATTGGTTCGAGTCTCTCCTCCAATAGCGTAACTTCTTCCTTAGCACAATACCTTGTTTCCTGCGACTGCGTCGTAAATCTCAGATCTTTCTCGAAAAAAATCATGACGTCACCAAGAATCTCAGCTCAACCAGCCTACTTGCATGAAATCTGCGTCATCCGTGCCTACGTCATGAATATACACGTCACAACTATGACATTCATAACTTTATTCATATATGCCAATACAGCCATCGTGGTCTCAATATAATTCAATTTACGGGGGCATTCTCCCTTCACCACGTTTTAAAAACAGTTGCAAATTGTTTTTAAACTCTGTGTTATAAATATCTCAATTCACTTGAACACGAAATTGAATTATTATTGGCTTACTCTTGTATGATATTTCTTCTATGTTCCTTAATCATAAGTCTCTTCTTCTCTGGTTTGTGTGTGGCTAATGCATTCTCTTCTTTCTACTTTCTCTTCTGTCCTGTATTTCTGTTTTCCAAGTTCTGCTGACTTGTAGAAGGACCAGGATCGATCACTACATCCTGTCTTTTCTTTTGATTTTCAGCTTCCTTTTCTCGTAATTCCTTCAGATACTGCTGACTTTCTTTCTCTCTCTCTTGATACTTGTCGGGTGTCATAACCTGACCTTGAGAATTCTGATTCTGATTCTGATACTGGTTATTTCGATTGTAGTTTCTATTATAACCATTGTTATAGTATCTACCTCTTCCGTTGTTGTAATTCCCTCTATTATTATTCCAGCCTCGTCTTTGCTGATATGGACGGTAACCTTGGGATCTGTTGTTGCGGAAATAATTATTCCTATGAGGACCTACTTTTTCAGTTTTTTCTTCCTCAGGCTTATCAGTTTGCTGCACTTGATCCATGTAGACCGTATTAACGTCTTTGAATTCGTGCCTCTGACCTTTTTGTACCAAATTTGGCATTGGACTCGTGTAGTCAAGCCTTCTCAATAATTCGTCCATACTGGTCAAATCTCTGATATTTGACGATATGATCAGTCTTCTTACCTCCACAGGCAGCATACGTGAAATCGCATCTATCAACTGCTCTGTTGACAATGGGGGTTGCAAAAATCTCAAGCGTGATAACTGACTCGTGAAGAAATCAGCGTACCGTGTTGGAAGAGTACCTGAATACTTCCTCGAGTATACCTCAGCTCTTAGTGAATTCTGAGCTTCTATTGACCAGAATCGTTTTATCAGTGCCTCTGCAAATTCCTCAAAATTGCTGAAAGTGTACCGAAATGTCTAAACCATTCAAGGGGTCCTCCAGCTAGAAATCTTTCTACGATTCTCATCTCTCTCTCTCTCTCTCTAGGAATGTGGGCTTCTATGAAATAGTCTTTAAGATTCGTGATATATTCGATCGGTGTGAGACTATCAGTGTTGCTAAATTTTTGAGGTTTGTCTTCAAAATTCCGGATGACTGTCACATTTCTCGGATATGAATCCATATAATGTTTCCCACTATCATGATACTTCCATTCAGGTTCAATATTTCTATCCTCTTCTTCTTCCCTGAATCTGGATATACGTTCCTCAGGACTAATATCTCTCTCTTCTGTAGCGAGGTTACATCTTCTTACGTAATTTCTATCCTCTTCACCAGTCAATCCTTCAGTATCCTTGTCTGTGATTTCCGTGATGACTTTCCTAATCAACTCTTCCTTATAGGTTTCCATCATGCTAGCTTCTCCTAGTTTCAAATTCTGCAGTTTGCTCGTAGTTTCATTAACATCAGAGACAACCTTATGAATCTGTTCCTCTAACGCAGTTTTTAATGCTTGCACGTCCTGACCTATTTGAGTTCTATCCTCTACCTGCTTTTCGGATAGCGAATCCATCCTTACATTCAAGTCTTTCCTAATCTGAACTACTTAATTATTTATGTCTACTTGTGTACTGGCAAGTTTTCTTTCAATTCGCTCCTGAATCTGATCTACATGTTCCCCACTTGACCTGTTCCATTCCTCTTTCCAAACCGTTACATTTGCAGTTAACATTTCCGCGATATCTACCTCAATGTCTTCCTTAAGTAAACGATTGTGATCTAATACTTGGGTTCTCATGACCTCTACATCGTATTTTAAACCAGCTAAAGAAGCTGTTGTCCTAACAGACTCGTCAACTAACCGAGTTGTTAATGCACTAATGTTACGAGTACAAAGCGTTTTTGAAGTTTCAATTTCTTCCCTAACTTTGTTAACATCAGTCTGAACTTTAGCAATGTCTACAAAAACAGTATTGACTTCTACTTGTATTTTATTGATATCGCTTTGCATATCATTAACATCTGAATGAATATTATTGATGTCAACTTGAACATTTGACACATCAGTTCGAGCATTTCTAACCTCTCTTTGAACTTCCTCTAATTTGTCTTGTACAGTAGCAACATCATTCCTAACAACAATTACTTCAGCTCTAGCACATGAAATATCACCCCGGACATTAGCAACATCAAGATTCAACATAGTAAGATCTTTCTGTACCTTAGAAACATCAATTTTAACATCAGACACATCTTTATGCACATTGGATAAATCTTTATGGACATTGGACACGTCTGTGCGCATGTCAGTTACAGCATTCTCGATTCCCTGGGTATTGATCTGTAAACGCGACACATTATTTTCTAGGTTTGCAGAACTGGTCTGAAGAACTTTCAAACTTTCATCCAGCCTAATAGACAAATTACTAGCATTCCTAGCTTCCATCTCCTCCATTCGACTAGTATTCCTAGATTCCATCTCCCTCACACTATCATTCATGCTAGCTTTCAAATTAGCAGACATATTACTAGCATTCTCCTCCATCATCTCCTTCATACTGCTATTCATGCTAGCTTTCATCTCCCTCGCACTTTCATCCAGCCTAATAGACAAATTAGCCGACAAACTGTTGGACATCTCCTCCAACATTTTTCTTAAACTCTCATCTGCCATTTCAATAATATTTCAATAATAAACTGCTTTAGGGACATACATCAAACAGAGCAAAATAACAACATCTGAGCAACATTTTTCACCATATATAAATTTGAGCAATTTTCTGTCTTAAATCTAACTTATAATTACCTTATAATTAACCTTCGTAGACACTTCATGTTGAAATAAACTCAAGCACATGTTCAAGTTTCTTTGGTTCATTTTAAAATATCCTAACACAAATAATTTACATTTACAATCCAAATAATTTAATTTTATCTTTAATATGACTACACATGTCATAAGCCGGTCAAATAAAATAAGATTCCAGATCATAGGCGATTTTTCTAAGTTTCCAGCCTATTTAACCTCTCTCAAGTTGTATAAGATCTGATCTTTTCTGAGTGTAATTTTCCTAATACAACACAACATTTAATCCCTATATAATCACACTCTCAAATTCTACAATTGGCTAAGACATCTAACAAAGAATCAACCTCTTTATTTGAGTCTTCACAATCCCTTTGACATCGATAACTTGGTAATCCAATGTTATTCGAACACTCCACAAAAATTGCGGTGCCAATTCTACTGCAATAACTTGGTAATCCAATGTTATTCAGTCGAACGTTCCAATCGAGCCAATCGAGCCCCACACGTTGATTGCGCCAATCCTACTGTCCCCGTTATCAGGATAGTAGGCTGTCAGATATCCGCCCCCTCAATCGGATTGCCAATAATCAAACGCACCGGCACAGCTACATCAATGAAAATGGCACTGACAGATACTATCGAGATTAGAGCACAATAGTTAACAAGAAATTATTGTGGAACACACCAAAATATACGGGGGTTCATACTTACCTTTACTTACCTCTTAAATTTATCTCGGGGACTGGGTTGTCAACTGGATCACTTAAAGTATGCCCTCACAATAACCTCCACCATGATATTAAAAATGAACCATAACGAAGACGAGAAACTTTAAACAGCACAATAATTTATTTCACATAAAGAATGAATTTAACAAAAATAAAACAACAAAATCCACGTGGCAATCAGAAGCCATCGACCACATAACCATGTCCTCCTGTAGGACTGGTATACTCTACATACAATGTTTCAGCTTTCTCAAGCTCAAAATAACGTAAAAATAATAATGCACTTGGAATGGAAACGGGATTTGGGACGAGACACATATATCAATTGGTTTGCGTGTTTATATACGTAGTTCATATTTTATTTATAGCCACAAGGCTATTATGTAAACGTCCTTGGCCTCTATCATACAGTTGTCCGGGCCAACTGCAATGCACCTGCATCGTCAAAGTGGACTCACCCCTCCGTTCAACCCTAGCATATGCGAGTTATATCAGAGCTTAGCTCTCCTTCAAAACACGTTAAATGTCCACATCTCTACTGAAATATTATCACGCAAATCCTTTAAATGCTCCATTCAAACACCAGTGGAATACTCCAATAATCCTAAATCATGTTTAATTGTTCAATCCACTTGTTTAATTAGCGTTGTTTAGAGTATAAAAACAAAACTCCAAATGTTAATAACAAAAGTTCATTAATTATTTATAACAATAATAAATTGTTTATAACAATGTCAAACGACAATTGAAAATTTTATACACGCCTCTATTAATCCCTTTCATTACAAATTGTTTAACAAAAATATTTACAAAATCATTTACAATATTAATATTGTTTATATTATTTATACAAGAAATACATTAAACCACACGTTTATCCGGTTGATAATTACTCAAATCGTGATGATATAATCGACCAATGAAGGTTAGTTATATTTAACTGTCAAATTCAGGTTTAATAAGGTTTAATAATTATTATTAATATTTGTGACGGTAACCTCCATTCAAAATCTTCATCTCAAATTATTTAACACTCTTGTTAACTTTAACAGTATCTTCACATGAATAACTTTCAAAGAACCAGGACAATACATTCAGCGGAAAAATACTTCGCTCAAAACGCACAAAATTGCTCAACAATAGGCCCAGAATTCATCATATATCTTCATATATATGGCATCAAAATCTTCCAAATTACATACAAAAACCTCCACTCATAAATTCAACAACTTCATTTATTACTGTGGGAACCTCCTTCATTATTCAAGGGCATTACTCATCAGCGACTTTTACAGGTCCCCTGAACTAACGATTATACATCCATTGTTCCTCTTCAAAAATTCTTATATTCATCAATTGTATTAATGACTGTTATTATTTAACCTTCGTGGGTTTCATTCATGAATCGATATGAAGTAAAAATTTGCCAATCACAAATAAATTTAATAGCAAATACGATTAGAAACTCCTCCCTGGTCTATCAAAATTGAGATTAATATCTTCAAAGTAACGCAGTATAAAAATAATATCTTCAATCAAAGTTCATCTAAACTGCATAAATAGTCGAATAGAATACAATTAGATTGTGGAATGCAAACATTATTGTTCCAATCTATAATTGAGAAAAACTCCTATCAAATGTTCATTACTATAGTGTATTCAATAAATCGTAATCAAAGTTCATATTTCATAAAATTGTCTATAATGCAATGATAAATGTCTATGTTGCAATCATGTTCATAAGACGACTAGTATTTCAAAGATCGTCGATAACGTATTAGATTTTAACGCTCTAAAATCATTTAATTATTCTTCTTTCTTGAGGATGACAGAAAATTGGTCAAAGTAATTTACTGAATAGAATTACTTTAATAAAATGACACGCTGTCTGAATTCAACTCTGCCATAGCAATCGTTAACTTTACAGTCTGATCGTGACTACAAAAATATGCAAATTACTGAAAGAAGCTAAATTATCAGTCTCAACTGATCCAAAATTATTTAAGTATGCCAATGACATAACAATGTCTCAACAAATCGTAGAAAAAGGCATAAATCATCGAAGTGTACTGAGTACAGAAATGTTAATCAAGAAAATGGGGCAAAAGATAGGACAAAAAAAATGGGAAAAATAGTTGCTCAGATATCGCTACATGACTCAAATAATACAAGAAACGTTCACGACTACCTTATCTGTTGATTGAAGTTCTAGAGGAAAGTTTTCAAAGAAAACTGCTGTTGGTTCCAATTCACCAGCGTAAAGATGTGCTCCGTCCTCGAACCTGGAATCAGCGTCCTCGGAGAATCGAACTGCTTCCTCCTCCGGAAATTGCACTGCTCCATGTATACGAAAGACATCCTTCTGGCAAAATTCTTCTTTGTGAGCCGGGTCCTCCCTGGCCTCTCTTGAAAGTTCCCTGAAGTTCCAGTCGTAATTCGCCATGAAGTTTATTGCAGTTATTTCCGCAGAAATATTCATAATCGTGGAGTATGATGATATTTCCACTGTCATTTGATATAATTCAGCGATGGATTCACGATGCATGAGTGTAGTTGGATGTTCACTACATGCTCGCTTTTGTAGAATGACGATTAACGAAGTTCCATGCTGCTACTTCACTCCATCGATATATGTCCCAATTGCATTAAAGCCTTAGCCTTCCATCTCAACTTCTGTTATAATCATTGAAAGCACTGCAAGATTATAATGTTCCATAGTAGAATATATCGTTGTAATACCGAACGTATGCTCCAATATCACTGTTGCAATCCACGTGTCAGCCGTAGTGTATAATGTGGAATTTTAAAAGTGTTTCTCATGTGGCGAGAAAATCACTTTTGTTGGCAGCCTTAAAGTGCCAATATCCTTCGAAGTATAACTGTGAAATTGTTCAAATCTTCTACACACCTCAATGTTTTACTGCCCAATTGAATTATAATGAAGGCAGAAGTTAACTCTTTATATATTATCTGGTAGAAACGTTAATGTGAGCGTTTCAACTTCACCTAGTTTCGAACAGCGTAAAATGGAACTGTTCCGTGTTCGTTCGATGCGCCGGGCTTTAACCACACGCTAAAGACAACTTGCTTCACTTATTCACTCGACAATGACTATCTGACATCAGAAATATATATGCGTTATCAGAAATCAGATATGCGGTTATGAGAGATATGAGAGATATGAGACATATGAGAGCTCCTCTATCCTGTGCACGACCTTTTATCAACTTCTTAAGGGGCGTATCCATCCCTTCCATAGCCTGTTGCTCCGACATTGCTAGAAGTTTTAACTTTGGCTATACTTGACGGATTTTCAAATTTCTAAAACTCAAAATTAATTTCTTCAAAATTCCAAATCAATGCCATAACTGAAAATAGTTTTCCACAAATCTGCATGCCAAAAGTAATCAAATATCGTAGTTTCAGCAATCTCCGTCTTCCTTCCAAACTATCGTTCATTGGTTCGAGTCTCTCCTCCAATAGCGTAACTTCTTCCTTAGCACAATACCTTGTTTCCTGCGACTGCGTCGTAAATCTCAGATCTTTCTCGAACAAAATCATGACGTCACCAAGAATCTCAGCTCAACCAGCCTACTTGCATGAAATCTGCGTCATCCGTGCCTACGTCATGAATATACACGTCACAACTATGACATTCATAACTTTATTCATATATGCCAATACAGCCATCGTGGTCTCAATATAATTCGATTTACGGGGGAAGTACCTTCTTCAAGGCCACGGCCGCCTCCTTCCCTCTTCCTTGCCCATCCATTACCTTCCCTCATGAGGCCCCTGTTCGCTTTGCAGGTGAGGCCGCCTGGGCGAGGTGCCAATCACACCTCACCAGTTGTATCCCTTCCGATTCGATGTTCCCAGCTCTAGGACACTGCCCGTAGAGGCGGTAGTGGTGAGTTCCCTCGCTGAGTCCGTGGGTTCCACCAACCTGGAGGGTAAATGACTAAGAAAAAAAGAAAAAGAAATGTATTTATATATTTATTTATTTATTTATGTATTTATTTATGTATTTATTTATTTATGTATTTATTTATGTATTTATTTATTTATTTATTTATTTATACATTTATGTAGGTTTCCGGACTAAAGTTCCCATGCTAAACTTAACCGTCTTGGTCCCCAGTACAAGCCCTCCAAGTCCTGTATACAAAGCAACTGCATTGCGGACAGTTGGTGCTACCATTTATGCTTGTGTTTGCAAACCAATGAAAAATTCAATTAATGAACAGTCAGTCTAAATTATCCAGAGGATGTGATCTAGCTGGCAGTGGATGGGACAGAGCAAATCACTACAGTCATCAGTGTGACATTGTCTCTGATACACTAATTAAACAACATTTCCAACAAACAATATATTATAATGCAACTTGAGTGTTATACTTTAGAAACCGGCAAAAATAGCTATACAGTGATTATATACTACCCCTCCGAAGAAAGGCATAATGAAGGATTTTAACGCTCTTAAAAAAACCAACGACTTCGGCCGGGTTTGAACCCGCGATCTTTGGCATAGAAGCTCAGCATGATACCAACTACGCTATTGCTCGGAGAGAGTAATTCCAACCGTGGTATCAAAGATAGAACAAGTAGTTCCGTGAAGAACTATACAGCCTATTTTCATATGTCCTACTTATGTTAATTGCCACTATCAAAGTACACAATTTCAGTTTGATTGCTGTAATAGATTCGTAGATATTGAGAACCGACTAAATATTTCGGATGGTTGCCATGTTGGATTTTATATATGTAGGTCCTAGAGTTATGTACTGTTACATGCAGATTATTGTGTACGTGTAGTATTCAAACTTCAATCGCATGATTAGGACACAAGAAGTAACAAGGAGATTTTAAAATTTCGCACAATTGCCATCTTGAGGTTATGGAAACAATTGAAATAAATTAGATGCCAGTGGATTACCATTCGTATAAGGATTTACTGTACCAAGTTTCACTGCATTCGGATGGTTAAATTGCGAGAAACGTCCATGTGAATATTTATACTTCGCGTCGCCGCCATGTTTGATTTGTGATCACCAGGTTATTGAAAGTCCTATAGGTGAACTTAAGTTCATAGCCCCTATGAACATTAAAAAATTCAGTTTAATTGCTATAATAGATTCGTAGATATTCAGAGCCGTATAAATATTTCGGATGGTCGCCATGTTGGATTGTTAAATGTATAGGCCATAGAGACATGTACCATTAAAGGAAAATTATTGCGTAGGTTCATTATTTAAACTTTCACTTCGATTGCATGACTTCATCACAAGAAATAAAAACTTAATTTTAAAATTCGCACAGCCGCCATCTTGAGGTTATGTAAACAAGTGAACTAAATTAGATACGAGTGCATTACAATGTGTATAAATATTTCCTGTACCAGATTTCAGTGCGTTTGGAACATTAAATCGCGAGAAAGGTCTATTTAAAATTTTCAAATTCGCTTGGCCGCCATGTCCGTTCTTTAGTTAACCGGTTTTTGAAAGTCTTATAGATGGACTTCCAGTAGTGCCCTTTATCTCCGTACAAAATTTCGAGGAGATACCGCTAATAGTTTCAGAGATATAGAATTATCAATAAATGATATAGAATGCCGGTGAAATATTTCGCACATGCACCATCTTGAGGTTATGTAAACAATTGAACTAAATTAGATACGAGTGCATTATAATGTGTATAAGTATTTCCTGTACCAGATTTCAGTGCGTTTGGAACATTAAATCGCGAGAAAGGTCTATTTAAAATTTTCAAATTCGCTTGGCCGCCATGTCCGTTCTATAGTTAACCGGTTTTTGAAAGTCTTATAGATGGACTTCCAGTAGTGCCCTTTATTTCCGTACAAAATGTCAAGGAGATACCGCTAATAGTTTCAAAGATATAGAATGCCGGTGAAATATTTCGCACATCCACCATCTTTTGGTTATGTAAACAATTGAACGAAGTTAGATGTCGGTGCATTACAATGTATATAAACATATACTATACCAAGTTTCATTGCGTTTGGTTGGTTAAATCGCGAGAAACGTCTATTTAAAAGTCGCAACTTCGCTTGGCCGCCATGTTGGTTTTTTAGTTACCAGGTTTTCAAAGGTCACATAAGTGAACTTATAGTAGTTCCCTTTATCACCATAGAAAATGTCAGGGTAATATCGGTAATAGTTTCGGAGATATTGAATGCTGGTGAAATATTTCGCACAGCCGCCATGTTGGATTGGTGAGTCGTAACAAAATTTGAAGGGCACGGTCGGGGTCGCCCGGAATAGTGCTATGAACTTACCGAGTTTCATTGAAATCGCTCCAGCCGTTTAGATTTTATTAGGAGGGGACACACACACGAATCACTCACACACGCGCACACACACACGGACAGAAGGTGATCTCATTAGCCTTTTTTTTTTTTTTTTTTCAAAATTGAAAAAAGGCTAATAAAAATCCACAGGCAAGCAACTCAATATTGAAACAATCCTTTAATGTCATAGAACAGACCTTCCATGAACACTATTCCCTCTTTGGCGCATTTGTAATATTAATTTTCATTGCTTTCTCCACTTTTCCAAACGTAAAGGACACACTAAACGTTTCTTAAGGCTGTGCGGTCAAAAATTGAAATTTTATTTTTATTTTTATTTTTACTCTTAATCTCTAATGTAGGTCTTTGTGAGATATTATATGCGTTTTGAAGAAAATAACGACGGCTCGTTTGCTGAGGACATGGCTTCAAAGTGGCTATTTTGAGCGTTAAAGGTACAATCTCCACGACGAAACTAATAATCGGAAGACACCGAAATGTATGTACAACAACCCCTGTAGTAGTACCTGCAATAGGAACAATTCTTATTACGAAATTCAAATTTTGTATTAACCTCTTCAGATTTGAATACCATTTTTAGTGAGAAAAAATTGTTATATTAACTTCAAAGTTTTATTAATTTGATGTGGCTCTTATTCTGAGCAGTAGAAAAGTTCGATAAAGAAATTTAGTTCAGCGATATACCCGTGGTGATTGTACCTTTCAGACTCTACAAAACGCAGGTTGAATCAGTCACACACACACACACACACACGCGCGCACACACACAGCGGTAAGACAAGGTCTTGGGCAAGAGCGCGCTCGGGCACCTGCCTTATCCTCTCCTTCAACACCTTTCCTATCGCAGCTTCCGCCTCCCTCCCGCCCTGACTCATCATGCCAGTCCACACGACCACAGACTAGAGCAGAGTTTACCAACCTTTTGAAGTTCACGGCACCCTTGGGAATAACATTAAACACTAGGGGCACCCTTCCTTGAATAAAAAAAAAAAAATGTTTCATATGTAAATTTATTGAAATATTTTATAATAAGTAACGTACACCATAACATAATACAGTCTACTTTACTACAGTCAGTGAGTAAAAATACATCAAAATTTTGTTCGATAAATCGTTAATATGAAACTTGTGATTGATGCTTAGAGCACAGGTACGTGATATCGGGCCTTGCAGTTGACAATGAAACACGCAAATCATCCTCAAGGTTATTCAGTCTATTTCTTGCTTTGGATTTTATTGTCACCAGAGCAGAGAAGGCTTGCTCGCATAGATAGGATTTTGGAAAGGGCGAAAGTGTGTTAATTGCTTTCTTCATTAGGTTAGGATACTACTCTCTCCGCTGAAGCCCAAAAGTAGCCACCGACGCCTCACTCTTGGTGGACTTACTTTTGAGTGTGGAATCGGCACAAAGATGAATAAATTCATCTCGTTCGCAACCAGTGAAATCTATTTCCTCGCACTATCTATGAAATCAAATGGTGAGACAACCCAGTTGACATTCATAGTGGAAATAGATGGAAAGTATGTATCTATTGCTTCTTGCAATCTTGATAAGTGATCACAAATGCGGTCTTTCAGCTTACCCAGATCGTTATCTACTGCCAGATGAAGAAAGTTTGAAAGATCTCCTTTCTGAACTGCAGACGTCCAAGAACTAAGTTTTCTTTTAAAATCTTTCATTTTATTGGTTGAGGAAATTATTGTTTCCTGTCTACCCTGCATTGAAACATTCAGTTAATTCAGTTTATGAAAAATATCTGCCAGATACGACAGTTCCAAGCACCAAGAATCAGTTAGTAACAGCTCATAAAATGTATCTTGATTTTCATCTTTAAAAAGAGTTTTCACCTGTTCTCTAAGTTCAAGAAACTGCTTCAATACACGACCCCGCGACAACTACCTTACTCTGTATGAAGTAACAAAGAGGTATGAGGTGCATCCGTTGCGAGACATAACTGTTTAAAAATCCTGCACATTAAAGGTCGAGACTTGATGTAGTTCACCATTTTCACAACTTCGTTAAACACTGCAGCAAAATCTTGAGCTCTTGCAGTAAAAACCTTTAAATTTCCCAGACATAGATTGTGCACCATCTGTACATATACCACAACAGTCTTTCCATACCGGCCGAAGTCGTCGGATTTTTAAGAGAGTTAAAAATCCCTCAGTATGCCTTCCTTCGGAGGGGAAGTAGATCCGGCGGTCCCATGTCATAGATTTATGGCATGTTAAAGAACCTTCCACTAATTACACCGGTGTGAAGCTAAATTATATATAGGTTAAACATTTGACTAGCGTTCTTAGGTTCCTACGTTCGTCGTCAAGAGCCGACTGCGGTGGCGTCTGGTAGCTAAGTTCTGAACTAGTAGTCATTGACGGCGGCGTTTGGCAGCAAAAGTCGGAACTATTTGAAAAATTCAAAAGACTGCAGTCCTTACTTGAATTAAAAACAGATAACACGCACTAATACAGTCATCACAATTAACACCGGTTATCAGACAGATTCTACACACACCAAAGTACACGGGGCTACATGACCGCGTTGTCGCAGCCCCTAAACTTAAGAACTAACCAACCAGTCTTTCCATGAAAGATCTTGGTCATTGAGAAAGGAATTAATAGAAACAAAAATATCATGTCCTGAGGTTGTAGTCTCCAGCGGTCTACAGAACAGAAACGCCTCATTAATATCTTTATCATCAATATATCTGGTAAAACCAAGGAGTTGCAGTTTGTCACCACTATCGATACTCTCATCTACTTGCAAAGCAAATGCTCTATCAGTTTTTATTTTCCCCACGACTTGTTCGTTGATATTGCAAACATTTCAGATATCCTGCGACTGATTGTGTTGTTGGAAAGAGGAAATTTCGAAATTTGATTACTGCTCCTTCACCAAGTATTGTTGAAACTATAATTTTCCATGCAGGACCTATGATTTCCTCTCCAAGAGTATGAGGTGTGTGTGTGATTTTTTTTCCTATCAGTTCTGCTACTTTAAACGAGGCTTCAAGAGCAGTATCACTTATGGTCATTCTCTTTACCATTCGCACAGCTGTTTTTTTTTCTCCCCTTCTAGTACACGTGAAAAATACATCACACTCTTCCCAGACCCACTAGGATGCTTAATTGTGAGATGCCACTTCAGTTTGCTAGGTACCATGGCCTCGTGTTTCGCCACAAACTAAACACACAGGGATAGGGTTTTCCTCGTTCTTATTCCACGTAAATCCATACACTACGTAACTGTCCTGGTATGTTCTTTTCTTTCGTTTGTCTTCTTTATGTTGAATTCGACGGTTCGGGAGTAGGAGCCGACTGCTCACTTTCACTCTCCAGGCGTTTACGTTTAACAATGAACTTGTCCATAGCTAAACACTGCTACTGTAATCAACGCCAAGAAAACATGTTTAAGTGGCGTAGGAACGGGTACACTTTTATATATTTATATATATGTAAGTGACTGATGTGAAACAGCTTTTGTCAAAGCATTTCGGCCCTGAGTGGCACAACAGAGAGGATCTAGGCTTCTACCGAGACTTGCTACTATGTGGCGAAGACATAGCTCGACAAAATGTATCTGAAGAAGAAGAAGAAGGAGAAGAAGAAGAAGAAGAAGAAGAAGACCCCATGGAATGACGTTGCTGTGCAGTCCAATGGACTCTATTTCGCCTAGTTTGAAAAGCTGTGAGCATATTGTGAATGGAAATTTAAGGTTGAAAGGTTACTTTTATTGTATACTGGGTAGTTTCTTAGAGAACTTTAAAATATAGCAATAATTTCACTTTCACATAGAAACCATAATTACTGACTTAATGAAACTAATCCAAAACTACTTAAGTCCTAGATCCTGTATCAAAACTGCTTAAGTGCAATATATTTTCTATTATTACGTAAAAACTGCTTTTACTGTATTTTTAAAACATACATAAAATGAAAACTAATCGTATTTTGTAACTATTATACAAACTGTTTCTATTTAAACGCGCACGGATAACTCAAGACAGTTTTTTGCCCTTTCTCACAAATTTCATGAAATTGACTTAGGTAGTTCTGGAATTGGACGACTCACATACATATCTTTATAACCTCTGTTATTTATTTTATTTGTTATTTAATTTCCAATGAATTTGTTATTATTAAGTCCCTTTTTTTTGTTAAATTTTATTCTTTGTTTTCTTACTGTCAATACTTTATATTGTTAAACAGTCAGTATAAAATGGTGTACTTCGTACCTGTATCAGATTATTACTAAAAAAAAGATGTTTCAATATAGAACAATATGATATGTAAATGATTTTTCAAAATCTGAAATAATAAAATTTATTTTCATGGGAATATTTGCTCATAATAAAATATGTGTGTGTTTCGTTTACAGAATGTTAAAAATTATTTATGAGTTACTTTATAAAACTCTGTAAGTTATATTCGCAGAATAAATCATGTTTAAGATCAATAGAACTTTATAGGCCAGGCGACAGGTCGAAAAACAAAAGCCTCAATAAGGAAATAATTAGTGGAAAGCAGGAAATTGCTTTAATCGCTTTATTTTGACCCAGATATTACTCTCCCAAGTTTTCCCCCTCAAGCGAAGTCGGCGTTGGCCCTTCTGGCCCTAAGAATGTACCATTTTTCCTTTTTTGTTTTTTTTATAATACGGTATCTCCCAAACCATCAACTTTATCAACAAAATGCCTATTATGAAAATAATCTAGAGTACATTTTCTACAAAAATGCTCTCTACCTTTTGTCTCTAATGTGAACTGTTACGATGCTACGACCATTCAAATTGGAGCCCTTTTAGATTCTTGCGGAAAAGCTATGGAAATGATATGCCATATCAAAGTTTCTACATATTATAAAATATTTGTCAGCATTCCAGGTGCACAAGCTGTTAACTTGTTACAAGTATAACAGATTTTCAATGTAAACAGCTGTGGCCTCAATTTCTCCGTCATAGCTTTCATCGTCTGTATCGGTACTTTTGTCCGACGTCACAGGGCGCTCAAGATTAACATCGATGTCTCCGTCACAATCATCCATATCATCTTCCTCGGCAGCATTTGTACATGACTGTCCCATACAATTCATGCAGATTCTGGAGCATCGGAGGCCCGTTTTCCTGCAACCACAAGCTGCGTTACATCCTTCCGAACATTTGCTGGACACTGTGTTTAGAAGCGTTTGTGGCACCGGATCCCTCGTAGGAATGGGAGCCAAACCACATTGAGAATTTTTCCAGCCCCAATCCAGTGGATTTGTATCATTTCCATACCATGTTTGGATTTGATGATATGTTCTTAAAGAGTGATCACGTGCCGCTGATTCGGTGGGAGGT
The DNA here is from genome assembly GCA_946902985.2 of Meconema thalassinum. Taxonomy (NCBI): domain Eukaryota; kingdom Metazoa; phylum Arthropoda; class Insecta; order Orthoptera; family Tettigoniidae; genus Meconema; species Meconema thalassinum. The sequence goes on along the minus strand of OX336388.2, from coordinate 989,204,605 downwards.
AAGCTTGCGAGATTAAATCGATGTCTGCTTAGAGATTTTTCAAACAGTTGGAACCGCAGCTCATTCAGGGTATTTCCCGTGGTTTTGTTGTCATAAAGCCCAGCCAAAACCAACTGGCCCGCTTTGTCAATTTCATCGGGGTTTGCGTTCACGTCTCGGAAAACCCTAACAGCTGTCTGCAGTTCCTCATTACTCTTCAGCAGTGTTACGAATTTCATTTTGCACTGCCTGTGAAACGAAGACGTTATATCGCACCCACTAAACGCATGCAAAAAGAGGAAGTTTTCTTGCACACATGTTGGGAGATTGAAACTTGTTGTGCAAAATAGTTGTTGTTTGGTTGAACCTTGGCCGGGTTTCATAAAATACATTTTCGTGGAGGGTGGCACACAAGCCGCCAAGATGACCAGGATATCTATAGCTTCAGCCACTATAATGACTGAATTGTCGGGCCGAGATAACTCGAGTGGGGTGGTAACGATCAGCACATCGGCATGTGGAGCTTGTCTGGTTTCGATTCCTTCGCTTTCGAATTTGACGCGCAACAAGTCGATCAATCTTCGTTTGTTTGTGACATTAGACAAAAAGTTTGCTTGTGGCATAGGTGCCGTCATGGACTCATAAAAAAAAACATTAGCAGCTTCATGCTTGTGCGATCGTCGAAGACGTTCAACGGACTTGGTACTGCGAGCTGCTGGGTCGTCAGGATACCCAACGAAAATAATGACACTGTTTTTAAAGTATCTTTTAACGTAACTCGCATATTTGGCACTAATGTCGACAAAAGTATCGGTTTGGTGCCAAATTACACGGTGCAGAAGATATCCTCCGTCGAGAACATGATGTAGGTCCTCAAATATGGGCTCATCGGTAACAGGATCGAATAATTTATAGAACACAGACTTTTGCGTCTACGCATTCCCGCTTTATCAAAGATCGCAACCGGATACGGAGCTAGTTCAAACTGGAAATATTGTTTCAATTCTGCATCGTATTTCTTTGCAAGGCAAATGCATTGGAAAAGCACAAGAGGATCACCAGGAATATCCGTGTTGCGGATTTTTAGCCTATTTTCAATTTTGAAAAAAATAGGCTTATGAAATCACCTTTTGTCCGTGTGTGTGTGTCTAAACGACTGGAGCGATTTCAATGAAACTCGGTAAGTTCATGGCGCTATTCCCGGCGACCTCGACCGTGCCCTTCAAATTTTGTTACGTCTCACCAATCCAACATGGCAGCTGTGCGAAATATTTCACTAGCATTCGATATCTCCGAAACTATTACCGATATCGCCCTGAAATTGTGTACGGTGATAAAAGGCACTACTAGAAGTTCACCTATGAGACTTTCAAAAACCTGGTGACTACAAAACCAACATGGCGGCAAAGCGAAGTTGAGACTTTTAAATAGACTTTTCTCGCGATTTAACTACCCAAACGTAATGAAACTGGGTACAGCAATTGTTTATACACATTGTAAAGCACTGGAGTCTAATTTAGTTCAATTGTTTACATAACATCAAAATGGCGGCTGTGCGAAATATTTCACTGACATTCTATATCTCCGAAACTATTACAGATATCACCCTGCAATCTTGTACGGTGATAAAGGGTACTGATACAAGTTTACCTATGTATATTTCATAAACCTGTAAAGTACAAAACGAACATGGCGAACAAGCGAATTTGAAATATTTTAATAGACTTTTCTCGTGATTTAACTCTCTGAGCGCAGTGAAATGTGGTACAGTAAATGATTTTGCAGATTGTAATGCACTGCCATCTAATTTAATTCAATTGTTTACATAACCTCAAGATGGCGGCTGTGCGAAATTTTAAAATTATGTTTTTATTTCTTGTGTCGTTATCATGCGATTGAAGTGAAAGTTTGAATAATGAACCTAGGCAATAATTGTCCTTGAATGGTACATAACTCTATGGCCTATACATAAAACAATCCTAAACGGTGAGCTTCCGAAATATTTAGACGGTTCTCAATATCTATGAATCTTTTACAGCAAACAAACAGATTTTTTTTTTATGTTCATAGAGACTATGAACATATGTTCACCTATAGGACTTTGAGTAACCTGGTGAGCACAAATCCAACATGGCGGCGACGCGAAGTATAAATATTTAAATGGACGTTTCTCGCGAATTAACTATCCGAGTGCCGTGAAACGTTTCACGTTAAATGCTTATTCAAATGTAGATCCACTGGCATCTAATTTATTTCAATTGTTTGCATAATCACAAGATGGCTGCTGTGCGTAATTTTAAAATCTCGTTTTTACTTCTTGTGTTCTAATCATGCGATTGAAGTTTGAATACCACACGACCACAATAATCTTAATGTAATAATACAAAAATAAAAATCCAACCTGGCGACCATCTGAAATATTTAGACGGTTCTCAATATCTATGAATCTGTTACAGCAATTAAACTGAAATTTTGTATGTTGATAGAGGCAATTAACATGAGCAGGATATATGAAAATAGGCTGTATAGTTCTTCACGGAACTACTTGTTATTTTCGAATTTACCGCGCGGAGAGGCATCACACCATTTTTTCTAAGGAACTTCACATCGTGAAAATTGTTGCCGGTTATGCCTTTTTGTGCTGCTATTCCAATTTCATAGGTCATATGACAAGTGATTTGTCCATCCCCGACAACTCCTGTGCTTAACGAAACAACGTGTTGTTCACGAGGAAAGGGCTCTTGAGTTGATAACCATCCAACAAATTTTCTCAAGTCCGCATCATCCCGCGAGAACCGCGCACACCGTGCATCCACATGCTGTTCTGTAGTCGAAAACTCAATATTGCAAAATGATACTAATGGTAGGTATTTTTCCACAGCTGTTTACATTGAAAATCTGTTATATTTGTAACAAGTTAACAGCTTGTGCATCTGGAATGCTGACAAATATTAAAACATGTAGAAACGTTGATATGGCATATCATTTCCATAGCTTTTCCGCATGAATCAAAAAGGGCTCATCTTTGAATGGTCGTAGCATCGTAACGGTTCACATTAGAGACAAACGGTAGGGAACATTTTTGTAGGAAATTTACTCTAGATTATTTTTATAAGAGGTATTTTGTTGATAAAGTTGAAGATTTGGGAGATATTTGCAAAAAATTGAAAAATGGTACCTTCTTAGGGCCAGAAGGGCCAACGCCGACTTCGCTCGAGGGAGAAACTTGGGAGAGTAATATCTGGGTCCAAATAAAGCGATTAAAGCAATTTCCAGCTTTCCACTAATTATTTCCTTATTGAACTACCTGTCGCCAGGCCTATTATGAGAGTTGCAATCTTCAATATATATCAAAATAATATATATATATTACAATTTGCCTTACGTCGCACCGACACAGATACTGTAGGTCTTATGGCGACGATGGGATAGGAAAGACTAGCAGTGGGAAGGAAGCGGCTGTGGCCTTTATTAAGGTACAGCGCCCATTTGCCTGGTGTGAAAATGAGAAACCAGGGACAACCATCTCCAGGGCTACCGACAGGGGGGTTCGAACCCACTATTTCCGGAATGAAAGCTCACAGCTGCACAACCCTAACCACAACCTCACTCCGTGAATCATATCATACTATATCAAAATATAATCATAATAGGCCTATATCATAATATATTCTTTTTTATTGGGCTGGACGGAGGGAGAATACCTACTGTCGACCAAAGTATTATGTGCACTCGAGTTTGAAGGGTGTTTGTGAAGTAACCAATAGACCTACATAAAATCCAATACCATCATCATTTTCGCCGTTCTATTTTACGTTAGTTCATGTAGGTTTGGAATTTTTAATTTATATTTTAATATTTTTTATCGCAGTTGGAACACAAAATGTGCCCATTTTTAAGCGTGTTTCAACCATGCGTCACATTTAAGAATTATTATCTCAAAAACCCGTCATCAGATCAAATGCAAATTTTAACACAATATACATTGGAATGTTGTATAACTGGTTTATTAATTTCAAAATTTTGTGTGTCCAAGAAACAAAGTTGTTATCATTTTTGTAAGGTAACTTTTTCTCGGTTCGGGGTGGTTGGAAAATATCGTTCTTGGTCGCGTTGTAATCCTTATACATCAAGAAGTTATGCTGTATGACTGTGAAATACGTAAATTAATTCACTTATTTTATATCGGTTTGTATTTGTTCGTGGAAATAAGGCATGATTCACCTGCCAGCCGCTCCGTGGTAGGCTGTACAGCGTTGCTGAGATGGAGCCCATCACTGCCGAGCGAGGCGAGGTCGTATTTCCCCGTTCAAATATAAACCGATATAAAATAAGTGAATTAATTTACGTATTTTAAAGTCGTTCAACATAACTTTTTGATGTATAAGGAATATAACGCGACCAAGAACTACATATTCCAACCACCCCAAGCCGAGAAAACGTTACCTTAGACAATAGATAACAACATTGTTTCTTGGACACGAAAAATTTTGAAATTAATAAACCAGTTATACAACATTCCAATGTATATTGTGTTAAAATTTGGATTCGATACAATGAAGGGTTTGTGAGATAATAATTCTTAAATGTGACGCATGGTTGAAACACGCTTAAAAACGGGCACTTTTTGTGTTCCAACTGCGATAAAAAATATTAAAATATAAACTAAAAATTCCAAACCTACATGGACTCACGTAAAATAGAACGACGAAAATAATGATGTTATTGGATTTTATGTATGTCTATTGGTTACGTCACAAACAACCTTCAAACTCGAGTACACATAATACTTTGGTCGACAGTAGTCCACAAATTGGCAATACGGCTCGGAAAGCAAGTCTGGTTTGTTTTTCAGATGCAAAGCAACGCTATCAGTGTGAGAGAGAGAGAGAAGACGTTGAGTGACGAGGAGAAGCGGGGGGAGTAGGGGCGGAAGGAGGTGATAATTGAAGGGTAGACACGTCACTAACACAAATGCAGCGGCTGCTATCGGTGATACAGTAGTGCTGCCATCTCTTGCCATGCGATTGACGGCGGTGGAGATCGCACAGCCTTAAGAGGTGCCAGCATGATATGTTCACCGGCAGTTTGCCTTTTCTACCACTACGAACGCTAGTGTGAGTCAATAAAACTCAGCCATATCCGGCCGATTAGATTGGCAGATTGTCTTTCCTACCACTACGAGCGCTAGTATGAGTCTATGCAGAGTTTCACTTAAGCCCTTATAACTACTTCCAGTGTGAATATTTTTCAAAAAATCATAAAACGCCTGAGGGTATTGAACCAAGGAACGTATTAAAGAAAGTATTATCTAAATAAGTTAATGTTCGACCGTGGTGAAATGTAAATATTACGGTATAAGCCAGAAAACTGCATCTTAATGAGGATCATTTTAGTTCAAGTGTTCATTATGATACAGGATCTCCACCAATCAGAGCTCAAGATTTTCATTACGATACAGCTGTTTGACCAATTAGGTAAGGATAGCTTCGCACCTGCGCTAAACGCACTCGTTTCAAAATCCAACATGTCGGACATGAATTACATGATTTGAAAGTTGACAATGTAAAGTATATCGGATCAACGATTGTAGTTAAAATCCGAAACACAAAGACAAAATCAGCACGAAACTTTACGGTAACAGGAAAATACTATGAAATATGCAATAAATTTATGAATCTACTGTACGTCCAGAAGTTTGCAACACTCCATTCTTCTTTATAAATTACCGACATGGAAAGTGCACCGTCCAAAATTTTGACATAAATAAATTGGGGCATATGGAAAAAGAAATAGCACTGTACCTTAATATCCCCAACTCCAATTTCTACACAGGTCATTGCTTTCATAACAGTTAGACGACAATTTTATTGATTGCTGGTGCTAATATAATGACACTAGAACGTCATGGAGGCTGGAAACATATGACATTGTCACGGTCTCTGATTCACGCATGCATTCTGTTCAGTAAACAAGTGCAAACCCAGCGCATGCGCTCTCTTCAGTAAATGCAACTCGCGATATCTCGACAGATTTTTATGAATATTTATGTTCGAACATAAAATAAAGTTATAATTATCGTCGAACGTAAACAGTCTCATGCAACTCGCCTGTAATGGTAATTAAGACACTCATATGGCAATTATAAAACTCGCGTAAACATACTCGTGTTTTAATTATTACCATTATAGACCTGTTGCCTAGTGTACAGTACTATAATTTGGCTAGGACTTGAATCAAAAAGAAAACGAGTAAAGAAACAATCTATTTTAGGCTGTTTTTCCGGAACTGCATTCAGCCCGGAAGTGATTTTCGAAATTTGGCTATTTAGTTTGACAGAGCTCTTCAAGACCCACAATTTGAAACCTTCTAGGGGCCCATTTACTGTAGTGGCGGGGGAAAAGTGGCACAAGTCAAAAAATTATATTTTACGACAGAGTGAAAAATCTGTCATAACTAGGGCTCGGATTCGAGCATATTTGCATATTTTTCCTGAATAGTACACATTGAAAGAAGCCTTTCGGTGGTATTTTCACCTCTCTGGGGCCAACAGAATTGAAATGTATCGAGCATATAAATGCATAAAACCGCGGTTTTTAGAATAGAAGGATATACATGCATATTCTTGTGGTTTTCGTCTAAATAGTTTATTTTTCTTCGAATTCCTCCCCGAATTCGGGCCCTGACCATCCTTAAGGTTCGAAAACAGAAATAATTATTGAAAAGCCTATCTGGTGCGAATAATAGAACCGCAGGTTTTTAACTTTTAGTGAGGTGGTCCTCGTCATTGAAACTTATATTGCCTGATTTAAGAAAGTCATTCAAAACTGAAAACATAGAACAAATTCTTGTTGTGCAGACCAATGCAGAGCTACTTCATTGACTCGCCTAATTCTGAACATTTTGTAAATGAACTTTTAAACTGTAACTTTTATAAGAAAACTTCTCTTATATATACTTGAAAAACTTGAATGAGAGTATATTGCAGTGTAACATACATACAATTAGAAAATAAAGCTCGTGTACAGTATAAAGGTATGCCTTTGATTTTTTCGTTTCACTTTTTTGTTTTCGTTTTTAACGGTGTTTGTTCGAGCATATTCTGCATATTAAACCGCATATAATGGTTTTTCCGAGGATATCTATCGAGCATATATTGTTTTTTCGAGCATATCTATCGAGCATAAAACACATGGTTTTCGAGCATATCTGGAGATTTTATCGAACATATCGATCCGAGCCCTAGTCATAAGGAATAAATTATTGATATTTTTAAAAACTTTACTTTATCCTTTGTAGTTGCCAAATCACTTGTGCCTCTCTTCTTAAGTTGGATATGATACAAATGCCCACTAGAAATAACTTATTAACTAAGGAATATTGACTTATGCCGCTTTTCCCTAGCACTACAGCAGTAGCCTTTCAACATTTGGCTCAATTCAGGAAATTGCATAATTGTACGTTTTTGCTACCATGGGAACCCCTACATTGTCTACTAAGAAATGTTCTCAACAATATAATTGTAATTCTCAAGAGATACCATCATTTCCAGTAATAAACTAAGTGATCGAGGCAGGGATTATTATGTGAGTTCCTTACCAGATGAGCCACACAGACTGTAACTAGTCAAACATTCCATCAGTTCACTCCGGCTTGTCAATTAATCTGCTGACATACGCTCTGCATCTCAAACCACATCCCCTGTGACATTTACTACTGCATATAAATTACTGTTCACTGCGATGTTCCTGAATGACGTCAACTTTATGATCGCAGCTGCGTGACTTGTGGAATACAATAGTCGTCAACTATCATTAAAACTTGGATTGGTCCATGTAGCAGTGACGAAAATCAAATCCTTTAATTCAGTCTGGCTCTGAGTTGAAATTCATGCTTCACGCAATGCCCTCAAGAAATGTTTAATATACACCTTACGCACGATATCTGAGCGGTATACCGGGTGAATCAGCTGCCCTTAATGGTATTGTTTTATGCCGCCCAACTAACGCGTTTTGTCAGGAAGGTCGATATTTCTCCGCTTGCATCCCTTATGGTACTAATGCACTGTATGCATATACCGAAAACGATACTGAACTCTATTATTTTTCCCTCCATGTGACTACAGGCTATTTGAATAATATGAGGGAAAAATAATTGTGTTCAGTATCGTTTGCGGTATATGCATACAGTGCATTAGTACCATAAAGGATGCAAGCAGAGAAATATCGACCTTCCTGACAAAACGCGTTAGTTGGGCAGCATAAAATAATAATATTGAGGGTAGCTGATTCTCCTGGTATTAGGCTAGTTTTGTAGTGTTACTCATAGCTAGAGATGAGTTGGCTATTGTTTATAATATATTCATGTTGATGTTAAATCAGTTTAGGGGCTTGGGACATCTTGGTCATCAGCCCCGTGCTGTTGGGTGTGTGTTGAACTTGTCTGATAACCAGTATTGATGTAATGACTGTTTTCGTGTGTGTAGCTTTATCAGGGACAGGGATGGGGTAGGCGCCCTGGGACTTGAAGTAAGGTACTATCCCGGCATTTGCCTGGAGGGAGTGAGAATAACCCCGGGGGAAAAGCACACTTATGATAGTCACTGTCAGTGCCGGGATTCAAACCTCTCGATCCATGGACTTACTGCAGCTGCCCGCGCGGCCATGGTGCACGATTTAACGAGCGTTTTAATTCATTTTTGGGACTTGTGACATCTTGGTCATCAGCTTCGAGTTCTTGGGTGTCTGTAAACCTGTATTTTTTTGTTGTCACTGTAATAGTCATGTAATTATTAGTCTAGGATTGTATTGAGAAATCTGGAACTTAAAGTAAGGTACCATCACGGCATTTACCGAGTGGAATTATGCAAACCTCTCAATGTGGTCACTGTCAGCGCCATGATTCGAACCTTCTGTTTTCGGACATTCAGCTCCTCTTGCAGTCGTGTTTTGATATAACGGGCACAGCTATGCTGAGGGGTATAAATACTAAAGTTGAAATTGATAAACAAATAACGACACTGCCTACACCACTGAAAATTTGTCACACATATTTATGCACTGAACGTTAGAGCAAATTTATGTATTTCTTTGTAAATTCTCTCTATAGAGCTCATTGCAGTCGTCTTGGAGCCTATATGAAAGAACGTCGGGCATGAGTTCCGTTAATTTCGAAATATCGCCCATTTGCTGCTGTCGTGACCTACCTGGCCTGTGAGACGTTCTGGCAGGTTGACAGCTCCTTGACGATTTTCCCTTCTTGCCGAGCGGTTTACTAGATAAGGGAACTTGAGGTTCGTAGACTAGTCCCGGAACTTCCGGAATAAAAGATGATATTCCCTTGGACTACTGCCGATTTATTATGCCCTTGGCAGTCGAAGTATATATACACTATATACAAATTATGTGAAGTTACTGCTGGAAGTGCACGCAGGTCTGTATTAGCGCTACTAAGTCTTTACTGCTACTTGACATCTACCATGTCTCCGCGAGGCTGAATTCTGCTCGCGCGCGTTACGACGTTACTCGGGCAAGAACTGAGGCGTGAGAACTACTCCAACTACTCTGCAAGTCTCTGCGACAACTTTGCAACTCTGCCGCTCCGCTACTCTGTAACAACTCTCCTGCAACTACCCTGTAACAACTCTGTCGCTCGCCATTTTGGATACCATTATATCCCACTGGAGATGACCCAGAGTCCATCTCCCCCTTCCACTGAGGCCTGGTCCATTCCATCCTCAGTGCCTAGCAAGTGCTGCTCCCTAAGCGAGTGACGACTGCCCATACTCGCGTCTACGTGACATCCGAGGTTCAATTTCTGGCCTGGCTTGTGACTATGAATCACTCTCTCTACAATACAAAGTGCTCGACCAAACGTACTCCTGTACCATCAATATTTACAGACCTCTGTACACATCCTGGCTCCAGCAGTCTTATTCCCTTGAGAAATACATTTCTGGCTTAAAAATGCTCACATCCAACTTAGTAATAATAATAATAATAACTCTATTGCCCTTATATAATGTTCCTCCGAACCGCAGTCCTGGGTTCTGAACCATGGAGGCTCACAGTCACGACACCTCCCTCCCCAGGGAAGAAATGGGTGCAATCCTCCTTGCATTCATTTCTGTCCCAATATTACACTCGGTTACTGTCGATTCGTAATGATCTGCGACTTTGCGTTGAGGGTGAAGGCTGTAATGCGACCTGACTCGCACTCATATCTGAATCTACAATAGCCCTTGTAGGCGTACTGAAGCGTCCTTCAGCAGGCCTAGAGTGTAATTCCAGGATTTCCTCAGACATCTCCGGGCGTCCCCGAAGTTGCCTGGGACGTTGGAATATCGTAATGTCTTCGTCTGAAGTCCTAGCCTTGCCTTCCCTCGTAATTACTGTTTGCCTTATGCAAATATTTGGGCAATGCGACCTTGCATCATCAAACCATTTTTTGGCTGGAAACCCTAATTTAGGACAATCACAACAACAATTGCAACAATAGCACCATAAAATTATCCCAATTGTACCTGCTATAGTTAGTACAATATACTTATATACATTGAAATGTTTATACATCATCTGACTTTGTATTTCTTCTTCTTGTTTTCTTACCAAGTCCTCCACCTCTTCTGTTTTTTGCGTGGCCCATTTTAGATCATTCACATGATTTAACAAATTATTCAGTGGCAGTTTATTAACCTCCGGTACCTGCTCTAACTTAATCTCACTACCAATCTGCTCGCAGCAATCATAATTAAGTATCAAATCTGGCACTAAGTCCTTACCTCGAGTAGTGTTTATTTTACCTACCCCTTGTACCTTACTATGCGGGCTGTACAACGTACACCCTGGACTTAACACAACAATACCTGTGCCAGTTAATCCCATATCACTTGTAGTGTCCTTACACATGCAGGTGACCCTTGTCTCACCTGGAGACACATAAATATACCTGTTTTCCCTTATAGGTATCCACAGCAATCGCTGTCCTGGTAGTACTCACTTATCACAATTTTCCGGTACCTGGCTAACTCCACTGAGTATCTTCACTGCGCAACTGTCTTGCGAGTGAACCATATTAACAGGGAACTGAGCATGACACAACCTCCACGTGGCAGACACTACCTTACACTGCCTCACCTGTTCCCTATCTAATTGCGCAAATGTCTGCTTTTCCTTGTCCATCAATATATAGTCCTTGGCCTCTTGAATGTACACAAAATGGTGGGGATTACTCTTCATATAGGTGGGGAATGGGATCATATGATACACACTATAAATCACTCTGTCTGTAAGGGGTGTCCTTATAACATACACAAGATAATTTTCACTTGTAAACACTTCCACTGTAGCCACCTTGTAGACTAGGTAAGCGTAAGCTGACCTTAATTCAAATGGCAAGGATAACCCTTTTGGAAAATCCTCCTGGGCTTTCTTATAACTTTCTATGATGTCATCCGGTGATATTATCTGTACCTGGATGACTCCTACCTGTGCATTCATGATGCCTGACAGTACCACACTGTACTGCTCATACAGCTGTACAAGTAAGCCTTCTATCTCAATTAAATGCCTGTTTAATGAGATCTCTAACTCTGCTTGCTCAAATGCTTCTGTAATCCGAAGCGTACTATTGGACAAATATGTCCTGATTTCATTTAAACCCTGAGTCAACCTTTGCTCGTTTGCAGTTACATCGTAGATGGTGCTGTTCATTGTTTGTAACGTGGACTTAACCACTAACATCTGTTCTTTAGTGACCTTAATCATTGAGAGTTGCTCTCTTTCTAACTCACTTATTTGTGACTCATACTTATCTGCATCATCCTGACTTAATGTTCCAAATAACGCTTTGGCTATTGAACCTACAGCATTTATCAATCCCCTTTTCGGTCTGGTATTAACAGTCTTCCCACATGGTCTAGTGATTTTGGCTATCGTTTCTTTAGATTCCTTAATTCGTTGTAAATGATTACTCAACATCTTAACGTCATGCTGACATGTCAAATTCGTTTTCTGCTCTAACAATATACATGCCAATTGTGTCCAGTGTATATGCTCCCTGATATTTGAAAATACATCACTTAGCTGATTCAAATTCACATAGGTAACTAATGTCCATTCCATATTATACAACTGTATCTCACCCTGGTTGTCGAAATATACTCCAGGTGTATTCTCGTATGGTGTCACTTGTACGTCTAGTACTTCTCCGGTTATGCCGTGGGATGATGACGTCACTGTTACCACCGCCACCATGGTGTAGAACCATCCTACCATTCGTGCCATTGCCTTCTGCCTTACCTGCAAGGTAAAGACAGGTTATTCGTTACCTATTTAACTGATTTTCCATCAAAATTTTAATCTACTTCAACATCTAAAGTCTCAAAAGACTTTGCTTCGCATCCTGGCTTAGGCATGCGGCTACAAAACTATCAGCAGTGTCATACACTAAATTCGAAAACTTGCTCGCATAACTTCGAGTCCTGTTACATAGAGACTCGGCTTCACAAATCGCCTCGGGACTGTGGCTACACTATCGCCGTTTGCATTTGACTGAATGCTCTCAAAATGTGCCTTTCATGGCTCGGTTTCTGTTTCATTTCATCTAAGCTAAGCTCCGGTTTTCCCTACCCCTGTCCTAACGGGTGCGTATCCGCGACTACCCTAGGGGTGACGAGTCACATATAGGCTACACGCTCGCCATCGTGCAACCCTTTACTTACGAGCACCTCAGTGCCACCCGTCGAACCTCTGTTCGTCTGACTGTTAAAATTTCTAGTACGACCCGATTTTGTTTTCCGTAGCTTGGCGGGGTATTAAAGAACCCTACCAGCAGCTGTCGCTATGTCCTAGCTGCCATTGAGACGAAGGGGTGTGTAACTTCGTCGTGGCCGAAATTTGAGGTTCTGACTCTTCGCTTTTCTCAAATGTGCCTCTTAGAGCACTTCCTCTCTACTTGCTATACACACGTATGTGTCCCTTAATAATTTGTACCTTTAACACAGGTGTCTCTGATTCACCCTTATGCCATTGATTGGTTTCCATATATTATCAAAGGCAGGCCTTCGCATACCTGGGGCTGCCATTCACAACATATGGCTCAATTACACAGAGCTACTCACCGGGATTCGCGCCTGCCTGACCAGTAGGTCATCGAGGTCATCAGGCTACGCCTCTTTTCTGTCGCCTCTTACGACACAGCAGGTTCACTGTTGGGGGGTATTCTAACACCAATGATCACGTGTCTAAACATTCCAATGGTTCCCGCCACCCACACGGGGGGGTTTAGTTCCCTCAGGATGGCCGCTCCGGGGCCACTATGGACATCCCTGTATTTCGCCTTACATAACTCGTGTCCCCCGGTGCATTATCTAGGCTGCTCGCCTCAGTTGTCCGCTGTTCAAATATTATTGTGTGCCTACTGATAACTACATTGACTCCATGCGCACACAATCTCTTACAGCTGTGTTACCCTTAGCTGTCGCTGTATCTGCTAACCGTTATACATCCTTACCCCTTAATCCGTTCTGTGCTGCTTCTACACCCACCCGGGTTCTAAACCCGTTGGAGTCCTTTTACAAGTACATTTTCAACCGATTCTTATGCACCTTGACTCTTCTGCATTTCTTACTAAGCAGTAGGGTACAATTTACCCCTGAAACGTCCACTACCTCATAAGGCCCTACAAATGGCGGACTCAGCTTTTTAGATCGTCCTCTTCGCAATGCATCATTACGCAAGAGTACCTTGTCACCAATTCGAAATGGGACTTCGTTCTGCTTTTTATCGTAATTAGCCTTTTCCAGTTCTTTACGCTCAACTAGCGTCCTCCTAGCGGCTTCATGATTCCTCCTGAGCTGTGACGTCAGCTCCTCTACCACATTCTTTTGTTCGTTATAATCCACCTCAGGTGGCTTTTGCAATACACCTGGTAAATTCGCCTTCCTTCCAAAAATAAGCTCGTAGGGTGTGAACCCTGTGCTAGTACTCTTGGTGGTATTATATACAAAGCTCGCTGTGGGCAGATACTTATCCCAGTCATTTTGCCCGCCTGAGCAAACATAATGCCTCAGGTACTCTGCTAGTACCTTGTGGGATCTTTCTACGCTACCGTTGGATTGCGGTCTGAAAGCGCTTGTGTTTGTTTTCTTAATTCGCAGTTTCTTGCAAAGTGCCTTGAACACTTCGCTCATGAAGTTACTACCCTGGTCAGTGAGAATCTGCCCCGGTATCCCGTAAATGCTTATAACATTATTAATTAGCGTCCGTGCCACTGTTTCAGCCTCCTGATTTGGCATGGCACTAGCTACCAAGTACTTCGACAGTTGGTCCTGGCATGTCAAAATATACTTATTGCCAAGCTCTGTCACCGGAAGTGGACCAACCACATCCAGAGATACCTTCTCAAAGACCGTGCTAGGGGTGTCCGTAATTACCATTGGCGCTCTGACGTCTGGTCTAGTCCCCTTATTCTTTTGGCATGAAGGACACGAGCGTATATAACGCTCAATGTCACTTTTCATTCCCTTCCACTGTAATCGTTCGCGTACCCTGGCGTACGTGCGGGCTATTCCCTGGTGTCCTCCAACCAAGGAATCATGACACTCCTTCAGGATGGCCAATTTCTCAGCCTCCTGCAACTCGGTTACCTCGGGTAAGCTGTCTTCGGGCGTGGACTCCTCTGCGTTAGCGTCCTCGGAGACCTCACTACCGTCTGCTTCAATTCCCTCTACCGTAGCGTCCTCGGGTTTTGAAGTCGTTGCTACCCTCCTACGAGTTTCCATATGAGTGGCCACGGCCGCCCCCTGCCGTAACTCGTGCCCAGCCGAGTTGATCACTCGCGCTTGACACTGTGCATCAGTGGGATTCCTGCTGAGAGCATCAGCATTGCAGTTCTGCTTGCCCTGCTTGTAAATGATTTCAAAATCATACTCTGCCAATTTCAATCGGAACTTTAGCAGGCGTGACGATGGGTCTTGAACATTGAACACCCACTTCAGCGGCTTGTGATCTGTCACCACTGTGAAATGCCGTCCGAATAAATACGGCCTGAAATACTTTACACCCCAAACAATGCCTAATAATTCTTTTTCTGTGACACTATAGTTTCTTTCTGCCTTATTAAGCGTCCTGCTTGCATACGCTACGGGGAGATCTTTACCCACGGGCCCTTGTGACAACACGGGCCCCACTGCTTCGTTGCTAGCATCTGTGGTAAGAACGAATGGCTTTTCAAAATCTGGGTACTGCAAAATAGGTTCTTCAATGAGTTTTCGCTTTAGCGCTTCGAACGCTTGTTCCTGTGCATCCCCCCACACGAAGGGAACGTCCTTCTTCACTAATTCATATAGTGGCTTCGCGATCTTACTATAATTGGGTATAAACCTCCTATAATACCCACTGAGTCCACAGAATTGTTTAATCTGGCGGCTCGTGGTAGGCCTCGGAAAATCCTTCACGGCCTGCACCTTTCGTGAGTCTGGTAAGACTCCCCCTTCAGTAATTACATGCCCTAAGAATGTCACTTCAGTCCTCAGGAACTCACACTTATCTGGCTGGAGCTTCAACGTATTTTCTCTCAGCCTTTGAAAAACATCTCTTAACTTAGCATTGTGCTCCTCTATTGAGCTACCATACACTATTATATCATCTAGATAACACAGACACTGAATACCTGTCAATCCGGTAAGCACTGTATTCATCAGCCTTGTGAATGTGGCTGGCGCATCCTTCAACCCCATGGGCATCTTTGCAAATTCGTACTTGCGCCCTAATGCTGAAAAAGCTGTCTTGGGCCTGTCTTCACGTTTTAATAACACCTGATAATAACCGCTGCAAAGGTCAAGTGTACTGAAATGTCTGGCCTTACCTAGAGCATCTAATAGCTCTGAAATGAGTGGGAGGGGATAACTAACCCCTATCGTTACTTCGTTCAATTTTCGGAAGTCAATCACAACTCTCCGCTTTTGCTTACCTGACGCATCCATTTTCTTCGGTACTAACAACAATGGTGCGTTCCAAGGGGATGTACTAGGTACAATAATTTCATCACCTAGCATCTTATCTATCTGCGCTTGTAATTCTCCCTTTTGTGCCTCCGGCAGCCTATACGGCCGCACATTAATCGGGGGTTGATCCCGGGGCGTTGGGATCTCGTGACGTATAACTTCCGTGCATGTGAGCTTATCTCCCTCAAGGTGGAAGATGTCATTGTATTCCGCACAGATGGCGTATATACCCTCCTTATCTACCTGCGTGAGATGGTCTACTCGCAAGCAGTCTATCACTCGGCGTGATCTGGGCTTCTGAGTAGCCCGTTCTCCGGTTACCGCCCTACTGCCTTGCTGTACCTTGCGTACTTCTGCCAGGCAGGTGTTATCCACCTCCTGCATTCGCAATCTAGGGCTGTACAGAGTCACTTCTTCCTCAGTAGTATTCATCATGCTGATTACTGCCTCGTTGTGCTCTGACCTAGTTAGACACTCTGCGAGGTAAACCCCTGGTGCCACCTCGGCCCTCTCAATAATTCCCACTGGTAGATTCTTATCGACTTCAATAACTACTACCTTCTGGGTTCGAGGCTCGAGGCTGATTATCTTCGCCTCCCTCGCTCCCAGCGGGTATCTTTTACCGTGGATCGTAACATGACCCTCCCGGTAGTCGATCACGCTGTCTGCTAGGATGTCTCTCCCTATTATACCATCCTGGCTCAGTTGGAAATCACTGCCCACCACATGAACTGTGTGTTTAGTACCTCCAATAACAAACTGAACGGTCCCTTGGGTGTAAATCGTTCCCTCGCTTACACCCATTAATTCGATCGTGGTGCCTCTACTGATTGTAACTCTTTTAGGCACTGATTGCCTCTTCACTAGGCTGACATCGGAGCCAGTGTCAATTAAAAACCTCAGAGACCCCCCACAATGCATTAATATAGTGCCCTCCATGTCACGTGCCTTGGGACTCCTTAAATTACGGGATTCCATAGCTGTCCCTGTGTTATGGACCCGTTCCAGTTTGTCGCCCCTGTCTGAGTGATATCTCTCTTATTACCTTTCCCACTCTTGAACCAACAGTCCTTGGATCCATGTGACCATCGGTCACAAATATCGCACTGTCGTCGGCCTTTCATGGCCTTGCCTCCCGTGCGCCTACTCTGGCCCTGGCCTTTCTTGGCCTCCGGACAATTTCGTTTTAGGTGACCCTGCTGGCCACAATTATAGCACTTCCACCGGTCCACTTCTACTTGTGGTACCCGGGCTGTCTGTCGGCAGTCATTTTGTACGTGCCCTTTCTTCCCACAACGGTAACAGGTTCTACTCCTGTCCGATTCCATGTGAGACTTCCCCCTAACCATGCGCACGGCTTCCGGCGCCACGGCTTCCTTATCTCTTTGCTTCTTTCGGCAATCGCGCCCTATGTGTCCCGGTTTTTTGCAATATCTACATATGATCTTACTTGGGGTGCCCCCTGTCTGTACATGGGTGTACTACCTAACGCGGTGCGTGCACCTATGGTTCGTGCCTCCTTGCACTCCCGTGCGATGTGGCCTTCCCTGTTACAGTTGTAACAGACCACCCTAACACTTGCTTGTGTTGGCTTAGTATGCCACCTCAGTGGTGCCTTTCTTTCCTGATCGGGTTTACCTGCTCTTACCCCTGAGCTATATTTCGTGTGCAACCCTTCTCGTGCCTTCTTTGAGAGAATTACCGCCTCTTCTTGCCTTGCAGTGGCTACCGCTTTCTCGAAAGTAATGGCCCCGTGGCCCTGGACCCTAGCTTGGATTCGCGGGTTACTTAACCCCTGTATGAAGCTAGCTACGCATATTTTTCTTGTGATCCTTAACTGGGCTTCCCCATTCTCCCAGCTCTCTCCGTCGAGGACTGCTTCCCTGAATGCAGCTGACAGAGTCTCTACCTTATGCGCCCATGTCGCCACTGTTTCCCTCGGATCCTGCGCTGTTTGAAACATCTGGCAAATATATAAGTCTAATGTGCCCTGAAATCCGTAGTTTTCTCGTAATGCCTGCTTGGCAGCCTCCCAATGATTTATGTCTCTTCTGACTAACAACTTATCTCGGGCCTTGCCCGTAATTTTGGTCAGGATATACTTAAAAAATAACTCTTGGTCATCATCTTTTATCATGCGAACAGCAGCGTCTACATTAGCCACAAACTCACGTAATCTGTCGGGCTGTGTTCCATCGAACTCCCGACCTATCATGCGATGTCCTTCGGTTACTGATACAAAAGGCCCACTTGTACTTACCGTATCTACGTCTGCTAGCCTCTCCTCTACCTGGACACCGGTAGCTGCACTTGTCTGTCTTGCCATTGTAATAAGGTTAGCTTACCTGGCGGCTTCTTCTTCTTCTTTGTTGTCTCTGCTAACTGGATACTGCGGCTTATCGGTTCTCCCCTCTGCTGGCGGCACGGCTCGCTACTGCACGGCTCCTTCTGCTTAGTAGGCTTCTTCTTCTCTCTTCTGCGTTGCGCGGCACTCGGTACGATTTACGCGGATGCGCGGACGGACATTCTTCTGCGTTGTCGCGGTCTTTATCGGACAATCTTCTGCGATGTCGCGATCTCTCTCTTTATTCCGTAGTTGCTCTGTTCAGTGCGTCGAACTCGGGACCCTACACCTCTGACACAAAAAAGTTAGGTCTGTCGTGACCTACCTGGCCTGTGAGACGTTCTGGCAGGTTGACAGCTCCTTGACGATTTTCCCTTCTAGCCGAGCGGTTTACTAGATAAGGGAACTTGAGGTTCGTAGACTAGTCCCGGAACTTCCAGAATAAAAGATGATATTCCCTTGGACTACTGCCGATTTATTATGCCCTTGGCAGTCGAAGTATATATACACTATATACAAATTATGTGAAGTTACTGATGGAAGTGCACGCAAGTCTGTATTAGTGCTACTAAGTCTTTACTGCTACTTGACATCTAGCATGTCTCCGCGAGGCTGAATTCTGCTCACGCGCGTTACGACGTTACTCGGGCAAGAACTGAGGCGTGAGAACTACTCCAACTACTCTGCAAGTCTCTGCGACAACTTTGCAACTCTGCCACTCCGCTACTCTGTAACAACTCTCCTGCAACTACCCTGTAACAACTCTGTCGCTCGCCATTTTGGATACCATTATATCCCACTGGAGATGACCCAGAGTCCATCTCCCCCTTCCGCTGAGGCCTGGTCCATTCCATCCTCAGTGCCTAGCAAGTGCTGCTCCCTAAGCGAGTGGCGACTGCCCATACTCGCGTCTACGTGACATCCAAGGTTCAATTTCTGGCCTGGCTTGTGACTATGAATCACTCTCTCTACAATACAAAGTGCTCGACCAAACTTACTCCTGTACCATCAATATTTACAGACCTCTGTACACATCCTGGCTCCAGCAGTCTTATTCCCTTGAGAAATACATTTCTGGCTTACAAAAGCTCACATCCAACTTAGTAATAATAATAATAATAACTCTATTGCCCTTATATAATGTTCCTCCGAACCGCAGTCCTGGGTTCTGAACCATGGAGGCTCACAGTCACGACACTGCAACAGTGACATAGGTCAAAATATGATTTTTGCAGGAAAATGAATTTAATGATTTGAAGGCATTTACTAAACGGTGGGTTATTTAAACAATATAAAGGTTTTGACGCCATATTAAATTATCAGTATTTTTGGAAACTGGCGCAACAAATTAGATAGTCTCAAGTCACTAAGAAAAGCGATAGTAGTGTCGATATAATCAATCGATAAGCAATGCTTTGAGATAAAAGCTGAAAAAGTACAGATTTCTAGTAATTCCACTGTTGCAGCAAATGGTGCCGTATCCTTGCTAAATGTATATACGGATGTGTTGTTGTTATTGTTATTGTTATTGTTGTTTTTGAATATACAGTTCGTCTGCTAACTTGTATAGTTCTCTCATTTTCCTCGTTAACGAGCGGCTCGCCTTTGAAACCTAGCTGGGCAGATATGTATGCACTCCATGTCTGCGGGAAGCCAAGGCATTCCCAGCTTGAGGTACAGTGTTGGCAACTCTCCACTGTAGCCACTGAGAGCAAGCAGTGAGACTGGACAGAACTGCGTACAGCTGTGCAACACTCGAGACCAACAAGCGAGCCGACAGCCAGGTCTGGAGTCAGCACCTGGTCTGCACACCGTCACACGGCCTCGTTCAACCTCCGTTCTATAGGGAAGGCTCTAACTGTATAGTAATAATAATTGTATAGTATTATTATTATTATTGTTTCTATCATTGCCAGAGTAAACCTGGAAAAGTCTATTGCACAGCATGTTGTTAATTAGGTTTGTGAGTTTGAGACACGGAATGATGCTCACAAATTTCAGGAGGCCTTCTCGCCATACTGTATCATAAGCGGCAGATAGATCCAAGAAAGCAGCAAGGCTTACAGATTTCTTCTCGTACCCATTTTCAATATGAGTTGTTAATGCAAACACTTGATCATTACATGTAATGATGTCCGCAACGAGCGTTCCAAGGATCAGTAGGTGACATTCATCATGCATCTTCCGAGGCACTTCAGTGGATTGATGGCCTGGACTTAGAAGTTTAAACCATGAACTTGTGCTTATGACTATGTATATAACTGTATATATAACTTTATATGTGGTGTATGAACTTTTATTTTAACTCTGTATCATCATACGATAAATAATAATAATTATTATTATTATTGTTGTTGTTATTATTATTATTATTATAATTATTATTACTATTGTTATTATTATTATTATTATTATTATCTCTTTATTTACTCAACTTACAGTCGGTACCATGACTCATATCGGTACATTACGTACAAGAAAATGAGTCAAGTAACACTTAAGCGTATTGCATACATTTTCGAATAGCATAGATGTTTGACAGTTAATTTTGTCTTCTCTTCTTATCTTCCACGTCTCTTTTTCACAAGAGGGTCCAAAGAAAAATCCTAATGTGTATTCAAAAACCCTCTAACGATGCTGCAGGTTTTCAAAATTGCAGCCTTTTGTGCAATAGTATGGGTGAATATGGGAAGATTTAGTGTAGCTAGATTTACTGAAAAGGATTTAGGTGTCAGGCCAGTGGGAGAAAGGAGGAAAGGAAGAATCGTCACATTTTTTTTGTCTCCAGATTCTAGCAACCTCCATAGCTAGAGGAGTATATTTTTCAATCTTTTCTCTGTATTTATGGTGGATATTATGGTCATTCGGAACAGATATGTCAATCAAGTACGTGTGATGGTTCTTCTTATCAGTTAAAGTTATGTCTGGTCTATTATGAGGAGTTGTTTTGTCTGTTTGAATAGTGCGATCCCAATACAGCTTGTAATCTTCGTTTTCCATCACACTTTCTGGAGAGTATTTGTAATAAGGCGTCCTGTCGTGTATGAGAGATCGGGTTAGGGCGAGTTCTTGATGAATGACTTTGGCAACATCGTTATGCCTCTCAGTGTAAGATGTTGGCGCTAGAATTCTGCAGCTGCTGGTAATATGCTCTATAGTTTCTGGACCAGTATTGCACTTCCTGCATTCGTCATCTATAACAGTCTGATCTTTCAGGATGTGTTTCCTATAACTTTTTGTGGTGATAACTTTGTCTTGTATCGCCTGGTTAAATCCCTCAGTTTCTGGAAACAGCTCTCCCCTTGACAACCATGTGTTCTAAAGCTGTTTGTCAATATTCTTGTCATTGCACTGATTGTAGAATCTGCCATGAAGTTCTTTTCCAGCCCATCTCTGCACCTTCTCTCTGTTCAGTGTGTTCTTGTCTTTCATGACGAAATTTCCTTCATGGAGATTCAAAGGAGTGTGGTTGAAGTCAGCTTGTGCTACCGCTCGATGTAAAACACTGGTATCTTTCCGAGAATGAAAGTAATTCCTTAGATGTATAACTTGTTGATTGTGCAGAGCTATAGCATCAAGAATACCTCTGCCTCCTTCATTTCTGGGTGTTGTTACTCTCTCTATACAAGCATTGGGATGCAACATTCTGTGTTTCGTAAGCATAGTTATTATTGTGCGGTTAATGTTCTCTAGGTCTGTTTGAGACCATTTTAAAACACCAAACGAATACATCAGCACAGATATAGCATATGAATTGATAGATTTTGTTAGGTTATGAGCACTAAGCTTGGTTTTCAGCAGAAGTCGAAGTCTATGATTAAATTTCTGGTATAGTTTCTCCTGCTCAGATTTACTGTCGATTCCAACTACTTGCTCAAATCCTAGATATTTATATGTTTCATCTTTCCCCATGCTGTCTATTCGCTCATCAGCTGTTATGCTTATTCCCTCTGTTCTACACCACTGTCCTTTGTTGATGCTGTTGATTTTGCATTTGCCAGTCCCAAACTACATGCAAATGTCCTTCGAAATGTTATCTGTTATATTGATGAGTGATGTCAGTTGGTTCCTATTTGCTGCATACAATTTTATGTCATCCATATAAAAGAGGTGATTTACTTTGAGAAGATTTTGTTTATTTTCTTTTATTTGGTATCCGTAGTTGTTCATCTTTAGAATCTCTGATAAAGGGTTGAGACATAAACAAAACCACAGTGCACTTAAGGCATCACCTTGAAATATACCACGTTTGATGTTAGATTTCAAGATGATTTTGGTACGCCAAAATTGCATAATGATAGCAAGGAAGTTGATGAGTGTCTTGTTTACCCGGTATATCTCAAGGGTATGGATGAGCCAGCTGTGGGGCACTGTATCGAATGCTTTTCTATAGTCGATATAAGCCAAGAAGAGGTTACGTTGTTGCTTCTGTGCTTGGTGTATAATCACACTGTCAATGGTGAGCTGTTCCTTGCAGCCTTGGCCGCCTCTCTTACAACCCTTTTGCTCCTCTGTCAAGATGCTATGCTGGTACATGTGACCATAAATTACATTTGTGATGACCGATGTCATGATCTTGTAGAGCGTCGGCAAACAGGTTATTGGTCTGTAGTTTGCTGGATTAGCTGAGTCAGCACTCTTAGGCAATATGTAGGTTCGTCCCTCTGTGAGAAAGTGTGGGAACTCTTCGGGATTATAGATTACCTGAGTTACAAGATCAGCTAAATTTCTGTGTGTGCTGGTAAATATTTTGTACCAATAGTTCTGAATTTTGTCTGGTCCCGGAGATTTCCAGCTGTGTGTTTTGCTGATGGCTATTTGGATGTCCTGTTCATTAATGACTAACTCTTGCGTTTGATTAATGCGTGAGTGCTTCTCGTTGATTTTATGGATCCATTCTGCATCTTCTTTATGCTGCACCGGGTTTGACCACACATTACGCCAAAAGTTGCTTATTTCCTCCTCATTCGGTGTTTTAGAGATTGTTGGTTCACGGCTGCCATCAAGATTCGCGTAGAAAGTTTTCTCATTAGCTCTGAAGAGATATTTTTGTGTTCTTCTCTGATAACTTTCCTTGTATCTCTTGAGTTTTGCTGCTTGTACTGCCAGTTTTTGCTTGTAGTCGTCCATGATATTCAGGATTTCTTGCTTCCCTTTGATTTTTAGCCTATTTTCAATTTTGAAAAAATAGGCTTATGAGATCACCTTTTGTCCGTGTGTGTGTGCGTGTGTGTGTGTGTGTGTGTGTGTAATAAAATCTAAACGGCTGGAGCGATTTCAATGAAACTCGGTATGTTCATAGCACTATTCCCGGCGACCTCGACCGTGCCCTTCAAATTTTGTTACGTCTCATCAATGCAAAATGGCGGCTGTGCGAAATATTTCACTAGCATTCAATATCTCCGAAACTATTACCGATATCGCCCTGAAATTGTGTACGGTGATAAAGGGTACTACTAGAAGTTCACCTATGAGACTTTCAAAAACCTGGTGACTACAAAACCAACATGGTGGTCAAGCGAACTTGAGACTTTAAATAGACTTTTCTCGCGATTTAACTATCCACACGTAATGAAACTTGGTACAGCAAATGTTTATACACGTTGTAATGCACTGGAGTCTAATTTAGTTCAATTGTTTACATAACTTCAAAATGGCGGCTGTGCGAAATATTTCACTGACATTCTATATCTCCGAAACTATTACAGTTATCACCCTGCAATTTAGTACGGTGATAAAGGGTACTAATACAAGTTTACCTATGTACATTTCATAAACTTGTAAAGTAGAAAACGAACATGGCGATCAAGCGAAGTTGAGACTTTTAAATAGACTTTTCTCACGATTTAACCATCCAAACGTAATGAAACTAGGTACAGCAAGTGTTTATACACATAGTAATGCACTGGAGTCTAATTTAGTTCAATTGTTTACATAACCTCAAAATGGCGGCTGTGCGAAATATTTCACTGACATTCTATATCTCCGAAACTATTACAGATATTACCCTGCAATTTTGTGCGGTGATAAAGGGTACTGGTACAAGTTTATCTATGAATATTTCATAAACTTGTAAAGTAAAAAACGAACATGGCGACCAAGCGAATTTGAAATATTTTAATAGACTTTTCTCGTGATTTAACTCTCTGAGCGCAGTGAAATGTGGTACAGTAAATGATTTTGCAGATTGTAATGCACTGCCATCTAATTTAAATCAATTGTTTACATAACCTCAATATGGCGGCTGTGCGAAATTTTAAAATTAAGTTTTTATTTCTTGTGTCGTAATCATGCGATCGAAGTCAAAGTTTGAATAATGAACCTAGGCAATAATTGTCCTTGAATGGTACATAATTCTATGGCCTATACATATAACAATCCTAAATGGCGAGCTTCCGAAATATTTAGACGGTTCTCAATATCTATGAATCTTTTACAGCAACCAAACTGATTTTTTTATGTTCATAGAGACTATGAACATATGTTCACCTATAGGACTTTCATTAACCTGGTGAGCACAAATCCAACATGGCGGCGACGCGAAGTATAAATATTTAAATGGACGATTCTCGCGAATTAACTATCCGAGTGCTGTGAAACGATGCACGTTAAATGCTTATACAAATGTTGATCCACTGTCATCTAATTTATTTCAATTGTTTGCATAATCACAAGATGGCTGCTGTGCGTAATTTTAAAATCTCGTTTTTACTTCTTGTGTTCTAATCATGCGATTGAAGTTTGAATACCACACGTACACAATAATCTTAATGTAATAGTACAAAAATAAAAATCCAACCTGGCGACAATCTGAAATATTTAGACGATTCTCAATATCTACGAATCTGTTACAGCAATTAAACTGAAATTTTGTATGTTGTTAGAAGAAATTAACATGAGCAGGATATGTGAAAATAGGCTGTATAGTTCTTTACGGAACTACTTGTTATGTTCGGAATTATCCTCATGATTTTTGAAGTGATCTTTCGAGTTCTATTATCTGAAGCATATTGTGTGAGCAGACCTATTACATTACGCAACGACATTATTAGCCTATTTTCAATTTTGAAAAAATAGGCTTATGAGATCACCTTTTGTCTGTGTTTGTGTGCGTGTGTGTGTGTGATTCGTGTGTGTGTCCCCCCCCCCCCCCCTAATAAAATCTAAACGGCAGGAGCGATTTCAATGAAACTCGGAAAGTTCATAGCACTATTCCCGGCGACCTCGACCGTGCCCTTCAAATTTTGTTACAACTCACCAATCCAACATGGCGGCTGTGCGAAATATTTCACCAGCATTCAATATCTCCGAAACTATTACCGATATTACCCTGACATTTTCTATGGTGATAGAGGGAACTACTATAAGTTCACTTATGTGACTTTTGAAAACCTGGTAACTACAAAACCAACATGGAGGCCAAGCGAATTTGCGACTTTTAAATAGACGTTTCTCGCGATTTGACCAACCAAACGCAATTAAACTTGGTACAGTATATGTTTATATACATTGTAATGCACCGACATCTAACTTCGTTCAATTGTTCACATAGTCACAAGATGGCGGATGTGCGAAATATTTCACCGGCATTCTATATCTCTGAAACTATTAGCGGTATCTCCCTAAAATTTTGTACTGAGATAAAGGGCACTACTGGAAGTCCATCTATAAGACTGTCTAAAACCGGTTAACTACAAAACGAACATGGCGGCCAAGCGAATTTGACAATTTTAAATAGATCTTTCTCGCGATTTAATGTTCCAAGCGCACTAAAACCTGGTACAGGAAATATTTATACACATTGTAATCCACTGGTATCTAATTTAGTTCAATTGTTTACATAACCTCAAGATGGCGGCAGTGCGAATTTTAAAATTAAGTTTTTATTTCTTGTGATGTAGTCATGCGATCGAAGTGAAAGTTTGAATAATGAACCTACGCAATAATTTTCCTTTAATGGTACATGACTCTATGGCCTATACATTTAACAATCCAACATGGCGACCATCCGAAATATTTAGACGATACTGAATATCTACGAATCTATTCTAGCAATCAAACTGCATTTTTTAATGTTCATAGGGGCTATGAACTTAAGTTCACCTATAGGACTTTAAATAACCTGGTGATCACAAATCCAACATGGCGGTGACGCGAATTATAAATATTCACATGGACGTTTCTCGCAATTTAACCATCCGCGTGCAGTGAAACTTGGTACAGTAAATCCTTATACGAATGTTAATCCACTGGCATCTAATTTATTTCAATTGTTTCCATAACCTCAAGATGGAAGCTGTGCAAATTTTTAAAATCTCCTTGTTTTTTCTTGTGTCCTAATTATGCGCTTGAAGTTTGAATACTACACGTTCACAATAATCTGCATGTAACAGTACATAACTCTAGGACCTACATATATAAAATCCAACATGGCGACCATCCGAAATATTTAGTCGGTTCTCAATATCTACGAATCTATTACAGCAATCAAACAGAAATTGTGTATGTTGATAGTGGCAATTAACATAAGTAGGATATATGAAAATAGGCTGTATAGTTCTTCACGGAACTACTTGTTTTATTATTGATTCGTCGTTCCCATGGAGGTATTCTTTCTGTACGAGGACTGAAGTTTTGGTTGCTGGGCACCTGGTTATGGAGTGATAACACAGTAACAGCTGCGCAGTATATGAGCAAATGGAAGTCCGTAAGATTATCTACTGTTTCTAAGAAAGCTGCCAAGCAATTGTTTACATCCTCAATTATATGTCTGCTATTATTTTTAAATCTTAGCTTGGGAATAATACTCCTTGAATTTGGATCACTATCTTCCCATTTCATTAATTCTGTCTGTAAAATATTCATCACATTTCTACGATCCTCCAGTGTGTTACTATTGCCTTCAATTTCGACTACGAAAGATTTATTACTTTTTTCAGTACCTTGACGTGGTGTTTTGTCTATGTTAACGGTAGGATGAACTTCATTATTGGTCTCCTGCATGGGTTGTAGTTCTGAGAGAACCCCATCTTTAATCTGTTGAATTTCAAATTCGCTTAGGAGACTGTTCCTTATTATGGTTCTACGCTGATCACTTACTCGCTGTTCTGTGATATTCAAATGGGAGTATTTACTTATAAACTTTGAATGCAGAGAAGTTCTATATCCAGTCAGATTTCTTTCCATGTCTGTAGCTAGGAAGTAGAAACGCATGACTTCTGTATTCATTTCACGTGTCCATTGCATGCGTTGTCTACTGCGGCCAGCCTTGGTGGTTGCAAATGAATTCTGCAAAGCACTTTCGGCGGTGCTGATCTGTTGATGTTGGGTATCAGCAGAATTTTCGTTGGCAGCGGGGGTTTCTTCAGATGAAATGGCAGTTGTCCGCTGCATCCACAACCTGCCATTACTGGTGGCTTGTAAAATGTCACGTCCTGCGCCAGAACTAGACGTGCCCGGACGATCCTCCGGTAGCGGGCGTTTAATTAATTCAGAATTCACCATTGTCGTAAGACACTGGGTATTGCCTTTTATACCTATGGCAAGGTTTACAACATTCCTGTGAATGCCAGTGTGTTAGTTTGACTGATCGGGAAGGAAGCTTGTAGTTTAACGTGACCGTTAATCTTGAGATCATGAGCCACGGGATTTGACTGACTGATCGACCGAGGTTCTTTGTACATATGTGATCCAACTGATATCAATTCACTCGATCGTAACCTCCGTTTCTAATGAAATAAACGACATTACACAATGAATATCTGTTATAGGGGCTCAATTGGACTACTTGAGTAAACGGAGTAATAAACACACAATACAGGGCATACATTAAACTATTTTAAACGAAGTATTTGTGGTAATGTTAACCTAACCTGTACCAGCAATCCCTAGGCAACCACGTAAACAAGTTTCATGCACAGGCATATGATGTCCAAATATCACTATAAAAACATCGCACAATCACTATTAAACACTGTGTACTGTCAGTAAGTCACTAATAAACATCTTCCAAACCATAAAACACTGAAGTAGACATGAAAGAACTAAACAAACTATATAAATAGGAGGAGCCTCGATCCGATCAGCCTCACCAAGTCACAGCCTTCTATTACTATTATTATTATTATTATTATTATTATTATTATTATTATTATTATTATTATTATAGATATCTTACCACCCCAGTAATTTTCTTTTGAATTGACTACTCCTAGCAATTCCTCTTCGTGATCAGGTAATTTTGCCAGTATAGATCCTTCCCGTTTTAGCTGGTAATTGGCAAGGTAATGGAACTAACTTTTCTTTTACAGAAAGGAACACAAAGAAGTTCGTCAGGAAGACATGTGGCCGTGTAGGTGGGCGAGTTGCCAACATGTAGCAAGAGAAATTAAAGACACATTTCCCTCCAAACCACAGACATACACACGCACAAAAAGAGGAAGCTACCGGTTGAGTGCACACAGCATTGCTCGACTATCAATGTAATTGTGCTAGACTTAAACCTCAACATCAATTCAAAATACATTCATTCCATTCATACGGTGGCTCCTTTATTTAGAGTCATTATATTTATAGCTTCCCTGGCTTTCATTGCGGAGAAATAATTGTCCAGGGGTTTACATCTACTGGCTTAGGAAGAACATCCACATCAAATTACTTGTTAGCCATTGAAGAGATCTACAACGGTGGATGAAACCATGTGTATCTATACTTCCTTGATCCACTTTGCTCAATTCAATAATGGTAAGAAATGGAAGAAATCGGTCATTACTATTATTATTATTATTGAAATTTTATGATTTTCAGTCGGCCAACACGATTGTACCCAATTGCAATGAGCGTTTCCCTAATTCTATAAAAGAATCACATGAGATTAGTATATTCACTTAGATGCCCAGTTTCGATCGTCAAGCGATCATCATCAGATCCATTACACTAAGGCTATTGAATCTATGTATGCAAGTATGGGTGATGGAATTACAATATATATACTTATTTAAAATAGTAGTTTAACTAGCACAACTAGTCAAGATATGTGATTTTTTGTGAAGATACTGAAAGTGGTGATTGAGCCTCAAGTTTGCTTGCGTAGTTCAGTGCAGGCAGTGACGAGAGGAGCTGCACGGAACCGGACCACACATCACTGAAGCACAATCCACTCCAACCTGACCATTTAATAACAATCAAATAATCACAATAAGTAAGCAAACTTGAAGGTCATCTGCCCTGTTGATCACATAGATTTAGGATAAATAGTTATTTAGTTAGTTATGTAGTTATTTGGTTAGTTAGTTAGTTAGTTAGTTAGTTAGTGTTGCTTTAAGGGTAGGAACAGAAAAATCTGCCCGTTAAGTGAGATTTGTGAGACAAAAGGGATCTTTATAATGCACTGAAAATAGGTAAGTAAGGAACTTATACTGTAATTGACTGGTGCCCAATATAACGATTTACATTACTGGGGTAAACTATTCGTATATCGTACCAACTTAACCTTTTTTGATGCTGTTATTATTATTATTATTATTATTATTATTATTGTTTTTATATTTATATTAGTGGACTTAGGCATTTTTTTCATGAGCCCCGTATCAACAAAGTGCGAGCAACTGAACGAGCAGAAGTAATCTCTTTATCTGGGGCAAATGGCCTCGCTGCTCCGCCCCTTAAAAAAAACAATGACTAACTAAATCTCGTTCTTT
Organism: Meconema thalassinum; assembly: GCA_946902985.2. Classification (NCBI taxonomy): domain Eukaryota; kingdom Metazoa; phylum Arthropoda; class Insecta; order Orthoptera; family Tettigoniidae; genus Meconema; species Meconema thalassinum. Next base: position 989,174,577 of record OX336388.2, on the reverse strand, counting down.
TTCAGAGAAACTGTACACAAAAATTCAACGTATTCAAATTGTCTAGGTTAGAATCATTCTTGACGTTGGTATAGAGGAGCATATTGCACCGTATTTCATTCAGCTACAATAGCTTAGACTAGCTGAACTGAGATTATTGGCAATAACATTATTGAATGTTAATATTATCAAAAAGAATCTTACATCCTTACACAGGGTTTAGTAGAATGGAAAACGTTCACAGATAAATCAATAGATTTACAGACATTACAATGGAAATACCTTATCACCGTACACCTAAATACAACAAATCGTTTATTTACTGTGCATCATGAAATGTAGTCGAGATGGTAGTCAGAACAGTAATGTATGGTTGGAAGGAGAAATATTGGCTCAAGTAAATCTTTCAAAGTACTTGGGAAGCATGATTACTTCTGATGGGAGATGTGAAAAGGATATTCGCTCTCGAACAGCCCAGGCTAAAGAAGCTTTCAACAAGGAGAGAAGTCTCCTGACATCCAAAGCCATATCCCTACAAGTCAGAAAGCACTTCATTAAAAGCTACATTTGGAGCATTGCAACCTTTGGTTGCGAAACCTGGACACCATGGAAGACCAAGAAACGATTATGTACATTTGAAATGTGGTGCTGGCGACGAATGCTACGGATACCTTGGACCCTAAGGCTAACTAATGAAGAGGTTCTAAGAAGAGCATAAGAAACCATCAATCTGACAGAAACAATCAAAAAAAGAAGAAATAATTGGATAGGCCACCTACTCCGGCATTCACCATGGTGCATCACACTGCTTGAAGGGAAAATGGAAGGCAAGGCAGGAAGTGGACGACCAAGAGCAGAGTTATTTAATGACATCGGAGGAAGATATGCGTACCACCTGATCAAACGGCGGGCTCAGGATAAAAGACTTTTGGACGAAGACATTCATGCTACCCACCAACCGCCAGGTTGAGAAGAAGAAGAAGAAGAAGATGTTTTTCAGACTGAAACTGTGTCTGTATGCAAACTTTTGTATAGATTTGTTCCATTACTTTAATCTATTATTATTATTATGATTATTATTATTATTATTACTATTACATCCCTATGCCCTACTCAGGAGTACGGTTGAACCTACTTAGCTGATGTGTTGGCCTTCTTTTCCTCCCAAAATATCTTCATCCTCTCGCTGAGCTTCATCCTTCGTTCTTCTGTCCAAGTTATAGTGGCTCTGGTGTTGGGTTTGTCTCAAAATTGGTGATTGTCCATTTTGGTTCTGAAATTACATCTCTCCCGCACAACGTTTTCTTAGATGTTGATTTCCTGGAGATCTGTCCCAATTTCACGAAGCCAGCTGTTCTTGCTTAAAAAAAACAAGTAGTTCCGTGAAGTACTATACATCCTATTTTCATATATCCAACTTATGTTAATTGCCACTATTTAACATACACAATTTCAGTTTGATTGCTGTAATAGATTCGTAGATATTGAGAACCGACTAAATATTTCGGATGGTCGCCATGTTGGATTGTTATATGTAGGTCCTAGAGTTATGTACTGTTACATGCAGATTATTGTGAACGTGTAGTATTCAAACTTCAATCGCATAGTTAGGACACAAGAAAAAATAAGGAGAGTTTAAAATTTTTCACAGCTGCCATTTTGAGGTTATGGAAACAATTGAAATAAATTAGATGCCAGTGGATTAACATTCGTATAAGGATTTACTGTACCAAGTTTCACTGCACGCGGATGGTTAAATTGCGAGAAACGTCCATGTGAATATTTATAATTCGCGTCACCGCCATGTTGGATTTGTGATCACCAGGTTATTTAAAGTCATATAGGTGAACTTAAGTTCATAGCCCTATGAACATTAAAAAATGCAGTTTGATTGCTAAAATAGATTCGTAGATATTCAGTATCGTCTAAATATTTCGGATGGTCGCCATGTTGGATTGTTAAATGTATAGGCCATAGAGTCATGTACCATTAAAGGAAAATTATTGCGTAGGTTCATTATTCAAACTTTCACTTCGATCGCATGACTACATCACAATAAATAAAATCCTAATTTTAAAATTCGCACTGCCGCCATCTTGAGGTTATGTAAACAATTGAACTAAATTAGATACCAGTGGATTACAATGTGTATAAATATTTCCTGTGCCAGGTTTCAGTGCGCTTGGAACATTAAATCGCGAGAAAGGTCTATTTAAAATTTTCAAATTCGCTTGGCCGCCATGTTCGTTCTGTAGTTAACCGGTTTTTGAAAGTCTTATAGATGGACTTCCAGTGGTGCCCTTATCTCCGTACAAAATTTCAGGGGTTTACCGCTAATAGTTTCAGAGATATAGAATGCCGGTGAAATATTTCGCACATCCGCCATCTCGTGATTATGTAAACAATTGAACGAAGTTAGATGTCGGTGCATTACAATGTATATAAACATATACTGTACCAAGTTTCATTGCGTTTGGTTGGTCAAATCGCGAGAAACGTCTATTTAAAAGTCGCAAATTCGCTTGGCCGCCATGTTGGTTTTGTTGTTACCAGGTTTTCAAAAGTCACATAAGTGAACTTATAGTAGTTCCCTCTATCACCATTGAAAATGTCAGGGTAATATCGGTAATAGTTTCAGAGATATTGAATGCTGGTGAAATATTTCGCACAGCCGCCATGTTGGATTGGTGAGTCGTAACAAAATTTGAAGGGCACGGTCGAGGTCGCCGGGAATAGTGCTATGAACTTTCCGAGTTTCATTGAAATCGCTCCAGCCGTTTAGATTTTATTAGGGGGGGACACACACACGAATCACACACACACACGCACACACACACGGACAAAAGGTGATCTCATAAGCCTATTTTTTCAAAATTGAAAATAGGCTAAATATATATATATATATATATATTATTATTTTTATTATTATTATTATTATTATTATTATTATTATTATTATTTCCTACACATTAGGACACTTTTCAACCACATCTCAGATTAACTTACAACAACAACAACAGATTAACTTCCCAGATTAATTTCTCAGAAACATTCCTGGTTACTTGGTGAGGAATTGGTTCAAGAGGAATTTAATGTCTATCAAGCATGGCGCAAAAATTGGGTTTCGTCGAATCCAGACAAATATCATCTAATTCTGGATCTAACACAACGCCCCCTGGTTTCAACTTATCCCGGAAAACTTGGACGTCACTAAATCGACTAAGAACCCGACATGGTAGATGCCAGTATTGGAAGCATAAGTGGAAGATGATCGACAGTCCAGCCTGCGACTGCAGTGAAGTGCCTTAGACGATGTATCACATTGCCATGGAATGCCCAATAAAGAGGTTCAGTGGAACGCTACAAGAAATACATGAGGCTACAGACGAAGCAGTGAATTACTTAAACTCGTTGGGCATCCATTTGTAATGCTTGTATCTTTCACCCTGTCAGAACTTATGTACATTTTGTATATACTAGCAATTAATTAACCTTATTTGTAACTATAATAATAATAATAATAATAATATCGTATGACCTCGGATGCCGGGTGGAAGCTTTGTTATTTGACACCCAGAGGGCAGCTTGCATGTCGAATTTTGTTGTTCCTTGAAGCACTATGAAAGTCAAGGAGGTTAGATATCTAGGCTCCTTGACTTTGTAGCGCTTTCTAGTAGAGAAATGAGGAACTTTGTGTTGGCGGAAAATCCCGAGATTAATTTTGCCATTATGAACACGGCCTACTGAATTCAAATGGGTTCTTTAACATGCCAACATCTTATGACATGCGTGTCGTCATTTTTGGCGCCTTTCAAAAATCACTTACCATGGCCAGGAGCGAACCTGCAAGCTTGGGGGGTTAGTAATCCGACACGATAACCACTCACCCACCGTGGCAATCATTTCTGACTTAAATGTATCTTTATGCCATACGAAATATATTGTACCCGATACCTAGTTGAGGCTATCGGCTACGCCAGCAGACATTAAGCCGTAGTTGAGATTTTGGGAAGAGTTAAGAAAAGATAGCGCTCAGATCGAGTCAAGAGGAATGTCAAGATGACGTAGAAGGTCTAGGATTAAGAAGGCTCTGACAGCTGTAAACAGATGGAATTATGGATGGAATTATGAAGCTTTATTAAGATCTGTATGGAACATGGTATTTAAACATCTCAGAAGAGGAGATATAACATGCATTATATGTGGTAATAATTTGAAGGAAGTCAGATAACCCTTAAGTTATTTTATAACTTAATAGCCGAGATGATCGGGGTTCGAGATTATATTTGTGACGCAAGAGCACGGAGGTGGGGAGAACGTCACGTGACTGCGCCAGGGAGGTACAGGTCATTGCAGTCCAGGGACAGTCAGTCGAGCTCAGTGAGCCAAGCAGATGAGCTCTCTAAGCAGAGGAGTCCAGTACAGCGAGCAACGCAGTCGAATTCAGGGAGCGAGTAGGACATATGCCGAGCGCATGGTAAAGGTCGCGCAGCGAACAGCTTTTGTCACGGAAAGTGAAAGCGACAGTTTCAACTTCACTAAGCAGCGAACGAAAAGTAGGTCATTGAGCCGGGCGGACAACCGCAGTAGGTAGCGTGGAGACCGGTTATAGAACCAGCTGTCCAGGCCGAGCAAGCATAGAAGGCCGGTGTTTAGAACAGTACGGTAAAACGAGTTGGAGAACTTATTCCAAGCTGCATTTTAACGCAAAACAGCATAGTAGAGCGACATGGCGAGGCCAGCTTTATGTGGAGATTGTTCTAGAGCATAGCAGTAGGGGCGAGCGGGTTATTACCAATCTTATACGCAAGCATTATGACAGAAGCTGAACTTCATTATAACATCGAATTGGAACATTTATCCTGTAACCAAATTGTACAAGCAGATAGTTACGAGATACTGCAACTGTGAACTTCGAATGAACATAGTTTTTCAATGACATTACGACTATGCATTTCATAGCGCGTTCCTAATAACATTTACGATTGTAGGCAAACAAATTGTTACAAGCATATGCACTTCTGAACATTAGCTCGTGCATTAATGCAATTCTTTCTTATGAAGTGTTATGAATTACCGAGTATGAACACAGCTGCAGGGTGTTTCATAAACTTAGACACTCTCATATAAAATTTTATTTTATGAAAGTGAGACTTAGCAGTTATTGGAGATTGAACTTTCAACGCTCAAACTGAACATTGTATGGAACAGTGGCGTAACGTAGAAGAGGAATAGGGGGTCCGTTGTTTCTATGAACTTTTTCGAGAGGATTTGGACAGTATCCGCTATGGTTAACCAGCAGTTTATCATGTCGGAGTAAACGCAGACAGAGACGCGATGGCACCACAGAGCGATGGATTCGATTCCTGACGAGGAGGAGGTCCACCAGCTGATTCACTTGGGATTTGAAGGCAATCGTCATTGCGTGGTTGGAATGATATTCACGCCGATCTTTCGAGAAATTCATTACATAAGGAAAATCGACGATCTTTGAATTGTAATAACAGCTGATTATGAGAAGGTACTGTAAGAGTTATAACTACCTGATACGATTATTTTCATGAATACTGGGCACACATGTATATTTTTCTAATTGGAGTGATACGATTATTTAGACATGGCTTTGACTTTATATGCTTCGAATTTGCTAGAATATGGCGTGACCATATGATATGGCAGGCATCATTATACGAAATTCTCACCATTGGTTGGCTTTATTAAGCAGATGTTTGGTCTTTTAGACATTTTTCCAGCAAGGATAGTTTTCATGAAGAGTTTTTTTTTTGTGTAACGAGTATTTCGAACTCGTGATCTGCAATTGATTATCTAAAATTACTTCGTCAGTTCATTGCATACTAGCGAGTGTGTATTATTCATCAGTAGGGATTTTTTTCCATTGGATTGTTTGGAGATATTAAGATGTTATTCACTTTAGTGAATAAATATCGCTTTTATATGACAACTAGAGACTTGTTGATTCCTATCTGGTACATTCACTCATTTAGTCTACGAGATGGGGTCTTTCGTATTTATACGATTGTATGGTGGTTACTCATCTTACCCATCGCTCAGGGCACTATCATATTAGTCGACGGGGCGAGGTCTTTCGTATTTATACGATTGTACGGTGGTTACTCATCTTACTTGACATTGAGGGACTCATTTTTATCATCCGAGTGTACATGAGATTGTAAGTGAATCACACAAGGAACTACTAGTCACATATCAGTCGAAATTTTGTTAAATAAAGTAAAGATAAATGTTAGCAGGGTTACATTTGTAATTCTTGTTTGCCAATCCAATATTTTGTTGCTATACTCTTTTGAGAGTAATTTCAGTTTAACAGCTGGTACAGCTGATGCTTTTGATGATTTTTATAATTGTGTTTGATACCTTTGAGGAGGATTTAAAGTAATTGAATCTTGTAAGATGAATCATTAATGGTCAGATTTATTTTAAGGCAGATCAGTATTGCAGATTTTGATATGAGAGATTATAGCACATTGGTGTTTTTCTGTGATGTGAATTATGAGAATTGTAAGAGAATTTATGCTATTTGAAAGCAGATCTTGAATTACTAAGGTAATATTTTTTCCAATTGTTTAAGAAGTTGTCTAGATGTGATCAGAGTAATTACAGTTATTGGAGATTGTGTGCGTTGATAATTTGAAGCCAGTTATATATTTTTTGTAGATCATGCAAAATGGTTAAGTGAAGTTTGTGATAGGCATTTTGTAGAAGTTGCCAAGTGATAGTTGCAATGTTGCTAATGTATTTTGAGGCAGACATGAGGTTGTCGAACCCAGTCTAGCGTAATTGTTGAGATTCATGCTGTATGCGCTGAATATTCATGGAGTTTTGTGGAATAATTGTGGTATTCAAATGTGATATTTGAAGAATTGAAGATATATAATGTAGTTTCGGATAGTCAGATCCAACGTGATGTCGTGAAGGCAATAATATTTTTTGGCATGAAAATTAAATACGAGATATAACTTGGAAGTGATAAAACTGTAAGACAACGTTCTATAACCCATATTAAACAATTTGTTAGGAAATTAAACAAATAAATAAATTTGATAATACAAGATTTTCTGAGAATAATAATTAATGAAATAATAATCTGAAATTTAAGCATATTAATGATCTGACCTAATGAAATAAAAATCAGAATGACTAGATGAAATAATAAAAATCTAAATAACCAGAAGAATAAAATTTAAATAAATTGATAAATTAAATTTTTGGAATAAATCGACGAATTAAATAAATGGATGAATTAGAGATTGAATAAATAAACTGATTTAAATAAATTAATAGACGATTGGATAGATGATGAATAACTGAATTAGAAGGTGATAATTAATTAAAGAAGCTGATGATTAATGAATTTATATGGATTAAAATAAATTCAATTGAGAGATGAATTAAAGAAATTGCAACTTGAATTGAGGAATTAAACAATTTGTATTGATGATTTAAGATGATTTAATCCGAAGGAGATAATGAAATAAGATTGTGTGAATAATTAGAAAGTATAATGAAGTAATGATAATAATTTTCATTTAAATGATTTAATAGTGATGAGTTAATGATTCTGATAGGAATATGTAGAATTTTGAGATGAGAATTAATGTGAGAGATATTTAACTTTGATGATGATGATGATAGTGACCAATGAGCATTGGATTTTCTGTAATTCACAAACAAGCAATTATCAATGATAATGTAAATAGTGTAAATTAATTATTCGATGTTTAGGAGCATTTTACTAACGTATTTAACATTTAAATTATGCCATGCAAGCCATAAAATACGTGATATTTAAAATATGTGATTATAATATGTGTATGTTTAGACAGATTAATAACTTTTTCAAATCCACATTTATGCTGTTAAATTAAAGAGAAATTAGGTCTCAGGTATCACAAATGTCAGTGACGAAAGACATAGTGCTACAGTGATCCTGAGAACCCAAGAGAACTTTAGAGATTTTTCCTGTTGTATGTGTATGGAATATTTTTGATTAGAAAAGAGATGGTTCGATTTTTGGACAATGACAATTTAACGTTGGCATTCGACCATACTCTCAGGTAGGATGAATATTTAAAATGTCTGTCTGACTATCTAAGTGAAATAAATTTGTTTTTATCTTAGTTGTGATCTGATGATGGCGTGATTTTCCTTTTTCTTTCCTTGTCTTGATTAAGGCTTAACCGGAAGGATGTGGTTTGCTAGGAGTTCAGTTGATGGCGCCCATTTATATTTGCATTATTTTTATTAAACTTAAGCCCGTAACGACCCTAGAGATACTTTGTCTCGTGTTACCCACTGCTTTTTCGATAACTCAGCTGAATTTCCGACACATTCCTTATTTGACTAGAGGTTCATTTAACTCCGCTCTGTCCTGGAACTCCAGGAATACGATGTAATAGCAGATGGGTCATCGCATCCCCAGGACGAACGGGTACAATATTATTATTATTATTATTATTATTATTATTATTATTATTATTATTATTATTATTATTATTATTATTATTTTATTACTGTCTTATTGTTACTATAATTGTTAGACTATTATTATTTATATTGTGAATGTTAGCGCATTGTTTTACTTTTATAAACCCTAATCTTATTGTATGCAGGGCGCTACTGTAATGGAGCTCTTAAGCTCTAAGTGTAGTCGTGCAAATAAAAATAAATTTTAAAAAAAATCCAGGATTCTTTCCTCTAAGAAATATTGTTAGCTTGTTAGCTTATTTGTTAGCTTATCCACCCTCTGTCATTTGTCGATCAATGACTACGCATCGTGGGTGAAGCTTGAATTCTTAATAAAATATCTCCCTGCCCGTGTTTCTATCATATGTTAATTTGTTGATGTGCCAAGAATTCTGTTCTTCTATAAAGTCTTTGCAGTCTTTGTGGTGTGACTTTAAATGTTATACAACCTTTTATGTCGGAGCTATTTCTGTCTTCCTTCTTTTGACGGCGAACTGTGTGTGGGCGGGACTCCACCATCCCAGCCTAATTTTACAACATTTAATGGCCGTGAATTATATTACACAGGTCGCTGACAACTGTTCTTATGAATAATAAATCTGCAAATATGTTTACTGTAGAGCGAACAAGAAACTTGCTGCTTAATATAAATATTATCTATTATTATCTGCCACTGTCGCATCTGAGTCTGCGGTAAAAACTTCAAGGTACCAGTGACTACTGGTACAAATGGGATGGGGCGTGCTAAAGAGTAGTAAATCGCATATTTTCTCTGCTACACGGATAAACATAGAATTATGAATAATTATATTTACGACTTTTTGACTTCTCCTTAAAACTCTTAGTACTTTCCTGTAGAAGATAATGGAGTGTTGAGGATAAATGTTTGAAACTCATTCTGTTCCTTGTCCGCACGTTTCGGTTTGCGATCATTTTTACACCTTTTACGGTTCAACGTTATGCGAAACAAATCAATTCGTAACGAAACAAACAATGGGCTATGTAACTAATAGCTTGCGTTCTCATAACAACGTAGCCTGTTATAAGTGACGCTACTGACCTAGTATGCATAGATAAACAAACAACAAGTAACTAAGAGACTTAACAAAGTGTTTGCGTTCTTATAGCAACGTTCAAATTATGCTACTGACCTAGTATGCATAGATAAACAAACGACACACAATTAAGACACTTAACTAAGAGCTTGCGTTACTATAGCAACGACAGGCTGCATGGCTCAGCGGTAACGTTCTTCCCTGCTGTTCCCAAGGTTGCACGATCGAATCCTGAGTCAGTTGGCATTAGAGGGTGCGTAAATACGAAGGAGCCGTGTCAGTATATTTACCGCCACGTTAAAGATACCCCTCGGGGTGAAATCTGACACCCCGGCGTCTCTAAAAACCGCAATAGTAAAAAGGACGCAAAACCAACAACATTATTATTATTATTTTATTATAGCAACGCACGAATTATGCAAGTTGTAAACAAACAATAAGTAACTGATGGTGATGATTATAATCGTGTGGCCTCCGGAGAGGCCGAGGGCACGTCTTTCTAGTTGACGCCCGTGGGCGGCCTGCGCACCGTAATGGGGGATGAAGTGATGATGAAGACGGCAAATACACCCAGTCTTAGAGCCACGGGAATTAATCCCAGGAGATTAAAATCCCTGATGGCTCGGCCGGGAATCGAAACCGGGGCACTTTGCGCCAAAGCCTAGCGCGCTAACCCTTTAGCCACGGAGACAGACAGTAAGTAACTAAGACACTTAACTAAGAGCCTGCGGCCTTATAGCAACGTAATGATGCTATAGACCCAATTTGAATAGACGAACAAACAACGCGTAGGCCTAACTAAGAGTGAGCATTCTTATAGCAACATAGAAATGATGCTACTTAAAAGTATGCATAAATGGGGAAAAAAACTAGCACGCTAACCAATTAGCCACGGGGCCTAACCTTTTAGAACTGCATTAAATGTATTGGCAGAGCCGGTAATCGGACCCGAACCTCCGCGGTAACAGGCAGGAATACTAGTCACTACGTCACGAGGTGGACAGGCAAGGTATTGGACACAGACAACACCTATTATAGTTAGAACTTGTGTTGTATGTCTACCACTTTGTATTCCCGTTTTCAAAGAGATCGGGGATGAGATGCGATGAAAATCTTTATGGCGGGTGGTTGTTACGGCCGGATGCCCTACCTGATACCAACCACATGAGAGGAATTAATGGGAGATGAAATGAAGATGAATTAAACTGGGCAAGGATGTGGAAGGAAGTGGCCGTGAGCTGCCCCAGCATTTTCCTGGAGCTGAAAATGGAGAAAGGACGGAAAACCATTTCAACCATGGGGCTCGAATCCATGTCTTCCGAGTCCGCAGAGTACATGGCCTACCACTGCGTGTTAGTTCCAACTTGTGTATTACCCTTTCACGAATCGATTGCCGGCGGTCGAGATGGGAACTATTCTGTGTTTACTTGTGTCACACGTCAGTCTGCTCATTGACAGGTACAGTTGTGCGAGTAGGATATGACTCAGTTCCAATAGCCTCAGTCATCGTTTAACTGTCCATGGTGACATGAGCTCCTGTAACGCTCAATGCTGCTTGACTTATGTGTAGAATGCATTCTGTAATCGCTATGTTCCCCGCTTCACTGTGCGGGGCAGCTGCTACAATAAACAAGTAGTTCCGTGAAGAACTATACAGCCTATTTCCATATATCCTACTTATGTTAACTGCCACTATCAACATACAAAATTTCAGTTTGATTGCTGTAATAGATTCGTAGAAATTGAGAACCGACTAAATATTGCGGATAGTCGCCATGTTGGATTTTTATATATGTAGGTCTTAGAGTTATGTACTGTTACATAGAGATTATTGTGTACGTGTAGTATTCAAACTTCAATCGCATGATTAGGACACAAGAAGTAAAAACGAGATTCTAAGATTTCGCACAGCTGCCATCTTATGGTTATGGAAACAATTGAAAAAATTAGATACCAGTGGATTAACATTTGTATAAGGATTTACTGTACCAAGTGTCACTGCACTCGGATGGTTAAATTGCGAGAAACGACCATGTGAATATTTATACTTCGCGTCGCCGCCATGTTGGATTTGTGATCACCAGGTTATTTAAAGCCCTATAGGTGAACTTATGTTCATAGCCCCTATGAACATTAAAAAAAACAGTTTGATTGCTGTAATAGATTCGTAGATATTGAGATCCGTCTAAATATTTCGGATGGTCGACATGATGGATTGTTATATGTATTGGCCGTAGAGTCATGCACCATTAAAGGAAAATTATTGAGTAGCTTCATTATTCAAACTTGCACTTCGATCGCATGATTACGACACAAGAAATAAAAACTTAATTTTAAAATTCGCACAGCCGCCATCTTGAGGTTATGTAAACAATTGAACTAAATTAGATAGCAGTGCATTACAATGTGTATAAACATTTGCTGTACCAAGTTTCATTGCGTTTGCATTATTAAATCGCGAGAAAAGTCTATTTAAAACTTTCAACTTCGCTTGGCCGCCATGTTCGTTTTGTAGTTATCCGGTGTTTGAAAGTTTCATAGATGAACTTCCAGCAGTACCCTTTATCTTCGTACAAAATGCCAGGGTGATATCGATAATAGTTTCGGGGATATTAAATGCTGGTGAAATAATTCGCACAGCCGCCATGTTGGATTGGTGAGACGTAACAAAATTTGAAGGGCACGGTCGGGGTCGTCCGGAATAGTGCTATGAACTTCCCGAGTTTTATTAAAGTCGCTCCAGCTGTTTCGAAGTTATTAGGGGGATACACACGAATCAATCACACACACACACGCATACACAGTCAGACACACGAACAAAAGGTAATCTCATAAGCCTATTTTTTCATAGATGAAAATAGGCTAACAGACACTGGCGCTGCGACGCTCAAATCTTAAATGGGTAATAACATTGTAATAAGACACTGTATTATAAACGTTTCGCCTGTTGTAGTATTTCCCCGTGACAGTTCCTATTATATCATGTTGAATACAGAATGCACTCATAATTAAGACGTTACAGATAAGAAGTTGTGATTTGTGTCTTGTCACGGATTGGGATCTGTTTGCTGTATCATTATCGACAATCCATCACTTCCTCTACTGGTCGCAGTAACTGTTATCGAGCCTCACCATCTCGACGAGACTACCGCGCAGCCCCTCGGCAAAACACAGCATATCTTCCAGTGCATCAGTTCGTAAGTAGGAGAATGATGACAAATTAAGTTGCAGGTGGTCATTTCAAGAAAGCTGATAGCACCAATATAACAGGTCCACCCATGTGCTTCCTTTGTTAAATTACAGTACCAGTTGTTGTAATTTAAGGGAACAGGGTCCCAGCCATGCAGCGAGGGACTACAAGATCGCCCTCTATTGCCATTCCCCTCCAATAGAAAACTGTACAAGGGGGCGTAAAGCAGATGGTGATAAACAGAAACAAAGGATGTATGTAGGACTTGCCCATTTTCACTCGTAATACCATACTTCTTACGGTCTACGGAAAATATACAAATAAATAAATAAATTTTTAAAAAATAATAAATAAACAAATAGATAAATAAATTAAATAATTAATTAATAGACTAATAAATAGATTAATTAATTAATAACCCTATGTAACAAATTTTTGTATGTCCTTGTTTTGAAAGTGTTATTTCATGATAGCTTATGCCCCAAAAGTACTGAACATGGCCATTATCTTCCATAAACATTGCTTTGCTCATGTGGAAAAGCAACACACTTCTAAATATAAATATACTATGTTCCATGCATTTTATTACATTCAACATAATGTTTCTCTTTCTTTGTGTCTTTGCTAGTTATGATTAAAAGGAGTGGCAAAATAAATTAAAACACGTTAATGTTACAAATAACAATGTCCTGCTCACAATAGCAAAGTTTGACGTGAATAATTATGTCTTTCCTACCTTTTCAGACATAATCAATTAGAAAATAGCATTTACTTTCCAAGGACAAAAATTGTGCTACATAGTGCAATAAATAAATAGATATATGAATTAAATAATTAATTAATACATTATTTAATAATAAATAAATGAATGAATTATGAAAATAATTAATTACTAAATAAATAAAAAGACAAATTAATTAATTAATAATAAATCAATTGATAAATAAATTAAATAATGAATTAATAATAAATACATAGGCAGGCCTCGTGGTGTTGGGGTAGCGCGCCTGCCTCTCTCCCGGTGGCCCCGAGTTTGATTCCAGGCTCCGTCAGGGATTTTGAAAACTGACTTGAGGGCTGGAACAGGGTGCACTCAGCCTCGTGAGGACAATTGAGTAGCTGCCTGACAGTGAGGCTGCGCCCCGGTCACGAAAACTGAGATTAGCGGCCAAGGGGACACGATGTGCTGACCACGCATCACCCCAATATCTGCAGGCCAAATGGATGGGCAGCGGTCGCTTGGTAAGCCTAAGTAAGCCCTTCATGGGCTGTAGTACCAGGGGTTATATTATACTCTACTCGTATTATAATAAATACATAAATGCGTTAAATAATTTATATTCAATAAATGAATTAATTAAATGAGTAATTAATTAATAATAAGAACAAATGTGTTAATTAATTAATTAATTAATTAATACATAGATAGAAAAAAGATAAATAGAATAATAATATTAATAGGCTAGTAATTACTAATCTTAATGGTTTTACGTCCCTTTTATATACCGTGGCTTTTAGAGACGCTTGGGTGTCGGAATTTTGACCCGAAGGGGATGTTTAACGTACCAGTAAATCTACTGACACAGCTTCCTTGCATTAGCGCACCCTCAAATGCCAACTGACTGCACCAGGTTTAGATCCTGCCACCTCGGGAACAGCAGGCGAGAACGTTAGCTCTCTGCACCACGCACTCAGACAATAAATAAATAAATAATAGCATCACCAACAACAATAATAATAATAATTTTAAAAATAATGCAGTAAAATTTGCCTTCAATGGAACCGAACAGAACTCACATTTTCAGCCTACTTTCTATTTTTTCAAAAAAAAAATGTAGGTAGACTTAGGAGATCTACAGGGCCAAAAGTTTGTGGGTCCGGCTGTGTGTGTCCCTATCAATTCAAACATGACGAAACCAAATTGAACCAAATTTGGTACAGAGGTAGCACTAGCAAAGGACACCTCAGTGACTTGTTTGATATCGCCACCATCTCGACGGAAACGGAATGGCGGCTATCCAAATGTTCAAAGCTTAAATCGTATTACGATTAATTTAATCATCCGATCGCTACCAAATTTTGCAACAATAAACCTTCATGTAAGAAGAGTCTTTTGCCCAATCTACAAGCCCATCAGTCAAATAGCTTCAAGATAGCGGCCGTGTATGTGTGCAAATAGATCCCCCTTATCATTTCAAACATGACGAAACCAAATCGAACCACCTTTGGTGCAGAGGTAGCACAAGCAAAGGACAACTCAGTGTCATGTTGTATATCGCCGCAATATCGAATTACGTCTAACCTAATCATCCGATCTCTACCGAATTCAGCAAAAAATGTACCTTAATGCGGGAAGCGTATTTTGCAAAAACTACAAAGTCATCAGCCAAATGGTTTCAAGATGGCGGACGAATGAATCATGCAAGTATTTTAGCATAACCGTAACTCACGATTCAACAAGGCCCAGCCGCAGCAAATCAACTTATCGTACAGAGGGTGGTTTAAACTGTCCTCAAGGGGGCAACCCGTCGAATATTATAATTTTATATTAGAATATTATATCGTCGCTGACCGTGCCGCATTGTGATATGCAGTGCCATCCCGTTGGGTCAAAATGGAGGCAATTGTTTGCTCGCTAGTCCATATACCAGTAGCTATATAATCTTCCTGGAATGTACTGAATAAAACAAGTAGTTCCTTGAAGAACTATACAGCCTATTTTCATATATCCTGCTCATGTTAATTGCCTCTATCAACATACAAAATTTCAGTTTAATTGCTGTAACAGATTCGTAGATATTGAGAACCGTCTAAATATTTCAGATGGTCGCCAGGTTGGATTTTTATTTTTGTACTATTACATTAAGATTATTGTGTACGTGTGGTATTCAAACTTCAATCGCATGATTAGACACAAGAAGTAAAAACGAGATTTTAAAATTACGCACAGCAGCCATCTTGTGATTATGCAAACAATTGAAATACATTGGATGCCAGTGGATCAATATTTGTATAAGCTTTTAAAATGCAACGTTTCACGGCACTCGGATAGTTAATTCGCGAGAAACGTCCATTTAAATATGTATACTTCGCGTCGCCACCATGTTGGATTTGTGCTCAACAGGTTACTGAAAGTCCTATAGGTGAACATATGTTCATAGTCTCTATGAACATTTAAAAAAATCAGTTTGGTTGCTGTAAAAGATTCATAGATATTGAGAACCGTCTAAATATTTCGGAAGCTCGCCATTTAGGATTGTTATATGTATCGGCCATAGAGTTATGTACCATTCAAGGACAATTATTGCCTAGGTTCATTATTCAAACTTTCACTTCGATCGCATGATTACGACACAAGAAATAAAAACTTAATTTTAAAATTTCGCACAGCCGCCATATTGAGGTTATGTAAACAATTGAATTAAATTAGATGGCAGTGCATTACAATCTGCAAAATCATTTACTGTACCACATTTCACTGCGCTCAGAGAGTTAAATCACGAGAAAAGTCTATTAAAATATTTCAAATTCGCTTGGTCGCCATGTTCGTTTTGTACTTTACAGGTTTATGAAATATACATAGGTAAACTTGTGTCAGTACCCTTTATCACCGACAAAATTTCAGGGTGATATCTGTAATAGTTTCGGAGATATAGAATGTCAGTGAAATATTTCGCACAGCCGCCATTTTGAGGTTATGTCAACAATTGAACTAAATTAGACTCCAGTGCATTCCAATGTGTATAAACATTTGCTGTACCTAATTTCATTACGTTTGGATAGTTAAATCGCGAGAAAAGTTTATTTAAAAGTCTCAAATTCGCTTGACCGCCATGTTGGTTTTGTAGTCACCAGGTCTTTGAAAGTCTCATAGGTGAACTTCTAGTAGTGCCCTTTATCACCGTACACAATTTCAGGGCGATATCGGTAATAGTTTCGGAGATATTGAATGCTAGTGAAATATTTCGCACAGCCGCCATATTGGATTGGTGAGACGGGAATAGTGCTATGAACTTATCGAGTTTCATTGAAATCGCTCCAGCCATTTAGATTTTATTAGGGGGGGACACACATACACCTCACACACACACACACACACACACACACACACGGACAAAAGGTGATCTCATAAGCCTATTTTTTCAAAATTGAAAATAGGCTAATAATACAAATTTAGTATCAAATGGTTTATAAAATAGGCAGAAAACGCTAATGAAATCGTTCATTCCAAGACAACAACAAAAAATCACAGTTAGTCTGAAAGACTAGACGTTGTATCATTTCAAATGACGCATGCTACAAATGCTACACATGTTAGAAAGGCTCAGGACTCTTTCAACAGACTGCATTACCCATTAACTTAGGCTTCCCGCGCGGGCACTTCTTTAAGGGTCACGGGAGGAAATGTGTTTCTTGTACTTGTATTAGAGATGTGTTCGGTTGAATAAAGCGTAAATTGTGTACTCTTTGCTAGCGGTTTTGTGGCCCATCATCCCAGGCAAACCGGCGGAAACCTTTGCCTCCCTGTCAGAAGGATCATTTGGCCGTAAATTTGAATTAGTGTAAGTGTTACAGGGAAAGTCGATTCTTAGTAAGAGTTGACTCTGCCTAGGGAGAGTCAACTCTTACTAAAAGTATCAGTAATAGTTGATTGAAAACAAACAGATCAACCTTTCCTAGGGAGAGTTAACTATGCCTGCTGTGGTTTAGTAAAAGTTGATTCGCAGATGCTGCTCTGAAAATGTAACCGCGCGCCAAACCTTTGTTATGATTATTAAAATATTGCGATTGTTTGGACTCGTACTTCCATTATTGGACCGACCGTTATCGATCTGAACATTTCTTTGTTTTATTACCCCACCACACAACAGGCAGTTGCCATTTGTCATTACTTGGCTCTTTATTTTTGTGTAATAGTGACAAAAGATTCATTTACGTTTAAATAATTAGTTTAAGTGTGTAACAATTATGTCAGACACCACGGCAGTACTGTTTCGTGAAAAACTGCAGCAGTACCGCTCGACTTCCAAGGTAAATGCACTGACATTGACCAAAGTGAAATATGATAGCTGCATTCAAAAAGTGATTAATCTAAAAACTGCAATTAAAAAAGAAAGTTACGATTTCAGGATTTAGGACGATATGACATTATTGAAGTAAATGGTATTGCATAACTAATACACCCTGTCACAGACCAAGACAGCATAAGGTATTATGTTTTTGATGAAGAGTTGTTTGGAGTTCGTCATGAAGCGCACATAGCCTATCCACTGGACACGGAGGAAGAGATCGTATTTAGATTCAGCAATTGAACGGGAAATTTCAAAATGTTATTACAAAGAAAATTTTACTATTTTTAAGCTTGTGCGAAACTTGAGATCAAAAATTGAAACATAATAGGAAAGGACTGGTTGTAAAGCCTTTGTTATTCAAGGAAATGAATTCACCATGTCAAGTGGACTTTATTGACTTTCAGTCGCAACCTGATGAAGACTTCAAATTTAAAATGCTGTACCAGGACCATTTAACAAAGTTTGTTATGCTAAGACCACTGAAATCAAAGACTGCAGACGAAGTGTGTAATAATATTGTTGGTATTTTTAGCCTATTTTAATTTCTGAAAAAATAGGCTTAAGAGATCACCTTTTGTCCGTGTGTGTGTCTGTCTGTGTATGCGTGTGTGATGATGTGTGTCCCCCCATAATAGCTTCTAAACGGCTGAAGCGTAAGTTCATAGCACTATTCCGGGCGACTCCGACCGTGCCCTTCAAATTTTGTTAGGTCTCACCAATCCAACATGGCGGCTGTGTGAAATATTTCACCAGCATTCAATATCTCCGAAACTATTACCGATATCACCCTGGAAATGTGTACGGAGATAAAGAGAACTAATGAAAGTTCACCTATGTGATTTTTGAAAACCTAGTAACTACAAAACCAACATGGCGGCCAAGCGAAGTTGCGACTTTTAAATAGACGTTTTTCGCGATTAAACCAACCTAACGCAATGAAACTTGGTACAGTATATGTTTATACACATTGTAATGCACCGACATCTAACTTCGTTCAATTTTTTACATACCCTCAAGATGGCGGCTGTGAGAAATATTTCACCGGCATTCTATATCTCTGAAACTATTACCGGACCGGTATCACAATGAAATTTTGTACGGAGATAAAGGGCACTACTAGAAGTTCATCTATGAGACTTTCAAAAACCGGTTAACTATAAAACGAATATGGCAGCCAAGCGAATTTGAAAGTCTTAAATAGAATTTTCTCGCGATTTAATTATCCAAAAGCAATGAAAATTGGTTCAGCAAATGTTTATACACATTGTAATGCACTGGTATCTAATTTAGTTCAATTGTTTATATAACCTCAAGATGGCGGCTGTACGAATTTCGAAAATTAAGTTTTTATTTCTTGTGTTCTAATCATGCGATCGAAATCAACATTTGCACAATGAACGTACACAATAATCATCACCTAATAGTACATAACTCTATGGCCTATATTAAAATCCAACATTGCGACCATCCGAAATATTTAGACAGTTCTCAATATCTATTAATCTACTACAGCAATCAAACTGAAATTTTGTAAGTGTATAGAGGCTATAAGCATAAGTTCACCTATGGGACGTTCAATAACCTGGCGATCACAAATCCAACATGGCAGCGACGCGAAATTTAAATATTCAAATGGACGTTTCTTACGTTTTAACCATCCGAGCGCAGTGAAACTTGTTACGGTATATGCTTATACAAATTTTAATCGACTGGCATCCAATTCATTTAGATTATTTACATAACCACAAGATAGCGGCTGAGCGAAATTTTAAAATCCCGCTTTTATTTCTTGTGTCCTAATCATGCGATTGAAGATTGAATAAAACACCTACACAATAATCTTCATGTAATACTACATAAATCTACGGTCTATAATATAAAAATCCAATATGGTGACCATCGAACATATTTAGACGGTTCTCAATATCTACGAGTCGATTACAGCAATCAAACTGGCAATTTGTATGTTGCAAGAGGCAATTAATATTAGTAGGATATATGAAAATAGGCTGTTTAGTTCTTCACGGAACTACTTGTTTTACTTAGTTAGGCGCTCCTTGTATATTACAATCAGACAATGGGAGAGAATTTGTTAGTAACATTATTGACAGTCTGGTTAATACATGGCCGAACTTCAAAATGGTGCACGGCAAACCACGACATAGTCAGAGTCAAGGTAGCGTCGAAAGAGCCAACCAGGACATAGAGAATGTGATAATCACCTGGATGCAAGACCACAAAACATCAAAATGGGGTGAAGACTTACAGAGAAATGAAGCTTTCTACTGTCTAGAACAGTTGTTCTGAACCCGTAGAAGTCTGCCGACCACTCAGCTTGAAATTGAATCATGTACGGAGCACTCCCCTCTTCCTCCTCCCCCCAATACACCTTATCAGTTGTAACCCTTCCTCACTAACACTCATTTTAAAGATATTTCAATTCAAACCCCGATAGTCATCCCCGTGAATACATTCGGACGATTCTCTTACATCGCACTTCGTTTTCGAAACCCCCATTAATTATTGGCCACTATTTTATACGTGCCGGTGGACCCTTTTCTCCCGCGGACCATTCCCGAGGCACCCTCGGACCACCTGTGGTCCACGGACTACCGGTTAAGAACCACTGGTCTAGAACAACAAGCTTAACGTCCACCAGTAGAAAAAGGAACATCAGTTCGAATTCCTGTCCCCGATGTTGACCGCGGTAGAAGAGATGCTCGATCTATCCTTGACGTGGTACTGGAGGTTGTCGATGATGGATTTTATCGAATTGGAACGAGAAATAGAATTCTAAAGCAGCTTTTCTCAAGGTAAGTTTTCAAAGCAAAAATAAAAGATATACATCTCTCTCTCCTCTCTCTCGCTGCCCATAGTATTAAATTGTTCAGATTTTAATGATTACATTTTTCAGGTCTCAATTCAGTAAATGTCCTACGAACATTATCCAAGAAAATGAAGTTCCTATGGATAAAACAATAGCTGTGAGGACTGTTGCAACTTCACAATCACTTGGAAGTGGACAACGTTTTTTCAAATGTTCTTGCAACACTAAATGCGAATCCATGTAGTGCATGTGCAGGAAGAAAAGTGTACTTTGCGACTCAAAGTGTCACAAATCTTTACCTTGCTGTAATAAATGATAAATATTTCGATCTCTTTATGTATTTTAAAAGCTTTTCATTTTTATTAGTTTCTCTTAAACATTTTCTGTCTTAATGTATTGGTTTTGCCTTCTTATTTGTTTTTTATTAGCTAGTACAGTTTCCTTGCAAATAGTCAACTGTTACTGTCTCAAGACAGTGAGAGTA
Organism: Meconema thalassinum; assembly: GCA_946902985.2. Lineage (NCBI taxonomy): Eukaryota > Metazoa > Arthropoda > Insecta > Orthoptera > Tettigoniidae > Meconema > Meconema thalassinum. The sequence continues at coordinate 989,153,468 of OX336388.2, read as the reverse complement.
TACTTTCCCTAGGTATAGTCAACTCTGACTAGTAAATATTGATCGAAATTGAATACTTGCCGCTTTTAATCAACTTTTACTGAAATGATCAGTAAGAGTCGACTTTACCTAGGGAGAGTCAACTCTTACTGGAGAATCAACTTTCCCTGTAACATAAGGATGTAGTATGAGTGTCCAGATTTAGACAATAGCCTACTCCATGAAGGGGTCATGACTATGCCTTCTGTGTCTGTTTAAAGTATAGAGTAACTGAAATGAGGGAAGTTTACTCAGGCGCGGATCTAGAGTTTGGTTTGGGGGGGGGGGGGTCAGAGATTCGATCTAGAGTTTGGCTTTGGGGGGGGGGGGGGTCAGAGAATCGAAAAAAAATGTTAAGAACAATGGTATCACTAAAAAAGCAATCACAAAATAACCAAACGTACAAAACCAGCCAATTTTTTTTTATCAAGATGCATGGATAGAAATTTGATGCGTTTAGCGCACCAAAAATATTCGTACAAATTGCAACGGCGTGTTTTGCGACTTTTACATCGAGCTTCGAGAAAAGAATCAAGGTACGTTACAATTTCGGCAAGTCGAGTTGATACCGACAAAGGGAGAAAGTCACAGCTTAAATTGCCAACCTAGCTTGCAGTTTGGACGTCGGCAAAAATTTTTGGTGCGAAAAAAGCCCCAGTTTCCTATCCGTGCATTGCTGCACATTCATCGTGACATCACTATAAACATCGATTCGGTAATCACAAGGTTTCCTAAACAAAATAGACGAGTTGATTTTGTTGTATAACTAATAGTTTTTATACAAGAGGTTTGAAGTTGTAAATATGTGCAGTTGTAACAGAACTTAATAATTCCAATAAAGATAATTCAGTATTGAATAAAATGAAAAAAAACCTGTTTTTCAGTTAAAATTCGTTAAGTTTTATTTGTTTGGTAATTGTGTTTTCGTTTTTTGAGTTTGCAAAAAAATTTGGTCTCCGTTTGGGGGGGGGGGTCATGACCCCCGTGACCCCCCCCTTGAATCCGCGCCTGAGTTTACTGAATTTGGTGTTTGTAGAATGTAATTTTCGATTTTAATTTGGGTTTTCGTGAAGCTTGTTGCGGAGTTGTTATTTCTCTGAAAAGGAGTGTTTTTGCCCCAGGCAGGCCTGTGTTCGATCTGGCTAGACTAGTGTTACGGTAGAGAGTTGGGAGATGAGTTGTAGAACCTGGGAGCGAGCAGTGGCGGGCTGAACAGTTGGGGGGGGGGGGCATTTTTTTTTTTTGAGCGAGAGTAGGGATGGAATATTGGGACTGGTTCGATGCTTTGCTCTGACATCCTGCACACCTCTTTAAGAGGCACCCTGTATTCTTATTTCAGACTGACTGTAATTTTTTGCTCTGACATTCTGCACACCTCTTTAGGAGGCACCCTGTATTCTTATATGGCATCTTGTATATCTATTTAGAAGTCACCCTGTATTCTTGTGTTCGCTTCACTCAAAACCCCAGGTCGCTCGACGCCAGGCCTCTTTCAACAGACTCCAATAATAATTAGCGTCTGCTTCTCGCTCCCCGCGTGAGCATGACGTCATGTTCCCGCGCAGCTGCATGACGTCACTTCCCGCGCGGCTGCATGACGTCACGTCCGTCTCCGTGTCCGTGTCCGTAACGCATAACGATGGACCCCAACCAAAACGACGAAGTCGACAAGATCATTTGAAATGATAATATGCTAGGCAGTTATTCTAAAGCTGTTGTTAACATGGTATTAAGTCTGGGCATCTGTAGCGTAGTGGTAGGGTCCTAGATTCCAAGTCCGGAGGTCCGCGGTTTAAATCCAAGTGGGTTCAATATTTTCATTTGACTTTTTATATTTATTGATCTATAACTACTCACACGTTATAATGTTAAGCATATAATTATAGTGTGTATTTGCAATCGAAAATGTTAAATATACTTATAACACCACATATTTCAACACTCGCGATTAAAAGGCATTGTCCTTGATCCATGGTAGAGTCTGTTGTTGATTCTTTAGGGGCTTTGCGGCATCATGGTCATGTAGTCCCGTGTACTTGGGTGTGTGTAGAAGTTGTCTGATAGACAGAGTCACTTTGATGTCTGTACTAGTATGTGTATTTTTAAACGAGGAAGGATATGGGTAGGGTGCTGTTGTTGTTGTTTCATTTGAGAGGCTTAGACATCATGGTCATTTAGCCCCGTGTACTTGGGTAGGTGTTGAATTTTGTCTGATAACTTGTGTTATTGTGATGGCTGTATTAGTGTGTATATTTATAATTCAGGTGAGGTTTCAATCAACGTATAATATAGCATGTTGAATTTCAACAAGCTACTACAGTACAACCAACATTTAATTATGCTCCTTGATAAGGACAATGAGTTATAACTATACCCATACATTTAAGAGAAAATAGGCTATATGTTTTTAGTGAATATCTTGTTTCATTAAATATACTGTAGGTTACCGGTTAACGGAGGTAGGTCAATGCTAAAATAATTAACCATGGACATGCAAATAATGGACATACTGAGAAATAATATAATGGTATGCCATATCTTATTCAGTGGTGTATTTACATATTTCTGCTATGAAGTATTGCAGTGCTGTATCACTTTTTCTCGTGTTAAGATTAAGCACAACTCTTGTTTTCGAAGCCATAATGACCACTGCCGAACTATCTCAGTAAAGTAAGTTTAGAAGCGCTAACCTTAAAAGCTGAATTCTACAACAAGGGCCGAGGCAAAGACAGGCATTTGTTGATTGACAGCTCATTCAAACGAGCATTCGGAAAGAGATGGGTAACTAGAAACAGGCAATTAACTGTACACTTTGACTTGACTTGACTTGACTTGAAAGTTGGGGAACAAAGGAAGGAAGACCTATTTGCTCATTCCTTGTTAGCTACTGAATCAACTGTTACCGCAGACTTTCACAAGATGCCTGAAAATTATCTAAACACTGCTTCCCAGAATTTGGAAATTTTCGTTAAAATGCATGCATGCCTCCGTGGCTTAGGCGGCAGCACGCCGGCCTCTCACCACTGGGTCTGTGGTTCAAATCCCGGTCACTCCATGTGAGATCTGTGCTGGACAAAACGGAGGCAGACAGGTTTTTCTCCGAGTACTCCGGTTTTCCCTGTCAAAATTTCATTCCAGCAACACTCTCCACTATCATTTCATTTCATCTGTCATTCATTTAATCATTGCCCCAGAGGAGTGCGTCAGGTCTCGGCAGCCGGCACAGTTCATATCCTCGCCGCTAACTGGGGCTTCATTCATTCCATTCCTGACCCGGTCGGAGACTGGAAGCAGGCTGTGGATTTTCATTTTTTCGTTAAAATGCATATTTTGATTTCCGTTGTTCGCGTAACACAGTTTCCGTTTAATGGAGGTAATTTTGCTCGTCTTTCACGGGAACATCAAATATTTATGTTTAAGACAACTTTCCGTTTAATGAAGGGTCCGTTGTAGGCCGGTTTTACTGTATTAATGAAGTTATATAATGAGGTTTATTTATATTTTTCAAATTTAACATGCAGATAAATGGCAATAACATTCGTAACAGCATGATTGGCCTTGAAAGAGGCGGCAAAGCAGTCATCTCTATTATTTTAACAAAGGAGCTGATGACCAAGGTGTATCTAGACCCTAAACGAGGATCAACCAGAACGTGAGCTATTTTATTTTGCTGCACCAAAATAGTTGGATTTTCCACGTTAATTTTTACAGATTGTCCCGACTAACGTAAACCGAAAATTGTCACGTGAGGACTGGCGCCATGGGTTAATCTGACCCAACCGTAAATAATATAGAAGTAACTTGAGTGTTCCAAAAGCTATGGGCATGTTACATTTGCAGGGTGAATTTCAAGCCTAGGAAGGAAGGTATAGTAAGCTACAGGAAATAAGGGCTGGCCAAAACGAAAATATAGAGCATTATTTAAGCCTCAGGTCAGCGCCAGCCCTCACGGGTTAAGGGTGTTATGAATTTATTTTCTCTAAAATCCTCAATTTTTTCCACCCCTTTGGACAAAAACCTTTTACGGATATAAGTCTATAAGAAGAATTGTATGAACTTGTAATGGATTCGATTTTTCGCATATTAAGAAAGTTATAGGGTTATTTCAATTTTTCGAAGAGGGTCCATATTTCCACCTCCTTCGTCCAATTTTGCTCATTAACGAACTCGACCGAGATTTTGATTTGGTATATTTTATGTATACGTTTGAAGGGGATTGGTGGGAAATGACGGTAGTTATCATGTCCACAAGAAAGTGATACACAGAGTTATTCAAAAAGAAGGAACAGATTTCAAACATTCATTTCTTCCACAAACTACAAAAGATATAAACATAATTCCAACGCTCCTGGAGAGAGAAAAGTTCAATTTTCACTTTTTATGCATTCAATATGAGCATCGTGTGTTAAGCGTCTACCAAAACGGTGGTTCATTAATGCCACACACGAATCAGCTGGTCTCTAGTTATCGAATTTACTGCTTCAGCAATTCGATGTCGCAGACTTTCAAAAGTGTCAGGCATAGGGAGGATAAGAACATGGTCTTTTACTTAACCCTACAGATAAAAATCACATGGAGTGAAGTCTGGGGACCTGGGAGACCACCGGCGATGAAGTTGATCTTCTGCTCCTCCTCTTCCAATCCAGCGTCCTGGAATGGTGCCATTCAGGTAACGTCAGACGTGGAATAACCATATTTTTGAAGCATGTCTTGACAGGTTATTCCCGTCACAGTTTTCTCCATGAAGAAGAATGGTCCATAAACTGTGTTTACAGATATGGCACAGAAGACAGTGAATCTCGTTCATGTTCAATAACTGCCATAGGATTTTCACTTGCCCAAATTCTAACGTTATGGCGATTAACTGTAGATACCGGTAAGATGAAAAGTGGATTCATCGGATAAAATTAATCGTTCAGGTTTTATACTTTTGTTTGTCCATGAACGTTGGAAATATGGTTCTACCATTTGTAGTTTGGACGAAATAAATATTTATAATCTGTTCCTTATTTTTGAATAACCCTGTATGTATAAATTATAGCCTATGTAAACTTTTGAATTGGCGGTGGTTTTGGGGTCTGGGGGATGTGAAACGCAAAGATATATCGAAATATTTCGGAAGTCGTAACATGGTCCCCATTGCAATAGTTAGTTTTCTAATGAAATCTACCTAATACACACCCAAGTGCACATGGCATATGACCAAGATTCCCCAAACTTCCAACAGAAGGAAAGGAACAACAACACGTCGCTGTCAGCAGAACACAGACTGTGTGGAACGCTTGTCGTAACACTGTGTCTAAATTCAAAATTAACGACGCCACTTACGTCTATTTCCGGCCGCTCATCACACGGTTGATGAGGAACAGCTGAGTGTGGTGGATATCATTAGCATTCAGTGTGTTCCTCCAGCTGATGGCCGTCACGTGACCTGTGAGGGTTGTGTGCCTGGAGAGGTCGAGCAGTACGCGCGTGGTGTTTGATAGTGACGGCCGCTTTTGGTGTGATCGTCTCGGACTAACCCGTCACTGCATCAGTTATTGCAGAAGCGTAAACGTATGTTATCTTAACCGCTTTTGTCGCCTTCTATTTTGTCATTTTTATTTTCTTTCCTGTAGAAAATATCATTTCTTATTTAATGATCAAAACTCGAAACCCATAAAACTATGTTCAAAATTTAAAATACAGTATTAAGTTATATAGAGGTGTTAATTAACGTCATTGAGTTCCATATAAAGGAGGCCTTTGGTCTCTTGGATCATTTATTTTCTTAATTTGTCAAGATACTGTGGCAGTTGAAATTGTCCTCCTAGTTGCCTAGTGACTAGCATTTTTGGCTGTCACCGCAGAAGCCCAGGTTCGATTCCTGGCTGTGCCAAGAAATTTAATTCTGATCTGAGGGATGGAACGGGGTACACTGCGCCTTGTGAGGCAAACTGAGAAGAGGTGGGTTCGATTCCCACCCCAGCCATCCTGGAAACAGTTTTCTGTGGTTTCTAACTTCTTTTCAGGATAGCCGCTGGCAGCGCCGGGATTCGAACCTGTGATCTCCGGACTTCCTGAAGCTGCTGCGTGGCCATGGTGCTCTACTTAACGAGCATGGCTACGCCAATGGGGTTCGGAAAACCACTTTTAAGATGGCTTAGGTAGGAATCGAACCCAACTCTTCTCAGTCTGCCTTACCCCTTTCCAGCCCTCAGACAAGAATTAAATACCTTGGCAAAGCCTGGAATCTAAACCGGACCTCCAGTGTGACAGCCAAAATTGCTAGCCACTACACCACGAGTAGGCCCTTGTTCTTTTGTATTCTCATGAAGGGAAATATGCCGGTTCCGTGGTATTGGGTTAGCGCGTCTGCCTCTCACCCGGAAGCCCCGGGTTCGTTTCCCAGCTCCATCAGGGATTATAGAAACAGACGTGTGGGCTGGAACGGGGTGCACTCAGCCTCGTGAGGACAATTGAGCTGTCTGATAGTGAGACAGTGCCCCGGTCACGAAAATCAAGATTAACGACCCGATGCGCTGACCAAACATCACCCCAATATCTGCAGGCCAAATAGCTGGGCAGCGGTCGCTTGGTAGGCCTAGGTCCTTCATGGACTGTAGTGCCAGGGCTTATTATTATTGTTATTATGGAGGGAAATATCCACACTTATTGTAAGTAATTCCTATTATTCACATATTTTGTATAAACCTTTGTTCTTTTGTTACCTAGGTACCGGTATATCACAAATTTATATTGCAATTCTTTAGTGGCAGTCACTCAACCATTTCCCAAACAACTGAATGGTTGACTTTTTGCAAATACACCTACATTCATTTCCTTGTGATTTGATTCGTAAAATCACTTTTGCTTCTCCTTTTAAATCCAAGTATTCTGTAGAATAATTTAACTGAAATCTGTATTATTTTCATCAAGGGTAATTCTTTTGATATTAAGATAATGAGTGTTTTTTGTTTTTGCAGGTGGCCTTCTCCCCATGCGCATAGCATCAGTAGCCAGTGCGGTGCTATTACGGTACTAATAATACGCTCCAATCAAACTAAGAAGAGGCCCATCACAACAAGACAAGCTAACTAGTCTTTATTTTCCTTCCCAATGTGCCACTGCACGTGGTGATAGAACGACTCAATTCTCCATACGTATGTGTAATGTTCAAGTTTATATGTGAAGTGGTAATCCATGAATAGTTTGGCAGAGATTGGGATGGATATTATTCGGATGTGTAAAATAAATATTATAGTGCTCGTGCGTGTTTAATAACACAGCTGTGTTGAATATTATGGAGAGATTTAGGGGAGAATTTTCATGCGGCTTTTGTTGATAGCGAAGAAGTAGACTTTGGAGACATGCTTTATGAATTTATAGATGGAGGTTATAATACAATGCCAATAAATTGCGGGCATAAGAAAGTTCTTTCGACACAATATAGCCTTGGGAATATAGTGTTACTTGGTGTAAAACATGATGTTAAGGGTATATTTAACAAAGAAACCTGTGCCTACGTGAGTGTTAGAAGATCAAATATATATACATCTGAAATTATGTAATATTTTAACATGATCTCGTAAATAAATTCCAGTGCCACTTTTCTCAGAAATGACTAGTTCATAATCTTAAATCTTAACCATCATTTCAATATTTAATTACAAGGACGATCACTTTATGAGTGGATCCTTTTGTTAATACACGTTACAATCCTTTATAAGCGTATTTAATTAGTTCGTGTGCAATCTCTCATAAAAAATACTAATGATTTCCAAAAACTACGAAGTGTCGGAATTACGTGTCGGATTTTTAAATCATATTTTTTCGAGTCGAATGTGGATATTTTCCGATAGGGCAGTGTGAGTGTTATGAGTGATGTGGCCCCTCAGTGTTATTGGTGATGTGAGATAGTGTTCAGCCATGTTCTCGGGAGCGTGTTCAGTGTCGCCGTCCATCTCACCGTCACCGCCTCCCCCGCCCCCTGCGCCTCAGATGAAGAGAGGACCCGCACTACACAGACACAATAGTACCTACAGCACCCGCTCAGCTGCCACCCTACACAGCTACGTGGAGTCTCTCCATAGAGGTAAGCGTCACCAGAATGTTTCATTGTTGTTGTTTTTTTAGGGGCTTTTAGGGGTTTAGACATCAATTTCTTTTGTGAGTTTTCTTTTTTTGTTTTTATGGCAATTTCTCTAGTCGTTTAGCTCAGTGTACTTAGGTGTGTGAATAGAATTTGGCTGGTAACTTGAGTTATCAACCTGTTTGCCATCTCTGGATGAATGCAGTACATTTGTATTTGCATATTGACACAGTCTAGAGTAAAATGCGGCTTTCACCGATGTCTCAGTCTCATTCATGGCTGTCCGCTTCATTGCATAGTGGATGTCATAGCAGAGGCCCGGAATCGATTCCGGGCTCAGACAAGAAATGTAATTCTTATTAGGTGATGATCGATTAAAGAGCATTTTACGTAGATTTTAGTTTGTTGGTTGGTTGGTTGGTTCCTCAGTTTAGGTACTGTGACAACGCGTTCATGTAGCCCCGTGTACTTTGGGTGTGTGTAGAATCTATCTAATAACCGGTGTTAATAAATTGTGATGGCTGTATTAGTGTGTGTTATCTGTAATTCGGGTAAGGACAGAAGACGATCAATTTCAAGTAGTACAATCAACGACACCTAGCTGTGAACTTGGCTACTAGATGCCACCGCAACCGACACCTGGCGTCAAACGTTGGAACTTATAGAGCGTAAATCAAATCTAACCTACAAATTTAACTTCACACAATTGTATTTATTGGAAGGTTCATTTACATGCCATAAATCTACATGACATGGGCCTGCCGGTCTTATTTCCCCTCCGAAGGAAGGCATACTGAGAGATTTTTAACGCTCTTAAAAAATCCGATGACTTCGGCCGGGTTTGAACCCGTGATCTTGGGCATGGAAGCTCAGCATGCTACCAACTACGCCACCGAAGCCGCCGCTTAGATTTTAAAAGACAACACTGAAGAAATGGTCTTTTATATTTTCAAATTGAATTAGTTTTCCATATCTGCTTGTGACCTGCAATAGGCTCCCGACTTTGGTTTTATTTTACCTGTACTTCAGAAAACAGCCGCATTTTAACATATGCTACGTACTTAAAATAGGAGTGCCTGAAAACGGTTTCTATTGAGCGAGTGGAAACTTTTATGCTAATTTCTTGATCGCTCTCCAACTTGATATTCTCACGGCAATTTCGTGTTCGCTTTACTGCGAAACGATGGCTTCAAGAAGGAACCGATATTATCGAAAAGTCATTTGAGCGTGCAATATGACAATGTACGAGGGTGCGGTGATGCGTTGTGAGACTCACTGGAATTGACCTGCCGTATTTTGCTTTAATAACTTACACATTCTCTAAGCCAGAGGGGTCACAAGCGCATGCCACCATGAAGCACGCGGGGCACTGGAGAAGATCGTGGGCGTGAGACAAACAAGCTGCGAGAGACGATTATCAAAGTCGGTCAAACGCAGTGCATGGGGAGGGGAATCTGAGTTTGTTAGTAAATAAATTACAGGTTAAAATGTGATATTGCTGTCAAATGTTTAGCCTACTGTCTTTAAAATAAAAATATGATATTTATGGGTCCGATTGTCCAGTCTGTGTGTATGAATCCTCTCCCTCCTAAACGTCTGAACTAAATTGAATGAAACTTACTACAGAGGCGTGCAAATTATTAGACTAGATTCCAATTTTCAAACATTTCATTTTTTACTTTTCATGACTTGATGCAGAAAAAATGTTTACAATACGCTGAAATTACTTCAGATGTTTAACCAATAGTCTATTAAGAAACTCACAGTATAATGACAATTTTGAATTTTCACTAAAAACAGAAACCTTGCTAGTACAAAATGAGATAGGCTACGTTTTGTTTTGAATACTTTATTCTTGTTTCCGTGTGAATTTAGAGCAGAGGGATTCGAAGTGTTTTTACTGATAGTCCCCTCTTAAACTAAGCAAAGATTCGTGCACCATGGATTGAAATCACCTGATTTAATGGGCACATTCCAAAGTAATTGAAAAACGAGAAAACGGGATTAGCTCAGACATCCCTCAGAATATCCATTCCGAAAACTCTAGACGCAATTCCTTATGGAAAAATGTGTAAGTCCATAAGGAAGAAAACATTACTAAGTATGCAAATAAAATATTTCATCAGGTCGCCAATCAAATGATTTAGAAAAAAATGTGAATGAATTAAATTCTAACAATATGCGCACCTCTGTACAGAGGTAATCCCCTTTCTTGCACCTTAACTGCACTTTTAATATTTCCGCCATTTTAGTAAATGCGGTCTCAGGATCAGGATACGGACACTCTATCGCTTATCTACCGACAGAGACAACGACGAACTCCAGAGCCAGGCATACGGCTGCTTTTAAAGGGGTACATACAGCCATCGATCGTTTTGATGATGAATCTTCCATGCTATAGCTCAAACAAGCTGGGTTTGACCTACCAGCATCATCAACAACCATTTCTTCTATTGCTCAAAACCATGCACAGCAAGAAGTATTCTTCCAGTAGACCTTCATTATTATTACGCCACTTGGTATCCCATTCCCTAGGTCATCTATCGGCTGAATCAATCATCTGATCCTTACTAAACTCGAGTCATGCTTACAACTATCACTACTTATTATCTTCAATATGGCGGTGCTTAGTTTTCAAGTATTACAATCGATAACTTACGCTCCAATAGATCAATGCTCACCAAAAATGTATGTTCTGGAACCTTCACATGATTGGCATTAGTTGCTGGAGTTACAAAACGTAATCATATTCAATATTACGCTCATTGAATCGCTTATTCCCCATCTAATAATTTATTATTTCTAACCTGTGTAAATGTTGGTACTGTGTGGGAGGTTAAATCTTCTGAAGGCCTAAGTTCATATACAATACGGTGACCATGTGTCCTATTAATGATTACCACGAAACATGGTGAAACACAGTATTTTAAGAAAATACGTCAGTAGTTCACAAGGTACAAGTGTATGAGGCGGCTTCGGTGGCGTAGTTGGTAGCATGCTGAGTTTCTATGCCCAAGGTCGTGGGTTCAAAACCGGCCGAATCATCGAATTTTTAAGAGCGTCAAGAATCCCTCAGTATGCCGTCCTTCGGAAGGGGTGTAAAGCCGGCGGTCCCATGTTTAGATTTATGGAATGAAAAAGAAGAACCTTCCACTAACTACACTAGTGTGAAGCCAAAATATGTAGGTTAGAATTGATAACGCTATATTAGTTCCAACGTTTTTCGCCAGGTGCTGACTGCGATGGCATGTAGTAGTCAAGTCTGAAAGCTAGGTGTCGTGGACGATAGCATTTGGTAGCGATAGTAGGAACTACTTGAAATTATCGTCTGCAGTACTTAGGCCTCTTTGAATTAAAACAGATAAGACACACTAATACAGCCATCACAATTAACACCGGTTATCAGACAGATTCTACACTCACCCAAAGTACACGGGGCTACATGACCGCGTTGTCGCAGCCCCTAAACTAAGGAACCAACCAACAAGTGTATCAGATTACGACGAGTTTCCTTCGTCTTACATAAAATGATAAAATCGATTACTCAACATCTAATATATTTATCATTTTGAAAACTGGCAGAAAGTTAATATTCTACTGATAATGTATACTATAAGTTGCGCAAGTGCATAATATACAGTATATCGTATATTCAAGAGATAAGTCTTGGGTGCCGTAGTCAGTAGAATGCTGAACTGCTATGCCCATATCGCGGGTTCAAACACGGTCGAAGTCGTTAAAATCCTTCAGTATGCCTTCCTTCGGAGGGGAAGTACTACTACAATTGGTAGTGTGAGAGCAAAATTTGTAGGTTATATTTGGCTGGTTAGAAACTCGCTATCAAGTTCCAATGTTCACCGCTAGGTCTTAGTGACAGTAGCATCTAGTAGCTAAAATTGAAATTGAACTTGATGGGGAGCCTACGGGCTTTCAAATAAAATACCCCACTATGGCCAATGGCTGCAATTCAAATTCATGTATGTATTCAAGATAGCTAGCATTCGTATTATTAAAACATCAAGATCGGTTAATAGGAATGGCATTAAGCAATTACCACGAAACTTGATCGAAACTTGATGAAAGAGGAATCTTGTATGGGACATCCCAGTTACACAAACCACAAATATATTACAGTGAATAACACGTTGAACCGCGAGATAAACTGTCACGTAAAACTACCAGCTTCATTTCTATCGTTTTCTTCTCCTTCCCATATTCCTGTTTCTCCTCTTTTTCCTCTTTCTCTTTCTCCTTCCTCCTTACTTCAAATAATTTCCGCCAGTCAATAACCAAAGTAAAGTATGTACTCTTCCCGAACTAAAATTCAGGCTACGATTTAGCTTGTGTGCCACACACTCAGAGCTCTTGAGGAAATATTTGTGAATGGCATTATCTTGGGTACATTCTCTCTTGCGCCAGCATACACTGGATTCAATTTCTGTTCTATTGCCAACTGGGATCACTCCCGGAATGTTAAAACACAAAATCAATAGCTATCGAATAAATATCAGCGATGAGGTGGAAAGCTTCTTCTGATTTGAATACCATACATAAAAAATGTGTGATACACCAAACTATCTTTAAAACGAGTAGTTCCGTGAAGAACTAAAGCCTATTTTCATATATCCTACTTATGTTAATTGCCTCTATCAACATACAAAATTTCAGTTTGATTGTAATAGATTCGAAAATATTGAGAACCGTCTAATATTTCGGATGGTCGCCATGTTGGATTTTATATATGTAGGTTTTGGAGTTATGTTCTGTTACATGAAGATTATTGTGCAGGAGTAGTATTCAAACTTCAATTGCATGATTAGTACACAAGAAGTCAAAACGAGATTTTTAAATTTCGCGCAGCTACCATCTTCTGGTTATGAAAACAATGGAAATAAATTATATACTAGTGGATTAAAATTTGTATAGCCTAAGCATTTACCGTACCGAGTTTCACTGCACTCGGATGATTAAATAGCGAAAAACGTCCATTTAAATATTTATTTTTTGCGACACCGCCATGTTGGATTAGTGCTCACCAGGTTATTCAAAGTCCTATAGGTGAACTTATATTCATAGCCTCTATGAACATAAATAATTTCAGTTTGATTGCTGTAAAAGAGTCGTAGATATTGAGAACCGTCTAAATATTTCGGTTGGTCACCATGTTGGATTGTTATATGTAGGTAGGCCATAGAGTTATGTACCATTAAAGGAAAATGATTGCGTGGGTTCGTTATTCAAACTTTCACTTCCATGGCATGATTACGATACAAGAAATAAAAAATTAATTTTAAAATTTCGCACAGCCGCCATCTTGAGGTTGTGTAAACAATTGAACTAAATTAGATGCCAGTGCATTACAAAATGTATAAACATTTAATGTACCTTATTTCACTCCGCTCAGATGGTTAAATCGCGAGAAAAGTCTATTAAAATGTTTCAACTTCGCTTGGCCGCCATGTTCCTTTTGTACTCAACAGGTTTTTGAAACTTACAAATAGTAGTAGTGCCCAGTATCACCGTACAAAAATTCAGGGTGTTATCAGAAATAGTTTCGGAGATATAGAATGCCGGTAAAATATTTCTAACAGCAGCCATCATGCGGTTATGTAAACAATTGAACTAAATCAGATGTCAGTGCATTACAATGTGAATAAACTTTTGCTGTACTAAGTTTCATTGCGTTTAGTTGGTTAAGTCGCGAGAAAAGTCTATTTAAAAGTCTCAACTTCACCTGGCCGCCATGTTGGCTTTGTAGTCACCGGGTTTTTGAAAGTCTCATAGGTAAACTTGTAGTAGTGCCCTTTATCACAGTACAAAATTTCAGGGTGATATCAGTAATAGTTTCAGAGATAGTGAATGCTTGTGAAATATTTCGCACAGCCGCCATGTTGGATTGGTGAGACGTAATAAAATTTGAAGGCCACGGTCGGGGTCGACCAAAATGGTGCTATGACCTTACCGAGTTTCATTGAAATCGCCCTAGTCGTTTAAAAGTTATTAGGGGACACTCTCACACAGACACACACACATACGCGCACGCGCACACACGGACAAAAGGTGATCTCTTAAGCCTAATCTACCTTATATATAAAAGTGAAAGTCTGTATGTATGTATGTATGTATGTGGGTGGGTGGGTGGGTGGGTGGGTGGGTTGGTTCCGTATACAAATCTACACCGTTCCACCAATCTCAACCAAATTTTGCATACACATAGTTTAGGACCCAGAAGGAACCGCTGGCTACATGAATTTTCGATAGTCTTTCTCATTCTTCTGATTTCGGCCCTTTTGCACTCAAGCATAGGCTAATCAAATCATAAAATATACTCATGAAGAAATGGCAAGGCAGATAGTTTCCATGGCAACATAGCTCAAGTCGAGACACGGCCGTCTGGATGCCTGTTGCGCTCTGCACTACCGGTATAGAAAATGAGCATCTTTACTTGAAATCCCGTTAGTTACTCACCTACTCACACAGCACTGTCAACCGAGTTTAGCATAACAAAGACTTGACACTATCTTCTACTATATATTTGTCAAATACCACTCACTCACTCACTCATTCATTCATCACGAAATCTCAGAAACCACCGAACGGATTGGAATGAAATTTGGTATGCTGCTTCCTCAAGGGCCGCAAATGCCCACTAAGAGAGGATTTTTAGCCTATTTTCAATTTTGAAAAAATAGGCTTATGAGATCACCTTTTGTCCGTGTGTGTGTGTGCGTGTGTGTGTGTGTGTGTGTGTGTGATTCGTGTGTGTGTCCCCCCCCCTAATAAAATCTAAACGGCTGGAGCGATTTCAATGAAACTCAGTAAGTTAATAGCACTATTCCGGGCGACCTCGACCGTGCCCTTCAAATTTTGTTACGACTCACCAATCCAACATGGCGGCTGTGCGAAATATTTCACCAGCATTCAATATCTCCGAAACGATTACCGATATTACACAGACATCATGTATGGTAATAAAGGGAACTACTATAAGTTCACTTATGTGATCTTTGAAAACCTGGTAACTACAAAACCAACATGGCGGCCAAGCGAAGTTGCGACTTTCAAATAGACGTTTCTCGCGATTTATCCAACCAAACGTAATGAAACTTGTTACAGTATATGTTTATATACATTGTAATGCACCGACAACTAACTCCGTTCATTTGTTTACATAACCACAAGATGGCGGATGTGCGAAATATTTCACCGGCATTCTGTATCTCTGAAACTATTAGCGGTATCTCCCTGAAGTTTTGTACGGAGATAAAAGGTACTACTGGAAGTCCATTTATACGACTTTAAAAAACCGGTTATATACAAAACAAACATGGCGGCCAAGCGAATTAGAAAATTTGAAATAGACCTTTCTCGCGATTTAATGCTCCAAACGCACTGAAATCTGGTACAGGAAATATTTATACACATTGTAATGCACTGGTATCTAATTTAGTTCAATTGTTTTCATAACCTCAAGATGGCGGTTGTGCGAATTTTAAAATTAAGTTTTTATTTCTTGTGATGTAGTCATGCGATCGAAGTGAAAGTTTGAATAATGAACCTACCCAATAATTTTCCTATAATGGTACATGACTCTATGGCCTATACATTTAACAATCCAACATGGCGACCATCCGAAATATTTAGACGGCTCTCAATATCTACGAATCTATTGTAGCAATCAAACTGAATTTTTTATTGTTCATAGGGGCTATGAACTCAAGTTCACTTATAGGACTTTAAATAACCTGGTGATCACAAATCCAACATGGCGGCGACGCGAATTATAAATATTCTCATGGACGTTTATCGCAATTTAACCATCCGAGAGCAGTGAAACTTGGTACAGTAAATCCTTATACGAATGGTAATCCACTAGCATCTAATTAATTTCAATTGTTTCCATAACCTAAAGATGGCAGCTGTGTGAAATTTTAAAATCACCTTGTAACTTCTAGTGTCCTGATTATGCGATTGAAGTTTGAATACTACACGTATACAATAATCTGCATGTAACAGTACATAACTCTAGGACCTACATATATAAAATCCAACATGGCGACCATCCGAATTATTTAGTCGGTTCTCACTATCTACGAATCTATTACAGCAATCAAACTGAAATTGTGTATGTTGATAGTTGCAATAAGTGGGCTATATGAAAATAGGCTGTATAGTTCTTCACGGAACTACTTGTTGGATATTCAGGTTCTAAAGTGGTATTAAGGGGGTTGAGTTGCATTTCATTGAATAGCAATATCTCCCGATTGGTTTCATTGGGGGATGTGATACTCGGCATATAAACTCATCATTAAGAATAAGAAGACATGTGTCTGAGGGTTTTTTGATGTGGTGTATATTATGATGTGAAAGGGGTGAAAAGTGGGGATTGAAAGACTCCTAACGGAGCGTGTATCTCTTAAACGACATAGGCGAGGAGTTTGAAACTCAGTGAAAAAAAATCAACATAAATAATAAGTAAATAGGTGTTTGACCGGTTTTTTTTTCATAAATCCGATATAAGGGGCCCATGGGGAGGGGTGAAATTCGGGAGGGGCGGGGAAACAGGAAAGTAAGTGTCCTAACTGATTGACTGACTCACTCAGTCATCAAACTCAGGGGGGGGGGGAATGCTTCAAAGTAAGTAAATAGCTGTTCGACATTTTTTTTCATAAATCAAATTTAAGGGGTTCATGGGGAGGAGTGAAATTCTGAAAAAAGAAAATTGAAAGAAAATATCCTGAGTCACTCACTCACTCACTTACTCATCATCGCACAGCCAAAATTATTGAAGTTAGAAACATGACAGTTTGGGGATATGATCATTGTATGTCAAAACCATCTACTAGGCCTAAGGGAGGATTTTCGGATATTCAGGTTCTTAAGGTGTCTTAAGGGGGTTAAACCTGCATTTCATTGAATAACAATATCACCCGATTGGTTTCATTGGGGGATGTGATACAGGGCATACAAACTCATCATTAAAACGTAAGAAGACACGTGTCTGAGGGTTTTTCGATGTGGTGTATATTATGAGGTAAAAGGGGTGAAAAGTGGGGATTGAAAGATTCCTAACGGACCGTGTATCTCTTAAACGACATAGGCGAGGAGTTTGAAACTCAGCGGGAAAAAATCAGCATAAAAATAAGTAAATATGTGTTTGACCGTTTTTTCATAAATCCAATTTAAGGGGCCCTTGGTTAGGGGTGAAATTCTGGGGGGGGGGGGAGAAACTGGAAAGAAAGTGTCCTAACTGATTGACTGAATGCCTCACCCATCAAACTCAGGGGGGAAAACTGCTTTAACTAAGTAAATAGCTGTTCGACATTTTTTTTTCATAAATCAAATTTAAGGGGTTCAGGGGGGGGGTGAAATTCTGAAAAAAAATAAAATTGAAAGAAAATGTCCTGACTCACTCACTCAATCACTCACTCACTCATCATCGCCCAGCCAAAATTATTGAAGTTAGAATCATGACAGTTTGAGGATATGTTCGTTGTATGTCAAAACCGTCTACTAAGGGAGGATTTTCGGATATTCAGGTTCTAAAGGAGTCTTAAGGGGGTTAAAACTGCATTTCATTGAATAACAATATCTCCCGATTGGTTTCATTGGGGATGTGATACACGGCATATAAACTCTTCATTAAAAAGTAAGAAGACACGTGTCTGAGGGTTTTCCGTTGTAGTGTATATTATGAGGTGAAAGGGGTGAGAAGTAGGGATTGAAAGATTCCTAACGGAGCGTGTATCTCCTAAACGACATAGGCGAGAAGTTTTAAACTCAGCGGAAAAAATCAGCATAAAAAATAAGTAAATATGTGTTTCACCGTTTTTTCATAAATCCAATTTAAGGGGCCCTTGGGGAGGGGTGAAATTCTGGGGGGGGGGGACAGGAAATAAAATATCCTAACTGATTAAATGACTGACTCACTCATCAAACTCAGGGGAAAAAACTGCTTTAAAGTAAGTAAATAGTTGTTCAACAGTTTTTTGATCAATCAAATTGAAGGGGTTCAGCGGGAGGGGTGAAATTCTGAAGGAAAAAAATGAAAGAAAATGTCCTGACTCATTCACCCACTCATCATCGCCCAGACAAAAATATTGAAGTTGAAAACATGGCATTTTGGGGATATGTTCGTTGCATGTCAAAACCGTACACTAAGGGAGGATTTTTGGATATTCAGGCTCTAAAGGGGTCTTAAGGGGGTTAAACCTGCATTTCATTGAATAACAATATCTCACGAGTGGTTTCATTTGTGGATGTGATACTAGGCATATAAACTAATCATTAAAAATAAGCAGACATGTTTCTAAGGGTTTTTCGATGTGGTGTATTATTATGAGGTGAAAGGAGTGGAAAGTGGGGGTTGAAGGATTCCTAGCGGAGTGTGTGGGCCTATCTCTTAAACGACATAGGCGAGAAATTTGAAACTCAACGAAAAAAAAATTAGCTAAAATATAAGTAAATCGGTGTTCGACCGTTTTTTCATAAATTAATTTAAGGGGCCAATGGGGTGTGGTGAAATTCTGGGGGAAAAGGAGAGAAAGTGTCCTAACTGACTGACTAACTCACTCACTCACCAAACTCAGGGGAAAAAGACAGCTTAAAAATAAGTTAATAGGTTTTCAAGCGTTTTTTCATCAATCCAATTTAAGGGGCCCATGGGGAGAGGTGAAATTCTGGTAAAAATAATCGAAAGAAAATGTCCTGTCTGACTCACTCACTCATCACGCCCAGCGAAAACTTTTAAACATGGAAAAATGAAATTTTTGGAATATGTTCGCTGTATGTCGAAAACGTCAACTAAGGAATGATTTTTGTTTATTCGGGTTTTAAATAAATGTTAAGGGGGTAAACGTGCATTTCATTGAATAACGATATCTCATGAGTTGTTACTTTGGGGATGTGATATACGGTATATAAACTAATCATTAAAAATAATCAGACATATGTCTAAGGGTTTATCGATGTGGTGTATATTATGAGGTGAAAGGGGTGAAAATTGGGGGTTGAGGGATTCTTAACGGAGCGTGTATCTCTTAAACGACATAGGCGAGAAGTTTGAAATTCGGGGGGATTAAACAGCTTAAAATATAAGTAAATAGGTGTTCGACCGTTTTTTCATAAATCCAATTTAAGGGGCCCTTGGAGAGGGGTGAAATTCTAGGGGGAAAAACAGGAAAGAAAGTGTCCTAACTGATTGACTCACTTGCTCACTCTTGAAAGGGGGAAAACAGCTTTAAATAAGTAAATAGGTGTTCAACCGTTTGTTTCATAAATCCAATTTAAGGGGTTCTTGGGGAAGGGTGAAATTATCAAAAATAAATGAAAAAAATGTCCTGACTGCCTCACTCATCATCGCCCAGTCAAAATTATTGAAGTTAGAAACATGAAATTTTGGGGTTATGTTCGTTGTATGTCGAAAACGTCCACTAAGGAAAGAGTTTTGAATATTCAGGTTCTAAAGAGGTGTTAAGGGGGTAAACGTGCATTTCATTGAATAACAATATCTCACGAGTGGTTTCATTTGGGGATGTGATACTTGGCATATACACTAATCATTAAAAATAAGCTGACACATGTCTAATGGTTTTTCGATGTAGTGTATATTATGAGGTGAAAGGGATGAAAAGTGGGGGTTGCATGATTCTTAACGGAGAGTGTATCTCTTAAACGGCATAGGCGAGGAGTTTGAAACTCAGAGGAAATCAATCAGCTTAAAAATAAATAAATAAATAAATAAATAGGTGTTCGCCCGTTTATCATAAATCCAATTTAAGGGGCCTATGGGGAAGGGTGAAATTCTGGAAGAAGAACGTCCACTAAGGAAGGATTTTTGGATGTTCACTCTCATCGACCAACCAAAACTATTAAAGTTAGAAGAATGATATTTTGGGGATATGTTTGTTGTGTGTCGAAAACGTCTACTAAGGAGGGATTTTCGGATATTAATGTTCTAAAGGGGTGTTAACGGGGTTAATCCTGCATTTCATTGAATAAAAATATGATACGACTATGACGCGAGCGAAGCGACGCTAAAAATAAGATGGTGTGTGTCTGTGTATTACTCAATCACGCAAATTCCACTGGTCTGATTTACATGAATTTTACATGGAAGTAGCTGATTTACCTGGTTAACATATAGATTACTTTTGATTTCAATACTTTGCACTATTTAAAGATGGCGACCATTTTAGTGACGTCACTACACCCTTTGGTTTCAAACTTTCATATTTCCATTTCAAATAAAAAGAGAACGCTAAGAAATAGCAAACTTTTGATGGCATATACGAGGTTTAAAATTACATTTTCTATCCGAAAGGTATCTCCAACGGTTAGCGAGTAAAACCTAAATTTGTGCTATAAAACACGGTCAACGCTGAACGGTGTAGTTGGACAAAATGTTCCATCCTTAATCTCCCTCTGCACAGCACCTCGCCTATCCCCTGTTTTAACTGTCACCTTCACATTTTTATTTATTTATGACGCGTAGCGAAGCACGGGTACTTCAGCTAGTATATATATAAAAATCAATGTTACGTGATAGTATGTATGTGGGTGTGTGGGTGTATATGTCTCCTATGCGTTCATACACAACCCTTCCGATTGCGCTGAAACTTGGGTGAGATGTTGATTACTCTCCAAGGAAGGTTTCTGGCAGAGTAAATCCATTTTACAATAGGCAGCGCATGAGTAGATTCAACAAATGAGCGACGACGCGCGAAGCATTTCGACACAGTCCCGTATTTGTTCGTAAACCTTTCACCCGATTGCGATGAAACTTGGGTGAGAAGATGTTTCCACTCCAGGGAAGGTTTCTAACTTAGTAAATACATTTCACAGTAGATAGCGCACGAGTAGATTCAACAAATAAGTGACGACACGCAACGCGTTTCAAAAAAGTCCCGTATGCATTCATATACCATTCGTCAGATAGCTATGAAACTTGGGTTAGATGTTGTGTACATTTCAGGGAAGGTTTCTGGGTTAGTAAACCCACTTTACAATAGGCAGCGCGCGAGTAGATTCAAAAAATGAGCTACGACGCACGAAGCGTTTCAACAAAGTCACGTATGCGTTCATATACCATTAGTCCGATAGCGATGAAACTTGGGTGAGATGTTGTGTACACTCCAGGAAAGGTGTCTGGCTTAGTAAATCTACTTTACAATAGGAAGCGCACGATTAGATTCAACAAATGAGCTACGATGCGCGAAACGTTTCAACAAAGTCCCGTATGCGTTCATATACCATTCGTCTGATTGCGATTAAACTTGGGTGAGATGTTGTGTACACTCGAGGAAAGGTATCTGGCTTAGTAAATCTACTTTACAATAGGCAGCGCACAATTAGACTCAACAAATGAGCTACGACGCGCGAAGCGTTTCAACAAAGTCCCGTATGCATTCATATACCATTCGTCCGATAGCGATTAAAACTTTGGTGAGATGTTGTGTACACTCCTGGGAAGGTTTCTGGCTTAGTAAATCCATTTAACAATTGATAGCGCACGACTAGATTCAACAAATGAGCGACGACGCGCGAAGCGTTTCAATAAAGTCCCGTATGCGTTCATATACCATTCGGCCGATAGCGATGAAACTTGGGTGAGATATTGAGTACATTCTAAGGAAGGATTCTGGCTTAGTATATCCACTTTACAATAGGTAGCGCACGAGTAGATGCAACAAATAAGCGTCGACGCGCGAAGCGTTTCAACAATGTCCCGTATATGTTCATATACCATTCGTACGATAGCAATGAAACTTGGGTGAGATATTGTGTACACTTACGTGAAGGTTTCTAACTTAGTAAATACATTTCACAGTATATAGCGCACGAGTAGCTTCAACTAATGAGTGACGACACGCAAAGCGTTTCAAGAAAGTCCCGTATGCATTCATATACCATTCGTCCGATAGCAATGAAACTTGGGTGAGTAAATACATTTCACAGTAAATAGCGCACGAGTAGATTCAACAAATGAGTGACGACACGCAAAACGTTTCAAGATAGTCCCGTATGCATTCATATACCATTCGTCCGATAGCTATGAAACTTGAGTTAGATGTTGTGTACACTTTTGGGAAGGTTTCTGGCTGAGTAAATCCACTTTACAATAGGCAGCGCACGTGTAGATTCAACAAATGAGCTACGACGTGCGAAGCGTTTCAACAAAGTCACGTATGCGATCATATACCATTCGTCCGATAGCGATGAAACTTGGCTGAGATATTGAGTACACTGTAAGGAAGGATTATGGCTTAGCAAATATACTTTACAATAGGTAGCGCACGAGTAGATTCAACAAATGAGCGACGACGCGCGAAGCGTTTCAACAAAGTACCGTACGCGTTCATATAGGCCTACCATTCGTCCGAGAGCGATGGAACTTGGCTGAGTTGTGGTGTATAGTCCAGGGAAGTTTTTTGACTTAGAAAATCCATTGCACAATAGGTAGCGCACGAGTAGATTCAACTAATTAGCGAAGGCACGCGAATCGCTCCAACAAAGTCCCGTATGTGTTCATATAGCCCTACTATTCATCCAATTGCGATTAAACTTGGGTGAGTTGTTGTGCACACTGCAGGGAACGTTTCTAATTTACTAAGTCCATTGTATAATGGGTTGCGCACGAATAGTTTCAACAAATGAGTGACGGCGCACAAACCGTTTCAAAAAAGTTCCATCTGCGTTCATATACCATTCATCCGATTTCGATGAAACTAGGGTGAGTTTTTGTGCACACTGCAGGGAAGGTTTCTGACTTAGTAAATATATTGTACAATAGGTAGCGCGCGAGTTGATTCAACAAATAAGTGACGGCGCGCGAATCATCTAAACAAATTCCCGTAAGCGTTCATATGCCATTCATCCGATTGCGGTGAAACTTTGATGATTTGTTGTGAATACGCCAGGGAAGGTTTTCGACTTAGTAAATCCATTTACAATAGGTAGCGCACGAGTAGATGCAACAAATGAGTGACGATGCGTGAAGTGTTTCAGCAAAGTTCCATCCGCGTTCATATACCATTCATCCGATTGCGATGAAACTTTGGTGAGTTGTTGCGCACGCTCCCACAAGTGTTTCAAAATTAGTAAATCCATTTTACGATAGCTTAGAGGCAGTTAACGGAAATTGAAGAAAACATTGTGTATCCAAAAGCACTTCAAGAAACCAAATTACAATGCCAACACTTTCTTTGATTGGCATTGCAACGCATGCCGGGTACAGCTTGTTTTCCATAAAGTGAAAATAGGCTAATAAGCTGTATGAGTTTTTCTATAGACGAACCATCCTTGGAACCAGCTAATCCAGGTTATCTGCTTCTATTTGTTTCTCTCCTCATTGAAGATAGGGTAGGGGATCAACAGCAAGTAGTTCCTGACTAGCTAAATTAGAGTTTGAGCATGCACAGTGGTTGTGCAAACACAGCCAGTAAGTTTAAGTAAGCAGTCTTTATGACAACCACAAGGTTAGAACTATAGCAGTGCTATCGTTCGATTGTAAATTCTGGTGAGCGTGATGGCGCATTGGGTTAGTTTCTCGGCTTTCACCCGGGTGACCAGGGTTCAAATCCATGTGACAGCGGAGTGGATTTCTTACCTGAAAATATAAAATGGCCTCGGGAAAGGCATCCGGAGTTAAAACCCCGGCCAAAACCAAAAACAGTTATCCAGGTTACTCAGGCGAACCTAGTTTATTGGGATAAACTGTTGAAAGTTTCAGTTTGTGAGATTATAAATGTTGATCGCATAACTGTTTGACTTTAAATCGATTCATGGACTACTTACACAAATTTTAATAAACATTTAATTTACTTATGTATTTACTTACTGTAGCCTCCGTGGCTTAGGCGGCAGCACGCCGGCCTCTCACCACTGGGTCCGTGGTTCAAATCCCGGTCACTCCATGTGAGATCTGTGCTGGACAAAACGGAGGCAGACAGGTTTTTCTACGGGTACTCCGGTTTTCCCTGTCAAAAATTTCATTCCAGCTACACTCTCCACTATCATTTCATGTCGTCTGTCATTCGTTTAATCATTGCCCCAGAGGAGTGCGTCAGGCCTCGGCAGCCGGCACACTTCATATCCTCGCCGCTAGATGGGGGCTTCATTCATTCCATTCCTGACCCGGTCGGAGACTGGGAGCAGGCTGTGGATTTTCATTTACTTACTGTATTTACTTATTTACTTATTTACTTAGTTACTTAGTTAGTTGAAAATGAAAATCCACAGCCTGCTTCCAGTCTCCGACCGGGTCAGGAATGGAATGAATGAAGCCCCTATCTAGCGGCGAGGATATGAACTGTGCCGGCTGCCGAGGCCTGACGCACTCCTCTGGGGCAATGATTAAATGAATGACAGATGAAATGAAATGATAGTGGAGAGTGTTGCTGGAATGAAATTTTGACAGGGAAAACCGGAGTACCCGGAGAAAAACCTGTCTGCCTCCGTTTTGTCCAGCACAGATCTCACATGGAGTGACCGGGATTCGAACCACGGATCCAGCGGTGAGAGGCCGGCGTGCTGCCGCCTAAGCCACGGAGGCTTCACTTAGTTAGTTATCAGTGTTAATTTATTTATTTTATATTTATTTATTATTTTATTTATTTACTTACTTATTTATTCATTTATTTATATATTTACCGACAGCGGTAGCTACGCTTGCTAAAGCACAGCGCTAGGCCATGGGGCCATGCTACCTACGGACTCAGTAGATGCGGGTTCGAGCCCCTCCGTAGGCCGTCCTTGAAATGGTTTCCCGTGGTTTCCCCATTTTCAACTCCAGGCAAATGCTGGGACAGTACCCTCTAAAAGGCCATGGCCACTTCCTTCCACATCCTTGCCCTGTTTCATTCATCTTCATTCATCTCATCTCTCATTAACTCCTCTCATGAGGTTGGCGTCAGGGAGGGCATCCGGCCGTAAAAAACACCCACCACATTTCATGGCATCTCATCCCCGACCCCGTTGGAAACGGGAATAAAAAGGGTAGACATATTGTTTTATTTATTTATTTCTTCTTCTTCTATCTTCGGATTTGGCCTACTGTGGACCACGGGAAACAATTGATTTGCTAGTTGGTTCCTTTTTCTTCACCCAGAATTTCAGTGGCTTTGGTGGCGTAGTTGGTAGCATTCTGAGCTTCTATGCCCAAGATTGCGGGGTCAAACCTGGCCGAAGTCGTCAGATTTTTAAGAGCGTTAAAAATCCCTTCATATGCCATCCTTCGGAAAGGAAATAAAGCCGTCTGGCCCATGTCATAGACTTATGACATGTAAAAGAACCTTCCACAACTACAATTGTGTGAAGCTAAATTTGTAGGTTAGGTTTGATTATCGCTCTATTAAGTTCCAACGTTTGCCACTAGACGACAGTTGCAGTGGCATCTAGTAGCCAAGATAGCAGCTAGATGTCGTTGACGGTAGCGTTTGGTAGAAAAAGTAGGAACTACTTGAAATAGATCGTCTGCAATCCTTACCTGAATTACAGATAACACACACTAGTACATACATCACAATTAACACCTGCTATCAGACAGATTCTACACACACCCAAAGTACACGGAGCTACATGACCGCATTGCATAGCCCCTAAACTGTGGAACCAACCAACCCAGAATTTATTCATATTTTTGCTGTAGTTCCTCCTCCTTTCCTTATTTTTTTTTATAATTCGTTAGGGCCATCTATGGACCACGATGCTTGTGTTTTAGCTGTATGTTTCTCGCTGTCATCGTCGTTGTTTGTTACGATTGGTGTTCTGAGTGGTGGATTTGGCAGCTGCTTTCTTTTAGGTGCCTTAAGCATTTCTGATGGTCCAGTAGTCATTCATCTTCCTGCTAAATTCAATCTTGTGCTCCTCGAACCATTTCCTGGTCTCGTCCTTTGGTCGGTGGGTAGCTTCTATGAGGGACGTTATGAAGGGTGTAGTTTGACAGTTATATGATAGTTACTCCGGTCATCTCTGTCATTTTGATTAATATGGAGTTCCGCAAGATCCTTCTCTACATGCTTCATCCACAAGAATACAGTGGCTTTGCCCTTGAAGATCCTATGGGATAACCTTTTTAGAGTCCATTCTGGACAGGTGTCCGGAGAAAGTCAGTCGCCTCCTTCTGATAGCATCTATGAGATTTTCTTGATGCTGGTAGAGCTCACGATTTGGTTTATACCATCCTATATTATATTATCCTTTTCAGGAATTTCATTTCTTGCACCGTAAGGGCTCTTAATGGGGTCTTCTTAGTAAGATATAGGCACTCTGCTGCATAGAGGACTGAATTATTTATTTATTTATGTAAATATTTATGTATTTATGTGTTTATTTATTTATTTATTTATTTATTTATTTATTTTCGGATGATTCCAAGCCCATGGCAGCCATCTCCATGGGAGGGGAAATTAGTTAGTTAGTTAGTTTTGCTGCTCTAAGGGGCGGAACAGCGAGGTTACCTACTCCTGGGAAGGGGAAAGAGGCCACTCTGAATACCACGGTGTCATATTGCTGTTCAAAGTCTAATACATCCCATTCACCTCACCATGACCTTAAAAAGATTCCTTCTAGGCTATAGTTTGCCTTGTATTAGCCTCGTAATTGAAACACACGCTTACGTTCACTGCCATCATGCGAGTCTTGTGTGTTCTAGAAACGTTATTAAACTGTCTGCGCTGTTCTCCAGGGAACGTCAAAAGCTTATTTAATTTCCAACTTCTTTATTTGTCTTTGTTTTCAGCTGAGCTTTGATTACATTACGTGCTTCAAAGCCCAAGTAATGTGCCGCAGAGAAGCCGTCTCCCTTCTCTTGGCACCTGTCGACATTCTCGGGGGATTGCTCTCGCAGCGATTAGCTCAAAGCCATTCAAATGACTCACATCCACAATAGCGCAAATAGAGAAACAAGCTTTAGCTCAACGGTTCCTAAACCATAGGTCGTGTACCAATGCTAGGACATCAGGCTATGACTGCTCATCTCTAGATTGCTTCCCATTGAAGGGGAAATGATTAATCACAGCACTCGTGACTTGACATTAACGGTGACTAAAAGGGGAAGGTGTGTGTAGCCTACATCCACATGGCACTGCTTGGGTAAAACGCAAGTAGATAGAATGTTTTGGCTTTCATGGCCAGGGTAATTAATCGTCAGCACATCATCGGTACATCCTGTCCGAACGGAGTCCAATCGGTACATCTGGGTGAAATCCCCACAGATATTTATTTATGGTTGGTTGGTTGCTTGGTTCCTCAGTTTAGGGTCTGCGAAAACGTGGTCATGTAGCCCCGTGTACTTTGGTTGTGTGTAGAATCTGTCTGATAACCGGTGTTAATTGTGATGACTGTATTAGTGTGTGTTATCTTTTTTTCAATTCAAGTGAGGACTGCAGACATTGAATTTTTTCAAGTAGTTCCTACTTTTGCCGCCAAACGCTACCGTCAACGACTGCTAGTTCAAAACTTGATTACCAGATGCCACCGCAGTCGGCTCCTGGCGACGAACGTCGGAACCTCTGAGCGTTTGTCTAATGTTTAACCTATATATAAAGTAGCTTCACACAGGTGTAATTAGTGGAAGGTTCTTTAACATGCCATAAATCTATGACATTGGACCGCCAGCTTTACTTCCCTTCCGAAGGAAGGCATACTGAGGGATTTTTAACGCTCTTAAAAAATCCGACGACTGTGGCCAGGTTTGAACCCGCGATCTTGGGCATAGAAGCTCAGCATGCTACCAACCACGCCACCGAAGCCGCCTGATAAACACAAAGCAGACAACTGTAAATCTAAACAATTTCAGGAATGGACAAGAAAAGAAAAAAGAATTAAATGTAAAACTACAAAATAAAATAAAAATGTTAAAAATCATAATTAGTAGCTAATGCTTAGTTATGAATAAAACGAACTAAAAATAAATGGCACACTTCCTAGAAGAGTTTTCTAAATTTAAAAACCAAATGGTCTAAGACCTCGTATGAAAGGCCCGTAGTTTAATGGTTAGCAGTGTTGGCGGAACCCCGCACAAGACACGGAACAAACCTAGAAGAATTGCTGAGTTTTAATTCAATGGCCGTGAAAGCCAAAATACCATCTTTATGGAAGCCTTAATAGGGTGGTTAAGGCTGCTTGAGCTTTTAGTTGTCGCAGTAAACAGGTGCAGTTGCAATTTATATAAAGGGAGGTAGCGCGCAGTTCGCTACCCCTGTGGGTGTCTGGGCGGGAACACCAAGAGCTTGCTGAGGAGCCAGCTTGGTATCCTAGGTGAAACCCCACACAAGACACGGCCCAAACCTAGAAGAATTGCTGAGTTTTAATTCAATGGCTGTGAAAGCCAAAATAAACATCTTAATGTTACAATATATTTTCTATCTAGGAAAAATATTTTCATGAATAAGACTTTAATTTCTTTTCATTCGCGTATCCTTCCAGCTCAGCTTCACCCAAGAACTCTGCGAGGGATCATTCCTCTACCGTGGCACAATGACGGTGTCTGGGAGCTGAACACACTTTGTCAGTAAATAATACAATAATTGGTGATAGTGAGAGGCCGACCGCTAACTTGAGTCTAATTAGGGAAGGGATTGAGGAAGAAAGTCGGCCGTGGGCCTGTTGAAAGAAACCGTCCCGGCATTTGCCTCATATTCTTTTTATTATTATTTATGATGATGATGATTATTATTATTATTATTATTATTATTATTATTATTATTATCATCATCAGAGTTGATCACTTCACACAAGAAATATACAAACTAACGCACCACAGCATATCATGCATACACCAAAACATCCTGGCAAGTTGCAAATGTAACACCTTCATAAATAGTACTTCGACACAAAAATACCTAGGAATTACCCTTGATGAACACTTTAAAATGAACACACACACAGTGAACTTAATATTTAAAAAAAAAATAAGTGCAATCCTCTACATCTTCTACAATCTCCGATTTTATGTAGATAAGAAAACTTACAAAACCATTTATAGTGCTCTGATTGAAAGCAAATTAAGATATGCTATAGCTGCTTGGGGAAATCAAAACACAACTTTAATTAATAATCTTCAAGATAGCCAAAACAGGTTCTTTAAATATTTCACTGATATCCCTTATTTTAATATTAAAGAGTTGTTTCAAATTACTGTACTGAATCTCTACTACCATGATCCAAGATTCAGGCATAAGGTATCTCACAACATACAAACAAGAGCCATAACAAGTACTACATTTGTAAAACCCTTTTGTATAAATAGTTATGGTTTCAAGAGAGTAAATTATATTATACCATCACTACTTAATGAACTACCACCTGGATTGACGAACAATAACAGCAAACAACTAGCTATAAGTCGCATTAAAAAATATTACTTAACTAATCATTAACTCATAACATAAATTTATTAATATAACTACCATAGTGTAACTTTTTGTGTCTTTAATTATTTACATTAATATTTTTATCATTATCACCATTATCATTATCATTACAAAGAATTGCATGCACTCTTGTATTGAAATATAATCTGTATATATGTTATAAATAATAATTAATATGTCTCACAGATAATCTGTAGGCTACAGTCATCAGATTCGTGAGACATGTCACAATAATGTAACATAAATAGTATTTAATAAATAAATTAAATTAATAATAATAATAATTATTATTATTATTATTATTATTATTATTATTATTATTATTATTGTCTTTCTTTTTTTTTTTTTTTCGTGTGACCTCCTGAGATGCCGAGTGCAGGTCGACGCCCGTGGGAGACCTGTGCGTCGGAATGAGAGATGAGATGAATGGATGAAAGTGAGCAATGATGTTTAAGGAAGCGGCCGTGGTTTGTCAGAAGGTACCGTCCCAGCATTTGTCTGGAATTGAAAATGGGGAAACCACGAATAAACATTTCAAGGATGGCTGACGGTTGGGCTCGAACCCACTTCTACCGAGTCAGCAGAAAGCTTGGCTCCATAGCCTAACGCGTTTAGCGAGCGTTGCCTCATGATGAAAATGGGAAACTACGAAAACCATTTTCAGGACGGCCGAGGTGAGATTCGACCCCACGCTTTTCCAATGTCAGCGCGTTAGTGCTCTCGGTCAACGTGACCGGTATAAGACTTTAATTACAATTTAAATTCTGTTTGGACCAGTTGCTCGTTACTGAACATCCAATGTTGCGTCATAAACGAGCTGTGATCAGCCCTTCCCCTACTTCTCTGCTCATCCCTCCCTCCCCCTCCTCCTCGTTAATCGACCCATTATTATCCCATAATTCGTCTCTTCCCCAAGAGGCATCGTCTCGAAACATCCGTGCACTATCAAACAGAGGATAATAGGAGAAGGCATTCTATTAAACTAACATGAGTCTAAACTCGATGAAAGAAATAATGTCAGCAGAATATTGACAAGATCAATAACTCGGTATAATTGCCAACTTAAGCGATAAGTCGCTAAATGAAGGGAACTTAGGTTTTCTTCTAACAGCGGTTAACAAAAGGATCGTAGTGATTAATGATGAGACTCGATAGATTATTTGACGGTAAATTTAGATAAGTTACAGTATATCAAAATAAGGTGGCATCTCGGTATTTTACTGAAGTTAGTATGTAATAACTCTAGGGGAATGCTTTACTCAGTCAGTGTTGAAATTCCAAGCTAGGATCTCCGGATGCCATCTATCCAATCTGGTCGCGGAATGTGCCTTAGAATGCTCGGCTGCGCTGGTGGATATGGAAATCAGATCAGACTTTCCTGTGATTAGATTTTAAAAACATTTAGATTTTAAAACTCAGCAATTCTTCTAGGTTTGTGCCGTGTCTTGTATAGGGTTTCGCCTAGGACACCAAGCTGGCTCATCGGCGGGCTCTTGGTGTCCCCGCCCGAACCCCCACAGGAGTAACGAACTGAGGCTGCTTGAGCTTTTGGTTCTCGCAGTCAAATAGTGCAGTTGCACTCTATACAAGGTAGGTATAACGGAACAAGTTAGATCAGAACCTTCCGATGCGCATGTGCGTCCAGTTGCATTACGTCATCTCCCCGCCAGGATTCTTTGTCAACCAGTGAGCACATACTTCGTCACGCGCTGGTTAGATGTTGCCAAGTAGTCATTATTCCCAACACCTTGGCAGGGTACAGATGCTGTCAAGGCACGCGAAGGAAGACTGAGCCGCTCTGTTCTTTGACAAGCACGGCAACAAGCTTGCTGTCAGGAGTGTGTGAAGTGGGCGCGCTCTCAGTTCATTACCACCAATACCAATGCTATATCACTGAGAGTGCTCCTATTCGATACTTTATGCTTGCATAATATAACCACGACGTACAGCGAGCAGCCCCAAACAGCTGTTGCACCAAAGAGGGGAAATCGCATTTGCGCCTAGTGATCCCACCACTTCCCCTCCTAGACGAGACTCCGCCATGACAGGCCAGGTCTAACTTGCCACGCTATAGTGCTCGTTACTCCTGTGGGGGTCCGGGCGGGGACACCAAGAGCCCGCCGATGAGCCAGCTTGGTGTCGTAGGCGAAACCCTACACAAGACACGGCACAAACCTAGAAGAATTGCTGAGTTTTAATTCACCGGCCGTGAAAGCCAATGTATCAATTAGATTTTTATTTAGCGTATGGCTTTCAGAGCCGGGAGTGTCCGAGGACATGTTCGGCTCACCAGAGCTTGTAGCTGCTTCTATGTGGACACCCATGGGGTGAGCTACAAGTATCGCCGCGTGTGGATGAGAAGTGAAGATAGAAGTTGAATGAGCAAATTCAATTTTAAGTACTCGTAGTTCCGACTTTGGCTATCAGATGCTACTGACACCTAGCGACGAACGTTGGAACTTGATAGAGCGTTTCTAACGAAATATAACTTACACATTTTGCTACACACTACCAATGTAGTGCTAGGTTATTTTTCATGCCATAGATCTATGAAATGGGCTTTACTTCCCCTCCGAAGGAAGGCATACAGAAGGATTTTAACGCCCTTAAAAATCCTATGACTTCGGTCGGGTTTGAACCCACGATCTTGGGCATAGCAGTTCAGCATGCAACTGACCACGCCACCGAAACCGCTAAATCAATTAGAAATTGGGTACTAACTACTAACTGTTATAAATGCTACAAACAATAATTTCCCGTCATCATGATGGACAGATGATAGTGTTGTGGTTGTTGTTGTTGTTGTTGTTGTTGTTGTTGTTGTTGTTGTTGTTGTTGTTGTTGTTGTTGTTGTGGTTGTTGTTGTTGTTGTTGTTGTTGTTGTTGTCGTCGTCGTCGTCGTTATTTAATTTGAGGAGCTTGGACTTCGTGATCATTTATCCTCATGTATTTTGGGCGGGTGTGAATTTTTGTCTCATAACCTTTGTTATTGTGATGGTCGTATAAGTGTGTATATTTGTAATTCGTGAGAAGATTGGCAAGGAGACGACCGTGGCCCTAAGTTAGTAACCGTACCGGCATTTGACTGGTGTAGAAGTGGGAAACCATAGAAAAAAAAACATTCCAGGATGACTAAAGTGGAATCGAACTCACCTCTTCTCACAATCAGTTTTGCTTCAGAAGGTTGAGTGTAACCCCGCAACAAACCTCACACCAGAATAGAATTTCTTGTCAGAACCGAAAATCGAAGCCGGACCTCGGGGTCACAGCCTGGAATGCTAGCCACTACACCACATGAGGTCTCAGAAACTACTGTAGCAACACCCGTTGTAATGATGTTACAGTGGTGCATACTTGCTGAGCTTGCTCGGAGAAAAGAAAAGGTCATCTGATTTCCGAACTGAAAGCGGATCCTACAAAGGAGGGGTCACATTCAGTCCAGATCTCAGAGACGTACAAATCTCGACTTCCATTTATCGAGCTTGTTCTTGACACGTTTTCAATTTCCGTCTATCTCTCAGCAACCGTCAAAGCGTACGGACCACATATAAGGTGAGTGAGAGAAATGAAAGAAATGGGGACGATATTATATCCCGCTCAAGAGACTCACAATCAGTAGGCCTTCCATAACATTCTAAGGTAGTGTAGCGTCCTACTACAATCTGCTCTGTCCTTGTTGGGTAAAATTAATAATAATAATAATAATAATACCGTAATAAATATAATAACAATAATAATAATAATAATAGTAACTGAAAGTGTGAAGTGTCGCCACAGTGGCAAATGTAGTGAGAACTTGCCAACATTGACGGCAAACTTAGAAATAATGTTATTGGTTTTACGTCCCTTTTAACTACTGTGGCTTTTAGAGACGCCGGGGTGCCGGAATTTTGCCCCGAAGGAGATCTTTAATGTGCCAGTAAATCTACTGACACGGTTCCCTCGCATTTGCGCTCCCTCAAATGCCAGCTGACTGCGCCAGGATACGAACCTGCACCTACAAACATAGATACGATTAAGTTGTCAACATTATCCACAAGAGACTGGCCTTGAAGTGCAAAATTCTTCAAAGCACCATGGCATATTGGTAAAGCCCTGCGCGATGCGGATATCCGCGGATAAAATTTTCACCGTGCGGATATAATTTGCACGGCTCTGCGGATAGCGGATAAGCTGCGGATGATGTTTAGAGTAATTTTGCGGATAGTTTTTGGAATACAATGTTGAACAGGATATTTTTAGCCTACTTTCGATTTTTGCAAAAAATGAAAGTAGACTTATGAGATCAACACAGGGCGAAAAAAGTGTGTCTGTCTGTGTGTGTGTATGTGTGTGTGTGAGTCTGTGTGTGTGTATGTGTGTGTGTGAGTCTGTGTGTGTGTGTGTGTGTGAGTGTGTGTACTCTGAATGTCTGTCCCCCCCTATCAATTCGAACACGGTGAATACGAATTGAACGAAATTTGGTACAAAGGTAGCACTAGCAAAGGACACCTCAGTGTCATGTTTTATATCGCCGCCATCTTTACTAAAACTGAATGGCGGCCACTCAAACGTTCAAAACGTAAAATCAAATAACGACTAACCAAATCATCCAATCTCTACCAAATTTGGTAACAACATACCTTCGTATAGGATGCGTCTTGTGACCAAACTACAAGGTCGTCCGCCATACCATTTCAGGATGGCGGCCGTGCGAATTATGCAAACTTTATAATCCATATCATGGGACCCACCAGTTCCGATTATCGAGCCGAGAATCGTTTTAACTGTTCTAAAGGAAGAGGCACGTACGAAATTAAAAGTTTATTTTGTAATACTATAGTGCAGACGTGATTTTAAAAAGCTCAGCTGATTCATTAATAAGACAAGATGGCAGCGGATATCTTGTGCCTGACTTATATTTCACTAATTTGAGTATTTCATGCAATATAGCGTACTGAAACAAAATAAATAAACTTTGTATGAAATGCTTTATATATAAATAATATACTTCAGTGATGAAATCGTTTAGTATAAATCATTATTTGCTAACAAGTTCTATGTAAGTCATTTTATATGGATCAATGTTCGTTGGCACAAATAGCTCCGTGGTAAAGCGTTAGTCTGTCATTCATATGCCTATGGTTCAAACCCCATCAGAGATATGTTTTTTGCTTGACATTTTACATATTTGTTGCTTTGTAATGACTCAGACGTTTTAAAATTAAGCGTTATATTGTGCATATTACGGTGCAAAACATATACTTAATTAAAACATAATTCGCCAGCAGATTTAATCGAGACATCTAGCTGACAAAAAGGTAACAGATTTTATTGAAAAGTTTCTTCATCTGGCCGCTAGAATGCACTCGCTCTGTTAGGATTATATTGTTCGATATTTCACAACTAGATATCACGACTAGTTTTTATATTTATTGTTTCTTGAGTACTGAGACGTTATAAAATAAAGCTTTATATGGTGCTTTTTGCAATGGAAATTATATATTTAAAAAAACGACATTCTCCACTGGTGTGACATCTTCCAGCCTTCAGTTGTACTATGCAGATACTATAGATTCGAGCAGCGCTCTATACCGGCCAGTTAGTGAACCCAGTCTTAACGACTGCTAGGAGTAATAAGACAGTAACATTCGTTTATTCCTTGTGCACAGAGGCGTTGTTGATAATCTCAAAACTTGCAATATGGATGATTTGGAGATGGATTATTTTGTTATACCGTGTATTTAAGATTAGCCTATAAATTAACGGGTTGCGAAGTTACTTCACTTAGTTCTATATCATTCGTACACGACACAGAACAACAACGTGACGTCAGTTTCTGATCTGCTCTGATTGGCTATTACATTGCTGCAGTCGGGTAGTTGGCAGTCAAGGATAAAATTCTCGACTGCCAACTGCCAGCTACCAACTGCAACTTCATGTTGTGTATGGTGCCTATAGTATACACGGAGTCGATCGCGACTGCCGACCGAGGACTACCAACTACGGACTGCCGACTGCGCATTGTAGATGGGCCTTAATAGAGCAACGAAGTTTCAATTATTGTAAGTAGTCGGTGTTTGGAGTGTTTGCTGATGAAATTGCAAAATGCTGGGGTAAATTATAAACTATGGTTTGAACGCCACTGTTCAAATCCTGTGTGCCAATTTGCACTTCAAATAGGAAGAAATTAGGAGATGATAAGGACAGAGAGTTATAACTATACCCATACATTTCGGAGAAAGTAGGCTATATGTTCTTTCCCGAACATCTTGTTTTAAAAATAATTTACTTTTTGCAAGATTTGAGTCTTTCACGGATCTTGCTATTTCCCTATTTGCTCTCGCTTGGATTACATGCAAATAATAGAGAAGGGAGAGAAGCCAGTCATGGAAATTAGTGTTGATTTGTACCAAAACATAATCCTTATTCTTGCGCTTGCCTGCGAGGGCATATCCGACGACTATAATAGACACCCGCGGTTTTACTTGCCGTTACTCAGAGGGACAAAACTCAGTCAATATTGTCTAGCCTACGGGAACGAATTTCTCCTCAAATGTCTAAAGGTGTTGCTTTAATACTTTATGTAATAAATTAAAAATATTATTTTAATGTCAGTGGAATCGGATAACAGACGTGCGAATGCGGATAAAAGCCATGCGGATAACAGTCGTGCGGATGCGGGGCGGATGCGGATAACAGTCGTGCGGGTGCGGGGCGGATGCGGATAATGTAATGTTTATCCGCGCAGGGATCTACCTATTGGGGCTACGCACCATCCACAGTACTTGAAAATGGCATATGCTGGCGTCAGCAACAATCGGGCAGATACACAGTAATTGAATCGGATGGAGCTGAAAATTATTAAGGCAGTTTTCACTACTTTTCAGGAGACAGATAAAACGTCATTGATAGAATAGAACTTTACAAATACACTATAATAGTCATCTATATTGTGAAGCAACTATTCAGGTTATATTTGTGTTAGCGGAATATCAATTTTAATTTAATAAATATATTTTTCTAATCAATTTTGGAAACGTGACTTAGGCCTAATGCCTTTCCACTCCGTGGTCAGTTTAGTCCGGCATGGAGCCATCCAGAATGAATATTTCACATGATGGTTTATTTAAAAATGGATTTGTAACCTAACAAGTAGTTCCGTGAAGAACTATACAGCCTATTTTCATACATCCTACTTACGTTAACTGCCACTATCAACATACAAAATTTCAGTTTGATTGCTGTAATAGATTCGTAGATAGTGAGAACCGACTAAATATTTCGGATGGTCGCCATGTTGGATGTGATAATGTAGGTCCTAGAGTTATATAATGTTACATGAAGATTATTGTGTACGTGTAGGATTCAAACTTCAGTCGCATGATTAGGACATAAGAAGTAACGAGGAGATTTTAAAATTTCGCACAGCTGCCATCTTGTGGTTATGGAAACAATTGAAATAAATTAGATGCCAGTGGATTAACATTCGTATAAAGATTTACGGTACCAAGTTTCACTGCATTCGGATGGTTAAATTGCGAGAAATGTCCATGTGAATATTTATACTTTGCGTCGCCGCCATGTTGGATTTGTGATCACCAGGTTATTTAAAGTCCTATAGGTGAGCTTAAGTTCATAGTCCCTATGAACATTAAAAATCAGTTTGATTGCTATAATAGATTCGTAGATATTCAGAGCCATCTAAATATTTCGGATTTTTGCCATGTTGGATTGTTAAATGTATAGGCCATTGAGTCATGTACCATTAATGGAAAATTATTGCGTAGGTTCATTATTCAAACTTTCACTTCGATAGCATGATTACGACACAATAAATAAAAACTTAATTTTAAAATTCGCACAGCCGCCATCGTGAGGTTATGTAAACAATTGAACTAAATTAGATACCAGTGCATTAAAATGTGTATAAATATTTCCTGTGCCAGATTTAACATTAAATCGCGATAAAGGTCAATTTAAAATTTTCAAATTCGCTTGGCCGCCATGTTCGTTTTGTAGTTAACCGGTTTTTGAAAGTGTTGAAGATGAACTGCCAGTAGTGCCCTTTATCTCCGTACAAAATTTCAGGGTGATACCGCTAATAGTTTCAGAGATATAGAATGCCGGTGAAATATTTCGCACATCCGCCATCTTGTGGTTATGTAAACAATTGAATGAAGTTAGTTGTCGGTGCCTTGCAATGTGTATAAACATATACTGTACCAAGTTTTATTGCGTTTGGTTGGTTTAATCGCGAGAAATGTCTATTTAAAAGTCGCAAATTCGCGTGGCCGCCATGTTGGTTTTGTAGTTACCAGTTTTTCAAAAGTCACATAGGTGAACTTCTAGTAGTTCCCTTCATCACCGTAATAAATTCCAGGGTGATATCGGGAATAGTTTCGGAGATATTGAATGCTGGTGAAATATTTTGCACAGCCGCCATGTTGGATTGATGAGACGTAACAAAATTTGAAGGGCACGGTCGGGGTCGCCCATAGTGCTATGAATTTACCGAGTTTCATTGAAATCGCTCTAGGCGTTTAGAAATTATTAGGGACACACACACACACACCTCTCTCTCACACACACACACACACACACACACCCCTCACACACACACAGACAAAAGGTGATCTCATAAGCCTATTTTTTTTCAAAATTGAAAATAGGCTAAAAATTACCTAAACCCTGTACAAATGTAATTTACAATAGCACTGTAACACGCGCGAATCTTGCAGTGCGGCCAACTTTAAGTACGGAATACGGCGCTGAAAGGGAGGAAGTCATTGACTTAATGCTTTTCTCCTCTGATCCCACTACATGTAGCAGTGGTTTCTGGCATCAACAGAAGACCCTTGAGTCAAATCTTAAGAATACTTTTTTTTTAATTGCCATTTATGACTCGATGCTTTTCAACTCCGTTCGATTCAATTGTTGTCAATTAAGAACACCGAGAGGCATTACTGATAGATATCGCATGCCCCAACACATAAAACATCCAAACAACAGCTTCTATGTACACAGAGCTGCCAATCGAAACAAAGCAGATGTGGAAATTTGAGCCAGTGACTACAATCCCAATAGTTGTATCATGTACTGGTGTTATACCCAAAACCTTCCACATCAGTGTATAAGTATTGAATCTGCATCCGCTGATATACAGTATATTGTATTACAGAAGGCAGCTCTGTTAGGCACATGCCATATCGCCAGGAAGTTCCTTGGAGAAAGCACTCAGCAAGACTCGAAGATGATTCAAATGAAGGGCACAGAGAAATTTTTAACTATTTATTTTATTGTGAGAATGAAAGCTTCTTTCATGGTCGTAAAAAATACCAAAGGTGGTTTTGGAAACAATTACTTAGATTCAAGTACACCGGGAAAATAAGAAACAGTGCACTGAGAAAGAGAGTTTCATAATTTGGTATTTGGGAGTGACTATATGGTTGTAAAAAGTCAACTATGGTTGTACTGTATAATACAGGCTACTACTTATCTGGTTGGATGTCTTCCACGCTGTAGCTGCGAGCAGTTTCAACTTCACTCTTGCACCAGTGACGGTCGACTGAATTGGAATGTTATCTCCCTGAACTGGTTTTCCTTCCCCCCGCCCCGTATTCCTATGTGCTATCTGTAGTCAGTGCATGTGTACTTGTGGTGTGTTGCCAAGTCTAGATAAGATGTATGTTATTGAATTCAGGAAGGTCTTCAACTATTAAAGACCGGGGATCAGTCCTCGCAACGCCTTAGCTAGTAGCCCTATACATGCGCTGCCAGACTTTGAGGATGTCCCGGTACCCTTAATACTGCCGCGAATGCCGGCCTAGGTTTATTGAAGAAAAAAGTACATCGTATTCCTGATCCAGATAACATTTACCTATTAAAATCCCCCTATCCCCCCCTCCTTTTTATATAGCCTGAGTGTAATGGATCTGATGATGAACGCTTGACGATCGAAACTGGTCATCCTAGTGTATTTATTAATCTCATTTTTTTTAGGATTAGGGTATAACCCAACTCTTTTTGGTATATTCGTGTTGACTGACTGAAAAGCAACAAACTTTTGTTTACTACGGAAACACTGAAAAATGGCTTCAAACTCCATAATATTTCAACAATAGGCTTTAATGGTTATTTTGCTCACTATATAAATTGAAAAGATTTAAAAATTATATAAGTAGTAACAAAGGAAACAAATATATCTATTTTTTTTAAATAACTTTGGTAAACAGAGTTAAACTCTTTGCTCGCTTTAACTTACCATTTTAAAATTGTGGCCTGGCCCCTTCTTTCCCTGTGTCCTTCAAATATAAACTTAGCTCTTCGTACAAATGAAGCAGACTCGTGAAGAACGCGGGCACGAAATGAATGTAATGTGAGGTTCCTGTATAGTGTAATTTACATCCGAACCAGGCTGTAACTTAAAATGTAATCGGATATGTGCCATGATAATGATGTGGAATATTGTTCTATTGTTGAGTTTTAATTCACTGGCCATGAAAGCCAATATACCATCTTTTTTGGAAGCCTTCATAGGGAGGTTATGGCTGCTTGAGCTTTTATTTCTCGCAGTAAAGAAGCACAGGTGCGCTTCATAAAAAGGGAGGTAGCGCGCAGTTCGCTACTCTTGTGGGTGTCCGGGCGGGGACACCAAGAGCCCGCTGATGAGCCAGCTTGGTGTCCTATGCGAAACCCCACAAAAGACACGGCACAACCCTAGAAAAATTGCTGAGATTTAATTCACTGGCCGTGAAAGTCAATACACCATCAATATTGATGTTGTTTAGACAGCCGTGTCGTTCTACAGACGAGGCTAAGATAGCGTTATCTCCAGTTGTGCTAGTGCAAGGTAGACTATAATATAATTATAAGAAGACTAGTTGAAACCCGTCAAAACATGACGGACAATGAACATCATATTTACTGAAGAAGTTTCCTATATAAGTTACATTCTTTGTACGATTACTTTTTGGCACTATTGCAACTTTAAGGGCGTCAAAAGATTGCAGTCTCGACATTGCAACTTACTGCTGGCACAAATCTCACATCGAGTGACCGGGATTTCAACCACGGACCGAACGGTGAGCGGCGTGCTGACGCCGAAGCCACTAAGGCTTCCCCAGGAGATAAAATAAAGTATGAAAATGATATATTGTCGTAATAAAAGAAATATTTCCGGTGCAGCAGTGACAACTGAAATTGAAATCAACTTCTAATGACTCCCATAAAGGTATGTAATTCATAAATTGTATATTTTCAATAATCTGCCCTGTGAAAGTTATGAAAATGGAGGAGTACCTACTCTCAATAATTAATGCATCTTCCCCTCCTTTATCATTCTTATAAATAACCCTCTCATTAAAACGCGCTGGACATCCGCCATGTCTGTCATGACCAAACTGATTCTGCGCATGCACTAGGGCCAATAATTTTGCATTTTTGTTTATAAATTAAAAAATGGGCCTATATGGTAACATATTTGTTTATTTTAAAGACCCTGTGCAAATATACAGATCAAGGGCTTTCGTCACAGTGCATTACGAAGTCAATCGGTTCAGCCGATCCGTCAATCTCGCGGTAACAAAAATCGGCTTCTCGTATGCTAAACATGTGAACGTTTGTAGGTAAACAACAATTGGAAAATTTAGTGAATTCTAAATATTTTTCTTTGCCCGGTGAATTCTATCTCCGCCTTCTGGTATGCTGAGAGAGGGTTCTTTAAAGGTGGTTATTACACTCTGAAACCTTTTAATTTGTATAATTGCTGTACATTTCCCAGATTCGTTTTCTGAGGTTAAATAACAATATGAATAATTATAATAATAAATTCGTGCTCAAATTCCATCTGCGGCCTCACTTTCAAGTCTTACTCAATAGATATGATCGGTCCAAGAGAAACTACTCCCTAAAGTCATGTGTATAGATTCCAACACACTCTATTGAAACTACAAGCGAACCATTTAAAGGGTAACCACCTCTTGCTTAATGAGTGAATGGAAAATTAGGTTACTAGCTTACGCAATAGCTATAAAATACCATGAAAGCCATAAAACAAAAAATCAAAGACGTTTATTGACAATATTTCTGGCAGGTTAAGAAAGCAACCAGGTCCAGCAATAAATTAACTAAGGCAATGAATCGCTCCTCTTTCCTAACTAGCAAATTGTATTTTATCACCTCTAATTATGAACTTTAATTTGATGTATGCTCTACAATAGATAAATAAACAATTTGAAGTGTATTTAAATGAGTGATTTATTGGATCATATCCCCGCCCCTCTTCCGTGCACCTAACACGTGTTGTTCATTTTATTTCCTTTCGCTCCGATGCTATTAAAAGCAGTAGTTGCCATAAAGAAACAGTGATCTAATTTGAGTGGAATTTCTAATTTTGTAAAACTACTGCAGCCTGTGCTTAATGATGTGCACGACTCCACTTTTCTTAATTAATGTTAGCTATAATACTTTATAACCACTGGTTTCGTAACTGTTTTTTCTAGGGAGAATTAAATCTGACATCTTGGACAATCTATTAATCAAGGACCATATTCTCGCAGTGACTTTCGTAAGTCTTCGTTTAAGAAGCAATCAATAACAGACTTCTGAAAAAGGAACTTTAATAAAATATGTTTCTCATGAAACTGTTTTGAGAGCCGAACTTAACCCTTTTGGTGCCAAGCTTTTGATGAGTGGTTATGTTAAAAATCCCCAAGTTTAGTGAAATTGCAAATTTTTCCCATAGCTGGTAAATGTAATTTAAATGAATTAGTTGCTAAATAATTAATATTTGTTTCCATTCAAAGTACTTTAATTTTATTTTTATTTTATTTTATTTTTTTCAATGTCATG
The DNA here is from genome assembly GCA_946902985.2 of Meconema thalassinum. Lineage (NCBI taxonomy): Eukaryota > Metazoa > Arthropoda > Insecta > Orthoptera > Tettigoniidae > Meconema > Meconema thalassinum. The sequence continues at coordinate 989,111,174 of OX336388.2, read as the reverse complement.
TTGGAAATTTTTCTAAGTCGCTGTCATTAGTCACACACTTCACTAAGCGTTAAAACATTATCCATTTTCTCTTATTTCCAAGAGCTACCCATATTTATTTCCAAGTATCTTAATTAGCTCCGAACACGAACGTAAACGAACACTACTTCTAACGATAACAAGTGCGGGAAGTCAGTTGATAGACAGAATACCGTACTTAATAAGAATTCAGTTATTCACGGAACTTAAACACACCGATATATCCAGAGATAAATGATTCCCGCGTTGTCTTGGTTACAATAGTGACTGCATTGTGTGGCTGGAAACATAACAAAAAATTCATGAAAGCAAGGACGATAGATTAGCTAAAGTAATTTTAGCAGAAGCCCCCTGGCACTAAAAGGGTTAATGGAAAACTCCTTCGTTAAATCTCATGTGTTCACAAATGACAGAGCATGAATGGCGAACTAGGAAACCCTATAATGAGCATAAAATTGATCGAATTCAGTGGTTCAAGGTTTCTGAGATGGCTTTGATGGACTATTGGTAGGGTGACCACGCGTCACCCCAATATCTGCAGGCCAAATGGCTGGGCAGCGATCGCTTGGTAGGCCTAGGACCATTCATGGGCTGTAGTGCCACGGGGTTTGTTTGTTGGTTTGTTTAGTAGTAGTAGTAGTAGTAGTAGTAGTAGTAGTACCACAAATTGTCCCCAAAACTCAGTTCTTCTGGTCGTTGGCAAAACGTCGGTGGGCCTACACAAGAAGCTTTGCTGATATTGAATTAATATTCAAGAATTCCCGAACTATATGCCAGCTGTTCAGTATTGAAATGAAAATCCACAGCCTGCTTCCAGTCTCCGACCGGGTCAGGAATGGAATGAATGAAGCCCCTGTCTAGCGGCGAGGATATGAACTGTGCCGGCTGGCCTGACGCACTCCTCTGGGGCAATGATTAAATGAATGACAGATGAAATGAAATGATAGTGGAGAGTGTTGCTGGAATGAAATTTTGTCAGGAAAAACCGGAGTACCCGGAGAAAAACCTGTCTGCCTCCGCTTTGTCCAGCACAGATCTCACATGGAGTGACCGGGATTTGAACCACGGACCCAGCGGTGAGAGGCCGGCGTGCTGCCGCCTAAGCCACGGAGGCTTCTGTTCAGTATTAGTGTTTTGTATTTTCTGGTAGATGCTGTATGGTAGATTCAGTTGATGTAGAGCCGCCTTGAGTTGTTTTGGTATGGCTCCTGTGGTTGAGATTACAATTGGGAAGACAGTAACTGTCTGTTGTTTCCAAAGGCGTTTGATATCTGTTGACAAGTCCATATATCATGGACCTTAATTCTGATGTTGTGTGAGTTTGGTACTACGATGTCTATGAGCCATGAGTTCTCTTGTACTTTTGTCTGTGACAATAAGGTCCGATATTTTGGCAGCTATTGTCTTGTTGGGTTGACAAAGACATTACAATGTATTTTAAACGTGTTATTTTCTACTATGGGTTGCGGTTGAAGTCTGAATTATGGTTCTGCATCTATTGGTAGTTGACACTACATGCACAGTTCTTGGTAGATGACATTATCTACGATGCCATGTAGGTGTACGTAGTACCTTTGCGCAAGTATTGGGCATGCTGCTAGTATGTGATCGTTCATTTCAGTTTTATATTGGCATTTTCAGCATGTATCTGGTGATATCTTATCACTGTTACCTCATAAAGTTGAGTGCACCCTATTCCAGACCTTAGATCACAATTACATTTCTTGTCAGATTCATAAAACGAACCCGTACCTCAGGGGTGATAGTCAAGAATGCTGCCCACTGTACCAGTAGGTGATCAAACGAAAATTATCTAAATTAGGTATTCTATCCACTTTGTATTATGATAAGCTAGGCATAGGCCCCATGATCGTGCTTCTAATAGTCCAGGGAAAGACAGTTATTTTCTTTTTAACCGTCAAAAAACGAGAAGGGTGATATATAATTCGAATCCAGGTGCCAACGAAGGCCACCTTCAGTGCGGTTTTCCCAGGTATTTGACACACTCACAATGCTGGGATTGTACCTTAGTTAATGTTCTACGGTACTATTAATATAACACCTTAACATTGGCCGAGAGCGCTAAAGCTAATGCTAGCTCATGCCTAGTTGGCATCGGAAGAGCGTGGGTTTGAATCCCACCTCAGCCGTCCTGAAAATATAAGGTGCGTTCAAAAAGTAACGAGCCGGAGGCATAATTACAGAAACCAGTACCTGTATGTTAGAAGTATTGGCCCTGGCTGTTGAGGCACTTGTTCCACTGTGACACGAGGCGGTGAATGTCAGTCTCATAAAATTCCCTGGGCTGCGATGTGAACCAGTTCGAGGTGAATCGTTGGCCCCGAAGAGCCCTTTTCAGGGGACCAAACATAGCGTAGTCACAGGGAGAGAGGTCTGGACTCTATGGAGGGTGGCCGAGAACCTCCCGTTTGAATTTCTGCAGGAGTGCCGCGACTGTGTTGGCCGTATGAGGTCGTGCATTGTCGTGAAGCGACCACGGCGGCTATGGCGTTCACTGTCACTCGGCGGTCCTGGGTATTGAGTGCATCAACCAGCTGGACGTTGTCATCGGTAATGCAGAGGGGGTGCCCCAGACCGGGCATCATCTGCTAACGACACCCGTCCTTCCCTGAAGTGCTTGTGCCTCACCTTGACCTTGCAAGGAACATGCAGTGTTCGCCGTACACTTGTAACATTCGGCGATGAATGTCCGTTCCCCCTACGCCTTCCGCTGTCAGAAATCGAACAACACCTCTTTGCTCTTCGGTTGACGCCTCCATGTCACTGTTTGCAATGCGACTGGCAGCGTTGCATGAATGATGCAAGCTGCTGCTCGCTTTGTATCGTCACGCGTCACGCGTGCCCTCTAGCGACGGGCTGTGACCTTCCACGCTCTGGTCGGAACCACACCTCGTTAAACACGCCACGATTAGCCGATGTAGTCACCGGTTTGCGCATTCCAGCCTCCAGCTCCTTACTTTTTGAACGCACCTTATAGTTTTTGAAGTTACTCATTTTCACCACCAGACAAATGCCAGGACAGTTCCATTCAACAGTTCCACAGCCAACTACCTTCCAAAATCCCTTCCCTGACCCTTTCTTAATTCTACCCAATTTAGCGATCACCTGGGAGATCGGCCTGTCCCCATCCCCAGTTGTATCGCCTTAATTAATAATACTAATAATATCGTATGGCCTTGGTGCCGGGAGCAAACTTTGTTATTTGACACCCAGAGGGCAGCTTGCACGTCGAATTTTGCTGTTCCTCGAAGCACTATGAAAGGCCTACTGAATTCAAATGGGTTCTTTAGCATGCCAACATCGTATGACATGCGTATCGTGATTTTTTCCGCCTTTCAAAAATCACTTACCACGGCCAGGATCGTACCTGCAAGCTTGGGGTTAGTAATCCGACACGATAACCACTCACCCAGTGGCTTTGGTGGCGTAGTTGGTAGCATGCTGAACTGCTGTTCCCAAGATAGCGGGTTCAAACCCGGCCGAAGTCGTCGGATTTTTAAGAGCGTTAACAATCCTTCAGTATACCTTCCTTCGGAGGGGAAGCAAAGCCGGCGGTCCCATGTCATATATGTTATGGCATGTAAAAGATCCTTCCACAGACTAAACTTGTGTGGAGCTAAATTTCTAGGTTAGATTTCGTTGGAACGCTCTATCAAAGTTCCAAACTTCACCACTAAGTTTCATTGACATCTGGTAGCGAAAGTTGTAACTACTTGAAATTGAACGGAACGTGTAGCTCACCCTCTAGGTGTCCGCTGGAAGCAGCTACAGACTCTGGCGAGCCGAACATGTCCTCGGACACTCCCGGCACTAATAGCCATACGATAAATAAATAAAAACCACTCACCCACCGCGTCAAGCAGTTGTATCTGCTGACAAAGTGTGTTCAGTTTATCATCTTGGCTTACAGGATTGAGCCGCATCGCATATCGGTTATTATTTCTCGACGTTTCGGCTGACATTGCAGCAGCCTTAATCATGGGTAGGTTCGAGTTGATGTCCGTACGGACGTCGGGAAATAATAACCGATATGCGACGCGGCTTAATCCTGTAAGCCAATATGATAAACTAGACATCGGCCGCAAAAGTCTACGATCTAAAGATTACAATGTGCTCAGCTCCCACAAACCGTCCTTGCGACGATAAAGGAATGATCCCTCGCAGAGTCTGTGCGTGAAGCCGAGCTGGAAGGATAAGCTATTTAAATAAATAGAACAACCTAATCTCCCCCTGCACTTCAACTTCCGACACGACCATGTAGGTCTCTACAGTGCCAGTTAATAACAATAACTTACTCTCATCACTCAGTTTGTCGCAACAGTGTCCCAACCTACTGAAGTAGCCTCATGAATGTTAATTATTCGAGATCATTTTATATTTCCTAAGCCCCTCAACTCAATTTAACTGCTAATGAAGTTGCACCACGCTTCTGCTATCAGACGGTGCGTTTCCTCATTTCTTGAGCAATCTCTGGTTGACAAGCTGTGTTCTGCTCAGGGACCAGATGAGGTGTTTTCATACAGCGTTTGGAACGACAATTTACTTCTACTCCGAGCCATGAAGAGCGACCACGGGCCATAGGATTGGAATTTTCAGCCTCACGACTTTATTCATTCCGTTGTATTCTTAGAGTATCACCTATGAGTAATGCCCTGCGTGGATGCGGATATCTGCGGAAAAACCCACGGATATCCGCAAAATGTTTCACCGTGCGGATATAGGCCCTACTGTAGTTAGCATAGCTCTGCGGATAGCGGATAAGCTCCGGATAATGTTTGGAGAAAATTAACGGATAGTTTTTAGAATACAATTAATATTATTAGGACCCGAATGTTTATGACATATCATATTTTTCCGTTATGTCTTTTTTTTATCGTGACAAATGCAAGATGATGGTTTCAGCTATTTTGGTTGGTTGGTTGGTTCCTCAGTTTAGGGGATGCGACAACGCGGTCACGTATCCCCGTGTACTTTGGGTGTGTGTAGTATGTGTCTGATAACCGGTGTTAATTGTGATGGCTGTTATTAGTGTGTGTATCTGATTTAGGTAGATTTCATTAGAAAGCTAACTATTGCAATAAGTCCCATGTTTCGACTTCCGAAAAATTTCGACATATCTTCGCGTTTCACATCCCCCAGACCCCAAAACCGCCGTCAGTTCAAAAGTGTATATATAATTTATGTATGCATATATATATGTATATATATATATATATATATATATGTATATCAGTTTCTTGTCGACACGATAACTGCCGTAATTTTGCACCAATCACTTTGAATTTTTTACCGAATGTGTATACCTATAAAATCTCTGTCGAGTACGTTACTGGGCTAAATCGGTCGAAGGGGGTGAAAATGGGGGGCTTTTTTTCGAAAAAGTGAAATATTGCTATAACTCTCTTAATATGTGACATATCGAATCCATTCAACGTTCATACTATGTGTCGGATAAAGCCCAAAAATTTATGTTTGAAGAGTTTTTTATAGCACCAACCATTGACCAAAGGGGTGGGAAAAAGTGGGTTTTTCGGGAAACATTAATCTTATCTCTCTTAATAGGAACAATATCAAAACCGTACAAAATGGACAATATTCCCCTAATAATTACCTAAAAAGTTTGTCTGAAATAATTTTTGATATGACCCACCATTACGCCAAGGGATGAGAAAAATGATTTCGGAATTATAAGAAAATGCCAAGAGCTATCAGAGGTTGCCATGGCAACACTACTAAATTGATGAGGGATGAGCCATCATTGATGCCATGACAACGCACTTGCACGAGATCAGATTCAGTATTTCCATCTGACTAAGTGGGAAGCGGCTTCGGTGACGTAACTGGTGGCATGCTGAATGTCTATGCCCAAGGTCGCGGTTTCAAAGCCGGCCGAAGTCGTCGGATTTTCTAAGAGCGCTAAAATCCCTCAGTATGCTTCCCTTTGGAGGGGAAGTTCCAACGTTTGTTGAGAGTTGCTGGTTGGGGTGGCATCTAGTAGCCAAGTTCACAGCTAGGTGTCGTTGACGGTAGTACCTGGTAGCAACATTAGGAACTACTGCTTGAAATTGACCGTCTGCAGTCCTTACCTGAATTAAGACAAATACAGCCATTACAATTCACACCGTTTATCAGACAGATTCTACACTCACCCAAAGTACACGGGGTTAGATGACCGCAGCCCCTAAACTGAGGAACCAACCAGAGGTAGATTTCATTAGAAAGCTAACAATTGCAATGGGTACTGCGCCCGAATTCACCAATCAGTACCTATATCCGCTGCACTGTAAAGGATTGCAGACATGTAAATACCCAGCTCACAAACTTACCGTTGTCTGCTAAGTAAAAATTGGGAATTTCAGGAACACACAGGTAGATATTATTTGTAAGAAAATAGTACTACCAGCCTAGGTACAAATTTCTACTATCATTTACATTTAGAGCAAATCGAGAAACTCCAATCTCGAGGGGTGATAAGGTTAATCTATAGTGAGCGCCTGTATCTATACCTAGCAGTACTATTTCAAATGAGTCTTTATCACTCAACCTCCGTAACTAACAAACAAACACACACCGCAACTCTATCGGTTGAAAGTATAAATACTTGTCTTAATCAATAGAACATAAGTGACAAACATTTAAGCTAAGCACTGTTCTGACTTTGTATTTTCCCATTTGATCATAAATGTTGAAAAATTCCTGATATTCTTTACTCTGTTAATAATTCTCTGATAAACGTGAATACTAGAAGTGCATGGCATTTGACCTTCGTTCCACACTTCTCTACCAAAATTATACAACAATCACATTGTACAGTTGTACAGCGTTGCCGAAATGGTGCCCACACGCATCATGGCGCGTCTCGCTCGGAAGTGATGGGCTCCATCTCAGCAACGCTGTACAACTTTCCGTGGAGCGGCTAGCTGGTGAACCATGTGTTATTTCCTCGTACAAATACAAACCGATATAAAATAAGTGCATTAATTTACCTATTTCACAGTCATACAGCATAACTTTTTGACGTATAACGATTACAACGCAACCAAGAACTACATTTTTCAACTACCCCGAGCCGAGAAAAAGTTACCTTACAACAATGATAACAACTTTGTTTCTTGGACACACAAAATTTTGAAATTAATAAAACAGTTATATATCATTCCAATGCATATTGTGTTAAAATTTGGATTCGATCTGATGACGGGCTTTTGAGATAATAATTCTTAAATGTGACGCATGATTGAAACACGCTTAAAAACGTGCACTTTTTGTGTTCCAACTACGATAAAAAAATATTAAAATATAAAATAAAATATCCAAACGTACATGAACTAACGTAAAATAGAACGACGAAAATGTTGATGGTATTGGATTTTATGTAGGTCTATTAGTTACTTCACAAACAACCTTCAAACTCGAGTACACATAATACTTTGGTCGACAGTAGTTGTGGAAGGAAAGGTTGAGGATAAAATAATAATAATGTTATTGATTTTGCGTCCCGTTTTTAACAACTGCGGCTTTTAGAGACGCCGGAGTGCCATAATTTTGCCCCGAAGGGGATCATTAACGTGCCAGTAAATCTACTGACAGAGCCCCCTCGCATTTACATACTGGGGCCGATAACCTAGATGTTAGGCCCCTTAAAACAACAATTATCATCATCATCATCATTTGCATACCCTCAAATGACAACTGTCTGCGCCAGGATTCGATCCTGCAACCTTGAGCACAGCAAGTGAGAACGTTACCGCTGAGCCTCGCAACCAACCTCGAGGATAAGAACTGTAGGAGTACACCAAGGTTAGAATATGTTAAACAGATTGCATCGGATGTAGAGTGTGATAGCTACGTATAGATGAAACGATTAGTTCAGGATAGGGAAGCATGGAGGGCTGCATCAAAACAGTCAAAAGATTGGAGACTCAAACAACAACAGTTAACAATCTTACAATAGTTTAGGGCTTATTGCAAGTGAATCACAGAAATAGTAGCTACACCTTCATAGATTAGTTGGGGGAGAAATACTGTTTTGTTATGGGATCGTCATTTCTAAGTTTTGCACATTAAAATAAATAGTTATTTTTTCGGGTGCTTAATGTTATATTTTTTAATTTTTATTTTACTATCGAATTTGGCCAACTATGGACAGCAAGGAACTCAAGACATTGGCTTTCTTTCTCTTTTCTTCCCAGAACTTCTTCATCCTGTCACTTCTTTGTTTTCTCTCCTCCTCGGAAACGATCCGTTTGGGCCTCCTGCTTGGTGGTTTCTCCTGAAATGATTTTACTCCGTCAACTCGACTGCGGAACTCTCTTCTATCGTAGGCCATCGGTGGAGTAATTCCAACTTCCGCTGCATCCCTCTTTACCTCATCTACCCATTTAGATGTGCCATTTAACCCCATGATGTACCTGAAGATCCTTTTGGTCAGCCTGCCTTCATCCATTTGTAATAAATGTCCGTATAGATATAGCCTCCGCTTCTTCATTACATCTGTGATCTTTTCTGTACACTTGTAAAGTTCTTCATTTTTCCTCTTCTTCCATGTCCCATCAGTAGTCTTCTGTGGTCCAAGTATTTTTCTCAGAATCTTCCTTTCTTTTTTTTCTAGTCCTTGAAGTTCTCCCTTTTTACTTAAAATAAGACATTCTGAAGCACACAAACCTTCAGGTTGTACTACAGATTAGTGGTGTCTGATTTTGGCCTTGTATGATCAAGCTCGTTTGTTGTCTTATTTATTTATTTATTTATTCGTTAATTCCCCATAAGGAGAGCGTTACAACACAATCAATTTTCATGTTTTATTCTGGCCCCTTCTTCTTTTTTCCCAAAAACCTCTCATATAAACACTCTGCTTCCTCTAACTCTCCTCCGTCCAATTCTTTCCTGGTTGTCTCTCTTTGGGAGTTTGCTCAAACTTCTGTTGTCCAAGTTTTTCTCTGTATGTGCTACTGTCTGTCATGTCTTCTGTAGAGATGTTTAGTTTCTTGAGGTCTTCCACGGTTTCCTTGACCCAATTGGTTTTTAGTGTACTATTCGTATCTGTATTAAAAATGTTCTTGGTCAATCTGTCTTCGGTCATCCTATGTGTATGTCCATAAAATTTTGCCCTCCTTTTCCTTATGTTGTTTTTAATCGTCTCTGTCTGTTTGTACAGTTCTATTGTCGCTCTCTTTATCCATATTCCCTCTTTCTGAACTGGCCCGTAGTTCTTTCTCAGAATGATTCTCTCTTGTTTTTCTAATTCCTTGATTTTTGTTCGTCCCTTGATTGCTGTCTTAATATTTATCAGTAATAATTACCACACTTACTAAGTTTTCTGACGGTTTCTTTATGTTTTTTGTTTTTTTGTGTTTCTGGTGGGCACAGGCTGTCTGTGAGTCACTGTAGGGTTGATAGTCTTTTGTAGAGATACTGTATTTGTCTTGCAGATTTTGATCTGATGATGCTCGTTTGACGAGCGAAACATTTCATCCCTTAGTTTTCTTCTCCTTCAATAGTCCGTAACAATTATATATAAATCTTAATCATATGTAATTTATGTCATTTCCTTTTCACATATTCCAGTAATTGGAATGATTTGTATTGACCGACTGAAAGCTAAAAAATTACAAGTCATTAAGCAGTGCACAGATCTGATGACCAACGTTTCCCTAGACCACAAATGATGTAGAGCAGCAACAAAACTCAACAGTCTTGGTAATCAGCAGCAAAATTGGATGGCTTCAAGTACACGCAATATCAATTACACAGTACGAATATGAAGCTGTTGACACTAATTGACATACTCATTCAACCAACAAGTCACACAAACCTATTTATGGGTCCAATCATTTGCACGCTAAATTACACATCAAATGCTTCCGTTTATCCATTTTTCACTAATTACTAGTCTGTTCAAACTGGTTAAATCATTCGCGAATTCTCGGTCGATTTGTTTCACTACCCATGCGATGCTCTGTGAAAACAGATAATGTGTGAGTCTACTTTGTGGTATAGGGGTATGCATTCAATCTCCTGTCCTGAAGGTCAGGGATTGATTCACCGTTATTCCAAGAATTCAAATTCTGGGCTGTTGGCAAGAACGATGTATACTCTGCCTCGTGGGGGCAACTGAGAAGACGTTGGTTTGAATCCCTCCTCGGCCATTCTAGAAGTGCTTTTCAGTGGTTTCCTAGTCCAATTTCATGCAGATACTGGGCCACATATTTCTAAATATGTGTTTAATGTTAAACTTCAACACTAGTGATCAGGGACAGAAAATAACTGCGTAACGGTCGAAACGCGTATTCCTAAATTTCCCCCTTTATATCTAAATAATATCAATACATATGATAGTTACCCGCCTAATCAAATTGGGGAAAAAAGAGTGTAGACCAACTGAAGTAAAATCTTCAGTGTAAAAGAAATCGCACTAAAATTTAATACACACCATCTGTAGGACGCCTTTTGAAAATGTCAAGTTCCCTGTCGTCTTCCGACGACTGTTCATCTTCCAAAAATATTCCTACCGCCATTTCTAGATCAATTTGTAGACTATTGTAACTTTCAGTTGGTCTACACAATATAATTACAAATTCTGGAATATGCGAAAAAATTACCTGAAAAAATACATGTGACTATGATATACAGTGTAGTCCACCAGCCCCTTATTTTTTGGGAGGAAGGCAACCCAACTAACGCGTATATCACAGTCATCCTAAAAACATTGGTACCTGCTCCTTTACGTCCATTGTACAACTTTACCGTTGAGTACATCCTCGCGAATATAGTAGAAATCAATAGTGGCAGTGTTCTTTCAATGACCTCAAATATAATGTATGATTGAATCGATCAGAGCTCCGGATAACACCTTCTTCCATTTGGTCAGGAAGTGTCTACGAATAGATCAGTACGTGCCAGCAATACAATATGGTTCTCGGTAGCTATGGTGGCTAAATCAAGAATTGCTAGAGTAGCGTCAACGAAGTCGCATTGTAGTAGGTTCGAACCTTGAACTGGTACATTTTATTTTATTTTTTTGCTTAATGTCGTTTATTGTGGATGTATTATGGACGCATATCTATCTGTTTCAACGAGTGATTTCTATTTGGTCCTCAAGAGGACCGTACTTATCCGATGGTACGCAGCCAGATTGGACGACGACATAATGATCTGTAGAACGAAAGCAAGATATCCTGTATATTCAAGATAGGATGTGTTCGAAATGTTGACCACCTTTGTTTAAAGGAAAACTCCGACTCACTCAGACGACCCACATAACAAATAGATTTGTTATGTGGGTAGGCTCACGAATAAATACATCAGACCGAAACTACAATTTCTTTCAACGGCGTCTGTGCGAAAAGCGCTTGCTATACACTTACAGTAATAGTTAGTGAGGTTTTAAGGGGCGGAACTACGAGGTCATCTGCCCCAAACATACAGTAAATACAGATAATTATAACATTATTGATTTTACGTCCCTTTTAACTGCTCTGGCTTTAGATACGCCGGGGTGCCGGAATTTTGCTCCGAAGGGGATCTTCAACGTGCCAGTAAATCTACTGACACGGCTCCCTCGCATTTGCGCACCCTCAAATGCCAGCTGACTGCGCCAGGATACGAACCTGCAACCTTGGGCACAACAAGCGAGAACGTTAACGCCGAGCCTCGCAGCAAGGCAGTAATTACAGAATCTGTCATATTATTATTCTGGGATAAATATTGAACTATTAAAATTATAATTATCACGAATAGAGTCACCTCCGTTGCGTAGTGGTCAGCGTGATTACCTGCCACCCAGGACGTCCTGGGTTCGATTCCCGGCTTTGCTACGAAGTTTGAAAAGTGGTATGAGGACTGAGACGGGGTCTACTCAGCCTCGGGTGGTCCAAATGAGTAGAGGGGGTTCGATTCCCACCTCAGACATCCTCAAAGTGGTTTTCCGTGGTTTCCCACTTCGCCAGCGGGCAAATGCCAGGATGTTACCACCGTACGGCGTCGGCCGCCTCCTTCCCTCTTCCTTGCCTATCCCTCCCGATCATCTCCTCCCTTCCCATCCCTCAAGAGGACCCTGTTCGCTTTGCAGGTGAGGACACCTGAGCGAGTTGCTGATCCCACCTCCCCAGTTGTATCCCCCACACGAGATGTTTCAAGCTCCAGGGCACTGCCCGTAGAGGCGGTAATGATGGGATCCCTCACTGAGACCGTGGGAAAACCTAACCTGGAGGGTAAAATCGACTAAAATAATAATAATTATAATTATAACGAATAGTATCCGTCCATGGTCTTGAACAGTATTTAGGGAAAATAACCATTTAAATGAGACAAGAAAATAACTTTCCCTATCGTCTTCGTAGATAATGTGAACAATACCAAGTTGAAATCTTGCAGTACGAGGTAGGGAGGGTATAATAAAGTAGTTTTTTTTAGCGTATGGCTTTTAGTGCCGGGAGTGTCCGAGGACATGTTCGGCTCGCCAGTTTTGTAGCTGCTTCGAGATGGACACCCAATAGGTAAGCTACAAGTACTGTTGGGGAGGGAAGTTTGAATGTAAGGACAAGGAGTTGGAAGGTAGCGGCTGTGGCCTATAGTTAGGGACCAACCCCGGCATTTGCCTGGAAGGAAGATGGGAAACCACAGAAGACCATCTTCAAGGTTGCCGGCGGGGGGATTCGAACCTCCTCGCCTCCCGGATGTGAGCGACTGCCACCAGTCATGCCGTAACGACCACGGCTAACTCACCCGGTAATAAAATAGTTAAAAACAATGTAAAAATCTGCCATTGGAGAGTCTTGAACCCGGGATCTTCGAAAGAGCGAGTGGGCGCAATAACACTTGCACACATTTCCAACACACTCTGGAGGTTTTTGTTGCGCTTCTTATTAACGCGTATAGTAAAATATTCAATTATTACAGTTAGATCTTAAATATTGATTGGAATGCATTCATTCAGAACCTGGCATGTTTTCTAATTTACTTAAAGCAAGTTTCCCGACAGCTTTGCGTTAATAGGGCGAATGAACTGCAAATAATGCCCTCAAACGACAGCCCTTCGGTTTTATTTCATACAACTTAGCGTACAAAATGCTAGCGTGTGATACATTTCGGTCATACAAGCAGGTGTACTGACGAAGAGAACAGAATCATACAGGATTTTGTACCAGCGATCACAGCAGCTTCCTTGCCAGCGAGTGTCGTGTGATACGGGCCTAAAGATATGCTAAGACGTTTTGTTAAAATTTAATAACAAAACAAGAAGTTCGGTAAAGAACGTATAGCCTACTTTCTCCTAAATGCATGGGTATTGTTATAACTCTTTGTCCTTTTCAAGGAGTATAATTGAATGTTGGTTATAGTAGCTTCTTGAAATACAGCGTACTATACGGATATTATACATGATTATGATGTGCCCTTTGCTAGTGCTACCTCTGTAAAAAAAATGCATTCAATTCGGTTTCACCATGTTTGAATTGATACGGGGAATCGATTTGCACACATTCATGGCCGCTATCTGCAAACTATTGGGCTGATGACCTTGTAGTTCAGTCAAAAGATGCTTCCACAAAAAGGTATGTTGTTGAAAAATTTGGTAGATCTCAAATGATTAGGTTGGTCGTAATTTGATTTAAGCTTTTAACATTTGGGTGGCCGCCATTCCGTTTCCGTCAAGATGGCGGCGATATAAAACATGACACTGAGGTGGCCTTTGCTAGTGCTACCTCTGTACCAAACTTCGTTCCATTCGGTTTCACCGTGTTTGAATTGATAGGGGGAATCAATTTGCACACATACATGGCCGCCATCTGCAAACTAATATGATGATGATCTTGTAGTTCAGTCAAACAAAGCTCGCCATAAAAGTATATGTTGTTGCAAAATTTGGTAGAGATCGGATGATTAGGTTAGTCGAAATTTGATTTAAGCTTTGAACATTTGGGTGGCCACCATTACGTTTCCGTCAAGATGGTGGCGATATAAAACATGACACGGAGGTGTTCTACGCTAGTGCTACCTCTGTACCAAATTTCGTTCAATTCTGTTTCACCGTGTTCGGATTGATAGACATTCAGAGTACACACACTCACACACACACAGACACACAGTCACACACACACCGACAGACACACAATTTTTGGCCCTGTGTTGATCTCATAAGTCTACTTTCATTTTTTGCAAAAATTGAAAGTATGCTAATAATACCATGGGAATTTCTAAGGAATACGTATACTTCGATGCAAGCACTGGCGATCAGAATATCCTTCGATATGTTGTTGTTTTGTTTCATTTGCGGGGCTAGCCCCGTTTACTTGGGTGTGTGTGTGTAGAATTTGTCTGATAACCTGAGTTATTGCGGGCTTATAATGGTGTGTGTAATTGCAATTAAGGATTGGGAAGGAGGCGGCCGTGGCCTTAAGATAGAATCCGTCCCGGAATTTGGCCGGAGTAGAAGTGGGAAACCACGGAAAACCATTTCCAGAGTGGCTGAGGTGGAAATCGAACCCACTTCTTCTCATATTTTCTTCACGAGGCTACGTGTACCCAATTTCAGCCCTCAGACAAGTATTACAATTCTTGACAGAGCTGGGAATCGAACCCGGACCTCCGGAGCGACACTTCGATATGTTATGTTAATATTCATGCCAGGTTTTTTAATTTTCTGCCATTACAGGTCGCGTGGCATAACGTACCAATTCGATCGTATTCTCTTTATAAATCAGCAACATTCAACGTACTCTTCACAAAAATACGGCGTAAGGCAATAAATGTGGCAATATAATTACATCCCGACTAAAATGGAATGGGGGCTTTCGTTCAAAAAAGTATGCCTTCTACTGGATTCGAAGCAGCATTCTAACCGCTCGCGCCCACAACGTATGGTCAGGCTTTAACACTCTTAGCCTCCACCACAAAGAAGACAATGCGCGCTAAACGTGCAGTAGTTACTGTAGCCGTCCCACCTCAAACGTTTTAAGTCCACCTCAAAGTCTTCAATCACGGTTTGTGGTGTTGATTTCACTTTCTACTATTACAGATCACGTGGCGTAAGCTGTTAACTCGATCGTATTTCGTGTATGTGTGTTATTTCAAGGAACAGTAAGTCATATGTTAGTAGAAAGGGCCATAGTATTTGGCGGGGAAAAGTTTAAGGTCGGTTTTTCTTTGCTAGATCCATTACCCAATTACATTGCTGTCACACAGTCAGAGCGCAGAGCAATATCGACCATCGGGGGAAATGCGATGTT
This sequence comes from Meconema thalassinum, assembly GCA_946902985.2. Classification (NCBI taxonomy): domain Eukaryota; kingdom Metazoa; phylum Arthropoda; class Insecta; order Orthoptera; family Tettigoniidae; genus Meconema; species Meconema thalassinum. The sequence goes on along the minus strand of OX336388.2, from coordinate 989,095,908 downwards.
AGTTGGGTTTCATAAAACTTAATAATAAGGGGCGGGTGGACCACACTGTATATATTTGTTATGGACTATAGAAGAAGGAGAAAGCTAAGGGATGCCATCTTTCGATCATCAAACGAACATCTTCAGATCTTCATATACAAGACAAAATAGTTGTACAAAACAATACCAAACCTACAATGACACTCACAAAACAGGCTCTGCCCTCTAAACAGAATCTCGTCAGAAAACTTAGAAAGTGTGGCTACTATTACTGATAATTATGAAAGAATTTAGCATTCGAAAAAAGTCCGATTTAATAGTGGTGGTTTCCTAGAAAACATTGTATACCATTATCTCTTAAAGGTGCGGGGGTGCCATTCGTATGACGGCAGGGAGTGTGGTGGCAAACAGTTCTGTCATCGTTCTTTTCTCGGTGCTTAATCATACTAATATATAAAATTGAGATGGTCTGTGTCTGTCTGTCTGTCTGCGTGTTACTCAATAACGCAAGAACCACTGGTCCGATTGAAATGAAATTTTGCATGAATGTAGTTGATTTACCAGGTTTGCACATAGGCTACTTTTGATTTCGTTATTTTGCACTATTTCAAAATGGCGATCATTTTAATGACGTAACTACACTCTTTGGTTTCAGAATTTCATATTTCATATTTCAAATAAAAGAGAACGCTAAGAAATAGCAAACTTGTGATGGCACATATGAGGTTTAAAATTTAATTTTCTATCCGAAAGGTCCTTATCACTTTTCGTGTATCTCCAACGGTTAGCGAGTAAAACCTATAAAACACGGTCAACGCCGAGCGGTGCAGTATATCTCTCTATATCTCTATATATATAAAAACGAAAGTTTGTCTGTTTTTTCTGAATTTCCACAAAAATTTGCGTTATTTGCGCGTTTCAGACTGTTTTATGACGGATGCGCGCAAAAAAAATTGTCTGTCTGTTTGTTTGTCTGTGTGTCTGTCTGTCTGTGGACAACTTCTTCGAGTCCTTATAACTTGAGAACGGCTGGGTGGATCAACGTAAAATTTGATACAGATATCCATCAGAGGCACCACACTAATCATTGATGTAACTCTTCTCCGTACCTCTCATAAAAGGGGCCCAACCCCCTTAAAATACATGCTGAAATAGTCATAGAAGGGTGAGACAAAGCTCATTTTCAGCCCCTCAATGTGAGAAATGAAACTTGGGGGCCCTAAAGCGACCCCAAAAATTACATTTTAAGGCCCAAAAACCAACAGTTTTTGAGATATTACAAGAAAACTAATTTCACTTAAATTAATGAAAGAATGTATGCCGGTAACCATGGCAACTGAATCTCAGAGGTCCGTCTATTTCTGTAAGACACAAGGCAATTCCATTTATTACATTACTGTGAAGGTTTGCAAATGGCTATAAGGTTATAACGGATACAAATTAAGCTGAAATATTCATCAATACATACAATGCGCTTAAGGGGTCAAGCGGTACCCTAGAATTTTTTCACGCGATTTACAAGTGTGGGTATGGTACGGAAGGTCTATTATATCCCTTCTCTATTATATAAAAATGAAAGTTTGTCTGTTTTTTCTGAATTTCAACGGAAATTTGCTATATTTGCCCGTTTGAGACTGTTTTGTCACGGATACAAGCAAAAATAATTTTTTGTCTGTCTGTCTATCTGTTTGACTGTGGACAATATTTTGTGTCCTTATAACTCGAGAACGGCTGGGTGGATTAACGTAAAATTTGATACAGATATCCATCAGAGGCACGACACTAATCATTGATGTAACTCTTCTCCGTGCCTCTCATAACAGGGGGCCTACCCCCTTAAAATACATGATGAAATAGGCATAGAAGGGTGAGACAAAGCTCATTTTCAGCCCCTCAATGTGAGAAATGAAACTTGGGGGCCCTAAAGCGACCCCGAAAATTACATTTCAAGGCCCAAAAGCCAACAGTTTTTGAGATATTCCAAGAAAACTAATTTCACTTAAATTAATGAAAGAATGCATGCCGGTAACCATGGCAACTGAATCTCAGTGGTCCATCTATTTCTGTAAGACGGAAGGCAATTCCGTTTATTACATTACTGTGAAGGTTTGCAAATGGCTATAAGGTTATAACGGATATAAATTAAGCTGAAATATTCATCAATATCAATACATATAATGCGCTTAAAGGGTCAAGGGGTACTCTAGAATTTTTAACGCGATTTACACGTGCGGGTATGGTACGGAAGGTCTATTATATTCCTATCCCTAAATTTTTATATTATTATTATTATTATTATTATTATTATTATTATTATTATTATTATCATTATTATTATTTTAATTATTAATGGCGTACAACGACGAAACAAAGCTCATTTTCAATCCCTTGGTAACAGAAACAAAACACGGGGCCCCTAAAGAGCCATAAAGGGTCCCCGAAATCTGTATTTAAGGCTCTAAAACCAACAGTTTCTTAGATATTCCCAGAAAACTAATTTCATATATTAAACTAATGAAGGAATGCAAGCCAGTAACCATGAAAACAGTATCTCAAGAGGTGACATACAACTTTCCATCTATTTCTGGAAGAAGTAATGCCACTCCATTTATTACATTTCTGTGAAAGTTTGCAAATAGCTATAAGGTTATCACGGAATCAAATAAAACTGTAAAATTCATCAATGCGCTTAAGGGGTTCAAGGAGTATCCTAGATTTTTTCACACGACTTACACGTGCGATATGTCGTACAGAAGGTCTATTATATCTCCAAACAGCAATTATTTTCAAAAAATCCTGATTTGAAATAGTACTTTATTTTTTGCTGATTTTAGGAATTTGGGCCATTGGAGGCTAAAAAACCTAAATTTTTATGCACTACAAGCCTTTATAATTTATAAAAGGGGCCTTCCTGTTGTTGGGCACTTGACACAACGGTTAGGGTCAGTTTGCATGTGACGTGTATTGCGTTTCGTCTACGAGGTTTTCAATTTTATTTTCACGTCAGGAAGAACACGTTAGGTAAATTTAGTTTGAGAGCACATTTTAACTAATTATTTTTCTTTGTCAACAAACAGGTTCCAAGCCCCTACCATTGCAACAGTAGCTCAATTGATAACGTCTGGTTATTAATACCGAAGACGGTTCGAAGAATGGGTACTTCTGCTAGTATAATATATAAAAATGAAAGTTTGTCTGTTTCTTCTGAATTCCTACGGAAATTTGAGTTATTAGCGCGTTTCAGACTGTTTTATGATGGATGCGCGCGAAAATATTGTTTGTCTCTCTGTTTGTTTGTCTGTGGACAACTTTGTTCCCTTATAACTCGAGAACGGCTGGGTGTATCAACGTAAAATTTGGTACAGATATCCATCAGAGGCACGACCCTAATCATTGATGTAACCCTTCTCCGTACCTCTCATAAAGGGGGGCCTACCCCCCTTAAAATACATGCTGAAATAGGCATAGAAGGACGAGACAGAGCTCATTTTCAGCCCCTCAATGTGAGAGACAAAACTCGGAGGCCCTAAAGGGTCCCCGAAAACCTCATTTTAAGGACCTAAAACCAACCGTTTTTGAGATATTCCCAAAAAACTAATTTCATTTAATAAACTAATGAAATAATGTAAGCCGATAACCATGGCAACAGAATCTCAGAGGCCCATCAATTGCTGTAAGACTCAATGCAATTCAATTAATTACATTAGTGTGACAGTTTGCAAACGGCAAGAAGGTTATCACGGAACCAAATTAAGCTGTAAAATTCATCAATAGGCCTACGTATAATACGCTTAAGGGTGTCAAGGGGTACTCTAAAAAAATCACGCGATTTACACCTGCGGGTGTGGTACGGCAGGTCTATTATATTCCTATCCCTATATATTATTATTAGTAGTAGTAGTAGTAGTAGTAGTAGTAGTATATTATGGCGTACAACGACGAGACAAAGCCCCTCGGTGCCAGAAATGAAACTTGGGGGCCCTAAAGGGTCCTCGAAAACTACATAATAAGGCTATAGAACCAACAGTTGCTGAGATATTCCCTAAAAACTAAATTAATTTAATTTAAATTAAATTAACAAGCTAATGAAAGAATGCAAGTCGGTAACCATGACAAAATTATCTCAAGGGGTGACATGCAACTTTCCATCTATTTCTGTAAGAAGCAGTGTCACTCCTTTTTTACATTTCTGTGAAAGTTTGCAAATGGCTATTAGGTTATCACGGAACCAACTTAGACTGTATAATTCATCAATGCAATTAAGGGGGTCAAGGGGTAACCTAGAATTTTGTCACGCAATTTTCACGTGCGACATATAGTACAGAAGGTCTCTTATATCTCCAAACAGCAACATTATTTTCAAACATTCTTGACTTGAATCAGCATTTTCTGCGGCTTTTATGAATTTGGGCCATTTGAGGCTAAAGAGCCTGAATTTTCATGCACCACAAGCCTTTATAATTTACTAGCAGAAGTACCCGTTCTTCGAACGGTGTTATATATTAACACCAGACATTATCAATTGAGCTACTGTTGCAATGGTTAGCGGTTCCTTCATAAGTTTATCAGAACGAAGTTAGTTTTCTGGGAATATCACACACACTGTTAATTTAAGGGCCTTAAAATGTGATTTTCGGAGACCCCTTATAGACTCGCGAATTTTCTGTCTCACAATGAGAAGCGCAACATATGCTTTGATCGTCCTTCTAGGATAATTTTTATATTTCGCCTATTTTAGCATGTATTTTGAGACGTTTTTCCCTATATCCACCCTTCTACTGTATGAAAAGTACGGTGAGGAGTTTTATAAATGATTGGTGTATTGACTCATGTTTACCATACCTAATTTTACGATGCACCAAGCATCCGAACACGATTTATAGGCGTACATAAAGATACACAGAAAGACAGACAGACAATTCTATTGTCTACAACATATCACCCAGATATCCAAATATGGGTATATCTACCATACAGTATCAAACAAAATCATCCTTACGATGAACCCGTATGTCGACAAAAAAAGAAAAAGATTAGTTAAAATGTGCTCTCAAACTAAATTCACCTAACGTGTACTTCCTGACGTGAAATAGATTTGAAAGCCTTGTAGACGAAACGCAATACACGTCACATAAAAACTGACCCTCTTCGTTGTGTTAGGTCCCCATATACAGGAAGACCTCTTTCATAAATTATAAAGGCTTGTGGTGCAAGAAAATTCAGGTTCTTTAGCCTCAAATGGCCCAAATTCCTAAAAGCCGCAAAAAATGCTGATTCAATTCAGGAATTTTTGAAAATAATGTTGCTGTTTGGAGAGACTTTCTGTACTATATGTCGCACGTGAAATTGAATGAAAAAATTCTAGGTTACCCCTTGACCCCCTTAATTGCATTGACGAATTATACAGTCTACGTTGGTTCCGTGATAACCTTATAGCAATTTGCAAACTTTCACAGAAATGTAATAAATGGAGTAGCCTAATAATAATATCGTATGGCCTCGGGTGCCGGGTGCAAGCTTCGTAATTTGACACCCAGAGGGTAGCATGCATGTCGAAATTTCGTTGTTCCTTGAATCACTATGAAAGTCAAGGAGGGTAGATATCTAAGTTCCTTGAACACTATAGCACTTTCTAGTAAAGAAATAAGGAACTTTGTGTTGGCGGAAACTGCTGAGATTAATTTTGCCATTATGAACACGGCCTACTGAATTCAAATGGGTTCTTTGACATGCCAACATCGTATGACATGCGAGTCGTATTTTTGCCGCCTCTCAAAAATCACTTACCACGGCCAGGAGTGAACCTGCAATCTTGGGATTAGTAGACCGACACGCTATCCACTCACCCACCGAAGCAAGGTATAAATGGAGTGACATTGCTTCTTACAGAAATAGATGGAAAGTTGGATGCCACCCCTTGAGATAATTTTATCATGGTTACCGATTTCCATTCCTTCATTAGTTTGTTAAATTAAATTAAATTAAATTAGTTTTCTGGGAATATTTCAGATACTGTTGGTTTTTGAGGCCCCCCCAAGTTTTGTTTCTGGCACCAAGGGGCTTTGTCTCCTCGTTGTACGCCATAATATAATACTAATAATAATAATATAATATAGGGATAGGAATATAATAGACCTGTCGTACCACACCCGCAGGTGTAAATCGCGTGAAAAAATTCTAGTGTACCCCTTGACCCCCTTAAGCGCATTATACGTATTGATGAATTATACAGCTTAATTTCTTTCCGTGATAACCTTCTAGCCGTTTGCAAACTTTCACACCAATGTAATTAATGGAATTGCATTGCGTCTTACAGCAATAGATGGACCTCCGAGAATCTGTTGCCATGGTTACCGGCATGAATTCGTTCATTACTTTATTAAATGAAATTAGTTTTCTGGGAATATCTCAAAAACGGTTGGTTTTAGGGCCTTAAAATGTGGATTTCGGGGACCCTTTATGGCCCCCGAGTTTTGTCTCTCACATTGAGGGGCTGAAAATGATCCTTGTCTCGTCCTTCTACTCCTATTTCAGCATGTACTTTAAGGGGGTAGGCACTCTTTTATGAGAGGTACGGAGAAGCGTTACATCAATGATTTGTGTCGTGCCTCTGATGGATATCTGTGCCAAATTTTACGTTGATACACCCAGCCGTTCTCGAGTTATAAGGGAACTAAGTTGTCCACAGACAAACAGACAGACAGACCAAAAATTATTTTCGCGCGCATCCATAATAAAACAGTCTGAAACGAGTAAATAACTCAAATTTCCGTAGAAATTGCGAAAAAAACATACAAACTTTAATTTTTATGTATGTAGAGATATACTGCACCGCTCGGTGTTGACAGTGCTTTATTGCACAAATTTAGGTTTTACTCGCTAACCGTTGGAGATACACGAAAAGTGATAAGGACCTTTTGGATAGCAAATTAAATGCTAAATCTTGTGTATGTATCAAACGTTTGATATTTCTTAGCGTTCTCTTTTTATTTAAAATGGAAATATGAAATTTTGAAATCGAAGGGTGTAGTGACGTCACATATGTGGGTTTTACTCGCTAACCGTTGGAGATACACGAAAAATGATAAGGAAATTAAATTCGGATAGGAAATTAAATTTTGAAGCTCGCATTGTGCCATCAAAAGTTTGCTAATTCTTAGCGTTCTCTTTTTATTTGATATGGAAATGTGAAATTTTGAAACCAAAGGGTGTAGTGAAGTCACTAAAATGGTCGCCATTTTTTAATAGTGCAAAATATCGAAATTAAAAGTATCCTATATGTAAACATGGTAAATCAGCTACATCCATGCAAAATTTCATTTAAATCGGACCAGTGGTTCTTGCGTTATTGAGTAACACACAGACAGACAGACAGACAGACAGACAGACAGATAGAAAGACAGACACACACCATCTCATTTTTAGCCTATTTTCAATTTTGAAAAAATAGGCTTATGAGATCACTTTTGTCCGTGTGTGTGTGCGTGTGTGTGCGTGTGTGTGTGTGTGTGTGTGTGTGTCTCCCCCCCCCCCCCCCAATAAATTCTAAACAGTAGGAGCGATTTCAATGTAGCTCGGTAAGTTCATAGCACTATTCCGGGCGACCCCGACCGTGCCCTTCAAATTTTGTTACGTCTCACCAATCCAACATGGCAGCTGTGCGAAATATTTCACCAGCATTCAATATATCCGAAACTATTCCCGATATCACCCTGAAATTTATTAAGGTGATAAAGGGAACTACTAAAAGTTCACCTATGTGACTTTTGAAAAACTGGTAACTACAAAACCAACATGGCGGCCACGCGAATTTGCAACTTTTAAATAGACGTTTCTCGCGATTTATACAACCAAACGCAATAAAACTTGGTACAGTATATGTTTATACACATTGTAATGCACCGACATCTAACTTCGTTCAATTGTTTACATAACCACAGGATGGCGGCTGTGCAAGATATTTCACCGGCATTCTATATCTCTGAAACTATTAGCGGTATCACCCTGAAATTTTGTACGGAGATAAAAGGCACTACAGGAAGTTCATCTATAAGACTTTCAAAACCGGTTAACTACAAAACGAACATGGCGGCCAAGCGAATTAGACAATTTTAAATAGACCTATCTCGCGATTTAATGTTCCAAACGCAATGAAATCTGGTACAGGAAATGTTTATACACATTGTGATTCACTGGTATCTAATTTAGTTCAATTGTTTACATAACCTCAAGATGGCGGTTGTGCGAATTTAAAAATTAAGTTTTTATTTCTTGTGTCGTATTCATGCAATCGAAGTGAAAGTTTGAATAATGAACCTACGCAATAATTTTCCTTTAATGGTACATGACTCTGTGGCCTAAACATTTAACAATCCAACATGGCGGCCATCCGAAATATTTAGACGGCGCTGAATATCTACAAATCTATTATAGCAATCAAACTGAATTTTTTGATGTTCATAGGCGCTATGAAATTAAGTTCACCTATAGGACTTTAAATAACCTGGTGATCACAAATCCAACATGGCGGTGACGCGAAGTATATATATTCACATGGACGTTTCTCGCAATTTCACCATCCGAGTGCAGTGAAACTTGGTACAGTAAATCCTTATACGAATGTTAATCCACTGGCATCTAATTTATTTCAATTGTTTCCATACCCACAAGATGGCAGCTGTGCTAAATTTTAAAATATCCTTGTTACTTCTTGTGTCATAATCATGCGATTGAAGTTTGAATGCTACCCGTACACAATAATCTTCATGTAACAGTACATAACTCTAGGACCTACATATATAAAATCCAACATGGGGACCATCCGAAATATTTAGTTGGTTCTCAATATCTACGAATCTATTACAGCAATCAAACTGGAATTTGGTATGTTGATAGTGGCAGTTAACATAAGTAGGATATATGAAAATAGGCTGTATAGTTCTTCACGGAACTACTTGTTATATATTAGTATGATGAAAGGGGTCTTCCTGTGTATGGGGTCCTAACACAACGTAGAGGGTCAGTTTTTATGTGACGGGTATTGCGTTTCGTCTAAAAGGCTTTCAATTCTATTTCACTTCAGGAAGTACACGTTAGGTGAATTTAGTTTCAGAGCACATTTTAACTAATCATTTTTATTGTCGACATACGGGTTCGTCGTAAGGATGATGTTGTTTGTTACTGTGTGGTAGATATACCCATATTTGGATATCTGAGTGATATGTTGTAGACAATAGAATTGTCTGTCTGTCTTTCTGTGTATCTTTATGCGTCTATTACTCGTGTTCGGAGGCTTGGTGCATCGTAAAATTAGGTATGGTATCCATGAGAGTCAATACACCAATCATTTATAAAAATTTTCACCGTACTTTTCATACAGTGGAAAGGTGGATATAGGGAAAAACTTCTCAAATACATGCTAAAATAGGCGAAATATAAAAATTATCCTAGAATGACGACCAAAGCATATGTTGCGCTTCCCAATGTGAGACACAAAATTCTGGAGTCTATAAAGGGTCTCCGAAAACCACATTTTAAGGCCCTTAAATTAACAGTGTGTGTGATATTCCCAGAAAACTAACTTCGTTCTGATAAACTTATGAAGGAATGACAAACCGCTGACCATTGCAACAGTAGCTCAATTGATAATGTCTGGTGTTAACACCGAACACCGTTCGCAGTACAAGTACTTCTGCTAGTGCTTTAATATTTTTAAAAAGTCAAATGTATGGTTTTATAATTTAAGAAAGGCAACCCCATGAATGGTACAAGAGTTTGCATGTTACTCACGCACCTTGACTGCAAGGGAGAACTGGAAGGTTGGCGACCGATCATTTGTTCTCTAGGTTTCTTCAAATTTCCATTCGTAGTAAATGTAGCTTCGCTCCAACAGTGGCCATCCTGAGGGTGCAAATTCTTCGGGAATTTTTCCTTCCCCGTCTTCAGCAAATAGGAGTATGGTATCTTACTTCAAGTCTCAGAGTTCCACCTCAATCGAAGTGATAAATACATATATACTGCACCCTTCAATAAAGCATGGTTTTTTCAAGATTCATCTACTGGGTCGTGTTCAGTCCTGACTGCAATACACAGCAAAGTTCGCTTAAAAACAACATGCTCTAATGAATAGAAAGGTCCATGACAGAGGCTATACAAGAAATAAATGAATAACAAGTAGAATAAAAGATATTTAATGACTGAAAATTATGTGCATAATAATAATAATAAATAAAAAGGAAATCCTCCCTGACTTTCACCCCCTTAAGAAATAAATATATTACTGAGCGGTAAGACTCGCTCCACCAACAAAACAATGTGAATACAGCTTCACCCAAATGATTAATCATAACATAAAATTGAGCGGTAAGAGCTCGCTCGTCACAACATATGGATGCAAGTCCATTTTTTTTTCTGGTCAAGAAGTTATATAATGCGTGGTGTACTGCTCGTTAATAAGAAAATGAGTACTGATGCGAGTCCGTTTACAACTGAAACAGTCATGTTGCTCACGGAGTTGCATCTTTTAAATCACACTACGGCTATGGGACCCACCCTTAATTAACACACTATAATTACTACTGACACATGCAAGATCTAATAATACAAAAAGATGAAGAATCTCCCAGTGATTCTAGCTGGTGCCAACGCACACAAAATTAAAAAGAGCTTGCCAAAAATAGGCCAAAAAACGCTCGCATCACAAATTGGGAACATAGCCTCGCGCATCCTAATGCCACACGGGGTCATTGAACGCGTAAAATAAACACACAAGAAGTGAAGCAACAGCAACAAAATACAAGCCTAACGGCTGAAAACTATATTTACATTTTTATAAAAAGCCAGGCAAACAGATGTTTCGGGAGCTACCTTACAACTATGGACAGCACCCATTTAATCAATCAAATACTCATTATAACCGATCAGGTTTTGTGAATTTTAAAACAACGTCTTAAATTGAAGTACAGGACCCAGGCCTGTTACTAATGGCAAGTCGCGTTATCTGATTTGAGCTCACCCCTCTTGTATGAATCATCGCTGCCTCAACTATCTCTCTCAGTCCTTCAAGCTAGGTACTATTTCCATCTGGAAACGCAAACATATCTCACTCATCCGCTTCGATGGCAAGAAAACACAAAATATACCACGGGTTCAGCCTCGCGAGGTTATGAACTGGGCTGATGTGGAGCAAGTCAGAATAATCACAATGATATATTCTCGCTAACACGTCATAAAATCACACTACGCACCATAAAGCTTGGACTGACTCACTCATAAACATACCAACTGGGTCGGCTCAAAACAGATCAACAATATTGCGTCCATAGACACATTAAACAAAATACACAACACAAACTCGGGTGCAAAGTGCCATCCCGTTCAGATCTGCTGGAAAAGCAATTATCAAAATAATCCTGATCCGTCATAAAATTCTGCTCACAAATAATTTTTACCCTCCAAATTCTATTTTTAATCTCAAAATTAATTCAGTTCCATTTTTGTCATAAGGCATACCTCCGAATCATAATGCTTGACCGCGATTTACGCAAGCGAATGCGAGCACGAGCTGCGCGTCGCCCCGTATAGTTGAACCAAACAAAATCACAACATTTACAAATTACACAACGCTCGGCTTGTCCCATACTTAATGTGACAGTAAAACAAGAACTAAGAATCTACATTACCAAACAAGCAAACAAATATCTACAAAAATATGTCCCATAATACCATAGCTGATTTAATAAATAAATTCATTTGTACTCAATCCTTTAAAACAGCGTCAGGAAAACATCTGCAGCCATCACTCCTTTAAGATGCTTAGCTCGTCACTGACATCTTCTGGCAAATGTCCTGCTGGTACCAAGATCCGGTCTCGTTCCTAGACGTCATCTCGTGCTGAATTAAATAAAGTTTGTCAGATACACTCACGATATATTTCCTATTAAATTCACCGATCAAGTACTAAATTCCTTGACAGTCTATTGGTGAATTATTTCGATGAACTGGTCCTATCTGGTAGTACTGGGACTACAAATAAATCACTGAAGTTACACTTACAACTTGACGAAAATGTTCCATGTTCAAATACATGAAAAAATATTGCAGAGTATGCCTCGTGTCCTCGGACACCTGAATAAAAGACCTTACGTCCTCAAATGCTCAAATAAAAGTCAGTGTTACGTCCTCAGACGCACAAATAAAAGTCATCTCTCGAAGCTTCGTGGATCATTATAAATGAAACTGGCTAGGGTAGGAGTGGAAGGGGATTTATGAAAAAATATTCCATAATAATTATCAGACTAGCATGCGATCGGTATCATTGAGTTCGTAGCAGTGTGGAGGTTACGATTATGCTGTAGCTGGCTCGAATCGATCGTGGAATTAATCCGTAGATAACTCCCGCGTTAATTTACCAGGTGCGTTACCAAGCCGAGTTGCCGCTAAAACAGGGCGTCTTGATATTATTGGTTCAGACTCTTGTAGATCTTTGCGCGCTTTTACTTGTATTTCTGCCACAGGGAGTGGTTAACATGAGGATTGACCAATTACATCGTAGCATTCTATTTTCTTCTTGGCGTCAACACTCATAGCAACAGGCCATATTGTGCGTACCCAAGCCATCTCCGCGCTAAAAGTTGCACCTGTCCTATGTGTCATGAATATTATGCTACTTCCTAAAATACCACAGGAGCTTAAACCATTGTGTCCTCTCGGCCACTGATTTCTCAATATTTCCCAACACCGTCTGGCTCTCATATCTGCTGTCTGTAGAAATGTATCAAAAGATGATGAATAATTTATTAGAATTCTTTATACAGCCTGTGGATAAAGGGTTCAATACACAGAGCTATAGTCTTCACAATAAAACATTTTATCAGATATATTCAATACATATCCAAGTATACGGGGCTGATGATCAGTATTATCCAAGCCCCTAATGAAATAAACAACAGCAACAACAGCTGTTCTCCAAAGTTGCAACGTATAGGCACTCGCATTCACCAATTGGTTGCTCAAATATTGGTCACCTGTACTGCATATCACTATTCATTAGCCAATAGTAGTTTCTTCTAATTGAAATGTTGCTGTTGTTGTTGTAGTTGCTGTTGTTGTTGTGGCAGTTGTTCGAATCTTCAGTCTTTTGACTGCATTGATGCAGCCCTCCATGTCTCACTGTCCTGAGCTAATCGTTTCATCTCTACATAGCTACCATACATTACATCTGAGGCAATCTGTTTTTAACATATTCTAACTTTGGTCTACCCCTTCAGTTCTTATCATCAACCCTTCCTTCCATAACTAAGTTTGCTATTCCTCGGAGTCTTTCTGTCTTAATAAGTGTCCTACCAACCTATCTCTTCTGAAAATTTGATGTTTTTCAGTTGATCAACACGATTGTACCCAATTTTGATGGGTTATTCTCTAATCCTGAAAATAATTTACATGAAATTAATAAATACACTTGGATGACCTGTTCCGATCGTCAAGCGAACATCATCAGATCCTTTACCACTTAGGCTTTAGTAATTATTTTATCTTTCCGATTGAGGAGTAAATTTTAATTCTACTAGATATTTCTCTGTTTCTTTAAATCATGTGGGTTTCGTTTTGTGGTTACGGAAGAAATCAAAGATTCGTTTGGTTATTCTATTAGAGTTCATTATCAGAAATGAACGTAAAAATGTATCCTCCTTTCTTGCATAGTATCTAAGAGTTTTCCAATTTTCTTGTAGAGAGTCTCATTCTTCACGAATGTTGTCTTATTATACTGAAATTTTGGTCCTATGATTTTTCTTAAAATTTTCCTTTCCTTCAATTCGAGTTTCTCCATCTGACCTTTGAAATTCATGTTTAGGGTTTCTGCTGCGTACAGTGGTTTAATCACTGTCTTATAAAGTTTAATTTTGGACCCCCATGAGAGGAATTTCTTCTTGTATGTTTGCCATTATTCATTAGGCAGTAATGATTCCTTTCGATTGAAATGTTTAATTGGGAATAAGTTATATATTGAAATGCATCCAGTGCCGGCATTTTACGATGATTTGCATATGCAAACATCGATGTCTAATTTTGTGCGCAGGTCGCATAGCAAATGAAGCAGTGGTGATGCTCAACACATGATGATATAATTATAAACGTAGTGTGTTTAAAAACGCGTATAACACGTCACCACATGTAGTTACAGCCAGTGTGTGAAACAGGTTTATAATTATCTTCCATGAATTCAGATTTTAAAAGATATATGGTTATTTGTATGGACCGCAGTTGTGGATAACGACTAATTACTGTTTTGTGATAGTCATCGCTTTAAGTTGATACGGCCTTACAATTGGTGATTAAATTATGACATGTTTATTTATAAGGTTGGAGCCTGCTGCTTGGTATAATTATAGGTTGGCCATATCTTGCTGCTACCTTGCAGTCTATATGTAGGCTTACTACTGTATGTACTCCAATGTACACTACCATGCAACCACTAACGTAGGTTTATATAAATGTCGTTGTTGTTTTTTTTTATGGATGGCCATAAAGTTGGTACCATACCCCCTTGTATATTGACGTTGTCAGTACTGAACCCATACTCAAGTACGTCTGAAGAAAGCCCTCCCCCGGACAACGTTTGGTATAGATTTATTTATCTGTTGATGAGTTATTTAAAAATGGCAGTAAAGTTGGAAGCACTGATTATACTGTTGGTAGTAACGACGTTGAATGAAAGTGAAAAAAAAATGTTGGTAGTGAGCACTTTCTTCTTCTTCTTCTTCTTCTCCTCCTGCTAGACGTTTCAGCCAGCTATGGACCACGTTAATGCAACTGCTTTAACATTCGCCCAGTAACGCCTCATGTGTTCTCGATGCTGCTGTTTTCTGGCTTCAGTCCACGTCTTGCCTGTTGTTAGTTCAGGCTTTTCCTGGAAATTCAGGTGTTCTTTTAGTTTTATCTTAAGGGGCGTTTGCATCTGAATATCGTTGTATGTAATTCCCACTTCTTTTAAATCACTTTCTACCTCTGTAAACCACGCTCCCTTGGTTTTCTTAACCAGAAAGTAAGTAAAGATTTTGTTTGACAATCGCATTGGGCTCAGTCTTGTTAAATGACCATAGAACACAATTCTCCTCTTTCTCATCACGTCAGTGATTTTGGTAACGTGTGTGTAGAGTTCATGGTTGTGCCTCCATCTGTAATCTCCATTTTCCTTGACTGGGCCCAAGATTTTCCGTAGATCTGCCTTTCTTTCGTTTCACGTTTCTCCATAAGACTTTTTTGTGCATCGTAAGGCACTCTGCAGCATATAAGACTTCCGGTCGGATGACTGTGCATAATGTAGAGAGCACTCTATTTATTTATTTATTTATTTAATCCTTTCTTTCTTTCTTTCTTTCTTTCTCTCTCTGTCTCTTTTCTCTCTCTTTCTGTCTCTCTTTCTCTCTTTCTTTCTTTCTTCATTTATTTATTTAGTTATTTCGTTATTTATTTATTTATTTAGTTAGTTAGTTAGTTAGATAGATAGATATATATTTAGTTAGTTATTTAGTTATACGACTCACAGATAGACCCCGAGCCTAAAAACATACCTGTCCACCGGTCATTATCTAATGGCTCTAAATTCTGTAGCTTTATTTTCGTAAATCTAAAACGCCATGCATTTGACTTTTCTTAAAATAAACTTTCGTGAATGTTTCAGAAAGATGCCATATCGCAGGAGGAGTCATAATTACTGATCCTGAAGTTACAGGATATATCCTAACACATACGTTATCAATGTAATGGTGTTGGAGGAGATTGTTTCAAAGAGTAAATCAACAACGTCGTTTACTCCAATTTTCCATTGTAGACATCGCAGATTATGAATTATACGCATGTTCATATTTGACGAGGAACCGACCACAGTGGCCGAGAGCACTAAGGTGCTAACTCGTGCCTTGCTGGCGTCGGAAGAGTGTGTTTTTGAATTCCACCTCGGTCGTTCTGAAAATAGTTTTCGTTGTTTCCCATTTTCCCATTTTCCTTCAAAAATCCATTCCCCGACTAGTCCTGAAATAGTACATTATGCAATGAACCTATTATGGTAATAATTAAGACACGAGTATGTTTATAAAACGAGCGAATCGAGTTTTATAATTTCCATACGAGTGTCTTAATTACCATGTCAACTGAACGCAAATCAATAGAGTCCCACATTGAACAGCCATGGCACCTGGCGGAAAAGTTTCACATAAGAAATCCCTTTACTGAACAAAGAGTTGGGTTATTGATTTCCGTGGATCTAATGTCATATGCTTGCTGACCACGGGGATGAAGCTACGATACGAGTAACTGGCAACACTGAGTACTTCAGCGCCACCCCACGACGAGCGCTGCTAGGCAAAAGTTCACCTCGTGATTGGTTGATTTTGACTTACTTGACTTATGTCCCCCAAGGAGCTTTCCAGCCTTGTTATATTTGCAGTTCTGTGTTGCTGATAAAATGGTGGCTCCACATGCTTGAAACACGTTACGGTAACTGTTCATTGTCCTGATTTTGAGAGATATTTAAGTCACTTATACGCTAAAACTACTCGCAATTAATAGCAAATATTGTTCCTGGGTAACACAATACTGTCGTATTTCTGCAGCTTATAATCGTGATCCATACTTTTCATTCGTAAACCGTATTTGTCAAATGCGGATGTTGCTCACGCCAAAGAATATGGGTCATACGACATCGGCGTGAACAGTTCTGAATGAAACCACCCAGTCCAAAGTCTCATGTTGGTGTGATTTGTGAAAATGGAAATGTGACCTTAAATAAAATACGGATAGGAGTGACCCAGTCAAATAAAATAAAAAAATAAAATGAAAACATATTTGGGAGCTAATATTTCCATACTGGTAGTTGGTTGCCACACCACTAGGCGTGCTACAGTAGTTTCTTGTTTCCATGCTTTACCATGCT
This sequence comes from Meconema thalassinum, assembly GCA_946902985.2. Lineage (NCBI taxonomy): Eukaryota > Metazoa > Arthropoda > Insecta > Orthoptera > Tettigoniidae > Meconema > Meconema thalassinum. The sequence goes on along the minus strand of OX336388.2, from coordinate 989,078,996 downwards.
GCATTCACTTCTATTATATTTGGTGTTCTGTGTTGCTGACTCCATGACGTTCAAGTGTGGTTATATTAGCACCATCATTCACTAAAATAGTCGTCGAACTCGTACGAAACCAATGCCCAGTGTAGAAATTGGGGTTGGGGATATTAAAATACAGTGATATTTCTTTTCCCATACTCCCCAGTTTATTTATGCAAACATTTGGGACGGTGCACACTTTCCATGTCGGTAATTTATATAGGCTAGAAGGATGGTATGTTACAAACTTCTGGACGTAGATTCCTAAATTTCTTGCATATTTCATATTATTTTCCTGCTACCGTAAAGGTTCGTGCTGATTTTGTGTTAGTGTTGGCATTGTAACTACATGTCATGCATATCAAGGATGCGAACGCTAAGCTACTACGAGAACAGCAATCTATCCTCCAACGATGGGCAGACTACTTTTTTGGCATCTGCAACGAAGAATTTCCACACCCACCAATTGCAAGTCCTGATCCTACCTTAGGACCCGTTCCTCCAATTACATCCGAGGAAGTAATGCTTGCCATTAGCAAGATGAAGAGTGGGAAAGCAACTGGCCCAGATGACTTACCGACGGAAATATGGAAAATTCTAGGAAGGCCTGCCTCAGAATTCCTTGCCACACTCTTTAACCGGATCATTGCTGAGAACCAACTTCCCCATGCATGGACAACTAGCATAACAGTTCCAATCTGGAAGGGAAAAGGTGATGTGGGTGACTGCTCAACTTATCGCCCTATTCGACTCATCTGTCATGCGTTTAAATTATTTGAGCGTGTGCTTGATTGTAGACTCAGAAATATTGTCACTGTAACACCAAACCAGTGTGGGTTTGTTAAGGGATGCAGTAACATCGATGCTGTCCATGCCACGCGCCTTTTAATGGAAAAGCACAGAGAGAGGCAGCGGAGTGTACACCTGGCATTTCTCGATTTAGAGAAAGCTTTTGGCCGTATCCCTCATGATCTTATTTGGCGAGCTCTTCGTTGCCATGGAGTCCCTGAGGAATATGTAAGCCGGGTGCAACGTCTGTATCGCAATGCCACTAGTGTTGTTCGGAGTCCAGCTGGAGTCTCCCCACCTTTTGAAATCACTGTGGGTGTTCATCAGGGTTCTGCTCTATCACCACTGTTATTCATCCTCTGCATGGACACAGCAACGGCGGACATACAGACCTCACATCCCTGGACCCTTCTCTATGCGGATGACGTGGTACTTGCCCCAAAAAACCGCCCTGAACTCCAGCACAGGGTTCAAACGTGGAACAACAGACTGGCTGAAAATGGACTACACCTCAATATCCAGAAGACAGAATACCTGGAATGTGGCCCCCAAACTAGAGGTACCATCAGTATCAGCACAGAAAATCTGCAGAAGACCATGCATTTTAAGTACTTAGGGTCCACTGTCACTTCAAATTGTGACGCCACTCCTGATACTAGGATGAGGGTAAACGCAGCCTGGCTCAAGTGGAGACAAGTCACTGGAGTTCTCTGTGATAAAAAAAAAAGATGCCTCTGCATTTAAAGGCAAAGGTCTATAAGTCTGTGGTACGCCCAACAGCCATCTATGGGACTGAATGTCGCCCTATGACCAAAAAACATGAGCAAATTTTGAATACGATGGAAATGAAGATGCTCCGATGGTCGATGGGGCTGACCCGATTTGACCACGCAAGGAACACAGACGTCCGGCGAAGATTTGGTGTTGCACCAATTGTCGAGAAGGTGAGGGAGGCTCGTCTACGCTGGTACGGTCACGTCATGAGAAGACAGAACAACTCAGTTGCCAAAAGAGCACTCCACATTAACCCAGGTGGAACAAGACCACGTGGAAGACCTGCAAAGCGGTGGACTGACAACATCAGGGCTGACATGCACGCTGTTGGTCTAACACCAGAAGATGTCAACGACCGAAAGAAGTGGAGGAGATGTAGCAAAGTATCAGACCCCGCAAGGGATTAATGCTAGGAAGAAGAAGAGTTGGCATTGTAACTGCAATGGTTGATCGGATATCCTTTATATTGTCAACTTTCAAATCATGTAATTCATGTCCGACATGTTGGAATTTGAGTGCATGTGCGAAGCTATCCTCACCTAATTGATCACACAACTGTTTCGTAATGAAAATCTTGAGCTCTAATTGGTGGAGAAACTGTATCATAATGAAAACTTGTACTATAATTACCCCCATTATAGTACAGTATTCGGACATATAATATTTACATTTCGCCATGGTTGAACATAAAGGAATTAAATGGCCATTGATTGCAATAATTGAAAGATATTATATCTGAAACGGAACATATTTTATTGTGTTCTATTGAACCCGCCTCTGGGTAAGTTGATAAACCAGTACTCAATTTTGTAGCGTTAAAGGTTTCATCGTGTAACTTTGGACACATATTTTCTAGTGATGGAGGTGTGTTGACGCGAGTTATCTTGAGTAGCAATGAAAGCTCTGATTTAAGACAGGGCATGCACTAGTACCATACTACGATGATTATGTTTTCTTAAAATATAAGTCTAATGTATTTTGTTTGAAATGACTAGAACTTATTCATATCGAGTTTTGAGTTTGATTTTGTTGGTCTATAATTTATCACAACCTAGGTCGTGTACGAAAATCTATTTAGTACATCACATTCCTGTAAATAGGCGGGAGATGTTTTAATGGAATAGACCAGTAGAATTTAATTCTCCACGGAACTACTTGTTTTAATTGGAATCCGAAGATTTGAACGTGATATTTCACCACGAAAGTTGCACATGCATTAACCAGGAATTAAACCTCCTTGCTGGGTGACAAGCAATTTGACCGCTGCGCCACCAAGCTCCCGAAGGTGAAGAGGAAAAGCTATCTATAGATAAACGAATGAACGTATTATCCCCACCAATGATTGTTGTTGATGCTATTGTTGGTTTTTAGGGGTTAAGATATCTTGATCATCAACCTCCTGTACTTGGGTGTGTGTTGGACTTGTCTGATAAACTGTGTTTCTCTACTGACTGTATGTATATCTACCCCTTATTAGTCCCGTTTCCAACGGGGGCGGATGGTTTTACGGCCGGATACCCATCCTGGCGCCAACCGCATGAGAGGAGTTAATGAGAGAGGAATGAAGATGAATGAAACTGGGTACGGATGTGGAAGGAAGCAGCCGTGGCCTGTCAGAAGGTACCGTCCCAGCATTTGCTTGGTGTTGAAAATGGGGAAAACCACGGAAAACCATGTCAAGGAGCGCTGACGGTGGGGCTCGAACCCACGCGTCTACCGAGTTAGCAGAGAGCTTGGCCCTATGGCCTTACGCTGCGCATTAGCGAGCGTAGCCACCGCTGTCGGTGTGCAATAGTGTGTGTATTAGTGTCAGAGATTGGGGTAGGCGCCATGGGATCTTGTTGTTGTTATTGCTGCTGTTGTTGTTCTTTTTTAGGGTTTAAGACATCTTGATCATCAACCTCCTGTATTTGTCTGTGTGTTGGATTTGTCCGACAAACTGTGTTTCTGTACTGACTGCAATAGTGTGTACTGTATATTAGTGACAGAGAATGGGGTAGGCGCCATGGGATCTTGTTGTTGTTTAGGGGTTACGACATCTTGATCATCAACCTCATATACTTCCCCAAGTATATGTGTTGGATTTGTCTGATAAACTGTCTTACTGTACTGATTGCAATATTGTGTAAATTAGTGTCCGAGATTGGGGTAGGCGTCCTGGAATCTGTAATAAAGTATCATCCTATAGAGCAGGGGAGGACAGGCGGTGCTGATGAGACGTCAGTTCACACCACTGTACTACCCTACCAAGGAATTGTTACCGCTTGACGTTGAGTGGAGCTGTTGTGTAAACATTACGTCAGCTCACCACGTTATGGCTGACACGGGTGGGTGCAGGGCAAGAGAGGGAACGCATGTACAGTCATACAATGAGAACACGCCGCACAGCGAACGACCCAGCATGAACTATGCACACACACGACATGCGATGAGGTTTCGCGACCTCGCGTCTATCGAAGGCGTGTGTCTGGGTGGAGCGCATTAGTTCCGAATTCCGCCACCAGCAACAATTCGCTAGCAGGGCAGAACATGTTCGCACCGAAGAAGAGTGTAGCGTGTGACGTCAGCGCGCTTTGTATAGCTACCGCAGAGGACGAGGTTTTAGTTTGAGACATGCGGGATGCAGGAAACATATCTGGTGTTATTAACACAACGAACTGAACGCCTTGGATGTCGTAATGTTAATGCTCCTTGTTGCAATTACACAATTGATCACATATTATAACCAATGACATTTCGGCTCTCTCCTATCAAAAAATATGTAACAGAAGTAGTTAATGTGAAGGACAGTCATGCTATAACGTAAATAGAACTGGACATAGGGCCATTTTTCCTGCACAATAGAAAAGAGCCGTACGGAACAATACAATCACGGGGACATTTTCCGACACTTCTCGAACTAGTGTATCAATGTATGGACGTAGTGTCTGGGAAAGTTATAATCGAAGGCTGCATGTTAGGTTGTGGTCTAACTAGGTACTTCGAGATTTGGACTTAGCCAGTTTCATAATAGAAAAAACACTGATAGTCAGTCTGAAAGACTAGACTTTATATCATTTTAAATGCTACAAATGCTGCGTGAACTCAAAGTCCGTTGGCAAAAAAAAAGCAAGTGCAAACCAAGGTCAAAGGAGGTAGCTAGCTGGATGACGTCACGCCCAACGGAGCGCGCGGGGAAGGAGGAACCTCAAGCAGTACTATGACGTCACACACCTCAGTGCATTCCGGGTACATTTCGTCCCGTCACCGTAACGTAACGCCAGACCCCAGCGAAGTCGACATAATCATTTAAAATGATAGAATAATATATTGTTCGCACACATATGTCGAACCGAACATAAATAATATCCGTGCAGCAAGTGCATACAACCTGTTAGCATCGAGAGCTCAACTAACCCTTCCAGGTCTGTACGCACAGCGCCGTTGATCTAGGCAACATTGTATTACACAGTTCTCGCCTGACGTCACACGAACTGATAGGCCTGCCCTTCGTTTCGACACGTCACACCGCTTGATTTCCCTTCTATAAAGAGTGTGGAAAACCTCGGGTTGGCCGCTGTCAGTGCCGAGATTCTAACCAGCTATCTCCGTACTTGCTGCAGATCCCATACCGTAGTCATGGTGCGCGATTTATCTTGTTGGGTTCTCACAGTAAGCAATAGGATCAGATCACCAGCAGCATTCTGGAAAATGTAATGTGACGTGAAGTAATATGTAGGCTCTTGGCGTAATGGGTTTCTATATAAATTGAATTTCCATTAAATATTCCAATTCTGAGAGGAATGAATATTGATATTTCATCAGAGTGGTAGCGCCATTAAAAAAGTAATCAATGATTAATAATAGGGCAAACCAAAATTGTTAAAAAGTGATCTTATGGGCAGCTCTGATCTGAGCGATACAGATCAAGAGAGAGTCGGTTTTTGCATCACAACCAGCCTCTGCCAGGTGAACCTGGAGCGTTTCTGCGGGTATTGAGGGGATAGATACAGCTTTGTGCAATAGAAATTAGCGATATTCAGTATGTTCTACCTCAATACATAATTATAACTCTTAGAACATTCTTTTTCATTTCATGAAAACCACGTATCCTCTTAAATTGGCCAAGCCTATTTACGTTGAGTACGTAGGGACAAGAAAATAGCTGCATGTCTTGAAAATGATCCATATTGAAAATGTTTGAAAAGATACCTTCAGTCAATAAATATTATAATTATTATTGTTATTATTCTTATTATTGTTTTAAAGAACAGCTTTCGGTCACATTATGACCTTCATCAGCAATGTATAATGAATATTTTAAAAAGGAAACAAATATGGAATTGCAAGTCAATGGAAATACATGATATTTAGAACGTAGGCTTTCGCGACCGGTGTCTAATTTATCATCTAGGCTTACAGAATGGAGCCGCGTCGTGTATCGGTGATTGTTTCCCGACGTTTCGGCTGCTGCAATGACAGCCGAAACGTCGGAAACAATCACCGATACATGAAGTGGCTCCGTCCTGTAAGCTGCTGCAATGACAGCCGAAACGTCGGGAAACAATCACCGATATATGAAGTGGCTCCGTCCTGGAAGCTGCTGCAATGACAGCCGAAACGTCGGGAAACAATCACCGATACATGAAGTGGCTCCGTCCTGTAAGCTGCTGCAATGACAGCCGAAACGTCGGGAAACAATCACCGATACATGAAGTGGCTCCGTCCTGTAAGCTGCTGTAATGACAGCCGAAACGTTGGGAAACAATCACCGATACATGAAGTGGCTCCGTCCTGTAAGCTGCTGCAATGACAGCCGAATCGTCGGGAAACAATCACCGATACATGAAGTGGCTCCGTCCTGGATGCTGCTGTAATGACAGCCGAAACGTCGGGAAACAATCACCGATACATGACGTGGCTCCATCCTGTAAGCCTAGATGATCAATTACATGATAGTTAAAACTAAAGATTAAACAATAATTTTCTTAGTGCTCTTGAGATAAATATTTCAACAATTAAAAATTAAACTTATAATAAAGGAGCTGAGATTCAATATTTCTAAAAATAGTTTTGCCTAAAATGTTTAAAATAAAAAAAACGATCTCTTACAAATTTTGGAGAAACTTTTTTTCACATCAATTAACCAAAACTCTGTAACAGATCTGATTTCTTTCCCATTTAGGATCATGCAAAATCTTTATTTATTTTTCTTTTCCTATACCTGGAGTTTCATCTGTCTCCAATATTCCTTCATGCGTTCACTGTCGTGTTTCTCTTAGGTCTTCCTTCATGATGATTTTGCAGTTCTATCGGAAATCAAGGCGTGATCAACCATACAAATCAACCTTATGGGAAAGATCGCTAGCCAAACAGGACTAGGGATCTCAGTTGAAAAGACAAAATTTATGAAAAATGACAAACATGGGCCAACATTCCTTGACACGGGATAGGACGGATTGAACGGTCTTCCTTCATCTTGAAACCCTTCCAGATTTTTCACTTCTTTCTATCAATTGAGACTCTGTGATGTTCAACTTTTCTATATCTTTCCTAACTTCCTTAGTCCACGTTGTAAGGGTCTTCTTCTTCCAGAGATAGTCGAATTTTTGTTTTGTTAATCCATGTTTGTTAATTCTGTATAGATGTCCGAGGAATGTCAGCCTCCTCTTCCGTATAGTCTCTGAGATTCTTTCCAGGTTCTGACAGACTTCTCATTTGCTTCGCAGTTTCCATCCGTCTTCAGTCCGTACTGCACCCATGATTTTCCTTAGAATTCTCCTTTCCAGGGCATCTAGTTTTTTGAGGCTATATCTCATCGAGAGGCATTCACTGGCAAAGAGACAATCTGTTTTTACGACAGTGTTATAATGCCTTATTTTGATATTCCATGAGATGCACTTCCTGTTGAAGATATTTTTTGTTAATTCATATGCTCTTTCCATTTTAAGAATTCGGTATCCAACAGCTGCTTTTTCTAACCCATTCTCCTGTATAGTCTCTTCTAGGTACTTGAAATTCTTGAGCCGTTCAATCCGTCCTATCTCCGTGTCAAGGAATGTTGGTCCATGTTTGTCATTTTTCATAAATTTTGTCTTTTCGACTGAGAGCCTTAGTCCTGTTTGGCTAGCGATCTTTTCCATAAGGTTGATTTGTATGGTTGCTCCCACCGTGATTTCCGATAGTACTGCAAAATCATCTGCAAACGCCAGGTAGTTGACTTTAATTCCTACCGACTTTCTCCCGAGGCAGATTGGGTTTATTCCGCGACTCTCTAGTTCCGAGTTCCAAATTATCACAATCTTCTTTAGGACACAGTTGAATTGGCAACGCCAGCTATCTGATATGACATCTAGCGGTAAAAATGAGAAACTTACCAAGTAGGGTACATTTGTCACGTGGTGACTGTTTGTATATGGTTTCTTGTATTCGTAAGCAGATCGAGGTAAATTCTTCGTGTCTTTATACATAAGTAATAAGTTTTACTCGTTGATGGAGTGTGAAATGAGTAAAAGCAAAGTATATTGCTCAGTTTACGGCTGTAAGTCGATGCATAAGAGGGCTGCGGATATACGTTTTCATCACTTTCAAAAGATGTACATAGCAATAGCCGAAAGGTGACGATACCAAATAAATACGGGCAACAGGAACGGGTTGTTCACTGTTACGCCGAGCCAAGCCGAACCTAGACAGCCAAGCTTACACCAGCCGACGACAGCCAAGCTTCATCAGTCAGGTATCCTTCCCCGCTCGCTAGTTCATTTCCAATAACCCTACCAACCGCCATCACCTCGCTCTGCGATATCCAAGCCCCCACTACGAGTCATATAGGCCTAATTTGACTTCTCAGGGTAAATATCTACTCTGCGAGAACCTGCTACTCCGATATTCAACACCAAACCCTCCTGCTAACCATCCAAATCAAACAATTCCTGTGTCCCCCGAACTTGAATACAAGCTAAACTCATCCCTTCGCCCTACCAAGCAGCAAAAAATTTCTAGAGTCTATGGTACAGTGAGCAAACTCAAATATAGATTTTAAACGTAACAGCGCCATGACTCGAACGGCTCATAAATAAATACCAGCGGACAACTGATGCTTGATAAGATGCAATTGACACATAAAATCCAGTGGAACATACAAATTAGATCACGTGTATCGCACAGTTATACATATATAAAATCAAAAATAACACTGCCATTATTTTAGGGACCACATTTACTGATTATAATCGAAAAATAAAAAGTGTTCCATATCAAACGTATGTTATTGAGTATTTTTACCCTACTTATCCAGACCGACCGCAGCGCCCCAAGTGTTAGTTTGAGTTGCCAATAGGATTGGCGAAATATCTGATTATATTATTTTAAATATTTTAGACAGAAACCATTTCTTATAAATATTGAATCTCAGCTCCGTTATTATAAGTTTAATTTTTACTGAACTTGATGAATCTCAATAGCACTAAGAAAATTATTGGTTCATCTTAATTTCTATCATGTATTTTCATTGACTTGCAACTCTACCCTTGTTTTCTTTTTAAAATATTCATTATATAGTGCTGATGATGGTTATAATGTGACCAAACCCGTTTCTTTAGAACAATAAAAATAATAATATTTATTGACTTAGGGTCTCATAATTATCAACTCTGCTATTTACGTTTTAACTTAACACATGGCCTGTTTGCCATCTCTTGATGAATGCAGTACATTTGCATTTGTCTGTTGGCACAGGCTAGAGTAAAATGTAGTTTTCGCCAATGTCTCAGTCTCACTCATGGCTGTGATTATATGGAAGCTACTGGGGTATGGGTGGTGCTTAGTAATGGCATTCAGGGCACAGTCAGTGCCTGTGGATGCTGTGAAAGGTTCTACTCATAGGGTTAGTACTGCTGTTCTGACTCAGTGAGGAAACAATGGCAAACTACCTCACTCCTCTTCTTGCCTAGTACACCTCAATAGAGCGCTGCCTTGGTTTTTTTTGGGGGGTATCTACCCACATAACCTAACGGCGGTACTTTTTGAGGGTCCAACCAGCCTTCGGGCTTACTACCTAATAGATAGACTAAACACAGTTAAATGCACTAATTAATTATTCAAAATGGCGGCTTCTAGATGTGCTTGCTTGGAGAATGTTCCTGATACCTAGATTAAGTTTGATCATGTTTGCAGTATTCGTTTTTCACTTTCAAGCCTAGAGAAATGACTAACATCAACTTCCTATTTGAAAAAAAATCGAATTGTTAAATAACTTCTAATTTTCATAAAATGCGCATATGTTTACCATATCGGTTTGGTAAAGGTTCATCCGTATTAACTATTGGTAAATATGTATGTTATTTAATCCGCCAATACTAAAAAATATGTATCGGTAGTTTATTATTACTTAAACGAACATGTTTCGATATACAATGATATCTTCTCCAGCGTTCAAAATTAATAGCCTTTAACATTAATAAAATAATAATAGATATCCGTACAATAATTTGATTAAAATTAAAGTTCCAAATCTCTACTTAGTACAAAACCAAGTCCCCGATTCTTAGATGTCACGGGTAATCTCGAGAACCACTGGATGGATTTTGATGCGGTTTTCACCATTCTGTAAAGGATATCTCAGGGAAGGTTTCTGTAGACAATAATTTATTTATGATCAAAGGAAGCCAAGCAGTAACGATTTCAGTGAAGAAGTAAAAGAAAACCTGGCGTCCGTGCGCTTTTTAAGCTTACGCTGGGTAAACCGTTAAAAATATCTATATACTAACTTATAAGTGTAAGAATTGTTCAGCATGAAAAGTTTTACAAAGAAGTCCGTGAGAGCATATCTCTATCTTCAATACATCGCCCACTATAAGTGTGTTTACGTTTTTATTTCTCCATCAATCTCCATTCAATTACTGAGGCAGCAGTTTACGAGCTAGCTAGGGGCGATCCTATCACCCCAGTTACAGCCTAGATAGCGGGCGAGCCTATTAACTCAGATACAGCCAGCAGAAAACTGTCGCGTCGTGTTGATTTAAGACTTCAGAGAAGAGTGGTTGTGTTTGGAGTTTCCCTGGACGTGCAACTCAGCTTTTCTTCATTTCACCTGTGAACGTTTCGTTCCGGAAATACACAGTCAAGTTAAGATTGGACGGAAGGGGGATTTGTGTTTCATGCACCTCGCCATTCTTAAATTACGTCTGACTAGAATTCGTTGCACATGCATCTCCATGATAATATAATTAATAGTCCAGTCAGTGATTTTAACCCATTATGCCGAGACGTATTACGGATGTAGGTCGTAGTTCATTGTCATCGAAGAAAAGCGCTTATCAAGTAATGCATTCATAACTGATCCCGGGGAAAGCCGGGGTGGGTCGCTAGTACATAAATAACATGTTTTCAATTATTAGAAGATGGTTCTAAACTGCAGTTACTATGGATTGTGGTGAAATTGTAAACATTGATGTAGGGAATTGAGATTTCTACCTTCGATATCTGCCAAAATCACAACCTTATTTGCTGGCCTATTCTCGTTGTATTTGTTCGAATAGCTTCAAAAAATATTGATGTACGGTACTTCATAAGGACTTCATCATTCCGTGTTGTTATATGAATGATTCTTCGTATTATAAGTTTCACTGGAACTAATGCTATGCTCTCCTGTAAAAATAATTATTAATAAGAAAAATATAACCGCCAGAATCAATACTATGAAAATGAAAATCCACAGCCTGCTTCCAGTCTCCGACCGGGTCAGGAATGGAATGAATGAAGCCCCTATCTAGTGGCGAGGATATGAACCGTGCCGGCTGCCGAGGCCTGACGCACTCCTCTGGGGCATTGATTAAATGAATGACAGATGAAATGAAATGATAGAGGAGAGTGTTGCTGGAATGAAATTTTGACAGGGAAAACCGGAGTACCCGGAGAAAAACCTGTCTGCCTCCGTCTTGTCCAGCACAGATCTCACGTGGAGTGACCGGGATTTGAACCACGGACCCAGCGGTGAGAGGCTGGCGTGCTGCCGCCTAAGCCACGGAGGCTAGAATCAATACTATAAAGAAATTAATTATTAAAGTTGTTCTAGGTACATGTTTCGGGGATTAATCAACTATTTTATCCCCTTCATCAGTCAATTGTAAAGCATATTGAAAATATAATAAAGCGTAGCACTGAAAATATGAATGGTTATTTACCCATATTAGGGTAATAAAGCGTAGCACTGAAAATATGAAAGGTTATTTATCCTTAGGGTAATAAAGCGTAGCACTAAAAAATATGAAAGGTAAATAAAATTTCATAATTTCAATGCTAGGCTTTATTATATTTTCAATATGCTTTACAATTGGCTGATGAAGGGGATAAAATAGTAGATTAATCCCAGAAACATGTACCTAGAACAACTTTAATAATTAATTTCTTTATAGTATTCATTCAGGTGGTTATATTTTTCTTATTAATAATTATTTTAGCATATCAACATGGAACCACCATGAATAATTTAAATAATGCTCTCTTGTGTCAAGCAGGTTATATTTACAACGGAGTTGAAAATTAGTTGTATTGTTGTGACGTTAAATTGTATCTTGAGAATCAGCTGTTCTTGGTATTACAACCACGCCATACATTGCAATACCTCTCTTCAAGTCCCGGAGCGCGTATCCCAACCCTGACCCTGATACAGTTACACACACTACTACAGTCATCACAGTAATACAGATTCAGAAAAATTCAACACACACCCAACTACATGGAGGTGAAGACCAAGTTGTTCCAAGCCCCTCCCCAATGCATTAATAATAACAACAACAAACCATTTACAGACGTGGCACGTGAGTCAACACGCATGACTAATCCGAGGGTTGAGATTGAATGAGAGTACGCGCTTATACCGTACACAAGCATTGCCAGCTCCCACACATTTCTTCCCTTAGAAAAAGATACCTCTTTATATATTTAGACAGATATTAAGACAAATATTTATAAGAGTTTATATCTTCGTCAGAGATTGAAAAAAGATAGGAGATTTTATCAAGATATTCTTCTGTCAATTCCAATATCGGAGATACGCAGCGGTTAAAAAGATTGGAGAACAAACCCCTAGGGATATTTCCAGATACCTTATAGTAGCTTACAGGCTTTATATATAAACGTGAATCAATACATTTCACGTAATGTATTTACACAAGTATTCATAAAAATATAAGAAATATCAGTAAAAATGAATGAACGATCACTCCTTGATAACTGTTCTAAAGTACCGTACAAAAATTAGCCAAAATACCTGTAGTAATATTATGGACAAAATCTGGAGATGATGTAGTAATAGATGTTTGCTCGTCCTCTGTCCGTAACCCACCCAACCATCCCAAAATATATGATCACGACTTATATAGATGAAATTCCAGCTGTGTCCGCCATTGTTCGTGTCAGATACCGTCAATTGTCGTATTGCCAACCCCGCGCTTACCATACGATGTATATACGCGGTACCGTTAAGCACAATAGTGCCGAATGGCGATATGTTATTAAAATTTGTTCAATCCAAACCAATGGTTTTCCCCTTAACCAACCATTGTTGGGCAGCGTGACGCTGCGGGCCACGTTAGGCAATATAAACACCCCTGGTTTTTGTCACGCACAGTGGAGGTAGACACGCATCATTAATTTTCATCCAGACCAATGGTTTTTGCTTAATCCAATATCTGCGTGGTGTATTTTGTATCGGACATGTTGTCAACTAGTGACGACAATGTATGCGCCTCATTGCGAGTGCTTTTGAGTCAGTTTAAATTACTAAATACGCTGTCGAAAATTTGTCGAACATGGCTGTCCTTGTGGAATGAGCAATAAATAAAAACACACATTTACGTGATTTAGCACCTATGTATGATCTGATGATCAATTTGGTTTTAGGAAAGGAGTAGGAACAAGAGAAGCAATCTTAGCATTGAGGCAAGTGATAGAGAAGCAGATGAAGAAAGGCAAATCTACCTTCTTAGCGTTCGTCGACCTTGAAAAGGCGTTTGACAATGTGAACTGGAATGTTCTATTCAGCATTCTTCATCAATCAGGTATCAACTTTAGAGACAGAAGACTCATCTACAATATCTATAAGCAAGAAATTGGAATAGTTTGTTGTGGTAGCAAGGAAGAAACAGCACACATCAGAAAGGGTGTACGGCAGGGTTGTTCCCTTTCCCCATACCTATTCAATATATATGTACAAAAGGCGATCGACCAAGTAAGATAAGAATTTGCCACAGGAGTGAATATTCGTGGAGAAAAAGTTGACATGATAAGGTTTGCTGATGACATAGCGCTAATTGCAGAAGGTGAAGAAGACTTACAAAAGATCCTGAGCAAGATGGACAAAATAATGGAGGAAGAATTTAATATGAGAATAAATACAAATAAAACAAAAATTTTGGTCTGCAGTAGACATGACGAAAACAAGACATCAATAGAGTTAAGAAATGAAAAGATACAAGAAGTGAATGAGTTTAATTATCTGGGAAGTAAAATAACGAATGATGGAAGAAGCAGCAGAGAGATATTATGTAGGATTGCCCAAGCCAAGAACGCTTTCTATAAAAAGAAGAACCTATTTACTGCAAGGAACATAAGTCTTGATGTGAGGAAACAAATGTTGAAGACCTATGTATGGAGCGTCGCGCTTTATGGCAGCGAATCTTGGACAATAGGAGAGAGAGAGAGGAAAAGCCTACTAGCATTTGAAACCTGGTGCTATAGAAGGATTATGAAAATCAGTTGGAAAGAAATGGTCACAAATGAGGAAGTATTTAGAAGAGTGGGAGAGAGAAGATGCTTCCTTAAATATTTAAAAAGAAGAAGGAATCACCTCGTGGGCCACATACTGCGACACAATGGACTGATTAAGCTTATAATCGAGGGAACAGTAGACGGCAAGAATTGTAGAGGAAGACCCAGACTGGAGTACACGAATCAAATACTGAAAGATATGGGTTGTGGCGCATACTGTGAACTGAAGAGGAAGACTGAGAGACGGGAGGAATGGCGAGCAGCTGCCAACCAGCCTCACGGCTGTTAACCACAGAGAGAGCACATATACCCGGTGCAGTCGGTGGATAAGTGACCAAGGTTTGTTATTACAATTCATAATGTCCCCCTGGGAAATGAAATAAGGTATAAGAACATTTATTATCGAAAAGAAAGCGATTTTTTTTTTAATGTGACAGTTGATTCGTAATTAATTAAATATCCGCCTATAAGGCATCCAGCGTTTAGAATGAAGCATTGGTATTATGGCGCGTTACGACAGGGTTGCCACTCCATGAGAGGAGGCAGTACAAAGCGCTTCGCGTACACTTTCCGCACATTCAGCGATTGTACAGTGACGAAGACTTTAATTAAGTACTGTATAATAATACTAATAGTAGGCTAACATAACACATACAACGAAATTAAATTAAATTAACTATAACGACATTATAAAGTCATTATATTTAACACTCCTGCTATTCTTGCGAAGTGTATTACTTAGCCTCTTTTTGCGTGGCGACAGTACTGGACCCTGTCCACTCTCACTACGTATTTTAAAAACGGTAGTCTTTGATATTCCTGTGCCCAGAGCAGTTTCATTGACTAATTATTTATACTTTCGTTAGGTTTAAGATTCTTAAAATAACTGAACACATTAATTACGACCTGTTTTTCCCTCCTTCTGAGCACTTGACCACTCTTTCTTTTCACAAAACTATCCATTGTTGTACGTGAAATACGTAAAATACAACACGTTAAATCTAACAGAACTGCTGCACACACACTCAAGATAGAGACATGTGAACCACTGAAATACAAGCTCGGAGGGCACAGTAATAAAGCTGTAGTAGCAAGCTGCACCCCACGCAGTCCTTCGAAACTTCATATAATCCGCGGTCAATGAACAGCCTGGCCTGTGTAAACAATTAAACCTACACTCTGGGTAAGTAGGTAGAAAACTTCTTCCAACATTCCTCTACAACTCTCAAACTGACATGACATGGTTATCTTTAAAAATAGAAAAGTTGGCAGCATACGAACTTTTTCAATGCGGTTATGAGAGAATATTCAGAATGAACCTACATGAAAATTGTAATATTTTCAAAAAACAACAACCCCTGGCACTATCCAGCCCATGACGGGCTAAGGCCGACCAAGCGACCGCTGCCCAGCCATTTGGCCTGCAGATATTGGGGTGACGCGTGATCAGCGCGTCGGGTCCCCTCGGCCGTTAATCTTGGTATTCGTGATCGGGGCGCTGTCTCACTGTCAGACAGCTACTCAATTGTCCTCACGAGGCTGAGTGCACCCCGTTCCAACCCTCACGTCAGTTTTAAAATCACTGACGGAGCCGGGGATCGAACCCGGGGCCTCCGGGTGAGAGGCAGGCGCGCTACCCCAACACCACGGGGCCGGCATGTGAGATCTGTGCTGGACAAAATGGAGGCAGACAGGTTTTTCTCCGGGTACTCCGGTTTTCCCTGTCAACATTTCATTCCAGCAACACTCTCCACTATCATTTCATTTCATCTGCCATTCATTTAATCATTGCCCCAGAGGAGTGCGTCAGGCCTCGGCAGCCGGCACAGTTCATATCCAGTATAAAATATTTCAATAATCCATCATCAAGACGGCACATTTAGCTAGACGAGTGTGAAAAATAGGCATCACCAAGTCAATGCAACATGATATAAGATCGATTTTACTAAAAAGGGGACACAGTTTATCGTTTTGTTGTTGTTTTTTTAAATATGGGTATCTAATTTTTCTAGCATTTCTATCAAGTTTACGTAGTTCTAATATAGGACAAAAAAGATCGGCAAAACATAGTTCAACCCGAATATGCTGTTTTTTCGACAAAGAACAATTTTCGACCGATATGGCAACAGTGGAGTGCTAGAAAATGACAGCGTCATACATGTCTCACGTGCAACAGAAAGAGAGAAGAATATCCCTATCTAACCAGTGCTTCATTCTAAAGGTTGGATGGGCATTAGCAATGCTTTGATCACACAAAAAACGTAATGGTAGTTTGTATGCATGTTTCCAGTTAGCGGTGAACTCTTCATCAGCACGAAAATACATACTGTGATGGTCCCAATTTGTGACCAGAATGAAATAATTTTATATATTTTATTATTATTATTATTATCAATATTTTTTAAGTTTACATTTTACCTTTTATTAGTTATTATGTTAACTAATATGTTTATATCTATTATTATGCGGTAATGTAGAATATTATGGGAATTGAAAGGACTTGGAGCGATACACATTATATTTGAAATAAGTTAGACGATTGACAAATATTATTTCTGAATAAAATTCGAACAAGAGAAGAAGAGGGCTGTTCACAGAAGGGCGGCTTAGCCACGGCTTCTTGGAAATGACATAAATAGACACTTATGTCTGTCACATCAAATATTCTACCAGTATACAAATCATACTAAGAAGAGATTCTATGAAGACTTGCCACTAACAACGCTGGGCCGATGAATGAGTCCTTTGCAACTTTATACAAAAGGTGGGCTGGACCTCCCGAGAATTGCTACAAAGAAGTATTGTCATTGTTGATATGTGAAAGGCGGGCTAATTTCGCCTCGACCTCAGAAGAGAGGAGAGAGACACGTGCCTTACCTGGGAACGTTATATATATGACGGCCGCCCAAATGGATTATTATTATTGAATTGCTGGAGGAGAGGGAATGATGCTGAGAGGAGCAGAGGAACTTGTAGCGAGATGGAGTCTGTAACGCAGTTCTAAACTAGACAGTTGACTAATAAGTATGTGAATATGATAAGACATTCTGTCTCATCAAACTGTGACATGGTTGTGTACGAGGCTATTGTCACAGGGATGATTTTTGGAATTTATTCCGTCATCCACATATAAATTAATTACTTTGAGGAAGATCAGGGCCATCTGGAACTCTCTACGCAACAATCCAACTACAAAGATCTTCAATGCGGTGAGCGATGTAAACAGTTATACTCCAGTCAAATCGAAGGCTCTCATCCATATAAAATTCAATCTACATTTTATTCAATTAACTCAGTATACTCCAATTTCCAATCAAGACCCATAATACAAGTAAATTCAGTAGATTCTTTCATTTAAATTTATTATTATTATTATTATCTTTAGTATTTTATTATTTTTGCACTTGTTGTTTTTATATATTAAATTCATTTTAAATTCAAATGTTTGACTGGTTTCCTTTAGTACCTAGAAATTACTATAAGGCAACACCATAATCCTGAACTAATTATCGTAAGGTTAGATTACGTAAGTTTCACTACGGCTGGAGATAGGAATTTCGATGCTCTACCTTTGTTTAACCGAGGTTTAATATATTATTTTGATCATGATATATAAATGATCTGGCGCCCTGGCAATACATATGATACTACACATTATGTACTTTTTTAGTGAAGCTGACAACAATACAGATACACTATTAGATGAATACACAATTAAATGTTTCATTTTGATCACCCAAAAGTGGGCGACTATTTACATAATCAGTTTCTTATTAACATTTTTCTTATTAAGTTCTTTAACCCATTACATATAACGCCCAACTAGCGGAGCGCTTTTCTTATTATTAATAGTCAATTGATCACTTAAAACCATTACAAATAACGCCCAACAGTGGAGCGCTTTTACTATCAACAGTAACACTCTCTAAATACAATAAACCATTACAAATGACGCCCAACTAGCGGAGCGCTTTTCTTTCTTATTAACAGTAATCAAGATTATTAATATTAACCACATTTATAACGCCCAACTAGTGAGGCAAGTCTAAGTCCAAGAAACCATTACAATACGACTAACATCTAAAAAACTTTTCTCTTTCCTCCCCCTTATCTAGTTTAGAGCCAGGGCGGGGTGTTTATTGTACTCCTCCACCTTCTCCTGTCCCTCCTCTCTTCTTCTTCTTTTTTATTTTCAATAAATCTGTTCCAGTCCATATTCTACCTGCTTATGCTAGTCTTAATCAAGTCAAGCCATCGTGCTCGGGGTCTTCCTCTTGCTCTCTTTCCTTCCCATGTATCCTCAAACATGCGTTTCGGTATTCCTTCGTCTTCCATTGGATTTACATGTCCAACTTCAACTTCATTCAACTTTTCTACTCCAATAACCGTCCTGACTTCATCATTTCTCACTTTATCCCATCTTATTTTTCCTATCATACTTCGTAAGAACTAAGAACTTCATTTCACTGGCCTGAAGTCTATTATTCTCTCTTCTTGTCACTGTCTAGGTCTCCGCTGCATAGGTCAATATGGGAGTATAGTAAGTTACATCAACACTTCTTTACATTTAATTGGAACGTCCTTCTTCCAAACTAGGTCTCTCAAACTCTGATAAAATGCATTAATCTGTCATACACTTTTGCTAAGCTCTGCATCCAGCCTTGCATTCTGCGTCTTTTCGCTTCCTATACAGGGTGATTCTTATTAACGTTTAAAACTCTCTATAGAGACGTAGATGGCATTGAGACAAGTAATTTGATATAGGACACTTAGGGTCGGAGTGTCCGGAAATACCTTAAAAGTGATCCACAATTGTTAAACATATGACGTCATCAGGTGACGGCTAAGCTCGAGTGGTCAGGCTCGTGGTCTCTTACGCACACCAAAGCATTCAAAGCAAACGTTGAATGTCATATCACTCTGGCTCCGAGTCTTCGTGTGCGTGGAGTTCGAGGTTCAAATCCGGGGCCTATTCATCAGCTTTCTTTGTTCTCTCTCTTTTCCTTTCAAGTGAAAGCAGATTGTTTGTTGGCATTAAGACACGGAACCAGGATAATATGATATTCAACGTTTGCTTTGGTGTGCGTAAGGGAGCACGGGCCTGACCGCTCGAGCTGAGCCATCACCTGATGACGTCATATGTTTAACAGTTATGGTTCACTTTTAAGGTATTTCCGGACACTTGCGACCCCAAGTGTCCTATTTCAAATTACAGTAGAACGTCGTTTATCCGGACGTCAAAAACCGGAACGTCAATTATCCGGACGAGCAAAAAAAAAAGATTGAGCAGCCCGCGCTTATTACTGTTGTGATGCGGAAGTGCACGCTGCCTACAGTAGTGAGTCGGTTCTCGTTTAAATTATTGTCTCCTAACGTTTATTTACTCTATAATATGAGGCCTACAATATGTGAGTTAGGGGCAGATGAGCTCGTAGTTCCGCCCCTTAAAACAACAATAATTAACTAACAATATGTGAGTGTGCTGTATTAGGTTGTGAAGATGGCTTCTACGAGTGGCAATAAGGAAAAAACGAAATCGCAATGTTTTATCGATTGAGAAGAAGGTGGAGATCATCAATAAACTGGATAAAGGTGAGAGTATGCAGTGTATAATGGAAACTTACTGTGTTGGAAAATCCACAATTTATGATTTGAAGAACCGAAAAGATGAAATTCTGAATTATTAATCGAAGTTAGATAGTGAAGAAGGGTCTAAAAAGAGAATAATCATGGGTGAAAAATTGGAAGAAGTGGCGTACTTATGGTTTATTCAGACAAGAAGTAAGGGAGATCCCATTTCTGGACCTTTGTTATGTGAGAAAGCGTTGCAGCTAAATGAGAAGCTTGGTGGTTATCACCATAATGAACTGTCCATGTTTTTTCCTGTGAAACAAACGCATATTTGATTATCCGGAAAAATCGTTATCCGGAACATTTTCGGTCCCAATTAGTCCGGATAAACGACGTTCTACTGTACTTGTCTCAATGCCATCTACGTCGCTATAGAGAGTTTTAAACATTAATAAGAATCATCCTGTATGCTGTATTTGAAGGCGGCTTCGGAGACGTTGTTGGTAGCATGCTGAGCTTCTATGCCTAAGAACGCAGGTTCAAACCCGGTCGAAGTCGTCGGATTTTAAGAACGTTATAAATCCCTCAGTGTGCCTTCCTTCGGAGGGGAAGTTAAGTCGGCGGGCCCATGTCATAGATTTATGGCATGTAAAAGAACCTTCCACTAACTACAATATTGTGTGAAGCTAAATTTGCAGGTAAGATTTGATTAACGCTCTATTGTGTTCCAACGTTCGCCTCCAGGTGACGGTTGCGGTGGCATCTAGTAGCCAAGTTCGCGTCTTCGTGTCGTTGACGGTAACATTTGGTAGCAAAAGTAGGATCTACAGTAGAACGTCGTTTATCCGGACCAATTGGGACCGAAAGTGTTCCGGATAACGATTTTTCCGGATAATCGAACATGTGTTCATTCCGTAGGGAGAACCACCAAGCTTATCATTTAGTTGCAACGCTTTCTCACATAACAAAGGTCCAGAAATGGGATCTCCCTTACTTCTTGTCTGAATAAACCATAAGTACGCCACTTCTTCCAATTTTTCATCCGTGGCTGTTCTCATGGTTTTTCTCTTTTTAGACCCTTCCTCACTATCTAACTTCGATGCATAATTCAGAATTTGACCTTTTCGGTTCTTCAAATCATAAATTGTGGATTTTACAAAACAGTAAGTTTACATTAGACACTGTACACTCACACCCTTATTCAGTTCATTAATGATCTCCATCCTATTCTCAATCGATTACGATTTCGTTTTCCTTTCTGCCACTCGTAGAAGACATTTTCACAACGTAATACAGTACAGTTTAACGCACACTCACATACTGCAACACGTTGAAACAATATAGAGTAAGCGAACAGTATGAGACAACAATTTTAAACGAGAACCGACTCACTACTGTAGCAGCGCACACTTCCACATAACAAAAGTAAGCACGCGGCGCTGTTCCGTCTATTTTTTTTTTTAATTTTTATTGTTTGCTCGTCCGGATAATTGACGTTCCGGTTGTTTGACGTCCGGATAAAGGACGTTCTACTGTACTTGAAATTGATCGTCTGCAGTCCTTACCTGAATTACAGATAACACGCACTAATACAACCATCACAATTAACACTGGTTATAAGACAGTTTCAACACACACCCAAAGTACACGGGGCTACATGACCGCGTTGTCGCAGCCCCTTAACTGAGGAACCAACCAACCAGATATTTGAATCTGTCCACAGTTTCAAGATTCTTGCCATCAAGGGTAACATGCCCTTCCCCTTCCCTATCTCCTCGTGTTATAACCATTGTTTCACTCTCCTCCACACTGAACGACATTTCATAATTCTCAATTGCTTTCGACTAAACGACCATTTTGTTTCTGTTCCCCACACCATAATATCATCCGTAAAAAAGGGCAATTTTCATCTTCTATCTTATCAACTTAGAAACAGAGACTTTTTGTGCATCTCAATTAAAATAAGAAAATAATTATTCTTAAAGAAACAAATTATTTAGTTATTAGCCTACTTTCAATTTTTGCAAAAAAAATGAAAGTAGACTTATGAGATCTACAAAGGGCCAAACAATGTGTGTCTGTCTGTGTGTGAGTCTGTGTACTCTGAATATCTGCCCCCCCCCCCCCTATCAATTCGAACACTGTGAAACCGAATTGAAGTAAATTTTAGTGCTTTTCAGTCGGTCAACACGAATGTACCCAAAAGAGATGGGTTATGCCCTAATCCTGAAATAAATTACATGAGATTAATAAAGCACTAGGATGACCAGTTTCGATCGTCAAGCGATCATCATCAGATCCAATACACTTAGGCTATAAAATCTATGTTTGAAATACAGGTGAAAATATTTACAATATGTACAATTATTTAGTTGCAGTATTGGTACTGCAACTGTCAGTGTATGCTAAATGCAGTATATATGTTAGGTGAAATGCTAAATGGTGATGGCTATCCGGAGATTGTACTTTAGAGAGATTATATGGTTGTAAACTATGGTTAAACTATACAATTTTAGGCTAACTACTTATCTGATTGTCTTCTGTACTACAGCTATTCGCAGTTTCCGTGCTCACTTGAACTCGCTGTGCGGCCGACTGCGGTGGTTATCTTAACGACTGGTTTTTCCCTGCCTTCCCCCCCTGTCCCTACGTGCTGTGGGGAGTGATCGCGATGTGTTTATGTGAGGTGTTGCCAACCTAGATAAGATGTATGTTATTGAATGAGGTGGATCTACAACTATTAAAGACCGTGGATTAGTCCTCGCCACGCGTGGAGCATAACCCATTCGAACTAAGCGTTGACGGTCTTATGAGGACGTCCCGGCACCTTTAATACTGCCTCTAATATGGGCCTTGGTTTATTGCAGAAGAAAAAGTACATCGTACACCTGATCCAGATAACATTTACCTATTAAAAACCCCCTAATTTCCCCCCTTTTTTTATCTAGCTTGGCTGTGTCGCTAAATTGAGTTTTGTTTCCGACAGGGTGTGTTTTTTAGTAGCGTGAAGAGGGGTGAGCTCTCCATGAACGTGTGTTCATTTAGATTGTTGGGATTGTTTCGTTTGGCTAGGTGTATCTCGATTGCTTCCTTTATGTCAAGAGCTCTGCCTTTCGATTCGTGATGGATTATTTTAAGGTCCGACTCTATGTTGGTAAAGCTATGCCCTGCGTCACACATATGTTCGCACACGGCTGAATGTGTTCCGTATCTTATCGCATTTCTATGTTCATTATAACGTGTGTCTACTCGCCTTCCACTCTGCCCGATGTAATTAGCTTGACAATCGGTGTCTTGGCACGTTATAGAATATACCCCTGACCTTGAATACGGGTCACGTTTATTTAGATTACTATTTAGGAGGTGCCTAGCGGTTGTGTTTTTCGTTGTGAAAGCTATCTTTATGCCTTGCTTTTTGAATAGGTTAGTGATTTTATATGTATTCGCATTCACATAGTTGAAACGCGCAAATTTTTTCTCATTACTGTCCGGTTTGGGAATCGTTTTATCTTTATTTTTATGTTTGGCTATAATTTGATTTATTTTGCTTGGCGAGAAGTTATAGCCAAACATAAAAATAAAGATAAAACGATTCCCAAACCGGACAGTAATGAGAAAAAATTTGCGCGTTTCAACTATGTGAATGCGAATACATATAAAATCACTAACCTATTCAAAAAGCAAGGCATAAAGATAGCTTTCACAACGAAAAACACAACCGCTAGGCACCTCCTAAATAGTAATCTAAATAAACGTGACCCGTATTCAAGGTCAGGGGTATATTCTATAACGTGCCAAGACACCGATTGTCAAGCTAATTACATCGGGCAGAGTGGAAGGCGAGTAGACACACGTTATAATGAACATAGAAATGCGATAAGATACGGAACACATTCAGCCGTGTGCGAACATATGTGTGACGCAGGGCATAGCTTTACCAACATAGAGTCGGACCTTAAAATAATCCATCACGAATCGAAAGGCAGAGCTCTTGACATAAAGGAAGCAATCGAGATACACCTAGCCAAACGAAACAATCCCAACAATCTAAATGAACACACGTTCATGGAGAGCTCACCCCTCTTCACGCTACTAAAAAACACACCCTGTCGGAAACAAAACTCAATTTAGCGACACAGCCAAGCTAGATAAAAAAGGGGGGAAATTAGGGGGTTTTTAATAGGTAAATGTTATCTGGATCAGGTGTACGATGTACTTTTTCTTCTGCAATAAACCAAGGCCCATATTAGAGGCAGTATTAAAGGTGCCGGGACGTCCTCATAAGACCGTCAACGCTTAGTTCGAATGGGTTATGCTCCACGCGTGGCGAGGACTAATCCACGGTCTTTAATAGTTGTAGATCCACCTCATTCAATAACATACATCTTATCTAGGTTGGCAACACCTCACATAAACACATCGCGATCACTCCCCACAGCACGTAGGGACAGGGGGGGAAGGCAGGGAAAAACCAGTCGTTAAGATAACCACCGCAGTCGGCCGCACAGCGAGTTCAAGTGAGCACGGAAACTGCGAATAGCTGTAGTACGGAAGACAATCAGATAAGTAGTTAGCCTAAAATTGTATAGTTTAACCATAGTTTACAACCATATAATCTCTCTAAAGTACAATCTCCGGATAGCCATCACCATTTAGCATTTCACCTAACATATATACTGCATTTAGCATACACTGACAGTTGCAGTACCAATACTGCAACTAAATAATTGTACATATTGTAAATATTTTCACCTGTATTTCAAACATAGATTTTATAGCCTAAGTGTATTGGATCTGATGATGATCGCTTGACGATCGAAACTGGTCATCCTAGTGCTTTATTAATCTCATGTAATTTATTTCAGGATTAGGGCATAACCCATCTCTTTTGGGTACATTCGTGTTGACCGACTGAAAAGCACTAAACTCTTGTTTACTAAGGCAACACTGAAAATATGGCTTCAAACACCACAATGAAGTAAATTTGTTACAGAGGTAGCACTAGCAAAGGGCACCTCAGTGTCATGTTTTATATCGCCGCCATCTTGACCGCAACGTAATGGCGGCCACCCTTATGTTCAAACTTAAATCAAATTACGTCCAACCTAATCATTTGATCTCTACCAAATTTTGCAACAACATGCCTCTTTGTGGGAAGCATCTTTAGACTGAACTACAAGGTCATCAAGCCCAATAGTTTGCAGATGGCGGCCATGTATGTGTGCAAATCGATTCCCCATATCAATTCAAACACGGTGAAACCGAATTGAATGACATGTTTTACATTGGTAGCACTAGCAGAGGGCACCTCATATTCATGTTTAATATCCGTATAGAACGTTGTATTTCAACAAGCAACTACAACCAACATTCAATTATATTCCTTGAAAAGGACAAAGAGTTATAACAATACCCATGCATTTAGGAGAAAGTAGGCTATATGTTCTTTACTGAACATCTTGTTTTAATTGATATTTACACATGTTCAATTTGTGCAGTTACAAGAACTTTTCAAAAACGGGACCAGGATAAATATAAATGGAAAAAACACTGTATTGTGACGATAATCACTTGATTTGCATCAGAAACCAATCGGGCTTAAAAATAAAGGCAAAGAAGAAACAAAAAGATACAGTCAGTCTGAGAGAGACTAGACTTTATATCATTTCAAAAGACGCATGTTACAAATGCTACACCTGTTAGAAAGGCTCAGGAGGGCTTCTCGCTTCACTCGAAGCCCCAGGACTCTTTCAACAGACTCCATTACCCATTAACTTAGGCTTCCCGCGCGAGGAACGGAGAGCGGGAGGTGCACTCTGCTACATGATGTTACGCACTCGCCGTCTCCGTATCGCATAACGCCAGACCCCAGGAGTAAACTCAGACTCAACAGGCTCCATTATCCTTTAACTTAGGCTTCCCGCGCGGGGAACGGAGAGCGGGAGGTGCACTCTGCTGCATGACGTCACGCACTCGTCGTCTCCGTATCGCATAACGCCAGACCCCAGGAGTAAACTCAGACTCGGTGCATATGCACTGAACAACATGATGACGTCATACATGCCGTAACCGAAACGCATAATGGTAGACCAAAACATAACGATGAAGTCGACAAGATCATTTGAAATGATAAAAAATCCACAGCCTGCTTCCAGTCAACCGACCGGGTCAGGGAATGGAATGAATGAAGCCCCCATCTAGCGGCAAGGATATGAACCGTGCTGGCTGCCGAAGCCTGCCGCACTCCCATGGGGCAATAATTAAATGAATGACAGATGAAATGAAACGATAGTAGAGATTGTTGCTGGAAGGAAATTGTGACAGGGAACCCCGGAGTACCCGGAGAAAAACCTGTCTGTCTCCGCTTTGTCCAGCACAAATCTCACTTGGAGTGACCGGGATTTGAACCACGGACCCAGTGGTGAGAGGCTGGCGTGCTGGCACCTAAGCCACGGAGACTTAGGATAAATATAATTATAAATAAACAATGGTGTGATCTCGTGAGAGGCTTAGTGCAGGTCGTTCTAGTTGTCGCCCGTGTACAAACTCCGTGTGATGATAAGGATGAAAGACATGATAATTATTATTATAGAAAGCTTTACAGTCTGTCAAAACCTATTTTGCTCATTTACATTAGGCGGGTGGCCTGTTTGCCATCTCTTGATGAATGCAGTACATTTGCATTTGTCTGTTGGCACAGGCTAGAGTAAAATGTAGCTTTTCACCGATGTCTCAGTCTCACTCATCACTGTGATTATATGGAAGCTACTGAGGTATGGGTGGTGCTTACTTGTTAGTAATGATATTCAGGGCACAGTCAATGCCTATGGATGCTATGAAAGATTCTACTCATAGGGTTAGTACTGTTGTTCTGATTCAGTGAGGATAGCAATGGCAAACTACCTCACTCCTCTTCTTGCCTTGTACGCCTCAATATAGCGCTGCCTTGGGTTTTTGTAGGTATCTACCCACATAACCTAACGGTGGTACTTTTTGAGGATCCAACCAGCCTTCGGGCTGACTACCTAACATACAGACATTAGGCAGGAAAACAAGTATTTGAACAGCCTAACCTGAAATAAATATCATATGAGATAGGCTACTTATCACAAAATATCAAGATTTTATGTAAAGAAAAAGGGAGGGGGAATACTTATTTGTACATTTGTACGTTTGATACTAATTAAAAATTGTCTAAAATGTAGTAGTAAAGTTCATTTCCTTATTACTAGTAGGGACACAATGGGGCTCACATCCAGAGACTATTCGCACTTCTGCAATGGCATTGTGCTTTTCTACTGCTGAATTTGCTTCCCCAGTTTGGTACATGTCATCTCATGCCAGACAGGTAGATACAGCTCTGAACGAAACCTGCAGGTTGATAACAGGTTGCTTAAAATCTACCACAACAGATCAGCTCTACTACCTGACTGGAATAGCACCACCTTGTGTACGCAGAGAGGTGGCTGCCAACAGGGAGAGGCTGAGAGTGGAAGAGAACAGCGCCCACCCTCTGCATGGATATAATAATCCTCCTCAGCAACGGGTGAGGTCCCGAAAGAGCTTCCTGAGGACATCTGAGATGCTTACCGTCTCACCGGAGAAGGCAAGGCTGGATATATGGAAGAAGACGACCCCTCACCCCTACGGTTGGATGTTAGTAGCTGAAGAACTACCACCCGGACACAATGAAAGCTGGTTGGTGTGGAAATCCCTAAACAGGTTACGATCAGGAGTTGGAAGATCCCGAGACAATCTGAGGAGATGGGGCCTCAGTACAGGTGATACGTCTTGCGAATGTGGACAAGAAAAAAACACAAGACACATGCTTCATTGTCCTCTGTGCCCTTCATCTTGTGCAGAGAAAGAGCTGTTAGCCACTCCGAGCGCCTTGGATGTTGCTCAGTATTGGGCACGAGTTATATAATTAGACAGTTTTACCCTTTTTATATACCTGTATAGCAACTGTACATTTGTATGTTTCCGAAACGAGAAATAAACAAATAAATAAATGTCCTTATTCAACATCACTAGGGGTTTATGACCTAGACGTTAGGCCCCTTATAGCAATAATTATCGTCATTAATTTAAATGGCTTCACATATCATTTCAGCTACTGCTATGCCACTTGAATGTACAGTAAATTACTTGCATTATCTGCAGAGGAATAATTCTCCTATTTTCTTACGAAACTGAACGCTGGTCCTTAGTATCACTTATCAGAGGCTATGGCAAGTAAGACTACCGTAAGCGTGCAGTCGATAGTTAAAAGCTGAAAGATCTAATTATTTGATATGTTCCGTACGATCGTTCACAGCTTAAAAGAGGAAGTTGCATCCAGAGTTGCTCGTTCTCAGTGATAATAGCCCTGGATAAGGTGCAGTACCCAGCCAGATTATGTACTGTACTTAGTTCATGTCCCTACTGGGTGACCTCCTGAAGTCCACGATGTCAAGCAAAGCGCTGCTTGTCACATTAAAAGTATGTTCTTTTCCCACTCAATTGGCAAAACATTTACATCCTTGAAGGAATTATTCATTTTAATAATAACAGTAACAATGATAATGGTGGAGGTGATTGTTGTATTAAGGTGTAGAACAGCTACACGGTGATGATCTTCTAAGGCGATAATGGGGACATTGCTATCAATAAATTTTGACGTGTGTTCGATTTTCAGCTACAAAATGAATCTCATATATTTTCACATTATTAATTAATTAAGCGTCATTATTTCCATTTTTATTCTGAGGTAACTCAAAAAATATTTTTAACGTTTAATAAGATTCTATGCCCAAGGTCGCGGGTTCAAACCCAGCCGATGTTGTCGGATTTTTTAAGAGCGTTAAAACTCCCTCAGTATGCCTTCCTTCGGAGGGGGAGTAAAGCCGGTGGTCCCATGTCATAGATTTATGGCATGAAAAACAACCTTCCACTAACTACACTTGTGTGAAGCCAAAATTTGTAGGTTAGAATTGATAACGCTATATTAGTTCCAACGTTCACCGCCAGGTGCTGACTGCGATGGCATCTAGTAGCCAAGTCTGCAAGCTAGGTGTCGTGGACGATAGCATTTGGCAGCAAAAGTAGGAAGTACTTGAAATTATCGTCTGCACTCCTTACTTGATTTGAAAACAGATAACACACACTAATACATCCATCACAATTAACACCGGTTATCAGACAGTATTTCTACACACACCCAAAGTACCACGTTGTCGCAGCCCCTAAACTAAGGAACCAACCAACCAACGTTTCATAGAAAGACTAATTAAAGTCACACCGGTTTTCAGAGAGATTCATTTTGTAGCTAAAGTTTTAACACCGACATTAAAAAAATAAAACTCCAAACATTCCTATAAACTTGGGAGATATGAGGTAATCAGTGAAGATCAGCACAAAGTAAGAACCAAATTTTGAAAGAAAAAAAAAAGAAACGATTTGAATTTTGGAATTTTAAACTTTGCTTCTAACAGCAATATGTGTGTGTTTTCCCTTAAGAGGGTCAAGTTTAAAAATAAACTCGAAACGTTTAAGAAAACGTTCCTTTTCAAAGCGTTTGAACATTTGTTTTTAGAAAATGTTTAAGGGTTTATAGAAAAAGTTAAATTCAAAAAAAGTATTCTGTGAGATGGTTTTAAGCGTTTCACGAAAAATGTTAAATCGGACATCGCAAAAACGTCTCTGATTGTGTGCCCTAGGTGGTACCTAAATTGAAACCACAGCCACCTGCTATCAGATCCAAACTCCGGTTACAAAAATGTCATCACCATGACACAGGTTATAATATTCTACGCTATTCCAAGTACTGCATTCTCGCGATATTGCAAGCCCCTAAATGAATCAACAACAACAGTAACAACATCAACAACTGTCTTTTGGATACAAGATGGCATGTATGCTCGAGTTAGAGAGGGCTTTGTTTTGGTCGCGTCTTTGTAACAGCAGTGGCGCAGAAATGAGGATAAGAATAGGAGTGGCTGAGAAGAACCTTTTAACCCTGTGCCTCTGAATGTTCAATAGCAGATTCAGTGACGTAGTTGGTACCATGCTGAGCTTCTATGCCCAAGATCGTGGGTTCAAACCCGGCCGAAGTCGTCAGTTTTTTAAGACTGTTAAAAAGCCCTCAGTATGTCTTCCTTCGGAGGGGAAGTAAAGCCGGCGGTCCCATGTCGTACTTGTGTAAAGATAAATTATAGGTTAGATTGGACTAACGCTCTTAGGTTCCAACGTTCGTCGCCAATAACCAACTGCAGTGGCATATAGTAACCAAGTTCACAACTACTGTAGTTGGTCGTTGGCGGTGGCGTTTGGTAGCAAAAGTTAGAACTACTTGAAAATTAAATGTCTGCAGTCCTTACTTGAATTAAAAACAGATAACACACACTAATACAGTCATCACATTTAACACCGGTTATCAGACAGATTCTACACACACCCAAAGTTCACGGGGCTACATGACCGCGTTGTCGCAGCCCCTAAACTGAGGAACCAACCAACCAATGTTCATCACTTAGTTGGCTTACTTCCTACGTCAATATGTGCCCTGTGATCCTCAGTGAAGTAATGCTACGGGCCATTAGAGAGGATTAACCACTTAAACCTTGTTTATCTCAAACCGCTCCTCGTTTGTACAGACTCGCTCCATTGTTCAGCCATGTTTCAGGAATATAGCGCCGTTCCTCGGAATATATCTTACTACAAGTTAGAATGATCACACACAATGTGGACCTCTCCCTGATGACTCTTGTGTGCACCGGCTAGCGTTCTTACCTTTCGCCCCGGAGGTCCGGGTTCGATTCCAGGTTCTGCCAAGGAATTCTATTCTGATCTGAGGGCTGATTTTGATAATAGGTGGGTTTGATTCCCACATCAGACATCCTGGAAGTGGTTTTCCGTGGATTTCCCACTTCTATTTCAGGCAAATGCCGGGATGGTTCCTTTCTTATAACCACGGCCGCCTCCTTCCCAATCCTCGTCTGAATTACAAATACGCTACACACACTACTACATATAACACATAAACACAGGTTATCAGACTAATTCTAAACACACCTAAGTACACTGGGCTATATGTCTGATAACCTGTGTTAATTTTATAGCCACTTTTAGGATGGCTGACGTGGGGATCAAATCCGCTTTATCTCACTTCGACACACACTAATACAGCCATCACAATTACACAGGTTATCAGACAGCTTACCCACACACACACATACCCAAGTACACGGGGTTGCATGATCGCAATGTCTTAAAGCTTCTAAATAAATCAACAAAAACTAATCTGTATCACTGTGTCTTCTCTCCTTCCTTGAGTATTCATTTTAGTTTTTTTTATTTCTATCAATGCTTCCTATAAAGTTCACTTTCAAGTTTTTATTATAGCCTATAATACATAATTTCAGTTTTTTTTGTTGTTGTTTAATATTATATGTACGAACTGATTGTGAAATCACTCTAATTTCGTCGGTGTAAAGTCGGTTGTCTATCAATATCTCGGTTAGCGGCATACTTTGTCAGAATCAAGAGCAAGTTCTACCACGAATATGTGTGAAGCCCTAATTCACCAATGGACTCTGAGAGGGATCATTCCTATACCGTCGCGTCGTAAGGACGGTGTCTGGGAGTTGAAAACATTTTGGTTCTAATTAATTATGGGTCATATAAGGGACTTTTGGAAGGAAGTTGGCCATGGATCTGTTGAAAAGAACCGTCCCGGCATACATAATACAGAATGGGAAACCAGGAATACCATTGTCATGACAGCCGAGGTGAGATTCGAGCCCACGCACTCCCGATGCCAGCGAAGCACGAGCTAACGCATTAGCCCAAGAGTTGGTTAGGAGAGGGTGTAACCCTTTTAGTGCCAAGCCATTTCCTGAAATACTTGCCAAAGAATGCCAAGCCATTTTCAATGATCATGCAGCTTTGTTTTATAACCAACAAGCTGTACCCGGCATGCGTTGCAATGCCAATCAAAGAAAGTGTTGGCGTTGAAATTCTGTTTCTTGAAGTGCTTTTGGATGCACAACATGTTAACTGCCTCTAAGCTATCGTAAAATGGATTTTCTAATTTAGAACCATTCGTGGGAGCGTGCACAACAACTTTCAAAAGTTTCATCGCTGTCAATCATTTGTTGAATATACTCGTACGCTACCTATTGTGAAATGGATTTACTAAGTCGAAACCCTTCCCTGGCGTCTACACAATAACTCATCAATGATTCATCGCAATCGGATGAATGGTATATGCACGTATAGGGGGTTTTGTTTAAACGATTCGTGCGCTGTCACTCATTTGTTGAATCTACTCGTGCGCTACCTACTGAGAAATGTATTACTAAGTCGAAGCCCTTCCCTGGCGTGTACACAATAACTCATCAAGGTTTCATCGCAATCGAAGAATGTTATATGAACGCAATAGGGGATTTTGTTGAAACGCTTCGCGCGTCGTCACCCATTTGTTGCATCTACTCTTGCGCTACTTATTGTGAAATGGATTTACTAAGTCCCCTTCCCTGGCGGGTACACAATAACTGATCAATGTTTCATCGCAATCGGATGAATAGTATATGAACGCATACCTGATTTTGTTTAAACGATTCGCGCTCCGTCACTCATTTGTTGAATCTACTCGTGCGCTACCTACTGTAAAATGTATTTACTACGTTAGAAACCGTCACGTAAGTGTCCACAACATCTCACCCAAGTTTCATCGCTATCGGACTAATGGGATATGAAGACATAGGGGACTGTATTGAAACGCTCCGCGTGTCGTCGTTCATTTGTCGAATCTACTCGTGTGCTACCTACTGTGAAATGTATTTACTAAGCCAGAAACCTTCCTTGGAGTGTCCACCATATTTCACCCAAGTTTCACCGCTAACGGCAGAATGGTATATGACCTTATACGGGACTTTGTTGAAACGCTTCGCGCGTCGTCCCTCATTTGTTGAATCAACTTGTGCGCTGCATATTGTATAGGGGATTTACTAAGCCAGAAATTTTCCATGACGTGTACACAACATCTCACCCAAGTTTCATAGCTACGGACGAATGGTACATGTATGCATACGGGACTTTGTTGAAACGCTTCGCGTGTCGTCGCTCATTTGTTGATTCTACTCTTGCGCTACATATTGTAATATGGATGTACTCAGCCAGAAACCTTCCCTGGAGTGTACACAACATCTCACCCAAGTTTCATCGCAATCGGATGAATGGTATGTGAACGTATGCGGGACGTTGTCGAAACGCTTCGCGCGTAGTCACTCATTTGTTGAACATAAACGTGCGCTTCGTATTGTAAAATGGATTTACTTAGCCAGAAACCTTTCCTGGAGTGTACACAACAATTCACCAAACATTTATCACTATCAGACGAATGGTATATGACTTTATACGGGACTTTGTTGGAACGCTTCGCGTGTCATCGCTCATTTGTTGAATCTACTGGTGCGATACCTATTGTAAAATGTATGTACTAAGCCAGAAACCTTCCCTGGAGTCTACACAACATCTCACCCAAGTTTCATCGCTATCGGATGAATGGTATATGAAATTATATGGGACTGTTGAAACGCTTCGCGCGTCGTCGCTCATTTGTTGATTCTACTCGTGCTCTACCTATTTTTAAAGGGATTTACTAAGCTAGAAACCTTCCCTGGAGTGCACACAAAGTCTCAGCCTAGTTTCATCGCTATCGGACGAACGGTATATGAACGCAAACGTGACTTTGTTGAAATGCTTCGCGCGTCGTAGCTCATTTGTTGAATCTACTCGTGCGCTGCCTATTGTAAAGTGGATGTACTAAGCCAGAAAATTTCCCTGCAGTGTACACAACATTTTACGCAAGTTTCATAGCTATCGGACGAATGGTATATGAATGCATACGGGACTTTGTTGAAACGCTTTGCGTGTCGTCGCTCATTGGTTGAATCTACTCGTGCGCTATCTACTGTGAAATGTATTCACTAAGTTTGAAACCTTCACGTAAGTGTACACAACATCTCACCCAAGTTTCATCGCTATCGGACGAATGGTATATGAACACATACGGGACTTTGTTGAAATGCTTCGCGCATCGTCGCTCATTTGTTGAATCTACGCGTGCGCTACCTATTGTAAAATGGATTTACTAAGTCAGAAACCTTCCTTGGAGTGTACTCAACATCTCACCCAAGTTTCATCGCAATCGGACGAATGGTATATGAACGCATAGGAAACATACCCACAGACATACCCTCAGACAAACTATCACGTTACATTGATTTTTATATATATAGACAAGCTGTACCCGGCATGCGTTGCAATGCCAATCAAAGAAAGTGTTGGCGTTGAAATTCTGTTTCTTGAAGTGCTTTTGGATACACAACATGTTAACTGCCTCTAAGCTATCGTAAAATGGATTTTCTAATTTAGAACCATTCGTGGGAGCGTGCACAACAACTTTCAAAAGTTTCATCGCTGTCACTCATTTGTTGAATCTACTCGTACGCTACCTATTGTGAAATGGATTTATTAAGTCGAAACCCTTCCCTGGCGTGTACACAGTAACTCATTAATGATTCATCGCAATCGGATGAATGGTATATGCACGTATAGGGGGTTTTGTTTAAACGATTCGTGCGCTGTCACTCATTTGTTGAATCTACTCGTGTGCTACCTATTGAGAAATGTATTACTAAGTCGAAGCCCTTCCCTGGCGTGTACACAATAACTCATCAAGGTTTCATCGCAATCGAAGAATGTTATATAAACGCAATAGGGGATTTTGTTGAAACGCTTCGCGTCGTCACCCAATTGTTGCATCTACTCTTGCGCTACTTATTGTGAAATGGATTTACTAAGTCCCCTTCCCTGGCGGGTACACAATAACTGATCAATGTTTCATCGCAATCGGATGAATAGTATATGAACGCATACCTGATTTTGTTTAAACGATTCGCACTCCGTCACTCATTTTTTGAATCTACTCGTGCGCTACCTACTGTAAAATGTATTTACTAAGTTAGAAACCATCACGTAAGTGTCCACAACATCTCACCCAAGTTTCATCGCTATCGGACTAATGGGATATGAAGACATAGGGGACTGTATTGAAACGCTCCGCGTGTCGTCGTTCATTTGTCGAATCTACTCGTGTGCTACCTACTGTGAAATGTATTTACTAAGCCAGAAACCTTCCTTGGAGTGTCCACCATATTTCACCCAAGTTTCACCGCTAACGGCAGAATGGTATACGACCTTATACTGGACTTTGTTGAAGCGCTTCGCGCGTCGTCCCTCATTTGTTGAATCAACTTGTGTGCTGCATATTGTATAGGGGATTTACTAAGCCAGAAATTTTCCATGACGTGTACACAACATCTCACCCAAGTTTCATAGCTACGGACGAATGGTACATGTATGCATACGGGACTTGGTTGAAACGCTTCACGTGTCGTCGCTCATTTGTTGATTCTACTCTTGCGCTACATATTGTAATATGGATGTACTCAGCCAGAAACCTTCCCTGGAGTGTACACAACATCTCACCCAAGTTTCATCGCAATCGGATGAATGGTATGTGAACGTATACGGGACGTTGTCGAAACGCTTCGCGCGTAGTCACTCATTTGTTGCACATAAACCTGCGCTTCGTATTGTAAAATGGATTTACTTAGCCAGAAACCTTTCCTGGAGTGTACACAACAATTCACCAAACATTTATCACTATCAGACGAATGGTATATGACGTTATACGGGACTTTGTTGAAACGCTTCGCGTGTCATCGCTCATTTGTTGAATCTACTGGTGCGCTACCTATTGTAAAATGTATGTACTAAGCCAGAAACCTTCCCTGGAGTGTACACAACATCTCACCCAAGTTTCATCGCTATCGGATGAATGGTATACGAAATTATATGGGACTTTGTTGAAACGCTTCGCGCGTCGTCGCTCATTTGTTGATTCTACTCGTGTTCTACCTATTTTTAAAGGGATTTACTAAGCTAGAAACCTTCCCTGGAGTGCACACAAAATCTCAGCCTAGTTTCATCGCTATCGGACGAATGGTATATGAACGCAAACGTGACTTTGTTGAAATGCTTCGCGCGTCGTAGCTCATTTGTTGAATCTACTCGTGCGCTGCCTATTGTAAAGTGGATGTACTAAGCCAGAAAATTTCCCTGCAGTGTACACAACATTTTACGCAAGTTTCATAGCTATCGGACGAATGGTATATGAATGCATACGGGACTTTGTTGAAACGCTTTGCGTGTCGTCGCTCATTTGTTGAATCTACTCGTGCGCTATCTACTGTGAAATGTATTCACTAATTTTGAAACCTTCACGTAAGTGTACACAACATCTCACTCAAGTTTCATCGCTATCGGACGAATGGTATATGAACACATACGGGACTTTGTTGAAATGCTTCGCGCATCGTCGCTCATTTGTTGAATCTACGCGTGCGCTACCTATTGTAAAATGAATTTACTAAGTCAGAAACCTTCCTTGGAGTGTACTCAACATCTCACCCAAGTTTCATCGCAATCGGACGAATGGTATATGCACGCATAGGAGACATACCCACAGACAAACTATCACGTTACATTGATTTTTAGCCTACTTTTCACATTTTGCAAAAATGAGGAAAAAGTAGTCTTATGAGATCGGGCAAATGTGTGTCTGTCTGTCTGTCTGTCTGTCTGTCTGTCTGTCTGTCTGTCTGTCCTTCTGTCTGTCTGTCTGGCTGTGTGTGTGTCCCCCCCTATCAACTCCTAAACGGCTGCAGCAATCAAAACCAAATTTAGTATGAGTAAAGATGTGCACCGGAATAGCTCATGTCCATATTTGAAAATGATGTCAGTGCTACCAACTGCTGAAAAAACGCACTAGAAATTTGAGCTCCATGTTGGATATCCTGCAAGGTATGCATAGGAGCTATTCCAAAATTGGCACACATGTAGATAATACTATTTCAGATTAATTTCCAGGAGGCCAACCATGACAGTGTTGCCAAAATAATTTTAAGCCTTCTGATAGGTCCAATGTTTAAATGCATATAACTTCTACACTATCAACTGGATTTCAACCAAATTTTGTATGTAATATCTGTACATAAACAGATATGACTGAGCGTATTCTTAGGAGCCACCAGGGCTGCCAACTGTTAATAATTGCTCTCTCTATTTTTTTATCCAAATACCAATATATCAGAATGTGTGCAAGCCGACAGCTTTAAACTATGCACACGTATAGTACCTGACATGTTTGATTAATTTTGGAGTAACTTATATACGTCAGTTCTACCAACATGATTCTAAGCCTGCTGAAAGGGCCAATTTTTAAATACATGTAACTTCTATACTATCAGTAGGATTCCATCCAAATTTCGCATGTGCTATGTGTAACATATCAGATATGACTATAAGTATTCTTCAGTGCAATCAGGGCTGCCAACTGTTAATAAATGCTGTCTATATTTTTTACCCTAATATCAATATATCAGAAAGTATGCAAGCCAACAGCTCTATACTTTGCACACGTATAGCACCTGACATTCTAGATTAATTTGGAGTAATTAATACAAGGCAGTGCTGACAACATGATTCTATGCCTGCTGATATGTCCAATTTTAAAATACATGTAACTTCTATACTAACAAATGGATTTCATCCAAAATTGGCACAACAAGATATCATAATATTTCAGATTATTTCTGACCAGCACACGCATGGTATTGTTGGCAACATGCTTTAACGCCTGCTGATAGATCCAGTGTCTAACTGCATGTAACGTCCATTGGACTTCAACCAAATTTTGTATTCTGTACCTTAAGAGATGGAACTAAGAATATATTCAGTCACCAGGGCTGCCAACTGTACTGCTCTATTAGGCTACATTATATCAGGTATATTTTGAACTAATTAGATATTTCGATATTACCAACTTAATTTCGTCATTATTCTAGATAGGTTCATATTCTGTAGAATAATCATTGGCATGAAAAGTAGGCTGTATAGTTCTTAACGGAACTTCTTGTTATATATATAGATACCTCATTCTTTCATACATTATGTTCGTAAAGGTAAATACTGCATCTAAACCTATTTAATGGAGGTTATTCTTATAATTGTTCAATTTTTCATTATCTTTTTAATCAATTTTGATTCTTAATTAAGGACACCTAAGAGACATATTCGAAGAAACACTACGTTTCGAGCTCTATAAAGTTCTGAAGGCAGAAAACTTCAACAAGAAGAAAACAACTGCACCGCAATTTTGGCGGGAACGTGCGTGATTGGGGGAGCGCAATGGGAGGGCGAGAATACAAACTCAAACCTATCGCGAAACGGACTTCGAAGGGAAAAAAAGTAGACACCGCACAGGCAAGCTTGGGACCTCACCTTTCTTAGAATATGAAATAATCACGGACATATGCCTACACGCTTCTCGCCTTTGGCTATATAAACGGAGCTGGGATGTAGCTCGGGAGCAGTCAGGTGTCAAGGGAGGGAGCACCCAGCAGCAGTTTGCGCAGTAGCTCAGTTTCACCCGCCGTGAACTCCTTTACCTGTCGGAGGGGTATGTCCACATCAGACACGTTAACTGGACACTACCGGGTCACCAGATATGCCAGAAGGACGTCACAAATTAAGAAAACAGCCGTCACCACGCCTTCCACAACGGCATCCACAAGTACCGATTCAATCGGCTTTGGCACTTTTGGCGCGAGCAGCGAGAGCCGATCTGATCGGCACGTGGCACTGAGAGCAGAATGGCAACACGAGTGGAACAACACAACTGCAAAGGAACGGCAGTCACTACCTTGTACCCAACACCCACCAGCCACGTAAAACGTGGGTTGCCCGTAACAGGGTACGAACCAACCATGGGCGGCGTAACTCGTTGCTGTGTAAGTGGGACATGAAAACGTCACCCAACAGTAACTGTGGTGCGCTGAGACAGACCGTCCGTCATATTGTTACTGAGTGTTGTAACAGGGCATCCTTGGGACCGCTGGAAGATTTTGTGCAAGCCTCTACAAAGGCTATAGAGTGGCTGGACAATATTTAGATTTAAAACTTTAAATGTATCAGTTGTGCAGCTGACTGTTTTAAGATGCGTATTGTTTGTAATATGGTATACAGTATATCTTGTGTACTTTGCCATAAGTTAAATTAATTAAGCGCTCTCGGCCACCGTGGCCGATATATGTGGGAAGATAATTATCAAATCATCTTATCTAATCACTAGTTGACGCACATACAGGGTGACCAACTCTCCCGTATTTCCCTGGTTCTCCCGTATTTGACCCTATTTTTTCACGATCACCCGACTCCCGCATTTTCTGTCTCTCTGCGTGAATTTCTCCTGTATTTTTTTCGTGAAATAAAATCATTCAGTTTCAATCATTTAAATTTTGCGCACAAGGTCGAAATTCGTTTAAACGTTCGAGAGCAGACGCAAGTGATTCTATATCGAGCTTGTTCTGTCGATTATCTCGGTTAGAAATGACCAAAAAATAAGTTTAAATCTCCTTGTCTGTTAAACCAATATATGCGTACATACTTCCGTCCTTTCTTTCTTTCTTTCTTTCTTTCTTTCTTACTTTCTTTCTTTCTTTCTTTCCTTCCTTCATTCTTTGTGTTGCGCAGCTGATCGTGCTTTGGCGTGATTTGGTTTCAGTGGTTTTTGGTTTTACTCTACATCACCTGTGAGCCATATAGGGGCAAGGTGTATAATACAATAATGGGCAGTGATGACGAAGCTAACACACTACGAAAAAAAAGAAAATAAAATATATGCGTACATATCTTTCGAATTTTTAGAATTTGCAAAAAGTGATAGCAAACTATTGTCTGAAGCAAAATCTGTTACAAAATATATTTCTCTCTCTCTCTCTATTCGTTTAGTCGATTCCGACTCTCCGTGACCCCATGTACTAGACTACGCCAATTTCTCCTGTCCTGCACTGCCTCTCGAAGATTTTCCAGGCTGGAATTTAGTGCTTCTGTGATGCCATCCATCCATCTCATTCTTTGCCTCCCTCTTCTTCTTGTGCCTTCTATCTTCCCCAGCATTAAGGTCTTCTCTAATGAATTATGTCTTCTCATGATGTGTCCAATGTAGCCCAGTTTTTGTTTCAGGATTAAGCCCTCCAAGGAACAAGCAGGTTTAATTTGCTGTAAAACTGACTTATTGGTTCTCTTCGCAGTCCATGGAACTCTAAGAACTCTTCTCCAACACCATAATTCGAAGGAATCTATTCTACGGCGTTCATCTTTTCTTATGGTCCAGGTCTCACATCCGTACATCACAACTGGAAAAACCATAGCCCTTATTATACGGATCTTTGTTGTTAAGGATAGGTCTCTACTCCTTAAGATATTGTCCAGATTTGAAAATGCCTGTCTACCAACTAGCAATCGTCTTTTGATCTCATGACTGCCGTCACCATCAGCAGAAATCTGTGAGCCAAGATAGTTAAAAACAGAGACTATCTCCATTTTTTCTCCTCCTACTTGCCAAGAATTGACAGTTGTAGTTGTCATAATTTTTGATTTCTTGACATTCAATATTAGTCCAGCCTTTGAACTTTCTTCTTTCACTTTCAGTAAGAGATTTTTAAATCTTCTTCAGTTTCAGCCATCAGGATTGTATCATCTGCATATCTCAGGTTGTTTATATTTAACCCAGCTATTTTGATTCCTGTTTCTTCTTCATCTAACCCCACATTCCTCATAATGTGTTCTGCATACAGATTGAAAAGGTAAGGTGACAATATACAGCCTTGCCGTACTCCTTTTTTAATCTTAACCCATTTAGTTGTTCCATATATGGTTCTCACTGTAGCTTCTTGATCAGAGTATAAGTTCCGGATGAGGTTAATGATATGTTCTGGTACTCCCATGTATTTTAGTACTTTCCATAACTCATTATGATCAACACAGTCAAAAGCTTTAGCATAATCAATAAAACAAAAAAATACATCTTTCTGGAATTCTCTTGCCTTCTCCATTATCCATCGTACGTTAGCGATTTGATCTCTGGTCCCTCTTCCTTTACGAAATCCAGCTTGTTCTTCAGGTAGCTCTCGGTCTACATACTGGCGTAGTCTATTTTGTAGGATTTTAAGCATGACTTTGCTAGCATGTGAGATAAGTGCTATTGTTCGGTGATTCGTGCATTCTTTAGAATTTCCCTTCTTAGGAATTGGGATGAATACTGAACTTATCCAGTATTTTGGCCATTGTTGGGTTTTCCATATTTGCTGACATATGGAATGTAAAATTTTCACTGCACTATCTCCAACTTCTTTGAACATTTCTATTGGAATTCCATCATGTCCACTAGCTTTGTTTTTAGCAATATTCTCTAGGGCCCATTTGACTTCAGTTTCCAAAATATCTGGTTCTGGTTCGAAGGGCACATGAACTTCATTATCCATAATACATGGTTCTTTCTTATACAGATCTTCTACATATTCCATCCATCTTTCCTTAATGTCCTCTGCTTCTGTTAGATCTTTGCCATATTTATCTTTTACCATCCCAAATTTTGCCTGAAATTTTCCTTTGATATCCCTAATATTTAGGTCTTCATAAAGTTTGGTCAAGAATATAAAATCTCCCTTATTTTCTTCAAAAATAGTTGGTCACCTTACGCACGTCGTAAACGTCATCGGTGGTCATTCAGAGACAGATAATGGAATATAGAACACACCTTAAAAGGAGAGGTTTCGTTTTTAATTTTCTTTACTGACACCTAGAATACATAATAGTGTGAATCGCAGCAATAAGGGTACGGGATTATTAAGTTGTTATAACTAAGTACGCAATAAAATGAGGAACACTCTCTTATTACGAACCATTATGGTCAATTGCCGGACTGTAATTACACCTTTACAAGTACGTATATTGAATTGGACGTGTTGTGCTCTCTAGGTACCCGTAACAGTTTACGATAATAATCCCTTGCTAATATTTTACAGAGTTAAGTAGGCTACTTACCAATAACTTATTGAGTAAATAAGACAAGATTGGAGGACATGATTAGATAACCCTTAATTGTTCAATTTATCGAGATGAGACCATCAAGATGTAATGGAGGGTCTTCCAGTTTTAAGGTGCGATAATTGAGACAGAAGAAAGGAAGGTTTAGTGCCACCTCTTGGGTTTGCTTCTACTCAAGCCCCCATTAAAATATTTGATAAATATATGTTAACCACCAGTCTGCAGTGAACTGTTGTAAGAAACTCGAAGTGGTGAATCTTTTGAGTTTAATTCTTGTAAATACCAGAGAAACACAGCATACCTGACATATTACACATTCTCAATAAGTTTACAAGACAAGATGGTGTAGAGGCTACCCTTCTTGGCTGTCACCCCTGCTCTGCCGAGAAATTTTATTCTAGTCTAAGGGCTGGAACGGAGAACACTTAGCCTCGTGAGGCAGACCTGAGAAGAAGTGTGGATTTAATTCTCTCCTCAGCCATCCCAGAATTAGTTTTACGTGTTTTTCCCATATCTACTCCAGGGAAATGTCAGGATAGTTCCTATCTTAAGTCTACGGTCACCTTCTTCCCATCCTAGTCTGAAATACAAATACTCGCTACTACAGATACCACAATAACACAGGTTATCTGACAATTTCTACACACATGCACGTTCATGGGGCTACATCACGATATCTCAAGGCCCTAAATGAATTAAGAAGAACAACAAAAAGCAAGTAGCGCCATTGTAGCCAAAATGTCCACCACAGATTTAGCACTTGGTGAAAAACACCAACACGTTTCTTTAGATATTCTTCATAATTCACTCCAACAAATGTATCATGATACCACATGCATTCACTCAGGATTTACGAACTCAAAGTAGGTGAATATTTGATATATCCAGATAGAAAAGGAAACTAGATATTTAAATAATAATATGCCTCGGAAACCTTGATCATTTGAGGCAGATCTCTTTTTAAAGACGTAGAGAAACATGAAAAGACAATATTGAGGAAAATCCTTGGTCCAGTCTTCCCAAAAGAAATCTGGATGAAACGGAAGTCTCAGGAGCTTTATCAGCATGCTGGAAAGATCACTGACGCCTTCAGGAAAAGGCGGTTGAAGTACTACGGCCACATTCTCAGAATGAACAAAGACCGGCTTACCAAAAGGATTCTCAATCTTGCTCTCTCAATGAAAGTCAAGAACAAGGCTTAGTGAAATAGAAAAAAATCGAGAAATTGGCATTACACCCAGAGGAAATTTTACAAGATCGATTCCAGTTCAGATCATTAATCAACAACCATCATTTCGCAGAGACAATTACCACCAGGACCAAGAAATCATGGACTGAAAAACGGAGGACGATTTTTAGTGCCCAGATGACGAGATTTTGGGAGTAGGAAAAACATCATTAGCAAAGTAAGTTCTATCGCGCTCCACAGATGGGTATAACGATGTTAAAATATAATAACATTAATAATAATATAAACTCTACACATTATTGTATGTTCGACGATGTCGAAATTAAGTATTATGTGTCAGAAAACTGTATCATAATGAGGGTAATTATAACACTACTTTTCATTATAATAAATAATAATAATACTGTAATATCGTAGGGCCTCGTGTGCCGGGTGCAAGCTTCGTTATTTGACACCCAGGGGGCAGCTTTCATGTCGAATTTTGTTGTTCCTTGAAGCACTATGAAAGTCAAGGAGGTTAGATTTCTAACCTCCTTGACTTTCATAGTGCTTTCTAATAGAGAAATGAGGAACTTTGTGTTGGCGGAAAATCCCGAGATTAATTTTGCCATTATGAACGCGGCCTACTGAATTCAAATGGGTTCTTTAACATGCCAACATCGTATGGCATGCGTGTCGTGATTTTTTTCCACCTTTCATAAATCACTTACAACGGCCAAGAGTGAACCTGCAAGCTTGGGGTTAGTAATCCGACACGATAACCACTCACCCACCGTGGCAAGCATTTTAGGTAGATTTCATTAGAAAGCTAACTAGTGCAATGGGTCCCATGTTTCGACTTCCGGAAAATTTCGACATATCTTCGCGTTTCACATCCCCCAGACCCCAAAACCACCGTCAGTTCAAAAGTTTATATATAATTTATGTATGTATATATATATATATGTATATCAGTTTTTTGTGGACACGATAACTGCCGTAATTTTGCACCAATCACTTTGATTTTTTTACCGAATATGTATACCTATAAAATCTCGGTCGAGTTCGTTACTGGGCTAAATCGGTCGAAGGGGGTAAAAATGGGGGGCTTTTTTCGAAAAAGTGAAATATCGCTATAACTCTCTTAATATGTGAAATATCGAATCCGTTCAAAGTTCATACTATGTGTCGGATAGAGCCCAAAAATTTAAGTTTGAAGAGTTATTTTATAGCACCAACCATTGACCAAAGGGGTGGGAAAAAGTGGGT
The DNA here is from genome assembly GCA_946902985.2 of Meconema thalassinum. NCBI lineage: Eukaryota > Metazoa > Arthropoda > Insecta > Orthoptera > Tettigoniidae > Meconema > Meconema thalassinum. The sequence continues at coordinate 989,034,661 of OX336388.2, read as the reverse complement.
TTTTCGGGAAACATTAATCATATCTCTCTTAATAGGCACAATATCAAAACCGTACAAAATGGACAATATTACCCTAATAATTACCTAAAACTTTTGTCTGAAAGAATTTTTGATATGACCCACCATTACGCCAAGGGATGAGAGAAATGATTTCGGAATTATACGAAAATGCCAAGAGCTATCAGTGGTTGCCATGGCAACACTACTAAATTGATGAGGGATGAGCCATCAGACGTTGCCATGACAACGCACTTGCACGAGATCAGATAAGATTTCCATCTGAGTAAGTGTGAAGCGGCTTCGGTGACGTAACTGGTAGCATGCTGAACTTCTATGCCCAAAGTCGCGGGTTCAAAGCCGGCCGAAGTCATCGGATTTTCTAAGAGCGCTGAAAATTCCTCAGTATGCTTTCCTTTGGAGGGGAAGTTCCAACGTTCGTTGCGAGTGGCTGGTTGCGGTGGCATCTAGTAGCCAAGTTCACAGCTAGGTGTCGTTGACGGTAGTATCTGGTAGCAACATTAGGAACTATTGTTTGAAATTGACCGTCTGCAGTCCGTACCTGAATTATAGACTAATACAGCCATCACAATTCACACCGTTTATCAGACAGATTCTACACTCACCCTAAGTACACGGGGTTACATGAACGCGTTGTCGCAGCCCCTAAACTGAGGAACCAACCAAAATCTCTGCGGGAGATATAATTTTGCGTGAAGAAGCAACAGACCGTTACATAGTTACACATCAGTGTCGAAACCTTGCATAAGGACAGTGTGACCACAAGTATAAAACTGGACCCCAAATTACAAGAAGGTTACCGCCCCATAAGACAATAAAATGTTTAAAATATGCATAAAATGACGAAAAACAAAGTTAATTAAGCTCCAATTATAAAATACTTTCTCGCAATAAATGAGGTCTCATCCTTCTACGAAAACCTGCATATTCTGCCTGTTTTCGCCTATCCCCAAGTTTATCCGGTGAAATCTACCTCCGCCTTCCGGCGTGCCGAAAGGACTTTTTTCATTATGAAACAGTTTCTCCCACCAATCAGAGCTCAAGAAACAGTTTGTGTGACCAATTAGGTAAAGATAGCATCGCACCTGCGGTCACTTCCACGGCCTTCTATTTTAAATTTCACTGCGTAGCTTCTAGTGTCATAGTGGGGTATTCCAGGAGGCCATGGTATTCCCTGCGTCCCATGCGCTCTGTTCAGTACATAAATCTGGCGAAATCTCGACAGATATTTATGAATATTTATGTTGGAACATAAAATAGTTATAATTATCGTCGAACATAAACAGTCGTATGCAACTCGCCTATAATGGTAATTAAGACGCTCGTATTATTACTATGTATACCGAGGATTTTAAAAATTGCCAATATAAAACACTCCACAAAATACTAGAAATACTAAATTTTGTATCTGAATTCCTCTTACTAATGAACCACAAGCGTTGTACATCAATCAAATCCCTTTGTGATGTGCCAAACCATAAAATAAATAGCTGTGAGGTATATTTGTTAGAACAATAGCAATACGCTTTAGTCTTAATCAGAAAACAAATGTACGTCCAGGGGACACAACACGATATATTGTCCCACTGCGCCTTCCTTCACAAAGTTCATTTCGCTCGGCGGAGTAAATAAAAACGTTAGTGAGAATCCAGTAGGCTGTGTATTGTAGCGAGGACGATCATGAGGGTGTTGGAACTTCCCCAAGCCCTCCTAAATTACACTGCCTGCCGTGAGCTTGGTTCCATTGTTCTTAAGTATAGCCTGCAGCAAGCTCTTTGCTAAACAAACAAGAGTATGGATCCATCCTCTTTGGTCTGGATATTGGAAAAAGAGATAAAGAACCCCATTGAATCAAGAACAAAATCTCGTATCATTTTTTGGAGACCACAAAGCTAACATTTATACCATTTATAGGTTATCATCCCACACAAGCACACTCTGCGTAGTTAAAGAGAGCATACTGTTTGTTAAGAAATTGAATCTCAACAAGATGTTCAGGAAAGAACATATAGCCTATTTTCTCCTAAATGTATTGGTATAGTTATAACTCTTTGTCCTGATCACCTACTATCTTCTTCCTCTTCGAAGTGCAAAATGACACACAACAGTGTAACATACTGGATTTCAGTAGCGGCATTCAAACCATAGTTTTACCCCCAGCATTTTAAAATTTCATCAGCAAACACTCCAAACAACGTAGGAATTCACTATACTTAACACCGACTACTTACAATAATTGAAACTGAAAGAAAACTTCGTTGGTCTAAAAGTATCACTGGGAGAAACACATTTAATAAACCTACTGCACAGCTAATTTTTAATCGCGCCTATCCTTGGGTGCGAGTGCGCTCTATTGGCAACAAGAGGAAATTTTTCAATTACAATGTATGCAGCCAACGGCCTAGCCGTATTGAAACACTGGATCCCATGAGAACTCCGCAGTTAAGCAACATTGGGCGCAGTCGGAACTTGGATGGTAGATAGATAGATAGATAGACAATGCCTTTATTGGTGGCGAAGTTAGGGCTCAAGGCCCTCTCTTACACTTAACCACTAGAAGAGTATACATCTACATGACTTATAATTTCAAATACCAATAGCACAAATAATATTAATTGCAATAAGAATAGTGATAATAATAATATTGGTAGAATCATTGATTTCAAAAATACACAAAGTAAAAGTACCCTTAAATGACGTAAGTACAGTAATCCGAGCATTCATCTCATTCATTCATTCGTTCATTCAACATTTATCCAGGAAGTCAGCGGGATCCACCCAGCAAATACTCGCAGCAAGCCACTTTAAACTTGCGATGAGAGGGATTGTCTCTAATATTCGCAGGTAGCAAATTCCATGACCTGGACGCAGAGATTATGAACGAGCGGTTGTAAACAGCAGTACGGTTTATAGGTATGGCAAGAGAGGAGCCAGATCTCGTATTGTGGTCATGATAGGACGAGAGGTAAGAAAACGGTGAAACAAGATAGTTAGGGGTATTAGTGGAAAGTATTTTGTGCAGTAGTGATAACATGTGGAGTTCACGACGCTGGTGCACTCGAAGCCACGACAGCTCCTTATAATAGGGTGATATATGAACATCATATCGCAGGCCAAAGATATATCTTACACAGTTGTTGAGGCACCGGTCCAGTTTCTTGTTACTGTCGCAGGTTATTTCAGTCAACACAGTGTCACAGTAGTCAAATATAGGTAGTATCAGAGAGCGAATTAGTTGTACTTTAAGTCGAACAGAGAATAAATTACCGAAACGTTTCAGAGGATATAAGCATTTATGTACTTTATTACATGTGCTTATCACCTGTTTAGTCCAATTTAAGGTCTCAGACATAATAATTCCTAAGTTTGTCACTGAAGTAGAGTAGGGTATGATTTTATTGTATAAAATTATTGGCGAGATGTCACGTTGCTTGAGGGAATATAAGTTTTTACTGGTACCGATAATAATCACTTGAGTTTTATTTGGGTTTATTAATAAACTGTTTTTATAAGCATAGTCACTAAGCTGTTGTAGGTCAGAATTTATTTTAATAATTGCATTATTGATATCACTCGGTTTTGAATGATAGTAGATCTGTACATCATCTGCATACACTTGCAATTTGCAGAAATTAAGGGCTTTTGATATGTCATTTATTTGGATGATAAATAACAGTGGCCCAAGAACCGAACCCTGAGGGACACCGAGGGTCTTACTTTGCCATCCCAAACTCGCATTTCCCACTATCACACGTTGCCGGCGATTTTCGAGGTAAGAGGAAAAGAACCGGAGTGACACACTATTAAAATTTAGTTCTCGAAGTTTCTGCAGTAGCAACTGAGGGTTGACGGTGTCTAATAATGTCAGTACAGTCTCGTCCCGTTGGTCCATTGCACATCTGATATCATCTGTCACTCGTAGTAAGGCTGTCGCAGTGCAATGCCCCTTTCTGAAGCCGGATTGGAAGGGATTGAGTAGGGAATGCTTTGTAAGGTATTCAGTAACTTGTGTATGGATAATGGTGGTAGGATGGATACTGGACGGTAATCTGAAGGAGAATCAAACTTGGAGCTCTTCGAGATAGGTCTAATTAGTGCATCTTTCCAAACATCTGGGAACACACCGTTTGTCAGGCAGTAGTTAAATATATGAGTTAGTATTGGCAGGACAGCTCCCAAGACATCCTTAATCAGTGATATAGGAATGGCATCATTACCTGTGGCATTGGATGAAATAGAGTATATCACACCTTTAACTTCATTCGAGCTGACATTTCTAAAAGAGAATTGCTCAAAAACAAACTGCTGTTGTAACAAGGGTACCGGTAGTGAACTTTTAGGGAAGGAGGTAGAGGCTACTTTTGGCCGTGCGAAGTGATCATTTAGAGCCTCTAGCGATATGCTTGGTACATGTTGTTCAACTGTCTTACCTATCCCTAACGCACGTAATTTACTCCATTTTTGTCTAGGGCTGTTGGTTTTCATCAGTTCCTGAAAGTATTTGTATTTAGAATTTCTAATTAGCTGCTTGGTTCTGTTTCTCAGAATTCTATATCACTCAAAATAAACTGCATCATGTGTCTGTCTGTATTGTCTGTATAGTTTGTCACGACTGGCCATAGCAGATATTACCTCAGCCGTTAGCCACGCAGATGAAGAGCGGGTAATTCTTACCCGTTTCTTTGGTGCATGTTTGTCAAATATTTCTAGTGCCATTAAATTGAATGTATTTACTTTAGAGTTTATGTTCTGAGAATTGCGTATATTATCCCAAGGCAAGTTATATGCATCATAGCGTAGTTTATTCTGGTCAATATGTCGTAAGTCTCGTATTGTAATGTAGCGTGGTTTATACTTAGGTATTCGTATAGAATAACATACGTACAATAGATCATGTGAAGAGATGCCAGGAGCAGGGATCTGTCCGTGTTTAATTACTTTCTGAGGTTGATTTGTCACAAGAAGATCAATTAAGGTATGGCTCGTACGGTCAGAGTAATGAACATGATTAGTAGCGTTCAGGGGTAAAACCGTCATGTTTGTGGCGAGAAATAAATTCAGTAGGCTGTTAGCTTCACCAGTCTGCTTTAAAAGGTCAGTGTTAAAATCACCCATGATTATTATGTCGTCGTATGCCGAGGCAAGACCTGCTAATGTATCTTCAAAATCAGCAGTCTGTCTTATTTTAGGTGGCTTGTATACAATCCCTATTAATATATTTTTATGGCAGTCTAATTCTACAAACATAAATTCTGGTCGCAGTATAAGTGTTGGGTCAGAAGTGGAAATTATCTTACATTTTAGGTCTTTTCTGTAATAAAGTAGAAGCCCGCCACCTATTTTGTCAATACGGTCATGGCGTAATATAGATTATCCATCAAGGTTAGCTGCCGATGACGGCAAGTCTTTACGCATCCAACTTTCACTGATTCCAATAATATGTACATTGTTTACTTCAAAAATAGCCTGTATCTCCTCCAGATGAGCTAATAATGACTGTCCATTTAGGTGGCAGCATTGTAACGACCGCGGGTGGTTACTAACCTGCTCTTGCAACACAAGTCCCGTTGAAGGTGGAAGGGATGGGAGAGAAGGGGTGGGCGAAGTTAGTGGAGAGGAATGCAGGTCAATGGTATTGCCGTTGTCCTGGTCAACAAACATCTGAAAGTATGCAGTGGGAAATAAAATTAAGTAAGAAATAAAATGAGCTTACCTGAGCAACCTGGTGAGCAGATCCACTGACTTTCACAAGCACACACATACACACACACAAATATAAGCTAGTTACTATACACATAATTTCTTTCCTAGGTTCACTTGTTCATCCTACTCCCTGCCATGTTGTTTAACTGCATCATCGTGCATATTTGAATTTTGCTTCCATCCTCCCTTAAAACACAAATACGTCCATCTTGAGTCCAGCATTTCTGCAATCCCCATATATTCCGTGCCTGATTTAAGATAGTTTTTCTCACACTTGTGAGTGACTCAGTTAGCATGAGCCCACTGCCCTTAAAAGCTCGCTTCGCACGCCACACACGATCTCGATCATGATACCGAAGAAACTTTATGATAATCGGTCGATTTCCTTGCGAGACCACCTCAGCAGACGTTCGATATCGGCGGCCCAGCCTGTGGCAGCGATCCACATCAAGCAGTGAGATATCTACTGAAAGATTATTTTTCAGTGTCTCGAGTGCTTTGTTGTAGACGTCCTCAGACGGCTGCTCAGGGACCCCATGCAACAAGAGGCAGTTTCGGCGACTGTACTGTTCAGCCTCATCCAATACCTCGTCTTGTTTATGAAGCCGGTTTTCCAGTTCCTTCAACTCCCCTTTAAGTCTGGAGATGTCATCACTGGCCTGTTTCTTGAACGCCTGGAACTCATCGCCAAGCGCTTGGAGCACATTTGGTGGGTTGGCGGCACTGACAGCTGAATCTAGACGAGCTTGATATTCTTTCAAGGAATCTTCGAAAGCCGATATCTTCCTAGCTACTTCCTTTAGAGACATCGCGTTTACTTTTTAGTGAAGAGGATGCCTAATAATATAACTTAGTTCACACGAATCAGCACTTTCTGCAACTTAACTTTCTATTTAAGCAGGGTTTAGCAAGAGCAACTTCACACTCAACCGTCTCACTTGCCGCCATCTTCAATTGCCGGTTCTAGGCACTGCGCGCTGTTGGCCAACATAAGGAGGAGCGGAAAGGCCCTGGCCACCCTACCGCACGTAAACTCCGGCTGAGGATAGCCTCTTGGGAGGCTCGGACCTGCCTTCGGTCAGAATACCAATTAAATTTTAAAACACTGTATGCATGGGTTCACTAACAGGGAATGTCAAGGCCGGTATACAGCGCAGCTCACATCTACTGTAGTAGGCCGTGGTTAGCACACGCATAGTTCACCTGTTTGCTAGTAGATGTCACTCGTGCAGATCGGGTGGCGAACTTTGTTTTAATTAAATATATATTTTCCATTGCAAGAATCACAACATAACGCTCAATATTATAGCGTCTCAGTACTTAATAAACAATAAATATAAAAAAGAATCAAGATAAAGAAATACAACTCTGATAAGATTTGAACATGAATGGCCAAAATATAAACCAGAGCTTAAAATTTCTGCATATAAAAAAAATTCACCAACTCCATTTATGTAAATGTACTCATGTTTCGTCCAAAATTGTTGTTAATGTCAAATATGATTTGATTAGTTGCTAAATATATCCCTTCATCGGAAGAGGTTATTATTTATTTATTTATTCGATTGTTTGGTTGCTTCTTTGTTTGTATATTTGTTTTTATTTGTAAATGTATTTATTGTTTGTTTATTAATTTATTTATTCGATTGTCTCTTAGTTTATTTGTTTGTTTAATTATTTATTTGTTCTTTTCCTTTTTCTTTCTTTCTTTATTTGTTTGTTTTATTTGTTTGTTTGTGTATGTGTTTATTTATTTGTTTTTTTGTCTATTTATTGATTGATTCATTCATTCATATATTCATTCATTTATTTAATTATGTATTTATTTGTTTATTTATTTATTCATTCATTCATTCTTTATTAAATATTTTCTCGTTTGTTTATTTGTTCATTTATTTATTTATTCATGCATTCATTCATTTATTTATTCGTTTGTTTGTGTGTTTATTTATTCATTCAATCATTCATTCATTTAAGTATTTATTTGTTCGTTTGTTTGTTTGTTTATTCATTCATTCATTTATTCATTTATTTATTTATTTATTTATCTGTTCATTTATTTGTTTATTTGATTGTTAGTTTATTTGTTTTTTTCTTTCTTTATTTGTTTGTTAATTTATAAAGTTGTTAGTTTCTTAATTTATATGCTTGTTTGTTTGATTATTTATATGTTTATTTATTTGTCTTTTGTGTATTTGTTCACTTTTTCATTTATTTATTCAGTCATGCATTGATTGATTTATGTATTTAGTTAGTTATATATTTGTTTGTTTATTTGTTAATTTGTTTGTTTATTTATTCATACATTTATTCATTCATTCATGTATTTATTTATTCATTTATATATATATTTGTTTGTCTATTTGGTTGTTTATTTATTTGTTTATTTATTTATTTTTTATTTATGTACTTACTTATTTAAAAAGGTGATCTAGAAACTGCCCCCCCCCCCCCCCAGTCCGATTCTTTCTTTTGCTCCAAATGTGTACCCCTAAACTTAAATGATTTGAGTAGAAAACGAAACTGACAAATAAACTGAAATGATTTTATTTGAACATATTCAACATAGTTGGGCATAGAGTAACTTGCATTCTGTTGAGGAATAAAGCTTCATTTGCAATAATAGCAAATGTTTCCGACCTGTTTTTCCTCCTGTACACATACTGTATTTCCCAGAGTATACCATGTCCACGTCAAATTATCGGTCCGACTAGAAAAGGGGAATGTTTTGAACAACGTAGCGTCAACAATAATTAAATGTCAGAGACGGTTTAAAAAAAATGCATAATCAATAACAGAGGTTTTCGCTGCCATTGGCATGTAAATAGCAATGCGAGGTTGCCAGTCCCTCCACTTGTTCACACACCTATGGATTCAAGTGTGTTGGATAGCCTCTTCGTTAAAAACGCTCCACGACAATTCTACATGTGAGTGGCGTGACGTCAACACTGCCATTGTTACCATTAAGTTACATGATCCTTGGTTACCGGCACTAGATACACAAGACCAAACCATAACGCTTCTTCCTGCAACTATGAGGATAGTTTACTGTTATTGTTGTTAACCCTTTTGATACAAAGCTATTATGAGTGGTTATGTTAAAATGCCACGCCAAGTTTAGTTAGTTATTGTTGTTTTAAGGTGCGGCACAGTGAGGTCATCTGCCCCTAACCACGCGAAGTTTAGTGGAGTTACAACCTTTTTTTACAAATATTATCTCCTACATACATTTCTAAGATGAAATATTGAATTTTTTTCGTAGCAGATAAAATTCAAGATTTTAAGCGTGTTGCTAAATAATTAATACGTTGCTTCGTTTGTTTCATCAAATTTTTAAGTTTTTATTTTTAAATTTAAATTGTGAATCTCTACTTAGCATAAAACAAAGTCCCCGATTCTTGGATGTCACGGGTAATCTCGAGAACCACAGGATGGATTTTGATGCGGTTTTCACCATTCTGTAAAGGATATCTCGAGAAAGTTTCCTGTAGACAATAATTTATTTATGATCAAAGGAAGCCAAGCACTAACGATTTCAGTGAAAACGTCGAAAAGAAAACCTGGCGTCCGTGCGCTTTTTAAGCTTACGCTGGACAAACCGTTAAAAATATCTATATACTACGAGTGTAAGAATTGTTCAGCATGAAACGTTCTACAAGAAAGTCCGCGAGAGCATATCTCTATCTTCAATACATCGCCCACTGTAAGTGTTTTTATGTTATCATTTCTTCCAACTATCTCCATTCAATTAATGAGGCAACCGCTTACGAGCTAGCTAGGGGCGAGCCTATCACCCCAGTTACAGCCTAGCTATCGGGCGAGCCTATTACCTCAGATACAGCCAGCAGCAAAATGTCGAGTCGTGTTGAGTTAAGACTTCAGAGATGAGTGGTTGTGTTTGGAGTTTCCCTGGAAGTGCAACTCGGCTTTTCTTCTTTTCGCCTGTGAACTTTTCGTTCCGCAAAATTCACAGTCAAGTTAAGATTGGACGGAAGGGGGATTTGTGTTTCATGCACCTCGCCATTCTTAAATTACGTCTGACAAGAATTCGTTGCACATGCATCTCCATGATATAATTAATAGTCCAGTCAGTGATGTTAACCCATCATGCCGAGACGGATATAGGTCGTAGTTCATTGGCATCGAAAAAAAAATAGCGCTTATCAAGTAATGCATTCATAGCTGTTCCCGGGTGAAGCCGGACTGGGTTGCTAGTTTTAATATAATTTAGATAGCCTACACAGTCAAAACAGTATATTTTATTTCATCACCACGTATCATATTTAGTTCTGAGCAAGAGCGTAAAAAGACACGTTTTCAAGGATAACACGCGCGAGGAGGCAGCTGACTGCAGCTTGTTCAAAGAAAACTTATTATGAATTCAGTTACTGACGGATCTTAAACACATCGATATATCCTGGAAGAGAGAATGGTTGGTTGGTTGGTTGGTTGGTTGGTTGGTTGGTTCTTAAGTTTAGGGGCTGCGACAACGCGGTCATGTAGCCCCGTGTACTTTGGGTGTGTGTAGAATCTGCCTGATAACCGCTGTTAATTGTGATGACTGTATTAGTGTGTGTTGTCTGTTTCTTTAATTTAAGTACTGCAACTTAGAATTTTTCAAGTAGTTCCTACTTTTGCCGCCAAGCGCCATCGTCAACGACTACTAGGCCAAGTTCAGAACTTAGCTACTAGACGTCACCGCAGTCGGCTCTTGGCAACGAACGTAGAAACCTAAGAGCGTTGTTTACATTCTTAACCTATCCAATTTAGCTTCACACAGGTGCAATTAGTGGAAGGTTCTTTAACATGCCATAAATCTATGACATGGGACCGACGGCTTTACTTCCTCTCCGAAGGAAGGCATACTGGGGGATTTTTAACGCTCTTAAAAAAGCCGACGGCTTCGGCCGGGTTTGTAGAGAGAATGATTCCCACGTTGTTTGATAGTACCACGTAGCGAGAAACAATAATAAAAATATATTTAAAACAACGGGGCCCGTGGCATTTTAGCATAAGCTCCCTCGACCAATATAGGCTATCGGTCCCCTGGCACGATTAGGGTTAATTGATTTTCGGGGCTCAGGACATCTGGGTCAATAGGCCATTGTAATTGGGTATATTTTGAATTTGTCTGATAATCTGTGTTTCGACGGTGACTGTAATAAATACGGTATAATCCAGGCAGTGGCGGTTCCTCGAGAAAGGGAAGGGAGGAACTTCCTCCTCACATTTTTTCGGTGTTTGACGTATAAAATATTTACTTTGATATTCATGGTAGATTGAATTGCTGTATTTTATATTTCACAATTATAAAAGGAACATGTTTTATCGGGTTTTAAACAACGCGCGCTCTTGTACTACTACTTAAAAGGTCTTTACGGAGGAAGGTGCATACTTTTCTCCTGTACTACAGTTAATACTCATAGACACAGGGCCCAAGGTTGCAGGTTCGTATCCTGGCGCAGTCAGCTGGCATTTGAGGGTGCCGTGTCAGTAGATTTACTGGCACGTTAAATATCCCCATCGAGGCAAAATTCCGGCATCTCTAACAGCCAGAGTAGTTAAAAGGGACGTAAAACCAATAACATTATTATATCATAGACCCAGGCGCACTAGCAACCAGAGTAAGAACTACAGTTTTAACTCAGCCAAATGATCGGCAGGGGAGGATATCCTCCCCTAGTTCTGCACAAGCTTGTAGCATGGCTAACTTGCTACAGCTGCGATAGAGCGGTGTTTCATTCAATCAGTGTCTGGCTCTGTGGCTAAATGGATAGCGTGCTAGACTTTGGCCCGAAGTGCCCCGGGTTCGATTTCCGGCTGAGTATTAGGGATTTTGATCTCCTGGGGTTAATTCCCATGACGTCTTCATCATCACTTCATCCTCATTACGAAGCTCAGGACGCCCACGGGCGTCAACTAGAAAGACCTGCACTCGGCCCCTCCGGAGGCCAGACGATCATTCATTCAAACAGTTACTAGAACATTACACTAATGGCTATAAGCAAAGCCACTACATCATTGTAATACATATTTGCTGTATCTAATCTAAGCCAAAGTGAGCAAGGTCTGATGATGATCGCATGACCATCGAAACATGTCACCCAATTAAACAACCGCCCCATTTTTTATCAATAAGTATATTGATATATTGTGTACATAATTCATGTAAAACGTATTTCTTCCAGGTTATGGTGATGAAATATGTTACTCTCCACCAAATCTCATTGGTCACACTCGTTTTGACCGACTGAAAAGCAATTTGTTAAGTAGGCAACTTTGAAAAATGACTTCGAATATTCAAACCTAAAAATTGAAAGAATGAATAATGAAGTCTGTTATATCTTATTGCCCACCTCGTGTTGTAGTGGCTAGCGTTCTTGTCGATCGCCCCGGAGGCCCGATTTCGATTACCAGCTCTGCCAAGAAATGTAATTCAAGTCTGAGGGTTGTAAGGCCTCGTAAGGCAAAACTGAGAAGAGTGCAGGCAGTGACGAGGTCAATTGCTCGCATCAGGACCACGCGCAATTCCAGCAGCTAAGTAAACAATCCAGTCTGAACGGACCATCATTTAACAACAATCACATATTCACACTAAGCAAGCAAATTTGAAGTTCAATCATCACTAGCAGTATCTTAGCAAAATATCACATATAACTAACAAATATTGACTAGTTGTGTTAGTTTATCTATTACTGCAACTAAATAACTGTAGCCTACATAATGTAAATACTATCACCCATACTTGTAGACATAGATTTAGTAGCCTAAGTGTAATGGATCTGATGATGATTGCTTGACGATCGAAACTGGTCATCCAAGTGTATTTATTAATCTCAAGTTTGTTTGTTTGTTTGTTTGTTTTTTGTTTCTTTTAAACCACCCAACACAATGCGGTGGCGTAGTCGGTAGCATGCTGAACTACTATGCCCAAGATCGCAGGTTCAAACCCGGCCAAAGTCGTCGGAATTTTTAAGAGCGTTAAAATAATTCAGTATGCCTTCCTTCGGTGGGAAGTAAAGTCAGCGGTCCCATGTCATAGATTTATGGCAAGAAAAGGAACCTTCCACTAACTACACTTGTGGAAGCTAAAATGTCTAGGTTAGTTTGATAACGCTATATTAGTTCCAACGTTCGCCGCCAGGTTCTGACTGCAGTGGCATTTAGTAGCCACGTCCGCAGCTAGGTGTCGTGGACGGTAGCATTTGGTTGTAAAAGTAGGAACTACTTGAAAAAATTAATCGTCTGCAGTCCTTCAACCTGAATCACAGATAACACACACTAATACAGCCATCACAATTAACACCGGTTATCAAACAGATTCTACACACACCCAATGTGCACGGGGCTACATGACAGCGTTGTCGCAGCCCCTAAACTAAGGAACCAACCAACCATCGTTTACTAAGGCAACTCTGATAAATGGCTACAAACGCCATAACAACATTTAGCCTATCTTATTGTAACTGAAACAGACACTTTCGCTGCATATTCAAAAATATCGCTTCGCTTCCAGCAACTGAATCAGCCTCCCGTGTTCTATTTGACTGCAGCGTTCTCTGGGGAGACAGCTTGGTCTGATGCACTTTCCAACCCGCTGCACTGACGCGAGAAGCGTCCAACTTCTCCGTGACAACTTCACATGCCACACGAGGCAGAGTTTGGAACTACCTCCGGCTTTTATTTTGGTCCAACTCACAGGACAGCTAGCTCCAATACAATTTCACGATGTAAATTGAATACCGTATTCGTAAAGTTATATGAAAATATCTAACAACACTGGCACATTTGCATTTCGAGTAGAATTGAACCGTTGCCATGAATATTGCAATTGTTGATGCGATCCATCTGGCAGTGGTAAGAGGAAACAACGAGGGCACGGTGCTGGATATTGGTAACATGACGCACTGCCAGCCATGTGGAATGTTTATCACAAACGGATTACTTCAAGGTTTGGAGGCGCCATTAACAATATTCCTACAATAAATCATCTTCAAGTTGTCGTTCTTTGGTGTAAAAATATTCACTATATCATATTTTCTGAAAACAATCATGATTTATTAAGAGTCTCTTTTCCAATCTCTGGATAAAAGTGATGGGTATCCACTCCCCGAGTAACTTTGATCAACACTTTCATACTGAACGGTAAACGCTCATGCGAACTCTGGTGTCAACTGATTGAAACACAAACCACATGTTCAAAATCTTCGTATCAGTATTTAAATCATGATATGCTTTAATAATGAAACATTGTAACCAGTCAGCAAAGCCGCTATTATGTTTCCGCACAATTGCTATTCAGTTATTAACCCACATTGCGGTAGTGCAGTAAACAATATAATTATATATCGATTTTTATACGGGAACTGAGCTAGCCTTTCATAGGAATTCCCTTTACTGTCAAGTAGGCGTATTCATAACTAGTTTAAAACTCAATTCCACGCAGGAACATTATCGAAAAAAAGCAAAATATTAATGGAGCATAAAAAATACTTCCATATTATTACCGGCACGTGAAAATAAGTAGCTGTCTTGTACTCTAAATGTCTGTGGTTGTAATGGCTGCGTGAATAGCCCCTTGGTTTGCGAATCATGAGGTCTCGGGTTTGAACCCCAGTCCCAGCAAATATTGTATGGTACCAGATTATCGATTTAAACAATTTCTATCATAACATTATGCGTCATTTTAACAGATTCTACATGAAATTACGATTTGTTTAATTTAAATTACAATAGTTTGCACCAAGCAGGAGTTGGGAAAATTGATTGTATTGAACATTATTTCTAGTAGTCTATAGATAGGCTAGAGACTATGGTTTCATTCCTCCTCTTAATTTACAATAGCCTATAATATGTGATGTTTGTTCAAACAAGTGTGACAGTAGCATATCTCCAATTCAATTTATACATTCATCATAGTACCAGTATGAAAACTGAGCGTAAATTAACATTTAAGAATGTTCAAGCTGTGTAGTATACGAGTAGGTCAACATGTCAGATGACTTCACATACATTTCATCTCAATTTCATAGTAAGATAACATGTCAGATGCTACACACCATATGCGACTACTGTAAGGTTCGTCTCTTTTTATTATTTATTTTTATATATTATTGTTTTATTTTTTTATTTATTTATTTTTAGTTTTTTTAAGACAAAATGTTTTACAATACTCCCAGTCCTTCATCACTTCCCTTAAGAATATTTCTCCCGGCTCGCTGAACTTTGAAAATAATGACTACGGCTTAAAACGGTGGGTATGCATTTACTTTTGAGACAGCCTATAGATCTTCATTAACTTGACTTTCAAGAAATGTGATTCCATGTGCCACTTCTTGAAAGACGACAAATCAACGTTAAATATATGAAAGAGAAAATTATGAGACATTCGGAGATGTGTCATAATGATGGAAATAAGAAGTTAGTGGAGGAACATCTGGCGTTGATTTGGAGGTGAAGCACGATAACAGCTGGGTGGGTTATACTGTACTTGCATCTTAAATAGTTCTAGGATACGCTCGCCGTTCCAGATGAATCCTGGGATAAAGTATAATGAGAATAGAAGTGCCTACCCATTATGAAACATACTTTTATGCATAACGACCCAAGATGTTGCGAGATGTGAATCTAAATTAGTATGACAGCGTTCATAGCGTATGAGTTCGTTTGAAACTCGATGCATGGAAGATACTGTGTGTACTAGTTGCAAACCAAAACAGGAAATACATCCGAGTTGCGTACTCCTACTAATCTTGATGTATCGAGATACCACGTATACTACAGTGATTGCAACGAAACCAGTAATACTGTATATCACTGTTGTGTATTCGTACTAATCTCGATGTATCGAGGTACCGCGTATACTACAATGGTTGCAACCAAACCAGTAAAAATATCACAGTTGTGTGCTCGTACTATTCTCAATGTTTGAAGATACCCTAAAGTGGTTTCAACCAAACCAGAAAATATATCACAGTTGTGTACTCGTACTAATCTTGATGTATCGGGATACCGCGTATACAGTACTACAGTGGTTTCAACCATACCACCAACTATATCACAGTTGTGTACTCGTACTATTATCGATGTATCGAATATACTGGCTATACCACAGTGGTTGCAACCGAACCAGTAAATATATCACAGTTGTCTACTCGTACTAATCTCAATGTTTTGAAGATACCCTGTATACTAAAGTTTATTCAACCGTACCACTAAGTATATCTCAGCTGTGTACTCGTACTAATATCGATGTATTGTACCCTTATGAGCAAGGCTAAAAGGATACATTACGTAAGAGTGAAGGATATTCTCTCCAAACGAATAATTAAAAAGAATGCAGGACCCAACGATGGCAGACAAGAAATGGCCGAAATCTGAGGTCCCCAATATTAGGATCGAACCCGTGATCTTTTAAGAAAAGAATATAAGATTATTTTATACAATGACACTACAAGCCCAAGCTATACGCTGGAGAAGGCTTCAGATGTCGTCATGGTGGGACACCAAACGCTATCTGATTTACGATGCAGCTGCACGGTGAATCAAGAGATGACGGCTTGGCCTCGTGAGTTGTGGTAATCAATCCCGTGTTTCACATAGCGCAATGTTGCAAGGAACTATTTTCTATAACAAGGTCTACAAGCAGAGAGGGGCTTCCCCGATTAAATGCTGACGATATGATATTTTTTTCAGATAAGCAGTGGGAGTGCCTATAACAGTGGTGCAATTTCTACGTTTTCAAGAAAGTTGCAAAATTATAAACATCAGAGAACGCCAGAAGGGCTGATAATTAGAAAGAGAATTTTAAGGAATATAAAATCATATAATTATTGCACAGGAAAAAAATGCAAGGTCTGCATGACGTAGCTTGGCTTGCGCGTATGGATATCGTGGAAGAATTTCAGTAAAGTAATACACCCACGCACAGCCAGACTATTTTGGAAATTATTTTAGAGGAACTGGACGATCGGTTTACAAAATTCAAGATATTTTTCGAACCTGTGGACTCCACGAAGCATAGAGATAATTTTTGTATAATCCGAGACAAGGATTATTTTTAATTTGGTTTCAATAGGGGCGGTGACGGACGAATTCCGGTCCAAATTAGATAAATAGCTAGCCTACCGAGGCAAAATTATTCAGTCTCATGAACCTCAGTGGAGGGTCATAGTGTCTCACCAACGATATTCAGTCTTCAGCGACCGCATAGGCGCATCGTACTGCTTCAACAAGTGTAAAGTCTTTATCGCGTCATGATATGCCGAGTTGGACCCGACCAAGGGCCAAAGAACAAGTATAATAATTCTGTTTACGCCAAACGCAGTAGCGTATCGCGATAGTTCATGTATTCAGGCAGCGATTGGAGCCATCAGAGACCACGTTAAGCCAATAGTTGTTAGTTCTGAGCCAAGAGGGGCAAGTCAATAAACATTTAAACATTCAGTAATAAACAAACTCAGTGGAGTTGTTGAACTTCTCGCGTCGTGTGCATCACGATGAAGAACGACCAGCCAAAGCGGACCCTGATAGGGCCAGATAAGTGAATAAATAAATTCATATAAATCGCAGGAGCGGGTTGCGCGATTGTAACGAACATCAAGCTTCGAGACGCCATACCATGTCCTAAATATAAAATGTATGAAGATTAGGGTGTTGTATTTGAATCAAGGAGGCATCGCTCCAGGAGACGGAATGACAGGATAAACCGAACCTAGGAGTAGATAGCAGAAGTTCAGAGACTACCAATGGTATAGGATGGTCTAGAATAGATCCCTGAAGAGAATAAAAACTATTTTAATTCCAGTAGATGTGTAGGTCCAGGACATTGTAGATGGAAATACCTGATTCTCTTGGATGAGGCGAACAAGTAGTGGAAAGCGTGTGAACCCAAAAGGGAATTTATTATGTGTTAGAAATGCTTAAAGTCAAGCCTAAGTGTAAAATTTGGGTGTTAATAATCTTCAAGTGTTGTTGTGTTGTTTGAGTCTTCAGTCTTTTGACTGGTTTGATGCAGCTCTCCATGCCACCCTGTCCTGAGCTAATCGTTCACCTCTACATAGCTACCAAACCCTACATCCGAGATAATCTGTTTAACATTTTCTAACCTTGGTCTACCCCTACAGTTCTTGTCCCCAACCCTTCTTCCATAACTAACCTTGCTATTCCTGGGTGTCTTATTACGTGTCCTACTAACCTATCTCTTCTCTTCATTAGCAGTCGCCAGAAACATCTCTCATCTCCCACTCGTCTTAATACCTCTTCGTTTGTAACCCTATCTACCCATCTGATCTTCATCATTCTCCTGTAACACCACATTTCAAATGCTTCAATTCTCCTCTTTTCTGCTGCACCAACAGTCCAAGTTTCACTTCCATAGAGCGCCACGCTCCAGACAAAGGCTTTCAAAATAACTTCCTAATACTTAAATGTATATTCGAAGTCAACAGATTCCTTTTTTGTAGAAATGTTTTCCTTGCCTGAGCCAACCTACTTTTTATATCCTCTTTACTTCGTCCATCACTGGTTATTTTGCTTCCTAAGTAACAGAAGTCTCCTACTTCCTTCGGTGTTCACTAGCCAATTTGATGTCCATATAGGTTTCTGATTTATTTCGGCTACATTCCAGTATTTTTGTTTTACAATTATTAATTTTCATCATATATTCTTTCCGTAAGATGGAGTCCATACCATTCAAAAACTCATTCAAATCCTCAGGCGTGTCGGCCAAGATGACGATGTCATCAGCAAATCTCAGAGTTGAAATTATTTCTCCTTGAATCTTCACTCCCACTTTAAATCTTTCTCCAATTTCCTTCATTGCTTGTTCAATGTAAAGATTGAAAAGTATGGGTGATAAGTTGCAGCCTTGCCTTACATCTTTCTTAATACCAGCTTCTCTCTCATGTCCTTCAGCTCGAATGACTGCTGTCTGGTTTGGATATAGATTGTATATCACCCTCCTATCCCTGTACTTTATTCCAATAGATTTCAAAATGTCAAACAATTTAGTCCAATCAACGTTATCAAGAGCCTTTTCTAAGTCTAGAAATGCCATGAACGTTCTCTTATCTTTCCTTATTCTACCTTCCAAAATCAGCCTAAGACTTAGTACAGCTTACCTTGTTCCTACATTTCTCCTGAAACCAAACTGGTCTTCACCCAACTCCGTTTCTATCTGGCTTTCCACCCTCTTGTAAATTATTCTAGACAGGTTCTTTGAAGCATGAGTAATCAAGCTGATTGTACGGTAATCTTCACATCTGTCAGCTCCCACTTTTTTGGAATAGGGATAATAACATTCTTCTTGAAATCAGGGGGTACCTCACCTGTCTCATAAATCATATACGCCAAGTGAAATAACCTGATCAGACCTTCATCTCCTATGCAGCATAGCAACTCAATCGGTATATCATCTATGCCTGATGCTTTGTTCCTGCTTAAGTCCTCCAATGCTCTGTCAAATTCTGATCTCAATATTAAATCTCCTTTTGCATCCTCATCAATTTCCTCCTCCCTTTCCATTACATGATTCTCAATCAACTTTCCCTTGTACAAACACCCTATGTTAGCTTACCATCTCTCAAACATTTCTTCCCTATCTGTTAGAGGCTTTCCATTTGTGTCCTTAATATTACAGCACTTAGTCTTCTTTTCCCCAAAAGTATTCTTAATCTTTCGATAAGCTGTGTCTACTTTTCCTAATTTCAGACAATTTTCTATACCAGCACATTTCTCTTTCAACAGCGGCTTCTGTGGCGTAGTCGGTAGCATGCTGAACTGCTGTGCCCGAGATAGCGGGTTCAAACCCGGCCGAAGTCGTCGGATTTTTTAAGAGCGTTAAAAAACCTTCAGTATGCCATCCTTCGGAGGGGAAGTAAAGCCGGCGGTCCCATGTCATAGATTTATGGCATGTAAAAGATCCTTTCACAGACTAAACTTGTGTAAAGCTAAATTTGTTAGGTTAGATTTCATCAGAACGCTCTATCAAAGTTCCAACGTTCACCACTAGGTATCATTGATATCTGGTGGCGAAAGTTGGAACTACTTGAGTAGTGTGTTTTGGATGGTTCTGGCCCCTCCACCTCCACACCCTCCACACAAGATGGCGGCAGCCCGATAACTCCCGAACCCGTGGTCAGATATTGACGAATGAGGTGTCATTGAACTCGGGCTGATACCCCCTTTCCTATGAACAACATATTTCCACCCCAAAATAAAACCTACCCCTACTAAGGGGAGAAATTGTAATTTTTTAGAGAATCTCTCTTTCCAATTGCAACATGTGAGAGTTTGAATGCCGATATGGATTTAAACGTTGTTCTACACAAGAGCCATGTATACGGTGGCAAGCCACTATGAATGAACATGCTTGTTTTCTGTTTTTACGCATGCCCACTCATGGCTTTTGAAGAGGCTGGGGGAGCGGTTCCCTGTGGACGGGTCCTTGTCGACAGGTCCCTGTGGACGGGTCATTGTTGCCGGGTCATTGTGGACGAGTCCTTGTGGACAGGTCCTTGTGGACAAGTCCTTGTGGACGAGTCCTTGTGGATGAGTCCCTTTGGACTGATCCCTTTGGACCGGTCCCTTTGGCCTGGTCCCTATGGACTGGCTCATGAATTTATTTAAATTATGTCAAAGGGCCTAACTACATTTGCGTGTGATGAACTGACGTTGTTCACCAACCCCCACTACTATAATGTGATAACGATATGAAAGGAAAGTGACGAAATACATGTGAACACGTGTGAGATGACCTTATTACAGTCCTCCTTGTGAAACAAGTCACATCCTGTTTTGGTTCATACGTGAGAAAATGCAAGTTCATGTGTAATATGACCTAACACACAAGTGTACACATGTGCACGTGCACGATAAGAGCTAACAAGTCATACCTGTTTTGACAGTGGTGGGAATAAGGCTAGAGACATGTACAAGTAGTCAAATTACTCCGGCAGACACCCCCTTTCCTATGGATAACTTATTTCCACTCAAAAATAAAATCTACCCCTACTAGGGGTTGAAATAATAATTTTTTGGTAAAAGTCGCTTTCCATGTGCAATATGTGGGAGTTTGTATGCCAATATGAAATTAAACTCGTTCCACATAAAGTGCATGCATACAACTGAATGCCGCTATGATTTATCATTTTTGTTTTTTGTTTTACGAATGCGCAATTGTTTTTTTTTTGTAAGAGGGCGGGCTTTTTGAATAATGATTTATAGATACGTTTTTTTCACGAATTAACCAAAGATCCAAAAACTAATAGGTCATCGGCTTTTTAATATCTTATGAACTAAAGCTAGGGACTTGTATGAGGGGTCGTTAGACTTGGGGTGACGCCCTGTTTTTGAATTTATTATTTTTTTTGTCAAAAGGGCCTAACTGCACTTTCGTTAATATCTCGCTAACCAATAATCACAGAGGGTCAAAGGAGGTGTCATAGGACTTAAAATGGCCAACCCCTCCCCATGACCAATGAATTTACCCAAAAAAAACAGCAAGGTCATTAACCTAAGATTTTATCAACTAATAATCAGAGAGGGACAAGTGAGGTGTCACAAGACTCAGGATGGCCAACCCTTTTCCATGACCAACGAATTTACCCAAAATACCCAAAACAGCAAGGTCATTGACCTAAGATTTTATAAACTTATCAGTAGAGAGGGTCAAGTGAGGTGTCATAGGACTACGAATGGTTAACCCTTTCCCATGACCAATGAATTTACCTCAAAAATTCAAAACAGCAAAGTCATTGACCAGAGATTATATAAACTAATAATCGGATATGAACATGTGAGGTGTCATAGGACTTAGAATGGTCAACCCTTTCCCATGGCTAATGAATTTACCCAAAAATACCCAATACATCAAGGTCATCGACCTGAGATTTTATAAACTTATAATCGGATATGGACATGTGAAATGTTTACAGTGAGTGATGAAACATAGCTAGGTAGTGAAAGAATTATTGTAGGCTACATGTATGGCGACTGACAAATCTTTCACCATTGGAACTTGTTTTCATATCAAACTGCAGTACAGAGAGAGTATAGGTTGTAGGTATGGGATAATAAATGACAAATGGTGTATACAAAATCTGATTTATCGATTCAAGAAATAAGAGTAGACAATCTTTAATTGATTGGTTAAAGAGGATAGCTTAAATCCAAAATGGTGACTACATTGAACTAAACTGAACCAAGCTGAATCAAACCCAACCAAACCGAACCAAACTTAATCAAAAACAAGCCAATGGTTTAAGTGTAAAACTTGTGGGTGAATGTGGTCATTGGTAATGTCAGAAGGGAAAGGGATAACGCTCTACCTATAGAGGGTAAGGTAAAGCTAGTGCATGATGCTAATGCACACACACAAGTACATGAACCACACACAACTATCCTATGCAGTTATTATGGGTTGACTGTTAAAACTTGCTCAGTGGTTACTGGGACAAGATGGTCGCTACACACAACAAGCTTTAAATACCTGAGGCTAATAATCTATACACACACTCACACACACTTGTTCTAAACTAAACTGTCTTGCTGGCAGAGCTCACACAGTAGGTAAATGACAGAAATGCTTGGCTAACAGAAATACAATCATTTTCGGTTGTCTAATGTTACCAGCTAAACATTACGTGCTATAGTGGTGAGCACATGTGACTCTTTCACTGGAGATCTTAACTCGATTTCTAGCTCTAAGGCTTAGAACGAATCAAACTAAGAAAAAAGGGTATGGTGACGCAGTGGTTAAACTGTTAGCCTTTCACTAAGGTAGACTAGGGTTTGATTTTAGGTTTAATATGCATGTCATAAACAAAGAAATAAAAGCAGAGATAATGTTGAAAACTGATTACACTTGTCTCTTTTCAAATTATTACTTAGATTACAAATACAAACGTGGACTGGGTTTGACATACAGTTAATGCCTCCTATCACATACTAGACTGTAAGAAAGCCAAACAAGCAAAAGGCGTAGGTAGAGCAGTGGTAAAATCGCTATGTGTAGAGAAATACCTAACTGTTTTATGAACTGGCAAAGGTATGTCGCATAAACAGTGCAGGATACAATCCAGCAACCATAATTTTTATCTCGTGGACAAGAGAAAACATATATATAGAGAGAGATATATAGAAAGCTTGTGTGTGTGTGGGTAGCATTGGTTGTTTGACCAGAGAAAATACGGTGAGGTAGGGTGGGGAGAGGGAGAATTAGCACTTATATATGAATGGAAAATAGATTTTTTTCAATCGTTTTGTTTTTCAAATGCAGTGGTAGATAGTCGTTTTTTGTAAAACATTCTTACTTGCAGTAGTAATAAGCCTCTATGGTTCCGCTAACACATAGATAGACTGTATTATTGCCATGGTCAAGCACTCACATTAAGATCATTTACAAAATCATAAGATGAAAAATAAAAAATCTTGTTTTGGAAATATCGTTTTTCAACGTACACACAAAATAAATATATAAAAAATTTGTAAACAGCAAAATGGAAAATCCATGTTTCCATATAGACAAAATTTAAAAACCTTAAACGGACATTTAAGAAAATATATGCAAATGGGAAATTGACAAATGTGTAAATATGAAAATGGAAAAATCCATGTTTCCATATCATGAAATTGAAAAACATCAAACTGTCATTTTAAAAAATGCAAATGGAAAATTGACAAATTGCAATGTGTGAAGTGTGAAATTTGAACAAATGGCTAGCATTATTTAAAAAAAAAAAAAAAGAACATGGTGCTCTATGGTTGAGGTGTGAATCAAACCCTCTCTACTTATTTGAACCACTCGAGACTGAGTAGACTAGTTTTAGTTGTCATACCACTTTTAAACAACCAATGCTACCCACACACACACACACAAGCTTTCTATATATCTCTCTCTATATATATGTTTTCTCTTGTCCACGAGATAAAAATTATGGTTGCTGGATTGTATCCTGCACTGTTTATGCGACATACCTTTGCCAGTTCATAAAACAGTTAGGTATTTCTCTACACATAGCGATTTTACCACTGCTCTACCTACGCCTTTTGCTTGTTTGGCTTTCTTACAGTCTAGTATGTGATAGGAGGCATTAACTGTATGCCAAACCCAGTCCACGTTTGTATTTGTAATCTAAGTAATAATTTGAAAAGAGACAAGTGTAATCAGTTTTAAACATTATCTCTGCTTTTATTTGTTTGTTTATGACATGCATATTAACCTAAAATCAAACCCTAGTCTACCTTAGTGAAAGGCTAACAGTTTAACCACTGCGTCACCATACCCTTTTTTCTTAGTTTGATTCGTTCTAGGCCTTAGAGCTAGAAATCGAGTTAAGATCTCCAGTGAAAGAGTCACATGTGCTCACCACTATAGCACGTAATGTTTAGCTGGTAACATTAGACAACCGAAAATGATTGTATTTCTGTTAGCCAAGCATTTCTGTCATTTACCTACTGTGTGAGCTCTGCCAGCAAGACAGTTTCGTTTAGAACAAGTGTGTGTGAGTGTGTGTATAGATTATTAGCCTCAGGTATTTAAAGCTTGTTGTGTGTAGCGACCATCTTGTCCCAGTAACCACTGAGCAAGTTTTAACAGTCAACCCATAATAACTGCATAGGATAGTTGTGTGTGGTTCATGTACTTGTGTGTGTGCATTAGCATCATGCACTAGCTTTACCTTATCCTCTATAGGTAGAGCGTTATCCCTTTCCCTTCTGACATTACCAATGACCACATTCACCCACAAGTTTTACACTTAAACCATTGGCTTGTTTTTGATTAAGTTTGGTTCGGTTTGGTTGGGTTTGATTCAGCTTGGTTCAGTTTAGTTCAATGTAGTCACCATTTTGGATTTTAGCTGTCCTCTTTAACCAATCAATTAAAGATTGTCTACTCTTATTTCTTGAATCGATAAATCAGATTTTGTATACACCATTTGTCATTTATTATCCCATACCTACAACCTATACTCTCTCTGTACTGCAGTTTGATCTGAAAACAAGTTCCAATGGTGAAAGATTTGTCAGTCACCATACATGTAGCCTACAATAATTCTTTCACTACCTGGCTATGTTTCATCACTCACTGTAAACATTTCACATGTCCATATCCGATTATAAGTTTATAAAATCTCAGGTCGATGACCTTGATGTATTGGGTATTTTTGGGTAAATTCATTAGCCATGGGAAAGGGTTGACCATTCTAAGTCCTATGACACCTCACATGTTGATATCCGATTATTAGTTTATAAAATCTCAGGTCAATGACTTTGCTGTTTTGAATTTTTGAGGTAAATTCATTGGTCATGGGAAAGGGTTAACCATTCGTAGTCCTATGACACCTCACTTGACGCCCTCTACTGATAAGTTTATAAAATCTTAGGTCAATGACCTTGCTGTTTTGGGTATTTTGGGTAAATTCGTTGGTCATGGAAAAGGGTTGGCCATCCTGAGTCTTGTGACACCTCACTTGTCCCTCTCTGATTATTAGTTGATAAAATCTTAGGTTAATGACCTTGCTGGTTTTTTTTTCTGGGTAAATTCATTGGTCATGGGGAGGGGTTGGCCATTTTAAGTCCTATGACACCTCACTTGACCCTCTGTGATTATTGGTTAGCGAGATATTAACGAAAGTGCAGTTAGGCCCTTTTGACAAAAAAATGAATAATAAATTCAAAAACAGGGCGTCACCCCAAGTCCAACGACCCCTCATACAAGTCCCTAGCTTTAGTTCATAAGATATTAAAAAGCCGATGACCTATTAGTTTTTGGATCTTTGGTTAATTCGTGAAAAAAACGTAGCCTATCTATAAATCATTATTCAAAAAGCTCGCCCTCTTACAAAAAAAACAATTGCGCATTCGTAAAACAAAAAACAAAAATGATAAATCATAGCGGCATTCAGTTGTATGCATGCACTTTATGTGGAACGAGTTTAATTTCATATTGGCATACAAACTCCCACATATTGCACATGGAAAGCGACTTTTACCAAAAAATTATTATTTCACCCCCTAGTAGGGGTAGATTTTATTTTTGAGTGGAAATAAGTTATCCATAGGAAAGGGGTTGTCTGCCGGAGTAATTTGACTACTTGTACATGTCTCTCGCCTTATTCCCACCACTGTCAAAACAGGTTGTGGCTTGTTAGCTCTTATCGTGCACGTGCGCATGTGTACACTTGTGTGATAGGTCATATTACACATGAACTTGCATTTTCTCACGTATGAACCAAAACAGGATGTGACTTGTTTCACAAGGAGGACGGTAATAAGGTCATCTCACACGTGTTCACATGTATTTCGTCACTTTCCTTTCATATCGTTATCACATTATAGTAGTGGGGGTTGGTGAACAACGTCAGTTCATCACACGCAAATGTAGTTAGGCCCTTTGACATAATTTAAATAAATTCATGAGCCAGTCCATAGGGACCAGGCCAAAGGGACCGGTCCAAAGGGATCAGTCCAAAGGGACTCATCCACAAGGACTCGTCCACAAGGACCTGTCCACAAGGACTTGTCCACAAGGACCTGTCCACTAGGACTTGTCCACAAGGACTCGTCCACAATGACCCGGCAACAATGACCCGTCCATAGGGATTTGTCATCAAGGACCCGTCCACAGGGAACCGCTACCCCACCCTCTTCAAAAGCCATGAGTGGGCATGCGTAAAAACAGAAAACAAGCATGTTCATTCATAGTGGCTTGCCACCGTATACATGGCTCTTGTGTAGAACAACGTTTAAATCCATATCGGCATTCAAACTCTCACATGTTGCAATTGGAAAGAGAGATTCTCTAAAAAATTAAAATTTCACCCCCTAGTAGGGGTAGGTTTTATTTTGGGGTGGACATATGTTGTTCATAGGAAAGGGGGTATCAGCCCGAGTTCAATGACACCTCATTCGTCAAAATCCGACCACGGGTTCGGGAGTTATCGGGCTGCCGCCATCTTGTGTGGAGGGTGTGGAGGTGGAGGGGCCAGAACCATCCAAAACACACTACTTACTTGAAATTGAACGGAACTTGTAGCTCACCCTTTAGGGTGTCCGCTGGAAGCAGCTACAGACTCAGGCGAGCCGAACATGTCCTCGGACACTCCCGGCACTAAAAGCCATACGATAAATAAATAAATCTCTTTCAACCATTCTTCTTTCGCTTCCTTGCACTTCTTGTTAACCTCATTTCTCAGACGTCTGTATTATGCTTGCCCCTTTTCATCTCTTACATTCTTGTGTTTCCGCCTTTCATCCATCAATTCTAGTATATCCTGAGTGATCCACAGTTTTTTACCAATTCGTTCTTTCCTACCAATGTTTTCTTCTGCAGATTTTGTTATTTCATTCTTCAAAAGTGCCCATTCGTCTGCAATTGAAGTTTGTTTAGGGTTTTTCATTAGTCCTTCCTTTATACTCTTCTTGAATCTTTCGTTTACATCCTTCTCTTTCAGTCTGTCTATTGCCCACCTTTTGGGCTTTTGAGTTTTCTTCAGTGTCTTCAACTTTAATCTGCATTTCATAACAACCAGATTGTGATCAGAGTTTATGTCATCACCAGGATATGTTTTACAATCCAAAATCTGGTTTCGAAACCTCTGCTTGACCATAATGAAGTCGATTTGGTAACGCCCTGTATCTCCTGGTCTCATCCATGTGTATATTCTTCTACTGTGGTTATTGAATAAGGTGTTAGCTATGACCAACTCATGCTCGGTGCAGAATTCCATCAGCCTGCTTCCTCGATCATTCCTTTCACCTAATCCGAAATCTCCTACTATCTTCCCTTATCTCCCTTTTCCTACCACAGCATTCCAATCTCCCATTACTATAACATTTTCATCACCCTTGATATACCTTAGAATTTCATCTATTTCTTCGTAGACATTTTCAACATCTTCATCATCAGCTTGACTGGTAGGCATATAGGCTTGTACCACTGTGGTGCACGTAGGTTTAGTATTGATTTTTGCTACAATAATCCGTTCACTATATTGCTCATAATATTCCACCCGCTGTCCAAATTTCCTAATCAATATGAGACCAACCCCTGCTTGGCCATTGTTTGATTTAGTGCTAATGACCCTATAGTCACCTGACCAAAAGTCCTGTACCTCCTGCCAGCGCATTTCACAAATCCCAGCCAAATCCAACCTCAACCTATCGATTTCCCTTTCAAAGTTTTCTAACCTTCCACTTCCTAGCAGACATCTAACATTCCACGCTCCGATCCGTAGAATGTCAGATTTCCTCTTTGTCACTTCTGTGATGTTAACCCCCTCTCGAGTAGTCCCTACCCGGAGATCCAAACGGGGGACTAGTTTACCTCCGGATTGAAATTTTACAAGGGAGGAGGCCATCATCACATGAAATTATGCATAGAGAGGCGCATATCCTCGGGAATAGCATTAGGGCTGTAGTTTCCCGTTGCTTTCAGCCGTGCAGCAGAACGCAGTGTAGCCATTAGTTGGCTTATATTATCAATATGTTAACCGTCTATAAGACAAGTAAAGAATTGATTTATTCCGAAAGGCTGCTACTCTCTTTCAGAATAAGTAGAGAGCAATTCTACTAACAAAAATACTAACCTTCTGCTACCAATTAAATACCAAAATTCTACTAACGAAAAAATACTAGTTCCACCAACAACAAATACTACCACTAAAACAGCCGGTCACCAGGCACACTCACATGCACCCTCATACATCACAGTCTAATGAAACAATGAACTATATCTAATAAACAATGCAGCTGCCACCAGACACACTCACACACCACAGTCTAATAGAACAAAGACATATATCTAATAAACAAACTAACTACATACATACAACTAAAACTAACTACCGTACATACTTACTGTACATTCTAGAAGAGGCAATGGAAAACAAAAATATTGACATTTGTGCAGCAAAAAGAATGTATGCATTGGCTCCAGAAGGATGAGTGCTTGGCTGTGATCTTCAGACAAGAAAATAGCCATCGCAAAGTTGACCGAGCTAAATGAAGAATATTTGACGGGAAGGAGAGCGTTGCCACCGAGTCAAGATGAAGACGAGCATCGATGAAAGTTAATTCAATAGAAAGTCAAAGTTATAATTCTACGAAAGCAAGCAATACAATGGACAGAGATATGACGATAAGTCATTGAAATTCCAAGAGATATTATTGCCAACCAGAAGCAAAATTTTTCGGAAAATAGAAGAGTTGTTCGAAAACTGAGGAAATTCTATCAAACCTTACTCAACGAGTTAGTTCAGACCGCAATTGAAAATTATGGAGATGTTATTTGAACTGGGGTCAACGAGGATATTTGACATGAAACATTACTTGATTGTCATGGAGAGTTACTAAATCATGAAGGGGAACTGACTATTTGCAATGAGGATTCCGGAAGTGACAGAGATAATTATATATACTGTATATTTGCTCAATAAACCATTTTTCCGATTTTACGATGACTTTGCGAGTCAGGAATATTGTTGAAAAATGGTCAGGAAATTTGACATTGAAAATTCTGTGGACACCATGCATTTTGCTTGTTTCTGGCATTTACCATCCCTACATTTGAATAATATAACAAAGATCTTCAATCTCAAGCACCTCACATCCATGTCCTAAGAACCATACTGATTGATTTTCTGACGGAAATTCTCTGTAGTTTTGTAAAGCCAGTGGCCATAAAGAAATACTGCACAATTTTAGAAGTGGTATTGTACCCGATAACCCGATAGTAGGCTGTCAGATATCCGCCCCCTCAATCGGATTGCCAATAATCAAACGCGCCGGCATAGCTACATCAATGAAAATGGCACTGACAGATACTATCGAGATTAGAGCACAATAGTTAAAAAGAAAATTATTGTGGAACACACCAAAATATACGGGGGTTCATACTTACCTTTACTTACCTCTTAAATATATCTCGGGGACTGGGTTGTCAACTGGATCACTTAAAAGTATGTCCTCACAATAACCTCCACCATGATATTTAAAATGAACCAAAAACGAAGACGAGAAACTTTAAACTGCACAATAATTTATTTCACATAAAGAATGATTTTAACAAATTAAACAACAAAATCAAAGTGGCAATCAGAAGCCATTGACCACATAACCATGTACTCCTGTAGGACCTGTATTCTCTACATATAATGTTTTAGCTTTCTCAAGCTCATAGCAATGAAAAATAGTAATGCACTGGGAATGGAAACGGGATTTGGGATGAGACACATATATCAATTGCTTTGCGTGTTTATATACTGCACATTTTATTTATAGCCACAAGGCTATTATGAAACGCCCTTGGCCTCGGTAACACAGTTGTCCGGGCCAGCTGCAAAGCACCTGTATTGTCAAAGCGGACACCCGTTCGTTCAACCCTAGCATAAGCGTGCTACCTCAGAGCTCGGCTCTCTCTTTTCAAATACGTAAATGTTCACATCTCAACTGAAATATTATCACGCAAATGTCTTACATGCTTCCTTCAAACACCAGTGGAATCCTCCAACAATCCCAAATCATGATTATTTGTTTAAACCACTTGCTTAACTTGCATTGTTTAGAGTATAAAAAAACTCTAAATGTTAATAACAAAAGTTCATTAATTATTTATAACAATAACAAATTGTTTATAACAATGTCAAATGACCATTGAAAATTTAATACACGCTTCTATTAATCACTATCATTTCAAATTATTTAACAAAGATATTTACAAAATTATTTTACACTATTAAATTGTTTATATTATTTATACAAGGAATACATTGAACCACACGTCTATCCGGTTGATAATTACTCAAATCGTGTTGATATAATCGACCAACGAAGGTTAGTTATATATAACTGTCAAATTCAGGTTTAATAATGTTTAATAATTATTATTAATATTTGTGACTGTAACCTCCATTCAAAATCTTTATCTCAAATTATTTAACACTCTTGTTAATTTTAACAGTATCTTCATATGAATAATCTTTCAAAGAACAAGAACAACATTCAGCGGGAAAATACTTCGCCCATAACGCACAAAAATGGCACAGCAATTGGCCCAAAATTCATCATATATCTTTATATATATGGCATAAAAATCTTCCAAACTACACACAAAAAAAAACCTCCACTATTAATTCATCAACTTCATTAATTATTGTGGGAACCTCCTTCATTATTCAAGGGCATTACTCAACAGCGACTTTTACACGTCCACTGAACTATCGATTATACATCCATTGTTCCTCTTTAAAAATTCTTATATTCATCAATTGTAATAATGACTGTTATTATTTAACCTTCGTGGGTTTCATTCATGAATCGATATGAAGTAAAAATTTGCCAATCACAAATAAATTTAATAGCAAATACGATTAGACACTCCTGCCTGGTCTATCAAAATTGAGATTAACATCTTCAAAGTAACGCAGTATAAAAATACTATCTTCAAACAAAGTTCATCTAAACTGCAAAATAGTCGAATAGAATACAATTAGATTGTGGAATGCAAACATTATTATTCCAATCTAGAATTGAGAAAAACTCCTATCAAATGTTCATTACTATAGCGTATTCAATAAATTGTAATTAAAGTTCATATTTCAGAAAATTGTCTATAATGCAATGATAAATGTCTATGTTGCAATCATGTTCATAAGACGACTAGTATTTCAAAGATCGTCGATATCGTAGAAGATTTTAACGCTCTAAAATCTTTTAAATATTCTTCTTTCTTGAGGATGACAGAAAATTGGTCAAAGTAATTAACTGAATAGAATTACTTTAATAAAATGACACGCTGTCCGAATTCAAATCTGCCATAGCAAATCGTTAACTTTACAGTTAAATAGAGACTACAAAATATGCAAATTACTGAAAGAATCTAAATCATCAGTCTCAACTGATCCAAAATTATTTAGGTATGCCAATGACATAGCAATGTCTCAAAAATCGAAGAAAAAGGCATAAATCATCGAAGTGTATTGAGTACAAAAATATCAGCCAATAAAATGGGGCAAAATATAGGACAGAAAATATGGGAAGAATGGTTGCTCAAATATCGCTACAAGACTCAAATAATACAAGAAACGTTCACGACTACCTTATCTGCCGATTGAAGTTCCAGAGGAAAACTCCCCAAAGAAGACTGCTGATGGATCCATTTCACCAACTTAAAGATGAGCTCCATCCTCGAATTTGGAATCAGCGTCCTCGGAGAATCGAACTGCTTCCTCCTCCGAAATTGCACTGCTCCGTGGATACCAAAAACATCCTTCCGGCAAAATTCTTCATTGTGCGCCGGGATAACCCTGGCCTCTCTTGAAAGTTCTCTGAAGTTCTTGCAGGAATTCGTCATGAAGTTTAATGTAGTTATTTCCGCAGAAATATTCATAGTTGTGGAGTATGAAAATATTTCCACTGTTATCTGGTATAATTCAGCGATGGATTAACGATGCATGAGTGTAGTTGGATGTTCACTACATGCTCGCTTTTGTAGAAAGACGATTAACGAAGTTCCATGCTGTTACTTTACTCCAATAATATATGTCCCAATTGCATCAAAGCCTTAGCCTTCCATCTCAACTACGATTATAATCATCAAAAGCACTGCAATATTATAATGTTCCATAGTCGAATGTATCGTTGTAATACCAAACTGTTGCACTCCACGTGTCAGCCGTAGTGTATAATATGGAATATAAAAGTGTTTCTCCTGTGGCGAGAAAATCACTTTTGTTGGCAGCCTTAAAGTTCCAATATCTTTCGAAGTGTCACTGTAAAATTCTTCAAATCTTGTATACACCTTAATGTTATACTGCCTAATAGAATTATCATACAGGCTGAAGTTAGCGCTTGATATCTTGACTGGTGGAAACGTTAATGTGCGCGTTTCAACTTCACCTAGTTTCGAGCAGCGTAGAATGGAACTGCCCCGAGTTCGTTCGATGCGGCAGGCTTTCACCTCACGCTAAAGACACCTTACTTCACTGAATCACTTGAAAATAACTATATATCACCAGAAATATATATGCGATCTGACATATGAGATCTGAGAGTATGAGATCTGAGTATGAAATCTGAGTATGAGAGCTCCTCTCTCCTGTGCACGACCTTTTATCAACTTCTTAAGGGGCGTATCCATCCCTACCATAGCCTGTTGCTGCGTCATTGCTGGAAGTTTTAACTTTGGCTATACTTGACGGATTTTCAAAATTCAAAAACTCAAAATTAATTTCTTCAAAATTCCAAATCAATGCCATAACTGAAAATAGATTTCCACAAATCTGCATGCCAAAAGTAATCGAATATCGTAGTTTCAGCAATCTCCGTCTTCCTTCCAAACTATCGTTCGTTGGTTCGCGTCTCTCCTCCAATAGCGTAGCTTCTTCCTTAGCACAATACCTTGTTTCCTGCGACTGCGTCGTAAATCCAAGATCTTTCTCGAACAAAATCATGACGTCACCAAGAATCTCAGCTCAATCAGCCTACTGGCATGAATCCTACGTCATCCGTGCCTACGTCATGAATATCCACGTCATAACTATGACATCCATAACTTTACTGATATTTTCCAATACAGCCATCGTGGTCTCAATATAATTCAATTTCCGGGGGCAGTATATCACACAAGAGAGAATCAGAAAGCTGATGATGATTTGGTAATTGGTTCAACAACATCTAGTTGTGTAGAAAATCTTCCTCCTGAGGAGAAGGTCTTTTATTTGCTCGTCAGGAAATACTTCACTGCAGCCTCTGATTATATTATGCATACATTTAATTAATAATGATTAATAACCGGCAAGAAGTGGTCTGTGAAAGAGGGGAGTTTCACAGGCAGCGAATGCGTGAACACTGGGCTAAGATCAAGTCCCAAAGACGGAAGCAGTTGAAATGACGTGGTCCATAGCTTGCCTAAACGAAGAAAGAAGAAAGAATAATATTTTTGTGAGACCACTGGTTTCATGTTGTCTATACAAGAC
Source organism: Meconema thalassinum (assembly GCA_946902985.2). NCBI lineage: Eukaryota > Metazoa > Arthropoda > Insecta > Orthoptera > Tettigoniidae > Meconema > Meconema thalassinum. The sequence goes on along the minus strand of OX336388.2, from coordinate 989,000,963 downwards.
AAGAGTCATTCCTACAAGGAATTACAGGAGGTTCGTCTTAAGACAGACAGAAGGTGAGGATAAGTGTCTTAAATGTGGCAAACAGGGTGAAACCTTCTATCACATTATCGGCGGATGCCCAACCTTGGCAAATATGGACGACACTGAGCACCGCAAGAGTGTTGCTAAGATCGTGCACATGGAGATGGCTAAAACTACAGGACTAGATGACTCCTCACTTCCGTATTATAAGTACCAAACAAAAGATGTTTCGGACAATGGAACCCATATATTATACTGGGACTGAGAAATCCGCACTGGTAAAACTATCAAAGCCAACCGACTTGATATTCTCCTCCTTGATCGGCATCTAAAATAAACACCTATATTTCTTAGTGTGCATGGAACCTATCGCAGTGAAAGTTGATACTGGTCCGATGAACGAAACTTAGCTTACTGGTTAAAATGATGCATTCATGAATTATTGTTGGCGTGCATAAGTAGGTGTATTTCTAAAATTATATTTATTACGTTGTTCTTGTTGCCTTATATTTTATTATAATGTAGGTCACAATCGACAATCTATTTAGACATTCACATGTAAAAGATATTTAACTCAAGGGGGAGTTTTAAAATAGAAATGGCCAGCAGAAGATATGAAAATAGGCTGTCACCTCTGACAGTTAAATTCAGACACTCTCAACTCAAGTGTTATAAGTGTTTTATTTGAAGTGTTTATTTTGATGTGTTGGTCTGTTACTTATGATCCTAAATATATGTGTCATAGTGTGGGAATGGATGTACCATCCCCGAAGTGACTGAGCTAATCGAAGTATGACCATGTATTAATTCTTCAGAAGGGTGCAGAGGATTATAATAGGCACCGGGATCTAAGTCAACAGCAACACTAAAAGACGGTCTAAAATGAAGTAAAGTTAATTGTAATAGGCAGCTAATTTAAAGATTATTGACCGCTCAGGATTTCCATAAAGAACACCATTTTAGTATCCCCGTAACAATCCCCTATGTTCTTATTTTGGCGCCCAACGTGGGGTTGAATTTTTATGAAAATCCTGACGAAAAACCAGAGTTTTCTTTTTTGAAAAACCACGGATTTTCGAAATTTTGAATTTTGAGTCGGAAATCACTTCCATATGATGTTTGTGTTTAGGAATTAAAGTATCAGACGGGTACGACTAAGGCTTAACCCGTACTGGATAAATAAGTAAAGCTTGCGAATGAGTAAATTATGAAATCCAATGTTCTCTCTTTACAAAGCATGATCCAATGGTGTGGACTGGTTAGCCCAACTGTATCTCAAATTGTATTGTTGGTAATGGCTAAGATAGAGGTTACACTTGATGAGTTTCGAATGCTCATGGAAAAGCACCATGTTAAGAAGGAGGAAAAGATGGATATTTGTTTGGAAGCTACGAAGGTAAAAATGGCTATTGTAGAGGAAAATGTCAGATATCTGGATGAAATACGAGTGGCACAGGAAAGAGCTGTAGGTAACGCTCAGAGAATCCAGGAGATGATTAATAAAAACAGGAGTTTCTAAGAGGTAGTATTAATGTCGTATGGCCTCGGGTGCCCGGTGCAAGCTTTGTAATTTGCACCCAGAGGGTAGCTTGCATGTCGAATTTCGTTGTTCCTTGAATCACTATGAAAGTCAAGGAGGTTAGATAATAGATATCTAAGCTCCTTGAAGATTATAGCGCGTCCTAGTAGAGAAATGAGGAACTTTGTGTTGGCGGAAACTCCCGAGATTAATTTTGCCATTTTGAACTTGGCCTTCTGAATTCAAATGGGTTCTTTGACATGCCAACACCGTATGACATGCGTATCGTATTTTTGCCGCCTTTCATAAATCACTTACCACGGCCAGGGGCGAACCTGCAATCTTGGGGTTAGTAGACCGACACGCTATCCACTCACCCACCGTGGCAATCTTAAGAGGTGGTAAAATATTAGAAAGAAATCTAAAGGAAGAGCTATACAGGACAGATGCTCATGATTGGGAGGCACAAGCAGAAATTAATGAAATGATTGAGAGAACGAGAGTAGATAACAAAATAGTAAGGGAAGATCTGGATAAAAGATAACTATGTTTCATTAGCAAGGAGAGACCGTAAGGATAAATTACAGGCGTATTTTATAGTTACAGGACGAATTATATACTTGATACCAAGGGATAGAAGTTGATGTTACCCATGTAAAATGTAACGAAAATGTTGTTCAAGTAGATATGAAAGTAGAAAATAAAGAGACATGTAAGGATGACTCAGACATTAAAGTAAATGAAGTGAAAGCAGTTGGTAACAGAAAGTCTGAAAATTTGAATAGATTGTATGATAGATTGTTTGGGAGTAGTATAGCAGATGTTAAAAGGCCTGAAAAGAAAAGGTAATGATAAAAATGTGCCAATAAAGGGCAAAGAAAATATTGTACAAGTAAAACTTATGAAACAAGTGCATGATGAAAATTCTAAAGAAAATGTTACACGAGTAGATGGTAACGTACCTTTAGATAATAAGGAAATTGTTGAGCTCGTGGAGCCTGTCAAAATGTATGTAATATTCAAGAAATTCCGACTCAAATGAATAGGATTATTAACCATGACATTGTAAATCCCATCCAAGAGATGCAGAGTCAGTTAATATCTGAAGTATAGTTCGAAAGGAACACATTAATAGAATCTCCTCAGGAAACGAATGATTGTCTCAAGGGCGAAGTTTCAGTTAGGGAAAACTTAGGTCAGATAGATTCCAAGCGTGAGGTCGAACCTCCCATAGTAATCACAGTTCAAATAGATCAAGCGTTAGGAGAGGATAAGGACTCTAAAAAGGAAGTAGTGGACAGCCAAGTAGTAGCCGAAAACATAGTCATCCAGGAAGCAAGGGAAACTCTAGAGAGAAGCCAAGAATTTGAGAAGAGCCAGAATGAAATAAGAGCTCAGAATATTAAGGAAAGTACAACTGTAAATCAAACGGATACAAGTATTCCAAAATCATTGTATAACTGGAAACTAAGGAGGAAGAAGAAAAATAGAAATAAGAGTGATGATGAGAAATGGAAATAAAACCATCCAATGGAAAAATGTAAGCAAGGGAGACTTGTTTTACATCAAGAGAAGAAAGTTTGTAGAATGGAAGAGGCGATTTAAAAGAAGAACGCCTTCCAAAGTCAAACAAAATAAGATGAAAGTACCACAGGAAAAGGTACCCCATTTTAAATTAGAATATGGTGAAAGGATAAGTGTAAACATACCTGATCACATAAGGGAAAGGGCAGAGGTAGCAAAAAGAATCCAAGAGGAATTTCGGGGACGAGTCGAAAGAAATTTCCTTAAAGAAATGTTGGCTCAACACGACTCCGAAATGAATGAAAAGAATCAGACGGGTGCGTTGTCTCCTAAACCATTTAAAGGTTGGAAGAAACGAAGGAAGGAGGGAGAAAATTTGCCAATGCTATTAAAATGGAAGAAGAGAAAGAAGAAGGAAAGAGAAACGAGACCAGGATACCAGAAGCCTGAGGTAGGGCAAAGGAAGGACCAGAGGTCAGATGAAAGGACGAAGGAATGGATGGAAATGAAGAAGCGGGCAGGGGCTAAGCCAACCCGATAAGTCAAAAGAGAAACGAACTACGGACCTTGTAGTTCAGAAGAGAAAGAGATGAATAAGGAGGGACGAGACTCCTCCATTCATAAAATACCGATTGTGACAACCCAGCCAGTCAGACCACTAGTGTACACGCTAGTAAGTTCTGATAACTACTGGAAGCCCGGATATGACAAGATTTACAGCACACTTAAAGAGACGTTTAACAAGTGGGAGCCGAATGGAAATCTGACACGACGAGATGAGTGGGTTAGGAGAGGGGACCACTTGAAGCAAACAGAGCAAAAAGAGTAAATGAAAATAAATTTCCTCATTCCATCAGAAATGTATTTAACGTTATGTAGGAGTGTAGGATATTCTCTCTAAATGAATAATTAAAAGGGACGCAGGACCCAACGATGACAGAAAAGAAATGGCCGAAATCTGAGTTCCCAAATAATAGGATCGAACCCGTGATCTTTTAAGAAAATAATATAAGATTATTTTGTACAATGAAACTACAAGCCCAAGCTATACGCTCGAGAAGGCTTCAGATGTCGTCATGGTGGGACACCAAACGCTATCTGAATTACGATGCAGCTGCACGGTGAGTCAAGAGATGACGGCATGGCCTCGTGAGTCGTGGTAATCAATCCCGTAATTCACACAGCGCAATGTTGCAAGGAACTATTTTCGATAACAAGGTCTTCAAGCAGAGAGGGCCTTCCCCGATTAAACGCAGACGATATACTATTTTCTTCAGATTAGCAGTGGGAGTGGCTATAACAGTGGTGGAATTTCTACGTTTTCAAGAAAGATGAAAAATTATAAACATCAGAAAACGCCAGAAGGGCTGATAATTAGAATGAGAATTTTAAGGAATATAAGATCATCTAATTATTGCACAGGAAAAATGCAAGGTCAGCATGACGTACCTTGGCTTGCGCGTATGGATACCATGGAAGAATTTCAGTAAATTAATGCACCCATGAACAGCCAGACTATTTTGGAAATTATTTTAAAGGAACTGGACGATCGGTTTACAAAATTCAAGATATTTTTCGAACCTGTGGACTCCAAGGAGCATAGGGATATTTTTTATAATCCGAGAAAAGGATTAATTTTTAATTTGGTTTCAAGAGGGGCGGTGATGGACTAATTCCGGTCCAAATTAGATAAATAGCCAGCCTACCGAGGCAAAATTATTCAAACTCATGATCCTCAGTGGAGGTTCATACTGTCTCACCAACGATATTCAGTCTTCAGCGACCGCATAGGCGCGTCGTACTGCTTCAACAAGTGTAAAGTCTTTCGTGGTTATGTTGCAATTCTCACGTCGTGTGCATCACCATGAAGAAAGACCAGTCAAAGCGGACCCTGATAGGGCCAAATAAGTGAATAAATAATTTCAAATAAATCGCAGGAACGGGTTGCGCGTTTGTAACGAACATCAAGTTTCGAGACGCCATACCGTGTCGTAAATATAAAATGTATGAACATTAGGGTGTTGTATTTTATTCAAGGAAGCATCGCTCCAGGAGACGGAAGGAAAGGATAAACCGATCCTAGGAGTATATAGCAGAAGTTCAGAGACTACCAATGGTATAGGATAGGTCTAAGATAGACCCCTGAAGAGATTAAAAACTATTTTTAATTCCAGTAGATGTGTAGGTCAGGACATTGTAGATGGAAATACCTGATTCTCTTTAATGAGGCGAACAAGTAGTGGAAAGCGCGTGAACCCAAAAGGGAATTTATTATGTGTTAGAAAGGCTTAAAGTCAAGCCTAAGTGTAAAATTTGAGTGTTCATAATTTTCAAGTGTTATAAGTGTTTTTATGTGTTAAACAAGTGTGTTATGGTAATTAGTATGTTAGGAAACCCTAAGAAGCGAAATTTAGTTAAAGTAAAAATGTGTAATTTGTAAAAGGAAATACGTGGAGAGTGCCACAATTGTCAGTATGGAAGAGTAATCACATATGGTGGGCGAGCATGTCCATCACTAATGGCAGAAGTCGTTTCACAAAAATGTAAGTACAAATCTTTTATTATGAAGGGTGTTTTGGGGGTCGCATATTTTATCCAGGAAATTATATGTCACACATGGCGGGAAGAAGTGGTATTTTGGTCATATATAAATGTAATCGTACCAATGGTGGGTTGGTACACCATATATAAGTAAAACGGATCTGAATCAAGTAGCAAGAGGGATAGAAATCGTAAAATATAATATTGTAAACACCAGTAAAACAAGTAGTTCCGTGAAGAACTATACAGCCTATTTTCATATATCCTACTTATGTTAATTGCCACTATCAACATACACAATTTCAGTTTGATTGCTGTAATAGATTCGTAGATATTGAGATCCGACTAAATATTTCGGATGGTCGCCATGTTGGATTTTATATATGTAGGTCCTAGTGTTATTTACTGTTACATGCAAATTATTGTGTAGGTGTAGTATTCAAACTTCAATCGCATAATTAGGACACAAGAAGTAACAAGGAGATTTTAAAATTTCGCACAGCTGCCATCTTGAGGTTATGGAAACAATTGAAATAAATTAGATGCCAGTGGATTGCCATTCGTATAAGGATTTACTGTACCAATTTTCACTGCACTCGGATGGTTAAATTGCGAGGAACGTCCATGTGAATATTTATAATTCGCGTCACCGCCATGTTGAATTTGTGATCACCAGGTTATTTAAAGTCCTAGAGGTGAACTTAAGTTCATAGCCCCTATGAACATTAAAAAATTCAGTTTGATTGCTATAGTAGATTCGTAGATATTCAGAGCCGTCTAAATATTTCGGATGGTCGCCATGTTGGATTGTTAAATGTATAGGCCATAGAGTCATGTACCATTAAAGGAAAATTATTGCGTAGGTTCATTATTCAAACTTTCACTTCGATCGCATGACTACATCACAAGAAATAAAAACTTAATTTTAAAATTCGCACAGCCGCCATCTTGGGGTTATGTAAACAATTGAACTAAATTAGATACCAGTGCATTACAATGTGTATAAATATTTCCTGTACCAGATTTCAGTGCGTTTGGGACATTAAATCGCGAGAAAGGTCTATTTAAAATTTTCAAATTCGCATGGCCGCCATGTTTGTTTTGTAGTTAACTGGTTATTGAAAGTCTTATAGATGGACTTCCAGTAGTGCCCTTTATCTCCGTACAGAATTTCTGGGAGATACCGCTAATGGTTTCAGAGATATAGAATGCCGGTGAAATATTTCGCACATCCGCCATCTTGTGGTTATTTAAACAATTGAACGAAGTTAGATGTCGGTGCATTACAATGTATGTAAACATATGCTGTACCAAGTTTCATTGCGTTTGGTTGGTTAAATGACGAGAAACGTCTATTTAAAAGTCGCAACTTCGCTTGGCCGCCATGTTGGTTTTGTAGTTACCAGGTTTTCAAAGGTCACATAGGTGAACTTATAGTAGTTCCCTTTATCACCATACAAAACGTCAGGCTAATATCGGTAATAGTTTCGGAGATATTGAATGCTGGTGAAATATTTCGCACAGCCGCCATGTTGGATTGGTGTGTCGTAACAAAATTTGAAGGGAACAGTCGGGGTTGCCCGGAATAGTGCTATGAACTTACCGAGTTTCATTGAAATCTCTCCAGCCGTTTAGATTTTATTAGGGGGGGGACACACACACGAATCACACAAACACGCACACACACACGGACAAAATGTGATCTCATAAGCCTATTTTTTTCAAAATTGAAAATAGGCTAAAAATTGTGGTTAGAAATCTCTTAAAGAGAAGTGTTTGAGTGCGATTGTTCAATAAAAATAGTGGTAAAATTATAATGTTCTAGGAAATGATTTGTAGAACCAGGGTGTTCTTGAAAGTATTGTTAAAACAAGTGAAGTGTTAAAATTAAATGAGTTGAAAGGATAGTACAAGTCAGTAGCGGTGGGTTTAGAACGGCTTAGGAAAGAATGAAAACTCTACGAAATGCTTTACAAGAGATATATTGAGATACGCTGAATTAAGCGGATATACAAGTAGAATCGACCCCCCCCCCCCCCTCATCCCTTAAAACTATAGTCTATGAATACTATTGGTAGCCTAAGTTCTTTTTTTTTGTGATTCATTCTACTTACTGTAAATACGAATTTTCGTTCCATTTGCTCCATTAGTTTTGACGCCAGCCTATAACAAGCGACAAAGAGACAAAAATTAAAGAGAGTCTTAAAGTCAACGCTTAAGCTGAAAATTCAAACTGTGCAGGGCGGCTTCGGTGGCGTAGTTGGTAGCATGCTGAGCTTCTATGCCCAAGGTCACGGGTTCAAATCCGGCCGAAGTCGTCGGATTTTTAAGAGCATTAAAAATCCATCAGTATGCCTTCCTTCGGAGGGGAAGTAAAGCCGGCGGGCCCATGCCATAGATTTATGGCATGTAAAAGAACCTTCCACTAACTACACTTGTGTGAAGCCAAAACGTGTAGGTTAGAATTGATAACGCTAACGTTCACCACCAGGTGCTGACTGTGATGGCATCTAGTAGCCAAGTCCGCAAGCTAGGTGTCGTGGACGGTAGCATTTGGTAGCAAAAGTAGATACTACCTGAAGTTATCGTCAACAGTCCTTACTTGAGTTAAAACATATAACACACACTAATACAGCCATCACAATTAACACCGGTTATCATACAGATTGTACCCACGCCCAAAGTACACGGTGCGCGTTGTCACAGCCCCTAAACTAAGGAACCAACCAACCATCGAACAGTACAGACAGAAATCTTACCTCATACTTAGAGAGTATATACTTTGTAGTTGGGTATTCATCAGTTTAACACACTAATATCACAAATTACCGAACGTTACACATGAGTGTTATGAAACTAATTTACAATGGATCATATGCTACGCTAATGTGAGGCTCCATCTTGTAGGATGCTTAAAGACCTCATTATGTTCTAGCGCCTTATCTGATATATGGTGCCTTACATTCTTGATATTATGAAGCTAGAAGATAACTCCCATCATAGAGCTAATGACACTGCCAGCTATCGAAAATAAAGAGGAAAACACTCATCATAATATCCACTCTGCCAACAACAACAAAAAGCGTCTAAGGCATGTCGCGTTCATTCGTGTAAAAATCCTAAACAATCCAAATACCGTACCTCATTATCGCAGGTAAGCAGGGCCGGATTTAGATTTTATGCGCTCCTAGGCCCGTGGGATTGTATCGCCCCCTCTTCATACCATCGTGACGGAGGGAGAATTTAGACCTCAGAAAGGTCTTTGTGAAGGTTGTTTTTATTTTATTCTAATGTATCGTGAAGTAAAATCAATTAAATCAATTAAAATCATGAGAAAATCAACTGTTTCTAAATTTGTAGATATAAACTATAAATAAATAGGCCAACGAGATATTAAAATAAGTTTATGTTCGACCCTGACTATTGTATGTCTGAAAACTGTATCATAATGATGGTCATTATAACACTATTTTTCATTATGAAACAGTTTCTCCTACCAACCACAGCTCAAGAAACAGTTGTTTGGCCAATTAGATAAGGATGCATTCGCGCATGCGCTCAAAATCCAACATGTCTATATAAATTACCGAAAGTGCACCGTCCACATGTTCGAGTAAATAAACTGGTGAATATGAGACAAGAAATAGCACTGTACCTTAATATCCCCAAACCCAATTTCTACACAGCGCGTTGTTTTCAAACGACTTCGGTGGCAGTTTTACTGAATACTGGTGCACAATCTGCACTTATGGCATTGAAGCACACAGAGCGCATGCGTCGGTCAGCCAGAGAGCTTGGAGAACAGAGATATCCTACCAAGCGCAAAACCCGATCACAAAATTCTAGTGACTGAATAGATATTTATGAATATTTATGTTAAAACATATAATAAAGTTATAATTATCGTCGAACATAAACAGTCGTATGCAACTCGCCTGTAATGGTAATTAAGACACTCGTATGGAAATTATAAAACTCGCTTACGATCGTTTTATAAACATACTCGTGTCTTAATTATAGCCATTATAGGCTCGTTGCATAATGTACTATTAAACCATTTGAGACTCACTATACACTTACAGATATTCAGATACACACTACATCATACAACCTACTACTATGCATTATGAATTATTCAAATTAAATTGTTACTAATATTCAAGACTTAAATTTTCTCCTAATAAATCATAAAATATTCCTGTTCTAAAGCTGAAGTCGAAAAATCTGTTGTTGCAAAACATTCTTTGGAAAATGATGGCCACAATATAAAATAATGGGAATTGTGTCAAAATTTTGGAAAGTTTAATTTTAATGATAAAATTATACAAAGTATGTTTAAAAGAAACCATAAGTAGTAATAATAATAATATCGTATGGCCTCAGGTGCCGGGTGCAAGCTTTGTTAATTGACACCCAGAGTCTGTTTAGTCTATTTTTGAACTGTAAAAATAACTTTTGGATGTGCAACAAGATTAAAAAGGAGCGTATAATAAAGAAATCGGAAAAACAACTTGATAAAAAAGTAGGACTTACAGTTTTTTTATAAGTGATGTGAGACAATTTTCCTTTAACGTCAGTTTATAAAACCATCCTTCTTGCGGATTAATTTTGCGCACCTCAGTATGGTGCGCCCCTAGGCCGGGGCCTATAGGGCCTATTGGTAAATCTAGCCCTGCAGGTAATTATGTCTTTAGCAAGGAGGTGTCCCACTTTCCGGAAGATCATTTAAAGGGCTGGCTCTAAAAACGATGCAACTGTAATTTGCCGAATGTTCGGCAAAGACAATACATACTCGTATTGCATTTACGACTTCACTATTATTTTTGCTAACTGGGTTGGGGGTTCTTCCAGCTCTGGGCTGAAAAGAATCCTTCCCCGTAAAAGTCGTGCAAGGCTTCTTTTCAGACCTGTCTCTAGAAGGTGATTTCTCTCCAATCCTTCCCCGTAAAAGTCGTGCAAGGCTTATTTTCATACCTGTCTCTAGAAGGCGATTTCTCTCCAATCGATTTTCTTCCCGTCAACAGTATGTATCGTACATCATCGTATTGTTATACATACCCCAATGAGTCATGGTTTATCATCTCAGAAATATGGGAGCCATATGCATGATACAATATCCTACTCACTAAGTAGTTGATTCACGGTGACGGGTTACCTAAATGCAACCGTCGCCGAAGACTAGTTTTAATAGAGTTGTAAACAGTTGCTGGTGCTGTGTTCCAGATGGTCGACATTCAGTCCCTCCAGGGACGCCGCGACGCCCACTACCGGATGACGACGACTCGTGCCCCGTGGTGCTGTGTGACCGAGACATGTACAGTCTGCACCGTAATGTACCGGCTCTACGACGTCGTGACGTGGACACCACCACCATCAGGCAGCACTACTATCCCGAGGGTGGTTGGGGGTGGATCGTGTGTGGTGCTGGTTTCCTCGTCCATCTGCTCACCTCAGGACTACAACTCGCCTTCGGGCTGCTCTACGTGTACGCACTGCAACATCTGGGCGAGTCCAAGTCACACATGGATGCCGGTAAGTCATCTATATCAGGCCTGGACAATCACGGAAAATCGGACCAGGGCCACTTTCTTGACCCATGCTGTGGTCACAAGCCATTCCTACTCCTGCTGTCATCACGGCAGATATTCTCCTCACCGCGCCTTCACGCTCCACTCTTCCGGATACCGATCCCCCGCCTACTGCCAGTGTATATTTTCCACTTATTAAAGAAATCTTCCCAGTCTGTTAACACAATTGGGCCCAATTACATTAGGCGGGAAACAAACATTTTTGCCACACGAGATATTACAATACAATTAGGCCACTAGTTTGAATAGGAACGGTTGATTTAGAACATAAACAAGAGTTTCCGTGACGAACTAAATAGCCTACTTTTCTTAAAATTTAAGATTCATGCCAATGATTAATCTATATGAATCTATCTAGAATAATGACGAAATTAAGTTGCTAATATCGAAATTTCTAATTAGTTCGAAATACTGTATATCTGGCATAATGTAGCCTAATAGAGGACTACAGTTGGCAGCCCTGGTGACTAAATATATTCTTAGTTCCATCTCTTAAGGTACAGAATAGTAGATTTGGTTGAAGTCCAATGAATAACATGGACATTACATGCAGTTAAACATTGGATCTAATAGCACGCGTAAAATCATGTTGGCAACAATGTCATGCATGTATTGGTCAGAAATAATCTGTAATAATATTATCTATTGTTGTGCCAATTTTGAATGAAATCCATTAGTTAGTATAGAAGTTACATGCATTTTAAAATTGGACCTATCAGCAGGCTTAGAATCATGTTGGCAGCACTTACTATACGTGTGCAAAGTTTAGAGCTATTGGCATGCATACTTCCTGATATATTGATATTAGGGTAACAAAAATGGAACAGTATTTATTAACAGTTGGCAGCCCTGGGTACTCTTAAGAATCGGAATATTCATATATGTTGTGGTACACATAGCACACACGAAATTGGGTTGAAATCCAAATGATAGAATGGAAGTTACATGTATTTAAAGTTTGACCTCTCAGCAGGCTTAGAATCATGTTGGTAGCACTGACGTATATAAGTTACTCCAAATTAATATAGAATGTCAGGTACTATACGTGTGCATAGTTTAAAGCTGTCGGCTTGCATACTTTCTGATATATTGGTATTTGGATAAAATAAATTAAGAGCATTTATTAACAGTTGGCAGCCTTGGTTGGTCTTAAGAATACGCTCAGTCATATCTGGTTATGTGCACATACAACATACGAAATTTGGTTGAATTCCAATTGATAGTGTAGAAGTTATATGCATTTAAAAATTGGACCTATCAGCAGGCTTATAATAATTTTGGCAACACTGCCATGTATGGCCTCCTGGAAATTAAACTGCAATATTATTATCTATAAGTGTGCCAATTTTGAAATAGCTCCCATTTATACCTTCCAAGATATCCAACATGGAGCTCATATTTCAATTGCGATTTTTTAGCAGTTGGTAGCACTGATATTATGTTCAAATATGGCCGTGAGATATTCAGGTATAGATCTTTACTTCTACCAAGTTTTGTTTCGATTCCTCCAGCCGTTTAGGAGTTGATAGGGGGACACACACACACACACAGCCAGACAGACAGATAGACAGACAGACAGAAGGACAGACAGACAGACAGACACACACACACATTTGCCCGATCTCATAAGTCTACTTTTTCCTCATTTTTGCAAAATGTGAAAAGTAGGCTAATAACAAAATAGTGGAGACCACATCATTCCTGAAGTTAGTCCCAATAATAATTCAATAGATTAAGTCTTAGGCTGATTTTGGAAGGTAGAATAAGGAAAGATAAAAGAACGTTCATGGCTTTTGTAGACTTAGAATAGGCTTTTGATAACGTTGATTGGACTAAATTGCTTGACATTTTGAAATCGATTGGAATAAAGTACAGGGATAGGAGGGTGATATACAATCTATACAGAAACCAGACAGCAGTCATTCGAGTTGAAGGACATGAGAGAGAAGCTGGTATTCAGAAAGGTGTAAGGCAAGGCTGCAACTTATCACCCATACTTTTCAATCTTTGCATTGAACAAGCAATGAAGGAAATTAGAGAAAAATGTAAAGTGGGAGTGAAGATTCAAAGAGAAATAATTTCAACTCTGAGATTTGCTGATGACATCGTCATCTTGGCCGACAAGCCTGAGGATTTGAATGAGTTTTTGAATGGTATGGACTCCGTCTTACGGAAAGAATTCATGATGAAAATTAATAAATGTAAAACAAAAATACTGGAATGCAGCCGAAATAAATCAGAAACCTCTATGGAGATCAAATTGGCAGGTGAAAAGCTGAAGGAAGTAGGAGACTTCTGTTACTTAGGAAGCAGAATAACCAGTGATGGACGAAGCAAAGAGGATATAAAACGTAGGTTGGCTCAGGCAAAGAAAGCATTTCTACATAAAAGGAATCTGCTGACATCGAATATAGATTTAGGTATTAGGAAGTCATTTTTGAAAGCCTTTGTCTGGAGCGTGACGCTCTATGGAAGTGAAACTTGGACTATTGGTGTAGCAGAAAAGAGAAGAATTGAAGCATTTGAAATGTGGTGTTACAGGAGAATGATGAAGATCAGATGGGTAGATAGGGTTACAAACAAAGAGGTATTAAGACGAGTGGGAGAGGAGAGATGTTTCTGGCGACTGCTAATGAAGATATAATAATGATGTTATTGGTTTTACGTCCCTTTTAACTACTCTGGCTTTTAGAGACGCCGGGGTGCCGGAATTTTGCCCCGAAGGGGATCTTTAACGTGCCAGTAAATCTACTGACACGGCTCTCTCGCATTTGCGCACCCTCAAATGCCACCTGACTGCGCCAGGATACGAACCTGCAACCTTGGGCCCAGCAAGCGAGAACGTTACCCCTGAGCCACGCAGCCAGGCTGCTAATGAAGAGAAGAGATAGGTTGGTAGGACACATACTAAGACACCCAGGACTAGCAAGCTTAGTTACGGAAGGAAGGGTCGAGGGCAAGAACTGTAGGGGTAGACCAAGGTTTGAATATGTTAAACAGATTGCCTCGGATGTAGGGTGTGGTAGCTATGTAGAGATGAAACGATTAGCTCAGGACAGGGAGGCATGTAGAGCTGCATCAAACCAGTCAAAAGACTGAAGACTCAAACAACAGATCATTGGTTAACATACAGTGTCATTATCTTTACGCTCCCCGGTTAACACGGCAAGCTTAGCCGGCGTTGATTGGCACTGATCGTGGACGCGCGTAACCGGTTCAGCCGGTGATTGGCGCACACATTTACACTTTTACCAAACATGTTCAATAATGTGTACTTACAGTGCTCATAGCCGATGCTGAAAATGTTCTCCCTCTCTTGTAACACACACCTGACATCTTCTGATGAAAGAATGTCTGTTAACTGTTTTACTATTTACGGAGTCTGTTTTCTTGAATCGTTTAGCGAGCCTCCTAATTATAATGGCATTAGGCCACAGGTCTTCCTGGAAACTTGATTCGAAATTTTCGTCTAGTTTCAGAACAAGACTTTCGGCTTTTCATATACGAATTATGGACAAACACACGTTCGCACAATGTGAATTGGTGTCTAGGCATGACCAACAATCACAATACTCACTAAACGTGCAACACTAACGTCTAAGCTTTGCAGATACACGTCCATATGAATGACAAAACACGTGTGAACTAACGATATGAGTCAGTGGAGCACCTGGCCAGGCAAATGACGCCATAGTTTGCCGCGATTACCGGGGCGAACAAAGATAATGACCCTCTAATTAAACCACATTAATAACAACCATAGAAGTGTATTATACTGTCAATAAATAAGTTTGACGCGTTACACAAGTGTTTACAAACTTATGTAATCTAAACATTGTATATAATTATATTTGTGATATAGTGTAAGACATAACCTATACATCGTAAGCCTAAGTGAGCAGGATCTGAAGATGAACGCATGCCGTTCGAAACATGTCATCCAATTAAGTACCCCATTTTGTACATAAAAGCGTTTTAGTTTGTAATAATATCTCATTTCCTGCAGGTTATTGCATGTAAATACTTGTTTCCCATCCAATGTAATTGGTCACAATTTGTGTTGAACGACTGGAAAGCTTTCTTTAATAGAATTAGGCAACGCTGAAAAATGGCTTCTACCACTACAATTGTATCTTCCACTGTTTGACTGATTTTTGACAGTGGCAGCGCACGGAGACTAGGCTTTCTTATCAGCATCTCGTCATTGATTAAGATCGAGTATTAAAAATGGAATGGCGAGATCACAAAGAGAGCACTACAGAAACGTAAATCGACTGATTTGCAAAGGTGCTTGAAATTGCAGTCAGAATAGTGACTGCTATTTCCTTTCACTTTTATGCCGAGTCTCTTGTCACCCAGAATTCCAGAAATCTCTTTCCAGTTCTATGGAAGTGAAACTTGGACTATTGGTGCAGCAGAAAAGAGGAGAATTGAAGCATTTGAAATGTGGTGTTACAGGAGAATGATGAAGATCAGATGGGTAGATAGGGTTAGAAACGAAGAGGTATTAAGACGAGTGGGAGAGGAGAGATGTTTCTGGCGACTGCTAATGAAGAGAAGAGATAGGTTAGTAGGACACATACTAAGACACCCAGGAATAGCAAGCTTAGTTAAGGAAGGAAGGGTCGAGGACAAGAACTGTAGGGGTAGACCAAGGTTAGAATATGTTAAACAGATTGCCTCGGATGCAGGGTGTGGTAGCTATGTAGAGATGAAACGATTAGCTCAGGACAGGGAGGAAAGGAGAGCTGCATCAAACCAGTCAAAAGACTGAAGACTCAAACAACAACAACACAGTGTTTTGTTTTGCTATTATATAAAATGCCTATACGTTTACCATATTGGTATGATAAAGGTTGATCCGTATCGACTATTGGTAAATATCTATGTTATATAATCCACCTCGTCAACGCTAAAATATATAGTTTATTATTATTATTTAAGCGAACATGTTTCGATATTCAATGATATCTTCCTCAGCATTCAAAATAGCGTTTAACATAATAAATTTGATTAAAATTAAAGTTCGCCTTGGAGGCGAGGGGAATGAATTGGTGGAGATTTATTTATTATTTAATTATTATTCCCAACGGCAAAGCCAATATTACATGAAAAATACAACAAGAATGATAACATTAAATAATTAATACATAAAGCTAAGAAAGATAAACTAATTTACAACTGAATTAACAATAATAACAAGAAGAAGAAGAAGAAAAGCTATTATAGGTAACGAAAAACAAGAGCAAACTTAAAATAACAACAAATAAGGGTAACAATAATAACAGTAAATGAAAAACAGAGAAAGCTAATAAATAAGAATTGAATTTAACAATAAAATAGTGGTAGTAATGGAAGCAAAGGTAAAGTCGGCGAAAAGTGACAAGATGAGCCCATGCTTTATCAATGACAAATCTTTGACTGACAAAAATAAAAGATAAAACAAATTAGGAACACGCTTAAGGTCAGTGGGTAGCTTCAAGTAGTTAGGGTCATTGGTGTCCGACGATGGCAACATAAATTCGGAAATCAACCACAAAGTATAGTCGACCTGGATGAACTGGAAAGAGATTTCAGGAATTCTGGGTGACAAGAGACTCGGCATAAAAGTGAAAGGAAATAGCAGTAAGGCCAGCGATGTTATACCGAGCAGAGACGTGGGCTACAACAAAGTCACAATGGATGTGACGGAGATGAAGATGCTTAGATGGATTAGTGGTGTCACTAGGAAGGACCGCATCAAAAATGAGAAAATCAGAGGAACTGTTAAAGTGACAGAAGCATCAAAGAAAATCTAGGAGAAAAAACTGTTGTGGTATGGGCATATTATGCGAAGGACGAAAGCTATGTAGGGAGGAGATTAATGGATCTGGTTGTATAGGGAACGAGAAATAGCGGCAGACCCAGAAGAAGATGGACTGACAATATCCGAGAAGATCTGAAGGAGAAAAAGTTAGATGAAAAAGATGTGTGGGACAGGAAAAAGTAGAAAAGAACGGCCAGAAACATCAACCCCGCTTGAAGCGGGATACGATGAAGAAGAAGAAGAAGATGTTTCTTCTAAACTGGAGTTGCAATGAATTGTGATTAACTTGTAAACATTGATACAGGGATTTGAGACTTCTACCCTCAAAACCTCACTTGCCAGCCCACTCTCGCTGCATTTGTTCGAATAGCTTTAAAAACATTTACGTACCCCACAAGGACTTTACACTTCCGCGCTGATGAATGATTCCCTGTATTACAAGTCTCACTCGGACCAATGCTTGAACCTCCTTGGCACAAGAGAGCATTTTGAGTTTCTTTCTGTCAGGCAATTGCCTGTATGGTACCTTATTTGAGTCCCGTGGCACCTACCCAAATTCAGGCCTTTAGTTGCACACACTACTACAGTCACCACATAAACACAGGTTGTGGGACAAACGTCCTAGGCCCCTAAAAGGAATTAACTTCTAGCTGGAATGGTTCGTGTCTGAAAGTGCTGATGTGATGCTAGTACAGTAGCTAGCTCGTGTGAGACGAGGGGAGGTGTCCTTGCCGTATGGAAATTAAGGGAGGAACATTTGAATATGCAACGTGCGTTACGCTGGATTAAATGGATGATGGGAGCACAGAACCGCGGTCAGATTAAAATGTCACCTGGGAAGACATGTTATTGTGGTCAGTGAGCATGTTTAGCCTTTCTCCGAAAGAACTCATGAATTACGGGAATAAACCAGGATATACTGTAATGCTAGTACAATACGGTGAAATACAGTTCATTGTGACCATCTCGTTGTGTAGTGGTCTTTTGTGCTACTTCTGATGCTTGTATTCGATTCCTGGCTCTGTCAAGAAATTCAATTTTGGTCTGAAGTTTGGAACACAGTACACTCAGCCTTATAAGGCACAAATGAGATTAAATGTGTTCGATACTCACCTCAGTCACCCTATAAGTGTTTTATCGAAGTTTTTCACTTCTACTCTAGGTAAATGCTGGGATGGTTTCTAACCTAAATGACAGATGCCTCCTCATCCATCCTAGCCTCAATTATGAATATGCACACTACTACAGTCACAATAATAACAAAGGCTATCTGGTAAACATACACACACATACGAGTACACGCCAAAATACCCGGGGCTATAAGATCACGATGTTGCAGCCACTAAAATAAGCAACATCATCAACAACGAAGTCGAAATACTTACAGATCAAAGTGCAAGTTAGCTGCTAGAAATTTGGCACGCAATAGTATTGTGACCGTTTGACCGAAGTCCCACGTGCACACGAGTATGAATTTCAACATCCGCTGAGCCTAAGACTCGAAAAACAATCTCGGGGACAAACTTAGTATAGCAAAACAAAATTTTAATCAAAAATCAGCCGGACGGATATCGAAATTCACACTCCATAAAGGATGGAAGGTAGTGCAAATAATTTGTGAATAACACCAATTTCTTAAAATACCTCAGTTTAATTTAACTGTCTGCTGGTCCTATTAGAATACAAAGATCCCCCAGGGAGAAATCTAAAATTCCAGTCCTGAAAAATAAAGACATCCTACGCTCCCCCTGGGTCCCTTATCTACATACAAATTTTAGAACGCATAAAATAAAGTATTTCCAGCCTCTAACCAAAAGTAAATTCACTATTTTCAAAATATTAACTTGATGTCTGAGAAAAACATTAGTCCATCTCAGCATCTGCTTCAATTAATTATTTAAACTGTACAATTATCACTGATGTGCAGGAAAATATCAGTCCATCCTGACACCATGATTTTAATATTTACAAAAATATCACTTGAATCAAATTTTCCAGAATTGTTTCAACCTCTGCGGGGAAATTCACACATCTTAAACTTATTTCAGGGAAGTCACATTCTCAAAACGGTGTGAAATCAAAATCATAAACTCCATGACGGCATTTATCAAATTTAAACTTTGACTGAACTTCCGACATTTGTCCACAATGTCACCATAAATAAATTTTATTCACCATTTCACATATAATTTAAATCCTCTGATTTAATCGCTTCGATTTAACTTCTTTTATAATATTCATATAATTCAATTTATTTATGTTAATCCTTTCAATTTAATTCATTGTAAAAATATTTAGAATAATCCACACTGGTATTTTATGAAGATTAATGGATCCACAAATTCAACCAGCTATCAGCTTAAAAATTTTAATACATCAACCAATCTCTAGACAATATGCCTCTCATGCTGTCAATACGTTAAATAGGACACGGTAAGGCCTTCAGCAAAGACTAGGACGAGACATCAACTTATTCATATATAAACGACTACACCATGTGGGCGACTATACAACAGTCTAGGAATGTAGAATTTCACAAACGATCGGCCACTAGTTTCCCATATGAGCGACTACATTGTCCTCATTTTTTAATCATATTTGAGCATGGAGCAATTATTTGACCCTCAAAACTCAACTTTATAAACATCCATTATTAATTCATATTTTATTTTCACTTAACATTTGACCATTATAGTCTTATTTTTATAATGACCCCTCAGCTACGCAGGCTGGGTTCAATGGCTTCTAAGCAACCAACACATGGGATCATGCTCTCCCTCACAAAATTTAAATATCTCGGCCTTTCGCATAGGTGTAATAAACTTTTAATGTCGGCCCCAACACACTCCTGTTAAACTGTCGCATAATTCCAATACATAGTTCCTCATTTTATACAAAATTCGTATATGAATGACCTTCCGCTCCCAATATCAAAGATCACGCTTTCGGCATGTCCCTCCATTCAAAATTAACTCCCATATTATCAACTACGATCCATTATTCCTCCAATTGTTAACCGCTATTTTTACCAGGAATTATTATTATTATTGGAAAATGTTCCAAACAATATAATCATTTACATATTATTATTATCATTATGGCTTGACTATCAGTCATACAGCCTTCCGATATCATATTTCAACTTCATTTACAACGAAAAAATATTTTACATTTATTTTAAATTCAATTTTTTTTTTTTTTTTATAAATTCACAGAAAATTTCGAACTATTATTCCCAAGGAATAATAATTAAACGTAATGTGGCTATCCACATTCCTCATCTATCCACATATTCAAAAGAGAAACTACTAACAAAGTCGAGAAAATGTTATAAACAAATTAATTTAAATATAAACCATTTAATTTTGAACAAATCCAAATATTATTTCAAAGTTCCCTAACATAAGGTTTAGGCGTGGAATGGTGTAAAATATCTTCCACACAATAGTCTACTGCTATATCGAAGCTTATCAGGTTGACATCCCAAACGCACTAGATTTCCATCAAAGAGATCCATTCGAAATAAATTGGCTGATAAATCTTCAAATGTACTATAACGCCTTGAAATAAAAATCCAGAAGCAGAAATCTACTTAGCAGACAGTATAGTCGAAATTGAGAATGCAATACACTAGCTACTTAATAATAAAGTTGGCTTACATCGTGAAGATCTTGCATGAAGAGTCCTTCTGACGTAGATTCCATGTAGGCCGGCTGGCACACGTTCTTTCCAGAGAACAGATGTTCCGAGTCCCTACTCGCCTATACTCCATTATTCCGGAAGATGTTCCCAAAAATCCCATGACATCTCACCGCCAGCTCTTTTAATACTTCATGGTAACGGTCCGATCTACCATTTTCAAACCACTATGATGCATGTCTGGCAACATAATGTCATAAATATTCGAGTCCCAAACTAACACTTGCAGCTTTGTGCCACAGAAAACTTCCTAACTCGACTGGTTCACTTCCCGTTCTAGAATATAAACACCGGGTCCGAAATCATTTTTCAACCAATACTGTTTTTTTTCGATCCTCGCGTACTGTATTTGCTTATGGCCTTCATGTTTGAATCGATACACTGATAATCTTAAGAGTGGTTTACGTAGCATGCTAGTACCATTTCTAGTTTCTAGGCTAGATTCCCTAGATGAGTAAGGAATTCCCCAAAACTTTGCACACACCAAAGCAATGGCTTGCCCATCTAGCCTATTTATGATATATGGGTTTTAAGGCCCACATCATATACGTTGATTGCCTTCCAACTCTTTTTAGACTGGTATCTTCAAACGCAAATATCTGCCAAGCACGTAGACCTTGAGCGCGCGGTGTTAGTAGACATACAGTACAGCCTCACCGCCTCACCTGTTGCGTGCAGCCTACCTCCGTCAGCCACTCCGATGCGAAACATAAACCTTGCGTCTCGGCTTCTTCAACTCCAATATCTTCTGATCCAAACGACGGATTCTCTTGATCTCTTCGGTATTTTTCCCAGTAATGAGTACTGCATGTTCCCCCGATGTTTTGGTGGTTCAACCTCTTCACATAGAAACTCGTAAATATACCATATGAGATCTCTCATATCGAAGCTCTCTCCATCTAGTGTAAACTTGATGAAACGAAAAACCTCAGCTCCGCGCGTTCTTCAAACAGGTGGTTCCTCTAAGAAAAACAATCAGTGGTCCTCATCTAAATAGTCACTGTATCCAAAATAACAAATTCTATAAATCTTAATATCTCATACGCAGCAACAGAACTATTAATAGACCACCATAACTGTCATTAAAAATATTTTCATGAAGCAAACGTTAACATATATTTCAGGAGAAACTAAAAAGAACTAGGGTTGCATCACAAGCCTTGACTCATTTTGATTATTGTAACATTGTGTACAAAATCGCCTGCAGTGAGGGCAGAACTACTGTAGTAGTACTGTATCTACTACTTGCGATATTTTAGTCATACAATACCGCAATCCTCAACTAGCGTGGCCTCGCTTAAATATAGTATACGGAGTAGAAAGCAAGCTCTAAGTTACGCGTCGTTTGTTCATCTATGCCTATTTAGGTCAGTAGAGCCATCTATACAGTAAGTTGGTATAACAAATAGAGCTCTTAGTTACGTGTTGTTTGGTCATCTATGCATAGGCTACCAGATCAGAAGCATCACTTATACGTTGCTATAAGAACACAAGCTCTTAGTTACGTGTTGTACCCGTTCGTCCTGGGGATGCGATGACCCATCTGCTATTACATCGCATTCCTGGATTTCCAGGACAGAGCGGAGTTAAATGAACATGAAGTCAAATAAGGAATGTGTCGGAAATTCAGTTGAAATATCACAAAAGCAGAGGGTAACACGAGATAAAGTATCTCCAGGGTCGTTACGGGTTTAAATTTAATATAAAAAATACAAATAGCAATGGGTGCCACCAACTGAATCCCTAGCAAACCACATCCTTCCTGGTTAAGCCTTAATTAAGACAAGGAAAGAAATAGGAAAATCACATCATCATCAGATCACAACTAAGATAAAAACAAATTTATTCAACTTTGATAGTCAGACAGACATATTAAACACTCATCCTACCTGAGAGCATGGTCGAATGCCAACGTTAAATTGTCATTGTCCAGAAAATCGAACCATCTCTATTCTACTCAAAGTGTATTTAATCCACATAAAATAGGAAAAATTTCTAAAGTTCACTTGGGTTCTCAGGATCACCGTAGCACTATGTCTTTGCGTCACTGACATTCGTGATACCTGAGACCTAACTTCTCTTTAAATTAACATCATGAATGTGGAAGTAAAAATATAATTAATCTGTCTAAACACATTTATTCTAATCACATATTTAAATATCACATAATTTATGGCTTGCATGGCATTATTCAAACGCTGAATATGTTAGTAAATTGCTCCTAAACATCGAATAATTAATTTACACTATTTACACTGTCATTAATAATTGCTTGTTTGTGAATCACAGAAAATCCACTACTCATTGGTTATAATCATCATCATCATCAAAATTAAATATTTCTCACATTAGTTCTCATCTCAAAATTCAATATATTCAAGTCAGAATAATTAATTCATTATCATCAAATCATTTAAATGAATATTATAATCATCAATTCTTTATGCTCTCTAATTATTCACACACTCTCATTTCATCATCTCCTTCAGATTAAATCATCTTAAATCATCAATATAAATTGTTTAATTCATTAATTCAAGTTGCAATTCTTCAAATCATTCAAATCATATCTCTCAATTAAATTTATTTAAATCCATTTAAATTTATTAATCATCAGCTTCTTTAATTAATCATCACCTTCTAATTCAGTTCTTCATCATCTGTTTAATTTATTTAATTTATTTAAATCAGCTTATTTATTCAATCTTCAATTCATCCAGTTATTTAATTCATTGATTTATTCCAAAATTTAATTTATCAATTTATTTAAATTTTATTCTTCTGGTTATTTAGATTTTTATTGTTTCATTTAGTCATTCTGATTTTTATTTCATTAGGTCAGATCATTAATATGCTTAAACTTCAGATTATTATTTCATTAATTATTATTATTATCAGAAAATCTTGTATTATCAACATAATTTATCTGTTTAATTTCCTAACAAATTGTTTAATATGGGTTATAGAACGTTGTCTTACAGTTTTATCACTTCCAAGTTATATCTCGTATTTAATTACCATGCCAAAAAATATTATTGCCTTCACAAAATCACGTTGGATCTCACTATCCACAACTTCATCATCTACTCTCACTTTATCAAATACCATATTTGAATACCATAATTATTCCACATAACACTATAAATATTCAGCGCACAGCATGAATCCCAAAAATTATGCTAGACTGGGTTCGACAACCTCATGTCTGCTTCAAAATACATTAGCAATATTGCAACTTCCACTTGGCAACTTCCACAAAATGCCTATCACAAACTTCACTTAACCACGTTGCATGATCTACAAAAATATATAACTGGCTTCAAATTATCAACGCACACAATCTCCCATAACTGTAATTAATCTGATCACATCTAGACAACTTCTTAAACAATTAGGAAAAATATTACCTCAGTAATCGAAATCAAATTCAAGATCTGCTTTCAAATAGCATAAATTCTCTTAAAATTCTCATAATTCACTTCACAGAAAAACACCAATGTGCTATAATCTCTCACATCAAAATATGCAATACTGATCTGCCTCAAAATAAATCTGACCATTAATGATTCATCTTACAAGATTCAATTACTTTAAATCCTTCTCAAATGTATCAAACTCAATCATAAAAAATTATCAAAAGCATCAGCTGTATCAGCTGTTAAATGAAAATAATCTCAAAAGAGTATAGCAACAAAATATTGGATTGGCAAACAAGAATTACAAAATGTAACCCTGCTGACATTTATTTTTAATTTATTTAACAAAATTCGACTGATATGTGACTAGTAGTTTCTTGTTTGACCCTCTTACAATCTCAAGTACACTCGGATGATAAAAATGAGTTCCTCAATGGCAGGTTATGTGTGTACCACCACGCAATCGTATAAATACGAAAGGCCTTGCCTCGTAGACTATCATGATAATGCCCTGAGCGATGGGTAAAGATGTGTACCACCACGCAATCGCCTAAAGCGAAAGGCCCCACCTCGTCGTCTAATGAATGAATGTACCAGATTGGAATCAACAAGTCTCTAGTTGTCACATAAAAGCGATATTCATTCACTTGAGTGAATAACATCTTAATATCTCCAAACAATCCAATGAAAAAAATCCCTACTGATGAATAATACACATTCACTAGTATGCAATGAACTGACGAAGTAATTTAAATAATCCAATTGCAGATCACGAGTTCGAAATACTCGCCACCAAAAAAAATAACTATCCAAGAAAAACTATCCTTACTGGAAAATGTCTAAAAGACCAAACATCTGCTTAATAAAGCCAACCAATGGTGAGAATTTCGTATAATGGTGCCTGCCATATCATATGGTAACGCCATATTCTAGCAAAATTTGGAGCAAATAATGTCTAAGCCATGTCTAAATAATCGTAGAACTCCTACTAGAAAAATATACAAGTATGCCCAGTGTTCATGAAAAAATCATATCAGAAAGTCATAACTCTTACAGTACCTTCTCATATCAGATGTTAATATATTTCAAAGATCGTCGATTATCCTCGTGTGTGCAATAAATTTCTCGAAAGATCGACGAAAATCTCGTATCACCCACGCAATAACGATTGCCTTCATATCCCAAGTGAATCAGCTGTTGGACCTCCTCTTCTTCAGGAACCGAATCCATCGCTCTGTGGTGCCATCACGTCTCTGTCTCCGCTTACTCCGACATGATGAACTGCATGTTATCCATAACGGATACTGTCCAAATTCTTCTGTAAAAGTTCATAAACGTAGCGTACCCCATATTCTTCTTCTATGTTACGCCACTGTCCCATACAATGTTCGGTTTGCTTGTTATAAAAGTCAATCTCCACAGCGGCTAAATCTCACTTGCAGAAAATAAATTTTATATAAAAGTGTATAAGTTTCTGAAACACCCTGTAGCTGTGTTCGTACTTGAAATTTTATAATAATTCATGAAAAAGAATTATATTAATGCACGTGCCAATGTTCATAAGTGCATATACTTGTAACAGTTCGTTTGCCTAAAAGCGTTAATGTTGGCTTGACCCCATGGTCGCTTTAAATATTCCGTTATGAAATGCATAGTTTGATAAGTCGTAATGTCATTGGAATATCTAAGTTCATTTGAAGTTCACTATAGCAGTATATGGTAACTATCTGCCTGCACAATTCGACTACTGAATACAAGTCCCAACTCATACAGTTGTAACTGAATGTCGAAATGAAGTTCAGCTTCTTTAATGTTGCCTGCGTATAAAAGTCGGAAACAGCACGCTCTGCTCTACTGCACTGTTCCAGAATGATCGACGCTTGAAGCCGGCCTCGCCATACCGCCTCGCCGTGCTGTTCTGCGTTACAAAATGCAGCTCGAAATAAGGTTCCCAATCTCGTTATAATGCTGTTTATTTCTTAACATTTGAAAAAGCATTGCTGCCTCGCATAGCTGTGACTACGATATTGGAAATAATACAGTTCTAACACCGGCTCTTCTCTGGCTTACACGGCCTGTACAGCTTGCCTCGCAACCGGTCCTCGTACCGCCTACCGTGCTTTGCTTGCCTTGACTCACTGACCTACTTTCCGCTCCGCTTGTTGAAGTAATACTGTCGCTTTCACTCCACGTAACAAGTGCTGTACACCGCTCAACTTTCCGTTCTATCTGCGCAACATGTGTTCTACTCGACCCTGCTGGCTGAACTGAAACTGCTGTCTCTAGACTGCGTTGACGAGCTCCTACTCCGCGCTGTCACGTGATGTTCCCCTACCTTCTGCGGTCATGCGTCACAAGTATAATCTCGACCACCATCATCTCGGCTATTAAGTTATACAATAACTTAAGGGATTATCTGCCTTTCTTCAAGTTATTACCATATATATTGCTTGACATTTCTTCTCTTCTGAGATGATATAATATTATGTTCCATATAGATCTTAATAATACTTCATATTCCTCCCATAATTCCATCTGCTTGACTGGTAGTGCCATCTTCATCCTTGGCCTTCTACGTCATTTCCTAACATTCTTCTCGACTCGATTTGAGCGCTATCTTTACAACTTTTCCCATAAATCTCAACTACGGCTCAATGTCAGCTGGCGTAGCCGATAGCCTCAACTAGGTATCGGGTACATCTCTCCGTACATCTCCTTTTTTATCAGGCTTGAAAAAAAATACTCTCAGGCATTCTATACACAACATATGTACACGATAGCTCTACAATCCTCTTATTCAGCATAATGATATTTTCTAATGCTAGCTGCGTTAAAAGTCCCCACAACTTCATTAGTATCCATTCTAACAATCTTGTAGCTGTTATTTCGGTATGTTTCATCAATTCTGAATGGACCAGCGTACAATGGCGCAAATTTATGGTAGATCTTCAGTTGAAGATTCGATGTGACTGGCTTCCTAATCAGCACCTCGTCATTTTCTTGACATGGCTCATGAAACCTCCTTCCTGCGTGTCTCCTGGCTCTCTTCTCCGCCTGCCTTCTGAGTCTTTCTCCTGCCATCTCGACTCTTTTTTCTTGTGTAGGTTCAGGATCTACTGGTGCCTTCACGATTCGGTCCCATGGTCTATCAGGTTTCAACCCATGATGAAGCATGGACGGAATCTGTCCTGTGCTTTCATGTATAGTAAAATTCAAACATTGACTAATGATGGGTATCAATTCCATCCATCGGTGGTGTTTTCTTGACACATATAAGCGACACATTTTACTTATCTCCGGCATAATTCTTTCGGCTGGATTTCCCTCTGGATACCGCACAGAATTAAATACATGCCTTATTCCTAAACGTTCTATAGCAGTAGAAAATTCCATACTGGTGAACTGTGATCCATGGTCACTCAACAAAATTTCAGGTTTCCCCATACTTGGAATAACTGTTTTCTCTAATCTGTTGATCACGTACTTGGATGTAGCTTTCTGGATAGGACATAGAGATACGTATTTAGAAAATACGTCTACTGTCACCAAAACAAACTGGTTTCCTTTCGTCGAACGAGGAATCGGACCAAAAATGTCCGTAGCGAAAAGTTCTCTCGGCTTGCTAGGTAATATTTATCTAGGAACTTCCTTCATTAGCTTAGATGAATATTTGCTTCGCTGACAACTGTCACAGGTCTTTATGACATCGCGGATCGTTTGTCCCATTTGTCTCCAAACGAAAGTTTCTTGAGCAAGAGCCAAAGTCTTGTCTACACCTACATGAGCTGCGGTTCGGTGTATCATCCAAATAACCGGTTTGACAAGCTTGGGTGGGATCACAACTCTAAGTTTAGTATGATCCTGATCGATATATTGGCATATAACACCTCCCATAATGTGATATTTTCTAGCTTCTATCTCAGTTCTTCTAAAATCTGGATCAGCGTTGTCCATCCTGCGTGTTAAAAAACGGTAAATTCTTCGCAAAAGTGCATATCTCTTCTGAGTTTGCGCTAACATCTTCAACTTTTCTAGAGTTCCCTGGTCCTCTTGAACTAGATTTATATGGTTGACAATCACCTCCTCACAAGGGTTTCTGCTCAACACATCCGCTAACAGATTTAATTTCCCAGGTCTATGCACAACAGTTGGGTTAGATTGTTGTAAGTACAGAGCCCATCTGGTGATGCGGTCACTTGCTAAGTCTGTCTTCATGATAAATTGGAGGGCTTTATGATCTGTGATCACCGTTATGTCGTGTCCAAACAACACCTTCTTCCACGTCTTAAGAGCATGAACCACTGCTAATGCCTCTAACTCGGTTGCATAGTAATTCTTTTCACAATTCCTGATCTTGCGGCTGGTGAAAGCTAAATATCTGTGTTTGTTGGTATCGTCCAACTGATATAGGATACCACTGATGCCTATTTTGGATGCGTCTGTCTCCACAAAAAATCTTCTAGCAAAATCTGGGTTTTCAAGTTTGACATTCTGGATCAACATGTTCTTAGCTGCTAAAAACGCCTGATTGCATCTATCGTCCCATTTCCATCGATTTCCCTTTCTTAGCAAATCCTGCAGAGGTGCCATCGTTTCAGTATATTCGGGACAATGTGTTGAAAAGAACTGACACATTCCTAAAAACTGCCGTACTTCTTTAAGCTTTCTTGGGGTTGGAAATTCTGAAATAGCCGTGATCTTCTTTGGATTGGGCCTATAACCATCTCCATCGATTCTATGTCCAAGAAATTCGATTTCTTCATAAAAGAACTGACATTTGTTGAAATTCACCTTGAAGTTCGTCCTCCGGAGATCTTCAAAAAGCATTCGAAGGTGCCTGATATGCTCTTCAGCTGTTTCAGACGCTATAATCAGGTCATCAATATAGCTCACCACATGCTCCTTAACTGCATCTGATAAATTCTCATCTAGTGCTCGGATCATCACCGGACCACTATTCTTTACTCCAAAAGGTAACCGATTGAATACATATGTTTTATGATCAAATAAGAACCCTGTATATTGTTTGCAGTCTTCTGCTAGTTCTATATGATAATAAGAACTAGTCAGATCAATGGTAGAAAAGAAACTCTTTCCTCTGAATCTGCGCAACAATTCACGAATAACAGGTGGCCTGTCGTGTTCAGGAAGAACTCTTTCATTAAGGGCTCTAGCATCTAGGCATATCCTCAGCTTACCATTAGGTTTCTTGACAACAGCTAAAGGATTCAAATAAGCAGTCGGCATCTTCTTGATAATTCCATCTTTCTCCATATCGCTTATCATTGTACTGACTTCTTCCTTCCATTTATCCGGAATGGGATATAAATTCTTGTGGTATAGTTTGTCATCCATCAACTTGATGCTGTATGTAAAATTCTCTATGAGTCCTGGTTTATCATTGAATATGTCCTCATATTCTGAAATTACTTGATCAAACTGCTCCTTAATTTCTGGATTTACCTTATTCTTCGTGTTAGTTTTATCCTCTACAGACCTTTCAATGCTACATACTATCTCATCAAATATATTCTCTCTGAAGAATGTCTCGGATTCCTGATTTTCTATGACCCCCTCTTGAAAGTACATGCGCCTACTCTGCATATCTATGATCAGGCCACTCTCACTTAAGAAATCCACTCCGAGGATCATATCGAAATGTAGTTGACCCACAACTAGGAACATCTGTTCAAAATATCTGGTTCCAATCCCAACATCTAAAAGTACCTGACTTTTACATTTGATACTTTTGTCTGGGATCACCCCTTGAATCTTGCTAACAACAGTTGGCAACATCGTAATCTCTCCTGACAATTTCAATTCATCCAGGCAGCCTATGGATATCAAGCTCACCATAGCTCCCGTGTCCACTAATGTCTTTATTTCCTTTCCCATGACTTCCACACTGATAACTGGCAATTCATGTCTATTCCCTCGATGTACTACGTCTTCCTCTTCAATTAGATCCTCATCTTTGACCTGATACGTTTCAACAATGATGATTGATTCCCAATGATTAGCATCCTGATTTGAAGTTAATTTGTCGTGTTTTTTTTCCTTCACCACACGTGCTTGCTCGATTGACATCTCTAATTATCTCTTCGGGTGGTGCACTAGGCTGTCTACTTTCTTGCCTTGATCTCCCATACCCTTGACTATCCTGTCTTTCATTTGGATCATTTATTCTACTATCCTGCCTATTGTTCTGATTAGACTGCTGATTTTGGTTCCAGTTGTATCGACCTCGATATCTATTGTTGGATCTGTTCCTATTTTGGTATCTGGAATTCTGATCATAGTTCCTGTATCTACTGTTTCTGGTATCTTGATCGTATGGCCTCTCATATGGTCCTCGATATCGATCATTCCCACGAACGTTGTGAATATTTCCTCTATTCCCTTCGTTCCTTGTTTCCCCAGGAATCTCTTCTATCCGTCTGCGCTGCGTTATCGACAACTACCGCATTCACCTCTTGCGTGTTTCGATTATCGTTCCTTGCAGTTCTGGGTGTAATTTGAGCGCTTGTATAATCTAATCGGCGTAAGATATCGTCATAGTGCTCAAGTGTGTTCGCTCCCGATGCTATGAGTGATCGTTGTACCTCAATTGGCAACTGTCTGCTATAGCTTGCAAAAGTTCTTCTTCTGGCAATGGAGGAATCAAAAACTGTAATTTAGCCAATTTCGAAGTAAAGTAATTTGCAAAATGCGTCGGATGTGACGTAGAGTAACGTTTCGAATACATTTCTGCTCTTACGTTCAGCTGATCCTCTGCACTCCAAAATCTCCTTAAGAATGCTATGGCAAATTGTTCCATGTTCGCAAAATTACTCCTGAATGCGCGAAACCAAGTTAACGCTGGCCCGTCTAAGGCGTGTTCGACTATCCTTAGTTCTCTCTCCTTTGCTACTCTATGTTCCGCCATGTAATCTCGAATATCTCTCAGAAATTCGACTGGTGTGACTCCTGTGTTCCCCGAAAACTTCCTTGGCTTATCATCCAGATTTCTGATTATGGTATCTGGACGTGAGTATCGTTCACTCGTACTAAACGTACTTCTATTCGGATTCGAATTATCTTCAGGGGTTGAACTATTCCTTTCGAATGTAACATTCTGTTGCGTTTGACTGTCTTCTCCCACGCTAACCACTTGATTGTTCATACTGCGATCTATCGGTGTCTGATTTATCGATACTTCCCCCGTTGTAACACCTTGACTTGTGAAACTATTTATTATGGACTTTAGTTTAGTCATCCTATCTTCTGTTCGTTTTTCTACGGTCTTGACCTTAGTTTCCAAATTATCTAACGACATAACATTCTGCGTTCTGTTACTCTCTTCTAAATCGTTCTTCAATTTGTCTATCTTATCTTCGCATGAAGTCTTTACTGACGCGACTTGTTCCTTTAACTGATCAACATCTGTCCTAAATTGAGTTGAATCTACCTTCATCGCTTCCTTATTCTCAGTAAATCTCGCTTCCAAGTTCGCCATACCTGCGATTAATTTCTCATCCAACCCTGCACGTATTTCTTTTGCTTCGGCATCGACCTCACTATACCGTTCTTCCACTATTGCACCGACTCTATTTTTGAATAAAGCTAAGTTTTCATTAACCTTTTGCTCTATTTCATCATCAATTTTCCTAATGTCTATCTGCAATTGGTTTTCTAAGGATTTCAAGTTAGAATTAACCTCTCCTAAGACTTCCTCTTTAACGGTCCCAATTACTGACTTTAAACCCTTGATTTCATTACCTAGATTCATTTCTAGACTTTTGATTTTAGATTCGAAAGATACTTCGGTAGACCACTCTTGTATTTTGCCTACATCTGCCACTAAACCATCAATGTCGAATCTTAATTTCGATACATATGATTTAATATCTTTCTGTATAGACATAACATCTGTTCTCAAATTAAGAATATTTTCTTCTTCTCTATTTTCTAATTCAATAATATTTTTTCTTAACAATTGCACATTTTCCTCTCCTTTCATTTCTACAGCTTTTACATCTAATTGTAAAGTCTTGAATATTTCATCATTCTTTAATGTTAATCTATTCTCCAAACTAGTTAAATTGTTTTTCAACTCTGTGTTAGTTTCTTCACTACGAGCTTGTAATCTAGTTTCTAATAATTTAAAACTATCCTTTAAGTTAGCTTCACTAGCTTTCAAATTGCTTTCAGTACTGGTCTGTAATCTAGTCTCTAATGACTTCAATTCATCTTTACTATTTGACTGTAATCTATCTTCCAATAATCTCAATTCATCTTTACTATTTGACTGTAACCTAGTCTCTAATGACTTTAAATTATCTTTCAGATTGTCTTCATTACTAGCCTGTAATGACTTTAAGTTTTCCCTACATCTAGCTTCTGAATCATTTATCTGCTCTTTAACTTCTGTTTCCATTTTAGAAATAGTTACTGCAATACTAGACATGCCATTCTGTAACTCTCCTAACACCTTAGCTAAATCTTCCGGTAACATAATTATATATTTCAATAAACGTTTTATTCAGAGACGTTAGATAACAACACATCACAATGTATCAATTCCTGATTTCACTTGGGTATAAGAAAAATGACTTATAACTAAACATGATATAACACTAATATGATTAACATGATCACTGGAATGGGCATACAAGTATATAGTCTGACCAAGTTTAATAAATTTTTATAAAACCATTAAATGAAATTGAGATCAATCTCTTCGTAATCCAAATCTGATGTGATTCCATAGAATAAACAAAATCGAAGCCCCACGAATGGGTAAAGCCAATTCTCCCTCACTCTCTGTACCCGTTCGTCTTGTGGATGCGATGACCCATCTGCTATTACATCGCATTCCTGGATTTCCAGGACAGAGCGGAGTTAAATGAACATGAAGTCAAATAAGGAATGTGTCGGAAATTCAATTGAAATATCACAAAAGCAGAGGGTAATACGAGATAAAGTATCTCCAGGGTCGTTACGGCTTTAAATTTAATTTAAAAAAATACAAATAGCAATGAGCGCCACCAACTGAATCCCTAGCAAACCACATCCTTCCTGGTTAAGCCTTAATTAAGACAAGGAAAGAAATAGGAAAATCACATCATCATCAGATCACAACTAAGATAAAAACAAATTTATTCAACTTTGATAGTCAGACAGACATATTAAACACTCATCCTACCTGAGAGCATGGTCGAATGCCAACGTTAAATTGTCATTGTCCAGAAAATCGAACCATCTCTATTCTACTCAAAGTGTATTTAATCCACATAAAATAGGAAAAATTTCTAAAGTTCACTTGGGTTCTCAGGATCACCGTAGCACTATGTCTTTGCGTCACTGACATTCGTGATACCTGAGACCTAACTTCTCTTTAAATTAACATCATGAATGTGGAAGTAAAAATATAATTAATCTGTCTAAACACATTTATTCTAATCACATATTTAAATATCACATAATTTATGGCTTGCATGGCATTATTCAAACGCTGAATATGTTAGTAAATTGCTCCTAAACATCGAATAATTAATTTACACTATTTACACTGTCATTAATAATTGCTTGTTTGTGAATCACAGAAAATCCACTACTCATTGGTTATAATCATCATCATCATCAAAATTAAATATTTCTCACATTAGTTCTCATCTCAAAATTCAATATATTCAAGTCAGAATAATTAATTCATTATCATCAAATCATTTAAATGAATATTATAATCATCAATTCTTTATGCTCTCTAATTATTCACACACTCTCATTTCATCATCTCCTTCAGATTAAATCATCTTAAATCATCAATATAAATTGTTTAATTCATTAATTCAAGTTGCAATTCTTCAAATCATTCAAATCATATCTCTCAATTAAATTTATTTAAATCCATTTAAATTTATTAATCATCAGCTTCTTTAATTAATCATCACCTTCTAATTCAGTTCTTCATCATCTGTTTAATTTATTTAATTTATTTAAATCAGCTTATTTATTCAATCTTCAATTCATCCAGTTATTTAATTCATTGATTTATTCCAAAATTTAATTTATCAATTTATTTAAATTTTATTCTTCTGGTTATTTAGATTTTTATTGTTTCATCTAGTCATTCTGATTTTTATTTCATTAGGTCAGATCATTAATATGCTTAAACTTCAGATTATTATTTCATTAATTATTATTATCAGAAAATCTTGTATTATCAACATAATTTATCTGTTTAATTTCCTAACAAATTGTTTAATATGGGTTATAGAACGTTGTCTTACAGTTTTATCACTTCCAAATTATATCTCGTATTTAATTATCATGCCAAAAATATTATTGCCTTCACAATATCACGTTGGATCTCACTATCCACAACTTCATCATCTACTCTCACTTTATCAAATACCATATTTGAATACCATAATTATTCCACATAACACTATAAATATTCAGCGCACAGCATGAATCCCAAAAATTATGCTAGACTGGGTTCGACAACCTCATGTCTGCTTCAAAATACATTAGCAATATTGCAACTTCCACTTGGCAACTTCCACAAAATGCCTATCACAAACTTCACTTAACCACGTTGCATGATCTACAAAAATATATAACTGGCTTCAAATTATCAACGCACACAATCTCCAATAACTGTAATTAATCTGATCACATCTAGACAACTTCTTAAACAATTAGGAAAAATATTACCTCAGTAATCGAAATCAAATTCAAGATCTGCTTTCAAATAGCATAAATTCTCTTAAAATTCTCATAATTCACTTCACAGAAAAACACCAATGTGCTATAATCTCTCACATCAAAATATGCAATACTGATCTGCCTCAAAACAAATCTGACCATTAATGATTCATCTTACAAGATTCAATTACTTTAAATCCTTCTCAAATGTATCAAACTCAATCATAAAAAATTATCAAAAGCATCAGCTGTATCAGCTGTTAAATGAAAATACTCTCAAAAGGGTATAGCAACAAAATATTGGATTGGCAAACAAGAATTACAAAATGTAACCCTGCTGATATTTATTTTTAATGTATTTAACAAAATTCGACTGATATGTGACTAGTAGTTTCTTGTTTGACCCTCTTACAATCTCAAGTACACTTGGATGATAAAAATGAGTTCCTCAATGGCAAGTTAGGTGTGTACCACCACGCAATCGTATAAATACGAAAGGCCTTGCCTCGTAGACTATCATGATAATGCCCTGAGCGATGGGTAAAGATGTGTACCACCACGCAATCGCCTAAAGCGAAAGGCCCCACCTCGTCGTCTAATGAGTGAATGTACCAGATTGGAATCAACAAGTCTCTAGTTGTCACATAAAAGCGATATTCATTCACTTGAGTGAATAACATCTTAATATCTCCAAACAATCCAATGAAAAAATCCCTACTGATGAACAATACACATTCACTAGTATGCAATGAACTGACGAAGTAATTTAAATAATCAAATTGCAGATCACGAGTTCGAAATACTCGCCACCAAAAAAAATAACTATCCAAGAAAAACTATCCTTACTGGAAAATGTCTAAAAGACCAAACATCTGCTTAATAAAGCCAACCAATGGTGAGAATTTCGTATAATGGTGCCTGCCATATCATATGGTAACGCCATATTCTAGCAAAATTTGGAGCAAATAATGTCGAAGCCATGTCTAAATACTCGTAGAACTCCTACTAGAAAAATATACAAGTATGCCCAGTGTTCATGAAAAAATCATATCAGAAAGTCATAACTCTTACAGTACCTTCTCATATCAGATGTTAATATATTTCAAAGATCGTCGATTATCCTCGTGTGTGCAATAAATTTCTCGAAAGATCGACGAAAATCTCGTATCACCCACGCAATAACGATTGCCTTCATATCCCAAGTGAATCAGCTGTTGGACCTCCTCTTCTTCAGGAACCGAATCCATCGCTCTGTGGTGCCATCACGTCTCTGTCTCCGCTTACTCCGACATGATGAACTGCATGTTATCCATAACGGATACTGTCCAAATTCTTCTGTAAAAGTTCATAAACGTAGCGTACCCCATATTCTTCTTCTATGTTACGCCACTGTCCCATACAATGTTCGGTTTGCTTGTTATAAAAGTCAATCTCCACAGCGGCTAAATCTCACTTGCAGAAAATAAATTTTATATAAAAGTGTATAAGTTTCTGAAACACCCTGTAGCTGTGTTCGTACTTGAAATTTTATAATAATTCATGAAAAAGAATTATATTAATGCACGTGCCAATGTTCATAAGTGCATATACTTGTGACAGTTCGTTTGCCTAAAAGCGTTAATGTTGGCTTGACCCCATGGTCGCTTTAAATATTCCGTTATGAAATGCAAAGTTTGATAAGTCGTAATGTCATTGGAATATCTAAGTTCATTTGAAGTTCACAATAGCAGTATATGGTAACTATCTGCCTGCACAATTCGACTACTGAAAACAAGTCCCAACTCATACAGTTGTAACTGAATGTCGAAATGAAGTTCAGCTTCTTTAATGTTGCCTGCGTATAAAAGTCGGAAACAGCACGCTCTGCTCTACTGCACTGTTCCAGAATGATCGACGCTTGAAGCCGGCCTCGCCATACCGCCTCGCCGTGCTGTTCTGCGTTACAAAATGCAGCTCGAAATAAAGTTCCCAATCTCGTTATAATGCTGTTTATTTCTTAACATTTGAAAAAGCATTGCTGCCTCGCATAGCTGTGACTACGATATTGGAAATAATACAGTTCTAACACCGGCTCTTCTCTGGCTTACACGGCCTGTACAGCTTGCCTCACAACCGGTCCTCGTACCGCCTACCGTGCTTTGCTTGCCTTGACTCACTGACCTACTTTCCGCTCCGCTTGTTGAAGTAATACTGTCGCTTTCACTCCACGTAACAAGTGCTGTACACCGCTCAACTTTCCGTTCTCTCTGCGCAACATGTGTTCTACTCGACCCTGCTGGCTGAACTGAAACTGCTGTCTCTAGACTGCGTTGACGAGCTCCTACTCCGCGCTGTCACGTGATGTTCCCCTACCTTCTGCGGTCATGCGTCACAAGTATAATCTCGACCACCATCATCTCGGCTATTAAGTTATACAATAACTTAAGGGATTATCTGCCTTTCTTCAAGTTATTACCATATATATTGCTTGACATTTCTTCTCTTCTGAGATGATATAATATTATGTTCCATATAGATCTTAATAATACTTCATATTCCTCCCATAATTCCATCTGCTTGACTGGTAGTGCCATCTTCATCCTTGGCCTTCTACGTCATTTCCTAACATTCTTCTCGACTCGATTTGAGCGCTATCTTTACAACTTTTCCCATAAATCTCAACTACGGCTCAATGTCAGCTGGCGTAGCCGATAGCCTCAACTAGGTATCGGGTACAGTGTCTTAGTTACGTGTTGTTTATTCTTCTATGCACGCTAGGTCAGTAGCATCACCTAGTCCGGCTCTGTGGCTGAATGGTTAGCGCACTAGGCTTTGGCCCAAAGTGCCCCGGGTTCGATTCCCGGCCGAGCCATCAGGGATTTTAATACCCGTGGCTCGGGGACTGGGTGTATGTGACGTCATCATCATCACTTCATCCTCATTACGACGCGCAGGTCGCCCACGGGCGTCATCTAGAAAGACCTGCACTAGGCCTCTCCGGAGGCCACACGATCATTATCATTATAGCATCACCTATAGTTGCTATAAGAACGAAAGCTCTTAGTTACGTGTGATTGTTCATATATGCATGCTAGGTCAGTAGCATCACCTATACGTTGCTGCAAGAACGAAAGCTCTAGGTTACGTGTTGTCTGTTCATCTATACATGCTACATCAGTAGCATCACCTATACGTTGCTATAAGAATACAAGCTCTTAGTTACGTGTCTTAGGTATGTGATGTTTATTCTTCTATGCATGCTAGGTCAGTAGTATCACCTATACGTTGCTACAAGAACGAAAGCTCTTAGTTACGTGTTTCTTGTTCATCTATGCATGCTAGATCAGTAGCTTCACCTATACCTTTCAAAACAGTTGTAGTGGTTGTTGTTGATTAAGTCTTCAGTCTTTTGACTGGTTTGATTCAGCTCCCCATGCCGCCTTGTCCTGAGCTAATCGTTTCATCTCTACATAGCTACCACACCTTACATCCGAGGCAATTTGTTTAACATGTTCTAACATTGGTCTACCCCCTACAGTTCTTGTCCTCAACACTTCCTTCCATAACTAAGTTTGCTATTCCTGGGTGTTTTAGTAACGTATGTGTCCTACCAACTTACATCTTCTCATCATTAGCAGTCAACAGAAACATCTATCCTCTCCCACTCGTCTTAATACCTCTTCATTTGTTACTTTATCTACCCATCTGATCTTCATCATTCTCCTGTAACACCACATTTCAAACGCTTCTATTCTCCTCTTCTCTGCGGCGCCAACAGTCCAAGT
Source organism: Meconema thalassinum (assembly GCA_946902985.2). Lineage (NCBI taxonomy): Eukaryota > Metazoa > Arthropoda > Insecta > Orthoptera > Tettigoniidae > Meconema > Meconema thalassinum. The sequence goes on along the minus strand of OX336388.2, from coordinate 988,962,396 downwards.
TTCACGTGCTTAAAATGCCACGCTGCAGACAATGGCTTTCAAAAATAACTTTCTAATACCTAAATCTATATTTCATGTCAAAAATGAATCCTCGACAAACCATTCTCCCGATGCAGAAAAGTACAAAGAGCTTCAAAGATTCTTATACGTCATAAAGTCGTAAATAAAACCCTGTTGTAGAGGAAATGTTTTGCTATCAGCACCTTTTTGAATTTGATGATATGGATACTGTTGTTTTCAAAGTGTCTCGCGGTTCACTTTAACTTTTATTTTGTCCCAACATGTCCTCGTATCTTGATTATGCTAAACTTTGGACAATGACCTAGTAAACTGTAATTGTTGGATTTCTGGTGTTGAATTAAGCCTCTTGTTTCAAAGATAAGAGTTCTTTAATCTTTCATTAATGCTGAGTCTTAAATGGGGCAATCTCTTCGCAATTTCTTTCAAACTCGCCTCATTAACTCGCACTTCATTTTGTTTTTAATGAAGGCTAAAATGAATTTCATGAAGTTGATGGAAGTTGTTGTAATTAAATATGGACTGTAAAACATAAAATTCAGTACGGTAACTTGGCTCGTTAATTAACGTGTTGTGTTCTTATTACTTGCTCTTAGATTTGCGTGTAATGAGGATACACAGGACTGTACAGGGTGTCAAAAACAGCTGTTTTAAGAACAGGGTAAACACTTTCTAGAATATTAATAACTATCAACCCACCCCAGCTTCTCCCAGTATCTTTAACGGTTTACCCAGCGTAAGAGTAAAAGGCGCACGGACGCAAGGTCCCAGACGCAATTCTTAAAAGCCGAGGTGAACAGCGAAAATCCAAACACATGCATTATACTCTTCTCTGAAGTCTTAACCCGATACCACTCGACAGTTTGATGCTAGCCGAAGCTGGGGTGATAGGCTCGCTCGCTAGCTCGTAATGTCACTCCGAAGCTAATAATTTAAATTTCCACTGAATGGATATCGTTGGAAGAAATGAAAACGTAATAGTACATTATGCAACGAGCCTATAATGGCTATAATTAAGACACGAGTATTTTTTATAAAACGAGCGTATGCGAGTTTTATAATTTCGATACGAGTGTCTTAATTACCATTATAGGCGAGTTGCATACGACTGTTTATGTTCGACTATAATTATTATAACTATTTTATGTTCGAAGATAAATATTCATAAATATCTGTTGAGATTTCGCCAGTTTTATGTACTGAACAGAGCACATGAGACGCAGGGAATGCCTTGTATTTACCATGGCCACCTCGATTACTCTACTATGACACTAGGCAAGGCAGTGTGATTTACATTAGAAGGCCGTGGTACTCAGCGCATATAATTATCTAATTGGTCAAACGACTGTTTCTTGAGCTCTGATTGGTGGTAGAAACTGTATCATAATGAAAAATAATGTTATAATGAGTCTCATTATGATACAGTTTTCAGATACATAATAGTCAGGGTCGAACATAAAAACACTTATAGCGGGCGATGTATTAAAGATAAAGATATACTGTCGCGGACTTCTTTGTAGAACTTTTCATGCTGAACATGTATTACGCTAATAGAATATAGATCATTTTAACTGTTTGCCCAGCGTAAGCTTAAAAGGCGCACGGATGGCAGGTTATTCTTCGACTCGGTTCACTGAAATCGTTACTTCTCGGCTTCCTTTGGTCATAAATGAATGTTTTTTTACAGAAACCTTCCTCGAGAAATCCTTTACAGAATCGTGAAAACAGCATCAAAATCTATCCAGTGGTTTTCGAGATTACCCGTTATATCCAAGAATGGGAGACTTCGTTTTAATCGTGTTATACTATGTAGAGATGAATATGAAAATCCACAGCCTGCTCCAGTCTCCGATCGGGTCAGGAATGGAATGAATGAAGCCCCCATCTAGCGGCGAGGATATGGACTGTGCCGGCTGCCGAGGCCTGACGCACTCCTCTGGGGCAATGATTAAATGAATGACAGATGAAATGAAATGATAGTGGAGAGTGTTGCTGGAATGAATTTTTTTGACAGGGAAAACCGGAATAGCCGGAGAAAAACCTGTCCACCTCCGTTTTGTCCAGCACAGATCTCACATGGAGTGACCGGGATTTGAACCACGGACCCAGCGGTGAGAGGCCGGCGTGCTGCCGCCTAAGCCACGGAGGCTTCACTATGTAGAGATAATAATCATAATAATAACCGTATGACCTGATGTAGTTCTTCTGAGTTGGATCCATTTTAGGCTATCTACTTTCTATTTTGACGTAATATTTTGTATGCTATCTGCTGAAAAGTTGCTGTTTTTGTTTCATTTGAAGGGCTTGGACATCGTAGTAATTTAGCCCTGTAAACTTGTCTGGCAGCCAGGTAAAATGTCTACTCACACACCCGATGACCACACACACACAAGCACAGGGGATTAGGACCGGCCATATTTCCGCCTCGTGAGTGACGTAATGTACAAATCAAATCCTATTATTTATTTTTTAAATTTTTTCTTATCGTTAAGTGTAGAGATTTGAAGCCATTCTTTCAGTGTTGCCAATACAAAATTGTCATTTGTAGCTCTTCAGTCGATCAACAGGAACATGCCCAATGAATGGGTGGGGTACAAGATATAAATATGTAAATACACTCTTGGCAAAGTTACATGTATTAGTTAATTATCACAATTAAATGGGGCAATTTCGGATTAAGCGTTATGACCCTCAAGTGGTTACTGCAGGCCGAGAGACAACACTACACCACTGGTCGGCAACGCCCTACTGAGTTAAGTAAACATTGCAAATAGAATTTCTAGTGCATGCTATTTTTTGTTTTATTTTTAGCCTACTTTTCACATTTACTTATGAGATCGATCCGGGAAAATGTGTGTCTGTCCATTCTTCTGTCTGTCTGACTGTGTGTGTGTGTGCCCCCCACCCCCTATCAACTCCTAAACGGCTGCAGCAATCGAAACCAAATTTAGTATGAATACAGATGTATACCGGAATATTTCAACCCCATATTTGAAAATGATGTCAGTGCTGCCAACTGCTGAAAAAACGCACTAGAAATTTGAGCTCCATGTTGGATATCTTGGAAGCTATGCATGGGAGCTATTCCAAAATTGGCACACATGTAGATAATACAATTTCAGTTTAATTTCCAGGAGGCCATATATGACAGCGTTGCCGAAATAATTTTAGGCCTTCTGATAGGTCCAATATTTAAATGCATATAACTTCTACACTATCAATTGGATTTCAACCAAATTTTGAATGTAATATGTGTATATAAACATATATGACTGAGCGTATTCTCAAGAGCCACCATGGCTGCCAACTGTTAATAATTGCTCTCTCTATTTTCTTCATCCAAATACCAATATATCTGAAAGTATGCAAGCCGACAGCTTTAAACTATGCGCACGTATAGTACCTGACATTTTAGATTAATTTGGAGTAACTTATATACTTCAGTTCTACCAACATGATTCTAAGCCTGCTGATAGGACCAATTTTTAAATACATGTAACTTCTATACTATCAGTTGGATTTCAACCAAATTTCGTATGTGCTATTTGTAACATAACAGATATGACTCTCAGTATCTTAAGAGCGATCAGGGCTGCCAACTGTTAATAAATGCTGTCTATAATTTTTTACCGTAATATCAATATATCAGAAAGTATGCAAGCCACCAGCTCTATACTTTGCACACGTATAGCACCTGACATTCTAGATTAATTTGGAGTAATTAATATAAGTCAGTGCTGCCAACATGATTCTATGCTTGCTGATAGGTCCAATTTCAAATACATGTAACTTCTATACTAACAAATGGATTTCATCCAAAATTGGCACAACAAGATATCATAATATTTCAGATTATTTCTAACCAGCACACGCATGACATTGTTGCCAACATGCTTTTACGCGTGCTGATAGATCCAATGTCTAACTGCATGTAACGTCCATTGTACTTCAACCAAATTTTGTATTCTGAACCTTAAGAGATGAAACTAAGAATATATTCAGTCACCAGGGCTGCCAACTGTAGTGCTCTATTAGGCTAAATTATACCAGGAATATTTCGAACTAATTAGACATTTCGATATTACCAACTTAATTTCGTCATTATTCTAGATAGGTTCATATACTGTAGATTAGTCATTGGCATGAAAAGTATGCTCTTCAGTTCGTCACGGAACTTCCTGTTGCATATTGTATTGATTTAGTACTACATTGTGTTATATTCACTTTTACTTACGTATTTCATAAAACCTTGAAGACAAAACCAAACGTACAACGAGATTCAAATTGCGAATCGTATAAAATATACCAAAGACAAACTACTACAACATTAGCGTAATTATTTTTGTGTACATTTTAAACCTCAGCACAATGATCAGGATCTGATGATGGCCACTTGAGAGTCAAAACGTTTAATCCTAAATTACCCCATTTAATTGTGATAATTAACTAATACATGTAATTTTTCCAGGAGTGTATTTACATATGTATACTTTGTGCCCCACCCATTCATTGGGCATATTCGTGTTGACCTACTGAAGAGTGTGAGTTTGCATTCACAAATTCTCATAGTGTGTTTCTTTTGTTTTTGTATTTCTCAGGGTTCTTTTGTTTTTGTTTTTGTATACCGTACAAGTCAAATGTACTTTTTTGAATATAACTGCAGCGAGCGAGTAGTTGCAATAGTGAGGTTACAGGACGACAATTGGGAAGCGTGGAGCACCCGAACAAAGGCATTGCTTCAAACAAGGCGTATGTAGGACGCGGTTCAAGGTTTCCCACGAAAGACCGATACAGGAGAGGTAGAAGATACACCCGTTGAAGAGTACTCCGAGGCCCTACTGGGCAAAGATCAAGACGCGAAAAACTTGCTCATAGGTTTGGTCACCGACCCTTTCCTAGGTGATATCAAAGAAGCGGAGACAGCTAAGGAAGCATGGCAGAATCTTCTGACTTCATGTTGCGATACCGGAGTCCTTCAAATTGTGACGATGTTTGAAGAATTGTGTCTTTTTAAGAAAACTAGTGACATTAGCATGCGTACATTTGTTGATAAAGTGCTCACTTGGTGTGCACGGTTGGACGATGTAGGTATAAAATTTACGGATAAGGACTAAGCTGCTTTTATTCTCAGAGGACTGGAAAATCGGGAGTACGAAAATTTGATACGTTCATTGGAAAGCAATGAAGAAAACTTAAGTGTAAAGGTAGTGCGAGCCAAACTATTGTTGGAGGAGAGAAAGAACAAGTTGGACAAACTAAAGATGGAGCGAGAACAGGAGACTTATGCAGGAGCGGATCTAGAGTTTGGTTTGGGGGGGGGGGGGTCAGAGAATCGATCTAGTTTGGCTTTGCGGGGGGGGGGTCAGAGAATCGAAATTGTTAAGAAAAATGGTATCACTAAAAACGCAATCACAAAATAACCAAACGTACAAAACCAGACCAATTTTTTTGCAAGCTACATGGATAGAAATTTGATGCGTTTAGCGGACCAAAAATATTCGTACAAATTGCAACGGCGTGTTTTGCGACTTTTACATCGAGCTTCGAGAAAAGGATGAAGGTACGTTACAGTTTCGGCAAGTCGAGTTGGTACCGACAAAGGGAGAAAGTCACAGCTTAAATTGCCAACCAAGCTTGCGGTTTGGACGTCGGCAAAAATTTTTGGTGCGAAAAAAGCCCCAGTTTCCTATCCGTGCATTGCTGCACATTCATCGTGACATCACTATACACATCGATTCGGTGATCACAAGGTTTGCTAAACAAAATAGACGAGTTGATTTTGTTGTATAACTAATAGTTTTTATACAAGAGGTTCGAAGTTGTAAATATGTACAGTTCTAACAGAACATAATAATTCCAATAAAAATAATTCAGTATTGAATAAAATGAAAAAAAAACTGTGTTTCAGTTAAAATTCGTTAAGTTTTATTTGTCTGGTAATTGTGTTTTCGTTTTTTGAGTTTGCAAAAAAATTTGGTCTCCGTTTGGTGGGGGGCGTCATGACCCCCGTGACCCCCCTTGAATCCGCGCCTGGACTTATGCGAGGCTGAAGAAGGAAGAATCCGAGGGTGAAAGCGTGAAGGCAATGGTGGCAGCCATGCGCTTAAATTCCAAGGGGGTCGTCAACAGCAGCAAAAGTGTCAACAAGCCAACAGGTAGTGGTGGATTCATGTGCTACAAGTGCCAAGAACAGGGGCATATTGCGAAGTTCTGTGATTTAGTTCATGAAGCAAGAAAGAAAGGTTCAGTTTTGTGTTTTAATTGTGCCAAGATAGGTCATACTTCCCGGAATTGTAGTAATGGACGCACGGAAAATGTTAAGGTTAAGAATCGTGAGGTTATTGCCACGGTAAAGGACGATGAGGCAGCAAACGAATGTGTTCAGGTTAATGCTAGTAGTGTTAAGGTAGGCAACTGAAAGCAAGGATGATGCATCTGATTGTGTACGCAGGTGGTATGTAGATTCAGGAGCCACTGAGCACCTGACACCTTATAAGGATATTCTGTATGATTACACCCCAAAGGTTTCTGGTAGTGTAGACACAGCTGATGGATCCGTAGTTAGTGTATGTGGTATGGGAAGTGTGCTTATGAAGCTATCTGACAAGTGTGGAGGTTCTTTTCTGAAACTGAAAAGAATCCGTCCCAGGTCTTCAAGACAATTTAATATCTGTAGGTCAATTTGACAGGAAAGGTGCAGTCGTAACCATTAAAGATAGCAAAGTTGTATTGTCAGATCATGAGGGTATATTCCTTACGGGTGAGGCCGTTGGAAATATGTATGAAGTAAATTGTGATTATTTTATGGTAGAACAAGGGAAAGAATTTGCTTGTAATGACGAGGTGGAGGTTGTGTATGCTAAGAGCAACAAAGCTGTAACTAGCGGAATATGGCATCAGCGTTTTGGCCATGCTCTGAACACTCCAGATCGTGATTTTATACCCAAAGAAAATAATCTTGATTGTGATACTTGTAAACAAGGTAAAATGAAAAGACTTAAATTTAATGAAAGAGATCATGTATCTCAGAAGCCATTAGATGTTGTGTTCTCTGATGTATGCCAGCTAGAGCACCCATCGATTGAAGGTAGCAAATATTTTATTACATTTACTGATGATTGTACCAGATTCTCATATGTAAGGTTTCTTAAGCATAAGAGTGATGCATTTAATGAGTTTCTCAAGGTTAAGGCCCTAATGGAGACAGCACAAGGGACCAAGGTGAAATATTTCCATTCAGACAACGGTGGAGAGTATTTAAGTACAGAGTTTTGTAACTATCTTGAAAAGGAAGATATTGTTGTTAACAATGGCTTACTCTCCCCAACAGAATGGCGATGCTGAACGCCTCAACCAGCAACTTCTCACCACTAGTAGGTGCATGCTCATTCAGTCAGGCATGCCAGTTCAATTTTGGGGGGAAGCCATCAACACAGCCTGCTATATAAAGAATAGGTGTGTGTCATCAACTGTAAATAACATCCCATTTGAACTGTGGACGAGTAGAAAGTTGTCAGACCAGGAATTGCTTATGTTAAAATCATTTGGTTGTTAAGTTTGGATCCATAAACGTAATGTGGAAAAGTTAGTGCCAAGGGCAAATGTTGGTGCAATGCTAGGGTACCCCGATGACTCGAGGGGCTACCGTGTATGGGACATCGAAAAGAAATGTGTCATTAAATCCAGGAATGTAGAATTTGTTGAAGATGTATTTCCGTTTTCTGTAAAAGTCCAGGAAAAACCTGTAACTCAGATAGATTGTGAACCTAGAACAGTTGGAGAAGTGTTTGTCGAGCAGAAAGATTGTGGAGGTGACGTGTTTGAACACAAAGTAGCCGAATCAGGAAATGAAAATTCTGTAACAAGTGATAGTGATGCCTCTTTGTCAGATTCTGATGTCGTAATAGACGCTCCATTACAGCCTGAACACACAGTATTACGCAGGTCGAGTTGAGAGAGAAAACTTCCCAGCAAGTGTGTGTGTAATGAAGTCAAGGTCAAATGTCGCATTGTCATGTTGAGGTCAGAATATAACGATCCGGTGTCTTTTCAAGAAGCCACCTCACGAGATGACAAAGATAAATGGTTTGAAGCAATGAACCAAGAGATTGCCCTCTTGGAAAAACATAATGTGTGGACACTTGCAGAAGATTCAGGTGGCAAGACTGTCATAGGCACCAAATGGGTGTATAAAACTAAACGAAACCAAGAAGGTGAAGTACTTAGGTATAGAGCACGTTTAGTAGTTCAAGGTTTCAGTCAGATAAAGGGTACTGATTTCCTTGAATCCTACAGTCCTGTGGTAAAAAGGAAAACTATTAGGACCCTTGTAGCCATTGGAGTAGAGCGTGAATGGGATATTTGTCATTTGGACATTGTATCGGCATACCTTAATAGCAAAATTAAGGAAACTGTATTTGTAAATCAACTAGAAGGTTTTCGCAGTGTAGAATACCCAGAATATGTGCTAAAACTCAACAAGAGTATTTACGGTTTATGTCAAGCTGGTAAAGATTGGCACAATTGTATCACTGCACAACTTGTCAAGCTTGGCTTAAATCAAAGCAAATGTGATCCATGTCTGTATTTTAGCCCAGATCATGACCTGTATGTTGCCCTTTATGTTGATGATCTAGGTGTGTGGGGATTACAAGCTAAAATAGATTGGTTTGTAAACAGATTGAAGTCAAAGTTTGAAGTGCGTAATTTGGGAAATATCTCAGATTTTTTGTCGATTAAAGTCACTCAAGAGTCTAAGAAAAATGTATGTTTAAGTCAAAACATGTACATAAGGACAAATGTTCTTAAATCACTAGAAGAACCCTACCCAAAAGGTTGTGGTACCCCTTTACCTTCAACTGTACCAAACAATGTCACAGAGGAGTTAAAAAAAAAACGTTACAGAAAAATTGTAGGTAAGATTCTATACTTATCCAGTACAACTAGACCAGATTTAAGTTTCCCAGTATGTAAGGTTAGCCAGGCTAATTCAAATCCTAAAATGCAAAATTGGAAGGAAGCTCAACACCTCCTTCTTTACCTCAAGGAGACCCAAGATTTGTCATTGTGTTATGAAAAATCAGGAGAAAAACTGAAGGTGTTTGTTGATGCTGCTTATGGAAATGATGTAAGTGGAAGGTCATATGAGGGGTATGTTTTTGTGCTGGCCAAGGGTGCCATTAGTTGGAAAACCTCACTCCAAAGACGCATTGTACGATCAACTGTGGCAGCTGAATACGTATCAATGGCGGATGTGGTAGATGAGGTGAAATGGATGTGCAATTTGTTTAAAGAGATAGGACAGTCAACTTTTGTCAACAAGCCCTGTGTTGTTTTTGCTGACAACCAAGGAGCCATTTCACTATCTAAAAACCCAATAGTGTCAGAGAAAACTAAACAACTTCTGTTAGATTTATACTACTTACGAGAGTGTGTGTAACAGGGTGAGATAGCATTTGAATATGTCAACACAGAATCAAACCTTGCTGATATATTTACCAAGGTGTTACCAAGGATAAAATTACGTAAAATCTACCCTCAATTGGGATTGTTACCATACAAGGATTGATGTACAAATGTTTGTTGTTAGTGTTAGTTATGTATTTTTTTGGTTTTAAGTTTTTTTTGCAATTTGTGAATGGGGGGAAGTGTGAGTTTGCATTCACAAATTCTCATAGTGTGTTTCTTTTGTTTTTGTATTTCTCAGTGTTCTTTTGTTTTTGTATACCGTACAAGTCAAATGTACTTTTTTGAATATAACTGTCTGTTTCCGGTTGTGACCAATGGATGTCGGTGTTTTTTTCTTCTCCCATCAATTTGGAGTTTAGGACTGTATTTAGTAAACCTTTTTTGCTAATTATTTCATGACAAAGAGCTCCAAATGACAATTATTGTTAAGTCATTAGCATATTTCAAATCTATCGACTACATTACAAGAGAAATGATACCGAACAATGTTTAATTTACATTGTTTTCGGAAATGAATACCGGGATAAATAAACCACAACATGTATGGGATGTATTTTTGTTGTTTTAGTGTTGTTTGTGGTCAATTAGAGTAATTTATACGTGTTTGGTATAGGGGAGACGTTGTTAAATCTGCAGTACCGCTAATCCCGCACTATTTGAAATATATTTTCTCTGGAGAGATAGCCTACCCCAGCGCAAGAGACGAGTTCATCTTGCCAGTAGTATTGAGTTAACTACAGTATTTAATTTCTCTTGGCTATGAAATTCTAAACATAAATGCTACCATCTAGTGGTAAAATCATGAAAACCTGTGTTGTATCCTGTTTGTGAAATATTTATAAAAACTCAAGTATTTCGGGGATGGATTTATGCGGTAGTAGTAGTACTGCAGCATATTAATAGACTTACCATATTGTAGATTAAGACCAGGTACCAAGGGTTTAGCACTAGTACCACTAGTATCAATCAAAACTCCCTAAAAAGTTACTCAAATAAAATTTCTTCCAAAGTGTTATTTAAAGTAATTGATTTAGGCAACCCATGCCAGATGAAATTTTAATAACTATATTCATGAAAAAAATATGTATGGTATATTACTTTCTATATTAATTTTTTGAACCATTTTCTCTTAATATATCATAATTACGATCAATCCCTTAATATTGCGGATTTAGCTGAGTATTCCCTACTTTTTCTTGGAATTATGTGTAGAATCGATGCATATAAAACATTTTACGATCAAATAAAAATACATTTAAAAATTACAGTCAGTCTGAAAGACTAGACGTTATATCATTTCAAATGACGCATGCTACAAATGCTACACATGTTAGAAAGGCTCAGGACTCTTTAAACAGACTCCATTACCCATTAACTTAGGCTTCCCGCGCGGGCACCTCGTTAAGTGTCACCCTGTAATTTGCTCTGACATCCTGCACACCTCTTTAGGAGGCACCCTGTATTCTTATCTGGCATCTTGTATATCTCTTTAGAAGTCGCCCTGTATTCTTGTGTGACATCTTGTACACCTCTTTAGGAGTCACCCAGTATTCTTGTCTGACATCTAGTGCACCTCTTTAGGAGTCACCCTGTATTCTTCTCTGCCATCTTGTACACCTGTTTAAGAGTCACCTTGTGTTCTTATCTGGCATCTTGTATATCTCTTTAGGAGTCACCCTGTATTCTTGTGTGACATCCTGCACACCTCTTTAGGAGGCACCCTGTATTCTTGTCTGACATCTTGTGCACCTCTTTAGGAGTCACCCTGTATTCTTCTCTGCCATCTTGTACACCTGTTTAAGAGTCACCTTGTATTCTTATCTGGCATCTTGTATATATCTTTAGGAGTCACCCTGTATTGTTATCTGGCATCTTGTACTGTGTTTTGCTCTGACATCCTGCACAACTCTTTAGGAGGCACCCTGCATTCTTATATGGCATCTTGTATATCTCTTTAGAAGTCACCCTGTATTCTTGTGCTCGCTTCGCTCAAAGCCCCAGGTCGCTCGACTCCGCAGGGCTCTTTCAACAGACTCCCATAACCATTAGCTTCTGCTTCCCGCATGGCTGCATGACGTCACGCACTCAGTTCCCGCGCGGCTGCATGACGTCACTTCCCGCGCGGCTGCATGACGTCACTTCCGTCTCCGTAACGCATAACGTTGGACCCAAGCATAACGACGAAGTCGACAAGATCATTTGAAATGATAAACAAGTAGTTCCGTGAAGAACTATACAGCCTATTTTCATATATCCTACTTATGTTAACTGCCACTATCAATATTTAAAATTTCAGTTTGATTGCTGTAATAGATTCGTAGATATTGAGAGCCGACTAAATATTTCGGATGGTCGCCATGTTGGATTTTATATATGTAGGTCCTAGAGTTATGTACTGTTACATGAAGATTATTGTGTACGTGTATCATTCAAACTTCAATCACATGATTAGGACACAAGAAGTAACAAGGAGATTTTAAAATTTCGCACAGCTGCCATCTTGTGGTTATGGAAACAATTGACATAAATTAAATGCCAGTGGATTACAATGTGTATAAACATTTGCTGAACCAGATTCATTGCGTTTGGAACATTAAATCGCGAGAAATGTCTATTTAAAATTTTCAAATTCGCTTGGCCACCATGTTCGTTTTGTAGTTAACAGGTTTTTGAAAGTCTTATAGATGAACTTCCAGTAGCGCCCTTTATCTCCGTACAAAATTTCAGGGTGATGCCGCTAATCGTTTCAGAGATATAGAATGCCGGTGAAATATTTCGCACATCCGCTATCTCGTGGTTATGTAAACAATTGAACGAAGTTCGATGTCGGTGCATTACAATGTGTATAAACATATACTGTACTAAGTTTTATTGCGTTTGGTTGGTTAAATCGCGAGAAACATCTATTTAAAAGTCGCAAATTCGCGTGGCCGCCATGTTGGTTTTGTAGTCACCAGTGATGCAAAAGTCACATACGTGAACTTCTAGTAGTTACCTTTATCACCGTAATAAATTCCAGGGTGATATCGGGAATAGTTTGGGAGATATTGAATGCTGGTGAAATATTTCGCACAGACGCCATGTTGGATTGGTGAGTCGTAACAAAATTTGAAGGGCACGGTCGGGGTCGGTCGGAATAGTGCTATGAACTTACCGAGTTTCATTGAAATCGCTCCAGCCGTTTAGAATTTATTAGGGGGGGGGCACACACACACCTCGCACACACACACACATGCACACACACACACACACACACGGACAAAAGGTGATCTCATAAGCCTATTTTCTCAAAATTGAAAATAGGCTAAAAACGTTTGATACACCGGAGCCCACTAGATGACTCATGCGGTGGAAGTACGGCCGGTCCTAGTCCTCTGCGCTTGTTTCTGTGCGGTCTTCAGGTGTGTGAATAGACCTCGTACCTGGCTCCCAGTATCCCATAAGTTCTGCTATGCTGATGACTCTGCCTTAGCAATCCAAACCAAATATCTGGACGACGGAGAAAAAGTCCTGACACAGGACCTGCAAAAACTAGAAAAATATTTCAAACATTGGAGGCTTATCCAAACCCATCAAAAACTGAGGTCACAGCTGTTCACATCAATAATAGAATCTCCGAACAAGAGCTGAACATTACATTCTGCGGAAAGAAGCTGAGACACAATCCCAACCCCAAATACCTAGGAGTAACTCTGAACCGTTCTCTGACCTCCAGTAAACACCTTGAGAATATTGCAGGAAAACTTAAGACCAGGAACAATATCATTCGCAAACTGGCTGGCGCAACATGGGGTGCCCATGCAAGTACTCTTCGTATGGCAAGCCTTGCGCTATTCTACTCGGTTGCTGAATATTGTACTCTGGTATGGTATAGAAGTGCTCATGTCCACAGAGTGGATACTCAGCTCAATGAGTCCTTAAGGATCATAACGGGCACATTAAGACCAACCCATGCGCCATGCTTGCACGTCCTGGTAGGCATTCCTCCCCCACAACTGAGACGACAACAAGCAGCTGCCCACGCTTAGAAAACTTAAATCTGTTCTGACTTCAAGCACCTTCCGGTTCACTCAGTACTGAGTAATCATGCTCCCATGCGCCTGAAATCCAGGAATCCTATTTGGGGTGATAACATTATTAGCAGCCAGGGCATTACAACATCAACAAAATCTGGAAGGAAAGGTGGAGAGATTATTCTTCACCTCGCCAAATCCACTTAGATGATCCTTCCCAGCATATCCCAGGAACTGATTTACCAAGAGCTACGTGGTGCCAACTAAATCGCTCTCGGTCTGGTCATGGAAGGTGTAAAGAAATGTTACACAAATGGTTAAAACTCAGCAATTTTTCTATGTTTGTGCCGTGTCTTGTGTGGGGTTTCGCCTACGACACCAAGCTGGCTCATCAGCGGGATTTTGGTGTCCCCGCCCAGACCCCCACAGGAGTAGCGAACTGCGAGCTACCTTCCTTTATATTGAGACCGTCGGTGGAGCTGCCAGGATAGCCAACAACCGCAATGACTTCCCTAACATCTCACCCGTCGGACATAATTGCCGTGAGGATCAGGTGAACTTCCAAATAGGCCAAAGCGGCACGAGAATCTGTAGTCCACAGGGATCGTGGTACATGGTGACGATGGTCATAGACTGCCTAAGGAAAGGTTCACCTTAAAAAACTAGACTGAGAAAATAAACATCCAGACTTATGTAAAACACCGTGAAAATGTATTGTTAAAATTCACAAGCCCCTAGCCTAGTTCGGAGGGTTTCAATCGACTAATCCGCAAGCTAATAAACAAACAAAAATAAAGAGCAGGTCCCTACCTGAGAAGTTACGGAAAACCCTCGCGAAAGATCTATCTCACAATAATAAAGCAACAACAGCAACACTAGGAAAATGGTACGACGCAAATCCCTAGGTCAAGTTACAAGATCAAGCTAATATCTGAATTTACATTTTACAGGGTAGCAAAACAAATCTAAGTTAGGATGATACCATCTCCACATTTACATTTAACGTTAATTCATCTAGCTAAGTCCTATCAGTTAATAACAAAATTTACGGCGATGACGTCCGTAACAGAAAACAATTACATTGAAAAGCTAAGTGAACAGCCATGTAAAAAAACATTTAATTATTCTTAGTAACTAGGTGCTAACAGCACACAATAGGGTAACATGTAGGATTCATACACTTGTACATCATAAATAATTAATAAGAGACAACAGTTTTATTAAAATGCCTGCCTGCACCTTGGTTTACTCTTTGTAAGCCATAGTCATCTAATGTGTGTAGTTACGGTGACGACTGCGTAGTAAAGACTACGTCTAACATCGCATGGCCTGCGCTCCACAAGCTACGAACTCAAGGTTCGAGCATGCTTCAGGTCGCTTCAAAAGTGTCAGCTGTCCTAGTCATTTCCTCAAAAGGAAATACCTTCATTAGCACGGCCATGTCAGCAGGTTCCAAATGCAAAAGAACAAAGTTAGATAGAAAGAATTCGTTAGTTAGCTTTTGTTTTACCAAAATTATGTGTTTTATTATTAAGATGTCGGTTTAGGTTTATCGTTGGTTTATGGCGAATAATACTGACAATAGCCTGGGCACGGAGTGTCTCCACTGAGATCAATCTCCACCAAAAAGCCTCGACTCAAAAGTCGGAATATAATCAACGAGCAATAACAACTCGGACAAACAATAACACAAGTTACCAGCGGCGCATAGCTCGCGTTCAATAACTCTGGGATGGGCCTGCACACTCAGTCACCCTCCAATAACATCTGGTCAACGGGAACAATCCCGGACAAGGTACACACAAATACTTTCATACAATAAATACCTCCTATAACAGGGTCGCCTACAACATACTATAGAAAACCTGACAAAACTGTACACGTCAACGACGGTACACGCAACAGTGCGTTTAACTAACAAAAAACAATCTATAAAAACATGTGATCAGATACAAGATTGGACACTGAGTTCCATGAGCTAAGTAGCAATGAAAGAAAGAGCGAATACAACAAGCATTCTGTCTTCTGTCAATCTATGTCTGTCTCATAATACAAGCATGCTTTCAAGGGCACTGGGTCACAAACCAGTTTGTGTCGCCGCAGGCTACAACATTCCTGCGCTCATCTGACACAACACACACTAACTAACAAGGCCGGCGATTTAAACAAAATAAAAACTGTACAAATGGCCTCTATCATAAAAAACTTTACCATAGGTTATAAACCTCGAAGAATACGTGTATAAAAAACACGCTATAAATCTGAATACAACAATATAATTCCGTCTTTCAAACCAAAGACGTCTAAATGATAGCAATGTCACATTGCTGGAGCTCTTTGCTCTCAAAGATATAACTTCAGTAGTTGCTTGTACAACATCAAATAAACACGTGTCTTCACATGACACTAACAAAATAATAATTGTGACGCAGATTCCACACTCTGGATCTGCTTAATGATACGTTGGGAACTGGGCTCGATGCTAGACAACGAAACATCCCTTTTACTTATTAGGTCCACACATGACCTGATGGCTTCTGAGCAACATCTCAAATGAAATATAATGCAGTTATAAAACTGGTAATTACAGTCGATTACCTAAATGATACAACTGCTCTAACGAAGTCAGGGGTGTAACAAAAACTGGTTGCAAAAAATGCAGTTAAAGAAAAGTCTGCAAAGACTTGAAAAATCACCCCAAATAGGGTTAAACAAAGTAGCCTCAAATGACTACGGTCACGTTTAGCAAAAGATAGGCATTGACGTTCTACGACGTTCATCAGGCTGCACCAGGGTTGACCAAAATGTCTGACCCAAGGGTGTCTCACTCTAACTGAAATAAATGACATCTAATTAGACTAGTTACAGTCCCTACCTATAAAAATGGCTGTCACTGAGTTCGGTTGGTTCACAAACTACATTAAACCTACTATACCACCAGAAACTAGAACAAGAAAATGGTGTACAAAAACTCACGAAATGGAGGAGCTCTCACTCAGCCCTTTGTTCAACGACAAGGGTTGTACAAATTCATCACTGGCTCTCCGGAACGGTATCATCCTCATCAGGACTCCCATCTGGACTCCTCCAAAGGCCAGGGATCGATCTGTCCCTGTCGATAACTTCGTGGATGTACTGGACCTGCCTGGGAATGGCATCCTGGGTTCCTTCCTCCTTGTTCGCTGTTCTGGAAGCTCCACCATCATGCTGGTTCCAATAAATACATCACCCCCATACCAGAGCGGTATTAGCCCATGATCTTATTCTCAAACATGGTGTAGAATAATTTGATCACGTGGGTGATGGAATAAATCGTGTAGTAGTTCATTCTTTCAATTCAAAAATCACAATGTTCGTTGAAAATGTTACAGGCTTTAATTGCAATTGATAACACAGCCTTTCCTTCGCAGATATGAATAATACGTGAGCAAGCACTGTTCTATGGTTCTTCACGTGTACTGACGCCACTTTTACATCACGTGGCATCCGTGATATGTGCGTCGTTTTGTAATTGAAAAATTCACTGTGGCAATTCAAATATACAGTACTTTCATAATCACAATTGCTTAAAATAGTTATAACACGTTTA
The DNA here is from genome assembly GCA_946902985.2 of Meconema thalassinum. Classification (NCBI taxonomy): domain Eukaryota; kingdom Metazoa; phylum Arthropoda; class Insecta; order Orthoptera; family Tettigoniidae; genus Meconema; species Meconema thalassinum. The sequence continues at coordinate 988,945,308 of OX336388.2, read as the reverse complement.
CCTCTATATTTTTCACCAGGCTCTCGGCCCTCCGCAAACACGTGGGTACAAAAATGTGGTGTTACGGTAATGTTAGAATTTTCACTATACTTGCCAATTATATCACAATATGCTTCTTGTTGTTCACTGTGCATAAATAACAGTGATTTATAGAATATTCGTGCACGATGGCACCCGATGATAACTTCCACGCTAAACAGCGGATATTTCTCCACGTCTGACACGACGGCTACAATTGCACGCCTTCACAAAGCGGATTTTCCAGATATAGTGCAAATAATTCGCTATACAATTCTTACTTATCACTCGTATTATAACGTATTCGTGCTCGATGGCAACTGATAACAATTTCCACGCTAAACAGCGGATATTTTCAACGTCTAACAAGACGGATCTAACTTCACGCCTACACGGGGCGGATTCTCCAGACGTAGTGCAAGGCACAGGGTTACTCGAGGAAGTAGGTCGTCAAACCGAAGTCGTTGAGCGACTACTTACATTCCTGTTGCGTATCTGCAAGGGTATTACCTTACCTTAAGCGAAAATAACATTCTCCAAAATGTTTTAATAATGCAGCATGACGAAATGGAATATTCTGAGTCTCGTGGAAAGATAAAATTAATTAATAAGACCTCAGATAAATAATTAGCAGACTTCACCAAAGTCAAAAGTGCGATTCACCGCTACTTCAAAGAGTATAGCGTGAGCTCTCAGCTCCACGTGGCTTTCTGGGTGTGTTCAATGGTACTACATCCCATCATAAATGTGCTGTTATAAAAAATATCACATGAACCTTAGCTCAGCGGGTTCAATATAGAGTGCAACTGCACCACTTTACTGAGTTTTAATTCACTGGCTGTGAAAGCCAATATACCATCTTACACATACAGTTGTTCCTCAATCTAGGGGCTGAGACAACGCGGTCATGTAGCCCTTTACACAAATGGGGATGGCTAGAATCACCAGCTTGTGACTGCGGAGCTCAAGAACAGACGATGATCTACATCGTTCAGGAGTGTCCACAGCGTAGCTTTACAGGCGATTGGGAAGAGTTCATGAAGGTATCAGCTCCAGCGCTTTCCTGGTTGAAGAGCCTAGATGTTCATTTCTATATTATGCACATGTTTGTTTGTTAATCATGTAGACCATTTGTACCATACGAAAATAAAATAAAATAAAGCTTCATTCTCTCTTTGCTAGCCCTATTAACACCCATATGGCCACTCAACAAGAAGAATGCTATGTATTGTGTGTTACAGCCTGGCTAGGCTCTGTGTGTCTGGCCGTGTCGCTAGGAACAGCCCCGCTCGTAGTTGCGCTGTGTCGTCGCAAATCAACCCGCATCACCGCCGTGTTCGGAGGTCTGGTCATGGCACTAGCGTGTCTCTTCACCTCCTTCGCTCAAGAGTTACATCAGATCCTGCTCAGGTAGTTTTATTATCTCTAGAAGTAAAGTATGCTTCCTGTCTTCACTTTTTGAATTTTCTGTAAAAATGGCTATTTATCCCGGGTATAAATAACCATTAATTTCATATAAAATTCTTTATATAATCAAATAAATAATTCCAACAAAGATAGCTTTGAAGCCATTTTTCACGGTTACCTTCTTGACAATTTATGTTGCATCTTTCAGTCGGTCAACACAATAATTATAATCCCAATCACTAGGATATGCAAAAGAAAAAAACAGAAAGAAATTACATGTGATTAAATATACTACACAGAAGAGTTAAGATGACATATTTTGCACGTGAAGTAAGCATCATCAGATTCAAATATACTTTACAAGACAAAAATATATACCTGTACAAAACACTATCAAACCCACAATGACATTGTGTTACATCCTGGCTAGGCTCTGTGTGTCTGGCCAATGACAGACATTGTGGGTTTGGTAGTGATTTGTAAAGCTATTTTGTCTTATATCCTATTTGATTCCGATGATGTTCGCTTGACGAGCGAAAAATGTCATTCTAACTCTTGTGTAGTATGTATATTGGAGAGCAGCGACCGTTTGCGGGTGGCATTGTGGGTTTGGTAGTGTTTTGTAGAGATATCTTTTTTGTCTTGTACAAATATGATGATGTTTCATTTTCATTATTCTATCCATATTCCACTCAGGAAAATCTGGCTGTTGCGTAACGCTGCAACCTTATCCTCTGAGAAAAAACACACTCAGCACCGGGATTCAATTCAAACCTTGGATTTCCAAACACCAACTTCTCAGCCCACAAGGGGTGGATACGATGCATGAGTCACCGATTCGAACCTTCTTTAGTACACGTATAGGCCATGACCAGGCGTATACCAGGTGCATGTAGTAAGGTGTGCTTCTCAGCCGTTTCCAAGAAATTAATTAATTGCAATTACAGTGCGGCGTCTATGTGCGTTGTATGCTCCCAAGAAGGCAACGAGCGCGTGGTTCAGCTGTAAGAGCACTGCTTCGTAAGCGCGGATCGTTGGATCGAATCCCACCGCACCGGTGAGCTACAGCTGTGTGCTGTGGTTTTTTTTTCTTTCATTTTTTGTAACCATTAGCAATTTCCAACCAACACGCATAGCATGAGTTGCTGCTTGCGGGGTACGGGGTGGTCTGATGGTTCACGGACGTGCAATGAATGGAACAGACTGGGCATTCAATGTATAAATGTATACTGTGCCCGCTGGCCGAAGGTTTCGGGAAGCCACCGGTTTCAAATGACCCTTCCGAGACCCTCCTCCAGTTAACACATAAGTATAGGGGACGACACATTCATCGGTTGGTTTGGCACAAAAGTCTGCACTCGGGGGTATCGGTAATTGGTGAGGTTCGATTCTTAACCAGCTCAGAGGAATGCATCGATATCAAAACTAAACAAGAAAGAGAGGTCAGTCTTATATTAAAATCGAGAATAAATGTTATTCAGAATAGATCCCTAGCCTAGCAAGAGCGTTGCAAACGGCTAGTCCGATACTATTCTTCCCTGAAAGAAAATACACACATCAAAAAAAGTTTTGCATCACCTCGGTTCCCAGATCTCCGGCATATAGACGTTGACTGTGTATATTGTATCCAAGATACAGTCCCTTTGACTGTTCATAGATGTCACTAAAACTGCTCAAAGATGTAAACAACCATGCATGAGCAGGGCCTATTAGACGGAGGGGGTACGACAGCCGATCAGTTCCAGTCATTCCACCAGGACGAAGGTACGCTGCTCATGTTGTCTGTAGTTCTACCATGCCTAGAAGGTCAATACCGCAGTTCGATCGCGTCCGCATTGTTACTTTGTGTCAAGAAGGGCTCTCAACAAGGGAAGTTTCCAGGCGTCTCAGAGTGAACCAAAGCGATGTTGTTCGGACATGGAGGAGGTACAGAGATACAGGAACTGTCGATGACAGGCCTCGCTCAGGCCGCCCAAGGGCTACTACTGTAGTGGATGACCGCTACTTACGGATTGCCGCTCGGAGGAACCCTGACAGCAATGCCACCATGTTGAATAATGCGTTTCGTTCAGCCACAGGACGTCGTGTTTCAACTCAAACTGTGCGCAATAGGCTGCATGATGCGCAACTTCACTCCCGACGTCCATGGCGAGGTCCAGCTTTGCAACCCCGACACCATGCAGCGCGGTACAGATGGGCCCAACAACATGCTGAATGGACCCCACGGAATTGGCATCACGTTCTCTTCACCGATGAGTGTCGCATATGCCTTCAACCAGACAATCGTCGGAGACGTGTTTGGAGGCACCCTGGTCAGGCTGAACGTCTTAGACACACTGTCCAGCGAGTGCAGCAAGGTGGTGGTTCCCTGATGTTTTGGGGTGGCATTATGTGGGGCCGACGTACGCCACTGGTGGTCATGGAAGGCTCCGAAACGGCTTTACGATACCTGAATGACATCCTCCGACCCATAGTGCAACCATATCGGCAGAATATTGGAGAGGCATTTGTCTTCATGGACGACAATTCTCGACCTCATCGTGCACATCTTGTGAATGCGTTCCTTCAAGATAACGACATCGCTCGACTACAGTGGCCAGCATGTTCGCCAGACATGAACCCTATCGAACATGCCTGGGATATGTTGAAAAGGGCTGTTTATGGACGTCTTGACCCACCAACCACTCTGAGAGATTTACGCCGAATTGTCGTTGAGGAGTGGGACAATTTGGACCAACAGTGTCTTGATGAACTTGTGGATAGTATGCCACGGCGAATACAGGCATGCATCAATGCAAGAGGACGTGCTAATGGGTATTAGAGGTAGTGGTGTGTACTGCAATCTGGACCACAAATGCTGAAAGTCTAGCTGTATGATGGTACAACATGCAATGTGTGGGTCTCATGAGCAATAAAACGAGCTGAAATGTTGTTTGTGTTGATCTCTATTCCCTTTGTATTTAACGGTTCCGGAACTCTTGGAACCGAGGTGATGCAAAACCTTTTTTGATGTGTGTATAAAAAAGCCCTATCCAAGATCTAAGTTACTCTCATGGTCTTAATACAAACTTTATACGAAAACGAACAAGCTAAGAGTGTGGCACGTAAGATCAGCCCTAAGCAATTACATCGAAAATGACTACGGGAGGATCGAACATTAATAGAATTTACTGCAAAGCAAGACATTTACTTGTTTATAAATACTAGGAATATTTACATTTAATAGCAAAGGGAAAATTTGTCCTAAGCTAGAATGGTGCAATCTCCAACATTTATTTTTAAATTTACTATCATTAATTAATAAACGAGACGCGTTTATTACAAGGAAAAATCAAAATATATGCACAACGTTGCTGAATTTAAAAAAATATTAATCTAATACAACACAAATGCATACAACAATTCAGCACTCCTGTGGTTGTGCAATTGGCGCTGCCTGCTTACACGATTTGTTACTGTTTGTAACAAATGGTCATAGTTTCATAGTTTAAAGGAAAGTTAGAAAAATAGGAAAGCCTGTAATTGCGATGATAATTGAACAATTACATCGACTCATATTGCTGACAATCTGATGTGTGTGGTCCAGTTGTCACATCATCAATTGGTTGTTGACTAATAGTGTGAAAATGTAACAAAGTGTATCCAAGATAAATCAACAATAACTAAATGTCGAACCTTTGGTCCTGAAAATATATTATTTTTAGTATTTATTCATATTTATTTAGGCTCAGGGGGGATTATGAGATTTGTTTAGTTTCACAAAATCCTGTCTTTGATTATTAAGATTGTTACACAATTATTTATTCATCACAGTGTAGTTGTTCAGTGTATGGACCTTTTCATTGCGTTTAGTGTAATCAGGTATCGTGTGTATCCAACTAATGCTTAATAATTTCATCACATTCCACTTAGGAATACTTCAACAATAATAATAATAGACACCCTGTATCCTCACCATTACTCTCAATATTAGACACCCTGTGTCTCTCTTTCAGACTATGGATTCCTCAACCCTTACTCCATCGGCTTGGTACGACTGAAATAGCTCGTTACCACCGACATAAATCACCATAATCTCAATAACACGTCGGAGGTATTAATCCACCCTCTACGACTTACTTCGATAATACTATAATAACGTTAGTTACAATTAGTGTGGATCCCTGAATTATAAACTTTCAAATATCGATCACAAAGATTAAGTGTGTAGAAAATACATTCTTAAAATGCTCTTCATTAGCATAAGGGATTCTGATACAAACTAGCGTGTGAGATTATGTAATTATCAAATTGCCTCTTCCCTGAATAAAGTCGAACCTACAATCACTGGTTACGAAATACTGTTTATTTCCACTGCCTGTCTGGCTCTCGTAATAAAATAAACTTGTTTTCAGATGCTCATTTGTCAAATACGTGAATAACGGATTCTGCATTCAGATTATACAATGCTAGGAATGTCACAGCCTTCTCGATTATGTAATGCACTGCCTGAGATTCAACGTGCTGTGTAGCTGTCTCGCACATACACATGCGACCTTGGCCTCGATTTACCATCTGGCAAGAACTAGTTTATTTTGTCATGAGCTTGATAAAATAAAAATTGCCTGTAACTGTTTTGAAATTATACGAAATGGACATTATAACTTTGCCTTCTTGGCGTTAATAAATGTATAACAAAACTAAAACTTTCCACACGTGAGCTTATGTTAACTATCTGCGTTGTGCAATTTAAATGAAACCATTTATAATTAATCTACCGTTCCAACCCATTACATGAAGCTACTTAAACATGATCTGACTTACAGATTGCAGCGACACCAGTTCGAGACCCGCCATGAGGTGTTATAGCGGTCTCCTCAGTGGTCTTAGATCATCTCGTCATTGCTTCGGTCACCTTCCGTTATTAATTCCTCACGCATGGTTTAGTGATTCCACTCCATAACGTGGTCGTTGTTGTACTTCAAATGTAGACAGTCGATTGGTTCCATTATGTAGTTGTTGATTAAATTATCACACACGTTAAAGAAAATTACATCAAGGTCATAACACTCACTGACTCTAATGTGCGGTAAAATAAAATTGCCCATTTACACACTGCCTCTGGCGTTACCATCGCTTCTGCGATGCTCACTCGCAAACTTTGCACAAAATTATTTACAATAATTAAATAAATGAACATATCTGCACTTTGTCGAAACAGAAAGTAATTCCTGTATCACAGTTTGTATACCATTCACAGTTTATAATACACTTCTGCATGTGACCACGCTGCCTCGTGGCTTGCATTCCATGCTTCCACAGTTTGTTAATCCTTGGTCAAAAATATAGCACTATTTAGGTATAAATAATTATCCATTATTACTCTGCTTGCATATTTCGCACTGATGGCTATCCGTGTCTCTATTATAAATGGATCTCTCCATTCCACAAAGTTCTCCAATACTCGGAACGTGTTTTATACTGATGCGTCACTCACACATCGGTCCTGCCTGGACGTACGACAACTAGGTACTGTCTTCTTCACGCATGGCGTTCACTCAAGACATGAGTCAGCCGCGCAAAATCACGGTTTCGTGTTTCTGCGATGTAGACCGTAATTTAAATATGCAGAATTACATTAATTAAATATTTGATGATTTATGGAGTGTCCAAGATGTGTAAAAGTTATATTATAACTAATATTGCTCCATATTCTTCCCGCCTCTTGCAGGGTATGTTCAGTTACTCTTCAGCATGGATCTTGGTGATCAATTACCAATGCAAACATGCGTCAACGGGCGCAATACATATAATAGAATACACCTGGCCGTGTATAATACCGATGTATTTGCAATGCCGATACTGCACATTATGTAACGTCACAAACGTTGACCCTCATACAATGAGGGGGCGTGGTGGCTCAGCGGTCTAGCTGTATGCCTCTCACCAAGGCGGTCTGGATTCGATTCCCGGACAATGCATGTGAGATTTTCGAAGTGAAATGCCATGTCCTGTGGTTCGGATTCAACGTAAAAAGGAGTTCCCGTGGCTCATAATCACAAGATTCACGGTCACGTAAAACTACAATCTTCCTTCTTCTCCATACAATGATTTCAGAATCCCTTTTCCCGCTCACTGCATAATAAACATTGTTCACGACAACTACATTTTTGTACGAATTGCCAATGTTTACAACAACAAAATACACAACACACTGCAAAAGCTCACCGGTGGGATTCGATACAGCGATCCCGCGCTTACGATCAGGGCTCTTACCGCTGCACCTCGCACTCGTTGGTTTCTGGCTGGCGTAGAACGCTCATAGACGCCGCACTGCAATTGCACTTAATGAATTTTTCGGAAACGGCTGAAAAGCGCACCTTACTGCGTGCACCTAGTATACGCCTGGTCATGCCCTACACGTGTACTAAAGATGGTTCGAATCGGTGACCCATGCATCGTATCCTCCCCTTGCCAGTGGTTAAACGTGCCTGAGATCACTCAGCTAAGGCGGTGAGTCAGGAAGGAAGTGACTGTTGCCTAGAGGATGACATCATCCAAATATTTGCTTACTGTAGTTATGGCAAAAGCACAGAAATAATTTCAAGAATGGGCTACGGTGAGATTCGAAATCATCTGTCTCTTAAAACTATTAATAATAACCATGCATTAACGCGCCAAGCTATTCTGATCGGTGCAAAGTAAGCTTTCGTAAGCGTCATCTCCAATGTTTTGAATGAATCACGGATGTATTTTTAAAAGCGTATAAAGCCAAGCATTATAAAGAAATTTTCTTTACCAAAATTTCGCTCATAGTCACTGTGTTTCATACAGAGTCGTGAATAATGACAAGCGTTTAGCGTTCCATTAACTGCTGAGGGTTTAAGTTGTGAAACATCTGCGCAACAAGTGCGTATCGCTCTCAAGGGACACCACCGCACCGCGAGTTGACGTGGTAGTGATTTTACGGAAACACTTGCTTTCACACTGCGAACTTTGAGTTTAATAGTAGTTAACCCATTTTACAACCATACTACCATTAATAATAATAATAATAATATAATGTAACAATGTTATTACTTTACGTCTCTTTTAATACTGTGGCTTTTAGAGACGCCAGGGTGCCGGAATGTTGTCGAAATTTAACGTGCCAGTAAATCTACTGCCACGACTCCCTCACATTTGCGTACCCTCAAATGCCAACATACTGTGCCAGTATTCGATCCTGCAACCTTGTGTACAGCAGGCGAGAACGTAACCGTTGCGCAACGCAGCCTGTCTATTACATCAAGAGTTTACTCCCCGCGGATAGCCGTGCACCAACCACGACATTGATGAGGATCTGCAGAAAATCCGGAGATCGGAAGATTCGAATACCGGCGCTAACAGCGGCTATCCTGAATGTGTTTTCTTCTCGGATTTTTACTACGCTCCCTCCAAGCAAATGCCGAGATAGTGCCGTATATCAAGTCCTGGGGCACCTACTGCACTCCACCCTCAACCCTACTAATTGTAGCTACACACACTACTACAGCCACCACAAAAACACAGGTTATCAGACAAATTCAACATACACACAAAAACACGAATTCAGATGACTAACAGTGTCACAAAATCGTAATATGAATTAACAACGACAACTCAAGAATTGACCTTCATGCTTTGACCGTTTTTGATCGAATCGGCTCGCGTACCTGCCTAGAATGCAGGGGATTAAGTGGTCTCATTTTAAGCTCTCATTGTTCTTCAAATTAGGCATGGTACTACTTAAGATAAGGTATACCCTTAAGTCTTTTTTTGAGTCTTGTAATCTCTTTCACAGTTACGGCGTAGTCATGGGAATAGGAATAGGAATGGTGCGAGAGACGTCCTCGTTGATGCTGAGCCACTACTTCAAGAGGAGACGAGAGTTCGTGGAGATGGTGGTACAGGCCGGGGGAGGAGTGGGCATAGCGCTCTTCTCCGTGCTCTACAAGGAGGCTGTGGGGTGAGTTTCAAACACATCTCCCACGTCTGACGTTTGTTTTTGGCCGGTGGCAGTGATATCCGCGCATCCACTGTGCTAACCGTTCAACCTCCTCCCTTCTTTCCTTCGTTCCATCTGAGCGTGCGTGCATGCATGCAGTTGCTACTGCGAATGCTCACAATAAGAAGGCTCCATGGCTGGCCGGAGACCTCTACGCAACAAGCAAGCACCGGCCCAAAACAAACGTCAGACCTGTAGTTTCATTTTACACCCCCACACCCCTCCAAAAAGAAAGCATCCATTCCTCAAGATAAAAATAAAACACTTTTCAAGCCCTTCAGGCTGGGACCTTAATGTTGAAAACAGGACTTGGGAATTAAGATTTTAGGATATCAAGAAAGAAGAGATATAATAAACTTTACATCAATATAAGCCAACGGCATGGCCATGTTGAAACACCGGATCCCATGAGAACTCAGCACAATTATTTGCCCCCCCCCCCCCCCCCAAGCCAAATCAATTTTGCCTGATACCGAATTCGCCAAAGAGCGAATTCGTCGAAGAACAAAAAGACCTAACGATGGAAATGCTCCAGAAGTGGTAAATAATGCTCGAGATAATTTTCGTTTAAACGGGTTTCTTCCAATTATTGATGCGCTCAGAAGCGAAATTAACAAACGAGGCAAAGTTCATTTGGAGATTTCGGAGAAATTTTCTTTTTAGCTGATATGGAACTAACAGAAAATGAATGTCAAAAAGCAATTTCTAATTTAGTTCAATTTTATTCCGAAGAATTAAAAAATTTTATCCAGAACTGAGACAGTTTCAGCATTATATTAAATTACAATGTCCTTTAAAAACTGAGTTCACTCATTCTGAACTTTATGAAATTCTTATTCGAGACAAGCTTGAGTCTATTTTTCCGAATGTTGAAATTGCTTTTCGCATTTTCCTGACCCTCATGATAATGAATTGTTCTGAGGAGCGCTCGTTTTCAAATTTGAAACGGATCAAAAGTTCGCAAAGAAGTATTATGTCACAAGACCGATTAGACATGCTAAGTTTAATGTATATCGAGTCAGATGTTTTGCGGGAAATTGATTTTGATGACATTGTAGAAGATTTAATTGACCAAAAAAAGAGAAAAAAAATGATTTTGATTACATTTTACAGAAGTAAAAAATAGTATGATTTGTTAAATTGTTCATCAAACCATCTGAAATGTTTTCAAATAACGATGATCGTTTAAATTGAAATGTATGTATATATGTATATATGATTTAATAAAAAGTGTATTATTCATCTTGAGAAAAAAAACTCTTGTATATACTTTATTAAATGTACAGGTGACAAAAAATAAAAATTATTTGAAAAAATAAAGGGGCCCCAAAAATCTGAGGGACTTTAGCCTCATTTTACCTTAATCGGGCACTGGCCCTGGCCACCCTACCGCACGCAAGCTCCGGGTGGGGGTAGCCTCTTCGGTGGCTTCGACCTGCCTTCGGGCAGAATACCAATTACTTTTACTTTTACACCAATTTAGTGAACTGCATACGACAAAAGTATAGTCTAACTGTTGGTGTTCATGACCATACGAGTATCGTCTCTCTTCGTCTTCTTTTGGCGAGGTTTGCGTTTATGTGAGAGATATCGTCGGATTTCTTAAGAGCGTTAAAATCCTTCAGTATGCCTTCTTTCGGAGGCGAAGTAAAGCCGGCGGTCCCATGTCTTAGATTTATTGCATGTAAAAGATCCTCCCACAGACTAAACTTGTGTGGAGCTAAATTTCTAGGTTATATTTCGTTATAACGCTCTATCAAAGTTCTAACGTTCACCGCTAGGTATCATTGACATCTGGATGCATAAATGCGAGGGAACCGTGTCAGTAGATTTACCGGCACGTTAAAGATCCCCTTCGAGACAAAATTCCGACACCCCGGCGTCTTTAAAATTCGCAGCAGTTAAGAGGGACGTAACGCCAATAACACATTATTGTTGCTTTGTGTGTGTGGGTCGATTTACGACTAGGCTAAGAATAGGATCTCTACCAAATTTTGGAAAATCAAACCGCCATGTCGAGGCGTCTTGGGCCAAAACTACAGTATCCTCAGGCACATAATTAAAAGTTGGTGGCCGTTCCTTTCACCGACTGAAAAGCATTTAATTTCATTTATCACTTCATGCATTGTTTGCCTTGTAGGAAATGGGGTTGGAGGCTGGGTCTCCAAGCCATCACCGTAGCCTTGTGTCTCGCCTTCTTCTTGGGTACGCTGTACCGCTCAGCATCTATGTACCATCCTCAGCGGCGAGCCATCCTCCACCTCAAGAACCAGCGCAAGAAGATGAAAGAGAAGAAAACGCACGTGAGAGTACCGAAGCCTCCATTCTTTGACCTGGCACCTCTACGTATTCGGACAGTGCAGATGTTGCTACTCTCATCCGCCACTGCAGCGCTGGGACTCTACACACCCATCTTCTACCTGGTAAGTCCTCCCAGATCTTCTAGGATACATTTAAAGTTATTACAAATTTAAGAAGCCGAGAGGAAGGGCGTTATTTGAAGATTGGCATTCCAAAATTTGCAACGCTCACAGACGTCACTTTACCGAACAAAGAGACCATCTGGTGGTGTGGCGGCTAGCATTCTTGGCTGTCACCCCAGATGTCCCGGTTCTGTCAAGAAAATTAATTCTGATCTGAGGGCACACTCGGCCTCGTGAGGGGGTTTGATTCCAACCTCAGCCGTCCTAGAAGTGGTTTTTCGTAGTTTACCACTTCTACGCCAGGTAAATGCCGGAATTGTTCCTAATTTAAGACCACGGCCGCCTCCTTCCCAATCGTCACCAGAATTACAAATACGCACACTAATGCAGCCATCACAACAACACAGGTAAACAAAGAAACATTTTACACACACGCACGCCCAAAATGCATGGGGCTAAATGACCACGATGTCCAAGCCACTCAAATGAAACAACAACAACAACAGCACAACAAAAGAGCAGCCTGTCACAGAATACGACACTCCGTACACTTTTCCCATAGTCACACTGGACCGGAAACTCAGACCCGAACATCACAGCCATGCAAACGTCGACTCTCAATGCCAGATTTACACGGTGTAGCCAGAGCTCAAGGTTTTTAGACCATAGACATCGTAGGATAGATGAGTCCTATTTACGGTTGGACACCATAATAAAATCTATTGTGACCCTAGGTTGCAGGTTCGTATCCTGGCGCAGTCAGCTGGCATTTGAGGGTGCGCAAATGCGAGTCAGTAAATTTACTGGCATGTTAAAGATCTCCTTCGGGGCAAAATTCCGGCACCCCGGCGTCTCTAAAAGACACAGTAGTTAAAAGGGACGTAAAACCATTATTTTAAAGAAACATCTATTGTGTGTTAGCGTCATGAATTGGTGTAATGTTGGAAGCCATTTTTCAGTGATGTCTTAGTAAATGAAATGTAAATGCTTTTCAATCGGTCAACACGATTGTACCCAAATTGTAATGGGTGTTGCTCCCCAATATGAAAATAAAAATACATGAGATTAATTAATACACGACCACGCGGGCAGCTGCAGCAAGTCCGGAGATCATAGGTTCGAATCCCGGCTCTGGCAGTGGCTATCTTGAGTGTGATTTATCCCCGTGTTTTTCCACACTCTCTCCAGGCATATGCTGGGATAATACCTTATTACACGTCCCGAGGCACATACCCCATCCCTGCCCCCAATACAGCTACACACACACTACTACAGCCATCATATTAATATGTGTTTTCAGACAAATTCAAAACACACCAAACTACACGGGGTTGATAACTAAGATGTCCCAAGCCCCTAAATTGAGTTATCAACAACAAATTACCAGCATAGTCAGTGGCAGCCTCTGACTGGAACGTCCCGTACCCTCCACTTTCGACTTCCACCCACAGTTAGTTAGTTAGTTAGTGTTGTTTTAAGGGACGGAACAGCGAGGTCATCTGTGTCCCCATAGTGCCAGCAAACAGTGATGATGAAGACGGCACATACACCCAGTCCCCGAGCTACGGGAATTAACCCCAGGAGATTAAAATCCCTTTTGGCCCGGCCAAGATTCGAACCCGGGATACGGTGGGCCAAAGCCTAGCACGCTAACCATTCAGCCATGGAGCCGGATGTTAAGAAAATGAAGGACGGCATTTCCAGCAACTACTCTGGAATTCATGTAAGTAATGATGATTATTCAATACGTTAAAAAGTGTAAATGTGTTAAACTAGTTGGGCGCTACGCTGCTGCTAGCGGCAGTGCCTTACCCGACAGACTGCTACGCACAGTGGCCTTCTCGTCACACGGCCCCGACGAGGTTCCGCTCTATAGAGAAGGATCTCACTGTATATCTAGCGCGCGGCATAGCAGCCCGAGAAACTTACAAGGAAAACCTGTGTAAAATGATTCTGCAAACAACTTCTGTTCCACTTTGTAACAAAAGATACAGTCAGTCCGAGAGACTAGACTTTATATCATTTCAAGTGACGCATGCTACAGATGCTACACATGTTAGAAAGGCTCAGAAGGGCTTCTCGCTTCGCTCGAAGCCCCAGGACTCTTTGCACTCTGCTGCATGACATCACGCACTCGCCGTCTCCCTGTCGTATAACGCCAGACCCCAGGATTAAACTCAGACTCAACAAACTCCATTACCCTTTAACTTAGGCTTCCCGCGCGGGTGCTGCATGACGTCACGCACTCGCCGTCTCCGTTTGCATAACGCCAGACCCCAGGAGTAACCTCAGACTCAACAGACTCCATTACCCTTTAACTTAGGCTTCCCGCGAGGAGGCTGCATGACGCCACGCACTCGCCGTCTCCGTTCGCACAACGCCAGTCCCCAGGAGTAAACTCAGACTCGGTGCATATGCACTAAACAACATGATGACGTCATACACGCCGTAACCGTGACGCATAACGGTAGACCTAACCATAACGATGAAGTCGACAAGATCATTTGAAATGATAAAAGCAATCCATAGATGGATGCTCACCGTACAGGTAAGTCATTTGTGTACCAACTGTGTCTGCCAATGTACTCCAATTACACCCTACGTTTGTTTCAAAATACTCTAGGTTTTCAAGGCATGGGTAAAGCCCTGCGCGGATGCGGATATCCACAACATTTTTCAACGTGCGGAATTAGATTGCATGGCTGTGCGGATAGCGGATACGCTGCGGATAATGTTTAGAGTAAATTTGCGGATAGTTTTTAGAATATAAAATTAAACTGGGTTTTTTCTTAAATTATTTTAGTTTTTGCTAAGATCTGCATTTTTGACGTTTCTTGTTATTTCCTAATTTGTTTTCGCTTGGATTGTATGGTAATATGCCAAAAAAAAAGTCCTTTATACCTGCGTGGGTTCATCTGACGACTTAAGTGCTATAATTAGCCACCCGCTGTTTCACCTGCCGTTACTCAGAGGGACAACATTCAGTCAACATTGCCTTGCGATTCACAGTCCAGGGGAACAAATTTCTCCTCAAGTGTCTAAATGTGTTGGTTTAATACTTTATGCTTTATCTAATAAATTAATAAAAATAGTATTATAATGAGTCGCCTCCGTAGCGTAGCGGTCAGCATGGTTAGCTGCCACCCCGGAGGTCCTGGGTTCGATTCCCGGCTCTGCCACGAAATTTGAAAAGTAGTATGAGGACTGGAACGGGGTCTACTCAGCCGCGGGTGGCCCAAATGAGTAGAGGGGATTCGATTCCCACCTCAGCCATCCTCGAAGTGGTTTTCCGTGGTTTCCCACTTCGTCTTCGGGCAAATGCCAGGATGGTTCCTCCTGTAAGGCCACGTGGTGTATTCTTGGAATACACGGTAAGATAGATTATTCTTTTTAATGCTCTTTGCTTGTTCATTTCATCCTTTTTCTCAAACACCAACAGTGATCTCCTAGTTTCTCTTTGGTGGCCATGTCTCTTATGTCATTGTGAGTCTGTTCTAGATATATATCTTCCATGACCCACCTAGCGTCATCTAGCAGCGAATCTCTGAAGCTGCTCAATTCTTCCTGGTGCAAGAGGACTTCCTTTTCCATCTGGCCACCAGATCTCGTTGCCATCGCCAGCTATTATCTCCGTGATCAAGAGAACTTCGTCTACTCTTTCACCCACCAGGCTGTGCTAGTATCGCCTGCTATCAACTCTTTGAAGACCATTTCCTCAAGAGAATTGGTCATGCTTATATGTTTTCCTTTTGTCTCCTACCCCCACTCTTTTCCCTTCCTTGGACCCTCCGCGCTTCGCTGAGTGGGTCTCACTTGTAAGTCGGCAGTTGACTCGGTCAGTCAAGGCTCAACTAGAGCCAGTCTCCTCAAACCAAGAGGCACTCTCTACGTTCTACGCCATGTTGGCACATTAGGTATTCGTCAAAGGGAACTTCACCTTCGACATGCAACCAAGATAAGTACAGACTTAAGATTTTAACCTCATCTTCATCAGTTTTATTATCTACATGCTTTTATTGATTATTTTATAGACAGCGTGAGATTACTTATTTGGGGCGGTAATCATTCTTCGCGGGATTTGCCATGTTGAGCTTTTGTCTGTCTAAGCCAACCTTAATAGAAAGTAGCTTTTCTTAAGCTATTTAAATGAGAAATCTTCTCACCACGTGGGATATTATCTAATACCCGCTGTCTATAAATTACCAAGCTAGTTCCTCCGCTGGATTAACTTTGGCCCCATTCTTCTATTAAGATCGTTCTGGAACCTTCCAGATACTGTACTTTATCTACAAGTCCTGCCGTCATGTATTTTTCGCTCACTTGTGAGAATACTATTTAAAATTGAAGAATCTCACTTCTGAATTAAAGCTCAATAGCGAATTTTCTTCCACCGTTGGAATGTTGTATGGCGCATTTAATTGTAATCCACAACTTTCTCAAGTAATAGACTTTCGCCTATCTAGTGCAACCAGTCCCTTTTCATCATTGCAATAACTTTCTTTACCATAAACTTTCGTGTTACTACAGTGAATTTTTCATCTATTCAAAAGACTATAGAGATAACTAGTGCTTGTTCAACTTTTCTACCGCGTCGCGATCGTCCGTTTACATTAAATAAGGCCATGAACATTGATCCTAAATCCCAATTGATCTTTCCTAAACCTTCTACTAACAAGCTATATTAATAAAATTGTAACTCTAGATCATTTTCTATGAGGTGTCACTCTAACGAAGTGCCCTTCCATTTTGCTTGTTTATCATTAATTAATTTCTGCATAACTACGTGTTTTATACACGGTTCAAGCTTACATTGTTTCTACCCTATAATCAGGGAAAACAATTCTCTCAACTCATGAGTGAGTTATTTCTAGGTCTCACGAAAGGGAAACTGCCCCATTTGGCTCGTGATTCCTACTTAAACATAGGAGGTCGAGAACCTTCCTTTTGACTTTCTCATCAGGTTTCACAGTAAGTGACCTGCCCTTATTTGTATAATAACCAACAGTAATTCTGTATAAATATAAGAAGTTATAGGAACTTCTCCTTCATTCTACCCGCTTTCTTTTTTGTTATTTTCGAAGTTGTAACTTTTTCTAAAATAGTTACCTGGAAATTTCTTAAAATACACTCCTTGTACTCAATTTAATGTTTAAACTTTAATCACTTCATTTGTCTTTTTTTTTTAATCTTACAAAGATTTTAGTACATATATAAGGTTTGAAACCTAAAGAATTGTTAATTGCCTGGAGCAAACTTTAAATGTTAGGAGGTCTGCGACCCCAAATTGTTACTAAAAATTGAAACTATATACTTGTCAAATTTATTAGACTCTTTTGCCTTGTTAAATAAATTAAATATTTGTTTTTGGATTTATCATTTCTCTAATACAACGGTTAGGCAAGATCCTGTCTTCCTTGGCTCTCCCTACTCAATGCCATTAAATCTATTGATAGGGCTTTCACCACTCGTTGCATTTGAGCAAGAACTCTTAGTGGTAATCTCGTTAAAGTTTCTCTTAGCTTTAATAGCTAATTCTAACTGGCCAGTAAGGCAAGTATAGCTCGCTACGCCAGCTACCTGCTTGTGGAGATCCTCTCCGAAAACTTATGGTTGGTTTTCCAAAAGATAAGTGTTTCTCTTTGTCTAAACTTTTAGCCGGCTCCTTGCTGAGTAAAAGCTTAGCCATTTCCAAATGCAACCATTGGTTCACTGACCAAAATTACTCCCCAAGGTATAATTTTTATCACTAGCCTTCTTGGAAGCACTTGATCGCTTTTTCAGGAACTCTATAACTTCGAAAACTGGAAATACCAAACCTGATTCAAATTATTGGCATTCTTCGAATTACTTTGCAAAAACGAATTTCTTTGAACAGACATATAATAAATCTGTTACTCTCAGTCTTGCCAGACCATCACCCTTCCCCATAGTAAGCAGATGCATGCTTGAGAGGGAATACGCTAAAGCCTTTCTCTGTCAAACCGCCCAAGTCCTAGCTGCGGTTCCCGTCAGCTTCGACCAGGTCCTTACCCACTTTAGGTATCAGAGAGCGGATTTGCGGTGGCAACCGCCTCTAAGTGCATTTAAAGTTAAATTCATAACTTTTGTGGGACTCTCCTCCTATTTTTCTATCCTTTTTCTCCAGTCCGAAACCTACCTCCTTTTCTTAATCATCTTCCCTTGGTGGTTAGGTTATTCCTCAGCCAATAATCTACCCACCACGGCCACCCCCTTCCCACTTCCTTGCCTAACCGTCCCACTCTTCCCATCCCTTCATCAGGCCCCCTGTTCGCTTTGCAGGTGTGGCCGCCTGGGCGTAGTGTTGGTCACACACCCCAGTTGTATCCCTGACCCATAGTCTCAAGCTCCAGGACACTGCCCTCAGTGGCGGTAGAGGTGGGATCCCTCGCTTCGTCCGTGGGAAAGCCACCCCTGGAGGGTAAAACGATAGTGAAAAAATAATGTATTATAATGTCAGCGGATTTGGATAGCAAACGTGCGGATGTGGGGGCGGATGTGGATAACGTTTTCTTTATCCGCGCAGGGCGCTAGGCATGGGGTTTAGTAGATTAAAAAGACACAGAGTTTCTAGACGAGTGGTTTCTCACACGGTAATTGTGGGTTGGGGTGATGTGTGACACTGACATTTTATTTTACCCCCTCAAGAGCAATATATTAATTACAACTGGCGGCTTTGATGAAAAATGATATATATATATATTTATTTAATGTTACACCAAAGGAATTGAATTAATTTTACTGGCACATGATCTTTGTTTTTATTCATATTACTCTCGAATGTTCGTTTCATTTCTTTAACCACTTATTATCTTTAATCTTTGGGTGTCTTCCAATTACTTATGTCAGCTGTTTGGCTGTCTATCGTCTGTTAAATCATGTAGTAATCACCTCGGTCTTGAATCTATTATGGCAGCGACCTACCACTTCTGTTCTTGCCACATCTCACCTTGTGCGCAGCTAGGGGTGAAGGGTACGGTTTAATCTGTTCCTACCAACTTTTTCTCGTTTGGAATTCTGTATTCTTGTATTATTTAAACATTCCAAATCTCCTCAAAATATGTAATTCTTTTATGTCTCCCAAATGGGTGTACTTCTACCATTCTACTTGTGTCTGGCTTCTAAACTCGATTCCACCTTGTTATCCCCATTATTGAATGCAAAATCAAACTGAATAATCAAAATTACCTCTGAAACTGTTGTTATAATTATTCACGTACTGTTTCGTTCTATAATTTTAATCCAGCACTGCAATGTCTTATTCGTGTACTTCTTCTTCTTCTACTAATACGAGTAGGGTATATCTCGTCTTTCCCTCACGATGGTATCCTCATCTTGTCGTGATGTAGGGGCTTGAGAGACCAAATGATCCTGCGAGCTATGCCGGCGGGAGCGTGAGCTCCTGGTAGGGCCTCCCATGCCGGAAAGGTCAAAGGTGATGGGTCAGACAAAGAGGGTCCTTCAGGTTGGGGGTTGATCATGGGGCTAGCAACCCCATATCGAAAAATAGCCTGTTATGAAACTCCAATACAATAATAGCCGGACTGATGATAATGATAAACGACCTATGCAAGGAAAAGGAAAATGTAAACGGAAAAATGATATGTACATAGTAACCTGGAATGTGAGAACATTAAACAAACCTGGAGCGTTGAAGGGCCTTAAGGAAGAGATGGAGAAATATAGTATAGGAGTGGCAGCGATCCAAGAGATCAAATGGAGAGGAGATGGTATATTGAGAAGTGATAACCATACAATAATGTATAATGGAGGCGACAGTGGAAGCTAAGATGGCTGGGACATGTGGAGAAAATGGCAGGTGATAGAGTGGTTAAAAAGACCTATAGAGGAAATCCAGGTGGAAGAAGATGCAAAGGAAGACCTAGAAAACGATGGTTGGATGACGTGGAGGATGACTTACGCAAGATGGGAATAAGAAGTTGGAGCAAACGTACAGAAGATCGTCAGGATGGGGCAACGATTGTTGGAGAGGCCAAGGTCCTACATGGACTGGAGCGCCGAGGAGTAGTAGTAGTAATATCTCGCCTTTTATTGCCCATTATCATAGCAATTATTTAGTGTAAATTTGAGGCTATTTAGTCGAATCCCTTCGTGGTTTAGTCAATTCTTGCTCTATTATATATTTTGGTATGGTCCCTTTCACCTTGATTTGTTTTTCGGGAATAGCATTCCCTGATACTACTTGTGTCGCTGGTTGCAGGCGCTGCATGGTTACAGAGAGGGACTCGATGACAGTACCTTGGTGCTTATGCAGACGTTCCTTGGGTTCGCTACGTCTCTTGGATGCGTCGGTTTCGGCGTCGTGGTGGTCCGTCCCAGTGAACAGTGCCTTATCTCCAGGCAGTACCTGTGTCAGGCGGCGATGGTGGGGATTGGTGAGTGGCTACCGTGTGGTGGATGAATTCATTTTAGGAATCTCCTTAATCGCTGGTAGGGGTGCTGGTTGAGGGAAAATTATGTATTTCATACTGAATACTCAAGACCCAAAGTGTGAAGGGTTCAAATAAATCAGTCTAGTAATTGTTGTGAAGTCTGGGTGCACCGTTAAGAATTTGGCCCAAACTAACCCAGTTTCCGAACAGATATAAGCTTACTTTAAATCTTAATTTTTAAAAACAGAGCCTTTCCTTAACTAAAAACTAGATTTTAAAATCCCTGCCTGTCTAGTTAGAGAAAAGTATACCACAAACAAATGGAATGACATCCAAAGCCATGACAGAGCCATCATGTGGAAATCTCTGAACCGTATCGAACCCAAATCTCGTGCATTCACCTCCATGTCTTTAGAAGTAGGACGTTGACGCAAAGTGCGCATGTAGGCATACTAAACTATTGTACCAGCACATCTATACTTCTGAAGGAAAATTGACGAAAGACACAACATTTCTATGAAAATGCAGTTATTAAAATGCTGATGATGATGATAAGAAGAAGAAGAGAAACTACTGCAGATTTTGCCCCCAAATTTCTCCCCGTGGGAGAACCTAAACCTGCCAATAAATATACGGACACGGCTCCCTCGCATTTAAACACCATATTTGTAGTGGATAGGAATAAATTATAGGATAACATTGTTAATAACTTATTTAAGGTAACGCGGACAATAACAGTTGATGTCTGTGACGGAACACCATATCGCATCAAGTATGCCGTCTCATGTATGGAAACAATTCCCTCGGTCCCTCAAGTTTGAGGAAAATATCAATGATCCCTGTGAGAGGTCTCATGTCCGGTGAATACGGTGGAAGGTTTTAATAATTAAATTCCCTCACAGGATCAGCATTGTAACTGCGGGCATTTCCTTTCAGGATAATGGGCACATGCTTTTAAAATTGGGTCGTTTTCCTGCGCAATGTAGGGCGAAGATAATGTTCCAGAAATCAGCGATAGTTTGAGATATTCATTGTTCGGTTCAGAGAAACTACATGAGGCAATAAAACTCCCTAATATCGTATGCCAATATCAACATTCTCAAGCACCACCCTATTCACCCGATGTGAGTCCCTGTGATTTTGATATGTTCCGCAAACTAAAGGGACCACTCCGAGAGGAGCATTACCGTATACGAGACGCCATACCTCAAGTGGCAGGACTCTTCGTTAGGCCTCTTTAAACAACAGTTATTACCATTACCATCTTCGTTGCGGACATCAACAAAGGTGGCACTACTAATAGCAACCTGTGGCTTCTACATTTCTGGCAACAGGAACAAACGGTTGAAGGAGATTACATTGAAGGCTTGTAGTGGTATGTAGGTTCTACAACACAGCCAGACACCTGTACGCATACGGCCACTATACGAGTTGCTCCTTTCCTCAGATCCCTGGTAGGTAGGCAGAGAGTGAATTGGAGGGGAAATAGAGATTGAGGTAAGAAGTTCAGCATATAACTATTGTTGTTCCGAATACGTTAGCAGCACAACAGAAAGCCAGATATCAACTCGAACCATCTTACCTTGCGCTCTTAAGGCTGGTTCACAATCGCCCGGGAACGAGAACCAGAACGAGAGCGGGAATAAGAAGGAAGTTGAAATGCAAGCTACCGTATGGGTCTGTTCACAATCAATCTCCGGGAACGAGAAGCTAAAAGTAGCCCAGGAAGGCCAACGGGAAACATGGTTAAGTTTCATGTTTGACGTTCTCGGAGCTTCCCGGGGCCAATCAGAAACGTTGTGCCTGCACATGCGCAGCACGGAAGGAGAAGCCAGCGATATAAACATAACCTGTGAATGCGCTCGATTACCATCATGAAATGATTTTAAAGCGCATACACTTTATACACACAATAAACAAACTTAGTATAGACAAGTGATAGCTGATTGCACGTGCATGTACAAGTTCACGTTCCCGGGCCAATGGTGAACCGGGGCCCCGGGAAGCTTCGCGTTCTCGTTCTGGTTCTCGTTCCCGAGCCAATTGTGAACCAGTCTTTACCTGACATCACACTCCAACACTGTTCAACAGAGCTCAGACGGTATGCAGTGAGAATTCAAGGTCGCGTACAGTATGAGTGATGGGGAGCTGGAACGCTGGAGGAGACACCCCTCACGTAACAGACAAGGGGACCGTGCCTACTCGACATCACCGATTTCATCCAAATTGCAGTGTAAGTAACGTACAAATTAAAACAAAATCTAGATAAAACGTTTCCGCATAGGGACTTGACCCCACGACCCTCGGATTACCGTTCTGTACTCTTTCCGCTGAGCCAACCGCTGCCTAAACTGCACTAACATACGTTGCTCATGCCTCGCCCGACCCGTGCCAAAAAATGCTATTTTTTCTAAACGCTTGGCCATCTGGAGCTCCCTCGTTTGTCACTTTAATTTCTGGTCAAGCCCTGCATATAACATAAATTTGGACGAAGTCGGTGATGACGAATAGGCGCGGTTCCCTTGTAAGCCAAGCTCAAGACGATTGCATGCACAGACTACTGTCGATGCTCACCCACCACTGAGAAATGAAGCTTGTAAACGAAGCTTGTAGTTTAACGTGACCGTTAATCTCGAGATCATGAGCCACGGGACCTCCTTTTTACGTGGAATCCGAACCACAGGACATGGCATTTCACTTCGAAAATCTCACATGCATTGACCGGGAATCGAACCCGGACCGCCTTGGTGAGAGGCATACAGCTAGATCGCTGAGCCACCACGCCCCCTCCACTGAGAAATGGCTAGAAATCTGACTGCCAGGAGCGGTCAGCTTGATCTAAAGTCTCACCATATACCGTTCGTACTTTATTCTCTTCAATCAACGTCACCTCACATTGACATGCCCTGGGTTGTAAAAATATGCATATTGCCACCACTTTCATTCCAGCGCTTGTAAGAGACGTAGTAGAGGCATGTAAAGTGGAGGTCGGTCCAGGAAGAAAATAAGACGCTATGCTACCCTTCTTGTTCCAGGGGTGTCCCTGCTGGCGCTGAGTGCGGTACAAGGTTACCATGGCTACGTACTCTTTGTGTGGCTGTACGGGGTGTGTCTTGGTGGCTTCCTCTACTCCCTCAAGATGTTCACCATGGAACGTGTGAGAGCGAGACACTTCACACGAGCCTGGGGTTTCGTTCAAGGAGCAGAGGCGCTGCCCGTATTGCTGGGAGTTCCAATCACAGGTACTTTCAACATTTAATACTTCGTCCAAGGATCAGATATCCTACCAGTACTGCTGGAAGTTCCAATCTCAGGTCTTGACACGTCGTTCAAGGAACATACAGTAGTTCCCATTATAAAGGACAACATTTCATTCTTCGTTCAAGGAACAGAGTTCCCATCACAGGTACAAACGACACTTCACACTTCTTTCAAGAAACAGAATTCTCATCACAAGTGCAACCAGCACTTCACACTTCGTTCAAGGAACAGAGTTTACATCTAGCGGCTTCGGTAGCGTAGTCGGTAGCATGCTGAGCTTCTATGCCCACGATAGCGGGTTCAAACCCGGCCGAAGCCGTCGGATTTTTAAGAGCGTTAAAATCCCTCAGTATGCCTTCCTTCGGAGGGGAAGTAAAGCCGGCGGTCCCATGTCATAGATTTATGGCATGTTAAAGAACCTTCCACTAATTGCACCTGTGTGAAGCTAAATTGGATAGGTTAAGAATGTAAACAACGCTCTTAGGTTGCTACGTTCGTTGCCAAGAGCCGACTGCGGTGGCGTCTGGTAGCTAAGTTCTGAACTTGGCCTAGTAGTCGTTGACGGTGGCGCTTGGTGGCAAAAGTGGGAACTATTTGAAAAATTCTAAGTCGCAGTACTTAAATTAAAAAACAGATACTCACACTAATACAGTCATCACAATTAACACCGGTTATCAGACATATTCTACACACACCCAAAGTACACGGGGCTACATGACCGCGTTGTCGCAGCCCCTGAACTTAAGAACCAACTAACCTCAGTTTACATCACAGGTACAAACAACACTTTCTCTGCTCATGAACCGAATTATCTTCTCTTCTTGTAAAATAATATGTATGTATCATATCGTTTGTTTGTAGCCTGTGATTCATGACGAAGAATATTTTCTCCTTTATGTTCCAGGTTACATCAACGAGAATCATCCCAAAGCTGGCTATTATTTCTCCTCCCTGTCCATGTTGGTGGGAGCAGGACTGCTATTCCTGGTAGGATCATCTAAACGACCCCCACCAGAACCAGTCCCAGTATTCGCCCCCATACCAGAAATGTGTACATGCACACCACCGTCTCCTGCTTATTACCATCCACCCCGTCTGCCCAAGAGCATCTCATACGCCACTGCACTCGATGTACCATACGTTCCACTGGGATGTGTGAATGAAGGCATTCTCCCTGGGAGCTACATGATGGATTATGAACTATACAATGCGGAAAGGTTCGGTGCTCACAGAACTCTTCGGCCTACGAAAAGTGTTCCAGAAGGACTTGGAGTACCTCGATATATGTGGCAGCATAGACAGCCCAGAAATGTTACCGTCATCGAACAGATAACTACCTCAGTGTGAAATATTATCTTATACTAGCGATGGACATTCTCGTTGTTCAATGTTGCTCATCGACATTTCCATGCAACACCTTAGTGAGTAACCTGATATCCATCATGTCCAAATAACAAAACAAACTTCCTTTGATATCAGCAATGCGAAGTTACGCGACACAATCAAAGTGTTGGCCGGCTGAGTGGCACAATTGATTGGACCAGGTGTTCTCAACTAGTGCTTCCGAGCACTACGGTGTCTTTAAATGAAATTTGCGCTCTAGTCATACGAGCCAAAAGTAGCTCACGAGCACTATAATTTGGCAGACTGAAGTTAGGTGAAGCCTCTCTCTCATTCCTAATTTATTTCACGTGGCCGGAGACAGGCCACAGGCCATTCGCGTAACGCCCTTAGCATTCCTGATCTAAGCCGAAAACAGTTAAGTTCTTCAGATAGAAAATACGCCTATTCTAATACCTTGGGAGGTGTGGCGGGATTCTCTTCTTCAAGCACTAATTCACTTCTTGTAGCTTCACAATTCACAAATCTATCACGTATTAAAACAGCTCGCTTATCTGGGTTTGCAGATGATGAAATCCTCAGCCAGGAAACTCAAGTATTCTCTAACACAGGAAAAGTGTTGCTTCCATGTAATAGCAACTAGTCAAATGTACTGACATATTTATAGATTTTAGCAGAGGGGCCAAAACTGACTAAACGCGGCTCGTAAGAGCATGTTTACACACAGGGATTACTTGCATTTAATAAATTAGGCGGGCTTCCTTCTCCCTGTGTTGGAGTGAACATGTTTCTCTCTCCAAGGGCGCTCGTCGTAGACAACAATATCAACCTTGTTAAGCGGCTTCAAAAAACGTTGTGTGTTCAAAAGCCCTAGCGGGCGAGTTCAATCTAGCCTGTTTTAGGCAGTTCGACGGCGGATGACGAGAAGTCAATAAGGAATGTTTAGATCATTGAGCTGTAGATACTACTGGAGCAACTCCTCTCATAGCAACTCTCGCTGAAAACTGATTCCTTGGTCATCGCCTAGTCATGTCTGGTGTCGTACGGCAGTCGCGACATCTTACGCAGGATTCTAGTCAGTTCATGTGTCGTGGTTCTTTTAATTTGTTTCATATATTTGGTCGTACGTCGATTATTGTTATGAAAACAAGATGCCTATTTCTTGTGTAGCATACGGATGCTCACAAATGCTTAATTTCCTCAGGTAAGCACTGTCTCTATGCAACGTTATAAATATGATTTTTTTTTTCAATGACATAGTAGGTTTACGTCTACTTATTTTTGAATTGAGATTTTTAATTAAGTATTCTGCGTTTATGGATACGTATTAGAACAAATTTTTGCATAATAGGCCGAATTGGTATATGACAAATACAGGTAAGCCCTATTATAGGTTATACTGTAAGTTATAATGATCTAGTCCGTTCAGATTACCGTTCGCCTAAATGTTTAAGAGTACTCCTTTACTTGTATCTCATCGAGCGTACGTACATCATCCTTGCGTACGTATACGATAAACAAGCCTCTATGGTATATGCCGCACACCACCAGGCGTAACTAGTCGTACCAAAATCCGCACTTTTCTCCCATACAGTCGGCATTCCAGTATTACCTCGAGTTCAATGGTCTAGACTAGGGAGCTGTCATAGTTCATGAAACTCGCACCGGAGGCGCGGGACGCACTCCCCACTAACTCGCTATTTTGACACTCACTGTATCGTCTTATCAAACGTCGGTGGATATTAGTGGGTGCAATTTGTTCAGCAAAGAAAAATTAAATAACACATCTCTATTGTTTCCGTCCCACGGAAACCAAAGTAACAGAACACTGGGGGGGGAAGGCTCAACCACCAACATCCGACTCGCTCGTTACAGGTTAGCACAGAAAAATAGGAGGAATTATTTACAGAACGTAACTATCCAGATAATTTACTGGTGTAGGCTTTTACGGCTGGTTGAGTATTCTTCGGAAGCCATATAATTTTTATTTGAACACTACTGGAGTTCTCAGCAGATTGACATTAAACGTTTTGTTTCTATTCTTTAACGGTGCTTTATCAATGAACTTTACAATATCCGATTTTGAAAGTTTGGTGCTTACCGTACCTTCCATCCTATAGAAAGCATATAAAGGAATGCATGGAGACGCAACCGTGCCGTTGTGCAGTGGGCAGCAATTGAAAAGAACAGTGCAGACAGACTGGCATTGCACCACCCAACATTATCAAATAAACTGACATTTCGGATTCAAGATCCAAAGAACAGCACGAGGAACAAGAAGAAGCAGATGCTGCTTTGTAAACCTACAGTACCTTTACTGTGAAATGTACAAGAATCGTTGTAGACGTAACAAACAGGAAGTCCGTCGAATACTCGTAAACCAAATGAAACGAAGGATTTTTATTACAATGTTCTTGCAGTGTTCTTACAATGGCAATGTGTATGTTATTAAATGTAAATAAATAAATAAATGAATTACGAACTGTCCATTTATTGATCCATGTGCTTTGCATGACCCCTCGTGTTGCAGAGGCTAGCATTCTTGGCTGTCACCCCTAAGGTCCGAGTTTGAATCCCGGCTCTGCCAAGAATAATATAAATATAGTACAGGTAACTCCTAATAAGCAAGCAACGATCGCTCCCTTCCAGTTCCTTGCCCAGTTTCATTCCTTTTCGTTCGTTTCATCTCTCATTAGCTCATGAGATGAGGTTGACGTCGGTAAAAATATTCACCACATGGAAACTCACCTCACTTCATCCCTGACACCGTTTTTATTAAATCTTAGCCTGATGGTTGTGTGGGAGACACTCTTAACCTACCCGGTTAATGTTCCCTTTTACTATCTTTTTTATTAAATTACAGACACCTATAATTTCTTACCGGCTCTGCTTCCATCGCCCTTTTATTATTTTTTTCTCACCGTCAAGATCAACATCAGCCAAGAATACAATATATTTCACAGCCTCCTTACTCTCAAAAGGTAATGCGCAATTTTCCAGTATAGCCGACCAAAGATAGTTATTTTTAGATAGAGCACTAACAAACAAAAGGAGCAAATAATATGGAGTTCTCCACATCCTCCCCACTTTTGATGGGACATAACACATCTAATATTAACAAAGTCACACTGTCTGGAAAGTTCAATAACAAATCACAAACAAAGTTTTCTTGGTATTTTAACCGTTCTTCCACTCCTGGTTGCCACTATCCTTGTGGACATTTCTGGATGATTGGTAGAATCGGAAGCAGCCAGTCGCGGAAATGGAGAATCAGCATTCTCCGAAGCACCCAGTTCCCCAGATAGATCGTCCTTTTCAGCAGTGTCAACAGTCCCTAATGCAGAGCACTCCAATTGGAACAACCTTTGCATTGGTCGAGTTAATTCACCAGAAACAGTCTTCAGTCTTGCAACTCTTCCAACACCATCTTTTCCAGGATACACTTCCAACACTCGTGCCATGGGCCACTCGATCCTCTTCTTCCCATCAGATCCCATGATTACCACATCCCCTACATTCACAATTGGGGATGGAGTTTTCTTAGGTCTCTGAATCAATTGACTCAAGTACTCATCTCTAAATCTTTTCCGTAAGTCCTGTCGCAGTTGCTGCATATAGCGGAATCTCTTAGATGAATTCACTAAATCCAATTGATCCAAATCAGGAGTTCCTATGCCAATGCCATCTTGCAGAAACATTGTAGGTGTAAGAGGGATGAGATCATCTGGATTCTCAGGCAAATACGTGATCGGACGGTAATTGATCAAGGCCTCACAGTCACATAGCAGTGTCAACATCTCTTCGTAATTGATTGAAGTTCCCCCCCCAGTACCCGTCGCAGAATTCTCTTCACCACTTGAATAAGGCGCTCCCACCAGCCACCCCACCAGGCAGCCGTTGGGGGGCTAAACTTCCACTGTATTCGCTGCACTGTAGACTCTGTCTCTATCTGCTTCCAATCGATAGTTCCAAATAAATTATCGGTACCCGTGAAGTTTGTGCCGTTGTCACTGTAGACCACCTTTGACCTTCCTCTACGTGCAATGTACCTCCAAAGGGACAACAGGAATCCATTTGTCGTGAGGTTGCTGCACAACTCTAAGTGTATTGCTCTGTATAAAGCACATGTAAATATCACTATCCAGACCTTTTGTCCTCCTTTTAATATCAAGGGTCCAGTAAGGTCTATTCCCGTCACTTCAAAGACAGCCGCATCCTTAATCCTGTCCTCTGGAAACGTTCCTGGGCATACCGCTACGCGCTTTGATGCATGTCTCTTGCACTACATACATTTTGATATCACACTCCGAATACTCTTTCTTCTACCTATAATCCAAAATTGTTCCCTCAAGCGAGAAAGTAAAATATGAGTGCCAACATGTAGCATCTTCATATGTTCTCCGTGTATTAGGAGTACAACCAATCCATGCCTGCGCGGTAGAACCATTTTTAGAGGAGGTGACACGCAAAGACGAACTTGTCCACAATTGAAAAAAAAATGAGATACAATATGGAACGGGACGTACAAGATGAGCGGAATGTAAATAGATTGTGCCTTTTAAGCAAACTTGAATATGTCCCTTGATACAAGCCTGTGTGAATGCATGGTTCAGCGCAAACACGAACTTGTCCACATCTACATTTCCTGCAAAGACGAACTAGTCCATACGGCCAGTAGGAAGCGCTGATTCATGTCACGTGATTTCCATTCCGCGCGACACCAGACGTTCCCGCGCAGAGCAGCTGACATTAGCATTAGCTCCGTGCTTCTGTGATCTGGCTTAATAATACATACATATTGCTGTTAACATTATTACGTCGGTTCTGTAGAAGAATGGATGAATAATGTGTTCGTATGAAGACGGCAAACGTGGGTAGCAGAAAGAGGAAAATGTTGTTGATGATGATGATGATGATGATGATAATTGTTGTTTTAAGGGGCCTAACATCTAGGTTATCGCCCCCTAATGGTTTGGACGATAGTGAAAGATGAGATGAGAATGAAAACTATAACTAATACTAACTACAAACTTGCAAACTAGAAGAAGAGATGGTAAACAAATAAAGGATAAGTTAAATAAAGGACAGGAAGAAAAGAAATGCCCTCAACCCTCGAAGAATGAGGATTGAGGGACTTTGAAGGAAGGAGAGCCATGAAAGGCAGATAGGAAAGGAGGAAAGAGGAGAGGGCCTGCCCCAAGGTCAGAGGAAAAAGCGGGAAAAACGGACCCAGCTCAGGAATCCCTCGGGGTCGCCAACTCCCAAACTCACCAGCCGTGAGCTCCTGAGGGTGTAGCATTATCCAGGGTGCACCAGAAGTGGTGGGGCTACATACACCCTGCCTCCTTGAAGGCCTTGTGCAGAAGGCAGGATTTAACATGAAATGAAAAAGAAGGCTGACCCCTCGAAGAATGAGGGTATCAGGAAAGATGAGACAAGGGCCAATTAAGGTGGGAAAGTGAAAGACTACCTAGGCCTCGGATACCCTGATGCCGTCGGGGTCGGAAAAGAACAAGAGTTGACCAAGGGAGGTCGACAGGAGAGAAGACGGAGAGGAGTCTGGCACAAGTAAGTTGAAGCAATGCTGGACTCCGATGGGGTCCCTTGGTCGCCAACCCACGTCCCGAAATATTGAAGGTGGAAATAAACCGCGTAAATTTAATGTCAATTACTTTATTTTGGTGTCTCATGGCAACCATTAATGAATAAAATGTAAGCGATTATGAAAAAATAAAACACCTTCCTTTTGAAAATCATTCAAAGCCAAACTTGTCCAAACGGTTTATGCAAAAGAAAACATGTCCATAATTAAATGTGCTTTTTAAACAAATATTTTCATTGTAGATTTATTTGCAGTCATGAATTGCCCTTTTTGCATGAAAATTAAATTGTTTGCATTTCAATATGCTATTTTTATTATCATGTATTGTAACCGTCAAGGTTGGAGTTGTCAGTATAGCCAACAACCGCAATGACTTCCCTAACATCCCACCCGTCGAGCACATAATTTAATTGCCGTGAGGATCAGGTGAACTTCCAAATAGGCTAAAGCGGCACGAGAGTCCGTAGTCCACAGGGATCGTGGTACATGGTGACGATGGTCATAGACTGCCTAAGGAAAGGTTCACCTTAAAAACTAGACTGAGAAAATAAACATCCAGACTTATGTAAAACACCGTGAAAATTTATTGATAAAATTCACAAGCCCCTAGCCTAGTTCGGAGGGTTACAATCGGCTAGTCCGCAAGCTAATAAACAAACAAAAATAAAGAGCAGGTCCCTACCTGAGAAGTTACGAAAAACCCTCGCGAAAGATCTAACTCACAATAATAAAGCAACAACAGCAACGCTAGGAAAATGGTACGACGCAAGTCCCTAGTTCAAGTTACAAAATCAAGCTAATATCTGAATTTACATTTAACAGGGTAGCAAAACAAATCTAAGTTAGGATGATACCATCTCCACATTTACATTTAACGTTAGTTCGTCTAGCCAAGTCCTATCAGTTAATGACAAAATTTACGGCGATGACGTCCGTAAAAGAAAACAATTACATTCAAAAGCTAAGTGTACAGCCATGTAAAAAAAACATTTAATTATGCTTAATAACTATGTGCTAACAGCACACAATAAGGTAACATGTAGGATTTATACACTTGTACATCATAAATAAGTAATGAAATAGACACAGTAGTTTTATTAAAATGTCTGCCTGCACCTTGGTTTACTCTTTGTAAGCCATAGTCATCTAAAGTGTAGTTACGGTGACGAATGCGTAGTAAAGACTACGTCTAACATCGCATGAAATGCGCTCCACAAGCTACAAACTCAAGGTTCGTGCATGCTTCAGGTCGCTTCAATAGTGTCAGCTGTCCTTGTCATTTCCATAAAAGGAAATTACCTTCATCTGCACGACCATGTCAACAGTTCCAAAATGCAAAAGAACAAAGTTAGATAGAGAGAATTCGTTAGTTAGCTTTTGTTTTACCAAAATTATGCGTTTTATTATTAAGATGTCGGTTTAGGTTTGTCGTTGGTTTATGGCGAATAATATTGACAATAGCCTGGGCACGGAGTGTCTCCACTGAGATCATTCTCCACCAAAAAGCCTCGACTCAACAGACGGAATATAATCAACGAGCAATAACAACTCGGACACACAATAACACAAGTTACCAGCGGCGCAAAGCTCGCGTTCAATAACTCTGGGACGGGCCTGCACACTACAGATACCCTCCAATAACATCTAGTCAACGGGAACAATCCCGGACAAGGCATACTCAAAATACCTTCATACAATAACTTCCTGCTATAACAGGGTAGCCTTCAACTTACTATAGAAAACCTGACATAAGTGTACACGTCAACGACGGTACACGCAGCAGTGCGTTTAACTAACAAAAAACAGTCTATAAAACATGTGATCAGATACAAGAATGGACACTGAGTTCCATAAGCTAAGTTGCAATGAAAGGAAATGCGAATACAAATCGTATTCTGTCTCTTGTCAAAGTAGTTTCGTCTCACAATACAACAGGCGTGCTTTCAATGGCACTGGGTCTCAAACCAGTTTATGTCGCTAGCAGGTTTCAACATTCCTGCGTTTCACTGGCACAACACATTGACTCTCCAAGGCCGGCGATTTAAACAAAATAAAACTATACATCTGGCCTCTCAATAAAAAACTTTACCATGGGTTAAAAACCTCGAAGAATACGTGTATAAAAAACACGCTATAAATCTGAATACAATAATACAATTCCGCCTTCCAAACCAAAGACGTCTAAATGATAGTAATGTTACTATTACTGGAGCTCTCAAAAGATATAATTCAGTAGTTGCTTGTACAACATCAAATAAATGTGTGTCTTCACATGACACTAACAAAATAATAATTGTGACGCAGATTTCACACTCTGGATTTGCTTAATGACACGTTGGGAACTGGGTTCGATGCTTGACAACGAAACATTCCTTCTAATTATTAGGTTCACACTTGACCAAGAATAGCTTCTGAGCTTATTCAAAATGAAATATAATGCAGTTACAAAACTGGTAATTACAGTTGACTACCTAACTGATACGACTGTTCTAACGACAGTCAGGGGTGTAACAAAGAATGGCTGCAAAGAATGCAGTTAACTAATAACCATGGCATCTGATTGCCATAACTAAAGTCAGCAAAGACTTGAAAATTACCCCGAATAGGGTTGAACAAAGTAGCCTCAAATGACTACGGTCACGTTTAGCAAAAGATAGGCATTGACGTTCTACGACGTTCATCAGGCTGCACCAGGGCTGACCAAAATGTCTGACCCAAGGGTGTCTCACTCTAACTGAAATAAATGACATCTAATTAAACTAGATACATTCCCTAACTATAAAAATGGCTGACACTAAGTGCGGTTAGTTCACAAACTACATTTAATCTACTATACCACCAGAAACTAGAACAAGAAAGGGGTATCCAAAAACTCACGAAATGGAGAAGCTCTCACTCAGCCCTCTATTCAACGACAAGGGTTGTACAAAATCCTCTCTGGCTCTCTGGAACGGTATTATCCTCATCAGGATTCCCATCTGGACTCCTCCAAAGACCAGGGTTCGATCTGTCCCTGTCGACAACTTCGTGGATGTAATGGATATGCCTGGAAATGGCATCCTTGGTTCCTTCCTTCTCGTTCGCTGTTCCGGAAGTTCCACCATCATGCTGGTTCCCGTAGAAACATCACCCTCATACCGGGATGGTATTAGCCCTTGATGACTGTCTCAAACATGGTGAAGAATAGTCCAATCACGTGGATAGTGAAATAAGTTGCGTAATAATTCATTCTTTCACTTTCAAAAATATAATGTTCGTCGTAAATGTTATTGGCTTCAATTGTAGTATATGACACAGCCTTAATCTCGTAGATGTGAATTAGCATGTGAGCTAACACTGTTTTATAATTCTTCACGTGCTAGTGGCGCTACTTTTATATCACGTAGCATCCGTGAATTATGCGTCGTTTTTGAAATGAAAGTTTCACTTTGGCAATTTAAATATGTCATATAATCATAATCACACTTATTCATAATAGTTGTAACACATTTACCTGTATATTTTCCACTAGGCACTTGGCCCTCCACAAACACGTGGGTACAAAATGTGGTGTTACAGCAATGTTATGCAATTAACTAATACTTGCCAATTATTATTTCCTAAAATTCATCTGTGGCTCACTGTGCTTGGATAACAGTGAATAGTAGTATTCGCGTGCTCAATGGCACCTGATAATCACTTTCAACGCTCAACAGCGGATATTCTCTACGTCTTGTAGGACAAATACAATTTCACGCCTACACAGGGCGGATTCTCCAGACGTAGCGCAAGGCACTGAGTGTCTCTAAGAAGTAGGTCGTCAAAACGAAGTCATTGAGCGACTACTTACGTTCCTGTTTGCGTATCTGCAAGGGTATTACCTTACCTTAAGTAAAAATAACATTCTCCAGAATGTTTTAATAATGCAGCATGACGAAATGGAATATTCTGAGTCTAGTGGAAAGATAAAATTAATTAATAAGACCTCAGATAAATAATGAGCAGTTTTCACCAAAGTCAAAAGTGCGATTTACTGCTACTTCAAAGAGTATAGCGTGATCTCTCAGCTCCACGTGGCTTTCTGGGTGTGTTCAAAGGTACAACATCCCATCATAAATGTTCTGTTATAAAAAATATCACATGAACCATAGCTCAGCGGGTTTATCTGCCTCTCCGTCGTTTCAAATAAAATGTTGGGATAACATTTTTATTTGCCTTGAAATTCATTCGAGTGATATTTTTTTAGATTGGCAGCATTGAAGGTTCCAATACGCTCTCCTGTCCTAATGTCTTCTAAAACATAACCTCCATTGTTCAAAGGCTGTTGGACACGACTAGGGCCATAATATAAAGACAGAAATTTTCCATATATGCGGTCTATAGGACTTGAAATTCCGGGTCTCCTTATAAGGATAAGGTCTCCTTCAACTAGTGGTTCTCTAAATCTCTGGCGTCTAGTTCTTCTCAAGCGCTTGGCAGCTTGTCTGTCCATAGTATCTCTCGCAGCTAAAAGTCTGCTGGCATGTGATGGTTGTAAACAAGGTGGATTTACTATCACACGATCCCATATTCTCAGCGGCATCTGGTTCAAATGCAAAACCATAGGTATTTGACCAGTGCTCTCATGGACTGTTGAATTAATACATTTTGCCATTATAACTAGGACTTCAGTCCATCGCCAGTGTTCTTCTTGACAATATAATCGACAGAATTTTGCGATAATAGACATCACGCATTCTGCTGGGTTGCTCTCTGGATGGCGAATAGATGATAAAACATGACCTATTTCCAGCTCATTCATAGCATTGGCAAATTCTGCTGAGGTGTACTGTGATCCGTGATCAGTCAACAGGAATTGTGGCTTTCCTGCCTCCGGTATCACTTGTCGTCTAATCCTCTGAATAATCTGATGTGCAGTGGCTTTCTGAATCGGATGAAGCATCGTATATTTCGTGAACACATCAATAGTTACAACGATGAAGCGATTCCCACGACGAGCTTTATGTATTGGGTCATACAGGTCCTGTGCATATAACTATCTAGGTTGAGTTGGGAGTATTGGTCT
This sequence comes from Meconema thalassinum, assembly GCA_946902985.2. Lineage (NCBI taxonomy): Eukaryota > Metazoa > Arthropoda > Insecta > Orthoptera > Tettigoniidae > Meconema > Meconema thalassinum. The sequence continues at coordinate 988,909,796 of OX336388.2, read as the reverse complement.
AGGTTGTTTTTTCAATAAGTGTGACGTGTACTTGTTCCGCTGGCATGCGTCGCAAGCACGTAAACACTTTCTAACTGTGGCTCCTAATCCTTTCCAAGTAAAAGATTCCTTGATGGCTGCAATGGTTTTGTCTGTTCCACCATGTCCAATGGATAAATGTACCATAAGAATAACAGATTCTTGGTATCTCCTAGGAATAACTGCACGCAGTTGAGTGTGGTCCTCGTCCACAAACTTGTACAAGACACGATGATAAATCAAATAATCATCTGCAACAGCAGCAATTCTTGCATAAAGAGCATCCTGTGGATCCATTCTTCGTTCTAGGAAACGGATAATATGCCTGAGTTCCTCCTCACGTCGTTGTCCTTCAGGTAGATGACGAAGTCGGCGAAGGTGTTCCCTGCATTCCCCCTCGATGTCTATGGCATTAACAGTAGCTTCAGGATTCCGGCTGAGGATGTCGGCCAACACATTCTCTCTGCCTGGTCGATAAACTATTTCCAAATCAAACTGTTGGAGAAACAGCGTCCAACGTGTGATCCTGTCGCTTGCCAGTCTTGTTCGTAATATGAAGGTTAACGCATGATGATCGGTTCTCACAATAATCCTCTGGCCTAACAAAAGTTTCTGCCAGTACTCAAGTGCGTAGACAATTGCAAGTGCTTCAATCTCAGTAGTGAAGTAATGAGATTCATGTGCTCTCAAACGTCGACATAAGAAAGCGATGTAATGACGTTTCTTCTCATCATCCTCCTGCAGTAAAATGGCTCCTATTCCAATTGCAGATGCGTCAGTTTCTAGAATAAAATTCCGGGAATAGTCTGGATATTCTAACTGTATTGAGTCCACTAGCATCTGTTTAGCTCTCCTGAAAGCTATATCGCATTCATCATTCCAGGTCAATTTACAGTTCTTCTTCAGTAAACCTTGCAGAGGTGCGACAGTCTCGGAATACTTCTCACAATGAGCAGCAAAGAATTGGAGAATTCCTAAGATTTGTCTCACGTGTTTCACACGGGTTGGCGTTGGAAATGCAGCAACAGTTCTGATCTTTGCCGGATTCGGTCTGTATTCTTCTCCATTGATTATGTGTCCCACCAATTTCACTTCTTTCTGGAAGAATCGACACTTGTCAAATTTCACCTTAAAGTTAGCCTGTCGAAGATTCTCAAAAACAAGGCGTAATGTCTTTAAATGCTCTTCCTCTGTTTCCGAAGCTATGATGATGTCATCCACGTAACATATCACCTTCTGCTTCACTTCAGGAGTCAGTTTGGCATCAAGTGCTCTGATTAATGCAGCTCCGGCATTTTTCAATCCAAAGGGTAGTTTTCGAAAAACATAGGTGGTCTGATCAAACAGAAATCCAGTATATTTCTGAGTATGCTGAGATAATCTGATATGGTAATAAGACTGAACCAAGTCCAATGATGAAAATATTCTCTTTCCCTTGAACTTCCTGAGAATGTCCCTAATCTTGGGCGGTCTATCGTGCTCAGGAGCTAGGCGTTCATTTAAGGCTCTAACATCGAGACAAAGTCTCAAGCTTCCATCCACCTTAACCACAGGTGTTATAGGATTCAAGAAAGGAGTCGGTGACTTCTTGATTGTGCCTGCTACTTTCATCTCATGGATCTTCTTAGCAGCTTCTTCGCGATGTTTCTCGGCAATAGGATAAATCTTCTTCTGGAATGGGGAATCATCCAGTGGCACAAGATCGTACTCGTAGTCCAATATCTCACCAGGTGTGGTGTCGAATATATCCCTGTATTCGTTCAATATCGTATCAAGATTCTCTCGTATGGGTGCTGATAATGATTCTGCCTCTTCGTCGGCATCTAGTGTCTCCTCAATTTCCTTGCCATTTAATTCTTCGACTACGTCGACTTCGGATAGGAATTCCGGTTCTTCTTCAATTAGGCTCATCTGAATGGGTTCGTTCGGCTTGAACTCTACCGTATTACGCCCCATGTCAATGATTCCATCATATTTTCTAATGAAGTCTGCACCTAATATGGCATCATGATGCAAGCCTTTCATTACAAGAAATTCGTGCAAGTACACGTGGCTCGAAATCTTCAGAGTACATAGAATCTGGATTTTGCACGTTACAACGCGGTCAGGTATGACACATCTGACTCTTACAGCTGAAACTGGCAGCTCTGTCACCTCAGAGTTTGCTTTCAGTCTGGCATGGCAATCGGCGGAAATTACACTAATCATCGCCCCAGTATCGATGAGTATGACGACGCTGCATCCATTCAAGGTGGCTACAATCTTGGGTAGACGCGTCAATTCATAGTTGTGGTTCGTCGTTCGTCGTTCGTCCAGCAAGTCTTCTTGGATTGGCTCCCAGAGTAATATGGTGGCAGTTACTCGGTGCTCAACCGAACAAGAATCTTTTGATTTTTCGGCGTTTTTTTCCTGTCCTGGCGAGAAGTACTGGGCTGGTTCTGCTCCGTCTCCTGCGCCGAATTTCTATTTTCCCTCGAAGTCGGGTTCTGTTCTCCCTCTTCTCGGATTTGCAGTTCTCTGAGTTGTTGAAAGTACTCACGGCTCTCCCGTGCTCTTCCTTTCCAATCTCTATCTGGCTGGTATCTAGGATCTCGATTTTCGTCATATCCCCTACTATATCGATAGTCTCTACGGATACTTCCGTGCTGTTGATTTCTACCATTGTTCCCTCGGTGGTTGTTTTCATGACGTCGGTTGTCGTCCGTCCCTCGGCCGAATCGCCGGTTCCAATGACTTCGACGGTCATCTTGTTGATTTCGAGCATATGGAGTGTTGTTCCATTCTCTCCTGTTATAATTGTAGTTGTTATCACGTTGCCCAGAGTTCTCTTGGGTTTGCGTCTGTTGTGGCGTCTGGCTCACTTTATCGACAGTAGTCAGATTTATATGTCTCTCCTCGCGCCTATCAGCCTTCTGCTGACGGTGTGTCGGGAACTGTTCCGTGTTCGCATCCAACCTTCGCATGATCTGGTCACACTGCTGGAAAGTGGATGCCCCTGCAGCGATCAACACACGTTGTACGTCTGCAGGGTACTGCCAAACAATTGTGTTCACTAAATCTTGTTCAGACAACGGGGGCTGAAGACAACGAAGCTTCGCAAGCTGTATCGCGAAGTAATTCGCATAACGTGTAGGAGTATTAGAGCTGTACCTGCGAGTGTACATCTCAGCTCGGATGCTCTGCTGGATGTCACTCGACCAATACGTCCTTAATAATGCCTCTTTAAAGTCCTGGTAGCCTGTAAACGAGTATCTGAATGCTCTGAACCCGGTACTGGCTTGTCCCTCTAGCAATCGCTCTATAACTCTGAGTTCCCTCTCCAGAGTTACCATAGTATCTCTCAAGTAGCTTTCAACATTGGCTAGGAATTCTACTGGAGTAACACCACTTCCAGTTCCTGAGAAGCGAGCTGGTTGCTCCCCTCTCGAACGAATTATAGTGACATTTCCCTGCGTATGCGCGGGTCGGAATGTATTCTGCATGTAGTTATGCGTAGGTGTGTTAGTCTCATGACTAAGTCGATTAGATGCTGGTTGAAAAGTATGGGCGTCAAAGTTCAAAGTCTGACTTTGCGCTGAACCAGTGAATTGTGATGGTTGCGGTTCCGTAGGGGCGCTGGGTTGGTAATGGGTAGGCATCATTCCTGCAGATTGAGATACTGGTGTTTCCTGAGATACTCCCATCTGTGGGTGTAAGTGTCTCTCTCTAGGAAGCGTCTCGAGTCTGTCCAGACGTCTTTCTATGACTTCAAGTCCTGGGATGGTTCTGGCTGCGACTTTATTGCCTAAGTCGTTCAATTGTAGCTCGATCCTATCGACTTTTCCCTTGAGGTTCGTGTCTACTTCGCGTGTGGCCGTCCTGAGGTTATAGCTGAGGTCTAACCTCTCGGTTACCGCGACTTCCTCAAATCGTTTTTGTAAGGAATCGATCTCTCCTTCAACTCTTTACACATTGTCTTGGATCTTTCCGACATCGTCTCTGACCTCGGCTACCTTAGCCTCCACTGTGGTCTTGTGTTCGTTGAGGTCACCTCTCAATAACATGAGATCGATTTTGTGTTCCTCACGATGAACATCAACTGTTTCACGTTTCTGTCAGTTCAGTAATGTTTCTCCTGTTGGTGTTGAGTTCGTCTTTGACTTCCATCATGCCGTCAACGATCGTCTTTACGTTGTTATTAACAGCATTGGCAGCACCTCTCATCAAGATTAATCCAATGTTCATGGTTGCCATGTCCTTTTTCACATTGTCCATAAATCCCTCAACGTGATTCAATCGAGTCCCAAATTCTTCCCGAGTGTGTTCCAGGTCGGCTCTCATATCTATTTGGACTCTATTCATTGTCGTTTGAATTTGAGCTGTGTGCTCCTCCAATCGGTTTTGCACATCCTCCCTAGCTCTATTCATCTGGCCGGTTAAGCAATCTACGCACTGGTTAGCCTCCTGATGGTGTCGTATGACATCAACCCTAACAGCTGCTAAACCTGCCGTCAGATCATTTCTAGCTTCGACTCTATATGCGTCCATGTCTGCCCTGACTTGAGTTAAATCAGCCCTAACATTGTTAACTGACTGGGTGTTAACCTATAAATTTAGTCTTACTTGATCTACATGACCACTAACATTGTTGACTTCCTGTCTAACTTGGTCCACATGACCACTGACATTGTTTATAGACTGGGTGTTGACTTCTAAGTCCTGTCTAACATTGTTGACTTCCTGTCTAACTTGGTCCACATGACCACTTACAGTATTGACAGCTTGAGTATTCTGACCTAAGTCAGCAGTAATCTGTTGAAGATTAGCATTCACACCTGCCAACATTTCTCCAAACACACGACGAATAGTTTCCTCATCCATTGACAAGAAATATATATGAGAAAGTGAGGGATCAATCTCTACTGGAACTTACAGCTATGATTAGTTACTTGGTGGTATAAAGCTTGTTTCATTTATATAAATATCACGAGTACAGCTGGAGTATGCAAACTAAGTGCTTCTACATTTGCAAAGACAACGGTGAGCAAAGCAAAGTATTACATTTACTCAGGATGAGGCATCATCAAAGAAAATCCTATCCTTCATTTATCTAACACTAAAGCCTCACCCCATGGACTTCTATCAAACATGAATGCCATGCGGTCAATTGATATGCAGTACGACTTTCTAAGTTCGCCCCAGTCCTGTCAATTTACCATTAATCACATTAAGATCCTCCAAAATAACATGGAAATGAGGGTCACCACGTTAACGTCGGCACATGAGTTGGGCGCCATTTTATGTAACCGTCAAGGTTGGAGTTGTCAGGATTGCCAACAACCGCAATGACTTCCCTAACATCCCACCCGTCGAGCACATAATTTAATTGCCGTGAGGATCAGGTGAACTTCCAAATAGGCTAAAGCGGCACGAGAGTCCGTAGTCCACAGGGATCGTGGTACATGGTGACGATGGTCATAGACTGCCTAAGGAAAGGTTCACCTTCAAAACTAGACTGAGAAAATAAACATCCATACTTATGTAAAACACCGTGAAAATTTATTGATAAAATTCACAAGCCCCTAGCCTAGTTCGGAGGGTTACAATCGGCTAGTCCGCAAGCTAATAAACAAACAAAAATAAAGAGCAGGTCCCTACCTGAGAAGTTACGATAAACCCTCGCGAAAGATCTAACTCACAATAATAAAGCAACAACAGCAACGCTAGGAAAATGGTACGACGCAAGTCCCTAGTTCAAGTTACAAAATCAAGCTAATATCTGAATTTACATTTAACAGGGTAGCAAAACAAATCTAAGTTAGGATGATACCATCTCCACATTTACATTTAACGTTAGTTCGTCTAGCTAAGTCCAATCAGTTAATGACAAAATTTACGGCGATGACGTCCGTAAAAGAAAACAATTACATTCAAAAGCTAAGTGTACAGCCATGTAAAAAAAACATTTAATTATGCTTAATAACTATGTGCTAACAGCACACAATAAGGTAACATGTAGGATGTATACACTTGCACATCATAAATAAGTAATGAAATAGACACAGTAGTTTTATTAAAATGCCTGCCTGCACCTTGGTTTACTCTTTGTAAGCCATAGTCATCTAAAGTGTAGTTACGGTGACGAATGCGTAGTAAAGACTACGTCTAACATCGCATGGCCTGCGCTCCACAAGCTACAAACTCAAGGTTCGTGCATGCTTCAGGTCGCTTCAATAGTGTCAGCTGTCCTTGTCATTTCCACAAAAGGAAATTACCTTCATCTGCACGGCCATGTAAACAGTTCCAAAATGCAAAAGAACAAAGTTAGATAGAAAGAATTCGTTAGTTAGCTTTTGTTTTACCAAAATTATGCGTTTTATTATTAAGATGTCGGTTTAGGTTTGTTGTTGGTTTATGGCGAATAATATTGACAATAGCCTGGGCACGTAGTGTCTCCACTGAGATCATTCTCCACCAAAAAGCCTCGACTCAACAGTCGGAATATAATCAACGAGCAATAACAACTCGGACACACAATAACACAAGTTACCAGCGGCGCAAAGCTCGCGTTCAATAACTCTGGGACTGGCCTGCACACTACAGTTACCCTCCAATAACATCTAGTCAACGGGAACAATCCCGGACAAGGCATACTCAAAATACCTTCATACAATAACTTCCTGCTATAACAGGGTAGCCTTCAACTTACTATAGAAAACCTGACATAAGTGTACACGTCAACGACGGTACACGCAGCAGTGCGTTTAACTAACAAAAAACAGTCTATAAAACATGTGATCAGATAAAAGAATGGACACTGAGTTCCATAAGCTAAGTTTCAATGAAAGGAAATGCGAATACAAATCGTATTCTGTCTCTTGTCAAAGTAGTTTCGTCTCACAATATAACAGGCGTGCTTTCAAGGGCACTGGGTCTCAAACCAGTTTATGTCGCTAGCAGGTTTCAACATTCCTGCGCTTCACTGACACAACGCATTGACTCTCCAAGGCCGGCGATTTAAACAAAATAAAACTATACATCTGACCTCTCAATAAAAAACTTTACCATGGGTTAAAAACCTTGAAGAATACGTGTATAAAAACACGCTATAAATCTGAATACAATAATACAATTCCGCCTTCCAAACCAAAGACGTCTAAATGATAGTAATGTTACTATTACTGGAGCTCTCAAAAGATATAATTCAGTAGTTGCTTGTACAACATCAAATAAATGTGTGTCTTCACATGACACTAACAAAATAATAATTGTGACGCAGATTTCACACTCTGGATCTGCTTAATGACACGTTGGGAACTGGGTTCGATGCTTGACAACGAAACATTCCTTCTAATTATTAGGTTCACACTTGACCAAGAATAGCTTCTGAGCTTATTCAAAATGAAATATAATGCAGTTACAAAACTGGTAATTACAGTTGACTACCTAACTGATACGACTGTTCTAACGACAGTCAGGGGTGTAACAAAGAATGGCTGCAAAGAATGCAGTTAACTAATAACCATGGCATCTGATTGCCATAACTAAAGTCAGCAAAGACTTGAAAATTACCCCGAGTAGGGTTGAACAAAGTAGCCTCAAATGACTACGGTCGCGTTTAGCAAAAGATAGGCATTGACGTTCTACGACGTTCATCATGCTGCACCAGGGCTGACCAAAATGTCTGACCCAAGGGTGTCTCACTCTAACTGAAATAAATGACATCTAATTAAACTAGATACACTCCCTAACTATAAAAATGGCTGACACTAAGTGCGGTTGGTTCACAAACTATATTTAATCTACTATACCACCAGAAACTAGAACAAGAAAGGGGTATCCAAAAACTCACGAAATGGAGAAGCTCTCACTCAGCCCTCTATTCAACGACAAGGGTTGTACAAAATCCTCTCTGGCTCTCTGGAACGGTATTATCCTCATCAGGATTCCCATCTGGACTCCTCCAAAGACCAGGGTTCGATCTGTCCCTGTCGACAACTTCGTGGATGTAATGGATATGCCTGGAAATGGCATCCTTGGTTCCTTCCTTCTCGTTCGCTGTTCCGGAAGTTCCACCATCATGCTGGTTCCCGTAGAAACATCACCCTCATACCGGGATAGTATTAGCCCATGATGACTGTCTCAAACATGGTGAAGAATAGTCCAATCACGTGGATAGTGAAATAAGTTGCGTAATAATTCATTCTTTCACTTTCAAATATATAATGTTCGTCGTAAATGTTATAGGCTTCAATTGTAGTATATGACACAGCCTTAATCTCGTAGATGTGAATTAGCATGTGAGCTAACACTGTTTTATAATTCTTCACGTGCTAGTGACGCTACTTTTATATCACATAGCATCCGTGAATTATGCGTCGTTTTTGAAATGAAAGTTTCACTTTGGCAATTTAAATATGTCATATAATCATAATCACACTTATTCATAATAGTTGTAACACATTTACCTGTATATTTTCCACTAGGCACTTGGCCCTCCACAAACACGTGGGTACAAAATGTGGTGTTACGGCAATGTTATGCAATTAACTAATACTTGCCAATTATTATTTCCCAAAATTCTTCTGTGGCTCACTGTGCTTGGATAACAGTGAATAGTAGTATTCGCGTGCTCGATGGCACCTGATAATCACTTTCAACGCTCAACAGCGGATATTCTCTACGTCTTGTAGGACAAATACAATTTCACGCCTACACAGGGCGGATTCTCCAGACGTAGCGCAAGGCACTGAGTGTCTCTAAGAAGTAGGTAGTCAAAACAAGTCGTTGAGCGACTACTTACGTTCCTGTTTGCGTATCTGCAAGGGTATTACCTTACCTTAAGTAAAAATAACATTCTCCAGAATGTTTTAATAATGCAGCATGACGAAATGGAATATTCTGAGTCTAGTGGAAAGATAAAATTAATTAATAAGACCTCAGATAAATAATGAGCAGTTTTCACCAAAGTCAAAAGTGCGATTCACCGCTACTTCAAAGAGTATAGCGTGATCTCTCAGCTCCACGTGGCTTTCTAGGTGTGTTTAAAGGTACAACATCCCATCATAAATGTTCTGTTATAAAAAATATCACATGAACCATAGCTCAGCGGGTTCAGTATGGCTGAAATACGTTTTTTGTTGATTTTGAAAAACTGTATTAGGTGGTCATGTTCGTCTTTGCGTGTCACCTCCTCCGATTGGGCATCGAAAATCTTTGCTGTCCTTTCTCTCCACTATCTTGGTCTGCATTCGTACAATCCCATCTGCGTCTTTGAAGGTACACAGTGACTTCAAAGGGGAATTTCTTTCTTCAGGGAAGACTTCTTCTTGTACTAGTCCAACGAGTATTCGCTCTGACGCTTGCATCTCGCCAACTGTTATCTCCCCCTTGACTCTTTCCAATGGCGTCTTTCTTGAGTTGTCAGCGAATCTTCGCATCCAGGCGAGCATCCTGACAATCTTCGTATATGAAGAGAAATACCTGAGGTACCAGCGAGGTTCCATTGAAGAGGCTACGCTGGTTATTGTTTCCCTTTCCTTTTCCCAGAGTATCTCCTCTTAATCAACTACTTCTTCGTTGCATGGCCAGGATTCTTGACACAGCTTCAACCAGGCAGGACCTTCCCACCATTTGGACTCCTTGAGCTCATCAACGTTGCATCCACGTGAAGGTAAATCTGCTGGATTGATTCTTCCTGGTACATGATTCCACTCTTCTTTCTGTGAGTAGGTCAAGATCTCATTTACTCTGTTTCGCACAAAGATCCCCCACTTCTCACCCTTCTTGATCCAACTTAAGGCGGTGATAGAATCTGTCCTAAAATACTGTGGTATATCAACACAACCTAGGCTCTCCTTTACGGTGATTAACATTCGAACACCAATACAACATGCCATAAGCTCGAGTCTTGGAATGGTGGTTTGCTTCAGTGGTGCAACTCTTGCCTTGGCAAATAGCAACTGTACACTTATGCTCTCATCGTGTTGACTTCTCATGAAAACAGCTGCAGCATACGCTGATTTGCTGGCATCGCTGAAGGTGTGAAGTGAATATGACACCCTACAATCCGCTGAGGTAAAACGATTAGGAACTTTGACAGTTTCAAGTCCAGGCAATTGCTCAGTCCATTCGAGGAACTTCGCTTTAGTTGCATGAGATACCTCTGCATCCCAGCTCATTCCCGCTCCCAACTCTCTTGTAGCAAAATCTTCGGCAGCAACGTAACGGGGCAAGTGAAACCAATAGGGTCAAAGACACTCTGACAGACAGATAGGATGCTCCGTCTCGTCAAAGGTTGATTTACGACCTTGAGGTTCTTTAAGGTACAAAATAGCGTATCTTCCTTTTTATTCCAAACCAGCCCGAGTACTGGGGTTACAGGATTATCAGCATCATTAGCCCATATGTTACTTTCCCAGCCTCTCAAGTCAAAATTTGCAGCTGCCATAATTCTGGAGGCTTCTTCTACATATCTCCTCAGGTCGTCTCGAGTGTCCAAAGAAGTAACGCAGTTATCCATATAAAATGAACTCTTCAGCCTATTAACTGTTCCTTCAAACTCTTTCTGAAAATCATCCAAGTGGTAATTGATGACGGCACTAGAATGAACGGGCTACAGTTTACACCAAAAACAACGCGTCTGTGACGAAAAATCTTCAATTTGTTTTGGGAATAATCCTCCCACCATAGGAACTTCAGGAATTCGCGATCAGCCTCGTTCACCGATATCTGTAGGAAAGCTTTCCGTATGTCAGAGATCACAGCTACTGGTTTCTCTCGAAACCTCATCAAAACAGAAGGTATGAGCTCTAATAAGTTTGGGCCTTTGTTTAAACAGTCATTAAGAGAAAGAGTACCCTTTCTCTTACTTGAAGCTTCAAAAACAGGCCTAAGTTTCGTTGTTGCGTTGTCCTTAAATACTCCTCTACGAGGTAGGAAGTAGCCATTCTTCTCCCTCTCGTCTCTACACACTTCCTCTAAGATGCCTTCTTTTACCCATTCATTGAGAAGTGCATCATATTCTTGAAATTTATTTTCATTCATGAGCTTTGCTGTCATTGAAGTTAGTCTCTTTTCTGCAACGTCTTTGTTATTTCTTAGCTCTTTATTTTCTTCGGTCCATGGTAATGAAACTTCGTATCTTCCCTCTGTGTTCCTCCTAACCGTTTTCTTGAAGTGGTCCAAGGCGTCACACTCTATTTCTAGTTTTGATTTCTTCTCACTGGGGTCTTTTATGCCAAGCACTTCCAGTTTCCAGAGGTCAGACAGATCCTTACTGTGACTGAACATAATGGTAGTGAGGACAGCATTAGAAACCTGTTTATTTTCTTTGGATAGGGTTCCCATTACTACCCAACCAAGTCGAGTTTCCATTGCAACTAGACCACAGTCTAGCTCCTGTACTTGACCAGTAAATAACTATCCTGCCGCGTCGGACCCGATGAGCAGCTCAACCTCAGATTGTTCATCCCCAACGTCGATGATTGGTATGTTTCTCCTCCTCAATTCTGTTATACAAGACATCTGCTTAACTCTTGGGATGGATCCACAGATTAAAGACTGATCTAGCACTTGTAATTCACAGGAATAACTTCCTGTTAGACTCTGGAGTAAGATCCTGTAGCATTGGTGCGTTTCTCGGCCTGACGTCACACATCCAAATAGAACCTTAACTAGGGCTTCCGTTCCAACACGCTGGCATTTCGTCTCGATGGCAGTTTTCTTCAGGATCTAAAAACGTTGAAATCCTGTGTCGATAATCGCCCTGATTGTCCTCTGATGATCCCCCGTCTTCAGCTTCACTAACAAAGTCTGGAGAAATAGAACATCCTGAGACCCACAGTGCGACGCTCCCTATCGCGCACCTTTCCTACTTCATGTACAGTATATTCAAGTCTGCACGTTTTGTTTCATTTTTATGAATAGGCAAGTCTGGGCACATTATCACACAGTGCTTTCTGCCACATACCGCACACTTCAGATTGGTTTTACAGTCTCTGAACCTGTGACCTTGCTTCAAGCATACAAAGCATGCTTTCTTCTTTTTCAACAGCTCTCTCCTCTCCGATAGGGACATTTTCTGTGCACTGAAACACTCCTTGCTATCGTGAGCCTTATCACAAAAGAGACATGTTGCCTTTTTGTACGACTGTCTTTCTCCTGTCAATAGATTAAGCACAGTGGGTACTTCTCTTACTTCTTCTATTCTGTTCCTTATATTGCCTGATGGGTTTGATTTGTTTGACAACCGAAAACCTGATTTTGCCATTGATGTTCTTTCCTCCCCCTTCCACCTCATATTTAAGAAAGGCTAACAAAAGTTTCAGCTTATTACTATGCTTTCCACTCTGCAGTTGATTACTTGATGAAGAATGTCTTATCCAAACTCTTAACATCTCCTCTGGAACACAAGATTCTACTAAAGGGAACAACATGGCAGAATATTTGTCCGATGTCATGCCTATCGATTCTAGAGCCCTCAAGTAAGACTCGAGCTTATCATAGAGCTGAGACAAGTAGGGGGATTATAGGAGTTCTGCTTCACTCTAGAACCCTCCTTGCCCCAATACTAAGCCTCAACCAACCCCTGGCACTATACAGCCCATGACGGGCTAAGGCCGACCAAGCGACCGCTGCCCAGCCATTTGGCCTGCATATATTGGAGTGGCGCGTGATCAGCGCGTCGGGTCCCCTTGGCCGTTAATTTTGGTATTCGTGATCGGGGCGCTGTCTCACTGTCAGACAGCTACTCAATTGTCCTCACGAGGCTGAGTGCACCCCGTTCCAACCCTCACGTCAGTTTTAAAATCCCTGACGGAGCCAGGGATCGAACCCGGGGCCTCCGGGTGACTAAGCCTCAGCCATGATAAATAAGTGGATATCTCGCGAACCCATGGTGGGATTTGAGCAAATGAGGTGTCGTTGAACTCGGGATGACGTCCTCTTTCCTATGGACCACTCGTTATATTTTTCGAAACTTGTTTGAAAATTTTTCTTTTCGAAAGTAGGCGATAGTTGAAAACTAAACATGATAGAACGTTGTGCCAAGGTTCAAACCAATGGCCTCTATGTCCTTTATTCTTTATAACAAAACTTTTTTTACATTATTTTTTTTGAAAAATGTTCAATTTTGAAATTTTTATATTTTGGAAACTAGGAATTCTACAAAAAGAATTGTTTGACATAAATGAATAGCCCTGACCCTCTCTACCCGCAAAATAAATTTCAAGCCTGTAGGACTAAAACTGTGCAGAAGTGGGATGGGGAGAGTTCTGCTACACAGCCTACTTTCCTACGAACTTTGCCGATATCTCCCGAACGCCTGGTCGGATTTTAACGAACAAGGTATTGTTAGCGTTCGGATGACGTCTTCTTTGCCAATAGTGTGTGTTGGTATTTTCAAAAAATGTTTTTGAATTTTTTTGTTTTTTGGATTGGCGCTATTTTGGAAACGGTGAATTCTGAAAAAACGTTTGTTTGACGTTAATGAAAGGTGGCTATGCCCTCTAAGGGGACAGCAAGTTTCAAGGGTGCAGGAGGAAAAACAATATGATAGCCTACTTTCTCGCGAACACTGGTGATAATTGGCGAACGGATGGTCGAATTTTAACAAATGAGGAGACGTTGGACTCGAGCTGACGTCCTGTTTCCTATAAACGACTCGTTATATTTTTAATTTTATTTTGAAAATCTTTGTTTTCGAAAGTAGGCGATACTTTGAAAACCAAACATGATAGAACGTTGTGCCATAGTTGAAACGAATGGTCTCTATGACCTATATTTTTAAAATAAAACTTTTTATTTTTTGAAATTTCTTGAAAACACTGAAATTTTGACTTTTTTACTATTTTGGAAACTAACACGTTTACAAATAAGTTTCTTTGACATAAATGAAAGATCCCTATCCCCTCTACCATGAAAATAAATGTCAAGTCTTTAGGACAAGAACCAAGCATAATATTTAATTTTTTAAATAAAAGAGTGTTTGTAGACAGAGAGAGAGAAAGCCGGTAGAGCTTGACGTATGTTACAACGAGGCTATGACTGGCCATGGTGGATATGGGAAATGGCTATTTCGACGGGGAAGCAGGGCGAGGGAGCGCTTTTTGATATTTTCCTATATGACGAACGAATGAAGGTGAATATTTTCAAAAAATCCCTCATCGTGATCTTTAAAACATGTTAGTAAACACTGACCAGTAACCTGACAAATTCATAATGGTATTAGACGAATTAAAGCAAGGCTTTTATAGTCGTCAACAACAGAACTTGCTTTGTATGTATGTACTGTATGTCTGACTGGCGGCCAGAACGGAAAGAATATCTTCTTGAGGCATGGCTTGTCGACTAACAGAATGGAATGTCAGTCAAGCTGACAACATTGCTGTAAGTTGATAACAGGTTGGAACCATGTGGCAACTCTGCAAAACGGTGATATCAGCTAGCCAGGCGAGACGAGCAGCAGCAGCCAGGGGCCTCGCAGAGAGGAAAGGGGGAGAGAGAGGGGAAAGGGTGAACACAAAGAGAGAAAACAGGAAATCAAGTGACCACTGCAGAGTGGTGAGGGGGCGGGGCCAGTGAGCCGGAAGAGAGGTAGGGGAGGAGTGGGAGAACCCATGCCAGCCAATAGCTGAACGAGTTGTGTCATCATGGAGTAAAGGAGTGAGACGCGGGTATGGAGAGAGAAAGAGAAACATGTATGGACACGCATGAAGCGTGGAGCGCCATACACAGAGCTCTCGTACAACACGATTAAATAAAGTAAATAAAAAGTGCACAGATTCATACAACATGTAATTTATTGATCCAAGAATTAAACGTTGAGTTAAATCCTAACCATTTTACATATAGTTTATTTCCTTTTTGTTTCAACACTTTTTCCACAAGATAATGTTTAGGAAATGCTGTTTTTTGAAGTTCATGGAGATAAAATCTACCTTTTATGGGTTGATGGTTGAGGTCTTGGAGTAAATAGGTGACTGGACTATCCAAGTTGACTTGACGAATTCGAAATAGTTCAGTCCCCCACTGAGGCGTGTAGCCCTTATTGAAGGCAGACTTAAATTTGCTCACACGAACAAAATCCCCAATTTTCAGTCGGTGACGTTTAGGATCTGCTGTTTTTATGGGGTTAAACAGTTTATCCAGTCGCTGAATATT
The DNA here is from genome assembly GCA_946902985.2 of Meconema thalassinum. Lineage (NCBI taxonomy): Eukaryota > Metazoa > Arthropoda > Insecta > Orthoptera > Tettigoniidae > Meconema > Meconema thalassinum. The sequence goes on along the minus strand of OX336388.2, from coordinate 988,894,637 downwards.
TTTGGTCACGAGGTGTGGCTTGGTCCCAATGGTTCTATGTTTGGTGTCATTGTAACGTGACACTAGCTCAGGTAACATGTCCAACCAGCGATAACTGCCCTGAGCGGTAAACGCTTTCCACATATGGGTTTTCAATGTTCGGTTAAACCGCTCGACCACGCTGGCTTTGAGATTGCTGTGCGTGGTGTAATGGTGAATATCCTTAGATTTGAGAAAACTGGAGAAATCCTTGTTGAAAAATTCTTTCCCCTGGTCGGTTTGTAGCAACTGAGGTTGGCGTTTGGAGTGTTGAATAATATGTTGAAAGGCCTTGGTAACTAGTGGACCAGACTTGCGACGCACAGGTTCAACAAAGGCCATTTTGGAATACACATCAATGACGATCAACATATAGCGTTACCGTCGTTAACGCCAGCATAGGTTATCATTTCAACCAAGTCAGCCTGCCAAAATTCATCCACACCTCGTGAAATCACCTTGAGTCGCGGATAGTGACGCCTAGCTTGGCGATGCAACTCGTGAGCAATACCCACTTTAATGGGTGAAGGCTTAAACAATAATTTTGGCATTTCGAATTTCTTGTTCAATTTCTTGAATTTCCCAATCGTGACCGGTATGGCCGGCTTGACGTGAAGAATGCAACAACTGTAGCTGCTGGACGAGCTTATTGGGATTGTGCCAGTAGGTAACATCCACAAGGGGTTTTAATGGTTTAAATGACACTCCCGAAACGGAAACTTTACGACGAGTACTTTGACTGGTGGGAAACATTTTTGCAATGATGGTTTTATATTTTTGAGATATATTGGCATTCACTTGTTGAGCTGGATCATACTGTCCTTTGTGGGCATGGGTATCCAATAAAATGGATTTATATTTGCCAAGGTCCTCTGACGTATAATCATGGAAAGAGGGTGTTCGAGAGAAGAGCAGCTTTAAAAGTCCTGGTGTTAATTTACAGTTGATCTTTTTAATCACAGCTTTAGTACGAGCAAATTTAATGGATGAATCACCAATTTTAAAATTATCATCCTCATAGCGTACACCATACGTGGTACCTGTGTTTCCAATAAATAGATCAATGAGATAGGGTTCTAGTGTTGATCCATAATATTTTATTAAAATGATTTTCAGTTGAGATTTATTTTGAGGGGTGGCCAAGACTTGTGAAAACGGAGACGATTTGGAAGGGCAAGGTGTTTCGACCATGGCCAAGGATTTCTTTTTTCTCAAAAACTGTGCAAGGGGTGCCGTCTTTTTTGGAGGCGTAAACACTTGTTCCTCGTCACCCTCAACTTCGCTAACACTAGTCAAATCTTCCTGTTCCTGATCCTCTTCCTCTTCCTCATGGTCCTCGTGCAGTGTCTGAGTGGCTTGTGAAACGGTGGGTAGCGTTTCAGATGGCATGAAAGAGGGTTTCAACATGGCTTTTAGAGGAGGTGCTAAATGATGTTGAATAAACAAAGTATGATCTGCACGTGATTGTTTCAATTGACGAAACTTCTGGCGAATAGTATTGTTTGCTCTAATAATATGCTATGCTTTTTCAATTGACTCTGTGCTAACGCCATGGTGTCTCGACAAATGACTTGAGAGGGAATGAGACAAGGCATTAAATGGCAATAAAATGTTCAAACCCTAAGCGATATCGTCCTTTGTTGAGTTCACTTTGTTTGTCAATCACTAAACAGGCATGACGTTGAGTGTTCCAGCACTTGCCAGACAATTCAGTAAACATTTGAAAGGTCATATCCGGATTAACATGTTCATTATTGAACCCATGTGCCATAGGGTCCAAGGAGGTCGAATCCATGTATTTGGGGAAGAAATGAAAGAAACGTACAGTTTCTAATGTAACATAGAGAAAGATCAAGCCAGGATTCTAGCCTAACATTGTGCAAGCAGCGCGAGCCAGGTGTTCGAGAGATGAGATCACCCCTCTTGACATTCAGAAGGAGCTGGTCATGAGTATTAATAACCGAGTGGAAAATTTCGACTGTTAGACAAGGAAGCCTGATTCGGAAATCGAGCTTAGCTTGCTTGAAAACGACAACACCGCCTATGCGCCAGAAGAGGAATAATTAAATTTAACCCGTTTACGAGTATAAAAATAAGTAAACAATTACAGTACAGTGAATCATTTCGAATTAGAGATTTTTGTGTAGAGAAAAAACCTTTAATAATTGCACAGGAGAAAACTGCAAACGCAAGTAGACGTCATAGGGGATTTACCAAGGCCTGTGGAGAGGGGAGAATGCAAAAGAACAGCAACACCCACACAGTTGAGGACGAGAAATTAATTAATATCTCCGAATTACACGATCGATTCTTAAGCGCAATGAGATTATTTAACATTGAGAAGACGAGCTTTTTGAAGGTATAATTTTTATAATGGTGCAAACATTATTTTAAAAGTTGGGCACGGAAAGGGCTAGAGTCTTATCTTTTTGTAGCGAAAGAGTATAAAGCTCCTGGCATCACCAAGCCAAACATGCAGTTATTCTGACAGCCCGTGAGGGGGTGTTACTACGCATCAGTACAAGCAGTTCCAAACAGCCCGAGGGGGGCGTTACTCTGATTCACACCGAAGACAGTTTACCAGTACTCCTTGAGGGGAGAAACGCTGTATTACACCGCAGAATTAATATCCGATAGCCACAGGCGTCGCAGTATTAACAACTTGCGTGCCTCCATAAGGAGTTGTAAAGAAGAAATATTAAAGTATCGCCGTGTTGAAAAATTAGGAAAATCCTAGTTACTGGATTTTAGGTCCGACAGTACACAAGTTTACAGTGAAAAGTTCGTAAAATATAGTCAGAGCAGGCTGCGAACGTTGGACTTAAGGCGATAGGTCTTTAAATAGACGAACGAAAATATCATAACGTACGGAAGTACCGTAATAGAAAGACAAACAGTTATCTAATTTAAAGAACCCAAACCGGGAAAAAACAGAGTAAGGTTCGCAACGTATTTCAAAAAGGTAGGAGTGCGAGAACCGAAAAAATAAAGAAGAACGGAGACTATAGACATTATCTCCAGAAAGCAGACGAACTATTCTAAAGCACTAGACTCGAGAAGTACTAGCTGCTATAAAATAAATCCATCGATCATCGATAGGTTATCGAGGGGACCTCGATCCGAACAGACTTTCACCTGGATCGATAAACTAGATCTAAAAGGAAGCCGTTCAAGCTAGAGAAATAGCCGGTCATCCAGAATAGGATTCGAAGAATTAGGATTCCAGGGAAAAGTAGATGATTCGAGACTTTCGTATTCTGCAGGATAGGAAGCCGACATTGAATAAATTTCACCCTTGGAAACGGGAGATTAAGAGGTCACGTGTGATAGGCTAGGAAAATACGGCCTAGTGATCAAAAGTTGTGAAGTGTAAATCTATCAAGATTGTGTGTAAAAATAATATTTTTTAGTGTTTATTGTGTGTTCTAAAAGGATACACCAGTGTATTAAAAATGTTGTCAATGTTAAGTGTATTGAATATGTGTCAAGAAGTGTTTGTACATGAGATGAATTTCTACAATATGGAGTAAGTTCGAAAGTGGGCCAAAATGAAACACCGCACAAGGATAAAGGTCATGAGAAGACCTTAAAACATGTGAGTAATGAATTTCATTATATTTTGGTGTCAGGTAATGATTGTGTACAAATCCACCGGAGTTTTTGAGTAAAAGGGATGTGTTTAAATAAATAAATACTGAATAAAGAAAACGCGGTCTGAACAATAATAAAAATTTGAGAAACTATAAATAATTATGTAAAAGAATAAATCCAGTAGAGGAAATATATGAATAAAATGTCAGTGTATTTGACGAATGTCATAAGAGCAAGCGAAAGATTAATAATTATCATGAAAGATATTTAAATAAAATTTGAGTTATATGAAACAAATAGCTTTTGAGCTTTTTGTAAAGAATGAAGATATGAAATAATAATAATAATAACCAAGTAAGGAAATATTAAATAAAGATCAAATTAATTGATGTGAACATAAGAGCGTTAGAGCCTTAATAAAAAGTATAGACATGATGTTCAAATGCATGTTTTTTTTTTAAGAGAAAGTTATTGTCAAAGGAAAAGAATAATATAAAAATTGAGATGTGTATCAATTGTTAATATGATATTATCGGTTCTTTGGATGACGCTAGGCTTAAAATAAAGTATAGCGCAAAGAAGCGCAATTAAAGTAAAATGTCACGCTAGGAACGCGTAAAAGCTAATGTACTTGGTAAATTACTTATGAGAGGTAGTTGATTGTAGCGAATTGAGAATTGGTGTAAGTCCTCTATTTGTGACGTAGTATCACGAGGCCATAGTGTATGTTGTATTGAAAGGGAGCAAATGTATGGTATTGAGCGTAGGTCTTAAGCTATAGGCTGACCCTAAATCGCATTTTGTATAGTCCTCTATATGGGAATGATTCCCGAGGCATGTGAAGAGATTCGAACTCAGAATCTTCTTATGTTGAAAGCCCCTTTATTATTCGTCGTAGAATGTGTATATCTCTTCCCCAATCAATGAGGACCTTTCATAATTAATAAATGCCAAGATTACGAATGTGGTTTATGAGCCCAATAATATTGTTGATTTTAAACGAGGAGTAGAATGCCAGGTCTCCCCAAAGAATTGAGAATGAACGAAAAGCTGTTTGTAAAAGCATTAAAGAGAGCTCTAGCTTAGACTAGACGGGAGGGTTCCCGCATAGTCATAAATAACTCTCAAGTAGCACGGTCAGACCCTCGGAGTCGGAGGGGTGTCTGGAGGCCGTCTTGTAAGGAGTAATGAATACACCAGGAGTGTTTAAAGTTGTTAACGACCCGGGCGTTGAACCGAGGTCCTTGTAGATTGATATTTCCGCTTGCCTGTTCAGATCGTAGTTTTTTTATGTAAAAATGGTCTTAAAAGACAAATGAAATAAATAACAATCCCTATTGTAATGTTGTATGGAAGTAGGATTCCATGAGTTAATTGAAGGCAACTAGGTTTCGGGAGTGACCATAGTTTTTTGACTGTGTCAAGTATCTTCATACTCTGGAGTACACAAGTAATTTCCTGATTACCTTAATGTATTTGTAAGACTAGAGAGAGATGATAACAGCTGAAAACATGTGAAAATGCCCAAAGATTGAGTTAGATAATTAACATGTAATTTTAAATGTAATTATACATTTGTTTTGATGATTAAGAAAATATAAAAGTAGTATTTGAGGTGTACAAAGAATGACACCATTATTACAGAAAGCATTGAGCCAAAAAGAGCTCGGAGTTATATGAAACTTACAGTTGATGCTTTATGGAAGTAAAAATAATTAGGAATTGTTGGTTTATATGGAAACCATATGTTTTAATACAATATTTGTTTTATTCTTATGTTATTCCTTGTTCATTTGGAACAAGTAGATGATTATGGGTCAGTAATTTAATTGTTTAATTGTTTGTAGCGCCATAATTTTGATAAATTAAATGTGTTAAAATAGGAGTTGATTTTGTTGTTATTTTTGCAAGTGTATCCTCTAATTAATCCAAAATATGTGGGTCACAGAGTGGGTAAACTTACCGCTACCCCGAAAAACCCGAATTGAGCTACGCTGGTATACTGTGATTGGCATATTTCTTGCTAAAAGGGCACATGGGGGGCATAGAAGTAATGTGCTGGATAAATAACTAGAGGAACACTTAAGACAGTCATATCATGTAAAGTAAAGTAATGATAGGAATAGCTAAAACATAAAATATTAACTGACCGCATGGGTCCCTGGAAACTCATACCGAGCAGCCCTGAATTATATCATTAACCCCCCTAGCAAATCATAGATTTTGGCTCCCAGTACGCAGGGCTGAGTTTTCCTAGGGAAAACCCGAGTTTTCTCGAAAAATCAAAATTTTCATTTTTTGAAAAAAATGGTTTTTCGAAATTTTGAATTTTAAATACTTCCATAAAGGTCTTTGAATTGAATAAAAGTATCAAAAGGGTACGTTGTAGTAAATACCCGTACCAAAGTAAATTTTTAAAGAAATTGGGACACAATGATTCAGAGTATCATCTCTCAAGCATGTACTAGTGTGGTGGCATGAGTGGCCCACTGTATTCTTATATTAGAAAAGATGGTGACGATGATGGAGTTAAAGGAGTGTTTGGATGAACATTTCCAAAAGAATAGGGACGAGATAGTAAAAATAAGTACGAAAAGTACGGAAGATGCAAAAAAAGAGAATAGGGAAGAGAGGCAGGAACTTTTGAACGCTATAAAAGCCGATAGCAAAGAAAAGTGGGAGACCATGAACAATAAATTGGGAACAATAGACAATACATTGAGTCTCCAAAAGGATGAAAATAACAAAGTGTTCGAATCCATAAATGAGAGTTTGAATAAGTTGGACAGCCAACAAGAGGAAAATAATCAAAAATTAGGATCCATGAATCAAAGTTTAGAGTCACTAAAAACTGATAGTGCTAACATGGGAACTAAATTAGAAGCTATCCAAGCCGATTGTATTAACATGAATAGTACATTGAAGGCTGAGATAGAAAGTAAGTTGGATAATATAAGGATAGAGAATACCGATCATTTTTCAACGCAATCCAAGGATTGGGAGGATAAACTAGGAATAATGGAAGTGAAACTTGAAAATAAATTACATTCGTTTCAGGAGAAGATGATAGCCGATAATGTTAGGAAAAGTCAAGCCATGAACACTAAACTAGAGGCCATGGAGACTAAAATACAAAGTAATATAAATGAGAAATTAGAAGGGACAATGGACAACAAATTTCAAGGGTTTGACACTAAGTTTGGGGACAAGTTAACTGAATTAAAAGGGGAAATCACAAGTGAAATTAAACAGGAAAATAATGTACTTAAGTTAAAATTGCAAGACCAAATAAATGTCTTGAAGGAAAGTACGAAAAAATCCCAAGATAAATGTCAAGAAAATTTTGATAATTTACAAGGTAATTTTGGGGCTATAAAAACTAAGTTAAATAAGATGGAAAAGTCTTGTAAAGAGAATGTAAAAGCATGTGAGGAGAAACTTGTAACCCAGATCCAAGGTGTGCAGACAGAATTGAAAGCTCAGATAGAATCTAACAAGAATATTTGTGAACGTTCCCGGGATGAGATAAAAGAAAGTTTTAAGAAATTAGGAGAAGAATTTAAAGGGGTAAAGGACAAAGTAGGAGAACTCGAGGGAAAGGTCGATGGAGTTCAGAATGAAGTAACTGAGATGAAAAATCAAAATCAAAAGGATGTGCAGGGTATGAAAGGGCAGATTGATCATTTTACTAGGCAGGTAGATGAGACCTTAAAGAAGCATGAGGAAGGGATAGATAAAAGATTCGGTAAATACGAGGAGCATATCCAGGAAGAAAGAAAGCAACGAAATGAAGAAAATCAAGAGAAGACCCTGAAGATAGAGGAAATAAGCAAGGGTATTAATGAGGTCCAGGAAACTATCGAAAAATTAGAAGAGCGAGTAGGAAAAACAAATAATGAAGTAAAATTGATCAAAGATAAAGTGACGGAAGTGTCTAAGAGCCAAGAGAAAACGGAGGGAAAGTTGAAAGGAATTGAATTAGATATGGTCAAAGGACGAAAAGAAGTGGAGAAGCAAATAAAGGAGAAACGAGAGGGCCTGGATACCATCGGTGATGTAAAGCCAGAAATTATAGACCAAAAGGTCATGGTCAGTAAGAAAGAGGTAGAAGACCAACTAAATGAATTCAGGGATAGTTACAGGGAGGAGAAATTCCAACTCAAAAAGGCAGAGGAAGATAGTAAAAGGAATCAAGAAAGAATTCAGAATGAATTAAGATCCCGATTGGAAAGGACTGAACATAAGAATAGTCAAATGGAAATCCAACTCATGGCTAATGAAGAAAGTGCCCGAAGGGAAAGGAAGTTAGAATTTGAAAATCAGGAGGAGTTTCCAAAGACAAGATGGGTAGATTCCCGTGAACAAGGCACAGATACGGAGAGGGACTTAGGAGGGGAGAGCCCTTATAAGAACCCAGGATATCCGATGGCGATGTCAACCCCGTACATGAATCAGGCAAAGGGCCAGATAATAAACATTATTAAATCGAATGAGGACAGACCAGTAAAGTTTACGGGTAATAACATGTCTATTACTCCAAAATACTGGCTAAAGGAAGTTGCAGAGTATTTAAACGAAATGAAAGTTCCTCAGGATCGGAGACTGAGAGCTATTGAAAAGCTGTTGGCAGGTGATTGTCTCACCTGGTTCAGAAGCTTCAGGTACACCTTTGATACGGTGGAAGGCTTTAGGGAAGCATTTTTAAAACGATATTGGGCAGCAGACGTCCAAGAGAATTTAAGGCTAGATCTGTACTCTAGGAAGTACAGTACGAATGCACCAACTAAATACTCGGAATTTTTCACCGCTCAGTTATGTAAATTCCGCGAACTTGACATTTCTCCGGCAGAGAACGACCTGTGTGCCGCCATTGCAAGACAACTCCCGTATGAGATTCAGAGGCTGCTAATCTCATCCAAAGCCAGAAGTGCTGTGGAAGAGGAGAGTGTATTACGTCAATTAGATATGACGACTTCGCACGTAACTCCTCGGCATCAAAGACAGACTGAGCAAGTACATATGGCCAGCAGTCAGGAAACCAGAGAAAAACCAGCGACCAGGAATCAGTCCACCAGCACGGATACTCAGGGACTGGGTCGAGAGTATGGGCACCAGGAGCCTAGAGGAATACAGCCATATTACAGAGGAGGATATCGAGGAAGAAATCCTAGGAATACGGGTTATAGGCAACAAGAGAGCCGACCCTATAACAATAACCATCAAAGGCAAGAAAACAGAAAGAAATGGGAGAATTATCCCAGAAGGAATGTAAGGCCAGAGGATAGGGATGATGAATATCGGGCCGAAATAGAAGACAGATATCAGGAAAGTCTTCGTTATATGAACGAACGACCAGATGAACCTGATAGGCAAAAAGTCCGTTGGAGTGAGGCAATCAAGAACCGGAAATCACCCGACCGACTAGACGGAGCTCAAAGCTTGGAACTACAAGCTCAATTAAAGAATGAGGGGAAAGGAAGCCCTCAGGATAAAAAAAACTCCAAATTTAAATTGTCAAAAGTGGAAACATACCAGGAGCTGGGAGGAGGTAGAAATTGTGAATTGGATAGCCAGACCAGATGAGCTAATTAACGAGGATGTGGAAGGAATCCCACCTGTTAAAAGAGAACTACCTATAATTATGCTAAGGATAGAAGGATTACTGGTCAGAGCATTAATTGATACCGGATCCGCAATAAGTCTAATTACACAAACCCTTCTAAATGAACTGGAAATAAGGGGCCGAGTATTAAAGATTCCCACATCAAGTGTAAAGATTAAGGGAATTATCCCTGAAAAATCTTTAACATGTAAATTTCAGGTATACATCGATCTGATCATGGGTAACGCTGAAATTTCGCAGTGCTTTTTGCTGGTAAATCAATTACCGTATAATGTCATATTAGGTATTGATTTTATCCGTGAGAACAAGGTCATTATAGACCTAGCGCAAAACTGCATTAGAATTCAAAGAGAGGATGTGGATGAACAAAACATTAACCTACAGGAACAGGATGCGAAAATAGGAGAACAGGTATGGAATATGGAAGAAGTAACGGAGGAAGGTTGTAAGGACGTAGAAAAGATATTTGAAGTCCTCAACATAGAACTCGAAGATAATTTGGAAACTGAGTTCGAAACCAACCTGTCAGGAAAAGTAGAGGAAGCCAAAGTTAACCTCGAAAATAAGGAACAGTTAAAGAAATTATTATTGAATTTTAGGGACGTATTTGATTCCAAGCCAGGGAAGATTGAAAATTTTAAATACGCGTTCCAAGTCAATGATTGGGCACCGTTCAGACAAAAACCATACCCGGTTGCGGAAAAACATTACCCACAAACTAAGAAAACACTGCAGGAGATGATGAATGCAGGTGTTATAGAAAAGATGGCGACACCATATGTTAGTCCATTAGTGATTGTGAGTAAACCGGATGGCTCAGTAAGGGTGTGTCTAGATGCCAGAAATTTAAATGCAAAAATCATACCCGAAAATGATTCGGCACCACCCATAAAAGAAATACTGAGGAAGTTCAAGGGCAAGAAGATTTTCACAAATATTGACATGACTTCTTCGTATCATCATCTCGAACTGGAAGAGAAAACCAGCTTGTTGACTGGATTTCAGTTCGACCAACAAACATATTGTTTTAGGAGATGTCCATTTGGATTGAAGACCGCAGGATCTGCCTTAATAAGAGCGCTTGATCGAAACCTGTCAGAGGAAGTGAAAGAGTGCACTATCCGTTATGTGGATGATATTTTGCTTACCTCGGAGAATATTGAGGAACATTTAGAAAAACTGAAGAAACTTTTGGAAGATTTAAGGAAGGCTAATTTAAAATAAATTTAAAGAAGTCAAATTTTTGTCAAAGGCAAGTAACATTTTTAGGGCATGTAATTGACAAGGATGGTGTTAAACCAAATCCGTGCAAATTGGAATCAATAAGGGATTTTCCAAGGCCTTTGAAGGTGAAGAACGTTCGCCAGTTTTTGGGATTGATTGGGTTCTTCTCAGGACATTGTCCATCATACACAAAAACTGTTGCACCACTACAGGACCTTCTGAAGAAGGGGGGCAAGTGGAAATGGACGGAGGAAACAGAAAAAGCATTCGTGGAGGCCAAGGAAATGCTCTTAAATTACGTGAAGCTAGGATATCCTGATTTTAATCAGAAATTTATAATTCAAACAGACGCATCCCAGATTGGAATAGGGGCAATGCTATATCAGGAAAACCCGGAAAACCCTGATAAGAAAAATTATCTAGCTTTCACAAGTCGGAGACTGAAACCACACGAGAAAAATTATACGATCAGCGAAATCGAGCTGTTAGCGATATTGCACGCGCTGCAATTTTGGCGAAAGATCGTATATGGGTTTCAGGTCATTCTAAGAACGGATCATAAAGCCTTAACCTTTTTGATGAAGACTGACTTATCCAGTCAAAGGTTGATGCGGTGGGCTTTATACATTCAACAATTTGATGTCAAGATAGAATACTGTCCAGGAAAAGAAAATATAGTTCCAGACTACTTAAGTAGACAGCCAGAGTCCACAGAAGAGGAAGTAATGGCTATAGATTTGGAAGACAGGGATCAGCGTACTCTAAATGAGTTAAGGAGCATTAGTCAACGACAACGTGAGGATCCATGGATGAACATGCTCATATCTTTCCTTGAGGGAAGTTTGATAAGGGGAACACCAGCGTACACGGAAGCTAATAAGATAGCTCAAGACTACACGTTTTATAATGGATTATTATATAAGTTTGTAGACTCTGACCATACAAAATTAAGGATTGTTGTACCTGCAATTTTGCAGAGGAAAATAGTATGGTTAGCCCATAGATCGTTCGGACATATGGGAGTCGACAAAACAGTCTCGATGCTGAAAGAAGCATTTGTATGGCCGAGACTGAGAGAAACTGTAAGGGACACGCTAAAGACATGTGATTTATGTCAAAGGATCAAACCTAATGCATATCTGATGAGACAAAAGCCTATACCATTGTTGCCCGAAAGGCCAGGCCAAATCATATCTATTGATAACTTCGGACCTTTGCCAAAGGCAAGAAGAGGAAATCGACACATAATGGTGGCTATGGATGTCTTCACTAAATGGTTGTCCTTGCTCCCATACAGAAGACTAGTACCAAACAGGTGTTAAAACGACTAAAAGAAAAAGTGATACCGATTCTGGGAAAACCTGAGAATTTGTTGTCGGATCACGGCAGTTGTTTCACCAGTGTAGAGTTCAGACGAGAATTAGAAAGACTTGGAATACGTCAAATTTTGTCAAGTATTCGCCATCCTGAGGCAAATCCTGTAGAAAGAGTGATGAGGGAAACGGCCAAGTATTGTAGAATATACTGTGCCGAAGAAAATTGGAAGTGGATAGATATCTTGGATATTATCGAATTTTGTATAAATAATACAATCCATGAATCCACGAGAGAGATACCCATAACGTTACATCGGAATGAGCAACCAGAGAGACCTTGGAGTCTGGTAATTCCTAGGTCAGCAGACGCTCAGCCTGGAAGAGATGTACGTATTAGAAGAGCCTTTGAGCATCTAAAAGCTCAAGCCGACAGGAGGCAAAGAAGAAATAGGCATAAGAGGTATCATCGACCATTATTAGCAGGAGAAATGGTGTTAGTCAAAAGACCAGCCATTTCGGATCCAGGGAACCGTGTGTACAAGAAGTTCCAGAAAATGTACCACGGACCGTATCAAATAATCAGAGATTTGAGGAATAACGCATATAGAATTCGGCACTGTGAAACGGATCACGAAGTGACCATGAATTCAGCAAATTTGAAATTATATTACCCTCCCGAAGATTTTGATGAAGCAAATGAACAAGCCCTGGTTATGGAAACATTTAGAGATGAATCCGCTTTTGACATAAACAAGAATAAGGAAGAAATAGAGAATAGAGCTCAAGCATTCGAGTGCGAATGCGAATTGGAAAAATTGTATTGGGAAATCAAAGAAATAATTGAGTTTATTGAAGAAGAAAATTTCAATTTAAGAAAGGAGAATGATGAACTAAGGAAACGGGTAGGGATAGACCAAACCCGTAAGGAAGAATGAGGTTCTGGAGACTTAAAGCCCAGACAAATAAAGGAAAAAGAAAGAAAGGGTAGGGACAGAGCATACCCGACCTACACAATTACCGGATACGACTTTAAAGAAATAAAAAGAGACGGAAGGTACGGATAACGTTATGATGGCTTCGACGAATAAAGAAAGATAAGATTAATTGAAATAAATTTCCTCAAAATTTTTCGAAAATTTATTTACCTAAGGAGGGGAGAGATGAACCCATGTGCCGTAGGGTCCAAGGAGGTCGAATCCATGTATTTGGGGAAGAAATGAAAGAAACGTACAGTTTCTAATGTAACATAGAGAAAGATCAAGCCAGGATTCTAGCCTAACATTGTGCAAGCAGCGCGAGCCAGGTGTTCGAGAGATGAGATCACCCCTCTTGACATTCAGAAGGAGCTGGTCATGAGTATTAATAACCGAGTGGAAAATTTCGACTGTTAGACAAGGAAGCCTGATTCGGAAATCGAGCTTAGCTTGCTTGAAAACGACAACACCGCCTATGCGCCAGAAGAGGAATAATTAAATTTAACCCGTTTACGAGTATAAAAATAAGTAAACAATTACAGTACAGTGAATCATTTCGAATTAGAGACTTTTGTGTAGAGAAAAAACCTTTAATAATTGCACAGGAGAAAACTGCAAACGCAAGTAGACGTCATAGGGGATTTACCAAGGCCTGTGGAGAGGGGAGAATGCAAAAGAACAGCAACACCCACACAGTTGAGGACGAGAAATTAATTAATATCTCCGAATTGCACGATCGATTCTTAAGCGCAATGAGATTATTTAACATTGAGAAGACGAGCTTTTTGAAGGTATAATTTTTATAATGGTGCAACCATTATTTTAAAAGTTGGGCACGGAAAGGGCTAGAGTCTTATCTTTTTGTAGCGAAAGAGTATAAAGCTCCTGGCATCACCAAGCCAAACATGCAGTTATTCTGACAGCCCGTGAGGGGGTGTTACTACGCATCAGTACAAGCAGTTCCAAACAGCCCGAGGGGGGCGTTACTCTGATTCACACCGAAGACAGTTTACCAGTACTCCTTGAGGGGAGAAACGCTGTATTACACCGCAGAATTAATATCCGATAGCCACAGGCGTCGCAGTATTAACAACTTGCGTGCCTCCATAAGGAGTTGTAAAGAAGAAATATTAAAGTATCGCCGTGTTGAAAAATTAGGAAAATCCTAGTTACTGGATTTTAGGTCCGACAGTACACAAGTTTACAGTGAAAAGTTCGTAAAATATAGTCAGAGCAGGCTGCGAACGTTGGACTTAAGGCGATAGGTCTTTAAATAGACGAACGAAAATATCATAACGTACGGAAGTACCGTAATAGAAAGATAAACAGTTATCTAATTTAAAGAACCCAAACCGGGAAAAAAACAGAGTAAGGTTCGCAACGTATTTCAAAAAGGTAGGAGTGCGAGAACCGAAAAAATAAAGAAGAACGGAGACTATAGACATTATCTCCAGAAAGCAGACGAACTATTCTAAAGCACTAGACTCGAGAAGTACTAGCTGCTATAAAATAAATCCATCGATCATCGATAGGTTATCGAGGGGACCTCGATCCGAACAGACTTTCACCTGGATCGATAAACTAGATCTAAAAGGAAGCCGTTCAAGCTAGAGAAATAGCCGGTCATCCAGAATAGGATTCGAAGAATTAGGATTCCAGGGAAAAGTAGATGATTCGAGACTTTCGTATTCTGCAGGATAGGAAGCCGACATTGAATAAATTTCACCCTTGGAAACGGGAGATTAAGAGGTCACGTGTGATAGGCTAGGAAAATACGGCCTAGTGATCAAAAGTTGTGAAGTGTAAATCTATCAAGATTGTGTGTAAAAATAATATTTTTTAGTGTTTATTGTGTGTTCTAAAAGGATACACCAGTGTATTAAAAATGTTGTCAATGTTAAGTGTATTGAATATGTGTCAAGAAGTGTTTGTACATGAGATGAATTTCTACAATATGGAGTAAGTTCGAAAGTGGGCCAAAATGAAACACCGCACAAGGATAAAGGTCATGAGAAGACCTTAAAACATGTGAGTAATGAATTTCATTATATTTTGGTGTCAGGGAATGATTGTGTACAAATCCACCGGAGTTTTTGAGTAAAAGGGATGTGTTTAAATAAATAAATACTGAATAAAGAAAACGCGGTCTGAACAATAATAAAAATTTGAGAAACTATAAATAATTATGTAAAAGAATAAATCCAGTAGAGGAAATATATGAATAAAATGTCAGTGTATTTGACGAATGTCATAAGAGCAAGCGAAAGATTAATAATTATCATGAAAGATATTTAAATAAAATTTGAGTTATATGAAACAAATAGCTTTTGAGCTTTTTGTAAAGAATGAAGATATGAAATAATAATAATAATAACCAAGTAAGGAAATATTAAATAAAGATCAAATTAATTGATGTGAACATAAGAGCGTTAGAGCCTTAATAAAAAGTATAAACATGATGTTCAAATGCATGTTTTTTTTTTAAGAGAAAGTTATTGTCAAAGGAAAAGAATAATATAAAAATTGAGATGTGTATCAATTGTTAATATGATATTATCGGTTCTTTGGATGACGCTAGGCTTAAAATAAAGTATAGCGCAAAGGAGCGCAATTAAAGTAAAATGTCACGCTAGGAACGCGTAAAAGCTAATGTACTTGGTAAATTACTTATGAGAGGTAGTTGATTGTAGCGAATTGAGAATTGGTGTAAGTCCTCTATTTGTGACGTAGTATCACGAGGCCATAGTGTATGTTGTATTGAAAGGGAGCAAATGTATGGTATTGAGCGTAGGTCTTAAGCTATAGGCTGACCCTAAATCGCATTTTGTATAGTCCTCTATATGGGAATGATTCCCGAGGCATGTGAAGAGATTGGAAATCAGAATCTTCTTATGTTGAAAGCCCCTTTATTATTCGTCGTAGAATGTGTATATCTCTTCCCCAATCAATGAGGACCTTTCATAATTAATAAATGCCAAGATTACGAATGTGGTTTATGAGCCCAATAATATTGTTGATTTTAAACGAGGAGTAGAATGCCAGGTCTCCCCCAAAGAATTGAGAATGAACGAAAAGCTGTTTGTAAAAGCATTAAAGAGAGCTCTAGCTTAGACTAGACAGGAGGGTTCCCGCATAGTCATAAATAACTCTCAAGTAGCACGGTCAGACCCTCGGAGTATGAGGGGTGTCTGGAGGCCGTCTTGTAAGGAGTAATGAATACACCAGGAGTGTTTAAAGTTGTTAACGACCCGGGCGTTGAACCGAGGTCCTTGTAGATTGATATTTCCGCTTGCCTGTTCAGATCGTAGTTTTTTTATGTAAAAATGGTCTTAAAAGACAAATGAAATAAATAACAATCCCTATTGTAATGTTGTATGGAAGTAGGATTCCATGAGTTAATTGAAGGCAACTAGGTTTCGGGAGTGACCATAGTTTTTTGACTGTGTCAAGTATCTTCATACTCTGGAGTACACAAGTAATTTCCTGATTACCTTAATGTATTTGTAAGACTAGAGAGAGATGATAACAGCTGAAAACATATGAAAATGCCCAAAGATTTAGTTAGATAATTAACATGTAATTTTAAATGTAATTATACATTTGTTTTGATGATTAAGAAAATATAAAAGTAGTATTTGAGGTGTACAAAGAATGACACCATTATTACAGAAAGCATTGAGCCAAAAAGAGCTCGGAGTTATATGAAACTTACAGTAGATGCTTTATGGAAGTAAAAATAATTAGGAATTGTTGGTTTATATGGAAACCATATGTTTTAATACAATATTTGTTTTATTCTTATGTTATTCCTTGTTCATTTGGAAAAAGTAGATGATTATGGGTCAGTAATTTAATTGTTTAATTGTTTGTAGCGCCATAATTTTGATAAATTAAATGTGTTAAAATAGGAGTTGATTTTGTTGTTATTTTTGCAAGTGTATCCTCTAATTAATCCAAAATATGTGGGTCACAGAGTGGGTGAACTTACCGCTACCCCGAAAAACCCGAATTGAGCTACGCTGGTATACTGTGATTGGCATATTTCTTGCTAAAAGGGCACATTATAAATGTAACGACTGTTCCTCTCGTCCTGGCGAAATAAAACAATGATATTGGCATTGTCACGAATCAACTGTTTGGACATTTTAGAATACGTTTGTCCAAGATAAAAGCAATCGATATGTTTGTGTCGACCCACGCTGAAAGAGCTTTGAATAATGCCTTGACGTTCAGTGGATACATCATCGAAAATCATGAGTTAATCAGGCTTTACCTCATCCGGTGAAATATCATTTTCTTGCGTGGAAAATGTGAAATAACCCATATTCTCTTTTTGTATTCCAGACATGACTTGATCCAGAAATACGTAGAGGGGTTGGTAGAGAGATTTTGCAAAAATATAAATATTTTGAAAACGCAGACCATTGGGCGCTGTGATGAGTGTTAGCAAAAGATTGGTCTTTCCACAGCCGGAAGGTCCCACAATGATGCAGCGAATGGAAGATGGAAACAGTGAACCATGGCGTTGTTCTCGTGATGTGGGACAGAGATGGGAAACCACGTCCCCCACGGGGAATGACTCTTGCTGCTTAATAATCTTCATGTCAACTAAGGCTTAGACAGGCTAGCAGGTTGTCTATATACAGGACACCGAGCCTTGTCATAGAAAGAGTAGACTCGTACTACAGGTTGACGATGGATGTCTTTGGACGTGCGTTGATGGCCAAAGCTAGGTCTGTCCCCATACATGATCCTAAACAAGAAACATATCCTGCTAATAAACACTATGTGGATAGGTCTGTAGTGCCACGCACAAAACAGGGAGATTATGACGTTAAGGGAAAGCGGTTAACCCATGTAAAACATCCTCAAGTGTTTACAGATGTTACTACGAAAAAGTATGTGGATAACAAAGTGTATGAGTTTTATGACAAAGTGCCTCAGCTTACGGTGAATGGCTATAGCGCTAATCACCATCGGATTATTCACGTGGAAGACCCGCAAGACGAAGAAGATGTATGTACCAAGCGTTACGTGACTTATGAAATGAAGAGGCTTTATAAATTTATCCCATCTATATTTTTAGTGTATCTGACAAATGATAAACCTGTGAATGACAGAAACCATTTACCGCTAGTTCATGATCAGCACTTGACCTATGTGCTTGCTTCGGGTTTAAGCCACTATCGATTACACTATGATGGAACCATTCACATCAAATATGCCATACCTGATGAGAACCATTTACAAATAAAGATAAATGGTCATAGGATGTTGCTCCATAACCATGAAATGGTCAATGCAGGTGACGAATTATCCTTTCATCTCATGTTGACATGTCAACAGACTACACGCCTACACGCCTCAGTGGGGGACTGAACTATTTCGAATTCGTCAAGTCAACTTGGACAGTCCAGTCACCTATTTACTCCAAGACCTCAACCATCAACCCATAAAAGGTAGATTTTATCTCCATGAACTTCAAAAAAACAGCATTTCCTAAACATTATCTTGTGGAAAAATTGTTGAAACAAAAAGGAAATAAACTATATGTAAAATGGTTAGGATTTAACTCAACGTTTAATTCTTGGATCAATAAATTACATGTTGTATGAATCTGTGCACTTTTTATTTATTTTATTTAATCGTGTTGTACGAGAGCTCTGTGTATGGCGCTCCACGCTTCATGCGTGTCCATACATGTTTCTCTTTCTCTCTCCACACCCGCGTCTCACTCCTTCACTCCATGATGACATACAACTCGTTCAGCTATTGGCTGTCATGGGTTCTCCCACTCTTCCCCTCACCTCTCCTCCGGCTCACTGGCCTCGCCCCATCACCACTCTGCAGTGGTCACGTGATTTCCTGTTTTCTCTCTTTGTGTTCACCCTTTCCCCTCTCTCTCTCCCCCTTTCCTCTCTGCGAGGGCCCTGGCTGCTGCTGCTGTTTGTCTCGCCTGGCTAGCTGATATCACCATTTTGCAGAGTTGCCACATGGTTCCTACCTGTTATCAACTTACAGCAATGTTGTCAGCTTGACTGACATTCCATTCTGTTAGTCGACTAGCCATGCCTCAAGAAGATATTCTTTCCGTTCTGGCCACCAGTCAGACATACAGTGCATACATACAAAGCAAGTTCTGTTGTTGACGACTATAAAAGCCTTGCTTTTATTCGTCTAATACCATTATGAATTTGTCAGGTTACTGGTCAGTGTTTACTAACATGTTTTAAAGATCACGATGAGGGATTTTTTGAAAATATTCACCTTCATTCGTTCGTCATATAGGAAAATATCATAAAGTGCTCCCTCGCCCTGCTTCCCCGTCGAAATAGCCATTTCCCATATCCACCATGGCCAGTCATAGCCTCGTTGTAACATTCGTCAAGCGGTACCGTCTCTCTCTCTCTCTCTCTCTCTCTCGGTCTACAAACACTCTTTTATTTTTTATAAAAAAAATGCATAGTTCTTGTCCTAGAGACTTGATTTTTATGTTCGTGGTAGAGGGGATAGGGATCTTTCATTTATGTCAAACAAACTTATTTGTAAACTTGTTAGTTTCCAAAATAGTAAAAAAAATCAAAATTTCAGTGTTTTCAAGAAATTTCAAAAAATAAAATGTTTTATTATAAAAAAATAAAGGTCATAGAGACCATTCGTTTCAACTATGGCACAACGTTCTATCATGTTTGGTTTTCAAACTATCACCTACTTTCGAAAACAAAAATTTTCAAAAAAAAATATAACGAGTCGTCTATAGGAAAGAGGATGTCAGCTCGAGTCCAACGACACCTCATTTGTTAAAATCCGACCATCCGTTCGCCAATTATCACCAGTGTTCGCGAGAAAGTAGGCTATCATTTTGTTTCCACCTACACCCTTGAAACTTGCTGTCCGCCTAGAGGGCATAGCCACCTTTCATTAACGTCAAACAAACGTTTTTTTTTAAATTCACCGTTTCCAAAATAGCGCCAATCCAAAAAACAAAAATTTTCAATTTTTTTTTAAATACCAACACACATTCTTAGCAAAGAGGACGTCATCCCAACGCCAACAATACCTCGTTCGTTAAAATCCGACCAGGCGTTCGGGAGATATCGGCAAAGTTCGTAGGAAAGTAGGCTGTGTAGCAGAACTCTCACATCCCACTACTGCACAGTTTTAGTCCTACAGGCTTGAAATTTATTTTGCGGGTAGAGGGGGTCGGGGCCATTCATTTATGTCCAACAATTTTTTTGTAGAATTCCTAGTTTCCAAAATATAAAAATTTCAAAATTGAACATTTTTCAAAAATATGTAAAAAAAAGTTTTATTATAAAAAATAAAGGACATAGAGGCCATTGGTTTGAACCTTGGCACAACATTCTATCATGTTTGGTTTTCACACTATCGCCTACTTTCGAAAACAAAAATCTTCAAACAAATTTCGAAAAATATAATTAGTGGTCCATAGGAAAGAGGACGTCAGCCCGAGTTCAACGACACCTCATATGCCCAAATCCAACCATGGGTTCGCGAGATATCCACTTATTTATCATGGCTGAGGCTTAATAGTGGGACAAGGAGGGTTCTAGAGTAAATCAGAACTCCTATCATCCCCCTACTGAGACGTACTTAAACTACCCCTTGTGGACGTACCGGTAGCATTTTTTACTACCAAAGCTAACAGCTCTCTTACAAAAAATTCCACGAGCAACTCTTCCCGCCCAAACCTGCCTTTAAGACTTTCAACTGCCTTAGGGTAGTACTCTGCTGTTGGGGGAAAACTGTCTACTATTTCCCTTGCTCTGGATCCGTTCACTGTAGCTTGAATCTGATATTGGAATTTATCCTCATCTAGCATGTCTCCATCATTGTGAATTCTACTGAACTGGCTCCAGAATCCAAGCCATTCTATAATTTCACCCCCAAATTGCTTCAGCTCGATCTTGGGCAGTCTGAGCTTCCTACGTGAAGTTGGCGAAGAACACACTGAACTACGGGATTGAACGGCATTTTTATTCACGAACGCGTCATATTTAACTTGTGCTTCTTCTAACTTTTCCTTGTACTTTTCAAGAAATGCATATTCTTGATCAAAATTGGCTTCACTAGCCGCGTCTAACTCTTCTGCAGCATTTTTCGAGAGAAGTTCATACCATTCACATTCGAGAATACTCAAGTCCTTGGCAAGGCGTTCTAGTGTGTTGTACTTAATCCTAACAGTTTCTGGTGACGGCTCTCTTCCATCTAGCATTTGCATAATTGTATGGTATGTTTTCGTGAACGTCGCGCGAGTTGCCTTCTGCTTTCACGCTAGAAGATCCATTTTTGTTCACGTATTCAATGATAACCACTAATCACGTCGGAGCTTGTAATCACGTCGGATCTTGTAATCACGTCAGGGTCACCACGATGTGGGAGACACTCTTAACCTACCCGGTTAATGTTCCCTTTTACTATCTTTTTTATTAAATTACAGACACCTATAATTTCTTACCGGCTCTGCTTCCATCGCCCTTTTATTATTTTTTTCTCACCGTCAAGATCAACATCAGCCAAGAATACAATATATTTCACAATCTCCTTACTCTCAAAAGGTAATGCGCAATTTTCCAGTATAGCCGACCAAAGAAAGTTATTTTTAGATAGAGCACTAACAAACAAAAGGAGCAAATAATATGGAGTTCTCCACAGGTTGATTCTACAGTATAACACTTGGAACCGTATTTCATTGTGTTCCTATTCCTCTCAAGATGCTGAGGTCGTGAGGTTATATCAATTATGTTAATTATTTCTTTTCTACGTTCCCCTTATCTACCTGCCCAATTTATCCGTGATATGAACACAGATATGCCTACTGTTTATTTCTTGCATTCGAATTTTAGTGGAATATATTAGCTTGACCCTGAGAGTGTGCAATATTGCAACGTGAAGTTCTTGCCATGGTAACGCTCAGAGGTGGGTGGCAGGCCTGACGAGAGGGAGGGGCAAACGGGGCTCCAGCCCTGGGGCCCGAATCTGCTGAAGGGGCCGGGATTGGAACAAGAGCCCATAGTAAACTACTGTAATAATGCCTTTAACAACCTATGGTATTACTGTGATTTGGGATACTCTTCAAGTTGGGGATCTATCAATTTTAGAAAAGGTCAAGGCCCGTTATATGAAGAGGGTACTAAGCATAAGCCTAACCACACCATCAAGGTTAACATACATTCTGATTAAAGAAAGCTACTTTATAGAGGAGATTAGACTGCAAATGTCTCTTCCAAATACAAGAACTTATGATTTAACGCTCCAAATATTACAAAACAAAACAAATGACATTTGGGATGACTTTTTCATTACGGATGCGATGACGAAGGAGGAATGGAAAGAAGCCAACTATCAACTGCGACACACCATCACCCGCTTTGCAGTGCACGGCTTTCATCATAAGATGTGTACCACCAAGAGTTTCCATAATCCAGGCGAGGTCTGTGTCTGTCAATTCTGCAACGATCAATGTGGTCGATATCATGCAAGTGAATGCAGGGTTAGACAGATGTCACTCTTTAAATTGTGTACTGAATAACCTAGGATTTTGTCATAACATAATTAATTTTAAATTTTATGGCTATTTGCTGCAATAAATATTAATTCATAGTAAACTACAAAAATTAACTCAGTTTAATTTTCATACAAATTTGACAACTTCCGGCAGGCTTATATTTTATCAACTGAATCCAGTCAATAGAAGACAAAGACGGTTCCTTTCATTAGGTCCACGGCCGATTTCCTTCCAATATCCCTTCCCTGACCCGTTCTGAAAAGAACATGGCCATTGGCCGCATTTATATGAAAAATACAATGTAATTTTCGTAAATAACCATTCTGTTTACATGTTCACCGCCAGAGAAATAGAGTTCCCAAAGTTGTCGAGCCTTTATAGGGAGAAAATTTTCTAGATAAAGTTTGCAGAAACCAATTTTTACTTCATACGATTGTTTTTAATGAGACTACATTTTTCAGTCATATGCAACGATAACGACATTTAAAAATTACATTAAAAATAATTAAGACATACACCCATAAAAAGTTCAATTCCACGGAGCTTCTGTTTTTTTTCGGGGAGGGGACTTAAAAATAAATGCGAACTTGATATTTCCACCGCAAATCTTAGTCCTCTCCACGGCCCTGGTGGGTGGTGTTGAACTACCTTCCGAACGATTCGAAACGATCATTTTATTTTGTTAGTACTGGCTGACTTCCTACACGTGTCCACGCTAACGGTAATAATGTCTCTGGTTTCATTAATTGCGACATAATATAAGAGTTTTAAGCTTTTCCCTAATTTAAGTTGGTGCTCTAAAATAATATTTTTACCCTTGCAGATGTTTGGTTTGGCCGTTATTTAATTTTGTTCAATTTAGGGTTTGAACTATAAATGGTGGTGAATATGAACAACGTATTAATAACACGTAGAGGGAAAATCTGAAATGGGATCATGGCATATGTAGGGGAACCTGAAAGTGAGTAATTTTGTTTGAATTTGGTTGGCGCCACGGTAACGGCTCCAAATTTAAAGGAAGCTTGTAGTTTTTCGTGACCGTTAATCTTGCAATCAGGAGACGTGGGACCTCCTTTTTACGTAGAATATGAACCACAGGACATGGCATTCCACTACGAAATCTCACATGCGTTGACCAGGAATCGAACCCGATCCATCTTGATGAGAGTCAAACAGCTTGGCCGCTACTCCCCCCATTCATTTCAACTCTGATGCAAGTGTGGCCTGCTTGACACAGGAGAGCATAGCATTGGTTCGAGTGGGGGCTTCTAATACAGGGAATCATTCATATAACAGCACGGCAGACGTCGAGGGTGCAAGTCTCAATTCCCTCGGTCAGTGTTTGCAATTTCGCTACCAACCATCGCGGCTCCACTGACACAGTTTGCAAACAGCATCTTCTGGGTGGTTTTATTTTTTTATTTTTAAGTATTTAGAACTTATATTTAATCAAATTATTGTACGGGTATCCCTTTTAGTATTCTATTTTAGTAATGTTAAGCGCTGAAGTAGATATCAATGAATATTGAAACATGTACAACATTTTAATAGATGTTTCATAATTTGTATTGATTGGCGTAGTATTTTTAAGTAGTTATCCTGGCATTTGTCTGGAGATGACGGGGGAAACCATGTCTAAGATAGACGATGGTGATTGTTGTTTCAAGAGTTGTAACATCTAAGTCATCGCTCCATTTCTTAGGTAATGACATGGGTATCGAACCCACTTCCCCTCAGTTTTTTTATCATATGGCTTTTAGTGCAGGGAGTGTCCGAGGACATGTTCGGCTCGCCAGAGTTTTTGTAGCTGCTTCTATGCGGACACCCATTGGGTGAGCTACAAGTACCGTCGCGTGTGGTGTGTTGTCTGGGGAGGAAAGTGTGATTGTAAGGACGAGGGATTGGAAGGTAGCGGCTGTGGCCTATAGTTAGGGACCAACCCCGGCATTTGTCTGGAAGGAAGATGGGAAACCACAGAAGACCATCTTCAAGGTTACCGGCGGGGGGATTCAAACCTCCTCGCCTCCCGGATGTGAGCGACTGCCTACAGCCACGCCGTAACGACCACGGCAAACTCACCCGGTTCCCCTTAGTTATCCTAACCAGACTGAGTCACCCCACCGAACCCTCAGACAACAATTAAATTTCTTGTAAGAACTGATAAATAAACCCAAGCCCTCCAAGACAGGAGTCTCATATGTGCCCCTAGATCATAGAAGCCGATTTGAATGAATGAATGAATGAATGAATGAATGAATGAATGAATGAATGAATGAATAAAATATACATGCTCTAGATTGCAGCCGTTATCTGTGGTCTCGGGGTACGTATTAAGACTCCTCGGTTCGATTTCTGGCTCTGCCAAGAAATGTAATTTTGGTCTAGGGATTGGAACAGGTTATACTCAGCCTCGTGAGGCACAGCTAACCTTAGTCTCAATTATATACACACACACTACCGCAGCCACCACATTGACGCAAGTTATCACTCAGGTTCCACACAAACACCACAATGGGCGGGGCTACATGACCACGATATCACAAAGCCTCTAGGTGAAACAACAACAACAACAACAAGATCTAGATTGAATCTTATAAACCCGTCACCGGTGTGTAATAAAACGAAAATTTAAGCTTATTCTGCGCGCTACTTCACAAAGCTGGAGAGGAGCTTGAGGAGAGTGAATTAGCCATACTTTTGTCTTCGTAGAGTAGACACACACAGACGTAAGCCGAGTGTAACGAGCTTATGATAATGTGATGCCTGCCAGCTGTCTGGACCCACAGTACTCACAGACTTGAGGACCTGACAAGGCTCCGTACTCGGTGTTAGCCGCCCCCGTCCAAGATGATAGAACCTTACAGGTAGAAAGAAATACACGCTGAAAGCACAAGGGAAAGCTAAGGACTAATTATGCAGGATGGAAGAGGCACAAGCTGGCTTGAAACTAATACTCCTCAAGGCGGGCATACAATTTGCCTGTGTTCAACTAGCGACAGATGACACCATGCTAGTAGCAGATGAACGTTGAAGTCATCTACCACTAAAAAACAAGTAGTTCCATGAAGAATTATACAGCCTATTTTCATATATCCTACTTATGTTAATTGCCTCTATCTACATACAAAATTTCAGTTTGATTGCTGTAATAGATTCGTAGATATTGAGAACCAACTAAATATTTTGGATGGTCGCCATGTTGGATTATGTAGGTCCTAGAGTTATGTACTGTTACATGAAGATTAATGTGTACGTGTAGCATTCAAACTTCAATCGCATGATTAGGACACAAGAAGTAACAAGGAGATTTTAAAATTTCGCACAACTGCCATCTTGTGGTTATGGAAACAATCGAAATAAATTAGATGACAGTGGATTAACATTCGTATAAGGATTTACTGTACCAAGTTTCACTGCACTCGTATGGTTAAATTGCGAGAAACGCCCATGTGAATATTTATACTTCGCGTCGCTGCCATGTTGGATTTGTGATCACCAAGTTATTTAAAGTCCTATAGGTGAACTTAAGTTCATAGCCCCTATGAACATAAAAAAAAACAGTTTGATTTCTATAATAGATTCGAAGATATTCAAAGCCGTCTAAATATTTCTGATGGTCGCCATGTTGGATTGTTAAAAGTATAGGCCATAGAGTCATGTACCATTAAAGGAAAATTGTTGCGTAGGTTCATTATTCAAACTTTCACTTCGATCGCATGATTACGACACAAGAAATAAAAACTTAATTTTAAAATTCGCATAGACGCCATCTTGAGGTTATGTAAGCAATTGAACTAAATTAGATACCAGTGCATTACAATGTGTATAAACATTTCCTGTACCAGATTTCATTGCGTTTGGAACATTAAATCGCGATAAAGGTCTATTTAAAATTTTCAAATTCGCTTGGCCGCCATGTTCGTTTTGTAGTTAACCGGTTTTTGAAAGTCGTATATATGAACTTCCAGTAGTGCCCTTTATCTCTGTACAAAATTTCAGGGTGATACCGGTAATAGTTTCAGAGATATAGAATGCCGGTGAAATATTTCGCACATCCGCCATCTTGTGGTTATGTAAACAATTGAACCAAGTAGATGTCGGTGCATTACAATGTGTATAAACATATACTGTACCAAGTTTTATTGCGTTTGGTGGGTTAAATCGCGAGAAACGTCTATTTAAAAGTCGCAAATTCGCGTGGCCGCCATGTTGGTTTTGTAGTTACCAGTTTTACAAGAGTCACATGGGTGAATTTCTAGTAGTTCCCTTTATTACCGTAAAAATTCCAGGGTGATATCGGGAATAGTTTCGGAGATATTGAATGCTGGTGAAATATTTCGCACAGCCGCCATGTTGGATTAGTGAGACGTAACGAAATTTGAAGGGCACGGTCGGGGTCGCCCAAAATAGTGCTTTTAACTCACCAAGTTTCATTGAAATCGCTCCAGCCGTTTAGATTTTATTAGGGGGACACACGCACACGAATCACACACACGCACACACAGACACACGGACAAAAGGTGATCTCATAAGCCTTTTTTTTTGTTTTTTTTTGTTTTCAAAATTGAAAATAGGCTAAAAAAGTAAAAAAGAAAGAGATATGATCTCACGAAAAAGTGGGTATTGCGAAAGGAAGAAAGAGATATTTAATATGTTATGGGTTTTACGTCCCTTTTAATTAATGCGGCTTTTAGGGACGCCGGGGTGCCGGAATTTTTCCCCGAAGGGGATCTTCAACGTGCCAGTAAATATACTGACACGGCTCCTTCACATTTGGGCACCCTAAAATGCCAACTGACGGCGCTAGAATTCGATCCTGCAATCATGGGCACAGCAAGCGAGAACGTTACCGCTGAGCCACGCAGCCAGTCGAAAAGAAAGAGAGGCGGGAACATTAAAGACTCCCGAGGTTTTGGATGCCCTATTACCGTTAGGATCGGAAATGACATTGACATGTTCTGGTAAAGAATAGACTATTAGAAACACACAGACATCGTCCAGATTAATTTTATAAGTCTAATTCTCATCATTTAGCAAAATGTGAAAAGTAGCCTATACCATAGAATACTAGCAGTGTTGCCAATTTGGTGTTTTTAGCACCAGATATGGTGTTTCTGAAGTTCTTCTGGTGCCAGAAATGTTCTAATAGCGCCATAGCAAAATACTGGTGTTATTTCAATAAAACCAGTGCCAAATCTGGTGCTTAACGGATTTTTTCATGAAATTGTCTCCTATGACAAATAAGTAAATCCTGAAAGCCATGTAATAGTTTTAAGAAAATTAATCAATTAAGATAGGCAATGTTCAGCCTGACACGTGTCAAGGTCAACACTCCAACAGGGGAAGTCCCTGAAATTCTCATTCGCGAGCATAAGTGCTAAGTAAGCGCAGCATGCAGGGCTCAGTGCAAGTGCACTTGTACAAAGAATCCACCATCATCTATTTTCTTCCCAGCTCCCAGGGGATTTCCCAGTTTCATGCGAAGGCAGTTTATGTACTTTCACTCCCTCACTCTAATGCAGATGTAGGGAGAGTGTGTAGCCAAGTTTAATTGGTGAAAACAAAGCAAAGAAATCGAATGAAAGTTCAAAAATTGCATTCCATTTTGTGTGTGCGATTTGGACTAAAAACAGAGGGAAAATGCTATCACGGCTACGAACTTCCGAAGGATATAATAGTGGCCGAAATTGGAAGTATGCAGAGCTACAGCAGTACTACACATTCCTGCTCTAAGTTGTAATAGCGGTAGCAGGCTCCGCAAGTGAAGAAGACGATTTTTAATGACAGAAATGTAAGTAAAAAGCCTTTTATTATGTTTGGTGTTTTTCTAGTGTTTTGAATCATAGAGTCCAGCTGGTGCATTTCTGGTGTTTTAAAGCAAAGGGTTTAGTTCTTTCCCATTTCAAGATTTGGCAACACTGCGTACTAGGCCTAATAAAGAGCTGCGAGGTTATGTAAGCAGCGCTTCGCGGTAAAATTAGGAAAAAGGCCGATTTTATTACGAGTAGCTAGGTACGGTACAGAGCTGATCCACTCCGTGATTGGCTGAACGCTGCCATTATCTCATTGCCTGCTAGTAAAATGTCTAGCTAGATAGTGGGATAAAGAATCTTTGCTGTAAGGTTTGTTGTGAGTTTCAGTCTGCAACGGTGCACTTGAGACAAGTATCTGACTGCACATTTGAGATGATTACATAAAACAAATCTTATTTTGCACACCTATACTAGTACACCGGATTCCACATGAACTGATTTGGTATGCACTCCGTTCACATTGTGTTCCTGAAGAATACGTCCGCTGTATTGTAAGCAGGGGCGCACCCAGGGGGGAGGGGGGGGGGGCTTTGGGGTCTTAAGCCCCCCCCCCAAATCCTTCAACGAGTAAGGAACTGTTAACAAGGACTGCAAGCATAGAAAAAAAATCCTCTCGGCACGCCGGAAGGCGGAGGTAGATTTCACCGGGCAAACTAGGGGATAGACTATAATAGGCAAAATATGCAGGTTTTCGTAGGAGGACCAGACCTCATTGATTGCCAGAAAGTATTTTACATTTGGAGCTTAATTAACTTTTTTCTTTTTTGTATGCATATTTTTATCATTTTATTGTATTATGGGCATGGTAACCTTCTTGTCATTTGTGGTTCATTTTTAGCCTACTTTCGATTTTTGCAAAAAATTAAAGTAGACTTATGAGATCAACACAGGGCGAAAAAAGTGTGTCTGTCTGTGTGTGTGTATGTGTGTGTGTGTGAGTCTGTGTGTGTGTGTGTATGTGTGAGTCTGTGTGTGTGTGTGTGTGTGTGTGTATGTGTGTGTGTGTACTCTGAATGTCTGTCCCCCCCTATCAATTCGAGCACGGTGAATGCGAATTGAACGAAATTTGGTACAAAGGTAGCACTAGCAAAGGACACCTCAGTGTCATGTTTTATATCGCCGCCATCTTTACTAAAACTGAATGGCGGACACTCAAACGTTCAAAACGTAAAATCAAATAACGACTAACCAAATCATCCGATCTCTACCAAATTTGGTAACAACATACCTTCGTATAGGATGCGTCTTGTGACCAAACTACAAGGTCGTCCGCCATACCATTTCAGGATGGCGGCCGTGCGAATTATGCAAACTTTATAATCCATATCATGGGACCCACCAGTTCCGATTATCGAGCCGAGAATCGTTTTAACTGTTCTAAAGGAAGAGGCACGTTCGAAATTAAAAGTTTATTTTGTAATACTATAGTGCAGACGTGATTTTAAAAAGCTGAGCCGATTCAGAAATAAGACAAGATGGCAGCGGATATCATGTGCCTGACTTATATTTCACTAATTTGAGTATTGCAAGCAATATAGCGTACTGATACAAAATAAATAAACTTTCTATGAAATGCTTTATATATAAATAATATACTCCAGTGATGAAATCGTTTAGTATAAATCATTATTTGCTAACAAGTTCTATGTAAGTCATTTTATATAGAACGATATTCGTTGACACAATTAGCTCAGTGGTAGAGCGTTAACCTATCGCTCAAATGCTTATGGTTCAAACCCGATCAGAGCTATTTTTTTTTTGCTTGAAATGTTATATGTTTATTGTTTTGTAATGACTCAGATGTTTTAAAATTAAGCGTTATATTGTGCATATTATGGTGTAAAATATATATTTAATTAAAACATAATTCGCCAGCAGATTTACTCGAGACATCTAGCTGCCAAAAAGGTAACTGCACACCGACCTACTTATTAACTTCCAGATTTTATTGAAAAGTTTCTTCTTCTGGCCGCTAGAATGCACTCGCTCTGTTAGGATTATATTGTTCGATATTTCACCACTAGATGTCACGACTAGTCTACGTGGGGCTCCATTGATTACTATGCCATTGGCATTCTATGCGCATCGAATTTGAAGAATAAGATGATACTACGATACATTTTTACTTTTTATTTTAAAGGGTTTGTAACAGCCTATTGTGCGTTATTTGAAAATGTTAATTGAAGTAAAGAACAAAACGATTTCACATAGTATCTGAACTCTACCGTTGGTGCTAGTTCAGGATATTAATTAATACTTTTATTTCAGCCAAATAGCAATCGAAAATATCCACATAGTTGGTATACACACGTCTCTGTAGGGTCATGGAAAGATTTGTTAATTCAATTAGGGTTGTGAAAGTCATACGCAGCCAGACATGTAAAGACATGCCTCAACTCAAAGTTGGATGTTGCCCGCGTCAGGCCGATTATGTAATAATAATAATAATAATAATAATAATAATAATGTTATTGGTTTTACGTCCCTTTTAACTACTGTTGCTTTTAGAGACGCCGGGGTGCCAGAATTTTGTCCCGAAGGGGATCTTTAACGTGCCAGTAAATCTACTAACACGGCTCCCTCGCATTTGTGCACCCTCAAATGCCAGCTGACTGCGCCAGGATACGAACCTGAAACATACGGTCCAGCAAGCGAGAACGTTACCGCTGAGCCACGCCGCCAGTCCGGTCGATTATGTCTCCAGATCCATAACATTCTTTAGATACTTCTTATCTTTCTTTCTTCAATGATGGTAGCAGTTTTTATCTAGGCTGTGGCGTTTGGTAGAGGTAAATCGTTTCTAAGGTCTTCAACAAAGAATAGTTCTATTATACTCTTTGATAATAACAACGAGCTCATACATTTAGGAGAAAGTAGGCTATATGTTCTTTACTGAACATCTTGTTATACTTATGATCACACTGTCCTTATGCAAGGCTTGGAACTGATGTGTAACTATCTGACAGTTTGTTACTTCTTCACGCAAAATTTTATCTCCCGCAGAGATTTTTGTTGGTTCCTCAGTTTAGGGGCTGCGACAACGTGGTCATGTAACCCCGTGTACACTGGGTGTGTGTAGAATATGATAAACGGTGTTAATTGTGATGACTGTATTAGTCAGTAATTCAGGTAAGGTCTGCAGACGGTCAATTTTAAGTAGTTGTTCCTAATTTTGTACCATATACTAACGTTAACGATACCTAGCTGTGAACTTGGCTACTAGATGCCACCGCAACCAGCAACTTGCAACGAACGTTGGAACTTCCCCTCCAAAGGAAAGCATGCTGAGGGGTTTTTAGCGCTCTTAGAAAATCCGACGACTTTGACCGGCTTTGAACCAGCGACCTTGGGCATATAAGTTCAGCATGCTACCAGTTAGCCGCTTCCCACAGCGTCAGATGGAAAAATGAATGTGATCTCGTGCAATGGCGTTGTCTTGGCAACCTCTGATAGCTCATCCCTCATCAATTTAGAAGCGTTGTCATGGTAACTTCTGATGGCACTTGGCATTTTCTTTAATTCCGAAATCATTTTTCTCATCCCTTGGCATAATGGTAGGTCAGATCAAAAATTCTTTCATACAAAGTTTTAGGTAATTATTAGGGGAATATTTTCCGTTTCGTACGGTTTTGATATTGTGCCTATTAAGAGAGATATGATTAATGTTTCCCGAAAAAAACACTTTTTTCCACCCCTTTGGTCAATGTTTGGTGCTATCAAAAACTTTTCAAACATAAATTTTTGGCACTTATCCGACACATATTATGAACTTTGAATGGATTCGATATTTCACGTATTAAGAGAGTTATAGCAATATTTCCCTTTTTCGAGAATAAAAAAAGTCCCCCCATTTTCACCCCCTTCAACCGATTTTGCCCATTAACGAACTCGACCGAGATTTTAAGGGGATACATATTATGTAAAACATTCAAAGTGATTGGTGCAAAATTACGGCAGTTATCGGGTCCACAAGAAACTGATTATATATACACACACATATATATAAACTTTTGAACTGACGGTGGTTTGGGGGTCTGGGGGATGTGAAACGCGAAGATATGTCGAAATTTTCCGGAAGTCGAAACATGGCACCCATTGCAATAGTTAGCTTTCTGATGAAATCTACCTAAAATAGGCTACATAATTAAAACTACTACCATCAACGACACCTAGCTGTGAACTTGGCTACTAGATGCCACCGGAACCATCAACTCGCAACGAACGTTGGAACTTCCCCTCCGAAGGAAAGCATATTCAGGGTTTTTTAGCGCTCTTAGTAAATCCGCCGACTTCAGCTGGGTTTGAACCCGCGACCATGGGCATAGAAGTTCAGCATGCTACCAGTTCCGATACCGAAGTCGCTTCCCACAGACAGATGGAAAACTGAATGTGATCTCGTGCAGTGGCGTTGTCAAAGCAACTGCTGATGGCTCATCCCTTATCAATTAAAAGTAAAGTTGTCATGGCAACCTCTCTTGGCACTTGGCATTTTCTTATAATTTAAATCATTTTGCTCACCCCGTGGCGTAATGATTGGTCATATCAAAAATTCTTTCAGACAAAAGTTTTAGGTAATTATTGGAGGAATATTTTCCATTTTGTACCGTTTTGATATTGTGGCTATTAACAGAGATATGATTAATGTTTCACGAAAAAAACACTTTTTCCCTCCCCTTTGGTCAATGGTTGGTGCTATCAAAAAACGTTTCAAACATAAATTTTAGGGCCTTATCCGACACATGAACTTTGAATGGATTCAATATTTCAGATATTAAGAGAGTTATAGCGATATTTCAATTTTTCGAAAAAAAGCCTCCCATTTTCACCCCCTTAGACCGATTTTGCCCATTAACGAACTCGACCGAGTTTTTAAGGGGATACATATTATGTAAAAAATTCAAAGTGATTGGTGCAAAATTACGGCAGTTATCGTGTCCACAAGAAACTGATATCTATATATTGTACCCGTTCGTCCTGGGGATGCGATGACCCATCTGCTATAACATCACATCCCTGGAGTTCCAGGACAGAGCGGAGTTAAATGAACCTCTAGTCAAATAAGGAATGTGTCGGAAATTCAGCTGAGTTCTTGAAAAAGCAGTGGGTTTCACGAGACAAAGTATCTCTAGGGTCGTTACGGGCTTAAGTTAATAAAAATAATTCAAATATAAATGGGCGCCATCAACTGAATTCCTAGCAAAACCACTTCCTTTCCGGATAAGCCTTACTCAAGACAAGGAAAGAAAAAGGAACATCACACCATCATCAGATCACAACTAAGATAAAAACAAATTTATTTTACTTTGATAGTCAGACAGACATTTTAAATATAAATCCTACCTAAGAGTATGGTCGAATGCAAAGTTAAATTGTCATTGTCCAAAAAATCGAACCATCTCCTTTCTAATGCAAAATTATTTCAATCCACTTATCAAGAAAAATGTATAAAGTTCTCTTGGGTTCTCAGGATCACTGTCGCACTATGTCTTTCGTCACTGACATTTGTGAAACCTGAGACCTAATTCTCTTTAATTTAACATCAATGTGGATTTAATTAAGTTACTAATCTGCCTAAACATACACATATAATAATCACTCATGTTAAATATCACATAAATTATGGTTTGCATGGTATAATTTGAACGTAGAACATGTTAATCAAATGTTCCTAAACATTGACTAATTAATTTACATTATTTACATCGTCATTAATCTCTTATCTGTGAATTACAGAAAATTCAAATTCTCATTGGTCATCCTCATCATTATTATCGAATTAAATATTTCTCACATTAATTCTCACTTCAAAATTCCAAATATTCCTGTCAGAATCGTTAATTCATCACCATAACATCATTTAAATTCACATTTCAAGTTGCAATTCCTTCGAATCATCTCTCAATTAAATTTATTTAATTTCATATAAATTCATTAATCATCAGCTTCTTTAATTAATCATCACCTTCTAATTCAGTTATTCATCATCATTACAATCGTCTAATAATTCATTTCAATCAGTTTAATTAATTCAATCTTTAATTCATCCACTTATTTAATTCATCGATTTATTTCAAAATTTAATTTATCAACTTATTTAAATTTCAATCATCTGGTTATTTAATTTTATTATTTCATCTAGTCATTCTGATTTTTATTTCATTAGGTCAGATCGTTAATATGCTTAAATCTCAGATTATTATTTCATTAATTATTATTTTCAGAAAATCTTGTATTATCAACTTCATTTACTTGTTTAATTTCCTAACAAATTGTTTAATAAGGTTTATAGAACGTTGTCTTACAGTTTTATTACTTCCAAGTTATATCTCGTATTTAATTATCATGCCAAAAATATTATTGTCTCCACGACATCACGTTGGATCTAACTATCCACAACGACATTATATTTCTTCAATATTCCAAATATCACATTTGAATATAAGAATTGCTACAAAAACTCCATAAATATTCAGCACATACAGCATGAATTTCAACAAATACGCTAGACTGGGTACAACGACCTCATGTCCGCTTCAAAATACATTATCAACGTTGCAACTATCAAATGGCAAATTCCACAAAATGCCTATCACAAACTTCATTTAACCACGTTGCATGATCTACAAAAATATATAAATGGCTTCAAATTATTAACGCACATAATCTCCAATGACTGTAATTACTCTGATCACTTCTAGACAACTTCTTAAACAATTGGAAAAACATTACTTCAGTAATTTAATATTTGCTTTCAAATAGCATAAATTCTCTTTCACAAGTTTCATAATTCACATCGTAGAAAAACACCAATGTGCTATAATCTCTCACATCAAAATCTGCAATACTGATCTGCCTTAAAATAATTATGACCATTAATGATTAATCTTACAAGATTAAATTACTTTAAATCCTTCTCAAAGGTATCAAACACAATTATAAAAATCATCAAAGCATCAGCTGTAACAGCTGTTAAATCTGAAATTACTCTCAAAAGAGTATAGCAACAAAATATTGGATTGGCAAACAAGAATTACTAAATGCAATCCTGTTGACATTTATCGTTACTTTATTTAACAAAATTTCGACTGATATGTGACTAGTAGTTCCTTGTTTAATTCACTTACATCTCGTGTACATTCGGATGATAAAATGAGTTCCTCAATGGCGAGTAAGATGTGTAACCACCGTGCAATCGTATAAATACGAAGGACCTCGCCCCGTCGACTTGGATGATAGTTCCCTAAACGATGGGTAAGGCGAGTACCACCATACAATCGTATAAATACGACAGACCCCATCTCGTGGACTATATGAGTGAATGTACCAGAAAGGAATCAACAAGTTTCTAGTTGTCATATAAAAGCGACGTTCATTCACTAAAGTGAATAACTTCTTAATATCTCCAAACAATCCAATGGAAAAAATCCCTACTGATGAATAATACACACTCGCTAGTATGCAATGAACTGACGAAGTAGTTTCTGATAATCAATTGCAGATCACGAGTTCGAAATACTCGTTACACAAAAAAAACTATCCATGAAAAATATCCTAGCTGGAAAAATGTCTATAAGATCAAACATCTTCTTAATAAAGTCAAACAACGGTGAGAATGTCGAATAATGATGCCTGCCATATCATATGGTCACTCCATATTCTAGCAAATTCGAAGTATATAAATTCAAACCATGTCTTAATAATCAAATCACTCCTATTAGAAAAATATACATGTGTGCCCAGTATTCATGAAAATAATCGTATCAGGTAGATAGAACTCTTACAATACCTTTCATTATCAGTTGTAATATAATTTCCAAGATCGTCGATTTTCCCTACCTAAAGATTTCTCGTAAGATCGGCGTGAATATCATTTCATCCATGAAATGATGATTTCCTTCGAAATCCCAAGCGAATCAGCTGTTGGACTCCTCTCGTCAGGAACCGAATCCATCGCTCTGTGGTGCCATCTTGTCTCTATTCACGTTTACTCGATCATGTTGAACCTCGGATTACCCATAGCGGATATCGTCCAACTCCTTCTCGAAAAGTTCATGGTAACAGCGGACCCCCTACTCTTCTTCTAATATACGCCACTGTTCCGATAAATGTTCAGTTTGAGAATTGTAAGTCCTCTCTCAACTTACTGCGAAGTTCTACTTGAGTAAAATAAAAATTTTACTAGATAGTGTTCCAGATTACGATACACCCTGTATCTGTCTATAATTTGTAATCCATGAAAATGGCATAAGATAAAAATCTTATAAATGCACGCTGTAATGTTCATCAGAGCCTATGCTAAACATTCAGTTTACTTGAAATAGTAAAAAGTCGCTTTGAATGTATTATATAACAGCATGGTTATAATGTTAAATGTGAAAGCCTGTGTTCGAACAACGTCGAAATGAAGCTTGAAACAAAGTCTTCATATGCGATCAGTGCGGTTTTGAAATACCCCGGCTATCCACAATTGTCCTCTCGGCTAGCCCGGCTGGATCGATGACCCGCTGGGCCTCTGTTGCTCGGTGATGCGAGATATGTCGCCTACACTTGCCGTGACGGCTTACGTGTTTTGCGTGACCTTCAATGCCCGTCTCGCTGTGCTATAGGGCTGCTCTGTACTGCTCGCCTCGTTGAGCCTAACTGAACTGCTAAGCGCTGCGTCCCAGCTTATGAGTTCCGAGCGGCACGTGGCTGATTCTCCCCCACCACAGTGCTCCCACGTCACGAAGATAGTCTCGAACCCGACTCCTCTCGGCTGTTCTGTTATACAATAACTTATTTCCATAAAATTATTTCCACATATAATTCATGTCATATATACTCTTCTAAGTTGTTTTAACTTATTATAATCCCATATATATTTCAATAAAGCTTCACATCTTTATTAATAATTCTATCTTCTCACAGATTTCAATGCCTCCTTGATTCTTGACCTCCTACGTCATCTTGGCTTTCTTCTTGACGCGATCGATGCGCTATCTTATCTGAATGCTTCCCAAAACTTCAACTACAGCTTAATGTCAGCTGGCGTAGCCGATAGCCTAAAATAGGTATCGGGTACAATATATATATATATATATATATATATGTCGAATACATAGAATACGATGTGGTGGACTGTATAAAGAAATATATTTTACACTGTATGTACATGATTAAACACTGAACAAGTACAGTAGATATTACATGCGTGCTATGACACCATGTCCGGTAGCCACTGCTACCTACTTGCAAGTGAGTCCTGCTTGACGCAGGTAAGAAAACGACCCTTCCTCTTAATGGGTCAACAACCCTCCAGCAGGGGGACCAACTGTCATTAGAGTATGTACAGTGCCAGAGTTGCCAACATACTCCCCCCCCCCCCCCTTGAAATAGCAAGTATTTCAAACAACAATTAAATACTGTCACTTTGTTCTATTAACTGGAATAAGAGTTGAAATAAACACTATGTACACAAACATTTAAACAATTCACTTCTCTTCACTCAACAATGGGCAAAGTCTTGACACTGCTCTTTTCAAAAGAGCTCCGCTGGGTGTTTTGATGGTAACAACCCTCGTAACTCCGTCGGTTCCTGGATGCACTGCTGCGACACGGCCCAGTTTCCAATGAAATGGAGGCACGCCCTCTTCCTTCAGAACAACCAGAGTGTCGATTTGTGGGGATTGTCCGGGCGACCGCCATTTAGAACGCTGTTGGAGTTGTCCGAGATATTCCTTGGACCATCGACGCCAAAATTGCTGGAACATAGCCTGAAGCAGTTGCCAGCGCTTCAGTCTATTCAAGGGAGTCTGAGACACATCTTCTTCCACAGGAAGATGAAATGAGCCACCGATCAGGAAGTGGGATGGGGTTAATACTTCCGAATCATTGGGATCAGAGGATAGTGGGCAGAGGGGGCGCGAATTCAAAACTGCCTCTATCTGTACAAGCACTGTAGTCATTTCTTCAAACGACAATGCAGCATTTCCTACTATTCTCTTAAGGTGATACTTAGCTGATTTAACTGCAGCCTCCCACAACCCTCCGAAGTGAGGTGAACCAGGAGGACTAAAATGCCACTGAATCCCCTCCTCAGTAGCAAAGCTTATGAATGACTGCTTGGTATTCATATCATTAAAGAATTTCTTTAGCTCACGTGATGCACCTACGAAATTAGTTGCGTTGTCAGTGAATATGTGGGTGCAAGTTCCTCGTCTAGCCATGAATCTTTTCAGTGATGCTAAAAAAGCAGCTGTAGACAGATCGCTTACAAGTTCAATATGTACAGCCTTTGTGGCAAAACAAACAAACATAGCTATATATGCCTTAATCCGAGCGCCCTTCCTGGAGGAAGGCCGTAAATATACTGGGCCACAGAAATCTATTCCTGAAGATGCAAATGGTCGACTGGGAACTACTCTCCTTTCAGGTAGCGATCCCATTATCGGTTGATACGGCCGAGACGAGAATTGAAGACACGTCTTACATCGATACACTGCTTTTCGAGCACCGTTCCTCCCACATAGAGGCCAGTATTGCTGTCGCATCATTGTCAATAAAGTCTGAGCTCCAGCATGAAGAAAAACAAAATGAAAATGATCAAATAACATTATTGTAATGCGATGATTGCCAGGTAATAAAATAGGATGTCTTCTGTTGACCGATAGTTTAGTATTTTGCAGACGGCCTCCTACCCGTAACAGACCCTGCTCATCCAAATACGGTGCTAATCCATGTAATTTGCTTCCCTTGGGTAGTGGCAAATTTTGTTTGAGAGCCTTTATGTCTTGTGAAAATTCAGAACCTTGCGCAATTTTACACCATAAATACTTAGCCTGCTCTAGTTCTACCGGATTAAGAGCACCTGTTTGTCTGTCTGTTTTACTTTTAAGATTTTTGATAAATCTGAGCACGAGAGCTGTTATTCTAATCAGCTTGCTCCAGGAAGAGTATCTGTTAATCAGATTCGATCCAGGGGATTCTGTAGATGACACTAGAACGATTTTAGTTTTCCTAACTTCAGGTAATTCTTGAGAGCTATGCCTCTGCTGTGAAGGCCATTCGTCTTTATTATCTGAAAGCCAAGATGGTCCTACTAATAACAAATCATTGAGGGATAATACAGAATCGCCCTTCGAGCTGCCATCAAATACCACGCGAGTGCGCGTTGTCAATGAATTACCCTTAAATACACAATGATGCGGAAGGTAGTACTGTAATGGTTTGTTTATCTCATTACTGTGAATTTCCTCCATATGATCCAGGTCAGTGTACTCTCTCATAAACTGTACGTACTCCGACTTGACTTGGGGCTGCCTTTCAAAACGCTTCTCTAGGCTGTGAAACCGTCTAATTGCCTCATTAACATTGCTACCTAGCTGACTCGGGTCCTCTTTAAGGAGTAGTGGGACTATGAACCTACCCTGTGGATTCCTTCTGTGACCGTCAGTAAATAGCCTCTCACTAATCTCTTGCTCAGAATGTCCTTGGCCAAGCAGTGCTTTCCCCGGCTCATTGAATATCTTACCTGACACAAAGAGGCAGGAAGAACTGTTATCTGCGTGCCTTTCAGACAAACCAACACTACCTGCTGCTACCCAGCCAAGAGCCGTGTTGCGAAACAACGGTAGTTTGTTTGAGAAACTGTCGAGCTGAAATTGTTCTGCGCCGATAAGATTGTAAAAGAATTCTGCTCCAATGAGAATGTCTATGGATGATGACACATTAAATTGAGGATCCGCAAGGTTTTCTAATATAAACTCTGGAATACTCCAATCTGTGATGTTGATATTTTTAGTGGGTAAGCACTGACCAGTAATTGAAGGTATTACGTGAAATGTCATGATTCGTTCAAAGGAACCGAACCGCGAAGAAATCTTTGTTCTTACCACCGACCCCACCTTGATGGTAGTGTTATGCAACCCATGTATCGGAATATTAGTCATTGTCTTTAACAATCGTAATTGATGAGCTAATTCCCTGGTTATGAAGTTGAGTTGCGAGCCGCTGTCTAACACAACCCGAGCATGACGGGTTTTTCCCTCTGAATTGTTGACATTCACTACTGCTGTCGACAACAATACATGAGAGGAAACATCATTGTTGTGATTGTGCAATGAAACAGCATTACTACTATGTTGCTCATTAAGGGGAGACAATGAAGTATTATTGGACACAATACTCTTGTTTGAAGTTTGACTATTATTGTGGTTCGGTGACCCTTGGTCCCTGTGAAGCAAGGTGTTGTGTTTATCCTTGCACAGCTTACAACATGAACGAGTGCACTCGTTAGCGAAGTGATTTCCAGACAGGCAATTAACACAGAGGTTATGCTTCTTGATCTCCCGCCATCTGTCATAAACACACATAGAAGTGAATGTTTTGCATCTAAATATGGGATGTTCTTCCGTGCAAAGCGGGCATTTCTGATTTTTCTGTGAAAGGAAACAATTTTTTCCTGGGTTCGTGAATGGCCTCGGTTTGAAACCAGATGCATTCGTTTTAGATGAAACGCCTACCTGCTTCAGCTGTTTTGTGCGATCACAATTCTTAGTTTCGATCGATTCCAATGCATTACATGTTTCGAGTAGAAATTTGTCCAGTGTCTGATACGATGGAAGATCAAAGGTTGGTAACGAGGTCTCCCATTTTTTTAATGTTTCAGCGTCAAATCTGTTTGTTATTAAATGTATCAAAATGGCATCTAATTGTTCTTCACAAGACAGACCAAGCGCTGATAGCGACTGTATGTGCCTTCTGAAGCCGTCATACAAGTCTCTTAATGCCTTGGAAGATTCTACTTCTATTTTGTTAATCTGAAGGACCGAATTAATGTGGGAGGAAACAATTGCTCGCCGGTTATTGAACCTTTCATTTAACAGGTTCCACGCTATGTCGTAATTCGCTGCAGATATTTCTAGAGACTGTAACACGTCTGCCGCCCTGCCTGATACCACTGATTTTAGGTAATGAAATTTCTGTATTTTTGACAAATTTGCATCTTCATGAATGAGATTCTTAAAGGTATCGGCAAAATTGGGCCATTCTAAATAATCACCTGCGAATGTAGGTAAACTTATTTGAGGCAGTTTAACTGAACGTGTTTGCGAACTGGAAGTTGATTCACCAATAGAA
The DNA here is from genome assembly GCA_946902985.2 of Meconema thalassinum. Taxonomy (NCBI): domain Eukaryota; kingdom Metazoa; phylum Arthropoda; class Insecta; order Orthoptera; family Tettigoniidae; genus Meconema; species Meconema thalassinum. The sequence goes on along the minus strand of OX336388.2, from coordinate 988,853,433 downwards.
TCACTTAGCGAAGTTGCTGACTTGGAAATTGCACTGTTTATGGATCTTATAAGACCAGATGTTTTGAAGTATTGCTCCTCAAAGTCGGAGCGATAAGATTCTTGTTCTGCTTGAAATGATTCATCCTCTTTCAAATCCTCTATTTGTGATTGAACTGTTTCATATTCTTCCCAGATTTTTGATAAGTGAGCCCGTCGATCTTCCAACTGATCTACGTCCTTAGATTGAGAATCTAATTTCTCTACGAAGCCTTGTATGCGAGATAAGCTAGCCTTTAACCTACCCCTTTTGCTACACAGTGATTTTATCTTTTGTTCCATTTTTCACTAGCAATTCCCAATAAACTGCTGAATGATATAAAATCACAGTAGACCAAATGCCTATACGTAAAAGAATGACAAAACGAAAAGACAAATACCTAACATATTTACATAATACAAAGATGAACTCCTGGTTTTGTTTCAAAGAGTTGCGGGAAAACTGCGTACAAATAACATACAGTTTTACGGGCGAAATCATGTGTGATCACTAGCAATACCAATACATTGCAAGTACAAACGAACAGTTTTGAATGGAGAAACAAAGGAATGCATATGAGTCACAAGGAATAATTAAGGATGATCGGTGACTTACCAGGATGATGAATTCTGTTGTCCAGTAGTCGCCATGCCGCCAACAACCCACGCCATTCGTGCGAAGCCATGCTGTCTTGGGATCACAGAGTTCAATTTTCACTGTTTTCCTTGCCATCTAATCGTGCCCGGAGGACCAAAACTTATGTCGAATACATAGAATACGATGTGGTGGACTGTATAAAGAAATATATTTTACACTGTATGTACATGATTAAACACTGAACAAGTACAGTAGATATTACATGCGTGCTATGACACCATGTCCGGTAGCCACTGCTACCTACTTGCAAGTGAGTCCTGCTTGACGCAGGTAAGAAAACGACCCTTCCTCTTAATGGGTCAACAACCCTCCAGCAGGGGGACCAACTGTCATTAGAGTATGTACAGTGCCAGAGTTGCCAACAATATATATACATAAATTATATATAAACTTTTGAACTGACGGTGGTTTTGGGGTCTGGGGGATGTGAAACGCGAAGATATGTCGAAATTTTCCGGAAGTCGAAACATGGGACCCATTGCAATAGTTAGCTTTCTAATGAAATCTACCTAACAGGCCAGGTTGTTTATCAGAGGAGGGCTCAGAGGCAAATGTGAGCAGGCCTAAGGCCGTTGTAAGTAAACATTAGACATTGATTTATTTAAAAACTGAGTGTTGACGGACAATGAAAAGTTCAAAGTTTCGAATGACAAATGGGTTCCTCAGAGCAACTTTAACTTTCCTTTTAGATCGCATGGGAACCAACAACGAAAATTTTCGTTTTCATGGCTAAAGAAATATACCTGGCTTTCTTATTCTGGAATTGAAGACTGCATACTGTGTCCATTGTATGCTTTTTTCAAAAAAAGAAGTAGGTAAGAGTAACGCTCAGCAAACTGGACAACTTGTTGAAGAAGGTTTTTGTAACTGGAAAAATGCACTAGAAAAGTTTGAAAAACATGCAAACTCGCAGTATCATAAAGACTCATGTGTAAGGGCAGCTAACTTTAAAAGAATTATGGACTGCTGAATGAAACCGATTGACAAATCTCTTGATAAAGGAAAAGGTGTCCTAGCCCAAAATAATGTGAAAAGAATAATTCCAATAATAGAAACTATCATCTTGTGTGGCAGGCAAAACATCGCCCTTAGGGGCCATAGAGATTATGGTCAGTTTCAAATCGACAGCAAACCATTTGAAAATGAGGGGAACTTAAGAGCTTTGCTCAGAGCTAGAATTGAAGCAGGTGACAACAATTTGAAAGATCACTTTGGGTCATGTGGCAAAAATGCGACCTATATAAGTTGGAATTTTCAAAATCAAGTCGTCGATGCTTGTAACCAAATAATAACTGAAAATAGCAAGTAAAGTAAAAGAAGCTAAGTTTTTTAGTGTTCTCGCAGATGAAACATCTGATATTTCAACTGTTGAACAGTTTTCTTTGTGTTTACGTTATGTAACGCCAAATACTTTAAATGGTTATAAAATATGTGAGCAATTTTTGAAGTTCATGCCTCTAACCTCTACTACGGGTAGCGTATTGGCAAAAACATTGATTAAAGGTCTTGAAGACAGTAATATAGACATAAATAACCTACGTGGCCAGGAGTACGATGGGGCGTCTGCCATGAGTGCAAAGTTTAAAGGGGCTCAAGCTTGCATCCAAGAAGCTCACCCCACAGCAATATACGTGCATTGCGCTTCTCATAGCCTTAACCTGGCATTGTCGACCGCGTCTGAGGTTGTATCAATCAGGACTGCTTTGGAATAGTGGAGAAGTTGTGGGATTTTTTTAACACTCCTAAAAGACAAGCAGTTTTAAAACAGTGCATTGAATCTGAGGCAAATCTTGAAACCAACAAGAAAAAACTCCTGCAGCTTTGTCCAACGAGATGGGTACAAAGGCACGATGCTATTTTTGTTATGAAAGAACTGCTGCAACCCCTTGAAGTAGCGTTAGAGGAGATTAAAAACTGGAATGATAGGGAATCTTCTTCAGGAGCTATAATATTACTAAACTCCTTAAGTCAAGGTGAATTTATAATTTCTCTCATGGCATCAGAAAAACTGCTTGGATACACAGTAAACCTAAGCAAAAAGCTTCAGGGAACTGATTTAGATTTATCGTCTGCAATTACACACGCTGAAACTGTGATTGAAAGCTTAAAATCTCTAAGAAAAAAATGCAGATCAAGAATTTCACTCGTTGTTTGAAGAAGCTACCAAAATTGCTAATAACTGCGGTTCAATAATTTCGATGCCTCGAACAGTTGGAAGACAACTGAACAGAATCAACATTCCAGCAAAAACTCCAGAATTATACTATAAGAGATCTGTTTTCATCCCTTGGATTGACTCTTTCATTATTTCATTGGAATCTCGATTCATCAAGCATAAAGACTTATTAAAGAGAGTTGAGTGCTTGCTCTCATCAGCCAATGCATCACATACACATAAAGAAACCTTCCAAGAAAAAATGCAACTTGATTTCTTACAGCTGTGTAGTTTTTATCAGAATGACATAATTGAAAGTGGAAGAAACAACAAAGGCCTGCTTTTGGCAGAGTTTGAACTGTGGCACAAGAGCTCCAAGACCCACGCTAATATCCCTAAAAACGCAATCGATGTGTTGAATCTATGTGACAAGGACTTGTTTTCTAATATCCACACATTGTTGAGAATTTTGTGTACCATCCCTGTGACTACAAGCACTGCTGAGAGGTCATTTTATACACTACGTCGGCTGAAAACATATCTTAGGAATACCATGGGTGCAGACAGGCTGACTGGACTAGCAGCACTGAATATTCACCGGGAAATTGAAGTCACCAGTACAGAGGTAGTTTCCGATTTGAAAAAATCTGTTAGGCGGATTTTGTTCTGTGAAATTTGAGTTTCCACTTTATTCAAACAACGTTAATATTAATTCATTTATACATGATTTGTATTCAACTATTTGTTTAAACTTGCATTCAGCTTGTGTAATTAAGTTCAACTTGAAATTCTAGAAATGTTTAGGATTTATTATTACACACATCAAAAAAAGTTTTGCATCACCTCGGTTCCAAGAGTTCCGGAACCGTTAAATACAAAGGGAATAGAGATCAACACAAACAACATTTCAGCTCGTTTTATTGCTCATGAGACCCACACATTGCATGTTGTACCATCATACAGCTAGACTTTCAGCATTTGTGGTCCAGATTGCAGTACACACCACTACCTCTAATACCCAGTAGCACGTCCTCTTGCATTGATGCATGCCTGTATTCGCCGTGGCATACTATCCACAAGTTCATCAAGACACTGTTGGTCCAAATTGTCCCACTCCTCAACGACAATTCGGCGTAAATCTCTCAGAGTGGTTGGTGGGTCAAGACGTCCATAAACAGCCCTTTTCAACATATCCCAGGCATGTTCGATAGGGTTCATGTCTGGCGAACATGCTGGCCACTGTAGTCGAGCGATGTCGTTATCTTGAAGGAACGCATTCACAAGATGTGCACGATGAGGTCGAGAATTGTCGTCCATGAAGACAAATGCCTCTCCAATATTCTGCCGATATGGTTGCACTATGGGTCGGAGGATGTCATTCAGGTATCGTAAAGCCGTTTCGGAGCCTTCCATGACCACCAGTGGCGTACGTCGGCCCCACATAATGCCACCCCAAAACATCAGGGAACCACCACCTTGCTGCACTCGCTGGACAGTGTGTCTAAGACGTTCAGCCTGACCAGGGTGCCTCCAAACACGTCTCCGACGATTGTCTGGTTGAAGGCATATGCGACACTCATCGGTGAAGAGAACGTGATGCCAATTCCGTGGGGTCCATTCAGCATGTTGTTGGGCCCATCTGTACCGCGCTGCATGGTGTCGGGGTTGCAAAGCTGGACCTCGCCATGGACGTCGGGAGTGAAGTTGCGCATCATGCAGCCTATTGCGCACAGTTTGAGTTGAAACACGACGTCCTGTGGCTGAACGAAACGCATTATTCAACATGGTGGCATTGCTGTCAGGGTTCCTCCAAGCGGCAATCCGTAAGTAGCGGTCATCCACTACAGTAGTAGCCCTTGGGCGGCCTGAGCGAGGCCTGTCATCGACAGTTCCTGTATCTCTGTACCTCCTCCATGTCCGAACAACATCGCTTTGGTTCACTCTGAGACGCCTGGAAACTTCCCTTGTTGAGAGCCCTTCTTGACACAAAGTAACAATGCGGACGCGATCGAACTGCGGTATTGACCTTCTAGGCATGGTAGAACTACAGACAACATGAGCAGCGTACCTTCGTCCTGGTGGAATGACTGGAACTGATCGGCTGTCGTACCCCCTCCGTCTAATAGGCCCTGCTCATGCATGGTTGTTTACATCTTTGAGCAGTTTTAGTGACATCTATGAACAGTCAAAGGGACTGTATCTTGGATACCATATACACAGTCAACGTCTATATGCCGGAGATCTGGGAACCGAGGTGATGCAAAACTTTTTTTGATGTGTGTATAATATTAGTTATTAAGGAAAATTAAAATAACTTATATATTTTCACGTACAGTACATAAAATATTTGTTACAATCCATAACACTATGGTATACAATTACATCTCGTAATATTTAAAATGTAATTTTAAGTTCCAATTAAATTTACATATTCAAAATCAAAATGTTATTATTAATTTCCTAAAACCTATACTAGTTCTTGGTATAAACAACTCAAAACTTCGTAAATTATTGTAGATAATTGATGTTACACATCAATCTGACGATCCTGGTAGCTGGATATATAGTTATGATAATAGTGAGCATGGCAATCCAGTCGTTATCACTCTGATCGTGATCAAAAGTTAATTCTTGATAAAAATCATGCAGTTCCTTTTTATTACTTGTATAACCTTAGCTCAATGGTACTGTAACTAAAATTTGAATAAAACCAATGCACATTTTGTTTAAATAATCTCCAGTCCAATAGCATATTTTGTATTGGTTTTAACATAGCATTTTACAGTATGTTTGATCTTATAGGATATATTTTTATGCATATGATCTCAAATATACATATTTACATACAAGACTAATAATGGACACATTCTCTTTCCATAGCTGAAATCATGTTATTGAGGAAAGCCCCCTCCAAACCAAAAGTCTGGGTGCGCCCCTGATCGTAAGTGCAGTAGTGTAGTGCGATGTCCCGCGGGAATCATATCTCCTTTCCCCATTCAAGTCGGTGTCCATCAAGGATCAGCCCTGTCACCACTTTTGTTTATTCTATGCATGGATTCAATAACATCAGATATCCAATCGCAACATCCATGGACGCTTCTATATGCTGATGATGTCTTATTGGCTGCAGAAGAACGCAACGTTCTTGAAGAGAAACTGTAGGAGTGGAATACGAGGCTGACTGAGAATGGACTGAAGCTGAATGTCCAGAAAACCGAGTAGACTATATGGAGTGTGGGTCACCGACGCCTGGCACCATCCTTGTAGGCAGTGGCGGCTGGTGATTTTTCACTTGGTGGTGCCAGCATATTCAAAATTTGCAATAAAATCATTCAAAGTTGCAGGTACGGATAGTGCATATTTTATGCAATAAGTTACATGTTTAACATTATTTAACTGTGCTATTGTAGAAGACGTTTTGGAACTCGTGTAGTATACGTTGCCCGGCGCCATTAAAATCCGAAAAATTTTCTATAGATATGGCCAATGTTACTAATATACAGCAGTTGAATATTTCATCGCTAGAGAGTGTTACGGTATTTTTTCAGAGTGCCAACATTATTGTTTCCAGACCAATATTTTCATCCAGCCCAATGGTTTTCGTCTAGGCCAATAAAGGTTAGGTATCCCGGCCCTGCGGGCCACGTTAGGCTAATGCATAACACCCCTGGTTTTTGTCACGCACAGTGGGGTAGTCACGCATCAATAATCTTTAACCAGGCCAATGATTTTGCCTAGTAGTACAATCAGTAAGTTGGCAGCATTACGTAATCAAACATGGCGACGTGCTTTTTGATAAGTTTATTACTTGAAAGTTAAGGTTGACAATTTCCTTTTTTGGAAGTGTTTACGCGGTGTTTGTTAATGGCAAATGGCTTTAATAACGTGGCAGAGTAAATACAAAACATTTTCAGAGCGCTACTAAGTAAAATAACGCACTTTCGAAACGGGCAACGTATACTACAGGAGAGCCGACGTTTTTAATTGAAGTGTCAGCTGAAGTGAATTGAGAAATTGCATAACTACTACAAATATTTTAGTCTCGGGATTTTTCGTCAAAACAAAAGTTCTTCCTTTCTCTACTAGAAAGCGCTAAAGTGTCAAGGAGGTTAGATATCTAAGCTCCAAGGAACAACAAAAATTCGACAAGCAAGCTGCCCTTTGGGTGTCAAACAACAACGCTTTCACCTGGCACCGAGGCCATACGATATTATATCATACACATATTTTGATCCATATGCATTTTAAATAAAAACCACTTTTAAGAATTATAATTGAACAAACCTCTCAGAAAAATAATTTGAAGAAAACAACATATGCTAGGCCTACTCATCAAAAATATTTGTTCCAAAACCTCGATCGACACCTTCATTTGAATTAATAAGAGCGGTCCTATCGCTAAATGGAGATTGTAACAACTCACTTATTTTATTCATTGTTACACTTCCGAAAGGTGACACAGAGCTCATTGAGATTCCTACGGCTTCGTACGTTGCGCTCGAGCTATGCGATCTTCAAACATGAAACAAATCAAATTTTATTAAGGAACCTAGCTTGCATGTATCGATTCCAAAAGCACACTTATTAGATTAAAACGGTGTTTATATGGTCAATGCCGCATTATGCTATGCAAGTTTATGTAACATGTCTATATAGGAAAAAAATAAGCATGGCTATTGCTAACACACACGTGACCACAGCCTCTTTGTCGCAATTTCAGTTGCTGTCTCAAAATAAATAGGTGAGATGAAATGAACACGATGACCTACCTCTAAGACAACCTTACTTATCGTACATACGGATTGATTGGAAAGGATATCCCCTGCATCTAATATAAATGAACACAAAAGCTATTTAACGACGGTCACTATTCATACACATTTGCAGTCAAACTTGAGAATTTGTGTTTACGCTTGGGACGTGAAACTGTGCCGCCAAATTAAATTAACGAAACACAGTAAAACTCGTTGAAAAATTCCGAATTTTTACATTACAAAGAGAGAACAAATAATCCCCGTCATCAATATGAGCCTATAAAAGTTGCTAAATGTCAAACAATAAAGAACTAAAACTATTTTGTGGTTTGAATTTATTTAATAGTCAAGACACAGTGATATATCGTCAAGCTGGTACCACTGGAGGTGTTCTGTCATATGCTGTACTCTAGTGGTTGAAAGATTAAGCAGTTCAGCAGTTCTAACGTGTATGTAAGGTGTGCTTGTACCTGTGACGTGCTGCTATCTCGTGGATAGAATTGAAGCTCCGCGTCACGAGGCCGTTGGCTCTACCTCAGGGTAATATGCGTCTCAACACAACACAAACAAACTCAAGCCAAACTAGTCCTTATTGCAGTACAGTGTCTGATGCGGTCTGATGTTCGTAGGTAGTGCCGGTTGGCTCTGGCTCAGTAATTCAATAAAGCGCCACCAGAACGCATGTCAGTTTGCGCGCTCGTTCAAATAGTGCAGAATATGTATACAATTTCCTCAAAATGTAAATGTAATATAAACTGTTCTTGAGAGGAAAAAGTCACATATTCTCTCTTCATTACACTGGTGGTGCCATGGCACACGGGCACCACCTCAGGAGCCGCCCCTGCTTGTAGGTAGTCAAGATCTTCAAAGAGTCGACCAATTCAGGTATCTTGACTCGTTGACTCGTTCAGATGGTGACACCCTCCCTGATGCCCGAGCTCGTGTGAGTGCCAGTTGGTTCAAATGGAGGGGGGTAACTGGAGTCCTCTTTGGCCGCAGGATACCCACCTAACTTAAGGCCAATATTTACAAGACCGTCGTGCGCCCAGTCGTCCTCTACGGTTCTGAATGCTGACCGGCCTCTGTTAAACACGAGCAAGCCCTGCATGTGCATGTTATGGAGATGCGCATGCTTCGTTCGGTGCTTGGTCTGACGCGACTTGACCATATCAAGAATTGCGATGTCCGAGGGAGGATGGCAGTTTCACCCATAGGCTACAGGATAAAATGCTGGAGGCTCGTCTACGCTGGTACGGCCACGTCATACGTACTCACGAACAATCAGTGGCTAAAATTGCCTTGTGCCTCAACCCGGATTGTAAACGACCTCGTGGGCGACCTAAGAAGAGGTGGCTTGATCGCCTTAGAGAAGACATGCGACAAATTAATCTGTGTCCGCATGATGCCCTTGACCGACAGAAATGGAGATTGGCATGTAAAGTAGCGGACCCTGCTCCAAAGCGAGACAAACGCTAGGAAGATGATGATGATGATGAAATTAGTACACCGCACAACATGCACACAAAAATGAAATTCAGGACCGTTTTTCGAAGCGACAATGCATTTAGGGCCTTTGACTATGCAGAAATAAAGTACGGCCTCCACGTTATGTTTCAAATTTTAGCCACGCGGAGAAAGATTTCTAAATAACATACTTAATATGAGAACGGTATCTTCTGCTCCCGCAGCCCTTAAACCAAGGAACCAACCATCTTCTGCTTCATCGTTCTATCTAGAACTAGTCCGGTCAAAATAGACATTCACCCTTGCATAAATTCCCAAGAAGCTGAATTTTTGCATGGACGTTAGGGATACCATTATAATGAAATTGTGAAAAGTCCCCATCGATCCCATGTGTGCAAAAAAAATTATGCAAGTTCCAAGTTCGCAAAAGTTTTTTCTTTTGTGATTTTGTAGCGAAAAGGTTAGTTTTATGATATAAATAGATCAGACCAAAATTGTAGATCATGCAATTATCTACAAAAATTGTCCTTACGCTTTTGTTCTTAAGATTCACTATTTCTGAGAAAAGGAGATTCTAAAATTTACTAAAGTTGTATTCCCCATAATATGCACACGTTTCCACGCCACCTATGAGGTAGTGTACTTGACGTGTTTTTTTTTTAATGTGGTTTCCCCAGTAGGCCTACTCCACGGTCTGTTAGGTAGAGTGTAAGGTCTTCTCATTCTTCTTCTTCCTCTTCTTCTTCCTCTTCTTCTTCGTCTCCTTTTCCATCTTCTTCTTCTTGAGCTTCCTGAGTTGACGTAAATTGTTCTAACAGCGATACATCAGTTGTTTCGTCGTTGATATAAGGATCTTCTTCTGTTAGAGATTCAACATTTGAGCACGATTGGCCTTGACAACTGGTGCATGCTGGTGAACAAAATAAGCCTACTTTTTTGCAGCCGCATTTTTAATCACACCCCTTTTTGCAGTTGCAAAAAAGAGTATTTAAGGAGCCTTTCTGGTGCAGGTGGAAGTAGTGTATGGATTGGTTCCAATACATTATTAATTAGTAGGGCTCGGATCGATATGCTCGATAAAATCTCCAAATATGCTCGAAAACCATGTGTTTTATGCTCGATAGATATGCTCGAAAAACCCATTATATGCTCGAAAAAAACGTTATATGCGGTTAAATATGCAGAATATGCTCGAAAAACACCGTTATAAACTACAGAAAGGAAAGTGAAACGAAAAAAAACAATATCATACCTTTATATACGAGCTTTATTTTCTAATTGTAAGTATGATGCACTGCAATATATTCGCATTCAAGAGAAGTTTTCTTATAAAAGTTACAATTTAAAAGATCATTTACAAAATGTTCAGAATTAGGCGAGTCAATGAAGTAGATCTGCGTTGGTCTGTAAAACAAGAATTTTTTCTATGTTTTCACTTTTCAGTTTTGAATGATTTTCTTAAATAAGTCAATAAAAGTTTCAATGACGAGAACGACCTCACTAAAGGTTAAAAACCTGCGGTTCTATTATTCGCACCAGATAGGCTTTTCAATATTTATTTCTGTTTTCGAACCTTAAGGATGGTCAGGGCCTGAATTTAGTGGGGCAGGGGGAGAATTCGAAGAAAAACAAACTATTTAGACGTAAACCACAAGAATATGCATTTATATGCTTCTATTCTGAAAACCGCGGTTTTATGCATTTATATGCTCGATAAATTTCAATTCTGTTGGTCCCAGAGAGGTGAAAATACCACCGAAAGGCTTCTTTCAATGTGTACTATTCAGGAAAAAAATATGCGAATATGCTCGAATCCGAGCCCTATTAATTAGCTTCCAATCCCATTCTTCTGCGTCCAGTTGATTACCAAGTCACACTTGAACCTGGTAATATACTCGATAAAAATGTTGGTGAGCAGAAGCCGAGGTTGGAGGAAGACAATCTAATTGCACACGTCTTTTATTACGCGTTAGTTTTGAAAAAGATAAGTAACGTAAGTTATCTATGCAAGTAATTCTTTTTGGAGCTCCATATACAGAAAGAAGAAAGCGAATTCCGTTGGTGATCAGAGTTTCTGGAGCAGAGTTCATATCTTCAAAAGCTTTTGCATATGTCATTAAATCTTGTTTTTGAAACAATTTGAAAACTGTTGTTTTACCCCTTCGGAATTGCTGATGTTGTATCACATCCAGTCATAGGATTTAAAAATAGAATATGATTTTTACATTTAGGATAAGCCGATAAACTCGTATTTGAAAATATTTGCGATGGTTGTTGAGCCTTGCCTGGTTTTGATAAATAAATTAATTTTTCAATTGGAGTTCGAGAGGTAAGTAATACCAACAGGTCAACATCTTCACCAACATCAACATTTACATCAGTTGGATTGAATTGATTTATTGCAGTTTCTATGATGAGTACATCACCGTCATTGTCAGCTTGCTTGACTAAAATATGTTCAGTGGTAATTTTTTCTTTTAGCATTGCGATGAACCGAGACTTATTATCATTGTTTGACAAAAATTGTTGTTGGCTAGTTGGGATTGTCATAAATCGGTCAAAGAGAATATCGGAAGATGCCGATGTTTTTGCAACACGGCGACGTCGTTCTGCGGCTTTAATATTTTTGTAGAATCGGTATAGCCATCAAATACTACGGTTACTTTTTGACCAAAATGTCTGCGTATATACTAAACATACTTATCTGAGATGTTGCTGAATGTAACTTCTCGATCCAAAACGACACGGTGCAATAAATATTCTCCATCGATAGTATATGTAGCATTTCTGTTATCAATATCAATGTTTACTTTTTGAAAACAATCATGAATGGCTGATTTTCGTGATTTTCGCATTCCAAGCTCATCGAATAAGCATAATGGGTAGGGAGACAATTCATAGGTTCAAAATATTTTTCAATTTTATCGTCAAATGCCGTAGTAATACTCATGCGTTGAAATAATAACACGGGGTCAACAGGTACTTTCTCATCATGAACGTCTGTGGTGCTACTCACAGCTAAAAATGGAATCACTTTATCAGCACGTTTGAGTTTAATATTTTCAGTCCTGACATAGTGGAAATCCCAACTTCACGAGCGTTATGGCAGTTGATTTTATCACCACCAACGACTCCACTGGCAATAGACAAAATTTTGTTAACCTCTGGTAAAGGTTTATGTGATGAAAAACACTCTAGAGTACATCTTTAGCATCTTTCATTACTCATGAGTCACTTGCATCAACATGCTGATCTGTTGTATCCATTCTTACATTCACGAGATCTTCCAATACTTCACAAACTGTATTCATTGCATACATACAAACCCATTTGCTGATGACACTATCTTTACTACTTCCTCGAGCAATAACTCCATCTGTCTTAATAGATTTCATCATTGACTGCTCTATCACCATATCCGTTGAAGTCCCCCAACTTAACTTATACCTCTAATACAACTCTGGTAAATTTTAGAATCTCTTTTTCTCAGAAATTGTAAATCTTAAGGGAAAAAGTGTGAGGACAACTTTTGTAGATAATTGCATGATCTACAAGTTTTGTCTGATCTATTTTTATCATAAAACTAACCGTTTCGCAACAAAATCCAAATAAAACATTTTTGCGAACTTTGACCTTGCATACATTTTTTTGCACATATGGGATCGTTGAAGACTTTTTCAAAAAGGTGGGCAATAGACAGACTGAAAGAGAAGGATGTAAACGAAAGATTCAAGAAGAGTATAAAGGAAGGACTAATGAAAAACCCTAAACAAACTTCAATTGCAGACGAATGGGCACTTTTGAGGAATGAAATAACAAAATCCGCAGAAGAAAATATTGGTAGGAAAGAGAGAATAGGTAGAAAACCGTGGATCACTCAGGATATACTCGAATTGATGGATGAAAGGCGGAAGCACAAGAATGTAAGAGATGAAAAGGGGAAAGCAGAATACAGACGTCTGAGAAATGAGGTTAACAAGAAGTGCAAGGAAGCGAAAGAAGAATGGTTGAAAGAGAAATGTGCTGGTATAGAAAATTGTCTGAAATTAGGAAAAGTAGACACAGCTTATCGAAGGATTAAGAATACTTTTGGGGAAAAGAAGACTAAGTGCTGTAATATTAAGGACACAAATGGAAAGCCTCTAACAGATAGGGAAGAAAAGGTTGAGAGATGGAAAGCTTACATAGAGAGTTTGTATAAGGGAAAGGAGATTGAGAATCATGTAATGGAAAGGGAGGAGGAAATTGATGAGGATGCGAAAGGAGATTTAATATTGAGATCAGAATTTGATAGAGCTTTGGAAGACTTAAGCAGGAACAAAGCACCAGGCATAGATGATATACCGATTGAGTTGCTACGCTGCATAGGAGAGGAAGGTCTGATCAGGTTATTTCACTTGGTGTGTAGGATTTATGAGACAAGTGAGGTACCCCCTGATTTCAAGAAGAATGTAATCATCCCTATACCAAAGAAAGTGGGAGCTGACAGATGTGAAGATTACCGTACAATCAGCTTGATTACTCATGCTTCAAAGATCCTGTCTAGAATAATTTACAAGAGGATTGAGAGCCAGATAGAAACGGAGTTGGGTGAAGACCAGTTTGGTTTCAGGAGAAATGTAGGAACAAGGGAAGCTGTACTAAGTCTTAGGCTGATTTTGGAAGGTAGAATAAGGAAAGATAAGAGAACGTTCATGGCTTTTGTAGACTTAGAAAAGGCTTTTGATAACGTTGATTGGACTAAATTGTTTGACATTTTGAAATCGATTGGAATAAAGTACAGGGATAGGAGGGTGATATACAATCTATACAGAAACCAGACAGCAGTCATTCGAGTTGAAGGACATGAGAGAGAAGCTGGTATTCAGAAAGGTGTAAGGCAAGGCTGCAACTTATCACCCATACTTTTCAATCTTTACATTGAACAAGCAATGAAGGAAATTAGAGAAAAATTTAAAGTGGGAGTGAAGATTCAAGGAGAAATAATTTCAACTCTGAGATTTGCTGATGACATCGTCATCTTGGCCAACAAGCCTGAGGATTTGAATGAGTTTTTGAATGGTATGGACTCCGTATTACGGAAAGAATTCATGATGAAAATTAATAAATGTAAAACAAAAATACTGGAATGCAGCCGAAATAAATCAGAAACCTCTATGGAGATCAAATTGGCAGGTGAAAAGCTGAAGGAAGTAGGAGATTTCTGTTACTTAGGAAGCAGAATAACCAGTGATGGACGAAGCAAAGAGGATATAAAAAGTAGGTTGGCTCAGGCAAGAAAAGCATTTCTACAAAAAAGGAATCTGCTGACATCGAATATAGATTTAGGTATTAGGAAGTCATTTTTGAAAGCCTTTGTCTGGAGCGTGGCGCTCTATGGAAGTGAAACTTGGACTATTGGTGCAGCAGAAAAGAGGAGAATTGAAGCATTTGAAATGTGGTGTTACAGGAGAATGATGAAGATCAGATGGGTAGATAGGGTTACAAACAAAGAGGTATTAAGACTAGTGGGAGAGGAGAGATGTTTCTGGCGACTGCTAATGAAGAGAAGAGATAGGTTGGTAGGACACATACTAAGACACCCAGGAATAGCAAGCTTAGTTATGGAAGGAAGGGTCGAGGACAAGAACTGTAGGGGTAGACCAAGGTTAGAATATGTTAAACAGATTGCCTCGGATGTAGGGTGTGGTAGCTATGTAGAGATGAAACGATTAGCTCAGGACAGGGAGGCACGGAGAGCTGCATCAAACCAGTCAAAAGACTGAAGACTCAAACAACAACACGGGGACTTTTCACAATTTCCTTAAAATGCTATCCATAACGTTCATGCAAAAATTCAGCTTCTTGGGAATTTATGCAAGGGTATCCCTATTTTTCGGGCTAAACGTGTAATCTGGAACAAAGCAAGCGACCAAGCAGATTTTAAAATCCAAAGAATATGCATATACTCCAACAACCAATAAGAAACCGGCAGCCTCACCAGTCAATCAAACAATGAATCAGCTCTGTGCCTAGCCGCTCGTATTTTATTCTGTAGACGTGATTTGTCACAGGATACAGAGGAACAAAGTAAAACGGATCGAGTCGGCTGTGCTCGCAGGCTACACAGAAGCGAATCTTTAATTGTCTTTGTTTATGCCAGGTGTAGACCTGGTAGACCTATGTCTTTCGTTGCTTCTCATGTCATTTGATGTCAGTAGAAAACAAACATCATTACCAATCTCAGCTAGAAAGTAGATAACCTAACAGTTAATCGTAACTTCCAGTGGCCCCGTTGAGAAACTTGTGCCTTGCGTAAGAGCTTAACAGTACGTAAATAGATTAATTCAATACCGTAACCTATATTTCTTCTGATATTTCGTGCAGTGTAATGATGTAACTAATTTTCAAAAGAGCATGTCGAAGGATTTTTATTTGCGATATTACGTTGGTCATTTGGGACAATTTGGGCATGAATTTCTAGAATTTGAACTCCGTCCAGATGGGAAACTGCGATATGCAAATAACTCTAATTATAAAAATGATATTATCATAAGAAAAGAAACTTACGTCCATCGCCGAGTGCAAGAAGAGTTGATGAGGATTGTTGATGAATCTGAAATCATGCAAGAGGATGACATGTTGTGGCCTCATCCAGATCGAGTTGGACGTCAAGAACTTGAAATTCTGATAGGAGACAAGCATATTTCGTTCGCTACAACAAAACTGGGCTCTTTAACTGACGTGAACCAAACTAAAGACCCAGAAGGTTTAAAAACCTTCTATTATTTGGTGCAAGACTTAAAGTGTTTCGTATTTTCGCTAGTCACGCTGAATTTCAAGATCAAACCTATTTAATCATCTAAGCGTTGAAATAACTGACACTGTTCAAAATTATTGTAAATACCACGTGGTGATATCATGCGCTATTTTTTTTATATAGAAGTTCTTCTAAAAGGCGTGAGATACATAGGCCTAGGTCGTTACAGGATGTTTCAATATAGATATGTTTGATTCAGTATCTTGGATTTTTTCTTCTTCATTTTCCGTAACTCTGCCTCAATTTTGAATATGAGAAATTGTAGTTTAAAGGGCATCAACATCTCTAGGGTTATCAATTTCTCTTTCCATAAGCTATTACGGAACAATTTCAAATGTTAATTGAAACTACTTCAACTACTTAAGAGAATATCTCTCTTAAAGATTTAGAATATCTCTCATCTCTTGAGTAAGACCTAAAAAACGAGACCGCCATCGAAGGTCAATCCGAATTTCCATGCAGGCGCATCTCCCATCTACGACACCAACGAACGGTTCCGGTTCGTAGTACCATCTTCATCTAACAAGGGAAGTATCAGGTAAGACAGGTCGAAACCTATCTTGAAACTTTGTGGACGTAATCGCTGTACTATAAGAGGACAACGTGTGGAAAATCGGCCACCAGATTTAACTGCAAGGCCCCGAAATCGTACCGGACATCCTGGTACACAGGCATGACGGCTAGCGGAGCTGGACATCCCTGCGGCACTCGTAGTCGCGTGGAGGGGCGTATATGCTGACTGGAGCGTGCGGCTGCTTCTCACCGGCCTTGAATGCTTGGGCCGTCAGGGCTGTCCCTTCCAACATGTATGATACTCGCTACTCCCCATTGATTTATTTGAGAGATTCGCCACATGATTTCGGAGCCTTGCAGTTCAATCTGGCGGCTGATTTTCCGCACGTTGCCCTCTTATAGTACAACGATTGTGTCCACAAAAGTTTCGAGATACGGTACCGTAGGTTTTGACCTGTCTTACCTGATACTTCCCTTGTAAGTCTTCGAAATAAGCTGTGCTTGGGCGTGAAGCGTTGATGGATAGAAGGGAAACGCACATATCCAGAATGCAGGAAATGTGGTTTGTAGTCCAGTCTCATTTTCATCTTCAAGCACTGCTCCGCAGATAATATAAATGTTAGTAGATTATTTCAAGTTGTTAGCGATAAATTACAAAATGCTTCACTTATTTGTATATCACAGGCATTACATGTATCATCCATTTCCATCATACGACATACGGTTCTCAAGAGGTAGGCCTGCATTCAGTGGCGGATCCAGGAGGTTGCAACAGGGGCAAGTGCCCCCCCGAAAAAACAGTTGCCTGCTACATTGATATTGCCGATAAAAATGATTGTTTCTGCAAACTGCACTGCAAGTAAAATCTTTGCTGTATTGCCTGCATTCATGAATGTGGTCAATGTTTGTTATCATATAGTATGTAATGGCAACACTGTTAATATAATCGCTACATCGACATACATTTTTTTTATGTTTAGGACAGGTAGAAGCAGTAGCGTAGCCAGGATCGACCAATGGGGGGAGGTTATAGTTACTCGAATCCCAATTCTGCAAGCATTAGGTACGTCCACACCAAGATGTTTTCGTTAACTTTGTTAATGAACACTGTTCATGAACAATGTTCATGAACATTTTTGACTGTTCATAAACAAAATAGCGTGTTCGTTAACTTTTCGAGCATGTTCATGAACAAAATCTCTTTAACTTTTGTGAATGAAACTTTTCATTAACTTTTCGTGTTTTCGTTAACATTTTGGTTCGCGCATGCGCAAAGACGCAATTAAGGCACCATAACTGAAATTGCTTGTTTTGATACTCTAGACAAGTACATAAGTGAAGTGTAGGAGTCACCAGTTGCTAGGAATCTTAATGTTATACCTAGCCTGATATTAATGGAGATGGCTTGCCGATAATTTGTGTCATTTCTTGCAATTTCAGGCCCAATTACTGCCAACAAGAACTGAAAGTCATGCGGAGACATTCTCAGAAAGTTTTGAAAGCCTGCTGCATTACGAATTAATAGTTCTGACATAAGTGTTCTCTCCAAACTTAATTCTAAACGCCTTTCCATCATTTTTCCTTGCCACACCTTGCGTCTGCGCTTTTCTCTAATTGTACTCACTAAAATAATGAAAGCTGCAGCTCTAAGTACT
The DNA here is from genome assembly GCA_946902985.2 of Meconema thalassinum. NCBI lineage: Eukaryota > Metazoa > Arthropoda > Insecta > Orthoptera > Tettigoniidae > Meconema > Meconema thalassinum. Next base: position 988,835,418 of record OX336388.2, on the reverse strand, counting down.
TTCTTCTTCCTGATCCTATCCATTATAACCTCAAAAATAGTTCATTTAATGTTGAAGATGTTTGTTAACAAAAGTTTATTTGGTGTGGACATAATGTTAAAGAAGTTTGTTAACAAATGTTTAGTAAACATGTTGAGAAATGTTTTCATTAACATTGTTCATGAACATTGTTCATTAACATTGTTCATTAACTTTGGTGTGGACTAGCCTTACCCGCGGCATAGCCGCGCTCGTCAAACGTGCACCATGGCCGCGAGGGCACCTGCAGTAAGTACGAATATCGTAGGTTTGAATCCCGATGCTGACAGCGGTTATCCTGAGTGTGGTTTTCCCCCGAGTTTTTCCATACTCCCTGCAGGAAATTGCCGGGATAGTGTCTTACTACAAGTCGCGGAGCGTCTACCCCATCCCTGCCCCTGATAGATTTACACACATTAGTTAGTTAGTTATTATTGTTGTTGTTTTAAGGGGCGGAACTACGAGGTCATTACTACAGTCATCACAGCAATATAGGATGCCAGACAACTGCAACACACACCCAACTATACGGGGTTGATGACCAAGATGTCTCAAGCCCATCAAATGACTTGTTAGCAACAACTCTACAAGTATTTCCATTTCTCAATTATTACACAAGAAAAGTTTCGTGTTTTTGGTCCAGACGTTTTCGAATAGTACAATATGCACGAAAGACAACAAAAAATACAGTTCTGTAAAAAATGAAGTTAATTTTTTACTGAAATTGTAAATCTATAACATTCCTGTTCCCCTGACAGGAACAAAATAAACTCGAATCTATATGTGCTATCAACATGAAGATTGCGTATCTCTCAACAAGAGAAGATATTTACAGAATTCTCAGCAAAAGTGGGCATGTCCTCTCACGATGTATCGTGTTGATTTATGAGTTATACAATAGGCTACTCAGTTTTATGTTTATACAATTTTTTCAACAAGATCCTGTGCTTTATATTGCCTAAAATATCATTTTCGAAGATATTTGTCACCTACTAAGTCCTTTTTACCTTACAAATGCTACATGCAGCCGGAAAAAGGTTTATTTGCTTACACTACACACGCGACAAATTTCACTCTTTCGTAACTGGGAGATAATCGTAATTCGGGAAATTGTTGGGCATACTGTAGCAACTTGGCTGACGGCGATCTAATGCTCAAGAAGTTAATAGCGATCCCACGAATATTGTTATTGTACCCATAGAATTTTCGTAGTCCTTGTTAAAACGCGTTATTTTGAATTAAATGTAAATTAATTTACATATAAGTTCTCTCCCGCTAAGAAAAGAAAAAAAGCTAATATTGTCCAGCTAGGTGGGATTCAAAATTATTTGGTGCTAGCCTCAGTTTGAAATAAGCTATATTTCGCGGGGGAAGAGTTAGATTGGCAAACCTGGGAGCACGGAGTTGTATTACCAGTTTTATACACTGTCACGAAGCTCGCTGCGTTACGAAATTGCATCCTTGGTAGATGAAGCGACACTAGCTCTCGCGGCGGCCGGCAAGCTGGTAACTGCCTTGAACGCGTTATTCGCGTAACTGATGATTTCACTTTTGTAGGAGTTTTATGAATTTTAACTCACCTGAGCGATTATTTCCTTTGTAAACATAAGTGATGTTCACAATGTTGATTATACTGTACACTTTTAATTCATAGGAACATTAAAAGAATGCTCTGTTTTTATTAGTTCAGTCCTCTACAAGTATCCCTAGAAACAGTTGTATGACGTATTTAACGAGTCTTACGTAGATTTAACAGTCCATACTGTACCCATGTGAGTAATCTCGATGGAAAATACGCTTCCGCCTCCAGCTAGCGTCAGGACCCGGGCGTGTACCGTTCCCCCATTGAGCAGTTGCATATTTTGGATTTGAGGCTAAAAGGTATCAACTCTACAATGATAAGGCACAACTCTATTCTAAAACTTTAATTCAGTAATAAAATCATGGCTTCAAACAAACAAAACAATCCCCACAACCATAAACCAAAATCAAACAAAAATTACTTCCACAATCCACTAATATGAACATAATATTATCATAATAAAATCATATCATAACACAAACCTTTACCCTTATATCAACTTCACAAAATACTCTAGTGCGCTGATGCACATACAACTTCAGAAACAAACTGTACATTACTTCTACTGTCATCCAATGTGACTTCTTTAATTTCACCAAATTACTTATTCCTTTAACCTCGTCTTAATTTGACAATTATGTGTACCGTGTGTGTTTGATCTTTCTCCTCCCACCAAATGCTTTACATGCATTAGCCTATTCAGGTGTTGCACAGCAGTCTACGTGCAACTCCATAATTATGTAAGCTACCCCTACACTTCCTCTATTTATATAGTTCCACTGCATGCCGTTTGTGATTTCACCTTAAAAAACGTTAAGTTATTGCTGTGTCGGATGGTACTATTAAACTACCTTGCGCGCGTAGCCTGTGGCGTCGAGTAACCAACTTCTGAAAAAGTTGTCAGTGACAGTACAAATGCAACGTCTAACCATTCGTTAGATTGCTAAAATCATGAACCATCAGAGTGATCTATAATTACCAATGTGTTCTTAAACCACACGGCTTCATTACTCAATATAACAATATTTCATTTCATGTCATTAACAGGGTCTAAAATCTGCCCTTTTTAAACCCTCTTTCACGGTTCGCTCGACCGTCCCAGACCCTCCTCCGAGCGGCCTGTACACAATAGAAGTGGAGTGAGGTCCCACAGTACCTCGGGTTCGTTCCCTGGTGGAACCTTTATTATGAGATCACAGTCTCTGAGATCCACGTTCTATATCAGTCAGCATGACCCCCTCGGGTTCAATACTAGTTATAAATTCATGTATTTGTTTCAATGATAGTCGCGGGCATCTCGACATACTGTAGTATAAAACAGAGTGCCCGATTCTTGGATGTAACGGGTGATCTCGAGAACCACTGGATGGATTTTGATGCGGTTTTCACCATTCTGTTAAGGATTTCTCGAGGAAGGTTTCCGTAGAAAAGCATTCATTTGTGACCACAAGAAGCCAAGCAGTAACGATTTCAGTACAGCGAGTCGCAGAAAAACCTGCCGTCCGTGCGCAATTTAAGCTTCGCTGGATAAACCATTAAAAATATCTATAGACTATAGGCCTACTATGAGTGTAAGAATTGGCCAACATGCAAAGTTCTACAAAAAGGCCCGCGACAGCATATCTCTATCTTTAATACATCGCCCACTATAAATGATTTTACGTTTTCATTTCTTCCAACAATCTCCATACAGTTGAAATATAAATTACTAGCCTTGGGTCGAGTTTACGAGGTAGTGAGAGAGTCTTATCACCCCAGCTTCGGCCAGCATCAACTTTCGAGTCGTGTCGAGTTAAGACTTCAGAGAAGAGTATATATTTGGAGTTTCGCTGTTCACCTCGGTTTTTCTGAATTCTGTCTGGGACCTGCCGTCCGTAAGCCTTCCAAGCTTACGCTGGGTAAACCGCTAAAGATACCGGGCGAAGTAATTTTATTACATATTTTCTCTAGCTACTCTGAAATCCTAGAGTGCCCCCTTCGAAGTGAACCTCTGGATCCGCCACTGCCTGCATTTATGTGCAGATATGTTTTGTAGTAATGGTGGTGATCGTTGTTTTATGGTGTGGAACATAGGTGCCATCCGCCCTTTTAAATATCGTAGTTCCGCCCCTTAAAACCTCAATAACTACATAACTCAGTTTAATGCAAGCAAGTTATCTACGTTTTCAGCCATCTGCGACGGTTCCCCTCATGCTCCGTAATTGGACGATACGTTGATGACGTGCAGGTCAGGGGGTGAACGAAATGATTACGTAATCACTTAACAAATAACAAAAATCAACTAATTTTACGCTCTACGCGGCTTTCCAACCGCACTGACGGAAGGCGCGAGTGAAGCCACCGCGCGGCGGGACGTAGGAGTATTCCCCTGATAATTTTTGTTTTACTTAAAAAGTTAGCAGAAGCCTTACCTTGTAAGTTGAATGTAAAGGTAATTTTTGTTTTACTTATAAAATTAGCAGAAGCCATAGCTTGTTGAAAGAATACTTCTATTCAGATCATAAAGAGGTTCAAATATATTTTTGATGAACAATAAAGTAGGACATTAGTAATTGTTCGTACATTTCTTGTGCTTTTTCTTTTTGTTTTTGTGTGTGTGTGTTTTTTCTTTGCTCCCGAAGCACCTCAAGGAACTGCAGCGTTATATTTTGATTTCCGAGTCACTGACATTGTCTCTCTTGTTTCATTTATTTATACAGATAAATCGTGATGAATCAGGAATATCAGGTATTGCTTCGTTATAACGTAATACAGGGTCGATGCAATGACTACTCGTAATTACATGGTGGGGATCAAAATCGACCAAAAAGTGATTATGGTAATGTGGATGGCCCCCAATAAGAAACATACATTGGTCTAGAACACGGATTCTCAACGTGCGCCCTCCCCCCCCCCCCCCCTCCAGGGGGGCGCAGAGAGTGATAAAGAGGGGGGGGGGGGCGCCGGCTTTGATTGAAATATTTATATTTCATATTCTGTAACAAATATTACTATCCTCATATTCATGAACCTATCATAGGCAGGTAGCTCCCAAGACCATTCAAGAATAATAAACTCGTACCTTTGCTGTCTTATTTCACAAGAACTGACCAGTAGATCCTGCCAGCAGGAATTCTGAGAAAAGGTGGCGAGTAACATTCCCCACACGGCTCCCCTTCACTTGCCACCCACAGTGACATCTCCTTACCAAACACTTAATGACAATAAGCCGCTTGACAATGTGACCGCCACTTCCTTTCAAGAATGGATTCTTCTATTTCTGCCATTGCCGATTCGAATTCAGCTAGGCCTTTGCAATCAGTTCAAAGACAGTGAGTGAACAGGTGAATTCTAGTGCATGGTTAGCCAACTTTACAATAAACTGATACGAGTGACGCCATTACCCATGGATAAGTGGCTTATTAGAAGTGGTAAAAAGAGACCCCATGAAAGTGATAGTGCTTGCCCTCCTTCGGAAAAAGAACAAGGTTCGAATTTAAACAAAGTCCATTGTTATTGTTCTGCTCCCATCAGGATTATTAATATTACACACAAAGTGAAAGTGCGTAAATATCAAGACGATTATCTGACATTAGGCTATACCAGCATTCTTTCGAATAATAATCAGGAACAACCTCAATGCGTTCTTTGGAGATTTTAGCAAATGACAGTTTGAAGCCTGTGAAACTTAAGAGACACTTGCAGACTAAATATCCAGACTGTGTAAGTAAACCTTTAGCATTTTTTAAGCGCCACGAGCAACAACTAAAAGGAAATGTTAGATTCCTAGAAAAGCACGCAACAGTTCCTAATAAAGCGCTCAAAGCATCCTTGGAGGTATCCTATTTAATTGCTAAATCCAAATCACCACATATTATTGGTGAGAAATAACTTCTTCCTGCAGCCGTGAAAATGTGCGCGATCATGCATGGAGAAGAGTTTGGCGAGTGTTTGAAGTCGATACCACTCTCAAATGATACAGTAACTCATCGTATTGATGTAATAGCCTCTGACATAAAAAAATAAATTGCTGCCACGTCTTCATGATAGCCCAAAATTTGCCCTGCAACTTGATGACAGTACTGATATCGTAAACAGTGCCCAGCTTCTTGTTTTTGTACGCTGGTTGGTTGTTTCTTAAGTTTAGGGGCTGCGACAACGCGGTCATGTAGCCCCATGTACTTTGGGTGTGTGTAGAATCTGTCTGATAACCGGTCTTAATTGTGATGACTGTATTAGTGTGTGTTATCTGTTTTTTAAATCAAGTAAGGACTGCAGACTTTTGAATTTTTCAAATACTTTTGCTGCCAAACGCCACCGTCAACGACTACTACTTCAGAACTTAGCTACCAGACGCTACTGCAGTCGGCTCTTGGCAACGAATGTAGGAACCTAAGAGCGTTGTTTACATTCTTAACCTATACAATTTAGCTTCACACAGGTCTAATTAGTGGAAGGTTCTTTAACATGCCATAAATCTATGACATGGGACCGCCGGCTTTATTTCCCCTCCGAAGGAAGGCATACTGAGGGATTTTTAACGCTCTTAAAAAATCCGACGACTTCGGCCGGATTTGAACCCGCGATCTTGGGCATACAAGCTCAGCATGCTACCAACTACGCCACTGAAGCCGCCCTTTTGTACGCTACTGTCATAAAAATGAAATGCACGAGGATGTTCTATTTTGTGAAGCTCTGGAAGGGACTACAGGCGAAGATATTTTTTCTCTGGTGAAATCATTTTTTACTGACAACAATCTCTCATGGACAAGTTGTGTTGGTATATGTACTGATGGGGCGTCGGCGTTTACTGGAACTAAAAAAGAGACAGTCAGTCTGAAAGACTGGACTTTATATAATTTTAAATGCTACAAATGCTGAAAAATGCTAGACTCTTGACATGTTAGATGATCAAGAAGCAATCAGAATGCTAGAAAGTTACAAGTCATGAGGGAGCTGGAGCGCGCGGTGAAAGGAGGGAGCTGGCTGGATGACGTCACGCTCGCCATGTCGTTGCCGTCTCGTAACTCCAGAGCTCACCAGTGAACTCAGTACACATGCATCAAGCGGTACTATGGCGCCACACACCTCAGTGCATTCTCGGTACATTTCGTGACATCGCCGCAACATAACGCTGAAGTCGACTAGATCATTTAAAATGATAAAAGGGTTTCAGAGCAATAGGGAGTGCTGTTTGTAATTCTGTAAAATTCACACATTGCATGATACACAGGGAGGCATTGGCTTCAAAAGCACTACAACCGGAAGTCAATCAAGTGCTGAACGATGTAATTAGTGTTGCAAATTTTGTGAAAGCAAGAGCTTCAAACAGTCAGTTATTTTCCATTCTTTGCGAGGAGATGGGATTTACACATGATTCGCTTCTATTGCACACGGAGGTACGTTGGTTGTCTCGTGGTCTAGTCCTTCGTCGCATTGTGGAGTTGAAGAATGAACTTTGTATTTTCCTATTGGACAGCAGTCCTACACTCGCAACCCTGTTTCTGGATGTGAAATGGCTTCTAATACTGTGCTACTTGGCTGACGTATTTGAAAAACTGAATGAACTTAACGTTTCACTTTAAGGACGAAATAGTAACATTTTCATTCTAAGCGACAAAGTGCTTGCTTTTAACAGAAAACTTGAACTTTGGAAAGCCCAGATGGACAAAGGTAACAGAGATGTTTCATTGTCTGAATGAATTCCTGGAAAAAAATGAGTTAGAATTTGTCAAATTAGTGGAATTGTCGTAGAACACCTCCAAAACATCCGTCAAAAATTCGAGGGTAGATTTCCACAACCTTGAACTGAGAATGACTGGATTCGCAGTCCGTTTGAAACTAATGTAACAGTCCACCAGTCAAAGGCAGACCAGGAGGAACTAATAGAACTCTCAAGTGACAGAATACGAAATGAATTTAATTCGAAGTCTATTGAAAATTTTTGGGTGCAGATTCGGAATGAATATCCCATTTTATCAAGAAAAGCAGTGGACCTGTTATTACCCTTCGCTTCAACTTACTTGTGTGAGCCAGCATTTTCCCAATGGCATCCGTCAAGACGAAGCAGCTGCAGCTGGATGGGGATCTGCGGGTTCAAACATGCAACCAAGACTGGAGTTACTTTCATCTGAAATTCAAGCTCACACATCACACTAACTCTGGTGTCTGAGAATTACCGAATTCTGATCCGTGTACACTTTTATTCCTCTGTTTTACTTTTTCATGGGTGAAGAGTTGTAACATAACATTTTTCAAATTCACAGTGAAATGTTGAAAATTGTATATATAATTTCTATTGTAATTTGTAAGTTACAAGCTTTCAAATATGAAAAGCATTACTGAACACAGGTGTCAAGCTAAAGAGCTAATTAGTGAAACAAACAAAATTTGCTCAATTCCAATAACTGCACTTGCAGCCGTTGTTTTTATTTTTATAAGCAAAAGTAATACTTATGCAAAACGTTGTTGTACTTTGATGTGCTCTAAGAATAACGAATTGTGTGTTATTATTATTATTATTATTATTAATGTAACTGGTAGTTGAAATCCTAATTAGGCAGTATACACAGTAGATCTTGTGTAATCTTTTTTTTTTTTTTTTTTTTTTTTTTTTTTTTTTTTTTTTTGTGGGAAGTAGCCTATGAGAAGTGCAAAGAAAGGAAATGAGAATAGGGGGGAGGAGTAGATATTTCATTTTTCAGAAGGGGTCTAGAAAACAGACATCATACACGGGAAATGCCATCTAACTGGTTATGGGCACCAGCAATTGCCTTAGTAGTAATTATTTCAGTTGTTCCACGGCATACTCCTTCCTGGAAAGCACAAATTTGACCTCGGGAGTAGGACGATAAAAGTTGTTCATAAAAACTTTTTTGCATTTTTTAACCATTAAATTGAAATGGAAACGAACTACGGTACCATATCAAAATAATAAACCATGAAAAGTTATTCAAGAATTATGATCCAATGTCCACAAGTTACAGTAGACTTTGAGGTAACACAAATGTTTAATTAAATTTCCCACAGCTGTTTGATTGACAATCACATATTTACCCCAGTTCTGAAGATCTGTTGGCGTGATAAAATGTGGCAGTCTGGCGAGATGTCAACATACTCTATTATGTCACGGCTGCTGCTCCAAAGTCCAATCTACTTCCGTATTTGAAGGTATACTAATGAATGTTGATTTTAAACGAGGTCATACAATCTCATGTTTAGCGACCTTGAACCGCTGCCTAACACTTGATCAACGGTCTATTTGCATCCTCGTAAAACGATCCGACTTCAGAAACGGCGGAATACAGAATATTGTATGATGCAATGCGTACCTACACAAATGATGTGATACCGAACCTTATGCTCTAATGATCTGAATTACGGAGCCTCATGCTCCACTGACGATCGGGAATCTGAGAAATCAGAATGAGAAATGTCGAGTTCATCACAAGTCTACTAGACTTTATATACCGTTTCTAAGTATAATGCTTTCTGACCAGCTTCGGCGTCTTCCACTTGGCGGTAAAATCTCACCAAACTTGCGCGGTTCCTATAAAATTGTCCAGTCAGCTAGCAGAATTTTGTCACCAGAGCACGAGACTCTTAGAAAGGGCGCTCAATATTTCCTCCTAATTTCACATATCGCCGTCCTGCTGGCTTAGGTCTCAAAATAAAACTGATGTAGCAATACTTCCTCTTTGTTCCAACTGTCATGTCTTGCCCATCCTGCTAAAAAACCTACTAGCCATTAATTTCGCTCACAAGTTTCCCTAATATCCATTCTGTTCCTTATTATTAATTATATGACAAGAATATGTTATGGCCCCTCCCTTGATAAAATATAGGGTGTCTCAAAGAAATGTACTAACACTTTGAATTACTATAAAATGCTTATTTATGAACATAGATACAAGTTTAAGGGCTTCAATTATAGAAGAGACATGTAATTAAAGACTCATGTTCGCAAATGTTCAAATTGATGACCGTCAGTGTCCAGACAAAGCTGATAACGTGAACCAATGGATTCGCAAACGTTACGACAGAGTTCATTTAATTTCAATACATCAATAATTGTTCTTGGTTTGCTGCGATAAACTCTGTCCTTGAGGTACCCCCATAATAAGTCCATTGGCGTGAGATCTGGGGAACGCGCAGGGTATTCAATGGGACCCCTTCGTCCAATCCATGTGTCTGGATGAGATGCATCGAGGTGAGCTCTGACATCGCGATGGTAGTAGGGAGGTGCTCCATCTTGCTGATAGTAAACCTCATTATCACCAAACATCTCTTCAATGTGTGAACTGACGGACTCCTCCAGCAAAGTCACCGTTGACAGTTCCGTTAAAAAAAATTATCCTATGATGCCCAATGCTGATATCCCACACCATACTGTTACCCCTGGTAAGTTCAAATGGTGCTCAACTGTAACATGAGGATTTACAGGACTCCAGTAGGTACAATTATGGCAATTAATTGTGCCATTTAATTTAAACGTGGCCTCATCGCTCCAGACAATTTTGTGTGGACACCCTGCATCTTCTGCACATTTTCCCACAGAATTGAACTCTCCGGTCCGGATCGTGGTCATTGAGAGCATAGGTTTGTGTTGGAATGTAGGATTTCCAGCGCAGACCCTTCATGATGCGATGGACGCTATCTTTTGAGATGCATGTCTCTCGAGCGATTTGTCGTAGTGATTTCGGTGGGGATAGAGTGAGGGCTTCCGGCACCTGTTCTCCTTTTCTAGGACTGGTGAATGACCGTAGTCGTCCAGAACGTTTCTTGTTGACGTTGTGAGCGGTTCCATCTGCTTCAAATTTATGTCTCTGATGCGAGCAATGGTCCTGTGCGTTGGTGGCGGTTTGTTGAACTTCTGGACACTGACAGTCATCAATTTGAACATTTGCGAATATGAGTCTTTAATTGCATGTCTCTTCTATAATTGAAGCTCTTAAACTTGTCTCTATGTTCATAAATAATCATTTTGTAGATTTATATTGATATAACACAATAATTAATAACTTAATAAAACACACAGCTTGATAAATCATAAATTAATGATGATCGAGAAGCAATACACTAGGAGCTTCAATCCTGATGAGTAAACTAAATTTTATTGGCTATGTGGTTGCGGGTAAAGAACACTCTATTTTGATTTCTATGCATTTTATTCGGTGGAGAATTTAGCTGGACTCAAAAGGGAATTACAGATCTCTGTAAACTGAATGAAAAAGTTCAGAAGCATGCATCTTCCGGAACACATTAAAATAACATGGTAAATTTTGCAGTGTTAGGGAAAGTGGATGTAGGCCTACAAAGAGCTTAATTCGGCATATCAACAATCGGTTGAGCATCATAACTAAGATTGGGAAGTTAAGGAAAAGTCATATTTGCCCTGGGCAAATCAACTAACGACCCAGAAAAATTTCCGGAAACGTACACCATGTTCCGCAAAGATATCAGAGGGAGGGGTACTGCTGTAATAGCCATGAAACCTGCGGTCTGTTAGACTACGGGAGTTTGAAACTGATGCTGAGGCTGTGTGGGTAGAATTCATGTGTGCGAACAGTAAATTCTTATATACTCTGTATACCAGGCTCAAATTCAACTCAGCATATCAACGATGAACTTTTAGAGTCCCTCCGTCATACATAATGCATCCAGCACAAATATAAGACCATTTACATTACAGGCGATTTTAATTTAGAAATAGACTGGGAAAATTCTCTTCCCATTTCCAAAGATCCCATGCTAATGAGTTCCTCACATCATTCTACGACTTATTCTTTGACCAATTGATAAACGAAGCAGCTTGCATCATACAAACTATACGCTCCACAATAGACCTATTCTTCACAAGCCTCCCTTCCTCCATACAGAAGGCTGAAGTCGTCCCCAGTTTCAGAGATCATGCAGCCGTCTTTGCCGCATTGCATTACAATAAGCCAAGCAGCAAGAGCACAGTGAGGATAATCTTATTATATAATATGCTAAGACTAAGATGTATGTAACACAAAACTCAAGCACCTAAACCAGAGGGAGTTAGAAGGTGTAGTTTGTACCAAAATCTTCCAAATCGTCTCAATAGTACAGGAAAAATCTTGCATTTCTTGAAAAGTCAACGGAAATAATTTATTTGTTTATAAAGTGCTTTTAAACAAATAAACAAGACGATAGCCCCTGCGAGAACCCTGTCGCCTACAGCCCGCAGAGCACTAAACCAAGCGGGTAGTCTGTACACATGGGGACGCACACAATCCATTATGCGAGAGTTCTCGCACTGGCCCACTAGTTCATATTTATATTATTTAATTACTAAAAGGCAGACTGGAATTAGTTATCACCTTTATTCCTCAAACACCTTCCCACCCCATGTAGTGACATTAACTCAGTGTGGCACACCTGGCGAAATAGTTTCTTTAAATGTGTGGATATGACTATACTAAAAGTAACCATTAATGGGAAGAAGAAATTTCCATGGGTAACTAAGAAAGTAATTAAAATGATTAGGAAAAGAAATCTTTTATGCAATGGAAAAGTTGCTCAACCGACAACATATGGGGAAAATATAAGAAATTGAGGAACCAAACAAGGAAATTAATTCGTGAAACATACAACAATTATATTCACAAAATAAGCAACACCAGTGAGATGTGGAAACTCTTGTCCAGAAGACGTGGCACTGTAACTGTAAATTTCTCAGTACACCCCAAGATTTTAAAAAGGCCTTCCATGACAGTTTCAAGCAGAACTATTCAAAGCCCGACGTGGCCATGAAGCAGCATCTGCCAAGTTCATCGCTTTCACCCCTCCCTCTCTCCAACCTGTGCTCACAACATCCGAGGTGATTGAAATCATAGGGAAGATTTGACCACATGCTTCGACTGGCCCAGATGATGTTCCTGGACGTATCCTGCTGCAGTCTGCGGAAGCATTAGCATCCTCCTTGTTTGTGTTATTCAACCTCTCCATCAATCAAGCGAATGTGGTGCAAATTTATAAGCAAGACAGAAAAAATGTTGCAAATCACAGACTGGTGAGTCTGGCATCTATACAGTATGTAAATGTATGGAGTTATTTCTTTGTCGTGTGGCCTCCTGAGAGACCAAGTGCAGGTCTTTCTAGTCGATGCCCATGGGCGACCTGCGCATCAAGATGAGAGATTGAATGGATGAAGATGAATGAAACTGCAGCTGTGGCCTGTCAAAAGGTACCGTCCCAGCATTTGGCTGGTGTTGAAAGTGGAAACAACGGAAAACCATTTCAAGGACGAGCGACGGTGGGACTCTAACTCATGCGTCTACTGAGTCAGCAGAGAGCTTGGCCCCATGGCCTAACGCTGCGCTTTAGCAAGCGTAGTCACTACTGTCGGTAATGTTAGGAGTGCCTAGTAGCAAACAGTGTGCTAGAATTCTTGCGGAGAACAACCTGCTCGACCAAAATCAACAGTTTTCTTCCGGGTCATTCTTGCACTACGCTATTGACAAAAGTCATTGATGAGTTTATAGAATCAGCAGGAAGTGAAACGAGTAGACTGTATCGCACTAGATCGAGTGTCTCATGAAAGACTTTTGCTAAAGCAACAGCAGCATATTGGCATGGGTAAAGTCATTCCCCGAGGGTTGAACGCAGTGTGTAATATACAGAGGAGCTCTATCACAGGCTATTCAAGTTACTTCTGAAGTGATTCAGGGTTCTATGATCGGACCGCTTCACTTCACTACATACTGTGCGCTCTATCTTCCTGCTGTGTCAGCTCATCAATGTCACTACTGTATATGCAGATGACACCATGCTATACAGGTGCATTAAAAGTAAAGAAGATTCCCTCTCTCTGAAATCAGATTTGTATAATTTATTGCTTTGGTGGTGAGACTAGTTTAAATATAAATGTAAATTTTAAAAAATGTAAATACATAAGAAACACTAGGTCAAAAAATCCCACCGAGAACGAAACCAAAATAATGAACAGCGACATCCCAAAGTGCACAAGCTTTAAGTTATTAGGGGTAACAATCTCAGACACCCTGAATTGGAATGTGCAAAGTGAAGGTACAAGATGAAAGGCCTCAGAAGTTCTGGGTTGTAATCCCAGGGCTCCAAGGACGGCCTACCTACTGTGCCCATGTGGATGGCACAAGATATCGAACCCACAATCTTTTACTTCAGGAAAAGAAGAAATAATACCAATTTTTGAACAGTTTTTAAGGTTGTTGAAGGGTTAATAGAAAACTCGTTGTAGGTGACGCATCGGATGAGTGAGCAACCGTGGTGTAACTATTGCAGCTGTGGGAGTGATGTCATTGACAGCTCAGCAAGAAAGGTTACGCAGAGGACGGAAATAGATTGATCAAACTTTCCACTCTAGAGAGAGAGAAAAGATCCAGTGATAAAGCCCTTATTCAGCAGTTAAATGCCAACGCTGTAGCGAAGGCGTGGCCAAGAAATAAGAGAAATAAGCCCAAAATTCAACATTATGAATGATTACTTTAGAAGTTAGATCTGGAGAAGAAGCCGAACTGATCATTTTGTAGCAAAATCAAATATAAACCCTGGGAGCGCCAGGAAATCCAAGAAGTTTACATCTGACCGTGAGGGGTCACGTTGCAACACAGCGTATGCAGTCTTTATCAGTCCGGGGGACGTTATACTGTAGCCAACGTAGAGCACTCCGTGTGGAGAGTTGCTGTTCCAGTAATTATTCAACAGTGCCGTCGTGCAAATTGAAGCGTCGTAATCCTTGTCATAAGGAAAAGTACTGTCAAGCTTCGAACTTTGAAAAGGTTATCTACAAATTTAGGCAAGTTAGTACACTTGGGCCTTAAATACGTTAGCCGGCGAGGGCATAAGCCTTATAACTTCAGTGAAATAGAAGTACCGCAATATCTCTAAGTATACGAGACAACGAAAGAGTAGTGAACTCTATACATCATTTATCCAGTACGTTAAAGAACCGAATTACGGCAAACGTAGGATAAACGCCTAATTGTCCTGAACTGAGGAAATTAGAGCCAGTGACGATAGATCTTAGGAATCTACATTTGAGGCATCATTTGCCAAGTCAAAATGCCGTAGGACTTTTGGAATCAGTTCCACAGGCAAAGACTATATTCGTCAGAAGTAAAAGTCCAGACGAGGACCATAGAGCAGCAAATACTAGGTCGCCGTAGTAACAGACACCGTGAATGTAGGAGTGAACGTCAGTTATAAACATTTACTAGACGAACATTTGCGCATTGAACAAGGTACGACATCGTGCAGTAATTGTAAGAGTACCGATAGTCAAAAATAACCCGAATCAGAGAATCAGCCTTACCAGTAGAGGGAAAGAGCAGTCGAGACTTTCAATCATCCTGAGTAGGAGTAGGAAGCCGACGTAAAAACTTGCATGGGGCGTGGTGGCTCAGTGGTCTAGCTGTATGCCTCTCACCAAGGCGGTCCGGATTCGATTCCCGGTCAATGCATGTGAGATTTTCGAAGTGAAATGCCATGTCCTGTGGTTCGGATTCCACGCAAAAAGGATGTCCCGTGGCTTATAATCACAAGATTCACGGTCACGTAAAACTACAATCTTCCTTCCTTCCTTAAAAACTTGCATCCCTTGGAGGCAGGAAAAAGGAAGAAATCACGTGACTTTGGGCAGGGATTTGCATTCTAGTCACCCAGAAGACCCTATTGTGGACGACTGGTCTGATACCAGCGATCTTGTTATTGTGGGGTCCTAAGTCCTCGAAGTTGGAAGTTGTTCCTGAGGTAGGCCCAGGAACGAACCGATGTTCCTTTACTTCGAAGAGCCCCTTATATTTGTTGGTTTTGATTGAGTATCTTACCTGCCAATGCAAACACTCCATAATTATATTCTTGCCTGAGCCAGATAAATAGGTTATAAGAACCTCATAATGTATGGTATCGAAATGAATTAATAGCCTTGCCTTCCCAAGTCTTTAGAAAGAGCTGCTGTCCGCAGACTCATTGAATGTCTCGTCCAGGAGGGAAGAAGCCGAGCGCTCCCTTCCAAGAGTTGCAAATCTTGCCTAAGTGTTTGACACACTGACAGACCGCTCGGGTTGAGAAAGGTCAGGTCTTTGAACCGTAGTATCCCATGCTAGACGGAAATAATTAACAAATGTTTTAAGAGGACCCAGTAGTTGTACCGAGATCCATGCTTGCTGATTATTCTTGCTTGTGTAATTCAGATCCGCGTTTCATGATGATTAAATTGTCTTTGGAGACAAATATAAAAATCCCTTCTGATTGTTACATGACCGTACTATTGTTTCCGAGTTATGATGGAAACATTCGGGCTAACTGGGAGTTTATCCTGATTTGATTCCTCAGTAGTTTCCATAAACTCGAGGCACACGAGTTCTCCCGACACGAGTGTAATTTGGTAGTATTGAAGAGAGATGGTAACATTTGAATATCATGAGAGCCCAAGTAAATGGTAATTATCAGTACCATTGTAATTATAACTCAGTAATAAGAAATACACAATTAAGGAGTAATAAATATGTGTTTAATTATAAAAATAATATGTTGAAGTAAACACAGAGCCGTTTTTGAGCTCGCTAGAGAATTTATGTAATTGCTTTATGGAAATGAAACCTAGATTATATTTTTGGTAAGGTTCAATGGAACCGTATACTAGTGTTTTTGTAAGACATTTTACTTAATGATTCCTTGTTCTTAGTAGGACAAGTGTGAAGAGTTTATTTTCAGTTTTTATGTTTTATTTGTAGTGCCAAATTTTTGAATTTATTAAATATATTTTAGATTTGAATTTTTGATGTTTATTTTTGAGTGTATCCTAAGCTTGAATCAGAGTGTGTAAATCATACAGTGGGAGAACATACTATGCCCGATTGTCTGAATAGAGCTAGCTGACTATGCTTTGCACACTTGTTTGTCAGAAGGGCACACTACACAGGATCCGTCCGATATTAACATACATTGGACTGTGTGGTCTTTTAACCCCGTATACTTGGGTGTATGTTTATATAGAATTTGTCTGATAACCTGTGTTATTGTGGTGTCTGTAGCACTGTGCGTATTTGTAATTCATGTGAAGATTGGGAAGGTGGTGGCCATAGTCTTCAGTTAGGAACCATTTCGGCATTTGCCTCGAGTAGACATAGGAAACCACGGAAAACCACTTCCAGGATATAAGGCTCAGGTTCTTGCAAATATTAGGGTTCAGAGTGGCTACTGACACTACCAGGGTGTCTACTGTAAGGATGAAGTAAAAATTAGTTACTTTTTAGCTACCTTTTAGTTAATTTTAGTTACTTTTTAATTCAAAATACGTCTGCGGTCGGCAAGCATAGAAGCTCATCGCGCTGTGAAGGAAAACAACAATGAACTATGTTTAATGCAGTGAATGAAATTCACTTATGGTGTTGTAAAAATTTATAAGATAAAAATAAAAAATGGATATTTAATATCAAATGAGTTGACATATGTACAAGATTACATTATTCAAATTACTCATGGTGGTTCCGTATTGAAATGCTAAAATAGTTCCTAATAAGAATTATACATCCGCCTGAATCAATACTGTAAAGAAAATTAATTTTTAAAGTGTTTCTAGTACATGTTTTGGGGATTAATCAAATTTTATCCCCTATCAGCTAAAAAACATATTGAAAAACAAAATAAAACGTGGCACTGCAATAAGATATTATTTTGTTTTTCAATATGTTTTTAGCTGATGAAGGGGATAAAATTTGATTAATCCCCGAAACATGTACTAGAAACAAGTTTAATAATTTATTTTCTTTATAGTATTGATTCAGGCGGATGGACAATTCTTATTAGGAACTATTTTGTGTACAAGAAGTTACGATTACCAAGAAGTTGCTCTGATCTTGGCCCTTTGGGGAGATTTCCTTTGTCCCCGCGGTAGATCACGATGTTACGTGATCGTCACCGAATTATGTCTTCGCAGTCAAGTACGGAGAAATATCGAGACGTTACACGAACGGAGCTGGTCCTAGCCGTTCTACGCGATTCGTAGTTTTCACGATAGAACACGGAAAAAATAGTGATTTACATAATCGGTGTCACTTTTAGTCGTTCGACGAGATTTCTATAGTCTTTGAGGTCGGGCACGGAAAAATATAGTATTATTACGCAATCGGCACCGCTTGCTGTCCCTTTTTTGACAAGAATCAAATTGTACTCGGCATCGAATGCGGAGAAATCGTTGCCGCTTTCGGTCGTTTTACGAGATTCGCGTTGTCCTCGCGGTTGGACACTGAGAACACGATATTATGCAACGGCACCGCATCCGGCCGTTCAACGATTGCCTGTGTATCTGGCCTGGCAGAATGGCGGAGGCAGGCTCGAGGTTGGGCATGGTTAAAATGCACGAGCAGTTATGGACATGTTGTATGGTCGGTGCCGTGATTTCCGCAGTCCCTATGTTGTGGTTGGAAGTTCACGGTGGATCACGAGAAGAAATAAGTATCGCGTTGCTACTTAGACTGTCATTTCTAAATGGGCTGACGCACTTCTCGCTCCCCGTACACTTTTAAGTATTCGGTCATGGGAAAAGTGGCGAGTAGGGTTCGGTATGTTTCGTGATGGGTGCCCAACAACCTTTAACAGAATTCCCGCACTCCTCGTGGACACAAGTTCGCGAACGGGCACGGGTTTTATGATTTTACGCAACTGGCGTCGATCTCGGTCCGTTTAACGAGATTCCCGCAGGCAAGTCCTGCGGGCAGCCGGCCGTCTTGAGGATGTGATTTTGGAGGATGAACGTTCGAAGTAGGTATCGGATATTACGAATTATTCAGAAAGGATTGCACAAAAAATACGAAAAGAGGGAACATTTTCTTTCGAATTCAAATTATACAAGTTTTTGAGATAATCGGTTACACTATATATCCAAAGGAACCAAAGTTGGAAGAAAAAATAGACATATAACGGAGTTTCGAATTAACCACACTGGATGTCGCAAATTAACGGGACGGGTAGATAGCACTCTCGCGATTTTTTTCGAAACGGTATCATTTCGCAAGATTGCAACAATAAATTAATTCGCGTTATTTCTGCACTTCAATTTGAGATATCCAAATTTAGAGGTCAATATCAGAAATGAGAGGTTTCTGTTGAGTTTCGGAAGTTATCGCGAATAAACGTCTCGCAAAACTCAGGTTTCCAAATAATACAGAAAAATATTTCACACAAAACTAAACTCTCTTCTTGATGTCGAAAATATTCGTTGAACCGATGTATACAGTACCACTGAAGGTATCCTCAGTATGCATTTCCTTGAGGTCGTGCACGGGGAAATATAACTTACGCAATCGGCGCCGCTTGCGTGAAACTCGCGTCATCACAATCTGTGAGCCTAGCGGCGCAGGTTTAAATCATTTAAACCGACCTCGGCGAATTTTCGTTACTTCAAACTATCCAGACATAAAAATTAGCAACTTTTCGTTACTTTCGTTACCCGTTTGTAAAATTAGCTACTTTTTCGTTACTTTACTTACTTTTCGTTACCGGTAGACACCCTGACTACTGACTAGCACTACTGAAAAGATATATTTTGACAAAGTCTTGATATCGTCGCTGTGCTTGCAAAATCCACTCGATACAAAAGAGGCATCCAATAAGAATTAATAAAATAAGCGTAAAATTGTTGTTTAACCTGTTACAAATACTTGAGAAGTAACAAACAAACAAAAGAAAAATCTGCACCGAATCGACCCATTCAGAGTAGAAAGGTAGAAATGTTATTATTAGTATGGATTAATAATGTAAACATCATGTAAAAGAAACAGCCCTGTAGATTTTTTGTGGGCCTTTATATATTCTATGCTTATTGTACGGTATTTGAAAAGGTGTCCTGGTGTATGAACACACTGTGGTACAACAGACTGAAACAACAATTCAAAATGAATATTTCTTAAATGTTCTTTCCAATGTTGCAGACACAATTCCACTCACAAGATAATTTCTGGAACTAATTTTAGAATTAAAATGTATTCAACAACAAAAGTACCGATTAAAAATACACATGGTAAACTGTCATGACAAAAGAAATTAATACAAAAGTAAACAATATAACCTGTTTATTTAGCACATTAAAAATATATATACTCATTCTTTTTATTCAACCATTTACACGTCCGGACAAACATAAATATTATGTACAAAAATTCAAACGCTTTTCTTTTCACATCCCCAAACAAGCATCAATCATCATCACTGTATTTACAACGCTCTGTCCATGGCAAATTCGCATCTGGAGTATTTCTTCAATGTGCACCTACCAATTCATGCTAGAACTGAAATTGAAAACTAGATCATCATTTTAATCATGAATTGTCATGTTGATGGGTGGATATATAAGCTGTAGAATGAAGATCAGAAAAGAAAACACATTTACTATCGCATTATAAATATACTAAATTCTACATTTTCTAATACTTGTTATCCTTTTGTCTCATGACTGCCTGCACACACTTAGCCATTGTTGGTGATGCACGACTGATAGTATCAGTCATAAAGAAGTCTTCTAAACGCTTCTGTTTCACATCCAGAGGTGAGTTATCCAGTGTCTGCTTTGTTTCCTGCAAAAAAAAAAAACTTGTAATTCCTAAAATGTTAAAACATTATTGTTTCTTGATTCTGTGTCGCCCACCATAAGCCATAGTAAAATTACACGATCACACACTCTCTTCACCAACAAGTGAAGCAACTATGCATAGCCATTCCTTTGTAACCAGTATTTTCATAACACTGCTGTCTTCTTAGAAGCAGATGCAATTTGACAATTGCTCCATTTCAATTTACAAAACATTCACTTAAAATCATAAACCCAGAATAGTTAGAATATGTATCAAACTAAATTACCACCCACTTCTAAGCACAAGACTAAGACACAGACACATCATGAGCTCTTTTTTTTTCTCAGTGAATTATGTTGATTTTCATTAAAAAAAATCCTCTTTGAACATAATGCTGTACCTATGTGGTGAGATCTGTAATAATTACAGACAATCCGTAATAGGTGGCACCAATCATATTCAAGAATATCCTGCATTTCCATTACAGACCATAACTAATACAGACCAGTATTCATTCTTCAGAATCTGATCAATAATGTGATATACTTTCTGTGTAAATAATTTCTACAAGTGCATTAGAGAAACAATACATATCATTTTACCTTAGATAATTCCAAAGCTTGGACAAAGAAATTTGCATCCTCAACTTCACCATATCGCGTAAGGTTGGGTGATACATCTTCCAAACGCCGACGAATCTCATTCAAATTATCATATGGCAACCTCTGGCCCAGGATCTGAAAATGGAACCACATACATAGATTCCGTAGATCTTGGGCAATGAATTTACACAAAAGATCCAGTTACAGGTGACAAATACAGAGGTCTTCATAGCACCTAGTAATTATTCTTGCAAGTTCCTAAATATATTTCCTTCTTCAAGTGCTTTATCTGCAAAGAACATTGGAGATCAGTAGTATGATCTGTTGTTTGTCCATAGCTTTTCTAAACAGCAACACTGTACTCAGTCCAAACTACCGGCTTAAGTTATTTAGCCAGGATAATCTTCTATGTTCTGAACCCCTAAAGCCATCAACCTTCCCTTATTAATTTTTTGATGTTGCTTCATTTGAGAAGCTTGGACATCATGATCATTTAGTTAAAGATGTGAATACTCTTGCAATAAAATGTTGAGGGAGTTCTTCCTTTAATACAAAGACCAACCGACAATGTTTCATAACAAAACAATTTCCATAGAATGAATCACAAATTACGCCTCATCCTCACCTCAGAAAGAGCTCGTATAATTTTCCAATCCTCTCGGGCGAGTCCTGGGGCAGTCACAGCAACCAAGGTTTGTTGGGCTCGTCCTTCAGTGTTGACATATGAAGCTTGCTTCTCAGTGTACGCAGCACCAGGCAAAATGACATCTGCAATGGCTGCTCCTTGATCTCCATGATGACCTGCACAACCAAAAAGCAACTTTATTGTTTTCTAGAAGTATTTTATTTATGGTATTTTATCAGCCATCGACGAATTTCTTTGAATAGTATTCCTGGCCAATGTTTACAGGCCTTGTGGAAAGATGTGGGCATGTTGTATTACAGACTAACGGATTATGGTATCATAAGATCCAATTTTAATCAACAACATAACAGCACTAAAACTTATCCCTGTTTTAGCACAGATAATAGCAAAAAGGAAGGAAGCTTGTAGTTTTACGTGACCGTCAATCTCACGATCATGAGTCACGGGACCTCCTTTTAACGTGGAATCCAAACCACAGGACACGACATTTCACTTCGGAAAACTCACATGCATTAACCTGGAATCGAACCTGGCCCACCTTGGTGAGAGGCAAGCACCTTGACCATTGCACCATCACGCCCCTTAATAGATAATAGCAGGGTCTAAGCCACGGAAATATGTTCCTGAGTACAACAGTCCAGAAAGCAAGAGGTTATTAATTTCTACAAGCAAGAGGTTATTAATTTCTACATAATTTAGGAAAAACCGGAAGGTCAACTTCTGGTCGAAAATGAGTTATTACCACCTCTCGATCATTTATTGTTCGATGTAAGTTTTGTAAGTCATCACGCGAAAAGCAACTGTGTAACTAAACATTAAATTTTTGATGTATGGTAACTCAATTTGTACGCAATCCTTCAGGTTTTGGTTCATGTGAACCAGGATAAAGAAATTACGAGGAAGTCTAGTTACATTGTTTTAACGCAAGTGACAAACAAAAATACTAATAAGGAAAAAGTGGGTAAGTCTAACTACATCGTCTATCACCAGGTATATTTGAATCCGTATTAAGTCTGTATTGATGACTACTAATCTGACAAATGACAAAATTATCTTGATTGGGTGGAAATCAAGATAATGTTGCCATTTGTCAGATTACATCGTTTATATCAGTTTCAAAATAAACTAAAAATAAATTATTAGTTCATGTTAACTATATAACATGTTTCAATATTATTATTATTATTATTGTGGGAAACGGTTTCCAGATCATGACACTCACAAGCATCGAATATAGAACTGAATTATTTATTAAAACAATGAAACTGATTAAAATACAGTAGAGAATTAAGAGGATGTGTTTCGCGGCTCCTCGGAACTCGGAACATTGATTCTCTTCTTTTTATTCTCAGACAATGGCGCTGAGCTTACTCCTGCGCCCGCTAGATCCCATACTCTGCCTTCTTCATCCTCATCCGGCTCCCACACTCGGCCGTCCTGATCCTCATCCGACCCGGATGAAGAAAATCCGCCCGGCCAGGGCCTCATGAACTCCGCACAGGACGATGTGATTCTTGGTCCAGCATGGTCTCCTTCTCTGCTGACGTCATATGTGTCGTTGAGTTTTACTCGAGTCACTCGATAAGGTCCTAGACTTTTGGTTTTTAGTTTCAGATGTGGACCGATCTGAGTGCGTTTGATGGCAACCAGGTCGTCGACCTGATACTTCTTAGGCTCCTTACGTCGTCGGTTGAATTCAGCACGATTTTCAGATTGTACTTTTTCTATCTGCTTTTTTGCATCTTCTCTCATCTGATCACATTTTTCGTTGAACGAATCGATCAGCTCCTATTCGATCAGTTGCACTATACGTAGATCATTTTGGTTGTGCATTCTGACTCCTCTCAGCAGCTCGAAAGGTGACATTCCGATGCTCCTCTGGAACGTAGAGTTGATAGCTCGTTGGACGGATGGTACATCCTTGTAACATTTTGTTGGATCGTCAATGCTAAGTTTAGCGATGATCTTGGTCACTGTTGAGTTGACTCTCTCGATTTGACCATTGGCTCTTGGCAGTCCAGCTGTGATCAAGACGTGCTTGATACTCTGCGATTTACAGTAGTCCTGGAACTCATGGGAGGTGTACGATGGCCCCCTGTCGGTGATCACTTGAACTGGGTTTCCAAAGTTCGTCCTCTGAAACTCCATCTTTTCAATCATCTCGGCCGATTTGGTAGTTTTCACAGGATACAGCCAGGTGAACTTCGTGAAGGCGTCTATCACACAGAAGATGTGTTCATATCCCTTGTGTGTAGACTTAAGTGGTCCAATGTGATCCATGTGGTAGGTGTGCAATGGCACACTCTCCTTGAACATCGGATGTAACCAACCTTCTTCCTTGCCTGCCTTCCTGACTCGTTTCACCTTGTTGGCCAAGTCTGGAATATAATATTCCTGCTTCAAGTCTTCTTCAGTCCTTTTAACAGCATAGTGTACCTTCTCTTGTGCATCTCTGATAATTTCATGGTGCATTGCCGGCGGGACCACCAACGTCTCTCGCCCGTCAACAAATTTAAATAGCAGTCCATCTCTGACGATGAAGTTTTCGTAAGGCCCTTTCTCCAGTGTCGCTTTTATCGCTGTCAATCCTTCGTCTTTTCTCTGGGCGATTTTGATCCTCGCTGCAAGGCCATCAGGGAATCCAAACATCACTGCTGGACATCGGCTCAGGGCATTGACATGTTTCATCCTGGTTGCAGTTCGGTGTTCGATGGTATCAACGAGCTTAAACATTACTATAGAGAGGCAGGAGCGCCGCAAGACTGAAGCTACTTGAAACTGTGTCCGCCATTTTCTCTGGAGTCAAGGGAAAGGGGGAGGAGCTATGGCATATGTTGAAGTATCAGAGCAGGGCC
The DNA here is from genome assembly GCA_946902985.2 of Meconema thalassinum. NCBI lineage: Eukaryota > Metazoa > Arthropoda > Insecta > Orthoptera > Tettigoniidae > Meconema > Meconema thalassinum. The sequence continues at coordinate 988,811,161 of OX336388.2, read as the reverse complement.
TGTTGGAGCATTAATAAGAAACATATTTACGACAAATTATGAAGTCCAATCACTTCTTAAACGTTCCGAATAGTTTCAAGTTACAACAATAGTGCTGTAGGCTATTTACACTGCACAATTGTAATTACTGTCCCTTAAATAGAATCAGCTTTGTTAAAACTTGTCTCACTTGCCGTCCTCTCATTCGAGAGGACTTTCCTCTGAGTGCATGATATACTCTGCAAGTGAAGTAATACTTCAATATATGCCTTGTCAGCTTCACATAATGCGATTCTTCACATGGTTCTACTGCATTGAATAGGTGTTCAAAGGAAGAGAACAAACATCAGTTTAACCTTGTAAATACCTTGGTCTCTAGTTTGAGCAAGATATTTTAGCAGTTTTTGTCCATGATATGTGCATTACTCCTCAAAACACATTCTGCTGTCTTACACAAATATTTCAAATCATCGGATGGATATACAATGAGTTGCTCACATCTTTGCATTTTATGAAACCACACTTTGCGTCATTACTCATTGTCAGTAGAACATCTAAGCATTCCACACATTTGATTTTCTTCGACACATTTCTTACAACGCTACCTGCAACATATTCTACCACTTGATCACTGAAAATGGAAAGGGTTTCAAAACACTCTACATAGTCAAGATCACTTAGGCCTACATCAACATTAATTACAATAGGCTGCATAATGGGAGGACTTAGGCTTAGACTATTATCTGTCTTCACATTAGCTTTAGGGGAAGGATCAATTTGAGTAATTAAGGATTTCCTATATGCAGCTTTGAATTCTAAGGCATTGGGATTGTTTCTGTATTTTTCAACGGGAATCTGGAACAAAAACAATTCCTTCTGTTACGGTACCAGTACTGTGCCCAACTCTAGGAATGGGATTCCAAGATTCAGACACCTAGATATCAAGGGAAAGGCTACAGCCGCTTTTGAAAGTTGAGATATTTGAATATCGCGCTTCTAGAATGGAATGGAAACTTTGTGCAGCCAAGAGCATGTTAAGTGACGTAGCAAGTAGTAGCAGAGGTCGAGACTATTTGTTGATTAAATAGTTAGCCATGGAGTAGAGACTTGAGACTTGGATCAGATTACTGGCACGGCCAAATGAAAGAGAATGCACTTAGTCTCAAGTGAATCGGACCAGAGACACCGGAGATATGAGGATTTCCAGATTTCAGCGTGATCCAGCGAGGACCCGACCGTTTTGAATAAAAGCCGACCGGCCCAATCAACATCAGCTCACTTCGAACCAAGCTCTTGCATGACAAGGTGCTGCTGCTACGTTGAGCCAAGGCACATGGTTGCCGGATCTACGCAGAAGATATCTTTAAATTGTGATAGTCACAAAAGTGCGACGATATGTGTGGAACATAGTAAGTTTCCGGCAGAGGGAATCACTACGGTGATTGTTATTTTTCTACGGACACTGGTGAAATACTTTATTTCTATATGGACATATGCTAGACTTTGTCTAGAAAGTACTTTGTCACAGTCCAGTAATAATAATTCAATACTTGGATATTTTAATCCAATTAGTCAGTTTCATAAATTGTAACTTGATAACCACTCCGATCTTTCAGTATATTGAAGGCCAGTCTATCACGGTGTTGTTCATTAGCCGACAAAGGGAAACTATAAGTTGCTTCGCGCATGATAGATGGTGATAAACCATGCCCAGGGAACGATCTTCAGAACAGCCGTTGATTGATTTGGACTGTCAGTGTTTTCTTGTACTGAAAAGATTACCGTGAGTTATGTTACAACTGACGTATTTGAGAATAGATCATTTAGATCTGACCCCATTTAAGCAAACTGCTATGGCTTTAACAGAAGTCAATATTAAAATGGATCAGCAGTTACTTCAACTTCAAGAAATATTTCCACTATGTCGTGTTAGACAGATTGTGGGTATATAATGGCGGCCGATACAAGGATTCGACGTGCGTGTCCAATAGGGCATGTATCTGGATAAATCTGGTACAGACCAGGTTCACTACGCTTCAAGACCAACGAGAAATGTAAGCCACATTTGAATTTTATATTATGCCTAGCTAATTGGAACAAACTCATTTTCTGCAGATGACCAACACATTTGTTTTTTTCTTCGTATTTAAATCTTGCAAAGATTTACGCAAGACATATTAGAGTTATTCTGAGTATTTTCAGCACTCAGAACAGTTTAGGATCGATGACCGAGCATAACGAGCATTTATTTGAATGTTTCATATTTTTTTGATAATCACGGTAATCAGCCGAGGTAACTGTAAAAGTTAATAATTATTTGTTGAGAAATGGATATTTTATCCATATTCGAAAAATCGAACATGTGGATTCTCACATAATGAAATAATAATTAAACACATTTACAATAATATAAATAATAATAATAATAATCCACTAATAATAATAATAATGATTTTCAGAACTTTTCTAAATAATTCTTGGATCTTATATTTTCTAATAATCACATTCATTGAGAGAGAGCTTATGAAGTAGTTTAATCATTTCTAGTTTGGAACAGGTGATTTTCCGAAGGATAGTGGTTAGCGCAAGCCCGCATTCAACCAACATTACAGTTCTGGTTGAACAGTTAATATTTGCAATGAGCAAAGTATATTTTTCAGATAACACGGAGAGGCATGAAACGGGAAGCAAATGATATTTGTATCAATTAGGATATTTTTGTATTTATATAAAATCATGACGTAGATACACATTCGAAAGTGAAATAGAGAGTGTCATAAGTGTGGTAACTTCACGATTTGAACTGAATGGTAAAATAAAATAAACTTGTAAGTTTATAAATCTTCCAGTGTTGATAATAAGCAGAGGCTTGATTTATTGTATAAATTTTGGGAAGAAAATTTATGTGTGTGGAGTAGTTGAAATGCCATTCCCAGGTGCGCATGTTTAAGTCGCAGGAATGAGGAGGTTTTTATTTGAGCATCAATCAAATAGCAGGTTCGATGACTCAGTGTTAAAGAAGGAGTATTGGGACTACACATTGCGTCGTATGAATGACCCAAAGGTTATTTCTTAAAAACCATCAGTTCTTATTTCAACCTTGTTTACGGATTCCATTAAGACTTTGATTTTGCTAGAACCCGGATTTGTCATGATAGTATTTTATTCTTCTTCAGAGGAAGACCTTTGCCGTTGTTGTTGGAATATTGTGTTCTTATAAAAATAATAGAATGGGCCACTGCCAATTAAAAATAATTCTATAACCACGAATAATTTGAAGGATGTTTTCAATCCTAGTGTCATGAACTAAATGAATTTATTATGAAGCTACAATTCTTATTTCCGCATTCTGTACAAGAATTGCAAATTGTGAAAGTTACTAAAATGGCCACAAATATAAATATTTTTCTTAATAATGATTCCAAGTGGAAAATCGAATAGTTGAATGGTCCAACAATTTATTGATCAAGTTGATGATTCAGAAATCATATATTTTGTTAGGAACTTGAAGTTCATAATCGAGTCACTTCTAGAGACGTTTAATGTCAGAAGAACAATTAATTTTGTTGTGCTTCGCACAGTTCTTCGATGCTATGCTCAAAGGTCAGATACTTTTCAGATGTTGTTATTAATGTGTGTACATAATTTGTGTTGATTCAGAGATAATAATATTTTTTGACAATATTTTTTTTAAACTGGAAAAATAAGTGAAAGTTAAAAATTCTATGAACAAGTATTCTACGAGTGTTAATATTATGTAAAAATTCAACCAGTGAACTACAGTATTTCCAGTAAAGACAATTAAATTTGAACTGGATTTAATCATAAATAATGGATATAATTTTGGAACACAGTCTACAGGACTGATAATCAGACTTGTGTCTCCAAAGATAATTGTCCAATGTGTTGGAAAATTTCTGTACATTGTGTAAATAGTAATGTGGGTCGCCACACATGAATGATGCTGCTTTGAGCATTTTATTTTGCAGTCAATTTTAAATTCAGAATAAAATGAGATAATTTTACATGATGTGTTATGCCCAGTTGAATCTCCTTCTATCCTTATTGTTGCGTTGAGCCAAAAATCAGTAAAGCATTTTTTTCATTTGATGTCGTTTTTGCGATTAGTTTTAACCCATCTGGCGCCCCGGGATAGTTTGACTCTCGTGCTGACTGATTCTTGGTAAATTGCATATGTGGTCGTGCGAACTCCGGTCTAAACGGGCACATAAAATAAGATAGAGAGAGAAATGGCTTCGAACGTGGGGCTCGAGTTAGACACGGTCAATCGCATGCTGATTTAAATTGTGATAATTTTTTATATAGATATTTTGGGAGTTGAGAGATGTCTGGTTTGGATGAATAAATTAGTAGGAAACCCAATTAGTGGGGAAAATTAAAAATTTAACTGGGTTAATAAGTAGAATGGGTTTGAATATTTTGATAATGGCTTAACCATTAGGGCGCCAAGTAAATTCAGTAGTAAACGTTCGATGACTGGACATACGCATTATTAGAATCCAGGTGGAGGATATTTGAGAACTTGCATATTTTTCTTGTGATATTGTGGTAAATGTAATTCGTAAAAGTAGAGAATTTTGTTTTTCCATCACGTCGACATTAGGACAAATCTCATTTTATTAGAGTGTTCCAATTAGCTATTCATATTTCTTGTTCTAATTATAATCTTGTGTCTGCCAACATGTATACCCCTAAGTTTTGAATAATAATTGAAAATTATGGAAGAGATGATGAGGATGATGAGGAGTTTGGAAGAGAGTTCCAAAGAAGCTGGACTGCGTGCAGCAGCCATTATGAAAGAAAATACAGAGGCTTTGGAAAAGAAACTTAAAGAAAATTCTGATTCTTTAGAAAATAAACTTAAAGAAAGTTTAAATGATAAACTTAAAGAAAATTCTGATTCTTTAAAAGATAACTTGAAAGAAAGTTTAGATGATAAACTCAAGGAAAATTCCGATTTGTTAGAAAGCAGGTTAAAAGATAACTTGAAAGAAAATTTAAATAGTAAATTTAATTCTATGGAAAATAAATTTAAAGAGAATTCCAAAATCTTGAAAATGTCACTTGAGAGTAAAATGACTAAATTATGCGAAAAAACACATGAGCTCGAAACTTCATTAGCCACTAACGCAAGTTTAATGGACGATAAATTTCGCGATGCCGATCTAAGATCCCAAAGCTTAGCTGATAGGATAGAACATGGTCTTAGGAAAGTTGGTGAAGACATGATCAACCTAGAAATCAGAGGGAAGAAAGAGAGCAATGAGATGGCAACTCTAGTTGTTCAACGTTTGACAGAACAATTCAAAGAACTCATAGTGGGAGAAATAAGAGAAGGTGTGATTAATAAATTACAAACTGAAATTAAAACCACAGTTATCGATGAAATTAAAGACACACTCAAGCTGGAGAACCAAGAGGGAGTCAAGGAAATTAGGGAATCTTTGTCATCCCATATTCAAGTAATTTCCAAAGATATTCAAGCAACTCAGAAGGACATATCAGATGTGACAGGGTCATTGAAAAGTCACGAGGCTGTTATGAACCAGATATCCACTGATGTCAAGGAGAACTGTAAGGAAACCGAAGAAATTAGAAAAATGGCAGAAGAAAACCATAAGGAAATTGAGGCTATGAAAACCCAAATCAAGGACGAGAAACAGTCTGACCATCTGTTGAAAATGCCAAGTATAAGGGGAGAAGAACAGATACAGATAAACCTAGGAGCAGCTAGAGAAACTGATAGTCAAAGACAGGATGAGGTCAGGACAGTATTTCAATCCAACCCCATAACTGTATTCAAGAATGTAGAGGATAAGCCTTCTAAATTTTCAGGGCGAGATTCTGTGACACCCGTAGAATTCTTGAGAGAAGCAGGTGATTACCTAAAAGATTCCAAAATCCCTAAGGAAAGACAGATCCGAGTGATAGGGAAATTTTTGGAAGGTCCCGCACTTCTTTGGTTTAGAGCTTTTAGGTCCACTCTCACCAATTTTGAGGAGTTTCCCGTGGGTTATTAAAAAAGTTTTGGTCCCCGGAAACCCAACAGCAAGTCAGAGCAGAATTGTATTCAAAGAGATTCTCGACGTCACAACCTACTCGATACTCTACGTACTTTTCTGGACAGCTTTCTAAACTACAACATTTAGATCCGCCGATGCCAGATAATGAATTAATTACCGCATTAATACGTCAGTTTCCAGCAGACGTCCAAAGAACTTTGATCGCTGCTGACATTTATAATATGGAGCAATTTGACGAGGTATTGCAGAAACTTGATCACACGAACTCTCAATTCTTCCATCAGAAGGGAGGAAAGAATAACAACGCTGTGTACGCTGTTATGGCCGACAGTTATTCCCAAACACCTCGAGAGATTCGAGAGGGGCGAGAAGAGAAAACGCCGAGGGAAGAGCCCGATAAAAGAGGATGGAATCAGAACAATAACAGATACAGTTACAAGCCTTATGCGAGACCGGATGGTGGATATCGATATAATACTCGATGGAGAAGGCCAAGGGATAATCAAGGAAGGTACCAGGAAAGAAGGTACTATGGTAGAAACAATAACTACAATAACAGAGGGAATGTGAACACTCGTCAGTCCAATGAAGAGTTCAATAAGGAGACGAGGAAGAACTTGGAAGAAAGATACCAAGAAAACTTGCAGTTCTTGGAACAGAAGCCCAATGAACCAGGTCCATCAGGAACACAACAATCCCGGGGGAATGGAAAAAAAAAAACAACTTCGAATTCACAGTAGAAGATAGAATTTTAAACACTTTCACTTCCAGGATTATTAAATGGCAAGCAGAGGATGATGACTTAATTCAACACAATGACGAACGGAAAGAAATGGGTACAAGAATTAAAATGCCAATCATATCATGCGAAGTATTCGGTATGCCTGTCGATACTTTAATTGATACTGGGGCTATGCTTTGTCTTGTGAGCGAGAAGCTGTATATTCTGTGGAAGCTCAAAGAGAATTTAGAGGAGATTCCAGTATCAGGAATTAAAATCCAAGGAATAATACCCAACAAAATATCTCTGTGTAAAACAAAATTATACTTATGTGTTACTATTGGAGGACATGATTTCCGACATGTGTTTGTAGTAATGAAGGACATGGCTTTTGACATGATATTGGAAGCGGATTTCATTCAGAAATATCAAGCAGTGATAGACATGAAGACAGAGACGATCAGATTCAAGAATACCGAAGAGATAAACTTCGAGGGAAAAGAAGAGGAAGACATCGAGGGAGATGCTCAATGGTCTCTGATTTTTCATGAAGCTGAAGGAAGAGAAGTCTACACTGAGAAGGAGTCCCCAGAGCTAGGAAAAATTTTGGAAGAGTACCACGATATTTTTGATACTAAACCTGGTGAAATTAAAGATTTTGAATATCGTATTCGTGTAAATGATGATGCACCTTTCCATGCTAAATTGCATCCGGTAGCGGAAAAGCATCGAGAAATGGTAAAAGTGCTTATCAAAGAGATGGAAAGTAACAATGTGATTGAAAAGTACACTACCTTTTATGTCAATCCATTAGCAGTAGTGTCTAAGCCAGATGGAAGTCTGAGACTATGTTTAGACGCGCGAAATTTGAATTCAAGATTGCTGCCAGAGTATGACAGACCACCAATCATTAGGGAACTGTTAAGGAAATTCCAAGGCAAGGTCTGGTTCTCTAACATTGATCTCACTTCGTCCTACCACCACATTAGGCTTAGTGAAGATTCCAAAAAGTTTACAGGATTTATGTTTGACCAGCAGACATATGTATTCCGCCGTCTACCATTTGGGGTCAAAACATCTGGATCTGTTTTGATCAGAGCACTGGAACAAAACTTGAGTCCTGAAGTAAAAGAGATAGCAATTCGTTACATAGATGATATCCTAATTGCATCTGAGACTAAGGAGGAACATTTGTTACATCTTCAGATGTTATTCGCAGATTTGAGAAAAGCGAACTTTAAAGTAAACCTTCGAAAATGTCAGTTCTTTCGGAAGGAAATAAAATTTTTGGGCCACATTTTGGATGGTGAAGGATACCGTCCCAATGAGACAAAGATACAGGTGATTGCAAATTTCCCTAGACCTACTAGAGTGAAGAATGTCCGCAGTTTTCTCGGGACATGCCAATTCTTTGCAGGGCATTGTCCAAGCTTCACCAAGACTGTTGCTCCATTGCAGGAATTATTAAAAAAAGGAAACAAATGGAAATGGAATGAGGATTGTGAACAATCATTTCAAGATGCCAAGAGGTTATTGGTAAACAGCGTGAAATTAGAGTATCCTAACTTTACCAAGAATTTCATCATAGAATCTGATGCATCCACCGTAGGGATTGGAGCTATTCTTCTTCAAGAAGATGACGATCACAAGAGACGTTACCTGGCGTTCATAAGCAGGAAACTTCGTCCATCAGAAAGGAATTATTACACCTCAGAGTTAGAAGCCCTTGCTGTAATCTTCGCGTTGGAGTCGTGGAAGAAAATGTTAATTGGACATTCAGTAATTGTGAGGACTGATCATCATGCATTGGAGTTTATCTTGAGAACAAACTTTGCCAGTGATAGGATAACTAGATGGTCACTTTTTATTCAACAATTCAACCTAGTTATTGAACACACTCCTGGAAAATTGAACATTGGGGCCGATTTATTGAGTAGAGCAGTGGAGTCTACATCTAAGGTTTTTCAAGTTAACCTGACGCAGGAGGATGAGGATACCTTGAGAAGGTTAAGATTGTTGCATTTATCCCAGAGAGACCGACGTTTTAGAAACATTTTTCGTTTTCTACAGGGAGACATGGATCCAAATGATGATGATTTTGTGGAAGTAAACAACAATGGAAGCTATGAAATCGCTAATACACGAACTGGTAACATCGTGGGAACTTATAATGCAGCGAATTTGAAGATTTATTATTCAAGAACCAGATGATTTAATGTGTAGATAGGAAAAATAAAAATTTTCCAATTTTTATTTTTTGCTAGGTGTGGGGTGGATGTGCCCAACTCTAGGAATGGGTATTCCAAGATTCAGACACCTAGATATCAAGGGAAAGGCTACAGCCGCTTTTGAAAGTTGAGATATTTGAATATCGCGCTTCTAGAATGGAATGGAAACTTTGTGCAGCCAAGAGCATGTTAAGTGACGTAGCAAGTAGTAGCAGAGGTCGAGACTATTTGTTGATTAAATAGTTAGCCATGGAGTAGAGACTTGAGACTTGGATCAGATTACTGGCACGGCCAAATGAAAGAGAATGCACTTAGTCTCAAGTGAATCGGACCAGAGACACCGGAGATATGAGGATTTCCAGATTTCAGCGTGATCCAGCGTGGACCCGACCGTTTTGAATAAATGCCGACCGGCCCAAGCAACATCAGCTCACTTCGAACCAAGCTCTTGCATGACAAGGTGCTGCTGCTACGTTGAGCCAAGGCACATGGTTGCCGGATCTACGTAGAAGATATCTTTAAATTGTGATAGTCACAAAAGTGCGACGATATGTGTGGAACATAGTAAGATTCCGGCAGAGGGAATCACTACGGTGATTGTTATTTTTCTACGGACACTGGTGAAATACTTTATTTCTATATGGACATATGCTAGACTTTGTCTAGAAAGTACTTTGTCACAGTCCAGTAATAATAATTCAATACTTGGATATTTTAATCCAATTAGTCAGTTTCATAAATTGTAACTTGATAACCACTCCGATCTTTCAGTATATTGAAGGCCAGTCTATCACGGTGTTGTTCATTAGCCGACAAAGGGAAACTATAAGTTGCTTCGCGCATGATAGATGGTGATAAACCATGCCCAGGGAACGATCTTCAGAACAGCCGTTGATTGATTTGGACTGTCAGTGTTTTCTTGTACTGAAAAGATTACCGTGAGTTATGTTACAACTGACGTATTTGAGAATAGATCATTTAGATCTGACCCCATTTAAGCAAACTGCTATGGCTTTAACAGAAGTCAATATTAAAATGGATCAGCAGTTACTTCAACTTCAAGAAATATTTCCACTATGTCGTGTTAGACAGATTGTGGGTATATAATGGCGGCCGATACAAGGATTAGACGTGCGTGTCCAATAGGGCATGTATCTGGATAAATCTGGTACAGACCAGGTTCACTACGCTTCAAGACCAACGAGAAATGTAAGCCACATTTGAATTTTATATTATGCCTAGCTAATTGGAACAAACTCATTTTCTGCAGATGACCAACACATTTGTTTTTTTCTTCGTATTTAAATCTTGCAATGATTTACGCAAGACATATTAGAGTTATTCTGAGTATTTTCAGCACTCAGAACAGTTTAGGATCGATGACCGAGCATAACGAGCATTTATTTGAATGTTTCATATTTTTTTGATAATCACGGTAATCAGCCGAGGTAACTGTAAAAGTTAATAATTATTTGTTGAGAAATGGATATTTTATCCATATTCGAAGAATCGAACATGTGGATTCTCACATAATGAAATAATAATTAAACACATTTACAATAATATAAATAATAATAATAATAATAATAATCCACTAATAATAATAATAATGATTTTCAGAACTTTTCTAAATAATTCTTGGATCTTATATTTTCTAATAATCACATTCATTGAGAGAGAGCTTATGAAGTAGTTTAATCATTTCTAGTTTGGAACAGGTGATTTTCCGAAGGATAGTGGTTAGCGCAAGCCCGCATTGAACCAACATTACAGTTCTGGTTGAACAGTTAATATTTGCAATGAGCAAAGTATATTTTTCAGATAACACGGAGAGGCATGAAACGGGAAGCAAATGATATTTGTATCAATTAGGATATTTTTGTATTTATATAAAATCATGACGTAGATACACATTCGAAAGTGAAATAGAGAGTGTCATAAGTGTAGTAACTTCACGATTTGAATTGAATGGTAAAATAAAATAAACTTGTAAGTTTATAAATCTTCCAGTGTTGATAATAAGCAGAGGCTTGATTTATTGTATAAATTTTGGGAAGAAAATTTATGTGTGTGGAGTAGTTGAAATGCCATTCCCAGGTGCGCATGTTTAAGTCGCAGGAATGAGGAGGTTTTTATTTGAGCATCAATCAAATAGCAGGTTCGATGACTCAGTGTTAAAGAAGGAGTATTGGGACTACACATTGCGTCGTATGAATGACCCAAAGGTTATTTCTTAAAAACCGTCAGTTCTTATTTCAACCTTGTTTACGGATTCCATTAAGACTTTGATTTTGCTAGAACCAGGATTTGTCATGATAGTATTTTATTCTTCTTCAGAGGAAGACCTTTGCCGTTGTTGTTGGAATATTGTGTTCTTATAAAAATAATAGAATGGGCCACTGCCAATTAAAAATAATTCTATGACCACGAATAATTTGAAGGATGTTTTCAATCCTAGTGTCATGAACTAAATGAATTTATTATGAAGCTACAATTCTTATTTCCGCATTCTGTACAAGAATTGCAAATTGTGAAAGTTACTAAAATGGCCACAAATATAAATATTTTTCTTAATAATGATTCCAAGTGGAAAATCGAATAGTTGAATGGTCCAACAATTTATTGATCAAGTTGATGATTCAGAAATCATATATTTTGTTAGGAACTTGAAGTTCATAATCGAGTCACTTCTCGAAACGTTTAATGTCAGAAGAACAATTAATTTTGTTGTGCTTCGCACAGTTCTTCGATGCTATGCTCAAAGGTCAGATACTTTTCAGATGTTGTTATTAATATGTGTACATAATTTGTGTTGATTCAGAGATAATATTTTTTGACAATATTTTTTTGAAACTGGAAAAATAAGTGAAAGTTAAAAATTCTATGAACAATTATTCTACGAGTGTTAATACAGTAAAACTTCTTTTATACGATTCACACTTATACGTTTTCTACACTTATACGATTTTTTTCTTGGTCCCGGCAAAATCCCTATACTTTCCATGTTAATTTATTTCCGATATACGTTTTACATTTATTCGTTTTTCACGCTTATACGATCATATCTTACGTCCCCGAGAGAAAAATGCGTCGTTTATACGTTTACAACGGTTTCCCTACCTAAAATCTCTAAAAATATTGGAGACAGAAACTTATGACACGCACTGTACGTTTCTCGGAAACCATCCCTCGCGCGGCGCAATGTTGTGGCGAGAGCGACCTTGAAGCTATGTTCAGCCGGAATTGCGTGTGTTGCGAAATACAACATCACTTGCTTCGGTGCTTCAGTTGTGGTTAACCTTGATAGCAGTGAACATGGGTGAAAGGAAGAGGAAGTGCATTACGATTGCTGTTGTTCACTTAACGGGGGCCATCGCTCGCCGCTCGCCCGCGCTGCGGGCCTGTCTCCCGCCAGGCACTTTGCCGTAATGCCTAGCTCGCGCGGCCTATAGCCTATACTGTAGTTCACAGCTGGTGCTGAAAATGTTCGCCATTCACTGCTACACATCGCTGGCACCTCTTTATGAAATTGTCATTTACGTTCTGAAGTTCCTCACCACCGATTGACTGTATTTCAACTGTAATATAGTCTTTAACCTCATTTTCGCGAAAGATTTCCTGTACTTTATGAAGGTATTTACACACGTTCACGTAATGAAATTCGCATTGGAACATCACACTGAGCACTAAAGACGTGAACAATTGGCTAAACTGAACCCCACACTGCTAAAGCACACTGCAAAGGAGGGAAACTTGTGGCGCCAAGAAGCGCTTTACGGCAAAGTGCTTGACGGGGGACCGGCTCGCGGCGGGATCGAGCGAGGGCCCGCGTCGCATATAACACCAAGTAGCTGTATAACCCATAATGTCACATACATTTTGCAGTTTTTATTAGCGACTTTCATTTACGCGTTTTTCACGCTTGTACGTTTTTTTCATTTGGTCCCTTGAAAATCGTATAAGTGAAGTTTTACTGTATTATGTAAAAATTCAACCAGTGAACTACAGTATTTCCAGTAAAGACAATTAAATTTGAACTGGATTTAATCATAAATAATGGATATAATTTTGGAACACAGTCTACAGGACTGATAATCAGACTTGTGTCTCCAAAGATAATTGTCCAATGTGTTGGAAAATTTCTGTACATTGTGTAAATAGTAATGTGGGTCGCCACACATGAATGATGCTGCTTTGAGCATTTTATTTTGCAGTCAATTTTAAATTCAGAATAAAATGAGATAATTTTACATGATGTGTTATGCCCAGTTGAATCTCCTTCTATCCTTATTGTTGCGTTGAGCCAAAAATCAGTAAAGCATTTTTTTCATTTGATGTCGTTTTTGCGATTAGCTTTAACCCATCTGGCGCCCCGGGATATTTTGACTCTCGTGCTGACTGATTCTTGGTAAAATGCATATGTGGTCGTGCGGACTCCGGTCTAAACGGGCACAGTACGAATATATATCATATACCGTATAGGCCTGTATCAGACATTAATAGAAAGCAATGGAGACCAGATGTTCTGGAAAATTGATAGTAACATCCTTACTGTATCCGTGCAGCGAAATATATTAGTAGCACAATTAGGCTATACTTATGTAAAATAGGATATATCCGTTGTTTTATTGCTTCGATTAGTACAGCCGTACGCTGAACATACAGCAGGCATCGCTGCGGAAATTAGTATGCAGTAGATTTCAACCTAGTAACACAAACGACAATAGAAATCAAATTCACTGAACTCTTCCCTCGCAATCAGCTGACTGAATGTTTTGACTTTATGACTCCGGAAAACATGGCGGACGTTCTTACCAATATCTTCCGCTAAGAGCGCTGTGAGCGGTCCCTTAGCCTCTCTATAGTATCTTTAAAGCTCGTTGGATGGTATAGTCAAACTCCTCCAAGGCCATAGCCCATGTAGCTACTCGTGGGACCAGGTCCCTTTTGTGCATTGTCTTTTGGAATGCCATACAGTCAGTCACAATCTTGAACGGAATTCTATTTTTCTTTTTGACTACCACCACTTGGCATGTATATTCTGATTGATTCGGTTCTATGATATCTTCCTCCAGCCACGCCTCGACATGCTCATCGACAATTTCGTTCTCAAGCGGTGCCATTCGTCTGGGCCTGCTAAATATCGGTTTTTCTTCTTTCAATGTGATCTTCATCTTGACATCAGTAGATTTCGTCTTCTTTGGTACATATCTCGCTACCAAATCCTGGATCTGTTCCCTTTTTTCCTCATCAACGCAGTTCTCGATATCAAATTCCTGTTCGTCGGCTACCCTGATCACCATCATTGGGACCTCTAGTTTCTTGATGGTAACTCCTTGCTTGCTCAGGATGACCTCACCCTGATCCAATAGATCGTTACCAATAACCATGTCCCACTCCATAGTATCATCAGAAACAACATAGACGTTGGTTTGGAACTCCAGCTCGTCTACTTCAACGACTGTTGTGAAGTAACCTTGAGGAGCAACAAAACCATTACCGAATCCTTTCAAAACAAGATCCGTGCTCTTCAATCCTGGGGAACCCATGGTCTTATGGATGTTTTGTCGCAGTAGGTTATAAGGACTGCCACAGTCGATAAGTGCCTGAAGTTTCCGCTGACCCAAACTAACCTCTTTGAACTTGAGGCAGCTTTTCTTTTCATCAATAAGATTGATACCTTGATTATTCCTCTTATCGTTCTTCCTCTCTTTTTTGCACTCGGATGAAATGTGGCCAAACTCGTTGCAGTTGAAACATCTCTTGCCTTTATTCTTGTGCTCACATTCCTTTGAACTATGACCAGATCCACCGCAATTATAACATCTATCTCCACTACTCGCCTCTTTCTTCTTTGTACTGCCCCAGCACTTTCCGCCCTTCTCGTTGGCACTCTTGACACTTCCTTGAAAATTACTGTTATTATGAGATGGCGGTGAAGTCTTTGCCAATTTCTCCTTGAAATCTTCGGAATTTTTTGCTCCATAGAGAAGAAGTTTTGATCCTGAATCGTCCTCGATCCCATCAATCACGTACTGACACAGAGAAACTAGCTCAACATCACCTCTACTAGCGATTTCCTTCATCACAAGAAAGTATTCCTGTAGAGATTCGTCGCGCTTTTTTCGTCGCTGGGTTAACAACTTGTGAATTTCTGCACTACTTGCCACCACGTCAAACTCCTCTTTCAAGGCCTTCTTCAGTGCAGTCCAGGACGTCAGTCCTTTCTCACCTTGAATAAAAAGCTTAGCTAAACCATCGAGTGATTTCTTAGCGAAAATAAACTTTTGCAGCTCTCTCCATCCCATCAAGATTGACGTCTCCTCAAAATCTGCGATCCATTTCTTCACTGGGTAACCATCCTTACCGTTAAATGTTTTCATAGCGCCCTCTACGTCGCGGAACGACAATGAAAACTTATGTTGTTCTCTATACCCTCTGTGCTGGTCTTCCTCTTCGCTCTCCTCGTCTTCTTCGTCTTCTTCATCTTTGTCATCATCGTCTATATTAGTTGCGAGTTCATCCAAATTTCTCAAGTAATAACAAATGGTGTTAATCATTACCTCCTTTGTCCCGATCTCGGTATTAAGAATCTCAGAAACACGCAACAGCCTTAGAAAATGTTTCTTCGATAAATTTCTTCTTAGCTTCCTCTTCAATGGAATTTTCGTCAAAATCGAATCCAGGAAACTCTCGCAGTCGCTTTCGATTCTTCCTGTCATCTGGTATATGCTCGAAAATGAGGTTATGTAAAACTTTGATTGCTTTGACCGGAGCATCACTTATGTTCTTATTTATTTTCTCTATTGCACCGAGTGTAGTCATCTTATTTGTTTACTCACGTCTATCAAGTAGATTTCCGTCAATATCGCTTCCTCAAAACCTCGCTATCAAACCTGTTTAACCTCATTCACCAAACTGGTGATTTGTAGGTGATATCGTTGAATACCGCTTCCCGTCGTTTCTCTCTGACGAGTCGCTATCCTCTTACCACATCCACAATCCTCTGTCGTCGTTTAGATTCCGACCCTCGTCGTTGTCGTCACGGCACCACTAATTGTCACTGAAACTGAAGAACAAATTTTGCTAGCCTATGAATCCTCGTCGTAGATTCGCACGTCGTAGATTCGCACGTCGTGGGCTCACAAAACTGCACGTCGTCTCGTCGTCAGCGTCGTAGGCAACAGCAACAAATATGATTAGCCGTTCACTTCGTCGAAAACAGAGTCGTATTTTGCGTCGTACTTCGTGTCGTGGATTGCGTCGTAACTCGTTGTTTCAGTCCATCCCGGACGAGCCCCCATTTGTGGGAAACGGTTTCCAGATCATGACACTCACAAGCATCGAATATAGAACTGAATTATTTATTATTTATTAAAACAATGAAACTGATTAAAATACAGTAGAGAATTAAGGGGATGTGTTTCGCGGCTCGTCGGAACTCGGAATATTGATTGATTCTCTTCTTTTTATTCTCAGACAATGGCGCTGAGCTTACTCCTGCGCCCGCTAGATCCCATACTCGGCCTTCTTGATCCTCATCCGGCTCCCACATTATTATTATTATTATTTATAAAAGTGAGTGATGGGAACTCCGTTAAGGACTGGTACGAGGGATATTGAGGAGGACGGAGTGGATGGATCTCACTTGACCCACCTCTGCTTCCGGCCCACATTGACTGGTCATGGGCCCTGACATTACTCTTTCTCTCTACTAATTACCGGTATATATGAATTACAGCCGAATGTCCATAGCAGGGTAATTCAATTGAACGCCTGTGGGCTCCCAACAAGTTCAATTTCAAGTAGTTCCAACTTTGGCAACCAGATGCTGCTGTCAGTAACACCTAGCGGCGAACGTTGGAAATTGATAGAGCATTTCTAACCAGCCAAATATAACTTGCTAATTAACAGAGATTAGGGAGGACACATTCCGCTCAAGGAATGCAATTCGTCATATTTTTCGCTGCGTGATTGAAACAACCATGATGAATGCAAGTGTACGTAGTAATATGTAATTGTGAAATCCGCTTTGTCAATACTATGAAAATGATGTTTAATAAATATTTGTACCTAGTGGCACACGGCACTTTGTTCTAGTTTGTTTCATTGTTGTAGTATCACTTACTATGCAAATCTGTTCATTTTAATGGTTGAACTGAGACGCTAATGATGCACATACTTAGTCGCGGTCAACGAGTAGATTGGAGGTTAAAGTCATTCTGCCTCTAGGGAATGTTTTCATCAGACATTTGGAGAGGCAACAAGTTTCATAGAAAGAGTAGCAAAGAAAAATAGGGCGGCTTCGGTGGCGTAGTCGGTAGCATGCTGAGCTTGTATGCCCAAGATAGCAGGTTCAAACCCGGCCTAAGCCGTCGGATTTTTTAAGAGCGTTAAAAATCCCTCAGTATGCCTTCCTTCGGAGGGGAAGTAAAGCCGGCGGTCCCATGTCATAGATTTATGGCATGTTAAAGATCTTTCCACTAATTACACCTGTGTGAAACTAAATTGGATAGGTTAAGAATGTAAACAACGCTCTTAGGTTGCTACGTTCGTTGCCAAGAGCCGACTGCGGTGGCGTCTAGTAGCTAGTTCTGAACTAGGCCTAGTAGTCGTTGACGGTGGCGTTTGGCGGCAAAAGTAGGAACTATTTGAAAATTCAAAGTTGCAGTCCCTACTTGAATTAAAAAATCAGATACACACACTAATACAGTCATCACAATTAACACCGGTTATCAGACAGATTCTACACACACCCAAAGTACACGGGGCTACATGACCGCGTTGTCGCAGCCCCTAAACTAAGGAACCAACCAACCAAAGAAAAATAGACCTCATATACAGGAATACTGTCTGAAGATGGAAGGGGAAAGGCAACTCCAGCATGTAAGAAAACTGAAGCTGAGCTGCAAACTGCGTAAAATCACATTCTGACATTTCCAACATACAAAAGTTACTATTGACGCCAGAGAACAACAAAGGAGTTTCTACCTCAAGACTTAAAAACATCAGTAAGATGTATGATTTAACTTATATAGACAGTGTACTCCCAATCCCATTTCGTTAACGATATATACCAAGTGCTTTCATGAACTGAATTTAGCTTTTAAAAAGCCTAAAAACGTCACACTTAATTTATTTGATATGAAAATCAGTACATTCGTTGGTGACGCTAAAGAAGATGATCAAAGAACGTGACGCCTGCCATAAGGCTGCCGAGGAAGCTTATAATGCTAAGCAACACGACAAGGAAGTTCCTAAGTTGAACGAAATAAAAGGCATATTCATCTTTGACCTTGAGCAATGTCTCCCTACTGACTATTTCACTAACCGTCCATGATTTGAAAACTAATGAAGCTACATGCTTCATGGGGGACGAAACTGTTTCTGGGAGAGGTGGAAATCAGACTGCTTCGTGCTTACACCAGTTCATTTCGCAGTTCCCAGAGAATATACAGTCTGTGATATTTTACTCAGACTACTGTGGGAGACATAAAGAAACAGCTTTGTAGCCTCCATGTTTTCGTATGTTATAAAAACAAGAAATACAACAAAATGTTTTGGTAAGTGGCCATACCCACATAGAATGCAATAGGTAGAGATACGGGAAAATCGCAATTGCGATAAATACGAATTTTACTTTTTACTCCTTTTTTCAACTACCTGGTAACTAATATGACTATGAATATCCACAGCCTGCTTCCAGTCTCCGACCGGGTCAGGAATGGAATGAATGAAGCCCCCATCTAGCGGCGAGGATATGAACTGTGCCGGCTGCCGAGGCCTGACGCACTCCTCTGGGGCAATGATTAAATGAATGACAGATGAAATGAAATGATAGTGGAGAGTGTTGCTGGAATGAAATTTTGACAGGGAAAACCGGAGTACCCGGAGAAAAACCTGTCTGCCTCCGTTCTGTCCAGCACAGATCTCACATGGAGTGACCGGGATTTGAACCACGGACCCAGCGGTGAGAGGCCGGCGTGCTGCCGCCTAAGCCACGGAGGCTCTAACTAATATGACTATGTATACCCAAAATTTGCGAAACTGAATGTGCGACTAAGTGCGATAACTAAGGGTTCTTGCGAATTATTCCCATAAATGCGATAAATGCGAAAAGTGCCGAATTTACCGATTAATGTTGAATATTATGTTTTATTACATTTTCGCGCCGCAACTTTGAAATTTGCGAGTTCCCAGCAATGAAAATATCGGCTATATAATCGATATTTACGAGTAATAATCGGTATGTACGAACATCGATTATTGTCGTGAAAACAATCGATTACGGTAAAAATTATTTTGAAAATGGTGCTGTTATTATTGCTGCATAATATCCACTGTTTATCGCCAGTAAAACGATGATTTTGGAGAAATTATTTCGTAGTTTCAGTTGGTTGTGCTAATAAAAGGAATATTCCAATCGTTTGTGCCGATTCCTTTTAAAAATTAGAGCAATAAGGTTATGCTTATATAGGTTTATATCGTGCCGGCCCTCATTTGTTGTATTTGAAATGAAAATGAAAATTCTCAAGTACATATCGTGATATGAATAGACAATTTTTGTTAGGCGTTCTCTTTGCTTTGGGAAATGTTGTATATACCCGAATGTAAGATGAGGCTTTTTCCCACTTTTTGTGTTATAAAAACTTGGGGTCGTCTTATATTCAGGGTATTTAATTTTTTTTTATCAAGGTTTTTAAAAATTGTTATTATTTGCAAAGTAGTATGTGGTGTTGGCAACTTGTAACTCGCAACGAATCAATGCGTTAATGAAGATTAAAATATGGTTTGTTATGTTTAATTACATTGCATATACGAATAGCGTACATTTTGAGGTTAGGATTTACGCCTACACATCATTTCAAGCGGATAAATTATATGTTCGAAAGCATACCGAAATATGTTTTAAAACAATCTTTACAAGAACAACCAGTTAGTTTTACGAGCAGTAATTTTGTGATCAACGTATCTTAATTTAATAACGTCTCCCATTCTTGAACAAAGAAATTATAGAGTATGTCTTGGAAAAGTGGGCAGAGGGATTTCCGATAACACGAGATATTATAAAAATGAAAGCACGACCTTAAGGGCATACCGTATATTGTCGAAGTAATGAATTAGCGAGTATTTTTTTTGAAAAAATCTGTAAGAGGCAGTTGATAACTAGGCCTCGTCTTATATTCGGGGTCGTCTTACATTCGGGTATATACGGTATTCTCTACCATGTGTGAGTTATAGGTTATGTTACATGTCGTCCGGCGATTTCTCCGTGAATTCGGATACTGTTTTACAGATTGTCAGTCTAGAGTCGCAGTGTGGTCAGGAAATAATGAGGGAGTAAACATACATATTATTTAGTTAATTATCCATTGTGTGATATTTACACAAAGTTAAGTAAATGTATGATTCACATTATTACTTCCTTTTCAATGAGGGCCATGGATGAGGGGCATTGAATTTCTATTTGCCGGTGATTTAATAGTCAAATGGCACTTCTTGAATCCTACCTCATAAGATAAGTTATTAAAAGAAATCAATGGAACTTGGCAAGGAGTTAGTAGGAAAACCACACAAAAGGATTTCATAGCCATCCTCAGAATTTGAACCAATTCATCCATCGAGTCCAGGACAGCCTGGTATTGTCGTCATTCCACCTGCCACACAGTGAACTTCGTAAGACAAGCATTGTTGCCTGACCACAGCTCGCTTTATTCTAACAATTGGCACCTTGGTACCAGTGAACTAATACAACTCTCTGCCGGCCCTCAATATTTGAGTTGCTGCACAACACCTGATATTGTTGAATGCATAATGAGAACATGACTTTTGGATCTTTTGAGCATAGCTTAGGTACCCTCGTCTCACGTCATACAACCAACCGACAGCACTTGAACTCAATCTTGCCAATTAGCCAGGCTGATGCCTTTATTTTCCGAGATCTCACATTTCTGAAAAATGTATGATGTCAAGTTTCTACATTTCTGTAATACTGATATTAGGATTTTAATATACTTCTAACACTCCCTTAGTAAAAATAAAAACCACACACACAACAGGAGACTTATATTAAATGCTTATGCCGTTTATCAGAAACGCCCATATTTTCAATCCTGCAAATGTTTGAATTAGTTTCCGTGCATATTATTTGAACCTGTTTATTGTACCTGGTGACGAACTTTTAAATGCTAATTTTTAAATTTCAAAATGCTCCAAAATGCTATTTTTGAAAATAAAAGTGCTACAAAATCAATTTCAAAATGCTATTTTCTCGTATCTTTAGCAATGGGCCTACTGATCATGCAAATATCGAAAAGGAGAACAAGAAAACTGGGATGAAAAATCATCCAAATGACTGGTATCATGCAGACGAAAGAACATGTTCTCCATGGAAAGGAAGCATTTCCCTTTGTAAAGCAGCAGGTCCATTCCAGATGAAGGTGGACACAATGGGAAATCATTTTCTTATGGCAGAAAACGCAACGGCTGAAATACATTCAAGGGAAAAAGAAAATACAATTTTTATCCGAGTCTTCAAATGAGAACATTCCTTTCAGAGAACTCTCTCTTTGAAGGCGTGAGAGGAACTCCTTACTGACTTCTCTGCCTGTGATCAACGAGGGTCCTGTCCCTATAAGCAGAGAGAAGAAGGAGGACCTTCTGTGTATTTCATGACTTTTAGAAAGGAAGCTTGTAGTTCTACGTGACCATTAATCTTGTGATCATGAGCCACAGGACCTCCTTTTTACGTGGAATCTGAACCATAGGACATGGTATTTCACATCAAAAATCTCACATGCATTGGTGAGAGGCGAATATGACTTTTAGAAGAGTCTACCAGTTGATAATGTTCATACAAGTGACCCAGATATTGAAGAATATTATGCTGACGCTTGAAATAAATTTGTTTCGAATTAATTACCTATATTTCTCTACTTTCCTATTGTAACTTTAACTTCCAAAAATGTTCAAGAACATTTTATTTGATCTTTTACTTTTTCTTTCTTGACTAATTTTGAGCTAAATGTGTTTTAAGCTTCGTAATGAACAAAATAGTTCCCCTTGAAGAACAATGTATGTTTGTTAAATGATCATTTATAATTTGGGAATACAGTAGAGTCTCGCAAACTCGGCACTCGGTAACCCGGCACTCAGAATTTCTCGGCCACCCTCACAGGAGAAAAAAATCATAATTTTTGTGTTTCCGCACAGAGCGTTCTTATGTTTTTTGTTCGTCTTCTCCATCAATGGAATTATCGACAGTTAAATACGACGCGAAACAAGTTGACCTACAGTACATAGTAAGAAGAGTAACGACGACCTGATATATGCAGGTAGTTGTACAGTACAGTACTGTAAATGCACAAACTGTTGGCAGTAAGAAGTAAACGAACGGTTCTCGCGCAGAGAGTTGTATTTATTTGATTGCGCATTCTCCGCAATTCTGTTTCTTCGCCGTCTTCGTGACGAGGCTTCAAGAAACAGGTTTCAAAGCGAAAAACAAAAGAACATAACTTACTCTTTTGCAAAAAAGTAAATGGTAATTTTCATTAAGTGAAAAAACTATTTGCCTATGGGAATTGTTTTGTACATATTCAAGTACTGTAATTGCAGTGGCTTTATCATTTTAAAACTTGTGTCTCTGTTAAAAACAAATAAATGCACTGCAATGCATTACTTTTAAACCAAAACAAACAGCTAATTTCGTCTTTTTAACACAATTCCCGATAACCCGACATTTTCGCGAACTCGGCCACACTTCGGTCCACATTAGGCCGAGTTTGCGAGACTCTACTGTACCGGGTAAGTCCATTTTAGCCGTAACAAATGGAGTGGGTAATTTCTTATTATTACCCGGTGAAAAACAAAATCAAGATAAGAACATTTTCTCAAAAAACTACATATATCTCTGTGTCAATAATTTGATTTTAGGGAGGACTTTAAACTTCTTTTTGCTGTCCTGTAAATACCAGTTATGTTTTACTTATTTCTCTTTCCTTTTACTTTAACATTTAATACAAAGATAATCATTGGTAATAGAAATATTATCAATACCTTGATATATTATAAAAGCATCCTTCGGCAGATCATCCCTCGTGATGAGACCTTCGTCAGCTCCAAGGAGGAACAGGACTTTGGGAGGCTTATTGCGAATGTCGCTAATACCAGCCTTGTAGCCTAAATCCAAAGCTGCTACTTGAGAAGCAACACGATGTAACATGTTCAGGATCTTCCATTCAGGAGGAGCCTGTAATTCAATCAAATCATACAGACAAATTAAATCTTACATTCAATTTTACTGGATTTTCAATTATTTCCTTGTGGGCCTAAAAAAGAGCATAATAATTGCTGGAGATTTAAACCTCCCCAAAGTAGACTGGTCTGGTGAGTCAACTAGCTGTGGTCAGGCTCAGAGCGCTGCAAATAAATTCTTAAGGATTTTCCCAAGTAGTTGACTTCCCAACTAGAGACAATAATACCTTAGATGTTTATCTCGTAAGGCCTGTAGAGCTGTATATTAACTGTCTGAAAGTACCAGGAATTAGTGACCATTCTGGGGTTGAATTAAATATTAGATATGGTGACATTACAAAATTAGACTCTGATTTAGCAAAAAAGATCATATTCCAGTATCGCAGGGCGGATCAGGGCAAGTTTCAGGGGTATTTGAATGAGCTATTTGTAGGATGGGAATCGGAAGGAAATTACATTAATATCCTGTGGGCTAACTTTTTGAAAATTTTAAATAGTGCTGTTGATAAATTTGTCCCATTTAAATTGCTGAAACAAAACCCAGATCCTGAGTATTACACACGAGAAATTAGGAGTCTAAAACGGAAAATTAGGAAATTATACAATAAAAGACATGATAGTGACAAGTATATGTTGAAATTTAAGTCCTTATCAAGAGAGCTCGTCTTAAAAAAGAGGGCTGCTCATGACAGTTATATGCAAGGTTTACTTGGTTCGGGAGGTGATGGGTGGAAAAAAATTTACAGTTATGTTAGGAGAAGAAAGGGAAATTCAAATAATTTGTCGATGATAATGTCCGGTGACGGTAAATTAATTACTGAGAAACAGGCCATTGCTAATGAATTAAATGTCTTTTACGGTAGTGTGTTCAATAAATCCAATAGCTGTGTGTGTTGGACCTTAACGACGAATCAGGGGCTCCCCTGTTCCAAATAAATCAGTCAGCAATTGTAAAGCTAATACAAAAACTACGTTTCAATGTATCAAAGGGTCCTGATAATATTGTTAGTGAAGTACTTAAACTAGGAGGTAGGGCCGTGGCACGATACTTGGAGGTGATGTTTAATGTGTCCATAAGCAATGCACAAATCCCAGATGACTGGAAAAGAGCTACGGTAGTCCCAATATTTAAGGGAGGGAGCAGACTTGAATTGGGCAACTACAGGCCGGTTAGCCTTACGTCCGTCGTTTGTAAACAGATGGAACATCTCATTTGCGACTACTTGAGGGAACAGTGGGAAACATTATCATGGTTTAATGATAGGCAACATGGATTTCGGAAAGGTTACTCATGCGAGAGTCAGATGCTATCACTTTTTCAAGACATTAGCGAATCGTTAGACCATGGAGTTTCAGTCGACGCCGTGGTTATAGATTTTGCGAAGGCATTTGATGTCGTTCCGCATGACATGCTACTCCATAAATTAGCTTCGATGAAGATTGATAGAAGAGTAATTTTATGGATCCAAGAATTTTTGACGGGTCGTTCCCAGAAAGTGAAAGTCGAAGGCATATTCTCGGATGAAATTACCGTAACGTCAGGTATCCCTCAGGGCAGCGTAATCGGAACTTTGTTATTGTTGGCGTTTATAAATGACTTACCAAATGGGATTCGCAGTGACTGTCGATTGTTTGCGGATGATTGTGTAATATATCGAAAGATACATGACTCACAAGACAATGCAGTGCTTCAAGAGGACCTGAACCTGGTCTATAAGTGGGCGATTGTAAATAAAATGAAAATAAACACAAGAAAATGTAGTCTCTTAAAAATAGGGAATGTGCGAAGGCAGGATTTTCAATATAACATTGGCTCAGAAATACTTGTAGAAGAAGATTCTTGCAAATATTTGGGCGTTCACGTAAGAAATGATATGAAATGGAGTAGTCATGTAGGATGTGTAGTTTCAAAAGCTTACAAATCCCTGCACTTTGTAATGAGGGTATTAAAAGGAAGTAGTACCTCTGCTAAAGAATTAGGCTATTTGTCACTTGTAAGACCTATTCTGGAATATGCCTCGGCGGTTTGGGATCCATATCAAGTAGGGCTCATCAATGAGTTGGAAATGGTACAAAGAAAGGCCGCTAGATTTGTGCTCAGTGACTTTAATCCCAGGAGCAGTGTGAGCCGTATGTTAAAGAAACTTGGGTGGGAATCACTGGAGGCTAGGAGGATGAAATCTAGACTCTGCGCTATGTACAACACGTATACAAATCAACCAGCATGGGGTGAGCTTAGCAAACGATTGGGAAAGCCCACTTACATGGGTAGGAGCGATCATCCTTTCAAAGTTAAGGGCCGACCACAGCGAACAAATTATGGTAAATATTCTTTTGTAAACCGTGCCATTGATAACTGGAACTCTCTACCTGCTGCAGTCTTAGAGCCTTTTCCCAAACATATAGGTGTGTTTAAGAAAAGACTGACTATTTGTGTAAATACTCCAGTTTAATTGTTGTATAATTGTTATTGAATTGTTATGTATAATTATTTATTTGTTATGTATATACAATTTGCCACCGGGGGACACACCCCCCATTGCAAATAAATGAATGAATATGAATATGAATATGAATAAAAATAACAACTCCTTATTATCACCATTGCTAGAGGATCAGGGATGAGATCAGCTAAATCTGCACAGTGAGTTGCTTTTACAATCAGAAGCCCTTCTCAATGCACACCTCATCAGAGGAATTAGAGACAAAATGAAATAAGATTAATGAAAATGGGCAAGGACAATGAGGCAGCAAGGACCTATCAAAGGCACAGTCCCAGCTTTTGCTTGGATCTAAAAATGGGAAACCACGGAAAACTATTTCAAGAAAGGCCAATGTTAAGATGGTATATTGGCTTTCACGGCCGGTGAATTAAAACTCAGCAATTCTTCTAGGTTTGTGCCGTGTCTTGTGTGGGGTTTCGCCTAGGACACCAAGCTAGGCTCATCGGCGGGCTCTTGGTGTCCCTGCCCGGACCCCCACAGGAGTGACGAACTGCGCGCCACCTCCCTTTATATAAGGTGCAACTGCACCACTTGACTACGAGAACTAAAAGTTCAAGCAGCCTTAACCTCCCTATGAAGGCTTCCAAAAAGATGGTATATTGGCTTTCACGGCCGGTGAATTAAAACTCAGCAATTCTTCTAGGTTTGTGCCGTGTCTTGTGTGGGGTTTCGCCTAGGACACCAAGCTAGGCTCATCGGCGGGCTCTTGGTGTCCCTGCCCGGACCGCCACAGGAGTGACGAACTGCGCGCCACCTCCCTTTATATAAGGTGCAACTGCACCACTTGACTACGAGAACTAAAAGTTCAAGCAGCCTTAACCTCCCTATGAAGGCTTCCAAAAAGATGGTATATTGGCTTTCACGGCCGGTGAATTAAAACTCAGCAATTCTTCAAGGTTTGTGCCGTGTCTTGTGTGGGGTTTCGCCTAGGACACCAAGCTAGGCTCATCGGCGGGCTCTTGGTGTCCCTGCCCGGACCCCCACAGGAGTGACGAACTGCGCGCCACCTCCCTTTATATAAGGTGCAACTGCACCACTTGACTACGAGAACTAAAAGTTCAAGCAGCCTTAACCTCCCTATGAAGGCTTCCAAAAAGATGGTATATTGGCTTTCACGGCCGGTGAATTAAAACTCAGCAATTCTTCTAGGTTTGTGCCGTGTCTTGTGTGGGGTTTCGCCTAGGACACCAAGCTAAGCTCATCGGCGGGCTCTTGGTGTCCCTGCCCGGACCCCCACAGGAGTGACGAACTGCGCGCCACCTCCCTTTATATAAGGTGCAACTGCACCACTTGACTACGAGAACTAAAAGTTCAAGCAGCCTTAACCTCCCTATGAAGGCTTCCAAAAAGATGGTCTATTGGCTTTCACGGCCGGTGAATTAAAACTCAGCAATTCTTCTGTCCGGGCAGGGACACAAAGAGCCCGCCGATGAGCCTAGCTTGGTGTCCTAGGCGAAACCCCACACAAGACACGGCACAAACCTAGAAGAATTGCTGAGTTTTAATTCACCGGCCGTGAAAGGCAATATACCATCTTTTTGGAAGCCTTCATAGGGAGGTTAAGGCTGCTTGAACTTTTAGTTCTCGTAGTCAAGTGGTGCAGTTGCACCTTATATAAAGGGAGGTGGCGCGCAGTTCGTCAATCCTGTGGGGGTCCGGGCAGGGACACCAAGAGCCCGCCGATGAGCCTAGCTTGGTGTCCTAGGCGAAACCCCACACAAGACACGGCACAAACCTAGAAGAATTGCTGATTTTTAATTCACCGGCCGTGAAAGCCAATATACCATCTTTTTGGAAGCCTTCATAGGAAGGTTAAGGCTGCTTGAACTTTTAGTTCTCGTAGTCAAGTGGTGCAGTTGCACCTTATATAAAGGGAGGTGGCGCGCAGTTCGTCACTCCTGTGGGGGTCAGGGCAGGGACACCAAGAGCCCGCCGATGAGCCTAGCTTGGTGTCCTAGGCGAAACCCCACACAAGACACGGCACAAACCTAGAAGAATTACTGAGTTTTAATTCACCGGCCGTGAAAGCCAATATACCATCTTTTTGGAAGCCTTCATAGGGAGGTTAAGGCTGCTTGAACTTTTAGTTCTCGTAGTCAAGTGGTGCAGTTGCACCTTATATAAAGGGAGGTGGCGCGCAGTTCGTCACTCCTGTGGGGGTCCGGGCAGGGACACCAAGAGCCCGCCGATGAGCCTAGCTTGGTGTCCTAGGCGAAACCCCACACAAGACACGGCACAAACCTAGAAGAATTGCTGAGTTTTAATTCACCGGCCGTGAAAGCCAATATACCATCTTTTTGGAAGCCTTCATAGGGAGGTTAAGGCTGCTTGAACTTTTAGTTCTCGTAGTCAAGTGGTGCAGTTGCACCTTATATAAAGGGAGGTGGCGCGCAGTTCGTCACTCCTGTGGGGGTCCGGGCAGGGACACCAAGAGCCCGCCGATGAGCCTAGCTTGGTGTCCTAGGCGAAACCCCACACAAGACACGGCACAAACCTAGAAGAATTGCTGAGTGCCAATGTTAAGGTTTAAATCCACTTGGATATATGAAATTGGTCATATACAGTATATTATTTCAGTAGTATAGATCCCTCCTGCTGCGCTTACAAGCACCCGATCGTGACAAATGAGTATTCAAATTAAAGAGAATAAACATATACTAGGTAATATGTATTACAGTACAGTACAGTATATGTATTAGGTTGATGCATAAGTTCGTAGCATGTTTGTCTTGCTTGTTGGTATTCTGGTTCCTATGGTTTTATTTTCGACTGTCATTGATGCTTTGTAGTTCAATGTTTGTCCTTTGAGTTTACATATTGAAGTTTTGTCATTTGCAGATAGTTAGTGGAGCCATGAACACTAGAAAATGGAGTGCCAAGTGGAGAAATTGGAACATTTCTGACATATTCTTCTCTTTGATTTCAATAGAGGGACGAAAGCAGCGGAGGCGGCCAGAAATATTTGTGCCGTGTATGGGGACAATGCTATTGAGGGAGCACGGCAAGAAAGTGGTTTTCTCGCTTTAAGGTGGCTCATTTTGACCTTAGACTCCCCACGTTCAGGAAGGCCGCAGGAATTTGATGAAGATCGTTTAAACGCATTAATCCACATCAGAGTACACGAGAACTGGCAAATGTGATGAACTGTGATCATTCCTCCATTGTGCGAAATTTTGATTCAATGGGTAAGGTTCAAAAATCTGGTGTATGAGTACCTCTAAAGCCAAAATCTCAAATATTAGTGGGTGGCCATATGTGCATCTCTGCTTGCTCATTATCGATTGGCTTGTGAACAACATCGACCATTCCTATCCTGTATCGTTACTGGTAACGATAAATGGGTGTCTTTACGCTAACATAAGGAGAAAAATGGAATGGTTAAGCCCAAATAGACAAGCAACTCCCCGTACAAACTCCTGCGTACATCCACGAAAGATAATGTTATGCATCTGGTGGAACACCGACGGTGTACTGTACAACGAATTGTTTCCCTGATGTGTAACCATCACTGCTGACATTTATTGCCAACAACTGAGATATCTTGCATTTGCAATCCAAGAAAAATAACCAGGAAATGATACTCCTCCATGATAATGCCAGACTACACTCTGCTAATCTGACAAAAAACACTATACAGGAGTTGGGCTGGGAAATCATTCGACACACATATTATTCGCTCGATCTTGTGCCGTCAGATTTTCACCTTTTCCGCTCTCTATCGAACAACCTTCAAGGAACTTTCTTTCCGAACGAAGATGCGCTCCGAACACGGCTTGACGAATTCTTCAACTAAAAACCACGTGATTTCTACAGGCGCGGAATCGAAAAATTACCACAGCATTGGTAGACTGTTATAGTGAAGGAAAATGTGTTACTGATGATTACCTTCTCTCTTAAGTGTATCTGATGTATTTAATAAACCTATAAACTGATGTGGATAAACTTATGGGAATTGCTACAGACTTATGCACCAACCCAATACATTTATTTAGTTGCTGTAGTGATTAAACTAGCACAACTAGTCAAGATATGTGATTCTCTTTGTTGAGACACTATAGTGATGATGGACCTTCAAGTTTGTTTGCTTAGTGTGATTATGTGATTGTTATTAAATGGTCAGGTTATTGCGGATTGTGCACTTAGCTGTTTGAGCGATGTGGGGTCCATTTTCGTGCAGCTGTAGTCTTTCGCTGTCTGCACTGAACTAGAAGGTATTCCATCTCGTTATCTCTTAACCTCCCCCCCATTTCTAACTGCCAGTGTTTGTCGAGCAATGTAACATATGCGTGTTGCCAAATCTAGAGCATTTCTAATATGGTGTAATGTACTGTATTCTGGACTTTTTCAACTATTAAAGGCCTGTTTTCATTCTCGCCACAAGTAAGCTAAAAAGCCCAAGAAGCGCTACCAGGTCTAATGAGAATGTCCCAGATATTTTAATACTGCCGTTAATGCCGGCCTTGGTTAATTGAAGATGTGGTACAAAAAACATCCTGATCCAGCAACATGTTTCCCTATATTGCTCCCTTATCTAGCTTGGCTGCGGAATTATATTGTTTCTCGTTTCGAACAGGGGGTGTTTTCTCGTAATGTAAAGAAGGGTGAATTCTCCATGAAAGTGTGTTCGTCTAAATTACTAGAGTTGTTTATTTTAACTAAGTGTGTGAAGAATTCACATCAAGATATTATTCAGTTACCAGTTGCTAACTCTGAACCAAAGGACAGTGGGTCTCACCAAAGGCAAGAGAAAGCTGCAACCAGTAGGTGCCGGCTCGCACTTTCCCCCAAAGCGTGCATACACAAATACTACCCAGAACCTTCATCCCCTAATCAGCTACTTACACATACTGCCCGCAGTACATCCATTTTAACACATCAACATCCATTAAAAAGACAGCCCTGCACTACACAGGTTATCCTAACATCTGCCCCTAGCCTACACCATATGAATTCTGGATGAAAATGGAAATAAATATATTATGAATGAAATTACATCATGTCACAAATTCTATATAATCGTTGTAAAGATCAATTAGAACTGGAAGTAGGAGAATATCAAGGTGGATTTCGGCCATGGCGAAGCTGCCCTGAACAGATAATCACCTTAAAATTAGTAATGGACTACTACAAGAGTAGACAAAAACAGCAAGTTATAACCTTCGTAGACTTTAAAAAAGCTAATGATTGTATACATAGATCTTCATTGCTGAAAATACTAAGGAATTTCGGACTTCATCCCAAATTAATAAAAATTATAAAACTAACTCTAACAAACACCAAATCTAAAGTAAAATTCAGAGGAGAAATATCTGAACCATTTACGATTAAAACAGGATTAAGACAAGGAGATGGTTTATCGCCTCTACTTTTCAATTGTGCTTTGGAATATGTAATGAGGGAATGGTACAGCGAAAATCCTAGGAGCATAAGGATTGGAACCAAGAAAGATCAAATAGACTTAAATTGCTTGGGATTCGCAGATGACTTAGCGTTACTGGCTAATAATATTCAAGAAGCCAGAAATCAAATAATAAGCCTACAAAATATAGCACAAAAAATTGGACTTCAGATATCATTTGAAAAGACAGAGATAATGGTAGCAAATCCACTTGTAATCAATCCCATAACAGTAAATAACAAGAAAGTTAAAATAGTGAAGCAATTTAAATACTTAGGAGAAATTATAACTTACAACTTGGATGAGAAACCTGCATGGCAAGAAAGAACTAATAAAATGATAAAAGCCCAAAAATTAACATGGTCTACATATAAAAGAAAATGTCTATCAATCGCAACAAAATTAAAACATTACAAGACGGTGGTTCAACCAGAGGTGACATATGGAAGTGAAACTTTTTTTAAAGTTACTCAAAAAAACAGAATCGACAAAATTTTAAAAGTAGAAAGAAGAATAGCTAGAACATGCATACATAAAAAATATCAGAAAGATGGACAGTGGCGGATAGTACCAAATGAAGTGGTATACAGAGAACTGGAGCCCATCACTGATACTATTCGGAAGAAACGGATTTCTTTTTTTGGTCACATCATGAGGACCCCAGAAACCAGGTTATCTAGAAAAATTGTAGTGAAACTTTGGAATATGAAACAACAAGTAGGATGGATTAAGGAAATTAGAGAAGATATGAAAGAATTAGAAATAACCTTGGATGACTTGCAAAACAAAACAAAAAAAATAAAAAAAACTGCGAGATATAAAAATAAGATTTCAGGCTAAAATAGACAAACGTAATACAGTAAAAAGGGTATTTACAGATGAGGAACGCCTGAGAAGATCAGAGCGAATGAAAAGCTACTGGGCGACTAGGAAAGGAAACTTACTGAAGAAGAGGACCAAGAAATGATTGACTGAAGTGGTCCAATGAGGCCGTAAAAGCAGAAGAAGAAGAAGAAGAAGAAGAAGAATGAAATTACATGCGACAAAATATTATTAGGTCAATGTGACAGCATTGAGTGGTCAAAAATTTATGACAGCTTCATTTCTTGCATTTGATGTCCACAGTACCAAAAACGGCCAGCCTAAAGCAGTGCTTACCTAGACACATGAACAGCTGAACTATGGTGCCATGATAGAAAATGAATTGAACATATGAAATATGCAATCAAATGACGAAAAATGTAATTCCAAGTGATAAAACTGCATCATCATACAGAAATTATCACAAGATTACCATTACAGTTGCTGCCAAATATCTGATTTAATTCCTGAACTATTACTCCCAAGAATGTGTTACTATGCCCAACGCTGTACCACATACTTAGATATGCGTTGCCACAATTTTCATATTCACCCCTAGGCCAGTCCATGACCTTTTGAGTTGTCAGTTTGAACCCCCTTCTCCGTGGATTAACTATACATAACCAATTCCTCAAATATGACTATGTCTAGTGTTGCTAGATTATGGCATTTAAGAATGGTTTCTGTAGCCAATACAGTAGAACCTCGATGCATCGTTCCCGGAACTGTCGTTTTCCCATATGCATCGTTCAATTTATTTAGTCCCGAAAATATTCCATATAAACTAATGTTGAATTGCCCCGCTTCTATCATCCCTCGAACTATCGTTTTTTCGCATGGATCGTCAAAAAATCACTAGTACTTGGCCACAATTTTCCCGCATTGATCGTTTATGAGAAAATTATATGCAAACGTTCTTTTGAATTTGAAGCGGCATAGAATAGCGGCAACCTGTTACGCGAGAATGTACGAGGTACGAACGATTAGGAGTTCCTAGGCTTGAGCAAGTTTCTCGGCTGAAGCAAGGTTCAAGTAGGCTTGACTGCAGTGCGCAGATTGTTAACGCGCAACCACACTATATAACCACGCCTACGAGCCTTCAGGCGACAACGATTCTGCTCAAAGCGCCAAGCCGTCATTGTGCTGTTTCATTTCATTCTGAGTGGTTCTGTGTAGTATCTTTGTTGTGTGCGGCAATTACAATTTTATCTGTAGTTCGTAATTACGTTGTCTTTCTCATTTTAGTTCCTGTGTAGTATTTTTATTCAGGACATGTCACGTCCCGTGAAAAAAGTAAGAACTCTCGAAGAACGCTTGAAAATTATAGAAGAAATTCTATCAAATCCTTTCGAAAAAAGAGTTGATACCGCTAAACGTCTTGGGTTAGCACCTTCAACTTTAAATTCCATATTTGCCAAGAAGATAAGATGAGATAAGAGAGCAAATTGATAAATGTGGCAGTTCCAGCAAACAAAGGAAAACTGGAAGAGAATCTACATTCGCGGAGCTCGAAAATATCCTTTTCACTTGGTACCAGCAAGCAAGGGCTTCCAATATCCCTATAGATGGAACAATTTAACGGGAGAAAGCCAAGAAGATAGCTGCAAGATTGAAGATTGATAATTTTGCTGCATCGAATGGATGGATCACTCGATTTAAAGTGCGACATGGGCTGGTCTTCAAGAAGGTTTGCGGAGAAAGTGCTTCTGTGGACACGGAAGGTAAGGAGCTGTGGTTCGAGAGACTGCCATCGCTACTGGAAGGTTACGAATCACAAGACGTACACAACGCGGACGAGACCGCACTTTTTTACAGTGTCCTTCCGGACAGAACACTGGCGCTGAAGGGTGAATCTTGCCATGGGGGGAAAAGTTCAAAAGAACGACTAACTGTTCTGCTGTGTGTGAACAGTGATGGCAGTGATAAGAGAGTGCCAGTCGTAGTGGGAAATTCATTAAAACCACGATTTTTAAGAACACAAAAAAAATACCTGTGACGTATCATGCAAACAAAAAAGCTTGGATGACCACTGAAATATTTTTACAATTTTTAAGGTCATTTGATGCCTCTATGGGTGCCCAAGGGAAAAAAGTCGTGCTCTTTGTGGATAATTGTGCCGCTCATCCACAGGACACGTCATTTCTTCGCAATGTGAAAGTTGTGCATTTCTCCCCCAAATTGTGAAGAATAAAACTTACAATTTTCCGCCTAGTCAATACTATAATTTGTTAAAACATTTCATGGGTACATGTTTCGGGTCCTATTTCTTCTAGACCCTTCTTCAGCCCACAAACTTATAATATGGAGTTCATCAGAGCACAAAAAACATCGATAACACAAATGCACATATATAATAAAAAGTTAAAAACACTGTGACAATATCTGAGAGTCCTAAAATCTAAAAATGGCATGCATAGTTTACGGGCTTCAGGTACATGTTATTTTTGCACTTGTTCTATATCTATATAAAATGTCATTTGACACTGTGAAACGCCGGGCTCATATTTTGACGCCTATAACTGGCGTACTGTAGAAACTTGCTGCATATCTTATACTGTTTTAACATTTCTGTTGGTGTGGCTGAAGATGGGTTGGACGGCAATGGCTACATCTTTTGACAAATTTTTGTTATAAAAAATTTTTTGCATTTGGCAACCTGTCTTTGGCGGATTAAAGTAATCTTCTGTCACACGGTATCTGAAATGAGTGACCATAATTAGTACTGAGAAAACAACTACGGAAGACAGCTCGAAAAACGGATTGAGAGAAAAAAACTTACGGAAAACAACAGAGAAAATTTGGCGTGTTGTTGCATATGACCCTGAAGAAGACAAACGGTGCGAATTAGTAACAATGTGTATTACTTATAAAAACAGCTTACTTGAAAAAGTAAAGAAGTATTGGTCGTATGATTTTAATAAAACGTAAAAACTTACCGAAGTCAGACGATAACAGCCCCGCGACATCAAGTGAAGGTCAAGCTCCGCTTAGCGTGAGCATCATGCTGCTACTGAGCGCGTGTGTCTGACATGTATGATAAAATAAACAACCTGCTCGGCGCGAGGAGGTGGGGGGGCAGTCGAGAGTGGGGCAAAGCGGGTTTAGAAGAGTGAGTGCGGGAAGAAAGGGGGGGGGGGGGGGGGGAAGATGGGGCTTATGGAAAAGGTTGGATTTATGATCTATGGCGGCTTACGTGTTTTGACATTTAAATGATCTGCTATCATATCGAATAATATATTTGTCTCAAAAATAATGTCGTTCAAATTATTAGAACAATTTGATCTCTGGGATGTATTTATGTGAATTGCTTCCAAGATATTCATCAAACTGCCCTTATTGACGTAATTTAAGATGTTCATGTCATTGTCTATGGTCGTGAACTTATGACCGGATTCCTCCATGTGTAACGCCATTGCTGAAAATTTTCTGTGTTTAATGGCAGAAATATGCTCATTATAACGAATACGGAAGCTTCTTCCGGTTTGGCCTATGTATGTAGCCTTGCACTGGTTGCAACTGAGCTCATAAACGCCGGATTTCGTATGTTTATTCGTGACGTTGACTTTACTGGAATTGAAGAATTTTTTAAAATTTGAGTTATTGGTTTTGTAGGCAATGTCTATATTGTATTTCTTTAAGACGCTAGTTACTGTATAAATACTGCGGTCTATAAAAGTTAAAGTGGCGAAATTTTTCTTAGTAGAATTATCTTTAGATAATTTAGTAACAGGTTTGTTTTTCAATTTATGAAACAAATTATTAACATAACTGCGACTACATACCTGCCAACTTTTGAAAAGGGCTATCAGTAAAACTCACGCGCGACAAAAAAAAATAACGATTTTCGACATACCCCGGCTTGACGAAAATAATAATACTTCTGGGCTACAAAATACAATAATTCATGCTTTAAACAAGATACTTCAATGAAATCATATCTACTTACATGATTTGTAGATGAACATAACAATCAAGAAGAAGTCCATGTTAATCAGCAGCAGGCGTGGTGAATATTGGTTTGGAGCAGACATAACAGGACTTCCTTGATAGATTAAGCTGATATACGATAATTGAAAAAGGCTTTAAACAATAAAACTTGTTTAACGTAACACAGGCAAGAAATAATATAATACACACTGCAAATCACATGCTAGTTCGACTTTTAAGTCATGGTTGTGGCCTTTTTAGCTTCCTGCAAACAGTCTTGAGAAAATGTTTTGTCATAACAGGGACCAGAACTCCTGGTCTTCAAAATAGAAATAGACTCCAGAGATTCATTGGACATGGATGACCTGAACTGTGTTCTATTTTTCTTCACAAGGCTAAAAGAAACGTTCACATTCTGCATTGCTATGGGGTATGGTGAGAATAGAGAGCAATACTCTAGAAATTCGGTTATACTTAAGAAGTCCATCGGCTCCACGAATTCTTGATATTCGTGCCCAACTGGAATCACTTTCAGCATCTTGATGTGCAGCGAAAGTGTCATCTACCTGGAGAGCTGTGCACTGCCTCTGAAGCTCATTCACCACCTCATCTGTAGTTTCATTCTCTTCCTTGCATAACATGATAGGAAACTTTTCCAAGAAAAAACGAATGGAAGATAACTGTGCATCTTCAATTTTGTCTAACCTAGCAACTTGAGCATTCTTTAACACGTCATCCTTGAGTGGAAACTTGTTGATGATGTAGTCACAGGCAGTATAAAAGTAGTTTCTCACTGATGAAAAGAAAAGGGATTTATCTGTATCCGGTCCGTTCTGAAGGCCTTAACAACTTCAGATGATGCATCTTTTGCCATTTTATTTACAATACATGTCGTTTTCGTGCGACCACAACTATATTTCTTTGCAACTTCTGATGTGGGAAACATCTTCTTAAATAAAGCATCAGCATGATCAGCCGCACTTAAGGGCACATTGTGTTCCACCAAAAAGGAAGTAAACAGACACTCGGCCCTAACTACGTCACTGTCAACGTTTCCAGACTTAGCAAAAAAGGTGTTGATTTTCTTGCTATCTTCCTTCGATTTAACATAACTAATGTGTTTACCGCACTTCACATGATTACTTAAATCGTTTTTTCCACCATGTGCAATATTAATATCACACCCACATACCGTGCAAAAGGCAAATTTTTCTCCCTTTCTTGATTTTAGTATGCACGGAAAATCAACCGAGTATGATTCTTTAAATGTCTGGAAGTACTGTTTCTTGTTGGATTTGTTCATTCTCGATATCTACTAAAACATCGAAAGGAACCTGGATCACTGAACGTCACATAAAATTATAACATAAAACACTTAAGACAGCCAACACTTCATTAAAACATGTCAAGACACACAAAGCCATTAAATGAAAACGACGCCAACCTCGTGAAGAAAGAATATGCACATGGCAGAAAAACACACACACACACGTGGAACGAATGTAATTAGTCCAAGGAATACAGGAAACTACGAAGTTATAGCACAAAAACTCGAACGCTTCTTAAAAATATGCCATAACCTTAAGAGACGAAAACATTCAAGGAACGCCAACTTCGCGAACAATGAACAACTAACGTGGTCAAAGAATATGGTTTAAATCGCAACGAGCGAACGGAGCGGAACAAAGAATATGCGAAGCAGAGCCTGTCGACACATGGAAGAACGGTTATCCCGGCTTCAAATTCAATTACAAATGACGACACAACCATCACACGGTTAAAAGTACGAATCATATCAAAGAACGAGCTATCGACTATCGTGGACTTGCCTTCGACCCACGCAAACAATCGATTGTACGGAAGTGGGCGGTATTATCGAATGTAAATTATCGTTTCAAATTTTTGTCCGCAAAATCGTAAAATGACACCGTTCATCCGTAAAACCGTAAAATGCTGCAATTTCCGTAAATTTTACGGATAAACCGTAAAAGTTGGCAGGTATGCGACTATATCCATTGACTTTGGCTATTTGATGTATTATTTTGATTTCTTTTTCCAAATCATTATCGGATAATGGTAATCTTAAGGCTCTGTTAATGAGGCTTATAAAAGTCGCATTTTTGTGGTTGCCCGGGTAGTTAGAATCTTGACGTATGATCACGTTTGTCTGTGAAGGCTTCCTGTAAATATTGTACTGTAACCGGTTATCTTTTTTAATAACTGTTAAATCTAAATAATTAATTTTGTTGTCTTTTTCTGACTCTAAGGTGAATTTAATGTTATTGTCGATGCTATTTAAAATGTCCATTACCTGATCTATCTCTTGTACTTGGTTGTTTATGATTAGGAAAACATCGTCCACATACCTGCCCCAGAACTCAATGCCTTTGATTTTATTAATGATTTTTTCCTGCTCCAGGTGGTCCAAGTATATGTTGGCCAAAATGCCTGAAAGAGGAGATCCCATAGCGAGACCTTCAGATTGCTTATAGATCTTCCCATTAAAAGTAAACACGTTGTTACTAGTGATGAATTTAATAATTGCTATGAGCTCTTCTATTTCTACTTTAGAAAGATCGCTGTCATTAATCAACTTATTATGGATAATTTCTATTGTTTTCTCAACCGGGATGTTGGTGTACATATCTTTGACGTCAACAGAATGCATAGTGTTGTTGTCGTTGAGTTTTAAATCTATCGTTTTTTCACAAAAGTGCATGGTGTTCTTAAATGATAAATTGGCTTTGAATCTGTAAAATTTGTTCAGATATTGCTGTGCAAATTTAGCCAGTTTATACGTAGGACTGTTTCTAAAATTAACGATTGGTCTAATCGGGGTGCCTGGTTTATGTATTTTGGGTAGCGATCTTAATGTGGGGAGGCTGGGATTCATATTAATGAGTCTGTCATTCTGACTTTCTTCTATGATAAAAATGGTATTTTTTAATAACTGTTTTAGTTGCTTCTGAATGGAATTGGTTGGGTTCTTTTTGACTTCAGTAAATCTATTGGCATTTAGAAAGTCGTTGGTTTTGTTAACATAGTCATCTTTGCTAATCAATACCGTGGTGTTTCCTTTGTCTGCTTTTGTTACTATGATGTTGTTATTGTTAATTTTATTGATGAGGGCTTTGGATTTCAAAAAACTGTTATGATTGCTTTTCGGTTTCATTCCCTTTGCGTTAACTATTTTCTTGATTTTCTTATTGGTTTCGAATCTGGCCGCGTTCTGTTCTTCGGCTGGGAGTTTTCGAATGGCTGCTTCAGTTTCTGCTACAAGGTTAATTAGATCTTCATTATTATGGTTTTGTTCCCAATTATGCTTGGGGCCTTTCCGGAGTAACTCCAATTCGTTTTGGTCGAGACTGACATTGGTCAAATTTTTCACAGGGCTCTGAAAAACGTGGTCAATGCTTTCTGTGGGTTTGTTCGAATTCATGGAACTCTCTTTGGTACTCAGTAGCCTTTGTAATTTATTATTTAAAGTGTTGACTTTTCTGATGACGCAAGAGTGTACCATTCGACATACGGTAATTTGATACTTGTCCCATTCTTTTTTATTAATGGAATTGGCTACTTCTAAATGAACACGGTATAAAGTATTGCTCACGTTGGTCTTCTTCATGTGTAAGAATTTTATTTCGCGTTTTAGAACCTTGTCATTAACTAGAAATTGTGTGTGAGTTTCGTATGGGTTTTTACGTCCTTTCCTTTGATAACCCTTCAAGTGTTGTGGTACTACTCTGTGTCTTTTACATTTTTTAAGAAAATCGATGTCTTTTATGATGTTGGCTAATTTTATTTTAAGATCTTTATATCTGATAAGATCTTTATATCTGAACTTAGAGCCTCCGTGGCTTAGGCGGCAGCACGCCGGCCTCTCACCGCTGGGTCCGTGGTTCAAATCCCGGTCACTCCATGTGAGATCTGTGCTGGACAAAACGGAGGCAGACAGGTTTTTCTCCGGGTACTCCGGTTTTCCCTGTCAAAGTTTCATTCCAGCAACACTCTCCACTATCATTTCATTTCATCTATCATTCATTTAATCATTGCCCCAGAGGAGTGCGTCAGGCCTCGGCAGCCGGCACAGTTCATATCCTCGCCGCTAGATGGAGGCTTCATTCATTCCATTCCTGACCCGGTCGGAGACTGGAAGCAGGCTGTGGATTTTCATTTTTTCATATCTGAACTTCAACCTGTTGGCTTGGCCAGCCTTGCGATTTTTAGAAATATTATTCATTTCAGGTTCCGTATTGACAGTAATCATGAAGAATAAAACTTACAATTTTCCGCCTAGTCAATACTATAATTTGTTAAAATATTTCATGGGTACATGTTTCGGGTCCTATTTCTTCTAGACCCTTCTTCAGCCCACAAACTTATAATATGGAGTTCATCAGAGCACAAAAAACATCGATAACACAAATGCACATATATAATAAAAAGTTAAAAACACTGTGACAATATCTGAGAGTCCTAAAATCTAAAAATGGCATGCATAGTTTACGGGCTTCAGGTACATGTTATTTTTGCACTTGTTCTATATCTATATAAAATGTCATTTGACACTGTGAAACGCCGGGCTCATATTTTGACGCCTATAACTGGCGTACTGTAGAAACTTGCTGCATATCTTATACTGTTTTAACATTTCTGTTGGTGTGGCTGAAGATGTGTTGGACGGCAACGGCTACATCTTTTGACAAATTTTTGTTATAAAAATTTTTTTGCATTTGGCAACCTGTCTTTGGCGGATTAAAGTAATCTTCTGTCACACGGTATCTGAAATGAGTGACCATAATTAGTACTGAGAAAACAACTACGGAAGACAGCTCGAAAAACAGATTGAGAGAAAAAAAAACTTACGGAAAACAACAGAGAAAATTTGGCGTGTTGTTGCATATGACCCTGAAGAAGACAAACGGTGCGAATTAGTAACTTAGTAACTTACTTTAATCCGCCAAAGACAGGTTGCCAAATGCAAAAAAATGTTTATAACAAAAATTTGTCAAAAGATGTAGCCGTTGCCGTCCAACCCATCTTCAGCCACACCAACAGAAATGTTAAAACAGTATAAGATATGCAGCAAGTTTCTACAGTACGCCAGTTATAGGCGTCAAAATATGAGCCCGGCGTTTCACAGTGTCAAATGACATTTTATATAGATATAGAACAAGTGCAAAAATAACATGTACCTGAAGCCCGTAAACTATGCATGCCATTTTTAGATTTTAGGACTCTCAGATATTGTCACAGTGTTTTTAACTTTTTATTATATATGTGCATTTGTGTTATCGATGTTTTTTGTGCTCTGATGAACTCCATATTATAAGGTTGTGGGCTGAAGAAGGGTCTAGAAGAAATAGGACCCGAAACATGTACCCATGAAATGTTTTAACAAATTATAGTATTGACTAGGCGGAAAATTGTACGTTTTATTCTTCATGATTACTGTCAATACGGAACCTGAAATGAATAATATTTCTAAAAATCCCCCAAATTGTACCAGCGTGTTGCAGCCTCTTGATCTTGGGATGATAAAATGCTTCAAGCAGCTGTACCATAAGCGCCTAGTGCAAACTGCTGTGTGCTTGTTGGATACCAGGAAGGAAACGACTAAGAAAATCGATCTACTGAAAGCAATTCATTTCACAGTAGCAGCTTGGCAGCAGGTGTCCCAGCCAACTGTCGTGAACTGTTTCCAGAAAGGTGGTTTCAGCTGACAGCTACGCGCGACTGAAATAGACTCCACTGAAAATCACTGTGCGAATGGTGAAGATAGTGATGATGATGATGATGCCTTTAATGGCGACTGGGAACAATAAAGGGGTGAAAGTGACTCTGTCCCCGTTGATTTTGAAGACTATGTGCTGATCGATTCTAATGTAGCCACAAGTGGAGTGGAAACGATTGAAGAGCTATGCGATGAAGGCACGGGGGAGAGGAGTGATGAAGAGGAAGAAGACGATCGTGAGCCCCACATCGTCCCGAGTATCGCCGAAGCGTATGCCGCCTTGGTGAAGGTGAAATCCTTCATGTACTCGCATGATATCAGCGATCATGAAGAAGATAACATGATGCAAGTAGAGAAGGCTTTGTTTCGTCTGATACGCAAAGCTTCGACGAAACAAAAAACAATGACTTTTTTACTAAAAAGAGCAAGTGATAAAATGACACACATGAAATCATATCGTGTACATCGTAGTTGCAATATTTTGATGCCTCTATGAAGTTTACATGAAGAAATATGTCCAAATACAGTAACCGTACTTTATTTTTATTTTTTTACATAAACTTTTTATGTTACCCGCATTTATCGTTTCCCGCATCAATCGTCATTCCCCCCCCCCCCCCCCTTGAGAAACGATGCATCGATGTTCTACTGTATTATGAACATAAAAATTAAATAAGACTTACCCCACATGCTACTGCAGTATCACGTGCAATTTTCTGCACTAATGAGAGAATAGCTGCTCCATCAGGTCGTTCCAGTTGGTCTGCACCCAGTACAACCATAGGCTTGTTAGCCGACTTCAACGTGTTAGAATAAGGATGTGTACCATTTGCCAATTTTTCTAGAATGTCCGAGCTGTCACCCAAATGCTAAAAAACAGAAACCTAATTACAAGTGGTAATAATCACTATCTAAATCAAATACAAATCAAAAACAAAAAAATTGATATAATAATAAAACTTTTTCTCAACAATGCCTTAAGTTCATCATGACCATAATGATCATGATTATCATTATCATCATTGATTCTCAATTTCAGCAAGCCAGGTATGGGAATGAATCAGCCTTCTCCATGATCTCCGGTCTTGCTTTCACGTTTCCTCTACTGTCTTCTCTCACTGGGGGAGATTTTCCTGATTCATCTGGCTCATCGGATGACCAAACTATTTTAGTCATGAAACCTCAAACGAGTCCCCCACCTGCTGCCTTTGTGTTTGTTCTGAGGTATTTTTCAATGTATATATATATTACTGTACCGTCATGTTAGCTAAAGAGTCATGTGGACGCCTTGAACAGCAAGTACAAGAGTGGAAGATGAGTCTTGAAGAATTTGGGATGAATTTACATCTGGAGAAGACGGAGTATGTGGAATGCGGTGACTGATGGCACAATCACTGTGAGTGAGGTTCAACTTAATAAAGTGACCCGATTCAAATACATTGGGTCATGCATCACCTCAGACTGCAGCACGATTCCTGATGTCAAAACTAGAGTCTCTGCCGCATGGATGAAATCGCGTCAAGTTACTGGAGTCCTACATGATAAGAAAATTCCATTGCATCTAAAATTGAAAGTATATCGCACAGTGATTAGTCCGGTGAACCTTTATGGATCTGAATGCTGGCCTACAACATCGAAGCACGAGCAGGTGCTTCATGCAATGGAAATAAATATGATGCGGTGGTCCAATGGCTTGACTCGACTGGACCATATTAGGAATGATGCTGTTCAGAAGAAATTCAAGGTTGCCCCAATCCCAGAGAAAATGCGTGAATCACGTCTGCGGTGGTATGTACATGTGCTCCGTAGCAGCGAAACCTCAGTTGCAAAGACTGCTCTTCAACTGAGCGTATAGGGTCGACCTCAAACACGCTGGCTGGATAGGGTGAGAGATGACATGCGGCTCACTAAACTCCGCCCTTGGGACTCTATGGATTGATTGAAGTGGAGGAATCATTGCAGGTAGGCAGACCCCACGTAAATGGGAAAATACACCACGTAAATGGGAAAATACAAAGAAGATGATGATATTACTGAAACATATTTTCTCGAATCAAATGTGCCACCGAAGCTAATGCATACCCGAACTTTCAAAACCTTCAAAAAATATATTTCTTTTTTATTTAAAAAATTATTGCTTTTTACGGTCAACAATCGAAATATCATTTTAATGTTGTAAACAACTAC
Source organism: Meconema thalassinum (assembly GCA_946902985.2). Classification (NCBI taxonomy): domain Eukaryota; kingdom Metazoa; phylum Arthropoda; class Insecta; order Orthoptera; family Tettigoniidae; genus Meconema; species Meconema thalassinum. Next base: position 988,767,325 of record OX336388.2, on the reverse strand, counting down.
AGTATGAATGAAATCCCCCAGAAAGAAATCCTGCATACGCCACTGTTGAAACAGTCAAAAAGTATCACTCACTTGGTATTCATAGGTTAAGTCCACCTTAGGTCCAACAACAGCAACCTCTAACTCTTTGTGAATAAAAGCTTTCCTAATACGAGAGTTGAAGAGTGGTGCTTCAAACCGAGGGTTGGTTCCAATCAAGAGAATATGGTCAGCTTCTTCAACACCTGACAAGAAAGAAAACAAAAGTATATCAGTGGCAATACAAATCCAGTACCAGGGGAGAACACTACCTTTTCACATATTCCTCAATGTGAATTGTAATTCCAGACGATGTTAGGGTTTTTATCAAACATACGATTCGTACAGGCAAATAAAGCCCAAAGTCACAGTTCATACATTTTTGGTATATGATGTAGAAGGGATTACCCTGTGGCACAGCCACGCACATGAAATTAAGCACCACAGCTACAATGAGCAGGCTCCAGAAAGTCGGGAGATCAGAGGTTCCAATTCCAGCACTGACGGCAGTTATCCTGAGTGTGGTTTTACCCCAAATTTTTAACACCCACCAGGCAAAGGCCAGGATAGTACCTTATTTCAAATCCTATCCCTAATGCAGCTCCACATACCGTATATACTGTACTCGAATACCACCCGCACATTTTTAAACAAATTCGGACGTGAAAAAATGGGGTGCGGGTCTTATTTGAGTCATTCAAATTTCAAAGATTTAAATTGCCCGCCACGCGCGATATCGGGTGTTGCGAGTATCCGCTAGATGGTGCTAGCCTTCTTCCGGCTATCACTTTGTTTTACCGTAAGCATGCGGCGTCATATAGTCATGCGCACGTTCTCCGAGTGCAAACATGAATGCTACGAAGCGTTTGCGGTCATTTACTGTGAGTGAGAAATTGAAAGTTGTGAGGGAAGCTGAAGTTATTGGAAATCGTGCCCGGTAGAAAATATGATATTGACGAGTCATGTATTCGTGATTGGGCGGGATGACGTCTATGCTACAACCACTGGATGTCTGCGTGAACCGCCCGTTCAAAGCAGCCTTGAAACAGCTGTATACGGAGTGGATGGCGGCCGATAAGCACACACTGACTCCAACTGGTCGTATTCAGCGCCCGGAAGTTCAGCTGCTGTGTTCGTGGATTTTGACGGCATGGAATCGTATCTCGGGAGATCTCATACGGAAGAGCTTCAAGAAATGTAGTATTTCCAATGCTATGGATGGCAGTGATGACGACATTTTGTGGGAAAGTGATGGTGATAAAAGTTCCGAAGTTGGTACTTCTGATGACGATGAATGAAGTGTTTGTGTACTTTTATTTGTATTTTTAATCGTTTGATGTGTGTTATTTTTGGACGACTTCAAAACTGTTGGAAACTATTTAGGAAAAAATGCTATTCTGTTTATTTAGTAAAGATTGTAAATAGTTTTAAGTAAAAAATATATTTTTTTTAAATTTTGTTCTTCAAAATCAGGGTGCGGGTCTTATTCAGGGGCGGGGGGCGCATTAGAGTAAATACGGTACTACTACAGTCATCACAGAAATTCAGGGTATCAGATAAGTTTAACACACACCAAAGTACACAGGGATGATGACCAAGATATCCCAAGACCCTCAAATGAATTAACAGAAAGGAATAGATCGGGTTTGTTAAATTGCATACTACCAACCTCAAATTGTAGAATAGTCATTATCATCCATTTTTAAGAGGACATGCAACCTACCAGTATAGTGCTACAATTTACAGCAAGGGTCCATAACCATGAATCTACAACTTACAGTACATTAGTTATTGTTGTTCTAAGGGGTGGAACTACGAGGTCATCTGCCACTCTTAACACAGATTAAAGAATACAAATTTGGAATTGAATTTAAAATTTAGAGGTGAACACCTAAATTTAATAAAACAAAAAATTAAATAAAAATAATAATTATACAAATAAACAAAAATTACGGGGGGGGAATTATTATTCAAAAACAAACAAGTCGTTGAGTCAATGTTCACTGGAAAATTTAGATTGCTGGCCCTAACCCACTCTCACTTATAAAGCAGATAACGCGATCAGCAGCCACCGCGTCATCGGCAAACTAAGGTTTCTTCGTAAGTCAGCAAGATCCACACACTCGGTTAAAATATGGGCCACGGTGGAATCGGCTCCACAGGTACAAAGTGAGGGTCTTCCCTTCTCATTAGGTACGAGTTGGTGGATCTTGTATGACCTATCCTTAGCCTACACAAAATGACAGATTCCCTCCGTGACCGGAAAGAGCTCCGTCACACGCGAGTAGTTCCCTTGATCACTCTCAGTTTACTGGGCAGTGGGTCAGCTAGCCACTGACTCTCCCAAAATGCCAGAACTTGTAGGCGTAACTGAGAGCGAATATCTCTAGCGGGTACCTCCATTGGTCGAGGTGGTAGTGATACCGCAGTCTCTTTAGCAGCTTGATCCACTAACTCATTTCCCGCAATTCCCATGTGGCTTGGAAGCCACAGAAAGGTGATTCGAGTGTCAGCGCGGCACAGCCCGGCTAGTAGGTCGTGGATTTGCTTCACTAGGGGGTGCTACGGAAAACATGTAGCAATTGACTGCAACGAACTCAAAGAGTACATTATTTTACAGGAGAGTGTTTCTTTTTTCCAATGTACACATTATAGCAGCACCTTACTTCCTAAACAAAGTTACATATTGCTGAGATAAACAAGAATAGAAGCAGATAGACTGTGATGTATAGCAAGTGCCTACGGGTCATATTATGATGAATTTCCCCACTCCTTATGTACCAAGCAGTCTAGCACTAGTAATTATTGCATTTAAGTTAATGTTCTATTATTACTAAGAGTTGCTATAATGGAGGTGGGAACTGTTGTATTCTATAAATTTAAAAGTATGTGCCCAGAGAGAGACAGAGACAGCATACTGTTTGTTCTTCACAATCTCATATTAGAGAACAGGTTTACATCCCCCTTAGCTGCTAGACTTAAAGATGTTAGGGTGTCAGAAATTGGTTATTGGTGAGATCTTTTTATATACCAACAGATCTAATGATAGAAGGTTGTTGCCATTAAGCACCCTTTACCTTTTGGGGTTAGATGATGGACTGGGTCTGACATGGTTAATTGTCGCTTCCAGCCCTGTCGGACCTAGTCTGACAATACTTCAGGAATTGCACAAAAATGGCAGCCAGCTTTACTTAGTATACAGCCTACACATATCTCTGGGCCATGCTGCCATCTACTATTCATTTGTCTTCCTCAATATGCTCTATCTTAGTAGTTGATCGCTGACACTTTTGTGCTTTCGTTTGAAAGCAACATGGTGTCGACCAGCCACGGCATGGATCCTGATGATATTAAATAATAATAATGTTATTGGTTTTACGTCCCTTTTAACTACTCAGGCTTTTAGAGGCGCTGGGGTGCAGGAATTTTGCCCCGAAGGGGATCTTTAACGTGCCAGTAAATCTACAGACATGGCTCCCTCGCATTTGCGCACCCTCAAATGCCAGCTGATTGCGCCAGGATACGAACCTGCAACCTTGGGCCCAGCAAGCGAGAACGTTACCGCTGAGCCACGCAGCCAGCTGATGATATTAATGATTAAATGTTGTTTTAAGGGGCAAAATAGCAAGGTTATCTGCCCCTAAACCTGACGATATTTATGGGCAGTGGTGTGATAGTCACGATTTTTATAAACATTTGTTTATGGATTCTAAATCTGAGAGTGGGGACAAGGAATGAGCAAGGACAAGAAAATATTTTGAAGCCTGTGGCCATTGCAGACTTAGACAAGCAAAATGACTGGGGTTGACCGAGCAGACCACTACTGTTCTTACGGACCCATAGAGAAAAGCCTAAAGTGGTGGAGGAAACTTAACTTCTGGGTGATGGAGTTAGCTTTAGTGAACAGATTTCACCTGTCCAAATTACAGGAAAAAGCAGAAAATAGATATGAAATGAGCTATAAGTTCTTCAGACAGCAAGTCATCAGGGGGCTGGTGTAAACACAGTTGACAAAAGCTATTAAGATGGTTGGTTCTGAAGTTTAGGGGCTGCGACAACGCCTACTAAGATGAATGTTCACTGAATGGGAAGCTGCACATTATAGATGCTCGTGAGGACAAAAAAATAATAAAATTGTGCCGTTTGTTCAAAGGGAGAAAGGAGACTTCATTTTACTGTGAGACCTGTCCATGGGACTCAGGACATCATCCTAACAAATGCTTGAAGAAGTACCATTTTACAAGAATATTGCTCGTTGTGCTGTCTACTTAATGAGAAGAAATTGTACAGTTTCTCTTTTTTAATATTAAAATTGCATTCATAAATACCTGAGTACTTCCTTGCCATATTTTCCTCATGATAAATTGGACCTGTACAGGGTTGCAAGAGGGAAAAAGAATGGCCAGAGGGTTAAATGGCATCAGACTGAGCCGGTATCGAACCTCTGTTTCCTTGGCATATCCAAGAAACTACTCTAAGGGTGAGTGGGTATCTTAGCTTTCCAAGTAGATACAGTACATTTTATCCTGGACTAAACTGAGATAAGAAATGACCAACCTGCAATTCTAGTGTTGAGGATGTAGCTTGACCGGAAATCACTTCCAGAACCATCCATGGGGAATGCTTGTTCCGTGCATAATGATTCTGAACCAAGCCTGTTTAACAGATCTTTCAGTGCAATAAGGGCCTGAAAAAATGAACAGCATTGTACTGATAATCTCAAAACACTACTACATTTTTGCACCAATTTAAATACGGTATTGCAGTACTGCATAAAGTAGGTTATCAAAGATTCACCTCCGCATCTGATAATCCTCCAGCAATAGCAGCTATCTGATCCCCAGGTACAGCCTTCATAGCTTTACAGACTGATAAGAGAGCATCCTCCCATTCCACAGCAACCAGTTCACGCTCAGCATTCCTCATCATGGGTGTAATTAGTCTCTGGCGTTTCAAGCCATCATAAGAAAACCTTGATTTGTCTGAAAGCCATTCTTCATTGATCTCCTACCGAATATAGAGAAAATGATTAATTAACAAGCTGTGGCCATTGCAGACTTACACAAGCAAAATAACCATAACATATCATTGAACTTCTTCAAGAATTTCATTCTACTCTAATCACAACCTAAGAAAAAATCATGACAGAAATGTCTATATCCCGAATATTATTGTTCCTGATAATGAAGTTGTCATTGAAGTTTTTCATACTCTTTTTTAACTCTCAATATATTTTTAACACTGCAATGGCAAAGATTTAATGGAGATTTCAATGTACCAAAAAAACTGAAAAATTAAAAGCTGCATCTCACCTTCATCAATTCCTCACTTAGAAAAAAAAAATCAGTAACATAACCCACAATGTAACTTGTTTTTTAAGAAAATTTCTGCCAATGTTAATGAAAATCACTCCAGTTGAGTGTGAAGAAGGGTGGACAATCGGACCAAGAGAGGATACAGGTAGCATCAGAGGAATATTCAGTCAGGAAGCACTGCCTGGAATGAGAGAGGAAAACTATCTACAGTGAAACCTCAATTTATCGTTTTGGAGGAGGGGACGGACATTTAAAAAAAAGAGAAAATGATGGATGTTGGATTGTTACAAATCAGCTGGCCTACAAAATTATACATAAACAGAACATCGGTCAGAATATGTATCGTAAAGGGTGCATTTTAGGGCTTGACACTCATTATAAAACCATTTTAAACAATAAAATAAATAATCCTTGCACTGAAAAAAAAATGTTTCATTACCCAATTACGTTACATTTCTTAATTACAAAAAATTAGCACCCCAAGTTCTTCATGAAAGTCGCCAGTCCATCATTAAAAAATTAAACGAAATGAAGCACCTTACACATTAAATATTCTGAAGTTTGTAACCAACGGCTTCATGCACGTAAAAATATGTCCGAAGCATTCCAAATACAATTATTCTCACTAAATATTTTCTGTGATTTGACTTCGGTTCCTTCCTTTTGATCACTTTCGGCACTACGAAGCTCAATGTGAACTCAAACCACGCAGGATAATCAAGAGAGAACACGAGTTCAACACAAGCATGATGTGAAATATGAATCATGGTAATAATGGACTAATTGAACAACTTGCTTAGTTTTTCAAGTTTTGGAAATAATAACCGATATACGACGCAGCGCAATCCTGTAAGCCAAGATGATAAATTTATCAAGCTGTGTTCACTGTTTTTGAAAGTCTAAACATTCATGATTGTCAGAAATTTATGGTTGAGTGTAATTTTTGTTTTAATTTGTTATTTTATAAGTATAATAAGTGTTGCACTGTAAGACTTGAATCAACACCAAAATACTACAAAATTTACTGGAAATTTACGACTGTTCATTATTTCTCCAGCAGGTAAAGTTGCAAAATTCCTTTTACAACCCTGACTACCGTACCTAGACAGAGGTCAAGCACCAACATCAGAGGTTCACTGTATTGTGAAACTCAGCACATGAAAAAATTCCACATGCAGACCACACATATAGTATCAGAAGTAGGAGATATTTTTCTGGGGTTCGAATCCATTAACCTACTTAGTCTGTAGCAACCTGGCCCCATGGTCTAGTGCCTTAGCATGTGTAGGTTATCAAGACTGGTTCTATCACACAATTATTTTGAACTTTAAACGACAAGGATTTCAACATGATTCTCATTAACTCGCCCACCCCCACACATGCTTCCACAAGAATAATGACAGGATTACAGTGCAAGTAACATGATGTAAAAGTATAAAATATTATGGTGCTAAATGGAGCTAATTATAACATAACTTATGAGATCTTCCTTCCCATCACATTAAGTTTTATATTCATGTGGTCACCTTGGACCAATCGGTATATCGCAGTATATCTCTTTTTCCAGTTAGCTATTGTTTTAAGGGGCAGAACAGCAGGTTCATCTGCCCCAATCTCTTATTCCAAATTAGCCTACTATTTATTTTTCATTTTAGGGAAAGGTATCTCAAAACCAGAAACATGTGATGCTGTCTAATCTTCAGTGTCAGCCTTGTCTAGTCAGTCTCGCTCAACAACCGGTTAGAGTGCACTGTTTAACATTTAGTCCATCATCAGCACATCTCTGATATTGGCATATTTATTCCCATCAAAATACATAATATCACGTTGCGTTAGGCGCATTGAAAGCTCGGCATAAGTAAGGTGGCCTTCAAATCTTAGGTTTAGTACAGGTGCTCCGAAAATAATGCAAGCTGTGCATGAATTTTTAATATTACCATTTCTGGGAAACGATTGATTGGGATTTAAGGTTTGATGGGGCAAATATTTTTGGGGCGACAGATGCAGGAAAAACTATACTTATGGGACTGACATATGCAGGTTATTTTAACCAAGGTGAAATAGGAATTGTCACAGTACCACAGGATTTGAATAATGAACATGGGCAAATGATACTTACAGGAATGTTAGATAGAGGTTTCACTGTAAATAACCTCTGCTCAGTAAAATTAACAATTCTTAAATTCCAGGATCAAGGCAAACATTTAGTAGAATATATTTTAAATTAGAAATAACATTTATGACTAAAAAAAGATGAAAGAAATAAAGAGTTCTTCTGAAATGTTCTAATAACCCTTTAGATTGTGAAGAAAATTTTTATATCATCAGTAAGTAACTAGAAACAGCAAATGATTAATTCATCAAAACAGAAATATACATACACACGTTGACTGTTGCAAGAAAAAATAACACAGAAATACTGGACACTCACGGGACAAATAGAAAAACATAAGAAATATGTGGGCTAAAAGTCAATCTATCACTCATGAAAAACTAACTGAAATTATTCTGAGAATTTTTGCTGTGAACAGTAAAGTAATGAATGCCAATGAACATCATGATAAACAAAAAGAACCACTGTTGTCAGGAATGTACAAGTAACAAAGAATATGCAAGAATATGCAAGAATAAATTGTCAATCAACGCACAAATATGACTTGTCTACAGTCTGCAAACTGATTAACAAGAAGTAAAAACCAATGATCCTAACCACTCAAACTGTTAACATAAATGTGTACGAATCTACAAATCGTAAGCCAGGAGCGGTTCAACGTGTACCTACATGGACTATGCTAGATATCTGTTGGTTGTCAATGCAAACTTCTAGCACAGGGTATCTTTCCTTGTAGTGACCCATCTTCTACCATTTTACGGCACTGTGTTAGTGTGAAAAGAAATTGAATCTTCAACAGTATTGTACCTCATGGTCGAGATACACAATCTGGCAACTTCCTCATACGGTTAGTATTCATTTGATGCAACTTTCTTAAAGAAGATATTAGGCAGAAGTAGTAATTAGAACGATTCAAGTGATGCTGAAAGTGTTAAATGATGATCATGCTCAGCAGGAAAATACGTGATATAAATAATGATATATTAGGGAACCTCGCCAACCTGGACCCATTATTGGGAAGCCAGGCTCTGTCTGTCATAAGCCAGAACAAAGTAGGGAGTGATAGAGGAGTAACACCTCTTTAAAAAACCTAGGTCCAGCTGACCCGGCTGGTAGTACCTTGTAAGGGTCCCTTGCCAGGGTTACGGTGAAGTCCCCAACGGTATCTACAGTGGAAGAGGTGGACTCTGGAACAGTGTAGATGGCGGACGAGGCAACCTAGTGCTCAGGTTAATAAGGGCAAAAGGTATATGGTTGCCATATATCAATTTTACGGGCACGACGGTCCCACATGTTAGTGGCGGTACCCCGACAGCGTCTGTTCACATGTTAGTGGCGGCTGATATACCAATACTCATAAGTGGAACTCCGAGTTTAACTCGACTGAAAACTCAGTCAATTATCCAAATTAATCAACATGAATAGTGCACCTATACAAACATATTGACCCAGTGGGTCAAATCCCACAGTTGAAAAACCGCTTGTGGTCTAATCGGATTCTGGGGAGACCACAGTAGAGTGCCATGAGGTAAATCGGAGTGCCACAAAACCCCGTAAAGACAAAATCAGATCAAATTCAAGACTGTGGTTAATGACTTTTAATGTCAACTCCCTCTTGAAAATGGGAAAACTTAAGAATATTCTTGACAAATCTCGAGAACGGAGAATTCGAATCATCGCATTTCAAGAATCAAGGTATACTGATGAGCACCCTTTTGACTCGGAAGGGTACAGAATATATAAGGGAAAGCCTGGTGTAAGAGCTATGCCAAATTGTCTTCAATTCGGTACTGGATTTATAGTAGACAAGACAGTACTTGATTCTATTGTGGACTTTAAATCCTTCTCAGGTCCACTTTCCACCATGACAGTTAAATCAGCTAATAAGATCTACACTCTAGTCAATGGACATGCACCAACCAATACCGGTAATACCAATAGACAGGACGTTGATAAAGTAGACGAATTCTAGAACTTGTTCGACGATGTTCTTCAGAGAATCCCAATAAACCATGTTAAGATCTTAATGGGTGATTCCAATGCCCAGATTGGCAAAGAAAAAAAAGAGTATAAATACTGGGTTGGTAAATGGTCAGGTCATAAGCAAACTAACAGGAATGGCATGAGACTAATAGAGATATGCAGGAACCATGATCTATTTTGTAAATCAACATTTTTCAAGAAATATCATCAAAAACTAAAACTTGGATTTCACCAAATCCACTATTGGGTGAATTTCAGTTGGAGCCTGTACTGATCTCTCGTTCCAACACAGCGGAAATCATGAAACTTAAAGTCCTCAAAGGATTAGATCTGGACTCTGACCATTACCCCACAAAATTCTCTTTGGACATTATCCCAGAAAGGAGGAAATTTGCTCCAAAATTACCACCCCGTCGATATGATGTCCATCTTATACAAAATAGTATGGAATTCATGCAAGAGACACAAAAGTTAACCCCACAGAATTGGCAGCAACTTCAAGCTGAACTTCTAAAAACGGCTGAAAAAATTGCACCTCTAACCAGGGTACGGAAACATGCATGGCGGACTGATGAGTGTGACCACCTCATAAACCTAAGACACCAAGCATGGCAGAACTGGATGTGCAACAAGAATGAAAGGATGCTACAATATCTTCAAGACGTTAGAAAAACAGTAACAAAATCGCTATGAGTGATTCGTAAAAATCATGAAAACACTGAATTAAAAGATATAGAAGATGACTTGAAGAAACATCATTCTAGAATTACTATAGAACATTCAAGCAGAAATTAACTAAATATTCACCACCTTCTCTCCAGTTTCAAAACAACCGTGGGAACATCGCCCACTCCAACTCTGAAAATTGTGCACTTCTTGCAGATTATTTTGGCAAACTACTCAATTGTGAGAAACCTCAGGAAACATTTCAATTTTGTCATACTCTACGGACTCCTGACTCAGAACCACCGGACCTACAGGAAATTCGTGAAATAATCCAATCCATGAAAAACAACAAAGCGTCGGGAGAGGACCAGATCATTGCAGAACTATGGAAAAATGTAGGTGAAAACCTCATCATCAAACTCAAAGAAATTATTGATGAAATCTGGCAAACTGAAAAAATTCCTCCAAATTGGAAGATGGCGATCATCCATCCAGTATACAAGAAAGGTAGCAAAACGAACCCAAGCAATTACCGAGGGATCTCATTACTCTCGGTAACTTACAAAATTTTGTCCAAAGCCCTTTTGAACCGTGCCTATCTTCAACTGGATCCGCAGATTGGTGAATACCAAGGTGGGTTCCGGAAAGGCCGATTGTGTACAGAGCAAATTATCAATTTGAAAAACTCAGCGTCTTATTTCCGTAAAATGTCAAACAAAAATTATGTCATTACTTTTGTTGACTTTGCAAAGGCTTATGACAGCATTGACCGTGAATCCCTTGTTGCTGTACTCTCATAATTTGGATTAGATCGCAAAACAACATCAATCATCAAAGATACCCTCTTGAATACAAGTTCAAAGGTTAAATTTATGGGAGGACTGAGCGCAGAATTTTCAATTGATACAGGAGTGCGTCAAGGAGATGGATTATCTCCATTGTTGTTTAATTGTGCGCTCGAAAAAGTCGTCCAAGAATGAGACGAGCTGATGCACCATCCCATAGACTAGGACCAAAACTCAAAGGGATAGCACTAGACTCTTTGGCATTTGCGGATGACATGGCGTTAATTGCTCCAAGCATTTCTGATGCCCAGAAACAACTTGAATTACTCCAAGAACACGCAGCAAAAATCGGCTTACGGATTTCTTTTGACAAAACAAAATTTATGACTGATATTAAAACTGCTCCGAATACACTGTCTGTTAGGTAGTCAGCCCGAAGGCTGGTTGGATCCTCAAAAAGCACCGCCGTTACGTTATGTGAGTAGATACCCACAAAAACCCAAGGCAGTGCTATATTGAATACACTCCGCATCAGTAATTGTCAGGTCTCCCGAGTGAAAGACTTCAAGTATTTGGGTGAATGGATCAATGAAACTGGCAACGAAAGAAAAGCTATAGAAGCAAGACTACAGAAAATGGAAACTGCTTTTCATTTGACAAAACAAGTTTATAACAAAAAATGCCTCTCTTGGAATTGTAAAATTCAACATTATAACACAGTAGTCATGCCTAGAGCCCTTTATGCAGCCGAGACACTTAATCTACAACATAAAACACTGAGAAATCAATTGGAGATTAAGGAACGCAAAATCATAAAGAAAAATTTTGGGACCAAGAATTAAAGATGGAATTCACCTTCCGAAACCTAATGCTGACGTCGATTAAAAAATTACAGTACTAAAATCACAGACACAATCCGTATGAGAAGGATCCAATTCATGGGACATTTGGACAGAATGGACCCAACTAGGTTAACAAATTAAATCTATATGTTTTTGCAGAAAAAGGCAACAAGGTCCAATTGATACAAACAGGCGGAAAAGGACTTGGCTGAATTAGGTTTTCCCAATCTCAAGGATCGAGAGGAAATTAGGAAAGTTAACTCATACACAGGGTTTTGAGGCAGAAGAGAAAAAGGAAGCTTGTAGTTTAACGTGACCGTTAATCTTGAGATCATGAGCCACGGGACCTCCTTTTTACGTGGAATCCGAACCACAGGACATGGCATTTCACTTCGAAAATCTCACATGCATTGACCGGGAATCGAACCCGGACCTCCTTGGTGAGAGGCATACAGCTAGACCGCTGAGCCACCACGCCCCCAGGCAGAAGAGAGAAGACATACCAGACACGCCTGGTCGCAGCAACGAAGACTAGCTCAATCATTGCGCATAAAGAGTTATTGGGCAAACATCAAGGCCAAGAAGTGTTGATTCCGCCTAATCCTAGGAGATCCATTCGCGCAGAAGAATATATATTAGGGATAGCCCTGTTGAGTGGGAATGTACAACTGCTTATTCTAAACATCATACATTTGCATACATGTTCATTTGAGACTGTTTTGCCTTTCAGCATCCAGTCTAGTCTGCAAACTTCTGTGTGCGAACAAGTTGCCTACACGATGCCGTATCGACAGTTAGCAATGTGGTTTCCTCTGCTTCTATACCTCTTTCTGTGAAATCGTTCAACAATGAATCTAAATTTCTAAATTTCTGACAGCAAAATTTCTGTTAGCGGGTAATGTGCTTCAACTAATGTGACTGCACATATTTTGGAGGGTATCTTATTATTTTTTTGATCAAGTATTAGTGGACATTATTGTTCGAGAGACCAACACATACACAGCAAGTAAAATTCAGGAATGCAGAGTTGAAGTCTCTTGAATAGCGGGCCCGAATGAGGCAGTCAAAAGCTGTCACGAGGGAAGAAATTTAAATCATCCTTGGATTGTTTATGCTTATGGGTATACCATAATTCAGAGCAAACCTTCAAATCCTATTTTAGTACGGGTCCCTTTCTTGAAACCATAAATTTCCCACAGACCATAACACAAGGTAGATTTGAACTAATCTTGAAATCTATCATGTGGACAATGGTACAAAGGGCACGTGCACAGGCCTACTTAAACTTTTCAAAATTGCACCAATTCTTAACATGCTAAATTTTAAATTTCAAAATTCAGCCTACCAGGAAAGAATATCAGTACCGATGAGTCCCTAACTTTGTGGAAAGGTAGACTAGGTTTCAAGAAGTACATTCCTTGAAGTCTGTAAAATATGACATAAAATCACTCAAGCTCGGTGAATCAAACACTGGCTGTATCATTGCATTGTGTACACTGTGATGTAACATCATCAATTTCTATTGATAACAAATTGAAAAACACCAAAATACAGCACAAAAAGTTTTGCATCACCTGTGAACGCCATAAGCACATTCCTCCTCGACCTAGGCCTATATAATACATATTAAAAACATGTAAATTTTTTTCAGGTTTTTTTTTTTTTTTTTTTTTTTTTTTTTTTGTCCTAGTAATGGAATAATATTGTGTTGACCGAAAGTTGCAATATCAACTGTCTAAACACGTCAACAAACCTGCAGATAGCCCCAACTATCTCAAACACACCCATTCATTGAATAATGGTGAGGCGGTGACAGTGGTACATAACATTTTTGATGTTTATAGTTGTAAAACTTATCACTCCACTCCTGAGCAAAGGTCATATGTTATTCATGGATAACTACAGTGAGGTAATGTACAACAATTCGCCATATATAGCATCGCTACAGCTAAATCATGGTGCAAATGTTGTAGAAACCCTGAATCGAACAGAAGAAATGTACCAGTCAACATTTGGAAGGTCAAACTGAAAAAGTCAATCTTTATCATTCACACATTCATGATTGTAACCATTTATTTGTGTTACATGAGTATGATTCTTTTTATAACTATTGATAGCGGTGTATTAATGTCTCTGTTGATCATACTGTAAAAAGTAGCTTTATCGTGCGATCCAGGATGTGCGGGCAGAATCCTTACTTACTATGTGGCTGTTTGTGTTTCAACCACAAATATCTGTTTTCGTGCATGCCATTTCATCATAAGGATCCATCTGGACAAAATGTTTCATTAAATATGTAGCAACAATAATAAGACTGTCTTTAGGAACATGACCAATATCAATGGTATCACAACACACATTTAGGCTAAGCAGTGTTATATGATGTTTAATAGAAGATAAAATAGGGCATTTTGGATTTTCAAAGAATGACATTTTTATGACAATTTGAACGAGGTCTTTGCATGGAAGGAAGAAAAATATTAAAGTGTTAAATGCACTTGAAAATATTTTTAGATGTTCTGTTATGTTAAATTACAGTGATTTCTTACATGACACTTTGCTTTAATGTTGTTGAAGAAGGACAGAGAAGGGGTTGAAACTTGTACAAAATAGTTAAAATAGGAATAATTTAAAAATCCTCTTGTATTAAAAATCTGACATTTTAGTTTCTCGATGCCATAGAGCAGGGGTGGCCAATGGCCGGTTGAAACATTTTGATTGGCCCACCGATGGCTTAAGATCTGATGTGAACCTATTTATCTATCACTATTCAGCACATGTTAAGTAAATTCAGTGACTTTATCATGAATCATTTAAAATACAAAGCAGCAGTTACAACTTTGAGCGAGGTATTCTCAAGTCGATTTTCCTCTTTCAAACCTTAAAAGAGTAAGACCAATTTTTTCATAAATCCATTTTGTATTTCAGAGTCTGAGATTCATACATACTTCCCATCCTTACAAATGGAAATAATATGAATTCAAAACCATGGAGGACTTTGCGTCAATTTAACGAACATTGTAGATCACCCACTTCTTCTAATTTGACCAAGTTTTGGAAATACAGTAAAACTTCTTTTATACGATTCACACTGATACGTTTTCTACACTTATACGATTTTTTTCTTGGTCCCAGCAAAATCCCTATACTTTCCATGTTAATTTATTTCCGATGTACGTTTTACATTTATTCGTTTTTCACACTTATACGATCATATCTTATGTCCCCGAGAGAAAAATGCGTCGTTTATACGTTTACAACGGTTTCCCTACCTAAAATCTCTAAAAATATTGGAGCCAGAAACTTATGACACGCGCTGTACGTTTCTCGGAAACCATCCCTCGCGCGGCGCTATGTTGTGGCGAGAGCGACCTTGAAGCTATGTTCAGCCGGAGTTGCGTGTGTTGCGAAATACATCATCACTCGCTTCAGTCATTGTTCTGCCTTGTTCGGTGCTTCAGTTGTGGTTAACCTTGATAGCAGTGAACATGGGTGAAAGGAAGAGGAAGTGCATTACGATTGCTGAAAAATTACGTGTTTTGAATGTAGTGAAGGAAAGTGGCAACATGAAACGCACTGAAATCGCTAAGAAATTGGGGATTGCTCCGTCCACCTTAAACACAATTGTAGCTAAGACAGCGGAAATTGAAGAAGGCGCACGTGTTTTAGGTATTTCTACAAAAAAGCAATCTCGCATTCAGGGCGGAAAATACGAATGTTTGGAAGATTGTTTGTTACAGTAGTTCAGGCAACATAGGGCAGAAGGCTGTTTGTATTGTTACATATTGCCGATTATAGTTAAACAATCGTATTATTATTTCCTGTTGTTCACTTCTTAACGGGGACCATCGCTCGCCGCTCGCCCGCGCTGCGGGCCTGTCTCCCGCCAGGCACTTTGTCGTAATGCGTAGCTCGCGCGGCCTATAGCCTATACAGTAGTTCACAGCTGGTGCTGAAAATGTTCGCCATTCACCGCTACACATCGCTGGCACCTCTTTATGAAATTGTAATTTACGTTCTGAAGTTCCTCACCACCGATTGACTGTATTTCAACTGTAATATAGTCTTTAAGCTCATTTTCGCGAAAGATTTCCTGTACTTTATGAAGGTATTTACATACGTTCACGTAATGAAATTCGCATTGGAACATCACACTGAGCACTAAAGACGTGAACAATTGACTAAACTGAACCCCACACTGCTAAAGCACACTGCAAAGGAGGGAAACTTCTGGCACCAAGAAGCGCATTACGGCAAAGTGCTTGACGGGAGACCGGCTCGCGGCGGGCGCGAGCGAGGGTCCGCGTCACATATAACACCTAGTCCCTGTATAACCCATAATGTCACATACATTTTGCAGTTTTTATTTAGCGACTTTCATTTACGCGTTTTTCACGGTTATACGTTTTTTTCATTTGGTCCCTTGAAAATCGTATAAGTGAAGTTTTACTGTATGTCCCTTTAGACCAGTATTTTGACCTCCACAATCTTGTTCTATGGCTCATGTGCAGATTTGTCTCTACATTCATTTGTGATCAAACTCTTTCTGCCATGAATATTAAGAATCAATTACGTTCAACTATGCCAATAGACTTGTTCTGTGCGCATTAAAAATTACACCTAATATTGAGAGACTGTTACATGAAAAGTTCAAAAATGACATTAAATTATCATTGCAGATCTTCAAAACTTCAAGACTAGTTTAATGAGTATTTCTATAATTCCATGCATTTCCATTTATGATAATTTTTAATGTATAAAATAAATTATATGATTAATTGAATAACTGAATTACTTTTAAAACATTATGCTTTATATATCGGCCTACAGCCCTATGCTTACCTAAATACTTCACTAATATTCATATAATACTGTAGTTTACATTCAAAATAGTTGTACCACAGTGGTACAAGTCTATATGCCTACCAGTCAAGCTGATGATGAAGATGTTGAAAAGGTCTACGAAGAAATAGATGAAATTCTGAGGTATGTCAAGGGTGATGAAAATGTTATAGTAATGGGAGATTGGAATGCTGTGGTAGGAAAAGGAAGAGAAGGGAAGATAGAAGATTTCGGATTAGGTGAAAGGAATGATCGAGGAAGCAGGCTGATGGAATTCTGCACCGAGCATGAGTTGGTCATAGCTAACACCATATTCAATAACCACAATAAAAGAATATACACATGGATGAGACCAGGAGATATAGGGCGTTACCAACTCGACTTCATTATGGACAAGCAGAGGTTTCGAAACCAGATTTTGGATTGTAAAACATATCCTGGTGCTGACATAAACTCTGACCACAATCTAGTTGTTATGAAATGCAGATTAAAGTTGAAGAAACTGAAGAAAAGTCAAAAGCCAAAAAAGTGGGCAATAGACAGACTGAGAGAGAAGGATGTAAACGAAAGAAAAGCGGAAGCTTGTAGTTTAACGTGACCGTTAATCTTGAGATCATGAGCCACGGGACCTCCTTTTTACGTGGAATCCGAACCACAGGACATGGCATTTCACTTCGAAAATCTCACATGCATTGACCGGGAATCGAACCCGGACCGCCTTGGTGAGAGGCATACAGCTAGACCGCTGAGCCACCACGCCCCGTAAACGAAAGATTCAAGAAGAGTATTAAGGAAGGACTAATGAAAAACCCTAAACAAACTTCAATTGCAGACGAATGGACACTTTTGAAGAATGAAATAACAAAATCCGCAGAAGAAAACATTGGTAGGAAAGAAAGAATAGGCAGAAAACCGTGGATCACTCAGGATATACTAGAATGGATGGATGAAAGGCGGAAACACAAGAATGTAAGAGATGAAAAGGGGAAAGCAGAATACAGACGTCTCAGAAATGAGGTTAACAAGAAGTGCAAAGTAGTGAAAGATGAATGGTTGAAAGAGAAGTGTGCAGGTACAGAAAATTGTCTAAAATTAGGAAAAGTAGACACAGCTTATCAAAGGATTAAGAATACATTTGGGGAAAGAAGACTAAGTGCTGTAATATTAAGGACACAAATGGAAAGCCTCTAACAGATAGGGAAGGAAAGGTTGAGAGATGGAAAGCTTACAAAGAGGGTTTGTATAAAGGTAAAGGAGATTGAGAATCATGTAATGGAAAGGGAGGAGGAAATTGATGAGGATGCAAAGGGAGATTTAATATTGAGATCAGAATTTGACAGAGCATTGGAAGACTTAAGCAGGAACAAAGCAGCAGGTATAGATGATATACCGATTGAGTTGCTACACTGCATAGAAGATGAAGGTCTGATCAGGTTATTTCACTTGGTGTGTAGGATTTATGAGACAGAGCATGATTACTCATGCTTCAAAGATCCTGTCTAGAATAATTTACAAGAGGATGGAAAGCCAGATAAAAGCAGAATTGAGTGAAGACCAGTTTGGTTTCAGGAGAAATGTAGGAACAAGGGAAGCTGTACTAAGTCTTAAGCTGATTTTGGCAGGTAGAATAAGGAAAGATAAGAGAACGTTCATGGCATTTGTAGACTTAGAAAAGGCTTTTGATAACGTTGATTGGACTAAATTGTTTGACATTTTGAAAATGATTGGAATAAAGTATAGGGATAGGAGGGTGATCTACAATCTATACAGAAACCAGACAACAGTCATTCGAGCTGATGGACATGAGAGAGAAGTTGGTATTCAGAAAGGTGTGAGGCAAGAGTTTAACTTATCACCCATACTTTTCAATCTTTACATTGAACAAGCAATGAAGGAAATTAGAGAGAAACTTTAAGTGGGAGTGAAGATTCAAGGAGAAATAATTTCAACTCTGAGATTCACTGATGACATCGTCATCTTGGCCAACATGCCTGAGGATTCGAATGAGTTTTTGAATGGTATGGACTCCGTCTTAAGGAAAGAATTCATGATGAAAATTAATCAATGTAAAACAAAAAATATTAGAATGCAGTCGCAATAAATCAGAAACCTCTATGGACATCAAATTGGCAGGGGAAAAACTAAAGGAAGTAGGAGACTTCTGTTACTTAGGAAGCAAAATAACCAGTGATGAACGAAGCAAAGAGGATATAAAAAGTAGGTTGGCTCAGGCAAGGAAAGCATTTCTACAGAAAAGGAATCTGTTGACATCGAATATAGATTTAGGTATTAGGAAGAAGTTTTTGAAAACCTTTGTCTGGAGCATGGCACTCTATGGAAGTGAAACTTGGGACTATTGGTGCAGCATAAAGGAGGAGAATTGAAGCGTTTGAAATGTGGTGTTACAGGAGAATGATGAAGATCAGATGGGTAGATAGGGTTACAAACGAAGAGATATTAAGACGAGTGTGAGATGAGAGATGTTTCTGGCGACTGCTAATGAAGAGAAGAGATAGGTTGGTAGGACACATACGAAGACACCCAGGAAATAGCAAGCTTAGTTATGGAAGGAAGGGTCGAGGAAAGGAACTGTAGGAGTAGACCAAGGTTAGAGTATGTTAAACAGATTGCCTCGGATGTAGGGTGTGGTAGCTATGTAGAGATGAAACGATTAGCTCAGGACAGGGAGGCATGGAGGGCTGCATCAAACCAGTCAAAAGACTGAAGACTCAAACAACAACACAACAATATAAATTTAGTTATGTGGCCCTTCAAATATTTAAAAATAAATTTACTGGCCCAAGCTCAAAATAGATTGACCACCCTGCCATATACAGTGGAATCTCGTTAGCACGTTCTCGGTTATGACGTTTTCCCGCTTAGCACGATGATTTTCTCAAGTCCCAGTCCCAATTCTACAAAATACATGTTGATATATCCCCTTAATACGTTCTCTATTCCCGCTTACGACGATCAAATTTCCGTTGTACTATTTGTACGCGAACCGGATTTTATTCTTATTTCATTATAAAATTCGGCTTCTGGAAAACACGACGCGATATTGCCTCATATTCTCTGATAGTTATTGACAGTGTAGATGATTTCATTGTGTTTGACGGCGTAGAAGTGGCTATAGCAATGACGCAACACAGGTGACGTGTGTCTCTCCCGCGGCCCTTTCTCTCCTTTCTCAAGTCCCTATCCTGCTAAATTCATGTTGATATAGCCCCTTAATACGTTCTCTATTCCCGCTTACAACGATCAAATCTTCCGTTGAACTATTTGTTAGTAAACCGTATTTTATTCTTATTTCATTTTAAAATTCGGCTTCTGGAAAACACGACACGATATTGCCTCATATTCTCTGATAGTTATTGACAGTGTAGATGATTTTATTGTGTTTGACGGCGTAGAAGTGGCTATAGCTATGACGCAACACAGGTGACGTGTCTCTCTCCCGCTGCCCTTCACCCCCTTCCCTTTGTTTATTTCTCATGTAGGCACATTATTGTCTTCGTGTTCCACACTATTGTCTTCTAGTTCTTAGTGTCCACGTCCAGTTATGACCTATTTTATTGCGCGTTTCATAATGGCTAAGAAGAAAGTACGGCAGATAACTAATGACGAGAAGATTAAATACATTCGAGACGTGGACTGCAATCCTCACATGAAGCGTGTGGATATAGCGCGAAAGTGGAACATTCTTCCGTCTACACTGAACACGATTCTCGGCAAAAGGAAGGAAATTGAACGTGCATTTGAAGAAGGGGTGAGTGGCAAAAGGAAACGTGTGCGAGAGGGACAGTTTCCAGAACTAGAAAGCTCTTTATTGAAGTGGTTCAAGCAAAATGTGCTTCAAACATATGCGTGCACGGTCGCCGGCGATAGAGCCGTCACTGGCAGAGCGGGAGTGCGAGAATGTCCTTGCTGATCAAATATTGTACAGCCCCCCAGGGGTCTGCACCCCCTGGAAGCCATTCCCCCCATCATCTATTTAAACCACCCCTAACTGGCAGATCTCGTAAGTCCAGAACAACATCTCTAACACCGCAAGGGCAGCTAACCAGTCTGGAAAGCTTGCCCAATACTTGCATCACTACCACAAACAGCGACACATAATTAACTGGGGCATCTATGCCATCGGAATGCCGACGAAGCAGCACCAAAGACTATAAAGGGAGGCCTTAAGAAGGGCAGTCCCTCTCTCAATTACCAGTCTTACAGTGCGTCGGCCGGAGGCTATAGCTGTTATCATCAGGTGAGTCAGCAGTGTTCAGAAGTCCTATACTTTGTAACCTTTACCCACAAATTGTACACACAAACTTGTACACTTACATTGTGACATTTATTACATCCCCTGAAAGGGACTCATAATTCCATATTACCGACCAATAAACACTTGGTCAGCACACTACACTTGTATTACTGTTTACACGCCTCTTTACGCCCTAGCTCCTTTCCTAATTCCCGTCACGATTAGACGTGACATACAGTAGCCAAATAGTTGCTAGCGCCAGCTTCATTGCACTTCACACAGCGGCCCGACTACCAGAGGCAGCGTGCCGCTATATAGCTGACGCGTGCACGTCGGTTATATAACCAGCCAGCCCGCTGGAAGACCAGCACGTTGACCTGTACGCTAAGTTCCATCCCCTGAAATACACATACGTCTTTTATAGGAGCGCCCCCTAGCATCCTAACACGAGACAACACTCTACACTGGTCAGCTTACCCAGCTACGGGAAGCTACCCCCTTTTTAGGCACTTCCTTATAAATTAACACAATAACACTTCCGTTTTAGATCCAACTACCCCCCAATAAGGGATCTAAAACAGATGGTGGAGGCCGGGTACCACGCACAGTAAAATAGGACTCATGCAACGAGTTCTCGTGGTCAAAACGGCCCGTACCGCATATAGCCAAGCGAGACTGAAAATTTTTTTTTCCTTTCTCAGACAGAAAGCAGTTTTTTTTCTGCTTCGCGCTAGCTACACAGGGGAAATTTTTAGCAAACCAACCCCCCAGCCCCAGAAAGAATCAGAGAGATACAGGGTACACTGCCAAACACGCACAGTTTTTTTTTTAAATTTGAAGACGAATACACTTCATTCAGAATGGCACCTCATGCAGAAACAACAGAGATTCTAAGCCATAGAGGCAGTAGGGGTATGCCAATATTATTAGCATTATTGTTCAGATGCCAGAGGCACATACAAAGCCGGCAAACACAAATACGGGCACTCCAAACAAAAATCGGGGCAATACAGGGCAAACAGCCATACACTCCGTCAGAGGGTAGGACAGCGCGATTAAGATGCGCACATACGCTCTTGAATCACATACATGAACACCTCAATAGGATCCATATCCAAAGACACAGAATACACGACCGATTGATCACCACACATGGTCCTGTAATAGACAATGCAGCCCTCGAGAGGATGAGGGTGCACTACACGATTTTACACACTCAGTACAAGGAGTTAATTCGCGAACAAGCGTTTCTCCAACTGGCGGCCACAGAACTATACAAAACACAACCACATTGATACAACAGTTTGCCAGCAGGCCATGAGCCTCAACAGGCAGTACGCCCAAATTTGGGGCGAACATAAGGAACTCCGGGCTCACTAGGCCATTTTCGAGTACATGGGAGGGCCACCAGCCCAGCCGGGAGAGGACATAAGCGTAGATACGCTAACTCAGCAATTTGCGAGGATGTCCCTCTCGCCATGTACTGCCACACATGGGAAGGAGTTCACCGTGGCCACAGTCCAGGAGACGGCCAGGTTAGACTCCAATACACTGCGGGATCCAAGTTACACCATTACACATCCCTTAGCTCCGGTTCGGAAGGCAATTTTGCCAAACCGAGGGGCAGGACCTACGTCAATCCCCTCTGAACGGATGAACGAGAGGGAGTCGACGCCAGGACCCTCGTGTACATATGACACAACAGGGATAAAACGGGAGGTAACCACGTCATGGGCTGAGGACGTAGAGCCCGCCCTACAGCACATTGAGCCTACACACACCCACACAGATAGGCAAACACAATGGCAGGAGTCTACCGTGGCCACAGGCCAGAAAGCGGTCAGGCTACACGCCACCACATTGCCAGGGCAGAGACAGGCAATTAAGCGGCCTTTACCGCCAGTTCAAAGGGCAAGTTTGCCAGAACGGAGGCGAGCACCGGCATTCGTACCCCAGGTGCGAATGCATAAGAGGGTGTTGCACTCAGGCCCTCAGGATGCACAAAACACGCCCGCACATTTTGACCAGGCACTGCCACACGGTACACGGGGTATAGGAAGGGTGTTATTACCTACCCCACAAAACCACGCAGTCAAAAATACACACACTCCCGTAAACCCTACTAGGGTAGCGCAGAGCGCAATTAGGCCTTCGAGTACAGGCACACTCAGACCAGCAGACAGGCGTTACGGTGGAAGTAGGCCCAGGCTTACTTTGCTAGAAATTCCGCCGGAAAAAAGCAAAGGAGCACCTCAGTGGATTTCAGGGGCCTATAATCTCGTAACAGGGCGGAAGTCTTCACCTTTCCGAGCAAGGACGCTCGGACGGGAATAACGACTTCCACCAGGGACACAAAAATAAGCTAATATCACTTGAACCTATATTAGGGATACACGTAAGCTCGTTTACACGTGAGCAATACGGCAATAGACACACAGAGACTCACAAACATAAACGGCACATTTTTTTTTTTTCTCTTCATGTATATGCAGTGCAACATGGCTAAACCAACAGTATAGAATTCAATATTCTTCTTGGTTTTTTTTTTTGGGGGCCCCTAGCATTTTTTTTTCCTCAGGCCATCCATGGTTATTGAGCATGGTTGGTCCATATTATAACTTGGATAGCGTAAAGTTCCTAATATCCAAAGCCAAGCGGAAGCCCATCAGGCGAGCCACGCGGCTTAAGGCCGGAAAGAGCTATTCTGAACACAGTTTAAGCATCAAATCACAGCATAGAGCTTAGACGGGTCTTTCTAAGTAGGAATGACTAAATGTTCTATGTTCCGGTCCCACAGTTTGATAGATTCTCTTGTGACGGGCGAGAGCCCTAATTGTGGCAAGAATTAAGAATCGCAAACTATTTTTCAAAAATTTGGTGAGGTGTGCTTTAACCAACTGAAGAGCCCAATAGCACACCTGGGCGAAACACTGTCAGCTTACTGATTTATGCCGCAACATTTAGCACTATTTGTGTTTAAATATATTATGGCTCAACGGACAATGCATATTTTCTTATGAAAATTGTATATTCAATGCCAAGGTAAGGTTATTGCTTTGGAATGGAGTTTCGACTCCCATAGTGCACTGGCTTTGCTCGTGACGTGGATACACATGTATCAAGTACGTCTTGCAATGGCCTTCCCAGTGTGTACTAGACGGTGTCGGTAGATTCCCCTGAGATGCAACTAGAGTACTGCCATACTAACGTCACCTAATGGGCGGATACTACACGCAGGTCCTACTTCTCATTTTTAAACATTTTTGATATTGTTTACGACACAATTTTTACAGACTATCGCCGCCCGGCAACCCGCCTTGATAAGCATAAAGCAGTGGGCAGGCGAGATACAACATAGTTTCTCTATTTTTTTTTCCCCCAAAGTGCTCTCTTAATTCGGAGCGGGGCATAACTCATTTTTTTTTTTTTGCCTCACGCACTAATCCCGAGAAAGGAAGGTGGCCAAGTTGAACTGTATATATTTAATCCATAGGCATACGTGACACATTACACTGCCTATAACACGACTTTTTCTCACCTCCATAACAACACGCAAGCTAAAACGCAAACACACCATAGGGTGAAAATCCCAGACTTTGGGAAACCCTACATATTTGTGGAAGTCACACAGTCAATTTACATTGCCACATGACAGTAATGCACTACCAAACTGTCCCGGAGACACAGCCTAGAATGGCACCAGAAACAATTACTCTGGGTAAAGACGGTCTCAAAACCCGCAACCTTCTGAATACCAGGAATATAAGGTCGGGTAGCTATCCAGTTACAGGATAGGAAAGTAGGAAGCTAAAACAGATTGGGACAGTTCCACTAACAGATGGTCATAAATGAAAAACAACAAAATCACCTCCGGCACATAGTCACCAAACACGCGACTAGCGGCCCGGAGACACTCGTGTATAACGACATTTTGTACAATAGATAGGGACATATTCGACCCACGTGACGGTTAACACAAAACTTGGGGACACGAATGTAGTTAGTGAGAGGTTCTTTTGTATGGCGGAAAGCCCCACTCGCAATTACAGAGTTAGCACTCAGGCTACGAGGCGCAAACATACAGACACGGAGCATTGTCAAGCAAGTAACAAGATAACGCACACGTGAGTGAAACTAGAGACTATCGCGTCAGCGATAACGCACTCATCGTGGGCGACCTTTGCTGGCACAGACAGACTGGGAGCACTACAAACGAACCTGGGAAGGACACGTTCATTTACGCCAAGTTCAGAACCCCACAACTCCCCAAATTACACTACGGGGAGAATTCAAAAATACACAAACTCTTCACAGCAATGCGTACTTTCATTTGCGCATTGCAAATACACGGTACATGTGCCATAATATATACGGCACAGATAGCGTCATACCAAGTCTTTACGGCAAGCCGGGTCCGAACTCATAACCACACACCACACTCGTACCAAAAACTAACTAACCAACGGTATTTTTGGTACGAGAGACACAAGCAAAAACCACACTGAGGACACCTAAATCCCAGAAACACAACGCAGACATAGAACACAGAGAATGACATGAGATCGCGGGTCTGAATCCCAGCAAAAATTGGACACCATGGAAAACAACTATCCAGGCTTCCAACCACACCGAAATTGGTCCATACAGGTACATGAACAAGGGAATACCACATTTCCTCCCGCCAAAAACCAGGCATAAAATTTCAATTACACCTGACATAGAAAAAAACATTTCCCAGACACAGGTATGAAAATTTCGTAAGACAAAGGTCTTATGGAATAGTGGCCACACAACAGTACTAGCTAAATAGGACAAATTGCTACATTGGTCAGCCTGAAATACCGAGCAGTGACAACACTCACATACGTGCAAAAAAGCACGTTCCGGCAGCTGACATACATAACGTCCGAGCCTGCCATTACACATACAAACCG
Source organism: Meconema thalassinum (assembly GCA_946902985.2). Classification (NCBI taxonomy): domain Eukaryota; kingdom Metazoa; phylum Arthropoda; class Insecta; order Orthoptera; family Tettigoniidae; genus Meconema; species Meconema thalassinum. The sequence continues at coordinate 988,741,572 of OX336388.2, read as the reverse complement.
CTGACTTGCAGAGGCCACCACATCGCAACACTGCTGCCGACAGGCACTATTGTTATATCGGCAGTGACCGTGAAATCACAAACGCAAAGCAATCATAATGCCACACATCTTTTTTAGCACTGCAAAAACAACTGTGACATTTAGCAATGGACAGACGTGACAGACCGGAACTTATCTTGGGCCCATAGGAGCACGTTCTCAAAGACGTTGACAGGCCACGGGCACCTCCTGCCCATACACGCGATACACATTAGGACTTAGCCTAAACAGACCAACCGTCCGCGTGGTGTAGCGGAACATAGTCACACACACACGCGCTCACTAATCAGGAGCGAACACAGACAGGGGCTCTGAGGAAACAAGACCCCCCCCCCTAATAACTTCCTTTTTCGATTTTAGTTCTCATAAATCATTACAGGCGATTAGGACATGGCCAGTCGCACTACGACCACTGGTCACATTCACACTACAGATGGCAGACCAGATTAAGTCGTGACGTCACAGCGTCACGACGCTTTACTATCACAAGAAGCGGATAGAAACCAAACATGGACCAAGGGAGAATGACAGAAGCATAGGTGGATAATCCCAGCGGGATTACCGACTAAATACCTTACTCCCCTCCAATAACCTTCCCACGTCCAACATCAACCAACGCAGACACATGAACACGATGAAAACAGCTACACTACATTACAAAGTATACATTGGGGTTGATAGACTTCATGCGTTTAAAAAGAGGGCATCCTACGCCCGGGATCTCGATGCTAACACCTGAGTATTAGGGGTGGGTCGGCAAACAACAATTAAGCATAATGCGCATCTCCAAATGAGAGATGAGGCCACAATCATATATTAACCATTTTTTTAAATTAAATACACCCGCATGACAGGGACATATTATTATTACGCCTCACCCTACACCTATCCTTACATGAGTGCGGATGCCTCATATCCAGATACATGCATGAGTATCCCATCCATTTACCAAGGGTTATTACTATCAAACCTGCATGGAATTTTTTATATTTTTGCAATCCCGGGAATTACCTGCCCCAGTCCACTCATTGTAAGAGCAATCCTAGCAGCATTACCGGCTCAAGGCCACCATTTATTGGAGCCCAAAGATGCACAACCTCTTCCTACCATGCTTTCAGCCTACTCTACGAATAACTACCCCCAGATCCTAATAACAGGGTACCTAACACCATAGACCCTACTAACACCTCCATAAAGGTTAACAGAGCATTATCGCTGGAAAGCCGACATAGCAACAGTAGACCTAAAGTAGTCTGTGCACTTAGAAGCTCTACAACCCCACAACACTTGAAAAATTTTTCATTTTATACAAAATAAATTATTTACACAGGTTACGCCTATATTTCCTATATGAAAAGGACTCTGACAACACTCTGATTGGTGATAGCGGCACAAGCCGAAGGCCAAAGGTCCCACACTGGAGCAGAGCGGGGGAAGGGGATGTTGACCCTTACCCCAGTTGGCTCAACAGCTTAGTTACCCTAGTAACTTAACGACTAGACTAAACAGACGAACCACGTAAGGTCGAGGCACTCACGGCCTGGCACGGGCAAGCTTCGGAATCCTAAGTATGCCTAGCCTGCTCCTAGGAGGAAGAGATGCTACACCCACTATGTACCACGGTCGTCGAAGCCAAGACCTGCAGGGGAGACTTTCTGAGGATGGTGGGAGAAATAGCTAGCTCCACGCCAGACCCGGGAGTTGACCCTAGAGACGACCAAACTAGGACTAGACACTTTAGTTAAATATAAGTAAGTAAGGCTTCTACAGCGGGAAGCAAGACTCCTAGGCGCGGGAGTGAAATACTACGGTTGCCAATAAAGGCGAAGAGATTATTATTACTGCGTAAAGCATACTACGGTTGCCAATAAAGGCGAAGAGATTATTATTACTGCGTAAAGCATACTACGGTTACCAATAAAGGCGAAGATAATATTATGCCATTGGACGATGTCCAATGCCCACATAAATGGCGACGCATCGGGCAGCCAAGGGCATTAAATGAGGGGCACAGCGAGCAACTCAAAGGGGTTAAAGTGGGCGACCCAACTATGACAACGTATGAAAAACAACGGTAATGAGCAGGAAGATACAGCAGGCGAAACGGTTTTGCTTTGTGGCACCGTAAGCCGCCTGTGACTAGATTAGTACTAGTTAGTAGGACATAGAATAGACGTCGACAACTAGAATTAAGGGGGCGGAATCCGGCGATTCTAGAGACAACCGGTGTTTCTAGGATTCGTACGGGTGGTGCCCTGAGGAAGTAAATTGCCTCAGGCGATCGCCCTGGTCAAAATTTAGGAAATAAGAAAGTTGCACTTTGGTACGCAACTTAGGACTAAGCAAATTCATTAACCACTGTTGCCAAGTATGGCACAGCACATTTCGGCAATAGAATAAGGCCACCCATTCGGCTTAGTAATAGCAGCCATTTTTTTTTAATTAATAAGTAAGATAAGTAGTGTTAAGATAACGCCGCTCGGCTCCTGATGACCAACAAACCCGTCATCAGGGTAAGTCCAATAATACACTATAATACATGATAGTACATTATAATATATTAAAATAAGTATAATTGAGGTAGAATATACCGGCACCCGGTAACTAAAATTCCGCTACCGGGGTAAGGCCGACAGCATATTAAGATAGCATATTAAGATAACATAGTAATAGGAATGGTATCACGGTAATACGTTAAGTAGATTAACCAGATTAATTAGGTTATCTATAAACACCTGCAGCATAAGAAACGACATTACGGCACCATATAGGATAAGCCCGGGAATACAGCAAATTACACTAATCCTGCCATATTTTTTTTTCAGGCAAAAAGAGCTTCAGACTGTGGACACACTGCCACAGGAAGCAACATAGAAAATATACGATATTTACATGTTTCCTTAACCTCTCCATTTTTTCAGGCATCACCACCAGGAGTATGGCACTGGTGACTATATTTTCGCTGCCATATAGCAGCAGCATGCTATTAGTGCCATCATGTTATCATATTCTACCTTTGTGCACTAATTTATATTTGATACTTGTAATCATCTTCACTCATATGATCACCACATTTTTTACAGCTACACTTTCAAAATCTGCACAGCACGGCTGATACCTGTGGGGTATCAGGCTCGCTGGCAGATCGACGTACACAAGAAACATAAGGCGTCAAAAATGCGGCGCAAATTACGGCAATGAGGGCGCAACCGACTTGTGGCGGCGACTCTCATTGTCAAGTGTGAAAGCAATCACCCACAGGGGATGCTTCACAGAGTAGGAATACATTGCAAGCGGTACGACCACTAAACCATACCAGGAAGTGGCCGTGAAGGATTAGCCGTGAGACGGCGCGTACGTACAAAGGGGTAGCGTGCACGCGAGGTAATATAAACTAGAATCATAGGAAATTAGCGCGCTTAAGCTAGATATAAGATAATCGTAAGTCATATTTGTAAAAAGGGTACCTTAACACACATTAATGCGCCCACGGGCAATCATTCCACTATAAATATAGAAATCATACTTCGCATCCCCACATTGTCTACGGAGGTGATAAAGGATATTCCTAAATGTTAATATATGCACACCTCAGAAATCACACATTAAACGGTATACTTTTTTTTTTTAAATCCCACGTACACAATGTTTATGATTTGTTTTTCTTTCATTTTTCTTTCTTCTAACTTCCCCATTTGTAAGGGTGTTCCGTTTTATCCCAAATCAATAAACACATTTTAAATATTTCCCTTAAATTATACCCTGGAACACCCATTTTTTCTATTTCTTCTATCTTTCTCATTGCAGGGAGCACTTTTTCCCTAAAATAGGGCGGACGACGCAATCATCCGTCCAGCCCTGGGTTTTTTTCCTCCCTGCACAACAATGTGCCGCATAATTAGCAGAACCTTGTTTTTTTTTTTCTGAAACTTTCAATATGTCAATGCCAATTTTTCTCATGCACTAATTTTACAATGTCAATTTCAATGTCAACTTTTCTCATGCACTATTTTACAATGTCAGTGTCAATGTCAAATATATATATGTATATCCCATAACCCACCCCTCTGAACACGAGCTGATCTCACACCTACACATCAACACGACATCACCACACCTATACGACGACGAAGAGGACACCAACAGGAGATACAAGGAAGATCCAAGAACTACTACATCTACTACATCAACATCCCAACCTCAAGTTCCGTTCCCGTTCGCGGGGACGCGAACTAAATAGGGGAAGAGGCTTGTACAGCCCCCCAGGGGTCTGCACCCCCTGGAGGCCATTCCCCCCATCATCTATTTAAACCACCCCTAACTGGCAGATCTCGTAAGTCCAGAACAACATCTCTAACACCGCAAGGGCAGCTAACCAGTCTGGAAAGCTTGCCCAATACTTGCATCACTACCACAAACAGCGACACATAATTAACTGGGGCATCTATGCCATCGGAATGCCGACGAAGCAGCACCAAAGACTATAAAGGGAGGCCTTAAGAAGGGCAGTCCCTCTCTCAATTACCAGTCTTACAGTGCGTCGGCCGGAGGCTATAGCTGTTATCATCAGGTGAGTCAGCAGTGTTCAGAAGTCCTATACTTTGTAACCTTTACCCACAAATTGTACACACAAACTTGTACACTTACATTGTGACATTTATTACATCCCCTGAAAGGGACTCATAATTCCATATTACCGACCAATAAACACTTGGTCAGCACACTACACTTGTATTACTGTTTACACGCCTCTTTACGCCCTAGCTCCTTTCCTAATTCCCGTCACGATTAGACGTGACATACAGTAGCCAAATAGTTGCTAGCGCCAGCTTCATTGCACTTCACGCAGCGGCCCGACTACCAGAGTCAGCGTGCCGCTATATAGCTGACGCGTGCACGTCGGTTATATAACCAGCCAGCCCGCTGGAAGACCAGCACGTTGACCTGTACGCTAAGTTCCATCCCCTGAAATACACATACGTCTTTTATAGGAGCGCCCCCTAGCATCCTAACACGAGACAACACTCTACACTGGTCAGCTTACCCAGCTACGGGAAGCTACCCCCTTTTTAGGCACTTCCTTATAAATTAACACAATAACACTTCCGTTTTAGATCCAACTACCCCCCAATAAGGGATCTAAAACAATATAAAGAAAGACCCTGTATTATATGTGTTTGGAAGAGGATGGGGAACATTTTCAGCATCTACTGTAAATCATGGCCAGTAAAACTGCATGGTAGGCTACTGATTTTAAGCACCGTATTCAGCCGTAGGCCTACATATGCGTGCGCGGTCGCCGCCGACAGAGCCGTCACTGGCGGAGTGCGAGAGCGAGAATGTCCTTGCTGATCAAATATAAAGAAAGACCCTGTATTATATGTGTTTGGAAGCGGATGGGGAACCTTTTCAGCATCTACTGTAAATCATGGCCAGTAAAACTGCATGGTAGGCTACTGATTTTAAGCACCGTATTCTAACGTAGGCCTACATATGTGTGCGCGGTCGCCGGCAACTGAGCCGTCACTGGCGGAGCGCGAGAGCGAAAATGTCCTTGCTAAGCAAAAATAAAGACCCTGTATTATACTGTAGTGTAGAGGTACAGTAATTCATTTTTATGTTATTTATTGCGTGTAAGTTACTGATAACCTATGTTTATGTCGTGACTGTAGTAGTGCATACAATCACTTACTAAGGTCGGCAATTGAACGTCCATATATACGCCGCGTTCTTTCTTATACGTTGTAAATGCAGTATGGCGTTTTTCGGTAGTACGTTTTCCCGCATATGACGTCCAAATTTTTCAGTCCCTTGAAAAACGTACTAACGAGATTCCACTGTAGAATGCATATTACCATATAAAAAGAAAACATATTTTGGAAACACTGTTGTTTTAAGCTAATGTTTTCAACAGCTATAAACACAATTTCTGATTTTAAATTGCCAAATATGCTTCACTCTCCACAACTACAGAAGCTCCTTACCAGATGTGATTCAAAAATTTTTCCTATCACAGCATATCTCTTAAATAAGTCAGTCAAGTCAAGATTTTAGCTACTTTCTTATAAAATATAGTACGAACCTCTTCAATAGCCTGCAAAATAGTAGAGAAATTACCAATAAAAAAAAAACATCCATCATCATCATCATCATCATCATGAAACAACCATGCATTTTAAAAACCTACTACTCTTCCATACTAACATCATTCTCACGAGGCAGTATCCTAAGCACTTCCCCAGTCCGCGTGGTTACGACTATGTTACTGCCAACTGCATCCAACACATCTACACTTTCGGTTTTCCTAGTTTCCCAGGGTCTCGCTGTGAAAGAATAGGGTTTTGATGTAAGAGCACCCACAGGACACAGGTCAATAACATTTCCGGACAGTTCCGAAAGGAAGAACTTCTCAACATAAGTTCCAACCTGAAAAACACAATAGGAAAATAATTATTCCTACAGTAAACTAATATGATTAATTCTTATGATATTTAAATTATTAAGTAAAAGGTATTCTGTTAAGGATATTAGCTACTTTCTTATAAAATACACTATGAACCTCTTACACATATTTACACTCGTATTAATTCTATTCATTAACTAACCCTTAGCACAGCATAAAATCTAAGATTTTCTTTTTAAATTATGATCATTATGAATTTCCTCTCAAGACAATTTAAGAATCATCATCATCATCTTAAACAGCACCAGTCACCTGGGTGCTGCTAACGAGTCCTCTCCATTTCTGCCCAGCCACCCTTAATCTGGTCTATCCATTTCCTTTTAGGTCTTCCAACACATCATCTTCCTTTGATGGTCAGATTGAAGTATGCCTTTGCCTTTTGTTCATCTTTCATCCGTTGGATATGTCCATACCACCTCGGACGAGACCTCTGTAAGGTCTCCATTACAGTGGTGTTAATACCTGCTTCTGCACGATTTATTTCATTCTTACTTTATCCTTTCTTGTCCTCTGAAGCATGGTACGCACAAACATTGTTGTTTTCATAGCAGCTTGGGACATACAGTAATGGCCATCAGTCAATTGTATTTAGGTGTGGGATCAAGATAGACTGTATTATGAAAGAAGAATGCTGACAGCATAGAGGAATATATAATATCTTCATCATTATTATTTAAGGTGACCTCCACATGTGGTCTCGCAAATGTTTTGTAGATAGTTTGATGCTCCACAATTCCTACCATTATACCACGTTAAGATAGCACATTCGCAATCCTGATTAGCGAACAAGATTAATACCGTATTTGCTTGCGTATATCTCGCACTTTTTTGACAGAAAATATGTGCGAAAATTTTCGGTGCGAGATATACGCGAGGAATGACCCGTATTCCCGAAAAAACACAAAATTTGCATGATTGAAACAAGGCAACTGGCATACGGTACTCGCCCTATTCATTGTCACTGCCGTCACTGCTGCCCTTCTCCGAGATACTCTTCGCGTGCATCATTCTGGTCATCATCCCATACTGCTTCATCCTGACTTCCGTCCAATGCATTTGCGATGCCCGTCTTCAAGAAGCTCTTCACAACAATGTCCTTCAATACCATTTATTTCTATTCGTTACGGTTATGCGACATTAAGAACCTAGGAAAAAGACGTCATATGCTCGTTAAGGATGATTCATGGCAGAAAAGGAATTTAAAGCGCAGACGCTTAGCGATCGATACGATCGAACATCTTCCATACAGATTCCTCGCTACATGCACGAGCGAGCTCGAATTTAGCCAATCGCGGACGAAGACTAACGATGTACAGCGTGCTAACACTCATGCTGCGCCGTATACCTCCACGCAGCACCTCGATCCCTAATCGGCTCGTATCGAAGTTCGGATCAACTCGTTGTTGCTCGCTCTTCCTGTTAGTATCGCTTCGGGTAAGTTCCTGGGCAGTAACGACTGTTGTAGCGCGCTAAATAGAATGCGTTTCTACCTCAAGGTTATTACGGTCATTTATATGACGGCGTCAGTAATGAATGCGATATATATGCGAGTACTTTTTTTACCCCTGAAATTTCAAATAAAAAAATGGGGTGCGAGACATACGCGGGGGCGAGATATACGCGAGCAAATACAGTAATAATAACGTTATTGGTTTTACATCCCTTTTTACTACTGTGACTTTTAGAGACGCCGGGGTGCCGGAATTTTGTCCCAAAGGAGACCATTAATGTGCCAGTAAATCTACTGTTCTGACACAGCTCCCTCAAATTCATGCACCTTCAAATGCCAGCTTGACTGCACCAGGATTTGATCCTGCAACCTCAGGAACAGCAGGCGAGAACCTTACCGCCGAGCCACGCAGCCAGCCTCAAACAAGATTAGCTTGATCCTGTTCTCACAACTAGATAATCTCCTTTGTACATTAACAAATTTCAAAAATAAAACTTGAAACAATGGTCCAGTTAGCTCAAATCAGTTACCAGCATTTCGCCCCGGTGTACCATTGGCTTTATCAGTTGGTTGGTACACCTCACCAAGATGCATGGTTAATACATACTGAGAAAGCCACTGCAAGGCTCCAATGATGCCACAAGTAGTGTCAATGTACTATGAGAGACAAGCTCCTTTTTTCCAAAAATAGAGCCTGACCTTGGTTATCCATATTGGAAGTAACTGTTCCCGAAGGATACAGGATGTTTATTTTCCGAGTGAGCTAGTTATACTTTAACAAATTTCAAAAAGAAAACTTGAAAAAATGATCCTTTGTGTCATACAGGCCTACTGTGACTCACCAGCAGTTCAAACAAACACAGCAATAAAGTGTTGTTTTCCTCTATTTTTTTTTTGTTCTTTTTTTGTTTCATGATGAGACATCTAAACACATACTAGTGACAAATGAGTCCATTGTGATTGGTTACTATACAGACCAGCAAAAATCCAGATCATGACTGTGCCAGGTATTATAGCTTGTGGATATCTCTTAACAGTTTGGACAACATACGCCTAGAAAGTGTTCGCATGGCATAAATTTCTTGGAGTTGTTTTGCAGAAACCATTACTGTTTGGCTTCTTTTCATCACAGTTCCACATTAATAGAAACGCATTCCTCAGAAGATCCCGTAGAAAACAGCAGAAGCTGCAAACTGGTCCAACGACTCTCCAGTTACACATACAGCAACAGACACTGAGATAAGCTATCACAGTGACAACGTCGCACTTCTCCACTTGCTGGCTTTGGCATCAGTCTGTGTTATTTTATAACACAGACTCTAGTGAGAAAGCAATATTCTAGTGAATATAACATTTATTGAATGATACGAAAATTAAAAAAGAAAACAGCTTGCCAAATACCAACCAAATGCCATTTCACTCTACTGTACACTCACTCCTATCATCCCTTGAAGCACAGTCTTGCCAAGTATCTCCCTCACTGTTGCCAACCGGTGAAAAAAACAACCCCCCCCCCCCCAAACAAAACATTTGTCCTCACATGTGTGTGAACTATCTATTAACCTGTATAATGTCTAACATAATTATACTCCTAGTGATAGCTCAATTCTCATAGAGAAAAAATAAAAGTACAGTATTCATTGATCCTCTATATTGGTAAACCAACGAAATAGATGTGCAGCTCTTGAACAAAAGTTTTTTTAATACATTTGTTAAAAAGTAGAGGCACTTAAATGTGATGGCAGCTCATATGTGACTAACCCCCAAATTGTTGCAGCCAAATTAAAGACAATATGGTATCCTACACAAGCTGGAAATAACAGCCTTGAGTTACCTGCATGTCACTACCACGACCTGTAGTTCCAAGATCATCTATTCCAGCAACTTCCGATGCAAACCGAATGCAGCGAGTGCAATGAATGCACCTGGTCATGATGGTCTTAATTAATGGGCCAATGTCCTTATCTTCCACAGCACTGTAAAAACAAATATTTTCAAAAATCTATAATGTCCAGCAATGAAATACTACTAGGCTACATTTATATATGCGAAGGGAACAGCTGTCAGCTATTGAGTAAACATCACTTCTAAGCTTACACATCTGAAAAATAGTCGCTCTTGGTATTGATGTTTGCTCATGATCTCAAGGGAGAAAACAAATTAGTTATAACTTTCAACCTACAACTTAAAAAATGAGCTGGAATAATTAGATTAAATACCTTAATTTAATTTGCCTCCAACCTTCATATTCAGTCAAAGTTTAGTTTTGAGCAAGAAGAATGAATAAAAATACAGAAGAACGTCGTTTATCCGGACTAATTGGGACCGAAAGAGTTCTAGATAACGATTTTTCTGGATGATTGAACATGTGTTATTTCATAGGAGAAACATGCACAGTACATTTTATACTGTACAGTGCATTTTAAATTCTTATTTATTGAATGAATAGCTATAACAAAAATCATTTATGGTACGTACATGAAGGTCTACTCTACAGTACTGGAAAAATAATCCGAAGTCTTTTTTGTGCAAGATTTCCTCGTCATTTCTTAGCAGCTAAATCGCGCATTCTCTTCAATAAAAGAAGTTGAATTGAGCTACTGTAACTGGTTTACTTCGCTCCACATTGAGCGTACAATTGAAACGGTTTTACTGGCCCTCACTGTTGGGTGACACAAGTGTAACGTCCCCTTTAGCCCTCACTTTTGCGTGACAAATGTAATGGTTTCTTACTAGCTCTGTCTTGCACTTTGAAATATTTACTCTGACTAAGATATGTTGTTTTAATGGGCGCCAAGACCTCAACGCTATGTTGAAATCTAAATTTATATTTAACAACACCTAGCTCTGGTAGAACACCTTCAAGAATCTATTCACTCAGATCGTGGTATGATTTGATCATTAACCCAACAAACAATTGTATCAGGAGAAGGAATTGGTCTATATCTAATGCTACCTACTGAAAGCAAAGATTGCATGGTTAAAAGATACGAATTTATTATATAAAACAAGTATTGCAAAATTAATAATAATAAGTTTAAAATTTAAATTGGAGCGTTGCGATTTGAATATTACCGCTAGAAAATTACGTGAAAACGGAGTCGGATAAATTACTTATTTTTACTCTTATTCCCAAGCTATGAAGTTACTGAAATACTGAATATAAAACAAAGAGACGAGAGATTGCGTAGTTCTGAGTCATTCGCGCTTACCACTGGAAATTGCCGTAGCATTTCCCTCGTACTGGATGTTGTAGAGAGCTTCCCACAGTCTCCTGGTCGTCGTCATCTTCTTCGTTAGTTGATGAGATACTTGTAGATATGATAACTTATGGTCCGAACATCGGAACCAACCACACGTACAACCACACTGGTTAAGTCTTACAAAGATAGTCGCCTTGCCTCCACGGCGCACAAACCATATATGCACTCGTCGCATCCCCTCTCCGGACCCCGTCTTCTCCTCGCCCGCTCTCCACTGATTGGCTGTGCCACCACGCGCTACTTCCCCACCTCCGGGTCATTACACTCGGCCACCTCCTCTTCGTCATCTTCTTGAAGCTGCAACCCAGCTTGCGTCATGCTACTCGACAAGATTAAGCCTGTAGCCGAATTCCCAGTGACTCACCTCTCTCAAAATACCCTAACTGACAAAACTCCGTAAAATTCCGTAATCATATAATTTTCTTACGATAATGTTGTTCGTAATAATTTGCTTGATAGTGTTTTCTATAACATAGAAAACCTATCTGATTATTTTTAATTTTATAAAAAATGCTCCAAACAAATACCTTAATAATAATAATAAGTTACATGAAAACTTATTTTGGCTGAACAATTTGCCGCGTAAATAAATATAGAATGGCTTCCTACTGACTTATGCCAGTGGCGTGAAAATCCCCTCGAAAAACACGTTACATATTCACCTCGGATCATCGGATGATTTACCGTGACGACGGTTCATTATGCGATTTTCCCCGACACATTAATAAATCCCCATCCAAAATACATATTACATAAATGAAATCACCCTAAATTACATATATATATATACTCATAACTTTTCTTTACGCACTTTGCGTCAAAGTTTGTTGTCACTATGGATTGCACTTTGCAACCAGTCCAATGTTTTTCATATAGAATAATGTTCCACGGATATTTCCGCCTCTCAAATTTCTCTATGTTGGAAAAATAGACATAAATAATGTGTGAGCACTATGTATATAAGATGTCACATCACATGCATCAAAGGTGTTCTGATATATTTATCACCACAGAACTTCCTAATTTCACTGGAGGTCCCTTCCTTATGGTGAAATTTAATCTCACTTATCACTGAGCACACGATCACACTATTGTGGCAGCGCATCGTGACCATAATACTTAATCTCTCTTTATATAAGACGAAATTAATATTGACTTCTGAAAAAAAAAACAGTAAGTGCGCATTACATATAACACCAAATATTTCTGTGCCGTAAGTTCCCGTAGACCATATTCTACTTAATAGTAGTTCTCAACTCAGACCAGTTCTCCTCACACAAATAATACCTTTGTACAAATTACCTTAAAGTACACACTTACAAATCTTACATGGCGAGGCCGTAAACAGAAATCACGTGTGCTGTTATGTATGAGTTTCATGAAGGACTGTCTCGCCTTCTGATGGCCCATCTTTTGTCTCATGGACGCCTTAAGCAAAAATACCCTGTTCAAGCGCTCACCCATCTCTTGGAGACAAATGGGAATTCACCGGCGCTGCCAAATTCTGGCCTTGGTGTATCGAGACATTTTAGTGCTCAAGAGCATCCGACAATCCCGTCATATTTCCCTGTACCTTAAAAACTCTCATTTACTTACATACTACCCCCCCCTGTGTGACTTCTGATACGCCTGCCTGGAAGACCAGACCTTCCTCGCACCAAATACCACACTTACTCATTTGATAGGCTGGCTCGCCAGCTAAACACACTTACTTTAGGACACATACTTTCGTAGACTATCTATATTATACGTCCCGTATAATCTGTTTCCCTTACTATCATCCAGCACATATGCTGTTTTGCCAATACGTTTGGAAACTATAAATGTTACTGCGTCACCTGCTTCCAACCTTGCCAGTGGCTCCCTTATATGAACGTCATCACGTTGCTCCACTAGCATATTTGTAACAATGCCCTGTTGCTACTGTCCACACATGCTAACCCTACTTTCATCTGGTGTCACACCTCTACTCGACACTCTATGACCTAAAAATGTCACTTCTGACTGACAGAATGACGACTTAGACAGCTTCAAAGTGAACCCTGCCTGTTCTAACTTCTGAAAAACTATATCTAAATGACGTAGATGCTCCTCAAAACTGCGTGAACTAATTACCATATCATCAATGTAAATGGTTACAAACTCTCCTGTGTCATCCCCTAATGCGATGTTTAAAGCCCTAATTAAAGCTGCTGAACTACTCTTTAACCCATAAGGTGTTCTACAAAATTGATAAAGGTTATATTTATGACTAAAAGCCGTAATGGTCTATCTTCGTACATAAGTGGCACTTGCCAAAAACTGGAACTCAAATCTACACAAGTGAAATACTTCTTCCCCTCAAATGTTTGCATTAATTCCTCTATTGACATAGATTTCAGCTGATCTGAACTAATTCTACTGTTAACCAAACGAGCGTCTAAACAAATGCGAACCGTGCCGTCGGCCTTGGGTACCGTGATCAAAGAATTAACATATGGACTGTTAGAGTGCTCAATAATCCCATCTTCAAGCATCTGGTTAATTTGTGCCTCAACTGCACTCTGATAAGCGAAAGGTACAGGATATCTATGTCCTGTGAATACTGACCTATCAATAACGTTCAATGAATGTGTATAGCAATTGGCCATACCAATGCGATCCTCAAAAACTCTCCTATTACACAATAACACATCATAGAGCCGAACACATTGTTCCACCTCTATATTTCCCTGAAATGCAGCATCACGTAACGAGTCCTCTAGACTACCGTTCGTAATCACACTGCCCACAAAACATGGAGAACCCCGCTCTACAGCTGGCGATATCTCATTTAAAGTACAAATCACACCTACAACACTACTTCTCTGAATATGGTCATTGAATGCTACTTCTACTTCAAAATCACTCCATTTAAATTTCAAACTCCCTACATCATAACATAAGTTACCAGACACTTTACTTAGCCACTCTGAACCCAAGATAACACTGAATACTAAATTTGGAATTACAAGACAAATCTGCTTTTTTATATGATTATTAATTTTAATGTCTACTAAAACTTGCTTAGAAATTACTTTAGACCTCTTCCCAACAGCTGTTATAACAAAAGTGCTTTTAATTGGCATCTCCTCAAAATTTACTCCAGTTCCTTTCATTTTATCATAAAATGCACTACTTATACAACTCTTCATACAACCACTATCAATTAAAACATCTGTGTACGCCTCGGACACGTTAAATTTAACTATGGGGCTCTTACTAACCACCTCCTGAATAATACCTTCATCATTTAGGTCATAGGGTTCCTGTATAAGTGTATGGACAGGGCATGTTACCGACTGAGATTCTGACCTTACATCGCAGCCTGGTTCGTGTTTAAAGCATTGCTACCGCTTGGTGTAGTACTACTCACTACGGCACTGGTCTGGTTGTTCTGGGTTGTGTTAACGGTATCTCTCTGTCCGTTATTACCATTGGGCTGATTCCCTCCTTGACCCCTGTTCTGGTTATAATTATTATTGTTATTATACCTCCCTTGGTTACCCCTATAATCATTATTTCGGCCTTGATTTCCCCTGAAATCATTATTTCTACCTTGGTAGTTCGTACCATACCCATTTCCTCTGTACTGGTTTTGCTGATTATTATTATTATAATTTTGGTTCCCCCTATTTTGGACGCTGGCTCCTTCGCCACTGTTCCCTTGAACTTCCTGGTTCCTATTCTCATTAGGCCTGTTATTATTGTTACCCTGGTTCCTACCGAAATTCTCCTCGTAACCACCTCTTCCCAAAGCATCGAATGTACTCAATAAATTCTCCACTTGTGAAATAGATTTAACATTTTGGATACAGGCAGCTTCCTTGATTCTAAATGGAAAATGTCTTAGTAATAGCCTGATTACATCACTTTCCTCCTTCAAACCATCCAGATATTTGCACGTTAATACCTGTCCTAAAAAGTACTCGGTCATAGTGTAGTTGCCTCTCGGGTTATATTTCCCACACACAATTCCCTCACGACGCTGAGACTGAATGACCTCATTCCAAAATTTCTCACAAAATTTAACTTTAAAATCTGAAATATTCTCGAAATTGTCTCTGTAAACAGCAAACCAGTTTCTTGTCTCCCCTACAAACGCTTGCTCTAAAATTTCATCTACCTGGCACCACTCAATACTACCATCTTCCAACCTCTCCCCGAATTTATTTTCTATCGTATTCATGAACTCCATTGGACAACCCTGCCGATTACTAAATTTGCCTAGTTCTATTTCCCTGTGTGTGCTATTCACATAAACTGGCCTATTCTGACTATTTTCCTGCCTAATTCTAGCTTTCAACTTCTGTTCTAATTCAGCAATTTTCTCCTCAGCTTTTCTTTCAATATTAGTTACAGTTAACCTAATGCTCCCTTCCGATGCTTCAACTTTACCACTTAATTTAGCTTGTTTCTCACTAACCTCATTAATGCTTTCCTTATTCCTCTCCCTTAAAGTATTAACTTCAGTGATTATTTCTGCATGTACTTTATCAATTCTTCCCCCCAGCTGTTCTTTAACCTCTTTTGTTGCTACCTGAATCTTATCAATTTCTCCCCCCAATTGCTTTTTGACCTGCTGTGTTTCCAGTTGCACTAGTTCTTTTAAATTTTCAGCCTGTGTACTGATTCTAATTTCTAACTCCTCCTGTACTTTTCCTAACTTTCTGTCTACATATGCAATAATCTCTTCAGCTTTTTCTTCCATCACCCCTCTGATTTCTCCTCTAATCTGCTCAAATTTCTTATCTAATTTTAGAATGTTCTCTTCAAATTTCTCATTTAATTTATTGCTCACTTCCTTACTGCTCTGTTCCAATTTAGCGTTTAGGGCCTCTGTACTCTCTTTATTTTCCCTACTGTTTTGTTCTAATTTAGCATTTAAACTATCACTCAATTCCCTATTACTCTCTTTATTTTCCCTACTATTTTGTTCGAGTTTCGCATTATTTTGCTCGAGTTTAGCGTTTAGAGCATCTGTGCTAAATTTATTTTGTTGCATAAACTGAAGAAGCAAACTCTCTATCCCTGCTTGACTGTTTTGATTACCCCCTCAGTATCGGGATTTACCTCCGACATCCCTGTACTGCTTTCATTTCCAAGACTAGCCATACTGCTCGTATCTTCACTATCCAACTGGTGACCACTGCGCAACTTCATCTCTTCCTCAGCACTACCCATGCTGATACACACCGATAAACGAAAAACCCCCAAAATACAGGCACAGAAATATATACCCTTCTCCTTCCACAAATGTTATTAGGTTTTCGGCCCCAAGTTGGTAGCGACAAATTTAACTTGTTCGTTACTTTGCTCCACGTTGGGCGCCAATTGTAACTGGTTTACATCGCTCCACGTTGAGCGTACAATTGAAACGGTTTTACTGGCCCTCACTGTTGGGTGACACAAGTGTAACGTCCCATTTAGCCCTCACTTTTGCGTGACAAATGTAATGGTTTCTTACTAGCTCTGTCTTGCACTTTGAAATATTTACTCTGACTAAGATATGTTGTTTTAATGGGCGCCAAGACCTCAACGCTATGTTGAAATCTAAATTTATATTTAACAACACCTAGCTGTGGTAGAACACCTTCAAGAATCTATTCACTCAGATCGTGGTATGATTTGATCATTAACCCAACAAACAATTGTATCAGGAGAAGGAATTGATCTATATCTAATGCTACCTACTGAAAGCAAAGATTACATGGTTAAAAGAAATGAATTTATTATATAATACAAGTATTGCAAAATTAATAATAATAATAAGTTTAAAATTTAAATTGGATCGTTGCGATTTGAATATTACCGCTAGAAAATTACGTGAAAACGGAGTCGGATAAATTACTGATTTTACTCTTATTCCCAAGCTATGAAGTTACTGAAATACTGAATATAAAACAAAGAGACGAGAGATTGCGTAGTTCTGAGTCATTCGCGCTTACCACTGGAAATTGCCGTAGCATTTCCCTCGTACTGGATGTTGTAGAGAGCTTCCCACAGTCTCCTGGTCGTCGTCATCTTCTTCGTTAGTTGATGAGATACTTGTAGATATGATAACTTATGGTCCGAACATCGGAACCATCCACACGTACAACCACACTGGTTAAGTTTTACAAAGATAGTCGCCTTGCCTCCACGGCGCGCAAACCATATATGCACTCGTCGCATCCCCTCTCCGGACCCCGTCTTCTCCTCGCCCGCTCTCCACTGATTGGCTGTGCCACCACGCGCTACTTCCCCACCTCCGGGTCATTACACTCGGCCACCTCCTCTTCGTCATCTTCTTGAAGCTGCAACCCAGCTTGCGTCATGCTACTCGACAAGATTAAGCCTGTAGCCTCTCAAAATACCCTAACTGACAAAACTCCGTAAAATTCCGTAATCATATAATTTTCTTACGATAATGTTGTTCGTAATAATTTGCTTGATAGTGTTTTCTATAACATAGAAAACCTATCTGATTATTTTTAATTTTATAAAAAATGCTCCAAACAAATACCTTAATAATAATAATAAGTTAATAATAATAATAAGTTACATGAAAACTTATTTTGGCTGAACAGTTTGCCGCGTAAATAAATATAGAATGGCTTCCTACTGACTTATGCCAGTGGCGTAAAAATCCCCTCGAAAAACACGTTACACTACTTTCTTCCTGTTTTTCATACCACAATAGCGCAGTTCTCATTGCAGTAACAGCTTCTCCATGACTTGGTCCTCCTTCATCTTCCTCATATTGGCTTTCATCCTTTACATCATCCCCACTTACTTCTTGCACCAGAAAAACAATTTCATCATCATCATAATCATCATCATCTAAGATTTGAAACCCGGGACACTCTCACTTTCCAATCAAACTTGTGCGTCTTCTCTACCACAGTCGGAAAATACAGCAATTTCGGGGGAATAACTCATTTGTCTTTGTTAGATAGTCCGGTTGTTTGATGCCCGGATAAACGACGTTCTACTGTATGCATAATACATGATTTTAAAATGTGTCAGTTTACAGTTTGTTAGATGTTTGTTCCGTGATTATCTCAAATTACACAAAATATAACATAGACGTTTGTTCACGCATACACTTCAATTAATGTCCAAGAAAACTATTCTTTTTTTTAACTAAAAACAAGATGGGCTTGGACAATGAATGTCTCATAAATATCAATGCTGGCTGAGTGATCCAATTATGTGCAGACTACACCATGCTAACAATGAGTCTATGTTCGAAACTCTTTTTTTTTAATCAAGGGAAACAATCAACAACAAAATTCTTGAGCAGCACTATCAAAAATGTGTGGTTCCCTTGGGTAAATTATGAAACTCTTACCTAAATTAATGTCAATTCCTTTTTTTAATATACTCTAAAAGAAATCATAAAATTCAAGGGATATAAAAGCTTTTGTCAGAGAAATGTCAGATTCATTGTTCGAGATTTGTCAGCGTAGGCTTGTACTTTGGTTTGCCAAGATACACACATTTTTATTAGGATATCAGCATCCAAATTGCCCCAAGAACTCAATCCATGAGAAACGCAAGCTATATACTTCATAACCTCCATAACTTCCTATTAGGAATGAATAGTCCATATCCAATAGCCTTATGCAATGCAATGTATCATACCGAATCATCTCTGTAAAGTTAGTCACTAGCAATCTAATATAAGTTACTATTAAACTAAACAATATAATGTTACAAAAATTATATATATGCCATGCTGTAACTATGTTACTTGATTGTCCCTAACACGAGTTCAGGCTCATTGGGACCTATGTAAATAAATAAATAAATAAACTATATTGCTAAATAAAAACCTGGCAGTTCATTAAAAAACATAAAATTCTCGTATATACTTCACTTAACAAGAAAATTTGTTGATTATTCTTTAATATTTGGTAAAATTTGTATATATAGACAATTTATTAAAAATTGAGATTCATTCGCAAATAAAATTTATGAGAGTAGCTGCAAAATTGCCTGAAATATTGCAACAGACTTCCCCATGCCACAACCCACTCACTAGCCCCAGGGCTAGCCTCACAAACAAATCACACGAGGGCAGTGACACACTAAGCAGCACCGAGATTGTTCAGTTTCTAGAAAAGGCTGGGGCGAGTACACACGAGACAGTTTGGGACAGTTCTGTCATCCAGTGGCTCTGGGGTGGGCCAGAAACTACGAGTGGCTCCGTTAGCGGGTATTTAAAAGGCCTGTGAAGCGAGAGATGGGCAGTTCACTTGAGAGTTAAGTCAAGAGCAGAGTCGGCAGCTGAGTAGAGCCAAATTGGGTCAAGTAGAGTTGAGTCAAGAGTGACTGACAGCTTTAAGAAGCTGGTGACAGTGTGTGCGGCAGAGAAGGGATGCCAGTACGCTCGTGTACACCAAGTAGTGTGCCTCGGAGCATTGTGTGTGTGGGTGCTAGAGGTCCTGGGTCCGACGGACGTGTGGACAGACACGGGAACTACAAGTGGGACTCGGGCATTAGCTGCCCGGCGCAGCATCACTAAGCAGAGACTATGAACGGTGGACTTAACAGCCTGCTGCATGTGAACTCCGTAAATAATTGTACAGTGAACATACAGTGAACATAATAACGCACTACCAGTTGTGTTTTGGTTTAGTGAGTGAATCCTAGCTCCCGTCACAATATATTTCCTTACGTATTTCATTCTTTAAAAATAAAACTCTTGCATATTCATGTTACAAATTTTGACTGCCCATTAATGCATGTAAATAAAATGCTAAATGGGAATTTCTCCTCCACATTGAGTGCCACTATGCACTAACTGACTAACATGTGTAACATTCAATCCAAAAGACCAATACTAAGATAAAAATCATGGCGCATTATCAATATTTTATGGTTGTAGCATGCATTTAACAATTATTAAAGCAAAAACACACACAGCAATAAATTAAAATAAATTAAGTTCAAATATTCATAATACTACTGTATACATTAACTATAAAATTGCCTCACCGCTTTCCAGAGAAATTGATATCAACAAATCTGCTTCTGTCACTCCCAAAGGCCATGCTCTGATCCTGTAGATCACATTCACCACCCTGATCACAGATAGGACAATCAAGAGGGTGGTTTACCAAGAGGAACTCCATCACACCTTCACGAGCCTTGCGAGTCATGTCCGAGTTAGTCTTGATGCGCCAGCCCTTCATTACAGGCATTGCACATGCTGCCACAGGCTGTCATCAACAAAAACATTGCAAGATAAAATATTAAGAGTTTTGAGGATAAATAAATAAGGATTATTTCAATTCAAAAAAATAATTCACTGTTATATCAAGTAGTACATTTAATATTTACGGACTTGAAAGTACAGAACAAAAATCAAAATTTGAAATAAAATGCAACGGTGATTCTCAATAAATAGGAGTCTGTAAGCACCTGTACTAATACTCTTCCATAATATTTTAAAACCCATGGAATTTTAAAAGATATTCCTCAAAGCAATGCCACTGAGCTAGTAGTGGGATAAGTGGGACATTTCTCATCTCCTCATGCAAGTTTGCAATGTTCTTTTCAGAGAAGAATAAAAAGATGGCTCTCTTCTTCTACAGAAATGGCTGAGAAAACAACAATTTGCAGATATATACTTAGCCTGTAAGACAACCCTGAACTCTGGGGTAAGAATTAAGTTCTTAATCAAACAAACTTAGTCACACAAAACTCAATAATGGTTGGAGGATGTTAAATTACAGTGCTTAGATTCAGCAAGAAAAGTGAACTCAAATATACTGATGGTTAGTGTGAACTTTCAGCATTTCAGCAGAAAAGCATTAACTTCTAAGGAAATTAAGCAGTAGTACCTTTGACTACATAATGATCTGCCAGCTATGGGAAGTAATGATTTAGCTGCTGAAACTGTGACCTGACTAAAAGTATGAATTGCTATACAGGGAATGAAGTCTAACAAGTCTCCTGGATAAGTGGAATTCAGGATAGAGAGAAAAACTCTTTATTCAAGAAACTGACCCACAATGCACTTGCCCGAAAACATAGTACAGTAGGTTCTCAGTAATTTGAAGTGGACGGGACTGGGACTAGCTCAAACCAAAACAAGTAGTTCCGTGACGAACTAAAGAGCCTACTTTTCTTAAAATTTAAGATTCATACCAATCTAGAATAATGACAAAATAAAGTTGGTAATACTAACATTTCCAAGTACTGCAGCTTGAAATACACCTGAAATACTGTAGCCTAGTAGAGTAACTTACTACAGTTGGCAGCCCTGTTGACTCTGAATATATTCTTAGTTCCATCTCTTAAGGTATAGAATGCACATACAAAATTTTGTTGGAAGTCTAATGGATAGTATGGACATTACATGCTGTTTGATATTGGATTTATCAGTGCTCGTAAAATCATGTTGGGAACAAAGTCAGGTGTGTGATGTGCAGAATTAATCTGAAATATTACAATATATTATAGTGCCAATTTTGGATACAATCCATTTGTTAGTATAGAAGTTACATGTAATTAAAAATTGAAACTATCAGAAAGATTAGAATCATGTTGGCAGCAGTGAGGTATATTAGTTACTCCAAATTAATCTCCAATGTCAGGTGCTATACATATGTAAAATTTAGAGCTGATGTCTTGCATTCTTTCTGATATATTGATGTTAGGATTAAACAAATAGAGAAAGCATTTATTAACAGTTGGCAGCCCTGGTGGCTCTTTAGAATACGCACGGCATATTTGTTGTAGTACACATAGTACATACGAAATTTGGTTGAAATCCAATCGATAGTATAGAAGTTACATGCATTTAGAAATTGGAACTATCGGCAGGCTTAGAATCATGTTGGCAACACTGGCATATTATGGACTTCTGAAAATTAATCTGGAATGTTATTATCTATGTATGTGCCAATTTTGGAATAGTTCACATGGATAACTTCTGAAACATCCAACATAGAGCTTAAATTTCAATTGTGATTTTTCAGCAGTTGGTAGCACTGACGTCAATTTCAAATATGGCCGTGAGGTATTCAGGTAGAGATCTTTACTCTTACCTAATTTGCTTTTGATAGTTGCAGCCGTTTAGGAGTTGATAGAGCGGGGGAGGGGGAGGGGGGGGGGGAGAGAGACAGACAGATAGACAGACTGAAGGACAGACACACATTTTCCTGGATCGATCTCATAAGTCTACTTTTCCTCATTTTTGTAAAATGAGAAAAGTAGGCTAAAAATACTATTTTGTGAGCACTCATCTCTATATACAGTACATAAATGAAATTTGTCTGTTTTTTTTTTCTGAATTTCTAAGGAAATTTGCATTATTAACGCGTTTCAGACTGTTTTATGACAGATGAGTGCAAAAATACAATTTTTGACTGTCTGTTTGTCTGTGGACAACTTTGTTCCCTTATAACTCGAGAATGGTCGGGTGGATCAATGTACAATTTGGTACAGATATACATCAGAGGCACGACACCAATCATTGATGGAACACTTCTCCGTACCTCTCATAAAATACTTGCTGAAATAGGTGTAGAAGAGCGAGACAAAGCTCATTTTCAGCCCCTCAATGTGAACAACAAAACTCGGAAAACAACATTTTAAGGCTCTAAAACCAATAGTTTTTGAGATATTCCCAGAAAACTAATTTCATTTAATAAAACAATGAAAGATTGCAAGCCGGTAACGATGGCAACAGAATGTTACAGGTCCATCTATTTCTGTAAGACGCAATGTAATTCCAATTATTGCATTACTGTGAAAGTTTGGTTGATTGGTTCCTAAGTTTAGGGGCCATGACAACGCAGTCATGTAGTCCCGTGTACTTTGGGTGTGTGTAGAATCTGTCTGATAACCGGTGTTAATTGTGAAGGCTGTATTAGTGTGTGTTATCTGTTTTAATTCAAGTGAGGACTGCATTCAGTAATTTCAAGTAGTTCCTACTTTTGCTACCAAATACTTCCAAGACACCTAGCTTGCAGACTTGGCTACCAGATGGCATCCCAATCAGCACCTGGCGGTGAACGTTGGAACTAATAGAGCTTTATCAATTCTAATCTAAGAATTTTGGCTTCACTGTGAAAGTTTGCAAATGGCTATAAGGTTATCACAGAACCAACTAAGACTGTAAAATTCATCAATGTACTTAAGGGAATAAGGGGTACCCTAGTATTTTTTCAAACGACTTACCTGTGCGATATATCTCGTACAGAAGGTCTATTATATCTCCAAACAGCAACATTATTTTCAAAAATTCCTGAATTGAAATAATATATTTGTGGCTTTTAGGAATTTGGGCCATTGGATGCTAAATAACTGAATTTTCGTGCACCACAAGCCTTTATAAATTTATTAAAGGGGTCTTCCTGTGGATGGGGACTTTACATAACGGTGAGGGTCAGTTTTTATGTGACGTGTATTGTGTTTCGTCAACGAGGTTTTCAATTTAATTTTCACGTCAGGAAGAACACATTAGGTGAATTTAGTTTGAGAGCACATATTAACTAATCATTTTTTTTGCCAACAAACGAGTTCATCGTAAGGATGATTTTGTTTGAGTTGGTTATTGTTGTCTTAAAGTGCGGAACTATGAGGTCATCTGCCCCTTGATTTTGTTTGTTACTGTGTGGTTGATATATCGACATCTGGGTAATATGTTCTAGTCAATAGAGTTAGTTTGCCTCGTGGCCACTATATATATATATACATATACTAAATACACCTATCTAAAAATATATGATTGTTTATTTAATTTCAATTTTGTTTCTTTTATGCGTTTCGGTATGTTTTTTGACGGATGCAAGCAAAAAGTGGATTTATCTGTCTTTCTGTGTATTTTTATGTACGCCTAAAACTCGTGTTCGGATGCTTGGAGCATCGTAAAATTAGGTATGGTATCCATAAGAGTCAGTACACCAATCATTTATAAAACTCTTCACCATACTTCTCAAACTAGAAGGGTGGGTCTAGGGAAAAATACATGCTAAAATAGGCGAAATATAAAAGTTATCCTAGAAGGACAACCAAAGCATATGTTGCGCTTCTCAATGTGAGACACAAAATTCAGGAGTCTATAAACGGTCTCCGAAAACCACATTTTAAGGCCCTTAAATTAACAGTGTGTGTGATATTTCCAGAAAACTAACTTCGCACTGATAAACTTATGAAGAAATGGCAAACCCCTAACCATTGCAACAGTAGTTCAATTGAAAACGTCTGGTTATTGATACCAAAGACCGTTCAAAGAATGGGTACTTCTGCTAGTAGTGAATAAAATCAAAACAATAACTGCCATGTGCACAAACAATACGGTCGAAGACTGGACTTGTTTATTTTTATAACATGGCGGCGATACATAGCTCCTCATTAACGACCAGCTCGCTTTTGAAACCTAGCTGGGCCACCAAGTTTATGTTAGATGTCTGCATGGAACCAGAGCTTTCCCAGCTCGAGGCACAGCGTTTTCAACTCTCCACTGTCGCCACTGAGAGCAAGTAATAAGAACCAACAGTGAATAGTCATAAATATGGTTATTGTTGGCACATGGTACTGCGTAACATTTGAGTCATAGGCCGTTAACGAGGAATTTGAGAGTACTGCAGTATATTGTAGGTGAGAAAGAGGGACTAAGTAAAGAGGGGAGGGAGTAGGATCAGGAAACTGCCGGACGGACACTTTCATAGATTAGTTTTGGGGGAGGAAGACTGCTTTGTTGAAGGTATAGTCATTTCTAAGTTTTGCAACATTAAAATACAGTAAATAGTTCTTTTTTCGGTGCTTAATGCTTTAATTCATTACCACACTGTACCCTTTACCAAAATATTTGCCAAAATCCGAGGATGAGCTGGAAACCACTGGAAGAAATGCTTAGCAAATAGGGTAAAACAACTAGCTACAGCTGTACTAGGTTCAAAAGTCTTCATTAAAAGAAACTAACGAAAGAAAATGAGAATCAAACACTTCTTGGGCATGGTTAAATTTAAAAGGCTCAAAATAATCGTGAACGTAGTACAACTTCTGTTAATTAATTTAATTCAAAATCTGATGTAAAATATGATCGAACCAACAAAAACCTCGTGTTTGTATTTAATTCCACTCGTAGAAATTACAAGTGATGATGCAAAAAATATTTACATCCACATAAAGAAATTGACCATCAACCTCGTGTTCCATTTTAACTCAAAATTACAAACGACCTAGAGTTCTCAAATACATCCATCAACACGATCAAGTGTTCCTGAACTAAACTAGAAAATAACCGGAGTCCCAAAAAAAGAATCCATCTAAACTGCGATTTAAAGTTCCACTCATCTGCATTGATCTATACTAACCACAAAATAAATTTTTAATCGGTTCAATTATAGATTGCGATTACTTGCTTTTAATGGAATTTTAGTGTCCTCGGTGACCACGTATGACGTGTTGATGTTGATGCTCGTTTGTTCGACGTCTCTGTACATTCTGGCTAGTGTCCGCCATATTGTTACCGGTTAGTGTTCCGTGATATTTTGACGACGACAGTGGTGTGTTGCGGAAAGAAGTCGACGTGTAATGTGTATGGTTTTTTGATGTTGTTTGTGTTTTTTTGGTGTTTGGTTGTGTGTTGGCAAGAAGTTAAAAAGTAATGAAGTTGGCTGCTGTACTCTATGAAGTGAAATGGGCAAGTCATTTATTTCTTGATATTATTCGTATTGTACTATTTCAATTTGAAGGGTGATCATCGTGAGATCTTGCAATTCGAATGTAATACTGGCTGAAGCTGTAGCTGGCCCTAGCGGTTTATGTGTTGCTGCTCCTCCAGTGATAGTGATAGTAGTGGCGGCAGATTAGAGGTTAGGTCTGCACCTGGCCACATGACTTTAATTGTCCTGTTAGGTGTTTTGGCTAGCGTAAAGAGCAGCATTCAGTTTGCACAGGAAAGGGGTATTTTGGCCAAGTCGTTCTCTTGTAGCAGAAGTCTGGATTGTCTAATGTGGCGGTGCAGCAAGTGCAAAGTGTGGGGCGTTCCATTCAAAAGGGGCCCTTTTTCGCTCGGTCGCGTTGATCAATTAGGAACATCCTTTTGATTAGGAGAATGCCTGTACATTTAGCTGTTCATGAATTAGGAATTTCAAAAGTGATGGTGGTAGATTGGTTTTGTTTTACTAGGGAAGTTTGCTCTTCGTGGGTGCGTGAGCGGTCTTCTTTTGTGGGGTAGTGGTTGAAATTGATGAGAGTTGCTTTGGGAAAAGGAAATATAATAGGGGTAAGAAAATGATGAATACTTGGGATTTTGGAGGGGGTTGTTCAGGGTACACATGGGAGGGATTGCTTTTTTGAAGTTGTCGATCAAGGTTTTAGGTTTGTTTTGTATGTAGAACAGTATTCACTATATTGGCCATTTCTTGGTTAGACTACTGTTTGGACAAAAAATACTGATTGTACTACAAGCAAGGGAGTCTGAGGCATCAGCCCTAGGTTAGGTTTGTTTTGTGTGTAGAACAGTATTCACTATATTGGCCAGTTCTCGGTTAGACTATTGTGTGGACGAAAATTACTGATTGCACTAGAAGCAAGGGGGTTTGTGGACTATAGATCGCGATACATTTTCGTATAAAATTCCCCCAAAATGAAAATGGCGGTGTTGACGGAAGTTATTGACGACGTCTCGAAATACTCCTATAGCAAGCTTACGGAAAAAGCCTGGAGAATAGGCAGTTTCGAAAACTTTGATATGTATCGCGTTTTCAACGTTTCTTGTAAATGCTAATTTTTGTTTGTTTCCCCCACCCAAAACCCCCTGGGCTTTTCGAGACCCAGTTTGGATAACACCTTCACGGTTATATTTTACATTAAATCACACTCCATTCTCAAAGAACAATAATTCTTCCACTACAATACTTCTCAACACCACTTTGATCAGTTCGAAAACGTGTCTTCATACACGACAATACGATTTACAACAATTACTGATCATCAAATATTCTTCCAATTATTTATAACAATAATGTGCACTTTCAAATTATTCATAAGACATCTCGTGTCCTTCAAAGTTTCAAAGTTCTCTCTCGCAAATGTTAACTTTAACAGTCAATATATTTTACAGTCTTTCATCTACTTCTCTTTTGATCATTACATTAACTTAATTATGTAATTAATTACAGTTGTTAATTGTGCTTCATTATAATTCCGTTCTTGAATCATACCTCGCGTAAGTTTTATAATTTCTTTTCTTTATTACCAAATTATTTTTACAACATTCTCATAGTAGTTAATTGCAAACAATTATCAATGACTTTAACAAATTTCTGTCGCGTCACCGCAGATTGCGAATACCTCCGAAGATGAATAGCGATCAGCTGAAGCTGACGAGCATTGAAAATAAGATAAGAAAATCCTAAAACCAACTCGCATTTCTATGATGAAAAGCAACTATGATTAAATAAAATATTTAAGGCGGCTTCGGTGGCGTAGTCGGTAGCATGCTGAGCTTCTATGCCCAAGATCGCAGGTTCAAATCTGGCCGAAGTCGTTGGATTTTTGAAGAACGTTAAAAATCCCTCAGTATGCCTTCCTTCGGAGGGGAAGTAAAGCCGGCGGTCCCATGTCATAGATTTATGGCATGTTAAAGAACCTTCCACTAATTACACCTGTGTGAAGCTAAATTGTATAGGTTAATAATGTAAACAACGCTCTCAGGTTTCTTATTAGGTACAGCACTCATTTCAGGTTCCGTATTGACCGTGTTTACAGTAAGTAAAACCTGAATTTTCTGCCGAATCAATACTTTACTTTTAGACAACTCTATGGGTACATGTTTCGGAGACCCTACTGTCTCCTTCCTCAGCCCTCTTTTGGTACTACAAACATCGTATGACACATTCGAAATCCCCTAATAAAACAACACAAAATATACATCACAAATTACAAAGCCACAACATATTAAAAACTACTAGCTTAAAACACATTAATTAAAATTCTACAACAACCATGAATACAGCATGTAATGCTCCTCGCATTTTCAGTCATTCAATTCTTGTTAAGTTTATGTCTTTGGACACGTTAAAATTCTGTTTATGCACAACCATTTATTTTGTTCACAGTGTCTTCAATCTCTAAAATAAATGTAATCAATCTATGGAGATTCTTGCGTACGTAGGGCTATGTTAAATTGAAAGCATCTATAATTTGCCTATTGTCGAAGGACACTTACTATTTGAGGTAGAGCATCAAATATTATGGTGTTCCTTCTCTATAATACTTAACAACATGCCGTAGTGATCGACTGTTGTTTATGAATAACAGTCCAATTAGATGGCTAGTATAGAATTGAGGACGGTCAATTCAGGGCTTCTTAGATGATGGTAGTTGGCGGTCGGCAGCATCGATTAAAAATTTTCACTACTATTGTTTTGGTCGAGGAACATTATCTAGTTGACACCTCGTCTTATTCGTCATGGAATGCTGAATTGTTCCAAATATTCGGACATATGTGACCTTGTCAATATCACAACCCTCAAAGAGGTCAACTTCAACTAAACAACGCCTGAGACAATGTTCCTCGACCAAAACAATAGTAATGAAAAATTTTAATCGATGCCGCGACCGTCAACTACCATCATCTAAGAAGCCCTGAATTGACCGTCCTCAATTCTATACTAGCCATCTAATTGGACTGTTATTCATAAACAACGGTCGATCACTACGGCATGTTGTTAAGTATTATAGAGAGGGAACACCATAATATTTGATGCTCTACCTCAAATAATAAGTGTCCTTCGACAATAGGCAAATTATAGATGCTTTCAATTTAACATAGCC
The DNA here is from genome assembly GCA_946902985.2 of Meconema thalassinum. Classification (NCBI taxonomy): domain Eukaryota; kingdom Metazoa; phylum Arthropoda; class Insecta; order Orthoptera; family Tettigoniidae; genus Meconema; species Meconema thalassinum. The sequence continues at coordinate 988,712,555 of OX336388.2, read as the reverse complement.
CTACGTACGCAAGAATCTCCATAGATTGATTACATTTATTTTAGAGATTGAAGACACTGTGAACAAAATAAATGGTTGTGCATAAACAGTATTTTAACGTGTCCAAAGACATAAACTTAACAAGAATTGAATGACTGAAAATGCGAGGAGCATTACATGCTGTATTCATGGTTGTTGTTGAATTTTAATTAATGTGTTTTAAGCTGGTAGTTTTTAATATGTAATTTGTGATGTATATTTTGTGTTGTTTTATTAGGGGATTTCGAATGTGTCATAACGATGTTTGTAGTACCAAAAGAGGGCTGAGGAAGGAGACAGTAGGGTCTCCGAAACATGTACCCATAGAGTTGTCTATAAGTAAAGTATTGATTCGGCGGAAAATTCAGGTTTTACTTACTCTCAGGTTCCTACGTTCGTTGCCATGAGCCGACTGCGGTGGCGTCTGGTAGCTAAGTTCTGAACTAGTAGTCATTGGCGGTGGTGTTTGGCAGCAAAAGTAGGAACTATTTGAAAAATTCAAAAGTCTGCAGTCCTTACTTGAATTGTTGTTTGAGTCTTCAGTCTTTTGACTGGTTTGATGCAGCTCTCCATGCCTCCCTGTCCTGAGCTAATCGTTTCATCTCTACATAGCTACCACACCCTACATCCGAGGCAATCTGTTTAACATATTCTAACCTTGGTCTACCCCTACAGTTCTTGTCCTCGACCCTTCCTTCCATAACTAAGCTTGCTATTCCTGGGTGTCTTAGTATGTGTCCTACCAACCTATCTCTTCTCTTCATTAGCAGTCGCCAGAAACATCTCTCCTCTCCCACTCGTCTTAATACCTCTTTGTTTGTAACCCTATCTACCCATCTGATCTTCATCATTCTCCTGTAGCACCACATTTCAAATGCTTCAATTCTCCTCTTTTCTGCTGCACCAATAGTCCAAGTTTCACTTCCATAGAGCGCCACGCTCCAGACAAAGGCTTTCAAAAATGACTTCCTAATACATAAATCTATATTCGATGTCAGCAAATTCCTTTTTTGTAGAAATGCTTTTCTTGCCTGAGCCAACCTACTTTTTATATCCTCTTTGCTTCGTCCATCACTGGTTATTCTGCTTCCTAAGTAACAGAAATCTCCTACTTCCTTCAGCTTTTCACCTGCCAATTTGATCTCCATAGAGGTTTGTGATTTATTTCGGCTGCATTCCAGTATTTTTGTTTTACATTTATTAATTTTCATCATGAATTCTTTCCGTAAGACGGAGTCCATACCATTCAAAAACTCATTCAAATCCTCAGGCTTGTTGGCCAAGATGACGATGTCATCAGCAAATCTCAGAGTTGAAATTATTTCTCCTTGAATCTTCACTCCCACTTTAAATTTTTCTCTAATTTCCTTCATTGCTTGTTCAATGTAAAGATTGAAAAGTATGGGTGATAAGTTGCAGCCTTGCCTTACACCTTTCTGAATACCAGCTTCTCTCTCATGTCCTTCAACTCGAATGACTGCTGTCTGGTTTCTGTATAGATTGTATATCACCCTCCTATCCCTGTACTTTATTCCAATCGATTTCAAAATGTCAAACAATTTAGTCCAATCAACGTTATCAAAGGCCTTTTCTAAGTCTACAAAAGCCATGAACGTTCTCTTATCTTTCCTTATTCTACCTTCCAAAATCAGCCTAAGACTTAGTACAGCTTCCCTTGTTCCTACATTTCTCCTGAAACCAAACTGGTCTTCACCCAACTCCGTTTCTATCTGGCTCTCAATCCTCTTGTAAATTATTCTAGACAGGATCTTTGAAGCATGAGTAATCAAGCTGATTGTACGATAATCTTCACATCTGTCAGCTCCCACTTTCTTTGGTATAGGGATGATTTCATTCTTCTTGAAATCAGGGGGTACCTCACCTGTCTCATAAATCCTACACACCAAGTGAAATAACCTGATCAGACCTTCCTCTCCTATGCAGCGTAGCAACTCAATCGGTATATCATCTATGCCTGGTGCTTTGTTCCTGCTTAAGTCTTCCAAAGCTCTATCAAATTCTGATCTCAATATTAAATCTCCTTTCGCATCCTCATCAATTTCCTCCTCCCTTTCCATTACATGATTCTCAATCTCCTTTCCCTTATACAAACTCTCTATGTAAGCTTTCCATCTCTCAACCTTTTCTTCCCTATCTGTTAGAGGCTTTCCATTTGTGTCCTTAATATTACAGCACTTAGTCTTCTTTTCCCCAAAAATATTCTTAATCCTTCGATAAGCTGTGTCTACTTTTCCTAATTTCAGACAATTTTCTATACCAGCACATTTCTCTTTCAACCATTCTTCTTTCGCTTCCTTGCACTTCTTGTTAACCTCATTTCTCAGACGTCTGTATTCTGCTTTCCCCTTTTCATCTCTTACATTCTTGTGCTTCCGCCTTTCATCCATCAATTCGAGTATATCCTGAGTGATCCACGGTTTTCTACCTATTCTCTCTTTCCTACCAATGTTTTCTTCTGCGGATTTTGTTATTTCATTCCTCAAAAGTGCCCATTCGTCTGCAATTGAAGCTTGTTTAGGGTTTTTCATTAGTCCTTCCTTTATACTCTTCTTGAATCTTTCGTTTACATCCTTCTCTTTCAGTCTGTCTATTGCCCACCTTTTTGGCTTTTGACTTTTCTTCAGTTTCTTCAACTTTAATCTGCATTTCATTACAACCAGATTGTGGTCAGAGTTTATGTCAGCACCAGGATATGTTTTACAATCCAAAATCTGGTTTCGAAACCTCTGCTTGACCATAATGAAGTCGATTTGGTAACGCCCTGTATCTCCTGGTCTCATCCATGTGTATATTCTTCTATTGTGGTTATTGAATAAGGTGTTAGCTATGACCAACTCATGCTCAGTGCAGAATTCTACCAGCCTGCTTCCTCGATCATTCCTTTCACCTAATCCGAAATCTCCTACTATCTTCCCTTCTCTCCCTTTTCCTACCACAGCATTCCAATCTCCCATTACTATAACATTTTCATCACCCTTGATATACCTCAGAATTTCGTCTATTTCTTCGTAGACCTTTTCAACATCCTCATCATCAGCTTGACTGGTAGGCATATAGACTTGTACCACTGTGGTGCAGGTAGGTTTAGTATTTATTTTTGCTACAATAATCCGTTCACTATATTGCTCATAATATTCCACCCGCTGTCCAAGTTTCCTACTCAATATGAGGCCAACCCCTGCTTGGCCATTGTTTGATTTAGTGCTAATGACCCTATAGTCTCCTGACCAAAAGTCCTGTTCTTCCTGCCAGCGCATTTCACTAATCCCAACCAAATCCAACCTCAACCTATCCATTTCCCTTTCTAAGTTTTCTAACCTTCCATTTCCTAGCAGACTTCTAACATTCCACGCTCCGATCCGTAGAATGTCAGAGTTCCTCTTTGTCACTTCTGTGATGTTAACCCCCTCTCGAGTAGTCCCCACCCGGAGATCCGAACGGGGGACTAGTTTACCTCCGGATTGAAATTTTACAAGGGAGGAGGCCATCATCACATGTAATTATGCATAGAGAGGTGCATATCCTCGGGAAAAGCAAACGGCTGTAGTTTCCCCTTGCTTTCAGCCGTGCAGCAGGACGCAGTGTAGCCATTATTTGGCTTATATTATCAATATCTTAACCGTCTATAAGACTAGTAAAGAATTGATTTAATCTGAAAGGCTGCTACTCCCTTTCAGAATAAGTAAAGAGCAATTCTACTAACAAAAATACTAACCTTCTACTGTACTAACAATTAAATACCAAAATTCTACTAACGAAAAAATACTAAAGTTCCACCAACAACAAATACTACCACTAAAACAGTCTGTCACCAGACACACTCACATGCAATCACACATCACAGTCTACTGAAACAATGAACTATAACTAATAAACAATGCAACTGTTACCAGACACACTCACACACCACAGTCTAATAGAACAATGACATATATCTAATAGACAAACTAACTACCTACTTACAACTACAACTAACTACATACTTACTGTACTGTTATTTGAATTGACAATATTTACAAAATGCAATTTAGATAGAATAGATAGAACTTGAATTAAAAAACAGATAACACACACTAATACAGTCATCACAATTAACACCGGTTATCAGACAGATTCTACACACACCCAAAGTACACGGGGCAATATGACCGCGTTGTCGCAGCCCCTAACCTAAAGAACCAACCAACCTAAAATATTTAATCGGAGTCTAGAGTAAATCATAATAATTATTAATTAATTTCCATATTAAACTAACATTAATTAATTATGATGATGGAAAAATAATTTCCAAAAAGACAACAACCAAAAAATAAGAAGAATCCAAAACTGAAATCTGCTTATTTTCAAAAATTTCCAAATATCAAGACAAACAAGTTCCAAGAAAAATAGTCTCCCAAAATTCCCAATCTACTCATACCAAAACTGCATAATCTGAGGCGTCTTCTACCTTATGTTGAACTCTGCTTCCGATGGAAGGAAATACGGGAAAAATACCGTATTCAGCATTCCTGGTCGAACATTTCTCATAGCTGCAACTTTCCTCATCCTTAGCTGGCTATCAGGTCCCCACACTCCTTCTCGGACATCGAACTCTGATCTTCTGGGTAGGCTGGGGAAGTCCCTAGCCTCATCTGCTTCTATCTCCTAAGATGTGAAGTAGAAGATCTAGATTTTTCCACTCTCATGATTACTGTATGGCAGTTCTAGGTAATCTCAGGAGTCTGCTTGTTCGCCATTATTTGCATGTTGTCAAGTTGCTACAGATTCTCCATGATCTCTCATTGCAGCCCTGCCTTAATCAATTTACTCCATCATGACAATACTATCTTGGGAATCCATCATATTTCTTCCCCTTGCTACCATGGCTAATAATAATTCCATAATCAGTAGAAGTTTCATCTATGTTTTTTTTTCTTTTTTTTTCTTATTTTGAATAACCCTCGTAGGTAAAAATGATCCAATATGTCGATGGTATCAGCTTCACTGTGAAGTTATACAGGCACTGTTCACTACCGTCAACATGCTGTTGAGGATGATAGTTAATTTTCTAAACCGTCCGTGCGATGTTATTCGAACGTAATCATGTGCGTTCAATGCAGGCGAAATGCACCACAAACTAACCACATTAAAAGCATGGGGCTCCGTTCCGCTTGTATCCCGAACACTCGTACAAGTTCCGATACGTTACAACTCGGCGACCGCACTCCGTTCGCTTAGTGAAATTCACTTCATAACATCCACTAAATCTGTGTTTCGACTGTCTGGCAGACAGATTCGAGGGGTCTTATCGGAGGCTGTTCTCTGCCTAAGATCATGTCACCTAAGTCTGCTCAGTTCTAATGTTTCAAACATACTCCAGGTAAATATTCTCATTTCGCAAAGAACAGAGGAACTTCATTTCTGGTGCTTAAGGTTGTCAGTTGTCTTGTGTCATTAGGGTAGCTGCTTTCAAGTACATAGGTCAAGCTGGATACTAGATATGTTTTATATAGCGTAACCTTGTTTCATGTGGTAAAATCCATCCCAGAGAAGGGAGGTAGCGCGCTACTCCTATGGGGGTCCAGGCATGGAGACCAAGAGCCAGCTTGGTGTTCCTAGGCAAACCCCACACAAGACATGGCATAAACCTAGAAAATTCAACAACAGCCATGTTTGAGGGACACACATTGACGTCATATCATGTCCTATCACTGTTGCCAACATGTTCGATACAAAATACACCACTCGACACATGCCCTGAGGGCCGCATTTTGGTCTAGGCAAAAACCATTGGTCTAAATGAAAATATTAGTCTATTCTTATTTCACAACTTGCACAATCCATGGTAAAACTTACACTGGAACTTGGCGCACTTTCCCTTTAACTCGGCAGTGTATTTTTAGCCTATTTTCAATTTTGAAAAAATAGTCTAATGAGATCACCTTTTGTCCGTGTGTGTGTGTGTGTGTGAGGTGTGTGTGTGTGTCCCCTAATAAAATCTAAACGGCTGGAGCGATTTCAATGAAACTCGGTAAGTTCATAGCACTATTCCCGGCGACCTCGACCGTGCCCTTCAAATGTTGTTACGTCTCACCAATCCAACATGGCGACTGTGCGAAATATTTCACTAGCATTCAATATCTCCGAAACTATTACCGATATCGCCCTGAAATTGTGTACGGTGATAAAGGGCACTACTAGAAGTTCACCTATGATACTTTCAAAAACCTGGTGACTACAACACCAACATGGCGGTCAAGCGAAGTTGAAACATTTAAATAGACTTTTCTCGCGGTTTAACTATCCAAACATAATGAAACTTGGTACAGCAAATGTTTATACACATTGTAATGCACTGGAGTCTAATTTAGTTCAATTGTTTACATAACCTAAAAATGGCGGCTGTGCGAAATATTTCACTGACATTCTATATCTCCGAAACTATTACAGATATCACCCTGCAATTTTGTACAGCGATAAAGGGTACTGATACAAGTTAACCTATGTATATTTCATAAACCTGTAAAGTACAAAACGAACATGGCGACCAAGCGAATTTGAAATATTTTAATAGACTTTTCTCCTGATTTAACTCTCTGAGCGCAGTGAAATGTGGTACAGTAAATGATTTTGCAGATTGTAATGCACTGCCATCTAATTTAATTCAATTGTTTACATAACCTCAAGATGGCGGCTGTGCGAAATTTTAAAATTAAGCTTTTATTTCTTGTGTCGTAATCATGCGATCGAAGTGAAACCTTGAATAATGAACCTAGGCAATAATTGTCCTTGAATGGTACATAACTCTATGGCCTATACATATAACAATCCTAAATGGCGAGCTTCCGAAATATTTAGACGGTTCTCAATACCTATGAATCTTTTACAGCAACCAAACTGAATTTTTTTTTATGTTCATAGAGACTATGAACATATGTTCACCTATAGGACTTCAGGAACCTGGTGAGCACAAATCCAAAATGGACGTTTCTCGCGAATTAACTATCCGAGTGCCGTGAAACGTTGCACGTTAAATGCTTATACAAATGTTGATCCACTGGCATCTAATTTATTTCAATTGTTTGCATAATCACAAGATGGCTGCTGTGCATAATTTTGAAATCTCGTTTTTACTTCTTGTGTTCTAATCATCCGATTGAAGTTTGAATACCACACGTACACAATAATATTAATGTAATAGTACAAAAATAAAAATCCAACCTGGCGACAATCTGAAATATTTAGACGGTTCTCAATATCTACGAATCTGTTACAGCAATTAAACTGAAATTTTGTATGTTGATATTGGCAATTAACATGAGTAGGATATATGAAAATAGGCTGTATAGTTCTTCACGGAACTACTTGTTTGTTTTACGATTTTTTTTTTTTTATTTTTTTTTTTATTTTTTTTTTTTTGTCGTGTAGGCTCCTGAGAGGCCGAGTGCAGGTCTTTCTAGTCGACGCCCGTGGGCGACCTGCGCGTCGGGATGAGAGAAGGAATGGATGAAGATGAATGAAACTGGGCAAGGATGTGGAAGGAAGCGGCCGTGGCCTGTCAGAAGGTACTGTCCCAGCATTTGCCTGGTGTTGAAAATGGGAAACCACGGAAAACCATTTCAAGGACAGCCGACGGTAGGGCTCGAACCCACGCGTCTACCGAGTCAGCAGAGAGCTTGGCCCCTTGACCTAACGCAGCGCTTTAGCCCGCGTAGCCACTACTGTCGGTTGTTTTACGATGCCAGATATGAAGTAGTGGGGTTGGCAACACTGTATGCGCTCTAAATCAGGTGAATAATGGCAGACTCAGACGGAATTTAATCTACATAAGTCGTGATCAAAATTGGGACGGTGGGTGGGTTGTAGACAGCGGAGGAGTAAACATCTATTACCACATCATCTCAGAATTTTTTCCCGACCATGAATACAGGTATTTTGGCTAATTTCAGTAGGGTTTTTTTCCGCAGGAGTAGATGTTCTATAGTTATACCAAAAATTGTTACCAAAATTTAAAAAAGATACTTGCATACAAAAGTAAAAATTGCTAGGAAAAAATGTTGTGATGTTGAACTGTCTCTCGCATTCTCATCTTTACTCAGCTTCATTACGTAGGCGACAGAGAAACAAAATGTCCATAACAGATCCTCCTTGCTCCATGTAACAGAGAATTCCTACGGTGTCTAGGGGCAGAAGACCTTGCTGTTCCGCCCCATAAAACTACAATAACTAACTATTCATTTGGTGGCCTGCAACCAGCAGTCCTTTACTATGAGTCATCTTATTAACTTTTCCATTGTCTTCATCTTTGTTCACTTTCACTAGTTCAGTTCACAGTTTCCATTCTGCCTCATCCATTCTCAAACTTCACCACCAGTAACATCTTCACAGCCTGGACTTTTCATTAATTCTGGAGGAGACCTACTCCTGGCTTTTTAAACTTCTACCTGGCTGAATATTCAAAATATATGATTTAAACCTTACATACTTTTCTGGGAGTAATTAGGAATTGAAATTAATGTCAATTATCACTGCCGCACCGGAATTATTTCTTATATTACGTAAATAAAATAGTGTTTTTATTTCTTGCTCATTCAATGATAGCAGCCATGTTCCTGAGGCACATGAGGATCTTCAACAGTTAATCTGACGCACACATTGACGACAGTCCATTATTGCCAACATGTGGGGTACAAACTACACGACACACAATGTTGTATTATTATTGATTTAAGCCCATTACGGAGGGCTTATGACCAGTTCTTCTTCGATGCTCTTTTCTGTTCCCAATATCTATTGAACCCTGCTGATAATTTCTCCTTTCTCTCCTGCGAAGGGGCTTCCGACATTTAGGGACTCTAGGTGGTGGGGTCCAAGACTCTACCATAGCACAAAATTTGGAACGATCTTCTACATCAAGGTCAGCAATTCTAGCCGAATCCAAGTCCTTTAGTACTTCATTAAGCCACAGGCTTCCAGTCTTGTAGCTTTTAACCAAGGAAAAGATCTTCTTGGTAAGCCTGTTGCTGTTCAATCATTGTAGGTGCCCGTAGAACTTTAGCCTCCTCCTGTTGATACAGGTCAGAATCAGATTTCGAGCGGTAGGTTCCATCTGGGAGCAATCTCGGGCCATGAATCTTCCTGAGGATACGTCTTTCGGCTTTCTCCAGGTCATCCATGGTGCCTTTTCTGTTCATCAAGAGCGTCTCTACGGCGTACAAAAACTGTGGTCTGACAGTAGTTCTGTAGTGACAGATCTTAGCATTCCTCGAAATGCATTTCTTGTTGTACAAATTGTGCGATAGTTGGTATGCTGCGTCGAGTTTGTTACGCCTTGCTAAGATGGAGGTGCCATCTCTACCATTGGGGTGGACCCATTCACCAAGATAACGAAAGCGATTGATTCTTCCAATCCATGTATGGTCATCAAAGGGGTGTTTCCGGAGTGCCGATTCTCAAAGTACTTGGTCTTATTGTAAGATATCTGTAATCCAGACTTCACCGCCATCTCGTGCAGGGCTTGGACAGCTATGACAGCATCCTTTGAGTTGTTGGCTAAGATTGCAATGTCATCTGCGAAGGCAAGGCACCTGATCTCGATTCTTCGGGTCCCAGCTCCAATGGCAACTGGTTTGATTCCTAGATTCCTCAATGTGCATTTCCAGGTCTTGATGACTTTATCAAGCACCAGATTAAACAGAATGGGTGAGAGGCCATCACCCTGTCGTACTCCGGTTTTGATTTTGAAACTCCGAGATAGTTCTCCTCTGAACTTCACCTTAGAGGTTGTATCCGTGAGGGTCTGTTTGATGAGGGTGCGTGTGTTATAATCCACACCTTGTTCTTGGAGTATTGAGAAGGGTGTATTTATGTGAAAAAGCAATAATTAGTCCATTGGCTTGGATAAAGATTATTGATACGTGACTATACCCACTGTGCATGATAAAAACCCTAGGTGTTTATATTGGTTAATATAACAATTATTGGTCGAGGCAAAAACCATTGGTCTGCATGAAAATATTGGTCTCAGAGATAAAAAACATTCGTTTGGATGAAAATTATTGAAGTTGAGTTTTAGCGAACATGAAATTAGAAATTATCTCGCAACTCGCACAATCCATGTCAAAAATAGACTGGAACTTGGCGCACTTTCACATTAACTTGGCGGCACTTATTTGTTATACGATACCCGATATGTAGCAGTACCGTATGCGTGTGGTTGGCAATAATGTACTCAGCTAGAATTTTATCTATATAAGTCGTGATCATAAAAGGGGGTGGTGGGTGGGTTATAGACAGCAGAGGAGTAAACATCTATTACTACATCCTTTTCAGATTTTTTACGACCATTATTACAGGTGGTTTGGACATGTAAAGAGGATGGAGGGAAATAGAATACCAAGACAGATGCTGGAGGCAAAGTGTGAGGGTAAGAGAGCAAGAGGAAGACCTAGAACAAGGTGGATTGATTCAGTGAAGAACAGCATACACCACACGACACATGTGAAAAATGAAATAATTGGCAAAACCATTAGCCTGGATAAAGATTATTGATGCGTGACCACCCCCACTGTGCGTGACAAAAACCAGGGGTGTTTATACAGTTGGTTCCGAAAACTCGGCACTCGATAATCCGGCAGTCCGGATAATTCTGTCACATCCTGGCAGAGCAAAAAGAGCTCCTGGACGTGCAGAAGCCGATGAAAATGACGTCGAACAGTGGTTCCAGAATGATACCGAGCAAGACATTATGTCCGATGCGGAAATTATTGCTGCTGTCACATTTAATGAAAAAATGCCAGAAAATGATGAAGACGTTGACACTAAGGACTCCACTGTACGAGATCCTAAAATATAACACAGTGAGGGTCTAAAGGCTGACGAAACCACCCATGCGTCAGTAATGGACTTACTGTTCCTTCGTCATCTTCGTGATGAAGCAGCAAAACGCAGAGTACAGTGCGGAAGTCTACAGAACATTACGCATTTCTTTAAAAAGTAGCCTGTTCTTGCAGTCGGCTAGTTAATTTTCATTATAGACTGCTTTATGCCTTCAAAAAGTATTTTTCTGAGATCTTATCAGGTAAATTACTGTACAGTGTGTATTCATTAATTTTCATTTACATGTTGTAAAGGCTCTATGCCTTCATAAAGTAACTTACGTACTTTTCCTTTGTTGAAGGGTATTTGGGCAGTTTATTTTCTGTTGTAATCTCAAGCAAACATACATGTACAATACTGTATTTTCTGAGGAAACTCTCGTACTCATTCTTTTTTAACCCCATTCCTGATAATCGGGCATTTTCATAAACTCGGCCAGCCTTCAGTCCACATCAGGCCGCGTTTTCGGGACTCTACTGTAATGGCTAACACGGCCTGCTATTGATTTAGGCAAACACCATTGGTCTGGATGAAAATATTGGGCTAGAACGGCGACCGAATATGAAATGGTATCGAATGCGTGGGATTGGCAATACTATACTTGTTACTAAATCAGGCGTAGAATGGCGGACTCAGCTGGAATTTCATCTGTATAAATCGTGATCAAAATTGGGATGGTGGGTGGGTTATAGACAGCGGAAGAGTAAACATCTATTACTAGACACTACATAACTTAATCTCCAGATTTTTTCCCGACTATTACCATAGGTATTTTGGCTTATTTCAGTATTTTAAGAATTTTTTCCCATGTAGTCGGTAATGTTAAGTTCTACTACATTCTTCAATAAGTCTACTATTTCACAATTTTCTGTGACTTCCTGCTTTCTTGAAACACTTCTCCTGAATGGTCCAGCAAATGCCTCCAGGAACGAGGGAGGCTCATATGCTGAATATAATTTCAAGACTCAGATCCACCAGACTATATCCAACATTTATATTTTCTTTAGTTTATGAATCATGTTAGTTATTGAGGTTTTAAGGGGCAGAACAGCATGGTCGTCTATCATATGAATCATCCTAATGTGGCCGACAAGAGAAGAAAGATATTTACATCTGTATCTCTTTTACATTGCAACATATTTTCATCTTGTAGCAATGTTCGCTAAGTAACAATTGAAACAGTTCCAGTTTATCAACCGCTATTGGATAGTGTGAGATATCTTGTAAATAAATGTGTAGTAAATACATTTCTTCATATGACACAGAATAGGCTTTAATAACTTACTCAATTTCTTAATTTTCAGAGGGGGAAAAACATTAATGTTCGCATGTTTACGACAAAGATTTTGGTGACAAAGAGACACAGGCTATCAAACCACAGGCTGTCCTGCCGGGCAACTCAGGGGACAACGTAATGGGGAATAGTGAACAGTCAAGCACTGATCTCTCATCATGCACCCTTGCCCAGTGACAAGTTCGAAAGGGTCTACCTCTCCCCTCTTCATTAATTGTATAGAATACCATAACCGGAACCAAACCAGAATGTGGTAGATTGTTGAACATACAGTATATCATCACATAACGTACCTTTCTGGGAGTCATTAGGAATTGAAAATACTGTCTAATATCACTGCTGCACTGGATATATTTCAAATATTGCTTAAATGAAGGTTTTTATTTGTAGCTTGTTCAACGAGAGCAGACATGTTTGATTGATGTCATATTGCACCATATGTCTCATCACTTTTGCCAATATGTCCAATACAAAATACACGGGTCAAATACACCACACGACACACATAACTTTGTAATTATATGAAAAAAGAAATAATTGGGAAAATTATGAGGGGAAATAAATGGCAAAACCATTGTCCTGGATAAGATTATTGATGTGCGACTACCCCTACTGTGCGTGACAAAAACTAGGTGTGTTTATATTAGCTATGCTACCTAACAATTATTGATCTAGGTGAAAACCATTGGTCTGGATGAATATATTGGTCTAGGCAAAACCATTGGTCTGGGTAAAGATAATTAATGAGCAACTACCCCCACTGTGCGTGACAAAAACCACGGTGTTTATATTAGAGGGCCGCGCTACCTAACAACTATTCGCCTAGGCGAAAACCATTGGTCTGGATAAAAATATTCGTCTATGCAAAACCATTGGACTGGATAGATTATTGATGCACGACTTCCCCCACTGTGCATGACAAAAACCAGGGGTGTTTATATTAGAGGGTTGCAATACCTATTATTCGTCTAAGCGAAAACCATTGGTCTGCCGGATGCGATATAGTGCCGAATGCGTGGGGTTGCAATACTGTACATGTGCTAAAAATGATTGAGTCAGCTGGAATTTCATTTATAAAAGTCGTGATCCTATTTGGGAAGGCTGGGTGGGTTACAGACAGCGGAGGAGTAAACATCTATTACTATACCATCTCCAATTTCTTTCCCTACCATTACTACAGGTATTTTGTCTAATTTCAGTAGTTTAAGAATCTTGTACTTCGGTTCTGGTGTTCTGTACTGTTACTCCATCTTACGTCTAAACCTACCTTGGGCGATTTCTCCACTTCTACAAGGCACATCCGACAATTGCCAGCAACTGATAGGCGTTCATGGTAACAAAATCTTGGAATTTCCACACCAACCAAAGCAGCTGCCTAGGAAACCGAGAATGTGTATTTTAATTAGGGACCCTACGTTTATCTAAAATGTAGAGTACCAATCATACCTAAGCATCTACAATTAACCCATATCACCACATAGAAATTAGTCACCTGTAAAACTGTGGTTCCCGGATCAACCATAACTTTCTTATCGTCGATAAAAACCTCTATCTTTTCTGGAGCTTTGGTAGCTGTTCCTCTGAAGAGGAGAGAGACTACTTGGCTACTGGGTGAGCCAAGAGCCCTGCACAACGGCAGTCGTAACATCGTCTTGCTATTCTGTAAATATTAAACTTATCATTATAGTTCTCAGGTCATAATCCTGTTAAGACGAGTAGGTCCTACATACCTTACATTTAATACACACTATTATTATTAAATGCGTATACTAGCATATTGTCAAGTTTAACCTTAACCTACTCGCAAACTTCTCAAGTAGGACAAGCTATTGCATATCATACAGACAGGACAGGATACATTCATGTGGAAAATTAATCATTCAAACTATCATAGAAATGCACAAATGGTTTAGGCCAACACATTTTGATTTACCAATATTATTCCCGTTAGAACATTTACTCTTCAGCGAGCTTCGCAATGTCCCGTAAAGAGGGCATACAAATGCAATCGATGCGAAATATGGCTGCCCACAGCTGACCAATAAATAATCACTTCCTGTAGTAAGATTTGATAATTAATTATATAGTTATTTCGTATAATATGGCCTAATGTATGAAATTTAAAAATATTTCTTTTCACAATTTTATTTTTATCTTTTGTATATAACAGTGTATGTTTTATAACATGAAGTTTCATGACATCGACAGTAGCTCCTCTCGGTCTTCACTTCTTTCTTCTTTGCTGCGAATCCAGCACAACAGCTGGTAGACATTTAACTTCTGCAGTAATTCTGTTATTTGTAATCCAAAATGGTTGTTGGTGACTTAAAAACTGAACAGGGAATAAAATCTTTGGATGCATACCTCGCTGATCGTAGTTATGTTGAGGGGTAAGTGCTTAAATTGTCTGAGAACCATAGTAATCAAATGACAACACGTGTTCTTATTAGAGATACATTTAGTGATCCCTCATTGACGTTGATAATCTTCTGTAGGCCTAGTTCGTTTCTCTTCTAATGTATTTTGGCAAGTATTTATGTAGGTATGTTGGTTATGGCGAAGCAATCGCGCCAAAGTTACGGCTCATCTTGGCTATATCATTATTGGTGGTAAATGTTCGATGACGTTTGTTTAGGTATCAACCCACCCAGGCTGACATTAGTGTCTTTGAGTCCATAGCCAAAGCTCCGAATGCAGCAACACCACATGCTCTTCGTTGGTACAATCATATAAAGTCTTATGGAGGTGACGACCGCAAGAAACTTCCCGGCGAAAAGAAAATCCCCAGCATATTTGGTGCAGCAGTTGCAAATGGTACAGCCGCTCCCGCAAATGATGCCGACGACGATGTGGATCTTTTTGGTTCAGACGAAGAAGATGTAAGTGTTCAGTTATATTCAGTTGTGTGATTTAGTTCATAAATATCATAGTTTACTTATATTTGAGCCCCTAACCGTTGCAGGCCATTTGCTGAAGATACATTTTAATGGTTTTGGACATCTTGGTCATCAGTCCCATACTTTCACCAGCCGCCGGTACATTGTTGCAAGCCCAGTATGCATCAGCTGACAGTCATCGGCTTTAACTCGAATCCGAGTATAAATCTTCTTCCTTCAGTCCAGTTTGTGGATGTGTTTACGGTGACTAAAGAGTCCAATCCTGGCATGGAACAAGCGACCACACAAGTCGCATAGTATTGCTGGAGGAGGACGTGGTTGGGCTGCTCGAAGTTTCCTAGCTTGACGCTTGGCCTCTTCATGTATGCGTCGATCCCTTTCAAACGTCTTTACAGTATCCGAGATGGTACGGCGCCAAGTTGAGCGGTTTTCAGCCAGCATGTCCCAGGTTTGTGAATCAAGACCTGTCAATTTCAGGGTCTGCTTAAATTGGTCCTTGTAGCGCCTCTTAGGACCACCATGAGGTCTGGTGCCATAGCATAACTCACCATATAGCATTTGACGAGGTAATCTCACATCATCCATCCGATGGACATGACCAATCCATCTAAATTGGTGACCTATTATGGATGATTCTATGCTGTTGATTTGAGCCTTTTCCAGAACAGCAATATTGGTAATGCGGTCTTCCCATTTAATCCTCAAGATTGATCGAAGTTTTTGTAGGTGGAAACGCTCAAGCTTCCTAAGATCACGTCGGTAAAGGGTCCACGTTTCACAGCCATACAACAATGTAGAAATGACTACCGCTTTGTACACCATAAGCTTTGTACTCATGGATAGATCTTTATTCATGAAGACCCGGTGCGCTAATCGTCCATATGCTGCATGGGCTGCGCCAATTCTCTTATCCACATCCTGCTCACAGGTACAGCTCACAGAAATGGTACTGCCCAGGTACGAGAAGTGGTCAACCTGTTCTAATGGCAAATTTGAAATGGAGATATTGAACTGAGGAAGAGGTGTGCCTGGTGAAGGTTGTGCCAAGACTTTAGTCTTATTGACATTTATGGTAAGACCAAAGCGATCACATGCACTTTTGTAACAGTTAACTGACTCCTGCAGCTCTTCTGGTGTGAGAGTTGGTGACGCAGCATCATCTGTATACAACATGTTAGTAACCTGAGTTTTCCTCAAGGAGCGGAGACGAGTTAGGTTGAAAAGCCCTCCATCAAAACGATACTTGATCTCCACACCTGGGATGTTTGTGGGTGAATCATAAAGCATTGCAGCCAAGTACAGCGCAAAAAGCGTTGGAGCCAGTACACATCCTTGTTTCAGTCCATGGGTAATGGGAAATTCATCGGACATCTTA